>CM036888.1:13694321-18494321 GCA_020796165.1 Pantala flavescens | reverse complement strand
GAAGTAAAAATTTAAATAGAAATCCACCTATTAATGCTACTGAACATACTTGCTACATAAGCCATTCTCCATATTCTCCCATGATGTAGATTTTAACAAGATTTCAGATTTTATGTGTAATTTTAAAACATTCTTAATCCATTTAAAAGGCTGTATGTAACAACTATGTTGAATTGTAATCATTTTTTGAGCTTTAGATTTGTATATAGGTTAAATATTCGTTTAAATAAAATCAGAGAAACTATTCACAAATAAATACAAAGATAAAAAATTATCTTACACAATGATATTTATTGAAATAAATAAGCATTAGAATATTCCAAGTATGCTTGCTAATCTCATACAGTATTAGATAGTCTCAATCACTCTAAGAAATCCTCATTTACTGTCAGAGGGTCATATCAGGATCTAGCTCAATACTTCCCTAATGTTTTCAATTAATAAGCCCAAAATAATGAGAGGACTTCCCAAGAAAACTTTCACTATCATTTCACTTAATTGCCACCATTAATAAAGGGAGAGACTGAATGACATATAGAAGGACAAAATATGAACAAGACATACTTTAGAAGTGGTATCATTTCAGAATAGCAGAAAAAAACTACGAATAAAACAACAAGGAGATCACATAAATCATTAAAAATACCAGGTAATCTTTAAAAATTATAAATAAATTAGTAAGCTGGTATGAGGTTAATAAATTATCTAGAAAACATAGAAAATGTGTGATACTTAGATAAGATAAGTTTAAAGTCATAAAATAAACGCATTAACATTCTGGTAAGATTTCATTGGATTATCTTACTATACTAATTGAATTACATTGAATACTAAATAAAAAAATAATTCTTTGACAAGTCACCTTTATCTATTCTCAGAATAACTTTAAAATCTAAGGAACTAGATATTTGATGAATTTATGGAAATTTCTGTCATAAGCTGTGCAAATTCTCATTTCTTGTAGTAATAGTATATCTATGAAAAACAAATCTCGCTGGATCTTGTGTATTATAATCCATTACTGACTAATTTACTATACTTTTACTATAAATAACAGCATACACATATTATCCAATTTAATCATATTAAATATTTCTACCAAGATTAAGAAAAGTATAACTATGACATATAAGTAATAAATATCTAATTCAAACTTCCAAAAGTAAACAGTAGCATATAGTAACAGGAAAAACAGTTAGGAATATTATCTTTTCCCATATATATTTAAAGATTTGAATTATATTACTAGTTTTTGAGGCTTCTTACCATTGTAACATGTATATCTCGTGTTTCTGTCAACTAATTTACCTCTAATTATTACTAAGGAAATGAGGTCAAATGATTACAGTGTAATTGAAATTTCTCTTTTTAAGTATTTGGCATATATTCATTTTTTACTTGTTACATAGCAATTTGTCTTATCCTTTGGAATATGTATAAGCACTTTAGCAGCAAAATTTCACATCAGCTAATGGAAATTGACTTGGGCAAACAAAAGAGAATACATTAGTGAATCATTATCATGAAATTTTAAAATGGTAACGCATTATTCATTAATTCATATGATGCAACCATTAAAAAATATATTTTGCTTATTAAGGGAAATTTACACTTTCTGCAATCATGGTTAAAACTAAAAAAATCATCATTTTGAAGGACTAAATCTAATATTTTTAATTAATCCTTTTCTTTTATTTTTATGCTTTTACCTTATTTTACTAGCAAAACTGTATGAAATTTTATATTACCCTGGAATTCTAATTTTCCCTGGAGCAAAAATAACTCAGGATATCTATATGATCTATAATGTTAAAGTAGTAATGGTTAAGTATGTAGTACTATTGTGAAAAACAGGTATTATATTTTCCTTCTTGTACTAATGTAACATTTTAAAATTATTCAAAAGAAATAGTACATCCAATCTTTAATCTATCTATATTACTAAAAATATTTATATAATTCAAATCAAATGTCAATCATTTTTTACATCATTTTGAGATTTAAGATAGAATGAAATATACATTCAAAAATTTGACAAAGATCAGTAAGTGATATCATGCACAAAATAACTCAAGATGAATATACAATTACAATTCTTATTGAAAGAATATTTAATTTGATGAATCAATTCAAATTCTTATCTAATAATATATTTAATTTAATATACTCTATATATGCCATTAATTATTTTGTTATATGTATATCTAATTAGTAATATAATTTACCTGAACTGTGACAAAAATCTCAGATTATAGAATGAAATGAATTAGGTAAGAATAATCTGTCAATATCATGCTCCTGCTTCACGAACAATAGAAAAATCATGACTTTAGCAGCAATATATCCACTATTGCAAGGATATTCTTGCACTTCTCTTTTGGTGAAAATCCATATTTTGTTCATTGTATATGCAACTCCACATTTTGCTCATCCAATCAAACACCTTCTTTGGATGTTGAATATCATTAGTTGTTAGTGAAACATCTATTTGTCTTGAATGTCCTAATCCTTTTTATTTGGTTTCCAAAAAAATGTTGGATCATAATGGTGAAGTAAGTTAAGGTCAATTATTCAAACCAACCGTCAGATCTGATTATTTTCTTTTCCATCATAAAGCACCAAAAATTAATACAATAAATTAACATGTGTTACAGAAACATTTGGAAGTCTTCTCTACACTTTCGACGTATATACATATATACTACTATATGATACTGAACTATGATTTTTGTTTCACTCCCAATGAAACACAAGCTAAATAATTCCTTGACCTGTTAGTTCCTTAATTCTTAAGTTTCAATTAATTTTGAATTGAATTTCATATATTCTAAATTTCCCATATACTTAAACACTACAATTACAATACTACAATATTTCTTATACATTTAAAGGGTCCTTCACATTTAAAATTGTTATTGAGGATCGTCAAATATTAAATTAAAACTCAAAGCATTGATAAATGATTTTTCGGTGATCAAAACCACAATATGGGTATCTTTGCAATCAAAAGATAATAAATTGCATGATGGATTGTCAAGAAATAAAATAAATCTAAATAAAATTAATATATCATCCACAATAATTAAATTGAATGTTTGTAATTAAGATTAACTATTTATGTTAATAATTTTGTGTGATATTCATTAAAATAAAACACTTCGAATATTCACAAACTAAAATCTGAAAACGTCGTTGGAATTTTTGGAGAAAAGACAGTTCTCGAAATTATAATAATGCTTTTTGTTTTAAGTAATATTGTTACAGTAATAGTGGTTGTACATTATTATAATCTAAGCTTCGATATCGAAGAAAATTTAGATAAATTAGAACTTTTAAGGAAAAAAACATCACAAAATAATTGCAAGCCTTCTATCATACACCCTCTTGACTGTTTGCTTGGAGAAATTGAGCGATAAAATATTCCAAAAGAATCAGCGATTGTGTTTGTGCTTGAGAGGGCAGTTTACTCGTTACTTGACCGGTACAATCAACTTAATTTGTTATTGAAATGCGCGATTCGGGTACTAACTTCGGTGCATAATTTCTTAGTGACCACTCGGATTTTTTTCAATCCAGAACAAGTCACAAATTTTTGATAAGTATGTACACTTTGCTCATTAATGTCGGGATTTTATCGTAATGTAAAACCAAGGAAGTGGCACATGATAGTGTGTAAAGATAAAACTATAAAGATTAAATAGTTTTTATTATACGTATATATATAAAATTTGCAGTTGGACGAAAAGCCTTCATTCCAACCGTGAGTTTAGTCTCTGCCGGTAAGTTTAGTCATATCTTCAATTTTAGCAAATTGATATAAATTTTGAAGAATCAGCTGCAAAAATTGTGCATAGATACAACTACTTGGACCATTATCGATTATTTCTTTCTTCTTAAAAGTGGCACTAACATTACATTTTATAACTTTCAGTTTTTAGAGTGCTTGGTTAGTAATTGAAAAAATATAAAGTCTTGCATTTTGATTTAAATATTTCCCTAAAATAGAATATACACTAAATAGATATTTCAAGTGTTTCTTAAGAAACAAAATGGGTTTTAGGCGATGTATAAATTTGACTGCACGATTCTCTTTTTCGGAGGTTACGTTCCACTGAAATTATTTTTAACTAAGATATGGTTCCTTAAACATTATTAATTTGACTTTTATGTATTCATAAGACGCAAAGATTAATCTAAGAAAAAATTAGCATTTTATGTTGGATAGAATGAAAGCAATGGTAGTTTTAATAATGTTCTAGCGCCAATTTCGCAGCCATTTTCTTCATTCTGCTATAAAATTTTCGTTTTTCTTTCGTTATAAGGATAAAAATATTAATCAATATTTAGAATCATCTTTTCTGATCCACATTCTATCTAAATTTAAAAAAAATGAACAGAATTAGCTAAAAATCTTAATTGCATCCGTAATTCACCATAAAACGGATTTACTGACCCCTTAGAAGAGGCTAGGTTCGTCCCTCATGGCAGTTTGCGCTCATTTATTTCTCCTTCCCATACCAAATTTCCCATAATACCAGCTTTTGTGGGACGGACATAGTTTGCACACTGTAGAATTTAATTTTCAAAGAAGCGCTGACACCCATACTATAGTGATGCTCTTTTTTCTCATTTAAATTATAATATTTAAGTCGGAATGGAAAATTCATTCAAAATCTCCTTCATAACACAGAACGAAGATGTCTGTACGCTTGATATTGGGTGTAACGGTGACAGCAGCTCTTCTGGTTTACGTAAAAGGTGAGAAGTCCTTCTATAAAATGAAATAGCGTTAATTACATAAAATTTTCCTTTTAGCTATTATATTTTGTATATTTGTTCTTAAAATATCAAAGGTTTTCGTAGAATATATTAGACTTTACAGAAAATTGAGCAATAATAATAGTAATATTTGTGTTTATAGAGTATATATTTTTATGATTTACTAATACATTCATTAAATGTTTTTGTTCAGAATCATATGTATTATATTCGGTTAAATTCAGTAAAATAGGAAACTCGGTCAGGAGTAGAAATGAGTCCCATCCAGAGAATGAGACCATAGAACGTATGGTCTACAAACCTCTTTCAAACAATCATATTTTAGGCACTTCTCGAAAAGTGTGATTCCTTCATTGCACCAGATGATGTCTGGACAGCCGAAATCAATGGAAAAATATGTTTAGAAAATAAGAAGTCTATGTACCTTGACCATAAATTGCATTCTATCAAATATAATTTACTTATACTGATTTAAAAAACTTTCATCTGTAATAATAAGACGAAGAAAACACAATATAGAATTTAGAAAAGACACGGGAATGTAACAGAATAAATAATAGAAATTCATGTGGTAATATGCCATAGAATAAGAGGGACATTGTACCCTCGGTAAAAGTAAGTAACCGGCATGAATTGCTAGAGCGTTTAACTCTCCTACAAGTAACAAGATGCATTCTTAAGACATATCCTATACGTGTTTACACTTCGATCAGTTATACTTTGATACATATCCGATGCACATTTGAACTGGCCGGTTTTTTTCTATTTACTAGAACTTATAACCTATTTTTTGTAATCATACTCCTCTAACGTACCAATTTAACATTGCAGGCAGTGAAGAATACAACCCGTCACCAAATGGCGTTAGAGTAATACGCAATGTGGCAGAGGATCAGTCTCTAAATGAGACCGACAATCCCAAATTCTTCCATGACACCCTAACCAGTAAATTCATCCTGCCACTCTCCACCTTGAGCAGACTCTGCAGGAATTACGTAAATGGATTATCATCTTCGGACAACGACGATTCAGACAGTTCCAGCTCTAGCTCAAGCTTCGACGATTGCCAAGGCTTCTCTGTCTATGAACCAGCAAACACCAACTCGGCCAATAACCTCGGATCTCTCATCCATCAACTCAACAATCACGGCGTTAAAATACCTAATCAGTACCCCAACAACAACGGTGGCGGCTATGAAACTGACGGCTACGGTACCAACAATGAGAACTACGCGCCAGACAACAATTATCAATCAGGTGGTAATTACGTAAACAATGGTAACGGGTATGCCAACACAAATGAGAAACCTTACGTCGACGACAGTAGCTCAGAGAGCAGCGCAGACAGCGGCGATAAAAACAGTAAATACAATAATAACGGCGGAGGCTATGTGAAGAAGAGGAAAGGCAGCCACACGACCGTTGATGTAGGTGTCAACGTACATGTTCTGTCCGCGTTCTTTAAAGATTCTGACAGCAAGAAAATACTCGCCGACTACGAAGAGACTCGCTTGGATAGCGACGATGCAGCAAAGAAGTTTATCAATTCTCAGAATTACAACAACAGACCTCCGAAATGTCTCCATCGAGGATTGAATGCCTTAAGACTACTTGAGGAAGTGAAGCTGACGGACGAAGGTCGCTTCTTGGGATTCTCCCCATCTACTCATTGCATACCATATATAAATACCCTGCGCGAATCCAAAATGCAGAAAGGGTTCTAATTGGCGAGGTACTTATTGTAATTGTCAGTTCAACGATGTTGAATCCCTCTATGTTTACGGGCCATTTTATGTCGCCCCGATGATGACCTTCACTTTAAGCATTAACCTATCCAAAACAATCAACAGAAATTATTAATGGGCTCAGTGAGCTCGCTTCTCGATGCCACGTAGAGAAGCAGCCACACGACACAGAAAGTATTCGCTGTAAAAGATTCTCTTTTAAATCACAACTGTGAAAATAAGAAAAATAAAATATTTAATATGAATATTTTTATTCCTTTCTTATAATATATTCCGTTCATTTAGAAATGAGAAAGTTCTATCAAAGAAATATATTCTAAAATCGTAAAAATTGATTCGTAATCCTTCATTCACCAATATGATAAATTTCGCATTCGCATTCCACTTCAAAGCTTTTTGAATTTGCATACTCAAAGCAAATGATAAATGTAAGTAATCACCTAAAACCAGAAGCATAATTTTCGAAAGGAAATGTTCTTAACAATGCATACACGTAATGCACACATTATTTTATGCTAAGATTCATACATTGAACTTTATTTAAAATACCAATTACTTTATTTTCATTAACGCAGTGTCCTTGAAATAGACGAAACAACTTCTCTTCAACTTCTAATGAAACGCATAACGTTGAAAAGTAGATAGTGCCAAACGAGATCAGTATCCGTGGTTACGCTTAAATCAGTCACCTATTTTCCCTTTCCGCCATCATCGCATAATTCATAAGAATCAATAGACTCGACTACATTACGATAACCACTAAATTGATGAAGAAACAACTTAAAATATAACACCCATTTCATTAAAAACTAGATAATATATTAAGGAAGCCTTTTCTTAAAACGAAGCATAATCTTCCGTAAAACCAAAGAATTTTACGTTTTAGACATAACCTTGGCCTTATTCGTTGAGAAATAAGATAAAGGTTCGTTTATCTAACTATCACTTTCAAAAGAGTTTTTTCATGGAGAGGGCCATTAAGGCTTGAAGATATATTAAAAAGTGTGTTTTAAATATCTCTGCCCACTCTAAATATAAGCTATAACGTCACTCTTTCATTTCTCCGAGCGTCAAACAATATATGTTTCATTTACGGAACCCCATATGCAGATTCAGTTTAAGAGAAATTTGGATTTGATTTTTAGCGATAGATAAATCGTATCTATCTATATATATAAAATCCGTTTGGTGCGTGTCCGGTGTTTACGGTGTTCTCATAAGAAATACATATAAACTTAGATTTTTTCACTTGCATGCTTTCTTTCTTTTGCAATATTAAATTAGAAAGAACCCACGTATGAATTTGAAAGTAGCACCAAAGGAAGGGAAATTGAATAAAGTTTCTTACTTTGGTCATGAAATATAGTTTACGATCAGAAATTACGAGAATTTGGAGAAATTAGATGATAATTTTGATGAATTTTGAGGCTGTAAACAAACTATTTCTTAGTTACCACGAATGTGATTTTTGAATTTTCTCCTAAGAACGCATTTAGAAATCAATATTTAAATTATGTTTGTTTATAGCAACGTAAATATTTACGAATACTTTCGTAGAGTAAACCGTTTTTTATATTAAATGAATACGATATCGGGAAAAGTTCAAGAGATTGAATGTACTGCACAACTAGGTGAGTTGATGACGTTACCTAATTTGGTAACAAATTTCATAATTGTATACTTGATTAGTGTGTGTTGTGTGTGTACACTATAGACTCAAAAACCATATATCCAATCGTCCTGAGAATTTGAGAAATTATTACGTAAATCTCCGGAATGGTTTTTGAAAAAAATATCTTAATTTGGAGTACTCAGTTCGAATCCAGAAGGGAAAAACTGTTCCCATAAGAAATACATGTAAACTTCGATTTCTCACTTGCATGCTTTCTTTCTTTTGCAAAATTAAATTAGAAATAACCCACGTATGGATTTAAAAGTAGCATTAAAAGAAGGGAAATCGAATAAAGTTTCTTATTTTTGTCATGAAATAAAGTTTACGATTGCATTGTGTGTCCGTCTGCCGCATTAACTCCTTTATATATATATATATATATACACACATATATATGAATGTTGTTTGTCGTCTTTAATTAGATTACGCGCGCCTGATAGGCGCACGCACAGCTAGTTATTGTATAATTTTCCTTCTGTTTACTAAGAGACGCGTCATTAGTGGCTTCAGCCAAAAGGTAAATCTCTTAGTCACCCTTAAATCCACCTAAGTTTCTATCTTGATGGATCCAATATTAAAGTGAAACGATGAACGGCAAGATTTCTATGTATTGCTCTCTTGTAGAAACAACAAATTATGCGACTTCGCTTGTGCAATAAGAGAAATCTAGGTAAAGTCGCGTACGAAAAAATTAATAATATTAAAATACTGAGCATGAAATATTTAGGCGTAAAGCACCAACTAGTTCAGAGCGTATAATTAGGAAATATCAATTAAACATTAATTAAATAATAATTAAAATTTCATCCAGGTAAAAGCTGTTAACTGAGCAGGGTGAAATCTAAATAAAATATAGCACGGAATTTAAAATATATATTTAAAAAAATTATAAAATGTATCAATTCTCAACCGGATTGGTTTTTGATGAGCATTTATATCCTTAATAACGTTTAATGACCATATTTCAGAAGGAAAGCGTCACTTTTGAGAGATTCTTTGCCCTTAGCAACGACAACAATGCCCATCCCCAGATACCGTCATTCGTTAAATGAGAGCCGTGAAAATGGGTACATTTGCGATGTTGTTCAAAAATTTCGTTCGAATTGTAATATACTTACTTTCGAACTGGTTGATATCGAAGTTTATTCTCCTCTTTAATAATAGGGAGAAGGTTTGGAATGGCTTAACTCGAAAGAGGTAATTTTTAGTGAATAATATGCTTGAAATATCTCTGTATTTGGTCAAAGCTAATTTCGTGGAGTAAATGTCATCCGAATTAAATGAACTCATCCTATTTCCCATTTCCTAATAATTTAAACGTTCATGAAATAGCAATTCTCGAATATATTTCTAATAGATAACATGAATTTAATCGTAGCCAATCAAGAATAAAGATTCTGAGATATGAGTGGGAAGAAGTGTATTATAGAAGAACGCGGAGCGGTAGGATTTATAATACATATAATATGGTACGTATATATATATCCCATTAGTCTATTATAGAAGCTTCATGTAAGATCGGCAACATATCTAGGATATCGTTGACCTTAAATATAAGTACGAGTGGTTGTGATTCCAAATAATTCATCATACTGATAATGTGATTTACATTAAAGCTATAGAATCGGTCCAAATATCTTTGTTTTACAGACAGGTACGGTTTTGGGACATCATGAAGACGTATGGGCGTACGGAAGAACAGATGTAAGACGTAGACAGATGCGTCGTAGAGGGAACGTTATCCACAATATGTAGACGAAATTGCACAGAATACATAGAATAGAAACTTCTTGACTCAATCAATCGTACTATATACTAATCTATGTATCATAATACCATCGCTGGGAAGATAAAGAATCCAAAATATTTAGATCTTATGGATTATAATGTTAACCCTGAAGACGATGTTCAAGAAGGTCATTCAGAAATTCTCTCTCCTGCGCATATAAATGACAGTAGAAGACTGCCCAAAAACGTCGGATACGGCCCTAATCCAGGTCCATATGTTAATCGTTGCGAAGTTTGAATTCCGCACCTACTGAAGGAGACCAACCCAATGAATCCCATCTCCACCAACGAATTGCTTATTGCCAGCGACGCGACAAGGATCCGTTTTTACAAAATCTTGTCACTGGAGATGAACGTGGATTTTGGGTGAAAATGTGCATAGAAAAAGCACAAATGCACAAGAAATCTTTAACTGTAGCGAAGGCGACACCCCAACAGTTTGAACATTTCCCCTATCCATTTGGTAAAGGAAAAGACATTTCCTTTCCTCAAGGCGAAACGATCAATTCCACAAAATACTGTCACCAACGAGATAGATTGAAAACTGCTATAGCAAAGGAAAATGACCAGACGAGGACCTGCGTTTCATCATGACAACTACTTATTTCATAAGCAGTAACAGTGAAGCTAATACAGTCTGAGTTGTTTAACCGCGTCCTGCAGACACTCCAGATCCCGATCCATCTGATTGTTACCACTGCCTACCATACCTGTCATCAAAAATTCTCTTATAATGTCATCGATATAATTGTGCTCCTAATGCGTACATGCATAATGGGGCTTCCTAATGAGATGGAAGAAGCTAAAGGCTTATATAACAAAATAAAATATTTTATCAAATAGTAAATACTGTGTATTTCTTTCATATCAGAAAAAAGAAGAAATTTCTGGAACAACCAAACATAATAGATACAGTACTTTCGTGTTCAATATCAGATCGCATATTATTTATTCACAAATTTACTACCTTCTATAGGTCAATCTATCTTCATTTAGTTTGCCAGATACGCATTTTCATTGGAGTTGTACATCAGTGGGAATATATTTTCTACGATCCACAATATTTCCTTAATATTTCTCTATTGCTACTCAAATAAAGAGTCCAATGTAATCATGATTCTTGCTTAATACTACTATACATTTATCAAAATTGAGATGAGCACTAATTTAATTTATTTCAATGCGTAAAAACATTATTACTGAACAGATCTTAAATAAATGGAATCGTGTAATTGAAAATAAATTCTTAGATCGGAGTAGACTCTTGGTAGCTACTATACAGTAAGACCTCGCTTAACGCTGTATAGCATAACGCGGTTTTTTTGGGGTTCCCCTAAATCGCACGCTGTATTGATACTTGTTTTACATGTGTGCAAAGGAAACGGCCATGCACCAACCAAAAGCGGTGCACTTAGCGACGGTGATATTTAGATATAATATGTATTTTTCAACGCTCTTTCGTTTGTCTGTTCAGAAAAAAGGTTCCAACTGTATTCTCCTAAGTCGCAATCCCAGTACAAACGCAGCTTTCCTGCGTCACAATTAATTTATTTGTTCTCATCAAGGTTATTAGGCATATAAAGATGTAAATATAATATTTTATTTTACTGTGATAAAATAAAATGATAAATTTTCTTATTCTTTGTTCTTTTCACTGATCGCCATTATATATTTACATATGTACGTGTTACGTTGCCTCGATTAACGCTGTTTCGTTCAGCGCTCGAAGTTTTAGGAACGTTTCCCCCGCGTTAAGCGGGGTCTTACTGCACTTAGTTTATGATTAAAGTGTTAAGTGTTCGCTGAAAAGGCGTAAAAATTCCTTTAATAGTTACGACTGTGATATATCATAAGGCAAAGTACTCACTTCGCTCCAAGTCGAGGAGTAACAGGTGGTCACTGCTGAATCCATTTCTTTAGCAAACGATTAATGGTAGCCTTTATCATAATTACCGGTAATTTGCGGGTCTCAGCATGTTTTTCTGCCTCCTAAAAAAAAACAAGTAAATGAGAGTAGGGAACAGTAATTAAGCGGCTATTATTACTAGTTGATTATTATTAATTAGAGTATCAATTATTAACATAGATGCGGATAATAATAAGGAATCGAGAAAATAAATCTAAATAAAACATTCTCTTCACTCAGAAAACCAATATATTCTAAAATCGAAATCGATTAATTTAATTTCACAATTGTTTAATCAATTTAAAACAGAAAGAGTACGTGAACAATCGGTCTACTCAGAATTGATAGACATACACTTTACTGAGCTTTAAGTCGTTAGCGATATCGAATGCAATGTTTTCGAGTAAACATGGTCAAGTAGATTGAAAGCGAAATTTTATTTTTTAGTAAGGAGAAATTGTAAGTAATAGCTTTTAATTTTATGAAAAAATGTTGTCTATAATGCGTAAAATTTGGGTGAAACTGTTCCACGGAATACCGATCACAATCTGACGTACATTTTAGTATCTAAATTAAATACTTTCTGAATTTAACGACTGTATAGTTTAGAAAACAATAGCAATTTGTAGCTTCGTTGTGAAAAACCTATTTTCAGACAAATATGAAAAAGTATCTAATACCTACAAATTTTGAACATCGTAGATTTGGAAATCATTATAAAAGTTAGTCATTTGCCTTAAATTTTAGGGCTCGACCTTGTTTAACAATATTAAAAATGTGACACTAAAATTCTGATTTAGAACTGTACTGATACGAAGGAAAAAATTCGTTCTTCATCTCGTGGTAACGTTTTCTCTCGGAAACAAGTCCTTCTCGTTTTGTAGTTTTGCGACAGGTAGAGAAAAGTAATCGAATTCCAAGAAATGTTGAATCGAGTGGAAGATAAATAATGAAAGAGCTCTAAAAATGGAGAAGATATGAGGCCAATAAGTGACAGTTTATCTAACACTGGTCCTTCCATTTTATTGCATATCAAGCCCCTACAAAAGCTTGGTATACCTTTCCCAAAACCCAGTTTGTTCTGGAACTTGTATAGAAATTGGATCACATTAATAGAAAGAGAACATTCAAGTGATTTCCTTTCTTAGGTATGTATTAAAACAAAAGTGCAGCGTTCGCTTATATCACCTCCAAGCAGCCTAAATATTTTGACTTCAAGGATATATATGTTACTGCCAAAGATCATTTCTTCTGCTACTTAAGGTACAGATATCTTTCTATGCATTTTATTGAGTATTCATTCGCCATTATATGCTAATCTTTAAGTTATATTTATCAATAAATTAATATTTTTATTGTTTGATAACTATTAGATTATTCTTCGTCATTATTTAGATATAAGTTTCCCAGTTCATTAATAACGATGAACTTGATTTCTTTAATTTTGTAATTTTGTTTGTGGACTATAATTTTGATCCTACAAATTACCTAATACATACTGTATATGAATGTAAGATTTTCGTATTCTACACCACATAAAAATATTCAAAACCAAACACTGAATAATCATCTAAATTTGTATTTTAAAAATTGTCTGTGGATGGGCTAAACAGAAAGCAAAAGAAAATAATCATAAATATTATTGTTTCAAAGACAATCAAATTTTAGCAAAGAAACACAAAAATAGCCAGGTCTGAAATTAATCGAAAGAAAAAGGAAAAAAACAAATCAAATATAAAATCCTTGCCTTAAAATCCTACTAAGGATAATTTTCTACTTATTTTTACATTTTTAGTGGAATTTTTTGGAATATAAATGTAATTTTAAAGATAATTTTCCAAGTAATAAAAATAACTCAGTAAATTTCCACAGAAGAATTGTTATATTTGCAACCGGTTTCGTAATATAAAATTACATCCTAATTAAATCCTAAAATTACATCCTAATTACATTCATTTTATATTATGAAACCGGTTGCAAATATAACAATTCTTCTGTGGAAATTTACTAAGTTATTTTTATTACTATGGCATTCCACGAAGTCACGCCTTCTCACATTGATTTCATAATTTTCCAAGTATGGTTGAAACAAGAAAGATTAATAAAAATGTTCAGGATATTAATTGTGAGCTGATAATAAATTATAACAGTGCATCATCAATGTGTAGTATTTTATGAAAAACATGGATCAAATGCACAGTAGAAGTTATGTTGAAGAAAAAGAATAATTAGAGTGGAAAGGGACAATTGGATGAATATATATTGATATACAAATATCATAATTCAACAATAAAATAATTTTCATTTTTAAAAAATTTTTTGATGTACTCCAATTATAAAGAAACTCAAATTATGATTAAATCATGACTGATTTTTTCATTAATTCTCATACATAACAGTGATCTTCAGTAAATATAGGTCACATTGGAAAGGGCAAATCCATCTACTAAACTGTTCATAAATGTAAACTATTTCCAAATTTGGAGGTTTATTAACTCCTAAAATAATAATGGAAAAATATGTTGTTGATCCATAAAATATAAAAATTTCATTTATTAAATATCCATGACATATTAGAAGATAGATAAATCATTTTTTCATAAGAAATGGAAATAAAAAATATTATAATATAAAAATTTCCATCCACACTTATGAATTCATAAATCTATATTTACTTCATTTAATTACAGTTATTTATATATTCTCTATTTATAGATTATGGCAGGACATCAACAGGCATTGTGTGCATGCATGGCATTACTATTACCTGCTGTATCATTCTTTGCTAAGGCAACTCCAGGAAAAGGTTTTAATTAAATCCTTTAATTATTATTCCAAATTACCAATTTATATTTAATGCTCAAACAAATCAATGAAATATGATTTTATAATGACTCCAAGGAACAACCAAATGAAAATATGAAATCTATTTGGAGGGAATTTTAGCCTCAGAAAATAACTAACAAATGAAGCTCATATGACTCTTAACCATATCATAACCAAAATTCATCATTCTGAACTCAGTTCTATTGGCCTAATATGCTATTCAACGCTCTATTTAGATTTAAGAGGAACTTTCATAACTTTATTTCAATATGAATAAAACTAAGAAAAATGTTACCTAAACTATTATAACTCCAGCAACAAATATGAAAAGTAATAAGAATGATTGATATACAAGAAAAATTTATTGATGAGTCTGTACATTTTACAAATTACAATTTATAATTGCAAAGAGTTGTGAGTAGATAAACAGAAGCAATCAATAAAAAGTTAATTTCAAGATTAAAAAATATGCATGATTCATAAATGTATTTAGACATTATTAAATTATTTTTACAAGTAAATGAGTTTTTTAAGAGTGGTCAGGGATTATGCAAATGCTCATTTCATCATTATGTTTTTTTTTCATCACTTCATAATATTTTCTAAAGTAAAATTCTTTTCAAGTAGTTCCAAATAGCATATATGCCAACTATGCTCTTCTCTTGGATTCATAAAAAAACATTTAATGAAATGAACATCGCTTAATTTTAAATTAACAATGATATACTTAAAATATATAATTATTCTAATATATTTTAGACTCTAAGTTTGCTTACTTAAGTTTCTATCAAATCAAACTAAAATTTAACATTATATCATGAGTAAAAGGGTATGACAATAAAATATGTACATATCTAGCAAAAACTTATTGGTTTCCCTTTGTTTGATGTTTCAGAAAATGAAAACCTTTGGCAGGAAAACCATGAACCAGGAGATTATATCACATTCACAATTAAAGCAGATGAATTTCCAAGATCGAATAGCTCATTCCAAAACCAACAGAGATTTCTACGCCCAACAAGTGTCATAAATAATATGTGCTCTGATTACATGAACACTAATAATGGAAACTATCAGCATTATGCAGGGATTGATAAATGTAAAGTGCAGGCTTATGCCAATGGATGGTGCCTACCAGCTCATCTCCTACCAAACTACAAGGGACCACCAACATATAATCTACCTAATGAAATCAGAATGAGCAATGAAAATAATGAAATCACAATTCGCTGCAATAGAGAATTTGCTCCAAGAATTGATCCTGGAGAAGAAGATACTGGACGAACCCTTCATTTTCCATTATTCAGAAAATGTGGAATTTTGCTTCAACTTTTACCTTAGCAATTTCATTACAAGGGGCACCAATTACATAACGATAATAATTACATATTCACAAACCATCATAATATCATAGCATGGTTTTTAAATATAATTTGTAAAATTTTCTCTTGTTGTTTAACATATTTTATGGCTAAATATTAATATTATACAAGTAAGAATGGCTAGGAGTATAACACTGAGATTTTAGATAATTGTGATAGGAATGGGTGAACAAAATCTTCTTCAAAATAATCCAGTGCTTTTAAATGGAATTACTTTGTAGATTTAAAAATGTAATCTGTTGAAAAATCACATAAATTCATTCATTCATACAAAATGTATGATCAGAATGTACTATGTACTGATCAGAAGATTTAATTTCAATAATTATAGATTCTGATATAAAATTTATAGTGTTACTTACTGGAACATGATATGCATAGTAAACTTAAAAAAATCTTACCAATGTTATGAGGTTGGGTTTTCAGATATTTTTCAGGCTCCTTCAAATTAATAAGAATATAAAAGAGTAATGTTATTTTCATAATGGCCATGGTTTTCACTGACTTGGATGTAAGTCAACTATTTTAAAAACAGTGACAATTATTGATGGCTTGGTTAAATAACACTGATTTTTCAATTGAAAATCTTTTTTTAGCCCTTTTACAATGTAGTTTTTTAATTTTTCTTTCAGAATTTATCTGTTATTTTATGCATGATATATACATATATATTTACATCTATTTACTTGCAAACCATACTTTATAATATGATTTTAATTGTTTAAGGTTTAGCACTTGATACCATTTGCAATACAACTATATGCTTTGTTGCAAACATAACTAAAAGTTGGTTTCTTCATTAAATACAAATTCATTAAAATGGATATTACTTGTTTATATATAAAAAACTAAAGAATCATTAATTATAAATAAATTTTAATTAAACATCTCTCTTAAAAAAAATTTTTTCTCTCTAAAAAAGAAGTATCAATGTACTTCCAAAATTTGAAGACCTGGAAATTTGTGTTCCAAAGAGAGATAATTCAAATTAAAATCTTAAAAATATTTAAAAAATATATTTTGAAAAATAATCTGATAATTTAGTACCAAACCTGATGACTTTTTTCATAATAAAATCAAACAAAGCTTAAGATCAATTTATTGGATACGTCTTCAAATAAATATTTTAAATTTCATTGGCGACCAGATAATATTAATTCTTTACACTTACAAGTACATTCAATAACATGTGACTTTTTATCGAGAATTACAGTTCTTACAGTTATTAATGACAATGACATTTCCTCTACCTCTTCGGATCTTACCGAGGTTTTTACATTACTCCGAACATTTAATGTTTATTTTCTCAAGATTTAGTAAATTGTAAAATTTGTGTGGACATTATCAAAAAAATAACACTGTTGAATTGCTTAAAATTAGATTAAATATTATGGCAGAACTGAATGAATAATCAACAACTTTGAAATAAGGTAGAAACTGACGTTTAGAACTGCCGGACGTACAACTTCTCTTCGCCCGGTAAAATATTTTGCATCAAATGTGAAGGTGAATGCTGGATCTTGGTAAATATTAGGATAAGTAATATTAAATACAAATAAGTGACGATGCCTACCATAACAATAAAAGTTTATTTTCGCCATGCACTCTTACTTGAATGTAACGAACATGTGACTGACATGAGTGCTCTATTTTCCGACACAAGATGGCATAGAACGGCGCATTACATGTCATGCGGCGAAACTTGTAAGGTGAAGAAGAGAATTATGATTCAACATTAAAGGGTGTTCAGAAGTTGCGAGAATTTAAAATCTTTAGAATCAGCATAAACGTTCAGGTGATCTAAAAATTAGAGTCTGAATTTCTTTTTAAAGAAGAGGCAATTGATTTAGTAAAGTGGATCCCTTAAAATTTTGCTAAGCTCTAGATTTCTTGGTCACCACCAACTCTCATGTGTTTTGACATGAAACTGAATTTGTACGGTAATCATCTCAAAAAGTGAGGCACTTTACGATCACTTTTATCTTAGCCTACTCTGGGTCGATCGCTGCAAAGCGATTAATAGAAATTTTATAGTCTATAATCTTGATCGTGTTGAGGTACTTGCGAAAGTCGTGAGCGAAGTTAATCCTGAATTTTAAACGGGACTCAATGAGCTGGTAGTAATCATCTAGGGGGATAAATTTGAGTATCAAATGCTGCGTGGGTTGATAGTCTTTTATCAGTTAGCCTTAATTTAGATTAAATAAATTTATGAAGAATTAATTTCAGGATTGGGGATTTATTTATATTCAGTATCAACGAAATTATTTAAATTCTTTTATTCTAGATTATTATGATTAATTAAGTTAGAAAATTGGAGAGGATGTAACCGGCATTATGTATTCCTTGAAGCAGTAGTGGTAAATGGAAAAGTTCCTTTTAAAGGATTATAAATTATTATGCCTTAATCATTTAAAAATGTACTTTTAATTGATCTAAAAAGTGACAAGAAAGTTATTTGCTATTAATATTTTAATTCAGTATCTAATAATAGGTACATCCCTACACACGAGACAAAGTAGCATTGCTCAGCCGTCGAAGCGCATGCAAACTGTGAAAATATGCAAGCTGTACTTAAAAAGAGGGCCAACAGATTAGGCCATATGAGCTGGAATCGAGCACGGGACCGCTTTCACAAAAGGCGCTCCGGGAGTTCAAGGCATTCAAATGCAAAATTGAAGTTTTCCATCTGTTAGCACGTTCTCCATGATATGAACGACACGAATTACTGGTGTTTTTTTACCGTGAATTAAATGATAATAATAATTGAGGATATCTAAACTGTTCAAATATGAAACCAATACATCAAATAATTTCCCTTATATTTTCCCTTACTTAATGGAAAGTTTCTACTCTGTATGATTATTTTGTAAAGTTGGGATGGCAATATCAAATACTAGGAAGGTAAATGCTTCGTTCGTCTTATGAATATTAAGATAACTTTACTGAGAAATGATGTTCCAAGAAGTGGTTATATTTTATAGAACATAGAACATTCTCACTTTTAAGAGAAGATATTATACAAATAGTTTAAGTACCGAAAATTTATCCCGAACAATGTTAAGAGAAATTTAAAAAGGACCACCAACTAATTTCATCGACATTCTACCTTGTCACAAAACGTAATGTTCATTAAACAATTAAATTCATGATTTTTTAAGAAAAATGTTCTAAAATTTAAAACTATGAACAAGGGCAGTGATAATACCTTTAATTTAAATATTTAGTATTAATATGCGATGATATACGCTCGATTGTAATTTTATATTCAGCATAATATATATATTGATCAAGATCACATTTGAATTTGATGATATATTAAATCACGATTACTTTTCACAGATTTATTAATTTTCAAATATCTTAATTAAGCCGAATTTAGTAACAAAAATTTTAAACGCAACAAAGCCATTGAATATTAATTTGAATAAATAACGAATAGTGATATTATAATACATCTAATAAAACCAAGACTAAATCTTCTTTACAAATTAGTAATGCTTTAAAGTTCAAATCAAGTAAACGCAATTGACCTTCAGAAACAATTCTGTTACGTCATGAATCTTCAAAAAAAATGATTTACTCAGGCATGAATGAAGTTTTCAAGGTATATGTGTCAATGTGAAACTGATAAGGAGATGCAAGAACCAATCTTATCACCTGTCCTAAATTCTTCTGCTCCGAAGTCGCGCTGCATCATCTGATAGTTTTTCTCTTAACCGTAAAAAATATAAACAACGTGATGATTCTCTGGTTGGAAGTGAGTTCATAAAAAATGCTGTGATAAATATATGTCTTAAAATCAAAAGTGCTATTGTTCGTTCGAATCTTAAAATTATATAACAAAATTTGTGATAATTTATGACATTAAAAAACTTTTAAATGCCTAAATTCTGAAAACGGAAAGAAAATACTCTTTATTTTTAATCAATTAATTTTCTAGTTGAAAAAGGTAATGATTAATTAATTATCTATAAAGTGATTGGCCATATGAAAATTCGAACATAATAATGCGCAAATAATTACCTTTTCTATAATTAAGGAGTTCTTATCTTGAAATTTGAATTCTTAGGCTGACTTGTAAATCGCAAATCAATATCGAAAATCGTTTTTACGGTTTTCAAGAATTATCAAAGAATTCTCCCAGATTTGTGTTTAATGATTATTTATCTAAAATAAATAGTCCAATGTGGAGAGACAGTCTTATCTCCATATAGAATTTACACAAATTTATTGATAATGCTGTGAGATACTAGTCTTCCTGTTAAATGATGCTAAAAAAATCTATGCCAAAACAAGGACGTATTTTAAAATCTATGCCAGCCTTGACAATGGTATTTAAAATAATAAGATTAGACGCATATATAAGACAAAAGTTTTTGGCTTGATTCAAACTTAATAGCCAGCTTGAGATGGTTTCCATACTTTTTCTGATTTGTCTTCTATCCTTCTATAGCTATGGAAACGGTAAGAGATATTTATTATTCTTAAACAGTATACATATTTGAATGTGAAGACTTTTTGGCTTAACCAAACTATTCATTGATTTTAAATGTGAAATGAAATTCATTCGTTCATTGAAATAAATAAAAAGTGTTTTGCACAGATAGCGGTTAGAATCTATACGTTGATATCATGCATAACTTATGACGATATGTTAAATATTGGTTATACAGGATATAACAAGTATTAATTTGCTAAAGAAACCCGATAGCTTACACTTTGAATCCCTCTTTCACGGGAGAAAATTTAATGCAAACAAAAAAAAGACGAATAAATATAGTCAGCTCTCTCTAATATAACGTATTTTTCAGGGGCTTCATATTTTATTCTTCCGAATACACAGCCTAGAATAGTGAATGGAACTGCAGCCAAAATAGGACAATTCCCTTTTATGGTACGGAACCCTTCATAGTGTACACATAGATCCAAATTGTATGCATGTTCATGTGCAATAATACCGGGAGTATTAAGACAATAACAATCCGCGTATGATTAGTTGCTTTTTACATTGTATTTTATTTTTGATGCCAAAATACATTACCTATGTTTTTATATGTGGTTCTTTTATTAGGTTGCTTTAAGATACAAGAATCAATTCACATGTGGTGCAACTATTGTGAACAAAATGTGGGTAATGACAGCTGCTCACTGTGTTTACGGGTAAGAAAATAAAGACATTTTAAACATTTACATTATTGAGGAGCGAAGAGACAAATTATATTTACTAGGCACATTCTTATTAGAACTCTATCTACATAATTTAAATATTAGATACATTTACAACTTGACCTTAAAAGAGTTCTGACATATCGTAGAAATTTCCCCGATATATCGCGTACTTTGGTGTAGCTAGTAAAGCGTCTAATTTGATTCATAACAGCAACTATTTTGATATTATTCTTTTAGAAGGAAGTCTTCAGAATTTTCCATCTTGGCTGGTACGACGTTGTTGAGTGGGAATGGATCCAAAATCAAAGCAGATAGAGTGATAGCACATGAAAAATACGATCCTTACGATGTCTCCAACGATATCGCTGTTATTAAGGTAGGCCTCGATTCCGATCGAATATAAATAGAAACATGAAGTCAAGCTTCTTGAGTTTTTCCCCACGTTTAATGAAAGTAAGTAGAGGTGATAATTCATTCCGAGAGTGGGAAATTGAATTTTCATGGAATGAATTCTTATAACTGATAATTTATAGCGATAAATAATTCTTAAAAATTTAGAATTCGATGTTTACGTAGCATATGGACAATCTGCAAGAAAAATCCTCAGCATATATTTATTTTCTGCTTAATTATAAAAATGATTTGACTAAATTTACGCATAGATTTTTTACGAATAATTAAACTATGGCTATACTACGTTCATAAAGACTCATCTTTTTATGAGATAAGTATTTGAAATTTAGGCTTTTTTTGTCTTTGACCCACATGAATGTTTTTTGTTTTGGAGCAGCTGAAGAGGCCGCTTATATTTAGTGAAGTAATCCAACCGGTTGACCTCCCGTCAACTCTTCAGGTGACACCAGAGGGTCTTAAAGCCACCGTCATTGGGTGGGGATTAACTTACGTAAGTAATACCGAGAAAACATTACGAGTGATAGGTTGATTTGTATCGGATATAATCCCAATGGCAGCATTGACCTCATTTCCAGTTACAATTTTATTGCTCGAAAATAAATAAAACCAGCGCTATATATTATAAAGATGGGATTAAAATACGAAATAGAATGTGAAAGTGTTATTTATGTTTGAAAATAAGCCTGGAATACTTCTGGTATTTGGAGGTATCTATCATCAGTCAAAGTCTCTTAATCCTCTTTTCCTATTTAGAAAAAATGAATATAGTAACTCGTAAGATTGAAATCTGATATGTAATTTATTAATTTATAAATAGCAGTTTTCTCCTTTATTCCATTTTGTGTTCACTTTATTACGACCCTTCATCGATAATCAATCACTTTAACATTTATTTTCACTTTAATTTCTGATTTCTCATCTTAAAAATCTATTCGTTAACTACCCATTCGTATCATAATGTAAAATACAGTCATCCAAATACTGCATGAATGGAATATTTCGATTAAGTCTAATGAATTGCAGCCCATGCTTAAGAATTTGGCTAATTTTTAAGATACTTCACCTACAACACAATTATTTAGAATGATTTGTACAGTTTTACATATTTTCACCATCTCATACAGAAATATAATCAAATCATTCGTGAATTAAAAGTATGGAAACTTATTTTTTAATGTGTTTGCTATATTAAATATGCGATATATAAATAACGTTACATTTACATTTGGTTTTAGATTAGTATAGTGTTTTAGATAGTAACTATTTAATCCGAATTCCGCCATGAATTGAAGACATTAAACTTAATTGCATAACATTTCAGACGGGCGGATTCGTGCCAACTTCGCTGCAGTTCGCCCATTTGCAAACTTACTCAGACGAAGAGTGCTATAGTCTGCACAATGCCACTCAAAAACCAAAGCCCTCGAATTTATGCGCCGGAGCAGTGACAGGAGGAAAGGGGCAGTGCTCGGTGAGTGAAAATTTCTCGTGATGAAACGGCGAAGTAAAATTAAGGACAGCATGGGAGTCATTGACATCTACTTAATTACATTATCGTAGAGAAAAAAGTCGCTTTCATGAGTGTGGGAAATTTTTCATTAGTCCCTGATCTTGGTTATATTTTGATTACAAAACTAATGTAGGATAAAGAAGCGCAAAATTTACAAGGATATAATTTTTATCAATACGTGTGATAACATTTAAACGGGTTTATTCTGTGAGTTTTTCCTTGAATCGCAGGCTTCCTTCTTTTAGAGTATGTTCATCTCTGATTGAAAGACAAATAAATATTAATCTGCTTTACTTATGTTGGAAGTATTACTTGTTGTTAATTCCTTATTTATGTTTATTCTATCCTTTCATAAACAGGGCGACTCAGGGGGTCCACTTATGGTTAATGGATACCAGGCTGGAATAGTATCTTGGTCAATCAAGCCGTGTGCTCGGTTAGGATCACCTGGAGTGTACACTGAAGTCTCTTATTTTGTGGATTGGGTGAAAAATAAAACAGAGAGATGTTAGATCTGTAATACACATTACTATTTATATCCTATTTTACAATTTTTATATTCATTATCTTTGTTTTTTATATTTATTTATTTCAATAAAATAAGGAAGGATATTTGAGAGGAATCTGATTGGATTTTATTCATCCGCCTACAGTAGTACAAAGAATCATATTTTATTTTTGCTTCTCACTGCGAAAGAGATAAAGTTACTATTTAAACACGAGACTTCAAATTACAATTAGTCTTTTGCTATTAATATTTAAGTCGAACCTACGAAAAAAAGTAAATTTCAATGTTCCTTCCAAAAGACAATGGTCGACATATTAAAATCACTGTTTATCGTAAAACTGTTGTGGTTTTGAGAATCGTGCACAACGATTTAACTTATAGGGGTGAGAATTATCCGAGATCTTAATGACAGGCGAATTCCCAACTTCCTTCTTCTAACGTGAGTCAGAATAAATTAGAGCGCAAAATAATTAGCAAAGGAAAACACATCGCTGCATCTTTAAGACGTCTGATGGAAAGGACACTAAACAGGTTTCCAGCCACGAAGCCAAGAGGGATTAGCAGAAAAATCGAAGGCTATTCTCAGGAAATATTTTTCAAATCAGAGCATGTATTCTGGTGGATTTCCCGAGAAGCTCATCAATATCGTAATCATTAGTAACAAAAAAGTTATGTGAAAAATAAAACGTTAAATCGATACAATTTTGATTTTTTACTATTAAGTCATAGGAAAAACTAAAAAACTATAAAGATAAGAATTATATTTTGATTTTTTCGCTCTATAATACTCGTAATTTTGAATAATTTTCTTGGCGAGAGATTTTTACTAGAGAAATCGAACTGTAATAATGTACGATCTAGTTCCATGAAAAGCTAAAGATTGATTTAATTTCGTTCTTAGTCTTATTATACCTTAACCCGATTGAGTTATCAAGTTCAAGGTATCAGTTAGCATATTATTTTTTATTTTTATACTGAACCTGAACCTTTTATTCAGAATTTATTATTTTGGGCTTTATGTTCACTATTCAATACAGTTTTCCGCTAATAGGCTAATATCTTGCGTGATTTCATGAAATGCACTGAAGTCATAATAGTTTTTCATTTCCATGAAAGAATCATTTCTCGAGAATCTAATTACAAATTTTTACAATCCTTAAGCAACACTTCCAAAATAATGTAATACGCTTTTATTTCTATGATATACTATGAAATGGAGAAAAATATTTCGACCGTGCGCTCATTTTAACTTCAGGTAATTTATTTAGAAGGATGTTGACTATTGAATGACATAAGATTAATTTTTAAAGCTATTATCACAAACTATATATCACAAACTAAACATAAAAGCATTTCCCTAGGGAAAATGTGTATGTAAAGATTGTAAATAAATCAAACAAATATGAAAAATCAGTCTATGCTTACATGACTTGAATTGCTTACATAGGATGATTGATATCAGTGAACTTAGATTCCAACCCAAGAGCAAGTTACAGAATATACTTATTTGGGTATTGAGGTAGATTACATGTTTAAATATGACCATCGAATAACATTTCTATGTAGCAAATTGCTTACGTTTGGATATCAGCTAAAATATTTACAACCATTTCTTTCATTGCGTACTAAACCGATAGTAGACCGTGCTCTAGTTGAATCATACATGGCCGGTGAGGAAACACAGCGTTAGATCCAAGATGTGTAACAAATTACCACCTCACATACTAGGACTTTCAGGGATCATTAAAAAACACTTGCTCTGAATGTTAACATGAACAGCTCACAACTTTTTTTGAGTAATTTCGGCAACCGTTAAGGGTAGTGTTAATTTATATGTAATATCGGATTTATTATGATTAATTTTTTACTGTATGAATGTCTTATAAAATATGCTACATCCTTATTAGTGATGCTTCATAGTCAGGCGTCCCCTGATGTGCCACATATAGCTCAAGAGGATTCTTTTATTTACTTTTTTAATATAATGATAAAAACAATATTTAAAAGCAATGTATTATTCTGATGCATTAATATAGTTAAGACATATTTCGAATAATTACTCTGACAGAGTATTAGGACACACTATAATGAAATCACAATAAAAAGAAAAAATCTAAAGTAATGCTTATATTAAAGTAACTAAAACTTCCTCAGGATAATGGATAAAAAAAGCCCTAGCTCACACGCACAAATACCTGTATAGAGTACTACCTTACCCTACCAAGTTCCTAACTATAACTATCTTGGTAGAGAGATGAATATTATTTTAAATTGCACATTAAGAAAGTAAATTTGGAACTCAGAGAAGTGATCTGCAAGCTTCATTACATTAAAAATTATGTAAAATTTCCTGTATTAAAACTACTCTACTATGGGTTAGTTGAAAATTTACTGAGAATGTAACTGCTAGAGGAAATACTGGAGTTAGATACATGTCAATATTAAGAAATACTCAGGATAGTACGTAATATTTTTCAATCAAAGAAAGAGATTCCATACTCTTATAAAGTAAAGGTACTCCACAGTATAGTTGCACTTCCCTTTCTTTTCTTAGATAATTAATTAAATATATTTTCAGGAAAATTCCAAATGATAACATTATCATTCTGATATGTGATGGATATAGTTCTTCATCTATGATACAGCTGTCAATTTCGTGATGTTGCAGTTCAGCTTCTATTTAAAGCTAAAGTTGAATCTCTAAGTTTCAGTACCATTATTCAGGCTAATTATTTAAGAAGGTTTACCAAATGAAAAATAATAGCAAAATAAACCATTAAAAATTCATAATTTTTAAGAAATTGTATTCATTTAAAAAATTAAGAATACAAGAAGTATCAAACTTCCTTTTACAATGGAAAGGTATTTGTTTTTTAGGCAATAACTCACATATATTGTCATGAACATATAATTGTAAGTTAAATATCACATACTCAATACAGAGAGATTCTGAAGTTGTCCAATCATTCTTCATACGATATAGTTCGTGTCACACGAAATATCCCATGTTTTCAAGAAATATTCCGGAATCAAATGGAAAATGTAAGATGAAAGTGATGCTATCTCCGTATAGCGATAGCTTAGGTACCACAAATAGCCTTTTAGTTTTAAAATAAGTTATTCGGCACTTTCCATTATTTTTTTGCTGTCAATGAAGTTTTGATCTTTCAGACGCAACTCAATTATATATAAATATCGTAATTTGAAGACGTAGAAGTCAATAACTGAATATTTTTCGAAAATACTTTGCAAAAATCAAAATTAAAGGAATCACTGAAGTCCAATAAAGGAAACGTGTTGGGTGACTAAATCATTTTAGATTCAATGAATAGGTTAAATATGAGAACGCGTTTTTAGTTGGAGGAACTGAAGGGAAAAAAAACAGCAATTTCATCCGGGTGAACTTGAGTATTTCCGGAGTTTAATATGGACTTCCGATGTTTTCTCGTGTGAGTCGTTGGTAAGGACTTCAGTTGCTCTTCAAGGTCTTCTCGTACTTGGTCCTGTATTCACCAGAAGGATCGTACTTCTTAAGAAGGCGGTCCCAGTCCCTGGCGCGGTTGTCCATAAGGTGCTTGATCACGCGCTCAGCGGTGCTTTTCTGCTTTTCCGAGCACTTCTCACATCCTGTCTTGAGGGCATCTGGTAGAGTGCCTGGAAAACAGTGTTCGTTAAGGAGCATTTCACTTTAAATAATCAATAAGAAAATCCTTATAAATGTCAATTTGACTTTTATAAGTAATCATATACTCACGTAAAATTTACTACCACGCGATAAATTTCGAAGAATTTACTTATCAAATTCGTAGATGGGTAATTAACATTGCTGAAATATCAGAGAATTTAAATATTCGAAATATCTGCAATTGGGAGCTCTTTCATAGAAAAGGATTCATTAGATTAATCGCCTTTATTTCCACTTCAAACCAATCCGAGCAAAAAGCTCATTTTTATATGATGGAGCGATTAAATTTCATATATGACAAAGGGTGAATTAATCTAACAGGAGAATGAGCTCTGAAAGCATTTATTTACCCCTTAAGTCATTAATAACAAACTATTTTTAGTAGCTCATCCTTCGAGAAAGTCCGCTAATTCCCTGTGGCTGAAAGTATAAAAAATCGGAAGACTTGGTAATTAAACCACAATGCTTTGGGGCAGCGAGAGTGGTTTTTCGATATGAGGTCGCAGACAAAGTGGGGCACTCATTAGGCCAAAGAGAAGCGCACGAGATCTGTGGACACGTGCAGAAAGTTTACTAATTGCAACACATGGAGACGCCTCCGAGTAAAAATTTAGTCACGCGTTAAATTAGACCTTACTATATACTACCGGGAAAAATCCCGGTATTATATAATAAGGTGGATTTTCCGGCGCTAAAAGTTATTCATATTAATGATATTCTATAGAAAAAGATCACAATTCAAGCAGAGATTTACTAGTCCATGCTCGTTTCATGAAATAATGGCAATGAAATTAAACTTTGATTTTGATTACAATAATTATTTAATACTAACCAAATTTGGTATGCGTACATAGAGCGAAAATTTACTCCTCCGACTATGATTATTGATTAGAGCATCCTTTTTTTACATAACTAGCATCCACCCTGCGTGAACTAAAGGAATTTCTTTGAACAGGCATCAGTGAAATATACATATGATAATTTAGAACAGAATTTTTAAAAAACTCTATCAATGAGTATACTTATAAAACGGAAAATCATATTTCTACATGTCCACACATTAAGGAACTGTTCAATTTTAGAGAACAGGTTAAGTTACTATTGCGCCAACGACCTCGCTGTCTACCGGCCTCATTGAGAAAAGGTCTTCCGTCAAGGACCGCGGGTGGACTGCGTAAGCGGTAGACTTCGATGGAACAGTCGCCGATTGAATGCTCAACAGCAGACGTCGCCACATTTCAATATAGCTTTCGATTTCACCGATACAATCAAATTCGCGCTGAATAGGAATTGGAGCTTTCGATTCGAAAGAGGAATTACAAAAGGATATCGCCATTAAAAGTTTCGTATCGAAGGTGATATAAATATCACACGTACTATACAAGCCACTCTTTCATCAAGAAGAGCTAAAGATGGGGAAAAGAGCACTGAAATCAAAGAGTTCTCTAATACAGTATTCAAACGTCGAAAAAGCAATTCGTAAGATCTACTAACAAACGCATTGTGTTGATATGAATCTCAAAAAGCCGTAGAGTTACTTTATAAGGTAATCCTGCATTTAATTCTTAGAAACAAGCAGTGGTCGTACTATAAATAACTCACCGAAAGTTTTTGTATGTTGTAAGATGATACATGATTCACGAAGTTTATATTTGTGAGTTTAATTAAAGATCCACAATAATAATAATTTTTCCTTAAACACTCCTACCTCAGATATAATCAATTAAAAGAAAACAGACTCTTGAGTTTAATGTTTACAGAGAATTTTGTCTTGGAGTTTTTCCAACTTCTACATGTTTAACGATATCGATTCCAAGGAAAATCTCACTTGTGTTCATAAACATTTTCTCATGAAAATTCAATTCGCACGCATTTTTAGAGCAATTGAATGAATGTCGGATACTCAGAAAATTATTTCACAAATAATGATCAAGACAACAAAATTAGTTTGTTTAAAATATAATAAATTGAATTAAAATATTTTAACAGAAAAAATAGGTTTTTTGAAGTAAATATTATTGAAAAGTTGATTAGGTTAAATTTCTAACAACACAAAACTCTTTAAGTATATAAATGTAAACTTTTATACATATATTACAAGTAAAGAATTCCCGATTCGATACCATCCAATCGTCACAGATTTAATTTCGCCTACTTGAGATCATCGATGATTAGCTGTCACTCACGAGGGTCTCTTGCGCATTGGACCTGATGTCTATGATTTGCACTCTGTTATGAAAGCCATATCAATGTGTGAGTGAGAACAGTGCGTTTCATAACCTGTTGGGTAATAAATTCAACCCACGAAACTCTAGGAAGGTTGTAATTTATACAGCAGCCCTTCGCAATACAGTAAATAAGATGAGGAAAATTGGAACGAATGAAAGTTATAAAGAAATTAAAGAAATACTTGAAAGTCCTTTCAATTTTACTACTCCACTATTATAAATTAATGCCAATCATATTTCGTAATCTCAAAGCCTTAAATATAATTCATCCATGCTATTAATAATTTGAATTTCTGGAGACAGAAATAAAATATTCAGTATCTAAACTTCGGATATTATCGTATCCGTTTGGAATTATTCTTACTTAATTATGGAATTATTCTTATTCTCTTACGACTTACATTCTTAGTTAAGAAAAGTTGCCTCACTTTTTGGTATGTTTAAAACTGCCGTCTCATATCGATTAAAAGTTTTAAAATACTTAGTGTCTTTTTAATCTGTATTGTACTCGGAATCAATTCTAAATCTGTGGCGACCGTTGATGTAAAATTGGACTATGGAAGCGTAGTATTGTACATGTAAATAAAATACATGTAGACAGTATTTTACGTTATTAAATTATCTTAACTTTGTAGGAAACCAACGTTCTTATTTAAATTATTTAAATTTCTAGCAAATTATTTACTTATTTCATCGTATACAATGACTAAATATAAAATATTGTTGGAAGTTCATATAAATTTAACAATTCCACTTTTCTGATTTAACTAGCAATGTCTTCGAAATCTATCGCACGATAAGATGCTTAGGATAAACAATATTAGTAACTCACGTTTTAGTTCCCTTCCTTCGGCAGTGCATGGGCCTTCTTCCATCAAACACTTGATGTAGTTGTTGAGAATCCTGTTGTTGTTCAATATCCTGTCCACATCGACGTTGTCATACTTGTTGGTGTACTTTGGCGGCGTGTCGCTCAACACGACTCCCGCGACCAGGAAGACCAGAAGGGCTGCAAGACACAATCGACCGTATGCCATGGTTGGTAGTTGACGACTGACTCCTCTCCCTCGGCTAAGGGCTTATAAGAGAGCGCGATCTTTGCGTCCCCTCCCCCTATCACTGGATCTCCAATTGCATCCTTGGCACGTAACTTTTAACGAAAAACTTTCTCCCGAGGCTCAGCCTACTTAGGAAGGAAGGAGAGGAGGGCACGCGGTAGTCAAAGAAGTGGAAGGCATACGACAATCGTTTTTTTTACGCAGCGAAATGATTCTGAGAATGATGCCTGTTGGAGGGAATGGGAAGTTCGGGGGAAGAGAGGGGGGAAGTTGTTATGGGTAAAAAGAATGGGCAATTCCTCGAAAGTGGCCGGAGTCGGGGTATGAGTTAGGGGAAGAAATGGCGTGAATAGGTAATGAGTCGATTGAGTCATCCGCTACAACGCCTGCGGTCTTCGTTGTGGTGTTAGCCCAAGGTGTGGCGCAGTTCCCTCTAATTCTTCGGAGGCACGAATTTCTTACGCCTTTACGTACGCGCGCTTTGGTTGCGAAACGCGGTGTTTTTCGCAGTTTCCTTTTTTCCGATCTTCGAAGGATGCTGGCCGATTCCGAGAAGAGATTCTTGGCAATAGCGTCGGTTCTGTACAATTAGGCCCGAATTCCTGGAGACTTTGACGATCGTGAATCGTCGGAAGGATATTTTTTCCCCGAAGAAAGATTTTTTACGTCGAATATTCAACATTTTCTTGGAAGTTTGGATATCGGATTGGTTCCACCATAAATGGAATATTTTATATCGCTTTCAATTTACGCTATGACCGCTGTAAGCTAAAAATTATGTCTAAAATACTTTTGGGACATCTTATAATTAAAATACCGTTTCGTTCTATATCTAGAGTAATACTCCTCCTGGACCTTTCGTATTATTCCTCTTCAAAGGAAAATCATTTTAGGCACAGGTATACTTCATTCCTCTGGACCGAAATTCCTTAAGGTTAAAGTTAATTCATAGGATTTTGGTTGCTTGCGATAGGTAGTTTATTATAATATACAGATATTAAACTCTGTTGCCAAAATGGCAAATGATTAATAGCGATATTATTATTTATATTAAAATCAGGCATTAAAATTTAGGAAATAAAATAGTACTTTTTTCGTTTATTTACTGCTATTGACGTATTATTGACCTCGTGGATTCCCCAGCACTTGTTATTCCTGTAAATAATTGTGTTCAGAGCTATTTCGATTCTAGTTTATCTGCGGCTACAAGGGGAATACCCATTATAGTTCGCTGAAGGATATATTTCTAGGATGGATAAATTAGAGATAAATTCTTCATCGACCACTGATTTCTCCGTAATTCAAGCTTCCATTCACATCGGAAATTTCCTATCAGTGGAGCTGAAAACATAGATCGAGTAATTTGAGTTTATTGAATATGACGTCGGTCTTCTCTTCTGACAAGGTTAGGGGAGGATTTATTTCCATTGAAGTAGTAGTAACTACTCAAACAGTAGTCCCACTTAGATAAACTGGTTTATGATCTCAGATTTGAAATATTCATCCGTATTAAAATTCTTGACGAACAGTATCAAGGAGATAACATCCTCGACGTTACATCTTCATATTTTCATGTTAAAATTATTAGATCGTGAAACTAACCATTTTAAATTGAATGGAAAATTCTTCCTCACTGAGTACTCTGTGATAACTTCCTTCCGGAATCCTTGTTCCTTTTGAATATATCAATTCACAACCAACATTCTAGATTCAATTCTCGTAAGAACGATTAATATTTATATCACGCGAATTTACGAGGGCTGTTAGGGGAATTCCACGTGCTGTTTGTGCAACAGTACTGCAATCAGAGTCGGGGATCGCCCGTACATAATTTCGTAAACAAAGCCTCAACGCACCTTTCTTGGTAATAAAATTTTTCTGTCATCAATCATCAGGAAGTATTTAAGAATTCTCTTCCTCATTCATCGACACAGTGCACTTCTACCGAGAAGGTTGCTTCGAACTTCCGGTATCCACAAATCATATTTCTAACTAAAACTCTCTTCTGTCATGAAAATTTTATGAGCAAAAGTGCAGAAGATAGGAAATTTCTTCTAGATTTAATGATTGGTGAGTGATAAACGCAGAAGCTAACTTATTAAGAATCTACAGATGCAACACGTTTAAGGAAAAGAGAAGACTATGAAGTGATATTTATAAGATAATAACTTTCTTATATCAAATAATGTCCCATGAATCAATTAATCTAAGATTTGACAGTAAAATTTTAGAATGATAAGATATTAAGTGTAACCATTTCATTACTAATTTCTGCATATCTTTAACTTACTGCTATGAATATATGCTACACATCTATGAGAAGTTTTCATATGAGAGTATACGATTCTTCAGAGACAGCTCTGTCAAATATCTCTAATGAAACATGTGTACGAACATACATGTATAGAAAGCATTTTCGCGTCCAGCAGATATCTAATAGCTTCGATTTCTAAACAACAACCGCTCTATAACTTAACATTATGGTATCCATCTTCTCGAAAACCAATTAAATACTCTTATGGGAAATGAAATTTCAGTTTTTAAATCTCTTTAAGTTTATGAATTAAATTATCATAGTGTAAATCCTTCATATAGAATCATTTTGTCGTTAATATACCCTCAAATGATAACACGCGGCGTTATAAATTATAGCGAATCGTCTAAAAACGTAATAAATTTAAGTAGATACGTCATAAACGTTTGGCTCACAACTAAATAGAATTCCAATCAATTTCCCTGATTTACTGAAATTCGACCACAAAAAAATAAAAATCGTTTGTGGATGCTCAGTGAATCTAGAAGTAAAAATAACTTTACCACATTTTGAGGAAAATACAAAACCTTGTTTCTTTTGGAACAAAAACTTTTTTCTTTTGGAACAATAACTTTTCTGTGGTGTTATAAAAGTGTGTTCATTTTATTCCTCTTAAATCCATACCAAGAGGTCACGACTCAAGCTGTTGGTTTCGTAAATAAATTGTAAATATATTTACTGCCTCGAGACTGACTATACATCTATCCGCCTTCTCGTCACAACTACTCGAATCTATGAAGAAGTACCTTTCAAGGAAGTATTGTCAAAGGGCTCCGAGAAAACTTAATAAGGAAATCGGGTGAACGTTGCTGTATGCAATTCTAAATCTAATTAGTTACTCTTGACACTGAATTCGATTGGGGTTTTTCCAACTCTCAATACCTTTTAGAAGAAGACCACTAAATCGGATTAGTCATCCTTAGATGACCTCAAGAAGAGAGAATACTGTGCTGTCAAAAGGATTATTAGCATAATACCTGTGATGAAATATGTTTCATAATGTGTGCTTTGGGCCGATGAAGATTCTGTTTCTCCATAAATACGTTTTGGAACCGGATTTTATTTTATCGTAAAATGGATTACTGATAGATTTGACAACTTGAACACTTTTCTGTGTATGTGATGATAAACTTTAATAATATAACATATATATATATATATATATATATATATATATATATATATATATATATATATATATATATATATATATATATATCAATTAATAAAAACATTATTTATTAGTTCTTACGATAATCATAATTAAAATTTTAACACTCCTGGTCGATCTAAATTTCGCAACTTTGTCTCTGCATGAAATAGTTTTTAATTTGAGGCCGACTATAATCTAGACTAATAAGATTTCATGGACAATTGAGCCATAGATATTTTCGCTTGGTTTACTCTACTGGAATATATTACAACTTATTTGAAATAATCATTAATTCAGAAAAATCATCGATTTCTTGGCAGGTCAACGTTTTTTCCATCAATTGTGGGAAATAACTAACTTGATAATAACTTGAAGTTGATTTCAATGTGATCTTCTAAGGTGAAACATGTCGATGACGCACGTTTTCAGTTCCGATAAAAATCGTAACTTGGAAAATGTTTCGATAGAAATCTTTCCTCTCACTGATCCCAACAAGGATAACCGCATTTTTAGCGCCTCTTTCCGAGGATATTATCAATTCACGGATGGTCCCGAATAACCTTGGAATTGTCTCCAAGAGAACACAGAAAATATCGTAACTTCCAGCTGATGATGATAAGGTTCTTGAACCAAAGAGAGACATTTCATTCCCTTTCATTCGGCGAATGCATGGCTCATTTGAAGTTACTTGCCAATTTTAGTCAACACTCGTGTGCGCTGTAAATAGAGTTGCGAAAGAGGTTGAGGTAGTTCCCCGATGCGATTCTGAGGAGTACAAACATTTGTTAGGATCGCCCACTTTAAACAGTGAGTAACGGAAGTTTTGGCGTCGACGAGTAATCTGTCGATGATTCACTTTTAAGTATATTATAGATACATTTAGAAATACAAAAACAAAACTAGGTTTTATCAGTACAATCGGAATAAAAACTGAGGCACGGGAATTATTGTCATGAATAAGACATGAATACATCTAAATTACTCATTTCTCTCTCGGGAGATGATGTCGATGTACTCTTTTCTTATTCCGGTCTCATGTATTGACACTTGTTTAAAAATATTAACATTAATTCGCTATGTAGGCTAAAAGATAGGTGGGTGGTTAGAAATTTATGAAAATAATGAAGGATCTCGGCTTTTCCATCTTTCATATGATCTATAAAAAATATTATTTGGGAATCGTAGGGATCTTAATAATTTTCTCTTTTAATAAATGGCAAACTTTATACAGGGCTAATAATATTAAAAAGTCCTCTTAAAAATGTTTAAGAAAGTTCTTTTACTACTTTAAATATTTTATTGTACATACATTTCCACGGAAAAGAATACCTTTACTTTAATATTTGGAAGCACGCTGGCGTTATTTATGAAATCTTTGATTTGTTATATATATACGCTGTATCGAATGCATAATTCAATGACAAATATTTGCCAAATTGCACTCTGAATTCGAAAAATTAAATTGATTAAGTTATCTCAAACTTAGAATCGGTTGCAAAATTACAGAGACAGCACCTGGTAATTATTCCTAAATTTCTGGGAGACTAGTTCGATTTGATAAAATCCAGCTATATCATCTGACATTAGCTATTTGGATGGGTAGTTTGATCCAGTTTGTATAAATACTTAGTCAAAATATAAATAAATATTCTTTTATTGGATTGATGGAAATTGGACGTAATATTTGAGGTTGGTATGATGCAAGGAAATTGATTAGTTGATGAAAAAGCCGTTAACACAAAAAGATTTCAACGACCAATGTGAGTATATTAACAACCTGGATTCTAAACTGAAAGACAGGAAAGCAATGCCATAAGCACATCCGGGATTAATTTGAGAAAGCCAATAACCTTATAAAATTCCAGCATAACCTTCCGTAACTGTCGAGTTTTCTAAGAAGTCTTTCCCAATGACGCGAGGATGCTCGAGTTAGCAAGTTGAGAAGATGAGCAGAGCAAACATACGTTGGAAATACGTTCTTCCACAAACCAATATGTGTCTCCGCTTCGCATCCCTCCCACTTCCCTGCTTTCCCCTCACTTTCACCTTGGGAGACCACTTTCACTGCTGCCACTGAAAACACTTCCTCGGGATTCTCCATGCGCCGCAATGAGAAACGGATTTTGGATATTTCCCGAAATAAGGATGTTGTTAACGTTTGTGGGACAAAGAGACAATTGGTCTCTCAGCAGAATAGTGCGTCATTCGTAAGTACCCACCTCGCAGTCACCATAAAAAGAAACCAGTACAGCTTGTCTACTTCGTGTTCGGTTGCTATGCTTGCAAAAATAAAGCAAGATGTAGGGAGGGTATAACTGATTTGCGAAATAAGAAGTTATAGGAGAGAAATAAATGTGGCTATTAAAATTAAATCGAGGAAAAATCAATTTGTAAGATAAATCAGTCTTTTATGAAATACAAAGCTGATTCAATTAGAGTATTCGAAACCAAAGTAATAAAATATAGCTATCATAAGTGAAATATGACGTAAAAAAATCCTCGAGCTCTTAAAAAGTAATAAAATAGAGTAGTAACTTTACCAAATTCGAATTAGAAATGTATCTTATACAAGGAAATGATCTAAACGGAGAATGGCTGTTTGTTTTTTCTCTACTTTCGTTTTAATTATTTAGGGGAATTCTACAAAATTTCGCACACTTCCGTTAAATTCACAAATATTCGAACCTTATATTTTCGAACCGCTTCCTTCCATGTCATTCACACATCAATTAGCGTTGCCATCGAGGTGGGCTGAAGATACGGTCCTTATATGTCACCTAACACACAACCAATTTTAAGAACTTTATCGTCAGCTTTCCAATCGATTTAATGTCTTCTTTGTTATATGCTTCTAATTTAAATAAATATAGAAAGATTTGTCAAAAAGTATTGCGATCCTAAATTTACTTTGCATTAATATGTATTCATTTATATTCGATACGCTATTAAAAGGCGTTTTTGCACAACTTGACATCGCAAAAAATTCCCACGCATTTACTTCAATCAAATGAGCTTCCATTTTCACTGAGTGATTTATTCATTAATAATAAACTAATTCATTAGCAACTTATAATTTAACAGCACTTGAAACTTCATAAGTGCGGATTTCGCACCAAATTTATAGAAATATTAATATTATAGAAGAAATCTTTTCTAGCTAAAATTTCGTTGATTAATTTCTTATCAAAGTTAATTGATGATTTATGAGTTCCGGTTACCGCGTTCATTGGGATTCCCTGACTTTCTCTCGAAGGACAGGAGTTCGCTTCTCCGAAGCGAGAGGTTTCACTTATCAAACACATTTGCCTCAAACATTCGATGGTGAATAGAGGAGTATCTGATGATTGCGGAAGCTCATATTACCATAATAATATTCTTTAAAATTAAATTTAAAACTGTAAAGTTTTAATCCATCGGTTTATCGATTGATGCAAATTGAAATTAAAAATTCTGTTCAAGAAATATTTTTGTGATGGTACATTTTAATTGAAATTCAAAATTAAAGACAAACATTATCTGCTTCTCTGATCATTAACAATATAAGCATAATTCTCCAAGAAATCAGTGAAATTAAGCAAGTAATATTTAAAATTAAACCCAATGCTTCATACCGTAAAAACTTAACCACTCAAATTTATTACATTCTATTATACTACATTACTATTTCACTAAAAAGATGCATAAAATATATCAATGAAAAATTTTAATAACTTTATTGCGATAATCCATTAAAATTTGCAGAATTATTATCTTTGTGTCTCAAGGGTAGTATGACAGCGGGTTGACGGCTAATTATTCCATTTTTTACTCATTAATTTGTGAAACTTTTTATTTCTTTTACATCAAATGCTTGCCGAGAAACCGAAAGAAAAACTGTTCAAAAGATTCGTTTGCAATGTCAAATGAATTATGCGTTTGAATCAAGGAGATCTGATTTTCCGGTTCTTGCACCATTGCTCCAAGGATTTAGACCGATTAAAATGGTTGACAAAACCTTGTCTACGATTTACGCAATTTCCAAAACTTACTCAAGCGGATGTTAAACGCTTAAGTCTTTTTTGGCCCTTGAGTCAGTCACATTACCTAAAAGCCGCTTCTTTTTTCTGGGTAGTTTTAGTTTTCCTTCATTTTACATAGCGAATTGAAAGTGTCACTCATTTATAAAAGGGAATAAAATATGTTCCGTTATTAATAATCCCACTTGACGTGACATGATTTCTTTCCACTAATGCTTGTCACAGCGAGAGACCATTAGAACATACGAACGGCATCTTGATTCGTTTTAGATGTAATTTTGGACCATTGAAATGCGAAATTGATTTGAATGAGATATCCTTGAAAGAAGCAAAAACCCGAGAGCTCGAAGCAAAAAACATGATTTAATGAAGGAGAAGATGGAATAGTATTTTTAGATGCTGGAAATGTTGGCAGAAAAAGGAAAAGAAAGCACACAATGAGAAAATACGAACGTAAAATACTGAGTGCGGCAAAGGTACCGGCCGTATTTGTACGCTGCCAAAACAAATGATTAATTCGGGAAATCACACGAAGAATGCTGGATCACGGTGACCTTGTCTCCCTTTTTGGATATTCCATGGGTTTCCATCCAACTCATTCCGAATCTTTCTCTCGTATAACAAAAGCTGAACAGAAACGAGGCAGTAAAGAAACAATACAAAGCAAATTGATGATTGTTTCCTTAGACACTTCTAATAAGTATAAAAATATTTTATATGTTATAAAAATAATTCAGAATTCATCTGTTTGAAATCTAAATCAATCTAAAAGTGATTTGTTATGTTAATAGATGCGAAAAAATTACTCAAACTCAAAATAAAATCCACTGATTTAGTCCGTTCCAGGAATCAAAATAAGAGTTTCTTACAAAATGATTGGAAATAACTTTTATAATTATATTATATAATTAAATTCACAATTTCATCCCTAGCATTAAATTGCGTATAGGAAACAGAGAATTGTCTTTTAAGTGGAATTAATTTTTGAACTTCTTCTTTGTTCAAAGCTTCGCGTTCAAAAGCACCTTAAAATAATTTTTAATTCATTAATTGATGCTAGGCAGATGCTTTAAAATAGGGGAATAATAGATTGATGCTAAAATGCGAATTGATAAGAGACGACTCGTAAAAATTGCACAATTTTGGCTTACGGTCAAGGTTAACACGTGTATGTTTAATGTTTATTAATAATGCCTCTGAAGATTGACAGACGTTATAATAGGAATGTTGTACTGACATATCCTCATTGTAATTCTTGCTACAGTATATCACTTGTGACCTATTGCCATATACCTGTATTTATTAATATATTTCATACATAATTGGTTTAAGTAATTTCCGATTAATTACTTAATATATATTTCATATTAACGTAGATCACCGTGAACTACTGAAGAAACATGACGATGTTAATTCGGAGATTGCAGTGGAATTTCTATTTCATTAAATTTTACTAAAATTTGTTTTTATAAATCTGACTCATGAACGATTGGATAAGTGGATGTCAAACTTCTTCTCAAATGCGATCCATCGTTTCATCAGGACAAATTATCTCGTATTACAAAAGTTGGAAGCTACCGAGAATCAATATAATTGTCTAGCTTTGGTAGAAACTTGCAAATTATTAAATATATCATGATAGCATAGAATAGCACATTAATTAATTTGAAATTTTTCAAAGTTTCTGTACCCATGAATAAGTTGGGCAAATATCTGCATTCGCTTTAAGTTACAGTGGTATTAGGTTTAATTAATTAATTATTGCGCGAAAAATAATTTTCCTTTGGAAAACCATATAAATAGAAATGACTTTCTAAATTATTCAATCCCTTCAATCTGGAGTCCTCAAAAGTACGTATGACCTTACATAAATATTCTACGACTGATTAGAAATACGACGAGGCCTTTCATAAAAAAGAACATTTCCCCATCGGAATAGATTACCAAATGCGGATAAATTAATTTGATTGAAATTCTAAACCTAGAAGCAAGAATTAGAAGTAATAACTTCCTTCTGACCTCCATTTTAGAAAATGAACGTAATAGATTTTATCAGAGAGCTTCAGTATGTCTCCAAAACAATCTAATTGACGTCTTCTTGAGGAAACTTTCGAAACCCTTGAGCTGATGACTGGAGAACTCCAAAGTGTTTTAATATGTCTTTCCGAAATGGAGTAATTCGTCTTAACTACTACATAACAGCGAATCTAAACGTTTCCGTCCCCTATGCAGGCCAGGGACGTTGTTTCTCTTGTGTCTTCCCATTACATGAGCAAAGGAGCAAAAAGGTTTCATCTGTTTCCTCGTGAAATCGTAAAAATAGGCCAAGGAATCTATTGGCGCACTGGAGATGAAATAGGGGACATCTAAATAAACCTCCGATAAAAAAGGAGTGCGCTCACTCGTGCGTCGAAGATGTAATCGACGTGTATTCTTCATTTTCCACGCGAGTTGAGAGATTGCACCACGAACGGGGAAAAATAACCAATTCAAAGTGGAAAACATTTGAGATGGAGACGCTTCGGTTATTTCATTATTCATCTCGGGACATTTCGTAACTGTTTCATCTTTCATCTCTTATTTCCGTGCTGAGGTTTTTCTCACAGATTACTTCAAGTACTCCCGTAAATTGCTTATTTTCAGCGCATTAATAAAAATCTTTTCACCATACAATTTCTTGTAAAAAGATTAATGCTCTGGAATTAAATATTATTTTAAATCAACATTCAAATTATTTGTTTTCACTTCCCTAAAATTCATAGTTTTATTCTGTATTTAATATAGTTAAATATATTAAGTGATTAGTAAACATTTTAAGAAGTAGCATATCATCCAACCAGTCGATACGGATATTTGATAGGGTTAAATAAGGGTAGTTATAGAATGAGAAAAATTTTCAAAGGAACCGTAGATCCTTCTCATCCATTTTATTTTTCTGCGTATTTTCCAAATTTTCATATTCAGGATAGTCGAAGATGGTCGAGCACAGCGTTAGCCGCTGAAATGTGGGATGTTCAAAGGAGAGCTTAAAACTAAGAGTGAAAAAAATTCACAAATTCACAAAATGTCACAAATGGGACTACAATTAAATAATTAATTAAGAAATATTATCGTTGTACTTGATTCTTTCGTATGAGATGAGTTCTAGAAGACTAGGAAGAAAATTTTCATTACATCTTCGTCGTTCAAAGAAATTTTAAAATCTTTTACATCGTTCATTTTAAATTTATAGAGTATAACTAACCACGATTATTTATCGGTATTAATCTAGAATTGGAAACTTGGAAAATTATATTAAAAACTCAAATGATCATATTTTTCTAGCTGAGAAAATTTTCAAATTTAGAATAATAAAGATATACTAAGCAATTACATTTTATTTTTAAGAAAAGCATTATTATAAAATATTGGAAATTAAAATTAATGATCCAACTACTCTTAATATATGCTTTCATAGCGTTATGGATATTATGAAGGAGGAATAAGAAACAGATCCTGGGAAATGAAGCTCAACCCAAAATGTGCTATTTTTAACAGCAGAAAGATAAGCGTGATATCCGGCAACTTTCTAATTTCTTTGCTTTCTTCCTGAGAAAGATTTATGGGAAAGTAAATCAGTACCGGAAACCCAATGGTGTGCTTCTATGCAAAATTGATTATAGTAAAATCGTGCAGAAAACCCTAAACTACAATGTAAAGTAAGCAAAAGTAGTTATGAGTTCACAAGAAATATTATAATGAAATTGTAATTTAAGTTAATAAGGCCGGTTCAAGTGGTAAATCTATCGAATACCTAAATATGTGATCAGACTAAATCATAATTTACCAGTCGTTTTCCTTAGAACTCTTGAAACCTATTAGATGGATACGAAATGTCATCTATTTGTCTAGAATCAGTACTTCTCGTGATTAAGCAAAACGTGAAAATTTTAAAAACCTGTTAATCTTTTCAACATTGAGGAAAATCTATTGACTCGTCATGAAATTTTTATAGCGATACTAGTCAAGAAATTTCCTTTTCTGAATCACCATAGAATCATTGTTGACACGACGAACTCTTTAAAACTTGCTCTGCGTCATAAAGGAAAAATTCTCATTGTTTCAAGTACGTTTTGACAATTCAATGCAGAATTTGGGCTCTTTAACCAGCAACAATAGGCAATTCTGAATGAATCGAAAGGGAGCATTGTCTCAGTTGTACACTATTACCTCGAACTCTTTTGGCGGCACGATCCTAATTCAATTACCAGATTATGAAAGGCAGATGGTGACTCAGAAAAATAGAATTTCATTCAATGGTGGATGATGGATCTTGCAATTCGTTGTTTTCGTGTAATAGATTGTTAGACGACTCTTGCAAGAGATTTAAAATTTCTGAGTAACACTCACATGTCATTCAGTGATTTTCAGAACTGAGTGCAAGTTTTTACGCAATGTTTGATAGTCATAGTTTACTTTTTGGGAGAGTATAATCCAAAACGAACTCCAAGTTCTATTTACTATTTGATTAACAATTAAATAACTTTCTAATAAAAATTAATTGATTAAAATGGTTGATTTCTATTTATTAAAATATCGACCATCGACTTTGCACAAGGATAATGTGCAAAGTAGAAACGGACATACATGATTCAGCAGTGACTAATGAATTTACGAAAGTAAACTTGTTTTATTCGTTCAGTTTCTCTGGCGAGGATGCACTAAGTACATCAGGTGAACACACAGACTCGAGGCCACGTCTGGAGCGGTTACATCCAACGTGCGTGCCTTACAGATATTTACACGACCATGAGAGGGGCTTTCCGATAATCGCTCTTTTCCTGACTACTCTTACCTGAGCGCATTTGATGTGGGAATATCAAGTTGCTTGGCTAACCCATTCATCGCTGATTTATGGCTGATTTCTTACAATATTTTAGTTTCAACATTTTTGTCTTCGAGGAAATCTATTTTCTAATCTCTAATGTTTGGGATCCTCAATCAACTTTTTCCAGTTTTAATGTCAGGGTCAAGTAAGGAAATCAGCAATGAAATCTTATGTTTAACCCATTTATGCCTAGCGTTCCATTTTTGGAACAGCAGTTACATTAAGTTATTTTGTATCGCTTAGAAGAATACTGGGAAGTGGGTGAAAACTTCCTGCCTTATTTGTAAGGGTACATATTATATCACTGAATGCAGAGAATTAGTCATTGAGCGAATTTAGAGCTGCGTGGATGTTGTGAAACTTTGCTTTATTTTTTTGAGTCGATTTTTCAGTACCCACTCGATAAACGGTAATTATAACTTCCGTGATTTATATTCTATAGTTGTAATTTTTTTTCTGTTAATACTTGAATAATCACCATTTCATGTTATGATCAGAAAATGCAGAAATTTTTATTCATATACAAGTTAGAGGATAGAAAAGTTGAGTGTTCCATTTTTGGAACATTAGGCACAACCACTACTGAGACATCGCCGTATATTTATATATGGCCTTTATCTTTGTTTTTTATTTTCACCACTTTTAAGTCTCAAGTTGCGTAAAACATTAACCCTACACAAAATAGCTCACCTGTTGTAGACAAATTATGACATAAAAGCAAAAGCGATTATCATAGAACCTCCTGAAAATGCAACAACTCCTGTTTCTGATGAGGACTCTGGTGATGAAGAAGGTGGAACAATAAATAATCTGCCTGATTCTTTGCGTGCCCCTGCGTACCTTGTTCAAGATGATTCTGATCCAGAAGAGAGATGCATCCTATTTGTACCAAACGAAACATGCTTCAGCTTTGACGAGTCCATGATTCCTTACTTTGGTCGTCATGAACGCAAACAGTTTATTCGTGGAAATCCAAGTCGGTTTGGGTACAAGTTTTGATGTGGTGCCACACGCCTAGGTTATATTTGTTGGTTTCAACCATATCAAGGTAAAAACCCAAACACTAATTATGAGGAATATGGTGTCGGTGCATCCGTTGTCCTACAATTTACTGAAGCACTCATGAAGGAGCACCCTGGACATTGCACTTTTTGATACACTCAGTTCAAATGGTCATCAAGCAACCGGCACAGTGAGAAAAAATGGAATCGACAAACCCCTATTGGAATCAGAAGATGCTATAAAAATAAAGAAAGGGTTGCGCTTGATTACAGAACTGATGGCAAAGTCAATATGGATGCTGAATGATAACAGTGTTGTCACTGTTGCATCATCTGGGGCTGGCATCAATCCGCTGTGCCTTGTCAATCGCTATTCACAAAAACATAAAAAGAAGATCCAAGTGCAGCAGCCAAATATGATAAAAGTATATAACAAATATATAGGAGGAGTAGTCAGAGAAGATGAAAATATTGACAAATATAGAGCTTCAATTCATGGCAAGAAGTGGTACTCAAGCTCTTTGTTCTGCTTCGAATTACCTCTACAAAATGCTTGGCAGCTGCATAAAACTTACGATCAAAAGCCAATGGATCTTTTGGAGTTTCGTCGCTGTGTGACATGCCATTATCTGAAGACCCATGGTAATTCGGCCCAAACTGGGAAGACCTTCTTAGAAACGCAATATTGACTCCCGTTATCATGGCCAGAATCATGTAATCGCAAAACAATCAAAGAAAACCAAAAAATTGTAGAATGCCACAAATATACCACTTTTTGCTGTAAAAAATGCAATGTTGCCCTTCAATTAAGTGCTCACAGGACTATCATACCAAAGAGTACATTTTACGTATTAGGTAGTGTATTTGCCTAATGTTCCATTTTTGGAACACCATGTAACTCTGTAAATATGTAACATAAATTAAATTTTATTTCAAATTCTTGTTTTTTAATTTTTTTACCTAACATTTATGAATTTCATCAAAAAATTCAAAAATTTTTTTCTTCGGCATAAATGGGTTAAGGATTTTGAGTAACGCTACATTTGAGTACAAAAAGTTAACTAAGACGTTACCTGTGTGAGTACCATTGTTTATTTCGACTAACTGTAATTCCATTCCATAATTAATAATAGTGTTCTCTGATAATAAACCGTAAATTAAACCGTCTTTAGCGATAGGAAGTGCGTAAAATGCTACGAGGCGGAAATGGAAGTCGGAGACTTAAACGACCGAGAGAAACTACTTTTGGTTTACTGTGATTATGCTTTTTCATGGCTCCACATCATTGGCTTCCTGTTTCTGTTCGAAACATCCGAAATTATAATCCATCCTGATATTCCGTTAATCCTTAGTGATGTTAGACACAATTCTATAGCACAAATAATTTGAATTACAAAAACCACATCCCGATAGCTTCTATAGAAAAAGTAATTTAAACATCACGAAGCACGACCATTCATAATCCAGGGAAGATTGAGCAATATCCAATAAGCTTCACTTATTGTACATTCGTAGATGATACAATATTTATCATCTGATCAACCAAAACAGTTGAAAATTTAATTTGTAAGGAGTCAAATTTGCTATCTCTTTCATTTTAGTCAAAAAAATTATTCCAACGACAAAGTTCGCAAATAGTATGATGAATAAAGAATAAGTGACTAACATTGTTCTACCCATTCATTTACAGTTACTCATGATTCAGCGATTCGCTTATAACTTTAGTAGGACACCATGAAACTGTTTAAGTGTGTCCTAAGAGTGAACTTTCAAACGAATATTCATCCGTCGTAAATGAAAGGGTTAAAAGATAAGCAAACTAAATGGAAGAAAAAGCCATTGTACCTTCAAACTCTGTGATTAGGAAATTATTATTTAAAAACTCTTTAACAAAGATTTCAAAGGTGGAATTTCAGATTCTCACTATTATTTCAAATAAAAGGCTAAGAACGATTTATCTATTTAATATTCTTGTGGTATTGATCGGTCATTCAAGTTTCCTGCTACTTTTCCAAGAAGCAGGAATCTTTTTTTTCTTTTTCACGAGAACAAAATAACGATCTTGCGTCTACATTTGAAATGTATACAGGAAGAGCATCAAGGAACAATAGGTAAATACCAAATTCACCGATATTGTACATGGATATTTAATCTCGTTTTGAACGTTTCAAGTTCACACCCTTGGGTTGCGAGACTATGGAAAGGATGAAGAGATAAAGATTCAAGCAGGAAGAGACAATTGTAGGGTAGCATGATAATGACGTACATGCTGATGAAACATTTAAACGACAAACTTATGAATTATTCGAGTAATTATATTTCTTATTGCGTCAACACTACCGCGTCAGAAAGATGAGGGATTGGAGGCTGTGAAATCTGCAACGATGACTCGCACATTTCTTGCCCAAAACTCTAACCGGAGGAGAAAAAATGTTTTCCGACTTTACTTAATTATATCTCTCTAGTATAGATGTACATAGTATAGTATTTATTTCTATTTATTGAATTCCGATGTATTTAATCCCACGTAGATAAATGCTGAATAATCAATATTATAGTTCGTTATTTGAAATCCATTGCGGAAAGAAGATGGAATAAGGATGTTTCATTTACGTGGAGAATCTAAGAGATACGATTCAAAAAGTCAACTTTCTTGACCGTGACTTTTGTGAAGACCCACATAACAAAATACACGGAACGGATAATAGTTGAGCAGATAATCACTACATAAAACACTCTAATAATTTAATAACACATTGGATTGATTGAAATGTTGTCTAAGTTTGGTACTAAACAGAAATACATTTGAGTGTATTTATCTCTTATAACTCAACCAAAAACGATTTTCATAAATCACAGTGAACGTACAATATATGACAATTTAGTAAGTGTTTGAAACTTCAACTACTTCTGAAGAGTAGAATAAAAACACTGTAAGCGTCCACTCTAAAAGGATATCGGTATATTACACCCCATCCCATATATCCCATAGTATGGAAGTTTACAGCGTTGCTATTCTACTCATCAGGATGTCCTTATTCGATGTCCCTCCGAATATGATAGAATTTATTCATCTGCTACAATCAAGTAACATAAGTTGAAGAAGAGCAAACATAAATTGATTTTAAATGTTGATGTTAGAATCCATCTTTAATGCATTCTCGGAGGCTTTCTGAATGGTTTTAATCTAAATGTTATCATTATCTTAAGCGATGTATAGTGAAACTGAGGATATATTTCATTTGTGCCATTAGATAGAAAAGTGGAATGTCATGACTCATGAATAATTAAAATAACTTTGAATAACAAATAAATAAAGCAGTAAAAGTGTCTATTAAAAAGTCTTTCTAGTATATCGCATAAGCGTTGCTTCTACATAGCAGATGTCTCGTACATTCAGCTGAGCATTTAACAAAAATCAGACAACTCAGAATCAGAGAAGATCATTAAAAGGTGATAGTTACAAATTCTCTGAATTAATGTACGTTTTGTAAGAAGTTCCATATGATCTAATCCATTGTTCGATAACGCCTTCTTACGACTAAGGTCAGATTGCTTCATGTGTCAAAAAAGATATTAAACGTGGGATCACGAAGGTCCTTAGTGGAGGAATATATAATTTACGAACAGCTCCAATGAAGCATTTGCATTTCTAATGCGAAAGCTAAGCCACAGATACGGCTTTTTCTCCATTTACATACAAGTTTCACCGTCTAGAGAAACTCCTGAACTTAAAATATATTCTAAGATCAATTTGTAGATTAATTTCATCTTTGAATCTCAATAATAGGATACCATTTCCATATGCCTGAACGATTCGTTTATTTTAAGCGTTTTGGTTTCATTTTTTGTTTATTTCCGTTATTTTTCAGCATATATATAACTTCCGATTGTATAAATCAATTTGCTAGTTAACAGCAATGAAAGTTAACAATAACGCGAGTACTATTACTCACAAACTCATCGTCTAGCATTATATATGTCTCTACTCACCCCATTTGATAATAACCTAAGATTTGGTTTAGTTTTCAACAGCAAAGCTAATAGATACCTATCAATTGTAACATGCTTTGTGGAAATACTTAATCCGATTAAGTAATGGAAGATGATGATAAAAATATTCCAAAGATGATGAATATAAACTCTCTGAAAAGGCATTATGAAAGGCACTTACAAAGAACATGAAGTTTTGAAATTTGAAATCACTAAATTAGTGGACATAGTAGCAAATTATGAAATAATTGAATATATTGTATAACATGATAAACCAGCTTTAGCAGGGGACATAGGTATGAGAGTGTTCTACAATATTCACTTTGACAGAACGGAAATTACTAATTAAGGTGAAGATTTTGTATTATTTTATTTAAACTTTAAATAAAATTTGAGCCAGGTGATACGGAAAGTTAAGATAGAAGATGGAAATTAGATTTCAGAAAGGATAAACAGATTTGACAAATTTAGATTTTGAAATGATTTTAAGTATATAACATATATAATGTAGTTAATGAATTAATAAGCACAAATCTCACTTATTTGCAGTTGAGATGTTGCAGTGGTGTACTTAAATGACTCATAAACAACTCAGCTGTTGGCAATATTTAATGATGTTCTTTTGAAATTAGTTCAAATGTAGGTTTGATCCTACCAGAAGAATACGTTCAATATATAAAAAAGAAATATTAACATACAAAGACCAAGACCCATCCAACAAACAGCTCATAATGCCAACTGGAATTGGATATGAAAACAAAAAACTTATTGATTTGAGATGGTGAATTACATGAAAATCACTCAATATCTCACATTAACTTAAATTGTAAAAAACGTTGAAGAGTTAAGGAATTTTATAATGCAATAGTTCAGGCACTCTGTTGATATAGTGTGACCAACATATGTATGATAATGGGTATTGTACTTAAACATTATAGATATTAAAAAAAGAGCGTTAAGAATTACTCTCAAATGTGAGAAATTTATCTAAATTGGTTGATGTGTTCCTTAAGAATTCATTATGGATAAATGTGCAATAAACATAAGGCTTTGGGTTAATATCAGTAATTCTTAAAATCGAATTAGGGTTAATGCCTTTCTATTTTCAGAAAGGATATTAATAATATGCCTTCTTAACGAATATTTCTATATTCTACCACTTTTACTCAATCAATTATGGCCTTTTCAAAATGATGATGGATCAAGTGTGAAATAACCCATTCATTATACACTTTTAAATACAACAATAAGTTAAAAATGTATGATGGGTTTTATAAACTTACATCCCACTTTTATTTCAAAGATAGGTAGAGCAAGGGGACTAATGCCAGAGTATCACAAAATAATTATTCAACTCAGGATAAAAAATTAATGTCAAAACTTAAGTTTAACATCACATACCAGCATAAATAGATGAAGGAAACAGGTAAACAATACAAGCATAAGTGGACCCAAGACAACATAAAGTCTGTAATGGATTACATGGCATGGGGTGGCTCAGAAATTACAAAAATGGAAACGTATGAAGTGTAACGTACAAAAATGAAATGTATCATCCAATATCATGGACATTTAATATTCTAAGAGAACAATTTTCTTTTTCCTTCTAAGAGGTTTATTTCCTACAGAATAAAAGTTCAATTAGTTAAGATACTTTAACCGACTTAAAGTGCTCACAGAATGTGCAAGTAGTTGAAGCAATCATGCTTTTAGACGTCTATAGAAGCCAAAATTAATTTGACCAGGAAATCGACATCAAAATTACAGACGATAAGGATTTGACTTATTAATTTAAATAAATATCTCTGCAACGATTATTTGAATAACCTTTGAATTTAAACTTCTTCATAAGCTTCAGTATTTCCCTGTTATACATCAATTGATTTGAACTAATAATGCAATAATACTTCTGACATATACTAATTGCTCTATATATTAATGAATATTCAATAATTAATGTATATCATTATAATGTTACCTACGTAAAATCTCATACCTCATGGATTTGTTTCCAGAGTTTTTGACTTTCTTCATCAGGGTGTAGTTAAGAGAGTGGCCCATGTTGCGATTTCCTTTGAGAGAGAACCTATGGAACAAGTAAATGCGCCACTTTCATAATCTAATAAGTATCTAAAAGTGAAATTGAGAGTTTCCACCGTTGCAAATTTTAATTCAGAGTCACAACCAGTTCACAATCACTAAGAACTGTAGAAGGCACTCTTAAAAATAGTCGACTAAACACGCAAATAATCGCATTAGAAAAACCGCCAGTTTCGTTAGTCTAAATTTGCACGTGCAGATGTCCTAGGCAATTTAGTGTATGAGGAGGTTGTAGCGGATTGGTAAAAACATGTATGCTCAGAGCTTCAGCACCAAATATAAGATTTAGAAGGGTTCCGTTAGTATAATAACAAAGTAAAGGATTCAGAAGATATTTGAAGTCTTTTCCCAAATGATCCCAATTTCTAGGAATTACTGCATGCATTCTCAACGATATTAGACATATATATTTTTAAATTATCAAAAAGTAAATAATTTTATAAAGATATAGTAAGAATAGATACGACCTCGTAACTTGATGACATTCCGAACAATGTTATATATCCTTATCCAAATCCGAGCTAGTCAACCACGCCCACACTATTTATTGCCACGTAGATCGCACCACTTCTCACAAGTCAGTCTGAACTACACGATTAATGATATACCTTTCATTTTACTTAATAACATTAAATAAAACATCCAGTGATAGTCAGATAATGATTTTAACTCTCATAGGATTTATTGGAAATTTCCTAGAAAGGTTTTTTCACAAAGAATTCAGAGCGCCGTTTCATGCATTTATTGGTAAAATAGAGACTTGACTTTCGATATTATATAATACAGCTTTGAAAAGAAAACGAATATTTACTCGAAGTATAATGTGTGATGTCGATAAATAATTCTTCCATATGACATGTACAACAGGAAATTTAAGAAATAATTGACGCCGTGGATCCACACTGAATGTAGCGAGAAAGTTGAGTAATAAAAGCCATTTTTCTAAACAAAGGCATGGTAAGGAATAAATCAGTTCTCAGTTGCTCCTTAGCTGAATATATATCGATTTATTTTTCATCCCTGAATGATGCTTACGAAATATCTTTAGATATGGTTGAAATAATATATCCACAGAAATTCCTTACCATTTCCTTTAAACAGCATTAGCCTATTATTTCTTGATAAACAGCCGCTCTGTCTGCATATGCAAGAGGATTTTACTTTCACTCTCGCTGCAGACGCTTAAATGAGTGTTCAAGGCGTAATCCGCTGACAGTCGTGTCTTCTTTTGGATTGCATGCTTCGAAAGAGAAAGTTCCTCCGCATAGACAGGTGTCTATCGCGTCGGCCTAGGATGAAGAGGTGGAGATTTCGATCTCACGACTTTCTGCTCAAAATTCTTCAATCTTCAAATGAAACCGATGCAATAAGATTAGATTGAAGTATAATATGAAACAAAAATATTTTCCTTAAGATGAAAAGGTCAATATAAAATCAAAATATGCGTACATTTTTATGTTTGTAGCCCTCATACGATGTTAAGATTTACATATATCAGATTCAAGATCCTTTCCTTAACAAATTTAACTTACTTTACATCTCCCTTTAAAAATACTAAATTCAAAATATATTGATTTATTATTACTCCTTAATGCACATTTATTTTATCGTGAAGTGGTCTTTGATTTTACAGATCTAATAAACTTTCAAAGGCATTTGCAGAAGAGGCAGTTATATTTATCTTTGAAAAACCTCTGTAAATCATTACATACTTGAAAAACAAGTTTGCCCTGATTCTCCATCAGGTAAGATGGTTTTTCAGTTTATGTTTCAATGTCTGACTTTGCTATGGAAATTGAACTTACCTGAGAACCCACGGAAACTTTATCAGTTATTTAACTTTGTTTATTAATATATTTAGTCCAATGAGAGCTTATACACCCATATCATTTATTTGTAATATTTTTACTTGCATAGTGACACAATTTTCTCCAAGTTGGTGCTTTCCATTCATTACCCAGGAAGAAAATTAAAAAAACTTCCAGGGAAATTTTCAACAATTCCTTTCAACTCTGATAGAGACTAATAAATGAACACTTCTGCTACTTATAATTCAAGCACCCATGGATTTTAGTTCTTGATTTTTCCGTTTATTCATAACTAAGAAGATAAATGGTGCTCCCTGTTATTTACAGCTTTAACAAGGATCATTTATTTAGTCATAATAGAATTTCTCCTAAAATCATTACTTTCTCATGCAGGAAGAACATAATACATTTTTATAGAGTATATTTGGGTAGGTACATTTATATATAACACAATAAAATTTAAGGCACTTTGTAATGAAAAATAAAAACTTTACTTTCAAACAAATAAATTATTGATTTTTAACAAAAACATTGTTAAAAGTCTATGTACAACTTTAAAAAATTCAAACCAAATCCTAATATGTCAACACCATATATCTTGCAAATACTTTTTCTTCTTTACCAACTCTTTAAGTATGTTTGAAGCATCATCATGCCCAACTCCTGAAATTGGGAATTACATAAAAAGTCATAATTTATATGAATTGAGTTACTACTGGAGTTAAAGAAGCTTTTTTCTAAGACTTACCCTTGAACTTTTGTATAGTGGTCTTTATACGTTCCATAACATCCTTGAACATATTCTTGGCATCTCCAGAAATATATAGAACAGATTCTTTATTCAAAAGCTGGTGTACAAATTTTTCACCCAACTTGACAATGTTATCCTAAAATACATCAAATTTAGATTGAATAAAAATAAAACTTTTATATATTAATAATAGGATGAATTTCTCTAAGTTTTAAAATGGAAAAATCTGTTAATATATGACACAAAATGTTTTTTTTTTTTGCATTACAAAAAGATAAACCTGCAGGAATCAATATTTGGTAACCTTGGTTATGTCTCCTAAAATGTGTAAACACATTAGAGATCTTCCTTCCTTTTTACTTTATTATTTTCTAATTTATTTATTTCTAAGATTTACTTTCCATTACTCATCATATATCTTTTAAAAGATATTCTAAATTGTAATGCAATAAGAGAAATTTAAGATATGCAGGACAAATATATTTAATTAAACATCTACAGTAATTATTCAGCTAATCTGTAGATATTTTCAGCAATCCTAATTTTTAACAATCTGAATTAATAAAGCACTATCCACTAGATATAACTGTAAAACAAAAGGTAAACTATTAGCGATACTCTGTCAACAAAACTTTATATAAAAAGCTCTACGAGTTTAATAAGGTAGTTTATGCAATAGCTCTAGTTCATATGAATTCTTTGATGGAAATGAATTATCTAGGTTACTGCTAAAAATATGAAAGAATATAATAACTTATACTTGTGAACTTCTTATCACATTAAAGGCAGGAGTCATAGTATTACAATTTACATCAACTGTACCATAAACACGATTCAGAGTAATATGATCTATAGTTTAGTAAAATAAAATTTCAAAGTTTAAAGGTACTTTCTCTAAATTTTTTATGATTTCACAAAATATTGCCCACTCTGAGATGAAAAATAAGGCCAGGAAGTCACCTCGTTACCAAGCATACTTTCGTCAAACACCCCCCCTTGTGTGATAACTTATGTTATCCAGTACTAATGAGGTAATGTTGAGAAAACAGAAGAAATTACACCTAAAACTAACTCATCAAATTCTGTAAGCAAAAAATTTTACAAAATTGAGATGCCGAGTTTAAAGTACAACATTCTTTACTTAAAAAAAAAAAAAAACTTTACCTGGACATATTTCTCTCCACCCCAGCCATCATAAGACCCAGAATATCGGGAAAATGATAAAAATAGTTTATTTAGAACATTATCCCTCAAAAATCCTTTCAGAATGTCTTCATAAGGAAAGTCAATCTCAGGATTTTGGCAGCCATAAAATAACCACACTTCACCATACTCTTTTGAGTTGTCTTCTTTCATTTGTGCAGCACGATGTTCAAGAAATCCTGAAGAATTAAAGTCATTTTTCATTAAAATATTCAAAAGTATAAAACAGCATCATTGTCACAAGCCATGAGTAAATCACACCTCATCAATAATAAATTAATTTATGAAGTTTAATGTTTCTTACCTATAAAAGGTGCAATGCCTGTACCAGGTCCAATTAATATAATAGGAGTTGATGGATCTTCAGGTAGGCGAAATCCTACACTCTTTCTCAAAAATGTAGGTATCTAAAAAAAAAAACTTGATTTATAAGTATATAAAAATATTATTTACTTTCTTTTATGCTGAATATTTTGTAAAATTATCAAGCATTTCCTTGATTCAAATGAATGTCAGCCATATGTAAAACTTTATTACATTAGAGTCTTTGATGCTTTATGAATTTGATAATCCTTAATGATTTTTTAAATGTAAAATTTTACATTGAGATAATAAAAATCAATCCATTTCAGTATAATACAACGCTAATGAAAAAATATGATCACTTCTAAAATATATGAATTAGAATTCAGACAAATAGTTCAGAGATTAGATTAGAGTTAGATCTGTACAATCCAACAATTTAGAGAGACAAATATATTCAAAAATGTTGAAATTAAGGATAATCAAGTAACAAGCAATAGCAACATACATCTTAATAACTACTCTCCATCAATCTCATAAATAATATCTCATAGACAAGTGGTTAAATTATCATAACATTATGACTCACCAGAACTTTGGTATCACTAAGATCCATTGAACTTAATTGCTCTTCAAGAGATTGAAAAGTCATAAAACTTTCTAACCAGCCAGTGCAAACTCCTTTTGTTCCCTTCTCTTTGTAAACACTAAATAATACGCGAACTCTAGAAGAAATTAAATTCTTGAGTAGTCGTAAGATTAAAATTACTTTGATTACTTAAGTTACCTAGTTGTGTAATACTGAAAATTAAAATGTCACATTTTACTTAGTTACACTTACTTATCACTAACAAGAGGAGAGGAAGCAATGGAGTAGGGCCTGGCCTTCAGTCGAGGTAGATGCTGAAGAATCACAGTGATGGGAGGTTTACATGATGGAAAGGATTGCAACAATTTCAATAATCCAAAACTTGGGGTTGAAATATTTCCTTCAGTCGAACAAAATTCCTCATACTTTTTAGAACCCTCTCTGCTGCATAATTCAAGAAGTATATTTTTCTCTTCCAAATTGGTTGTATACTCAGCTAAGGCACGAAGGAACAGCTGGCCATAAGAGGTGTTGATATACGTGAGTTTTAACTGTGTCACGCAATTATTTACTTTAAGATGTGAAGTGCACTTAATCTAATTAGGTACTTACGTTTTTCAATATCTATAAATCATACGCGTTAATTAGCTTTTATTAAGGAATTACCAACTTATACATATTTCTTTCATCACAATATATTATATTATTATACTTAACTACACAATATTCAGTCTAAAGTTCAAATATTTGATGCAGGCTATTATCCATAAATAATTCGAAAAATACCTTTTTCGGGGGTCCGCGAATTTCAACACATTCCTCGAATATATGACGAAGAGTGGAAACAGCAGGAAGGTGAGATGGAATAGATTTTGCGCTTATTTTTGGCTTTTCTTCGACAGGCTTAGCTACAACTGACAGCTCGCAAATACTGTCAAATTTATCGCCTAGTCCAAGAATGTTAGCTATACTTTCCACCTCTACAGAATCGTTCTTTGGTATTACAGCTAGAGTGTCACCAGGATGATAATCGTGTTCAACCCCCTAAAATGATTTGGAATAATCTAGGTAAATGATGAATTGAAAAAAAGGACCCAAAGGCAATAAATACCCATCGAACTCGTCTTAAAATATTCATTCACTTACCTTAAAGTTTAAGATTAATTCGAGTATCAGCTTGTCATCTCTTCTTGAAATCAACTTCAAACTATCTACAGGCACATGAAAGACGGGACTAGCAGCTAATGGGAAGGGTATAGTTTCATTGAAAGAGTTTGGAATACTCTGAAATATAAAAAATTTCTTCGATGACACTTAATTTAATATAAACCTATATTTGATTTGAGGACAAGTAAATGCTGTTTACCTCTGTTGCTTCCGATTTAAAAACAATATCCAAAGTTTCGGCTGGCACAGCTGGTAACGTCATACTGCTTATTACAGAATTATCAGAATGTGGACCCATTCTTAAACAGTTAACACTATTTGATAATGCAATTGTCCTTTTAAAAAATTAAGAGGGAAACTCAAATAAATTTTTGTCCTCCACAAGCAAGCCCCTCCTCCTAACCCACGTGCACGTATTTCACCATCATTACATATATGACTTACGCTCGTCTTTCGTCGCATTTCGAATGAATGACTCACCCGCGATGTTTCAAATCCATTCAAATTTGCAGTCGCAGTAACATGAAATTCTTCTTCTTTCTTTCTTCGAAAGCCAGTAGAATCGTAATGAAGACTCTTATAATATTATTGCATGAACTCAATTATAATAGAATTATATCAATTGTTGCATACTTGATTGTAATGATCATAAAATCGCATCTATCGGTTTACCTATGGATAAGAGGAAATTTTTCAACTTGTACAAACCCATAAACCACTATATTATGCAAAGTTTAAAATGAATTATCTTTACGGGCTGTAGTTGTGTGGGATGGTAATTGGAAAGCTCTGATTCTTTCAGATTTTGAATATTAAATTTTACTGCAATGTAGCATATAATCTTGAAAACAAGAGTCTGCAATATAATATTTATACTGAAGCATTTTTTCCGAGCAATTATTGTTGAATTATACCTTGATATTTCAATAGTTACGTATTTTTTATAATTTTTTTCTGACTAATGCGAAAATGTATTCATAAATAATTGTCTCAATTCAATACTAAACAATATCTCAATTTGAAAGTGATCTCAAATTCTTCTGTGAAAGTAACACAACTTGGATAATCTTACCAGCAAACAAATTAGCTCCCTTCAATTTTCTTGTGATTATCCATTCATTAATTCTGAGTAATTTTCAAATCTCAATTAGGACAATAAACGTTTTCTTTGATAAATTAGATTGCTATTATTACTTGACATTGGTAAATTTAAAACATCATTAAACTTTGCCTCTTCCTTTCCTGATCACAAAGTACTCCTCCTCAAAAAATTTCTTAATGTAAATTGTTTAATTTCCAAATTCATTTTACTTTGCAAGTGAACAATTTTGATATATGAGTATATTTGTTGCATAGTTCTTTCTATGCATACTTTTATACTAAATCCATGCAGTTTATATTTACAGCAGTTTACATTTTTTATAAGAATGCAAAGGAAATCAAAGGTCAGATAAATATTCTAAGCACGAGAAAATTGGCAGCTCTTTTGCTAACAGTAGTGAGGATGCCTGAAACAGGATTTTAACTATTTATTCAATGCATAATTGTTAGTGTTTATTTTGATGATAATTTAATATGCTGAGTGCATTGATAAAAATATTTATATTTTGCTCCAATGGTAGCTAAGGGTATGATCTTTTTTATTGCAATAATTTTTATTCAATAATTCAAAGCAAATAATGAGAAATGTATTGTAAACTTCATTATTTAATTCTTTTATTTATTACCTATGCATTCTTTTCTGTTTTAGCTTCAAGTATGAGAATTTTAAAGGTCTGTAGTGTTCACAGAGTTTACTCTTCAAAGGAGTTCTCTCAATGAATTTGGCACTATTGTAACAGGAAAAACTTGCTCTCCTTATTATAAATGAACCCTTAACAGTTATAATTTTTGTGTAATGAGAATTTATTTCAATTACAAACAATTGCCTTAAGGCATTGATTTCCACTTTTGTTAACAATGCATCGTAAAAAATATTTCAGCTCCCCTTTTTACAATAAACACTTCTGCTTAACAATATCGTGAAGAGTTATAGTGATCAAAATCCATTGCATTTAATGATATTCTTTAAGTCAGAAAATTTCAAAAGACAGTATAAAAACATCAAACAACTTCAATAGAGTTATAGCTATGATGCAGAAATATTACAAGTATTCAACTTTTAATAAATCTGAGGATCATTAGAAATGATTATTTCAGTGAAAGACTTTCAAATGGAACTCTGTTATTAGAGGGACAATATTTATAATGTGAATTGTAACTTTTCAAAATTACAATAGGAATTATTTTCTATATCGAACATTTTCTCAATATTCATTGTGAACTATCAAATATAGAATACATGAATAAGAAATGTTCCACTCTTCATAATGAACATAAATTACCTAACACAAAATGATTTAAATGAAACCAACAACACCACAATGATAAAAACACTTGAATGTTTTCTCTCTTCTTAAAACAGTAGTTTTCTGTGTTAATAGGCATTCCTGCCAAAAGTTCTTCAATAAAATGTTTTAACACAGAAAAATCCTTCAGGCTTGAAATGAAACCTGGATTCAAGATCTACAAAATGTCTCAGTTTTTTTATCAAAAGATCTTTCATGCAAGTTAACTTCTGGTATAAAACATTTTAAAAATTAATATTCTTCTTATTGCATCTTATGAAAAATTCAGTTTTGATTTTTGACAGTTTTATTATAATAATAATAATCATTATTATTGAAGAAGATGATAAGGTATACGTAAAGATGAAAATGAATGTATGTGACACAATTTTCCATTTAACCTCCACCTCCTCCAAGTTCATCCTCATATTGCTTTCTGAAGCAATCACCAACAGGAAAGAAATCCCAGCAACGTTGCTGATACATGTTCCATACATATGTTTCTTGACCAGTGTATTCTGTATCTGGTTTATTGATGAGATGCATCAAGAAAAACCTATCAAAAAATGTAATATAATTAGTGTTCCAATTTTTATGCAAGCTAATAAATAAATGTTAGTCACAGTCATAAGCCAGTTTATAAGTAAAATACATACATGTAATTGGCAAGATTGTGCTCTTGTTGCACGTGAGTATCAAATCCATGTGGCACTTTATCTAAATAATCTTTTCCAATGCCACAAATGAAACAGTTAGACTCCATATCTTCTTTGACACTTTCTAATTGATCTCTCAACTCACCAAAAGCATCAATAATCAAACCTGTGAGTGTAATGTAGTTAAATATTAGGAATTACCACCATAGTTGCCAAGGAAATGTTGATCAGTTATAAAGAATGGAATCCATATATGCTTTAAGTATTTGAGATAAACTTAGAGTGAAATTTTATTTACCTTGAATGATAGCCAGCAAAATAACAATAACAAAGAAGAAGAAAGTGATGTCGAACATGATACGATAAACTTCATAGTCATCCCCATCTGGTGGTTCAATTTCGTCACCTATACCACCACCAGCTCTCACTCCTTTGTATAAGTGAAACACAAAGCACTAAAAGAGTAAAAGTATTTATTTAAGGAGGTTAACAATCCAACTGAATAACAAACATAGATTCTATACAATGTTTACAGAAGTATACTTACAGTTAACATGTTATGGCATTTTTTATCAACTTGTTCATCCTCTTCCTGAACATAAAACTTTCGGAAGAAATTGAAGGCTATAACAGTATATATATACACAACAATTGTAAGCAGCATCACAGTTAAAACAAGCTGAAAAATAATTAGAAGAAGAATAACAGTTAGTAATAAATTCTCATTATTATATAAAAATATGGATTAAAGATATAAATAGTGATGAAATTCATTTTTCATGCTCCTCAATCTTCTTTCATAGAAATTAATGAAATGATAACCTGTTTTCCATTGTGCGTTACAGACTGCAGAATTGTTCTCAGCGTCTTGAAACCAACAGCAACATCAAGCAGATGGGCAGCAAAGAAGAAATTGTTAAAGTTACCCAAGATGGAGAAAGTGAAATACCAAAGACTGTACAAGAAAGCCTGAAAAAGCAAAATCATGTAAGTGATACAATATTTTCAAATCATATTCTGAAATCTACATTACAAATTATGATGAAGATTTTATACAAAGTAACCTTTTTCTTTGTGTAAAATGGATTTTAATAATATTATATAGATAATGTGCAAATGGTGACCAAAACTTTAAAACAAATTTGATCAAGGTTCCCAAGTATTAAATTTTAAAATATAGTCAGAGATTTCTAATAAGCTCAAATTATTATTTATATCTATAGAGCAGTGTGCTTAGCAAAAGAATGGAAGACAGTGGGAATGTATGTTAAGTTCGTTAAGTATAGAATTTTTCACTTCTTTCTTCCAGGGAAATTTTCTCTGCTTTATCAGAATTAGTAATTTTTCAGGTAAGAGCACAAATTTATTAATTTGCAATAATTTAAGACTCTAGTTCAAAATTCAATTTTTAAAAACTTACTACCACTCAAAGTTGGTAAAAACACTTTATAATCACTACTTGATCAAGGATCTATCTTTTCAGTACAATTAGGATCAATTTTTCCTCTAGGTAAGGATCCCATTGAAGTAACATACTTACATTGTCGGTGATGGTCACTCCAGCCTTCCATATCTGATACCTCCAGTCAAAGTTGATAATGCTGGAAAAAATTTTATTCAAAAAATAATAAAAACTATCATGTAAAGCCAAAATATGTTTTTGCTTAAAATATATGCATAAGTTTTACTCATTTGATATTTTTTGCCAAATCATAACATGATATTACTATTCTTGGAATATGATTAGAATAAGAGGAGGGATGATGAAGGAATAATATATTTATATAGAATTATACTTACAAATTGATTATTCCTTTCTTTTCCTCTTCTTGAGTGAATGATGTCCGTTCCATGCCAAGAAGGTTGCTTATTGAGTCAAAGTCATAGGTTTCACTATATTTTTGTCTTACTTTCTTCTTTACAAACTTGTCCCAATAACTATCAGGAAATGATCTGTAGGATGAATAGCCATTTATTAACTATATAATTTTGACATTTATGCAACTTATTTGCAAGAGCTGAACTATCAACATAATAATGATACTCAATATCCTATTACTCTCAATTAACCCTAAGTTTCAAGTTAATTGTTGGAGAGTTGTTGCCAAGGCTATGAATTAAAGAAAGAAACAAACTGGAATCGATTTTAAATCAGGTATTATATTCTTGAATAATTTTCTTTAAAAATATTTCATAGAATATGTAAATGAAACATGTACACACTCACTTTGCTGATATTACTAGCTTATCCCAATGAGATTTGATGTCATCATCTTCAGGCTGCTCAGCAATATACAAGCCATCAAACTCAAGTCTTCTAGCAATTTCCTTCTCTCGTTTAAAAATGGCCAACGGTACCTTTAAATTTTAGATATCAATAATGAAGCTCAACTAAGTCTATGCAAGATTTTCTATATTACAGCAAAACAATAAACAAGATTTTCAAGAACAATGTTAGCGTATATTAAATTTTTCAAATACTCAAGTATCAAATAATAGTGTTGCACTTAATAGTGATGAAAATCATCCTAGATATGAATTGTATCCATTCAAATTTACTTATAAATACCTGATGAATATATTTGAGTTTATTAAAGATTCTTTTTGATCATTATTAATTAGTATTCGATTAGGAACATTCTGATAAGTAATGAGTATGAAATAATAGTAAGTTTGATATAATTATGTATACAATAATAATAAAAGATCATATTGAGATAAATGTTTCTCTTTATAATAAACATTAAGTAAATTTTACCTTAAGATGATAGTAAGCAATCAACATGGCAAGGGAAACCAGGGAGTGCAGCATAGCCATCAATCTCATCACATGTTCCATGTAGAAGAAATCTTCATCCACATGGACCAACTCTATAGGTTCATCTTCATCTTCACCACTACCATTTTCACCACTGGCAGCCCCACTCCCTCCACTTCCCCCTCCCCCTTCTTCACCACTTGTTGCATTGAGTTCCACAGAAGAAGAGAGTTCCTCCAAAAGATCATTCCCATTATCACCATTTCCACCATCATCATCATCCTCACCCAAAGTTGTTACCTAAATAATGGAATGACAATCATGCATCATCATTCACACAAAAATTCATGAAATTTAAAAAAAAGCTATTCTAACACAAATCATTTTAAATGAAAATACCAAACAAGTAACAATTACTGTTAAGAAAGTTATAATGATAATTCAGACACTCTTGGAGTTAAAATGTAGATCCTCTAAAATATTAGTAAAAAATGACAGAAAGAAAAATAATTTCATCTGATTAGGGTTAAACAATATAAAGTAATAGTATTTCTAATAAAAATTTTACTTTAAATCTAAGGGAAGTGTTTGAAAGCAAAAATTTACCTTATAAAACAGTAGAATGAAGTTGATGCAGAAAGCCAATACAAGAGCCACATATTTCAAGTTGTAAAAGTTTCTAGCAAGGAAGCTGACAGTTCTTTTAGTGTAATCGCTGAAATCAATCTGAAATAGAGGTTTAATTCACACATGAAAGCAAGGTATTTTGTAGAATAAATAATTTTGGATTCATCAATAATTGCAGAATTCAAATAAGATATAATTTATCATGTGATTTTTAAATTTATCCTAAGAAAAGAATTTTTAAATCCATAGAAATAACTTTTGGAAGAAATCCAATAGAACATTCTGTACATTAAAAGATGATCAGTCTTGGCAGTATGGGAGGAAAATTGAAAATTATCCAAAATTAATAAATAACCTGTGAAATAGCAGATGGTTCTGTGACAACTTCTTGTTTGGCTTCTGCTTCCACAGCAGCCATGGCAGCTTGCTGTGCTGCTTGTGCTTCTGCATTCAAAGCAGCCTGTTTCCTTGCAGCTTCTCCTCTGAAACAAATTGGATGAAGCCAGTTATTATAAATTATTAACAATTAACAGAAAAAATCATCATCTAGCTTTGCTACTTAAAGACAAAAAATTCCAAAAGTACCCTAGAAGGTCGACCAAAGAGAGAGGACTGCTACTTTCTCCTTCACCTTCAGCTTTGTGCTCTGTATCAGCTCCTTCTTCAGGAGTTGTCTCTCCACCACCTTCTTCAAGACTTGACTGTGGTGAAGGTGGTACACTTTCGTGTGGAGCAAGATGGAGCCTGAAAAGGTTATTTATTGAATAACTGAATAATATTTTAAAATTCTGTTGAAAATTTTAATAAATGTAAGGAAAGGTCCAACTATTTAAAATAATCAAATGTGACACTGTAAACCTGAAGAAGTACCAAAATTTTTGCAATTATCTTTAACTCCAGTATACTGAGGTCCACCTTCTGTCATTAACAGTTGTTTTTCATGAAATTTAAAACTTTTTTAAGAAATGCTCAGTTGTATTATTTCTGAGTTCCTATGTAGGTATGTGCCTTGTAGCGAGGGTTCAATCTAGCTTTCTTTTAAAAATACAAAAATTCTGCAGAATGCCCTTCAGGTACTTTTGAAGATTCATTTAAACCTTAATGAAAAAATAGAGCTCTATAAATATATAACTATATTTCATAGACCTCTTAAATCTGTGCCAGAGATTAAAAATTATTAAATTACTGATTTTAAATATATGCAGAAAAATGTCAACAATGTTAGTATAATATTGCTTCTGTAAGCGAATAACAACACTAACTGTCCATCATCTTCCTTGGTTATATCAAGACCAAATGCCTGCATCTGATTCTGCTGTTGCCCTTCTTTGCCACCTCCACCACCTGAATCATCTATAGGTGCAGGAAGAGCAGGTAGCATCCTTAACGGCCCTATCTTCTCTTCCTCCTTCTGTTCTACAACTGGTTCTTCTGGTTGAGGACCTCGCATCAATGTCAGCAATATTCCAGCTATTTGTCTAATATGGAGATAATTTATTAGTAATGTAAGATATTTATATACCAAGATTATACTGCTTATAAAGATAAATTGCTTAAAGAAACTATCAATTTTAAAATGCTCAAAATTTTGTTTAGCTTCATGATAAAAATTTTTAATTTGCTGATTAAGATAATTATTAAATAATAAAGTGAAACATATACTGCTTTTATAAACTCTTTTTTAATGTTTTCAGAGTAAATAAAAGTGGATAACATGCTTTGATAAACATTCCAATGGAAAATAAGTTTGAACATTGTAAGAGAGAATATCCAAATTCATGATAATAAATTAACTGAAAAATTATACATAGTAACATCATTTATATATATCAAAGTAATTTATCAAAACACTTTTATACAATATATTGGTAGCAAAAGTTAAGTTGAAATTGTTAGAAGCCACTCATGATTTTATTAATGTTAAAGATTTTACTTTAAGTTTATTAGGAATGTTAATTAAATGTAACAGATAGTTATACTTCATGATATTAACTGAAAAAAGTTGGTGATGTAACTACATAAACTTACATACGCATTTTGCCTGCTTTAACCTGAAGAGATTATTCTCGAAACTTAAGAAAGACTTAATAATATGTTTCAATTAAATGAATCTTTGATTTCCATAATCCCTAAAATATTGCTATAAAATTTAGAAATTTAAATGTTTTCAGTATGTTCGATGATAAAATAACAATATATTATAAAAATTATCCATGTACCTTATTTAATTAAAGAAATATTATCATTTCATAATTGAACCAAAGAGTATATATGCATAAAATTTGAACTTAAACTATGAATTCATGACCTATAAACTATCTGTTTGTAAAATAATTTTGTATATTAATCAAATATTTCATCATTTTTTATGTCTCTAATTATAATTTTTATTTCACAAAGCAACATATTTGATATTGATCTAAACCAGGGGTCTCCAAACTACGGCCCGAGGGCCACATCCGGCCCGTGGACAGATTTTGCACGGCCCACGGAGAGCATACTTGAAAACTCCTTTTAGAGAACATATTTTTTACAACAATGATAATATGGTTTTGGCTCTTGGAACTTACTGGAGTAATAAGTATGGCCCTAAGGCTGGAAAGTTTGGAGACCCCTGATCTAAACTATAACAACCAACTAAAATCAAAACTTACCAATCATATTGATGATACATACATGTATAATCAATCATATTATTTATTAAACTTCTAATAGCATCATTAAAAATTCATGTATTGTTAATAAAATATAAATTATCATTAAAGATAAATTATTATTTGAAGTATCTACTTCTGAAAAAGATTAAGACTACACTTACTTTATCACAATGGAGACACCAAATCCAGAATAATAAAATGCATAAAATATGACTTTGAAAAATCCTACAATTAGCTCCAAATAGGACATTTTCTGCATCTCTTGGAACTTCTGCTTGATGTTTGATGGGGATAGCATACACAGAATGAAATATACAGCGTCTTTAACAGCCTGAATTCCTCTCCTAACAGGATCTCTGGCAGCTCTGCAATATTTTTCAGGAAATATCAATGAATGTTTATCATATTATCAGAAAATTCTTTATATTTGTATTGATTAATATTATTAAACCATTTAAAGTTCAAAAATATTCCTCTCTAGAAGGAAATGAATGGAATCATAATGTGGACTAAAACTAACCTTTCTTCATCATCTTCTGAAAGATAGGCATATGAAGCCTCTCTAGCTTTTCCTCCAGTTGAACTTTCCTCAACAGCCATAAGTCCACTAGCATGTTGCATTTCAAAGATGGCATCCTCACAAAAGTTAACAAAAGCCTCCAGTTTTTCTTTGTCACCTCCTTCAGTAACAATGGAGTAAAAGAATGCTCTTTTGGATTCCTGCAAAGATGGTTAGGATAATTATGATAATTAATTAGTTAATAATATGATAATAAAGGTTATTGATCATTAAATCACAAAGAAAATCATTTCTTTATAAAATTGGATTTCTTCCACATAAATATGACAAAAGGATCACCAAAATTTTTCCAATATATTTTCCTTTAAAATGGTTTCTATTAAAAAATTTCAATTTTCATCAATATTAATCTGATATTCATTCAAAAAATTTCACCTTACTGGCTTTTGTCAAAGTAAATATTAACCTTCACCATAAATTGTAGTAGTAATAGAAATAAATACTATTTCATCTACCTTGATTTGGGGTTTTTCCCACTGCTCAATGTTTGACTCCTTAATTTCAAAGTAAACTCTTTCAATCTTCTTACTGCCACCCATAATTTCAATACGCCCCAAGAAGGGTTCAAAGTAATTCAATACACTGCCAGCTGTTTCCAGGAATCTTGCTAGCCTATTACATATAAAAATATATTTTTGATCTTTTCTAACAAAAAATGTATTTTCATTTAATACATTTTTCATGCAAAAACTTATACCTTGGCTCATTTGGCATATGCTCTGATAAGTTGGTGAGTAGCAAGGCAAGATTAAAACCGATTTCCTTGGCTGGATCATGGAAACGATCAGTAAACTCAACATAGTCAATTTTACCATCATGGTTTGTATCACAACACTGAAGCAAGAAATCAATCTCCTCCCTAAAATAAGATACGATATGTTAAGATAATCAACAGTTTCAAGGTGAATAAAATGTATTTTGAAGTTGATAAAACTTACGGGGTGTAACTTTTCTGCTGCTCCATTTTTTCCTTAAAGTCTTTAGGAGTAACCCATCCATCTTTATTCACATCAATTTCCTGGAGATTCAAGAAAAAAATTATGAATAGCACTGTACCACTTTTTTCACTTTTATGTCATATAACAACTGATGCTTAGGCAATTATGAAAATGCATGTATGCATAGTGTATTATTCTCTCCACTGTATTATTCAAAGAATGAAGTAAATAAAAATAATTTTTTAGCAACTAAGCAGTTTTATTAAATCTCACTAGGAACCCATTCAGAGATATTACTACACTTAATAGAATCAAATAATTTAGGGCAAATTTAATCAGACTACTTAGAAACTATAAATCAATTTAGATTCTTCAATATTCCTTTCTGATGTGTTAAATTTATCAGAATTTTATTATTTATGATGACCATACATTATAATTAGCAGAGAAAATATGATTTATTTATAAATATTTCAAATACAAACCAGAAAACTGGGAGCAGATGTTAGGTCCTTCAGTTTCAGGAACATATCAAAGTACTTGAGGATTAACTGAAAAAGGAAATATTTGTAAGTAAAAATCATAATGTAATGAAAATCATTCAAGGAAAATTTTAACTCTTCCTTTTATATAATATATTAAAAACACTTAAAAGCATATATAAATACAAATGTATGTGAATAAATCAAATTGTAAGTATTTATGAACTATAATGAATATTGAAAGAATACTTCAATTGTGAAAAATTGTAGCTTTTATATGGTGTCACAATGATTCGTACAATAAATCACTAAAAATAAAACTTTGGAAAATACAAGATACTGTCTTAATTTATTCTGAGTTGAGGTAATTCATTAATAAATATTATTAAAATGCAAATTAACAGAAACATTCAAAATGAAAGCTTAATTACCTCTACATTAGATGCTGACTCAACTAAGGTGTCCACCATCTGCTTTCCAATGGTCCCGTTAACAACATTGCCTGAGGATTTAAAAAATATTTATACACTATTTTCACCAAATAAAACTGTGCAGAGAATAGTCCATGTGAAGCTTTTATTGCTCACGTCAAATACCATTCCTTTATGCTTCTCTGAATTCAGAATGCATGCTTAAATTCAATTTTTCATTTATACTTGAAAAATAAATAATTTTACACTAGCACCGTTCATATATTTTCATTCACAATTACATGCACTGTACTATCATACAGCTGCAGCTATGATGATTTACCTGCAGGCAAGATTGCTCATCCCAATAAAATATATTTCCATTATATCTTTATGTTTCATTATATATTATAAAATCACTGGTATATTCCAATTAATAAGTCCAACACAGCTAAAATACAATATGTACATATTGTACAAACTTAAATCATGAACCTATTTAAATTTTGATTGTAATTTTATATTTATTATAGTGCACAATTATGGGCAAAATATTTCCTCTTATAAGAAATTAATAAATTTAATTGAGATAAATTTTCTTAAAATCTTGTTTACTCACTGCTTCCAAAAATATAAATGTATTATTATAACCTGTAACATAAAAAGCAACCCATGCAAACCAATTCAGAATGCTTACAAAGCATGATCATCACATCTAAAGACCCAATTGATAGGTCTGAAAGCCTAAACATTTCCAAATATAAATTAAAAACTCATCTTCTTTGACTGAATTTTTCCCCATTGGAAAGACATGCAGAAGGAATATATTACATTTAAATGAAACTTTTTATTCCTATTCTCAATAGAAATTTACACTGATCAAATATTTGAGTTGCAGAGCAGTTAAAGAAAATAAATCACTTGCTGCTTCACAAATGTAAATAATAATCCTAATGAGACATATTTGATAAACTTACGAGTTTTTAATCAGTAAGATTTGTTATAAACTTCAAACAACTCTGTTTATAGGTTGCATAAGTAAATTTAAATTCAATGAATTGTTTTGAATTAATTATTGTCAAAAAGCTTGATTCTTGACAGTTTGATGAAAATTAAATTATTATTTTCATAAAAAGAGATGATATTAAATTTATGATAAAATAGTAAATAACAGGTATGATATTATGATATTGAGATAGAATGAAAAATAAGTTGAATAAATATTAAAAATACAAACCTTCAAGCATAGACAACATCATAGTGATCATATCCTTTTGTAGGTTCAGCAATTCTTTCAGGAGATCTACTTGACTGGAGTGTTTTGATAATTTGTCTTGCATATGGGAAAATAAGAACAAGAAACCACCAACAGCGTCCCATAATCTATTTAGAAAAGTATAAAGATGAAGAAATTATTTTTATTAAATTTAATGACATAGATTCATTACTGATATAACCACAAAATGTACCTTGAATGAGCTAATGCTTGCTGATTTTGGGTGCATGGACCTTGAATGACTTCAGTGAGGGTGTTGAAAACCTGACTTGCAACTCCAATTGCTTTAAAGAAGTTTGCTTTACCAGCAGGATCAATCAACTCTTTGCTTGAATAATGCCAATAGAAATCCATAATAGATTCCTGAAAAGAATGATACAAGAGTATAAAATTTTCTTTTATACACTTCTCAAGTTCAGTGATCTTAGAAAAAAATCATTTTCACAACCAAATTAAATTCAATGTCATTACCTGTAGCCTAAGTAGGTAATCAACAGTGCAGATAACTACATTGACAGTGGTGGTGTTTCCAGCTTGAGTTCTGAGGTAGTTTTGCCATTCTGTAATTATATAATATGGGATTTTAATTTTAGTTCACATTCAGCGTAAAAACTTTATAAAAGTAACCTTTATATTTTTTCCTCTAGGTATTTGAAATAATAAATACCTGTATAGAATGTCTTTATATATTATGCTAATATATTTTTTTCATATTACCTAAATTATGGCCTTCACATGTCAGTTGAATAAAACGGAATAAAGCACAAGTGAACTCAGCATCATGCATATTCTTTTCTCCAGCAGCACCTTCAGATCCAACTCCAAGACCTTCTGCTTTAGTGTTCCTCTCAAATGCATCCAAATCGAGTACACTTTGAAAAAAATTAATCGTGAAAGATAATTATTTTAATTTTATTACATGAATTCTTAATTCTTAATTTTGGAAGGCAAAAAAGAAAAGCTTTCATCGATAGAATTAAGAGCATATGGAAAATTCAACTTCAATAGAACTGTGATGATCCAGCACATCCCGAGTAAAAATGATGGCAATAACTTTAAAAATGAATCAGAATTAAGTTTATATTAATCAATTAAAACCATTATTTTGTGCAAAGACTGATACATTCTTTAAAGATAGCTGCTATAGCAATACTATACCTGCAAGAATTCATGAGACCAGCAATGGATGTAAAGAAGCCAACATCTTTTTTCTCTTTGAGATGGTTCAGCATTCCCTTTGAATATATAATATTTAGGAGGCATTAGTAAAAGTATTTTGCAATAATTAAAAAAACAAAGTTAAATTGATTAATATTTCATTAATTTAAATTCATTTCATGATGCTCATATGACACTCATAATTGATTTACCATCTGTATATCAGAATTTCCGCCTCTTAAAACTGATATTCCAAGCTGAAGAGTTTTCATGACCATTTCTGATGGTACACCTTTGCAAGCAGATATATGTAAGAGAACCATCTCTGCAACTCCTCTGTTAGCAAGCCGAGCTTGGTGGAAGAGTAACTTCTGTTTCTCCATTTCTTGTTCCTAGTAAATTTAAGACTTTCATAATAGATAAATTGCATTTAACACAACAAATTAAATTTATTACAATCAGTCTTTTCATAATAAATTGTAATTATAATTAATGAGATTAATATTTTCAATCAAAAATAATGAGGTACAGAAAATCTACTAGAATCTACTAATTCCTAGTATTGAAAGTATTTAATCGTGAAGTAATATATCATCAATTGAAATCACTTGTATTCTTTAGGAATAATTATCAAAAATATTTAGAACCCCTTGGTCATTATAGTAAATATCAATAACAATTATTATATTATATCTATTGAGTCACTTACTATAGACTCATATAGATGACCTTTTGAAATAAAGATAGATTCAAAAAAGAAGTTATACTATGTACATAATTATTTTGGGAATATTCAAAATTTTACACATTATTTTTCTACACATAATATAAATATATTATCTCTAAATAAAAATTTTAGTTTATATGATACAGTTAGTACATACCACAAGCTTTTCCATTGATCTCTTTAAAAGATTAGAAAGAAAGTTGTTAATGTCAATGGTAGTTAGAGGAAAAGTAAAACATATTACATGAGAATGAGAAGGTGATCTCTCAGGAATATAAAATTTTTAGTCTCCCTTGTTTTATATCTAAACTACAGATTAAGATGTTAAATAAAGGGCAATATTTCTCGGGTACTTGTTTCTTAAAAGAAAAGCAGATTTTTTTCATGGATAAAATTAGAAATATGCTGAATGACCAAGACCCATTAAAGAAGATAACAGCACCAAATATTGCATAAATCACTAAGCTAAAAAAATTGACTTACAAATGAAAGGCTAACAATTGTTTTTATTACTGACTAGCTAGTGAAATTTTCTGAATATACACATAAAAAATAAATATAAGAAAGGGTGATTAAATGCATTAACAATTCAAAAATATAACAATTTTTGGGAAATAACAGATACTTAATTCTTTCTCTAAATTAACTATTTATGAATTCTGTACATGAAAATAGATATTCTTAAATATGATAGAAAAAATTTTTGCAGACCAGAAATCAGAAGCCAATATTTGTCCTAGAGAAAGTTATCATAACTTACATGAATGGAAGCTCCACCTTCTTCTTCTCCACCTTCCTCATCTCCTTCTTCTTCTTCCTCTCCACAAGATCTTAAATAGAAAAATAAATAGTGAGCAAAATATATTCTCGATCTTATTCCCTTCTACCATTTATATGGTAAAAATTATATAAAACTTACTTTGCAATAATTTCAGCATATGACATGTATAATGGATCTTCTTGTAAAGCACCACTACGTTCTGTCATTGCACCTCTGCAGAACGTTGTTACCAACTGAGTCAGAGGATCAGGTTTACCTTCTTCTTCTTCAGCATCTTTCTTTTTCAATTCAGCATCTTCAAAGGATTGCTAAATTCCAAAAAAAACACATTCAAGGAAATAGAAATCTATGAATGCACTAAAATGACTGGAAGATAAATTAAGTACTGCCACTTTCCAGATGATTGATTATTTTGGCTAATCTAATCAAACTGTAAAGTACATAACCTAAGTATCCTTATATAATGATTGATGAATTTCAGTTTTCTGTTAATAAAAATTGGGTTTCAAAAACATATATCTTTTTGTATCTGTTGAGGTTAATCTTTTAAGGCACACAAATAATATTCCTTAATTATTGGTTAATCTTGATTGATTTATTCTTAAATTTAAAGTAATAATATATATGTACATTAATATAAACAGAATAAAAGTCCTTATTTCTCAAGAATCCTCCTCGGGCTATTTCACTTTAATGTAATTAAAGTGATATAGCATAAGCATGATATAGCATAGCATATATAGAATAATGTAATTAAGAATCACTGAGTCTAATTATTCAGGAGCTAGTAAAAATTAATTGTAAAAAATATTCAGAAATAAAAAATGATTACTATGAATGAATGAGGCAATGGTTTAGAAGTAATTATTATTTTATGATCATAGAATTGTTATTGTTGTAGCTCAAACAGAACAAAAAATTTAAGTAAAATAGAAGTATTATATTTATTGAGTTGCTAAGATAAAGAAATATTTAATCAGATTGCTATCAACAAGAATGGAAAAGAAAATTAAAAATGTAATAGGAATGTCAAATGACTTACAGTAAGATCTTCTATCATTACTTCTTGACCAACATTTTCCTCCTGCAACCACAGCTCATGGTAAGTTCTAAGGAATATATTTATAGCTCGGTGTCTGCAAAGAAAGGGCTTAAGATTATCTGCTAGGAAATATATTTAATTAAATTTTCTTTAATGAACTTTCAGCCCAAATATTTTATTTCTTTGAATTTTAATATCTGCCTTTTAGAAAAATAAATGAATATCTTTGAATGAATAAAAAATAAAATAATTTGCATAAGAGATTTAATTGAGAAAAGTATTCCCTTGCAATAATAATGGTTTCGGTACTTTGGGCAAAGAAGAATAAAGTCATGTTTGATGACTAGCATTCTTGAATTCTTTCATTGATATACATTGGAATTTGCATGCATGATTTAATTTACAGATACAAGTACTGGCTACTTTAATTGAAAATAAATTTGAATTCAAGATGAAGAGCATATGACAGATAATAGGTCTTAATTTATACCAAGGATTACAGGTAAAAGAATAGAAAAATATCATTTAAACAATAAACTTCTGCAAGTCAAATAAAAAGTTTTGGAATACTTATTTTATAAGAAAATAATTAAATAGGTAAAAGATTACTATTTAATTCACAATTTCTTTATATTTACCATAAATAACTTCCTTTCATTCATTCTTTCAAAATGTATACATTACCCAAGGTTTCCTGACTGAAAAGAATTGACGAGGAAGTAACACACTTCACTCTACAAGCACATTATCAGTATAAAAATCTAAGACATTTGAGGACTTATTGCATTTTAATGGTATTGAAAAATTTAACAGGCAAAATACTTTCAAACAAAATGTTGTGGGAGGTTTGTCCACAGAACTTTACCTCTTTAAAGAGTAGAGTGGCTCACTTCGTAGGCAAGCAATTGCCGCTCTCTTTCGAGCAGCAGAGAGAACCCTCTTCCAGCCAGAACGGGCTGGTGATGGGCGTCCTGCCTGCTGTTCCACCATTTTCAATGCCATTGTTGGACAGGGGATCATTCACGTTGTTAGGTAAGTAATGGAGAGAGGATGTTATGGGTGAAGTTAAAACATGCTTATTAGCTGGTAATGGATTTATCTAAAGCTATTATACAAGTATTAAGTTACTGTCAATCCCATTCATACAGAAACTGCAATTTCCACTGATTTGCTATTCAAAATATATCTTACTTGCAAAATAAAGGCACAGGAAAGAAATGAGAGCAAAATTAAATTATAAATAAAGGTGTTAATCAAATCAAATGTTCTCTGTTTGAGTTTCAGTTCATCTCATTAATCTTAAACTAATAATTAAATCATATTCTGGAAAAATGTTTACTAGTGTTTCTTATAGTTTTCAATTTTATTTGGTAAAGGTTTTGAATTTAAAATTGCTCTCTTCATAAAAAATATCCATTCTTTCAATTATAATTTCAAAAATTTGACACAAAATAAAATTACCAATTGACATTCAATGCAGATAATATTAATGTACATATACACCTATGAGAGCATGATTGTACACTAATATCATTAACTTTTACATAATTATTCATATTCTTTAGTCTTAATTCTTAGAACATTTCATGGTTTCCTTGATGAAATTGTTTTGTGCATCCTGAGTATAATTGTGCCTAATAATTCTCTTGAAATGTGTTATCATTAGCAATGTATATTACATATGTTTGTTTCTAAAAGTGTTTAAAATTATACCAAAAGCTCAATGGATGATTCTGATATACATCTAAAAATATAGTAAAAATACATTGATAGACACATACAGTGAGAAAGACTGCTATGTGTTCAGGAAGGAAGGATTTAGAATCCATAAAAGATCTGGAAATCAGAAACAACTGTAAGCAAAGTTTTAAAACCCAAAAATAATGTTTGACTAATTAGCACAAAGAGGATGCTTCCAAAAAGTGCAAAAAGTTTTACAGTGAGTAAACAATGAAATACCATCATGCAGTGAACTGACAACATTGGGTGATCAGTGTGTATAACTATCCATGCAACAATGAAAGTGAAGTCAGTGACATGAAATTCCAATATCCATTTCCATTCCCGATAAAATGCCTTCCTTATGTTTAAAACTAAACTCACCTTGAGTTAAAACAGTTGTGATGAATAACCACTCTAGGTACGATGTAGCCAATTCAGTTTTTGCCTTAATACCAAATTATGCACTAGTATCCTACACTCCTCATTATTGTGTGTGTTTTAGAAACAAATGTGTGTCCAATGATATACAGTTGAAGATAAAACTTGATATACATATTGAAAGGTAGATTTTAGATGAAAATCATGTCACTTACAACTTTCCGCCACAGTCACTACATTTTGAACAAAGAAATTTACAGGGCTGTGCATGAGGGTTGTGCAACTACCCATGAAAAAATACTAGGTTGCATTTGGACAAACATTATGATATTAATCTCCACACTTTCATTTCTCATCTAATACCTTGGAAGAGAATGCAGTGACGTTTGGCGGAAACAGGCGATCACAGCTCGCTTCCTCTGCGTGGAAACAACTGAGCGATAGCTTCCCTTACTTTGCTGTTGAGGGTGGTCAATCTATTCAAAAATAAACAAAACTATAATTTACAACAACTATAAAATAAAATGATACATAAAACAAGGAAAATATACAAGTGCAGGATTTATAAAGCATTAAAGAAACCATACAAAAATATATGTAACACTGGAGTAAAGATGAATGAGTTATGAATCATAATATATTTAAATATTTATCATAATTCTCTTTGGATTTTCAAGTTTGATTTCTAAAAGACCAACTCTTGATGAAGAATTGGTGAATTAGAAGGAAAAGCATTAAATAAATTTAGAAAAGCCAAAAATGTAAAATAAACTGTATAATGGTTATGAATGTATGGGATACTTCAATCAATTTCCATGTGAATAACCATTGGTTATACATGGGAACCAAGGAAGTTTAAAATAATAATAAATTAAAATATAAATTGAGAGCAGGTTGTTTCATGCACCATAAATGAGAAGTCATGTAACCATTGTAGCTAAACAAAATTACAACAGCAATATCTCATTACAGATTGACATGATGCTTGCCACACAAGTTTCACAAGCATGCTATGCTTATATATTCCTATGATGTCTATTAGGTCAATGCTAGAGAGCTAAAATCCATTTATCTACATTTATAATAGTGGTATATACTATCAAGTGAAACTATTTTACCCTAAATTGAATTTCCAATTGTATGGAGCTAAAATATCTCTCCAACTTTTACTAAAGGATGATTTAGTTACAATTTAAGTTAAGAATTTTGGAGAGATATGTAAACAGGATAGGATATACAAGAAAACATTTACATTTAAAACATTAATACATTCAAAACAATGTGGAACATTTATAATAGACAAGCAGGATTTTGGAGACTTAACAAGCAAAAGTAATGGATTTCAAGATATGATGCCACCTAGCATCTACTTCACTACCAGTATGTATACAACATTCTCTTCCAAAAATATTTCTTTTTTTAACTTTTACTTAGCTGTTAAATTATCTTAAATGCCAATTGATACCCACTATAAGGGAACAGTGTATACATAAGCAACATTTAAGATGAAAGTATTCCAGCAAAGAAAATGAAAAAAAATGTCATCAAATAAAAATTTATATTCAACCACTAATAATTATTCATGGGATTTTGGAAATATTTTTCTCTAAATTTATGGATGTATTGTTGGATGTAAATATAGTACGTTGTCAGTAAATAGTTTATACACATAAAATGGTTTTGTTTTAATAAATATATTGTTGTCACAAATATATTACAAAACAGATAAGATTATTTCCTGGGGTATTTTAAATGCCTTTGACACAATACCCTATTTTTTACCAATACTTGTAACATACTTAAATACAAAAATAATATCTAAAGTAACTGCAGTCTTCATGTTGTGTCATATTACAGAAAGTTTGAATAAGAGCTAAATATTGCTTACTTTAAAAGTATAAATGCATTAATATACTAACTAAATTAGGCAACTTAACGATAAATTTATTCAAGGATGGTAACATGGAGATCAAAATACAAATGATTTATGGGTATATCTTTACAAAACATCAATTGGCACAAAAAGTACTGCAACAAAAAATATAGTTCCATAGTTGACTGAAAATTATTGAACAATAAACAAGATAATATAGAAATATCACTTGATTCATTGATAATGAACATTTTTAATTAATATTAAATAAAGACTGATTTAATAATGATGGTTTACTTCTATGTTTAGCCAGCTTTTCATGTCAATAAAAAATCTTATCATAGGTATTTAAAAATTAATCTGATCCATAACCAAAGAAATTAAGATATTTTTTACCTATATCAAATGATTATAATATAAGATAAAATTTATTTTTAGAGATATTAAAAATATTGATAATTTTATGCTTATAGTAAAACTAAATGTAAGAAAGAAAAATATAAACAAAGAAAAATTATACAAGCTCACGATTAAGCTTCACAAATCTCAGAGTAAATACAACTTTATTTCATCTCCCAAACTGATTACATTTAATAACACAATAAAATATTCTCAGTTTTTTTTGATTTGAGAGAAAGACAACTACAATAAATATTGACATATAAGGTTATAAAAGTCCACTCAGAAACTTTACCTTGGTCATCAGACTTAGTGGAGATGAAGAGTGAACATGCTTTTTGTGCCAAAAGATTACAGTATAATTAACTAAAATATGAAATAAGATCTATAATTACACCTTATGATGGGAACTTTAATTTCTACAACTTTAGTGTTTTAAAATTCTATTAAAAGTTACTTTAATCAATAAGAATATAAAATATGAAAATGATTCAAGTAACAGTTAAAGATTAATATGAACATACAAACATACCTAGATTAATGACTCCCAACAAGCTGTTTGATTTTTCATTGATAACCCTTTCTACAGTAATTAGGCATGACAAATTAAAATCAAAGCAGAAGGTAATAAATCCAGAAGCTATTGCCATGCTCGTAATGGAGCTCATGCCTAAGAAATTCAATAAGCATTTATGGCTAATTACACATTAAAAAGGTGAATATTGAATAATATTGCTAATTACTGGCATAATTAGCTTGGATGGGAAAATTCATTGCTTCCTAACATTGTAATAAATCAGTACTCTTCATTTTAAATTGTATCCCAGCTTGGAAGCAATCAAAGTGATTCTCCCTCAATAGGTGTACCACAGAGTAATTCTCTTAGAGAATATTTGAACATAAATTTAAATATTCAAGCCTGATCAATGGAATCAAAATAATAATAAATGTATCAGTAATTTTAATGGTTGATTGTGCTTTCTTGAAGCAATTGGAAAGAAGCAAGAAGGAAATTGCAAGTATAATATGTACAAAATAAAATTATTTAATAGAGGATAAGTTTGAAAGTTACTATAGGCTTGTTAGTTATATCAATCAAATACATAAATTTTAACTTTCCTGGGAAGTTACTGTAACATGTAATTTTATAAAATAAAATAGTTACTACATCTTTTGACTTCTGTATCATATTTATCATCTAAAAAATAATCTTTTCTATATGGACTTACATCTGGTTTGAATTATGATGTAAAATGAGAAATGCTGCTTCATGTTGTATGAATGTAATTATGGAAGATTTAATATGAATTTTTGGGCCAAATAAGTACCAAGAAAAAGTATAATGATAACCTAGTAAAATATAAATTGGAGGCAACATATTGTTTAAGGGGTCATAGAAAATGAATGAGTTAAGTAATTTATTTAAATAAAATAAACAGATATGGAAAAAATAAATAAAAACAATAATAAATCATTATCTACTCTAAAGAGAGATAAAATTGTTTCTATAGTAATGATTACACCTTTGCTGAGGCAAAGTTTCTAGTCTCTCTGCAAGTTATTCCTTTTATGAAATATTAGAAAATGAATTAAAATACAACTTTATGAGATAAGACAGACGCATTTGATGCTGTAAATAATTTAATCAGAAAGTTTACCACTCATGATGTATAAAATTCTAGAATTACTGAAAATTATCATCGCAACACCTGCAATACTGGACATATTTCAAGCAAAAAAGTATACAATTTTATTTTTGGGTAATTACGATATGTAATGAGATAAATGTTCATAGTCATGATTATACATGGCTTATTAAATTATGTTTTTAACTCTTAAATCAGTTAAATAATGTACTGATCATTCAAAATTAATCTCTATAATAACCTCAAACTAAACTATGCTCAGAATCATATTTTACTAATATTAAAAACAAAATGAAAGTATAAAAGTGGTTCTCAACTTAAAAGTATTAAATATCTTATGATCATTAGTACTTCACACTCAATTTTATCTAAGATACATATATTTGACTACCTTAGATGCCTAAATACAACATTTGTAATTAAAAATTTTAATTTATTTCTTTCAAGTAAAATTTACATTACTATATAAGAAGAAATATCATATTATGATGCAATTCAGTCTTTCTCAAAAAAGCATCTTAAGTCAAGGACTATCAATACACTAATTATATAGCATATATAGGGATTGTTATATAATTATTTTACATTATGCTTAGCTCAAATATTTTTTGCAAAGTACATTATAATATAATAGGTAAGAATCCTTCATGTGAAATTTAATCCTAATGAGTCCGGACAAAAAATTAAGCCTGATTTTTATAAAAATATCAAGGCTAAATACTTGAGAACTGTCCCATCCAAACACTTATTCTTCAACCTTGGGAATTGCCCATACAATTTAACAATATATAACAATAAAATGATGATGCATAACTGAAAACTTTTAGCACCATCGTTGATGCAAGTTCCATAATATGGAAGAGACTACTCGCATTAGGCTGAATCGCAAGATGCCATTAAAAATTAGCAGAGGCTGAAAGCATCATAAGAACAAAAATTGATGAAATTAATAATATTCAAAAATTTAAGGTGGAAGTTATGAAATTAATAAGCATCAACAGAGTTAAGAATTATACCTTCAATGATTTCTACCAGCTTATAATAATCTATAAGGCTTTAATTAGCAGTAATATTTGTACAGTATAATAATTATAAAAGCAGTTTTTTGTAAAAAATTGGTATAATTAAATAATTGAAATGAACAAAATTACTCACCATATGCAGTCCATAAAGAACTTTTGCCATTGCAACTATTCTTTCCACAACCTCATCAATCTGTGGCCCTTTTCCCTCGGAAGCAACAACTTCCTTGCCTGTAGATGTTGAAGTCTCAGTGCTCTTCTTGGATCCAAGTTTTGAATAAAGATAATGCTGCCAAGACATTTCATCAGCAGGATCTATCCTATCAGGCAGAGTAAGCTGTGTCTTTGCGAATTCTATAATTTCATACTCTGGCATTTTCTGAAAAATTTTTAAGTTGCAATTAATCACTGAAGAATATACTAAAAATCCCATGAAAATTAAATTGGCTCATTAAAAAAGGCATTTAATATATGCAAAAATAATTATTTTGATAGTGAAGAGAGAAAAGTAATTAAATTATTAAATAAATTTTAGATTTAAATAATCAGTTTTATAATTGGATCATTACATTTTTCACTGAAATAATGAGTGTATTACTAAGTTTTGATTATCATAATATAGGACTTGAAAATATAAGCAAGCAAGATGAACTAGATTTATACCTTAAGGAACTTATCCTTGCAATGTTGAACCATCTCTTGCTCTCTTCCAGCAAAGAGATTGAGACCAACAGGTAAAAGTCTTTTCAGACAGGCTACCATCAAACTGGCCTGAACTTCCTTGTCTTTGTCCCTTTTCTTATCCCTGTGCTTCTTCTTCTTCTTTCCACCACCTCCTGGAGCACCTGATGCCTCTGTACTTGATGCTGTTCTCCTTGTTGCTGATGTAGGCATTATAAGTACCATGTTGTCAATCTCATTGACTGAGATGAAATTCTGCTCTTCTCTTAAGAAATACTATAAAAAATATAATCAGTGGAAAACTTTAATGATGGACAATACAGATGAACTTTTTCTTGGCTTAAAAAAAATATAGAACAAGAAAGGAGACTTAAAATTTTTCTACAAATATAGAAAACTATATAAGAACTAAACTAAAGAAAAAATATATATATATAATTGAATAGCAAAGGAAAAGAAATATATATACTTTAAATTAGATTTGGGTAATGATGGAAGGAATTAAATAAGAAATATAAACCTGTGATTTGGACCAGATGTTGAATATTTCAGCAACATAGTTGTAGAGCTCTTCTGCTTCTACCACATTGTGTCGAAGCCAGTGATTTCTTTGGAGATCAACATACTTAATTAGCAAAGGATAGAAAGCATAAATATCTCTCACTAGAAGTTGCCAATCTTCCTGAATTTGAGTTTCAACCTAAGAGGAAAAATTTTCAAATTCATAATATGATGTAAATATCTCAAGAGCAAGATAGATATATAACGATAGGATGAATTTTATGCAAAATGGCTACATATCTTCATTATTTCCTATTATTATTATTTATTATGTAACACACTCAGGAAAAACCCACTTAGATATGTTGTAATAAATTTATAATACAAAAAACAAAAAATGAATAGGGAAGGGATAGAAGACAACATTTCTCAATTTTTCTTCTTAATAATTCAACAGCATTCTTCCATGTAAATGGATTATTGGCATTATCATGAAAGAAATGAAGAGGCGATGAAATATTTTATCAATAAAACATTATTTGGTACTTCTACTTACTTGAGAGGTATCATCAGTTGAGGACTTGATGAAACCACGCAGGGATTCTTCCTTATGGAACATACTATCTGTACGTTTCTTGACTCTTTCAGCAAGTGGTAGGAATGGATCTTTGAGCAATTCTTCTGAAGAATTGATTATTATCTGCTGTGTATATGCTGAGGATGGAAAAATAGATTTAATAGTGATCTTCATATAAAAATATACATTTTATCAAAATTAGAAAAATTTTATTCATTCTCATTAATAAAAACTGTGTCAACATACCAGCTATTCTTGTCATCCACGGTGCATTATCATTCCCAATATTCTTCTTAATTAATTTTAGAACACTCTTCAAGAGCTGGTTCATGTGCTCACTTGTCACCATAGTAACGTGGTTTCTTCAATAAAATATTTTAAATAATCAATAAGATCAATTTTAAAATATTTTGATAAAATTAATAATGAACTGAAACTTTAATGTTAAAATATTTCTTTTAATTTAAAATGAGCCTGTTTTAGATCATATTTTATAAATGAAACACAATTAAGGGAAATAGAGATTATTCTTCTTTAGATTTGTTGCAATAATATAATTTCCATGACAACCAAACACAATATTTCTTATAACAGGATAAATTCTCAATCTCAGCAAATCAATATATAAAATGACGACATCTCCAATAATCTAATATTAAGTGTTGAAAAGCCACAACATGATTGCTCTCTTAGGTAGGTGACTAAAATTACTGTTACTCTTTTATCAGGCTAAGTTGGAACTACAAAATGAATAAATTTGAATAATAAACTTACCCTCCAGTGGGACTGACATTATCAGGTCCTTGGGACCACCAAAATGGTAAGTATGCACACAACATTGGCATAATGACATCAATTACATGTGGTGAATCAGCATAGACCTTCTCTGACTCAACAAATTGATCCACCTCGCTCAAAATTGCTTCCAATGTTGGCATGCTTGATTCCATTTTAGCCATCACATCTGTGACAAACAAATGGGACCATAAATGAATGGTAAAAATCATGCAAAATTAATCTATTATGAGAACTTAATTTTCAAGGCGATACTTCATAAAAATTTATTTAATAGAAAGTAAACTGCTTTGTAACAAATCATGATGGTGATAATTATGATAATGATTATAAAAAAGCAATTCAAGAAAAAAAATATATAAACCTTGAGCTTCAAGGGAATGATCTGCTAGGCGATGATGAATTGAGAAAAGGTTATGTTTATTAAGATGAGGCTCCAAATATGCTACAGGAAAGGTGGATGCAAATGCGCCAAGGCAACTTCCTAATGCTGGCCGGTGTCTTTCTATTTCAGTTTTAAGGTACTTTCTGCAGAAAAAATAAAATCATTCGTCATTTACACCAATGATATGCAGATATTGGTTGGGAATTTTCACACAGTTTCAACAATTTTAAATGATTTATCACATGTTAATATTATATTTCATAAGACAGTTATATTCTAAATTGTTCTTTACCTGTCATGAGTAAGTGTTGAATCTATTCCTAAGGTATATAGGCTGTTCAACATTTTGTAAGATGCTACTTGAATATCATCCACTGTAAAGTAAACAAGATGCTTATTTTTATTTTATACAAAAATTAAATATCAGGATCATTTGATGTCTAATATCCACAAAACAATGTCAGTAAATTATGATCAATCATAAAAATTATTATTTTCTATGTAATGTGTTTACATTAAATAACATCTTTTATCCAACATGAGCACCCGATAATTTTTAGATTGTCAAATTAAGGAAAAGGATTTCATTAATGAAATTGTAATGGCAAAATTCATAACTCATAGTAATTTACTGTTATCATGAATTGTTTAGTGCTTCAATCAAAAATATTTGCTTAATTTGTGTTATGAATTAATCTGTTTTTATCAAAATTTACTTATTTCATGCCATTTCTAGCATGCATCAAGCATTAACAAATGGAAGGATCATCCCTCCTTTTTAATCTCATCTCCATATACATTTATACACAGATGAATTTACCTTCCCATATCTTAATTTTCAATAATGTAGATAAAGAAACTTACATAAAAGATCACTTCCATATTCACATGCGGCTAGATGATCAAATAACGCAGTTAAGACAGGCAAGATGACTCCATTGATGTATGAGAGTGATGTAGATGTTTTTAAATGAGTTCCTCGAAGATGGCTATATCTACCCTAGTTTGACACAAGGAAGAATTCAGTCAAAAGGAATTAACACAAAACAACACCACTATGAAAAAGTATATATAATATACCTCTTGCAGATTTATGATAGTCTGGCCTAAATCCTCAGCAGTGTTGTTAAAGAAGGTAAGCATTGATGTTCGAATGAATTCTGGACAATTCTTTGTCAAGGATCTATTAAAAAATAAAAGGCACCAATTTTATTGATTTCATACAAATCATACATATGAAATTTTTAGTTTAAAATTAAAAATAGCAAAGTAAATAACTGAAATAGTGATTTAAAAATATTATTCAGGTTCATGAAAGTTCATTGAAGGCTAAAAAGATAATAAATCTTCATTTCCATGGAAGAGGGCATTGATAACTTACTTGGCATCAAAAGCCTTTACAAGGACCTGCAAACAGCGAACTGTAATTCTCACATCAGCACCAAATGCTGATAGTCTTGATCGCAATAAGTTAGCTAGTTTACAGAATAGGCTTGCCACCATTTCCTTCTCTTTCAATGAAGCAGCACCTATATTGTTGGTAGCTGTTGCAATGGCAATGAAATAGTTACGGTGTGTGCTGAAGTATTTTTCCATAAGAGGTAAAACAACCTACAATGAGAATAATAAAAGAGTATGTAGCACCATTGATTTCTTGCAATATGCGTTACAATAGATAAATAAATAAATAAATATATATATATATACACATGTATAACATCAGTTCTAATCGCTAATAAATTACAATTAGATAACATAGTCAAAAATAGTAAATTAAGGATGAAAATATATGTAATAATAATAAAACACCAACGTTATTTTCATTCAATATACCTTTGAAAAGAATTTGATATCCCTTGTTGATGTTTTAAAACTGTTCCTCCTACTGAATGTTGAAGAGGGCTTGTATATTTTCATGTTAATTGCAGCAGTATCAAGGTACGCAATGAGCTTTTCCAACAAAGAATAAGCAAATCTAAGTTCCACTGATGTTCCAGCAGCTCCTTGTTCTGATTCAACTCCTCCCTTTGAAGGCCTGTAAAATATTGACGAGTGTGGAATATTGAAGGGGTGATAATTAATAATACCAAAACTTCCAAAAACATATACTCTGATCAAATAAAACATGCTCATTACCTGTGAAGTTTGTAGCCTTGGTATTGCAGATACTTCAAAAATTCTTGAGACCTCTCTCTATCTTTCCTCTTTTCCTTGTCTGTTAGAAGGTCATATGGCACCAATTGAGGATGGATACCACCGCCTGATAGATTGAAAAATATCTTCATGAAATTTATTTGAAAATGAAGGAGTACATATCTAATCATTTATTTACTCTATGCTAGCCAACAGAGACAATAATTATGTTATAAAAATCTATTGACACTTTAAACTGAAATTTTATTAACAAAAACTGAAAATGTATCAAAACAATGAAAATGAATTTTACGATGAAAGAAATAAAATCATCATAATTACAATTTACAGTAAATAATATATACTAAAAAACTGTCTGACAACATGTAAGAGTTTCAGATGGATTCTTTGATAATTTTGTTATATAATCCCCTTATCCCCAGTAGCAAATCTCATGATAATTAGCTTAAGACAACAGAAATTACAAAAAAAATTAGATTTTTCAAAATAGTGTATAAAGAGATTTGCTCCATTTTAATAGATAAAAAATTTTAACTTTTTATTTATTTTTAATTCATCACTAATGAAGATAATTTTAGCACCAAAGATAGAAGCCTTAAAATTTACAGATAAGACAATTGTTATATGCATTCAAAACTTCAATATTTAACTAATTTAATAAGTTTAACTTGGCTTATGATCTAACTTACCACAGGTATTAAGTTCCTCTTTCTTCTTTTTGGCCCAGATATCATGTGAATTTTCAGCTAATCTCTCTGCCATATTCTGCATCTCTCTACTGAGTGTTAGGTTTGTCATGTCCACTGGGTGAGGATGATAATTAAATGGAGTGGCAGATCCTTCTCCGGGCTGAAAATGCAAACAATTTACGCACGTAAATACATAAAGCCTCCATATATAACAAATAAACGGACTTTTTCTGTGGATTTTGCTATTTTCTCTTTAATATAATGATCTTAAGAGATTGAATAGTCATTTAGAAATATACTTTCTTTGACATATAACTATACATTAATCACCTTTGATGATCTTCTGCCAGAATTTCTATTATTTGATGGTACATCAACTTCTGAGTGTTCAACACTCCACCCCAAAGCAAGAAGGGCCTTCAAAGATTCTCTTACTGGTTCCTTGTAGCGTTCCTTCTCCTGTAATTAATTTAAAAATTAAAATTGCTATCTTCATTATTATACAGAGACTTTAAAATTTCCAACTCTTGAGAGTTTTAATTTGAACCAGATATCATTTAAAAATAAAAATACTACGATATTCAGGGGAAAATATAGTTAAGATGAAAATCTTACTTATGAATGAATGAATGAATAATTGATAATAAAAAATCATTACTCTCTTCAAGGAATGAGGAAAATTGATTAATATTTTTGCAGCTCTATCAGACATGTTGACCAAGTATAAATCAGCAATTTCTGCAAAAGTTAATTTGATCATGATGAAATTAATATATATATAAATTTAATTATGTGTCATAACTCACATATTCAGTTAGCATGGACACAGGTTTGAGCCTAGGATGTGTTTTGCTTGCGTCCGACCACTGATCACCATAGACCCATCCATTTTCAAGCTTTCTGCTTGCCCATGCATCATGATAGTGCTCTGAAAACTTCTGCACAATGCTGTTTAGATCATTATCCAATGTTACCCTGGAATTTAAAAGTTATAAAGATTAAGAACAATCAAATCAACGGACATTGACAAATCAAAATGTTACATTAGGATAACAGAGTACTTACGATGCTGTGTTAATAGGTTGGGGATTGTAAGGTCCTCCTGGGCCAACAGTAGTTGTTTTTGAACCATACCACTCATCATCATAGTTCTTAGATAAGGAATAATCTGGTGGCAAAGCACAGCCAATTGCTGTGAGGCATGGAAGAGCTTTTCCAAATAGTTCTGGATCATAATCCTTAAAAATATTACAAATTCATAAATATTCAATTCAGTACAAAAAACAATATTCAAGACAGAAAAACAAAGTAATATAATAGGATTGTACTTACCATTTTTGATAGAGAATCAAAGATGTTGCTGAAGAGAACCATTGTTAGTCTCTTTTCCTCATCACTGGATGCTCCATATTGCCCTTGTCCAGTAGTTGATCCATAATATTTGGCACATCTATCATAGTGAAGGGTCAAAAGCTGAAACGATAGAAGACTTATTAATATCACATCGATATGATAGTTCATTAAACCATATATATATATATATATTAGGACAATCTTACCCTCAAAGCTACAGTGGTATACTCTGATAGATTAGAAACATCAACTGTCAGTTTCCTAAGCAACTTCAACAGCATACTGGGTTGCATTTGACTGTAATTCAAATAATTTAATTTGGATTTATGTTACTGATAGGTTATTATAATAGAATTTTGCCATTTTGAATAGACTTTTTCAAACCAACAGCTAAGTCTATGAGCATTCAAAGATAAGTATGTTCTTACCTTGTTAATGCAACCAGAAAATCTGACACAGCCTCTCTTTGACCTTTGGTTAACATGCGATTCTTGGATAATCGGTAGACAGTGTGCAAAGTTGCATCAAGTAAACTAGCATAGTTATCAGCTTCATTATAGAAGTTGGTATGCTTAATGAGTAGAGGCAAAATGGAGTTTCCAATGTAACGGTTCATTGCTAAGCCCATATCTGATTCAACACCATCAGTCTATTTTGAAAATTACAAATATTAGAGTTAATTTACTGAAATAAAACTATCAACAGTTAAAAAAAAGTGAAAATAGCCTTTACGCAACTTCTTAAAGAATTCTCTCTTATACAAGAACTTTCAAATAAAAGTGAATACTTTGTGAATACGGTGAATTTTTCCACCACGAATTATTCCACTTAACTTTAACCTACAAAACTGTTTATAGAACCAGCCTTTATTTTACTATAGCATTCTACTAAGTTATATCAGTTGATCAATCTACCTATTGATTTCATAAGAAGTTTACATTTTTATGCAAAATGGTGGTTTTACTAATATGCCAAGTGCTTTACTTTAGTGAGTCAATAACTCTTAAAATCCTTATAATTATTCAAAATTCCATTATAAATATAATCAATAATATAAAAATGTTATCTATTTTAAGGAATGCTATGTTATAAAATAATTGAATACTAACTCTATCTAGCATTGTAGCAGCTCTAAGATCTGGTAAGAATGCCTCTTCCAGGAGTTTGAAAAAAAGTTCCTGTGTTTCAATGCCATACACTCTCTCCAAGAAAAGAACCACACTTTGCTTGTGCCCAGGAATTAAACCAGAGGGCATATCACTCTTAGGAGGCTCTTCTCCAGCTGCTGGATTTTGTAGAGTGAAACGTAAGCTCAATACTCCGTGAAGATCTTCAAGTGGAACAAGGGATCGAAGGATAGCACGAGCCCTGAGTGATTCATTTTTTCCCTGAATATGAAAGAAGAGAAATGTAAAGTAATGGATGACCCAAAAGTCCCCAGTAGTTTTTATGATAACTAAATTATTTAATGATCTTAAATATTTGACAGACAATAATTCAAAATATATGAATATGAAAAGATATTATAATATTTTCATAATTCTGAACAAAGTACTGAAGTAACAGAACATTCCTATAATTTCCTACCATGTTATCAGATAATTCATACTCTAAAGCAAAATACTGTTTTTGAAAATAATGGCTTCTCCCATCAATACTGTTTTTGCTATTTAGCATGCCAAATTAAGTAAAATAATTACAACAAATTATGATTGATAACATTGATATCGAATACCTGTGCTATGACTGATGCATCAGGAGCACACCTTCCAAGGAGATCAACCAGAGTGCAATAGAAGTTAAGGATAGCTGCACCAGTATCAATGTAATCTTCATCATCTTCACTCTCTGGCATTGGATGCTCAAGACCCACACCTGGGGGAAGCATTATCTGACCTTCTGCTTCATCTAATACTTTTCTTTGAGCTGCGATACGTTCTGACATCTAAAGTTGAAATATAAAAAGTAGTTGCTCATTTCCAACAATTAACTAACTCAGATTATACAGATGAAAAAAACAATCAAGCATTTTAAAAAGTCTAATAACAGAAATGTTTGACTATTAATCACAAGAAATTATGAAAATAAGGAATTTATAGTGGATAGTATTGATGTAATCATTCTCTCAATCATCAATCATTTAATCTTCTACCATACAAGAAGTTACTTCAGGCATAGTTTCATAAGTTTCTTTCTGAGTTTTCTATTTATATATTCATTCTTGATTTTGCTCACCTTACTATAATTTTCACTTAAGCTATTTACAAGAGAGAGAAAATTAACAGAAATTATTAAGAGAGGTAGAGAAACTGGGTGGAACACATTTTGAGGCGTGGAGGGAAAAATAAAGAGAGAAAAAAGCTATTGGATCAATTGACAGGAAGGAATGGTTATAGTAAACTAAAAACTAAAGCTCTGGAAAGAGACCATTTTTAACCAAATGACACTAAGGACCTGCCAGTTGGCAGAAAACCAAATGATGATGAATATAAATGTATTTAATAATACATAAATTAATGAAATATTTCTAAAACAAAACCTGAGACAGAAGCCAGAGCAATAAAAAGATGTTACCTTATTAGCATCAATGATTGCCCTAAGTAGGCCTTCACCTTCACCTCTGAGAGCTGGACCAAGACATTCTGGACGTCGAATGAGCAAACGAATAACCAGGTTGGCATTCTCTTCAACACTTTCACCTAGAAGTAGTAGTATCCATTTCACACAATTAAATAAAGCCAAATTTAGTACTGAGAAAGAGGCTTAAATTACTAACAAAATTTCAGAGTAGGTTTCAACAGGGAATAAAAACTGGGGACCACTTTCATTTGAGATAAAAAAAAAATTCCATTGGCTAATCAAGAGATCCTTAAGCATACAATATCATCCTGAGCATTATATTCTTATAAAATAAATTCAAGAAAAAATACTTCATCATACATGAAAATTTTTGAATAAATATCCCAGTCAATTTTTTTTTTATTTCCCTTATACGATCAATAAGTAGAAAATTAATTACCATACGTGCCATAATTAATGCCAAAGAAACATTGTGCTGATTTATAGCACAACAAATTTCAGAAGCTCAAGTTGCTAAATATAAGAAGATATCTAATGTTGCAATTATATGTTACTAATCATGCACATTTTACTACACTATTTTTTTATATTTAAGAGACTAATCAGAGAAGAAAGGAAATATTTTTTGATTTAAAATTAGAATAAAATGATGACTATTATAAGTAGATGTTCAGGTAGTTTGCACTATCATCTTTTTAAATATATACTTATTCACTGGTTTGGAAAACATCTTAAGAATAGGTTTCTTAATGATTATATAGGTAAATACTGATATTATTAAGTAAAATATCACATTTATACTATAATTTTAGAAATGGTCATTTACTCACCATTGACCCAAACACAGAAGCGCAGGAAATCCAGGTATCTCTCACCCTCAACGGGATCCCATCCAAGATCAGGGTAACCCTTTTCAATCAGTTCAGAATTAGACTGGAGACCACACCGTGACAGATATACAGCTATCTTTTCAAGGTAATGTTCTCTATAAAAATACAAGTATAAATTAAAAGAATTTCTTCTATCAGTACTCCGTGAGTCAAAGATTCATACATAGGATCTACTTTAGGCACAATAGTTAAATAATACAAGGACAAGGAATGTATGCATTATAAATTATACAAACCTTAGAGCAAGAGCTAGTTCTGTATTTTCCATAAGAGAAGAATATGCAACATCCAATGGAGTGGAGCCTCTGAGAGAAGGTCTTGATAAAAGAATATTAGAATTCTCAAGAAGAAAACTTAAATGATCAAACATAGCCTTTTGGTTTTGACGAGAAGTTCTACAGAAGTAACACAGGAAGCGACAGCATGCCACCACCATCTCATGAGATGTGTCCTGAGAAAAATCAATGAAATCAGAGCTCTGAATCTCAGATCTTTAATGCAAATCATGAATTTCAGTTATTTTTAAGAATGCATAAAATGATATTTAAAACTTATTTATAACTACCTTTCAAAATTAGTTGCATCAACTTTCAAACTAAAATCATGGAATTTGAGAATCAAGGCATATATTTTTATACATTTGCTATCATACATCAAAGGCGACAAAAATTATTCTGCAATTTTCTGCCCTAATAATAAAATTGCATTGATAATTTTCTACATCTATGAGGAAATCTGAATCAAGTATATGTAAACAAAGGTTTACACGATTGATTATTTTCATTACTAAAGAACATCAAAAAAGATACACCACAAAAGAATGCAAAGATATTAAGTAAGAGATAGGAAATTTATGAAAGAAAACAGAATACTTCAAATCCTGACTTTTAGTAGCTTCCTTGTTATGCTAGAGATTTTTTCTTAGAAACACTCATAGCTCAAGTAAGACATGATACAATATATGATACCTGTTATGTTAAAAACATGATTCCTGATGTAAGAATACCCACAATCTAATTTCACTTGCATTTTTTAAGATACAGAGGAAAAGATTCACAAACAAACAAAAGACAAAATATATTTTCACATATAAAAGGATAATCATGGGACAACATCTCTCATGAACCAAAACACCAAATTAAACAGTTAATTCAAAACCTTTCATCAAATAAATAAATTCTCCCATGTTATAGACAACCTCAACACAAACCATGGATAACATTCTTCTGGTTATCACACAATCATTTCATTTAAATTGATTTTTATGAACACGTTACCTGGTGCCTTCTGCGACCATATATTGTAGTTCCCTCCTTCAATGAAATGCATTAAGAAAAATTAAAAAAATATTACTTTATCTATAAAGGTAAAATTTTAATATCTTTAAAAGTTTGAAGCAAATCATCTAATGCATGCAAATTTTGCAAGGCCAAATTAGCTACTAGAGCAGGAAGTGATTCCCCATATATGTATAAACTTTACTAGAATATCAATTGCCAAGTCAATCACTCAAGGAGAGATGATTCCTAATTTTTGCAGGTTAAGCTCAAAAACACAAGGCTAAAAAAGCCAATTTCATCTCATAAAATTTTAAATGCTTAATTGTAACTTTTTCAAGCTCAACAAACATATCGAAAAAATATAATATTTTTGAATGTAGTATCATTTAAGTTACTAGATTATAGTTTACCTATATTGGAGATAAAAGAGATATATAAAAAGTGACATAATTTGCTCTTTGGCTCAGGGAGCATAATTAATAAAGGTCCTTCACATGTAATTAGCATTCCAACACAGCATTATAATATCTAAAACCCCTATTTTTCTAATATGCAGTGTTTATTTTCGGTATTACATAGCTAATTTTCCTTTTTTTATTTCTTTGGAAATATAAAAATAACGACATAATTGAAAAGCAAAGAATTTCTTACAGCTATTTTAGACATGAATGTAAAATTAAGGTAATTTTTAAAATATGAATCCTGGCAGGGAATTTAAGGGTCACAGTTCTCCATAAAATCCAGGAGACATTTAATGAATCTTAGGATTTCTACAACTCCATACATGTTCCATCTACATGTATTTAAAAACACTGCCCAAATTTCATGGTTATTGAGTTTCAATGAGAGAATGTATATTGTTGAAGTTTATGAAATACAATTTTATTAAATTATTTTTAAAAACTTTGGACATTCATTGACCTTTAATGGATGCAAGGATAAAAATGACTCATATTCACAGCATCTTAATTAATTGGATTAAGTTTAAAACTCATTCTTCCAGTCATACATTTTATGGTTTAATATGCATGTATAATTATGCCTATCATTTTTTAATATGTGGAGGATTTATTAAAAAACAAAAATAAAGAAAAAAGATAAAAGATAAATGTTAGTAAACAAGCAGAGAAGTAAAAATATGTTTCTATAATTAGATAAATTTTTAAAGGAACAACATTCTAATAAAACATAAAAAAGAAGTAAATGAGTAATGAATGAAAATAATAAATCTTAAATGATAATTTGTACTATTAGAAATAAAAATTGTTAGCTAATATATTGCTAAAGGTGAATAAGAAAACAATTGAATAGTTTGGTCTACTCTCTTGATTCTTAATTTTAATTTTTACTTTTTGTCTTTAAATATAGAAGGTGTGCAGATGAAGTACATAAAAAGATGAAGCTTTAGTTAAGTAGAAAAAATTATCATTCAAAAGTTCTTGATAAACAATCCTGGATGATTCAATTAAAGAAAACATTTCTATAGGTAAAATTTATGTTTGGATTTTAATATGGGGAAAATGTCTTATATGGAGGCACTTGCAGATTTGATTCAAGAGAAAAAAACACAAAAAAGACAGAAAATACTTATAGCAAGAAACAATGGAGCCTTATATATACAGCTTTATAATGAGCATGGCAAATGAATGAAAAAAACTTACTACTTCCAACACTTAACACTTCCAATACTTAATTTAAAAAGTGATGCTGTTTTCTTTGTAAATATCATTCATTTTTTTAAACATACCTTTGTTAAGTATGTATTATTTATTTTGTATGAAAATAAATACATCAATTATTTTGCAGAACTGGTGACTGCTTAACGAGATATAATTTCCACCTCTGATAACTTACTTTTTTAGGTCCAGATTCTGCACCTTCAGCAGCACCAGTCCCTCCTGCACCTTCTCCTGAGGCTGCTTGCTGAGGATTTTGCTGCAAGAATTTTAGTAAAAAATTTGTAATTTCCTTTCAGTGTAAATATAAGGATGACACACTTATAAAACTAGTTATTTAAACTAACCTGAGTATCAGATTGAGCTTGGGCTCTGCGACCAAGAGTGTTCATCATAACAGCCATTACGTTTTCATGGACACACAAGATTCTTATTTGGTCTGGGTGCTGGAAAAATGTATGAGTGTTGACCAATTTCCTGAGAGAAAAAATGAACATACAGCTTGAAATGTAGAAACTTTATACCAGCATTTGCACCTTTGGAGAAAATTGCAGTAAGCTAACATTTTGGCTCATACGATGTGAAGTCCATAATTCAATTTGCTAGGACTGATTGCATTTTCATTATATAACGTACATTATTTGTCCTATTAAAAGAGTATTTCTCTGCTTTCTTTAGCATGTTTTAATTTTTTCCATAGTTAATTATAAATGCCTTTCTTAAGCATGAAAAATAACAATGTTAGCTTTGGTTCTTTTCTAGTGGGGAAAGACTAAACTAAGGTTTGATAATTATGGCTTATGACTCCATAGTTATCTAATTACTGAACTTTTTTGAAAATTTTATGAGTTGTTCGATAAAAATAAATGTTTATAATAGAGAAATGCTGAAAGTCAATTGATAATAATCATTAAAATCAACAATTAATGAAATATATGACTTATCAGCTACAGATAGTCTTGAACAAGATACCCAATACATGTCTGACTATTTTGAGAAGATAAAACTTAAAATCATTCAATTGAAGTAAATTCTCTTACCAAAGGCGTTCTCTCATCAATCCCTCCTCTTCTTGAGACATTTGCACAGGTAAAAGAGCTCTGATTTGAGATAGTCCAACCCACATGAGGGCCATGTCGTCCTTTGTTTTGCTATTTATGACATATGTTTTCTGCAAGGCACGAATTAATTCTCCAATGGTATCATACTGTCGAACAAGCAGGCTTTAAAGGAAATATGATTATGTTAGTAACATAAAAAGAGATAAAATAGAGAAGTAAAATTGAATTCTAAAAAACATACCTGAACATTTCCTGAACTAATTTTGGTGTTTCTATTTGTGACTCCTCTGCCCATCTCACAATGGTACTAATCAAGACTTTACGAAATACCTCTGCAATAGAATTAATCAGTTATTGCTAACAGAAATAACTTTTCATATTATTCTTATGCACACATAACTTTACACCAATACTTAAAATTTTCAAGTTGATAATATACGTAGTTATTTACAGAAAGTTTTCTTTGAGAAGAACCATCTTTAAGATGTTTATACATTTATACAATTTATGCATACAAAGACAATTAACTTATGAAATAGTAAATAATAATTTCATTAGTAACAAATTTATAAATTGCCTACTTCTGCATCATATGCAATTTGATGCAAGTCACTGCTCAAGATTAATGCTTTCTAGAAACTTTCTAGCATATTTTATTCACATAAAGAGTGCACTAAAATTGTTTATAGTTTAAACATTAAATTTGAAAATTTCAGTTTAAAATTGACCTTCAGGTGTTTTCTTTTCTGGCTCAACAACTTCCTGTGGTTCCTCTTCCAATTCTTTAACAGCATTAATAAAATTGTACAAGCGTTGCAAAGCTCCAAGTTTTCCAGTTTTAGAGTTGCTATCTGCCTCTCCTTCGGCTGATTCACCCTCAGCTGCTTCTTGCAAAGCATTTAATGAAACCTTAGGAAAAATAACAATAACAAAAAAGGATGGATTAAATTTTTAAATTAATAAAATAATAAAAGATGTATCATATGATAATTAATTTCAATGGAATATTTTCACTGTATTTTAATAATTGTAGTTCATTGTTTTATTAAAAGCTCTTTTTTTCATTTCAAATATTCTTATCACTTACAATAGATTTTATATTCCATTTATTTATTTATTTATATAAACTACATGAACTGAATAAGTTGAAATCAGGACACCATCTAACCCTCAGATAGTATAATTTTCATATCTCTTTCACCTTCCTTTCATAAAATTAGTCACAAACAATATCTACTTAGCAATACCTAAAAATTTCAAAATTCAAACATTACAATACCTTATTCAGAAGTTTTTCATGGAATGAATTCAAATACTCCCGGATATCATCACCACATGGACAGTTCTCTTTGTCATCTTCTTCTAGATTCTTAAATCCAAGAATAGCATTCATTTGTTCTCTAGGAGGGCATCTGTAAATTGAGATACATATTTATTATATTGCTATTTTTTCACATGCATGTTCATTAATTTTCCGTTAAAAAATATTAACTGTTCATGTACAAGTTTAACACAATCTTGAGTTAAGTGGACTAAAACTTTGGAATATACTTTGGTTTCTTATAATCAAAGCATTTTTCTTCCCTACCAAAAATTTAATTTCTGAATCAGTTTATTCAGTGTTGTTATTTTATCATGGTACAAATAAAATTTTCATCGTGATGAGAAAATAAATTTTGATAAATACATCTTAAATGCACCTAATCTCAAAAATCTTATTTCATATCATAACAGTCAAAGTTGGCTGATTTTGAAAATGAGCTCTACTTTTCCCAGCATTATTTTTTCACTTCAACATAAATATGAATTACCGAAATTCCCTGGTTTTCTTAGCTGCAACAGCTGATGGTAAGTCTGATTGCTTGATCTCAATATATCTTCTAAGCTGGTCATTCTGTACTTCTCCAACAAAGTCGTGACTAAAAGCAACAATGGCTTCGACTCTATGACGTAATTGAACATCACAAAGATGGTGCAACAAGTAACACATCTGGAGCTTGGCTCCTTCTGCCATCTGTAATAGATAAAAGAATGGGAGAAATATTATCCACAGTAAAAGTATATAATAACAGACATTTTTCGACAATTACTCTGGCAAAAGTGTTGGTATTCTCAGATGTAATCTACCATTAAAGTAGTATCTTACCATTAAAGTAACTTCAGTATTATTTAATTTTTTAAATGTTAGCTTAATTTTTTAAGGATTTCAATAATTAAATTTTTCCTTAAAATTCAAAATATATATTTTCTATACTTATTTATGATTCTGAGATACGATACAATATAGGGCTTAAGCATTTTTGATTATCTTTGCATGGAAAGATGAATATTCTGGCAATGAGGTAATAAGGCTATGGCAATGATAAATAATGGTTGTATCAATAGAAATCAACAGACCTTCATTTGAAGAAGTCCTTTTCTATGTTCATCTTTGCCATCCTTCTCAAATTCCGGATCCCAAGTCTCTGGATCTACCATAATCAGTAATTTCTCAACATCTTCATCTCGTAACATTCCAACCAGCAACAGCCTATCAACCAGCTTCAAGAGGGGTCTGAAAATAATCAAAAAATCAATTATATACAAATAAGGATATAACTAAACAATAAGATCCTGAAATTTTTTCAAGTTTTTCCTTTAAGCAAAAATGTTTTCACAAGATATTTTACTAGATTCAGTTTAAATACTCCATCTAAAAGATATATTACTTTTTTTGGATCATTTTTGATTGAAAAACTACTTACAGGAACAGATTTTCATTACTGCCTCCAATGGGATCCCTGTTATGAACTTGATTAATAGAAACAGCTTCATCCAAAGCCATCATCACATAATCACGAACAACATCAAGAGGAAAGAATGGACTATATAGATTGCGAATATTGTCCACATTTTCTCTGAAACAGAAACATACAAAGTTTAAAAATTTACTGAAGTGTTCATTGAAAAAATTTTGCTATTGGTTACAAATTTTAAGTTAAGGTTTATAGTTATAAATTACCTTAAAATTATAGTGTATAAAATTTATACAGAGAGATCAGCTCATATTATATAGATAATATTCTCTAATGTTGCCAAACACTTATGCCTAATCCATAATTCTTACTTATATAAATGATAAGAATCTTAAAACATAAAAGATGCAAGATTTCAGACAACTCAAAAAGTATCAATCTATATACTTACGCTATGTCCGTCATTTTCATTTGTGGTCTAACAGATTCTGTTCTTAATGACCTAAGACTGTGACCCATTTCTGGATTTTCATAGAGTTCCTTCAGTTCAGGACCCAAAGGAATAAGGTATTCATTCTTGCACACCTCCCTAAAAAATTAAAATTTTATAAATTGAGTGATCAATTCTCAGCTTAATTAAAAATACACTCTCAGACATGGACACACAATAATTTTACTTACATAGTGGTGGCATGTGACTCAATATGTAGGGCAATCAGAAGATCATAAAATCCTTGCCTCAATGGGCCAGACATATATTCTGCTCTGATAGCATAAAGCAATTGCTTTTGGTCTACATGCCTACACAATGCATGAGCAGCTCTGTAATTGGACTGGTAACATAAAGCAGCATACAATGTAAGAGTGTGAGCATGGAAACTGAAATATAATAAGATGAACATGATTTTCAGATATTTTTCACTGTAAACAAATATAAGCAGCCATAGCAATTATTTTTAACATTAATATCATAACCTTAGGACTTTTTAATTGAAACAACTTGATACTCACTGTAAAGATGAATACTTTACAAATGTCTATGAAAAATATTTATGATTTGCACTTTTTTGTTTTCAAAATTTCTTACCACTAAAAATTTTAAAATTATTTTCCTAATCATTATCAAAATAACCATAGAGGTGAAAGATGAAAAGATCTCAATAAAGTTTTTCTTACAATGAATATAACTTACCTAAGAAGCCGCTCCATTTCAATGAGTTCTAGGATATCGATACAGCGGTCTTCTTCTGGCAAATGCAAAGCTAACATAGAAATTGGATCTTCACATAACATACTCCAGCCACGGATATCAGAGAGTTTGAGAGCATGAACTTGAAGAGACTGATTTGGAACCCTAGCCCATTGATGAGGCTTCAAACACTGAACTTTAAGCCTTGGAGGGAACTGTGAAAAATAAGAATAAAAAGTGATCAGAATATATATACATATAAACACACACATATACTTCCATAAATAGTGATATAAAGTTATTACTTTTAAGTATTTTTATATTTACCTGAGGTATAACATGCTTTGCTGAATTTTGAAGAACAGCAGCAGAGAGTGGTAGAGTTGTTGAGGTACGTCCCAGTTCAATTTGTAAAATTTCTTTACTAGTTGCTTCCACAAAAATTGCGGGGAACAACTTGGTCTCTGGTTCCATCTAAAAATAAAACAAACTTATATTATAAAATCAGCTAAATAACTGAAAGTTGTTAAATTGTAACAATCTCTATGTATTCAGAAACCTTATAACGATGTCTTGTTTCCTTTCCTTCACAGGTGAATGTGACATAACCTGTAGCAGTATCAACAAAGCATCCTACAAACATTCCTTGAGAAGCACCTTTTCCAGAGGCATCTTGGGTAACCTCATTGTAGAGTTCATCTGCTCGTACCATGTAACAGCTATGTCTTTCAACACTTAAAAGAAAAAACAATGCTATTAATGGAAATAAAAAGCATAAATTTTAAAATAATTTGAATAGTTCAACCTTACCTGTCAATAACTCTTCCAAAGTCATCAGTCATTGCAACTGATGCTGTGCGAACTTTAGAGGTATCAAATTCTCTTGTATGTACATGATACTGTGTTGTCACCCACCCAAGATAAACATGGGTTGGATCTTGACCAGGGAATATTCTTACTCCGTAGAAGTATTCATTTATTAGTTTGAGGCAATCAGCATCATAAACCTGTAAAGTAAAAAAGGAATTTCAGACTATCTCACGCATTGGGAATAGAATAAGATTAACTTCGTAAAGTCATAAAAGATAAACCCAGAAAAAGTTTCGTGTGTTTATATACATTAATTTTTTTGATTATTGATTTTTTTATTAACTGAAGTTTTAATTTGTTTCAAAAATCATTGCTGTCCTCTTCAAAATAGTGCCCTTGGGTAATTATACACTGATGGAGTCATTTTTTCCACTACTAGTTGCAGTGCTGGAAGGCTATTAGTGTACTTGTGTACTGTGTATCATACAAAATGGGAGAGCAAAATTTGAAGCAACATTATGCCATTTGGTATTGTTTTAAGCTAAGAGAATCAGTAAGTATTATGTTTCTGAAACAGTTAAGATAAAACAGGTCTTTGGGGAATGTTCTTTATAATCCAGCTCATATTTTTCAACGGAAAAAATAATTTTTAGAAGGCAGAGAGTAAGTTGCAGATGTACACCATTCAGGAGGGCCTTCAACTTTGGAATCCAACAAGAACATTGAATGTGTGAACACTCTTAAGGGATCAGACCACCTTCTACCATTAAGAATGAGGGGTGAAAAATTTAATTTGAACATATATACTGTTCATCAAATTTGACTGAAAATTTGTACGTAAAAAAGATCAGTGCAAAAATGGTACCGATAAAAACCTTGCAATTGAGCAGCAGGACTAACTAAAGAACAAGTGTATTGATCTTCTTGACAAAATTGTACAACATTCCACCAGTTCACTTATTCACCAGATCCCTGTACTTTATCTTTTTGTTAAACAGAAAAATGTCTTCAATGAATGTCACTTCTAAACTTTAGAAACATTGAAAAGAGTGTACCAAACATGCTGAAGAACACACAGATTGAGGCTTCCAGAGATGCAACCAAAAGAGGGAATAACATCTTCATCCAAGTGTAGCTGCGCAAGAGAACTACTGAAGGTGATACCACTGATGTTTGAAAAAATTAAAGCTTTGGTTGATAAAAAAATTAGACTTATTACCTTTCTGCCATACCTAAAATACAAAGTAGAATAAAATATAAAATATATTTTTACTTTTGTTGAAATAGTTTCAATCAGAGAAACAGTTAAAATACAAAATTTCATTCAAGGAATATATGTTTAGATAGTCATCCTCAATACTATATAAGGAGATGATAAGCATTCTTATAAGACACTTCTACAGTATTGATGGAGTTTTGTTAAAAATATTCAACAGGCAAATGTAATGACTTTCAACACTGTTGAACTATATGAAAATTATCACCACATTAAATATTAATACATCAATGATTATTTAAATAATTACCTCATTTCCAATACACTCCACAGTAGAACCACCAAGTTGACCCCCTGACATTTGCTTGGGAGAACCTGCAGTTCTCTCTGGAACTGATGGAGGTACAAGCTTGAGATCGGTCTGAAAAGTATCAATGAAGAAAATGAAAAAAATAGTACATTATTTGAACAACAGGTTGTATAATATAAATAATAAATAAATTTTATTACTAAAAGCTCATAATTTAGCCAATTTTACATGTATTATGGAAGACTGAGACAAAATCAAATTTTTCTATTATAATACAAAAGTAAATTGAAATTTTCTTCATGCCTGTGAAACTCTAACTGAGGGCCCTTTGACAGTAAGATTGCCAGTTCTTCCCATTCCCAAAGGCTTTCCTCTTTCAGGAGACATTTCCATTAGGGGATCTGGTGTACGTGCCTTCTTTGCTCTGTCTCCACTAACATCTCTTCTTCTTGAGAAGAATCTTTACGAGAATAAAAATCAGATTAAAAACCAAAAATTATTATCTATATATAAATTCAAAATTTGAGCTCAAACTATACCTACAATTTTTACTCTCATACTCAAACAGATAATTTCCCTCTTAGAGTTATGATCTTTGATATTTTGCCTACTACCTGCACAATATATACATCTACTTGATTATATTATCATATATTAAATACTATTATATATACTAATTTGCATTAAGCTCGAAAGTTTAAATTGAATGAAATAAATGTAAAAAAATAATACACTAGCAGCATTACATTCCTTACCGGAATGGTGAACGTCCTCTCTTCTTCTTGTCATCCTTACTAGCATCCAATGAATTCATCTGTCCATCCATAAGGTTCAAGTCTAAATCACTAGTAGCTCTGTGCATTTTTCCTAGAAAATAAAAAGAATTTAATATATATAATTTCCTTGTATGTTGTCATACTGAGCAGCTATATTACTAGGAAAATATAAACATAATAATTAAAATCATACGAAGAAATGAACTCAGAAAACAAATCAGTAAATATAACAGAAAACAGTTCCTGAAATCTATTCCATATTTTATGAAGTACAATCCTAGAAACATTGTACTCCCTACAAAATTGATGTTCAATTCTTCCTTCTCTCAATTTTAGAAACTATTGTTAACTTACAACAGGTTATTCTTTGAGTAAAAGAATATAGGTATGTGATGAACTTTATAATAGAATACTGTTTTTTAGGAATTAAGATGACATAAACCAAGTTTTAATAATCAAATACAGAAACAGATATACTAACTTGGTTCAGGATGACCATTAACCATGTTCTGCATTGCATCTGATGTTTCAAAGCTTTGCGTCTTACTTAGAGATCCTTTCCTTGGAGGTCGAGGAGGCTGTTTCTGTTTGACATCACTGATAACTTCATCTGCTTCCACTCCATCTTCTGAGTAACCTCTGTGAAGTCCTGTGAATTATTAAATGTATTATATAAGAAAATAATTAAACTTCAAATGAGCAAATACCTATTTAAATTGCAATGAAAGAATTTTGATAATCATAAAGTTGGCTTGATTAAATTCTTACCTTTAATATCACTCATGGTAAAACCAGACTTCATTATTTGTTCGATGTGCGCTGGGGCAACCTGTTCAGTCTCGGACAGAAGTCTATGCTGACGAATCTTTATTTCTTGCCAGCGCCTCATTTTCTCAGATTCTCTGTAAAGATGTAATGAAGTCAGCAAAATTCCATAGAAAGAACAATAGGAATGAATGCTTAATTACTTACTCAATGAATGATGACTGGCAAATCACTGGCAAGGATAGTCGTAGGAATTCCCAATTAGCCTTCTCCATTGTCTCAAAAGTATTGTGACTAATTTTTAAACATGGAGGAGAATCTGATCCAGCTGGTATCCTGGTTACATCGATTCGAGTGTCTATCATGTCTTCTGTATTCTCAAATATTGGCTGGTCCTTGGTATACCAGTATGTTACTGGTCTCTTCATGTTTCTGTAATATTGATTGATATATTACAAGATATATTCAAAAACTGAAAAGTTAGACAAACACTTTACTCTTAAATGAACATCTAGAGTATCAAAAGTAAAAAAATCATCAAAATTATTAACATGGACAAAAATTTCACTGATAAAAAATTTGGGTCTTAAAATTAATTTATCAACATCTATATTTTTTTAATGGAGAGCTACTACTCCGCATAGGTGAGTAAAATACAATGCAAATATAATTATCTGCTTGAAGATTCTTCTATATTCTATTGTGAATAAAATATACATATTTCTGTTGATAGATCATCTATAAAAGTTTGATTAATAATCTTTCCTTCAATGGTATACAATTACTTTCTAGAATCGTAATAAGAAAATATGTCTATGATCAAACTATATTGGTTTAAGTTGATAATTCAGTGCAGGATTGTCAACAAACCTGAAATTAGTAAATTATACTTACACACAAAAAGGCTCATATCCTTCTTGCAAACCGCATGTTGTAAAAAATTTAAGCGTATTGACATCCTGCCCAAATGTGAGTCTGGCTTTTTGTCCAACACCTAATGTGAATGCTGGGACAAAGGCATCTCCTTGTACATCTCCAAATGTTGTCTCTCCACCCAGAGCATCCATTAGTAATTCTCCATTAAGTGAAAAGCCTGCATAACAGTAATAACGCATGATTAAAATGTATTTTTATTTAATTTTACTGTGTTTCAATTACATTGTTAAGCAGTTTCAATTCTAACTTTCATAAGATACTGCAATAATAGTTAGAAATAAATCAAGGAGTGAAGCCTACAGATCTAAAATTGCATTGTAATTGTATGAAAACAAACTTTTCTTTTATTCACTCACAATCCAACTACAGTCAAAATCTAACATGACCATTTTGCAAACATATGGTTATAAAATTAGAAAAATTGTGACAATATATTAATAAACTAACCCCCTAATGGGAATTGTAAATTATCATTTCAGAAAAGCTTGAATATATTTACAATAAATAAAAACTTCTATTTCATATAATTTTATGTCAGATGAATACAATATTATTATTAACCAAGTTATTACAAACCAAGGTTGGTAGATGGTTATCAATTGCAAACTATCAATATACCATTAACACAAAGTGAGGAGTTAGCGCAGAGAAGTGATAAAGCTGGTGCATTCCAAAGCTAGAAAACAAGGAAAGAGACATGATGAAGCACAATACAACAAATAATGAAAATCTGACAAACAAAAATGGAGGAGATTTACCTTGATAGAACAAAATTCATGTGCCAAGCTCAATCTATCCAAGATGGAAAAATATTTACAAAAAGTATCTTATACATTGAGTAAGCTATGCAAAATTTCATTCATGATCATTTGAGTAAGTTACTTCAATCAACTATCAATTAAAAAAAATCATAAAAATCCACTTTGGGCTTTGTCATACAATCCACAGCAACTTTGCTCACTGCCAATTATTTTATGTATACAGATAAGATAATAGCCCTATGAAAAAACATGCTCCAATGCTTTTAACGAAATCTAATATTTGCAAAGTTCTTTCATATCTCGTTAGCGTTCCTCGAAGACTTACTGATGGTCCGATCAACCAAGTCGAGGAACACGCCCACAATGTCCCCAACCTGCCATGGTTTGCCAAATGTCTCAGCTGTCCCACAATAAACTTTCTCTTCCTTTGAGAGCATAAAGAAAGAAACAATGGTATGTCTTCCAGTTACTTGGGCACAGCACAAGGAGGAAACTGTTAATTCCAACTCAAGGAGGATGTGATGAAGCAGAATGGAATTGACTCAATGAAACATTATTACATGGAGGTTCATGCAACATATACTGCATATCCAGGTATTCTTCACCAAATCCAAAACCTTTCCTTCCCAACATATAGTATCATTCCTTCTCTAACACGATCCATGTAACACAAGGCTCACTGAGTCTTTGAAATAAAAACAACATGTAAATAGATGGGGAAGGAGCAAGTAGTGACCCACCAGTTGAGTGACGTTAAACACAATTAAAGAATTCAACAAGAAATTATAGTTTGGGATCTTTGATCCAAGTCCCATTATATAAGTCAATCATTAAAATTGGAGAGCTATAAAAAGAAAAAAAAAACAAGTAAAATAAATATAACTAGCATTGAGTTATATCAGATGATCCATCTGATAACCCAACTATATGTAGGAATATTTTACTTTGCTCTTTTGAATATATCTTGTTCATATTCATTAATTATTCACCTATATATATTCTTATGTCTCTTTACCAGGAATCATAGTATACATTATTTCTTTGAATGCAATTTCCCCATGTCTTCAGTCACATGAAATTCTTCTCGTTCCAGTGTTATAAAAACTTTTACTGAAATTTATAGTAAGATAGCTTCACTATGTTCTGATGCCTTTTATGCTGAATTTTGGATTCAGTATTCTATAAAGGTGTGAAATATCTTGATGCAAAATTTGATATATCAGATAAAAGATCCCATACTATAAAACGTTAAATTAATAGAAAACTTGCAGCCAAATGGGGTGGTCAGAAGATAGGGCTAACTAAATGATAAAATTAAGAAGAAGCCTTCTGTATGCATTGATTGCATTTGATTACTTATACTTACTAATCATTTTATCATGTAAGTCAAGCATACAGCCCACTACGTCGCCCACTTGGCACTTTTTACCAAAGGACTCACTAACCCCTAGGTGACATTTTGTACCCTAGGTAATGTGGTAAATCAAACCAGTTTGAAAAATTAAACATCGTTTGATTAGCCATCTTCTTCAACTACTATCTCTGCAAAAGATTTCTTTGTAACAAGATATTAAGATGTACAGTAACACAAAATGAGAATTTCTGACAGTTTAGAAATGCTATGAGAAAAAATGTAAAGAATTTCTTAAAACCCTGCAATTACTCTCTTGACAAGCTCTAAAAAGAATTATTTCCCAGAATTTCTTTCAGGTATACATGGAGATATTGCAAATTCCCATTCATTAAAAAATTTTGAAAATCGTCTCCATCGTCTGCATAACCTTGTGGATATACCCAAATTATGATTGACAAAATGATCTATAGCTACTGAAATGCACACCAAAATTCTCAACATTTATCCCTTATAACAGAAAAATAGGGATGAAATACAAATCAATATTCAAAATGCAAAATTAATTACACCAAAATCAGAATAAAATATGGGAAGAAGAGTTCAAACTTGGAAACCCAGGTTGTATCAGCTTCTAAAAATAAATCAGTTCCTGTTGACAAAGAAATTAATAAACAATTTTACAAAAGTAAATAATGCAATGAACTTCAACCTACTATTTAAAAAAACAATAGCATCACAAAATTATAAATGCATGCCACCATAGATACTTTTACTTCAAGTATTAAAGAATTTATGTACATTTTAAGCAAATAATAAACATTTTCCTGTCCCACTGATTCTGCAATTGGACTGGAAACAAATTCCAAGCATGATACTCCAGCTTTGGAGAAGTACTATTACAATAAACTATATTCATATCAATTAAAGATATGCTGATACTTCCATTTAGGTGTAAGCTACCTTATATTACTATTTACTTATTCTAACATTTTTAATGTGGTAAGATTATATATATATAAGAAATTATTATTTTCGAACTTAGAGAACAATTTATACCAAAAAGCAATCTTATTGAAATTAAATACATTTGGTTTATAAGCATTAAACTTAAATATACATTCTATATAAAATATCAGGAGTGGATCTTTGAGATCAGCTCTACACATATTGATATGTTTAAGCGCAAGTCTAGGAACTCAAATCGCTTTTTTTTTCCTTGAATGTCCATGAAAATTGATTCTTTTGGAAAGATATTTTAGATAAAATTCAAGATACTCTTATCTGGAATAGTGAATACAATTGACACAGGAAATTGTGAAGTATTTGCTTATTCATTCTCCAATAACATCCAGAGAAATACAAGTCTAACAGATAAATAATGTTCATTAGAAACTCTAAATATCATGATGCTATAAACACTCAAAATACTTATAAAAATTAAGTGCTTCTCTTTAGAAAAAGACAGCAGTGGCTTAAACACACTGAAAGCCACAAGTTGTAAATTTTATACAAATAAGGAATATAATATAAGATATTTTAATAAATATATACATACATAATATTTAGCAATTTTTTTCTGTGAGATAAATAAGCTTAATTGACCTTTAGCCTAAAATTAATAGTTTAGCACAGCAGATACAACCATCTCTGCATTTTAACTTCAACAAACACTCAGTTCAAAACTTACATTGAAACCATCAAATGCCCAAGTATCTTCATCACTGCCTAACTGACAACCTGGCATGCAGTCTGCTCGAGCCCATCCAACTCTCATTGGTCCATTTGTTAATACTTCATATTCAAAATACCTGTAATGAAAGATTTTTATTATCTAACTGCTTAATAATGATTTCATTCATATCCACCTTATATATGTAACATTTTTTATTACTTGCAAAATGAAAAAAATGTTGTGTATGATAAGATATCGATGTGTTGTGATTATAACTAAAAAAGGATTCTAATGGGTCAACAAAAAAATATTTCTTACAAGTTTTATTAATCCATTTTATAAAACCAAGTATAAAGGAAATAGAAAGAATATTGATTCTATGTATCCTACAAATATTGTTATAATAAATTATGATTGCTTTTTTGATATAACCTTGATAACCTATTAATTAATTTTGCAGCTATTTTAATTAGAATTATGACTAAACTAAGAGATGAATTATTCTTTATTTTTTTAATCAATAAATAAGTAATTAGAGTAGACAAAATTTGATTTATAGAAGTATATGGTCAACTGATGTTTACAATATACATTCTTCCTCATTCAAAGCCAGATTTTATATAAAAGGAGTCAAAAAATACTTTAAAATATTTTGAACACACTAATTATTATTTTTATCATATTTAATTTAATTCTTAAAAAATTTGATCACGTACCATTTACCACTGCTAACAGCATAATTCTTCTCAACTCTGTAGGTGCGGAAAGAACTCTGTTTGCTTTTGCTGGCTTCCGCAAGAAGAGCTGTGAAACATCACCAAATTACCAAAGTTAGATACATGAATTTCATTTACTAATGAGATTTAGTTTTTTGACTATTCTTTCATTAATAGTAATAAGTGGTTGAATGTCATGTCTTACAGATTGAAAAACCAAAGTACCTCACTGCTCTTGAGGTAAGAGAACTTTTTATCACTGTTAACCCATTGCACTTGTGACCTTTTTTGCTAAGGAACCAGCGTTTGAGATGTTTAGTACTTCTAATGGATAAATTCTTTCCTTGAACTTTAAATGATTAAACCTTAAAAATTAAGGCATAAAAATTTTAAATTCTGCATTATAATTATCTTTCTAAATTTAGGAAGTCAATTTCTTTAACATTATTGCCAAGTTGTGTGCTAGATATGTCAGAAAAAGTATCATCATAATGTATTGTTTGATGTCTTTTTATTGCTTTCAAGGCAGACTTTAGCATCCTTCATGACTCCTGTTAAAACATTTTTCTCCTTTCCATACAGAGAGATGTCTCTGGAATTGACATTTGATGATAAAGCTATATCATGTATCTGGAACATCTCCTGATACATTGCAACCTTGAGTTCTCACATACTTCAATTAAGCTCTTCCTTTCTTTGCTGTTTAATGATTTACAAAGAATATATGAATTCATTGAACAATTGCAATATTTTCTAGGACAATAGTTAAGATCTTTCTTCCCATTCCTTCATAACCATCATTGTCACTGAGCGTGTTGTATCCTCTAGCTAAAGGAGTATAAAGATAAGCTCCTTATCGGGAAATATTAAATTTAACCCATTTTCGCTTGAACTCATTTCTCTAATATGTTCCTTGCATACCGGGGTAAATGATAATTGTCCTTCTATGTCTGCTAAGTTTGGAGGAATTACCCAAATGCAATCTGGTAAGTAATTATAGACTATTTTTTAGCCAAAAATATCTTGTCTCCAATTGAAGAGGTATCATTTTATACTCAAAAGATACTTATACTAAGAGCCTAAGAACCACTTTTACAGTTGTTTTTTAAAACTTTTTAGTTCCTTGCTGCACAGCAAGGTTTCTTGTCTCAGGGGCAAATTCAAGAGATAACAAAGAAAGAGAGAGATGTATTCTCTTAAGTTGCAGCATCAAACCAAGTGGTGAATGAAAGTGACCTCACAAATACAAAGGGTCAATAAATAATATAAGAAAATTATTGTGACAATTCACAGGAAAATGGCATTCCTGCAATTGTAAAATAAAGATCATAATGGAAATAATTTTGATGATCATCATTCTTAAAGAAATAATTTATTTTACCTTCATTTGCTTCACCAGTTGGTGGGTCCAAATTGTAGCCATAAACCAATAAAGTCCTAACTGTTTCACTGGCTGTATCTCTGTTAGCTTTTTTGATTAGATCATCAACTTTTATGTATGGAACAAGATGAGGACTTCTTTTCATATCAGGATCCTGAAATGAGTGATTAAGTAAATTATAATACATGAATATTTTTATTAATGAATTTTTCATAGATTCCAAATAATCAAAATAGTTATTTTTCTAAAAACAGACTCTTTCTTTAGATGATATGCAGTTTTGATAAGCCTTTTGTGCAAAATATTCAGGTATTTATATAACTTTTAAGTTGACTAGATTTATTTAACAGAATTACATCATACATAAACAGAGAACAAATATTAAAATGACTTCTCTCTGCATTAGAGTCAATATATCCATTAATCTGTTTCTGATTTGTATCTAAGATTACTGTTTACAAGGAAGATGGGACTTTATACTTCCAATCTTGCCCATAATAAAAACTGATACTTTTTCTGTATTCCTCTAAAAACAACATTTTTATACATAAAATTTAGTAACATAGTAAGAATACATGAAAAATAAAATCACCTCATTCAAGCCATATGTCCAGCCTTGTGTTATTCTTTCTTTGGCCCACAAGTTGTGTGTATTTTCAGCAAGTTGATCAACCAGCTCCTCTAACTTTGGTGTGAATGTTATTGCAGACAAATCCAAAGGAGCAGGCTTATAACCATTAGCTTGCATAAATGGCTCATTGGGCAAGCGCACAGTTTTAATACGTGATGGAGGCTTGTCCATTGTTATATAATAGCCTAATGCTAATATCGTCCTGAAATAAAATGTATGAACAGTAAACTTAGTGGTAATTAATAATTTTGAAAAAAATCATCATAAAATCTTAGTAAATTAAGAATTGCTAATATTGTAAAAAAAATTAACTTGCTTTAAAGTTTGCACAGCCAATTGTGAGTCGTATCGCTTCTCCGCAGGAGGGAGTCGTTCGAACTGAGTGAGACATGGGTGGATCTTACGGACATCATCTCGTCTCTCTCCCCAAGTCCAGCCAGCCTCAATCTTGTTCATAGCCCACATCTCATGAATATTCTCCGCAAGGCGATCTCGAATACTCTCGATGTAACTGGGCAGAGTTATCTGAAAGAGATAAACACAACAATTATATTTTTAACCTGAATAAACAGCTTAGGATGAAAGTATTAAACACCATCTATTTCATCATAGTAAGTAAAGTGCACTTCAGAAAGCAAAACAGGTCAGAAAATAAAGCATGTAAAATAGATTTTCCTTTAAAATGCAAGAGAGTGTTTGGAACAGAATCAGAATGGAATCAAATGGGGGCTTTAAATATGCTTACTGTTATATTTAAGATTGATGAGATATTGACATTTAATGACTTAAAAATAAATTCAGGAATGTTCTGAGACTATTACAAAACTACAGTATACAAATCCAAGACACAAAAAATTAAGAAAATAAAGTTGAAGGAAGGAGAGACTAAAGGAAAGCATATATATATTTTTTAATATGAAGTTATTTTAATGCAATAATATATCTGTACATGAAAAAACAGAAAAAGTAATAGAATCTCTTATCCCTTGTCAGTGTTGTACTCCAAAAATGTACACTAAGAATTAATGAACTTCGATATGTGATAAATATGGTATAAATGAGGAATTAAGGAGTAATTATAAATTTATTATCATTATCTTATTATAAATTCAAAGTAGGTCAACTTCAATTCCTCATATACTGTTATATATTTACTTTTGAACTGGAAAGTTATATATGCAGTATAATATGCAAGAAACATTTCTGAAAATAGAAAGTTTATGGAATATTCCTGCAAATGATCCAGTAAATTGCAAGCATGATCATAAAATTAAATACCAACAATTACAACTTACATTAGTAGTGTCCACAGGGGTAGGCACAAAGGCAGTATCATCTTCTACAAGCCATGGTCCAGCAAGAACACATTTATTCAAGTTTCCAAAGTAAAAGCAAGGGTCCAAGCTTAAAATTTGGCTGGGAAGAAGACTCTCCACAAGGGGAGAAAATTCTTCTGGAGGAACATATTTAAGTCGCCCATGGTCACCTCCCAGAAGAAAACGGCAGCTAGATAAGAAAACAAGGATGTCACTTAGCATGTTGAAATGTTAATTTTCAAATAAAGCTTAAAATTTTTATCATTTACCACCGATAGACTTTATAAGAATACATTTGGTAATAAATTTAGTTTGAAAATAAATATCAGCTACGGGTATTCAACTTTACTATTTTATAGTGATAATAAATTATAAGTTTATAAATATCAACTTTTCAATTCCAAAAATAATGTAGAGACTGAGTTTTATGGAGAAGTGTAGAAAATCTTAGTTGAGTGAAGCTTGAGCTTAAGTGAAATAATAAAATCTACAAGATATCAGGAAGTTAAATTGATATATAAAAGTTCCAATAATGATTAATTATTTTCAGAATGAAGCAATCCAATTTATAGATTTATATACTGAAATCTCACCTAAGTTTAGAAGAGCAGCTGATAACGGGGAAAAACATGCCATCCAGATTGAAGTTGCGGAAAAAACCCTTGACCTTATTTCCGTTGAAGGTGAATGTTATCATAGGAATGGTTAGATCAAGGGCACATCCAATGACATCACCCTTTTTGATATATGGTCCTGATACATTAGGAGGTGAAGGGCCAACAACAGTATTGCGACCACCTGTTAACAACAATGAAGTTTTAAGCATTACATAATTAGAAACATTATGTTATTTTATAATGATTACTCTTGTAAAATCTAATTTTAGACAAATTGATGTGCTGATGAATATTTTCTAGGTATATAACACATGATGATAATAAAGTACATGATAGGTTCCAAATATTGTTACCTTTCCGGAACATACTCAGTTTATTAAAAAATTGATCATATCTAAAAAATTCCTTAAAATACAGGCAGAGTAAATTGCATACCGATTTTTAAAAAATAATTCAATGAAAATGATATATGCTTATATAATCAAATAATTATAAAAAATCAATAAAATATTTATAAGAATGACTTCATTCATAGGATTAGGATATCATTAGATAGAAATAGAAGAATATTAACAAAAAATTTACATTAAAATTATAAGAAAATATAATTTCATAAATCAATTAATATACTAATAAATATATTTCAATCGATTACATAAAAATTATTTTAGAAATTTTAAATGATTATTACATTAGTAATAGTCATTACTATCAATCTGTTTCTAGAAGTTTAGGTAAATTTTAAATTGATTAATTGTGACTCCATAATTCCTAAATCTCAATCACTTGATTTTCTGATAAAAGATTAAAAATTTAATTAAATATAATATTTCATAAGCGTCTATATAAATAAATGAAGAATTACCAGTCCATAAACTAACGCCATCATAACCAAATGAATATAGATCATCTCCAACACCATTTCCTCCCCACTTTTCACCTCCACCAGGGTATGGCACATATCTGAATGATAATGAAAGATAAACTAAAATAGTTCACTTCAATTTGACATAAGACGGGCAGTTACAAAAATCTTAATCCTCTCAGATCTAACAGAGAAAAATTCAAATGGAAATTTGAATAATAATAGCTCATAATAAAAATAAACGTTTATGATAAAAGTTTATTTCTTTTTTATTTCCTATCTGTTGCTTACCCAGCAGTATTGGCCCATCCTATCCTCAGATGTGGCATCATATGTGTAGTCTGCTCAACATGATCCAAAGTTACTTCAAAGTACCACTTCTGGTAAATTGCCGAGCCTTCCACACGTCCCACAAATATGTTTGGACGAATACTATGGAGAAGAAAAATTTTAAACTGGAGTTGGTATTATATTAATTAGGATTTCATATAATCCATTCATTGTAAATCCATTATTTTCAGGGAAATCTTTGTATGTGATATATCCTCATTTATGAAATGAAAAGCAAATGTTTCTTTTACACTTAATTCAATAACATACCTTGCAACATGATCTACTAGTTGCGTCTGCAGCAATAGGTTCTTTCCCGGAAGAAGAAAGTCACATATATTATTCTGTGAACTTCTAACAGCAACTCCATTACCAACACATAGAGAACACAGAACATCAAGTACTTTTGGATCCCTTCCATGCTTCTCTAATAGTGAAATAATAACCTTTATGTGTTCATCCTGGGAAGGAAATGTATATTATAAGAATAGGTTAAAAGAGATTTTAATAATAAATGTACGGAACTGAAATGGGTAATTATTTACTAAATAAAAGATAAAATTATAAATATAAGCTTTTTCCTTTCCAAATTAATTTAAAAACTATTGACTCAATATTTAATAAAACTTAACTGTCATTCTCTACTTGAAGAGGATTGAGATTTATTTTCAAACAAGTAACAGGAATTATACATAAAATTACAGAACAATAGGGTTGAATTTCCTGCTGTAATAATACAGGATTGTAATGGAATGATTAGGAGAAGTGTAAATAAGTTAAGTTTAAGCCTATTTAAAATAAAGGGGACAAAAATGTAAGTAAGGTTAAGCTTCAAATAAATCATATACTACACAATTCTAATTTTAAAACTAATTTGTCATTTAAATGACAAATGTCAGATATAGTGTGTGTGTGTGTACGTATATACACATACACACAAAATATAGTGAGCTTGGTTTACCTATAAGCTTAAGAATTGTTTTGGTGAGCAAGATGACTGTTCTCAGGCCATTCAGTATGAAAGATGATAGGTGAAATGGCTTTGAAACTTTTAATAACAGTTGTAATTTATCATCATACCTATATCATAAAATATTAATTTGAAAGATGAATTCTACAAACCCTCATCATGTTCAGAGCCTCTGGTGAATCAATGAGAACACAATGGAGTACATCAAGCATACCAGTTCCTTCACCTGAAGCTTGAGATCCCAGTCTGCTAAACAGCCAATTTAGACGATTTGAGTTTGCAAACTGAGCACAATTTGTATGATTGCCCTTGATTATGGCAGCTAAATAGATAGAAGAAAAGTTATATTATTCATAATACAGAGATAATAGAAAAGTGAGAGAATTTTCACTTTAAAAATATAGTAATTCAAAAAAGATATCAAATGGAAGTAATAAAAATGTATAACATATGATACAGGAATCTTCATTTAATCAAAATGCAATTTAAGGGGAGAATATTTTGTTTTTCAAACTTATTTCTCTTTATGTGAAGGTTAAATATAGCCCAGTTGGGAAATTGGCAGCCTTTCAAGGTTTCTACAGGCTTTTTTATGCATAGTCTTACACCCACATATTTATAGAAAAAGAATAGGTATAGTCCTGGATTTAAAAAAATATATCAAGAATTGTACAAAAATACTAATGATCTTGATAAATGAATTGGCATATAAATTAATACAATATTCTAATTTAATCATATTTTCAATAAATAACGGAATAAGTAAAATTAATAAAATTTGCTCAAACATACCAAGAAGCTGGTACAGATACCCAGATATCACATCCCAATTTTGACCAGATTCATCACCAGCTAATGACACTAAAAAGCCTTGAGAGGTTATAACATTGATTTTATCAATTGCTTCAAGAATAAGATTAAGGATTCCTTCTTCTTGAAACAAGTCTTGTCTGTTTCTCAAAGCCCTTAGTCGATTCTGCTTTTCTTCATGTTCTAAAATTAATAATGTGAGGTTTTGTCAATAGGAATTAAAAGAATTATATTTCAATCAATGAATATATTATATTATAATAGAAATGACCTTATTATTTACTTTAAAATGGAATAATATATAAGTTTCATTTTGTTAATTTAAAATATCTCACCCATGTCTTCTTCTGGCTGGGCAAAATAATTAATGAGATCCTCAAGGCACATAACCATTTCAGTTAGATTGACAGTCATGAAAAATAATGATGGTCGTCTATTCTGCTGAAGGGTTTCAAGTCCACTGTGAATGGAGATCAAAATAGTATTAAAAATTATAGATAATGAGTTCCTCTAGGTTACATGCTGTGAACATGTTAAATTTAAACCTGATATACAGTATATTCTCCATTAGAGAATTGTAGGAATAAATTATTTTAAAGGATGCAGATCCCTAAGGCATTTATAAACTCTTACTACCCATAAAAAGTTTTTACAGAATATTTTTACTAATGTTATTACTATTTTAGCAATATATAAAATGCTTTAGACATACAAATAAATTTTATCACTTACTATATATACTTATATATATATATATATATATATATATATATATATATATATATATATATATATATATATATATATATATATATATATACTTATATGAGCACCTAATAATCTTAAATGTGCACTTAATGAATCAAATTAACCTGGAGAGATTGGCATTAAAGTTCTAAGAATTACTATCATAATTCACATCTTTAAAAAGTAAAAAAAATCACATAACTTTGAATGGATTTTTATTTAGAATAAAACAAGAAGTAGATAAAATATTTGTTTTATTTAATTTTACAGCTGTAATAGACAAATTAAATAAAAAATCAATCACAAGAAAATATATAAGAAATAAAGCTTGAGGAATAAATTATTAAAATAAATAACAAGAAATAACTGTTATAAATACACTAGTAAAAAGGAAAGAGAAATCCATTGTAGGTAATATTCTAAATCTTCCCATAAACTTCAAGTATGAAAAGACAAATTAAACTTACATACTTAAACAGATAAATCCAAAAAATAATTTCATAAAATATAAATTACTAAATTTTAAAATTCAAACAGAAAAATTCAACCTTAATATCAAGCCAAATATTGAAATTAACAAGTTTGTTTGTTATTCAGCCATAAAATTATTAATGTGTAAAATAATAAAATGAAGGATTGTGAATCAAAAATTGAATTAGCTCACTTGATGAATTTGGTGAATAAGGAACTGCACTTCCTGATAACTCTAGCAGTTCTAGACTCTTCTTCCTGACTTCTACTGAATTCCAACCCATCATCCATCTTTCCTTCTTCATGAAGTATGGCTTGTTTTTCTTCAACTTTACCCACACCCTTTTTCTTTGTTTCATATGACTGCCAAGTAAACAAATCAGTGATTATACTCATAATTCAATAAGGTATGATTGATTACTAAGTAATAAAAATAAACAAAATTGAAAAAAAAATTATCATGATGAATTTTTATAAAATTTTATAATGCTAATTTACATATTTGTTTTATTTTCCTTAAATATCTATATTATAATATTCGATTATTTCTTTATTTTCATACCTAGATGAATAGATTTATTTTTACTCCACAAAGAATGTGAGGAGATTTTAACATTTAAGAAAAAAAATAGGTTGAGGAATAAAATTTGCTTAATAAATTAAATGCTAAAATAATATGAAAGATGTAAAAAATATTCACAGAAGTAGACCTTTTATGAATCTCATTTTTCTATAATTTCTACCATTCAAGAAATCTCTCTTTCAACTGGACCATGAAGATGTCTATCGAAGGTTTTACTCCAGATTTATATAGGAATTTTACTAACAAATCTTCATTAGAAGATAAACTAATCACCTTATAAGAAAGCCAGAGACCAGTTTCTGAATGTTGTACTATAACAGTGCTGTCACCATATTTAATTATTGCTGCACCTATAACTTCAAGATCCTTGTCCTCAAGTACAACTTTTTGATCGTCCTTCTCTTGCCTCAGACAAAATGTTGAAGAGGCAGTTGTTGCATCGTCCCTTTGAAAAAAAAAGATTATACATGTATTTATTATTTTAGAAATATACAGATAGAAAATTTAATCAATTTCAAAACGTATAAATAAAACAAAACATTAATTGTCATATTACAATGAAGTAATTTATAAGAATAATGAATGTCTTTCATGATCAAGGCAAAGACGTATTACAGTCTTGAGTCAATCACAATGAAAACTTTGATTGGGGATGAATAAAGATATCCCTATTACTGAGGAATAATTTTAATGGAAACAAAATATTTGCAAGTTAAAAGAATATAAATGACACACCTTCTGACAAGGTAGAGTTCATTATTTTCATTGACTCCTAGGTAGCGGCCTGTTGTGATATGTCGTATTCGCATTGGATGATACCAATTAATAAAGCCACCAGCCCATTTGGTGCGTGCCAATTCTAATCTCCAGAGTGAACGTGCCTGACTGACAACAGATCCTCCTTCATAGATTACAATACTGAAAAGAAAATTAAATTCAATAAACGAATTGAATATAAAGATAGGATCTGTCTTTAAGTCATTATGCATGACTACTTACTTCTGTCCAGGTTGATCACTCCATGTTGATGGTATGGTAAGACATTCATCACCACCATGAAAGAATCTTAAAACATCACCACCAAACACATAACCTAAAAAAATCAATATATCATATTATTTAAATGTTTCAAAATATAATTATCATAAATTATTTCAGGTTATATAATAAGCAGCTCCACCTTGAAGCTTTTAAAACTCACCTACATACTTCATTTTACTGATACCAGTTCCGTAAGGTTGAACTGACCAATGAGTCACATGAAAGGATGCATTGACTATGGATTGATCATTTTCTTTGGTGGTGTGCTGTATGAAAGGAGGAAAGTTAAAATACATAAATAAAATACTTGTATGAGAGTGGTCTGAAAAGTTTCTGAACCTAGATTTTTCAGAAATCTTCAGAAAACCTGTTGATAAAGAACAAAATATCAGAAACTTTTCAGACTGTGACTGTACGTAGAAAGTATTCTGAACACTTCAATTATTAAATTTTAATTTATTTGATTCATTTGATTTTTATAATGATTTCTTCTGGTTAATGATGGAGGACATTCAATTTAATTAACCATTTTAATTAAGAAGTTGTCGGAACTATTTGGGTAAATACAAGCACCTTTAAAAATGCTTGAATTTGAAACTTAGTATGAAAAATACAAAGGAATTTATGCAAGTAATAGGTTATAAATTTAGTTGAATTTAATTTTTATGTACTTAAAGAAAACATAGGCAAAAAAATAATGAGTACAGAGGCACAAAAACTTACCAAATATCTTTCAGTGGCCACAGATACAAGAATCAAGTCATCTCCAACTCTCACTTTCTCTCCTTCAGACCTCTGCTTTGAAGCTGGATGAACTGTCCACCAACATGCCTCACCTTGAGAATGCTCTTGTAGACCAACATCAAATGATAATTTGTCATTTGAGGAACTTGTAGAAAGGCAGGCAAGGTACTTTAATAATGAAGAAGAAATATAATTAGCTTTTTTATTAGTTATAATTATGGGATATATTTGATCAGATCAAACTAGATGATATTTCAATGAGACTTAATAAAGAACTTTAAAATAAAAAAGGTAGAAGACTAAATATTTAAATTAGATTTATACTTGTCATTAAAAGCTAAATTAGAATGTATAAAATTCTTAACTAGATGTATATGTATAACTATAAATATAACTAGATAAATATTTCATTTTATAAAAATGAAAGATGGTTCATTTAGAAGAACCTATCTTCTAACTTTTATCATTGCTCACCATATTGCTGTTCTGATGCCTCAGTAGTACAGCATTGCCATACAGCAAGGTTCTGTGCCCAGATCCAGTGCCCTTCCCCTGGATAAAAAATTTAAAGATTTCAAAATAATGAAGGAAATATATATTTTATTGTGAGTACAAAATTCACAAATTACCAGCCAAAACAAAAACAACAAAAATAAAATATCAGTTAAAGGCAAAAGTATATCAGTTAAGATGTATTTTCTGTACACGTGTGAGTGTTAACACTTTCAGGGTGAGTGAATGAAGTCGATTTTTAACAAAAATGCTTTATACTTATTACAACTCAAATAAAAAAAATCTTTTATTTAATATCCAAGATAATCACCAAATATACTGTAAATTATCATGATATATAAAATATATATAATACCTTCTTTTATATGATTGAAATATTCTAATTAATATAAAACTTTTTAATTTGAGAAAATATAACCCTGAAAAGGTTACTTTTTGTAAGTAACTCTAAATAAAGATGGTAGTTCACTATCAAGTAACACAGTTACAAGAAACTGATATAGATATTTGGGATTAGCCTACTTAAAATTTAACTACAGCAAATCTATAGGAAGGATGAAGCTTTATATAATACAAAAAGCATAATTTCTAAAGCCTGAAAGGTAAATAATTGGTTTTTAAGTATTTTGTGTGTTCTTTAGATTACAGTTCTGTTTAGTTGAAAATAATTTACCATTAAATACAGAAATGGAAATTAGTTCACGTAAAAAGCTTTGAAATGTTTAATGTTTGAATTTGATCCATGAAGCAGTATTTTTACCCTAAAACATTATTAACTATTTATGCTTCTCATTGGATTCAACAGCAGTGCTAATAAATACTCATGCAATAGAATCATTTTCAACACTGTTGATGCTGATGTTACGCAAACATTGGTATTCACTAATAAGCAGTAATGTATCGTATTTGTCATTTGCAGAACTAAATACACACTTCAAAAACTTCATAAAGGTAAGAATGTTCAACTCTGCAACATACTGCACATATGTTAGAGTTTTTAAGGCTTGCAATTTATAATAAAAAAACATGGTCATACTTATGTAATGGATCAGAATAAAAAGAAAATTTCCAAATTTTAGAATGCCCCTAAGAAGCCTGATCCAGTACTTACAAGTGATTCTTGCTCCTGTAAAGGAAATAATAATGGGTGCATAAAAAAATTAAGAGTCATGATTACTACAGTAAGTGAACAAAAATATATCAATATATCAGCTAGACCACCTGATAAAGAAATATAATAAATATATCTTAACTAAGGAAAATATAGGATAAGGTAAAATATAAGCAAATCACATTCTGGTTGCTAATACTCAAAAGCTAATCTCAAAAATAAAAATAATAATTATAAATAATACTTGTGAATTAGATCCATTAAAATTATAAAACTGAAGAATTCTTAATGCATGGTATAAGAAAGACTCATACCAAAAAGTTGTTATTTTAGCTAATACTTACTGGTAATTATGATGATAAAATTGTATGGTTGATTTATTACATGGTTGAATTAAACCCAAACTTGAAATTCAAATGAATTTTATCACATATGACAAAACAGTAGTACATATTCATAATAAAAATTGTAAAACTTAATTTTCTGCTCATAATACTGTCATATTTTATCACATTTAAATTCATAATATATAATTAGAAAAGTATTACTAATAAATTACTAATTTAGAGCTACCACCTGGGCTGGTGCCTATGCGTAACTCACACACACAATAAATAAATAAAGCAAAACATATTTATTTTTAATCAATCAACTTAAAAAAATGAAAACTTACTCATAAAAATGAAAATTTCATTATGCAAGAATAAATAGAGATGAAATTGAATCTGCTAGTTGGACTTTAAAAGTTTCAAACAAGGATACTTAAATTTAGTTATGAGAATGAATTAAGTTAATCACAATAACAAAAGGAAAGTTACAGAAGATAATACACTACTTTCAGTTCAAATGAATTTTTTTCAGAAAAGGCAACATAATCTTCACCAAGTGTAAATAATTCGAAGAATTAAAGATGAAATAAATAGTATTGGAAGGAATCTATAACTGAATTATTATGCGCAGGAAAATATCTTCTGTTTATTTAAAGAGTCTGTCTGTGCATAAAAAAGGTCAATGAACTGATACCATCCTAAAAATAGAATATATATATACACTGGACTATTTCAATATTTTTCCTTATACTTACAACCTTAAAAATATGTGTGGATTGTAATTGATGTGATGTACAATTTTGCTTAACTATTTCTTGGTTTGATCTATCACATTTAATTAATATACATTGAGCATTACATGATTTATCACCAAAATATGTTTTAATTTTCAGCACACAGTAATTTAATCCCACTTCTCCATATACATTATACCCAAATTGGTAAACATTACATAACAATTGGTTCAAAGCCAAAGATTTTCTAGCTCAGTAATAAATTAATTAGTTTTGTTTTGATGCCAAATTTTTCTGAGAAGCGAATAATATCTATGGGTTGATTAATAATAAAATTTCCATACAAATGAATGAAGGATATAAGGAGAGAGATGAGATGGAATAAAATTAAATAAAAATTATTTTACAATTACCGTTTCTGAACCAGCTGCAGTCACCAGTTCCTGAAGTGCACGCACTGATAGAGCTTGCTCTATCACAAATACACATTGTGAAAGATCTGGAGGAATATTCTGAAATAATAGATTAATCAAATTAGTAAATTGTGCAAGTCACTCCATAAAGATGACGACTTAAAAGAGCTATCCAAGCATAAAATTTTGGTGATTAAATGGAAAATGATTATGGATACAAGAAATAAAGAAAAAAAACTTGTCAAAATGGAACATAAATTAATAGAGTACTTTTATTTACGGCATATGAATTTTAAATATAATTCAATATTTGAGGGTGAATTTATCATGCAATAAATAAATGAAATAACTTCAAATATGAATGCAAATACATGTTATCTCTTCTTATTGAGCAATCGTAATATTATCAACAGAGGTAAAGAAAAGTTTTTGAAAGAAATTTATTTTTAAAAATTTAGTGATTTATAATTATTAATTTAATTTTCATTCCACAAACTGATTAAAAAATCTAATATTTTGTTTTGAGATTAAATTAATACTAATGAGAACTTATTGAGAATTGATAATTTTATTATCGTCAAACCTGATGTTTTACAAAAATTAATAGTTCTGGCACTCTTATTTTGACATAAAAATCCAAAAACAATATATATTTGCTTCAAAAAACTGATTGGTTTTTATATATTCGTGCTTTGAATAATTTTTAACGAGATTAAATTTCTTTTAACTGTTGAGAACTTTTGAATTGTTTCAGTACAATAATTATCCTTGAGTAAATGTTAAATTCATTTAAATGGATGCAGGATGCATATAAATTGCAGAACTTATTTCTTAGTTTTATCCTTCCAAAATTAAAAAAAAACATTTCAAAAGCCAAAATCCAATAGTTAAATATTGGTACAGAAAGAAGTTAATGCTTTATTCAACCATACTTTGATTTTATCATGGTAAGAATTATTCATATATTTGTTGGTAAACATTTGATTCTTCTGTTATTATGGGTCGATTTTTTCATACATCATGTTCAAATTCTTTGAGTGTTCATTTTTATTCATCTAACTTTTATGCCATTAATAATTAATCAATATTTTTATTATTAATATTATTATTTAATATTTTGGACATTTTTGCAAAGGAATTTTCCCGCGAATTAATAACATAAATACAAGATATTTTCAAATTATACAAGTTTAATATTCTAGGGCATGGTTACACCTTGAAAGTATTAATTGCATTTGTAAATACATCAAACGGCAACAATTTAGCGTTACTGATATTCCATTTTAACAGCTCCTTTACAAATACATTAATAAATTTCGTTAGAAAAATTAAGATGTGGCATACGAATGGCAAAAATAAATAACCCATAGCGTCTTCTCCAAGACAAAAATAAATTTGTTTTGGCTATTATCTTAGCAGCAGATAAATATGTTCGGTTTCAATAAGAAATGATCGCTTTATCATACATCGCACATTCTTATCAGCCGTCGTAACATACGGTAACCCGCTAGTTGACAATAAGGTCTGTCAAATGAGCATTATGTTCGTGCGATTTAAAAAAACGGCAGCAGTCTGCCTTCTCGGGTACGGGAGGGGAGGCCAACGGGGAAGCGAGCGATAGGATTTAAAATAGAAATGTGGGAAGAGTTTCAGGGAAGCCTTGAAGGTACTTGAGGGATAAGAGGGGGAGGAAAGGGAGATCATTGCTGTTTACCTTATCAGCTATGTTTTCCAAAAAGCAGTGCCTGTTACCGAATCCTTCAGCAGCCAAACAAACTCTTTCACCTGTAGCTGTACAGGAAAGACACACCATGTCTTCCTAAATTGGAAATAGGAAAAGCAATGCATATCATTAGATATGACTTACACTTGATCTTCATAGCAAGCGATATGGCATTACGGTCAAGGTCATTCACATCTTGTTAAAAATAAATTCAGAATAGTTTAATCGATGCTCTTACATTTTACATAAAGATTGGGACATTTGGGATATGCTTTTATTGAACACATTTACAGATGATGCTATTGAGCATGAACATTTTGGAATATTCATCATATCATTACAGTATTCACTTATATCAAATAACTTCGTATTTCTGTCGCGGAATGCTGCTCGGGGAAGATCAGCATAAAATAAGTCCTAGGGCCCAGATGAGAGCTGGGCTGGATGCGAGCCCACAAGCAGAAATAGCCGCAACGTATCACCCTGCTAAGAGGCGACGGCCGGTGACTATCATCACGTATGAAATTTACTTCCTTTAATTCAATTTTCAAAAAACAATTTCTGAAATTCAGCTATTTTTGCAACTCTTGCATAATGATCAACAAATTAAATTGTCATACAGACGATCAAACCTCTCTGACGTAACGATTCTATTTACGCATACTTTCATTGGACTGATTCATCTGCATTTGACTGCCAAAGCGGCGATTGCGTTGTACTTAATGGGAAAACTGAATAATCCTCAAACCGAAAAGTTTTCTCATTCATTTACAAACAGAGCTTCACTCACCGTGCGAAGGAATGAAACATCATCTTGCTCCGAACCTCCTTCGCTGTCTGCCATGGTGTTGGTTTCTTTTTCTCACTTCGAAGACTAGACTAAAAGACACAAATTCCGAATTCACTGAACTTTCGTAGTACCGTTTTTAAGTCATTTTTCCCTATCTCAGCTGATTCGCTCTCTTTCACTTCAGTTGCACTGCGCGAGAGGTTGCGACACTTGTGTATCCCGAATCGTTTTCGGGATCGATGTTTCGTTCCTTGCCGTACCCGAGCGATCACACTACTGGCGACTGCAGCCGAACGGGCTGCGAGAAACTAACGCTTTGTCCAGCTTTTAAAGAATCGGTCGCCTCTTACGCGGCTGTTACTATAATTAACAGTCCTCCTCTGTCACTTGGTATCCTAAAGAGAGGAGCAATAAAATCAAATCAAATGAGATTTACAACGCGCGATAGGTGGATAGGAGTGAAAAATTAAAGCTGCCTTTCACTATACACAATTATGAGCGGAAAACCGCGGCAACGCACAGGTCTTTACGCATTGGCGTAGATTTTATTGAGAAATGAGGAGAGTGAGGATTCGAATCCAGTTTTCATTAAAATAGCAAGGATCGCTTCGGTATCGTATTTAACTGCAGACTTTGCGCAATGAAGCATAAATACTTTAAATGAGTAACAGTTATTAGTTATTTGTTATTAGTTAACAGACTACGAATCAGTTTTAATATGTTTTTGTCTTATATACCGGTAGAAACTAACGGCTTTTTAAGCACAGTAAAGAATATGCATATGTATATCGATCGGTACGATTCCACTTTTCCAGAAAAGGTGAGCGGATGCATTGAAATGCCTCAAAAGAAATTATGAACGGGATTCCCCAGTAATCATCCATAGCACTTTTCCCAATCATGAATTAGAATCATTGGCCAAGGCTGAAATATTTGTACTGACTGCATGTTTTCTAACCTCGATACATTAGTTAATTCGCAATAGCTCTATATACTGAAAAATTTAAACAATTACCCTTAATGCGGATGGTGTACTAAATCTAACATTAACTGAAGCTCATAGAATGTACGCGTAATTTCTCTAATGTTCTTGTTGAAATGCTGATTTGTACCAACTGATTAATACTACTCTTATTTTTATATTCCAAAGAAAATGTTCAATCAGAACTTTTCTTATTTAAAATTTATCTCTGGTATGTTTTAGAAAGGAGTAATTTCATTCCGGTATGAAATCTGATTTAACGCTCTTTTTATCGATGAACTTTTTGATTTTAATATACTGCAAAATACGTGCGATTAACTTTTCATTTTCCACCTAGTTATTACATAATTATATCTCAGAATGAATCGAGTAGCGACTAACATTTAAAAGACGTTTTAGGAAGTAAAATATAAGAAAAAATTAAATTAATACTTTGTCTCAAATTTATTTGTTGAATATTTCTATTTTTCAAGTACAGATGAAAATTTATTGGTCCAATGGCAATTAATGAACACGCTTGACAAATATATGCATGTTTTGAATTAAAGTACAACTGAACAATAAAATATTGTTTTTATCATAAATAATGGCTATACACACAAAATGGTTCTACACACACACACACACATATATATATATATCTCAAGAGAAATGATTAGTTCATTAGATTCTTATGAGCAAACATTTTTACTGCAGGGAGAATACTGATGGTAATCATTTGGAATTTGCAATAGTTTTCAGCTATAGAAATTGAAGGGTAACACAGTTGATTTAAATTTTTTGAAATTTTATATCCATTAATTTACATTACAGAACTCAGAAACAATTCTTTCATTAGAATAATTAACAAGTCAATACCACATTGGATATATAGTAATCCTTTGGTGAAGAAAAATTGTAGAGACATATATGTCTACTACATTCTACTATTTAAGGATCTGCAGTTTATGTAATTGTAAATTGCAAAATATGTTTGCTGTCTGGTTCATATGATTAATTAAAACACATTTTACTTTGAATTATAAAGAAGAGTACAAGATGCTGAAAATATATCTTGTAACATATTAGATAGAGGCCACATTTTTACTAACCAAGCTAGTAAAATGATAGAGGGTGGAGATAGATTTTTAAGTCATAAATGAAACAATATATCAAAAAATTTTAAGGGAGAAAATCTATATATTCACATACTCTTTGAAGTACCACAGAGTTAAACTCCTTAGTAAGATGAGGTGAGTTTTTACTTTAAAAGATAGGATATGATAAAAAAAATTCTGCCATACAATATCATCTATATCTCAATAATTATCATATCATATTTTGCAATTTATTGTAGCAAACTTTAATCGAATTAATCACAGCATAAAATTGTACAGAAGAATAAATGGAATTACTTTATAAACACCAACCTCAATCTCTGAAAACACTGAAACTAGTAAAATATCTTAATTCATCAGATTTAAAATTGATAATTTTTATTTTAATAGTATCACTGAAAATTACCAAAGGAAAATTCACTTCATTAATCCTTCTTAAAATATATGATCACTTCTTCCCTATTTCATATTATTCTATTTATATATATATATATAAATTGCAGACTTACTAACATAACTATAGCTATACCCAGGAAAGCAAAATTATTGTATGAAAATAGTTCAGTGTGATATTACTCATCTGTGACTGAGTTAAAAAATAATAATTCTCTTTTTGAATGATTGAATAACATTATAGATATGAGAGTCAAGTAAACAGAGATTTAGCTAAGAATGGAATATTTAGGTTTCTTACTTGAGGATGATTGAGGGTATTAAATAAGAAGGAAAAAATGAAAAACATTCATTACTTCATGAACATGGTATTTTATATAACTTTTTGTAAATGAGCATAAAAATTTCATTTAGGGCTTGTTAATACAAAAAATTAATACAATCAACAACCACATAACTTCAAGACATGCCTGAGCATATTTTTCAACGGAAAAAGAAAACTCCATCCAAAATGTGCTTCAACAAAGCAAGATAATTGGAAAAAAGCAAATTTTTCACAAATACATAGCAAGGAATGATATTGGTAAAAGAAATTGAAATATAAAAACTGGATCAGAACAGATTATTGACCGTAGTCAATGAATGGCAAAGATGAAAACATCAAATGAAAATGTGATGTCTTTAAATGCTCTAAAATTTATCTTAACAGCTTAAAGTTCTAACATTCATCATTTGGGAGTTGGAGGTATTTGAAATTTGTTTATAATGAGAAAGCACCACACACATTCGTAAATACTTCTTAGCATTTACTTTACATAACAATAAGAAACTTAGTCTCTTAACATTGAAACTAAAGTTCACACTGAGACTGATTATAGATTAAATCCTACAGAGATATTCATTTAAAAAAACCCAACTTCTTGCACCTCCTCAAATATACATATATACAACTTTATCTACACCATTCCCAAGAAAAAAGTTTAGTAGAACCACTTAAAACATCACATTGAAAGACTCCTCAAGAAGTTATGGCAACAGTTATATGCATAATACACTAAGTCAATCGCAGGTTTCTTTCAATTTAATCAGTTCGAAAGCCATTTTCTACATGCTCATTTCAACAACTTCTGGGATAATATAATAATACATTACGGGGATAATGCAAAAAATTCTTAAACCTACAACTCACAACGAGGAATTCATCAATGAACTTACTTACTTTCTCGATTGGGAATAAAACAATACATAAATTATATTTATTCTATCAAGGATTATAAAAATGAGGCAGTAACAAATTGAAAGAGATATGTCATTATTTTTGGCAAATAGTCAAGCATATTAAAGGAATAATAGTTAAGATCATTATATACAAAATATTTACATAAGTGACATTTCTGTCATTCTACCAAATATAAAGGTAAGAATACCTTTAATGTTTTATCAGTCCAATCTTACCACTTTTCTTTGGCTCCACTTTCATCACAAAGCAGTCTTCACATCTAATTGGTGCAAAAATATCATACCTTCCTTAAAACTTGTTTTCTTTAGCTTTTTTAAATTATTTTAAGGTAATATACCCTAAACTCACTGCCTCTATAACTGTTCAATGTGCTTCAACTCAGTTTCATTTATAAGAACACAACCTTTGATACAATTATCTAATAACTTGCTTCATGACCAGCAAGTATATAAAGATCAGCGCCATCTTCAGATAATGTTCCTTCCCTTTGAATTGGTCGAGATAGATGACTTTCAAGAACAACAACCCTAGAAATTAAAGAATTAATTTTTAGAAACTTTAAATTGTTAGTATTTTAAAATTTTAGTATTTGGTATAATTTTAAAAAAAAGGAAACAAATAATATTAATAATGATGATAATTTAGATATTCTAACAGACACAGGAGCTATGAAGTTCAAATTGTGGAGCAAAGATCATCATATGTAGATCTGTGCTAAAAAAATACATTTGAGTATGACCCAATGATGAATCCTAGCTGAATGAAGTTTGAGTGAAAGTCAATTATAAATTCTTTTATGAACATTTGAATGAAATAGGAATGATTTTCAATGGCAAGAAAAATTCTATGAAAAATTATGATATAGCACTTTTTCAATTATGTCAAGACATTAATCCCCTAAATAATTAATATATATATATCTAAAATAAAAATAAACCCAAGGAATAACAAATACGAGGTATATTATAAGTATTACACAACAGGGACTCAACCCTAGTTCACCCAATATTCAACAATCCAATAGAGTAATTGCTATGGAAAATTCAGAAATGCCATTTATTCATGGAAAAGCCCATATTCACATCTGTTATTCCATAAGTTTATTCCGATTTTTGTGAACATTGATTCATATAAATTACCCTGAAACATTAGAATAATTTTTTTGCATAAACATATGATTTAGTAGAAAAAAAATTATTACTAAATCGGTTTACGCTGAAAAATTACAGTGAAGAATTTTTTCTATGACGAAGGTTTTAAAACAAGAGAAAATTTTAAAATATAACTAGGGTCAAGTAATGGGATATAGTAGATAATTCTCACATAAAAATCTAACACAAGAAAATGATGAAATTGAAATGAAAATTATAAATGAAATACTTAATTAATTCAAAGCTGAGATTCACCATTGAGATCTACAAGGAAAACATTTGAATAAAATCACTTAAAACAAAAATATATATATTTTCATATAATACTCAAATAAAAGATGCAAACACTCTTGTTATGTAATCATAAGACTCTTATGATTTGGTTTCACATATCTAATAATAATGGCAAGCAGACATTGCTTGTAATTCAAAACATAATCATATATATATATAATTATAATATCTTCTTTTTGAAATGACAAAGGATTCAGGCTAGTTCATTTAGTATGCAATTTGGCTTCTTCATATTTGGTCTACGTGGTATGATCAAAATGTAAGGCGACTTTTTGAATTTTGTGAGTTTGGAGTGTCTGATATTCCAAACTTTTTTTAAATGTTGGTACATATGCTCCTAGTTTAAGGTAAAATTTTCAATTATGTTTGCAGTTTACTTTAATTAAAGCAATCTTATATGCTTGGTGATTTTTGTTTGTAAAAAAATGAATTAAAGAAATCGATGCAAGTTTTGCATAAAATGTGACAAAGTTTATCAAAGAATGTGAAATGTTAACATGACTATGGTCTATGGACTAAGCGGCTGCTGCTTTCAAACAGTCACCTTACGTTTTGATCACACCATGTATAACTTTAGCCAAATTCTAATGAAATTACAGCAATTTTCTTTCACTCACCTAAAATTTTCCTACAGGTATTTACCAAATATCAACACCATTATCCACATAAATAAATTATTTCAACATATGATAATGTAAAAAACAGCTTTGTAAATAATGTTGACCCAAACATAGAAGCAATTCTGCTTATAATTGATAGCTCCATAAAATTAGATTAAATTATTTAAATAATTTAAAGTTTCATGCAATTATATCCAATCATTAACATGGAAAAAAATTAACACTCACCTATCACTCCCAAGAAGTCTATAAACATGACTCTTATCCACTATTTCCTGGGTTACCTCACCATTTTTAAAACTTCTGCCTTGCATTCCATGTTTATGGAATGCCAAAACACTGTCCTTAAGGCATACTTAATGTAAAAAAAGACATAAATTAGAGCCTGGATTATTTGCATTAAGATAATTAATCATCAGAAGAAATTATTTAAACTTACCAATTGATTCAATTTGAAAGTCAAATTGCAGTTCTGACAATTGCTTTCGGGTATTTCTGGGTTTACCTTGCAAATTAACAATTTTCACAATATCTAAAAAAAATAATATTAATGAGAAGAGTAAGAAAAAAATACAAGGCATTGACAATTTTCATAAAATATAAAAGATTATCTTTAATTAATATATCATAGCAAAAAACTTGAAACCAACTACACTTCAACAATTTATAGAAGTTATAAGCTTATACTTTAAGTATAGTCAAAAATAAAAGTATAATAAAACTTTATGACTTTTGCATGTAACCAAACTTAATGGAAAGAAGAATCAACTGAAATACTTACTATCATAACAAACCAATACTGAATCTTTGTCAATCTGACTAACATTTACAACATTGATGCTTTCTCTGCGAGGAAGAACAGTAGCTGTAACAAGAGATGAAAGAAATTATAACATTATTGCTAAAGAATGAAATAAACATTAAACAATGAAATTGATGGATACTGGTTAAAATTAAATTGATTATTAAGAAGGTAGTGTCTCCTACTCCACATCAACAGCAAGTCTTGAATAGTTTCCCCTAATATTTTCATGTTTTTTTCAATTCCCCACTATTTTTTGTGAAGGGCTCCAAGATTTGCAATTGCATTTGCATGCAAATTATTTCAATCAGTCATTGTTCTATTTAAAAAGGAGAATTCACTTTGTTGCCAGTTTTATCAATTTAAATTAATGTTTATGGTCTGTTCTGCCATGAGAGTTCATCTTAATAATTTTATTTGAAAAATTTGCTAACCCCTGTGTATAAGAATGAATATAACCTTTTCCTTGTTACTCCCTGTTTCTCCAGACTTCCCCAAACTAGTTACTTAACTAACTAGTTATTTAACATGCTAGCCTTGCATACCTGCCTAATATAAATCTTGCTCCTCTTCTTTGTATCTTATCAATATTTCACTCTAATCCTATCATGTGGTCCAAAATACATTCACCATAAACCAAGATTGCCTTGCCCAGATGTACCCACCGCCAAGTGACAAGCATGTTGGTTTTTACTAATATAAAAACTGATGACTTTAAATTTATTTGTATATATATACAAGTGATAGACACAAAATAATTTATGTATCACAGTTAATATATGAAAGGAGTTAATTAAAGAAGTAAAATTAAAAAGTAATTCATTCCAAATATGAGGAATAATTTTTAAGACTAAACTTGATAATATTAAAATTTATCTTAGTTTATTTTATAAATAAAAACCATGGACTTCATGACATGAAAATTCATGGACTTAATTCTTCTTTTCATTTTCCTCAATCTTGTGTCACACATCCAGTCCCTTCTCTTGATTCCAAGTATTATATATCATGCACTGCATATGACATCATGAATTTGTCATATAAAATTTGAATATAATAATATGATATTTTGCAAACATAGATTAATATATTCTCCATTTACCCATAGGTGCTTTTCCTCCCAGGCTAATGTTTTGAAAAATTTTCAACAACAGCTATAAAAAGGTGAAAGACAATCAACCCAACTCCTCCTTAAACCTTGAATACTTCAATTTATTCATATAGCATTACTGAAGCAGTGGCATTTTTACAAACAAAATTAAGAAGATAAATGTACTCCTCTACCCCTTGGCTACAATAGACATTTGTTTATTCCAATATATATACCATTTATCCCCCTGAAGCAGCTATATTTGATATATATATTGGACGACAAAAAGACACAATTTGTGTGATGGAGGTTTATAAAATTGAACAAGAACTTTAGCAATGAATTAGAGCACCTGATGGACTTTACTTCATTAGCAATTTATTAGATTTTACTGCATTATTTGATTTTAAATCTATTGAAAAAAGTTACTAAATATTAAAGAATATCATAAACTTTCACATCCTAAAGACTTAATTTAGTAGTAATGAATTACCTTGGATCCTCTCCTTAGTTTATTGTACCTTTCAGTTATGATTAAAAATATACAACTTTACTTATAACAAATTCATATAGTATTGCTTCATAAGTGATAAATAATATCTCAGCTTACACTCTCAATTTATAGGGAGTAATATCTTAGCAGACTTACCAGTACCATCCATATCCTCCATGTCCGCATCATTTGAGCCTCCTGAGCCCCCATTGGTGTGAAACCAAGCAGAACTCATAGCTCCAGTAACTGGAGCTGTGTTAATGTTAATAAGTTCTAACTTAAGCCTTCGTTCCTGTTCATAGCCTCTCTTGACTCCAACACAAACTGATGGATATTCTCCTTCATCAGGTGTGAGAATCATCTCAAAAACTCCCAAAGGATTTGGCAGGTTGCACTCAAAGTGCTGAAAATATATGGTAGAAAACATAAGAACATAAAATCTTTACGTAGAAGAATACAAAAATTTATTTCAACGTGGATTATTGTGGCCATTTAATTCTGTTACAAATGAAGAGAATCTTAAAGTATGTATATTTATGATTTGAAGGAAGAAGCAGAAATAGGAAGTTCTCTGAGAGATCAAAAATAATAAAATAAAACATCAGGATACACAAATTTTCAATGAAAGGATTGTGAATGAAGCTATTGAGAATAGCAAAAGCATAAAAAATGCCAGACAACACCTAGCAATTGGGAAGACACAGATTATGGCCATACAGAAAGAAGATGACACAAAAATCACCGATAGGAAAACAATGCTGAAAACTGCAATAGAATACTTCAGTGACCTCTATAAGAAAATACATAGCTGTGATGAGGATAACCAAGATTTCATGGAAAAATCAGGAATCCCGCCTTCCATTCCATTAAAAGAATTAACAGCAGTAATTAAAAGGAACAGAACAGCAATTGGAGCAGATGGAGAGTTTTGGCAGAATGTTTTAAACTTGGAGAGACAGAAATTGCTCCCATCGAAGTGAAAGCATTTATTGAATGCCATGGAAGTGGAAGAATACCCATGGATTGGAACCACACAAGGATTCTCTTTCTACACAAAAAAGGAAGCAAGGAGGATTGGAATCACACAAGGATTCTCTTTCTACACAAAAAAGGAAGCAAGGAGGATTTGAAGAACTACCCCGTCAGTCTCCTCCCAGTTATCTACAAAACATTCATGAAGGTAATAGGCTGAGTACTTAGTACTGTTTTTAGTGGGTTATGCACGGGGTTTCCATTCAATAAGTACCTTTTATATTCAAGAAGCTCTAGAACATGGATGTGGGTGTGGGCAAGGACTTTGGCAGCAGCGGACATATATATTAAATTGTACGTAATGACAGCTCTGATAGACAGCAAAGTCTTTTCACAGCTGTTCTTGAAGAAATTTACAAAAAGGGAGGAAAAGGGACTGAGGATAAATGAAGAATACATAAGTTATCTGCATTTTGCAGATGATATTATACCTTTTGCCGCCAATGAAGAAGACTGGCTTCAAGGCTTCAACAACTAAATATGGCAGGACAGAAGATAGGACTCAAGAAAAACTTCAGCAAAACTAAGGTAATATACAATTCCTTTGCAAAACAGGTGCCAATGCATCTTGAAGAAACTCCCCCTGAAACTGTACTCGGAATTCATGGACAACTTGTGACAATAGGGGAGAATATAAGAATTAACAAGGTTAACCAAAGAATCAAACTGGGTTGGAGAGTCGTTGAAAGACACTGCCACATACTAAAATAAAATATACTGATGAAACTGAAAAGGAAGGTCTTCAATCAAATCATTCTACCTGTCTTAACATACGTCTTAACGTCTTAACGTTACGTCATATGTCTTAACATAGAATAGAGACATGGGGTCTGCTGAATGCAGCAATAACTCAGTGACTCCAGACCATGCAAAGAAGTATAGAGTGCTGACTTCTTTAGATAAAAAGAAGAGACAGGAGGTGTAACACATGGTTGGGGAAAATAACATAGAGTTAGAGACATAATAGAGAAATTAAACTGGCCACATCCTAAGCTGGAAGTGGGCAGGACATGTGGCAAGCAGAAACGACAACTGTTGAATGTCAGAATTAATCAACTGGTTACCAAGAAATGAGAAGAGCCAAAGAAGAAGACCAAAGGACCAATGTAACAAAGATATCATCAAGTACCTAGAAGTAACATGGCAACAAGAAGCTCAAATTAGAGAGCGCTTGGGGAGGCCTATACCTGATACAAGGCCTATTTTCCATAAATGACAATTTTTTATGCTAGATTAATTAAGTACACCATATAAAGAGGAGTATAAAATATCTTGATTATCAGTAAACGGATCTATTTTCATATAAAAGATGCTCCACACAGAAAGGTTTCATACATAAAGCACACCAGAATATAATGTTCATTTCCAATTTTTTAACAAATACAGGGATTTTGTGTGCACCTTATAGTCTGAAAAATATGGGAATATAAAGGTATATACAAAGTACAGTATTATAATTAATTTTTCCCATTTCACAATTAATACATAATTCTATATTCACCAAGAATAATTTTCTAATTTGAATTGGCTTAATATAATAATTTATATAAATTTAGCACTTAGGGTTAATCAAAATGAAGCCTACTCTAAAATCTACTTACCTTGAGCAGCATAAATTTATTTAGCGGATCATACCACTGCATTAGAAATATTCCTTGTGGCGTTGCACCACAGAGGTATTTGTAACCATTATATGGATTTCGACCAACACATGCTTTGGAACAACCTTTAGTGTCGGGGACTTTGGTTGTAAGAGCAAACTTGCGAGGAACCAGCCTTTCTGGAATACGGTTGACATGAAGTGAAAACCTATGACTCTGCTTCCCAACCAAGCCAGGCAGGTCATGCCGATACAACTGAGGAGTTTTTCCTAGTAATAATAAAAGAAAAAATACCAAATTCAATTAATATTAGCTGAAATAAAGACATTTTTCAGATAAAGGGTATAAGAAGGATCAATAAAGAATAGAATATTATTGACAGAAAATTTCTAAATATTGGTTTATTAAATTAAAGAGAGAGCTAACATTTTTAGGATTTTTCATGAAATTATACCTAATTTGAATGTTATGCCAACTGATATACATTTATCTTCTTTCATTATTTTACAGGTTTATTTTATTTAACATAATAATGTTAATGGATAAATTGCATTCAATAAATATTATTGCAAGTGCTGGAGCATATGAAGGGCCCACCATTCATCTAAACTTTTGTGAACCTTCTAGGGGTAATAGATTTTTACATTAAATGGATGAACCTAGGGCCCCCTCTCTTTTTCTGTGCTTCTGAGCATTGACTTATTCCAGTTAAACAATAGTTCCTCCTCATTACTGAACATGGCTAGATTCAACAGCTACAAATACATCACTAATGTACATGACGGTAAAGTGTACTAATGACAGAAATAGTATGTTTAGTATACAAGGTATGGGATTATTACAGCTTCTCAACAGTTAATACATGTGTGCAACTATGATGAAAACCTTTGTAGACCTTTGGGAGGGCCTAAGAAGTCCTATAAATACTATAATGAAGTATATGGTAACCCGTTAAGATATTGAAATTATCAACAAAGTAACTTATGGAAAACTTTTGAACCAAATTTCAAAGACAAGAAGAGAACAGGACATTATTGTATGTTTTAACTTAATAAAAAAATAATTATCAATAAGATTAAAAGTTTAGAATTTCATTTGGAAACAAATTTTACACTATCATATATTTTAAGGAATGTTTTGCATCCTTCTAATAGCTTGTCTGAAACATGACACCTTTAAATTTTTAAGTATATTGAAATAGATGACTATGTTCATTATATTTTTAAGTAAAAGCTTGCTGATTTTATTACATAATGGCCCACTGAATCTCACCTGGGAAAAAATTGGAAACCGACCCTACCAATCATGGTTTTGATTCTGGGAGGCCCCAAAGTCAGACTTTCTCCCTTCAGAATGCATGGGGTTGATTATTGATAATTTAAAAAAAATATATCCAGAGCATGTAGAACAATAAAATTCCATATTGCTATAGTTCAGGCATATTTCTACTCAAAAATATTCTTTTTTGCTTCTTTAGTTGACAATTAGTCATGGGTTTGATGCCAGGTGGTAAAATATTTTCAAAATTTTAAAAAATCATACCTAGATTAATATGATATATAGATCAGTAAAACTTTGTTAACATATAGATACGTATATAGTCAACTTTGAAATAAACCAATAGTTGTCAATAGGTTTCATGGGTTCAATTCCAGAGCAATCATTATTCTCAATTTTCCACATAAGAATTCATGGGCTAAATTTTCAAAATTTCTTTCAACACACTTTCTGATTGTGTAAAAGATTTAAATTTCACACATTGATAGAAAGGCTGTATCTTTATGTTCAACCTCCGTAATAATGTCATTAATGGTCATTGGTTCAATTCTAGGAGGTATTTACAATATTTCCAAAGGAATGCATAGGGAAATCAGAACTCCTTTTGAGCCACTTCCTGGATGACATCCAATTTGAAATCTGAGGATTTTATAAAGACATTGATACAAATTTGAATGATGAAAACTTTTAGAGAGAAAGGTCTTTTAGTTCAACACCCAAGGGAAAATGCTGCCCTAAGAAATGCAAGGGAAATTGAGCTCAATTTAGTATACGTTGTTATAACGTCCTTCAGTTTACATTAAGTAATGCATGGATAAAAAAATATTTGAAAAATCTTATTTTTTCATTAATAGATATAAAAAGCATCTGCTTGCTGTAAGCAAACACACCTTTATTCATATATCTATTATATATAGATAACTAGGGGGAAAAAAAATTTGAGGATACAAATGTCTGGCCCAAACTGCTTGGTCCACCGGTTCGCTAATTTTCTGAGTGATGGCCATCTAAACTTAACCCAGGAAAAAATCTAAAACCCATTCTACCTATCATGGGTTTGATTCTGGGAGGCCCCATATGATACTTAGATCATTCAAACTTTTTCCACGTATAGATACGTATATTATGTACATCGAAAAAAATGAACACTTGCCTATGTGCAATAGGTTCGATTCCAGAGCGACCCGTAATCTCAATTCCTCCCATAAGGAAAGCTTTTTATGACACTTCCCAACTGCGCAGAGGTTTAAAATTTCACAAATCCATAAAAGGGACCATTCTCACATAAGAGCAACCATAAGAATGTTGTGAATGAAATGGTCGTTGTTAAGATGCTAGGGGGCATTTACTATATCTCCTTAAGAAATGCATAGGGAAGTACGAATTCTTCTTACGAAAATACGAAAGTCAATCATACTCAAGCGAATGATGATAGTGTTTTTGGAGGAATGCCTTGGTTTGATACCGGGAAGGTAATAATCCTGCCTTAAGATATGCATAGGAAGACAATCCCCATGTGTATATGTGCTCTGATAATTTTGTTTAATTAATATTTAGCAACGTGTACGAAGATGAAAATTCTGAAAGTTCTTATTTTTCATTAAAAAATATATTATATCACTGCTTGCTGATAGCAAGCACACCTTAACTCGTATGTATATATACATACATATATACAATTTGACAAACCTGACAATGACATAAGTATGTCCTTGATGACATATATCCAGAGAGTCCTTCTTGGATAAAGTTGATCAATGGTTGTCTCATGTAACTCATTGAGGTTTAAATGATAAATTCCTTCCTCAGCTGCAAAGAGAATATGTTCATCCCTGGTTTCAGGGTGAATCCAGGATGCAGTACAATGTATCCTGAGAGGGCATCCATTAAATACTTTAGAGAAGCAAGCTCCCATGTGAACCTGATCGTAAGAAAAGATTTGCATTCTCAGACAACTTAAACCCAGAAAAACCCAGATAAAATCAAAATACACAGATAGAAACAAAATACTAGAATAAGCAACAGGCAAACAAAATCCCTTAAAACCAATAAATATTAATATTTATGACAATGGAGGTTATTAAACAATTGACTTCTAAACTGACTACAATGCTGTTCAAAGTTACAAGATCAAAGCACAAACAACAAAAATATTTTGGCGCAATAACTAAAGGGGCTGCACTAAATAGTCAGCAATGGGTAGATCTAAGTTGAAGCCTTAGTCATGTCAAACTTCTTTAAATATGGTAATCCTGAGCATAACTTTATTGTTATACATGATCTTAACCCACTGACCATCAATGTAAGAACTAAAGACACATACACCAATGTTTTTTATAAATATTATATTTTCTACATTTAAAATGAATTAGAAATTTGCACTTTGAAAAAAATTGTAAGTACAAATAAATTAATGTTATGTTTTTGCAACTTTGGCCACATCTGTTGTATCTAGTTTTAGCTATGCAATCTGCTCAACACACAATTTTTATCTTTTTTCATTGCTATATCACTTAAGATATGTTGGTAATGACTGATCAATATATTTTCCTTTTGCCTTTGAGAATTTCCTCTGATACATCTATTTTTAATGCCATGAAGAAATTAAATATACTGATAATAAGGATGTGAATTTTCTAATTCCCTATATAAATAGGATGGAAACTGCAATACAATAATAGAAAATGCAATATTTTCTCTGTTTTATTATGAAATAATTCGAAATGTTAAGGATGTAAGAACATATTATTTTTCTTTCAAGTACACATAGTTTGGCTTCTACAGTGCCTACATTTTTTCATGATTGCCCTTAGAGATAAAATGAGATAATCTATCCCTTCTCAATTCATCAGGCAACAAAAATTGAGGTGTGCCATTCTGAGAGTTTTTTGAACAAGATGGCTCATGATTTTGGTCTTCAAGAAAAGCCACATTATCTTTTAGGAGGGTTACTACAATATAGGATCTAATCTCTAACTGTGAAATCATACTTAAATTGGATTTCTTGAACAGTTTCCAACAATTGGTGCACACTCTGTCTATGGCATTGATGCATATAGGTCACCATCATGTCTTTCCTCTAATTTTAACTCTATGATATGCATTGGCATTGTCGTGAAGATCAATTCCACCCATACACTTGTTGTATTCTCCTACGGCATAAGGCTGTGGGATAAAGATATACTTCCTTTCTTTCCAGCTGAATCTCTTAGCCTTCCCAAATGCAAGAAGTGTTGCAAAATTCCTTGCCACAGTGACAACTGAACTATCTTTCCAATTCATTATTGATTGATCAATGGATTTATCAAAAGCATTAGTAACATATCCTCTTGACCTTTCAGCAAATTTCTTAGTATCTTCTATTGGACACTTTCCAGTTCTATTTAGTGCTTGCAGTGAAACTGTTCTTTCTTTCAAAATTCAAAATTATGCGTAAGATGTAAAAATTGTTGAAAAACAAAAGATATTGGGATGGCTCACGAACTACTTTTAATAATTCAGTAACTACGCTTGCATCCATACCTAATTTGCTTTCATAGGAGTTTCCTCTGATACCATTGGAAAAACTGAAAAAAGGGCCAATTCTGATGAGCAAAGACACAAGAAAGACAAATAACTTCCAAAGTTAGTACAATCTGCTTATATACAAATAAATTATGCAAACATATTCTAAATCACCGCTTTTTTTCCATTTAAGATGTTGAATAATTTTTTCATTTTTGAAAACTCGTCCCTTTTACCTAAGCATGAAGTATCAGAAAAATGAAAATTTTCTTTAATTGCCCGTAATCTGTTCCTTCTGAAAGAGCTATGGATGAAATCTACGCCTTTAGGATCCTTTGATCAATACATATCTTGTTCGGGAAATATATTAAATCCTGTGAAAAGCAATAAACTAATGAATTTCCTTAAATCCTATAAGGTTAGCTGGAATTCATGTCTATTCTTGTTTTGTGGCCTATTTATTCGGAAAAACTATTTTCTCAAAGATACTGTCGTCCAAAAATAATCGGAATATTCATAAATATATTTTACAGAAAAATAGATATTGTTTCACTGTAATAGATACCATTTTCATCCCTAAACGATCTACAATTTTCTAATTAAGTGCATAAAAAACTCTTTAAGCTAAAATAAGTCAAGGCACATGTTGAGAGGGATTGTGTGCATAGTCAAAACCCCCTCTGCCAAAGTTGCAAAGTTCAGCCTTTAAAATAATCCAGAAAAACAACTTTTTTAATGAATAAAAGGTATTCGAACGAAATTACTTACATCACAGACAACTTCTTATTAAAAAAATATTAGACTGGATGGTAGAAATGTTTGATTACGGAAGACTCTTATGAACAAAAATGTGACATTTTTAAATAATTCTCAAAATTAAGAAAAAACATTAGAACTGTTAGATTTTTGCATTAAAAATAATTTAACAATTCATAATTAATAAAATAAAAATACAAATAAAATAAAATCAAATTGGAATGACAGCATAAAACTTACTAGCAAAACAATGTTGTATTTGCACAACTTAGGCTGGATATGAGTTAACAAAGAATAAAACTATAACCTTATAATTTTAAAAACATTACAAAATTGTGACTGTTATATAGAGAAGACTTGATAAATTGATAATTGAGGGATGACTTGTTTCACTTCTGAATTGAGAGATAGGGCATGTTGCTTTCCAGATGACCATGCTGCATCAGTCCCACATCTGTTTTATAGTGATGCCATGTGAAAAAAGTGATGGTGCCACCTCTATTCCATTCTGAAGGTCACCTATTTCATTCTTCATTAAGTAATCCTAAGGTGGCATATTCTTCTAATTCTGCCTTTTGAGTGATTGCCTCAGAAGAGGACCTTTGCCTTGCTTACAAGGCATAATTCCAGAACAGAATTGGAATTGATGCAGCTTGGTGGTGTATTAATATACCTATTTGACAAGTGGGAGACCTGGGTTTGAGTCCCAATCATGTCACCATTTTTCACTTCTGTTTGACTTAATCAAGAAAGAATTTCCTTCTAGTCTCTATGTACAGTAAATAAATATATATTAAATTTAGGATGATACAATAAGTAGAACTGTAAATCATCAGAGATCAAAAAATGAAGGGGGGATCGAAACAAATGTTTGGTTCCTTACCTTTGGTGTTGGAGGAAGACCATTGCTGACAGGTCTCGGTGGGGTATGACGCCTTCCACCACCCCTTTCTCTTCTTCTAGGGGGAACAGGAGGTGTGTCCGATAGGATGTCAGGACTGCCAGAAGGTGTATCATGACCACTAAGTCTCTCTTCTTCATCTACAGTATTAGCTGATTGTATGCTTCCCTCTCTTGCTTCCCCTTCAGGAACAAGTACAAGCAATTAGATGATAAAAGAGAGAACTGAGTGATTAACCCTAATAAATAAATTTAAAAATAGAGCAAGAGAAGATACAATATAGAAGAGTTAAATAGTTGTAGAATACATGTAAACTTAGATTTTTATCACTTGCATGCTTCCTTTCTCTTGCAAAATTAAATTAGAAATAAACAACGTATGGATTTGAAAAGAAACACCAAAAGAAGGGGAATTGAATAAAGTTTCTTATTTTGGTCATGAAATATAGTTTAAGATCAGAAATTACGAGAATTTGGAGAAATTAATTGATAATTTTGATGAATTTTGAGGCTGTAAACAAACTATTTCTTAATAATAAACACAACTTTGTAAATTTCCACTTCAGGCCTGAAGATGTAATTTGATATTACAAAACCGGTCGCGAAATGCAATTTTCTGTGGAAATTTACAAAGTTGTGTTTATTATTAAGAAATAGTTTGTTTACAGCCTCAAAATTCATAAAAATTATTAATTAATTTCTCCAAATTCTCATAATTTCTGATCTTGTTAAGTTGTTCTAAAATTGTTTTTATTACTGTGGCATTCCACAAAGTCACGCCTTCTCACATTGATTTCAAAACTATTTCTTAGTCATTACGAATGTGATTTTGGAATTTTCTCCTAAGAACGCATTGAGAAATGAGTATTTAAATGATGTTTGTTTATAGCAACGTAAATATTTATGTATACTTACATAGAGTAAACAGTTTTTGATATTAAATGAAAATGATATCGGGATAAATTCAAGAGATTGAATGTACTGCACAACTTGGTGAGTTAATGACGTTACCTACTTTGGTAACAAATTTCATAATTGTATACTTGATTAGTGTGTGTTGTGAGTGTGTCTGTCTGTCTGATTGTCTTGTCTGTACACGAATGCTTCCTTTCTTTTGCAAAATTAAATTAAAAATAACCCACATATGGATTTAAATGTAGCACCAAAAGAATGGAAACTGAATAGTTTCTTATTTTGGTCATGAAATATAGTTTATGATTGCATTGTGTGTCTGTCTGCCGCATTAACTCCTTGATATATATATATATATATATGTTGTTTTTCGTCTTTAATTAGATTACACGTGCCTGTTAGGCGCAGGCACAGCTAGTATATGTAATGTTGTGTAACCTATTTGTCAAGAAGAGTTGGAATTACTGGAGAGTATCCCATGATTAATATTATAAAGCTATATACTATATAACATATTTGCTGAAGACATGTAATGAATGTAAATTTTTATCTGATTAAGATTGATTTCACTATAACATTTGAGTTACATAATATTAGAATAACTAAAGCCAATAGATATTAATAGATTAATAAACTATTAGAACTATTGAATTAAATTTTTTTAGCAACAGCAATAAAAGGGTAAAGATTAATGGATGAAATTCTGAAGAAGTAAAAGTAACATCAGGAATTCCTGAAGGGAGTATAATTAGACCGTAAGTATTTCTTGGAATGAAATTGAATTTGTCAAAATGAGTATCACCAAATAAAAGACAAGAATAATACATACAATCTGAGACACTATTAATCTTACCCTTAAATTCTCAAGGAAATGTGAGATAACTTAAATAATAAAATACAGTGATTCTACCTTTTTCACTTACAATTAATAGACTAACACACATAATGCAATAGAAAAATGGATAAATTAAAGATAAAAACCACCTCATCACTAAACAGATAACATGTAAATAAAATTAAAATATTAGAAATGATGAACCAAATGAGCTGCATCAGTTTGGATTTTGAAATAGGAAAATTCCTTTTCTTTTTTGAGGATCTTTTGAATAACAGCTTATTTTTGATGAGATGAGTAGTTACCATTGGACCTCAGCTCATTTGGTCCACTATCACTAAGTGAGCGCTGCCTAGTCGCAGGTTGTTGTAGCCCTCCCAAATATGCAACACCTGAATCAGCCTCATTCTCTTCTCCACCATTTATAGTGAGCATGGTTAATGCCTCATCCAGAGATGTCCCGCTTGTGCTGTGTCTTCGACCACCATTACCACTTATAGCTGCCTGGGTGTTTCTATTTCCCTGACCTGAGAAAGATGGATTTTCTATAAAATCTAGTACTTAAAATATTTTGATAATTGTTCTACCTTAGAGTCATTTATGACTAATCTATGATTAATAAATTTGTATAAAATAACTAGGAGACAAATAATATTTTATCATAGATAAATTTTATGTTAATCTAGGGAGCAAAATTCAAGATGAAACATTTCCCATCAATTTAGATGCATTCATCCATTTATTAATTTAGATTAAAATTATGTTCCAGAATTGTTTTAGCTAATGCTCTCAGATTAAGCTAAATTAACCATATGAAAGTTATGATAACAAAGAGCAAAAGTTAATACACAGACATAGAAGCTAAGATTGAATATGCTTTACAGTACATCTACCAAGAGGAACTATTTCCTACTGAACCAAAATATATATTTTTATAAAGAAATTCCACCATTTAAACCCCAATTTCCAAATAATAGGGGAATTATATATTATATTATATAGATAAATCCTCAGACATGTTGAAGACTCATATTCAATAGCGTAAAGCATGATAAGTTGCCTTAACAATTTGTGTTAAGAAACATTTTGTCATTCATTGTCTTTTATATTGACAGTGGTATTGTAGCTTATAGCATACTAGTATGCATGACCAGTTTTTTTCAAATTCTCAGAATAATCTATCTTCTATTCAGAAGGCATTTATAGTTAGTTCAACAATTAATCACTTTGTTAATTCCTATTATCTGTGATATATACAACATGTTTAACTCTAGAACAGTGGAACTTGCCCCCCCTCTTGTTGAATAGCAGTCCCCTACAGACTAATAAATGTATGGTTGAGTCAACCAATCACTAACCTGAGATATGACTTAAGCAGTTCATTCCATGGTGAACGCTGCATTCCCTATCATGACTAGTTGGACTAGAAGATTCTCCTACAGGCAAAGTTGCTCTGAAATGGATACCTCAATTTTAATTTCAAGTAATGATAAATATCACACAAGATGGATAATACAAGGCAGAATGTAAGCAGCACTCAACAGAGTAACATTTTTAAGAAACTGACACAGAATATTGCAAATATGCATGACTAGCGTGATATTACCTAAGTGCATTCACAAACTAGAAGTTTTCTCATTAGATATTTTTCTTTCATTAATAGGACTAGTAAATAGAAATGGCAACTGGCATGAGTAGATTGCTAATACTTCACTAAACCTTACTGATTGAAAAAATACCATGTGCTTTTCAGAGAGAAATCAAGAATAAATATTTTCTAAAGAAACCTATGATCCCAAACAATGCATTCATATGAATCACTTCAACATATATAGGTATGGTAGCATGGAACTACACCCTGTAATTTTGTAGCAACAAATGAAGACACATCTTTCATACAATGCATACCACCACCACTTTTATAAAAAGGATTAGTATTTCTAAAGTAACCTTTAAGTTCTCATTCATTCAGTATATAAATAATAGCCAGAACCAAAATTTAGAATGGCTTCATTAGGACCAAAAATAACCACTTATTCCTTGGTTATAAGTCATAACTGTGAAAGGAAGGAACCCAGAGAAATCAGAAATAGAAAAATTCTTGAGCACAATCAAATATTTACAAAATATTACACCATACAACTAAGCAAACTCAAAACATAGCACAGTTTATATCAATTTTTTTCAATCCAGGGAGGATTTAGAATACATGCAAAGAAGAGAATAACTTTCAAAATATAATGGTGTACAATTACAATACCAGAGTGATTTTGAATTTAACTCTACTTAGTACACACAATGAAAAGTAAATTTTCACTTCTCATTTTTGCACTCCAACAGTTTTTGTTTATTACGATTTATTTAAATATGATCAAAAGGATTAGATTACATGAGATTTGCTTTCCACGATGAAGTAAAGCTTCATGCAAGTCAAATTTCAGACTTTACATTACTCTTTCCTCCCTGATTTAATATCCATCCTTACTTACTGTTGGGAATAAACATGATCCCGTTCTGCCAAGTGACGATGTCGGCTACCCCTGGGGGCAAGGAAGAAAGAGAATGGAATGCCAACATCCAAATATGATACATGTCAACTTTGAGAATTTCTTATGGAACATTACAAGTTTAATGTGTAATTTAACACTTTTATTAAGTTTATACACACTTCATTAACAATTATCAACATTGCGAAAGCATTCTAAAGAAAGCATGATCTTCACTTTAAAGATAGATGACAACTCACTGAGAGAATTAATAACAGATTTACAGTGAATGTTTAACCATAAGCAACAAAAATGATTAGAGATAAGAATACATTAACTATCATTTAAACATAATTCACATTAAAAAATTTGTTCAAAAGAGACAGAAGTATTTTTCACTATAATACTTTAAGGAAAAAATAGAGCTGTAGCGTATAAGTAGATAAGAAATGAAATAAGTAATGTTGGAATAAAAAATATCAGAAATTTACAGAGTACTTTCTGATTTAAGATTCGATAACATTCCCTATCGATCACTTATTTTGGTTAACAATTCTTGTTATGCAGCAAATACTTTTTACAATTAAAGTTTGATAAAAATGTAGTTTACTCCAATGAATGAATCATCCACATAACATATTCATTACTTTAACTTAACGTTTATTGCGAAAGACAATAAACAAAATATTCTACAATATTCAATTGCATGGCTTATTTTATACTATCATTTCAAAAGTTTGTAGCATATTCATAGATAAAAAGTGTTTTTTATGAATTATATTTCATACGAGAATTTTGAAATTTCAGGAAAGAGAGCAAAAGAGAAAGCTAAAGAATTCAAGAGCTTCAGCAGAGAATTACAAGGTCTATAAAAGAGTAAAGAATTTTGAGCATAGAAGTGTAAATAGCAAAGAGTACATAAATATAAAGAAAATCTTTAAAGAAAAGCATGTATAACATTATAGAATCCAAGGAAACAAGAGCAACTGACTTTAAATATAAAAGAAGAAAAAATAAGAATTTTTAAGAAATATGAAGTCCACTTTCAACCAAAAATCATCTCATTTCCATGCTATTTCATTAAATGAATACAAAAACTATAAATTTACCAATTATTACCCCAAAAATCTCAAAATAAATTAAATCAATCATAAAATTGATGGATTTAATTAATAAATTTTATTTATGATCCCAACCCATAAACCAAAGATACTCATCAAGCAATATCACATCTTCATTATTCTAACGCAAGATAACTCATGGCAGAGTGAGTATTAATAAACTGTAGCCAAAGAGCTAAAAATTCTCTCAGCAAACAATGAAATAGAGAATGAATGATAGCTTCTGCTTTTTCATCATCACTCAATATTGAGCAATTGAAATAGTAGTGCTAGCAATACTAAATAGGTCCCAAATTACAGTACAGAGCATTCCAATTAGGCACAAATGTAAGGAAGTGAAAAAAAACCTTGGTAGCCATTTTATCTTCATTTGTTATAATCATGCTTCCCTTAATTATTCAACTGAACTCTAAAAACAGGAATATGATAAGTCAAGACTAGCTCATTGAGATGAATAGTAATTTGTTATAATCACTGGTATGTTAAACTATTTTAATATGGGTATACATTTTTTCTGAAAATTAATAATTTACATTGTATTAATGTTAATTGAGAACATGTAACAACAAAGAAAAATTTTCCTCAAAAATTAAAAATATTTGATAGCTATATCCCTTCATGAATGACATAAATACATAAAAATGTAATATAATATAGTTAATGGAACTAATTATACAAGTATAAAAGGTAAAAACAATATAAGTTCAGTGATATTCACTTCAAAATGTTTACGGTAATAGATTACCAAGAAATATATCGATGGAATTATATACTACAGTCAAAATATTATCAACAAATAATCAGATACTATATAACTGACTATTATACTCTAATAACATAAAAATCAGTAATGACTATCTTTGGGTTCCTCCCAAGAAATGCAATGTTCTTCTGCGACTTCTGCTAAGATTCATTTTACAATCTACACTGAAGCATACTATTTCATGCAAAACAGAATTCAAATGTATCATATATATTTTCCTAAAGTAAAACTATGACTTTCAAAGCTTTTATGCAAATCAAATGGCTTACTAATTTAATTCATGCAAGCATAAAATTAATATTACTAATTTAATAAATATACTTCTCTAAATTACCTTAAAACAAGTTCTTCGTCAATATACTGCAATAGACTCCTGTTGGTAGAAAAATGAACTACAATATATGACTGAAAATAACTTTTTAAAATAAAGAAAATAAAACATTTTTATATGAAGTTGAACATGCAGCATGAGCCATTTAATCTAACATCTAAAAGGAAAGAATTTAACTAAAATCTTTCAATCATTCCCTTGAATTCAAATAATTCCAGACTAACAAAACTTTTTGAAAATGAATTCAAAGATAATACAAGCAGAACATGTAATGCAATAAAAATAATAAGAATTTAAGATTTAAAAATCAATGTAAAGATAAAAGGAAGAAATTTGCCTAATAGCAAGACATTATCCAAAAATAAAAACTTTTAAAACTTCTAAATTATAAAATTTATTTATATTTAAATGCAAAAGAAAGGGAATCCATTCACAAAAATATATAATTTCAGGCTCATTCACAACGAAGTAAGATTGAAACAACCATTGTTAATGCTTTACATATTTTTAGATAAATTTTGATGACAATATAAGTATGCTCTTTTTCAGTAGATAACAAGCACCTATTGAATAAAGTAGACTTAAATTTTATTGGCATTCCTCATATCCATGTTTAATATGCTTAGTAAAAACTAATGGTAGAGTTAAGAACTAGAATATTCTTTTTTTGTCAGAAAAATAATTTCCTGGACTTAAATGTTTAATAAATGATGTATCAAAATTACATCATAGTTCTATTATTGAATTTAATTTATGCCATTTTGTTTTCAAATTTAAATGTACATAGTCTAATGAATAATACAATAAATATATATCTTTAAATTTTGATTTTGTAAATATAACATGCCCATTATCTATTGAAAACATGGTAAATATATTAGAAAAAGAAACGAACTGAAACAAAAATTAATTTTATAATGAGAATAAAATAAATTGATTTGATGAGATTAGAAATAATGGAACAAAAGTTGAATAAACAGATGCATATGGATATATTATTATAAAATGGAATTGAGATTGAAATTTTTAAAAATTTAAAGAAGCAACAAAACAATTGGCTATTATCTCACTAGAGTAAAATTAAATCTTTAAATTCAAATGTAAGCATCAACTTTTAAAGCCTGATACAAAATCATAAGTTATATATACATATAATATATACAGTTATAAGGAACAGAAAGAAGTCAAAGTACATCTAAATTAAGTTTTACTAATCATCAATGTTAGTAATTTCATAGCATTGAAGATAAATTAAGTAATAAATTTAGGAAACACCTATCTAACACCAAGTTAAGTGATAAATGGTAAAAACCATGCAGAGCAGAAGTCAACAGATGGGCAATTCACTCTTAACATTAAAATTGTAAATAAAAAACTAGTAAGATATTCATTAACAGATCCATTTCAAGTGTCAACAGGTTAAAAAAGATTATACTGGTGATGAAATGAGCTAGGTACCATTTCTGATTTGGTTGGTTTCAGGTGTAATGAATATAATCAACTCAAATTTCAAACAAATATTTATGAGTTTCAGTTAAAGTAATTATTATCTGCCTTTAATCAACATTTATGCCGAGTATAATTTAGATATAAATATCTCTTTAATAAATCCACTAGTAGAATCTGATTCAATATTATTTAATGATACATGAAATGTAGAATTTTCTAACATACATACACTAGTATAAACAATGTAATTTGTCAATCTCATTGATAGAGGACAGATTAATATTGACCGATCAATATTGATCTCAGAATACAGGTTATATAAACAGGGCCAGTGTATATGAAGTACAAAACCTATAGAACTGACTTTTACTAAAGCAAAATCATATCTGATAGGTCTCTTATCAATAAATATATCCTCTCAATAAATGATATGATGTAGAATAAATAAAAATATTTTACAATAATGAATAGCAATTGACAATGTTCAAACAAAAAGGAAGAATTTTCAACTATAAGGGATCCAAAATCAAATGCAGAATGAATGTTGTAAATGTGTGCTTTTTTCTATGAAAATCTATTAAGAACTTGATATTATATTATCACAAAAAGTCATCAATGTAAATAATATAAAACGAAAGGAAATGGAAATTTTCACAGATAACAGAAATTTGAGTAATGCTTATTTCTCAAATCCAAAAGGTTTTTTTTTTCAAAATATAGACTTTTTCCAAGTTGTGAAAAATTAGAATCATAAAAACTTTTTCATAATTAAAATTCTGATATCATTTGCTGATCTCCGATTTAAGGGCAATGAGAAGGGAAAAAAGCTTATATTGAAATTAATTATAAACAGCCAAAATAAAGGAACATAAGAATGAATTGTCAAATGCTTAACCAAATGAATGAGGAAAACTAAGCGAGTTTAGAATCCAAAACTTAAGAAAAAACAATAATGCAAGGAATCCATCTTCCTCAGAAAAGAATTGAACTTGTAATTACTCTTGGTTAATCAGAATCAGTACATTAATCAGGAATACAAATAAAAAAGGATGAGTTAATCAGAAAAAACCACCATGAGAAAGTTATATAAGTCCCAGTTCAACACAAAAATTCTCAAATAGATACAAGAACTATTTCAATTCTATTCCATGATACACTTTACCTCAGAGGCATGCTAAACACCTGAGTTCCAGTCAAAGGACGATGTAGACGAAATTTCTTCTTTAACCATTCCTTTTGATAATCTAAGCAGACTTTACTGCCTTGAGAGACTTCCTGAACTCTAAGGATGATGTAAGGCACACCAGATAAAGGATACCAAGAAAGTAACACAACCAAAAATATAGTGGGAGAAATTTTTCATTAATTCTACTCTCTGTGCTATTTACAAGGAAGCAAAAGCGACCGTTGGACATATATTATCAGAAGTGAAAACTAAGAGGTTGAGAAAAGATTCTGACTAAATACGTGCAGCTTCTCACTTACTGAAACAGATAACTGATGCAGATGAACTTGGCTGCAGTTATTGGACATATTAACAGTGCTAATTGTACTAAAGACTGAATACCATACTTATATACAAACAAGTCTGATTTGTTAAAAGTCCAATTCTGTTAAATTGCAAAAATAAAACGCTTACTTACTTCTCATGTGGCTCTTCACATGCTTCTCCCTTTGCCCACTCAGAATTTGTATCACAATGATGCACAGCCTGAGAAATAAGCAAGACAATCCAAAACATCAGGTAAGAAAATACAACAAGAAAGGTACGAAATTTCATTAACAAGAAAATACAGATTTTAATCTTTGCCTTCAAATTAAAATCCTTTCACAAATTAATTCATTAGTTAATATGAAAAATTAAACATTTATTGATACTTAATAATAATTCATTTACCAAGAATTAAATATATTTTAGAGAAGATTTAACATTTATTCATACATATAATACAGCAAATAAGCTTTTGATTTCACTGGGAATGTGAACAAAGAACTTTTTCTACTAAGTTGAAAATTGAAATTAATTGAAAGGTCTATGGTGTTTGCACAAAGTAATCAATAGAAAAACAGGAAGAGGCATTTTCCCAACAACATAACAGCCCATACCACTCATAACTTGCTATACTATACATAACTTCAGAATTTTAATTGATATCTCATAACATTATGATGCCTCAAGAACAGGATATATCATTATACCTTTATATTATTCATAATGTCCATGATATCCCATGCTCGTGACACATCTGAAAAGTGGTCCGACTGCTGACTTGTAGATGCATCTCTCTGAAGTGTTTGTTCTATCTCTGCGCTTTCAACTAAGAAATAAAAGAGAGAGTTTCTGTAAACCTATACGAAGCAGTGTTTCAATTTGAATATCTAAAGAAGACAGCAAAAAAAATAAAACAAGACTACTTCATAGCCACCAGAAATTAATTGTTTAATTATTTTCACTAACCTATTTGTGAATAAATATTTTGATAACTGTAGGAATATTTTTCTTTCAACTAAGCATAAAAAGTATTAATAGTGAAAATATCTTGATTCTAAGACAGATATGAGAAGTTACTGAAATTAAGTATTTATTTAAATTAAAATGTAAATGAATTAGATAATGAGGATAAAATAAAACACTTTAAATTGATTGATCTTAGCTTACCGCTTGGTTCTAAGGCAGCACGATGCCTTTGCTGAGCAGTATGCTTTGAAGCTATCCTCTGAGGAACATTAGGGATAGCCTACAAGAAACATGAATTTAAAAAAAAAGTATAATCTTAGATGTAATTCCCATAACTATACTAGGAGAATTAAATTTATCAACCTAATAAAACTAATTAATTGAATAATATTGAACCTTATCAATAAAATTCTAGCAATGAACTATCACTTTAACAAAGAATAAAGGTTTTCTATCTCTTCTTCAAAACGAAAAGAAGAAATTAAATGAACAGTAATGAACAGAAATAAACCAATTTGAATTAAAGTAGCTTAAAGAAAACTACTTTTTTTATTTCCGTATACAATTACCCTCCAAGTCACCTCTTAGCATATGACAGGTGTGTACACAGTGCCTCTACTTTCCTAGCTACTTATTTTTACATATCGTTCATGAAAAAAACGACTTCTTAAAAAAACTCTTTCTGGTATCTATTTCTTTAATACTCCTTATAGTATCTGTAGCTAATGTACGTATCTGGAAGGATGCAAGATATCAGCTATATATTGGAAGAAAGTATTTTCTCAGAACATTTCCAGGAACTTAATCCTCTGTTTAAACCTTTCTTCAAAGGACTCTCATTCTAAGCATCCTAGTTTAGTTTTTCAATTTTTATAACAGTACATATGAACACTGTATGAATGTTAATATATATATTCTTATTATCAATAGATTTTCTTTTAAAGAAACTAACTACTGAGCATTTACTCACATTAAGCACTAACAATTACAAACTTTTTTCCAAATACATTGATATTACAGATTTATCATCTTTACCTTCAAATAGCAAAAGATTTAGATATAAACTAAAAATAATAATAGTCCAATTATACTACTCAGTGAACACCCAATGTCACTTTAACTGAACCAGAACTGATGCTGCCCAGATCCACTCAACTCTCTGCCAATGAAAAAGTCCTTTTCCAGTTAAGTATATCTCTATTTAGATCACAGGCTTTCATTTATAGAATAGTTTATTGTATAGGACCTTATCAGATTACTTCCAAAAATCTAAAAATATCACCTTTACTCGCATTACGTTTTTTGGCCAACTAGGATATCATTAACTAACAGAACCAGATTTTCAATTATTTCAATAATTTTTGGGTGAGGTATTTGTGCTAGAAGACCTGAACGAAGTTGATATTCTGTAGATTTAAAAACACACATTAAGTAATTTATGCAATTACAATCAGTTTAAGTATAGAAGCAGATGTGATACTTCCTTTAACTCTGTTTTGATTATTTTAAGCAATAGTGTTTAATGATGGCTCAAACTCATATTTCTGTTATTTTTAACAAATAAAGGTTTCCTTTGATTTAATCATGAATAAAAATAAAACTATTATACTTAGGACTAAAAATAAATAAATTATGCTATAAGTAAAACCATTTCTCAGATTTTCATAAGTCTTTTTGAATAATGATTCCATGAGTGAAATAGAAAATATAAGGGATACTTCCAGTTACAGTATTTCATACATTTTCAAAAATATATGAAATAGGGAATTGACACAGTTAAAATAATTAGGTAGAATCATAGAGAACTAAATTCTTAAGATACCAAAATAAGACTTTGAACTGGCAGATCTCTGGTGCTAAAATAATTCTAAAGCCCATTAACACAACAGAACTTAATATTCTCTAACTCAGATAAATAAATAAAAGCAATCTTAGAGAGATCTTGATTGAGAATAACAAACAATAGTGCAGAACTTACCCCTTCTTCATCTGGTTCTAAATCTGCAAACATATGAGATGGATTACTGACTTTTTGAAGCAACTCTAAGGACAGTCTTTTTGATAAGTCTCCTTGAAAAAATGGGTGCTGCAAAGGAAATGAAAAATGTTTAGATTAAACTGAAAATAAATGAAATAGCAATCTTGAGTGATTTACATACCATTAATAGTCTTTCAGCTGTTGGCCTCTTCTTGGGATTTTTAGTTAGAGAAACTTTCACAAAGTTGTGAAAGGTTGGACTCCTGTAATGGAATGAGAAAATAATCAAACAGTATTCTCTTTAGACCCTTAATATCAAAGAAGGTTAATTAAGAATTTAAATTCCAATGTTAGAAATATAATTTGAATGTTATATAAAAGTGAGATTCAGATTTAGATCTGAAATTAACACTTTTACATTGAAAATAATCATGTTAAATTTATAAAGCATTACCAAATACATCATTAAGAATGTTTGGATATATTTTGATATTAAATTTACATTCTAATGTATTTAATTGTAACAAAATTTTAACATTTCATGTACTTCTCATCATAGAATTATCTTCTGAAGTGGCAGAATGACAGTATTTTAGGTTAACTATAATCTTATATATGAACAATATATAATTATGAATACATAGTATATGAATCATGAAGTTGTATACTTCAGAATGAGGAAACAAAAATTATTTATGAATAAATACTTTCTAATTTTCTGGATATAATCAAAATATTTTCTAAAGAATCTGAAGCTCCCACAAGCACAGAGAACTACTTCAACTAATATAATTACACCAACCATTTGTCTCTGTCTTTTAAAGCTGGAGGTTTGAATCCACTTTTAGACATCAGAAACAAAGCTCGCATAGGGTGCAAGTCGAACATTGGGGGCTGAAGTTCAGCTAATTCGATTGCAGTCACTCCTACAGCCCAGATGTCACAGAGCTGGTTATAACCTCCCTTCCTTTCAACAGCTGCTACCTGTTAAATATAACACAATATCAATATACCTAGTTAAATAGCTGAAAATTTGGGGAACATAAATTTAAACAGAACCTTAAAGCTAATAGATGGTTCTAGAATCAAATACATTGATTAATGTAAAAAACACGGAATTATTGTGGTATCATGATTATGACATCATCCCAAAGATTATGTTATAAATAAACTTGGATGGAGTTCTATCCAATCAAGCAAACAATATATATGTACTTTCAAGGTATTAATTCTCCAAAATTTGTTTGTATGTTTAATTCTTGGAATAATCCAATAAGAGCTTTATATGGTGCTTTCTCTGATTAACAAATTATTATTATAAATTAATAAGATCATGACACCTAAAATCTAAGGATGGATTCTTTTTCTGGGAGGAAAGTTGGTAATTAACTACTGAAAGTTGGGCAAGAGTTTTGATGGCACCAAGTATATTTTGGTACCATCAACAATAAATCCCCAAAAGATTTGCAGCAGCATATGAAAGACGATAAATTATAAAGGAGAATAAATGATACCTTTTATTTAATACAGAATTTTAAATATTTATGAAGTTTATTAGAGAACTCTAAAAAATATATGCTTAATTACGTATCATACCATAATGTAAAAGGAGTTCATCAATAAAAAAGTAAATAGAATCATCAGTAAAGTTGTAAAGTTTAACTTAGCAAGCTTAGCTCATGTATCTAGAATATTCCCATAAAACACTCATCAGTTTTATGTTAGCTGTAAAGAAGATTCACCAGGGGCCTAAAACTTTAGGAGTTGTAAGGGCTAAGATATCTTCATTAAAAGTAAATTCAATGATTCTAGGAAAAGTAAGAATAATTGTTTTTAATTACTTAATGTGCTCACTCATTAATTGACTCACTCATCAAGCCAAAAATTTCTAATCTCAAACTATAAAACTGCAACAACTATCATTTAATTATACTTCTACTATAAAAATACTTTATATCAACACTTTCCTAAATAAGTCACACATTTTTCTCTTTAGTATAGTTTGAAAAAGTAATTATCTCACACTTTTATTTAGGGAATAACTCAGAGAGAAAGAAAAAGGCATTTAAATTCATTTAAAACACAGTGACATAAAACACATGTAAAGGTTAAGTTACACCTTCTATGAAACAAAATATTCCTCAACATTTCTGCATTACACAAAAATTATTTCAATCTAGAAATCATAATATATGATTTAATTATAAAATTTTAATATATAAAATTATAAATTATATCTTGATTATTGGCTACTTCCAAGCTTTGATAAAACATCATAATATAAACCTTCATTTGTTTACTACCGTAGATGACCAATTTATCTAACCACAAAGGAAAGAAAGCATGACCACAATGACATCCTTTACAGTATATGTGGTTTGTATGGCTCTCATCTATGGATACAAATTCATTGATAAGCAAAAATAAAATAAATTTACAACTTTCTTGGAGTGATTACACATTCCTAATCTGACTTAATACAAACACATTAGTATTGTAATTGACTTATAGATTGTTATAAAGAAAAAATTGGATATCACTTCTCCTTAACGTTTCTAAAAAAATGGATTCTTTTTGTCTTTATTCCTAGAGCTTGCAGCATTAAAATTATAGTGATAGTATATTGTGGTATGTATTTTTATAAATTTAAACTTGAATTTGAAAAACATTTTTAATTTTACAGTATATGATAAAAAGACAGAGGGACAGCAAAGGAAAAAATAAGATGATAATCATGATAAAACATGTTCCACTGCCACATTGGAAATTTTTTGTACTTGTGTTGATTGGTTATTGGTATTTCATCATAATTATAACAATTCATGTCTTAACATCCCTATGAATGAGAATATTTTCATTATCTATGTCTCAATTACAGTGATAACCATTGTAGTGAACCAAGTAGTGAACATTCTCTCAAGCTCAATTTGTAAATGTAAAAAATGATAGCTCTTATACTTTATTGGATACTTAATTTTAAATGACATTCTATCTATTCTAGGCTAGTAGTTTCCTTTCGTGGGCTAACTCTGTTGACAGACAGAAAATTCAAGGAATAACAAATAAAGGAAAAAGTTTGACAGGACAGAGACAAGAGCCCTGATCTCCCTATTTACCTATTATAGACTGCTATAGACATTGAGCTAACCCACCAGTACATTCCAAGTACATCACAAGTCATATTAATAGTACTAATAATACTGATTTCTGACCATAAAAAACACTTCTGCATCTTATTAACAGCAGCTAAGTAGCAAGTCTGTGAACCTCGAGTAGGAGAATATTAATCAGTACAGAATATAATGTATAATATAAAATTATCATATAAATAATATTGATAAACATTTTCGCTTATGATTGTTCACAGTGCTGGCTGAGCTCCATAAATACTATACAAAACTAACATAAAACTGTGTAATTGTTGCCTTTATACTTGTCACAACTTATAAATATTCAACCATATGCCCTGGCATTTTGACAAAGAACTTTTAAAGTACATATCAAACGTTTAAGGAAAACCAAATAGCACTTTTATAGTAAGAAAACTTTCTAACTTACCTCAGGAGCCATCCAATATGGCGTGCCAATGAAGGACTTCCTTTTATTGATAGTAGCAGTAATTTGTGCTGACACACCAAAGTCTGCAAGCTTTACATCACCAGCTTCAGTCAACAAAATATTTGCTCCCTGGAAATTTTATGCAATAAAATCAATCAAGAAATAAAAATTGTAACTTTAAGGATCAAAAACTTGCATAGCCACCTGAAGTTTGAAATGCCCAAACTCCTACAATATATACTATCTACTAATACTACAATCCTACTATATATATACAAAATATGTATATAATCGATTACTTTCCAATAATAAAATGTATAATTATATCTTTTAAACTTTAAAATAACAACATTTCATCGGATATACAAATATGTATTATGTAAGTAACCACCGATGAAAACCATCGAGTTTACAGTAAAAAAATATCTAAATATGTTTCATGAAGATAAGTTGTGTGAAACTACTTTCAAAAACTGCTAATCACACGTAATTGGTACGGATTTCATCACACTAGACGAAAAATAAGTATACGTTATTTAATCGGAAAACTTAAAATACATCCGTAAATGTCTGAAACACTAGTTACTTGAACAACAGAACGACAATGAGTTTGCTACACGTAGGCTTTTTCGATTACACTTTTAACATTTCAACTCTATCATGAGCGCGGTTCCTTAGAGGGACAATAAGTGTTCACCTACAGTGTATTACTACCAATAAATCAAGAATCGATATATTAAAAATGTTTTATTTATTCCATTCACTAATTCTGAAACAATATTTTTAGAATAAAAATAAATAACAAAGAAGCTTGGCAGAAATATAATCAGTGGAATAACGATTGGGTTCAAATTAACTTAATTAAATTAAGAAAATACAAGAGTTTATTGGATACACATGATAAATTAATGGTTCAAGGGAGCTCTATAAAATTTTATACAATTAAAGATGAGTGAACATAGCATTTAGACCAAATAGTTGCGAGTGGATAAAACGTATGTTTATGATAAAATTTTTGAAAAGTAACGAAACTAACCTTGATATCTCTATGCATTTTCCCCATTCCGTGAAGGTATGCTAGTCCATGCAAAGTTTCTCGACACATATATGCGATTTGGAGTTCCGTCAGGGGGCCTGTAACTGCAATTTAAAACAACGTAAAATAAAGTGCCTTCCCAAGATATTTTAATTACGAAACAAAATATACATACTGTGATATATATCCTGCAAAGACCCTCCTCCGCAATACTCCATGCAAATCCATAGTTTGTCACGACGTAAATAACTCCCATAATATGCAATTATATTGGGGTGTCGACAATCTTTCATCATAAGTATTTCTTGCTGAATGATAGCAAAGTCATCTCCTGTTCAATTAAAACACCAAAAATTAGGTTTTCACGTTAAAAATAGGTTTTTTGTGGTTATAAGGAAATATGCATAAACTGCGTACTCCACTCAGAACGTAGACAACTTACCAGGTTCTAACTTAATAACTTTAATAGCTGCTAAATCATTGGTGGATATCCTTTTCGCCTATAAAAAGAAATCGATGTTTTTGTGAACAAATAAAAGGCAACATAAGTGATAGAATTCTAAGTAAAATATGACAAACCTTGAAGACATCGCCGTAAGTTCCACTCCCAATTCTTTGGATGAGTTCGTACTCATCTTGTGGATTCCTTCTACTTATGTCTGACGATAGCATACCCGTTCCATGAGCCATTACACGAATAATTCAAGGATAACAATCACTAATAATATTCTGCTTCATTACTGTTGGTCACGTACTTCTGCCAATATCGCCCTGGACAGTTTTCCGATATTCGGATGTTATTGAAGTTTCAACTATCGATGGAGTTCACTCTCGAAGTCGAATGTTGACAAATTCTAAGCGATTATATACGTTTAGGAATATATATGTTATATTCTCACGTCATCATAAGTTTTAGTAATAGAATGAAATAAATCTATGAATTTCTCATATGCATTTCTCCCTTGAATAGTGATAACCATACCGCCGTTTCTTATCACAACTTAATGTTATCAGTGATTCGCTGCTTATGACACATTAAGTGGTTGTCACAAATTGCCGAATGGACAGCACTCTGTTTCTCCCCTTGTATTTACTGTGATAGCTGTATCATCTTTCGCAGCTTAGCCTAGCGATACTATTCGATACTTTCTGGATCAGGGGCGTTGCTCTTACTCTTGGATGAAGCGCATCTCTTCTGTCATTTTAAACCGATTAAGTTAAACGCAGGGTTAGTATCGTGACAGGCCTGTTTCAGACATCGATCAAAGCGTGACAGTTAGGAAGCTCTAAATTTGGGAAGGTTTTCTGATTACCTTTTGTGGGAGTTTTATTCTAATTATATAGAACACACGTTTCCTCCGTTAAGTTTGCCAATAACCTGTAGCCATGATGGTAAGAAACGCTTTCAAAAACCCATGAATTTTTTTTGATGTTGGATATTAAATAATGAATGCATATTTCAGGATGGTTTAGATGATGGACCAGAACTATTAACCGAAGATAACAGAAAGGCAAGTATTGTGGGCTTAACAGTATTATGTAGCGGCCAAACTATAAAGTCAAGATTTGTTTATATTTCAGCCTGGGAGATCGGAGACTGTAGACTTAACTGACAATTCCCTAGTTGTGGATATAGCTGATGCTTTGAGTGAGAAGGACAAAGTTAAATTTACAGTTCACACTAAGGTAAAGAAAGACTTTGGCATTTAGTTATAATTTTCATGTCGGAAGTTAACGAAAGAGTATTATAAAAAAACACATTTTCAGACAACCTTACCGGACTTTAAATCTCCGGAAATGCACGTTGTTCGACAACATGAAGAGTTCGTTTGGCTTCAAGACAGATTTGAGGAAAATGAGGATTATGCGGCTTATATCGTAAGCATATTGTCCGTGATTTTTTGTGAGACATCATCATGTGATAGCCGTAATTTACTCTTAAGTTATCATTACAGAACGTCGTGTGTGTACGTTTCTTTTATTTCGTGTAAATATAGTCACATGTTGAAGTTATTTATTCTAGATTCCACCTGCTCCACCTAAACCAGATTTTGAGGCGTCTCGTGAAAAATTACTCAAGTTAGGGGAAGGAGAGGGCACGATGACAAAAGAGGAATTTACAAAAATGAAACAGGAACTTGAAGCGTTAGTACTATGTTATAGTAGAGAAATGTAGCTTTTGGTCATTGATATTTAACACAAACACTAAGTATAATTAATTGAGATACTTCACGATCTTATTATTTTTCAGTGAATATTTGGCTACATTCAAGAAAACAGTTGCTATGCATGAGGTTTTCTTGTGCCGCTTAGCTAATCATCCGGTATTTAGAAATGACCATAAATTCAGAGTTTTTTTGGAATATGATCAAGATGTAAGAACGCTCACTTACTCTTAATCATTGTGTTAGTTGAAAGATTCCCTATTGTAAAATATTTTATTTCAGCTCTGCGTTAGAGGGAAAAATAAAATGGAATTTCTTGGGGGGCTAGTGAGATCATTTTCCAATTCTACAGATGGATTTGTGTTATCCACCACCCAAAAGGATGATGATAAATTTTTTGAACAGCAGAAAAATTTTTTGGTCGATTACCATTATCACTTAAAGGATGCTACTGCTAAAGCTGATAGAATGACAAAAAAACATAAAGGTAAATCTAGAGTATTTATCAGCATTTGACATCAAAGATAAATATTTTTAAAGTCGAATAAATTGAGTATTATTAGAGTGAAGAACATCATAATTGTTTGAAAAGATCAACTCGATATTTTGAGTTTTCCCTTTGAGAAATTTTTACAAATAATTCAAATTTTTATTTGCAGATGTTGCAGATTGCTACATAAAAATTTCATCAGGACTTATCATGTTATCGATTATAGATAAAGGTCCATTGGAAAAGTTTCTCACCAAAGTAGCTGATACATTAGAAAAAGCTAGGGTAAGTTGTTAATTGTGTCACAGATTGGGATGAAAAGGTATAAATTGCTAAATGAGTTTTGCATCATATTAAACCATAATGTTACTGATTTATCTGATAGAATCTGGAAGGAAGAGTTGCTAGTGATGAGGATCTTAAGCTATCTGACACCTTAAGGTATTACATGAGGGATTCAATGGCTGCTAAAAAGCTTCTTTATAGAAGATTAAGGTGTTTAGCGAATTATGAGAATGCCAACAAAAATTTGGAAAAGGCAAGAACGAAAAACAAGGATGTACAAGCTGTGAGTACTATTACATTATTTTATAAGAAATGCTTATGATCCAATTTCAATAAATAAAATAAGCATGGATACTCTACTCTTTAAATTATATATAGCATAGTTATTTACTTGAAAAGGGCATTTTCCATTAATCAGCTTGTGAATTGGTAATAGATTGTTTTCATATAATGCTGAGAATTAATTAGTTGCTTTTCAATTTATCTAATGATGTACAAGTTTAAATCATTTGTTATTTAAACATTTTGTGGTTTTTTGGCAAACCTTGACAGACCCTGGAAGTGGCTGATGTGAGTATATATGAGTCAAGATTTTGATGTTTGTTTTTAGTTTGATGTTGAATGAGCATGTTAGCTGTTGAATTATATATCAAAGTTCATAAAATTATTTGCTTGTGTAAATTGTTGTAATTATGAAATAATTTAATTTAGTATAATAATACTATTATATTTAATTTATAGGCAGAACAAGCTCAGATTCAGGCCTGTGAAAAATTTGAGCAAATGTCTCAAAAAGGAAAAGAAGGTTTGTATTTCATGCATTTTAATTGGCATTTTGTTTTCATCCTAGTAAATGCTCAATTTTTTCAGGAATTATAACTCAAAGCATATAGTAATTAAATACAATTGCATTTGTTTGTTGTTAGAACTGTCGTTTATGATATCTTCTCTTGCAAAATAAAATTATTATTTTAAATTAGTATTGATTATAAATTAATCATCCCAAGATTTAGCTCATTTAGGTTAGTAGTAAAAAGTATACTTAGATAATATTTGACGGCTTCATTTATCTGAAGCTGTGGTAATCAACTTTTAATTTTCATTTTAAGAATAAAATTTGAAGGGCAAACCCCAAACTGTATAAACAGTATTACTGTGATAGTTGGAAAATAATGAATATTTTTTCAGAGTTGTCTGATTTCCGAGCACGAAGAGTTGCTCTCTTCAGGAAGAATTTAGTAGATCTGGCAGAGTTAGAATTGAAGCATGCCAAGGTTAGTCATTTTCTCAATATATAAAATTTTTGATCAATTCAATATCAGAAAATAATAACTTACTGACTTTTATTGCAGGCTCAAGTCCAGTTGTTCAAAAGTTGCCTAGCCATTCTGAAAGATGAGCAATAATTGACACATATATTCACATTCTACTTGTATATATTGTCTGTATCTATCCCTCAATCTACTTGAATAAGTTTACCACCTATATTTGAATGACCAAATTATATTCTATTGATATAATTATGAGGAACTAATGTTCTGAAAATCTTTCAAGTCATTTGACTAATTTACCATTATTATTAATTACATATTATTAAGTGTACAATTCATTGAATTATAAAAATATTGTTTTGTTGAAACACATTTCTACTGTTGGTTATATTGTTAAATCTTTCATAATTTGTTAGAATATTATTCTACTGTATTGAAAAGAATAAATTTATTTGTATGGTAAGAATTGATATTAAGCTTCTTTTGTATCCTTTTTCCAAAGCCAATGGAATATTATAGTATGTTTTTTATAACTGCTGTATAAGATAAAACACAAATATGAAGCTTAAAAATTCTTATTGCTCACAAAGTAAGTACAATAGTTCTATAAATTTTAAGTAAGGAAATCTTTGAGATGAGGAAATTTTCTTTTATTAACATGAGAAGTAATGAAGGAAAGAAAAGCTATTAATATGTTAACTAACAGGCATTCAGAGATCCTTCTATCCGCAGCCTCTTTTCCGTTGATACAATTTTGAATTATTTTAGATTTTTGTAAAATGTCACTCAAAATATCCAGATAACAAATAATAGGATACTGTGTACATATTGATGTTTGAGATTAAAAAAAATACCTATTTTATAAAAAAGTAGACATAGGTTAAAAACAAAGTGAGAGAGAAATTGTTCACATGGTACCTAGTTCCTGAAAATATAAATGCTTCTCTGCATAGCAACAGTTGCCTCACTATAAGAAAACACCAAAGAAATGCAAACCGAAGTCCATCAGGACTACAGCTAAAGTTTGTAGCAATTGCTGGTATTCATCTGAACCATATACATGAAACATAACAAAAACTATATTTTCATAGTCTCTTTTCTCAGGAACCTGGACCTATGTGAACAAAACCTGTCTTTTATTACTTTCACTGAGTCTACTTCAAAGTAAAATACGTTTCATTGTAATCTTGAACATTTATCTGATTGTCATTTCATGTTAGTTGTTTTCTGGATATTTTGAGTGACACATTTCTCCAAAATTATTATGTTTACCAATTTTCCTTAATAAAAATGGTATCAATTAACTAAATGTAATATAAATCTTTGTATGACTCAATTGTGACTAAGTAAAATCTTCCTTTCAACGTAGTGTATCTTTAGCACTTCTGGAAAACTTTGAATTACCAAATACTTGAATGATAGAAGCTAAGTAGTTTCAAATCCATTACAAAAGATGCATAAGATGATGAGCCAACAACTACGAGGATTTTAGAAATTTCCTCATGAGAAGTTCATTGCTTGAAAATATAATTTGGAATATGAGATGGTAAGAGTATTGAATTATTATTATTAATAAATCAAATAACAAAAGACAACATCAAAGAGAATTCTTTTGTCTAAATTTTCAGCAAAAATGTCTCAATATTAAAGAACTTATTTTACGTTGGAAAAACTAATAGAAACCGCTAACACTAGAACTTATCCATCTAAAAAAATGAAATTAAGACCCAATCACATTAGTTTCAATTGATCTCTCTCTAATATAAAGTGAAACTGATGCTTGATGCTATATGTTAACGAGAAAATATAATTATATTTTAACACATTTGTGTTACTAATCATATGCATGTAGCAAAATTATCCATTGAATTCTTAAATGAAAGGTTTGTTGCACGTAAATAAGACGTAGATGTTAGTTATATTCATGAATGATGAGACTGACTAACAAACAGTTCTTGAGTAGCACTTTCATTACCTTTGAAACTGGGAAAATTGAGAATAAAAATCTTGTATCAGTTAAAGTGGATATACTGTAAAGTATTTTGGGGTAACTAATTGATACTCTCCTAGAGTCTGTGATTCAAAAAGTCTTTAAGAAAAGCTAATAAAGCAGTAAGTTAATATAGATTAGTATCCTTTTTGCATCTGAAACAAGAACACTAGCTCCTGATAGTGTGTACAATATCAGATTATTATTTAACATTATATTTCATCAAATTATGTCCCTGGGTTGCTGAGAATATTAAGTTTAATTTTACGTTAAAAAGAGCTTCTATAAACAAAAAATTCAGCAAGTATAACTTAGAGGTTCAAAGTTCCATGAGAATTATACAGGAAAGAGATCATGCTGGGAGAGAGAAAGTAATTTGTTTGATCCACACAAGCCTTTGAGTCAAAATTCAAGATTTTTGGTTGTATTATTTTATATGAAAAATATTACATTACAAGTGGAAGTGAAACACTGTCAGCACAAAAATTATAATAAAAATTTCACAGCTTGAGACATCCATGCAGACACCCGTACAAGTTGCCACAAGTCTTAATGATCAAAGACCATTGATATGAATATCCATTGAATTTCAGATACATTAGAAGAACACAACATTTAACACTTTGGACTACTGTTAATCACACTTGCTGTACCAAGTTTAATCAGCCCAAAATGGTATTTCACTGCAGTAAAATTTTTATAGTTGCAGTTAATAGTGGCACTACATTGTGTGGCATGTTCCTATTTATTTTGCAGAGATTTAAAGAGGTTGGATAGTTGCTAGTCAGTCATTTGAAATACTAAGAAATAGTGATGGTATTTACATATCACAGGTTGTTAAACTATTTTCAAGAATACATAATATGATGCAATAATCAAGCTAAGAAGTGGAAATTTTTCTATCAAGATGGATACAAGAACAAACCCATGAAATTGTTGAATGAGGAATGATAGAACAACATTGGGAAAATTTGACTAGTAATGTTCATTACATAATTTCTCAGTTAACCATCAAGGTTAATTTATGACTAAATACACCAAATTCTACAGCAAATGACTGTGAACAGTTTGTGAAACGGTGTGAATTTAAAGCTGCTTGAAAGGCACACCATCTCAAGATTGGTTTAAGAGAAGTAGTTAAGTATAAAATATTGTTTAAAACCTGTCTATCATGGAAATAATACTCAATGAAAAACATGAAGTATTATAGACAGATAAATTGTATTGAATAATCAAAAATTAATATATTAATGAATTTCCAAGCCAGACAGGTTTATACAATTTTACATCTTTTTATGGAAGAAGAAATATAGCACAATGTTGCTTACAAACTACAACCTTTAACTATGCTTGCAAAATTTTCTGGGATACATCAAGAAAATTTCCACAGAAAATGCATGAGTGGTGCAATAAATGAAATCAATCTTGCAAAGAACATTTGATACAGTCTTCTATTAAAAAGATTTATCCCAAAAAATACCCTAGTCTTGGGTATGAATTTTATCTTGTATATGTACTGATATGTTTCTTTGAATAAACAAATACACTGAAAACCCTCTTGCCTGTACATCACATTATGAGATTTTTTTAACGTCTGCTCACTCATCACAACATCGTTTTGAGCTTTTCCTCTTTTGCTATGGAAATCAAAATATTTTACATTTCCTAATTCTGGATTTTTATTATAGACATTATTTATCAATTTCAATGTTGAAGCAATTCCCAAGCAGAATTCTACCTTACATTGGTTATGCATTTGGAATCTGCAAATTAACTTATTACATCTCAAACGTAATAAGACATAATGCATCCAATTTCCAAAAAAGTTATGAGAAATAGAAAAGGGTTATATAATGTATGAAAGAGTCTAACTCATACATATGTTCCCAGGTATAAATAGCAAAACAGCAAATAAGAAAATGAGTATTTAATTCTATAAATTTATCCTTAGTATAAAATCTAAAAAGTTCAATTCATCAAAGTAGCAAATTGTGTAATAATCTGAATATCGTTTTATCTACATTCTCATACATTTTATCACTATCTTATTGATAAAAACACAGGTATAGATTGTCCTTTTTTTTATATAACAAAATTTTGCTTAAAATCAGATATTGCGGGGGACTAAAATGTTAAAGAAGTAAATGTTTTTCAGAAGATATCTAATTAATTGCAATTAAAACATCACATTAAATAAGTCTGATAATTATATATTAACTACAGCATACCTGTTACTTATTACTGTGATTATAAAAATAATATTATTGGAATCCTTCTTGTTTGGCAGCATAATTTGTTTAGTTGGCACACCTTCACAATGCAGGTTGAAAATTTTATGGGTTAACCCATAAAAGAACTCCAATTTCTATACTTGAAAGGAGAATTATATTTTATTGCATTTTAAAGACTCACAATCACATTTTAATAGATGTTATTTGATACACCAGATACTATGTGTTCCATAGTTCATTTCATCAATTTATGGAGTTCATTAATAAATAAATTTATATTTTTCTCTAAATCAGATTCAAATTCATGACTGAAAAGTTAATATCAACCTGAAACTTTCAATTAACTGAAGAATGGTTAATAAAATAATTTTTCTTCAATACCTGCTGGCTAATAGTATGATGCTTGCAAGTAGTCAAAACAATATCTTTTTGTTACTTCATATAATAGTGGTCCTCATTACATAAAAATACAAACAATTTCTTAGAGAATTTAAAATATTCTGAATTTTTGGACTTTCTCTGCCTGAATAACTTCTAAATTAAATTAGTTATCTGTACATATAATACTGTTATTGAATAAATTGTATATCATCCATATAATATTTGGCAACTTATAACATCTATAGATAGATAATTTACTCTTGTAACAAAAATAAGTCACTAACCACAAAATACTATAATTATTGTAACATAGGAATTTAAAATTTCACAGAATTTCATAGTACTAACAGATGTTTGTACAATGTAGAGAATGAGCATAAAGTCATTGTACCTCATGATTGGGAATGCAAAAATAGATGATTGTATGTTAAAATCTATAAATTGCAGTCACTTTCCTCTCTGGTAAGTTTCAAAATTCTTTTAATATTACAAATGGTGATGTTCTCTCAGTAGGCTTGTCAATGTAATCTTTATTTCACCCTGATTATACAATGGAATCCTGATTAAAAGAAACTAAAAAATTAAATTTTAAAGTAGAAATAGAAAATTTTATAAATCAAACTTTTTCAATGGTGAAGAAGAAGTATAGTTATAAACTAATTGATAGCTATCAAGGGGTAAAATATTTTCATGACTAACAATGTTGATTTATTCAACAATGATAAGTTGAATCAATAATTATGCTTCAACAACAGATATAATATCAATTTCATAAAGCATGTAAAGAATCACATAACCTACATTTAAGAAAAAGATTTTCTCAGTGGCTGCATGGAAATATTTTGAATATGGCACAAAATTTGAGCTGTTGAGGGTTTTCATGCAGCTAAGAATTTTTTAGTTAGTGGATTGAATGTCAAGACATCTCTACAATCACACCATAGAATTTAAAATGAAATCCTTAAATTATGAACAACAATTTTATCTTGTAACTAGTTCATCATGCAATTTGCTACATTAAATACCAATGAATTGCAACAAACCGAAACCTTCACCCAGCATCATTTGAGTCTTCAGAAGTTCATATCATAAATCCTAAGGATTGACTGACCATTAAATAACATTAATACTTTCCATAATTGTTTAAATATTCCTTTTTGCAGTCCCAATGCATCTAATCAGTAGAAAATTCAGGGAACATTTTAATGAAGCACCATAGTGATATAGATGAAAAACTTAAACGAACATCATCAAAGGCCAAAGATTCCCTTTGGTTGGGGTTTTTAAGGAAGATTATCGGAAATTTCTTTATCCATTCATTATAATCAAGAATAAACTAATTTATGACCATCTCAGGAATCAGAACATTCAAATTCCTTTATATAACCCTTTCAATTCAACTTTAATAACTTCATCTAAAATTTCTCTCTCCTTTTTTTTATTTTATCTTATTTAGAAAAATTCAAACAAATATATATGTATATTTATATATGTATATATGCTTTTTTACTTTTGATTTTATAGGTTTAAAAGAGCTCTACAATCTGAATGTAGAGGGGTCTAGCTAATTGTGCAATAGATTACAGAACTTATCCATCAACTGTTTTTTCTTCATATAAAGATGTATAAACAATTCAATAAAAATTAATGAATTGACTTTAAATATTGAATAAAAGTAGAGCTGCTATAAACTGCATTCAAAACAGGGTTTCAGTGCATCCTAAACCCAATATAAAGAAAAAAATTCTTTTTTTAAGATATGATATGACTCATGGATAATATTCTTTTATGTTCTCCCATGATAGAAGGCTGATTTATTGCTCCAATTACAATGATGCAATTAAACAAAAATTGAATTTTGAATCAGCTGAAACCCTGTATTGCCACAAATTCCTTGATCTAAAACATTTCCTCTTATTCACTGAATGATGAAAATTAAATTACAAATGACAATATGCTAGTAAATTTAAAAATCATCTTTTAACTAACTGATAGAAATACATTAGGTGCTCTTCTCATATAAAGAGTAATGATAATCGCAACCAACATAGAAATTCAATAAATATCAAAGATATCTATGATCTAGGGGGAGTTTGAGAGAGAGAACTTTGACCAGCAGAAGACGGCAGCTGCGAGAGTGTTGCTGAACTAAGACGTGATGTCCTTGGTTCAATTTCCAGAGACATCCTGTAGAGCTCTTCATCATCAAGAAGAAGGGATGGGTCTAACAAATAATTAGTTACCTTTGGTATTAATTCTATCTTATAGGGTGTCTGCTGGAAATGTCTAATTTCCCGAATAACGTGAGCTATCTGAAAAGACCAAAGGGCATCATTATTATCAACGATACGCTACAGTTGGACTAACCATTAACCTATGGCAGCATATAATACATTACAGCAACACATAATTATATCTAAATATTTATATGTATGGCAATATATACATATTTAACACATTTAATATATTTCACTCATTTTTTATTTAAACATATCTTAACCCAATATTTACAACCAATGTAAACTATTTCCCTCATAATACAAGTTTTTTTTTTTCAGGGTTCCCAGTAAGCTTTCGCAGCTTCCATAGTAATCCCAGGGACAAGTCCCAAGGCAGCCCTCTACTCCACCTGCACTCATTAACAGCAAGCTCACATGTCATGAATAGCTTCTCATAATCTTTTAATGAATTTCCTACGATTTTTTGGTGAGGGTTCCAAGACCCCTTTATTGTTCACACATTGCTAAACATAAATTAAAGAACATTATCATAGCATATTTTAAGTTGAGTTAGATCTTCTACACATTTCTTATGACAGCATTCTTCTCACCAGGACATCTAATTAAGGACATTCTATGTACAGTATTTTCATCATTTACATATACATGTATCATTGTATTTATAAATCCTACAAATTTCACAGCAAAATACTTTTAGCAACTGCCTCAAAAGGTGTTTTGATTTTCCTATGTATTCTGAATGGAGATGTACTGAACAACCACAAGAATTGAACCAAAAACCATTCACAATATTGTTATTGTATCTTAATATAAAGATAATGGCTATCCTAGGATGTGTGAAATTTTTATTTTTGACAATCAGAAAGTGCCTAAATTTTTTTTTTTTTTTAAACCTTGCCTATGTGCTCTTATGAGAAAAATCATGATTACAGGGCTATCTGGAATCAGACCCATGACATGTAGACACTGAATTTTTCCTTGTTGCTTATTTACATCTTTATAATACTATACTTTTATTTATCTCTCTTTAATATAGATCTAGGAAACATTTTATAAAATTTCACCCCTTGACATTGAACTCATGACCATTTGCAGACAAAAAATTGCATTTTTATGAAGAAATGTGTTGTAGCTAAAGCTATATTCCTATAAAATTTAATCATTTTACGAAGTATTTTAGAAAAATTCCAAAAATAATGCTAATGCACTCTTACAGGGGAAGATAGACTAATTGACTTAGCGCTAAGATTGTTAATTATAATTACTTTTAACTTAAGACTCATAAACCCAAGAGTGCAATTCAGATTGATCCAAAACTAGCTCTCGGGTGTAAAAGTAAAAATTAAACTTCTATTCAAGATTTTGACTCAGAATAACCTGTAAATGAAAATAACATTTATCTCAGTTTCTCTCTCAACATGTTTTATTTAATGTAAGAAACCAAAAAGTTTTAAGCGAAGTATGAATTGGAGTGCAACTTTTATGAAGGTTAAATTCCACTTAAATTATTTTTCACTAAGTTATAGTTACTCAAAAATTAATATAATTTGACTTTTATGCATTTGTAAGAGGCAAAATGTAATTTAAGAAAAAACTGGCAATTAATGATAGAAAGGATGAGAGCATTAGCAGTTTTAATGATATTCTTGAGTCGACTTCTCAGCTATTTGGTTAATTTTGCTGTATAATTTATTATTTTTTTGTTATAAAGGTGTAAAATCCACGTAAATATGTGGAATCAATCATTCTTATCCAAATTCAGCTTGAATTTAAAAAAATATTAGCCAAACAAAGCTGAAAATCTATATTTTATACTTAAGACTGCCAGAATTAATTTGGGGAAGTTCAAGTCCATTTATTTCCCATAAGCTTCCCATACTGCCAGATTTTATGAAAAAGATTATATATATATAGCATGGGAAGCTTATGGGAAATAATATCTATGACATCTATTTGATATTTCTACGGAAAAATGGTATCAATAAGCAACAACTGGTCATGGGTTCGATGCCAGGAGGTGAAATATTTTCGAATTTTGAAAAATCGTAATATGACACACAGATCATTCAAACTTTCTACACATATAGATACTTATATAATGTACTTTGAAAGAACACTTGCCTATGTGTCACGGGTTCAATTCAAGAGCAATCTGTAATCTCGATTTTCCCCATACGACATACATGGGCATTATTTCCAATATTTCGCACAGCAATCAGAGGGCCCATTCTCACATAAAAGCGATCGTAAGAATGTCATAAAACTTCTTTGGTTCAATGCTGCTGGGGCATTTACTATATCTCCATAAGAAATGCATAGGGAAACAAGAACTCCTTTTGAGACCCTTCCTGAATGAATTTCCTTTCGAAATTTGGAATGTTTGTAAAAACAATCATACTCAAACAAATTTTTAAAGTATTTTAAGCAGGATGGCCTTGGTTCAACGCCAGGGCAGGAATGATACTGCCATAAGAAGTAAGTGAGAAAAAGAATTCAGAGCATTGTTCGCTACAATAATGCCCTTTAGTTTAAATTCAGCAATGACTTATCAGAATAATCTATCAAAAAATCTTACATTTTATTAAAAGATATATTTCCCAATTGCTTGCTGTCAGCAAGCACACCTTTACTCATAAAATATATACAATTAAACACTCTACTGTTCTATGTTAATTACAACTTACTTACATTTTCTCAAAAACAACTACATTTTTAAAAATCTAGAAAAATAAATTGTTCGTAGGGCCAGGTTATTTATGAAAAAATAAGTATTGGAAGGGGTTAATATGCTTGAAAGTCTCATGTGTATGTTTTTTTTTTTTTTTTTTTTGGATTGATTCCTTTGTTTTCATGCAATGATGCACGACCATACAAACTATATTTTGTACCAATGTGAAACAAAATACTTACCATCCTCATCTTTGAAAAATTAAGCAGTCCATCTTCGGTGAAATTGGGTGTGCCCTCTTCAATAAATGACAGATCTGTTAAATACATTCCAAGGTAAGGAATACAAGGTGGATCACAGCGATGAAGGGCATCTCTTAAATTCCGGAATCTTCCATCAGATGAGACAATGTTCTGTAGCTTTTCGATTGTTTGTTTGGTCTAAAAAGTATTTTTTTCAAATTAAAGTACAGCACATAGCATACTTGTATTAAAGATAAATTAGATTTGAAAATATCTCATGCTTTATTCATTTTATCAATAAAATATGTACAATTATAATATGCAAAAGACCCAAAACAGTTAACTGAATTAAAAATTCATTATTAAAATCATAATCCTTAAGATAATTAGATTCTTCTTTTGCATACTATAAGGAAATGCTTAATGACCATTTGAAATTAATATTTAAAAATCTCCATGAGTGTACTTTTGTATGTGCTAGTTTTGTTGACAATTTTTCTGATTGAAAAAATAAAAAATCTTGGTAAATGACAAGAAGAAGTATCCTTTTTTCATCGATCTGTATTTGCTTGTATAATAATGAATGATAAACTTTCTTACTGTTTTGGATACTTTTTCCCAGGTCTTCTTCAATCTAAATACAGCACTATTTGTGAAAGCAGCACAAATTTGTAGAACTCCATTAAAATTATGGAGACATCTGCTTATATCAGCAACTGCAGCCCATTTCTCAATTGCTGCTATTCTTGCATTCATGTTTGATCTTTTTATTATCTCAGAAACCACTAACTGAGACACCTGTAAAATTTTAAGTGAATCAATATAAGAATTTCTATTGAGCTTTGATTTATAAATATTTTTCAACTTCAAAGGTAGAACATTATCCATGAATGATCATCTAGACCAGGGGTCTCCAAACTTTCCAGCCTTAGGGCCATACTTATTATTCGAGTAAGTTCCGAGAGCCAAAACCATATTATCATTGTTGCCGGTGGTAAAAAGTGAAATAGTCCACTGATGAAAAAAAAAAGTTAAAAAACAAAAACAATAAGCTTACAGCAATGTTATGAGTAGTTAGCCCATGACCATATCAATGTAGATGTCATATTAATAATTATTAAACATAAATTTAGAATACTTCAGTAAACTGACTTTAATTTGCTATAAAAATATGTTCTCTAGAAGGAGTTTTCAAGTATGCTAGCTCTCCGCGGGCCGGACAAAATCTGTCTGCGGGCCGAATGTGGCCCTTGGGCCGTAGTTTGGAGACCCCTGATCTAGACAGTGCCCCGCTACATCATGACTTTTGCCTAGTTACCTTAATAAAGACTCTATTATATTTTTCTCACAGATTTCATTTAGGTGATTATAAATTATGTTTAACCACTGAACCTTTGTTTCTAAGCTTGAAAATGTATGTGTTTAAAAATTTTATTGGAATGCTTTGAAATTGTAAAAAATCAGTGTTATTGAAATTCTTTTACATTCTATCAATCAGCAAAATAAAATAATCTCATTCAAATGAATTATGGATAGAATTATTGGGTTAAAATTCTTATAATCAGATTATTTACATGTTATTGTCAATTGAGAAGATTAAACGAGAATTATTTCAAGGATTTGGAAATCTTATCCATTCCAAGTTTATTGCTATTAATATAATGAATTTATTTCAACTTACCTTTCATCACCTACAATAGTATCATTAAAAATTTAACAAATCTTTAAATGATTCAAAAAATATCGGTTACCTCGTTAAATCTTTTTGTCATAAGAAGTATATGAGCAGCTTTTGTAGTTTTATCAGGCTTCATCCACGCTTGACCAAGGAACTCTCTGGAATTTTAAAATCATGCATAAGGTCAAGATATCTGAAAATGCTATTTATTAATTAATAATATTGATACTCACTCGCTAGAAATTGACACAAATATTTGATGATCCACATATGTCATTTGTTCAGCAATTTCCAAGGCAGATAATGTTTCAATATTTTCTTTTCCAGGGGTCTGTAAGTAGATTATCAATTGAACATATAAAAACAATTTAAGGCAATGATTTCACAATAACCTTTTAACATTTTATATTGATAACAGGAAAGATATAAGAAAAAACAAGAATAAAAATTTTAAATCTATCTACAATTTAACAAATCTGTAATTATTCAAATGAATTTTGAGATTAATTGACCATAATAAATCAAACCCGCTATGAAAATAATTAAGTTGTATACCATTGGAGGTGCTAGAAGAACATCCAAGTCAACTTTTGCATGCTCTGGTTCTTCTTTAGTAATCAGACGTAATAATTGTGATGCAGCTTTATGTTCTGCAGGTAGAAGGTTGGGACTGTAGCTGATGTCATCTAAGAATTCTATGGTCAGATTTTTCAAGCGTTGATCCATTTCAAAATCCTTGAAAGAACAATTGTAATGAAACAATAAATTTAAGCAATTTAATTGAAGTGATAGATAATTGACATACATGGTCTGTCTAAAAAGTATCAGGAACAATTTTTTCCCAGCGAGACTGTATATCGCACTGCAAATGCACTAAGCAATCTTAGTAGTTCAGTCAAAGACACTTGCACGCGTACTCTTGAGGACCTTCCGGAATCTGCCTTCCAGGGAGCCTTCGAGTGTAGGGAAAGCCACAGGAAAAAGTGTGTCAATGCCCAAGGAATGTACTTCGAAGAATATTAAGGTTTTGTAACAATATCTCAAATAAATCTATTTTTCTGAAACTTTTCCTGATATTTTTCAGACAGACCATGTATAATAGATTAAAGAAAATTTAGGGAAAACACTTATAAAAAGAGAAATATTTTAATATAAATATTAAATATAAAAATAAATTATAATTTAGAAAAATTTCAAATAATAGCTCCTTTAATAGTCATCTAAATTTTTATTAAATTCCTCAAGTTTTGATCAACAATTAAATTGACTGATAGAAGAGGAAAATATTTTTCAGTACCTGGGCATGCTTAGAAACCCAGTGCCGTAGGACATTTAGTACCCTCATGGTAGCAGCAGTAGACATTACAGATTCTTTCCTTCGGTTTCTATCACGACAACTTCCCCTCAATCCTGCTATAGAATCTCCTCCAACACTGCATCTGGCTCCTCCAGCAGCTACTTTTGGGCCACCACTTCCAACTCCTGACATTAGATTACTAATTGGCCCTCCTGTTCCTCCAGCTCCTACTCCAACCCCAACATCACGTGGGTTGCTAGATGCTGATGTAGCTATAGCAAATGCAGCTGCAGCTGATGAAGTGCTGCTCCTGTAGGAATGAGAGAATAAGAATATTGAGAATGTAATTCCGTTAAGAGAGGGTTAATAATCATAATTGATTAAATTGTATACTTTAAGCAAGCAGTTTTGTCAAGTGTACTTCAGAATAGACCAAAAACGTTGCTCTTTTGCCAAAGACAGTAAATAGTTCTCAAGTAAAATAAATTCAAATCCAAAATTTTACTTGGAGTAAAAACAAAACTAAAGAAATATGTGATGTAACACTTTAAAAAGAGAATATTTCAATGAGAAGGAAACCTAAACCATCATCAATATTGAAAACTATATACAAGACAAGGAATGAAATGCGTTTCAGATTAAGAAATATTGAGAAAAATCACAAAAAATGAAATAAACAACTGCTTTTTGGATGAATAGAAAATTAAAGCATGAATAAGCAAAGATTTATGTCAAAATGAAAATTGATGATCTATTTTTTTGCTTTGATGCATTCAGTGCTCAGAGTGTTTAAAAAGTATAATTTAAAGATGTTTAGAAACAGGTTATTTAATGGCAATAATGAAATAATTTTAAGTAAGTTTGCTTTAATTCAATTTATTTGGAAAGAAGCAAGCCGTAAAAGAGACTATAAGGAAGAAGAAAGAGTAATACCGTCTACAGTAATACCTTGCAAAACTTATTTCAGTAATAGCCTATTCCAATAGCACCTATATTATCAGAATTAAACCATTTCCTTCATCTATTGGAGAGTTCACAGAGTGTGAATTCTGCTTCTCCTACTGTATCGGTAAATTTGTGCACTTTTAATCCATTTTTGTGGATATTTTGAGCTAAAATTGCAATGCATAAAGAAAATTTGAATTTTTTGTGTAAAACTATTTCAATTACTCAATTAACCATCATATTTTTAATTCACAACTAAAATAAATTTATGCTGAGGTTTTATCTTTAATCTTTTATGTATCTCTTTTTTTATTTGATAACAAATGCAAATGATATAAACCAAGTTGGAAAGTGTTATGAATATATGAAGTTGTATCATTGAATCTTATAAAACAATTTCAGAGAATTTTAAGTGACTCTTGGATTACTTGCAATTATAAATCAAAGTTAGTTAATATTGACAAATAGCCGCAATTTCAAACCAAGTTAGAAAAGGCTAAATCTTAAATAGGTGCCCTTAAAACAAGCATTTAGAGTTATTGATTAAAGTGCATTAAATAAGATTTTAAAAATTAAGCTGTAACTATAACTTGTGTATGCTATGTATTGGTTTCTTTGATTTAATTAAAAAATCAATCAGTAGCAAGAGCCTTCTAAACTAAAGCCTTCTAAATCGCAACAACAGGTGTAGACCTTTCAAATAAATGAATGAGTATATCACTAAACAAACATACAATTAGCAGAATACCAACAAATTTTGATAATCAAACTCAGGATATTATATAAATAGATGCAGAAAATAACTGTAAAGACAAAATTACCAGATAGAAAATGGTGTTTAAATTCAAAGATCTACAAAGTTCTAAACTACTCATAGCCAAAACAGAAACTATATAATTTAGTTTTTAATTAGAAATTCCTTTTAAATAGAGAGAAGGAAAAACTATTTATTAAATCTTTTTCTTTATTTAATAGTGTTAATCTTTTCCTGTTTATTTTAACCTTGCATTTAAATAATATAAATTCTGCTATTAAGCAAATTAAATCTTATTTTATAATTCTATCTCTATGATAAGAAATATTTCAAGCTAGTGGAAGCAGAGGATTGTATTCAAAGCTAGAAATAGATAAGCTAGTTGGAGATAGCTATGGAGTCTAAAGATTTTCAAAGTTTGAATGATGCAAATAAGGCGATGTCTCTTGCTTGCCACCATGCAAATATGATAATAGATACAAAATTGGTGCCAATATAAGTCACCCAGTGGCTCTTCCATAAGGATAGAATTCTAAATATCTCTGAATGTTCTATAAAGATGTATACACTCATTATAGGAAAACTATGTAACTAGCCAATCTATTAATCTCATTCTGTACTTTCTGCATCATTTACTCACCAAAGTGGATCATGTCCAATGCTGATCAAATCAAGGAAAATGAAGTAAAAGTATTATATTTCCCCTTTCAGAAATTAAGAAGTGCTAACACAGTAAATAGATAACACCAATAAGAAGTACACACATGCATTTGAAGATATGATAGATTTCATGCCAAATATAGAAAAATTTGGATTGATTTAAGAAATTCACCTGATTATGATGAGTTGTGATCACAATTGATGAATAAAGACTGATTTGGAGTTTTGTTCAAAATATAGATCATTTGACATGAGAAGAAAAACTGTGCACATATTGGAGACAATTTGAAAACAGCCTTCTATGAATCATGATACTAATGAATAGAACACTTGTAGTGTTTCCTGATAATGGGCATGATCTATCCATTGAAATTTTATTCAATACATATCAATTATAGTTTTTATAGAGTAACAATGAAAATAATCTAAACCAAGATTAAGGAACACCTCTTAAAAGTTATACAACATAAATATTTCATGCTTCAAAATGAAATTCTCTTACCTCCTCTGAGACTGCCTGAATGATGTAATCACTACTCCTGCTTTACTTGAATTCTGTGGTGAATCGTGTTGAAAACTTGGTCTCTGTGAAACACTAGCTCCTGCAAAATCTGAATCAGCTCCAACTGATCGGCGGGTTGCATAGTAACTCTGGTGATTGAAAGGCAAATCAAAAAATAAATAATACATTTTAGATGAAAAACAGATGGTTAAATTTATCTTAGATACTTTTCAGGGAACTTAGTAAATACTGAATAGTTGACATTAGTAATTCCATCAAGATGATAGCATTAATATCTACAACTAAGCGCTTTGATCCTTAATTTTTGAGTCAGTGCTCGACACTCTGAAAAGGAGAAAACTCATACTTTACTAATTTTACTTTAGTTGCTTTCATTGAATTTACAAGTACATAGGTTTGGAATGTTAAGAGCTAACAGATCAATCTTGGGTAGCAGTTAGTGTTCAACAGAAAATTCAGTCTTCCAGACTTAAAGGGACTCCCAGAGAACTCTCCCTTCTCAAATTCCACACTATCTTTAAAATTTCCGAAACTCCCTTGCACCTTCCCTTTCCCCTTGATTGGAATGGTAATCACAAAGTGCGAATTTTTATACGAAAAAGTTACCAAGTGCCTTGACCCTCCAATAGTGGTAGGGGTGATTGGACGTTATCCAAGTGAATCCGTTCGAGGATCCGTGCTGCCTTCTCCACATTGGGAATAGGAAACATCCTCCTCATCTTCCATTGGATGCAGTAGACACACCTGCTTAGTGCTGGTTATTTCCTTCATCGAGGTTTAATTCAAGTGGACAATACGTACATGCAACGTCTCGAATCTCATCCGCGAGTCCTTTCTCGACTCCATGAAATTCGTCTTCATCTCCTATATAGCCACCCACCTTGGTCGTAACGTAGTGCTGGCGACAGATTGTGTGCGCCCTTCAATCATCTTTCCCCTGTCCGATATCTCTTCCTTACTGGTCTCTCGAGACTCAAGTCTCTTCTACAGGTCATATGATTGGATGCACCACAATCCAACGACACATTCTGATCATTAGCGTTGGTATTTAAGGCGCACAGAATCCTATAAGAGTTAGTTACTATCGTTACGGTGGCTTTTCTGCCTTCAATTCCATCGCCATCATTCTCTTTGGCCTTCGGGCAATTCCGTGATATGTGCCCCTTTCCTCCACAGGCGTAGCACCAAAATTTCTTATACGCCGCACCTTCCCTCTCTTCATCCTCTCCAGTAACTTCCGCCCAGATTGCTCTTGATCCTCGATGCCCTCAAAGCTTGATCATCATCATTAATCATTTCTCTCTTCCGCGAGATTCAACAGTTTTTCCTCAAAGTGTTAACTTGGCTTTTACCCTTCGATCTCTCTCTCAAGGTTCCTGATCAGTCCTTTGTATTTTCTATCGGCAACCCCAGCAAATACATTATCCGAGAACGAGAGCTAGTACTTCCGTTTTTTTGTTAGGGGGTTGATCGTATTTATGTATTCCTGAATGCTGATTTCCTCCGTTTTGCGAAGACTAACGAGATCTCGTAAAAAGGTTTGTTTTAGGAGCCCGTAATCCGTACGAAGTAGCCTTTCCTGTTGATTAGCGTCCACGACGGAATAATCCCAATCATACATAGCATCCCAACAAGCCAATCATAGGCATTAGGCAATGTTCTCGCAAAAATCGCCCATTACATTACCCTGTTAGTGTCCCGGTTTAGCAATGGACACTTTACGCTTTCGACGTATTCATGCCATGCCGCCATAGCTGTTCAAAGATATCTCCCACGAGTTTGCATTTAAATGGTTTCACTCCACTGGTTTGTGAACGATGTATCTAATTTTTCGCAATTCTTGGGCCCAAAACCTGTTAGAAATCATCGAGTTATGTAGCTACTCTCCTAGTACGTGCACGAGGATGGATGAGGTTAATAATCCCAAACGGACCGTCGAATCAAGCGAAGTACATTTGATTATTCGAATAATGCCTCTATTTGTACAAAACAACAGAGCATCATCCTGCGTACTTACATGGTATGCAAAACGCTATTATATTAACTGATTCTATAATATATCATCGCCATATGCTTCAAGAATCTAGTAGTTAATTTAACTGAGTTACTGAAGGAAAATGGATTATTGTAAATAAGAAAATTACATAAAATAAATCAATATTAATACACAACTATTTTGTTACCAACTATAAATAATTTAATTGAATTTTCAGTAATGTCGATCCTGTTCTTTAATTCTTGAAAATATAGCATTTACGAGCATGTTTTATGTTGGTATTTTGAATATATTTAGTTAAAGAAAACATAAAGTAAGGCAAACCTGTATCACAGCTGATGTCAAATTGGTTGTAGTTGTAATGGAAGCTGATCTTGATCCAGCTCTTTCTATTTGGGGAATCTCACATTCCTCAGGATCTTGCTCCATAACAAATTCTGTTCGCTCTGGCTTTGTGATTGTTCCCTAGAAATAAATATTCAATGAAAGATTCATGGGATATAAAATTCAAATTTTCATTACTTTTAAAAATCCTGAGACAAACTTAATGAAAGAAAATATTCCAATGGATGTAAAGTTATCTATTATTAATATTAATGATGATGTATTCTTTATCTTCTTCGATATTATTAATTTTCATCAATTTATCACTTACAGCTATAGTTCTAATTACTGTCACTTGAGATCTTGGTTTAGGGGTTTCAATGGCTGGTGACGCCTGTTTCTCTGCCTTCTCATGGGATTCTTGTTTTTCTGATTTTTCCGGAGTTGCTGGTTTATCTGTCTTTGTTTGTGCTTCCTGATTATCTACAATATCCTCACTTTTCCCTTGTGAATCAGAATCCTTTGGTTGTTGATCAGTCTCTTGGGAATTAACTTCATTATTTGATCCAACTAGGGTAACACTACTGAGATTGCTTGGTGAAGATGGAGCACTTATTGTTGTATCTAGATTAGCAGAAATTATGAATCGAGAGCTAGATTATGTCATAATTATATGTTATATATTTACTTGCAATAATGAACTATGTTATCTATATCGCATGATAAATGTAAGCATAAAATTTACTGTTCTCATTTAATTCGATAAACAAGGTAAAAATTCCTCAAAATAAAACATGTTATCATTCCAGTAAAGCTACTTGAATATTTGCATTACGATCACATTTTTATACAAATTCGAATTAATCAAATTTATATTACAGTGTATTTATCTGTGGATTAAATTAAGAAGAATGTATGAATAACATATATATATCCTCTTTAACATTATTATGTACCTGTAAGAGTCTCTGCACTAGAAGATACTGCTATTGTGGTCTTCGGTATGGTAAGCAAATGTCGTGTATCTTCAGCTTCAACTTCTGTACCAACTCTCAAGGTTACACTCTTTCTATGACTAGTGGATGGAGATGGCATTGGAGACCCTGATGGAGATGCATGATATCCAACTATCATTGGCCCCTCACGAATCTGTTGCAATTCACGCTGCTCCTCTTCAACTGCATATATATAATACAAAATCAGCACTTGCTCATGAAAATCAGTGCCAAGGAGATGGTTCAAAATACTGTTCTACCAAAAGCATTTGAATTCAATGTTCCTGTTGAGATAAACTCTGTTTAAATGATAATTGAGATATGATACTTTATGAGCAAATGTTTTCACTGATCTAGTTAGATTGAACTCTGATAATGACAGTTATGAAAGCTATAAATTCATATTATCAATGGCATCATTAAAGTAAACTTATTGTTACATAGCTTATTAAGTCATGACAAGAAGGAAGTGCATGAGATGGTGACCTATCATCTGAGACCCATAGAGTAATTATGAAAATTATAAAAATGTTCAAATTCTTGTTATATGTGTACCATAATACTTGAAGATTTAAAAAGGGAATGAAAAAATGGAATGAAAAATTATTATGATGGATAAAGGGTGAATAAAATAAATATAGTCAAATATTGATAAAGATAAGAATGTACGAGGATAGATAATCTATATCTATAGGAATAGAGAAAACTGTGAAATTTAGGATAATTTCAAAGCAAATGAAAAAATTTAATGATTTTTATCAAATAATTTCAAAAATTACAACCTGTGTCACTTGTTCTCATATCTTTAAAATATATTTAGCATAAGCACAATTTAATTATGTCTATTATATCCTATGTCAATAACAAGATATAAAATAAAAATATGAGTTACAATTAAGGGTAAATTTACACAAGATTTGGTATTCCATGTCCCTTTTATTTTCTACGTACAATTTCTCCTTCAAGTACAATGAATATCATGTTCTTCCTAAATAGGCAGATTATTACGTTTGGCAAATATTTATGTAAAGAATTTCAAGGGTTCTAAAATTTAAGTAATAATCTATCTATCTTGTCAAATTTACTGTATTATTTTTGTTTTGATTTCATAACATCATATCCTGAAAGATCGGTTTTATTAAAAAATTTAGCTTATCAGCAAGATTAAAACATTGTAATTCTTAACTGATCATGGTATATTACATAAATGTTATGTTAATAAGTTTTAAATTTCATTTAAAATCCAATTAGTTAGTAATATCTGAAGATTTAATTAAATAATGTTCTTGAATTTTTAAAATTCAGTACCATTTATTCTTTTTGTTTATTTAAGGATGTATCAGCCGCATCTTAGTTTTGAATTCAATAAAGTATTCTACAGGAGATTATTAATATGGGTGCATGGAAAAGATGCATACAACAGGCATTGTAATATCTATTACCTACTTACTTCATTCATGTGTTATAAGGAAAGCAAGTAACCTTCTATTCTAAAGCGAAAAATTTAAGTATGATTTGGAAGAATAAATTGCTGCATGTCCCACTAAAAGCTTCATTTTTATACTGATAGCTCAAAAGTTGGCAGTGCAGGCATTAGGTATCAAGGAATTTGAATGTGCATCTACTAGGCAATATTCCACTATTCTTACACTTCCTAAAACTGCATCTCCAGTGACCTTTAGGAAAAGCCTGTGAGTCATAACTGTGGCTTCGGTCTCTGTCGCTCTCAGATCCATAACCTGGAAATTAGTTTCTTTAATGTCATAAAACATTCTAGAAGAGCTGGTATATCCTGGTATTGTAAGCTATGAAAACATTCTTAAAACATAAGAAAAAGAAATTATCAATGAAAGAAAAATAAATGGTTAATGACTTCTAGAATATTTGGATTTATCTTATAATATCTTACACATAAATTTTTCTTCATTATGATGATAATGGAGATGTATGTTCTTTTTCTGGAAGTATCGAATAAATAATTGTGAAAAAATGGTTTTCAATAGCCTGAATAGGCTTAGGTGTGAAATTTTTTATAAAACTAATGAAATTTTAATAGTATATGAATTTAAGTTGCTCTATTGGCATTAAAACTTTAACTAACAGATGATATTTTTATTTGATCCTATATTGAACATTAAAAAGCTGAATGCATATCTTTATTATTCGCTTAGGTATTAATAATTGAAATAAATCCTTAGCTCTATAGCTATTATGCTTACAACCTCATTTTTTAAAAATCTATCTTTCAGACATTTATTATTCAACTAGAAGGTCATTGTCATTTGCAATTCCTCGCAGTGAAATTAATAAGGATGTAGTTCTTTTGACATTCAACAACTATTCTTACAAAGTTTAATGGACTATGAAATTACATAGCTTCTGATAGTTGTGCTATAATCAATAATATTGAATAGGTATACAGTAGCTACTGCCTCAATATTAACATAGTGCTCTTGTGTCTATCTCTAATCCTCTCTAAATTTGTTTAATGAATTTACATAGCCATATTTAATAGAAAATAATATTGAGTGTTATTTGTTTGAAGATGCAAAACAAATTTATTTTCCTCCGATATTCAAGAACCAACAAAATTATGATCGGTTCATTCAAAGTTCATGATTCTCTAAAGGAATAGAATATTCCATTAAATATAATTGTGATATCAAGAAATCTGTAGATGTATAAGAAACTAATTGATTTATATGGTAAAGAAAAATTTAGGAAATGAAGATCAATTTTATCTTATTTTGTTATTATATTTGTATCCTGTTAATCATATTCCTGTTTCAACAGCCAGCTAAATATTAGTTTGATATCTTATGCAATTTTATGGCTTATGGATGATTTTTCTATATATCCTGTCCTGTCTTGAAGAAATTTGACCTGAGAGATTATTGCTTCAATTGCATAACTTTTGTAAAATAAGAGTGGTTTATGCATGTAAGCCTCTCTCTTGCCTTTGGAATATGTATTGTATAAAACTCTACACCCTGTTAACTTTTAGGAGATTTGAAAATGACATATTAATGTAAGAGGAAACTGTCAATATTCACCTTCTTCTATGAAATTATGATTCATCTCTCAGAATATCTTCAGTTCATGGTTCTCATAACATATAAGTTCATTACAGGCAATATATCTATCCTAACTAAAGTTTCAATGACATGTGAGAAGGGAAAAATTACTACGTGAGCTATGTGAGGGCAATCTAACCTTTCATCATGCCATTAAAGCATTGTAGTTGTGGTCATGTTTCTATCAAAAAATTTAAAAATTATTCATAAAAAGTGTTTTAAGAGCTTGCATTGCTTGTTGAGACATTCACAGGTGGAAAAGTTACTAAGATCATGCAATATTGATTATCAGCAGGGAAATCATTTTTCTGAGTTTTCTATGAAAAATATTATGAAAGCTAGGAACTCTATTAAAAATGACCAATAAAAATAAAGGAACTCTTTGGAAGGATGATAGATCATTTTAGGAGGAAATGTCGTATATTATAATGAGATATTTTGAGGCAAGAAGAGAAAAATGGCAGGCAAGAGAGTGAAGTGTTTTGGTTTTGGTTAATGATAATTTGCAATGATGACATATTTTCAATGTAAAATCATTTTATAGCATATTGTTATAATTAATGGAAGGAGATTTTTAAGGAAAACAGTTATGGGTGAAATATCAGAAATCAGTACTTTAAGTGGATTGTGATTCTATTATCTGTATTTATAAAAGTTATACTGAAAACCAATCAGACCTGAGACAGAGCTAGCTCCACTTGTCCTTCGTGGTGATACACTGCTTCTCCTCCTCTCACCATCATATAAGAGAGATAGACCCCCTGAATGAGATGTGCTGTGATCATCTCTTCCACTAGTGAGAACATCCAGTGACCTGATACGAAAAATATCCAAGAATTCCATATTAAAAAGGAATAATTGATGAAGTGCTTACAAATGAAAATTGACATACATTTTAAAAATATTTAATTGCAATATATAAACATCATTCGATTTGAATTATTCTGTAATGAACTGATTTTTTATTGATTTGTGCACATTTAAAAGGATATTGAGTGAATTTATTGATCTATATTACACAGCCACCTTTAAGAGACTCAGAAGTTTAGAATATTTAATCAAGTTTCATAGACTAACACATTTTTTACTCATCAAATTTGACATATCATTTATAAGAACAAAAAATAAATTTAATATTAGTAATGAAACACAAAAACTTACTTTGAATAAATCTAAAAAGACAATAGTTTATCTGTCTTCTTTATTTTTGTGAATAAAGATTTTCATCCTATTCATATTCTATTAATAATCTGAACTGATAATTATATTTTCTGAGCTAACCATTTCCTTTATATACATTCAGCTTCTTCAAAAATTGACCAATAAAATTTTCAAATTGTTTAAATTTCCTTTAGATATTTGATGATCTGTATGTCATGATATATATGTCATTCTAGGTTGAATTTTTTTAAAATAAGTACATTAAAAAGTTCGAAATCAAATGAATAATTTTTATTATAAATCTAAATTAATATAATAATAAAAAAGAATTAAATTTTATATAAATATATTTTTAAAATTATGAATCAGTGATACTTACATGACTGATCCTAATGTATTTGTCTGAGCCTCGGGTGGATCAGAATTGTAAAATACTTTCTTGAGAGCTTCTAAAACAGTTACTCCATCAGTGAAAACACGATACGTTAGTAGAAAAGTATTTAGAAAATCAATTGAGAGAAACCTAAGGTCAGTCAGTCGCTCTAGAAGTCTCTCAGGGGTGGCATATCTTATCTGTGGCACCTGATGTGGTATAAGGAAAGCCATAATTTATTTCAAATTCTAAAATAAAATAGATTTAAAAATTTGATTGATTCATGTTCATATCATTACCTTGCATGAATTGAGTGTTCTGCTAAATCGGATATCGACATCATCTTTAAATAATTTAGGGTCATTTTTAATAGACTGTGGCATTGTAACTGATGATGTATCGGACATAGAGCTATGTAGAAGATCATTGAAGTGAACATTATCCATGCACTGAAAAGAGATATTTAAAAATAAAAATGATTTCAGTAAGGTTTTTATAAGAATTAATAGGTTCCTATGAATCAAGGAAATGAATAAAATGAGATAACATTTATGTTGTCTTTCAGGGTTTAAATTGATGCTTGGTAGATTATTAAATAACCCAAATTTTTCATTGAGATGTAAAACATTGATTCCATAAAAACTTCCTTAAGCTCAATGAATGTAAAATTTTAAATTAAAAATTTATATTTACATTATTACATACAGTTTTGGTGATTGAAAAAATATTATTTAAGTAGCATATTATTTCCATCTTACTTGACTAATGTCACTGATCCAAGCAGCCTTCTCTTGCATTGTTGGTGCTGCCAGATGTACAGTCACCTGAGGCCCAGATTTTACATCCAATATAATTTTGAAGTCTCTATTATGATAGTCTGAACCACCTCTATGATGAGAACTTCCACTTGAGGTTGCGTTGCTGCTTGTCTCACTGATACCACTTGATTGACTGGAAACTGAGCACACTGAAGATTCTACAGGAAAATTTTCATGATTTAATGATACATTTGAATCATTCTTGAAGGCATATAACTGTATGTGAATGGTGACATAATTGTGACATATATTTAAGTATGATGTTATATGGATAAATTAAAATAATCATTTAAATTTTGTTCTACATTTTTATACAATTTTTTTAGTTATCATAACTTAAAAAATGATGCTTTCTGTAGAGATATTGATTATTAAAATTAATTTTCTTTTTTTATAATCTACTATCTTTATTTAATAAAATAATACGATTATGATTTTCATTTATGATCAATGATGTGATTGGGTATACATATATATGAATAAAATTAATAGAGGAAGGCGTAGTTTGGTTGAACTCCATCTACATATCAATAATAAAAAAATGGGATTGTACTTTTCCCACAAATTTTCAATTTCAGACAGCCAGTTTCAGCAAATGATCACCACAAGCAGCTGATGGCAATTACTTGCTTGCAATATACAATATATATATATATATATATATATATATATATATATATATATATATATATATATGAAACCGAGGGGCAACAAATTATAGCCTAAATGATTGAAAATATTATTCATTAAGCAATTTTTGCAAGCATAAAGTAAAAAATTATAAATAATCAAGGATGTATGAAGGTCATGATTGTTTATTAATTTTGGCATAAAATTCTTGAAACATAAGTAAATAATTTGATTGATTGGAAAAATTTTATGTATAAATAATAATTTATATATAAAAATCGATTACCATCATCATCATTTACTCCATGGTCATTTGGATCTTCTATCAGGAGTGCATCTGCCAGAGGAATTTTTCCCACATCTGGAACTAAATGTAGTCTTCCTCCAGAGGTTCTATCAATTCAAAATATAGAAAGGTAATTTCAACATTTTTTTGATTTTGAATACATACATATATATACACACACACACACACATGTAACAATATGAAAATGGCACAAAAAGAGTAAAACATGACTATACATACTGCAAACGTTTCAAAATTTAATGAGTGATTGTAATATATACCTTGTAGCCAGGATCAAGTGATTGGAGAATAGAAAACACTGCCTCAAAGCCTCCTTTTCACTCTTAAAATTTCCAAGACGACTGCGTTGTGCTCTTGGTTTTTCAAATGGGATCTGGATTAGGCTACCTAAAGTGGAAAATAACTTAGTTTGTTAAAAATAATGCCAGACAAACAATTATCATTGCAACAAAAATTTTCAATGAAAGCCAAATTTTTTATATTTAAACTACGAATATTTCTCTATTTCCTATTTACAATGAAACGCGTGTTATAGAAATCACTAATCAAGTTAACCTAATAATTAAAACTTTTGAAAAGCAAGTGTCATATTAAGGATGAAATGGAACCATTGGATACGGAATTTAATATTGAAAATTCCACAATATTTCCATTTTATAATATTCCTATGCCAAAAATAATAGGTACGAATTACAAGTTATATCGCCGGTGCGTCGAGATTGCCTTCCATGACCAACAAGATATTAGCCCCTTAATTAAGCAACACCCTTAGCACAAATGTACAGCACGTTGCATATGTTACAGTTACATATTGCCCTCGTATCTCTTTACGTTACGAATAAGTCATCTCGCGACCATTTCAAATAAAAACTATGAAATAAATATATGAGACACTTTTTAACATTTAACTTATATGAGTAAGAGATAACTACGAACATCTAATCAAACTAAATATGTCTTTCGTTTGCAACAAATTTACGACCTTGTAGTGATTATTTTGCAGAGGTTGAATCGGTCACTCTACTGAAGCTCCCTTCGGTTGCAATTTGGATGAAAAATGTTGCGTAGGAGAGAGTAAAAGTACGTAATTATTACTGAAAGAAATTGGATAATCACAGCGCAGCTAGAGGTTAGTTGCGCTCTGCGTTTCGTTTTCTATCCAGCGTCCCCACGTGTGGTCCAGAAGGGAAAATTAAGGTAGAATAAAGAACGAAATATCGTTTGAATCAAATAACTGTGAATTTAAATATCGTTCTAGAACTCTATATTACTCCTTACTTTGGCGTAGATACGAAATAAAGCGATACCTCAACACCGTACTGATACAACGGAAAGACATACAATTGCCCCAAGATTGAGAAAAATCGTGCAATAAAACAGTACAGAATAAATAACAACTTGTGTTTTTGTCTCTGCTGAAATTCTAGGCAAATGTTATGATAAATTCTTCAACATACCAGACCATCACATGTTTACTATGGTCTGAGTGGAATATTCACCAACTTGTTGAGTTTAAGATGGCTAAAGCCGTGCGCTTGCGCAGGTCTTCATCTCCTCCCAGAACGACTTATTTTTTCTCCTTTCATCAGCTGCGCACTCGACACAACACAGGAAGAGATGGGGAAGTTCCTATAGCTCACAACCAATCAATTTTCTACTCACAGAGATGCACTCTACAACGGAAAATGGCTAATTAACGAATGTTTGAAAATATAGCCGGTATGTGACAATAATGAGTGAAAATGAAGATAAAAAGCAATTTTTTATGAATCTTCTTTTCGATTTTACACTTCAGCATCTATCTCTTCTATATTCGGGATATCTATTATGACGCACATCATATTGCTAATATGTCGATACTATTAAAGAAAAACTCTCAACAGTGTAAAATGTTGGAATTCTAGTAATAAAAAGGAAATAAAATAAAATTTTTCATAAAAATTCAATCACAATGAGCAATTTATTGTAAAATGTAATTAAAAGGGAACTTTCGAAAATCACTTAATTCAGGGGTTGAGAATAAATATTTATGAATATGATACTAGTTTGCGGGTTTTAGCGTGAGAGTCTTTAAGAATGATAAGTCATAAATGATATCAAAAGAAAAAGAAGAAAATTATAATTTAAATTGAAATATTTTCTAAAATAAAAAATACGTTAATTATTTGCACGAAATTTAATACGGGTTATAAGTGTCCTTTACTCAATTTAAAGATATCAAACCGACAGACTGTAACAACATAAAGACGAAAATTTTTCTTGTATATTATTGCTTATGATATAGACAAATGAGAATCAATAAACAACCTTTAATGGATTGAATAACTATATATATTATCGTTAATAATTTTTTATATCCCAATTAAAAGCATTTTACTCTGGTATTATTTTCAAGATTTCGTTTTGTAGTTATATGATCTGTTATAAACACTACAAATCCATAATAAATATCCTACGCGAGAGATTTTACTTCAGTCTAAAATTAATTGATCCTACTAACTGTCAACCTTATTATTTTTACAATCATTCAAAGAGGAGGTACGTTTGTTAGAAAAACTGCAAATATTAACAATTTTAATAACATTTCGGGCCAAAGACGTATATTTTTATAACTACTTCGAAAAAAATAACCTTGAGATAATCCAAGTAAGTTTATCATTTCTGGACTCAATAGAAATATTGATTTCTGTACAGGTTTCTTCTCACAGCTTGTGATTCTTTAGAGCAGATTCAGGCGGCTGAGAGCTATCTCGATAACTTTCCTGTTTTTTCGTAATCAATTCGCATCGAAGAATAAACAAATGATAGAGACATTGCGTAGTTTAGAGAGTAGTTCCCTAAGAAGATTTCGCTTTCACTCTCGTTGGTCCAGGCATAGGTCAGAAGGGGAGAGGTGGATTGATCCGCTCTCTCAGATATTCTCGCTAGTTGAATGTCGTGCCATTTTACATAGAATGTGTAGATGTGTAAATAGAGATTGTCATGTTAATTTCATACTCCTCGATAAATATCCCCGTTCCCGTTAATTCCGTTAAATTTCATTAAAGAATTTAATCAATTAAAAGTCGCTCGAATCACTTATTATTATTAGTACTTTACCAGTTTAGATATTTCCTTTTCTGGTTGTATCTCCAATGGTCGAAAGTATTTAGTTGCATCTAATCCTAAGTTTTAACCATTTTCAATTATTGTTTACTCATACATTAATTTAAAAAGATATTGCCAACTTCAGTGGCAGATGTGATATATGATCTAACAGATTAATACAGAAGAACTCTACTGTAAGGAATGATTCTTTTTTATCTGATCCTGCGGATGCAAAATTTTCCGTTAGAGTATCATTAAAGGAACTTCGAAATTTACAAAGGTGTGCTTCTACCGGTAAACGAACCCAGTACCCAGTAGAAAAAATTTATACGCGTTGCTCACTTGGCTATGTGGTAGTTTTTGAAAAAAAAAGAAAAATATAAGAAATATAAAAATAAAAGAAAGTATCATATTTAATGCTTTTTCATCCCTAAGAATAATGTTCCATATAAAATGTTTATTAATAGTATTTATTATTGTTTAATAATGACTATAACAAAATTTAGTCGATTTTTTATGCAAGCTACCTACGGCGACGTTAAAAATAACCCTAATTCCAGTTCAAGAGAAAGGGATGTAAAATAAACCTGATTATTAGTTTTCTTGTATCAGCAGTCTCTCCACTACATAAAAACTTAACTCAAAAGCCTTTCGATTGAGAATCAAAAATTATTTTAAATTTTATTAAACACTCCAAGAGGTGAAAAATCAAAATAATATGCGTTAAATACATCATCATAAGGAATTGTCTAGATCAACTGTACGAATTTAAGAAGAAACTAGAATGAGCTTCAATCGAATGTCGCAAAATTAAGAGTTTAAATTAGAGTTTACTTAAAGAGCGGCACAAATTTTTTAGACATCTTGCCATAACAATCGTATAGAAGAGTACAATTTGCTTCCTGTAAAAAGGTTAGGACTCATAAAAATGAAATGCAATATCAGGTATTTAAATTTCTTTTCAGATCGATTGTTCCCTAGTTAAATATCGTTTATATACCGTTTAAAATTTTCTCGGAGTAAAAAATTTTTAGCAGCTTTAGTTTGAAAGATATATTGGTAATTAGTAGAATATGATGACTGGTGGAAAAAAATAAAGATAACAGTCCATTTTTTTCTAGGTTAACAAAAGCTCTTGGGATCTGAGACAGTCTATAGCGAAAGGGACAAAGTAGCACAGACCACTTAACCCCTTATCAAGACGCCTTAACACCGAACAGTTATTCCTTACCCTTGCATAGAACATCGATTAGTTGATTTTACAGGTTTATGTAACTTCACAGGATATATAACACGATTAATTAAAACAAGTTATGATTATGAATTAATGAATGAACTGATGAGAGATACTGCTTCTATCGGTTTATTTAGAGAGCTTACCAATCTTTCTCCAAAAGTATAAGTTGAACTTAAATTTAAATTAATTTATCGGACTCGTGAACTATGTTATGATAGAGATATCCTGTTATTTGGAAATGATACAAAAAGTCAACTAGGAATTATCGGTACTATGATATATCAATTTCAGTGTCAAGTAATCTCAACACCTATTGAAAGCACAACTATAGGAATCAGTTTACTTTTCTTATTGTTAATAAAATTGCTAGCTAAGTATCAAAGTGCTAAAAACAGATGATGGAAGCGTATATAGTAGACATAGTACACATTTTCACAATCTAAAACTATTCCATTATAAAAAATATATATATTATAATGAAAAATTCAAAAAGTAAAGAGCGAGATACACAAACAGTCCATAAATATGATAAAAATGAGTTTAAGTATAGATATAGATTTTTAAATACAGTTATAGTTAAGATACTTAAAGTATAGTAACAGTTTCTTAAATTTTAAATTGCTATTATTCGCACAAAGATTTGACGAGTAATTAGTATATATATATATATATATATATATATATATATATATATATATATATATATATATACTTACAAATTAAATAAAGAGAGAATGATGAGAATTCATTATTAAAAAGTTTTAATTAATTTTCTGAGAAAAATATGGATTTTAGAGAACGCTTGAGCCTTTTTTGGTTAGTCAGTTACAGGATCGATCGAAAAAACGGCTGTATAACGAGCTATTTTTTAACATAAACTGAAATAAAATATAACAGTTATATCTGCACATATTGAAAAGAGACTGCAAGTTAAAGATACTGGGTCCAATAGGATAGCAAGTATTGTGCATGTATTTTAGATTTTCTTACACTTCTGATTTTTTCTGATTTTCTCTGGATTAATTTTGGACAATAGTAAAGAAAATAGCGCTTGATGTTATTTTAAGAATGCAGTACATAGCTAAAGAACCTGAAAGCTTTAAAGAATTCTAGAGCAAAGAAGATTACATATCCAGGTATCTCATTGATCAAAATATGAAATTGATCCCAAAGAGTTAAATATTGATCTTATGCAATCTGATTTAGTTGAATAATATTTCTCCAAATGGTGAATATTGAAATTCAGTATGGGATCCATGCAATAGTAATTAGTGGTAAAGGATATTTGCGGAAAATACGGAATGTGGAGATACTGAGGATTAATGGTGGGAGACTGAGTGAGGGATTAAAGAAAGAGAGAATAGCAAGAGGTTAAGGATCGATAGTTGTGACCACCTGTTCCCTTTATTTTTTCCTTATTTTTTTTAATTTTCAGTATTGCTGAACAGCTTCAGACCACGACCGCTTGAGCGCGAGCTCGTCCACAGAATTGAGATGTCCAGATGGTGCTGCCACTTTACCGAGTGGACTATTACGGGACTTGAAATAACAAGTAGTTTAAGCAGAAGACGCTGCGAAGAGCGTTTGGCGCTAGCGCTCCCAATCGTTTGATTTTTCCCGCCAATCATTTTTAATTGTTCAACTTTAGATTTAGTTGTATTTAATGTTGATATCTTAGGAGAAAATAGATTTTATCATATTGATGTGACTTATTATAAGCCCTTTTTTGCTTTAAGTTATTAAAATTATATACGTTAATTAATTAAATTCCTCCGAAGTTTTTCTTAGGGTTCTCCTTTCAATTATCTTTGTTAGATAAAAAAATAAAAGGGTTATGATTTGGAGTGCAAAGAAAAAATTCGAAAATGTATCAGGAAACATTTGGAGTGAATGAAAATGAAATTATATATGAGAACATTTTTAATAACTTATGACAATCGGTTTGATCGAAGAAGAGCTCGATTATTGAAGACATGCATATTTGGGAAGTGATAACAAGTTGCCACTCTAAATATAAGTAATCTATATACTTAAAAACCTTATGTGAGATGTAATAATTGAATGCTAATGGTAATATTCATATAACAAGATGTTGATCAAGAATTTTCCGTGATTCGTGTGGTCATCAATTGAAAGAGAATATATGAAACAAATAAAAATTTCTTGCCACACATAAATGTGTCTATAAACAAATAATTAACTCACATATTCCAAATAAATTAAAATTTATCAGATATATAAAATACATGTTTTGTGAAATTATCAAACGGTATGGAATGTGGATGCATGCATTATTATAAAGGAAGAATAGTGCAAGATTAAAAAAATATGTCGAGATTATCAGTCTTTAGAAAGCTTGAGAAAGAACATTAGAGTTTTGATGAAATAATCAAGAGATTTTGAAAAAAATGAGAAATCCACGTGCAGCTGAAGGAATGCGTCTTGCTCTTAAAGTGAAGCGCCATTTTGAAGGAATGGATTTATGCTAAAAATGTGTACTTGGAGGAAAAGGCAGCTACTTTTGACAAGCTAAGATTTCAACCTATCGAAAAAGCCTTAGAAACACACAAAAAAGTACAAAATAATTCGGATTCAGAAAGATCTTAAAGTTGCAAATATTTTCCAAAAATTTTGTTAGTTATTTTATTCATTGTTTTAATGATTTTTCCAACTTCGATCTTCTAGTTCAATGTGAAATTCAAAAGTTACAAAAACAAAATATATCGCAGCACAGTACTCCCATTTTATCAAAGTAAAAAAGGGCTCAAAAAATTTGGTCAATTTTCATCTTTTGACCTAAACTAAAAAACAATTTTGAAATCATTACTCAGGTCATTCTCATAAATTATTCTCTCTCCATTTTGATTGCTTTTTGAGTATCGACTCACCCTGCCGTACGAACACCTGGTTGACGTCAAGCAGGATGTCGCATCCTTCCACAATCATCCTCTCTACGGCGAGGTTCTTTCGAAGATTCTCAGTTTCGCTGACCTGCGGATTAAGACGGCGATCGGTGGTGGGAATGATGCCAAAGGGGGGTGTCCACAAAAAGAAGATCCAAATGGATTTGTCCCGGAAAAGATGTCTTTTACTCCCCCTTTTACACCATTTTTGTAACGAATTCATTTCTCGTAGGATTTGCAATACTGCTCAAAGACTTTGCGGCATGAACTTGATACGTTTCAATGATAAGAGGCGAGCTCAAATGTTTCATAAACAAGAATTACAGCCAAAAAGTGTAAGTTTAAAGGCCAATTGGATTGAGACAATAAGGAAATATACACGAGTGCTAACAGATTTAAAAATTCGTTTCAAAAGCGAAAGTTACTGTTTTGGTAAGTTTAATCATGGTGCACTCTGTTACACAACCAAAAGTGGGTCGCAGGATAACCACTATTAAGCGAAAGAATCACCTGCTAAAATATAATTTGCTGTAACAATCCAAAAGCATATAGTTAAAGCTAGAACAAACAGAGAAAGTAAATAAATTACTCAACTGATTGTTGAAACGAATCGGGGGTGTGAATCAGTCATTTGAACAAATTTGGAAAAATAAAATTTCAGTTTTAATTATTATTAAGTAATACTGATAAAAAGATAACCAATTTGTATGGACAGAGAAATTAAAATATTGGATTCGAAGATTGAAATTCACCCGCAAAATTATGAGCAATATTGCAAGAAATAAATTTGAAATACGTATATCCGTATGTATTTAATATGATAACTAGTAATGTTTAACAATAAATTGCTATTCCAACATTTACGACTCTTTTTGCAATTAGCAAAGTAAATGTTTAGATTAATTAATTACACTCAGTAAAAATAAACATTGCTAAAATAACTTTTGATTAAAAATACAAAATATATAATTATACTTAAAAATGCCATATATTTCATTTATAAAATTAATAAACAGAATGTTTCGCAATGAACTCCTAGACCTTTTTGTCGACGAATTAATTTATAGATATCAACTTGCTGATAAGTGTGTGAATAGGTAATAGGAAAGTACAAATAGAATAGTGTAATAGGGAATAACAAGTAGAATAGTGAACTAGGGAAGTACAAATTAAAATATGAAATAGCATACACATACATAAGCGATAAATTTGACCTTTTTGCGCAAAAATCTCAAACTATAACTCATATTAATATTCAACTCAGAAAACCATTGTTGGAACAGCAATTTATTCAAGAATTGAGATAGTTACGAATTAGTTTTCTGCTGGTATCTCTCTCACCAGCTTATATGAATAATCATTCATGAATATATCAATGTGAGGTTAAAACAGTTCAAAAGATGCGTAAGATAAAGATATCTAGTGGCACGTTTTTTTTTAATGTGAAAGTGCCGTAAAAGCGGTTTGTGCGTTCAGTTTGCTATGACACGCTATTACGTAACTGTTAGTTTGTACAGAACAATAATAAAAATGGTATGAATCCTCCTGTAGTCAGAATTTGCATCAGAATAAGTCAATAAAGGTCAAACGAATAAAGAAATATTTCAGAGAGAGAAAAGTAATGGGTTTTTAGAAAAGGCATGCGATGTATTAACGAATACGTACCAGAAAACTTATTTTTTTGCCAATATATTTTTGGAAAGATATTGCTTACATTGCTTCCAGTTACATAAAATCGGAAGCACATGAGTTCATAAAATTCAATTGATCATAAGAAAAATAGAGTCTTAACAGTGAAAAACAGTAAAATGTCAAAGATTCACATGCAATTTTTTTTTCAGGAACCGTCTGCAATTATACTTGATATTTGGTTTGAGTAAAGAGGAAAAATTCTTATAGAAAGTCATCGTAACAATTCGTTGTAGATTTTCAGAGCATTTAAAATTATATTAAAAATAGGAAGTATTCACAGGTATTGACAGAGATCCGTGTGAAACCTGCAAACCCTTTCGAATTATAGCTTATTGCTTAGCGTTTCCTCTCTCTTCCGTATGGCGCTGAGATCGCACCTTCCCCCCATGAATTCGCCTTCTCAAGCTACAATCAACGTTTTGCAGGAAGAAGAGAGAAATCACCTATTTTTATCGATACACAAATCGTTCAATCAGAAATTCACTGCCCGTTGAAAAATAATGGGCGTAGACTCATTCGCAAAAGATGGCTGATTGGCGGAAAATAATTTAATTTGCCAAACAGCAGCTAAGGATATGTTCTATTCAATCATAAAGATCATTTATACACCTGAACTGACTTTAAACAGCCTAAATGGAAAATATTTCGTTAATAAAACTTCGAAGGGCAACGTTCGTTGGCACAAGTAGAACATATATGCGAAGATCAATATTTAAAGGAGGATTATGTTCAATTAAGTAGAATTACATCGATTTAAAGGTTGAGACTGATTTAAATTTTTAAATAAGATAAAGATTTAATGGTATTTAATAATAGTTCTTACATAAAAAAGGGAGATTTATCAAATAACTTTCCATAACTAACGTTAGATATAAAACAAATTTAGCCTTTAATTAATAGACAATTCTCGGAATCACTTTGAGAATTTCCTCGATAAATAAAATCAAAAAGTGGACTAATATTATTCGATGCATTCGGAATGAAATATTAATTCGTAATTCGAAAGTATGAGCATTGAAGATGAGTGCAAAGTATATCGTAAGAAGTGCAATGAATTCTTCATTTAAAACTGTAGTAAATAATTAAACGGTATTAGGAGTTTAAAAGAGCAAAGCTGTTTGTGAAAATTCAGATATTAGCTATGATGACTTTCTTTTTGATGACAGAATTACAGAGATGACGAATGGCTCTTTCTGATTGTTTATTGCCTTATTCCCTCAAAAAGCATTAATATCTAATGTGTGGAAAGTACCAAAGTTTTGAAAAGATATCCTATTCTAATTTATCTGAAAACCTTTTAAATGAAGAACCCTTCATTCAGAGTTTTTCTGCTAAATTGTACACACACATTCATGGTGGGAATGAGGCAAACGAAGTGAAAAGAAGTTGAAAATGCGGTTTTCAGAAAGAAATATTCGAATTTGCGAACAACATTCACTGTTTTGCACGTTATCTAAAGGTTTAGACACGGAAAAAAATATTAAAGATCTATTAAAAATTATTATATAATTTTTGAACATTTCAACATTGATTTCTGTCTGAAAATACTATATTTGAAAATTAACTCACTTTATGTTTTCAGGAGATTGACTTTTTATGAGGAAATCATTAAGTCTGTGAATTTAACCCGTATTTATTTAGATATTGAGTGATTAATGGCTTAAACGATTATAAGAACTTTAGAGGAGAAAACAATAGCGTGATATTTTGAATAAAACGTCTCCAATAATGCCATTTTCGATGAAGTATGCTATTAAATAGGTGCATTTCATATCGATTCCTCTATTCATTTTAGCACCTCTTCCATGTTGCTAGGGAACGATGAAAACAATATCAAATGATGAGATTTGAAATGATGATAGTCGAATAGAAAATGGTAATTTTGGAACTATTAGTAACTGAAATAGCCTTAAAGAATTCATTTAAAGTGTTCATCTTAGATTGCAGTTATACTTCGCTTCATTCATATTTCTCATCAAAGAAGAATGTTTATAAAAAACACTGATACACATTAAAACTTGTAATTAGATGAATCAATTTGCTGAGATATACCAACATCGTCGAACAATATGTTCAATTTGATGGGTAAATTTTTAAATCAATAGTACAAAACAAAATTATAAAAAATACTACGAAAAATTTCCAAAAACTTCAATATGGTCCGAGTTCGGCAAACGAATCTCTGAAAATGTTAAAGAGGAATCGATATCTTAGCAAACTACTGAATCATTATTAAGTAAAACATTTAAGTTCGAGTATTTCCCACCTGCCACTGACATTTGTAGCTTGGGAAACGTTTCTGAAATCATTCTAAACAATGACATTTAAAAACTCGAATCTTAAAACAGTGTAAAGCTATCTGTCATTCCTGAGCCACGCGTTTTATCTCTAATTCCTCATTTGTTAAATTCGATACATTCAACACCATAATTCTAACATAACTCATCTATATGCACCGAATCTCATAAAAATACAACGAACATCATCTTAAGTTTGAATTTGTACTAACTATTGCGAAGTAGTTTGTTAAAGAAGGCATTTGGCTTTTTTCCTTTGCTCTATGATTACCTAACTTTATACTGAGCGATATTATCAACGACTCAAGCGCCTAGAGATCTCTCTATTCATATCTCCAGCTACAACTATACATTTCCAGTCATTCTTCTTGAACCATATATTCGATACATTTGTGTCTATTCCTTGTCACATTGCAGACTATTCATAGATCTAATCGATTCATGCATATTAAAATGATAACTAATTCAGAGATCAACGAAGCTTTTCATTCGAGATAACTATCGAATCTTCTAAACTGAAAAATCTACATCGTTGCGACAACTTAAGCTTTTAAACTCAATGAACTAATGTTTATCAAAGCTGGAGCGCAGGTATAGTAGAACTCCTAAACAGCAACTAATAGTTTTCTACTTAATCGAATACAGTTTGATTGCAAACTCGTCCCAATCTCTCACTATCTCAACACAACTGTTCCCATTTACGATCATTCCATCCTCAACATATCGCGCTAAAATTTATTTCGAAGACTCTCGAAAATGCATACTCTCCGAGCCTCCTACCGGGTATCATCCATTCCTCACTGCTCTCTGTTTCCATTATTGCTAATAGCGAAAGAACATTCCCCCCTCACTCCATATCCTCCTGCTCCTTCCCTCCGGACATCTCATCCTCTTCCGGCCTGCTCATCTCTATCTTGGGCAAAGACCTCCTCAACGCCCCTCCTATTCTACTACCCCATTTGATTCCTGCGCCGCATGGCCTTTTGTCCTCCCCGCCGCCCGAAGCAGAAGCCGCCTCCTCCTCCTCCTCCACCAACTCCGCCTCCTCGTCCAACTCCCATGGCCTGCAGCGGCGCCCTAGGCGTCGGCAGATGCGCCGGCGTCTTCGCCGCTCTGCACGCGGCTTTCCCCTCACCTCATCGTGCATCTGCCGCGACAGATCCTCGAGCTGTTGCCGCGCATTCTCCAAAGATTTCCTCTCCACGTGGTCGTGCGGGGTGTGCGCCAGGAGTTCGTGCAGCGTGATGATGTACCTCGGCACCTGTGGATGAACAAGGTCAGAAGGGGTGATGAACACTTCCAATACACCCGTATGAGAATGGCAGAAGATTCCTTCTTCAGCACGACTTTTTTCGTTTCACGTTGTTCGTAATTTGTACCACCACATTCGGTATTTTTATAAAGTATTTCTTAATAAAATAGATACAGATTGACCACAGAAATTTCCATTTTATTCCGGGGCTCATTGTCTTTTTGTATCCTCGTAAAATTTGGATTGGCTTACTCAAGTTTAGATAATGTACTCCTCTTAATTTAAGCAATGTTAATATCAACACAACAAGGTTATCACTTGTTACACAAAAAAATTAGATTACGTATAAAATCATCTATTTAGTATACCTGTAACACTCCTAGTTCGTCATTTTAATGATGAATTAAATATTTGAAACGTTTTTTAAACGTTTAACGTTTTGAAATACAAAAGAGGCACAATTAAATTTTGTAATTCATTTAACACTTTGCTAATGATCTCTGACAATTCTACTTTCTCAAGTGCGATGAATCAAAGACAAATGAAACATATAGAACATAAAGTTTCGAAGCAGTTTCATGTAAAATTAACTGCGAATTGTAATGCCTACTTACCAGTAGAGGTATGATTAACCTAAAAATTATCAGCTTAAAAGAAGAATTAAAACTGGAGAAGATATCTTCCTAATCAAAAAACCATCCGATAGAATGGGAATTTAGGATATAATTCCATTTTTATCATTTAACTTTTACGACTCTCGCTGAAGTGCAGTACTATGAAAAAATATTGATCAGGATTTTTCAATCAGAGACATTTGCACACTTAATGGTCTCAGAACTCTCTACGCGCTGAGAATCGACAAATTATGCAATCGCTTTCCTTCACTGAATCGATATCTTTTGTTTCTTTTTCAGATCTTTCAAGTATATATTTCCATGAGACTTAAATAATAAAGGAAACATGCTAAATGGTATTCATAGGATGATATCCTTCAGTGGTACATTATTTTCGCAAAATCTAAAACCTTGCTTCGGTCGCCAATTATCCTTTCAATCGAACTTAAGGAGCCAATACCACCTTTCCCTCAACGTCTACTTTCCTTCCAATTAATTCTTCCGGAAGCTCTCGAATTATCATTCCAAAAGGAGAATCTAATAGTCCTTTGGATTGCTACTCTCATACGGAAAGATTTATGAAAGTTTGAGAGTTCTGATGGGAATTTATCGAATTGGAATATCGATATGAACAGAATGTTTTTCTACGAGAGATCGCAGGGGAAAGATTTGAAAAGGAACGATTTTTTCCAATCCTCTAAACAAATATCTATATAATTACGTATACTTATACGATTTATCAAATTGTACAAGACTGTATAATTCCTTGCTTATATCTTACATTAGAACCTGAAGTTTGTTAAGCAATTACAGTCGAGCCCTTCCGTTCCATAAAAAGTAAACAAAACCATGCGTTTGAGAGACAACCGTTACCTTTAAAAAAATATATAGGGATTAGACTCTCGTGAGCTATTAAGGAAAATGTAAAAAAATCATAAAATCTTTTTCTACTAAAAAAATAAGAAAAAGTTAATATTTTACAAACATGACATGGCTGAGAATCTGAGGATGAATTATAATTACGGAGGATTCCTTTTTCACCGTTACTAATTTATACAACCTTTTTCAGAACTGCCCCTCGAGGAACCACATCTTCGAAATAAAGAAATTTCCATTTAAATAGAGTGGACTTCTCTTTCCGCTTAATACGACATAACTTTTGAAACGAAGAATTTTTCTTCGCTTTTGGGGCATTAACTCCTTTTAAAAGTTATTTTACGGATGAAAGAGATCCTTTGAACGCATTCTCGCGCTGTGTTGTCAAGAAAGGAAATTCGGATTCTCAAGTTTGAAATAATTTAGCTGAGAGCTGGTCACTTCTCGAGCGTTAAATGTCTTGACTTTTAAATTCGAATTTAATAAAACAACGAAGAATTATTTTCTAATGAAGTACAAAAGCATTTAAGAGAATTAATATGGTAATATATTTCGTGCTGTAGCTTCTCCATAAACTGAATTAGAAAATAAAATGGAAATATAGGATTTATTTCAAGAGTTCTAGTTATATTAAGAAAATTATAAAATTTATTTAAACGTAATTAATTTCATAAAATTAAATCTCTAAATTTAATTCCAAACTTATTATTCAACAGCTTTGGAATTTCTTAATGATATTATTTTTTAAATATAATATTATTTTTTATTGGTTGATTAGAAATACTGAGTCGGAATAGTCGTTTCAATTTTTTCATCACTTTATTCTAATGAGGGAATGCTCTTTAAAAACGATCTTAGTTTTGTCTTATAATGTCAACAGCAATGATGACTCATGAAGTGTAAAGTATATTCTTGTATCAACATAAGCTTACTTCCTTTATTAATCAATGCATATTATAGTTTAGAATAAAATAAGATAAATAATTATCGGCAAAGAGAGATAATTCTTACTTTCATGACTTACCCACTTGAATGTATGAATCAACACACAGATTTATTTTTATAAATCATTGCGTACGGCAGAATAAAACATAGAAATACATCGACAACTATATTATAAACGGAATGTATTGGAAAATTAAACATGTAAACTGAGCTATAAATCAAAAAATTCCCACTTCAAAGTTTAAAAAAATCAATTTGAACTCAATTCAAGAATTAGAAGACTTAGATTATTCTTTAAAGTAAAAATACTTAATTTGTGAAATAATTACCTAAACACCTCGGATATTTCCCCTTACAGTCATTTTCCTATCCTTCGTGTAATTAAATGCATTGCTGATGTGAAAAGAATACTATAGAATCCCATAATCTAAAGAGAAAATGGACCATTTCGGGTAAAAAGTTCAGCGTAAATTTCTCTAGGACTCGTCTCTATTTATCACCACTTGCATTCATCGAAACTGGGTTCCATTCGTTCTCAAGGACAATTCCCTTCGTAAGGCCGCTTTAGTGGTGCCATCTGAAGCCGTTGATGAAAAGGTCTTAAAGGGTAACGTACTGGATAAGGAGTTTTTCATCCACTCCAAAGGATTTATAACTCCAATGGATGGATTAGAGGGCCTTCAATAGGGCGGAGGGGGTCTGGAGGTGATTTAGGAATGTGGAGAGAAAAGTAAATTCCACGAAGGACACTGTGAGTGATTTCCATCGCAGATATTTGATAGACGCGAGAATTAAACGAGAAAAAAAAAAGGTTTCTCTAACTTTGTTTCTAATTTATAAAATGAATCCTCGATACTTCAAACTTGTAACAACTGTAAATTTGTTTATGAAATAATTCGAGCAGCTATTAAATTCAATTTTATAAGAGTATTACGGATAGAAAAAGATCACTAAATATCTTAATTCCTTGTTTATATTCGATATTCGTGATATTAGAAAGGAAAAGAAATCAAATGAAGTAAGAACAATATATTCTAATGCTATTACTATTAGATATCACAAGCGAGAATTTTGGATTGGAAATAAATTATAACCGTCAATTGACATGAGTGAAAATATAAATACTTCTGTAATGAATTGCGAAGAGACATAGCTCTTTGAAAAGACTTTATACAATATGAAATTTTATGCAAGCGGAAGTGTATTCTGATAAATTTATCATAATAATACGTCAGAGTATTCACCAACTCATTCATAAGCTAAGTGCATGCAGAGTACTTTTTACTTTTACAAGTATTCTGATAATAAAATCGGACGTCATAATAGGTTTCAGTAAGATTTATAAAAATGACGTTTCTAATAATTTTACGATCAAAATCTGTAGAGAAAATGAATCAAAGAGAAATAAAGTACTTCTAAGAAACGATGTAAATAAATTCAATGCTCTCGAGGATGCATCCATTAGATCCAAAGGAAGTAGCAACATAAGATTGAAAGAACCGCATTCTTCGCAGATCTACGAGAGTAAGACGACTCCTTCAAAGCGATGCTCCAAATGGTTGTTGCAAATGGAGCAGAAAATCTTCCATTTGGCTCTCAAACGGAGATTTAATTCTGCTAAAATGAAGAAATACGAATCCTTGGCGGTGGAACGCTTTTCTCGGGATCAAACTGTATACGCTATAGCTCGCAATCGAAACGAGACTTTAAGTCGCATGATTCGCCTTAAAAATCTAAGAAATGAGAATCATTCAGTGGAAATTTCTCTCGAACTTCCCTCTGAAGTTGCAACTTTTATGGATTTCAAAGATTCCTTTCAAAGATGATGCTCTAGAATTCATTACTATCTTTTACGATACTTTTTACCATAACTTCTTCATTTGGAAGAAAGAAAGATTTCTAGTACTCCTACACAAATATTATTTCTTACAAACAGAGATGGCACACTTACATGGATACAGCTCTATTTAAAAATTTAAAAAAATATAGATATAAATTTTTATGATTACTCGTTGACTTCAAAACGCGGAGTTTATATACAAATATGGGGAAAATCATAAGAATATAAAAGTTTAGATAAGGAAAAATACAAAAATTTGGATCTGAACTGAAAAGATTGGTGATGCAATAATATCATTTGATTTTCTGATCGCAAAATATTTACATTGCAATTGGAGGACTGAAGTAATAAATTAATAATGATACAAGAATTAATAAAGAGGAATTCTGTCAAGTATTTTATGTTAAACGGAGCACTCATAATGACTAAAACAAAGATGACGGAATGAAATAAAATTTTACATAATTTTTTTCTGTAATGCGAGTAATAAAGTATCGTTATCTCGTTCATTCGGCGTCAATTAAGATTAGATAGTCTAAATAGTAGTATATGTTGTTATATGTTATTGGCAAATAACTCAAATACATTTCCAAAACGGAGAATTGTAGTGTTCAACGCCATTAAAATTTCAAAGACTAAATTTTCAAAAACTAAAATTTTCTTTCAAAATTTTAAATCAGGTGGCTGCCTTGGGTCCACATAATAATAAACTTATTATTTTAATAAACTCGTTGGATTAGTTCTCTGAGAGATAGATCTTATCAGTTTATATTTATAGATTAATACATTTTCCTTAAAATAAACGTCGAAAATTACAATATATATTTTGCTTTAAAATATTTCACAACCTTAAAAATATTACGATCGAAAATTAAAAATATTGAAAACGTGAAGCAAACCTCAGAATGTTTGCTCTGGTTGCATTCAGTTACGAAGTATAAACTCATCCGCAGAGTATCCGGTACAAGGAAATATTAAATCAAAACAATTAATTCAATGATTTGTGTATAATTTTCCAAAATTTTGCAATTTAACACGCGGGAAGATAATTTCCCATTTTCGCTGCTCAATTCCCCTCTCACGCGCTCCCGACGCCACGTTTGTTAGTTTCGGGGGACAAATGACAGGCGGATAGCGGAGCGCTCCTATAGAATGCATTGAAATTGGCCCTAAAATGGAGCCTTGACGTACACCACAAGAGCAGGACGTGATTCAAATGTTGTACGAGGCGGAAGCAACGCTTCGAAGCGCTTCACAGCGCCGATTTTCTTCCCAAAACCTTCGCTTCATTAGCATCTCTTTATTTCTGTTCCCTTAGATTCCTTTTGATCTCATCCCTAAAGGATAAGAAGGACCAGAACTTGATCGGAATAAAATCCATCTATATTCTTGGGCGTATTAATCATCCCTCCATTATCACAAGTTCCATTATCTTCGGCTGTAAATTTTTCAGATTTAATTTCATTTATTTTATTCAAACACTTTTTTCAAATATACTTCCCAACCAAGTTATGATTAATTAGCTTTTCATAAACAAATTAACCCAGAAGTATAGGTGATAAATATACTTATTATAAAAAATGATATCTTAAGGTGGATTGGATTTTTGAAAGAGATTATTCAAGAAAGTAGTTTATTAGCATTATTTGAGATAAATTTTGGTGCAAAATTTAAAGATAAATTCAAAAGGCAACTTGTATTGGAAAAAATCTTGTAGTTCATATTCACCATAAGTTGAATACGCTTAAGTTACTTTCGCTGTTATTTACGACTTTCCTTTGTTTATTTGCTCAGTTTGTTTATAAATGTAAACACGGCCATGTAAAATTATATAAAAGAATATTTTTAAATAATACTAAGAAAAATATATTGGAAATGCAAGTAAAGATTTATGAATGTAATTTAACAAATATGATAATTAAGAAAGAGGAAGAAATATTCATCGGAAAATATAGTTTTCTATTCCAAAATATCAACAACTTGCCTTTTACCTTTCTCACAAGTAGTGTCACTGAGTTAAAATCTTTCCTCATCTCTTTCCGACTGCTGTTTGAAACTCATAAACTCTGATATTTATCTTCTCGTGTTTTTGGGTTCTTATAAAACTCCAATATTTTCTTTTTCTATTTGTCTTTTCAACTCATCGCTCGAATCGTATATATGAAAAATCGATTCTGGACGAATTCAAGTGGAGAGGGGTACCACCTTTTTTCACCGAAACTCTTCCGTAAATTAGTTTACAAATAAATAATTGTAGTTTCAAGGACAACGTATCTTAGTATTCAAACAATCCAACGAGCTTTCACATATATTTTAAGGACATAGGATTGGAAACACGATTCGATTGGATAAATTCTGAATCGATTCGGTTTGAAGAAGAACGACTCAAGGACTTCTCCTTAAGACTATAGCCTAGTTAATCTATGTATGGCGCAGTATTAAGGAATGAAGGAATGTATACTTTTTAGAAGGAGTAATTTTACTATTATTATATATTACTATTATTATTAATTCTATTTTATATAAAATTCATCAATTCTAGCTCTAAATTTTAGTGACATATTTTTTTCGGATTCTTACGTTACTTATTGATTCAATTTAAGCTCTAAATGAAACAAGTAATGTAGTTCCATGATTCTTATATATCATTTTATTGTATCGGTTTATATTTACTAAATCTTTCAAAGTGCTGTAAATTATGCGTTATAATATATTAAAAGCATTGTATATTTATATATATATCGATACATTCATTAATTAAAGTATAATTTTTAATGTTAAAATTTTAGAATTTACTTTTAAAATGTAAGAAGTAATTTTTTATTCATAAATAATAAAAAAATCCTGTTTAGAAGATGATGGGGGTTTTAAAATTTTATTATTATAAGTTTTTGTTTGTGATAGTTTTCCTAGACAAATTAATAAAATTACTGGAATTTGAGTTATTAAAATGTACATCTCCTGTGTTAGAAAACAAAAAGTGGGGATTTTTCAAGTAAGAAACATCTTCTTGCACTAGATTTGAAGGAAAGCCAAGGCCTTCAAATATTGATTTTTTTCAAACAACAACTCTTCTTACGTATTTTCCATATATTGACTAGCAAAAGATAAGATGGGAAGAAAAAGGAAACACTCTATCGTCCAATCATACTTAAGGAATAGTAACCGATAAAACTCAAAAACATTTATAAGAGAAAGAAAAAAAATCCGTACGAAGGAATAGAAAATTCCCAAGTGGTTAATTCAGAAGTGGGCTCGATTCAATAATTCTTGCGTCCATCCATAATGTGGTAATGTGACTTTCTCTGAGTTTTTCGAGGAATCTCATCGCATGGCTTCCATAAGTGGAAATAAATGTTTGCTATGGAACAGAGATAAAAGTCTCCGTAAATATTGATTTTCTTCGGTTGCACATCGAGAAAAAGTGGCGCAAAGATACAGCAGATGGGTCAAAAGTCTTTAGAGAGATACCAATGAGGTTTTTATACACACCTGAGAGGAAATCTGTAATAAATCTTAACCAAATTATTATGATTCCTTCATTACTTTTTATAATTTACTAGTTTTGAAATTTCAGAATTTCAAACTTTAACGAGGATTAATAATGTTAGTATTCGTAAAATAATTTCTTTCGTATTTAAATATTTTTGACTAAAGGAAGATCCAGCACAAAATCTGAAAACGTTTTATGAAAACTGATATAATTCTGAGTTAGGAGATATAATTTCAGCATCGTCTTAAAGCACTCAATTTATTATTATTTATGTAAATATTAATACCCTAAATTTCAATTTCATTGTAAAGTGTTTATTGCATTCAATACGTCATCTGAAGGAAAATGAAAGCGTTGAAGAGGCGCTGATAATACGAAGACAATGTACCGCAATTGAGTGATATATAAATGATCAAATGAAGGAAAACTTAGTGTGGATCATCCATTGAAAAAGGCACCCACCTGATGCATGGGATAGGTGAGGAAGGTCTCCAAAGAGCGTCCTTGGCACGCCGGCTTGTTCTCTAGCCTCGCGAGCAGCGCTGCGAATGGGGGTGACTGCTTGCACTCGGTGAGCACCTGAAGACTGTAATGATGGTTCCTCACGTATTCCTGGTAAATGCTGAGCATCGGAAGAAGCATGTCAAATAGATCACCTGAAAAGATTAATGAATAATATAGCCACCTCATAGAAGTAAGTATGCAATATGTATTATAATTAATACTGTAATATGTGAATTATATTTTAGACAGGAAGACATGTATCGGTGCAGCAACTATAATTATATGTAATTAATTTTATTTTGGTTATTGCTGATAGTATCTTAATATAATATATAAGTCATCAATTTAAGAGCATATTAAAGAAAATTTTTATAAAATAATAAATCGATCGTGAATAGAATAAAAGGAATTTAATGAATCACTAGGAGTGACATACAACTATTGTAATTTACTTTTGTGCAAAATAAAATATGCTGATCATTAATCCAAATGTTTTTTCTGTATTAGGCGTAACATAAATGGAATATGAATTCATGACAGTGATTGTCTTATTTCATTTATAAACAAAAGTCGTCTGAAAACTCAAGGCACTGAAATAAAAGAAAATGTGAGGTAAAAGACGGTATCCTATGGTAGACGAAAGTGCTATGTATATATGCTATACTACGATATACTATATATACTATATATAGTATATATACTATATATACTATATATACTATATATACTATATATACTATATATACTATATATACTATATATACTATATATACTATATATACTATATATACTATATATACTATATATACTATAAATTAATTGAATGAAAGAGAAAATTAATTACATAAAGATGAACCCATCTCAGATAGTCCGTCCCATACTCTAAAGCTACGATTAATAAGCCATGTCTTTGTGAATGCATACCAAAATATGACCCTTTCAAGAGATGATTACATCTATTCAAAGTGAAATCAACGGAGAGTAATTTACTTTGAGAAGTAAACGCGGAAAATTCCAAAAGGCGCGATATGTAAAAGGAGTGGAGAGAAAATACGATCCCTTTCATTAAGAATTCAAATTTACATCTTAATGTCATTCAGTTTAATTGCGAAAGGGAATCGAGCGAAAGAGAGAGAGGATTATTTTTATGGGAATCCTACGTTATTACGTTAAATAAAACAATTTTCCTGATAATCATTTGGTTGCTATGGTACCATCGCTATTTTTACTGCTGAGGAAAAAGTTATATTTCCAACGTTAAATCAGAATATATGTGAATTGAAATGATGCAATTAGCGGCTTACAGAAAAGATATCGTACAATTCTTGGAAAAATAAAAATGAAAGAAGATCATATCAGTTTACTTTCAAGAATTTGTATGTGTATGAAAATAAATTTTTAATTTAGAAAGTTTCTTCTTGTAGCACCTAAAAAAGTTAAAAAACGCTTAATAATCCGTTCTGATGAAATTATTTCTAATAAAATTGAAATGAATATCCATCCTTTTCCTCAATCCTTTCCTTTAAGATATTTTACTGCTTAAAGACACAAGTATACACCTTCAATGCGAGTGTTAAATTACCTCTATTCTCAGATGATTCGATGTTGCTCGTGACTTCGAAGTCTAAACAACGTGAACTATCGGATGTGGAGAAATAGCGCAGAGCGTTAAGTAAACGAGCTTAATTAGCGAAACATGTAAGAGAAAGGAAAAGAGTGGTCGAAGGGTTTCAGAGGTGGCGATCGATAAGAATTATGAATCTGTTGGGAGCAGGAAATGAAGAAGTAATGAAGGATAAAAACAGGAGATGGACGTTGGGATCTTTTTGGGAGCTTATGGGGGATTTGAATTCAAAGTGTTAATATAACGAATGGGGGATACTAAGAATTGCCTTCAGCATCATACGTGCAATCCAATATACGTGTATTTTACAACTAAATGGATAAAGTTAATGACGCATTCCATTTCTCGTTCTAAAGGGAAATGAAAACGAGTAAATATTATAAAGATATTCGTAAAATAATAGTATAAACGTGTAAAAGTTTAATTAACGGTTTTCATTATTTCATGCAATTTTGAAGTTGACTATTCTTTATTTTTTCAATTAGTAAAGGTAGAGTCTAGTTTAATCATAGAATGCAGTTAATGTAGCTTTTTTCCTCTAAAAGTTAATTTATTAAAAATTGATTAATAATTTTTTTTGATTCCGCGATGCGTATATTTCCGGTAACGAAAGGGGTGAAGATTTTTATACTTATCGATCAATCCACCTTTTTACTTGTTTTTAAAATATATTAAACGAGATAAGATGTCTATTTTAGGGATGGTTTTTCAATTAGTTGAATGCATTTATCTGCAGATATTAAGCATAGAATACCGTACTGAGAGATGTAACATTAATTGCTTAAATATCTTTCCGTATAAAACGGCCTTCAAAGGAACGTGCTCAGGGGCGAGTTGAGAATCTTACCCAAGACGAGTGTAGGCCAGCTTTCCATTCTAGACGTTAGACCCTTGAGGAATATCTGGTGCAGGAAAAGTACGGTCTCGCTGTTGAGAAAGATGGAATTGACGTCTTCGTGGGAACACGGAGGCTTCTTTGAGCTGGCGGCCATTTTGAAGGGCCTCAGGAAGCACGACACGAGTACTTCCATCTGCTCCATGTACTCCTCCTCTGCTTCCACCATCCTGAACACAAGACTGCGAAGAGAAGAGTACGTTTAACATCTTTCGCTCCCATGAGCTTTGATCTAAAATTAAGCGGAGAATCGAAAAGGACAAATAAAAAGAGTGTAAATGTATTTCTACGGAAGATGAGATGCAAACAACCGAAAGAAAAATTTATGCAGCAACCTTTATGAATCGCTTGAAACTTTTGTAAAATATTCTATTGAAATTAAAATGAGGAATCATTTTAAAATTTGCCAGAAATCAAGTCCAAATTAAACTCATAGATACTACAAACGGATATGTTTAAAATGAATTCTAGTATTTATCAAAATATTTATCAATATATACATATTCTTAACTTATTAAAATGGAAATTTCGTTGATCGCTATTGATTTAAATTATTTCATAATTTTACTTGATATATAGTTTCTCTTTATTCATTCAAAATCCAAGGCATTTAATTTTAAAGAATTTGTAGTATATTAACACTAGAACAGCGGAGGGTGTCCTCAGGACACCTCAACCATGAAAAAAACGCACCATTTTTGTAATTTGTATCATAGTAAAAAATCGTTTCGTGACTTTTAATTATTTAATATTCTGCGTATTTCTACCAAGTTTTATAATTATTGGAACATTTTCATAGGAGATCCTACCACATACCCCCTAGAACAGCGGAGGTGTCCTCAGGACACCTAACTAATATTTACTATTATTTCTTATGATAAAACCTTCATTGTTTTATATTAGAAGCTCTTACGAATGTACTTTGAGTTAATATTGCTTTTTGCTATTATTTTGTCCCCATTCTCTAAAATTAATTAATCATAATGTTATGTATAAAAATTTGAGGTAGCAATTCTAATGATGATTTGAGTTGGAAACATTTTGCCTAACATTTTCTAATATTTCCATTTATAAGATACGTTTCCCATTTCTATTTTCGTAATTGACTAATTTGTCCTCTATCTTTTTGTGACACAGACTCATTGAATATTGCCAAGCTTGCTACAATCCCGTTACAAAAGTGACGGTGAATGATCAGCTTTTTCCCAGAAAGTGTAGATGTCTATTCACACAATTTATTCTTGATAAACCTGATAAATATGTACTTAAGTTTCGGTTAGTAGTGGATTTTAATTCCAAATATGCATAGATTAGATTTCCATAAGTTGTCGAGTTGGAGGATAGGCCATCTTCCTGAACCATGTGGTCATGACCTTGATGGGACCTTTTCTATATAAAAGGAATTAACCTAATGACCGATAATTATTTTAAATTAAAGAAACTATTTAAAAGGCTGAAGAAAGCAGGTATTTTTTATCTGGAACATAGAACAAATTGTGATGAGTCATTATTATCAGGCATAAGGATTTGAAAACCAGCAAAAATCTGCAGTGAATTCCGATGTTGTCGAAAAATGAAGAATAATCCTTGTTTATAAAATTAAACCGAGTAAACATGTTCTTATCGCGATTTAGATGCTTTCTAATGTCGTATTTGACAGTATTAGTAAAAGAAAATCAGACGCGGTGACGTACCATAATTGTACAAAAAGCGGCGCAGTGGACCAAATGGCGCGTAGGCACACGGTGAGACAGACTCACGACGTTGCCTAATGCATTCTTTTTACATAAAAATTTATCTAGCAGAAGTCAATGTATAGGTTATTTGCAAGCAGAAAAGAGGTCGCCAAATAACCAGATATAGATTCTTGCAACGAATCGCTGATAAACAAAGTAAAACCTAAGCTGTCTAAAGAGATCTCAAAAAGGACCTAAGTAAACACTAGATGCACGAGACATCATCCAATCAAGCCACCGATATCTGTTCAAAAGAAAATACAAGTGAAATATAGCATCAGATAAGTGTAAGAAGTGCAAGGAATAGGTTAATAGAAACTGTAACATCAAGAAGATTTATGTATTAGCTTCGTGGAAGGATTCTGTGGAGTAATTATTTCGTGACAGCATCATTGTGCTAAAAAAGAAAAATTAATATAATTGCGTATGCAAATAACATTTAAGGTCCAGTTTGTGTCTTAAACCTTATTTCTGGTCTTTTTGTTGTGAAATAAAATCAAAGGAAGGTACGTGAAGCGGTAAAGTTTTATTACGCGAATTTATTTTTTCTCGTACCCCATGTAAATTGTTAATAAAATCGGGTAATTTTCATAAGTTATTCAAGCAAATAATTATTTTATCTCGAAAAGGCTTTATATTAATTTATTTGTATAATTTATTTCTGGCTTTACTGTTCTGTTTTTTTTTTATCGGAATATGAGTCTCATGGAATTGATTGAACTCAACAACGATTTCTATATTAAATATGTAGTAACTATTTACCTCATGATCTGCTGATAAATAATTACCCAAACTTAGTTATTTATTTTTAAGCTTATAAGGAAAGACTAGAAATTTAAATACGACTGCCTCATGCAATTTAAAAGAAGCGCAAGTGTAGGTGTCCTGAGGACACCTTCCGCTGTTCTAGGGGGGTGTCCGTTTCCCGCTGTTCTAGTGTTAAGGCAGTTTTCGGTGCTATTTCAAATATTTGCGTTTTAAACAGAATCTAGTTTATTTATCCTTTCGTGAAAGTTTTTGCCTTCCGTCAAAGAGGATTTTGGTTCTTCTGTATTTTATCTTTCTAGGTTTTTATCGGGACGTTCTACTTAGCTGCACCTTTTATCAGTCTGCTGGTCTTACCCGCATGACTCCATGCATTTTTGCTGTTTCCAGGCGAAACCTGAATTACGTTGAGCAGTATCTCGAACTTAGCTCCAAATATCCATAGTTAAAGTTGAAAAAAAAAAAAACAAATTTGCCCAATATCGCAATATAATCATCCGAAACTCGACTTCATAGAAATTTTCTTAAATCCAAATAATCTCATACAAATCAAACCATTTCATATAAATGAAAAGGCCTTTTCTGCTGAATAAAGGAATATTTGGTTCGAGTGTGGAAAAAATCAAAGATATCCATTAGGGAAATTGGACGTTTATAAAGAACTACGCTAGGATATGAGAGACCGTGTTTTCCTTTTGGATTTTAAGCTGGACCAATACGTATCGGCTCTGGAGTGACGTTTTCTGAGACACGCATACTGATATGAGTGAGATTCCAACGGATGTTTGAGAATGGAGAAGAAAGGAGACTCTAGAACGACTGAGAATTGCCTCCAAATCGTTTGATTTGAAAACGAGAGATCGAAACGGAGGGCGTTTCAGAAAAATTAAACGCAAACATCGCAGTACACAACTCCCAGACCTCCCAAAAAATAAAAAGTGAAGTAAGGGAATGGAATGCTCGAGTAGTCATAACGGAAGTGTACTTCGTTTTTACCATGTAGTTACTTTCATGGGCAGGAAATACGGGAAACTGGCAAGGGTACTCTATGGATATTTTAAACATAACGATCGAGTAACAGATACAGGCTGCAAGCCTAGTCATTCGGTATGACAGCGTCATATCCAAATATACAATACTTATTACTGCAATTGAAAAAACTATCTTAGGAGACTGAAAGAAGAAGGTCACAGATAAAATTAAAAAAATAATTTTACGTACATTTTGAAGTTTTAAATACTTTATGATAAGGTCTTCTATAACGGTTTTGGCGAATTATATTATACAATGATACTTTTAAGAAACTGATACTTCTCTATTTTCGCTCTTTGTTGCCCATTTCTACAAATTCCAGTCATTCAATTAACTTTTTAAATCCTTCCCATTCATGATTGCTATACCTCAAGAATGAACCTTTGGCCGAATGCTTCCTATTGCTATTTCTTTTGGTTCAAATTTTGTGCATGAACATACATGAGAACGGCAGGAGAGCTACTAAAAACAACAATACATTTAGACTAATTTAATGTAATAAATAAATTCCGAGAGAGACTGGTGTAGAAATAATAAGAGAGAGAAGAAAAATCTCGATTTAACGTTCTTAAACATCCGATATATTCCGGTACATGATAACCTTTCAATCACTTTTTGAAATGATTGATTTTCTTTCATTTCAAAATAACAAAAAACGTTTAGATAAAATGAATGCTCATGAATGTTAGTGAAATGTCTCTTTTAAAATTACGCGAGCGAGTTACTCATCTCCATCAAAATAATTCCAGAATTTCTCTCTTAAACATACAAGATGTATCTCGTAGAATATTTATCACGTACAATAACCGATCCTGTATGAGGGAAAGATCCCATCCTCTTAAAATCAGCGTAAAATCTGTTTATAATTAAATATATAATTTCAAAATGGTATTTTAAAATTATAAGATAAATATGAGGTATAAAAGTTATTTTAATTAGAAATTTAAAAACTTTAATATAATAATCAGAGACTCTGAAAGCCATTCAAAATTGAGATTAATTAATTTGTTCTGTCAAAGTAAATAAAAGCGTTGGATACTAAGAAAAATTTAACTGAATCGAATGAAGAAACTGAATATCTATTATTCATCAAAGGTACTTGACTAAATCAACACTAGATATAACCCTATGAATCATTGATCATCCAACATGATAAGTGCTCGTATTAAAATTTGCTACATAAGACACGGGAAATTAATTAAACACTTATTTGAAATAAAGAAAAAGTTTTAAGCATTTTAATTAAAATTGGGACAGTTTCCTCTCACCGTTTTAATAAAATCCGTTCCTTTGACGAAAACCTGACGGAACTTGGCAATTATCATGTCCCAAAAATGACTGTATTCCAGAAAAACTTTTCACTTTCTGTATTTTATCTCAATTGACTAGAAGTGGAGCGACTAATATACGAATACGCAAGTGGTTATGTAAATTAATACGAGAAAAGTAAAAGAAATTTGTTTAATTAAAATTAATTTCGCTATTTTGTACAATATCTGTATTTATATTAATATTACTGTAATAATTATCAACTCTGATTAATTTTAAATTTCATAGGATTTTAATATGTAGCTTATATCCTACTGAATGTGACAGCGAAATAATTAAATCCAACTTTTCTTGAAGAAATGGAATAGAATATTGTAATTATAATCTTTAAAAATACTTATAGCGTAGAAATAAGATTTTTTCTATTAATACTTTCTATATTAAACAGCATGATTATTAAAAACCATACAATCAATAAGTAGTAATTTACAATTTGGAATTAATTTAATTATAAGACGTATGAATTGGTTCGTCAAGAGAATAATTTCTTACTTCAAGAAACTAATTCATTATCCTTCTAAAGTTACGCAACAGAATAATCATCTATTATTCTTATTTCTCACGACTATATCGAGATAGAAAATATTACTTAATTGTGTAATGATGTGTATAAACGGCGGATATGAAACAAACTGATGGAGTATTTGCAAAAAGGAAACTCATTAATTCACAACTACACGACTAACGAAGTGATTATTCAAAACATCCGAGAGATGCATTTAGATTCTTTTCATTCGGAGAAATATCTCTTTTTCTCCACTCATTTTTAAAGCGAGATAAAACTCGCGTAACTGCTTTATTTTTCACAGCGTAAACCTATCTCACATTCAACACTTTATTTGCACATTTCAGAATTTTCTCGTGTTGAGTGATGCTTCGTTTCCGAGGTACAGAATTATAAAAGAGTGCAAAATTTTTCGTCTAACGTATTCTCTCTTTCTTTGGGAAAATAATTCAGGTGAATATGAGGCGTCAGGAAAAACGCAACTCTCTTGAGTCACTGAAAATTGAAGAAAGTTTATACAAACAGTATACTATCACGCCTTTTCTAATGAATAATCTAATACATTCTATAACACTTTCGTGTATACTTAATTATTCATATATAGATTGATAATTTAAATTACCAATATATAAACCATTTGGAATATAGAGATCTTTCATTTACATGGATTTTGAACGCCTTATATTCCACACTATTAAAGAGAGCCCCCTGATCTCAAGAGCAAGTTTGATAAATGGAGGAGTCAATTTAGGAATCGGAAGAGATGAAGGTCTTAAGCGAAGAGTCCTCAGAAGTTTCTTTCCGAACAAAGGGCACACAATTCCATGTAATCGATATTCACTAGATAATAACCTTGCTAATGGCTGCCACATCATGATATCTAGTCCTTACAGAGATTCCGGGAGGAGAATCTCAAGCGTATCCTTCCGTCTGAGGCATTTCTGAAAGCCCATCGTCAGCTACAAGTGGTACGGGTTGCAAGCATTAGTCCCCTAATTGTTAGGCAACACGAATGCACTGGTGTATTGCACGTCGCATAAGATAAAGGGGCCCACACAAGGGATGAATCTTTGAACTAAGGTGATTTCAGGTCCATGGAAGGAGGAGAGATTTACACGGACTTTTATAACTATTCCTTGAAATGAACTAAGTATATATAATTCTATTTTTGTCGTTATAGGGCTTACAATTAAAAAATTATTCGTAAATAAAGTAATTTGATAAGCAAATGATGTCAACTGCTTCAGCTGAAAAAACTACCGCAAAGTTGGATCAGAAATCGCACAGCATACAACAAAATTCCTAGGAAGTTAGGGCTGAATATATTAATATTATAATTTATAAAAAATAGTTTAATACTAAAGAATGTTTTATATAGCAATATCAGATCTTTGCATTATTGAGGATGGCTTACTAATTAAAATACATGCAGCTCAAAAAGTTCGATGCATCTCATGGTTTTCTTTTTGGCCTAAACAATGAGAAAGGTTGTGCTTCTAAAGTAAAAACTTTTATTCACTGAGTGAAGTATATCCTATTCTATATTCGTAAAAATTAAGTAAAAAATTTTGTTTGACTTTCTGAATATCATAGATGCGCTTTAGCGTATAGTATACATTTAGGAATAAGAATAAATACCATTTAAAAAGTCAATAATATATAAAAGTGTCATTAAATGTAGAAAAATATCAAACTCTTAATCTAGCAATTTAGTTTATAATTAATGCTTCAACGAATTCAAAGTATAATAGCTAAGACAGATGATTGCAGCAAATGAGAGACCAAATGTCGAATGGTTGAGCAATATATTTCTTATTCACGAAAGAAACGTATAATTTTCCGTCTTACAAACAGCTTTATCCCTATGTTCTTAGAGTGTGCGCCTAAACGCGTGGATTAATCACATCCGGGCGTTACCCAACGAGCATTCACACGACCCGTAATCGCTGACTCATAATGACTCATCAATATTCCGGAGCCATCACGTCCTCCCCAAAGGATGTACCCACAAGATGTGAAAGAAAGCAGATAGAGATACAGAGGCTAATGAGACACGAAATAATAGCGAGAAGGTCGATCATTGTGGGAGAGGACGAATGAGGAAACGGCCTCTTGAATAATTAATGTTCGGAGAAAGACTTTTTCCCGTGTTCGATAAGCCCGTTGCATAATTTCGACCGAAGTATCTTCTGGAAGAAGGGGTCTCAATTTGCGTGGATTCAAGGATTAAGATGGCGACAACGAGTTAAGGATGATCTTACAACAGGTATGGAAAGTCGATTTTCTAGTTACACACAGAGGAAGGTTAATATTTGACCGAAATGAACCTTTGACTTAAAGAGACTGTCGGATATGGATCAGTGGAGTAAATGAAGTGACGGAAGATTTGAAGGTTGGACGCGTATGAACCAAAGTGGCAGAAGGAAGTTATCGATGAGTCTAACGATGCTAATGAAGCAGGCACCAGATAAGATGGGGCACAAGAAGTCTCTTTCTAAGTGACACTTTGAGGTTTTCGCAGAATGATCAAAAATTGTTTATATTGTTTTTCATTTCATCTCTAAAATAAGTCAAGTTTGTCCGTCGAATAATTACAGCACGATTTCCCGTGATAATGCATGACTAGTACCTATAGAGAAGGAATAAAAAAGCTTATAAATATAAATAAATATATTGATCTTAATCCGACAAAGGTGATTTCTTTTTATATTTCTTTTCATTTCAGGTATTTCACACCGGATAAAGACATATTATTATTATATTAAAATTATGCCCTCCTTATCCCATATATATTCATCCCATTAGGATATTATTATGTGCTTTTTCTTTCCCTAGTTCCAGTCGTTTCGATTGATTTGTCCTTGAAACTACTCACGCAAGCTACTTTCCCAAAATATATTTTTATTTATTTTTTAGTAGGAAAATCAGAAACGTTTCGTAGTAAGCTGATGCTATATTCTCACAACTTCATAACTGAAATCACGTTTTTTGATAGCCATCTTTGTCTATCATTGACACTAATTTAAAATGAAAAACTTTTGGTGATTTTTGATGGAACTTATTCGTTAGAACACATTCTTCTTCATTCTTCATAGAAAAAAGACAATGTTCCGTGAAATTTTATCTTTTTCACTCATTGATTCGGATTCTCGTACAAACTATGTAATAATGAAACTTATTGTGATTTTCTTGTTAAATTTTAACATTAAATATAATAATATCATAATTGTGAAGTTACATCTCTAATCACTTCTCTACCAAGAATACGTAAGATTACGTCTCAACGAAAATGCACTTTGGAATACATTTATTTATATTTAAATTGTTTATAGACTGATTTGCTTCTCGGAATTTACACAATATATTTTTATTTTCTAATCTAATTTCAGCTAATCTTTTTCCAGCATAAGATATCGAATACAACTCGGGAGATGTTTATTTTCTCTCCGCATTCGAATACCCTCTCACACAACACCTTGAGGGATGCCTTGTGGCTACATCACGAGTGTACGTCCGAGTAAACATCATCGCTAATTAACAAGTGGTTTACCTGTTTCTCTTCCTCATGCTTTCGGCGTGTGGCGACTTGATGTACTCGTCCACGATCTGCTTCCAACGGCGCCTGCACAGCCATCCGCGAAAGAAGCTCTGCACTTTCTTTATTTTGCGCAGCTCTTCCGTTTCGTCCCTGAGGAGGCCCGGGGCCCCCGGGGCGAGGCCCCCGGAGCCCGGCACCACCACACCTCCCGCACCTGCCGCACCCGAATTGCCGCTCACCAGCATTATGGTGTTTGACGTATCCCTCGTGGTCACCGGCCGCCATTCTCTCTTCAGGGCGAACAACTGAAAAGCGAATGTCAGCGGTTGCGAAAAGCTTTTAGAGGTGTAAAGATGGTTCGATAGTTGATTTGCGTGATCGATATTTAACGGGGTCAAAGGGCACAACCATAAAAGGGATGTTGGATACTGTTTAATTCAGCCTCTATATCAATTAAAAGAAAGATTCTGTGGAAGGTATAAATGGGAGGATTATGTCTCTTTTTAAATCAGTTTATAGTAAGAACTATATATATTCCGATATTTTATTCCTGAACACTATTTTCCTTCAGTATTGCTCGATCTTTGAACTGTACTATTGATTTACACTAATAAAGATATACTCGTATATAGTATAGAATAGGAATATAAACATTCAAATATCAAAATAGAATGAATAATAGAATAGAATAGGCTTTGTCTTTATGCATAGAATACTAAAACTTTTTATTGTAAATAATAACATGAACGAAAAAGTATAACTAATTTTCCCTAAATTATTGATAAATAATCCTAATTAATTAATAACTACTGATAAAAACATAAGTGGATTCTACATTAACAATTTTGTATTTATTGATAGGGATTTCCAAAACGTTAACTTCACAATAACAGTTTTAAAATTCGAATTACAAGTAAAAATTAAGACAAAATATATTTTAGTGTGCCAAATATGTTAAATGTATTTATTTCATTTGGAATAGGAATTTACTTTACGATGACAATGATCAACCGAGTTTATCTGGCAAAATAGGGCGTAAAAATTCTTATCTTTCATTTAACCCTTAATATAAAACACTCGAATATTAATTGTCACATTTATAGACAACGTTCATTGTGCAATTATTCACTGTACTTCGTAATATCAAAATTCATCTTAACCTTAAGGAATTTTCAATGGCATTAAGAATTTTTGAATGATTAAATTTCAATTCTCACTATATTAATTTGAAGTACATCTACTACCCTATTTAGTAGGTGGAGTGAGTAGATGCATATGAGGACAGATGATCGTGCATAGTCGATGACATCTTGTATCTATGTGGTGTGTGGGGAGTGAAAGCAGCACAAATAACGTTCGCAACAGCCTGAACTTGACTACCCATTGTTATGAGGAAGACCTCAATAAAGACTTGCTCATGTCCCAGGTTTATGAGTCGCCATGTTGGAGTGCCTCTTGTGGAAGCATGAGGATGGACCTCAAACTTTTATTTGTGGGAGAATGTTCTGAAGATTTATAGGAATGAAATAAACTCAAATGGGAAATTAAAAGGGAAAAATGTGGATAAATATTTCGTAATCATGAATATTGGATAATTATGAAGTCATCCATTCCAAATAGTGATAAAAAATTGAACGCTAAAATGGTAAATATGTTGATAAAATTTCCGCGATTAAATAGAGAACAAAACAACGGATCTGAAGTGTTAGATTTCGGTTGCTCAAAATGAAATGCTAGATAGATTCACATGGAAATTCCATATTGCTTTTTCCAGGGCACCTGTTAGGGATTTGGGAATCATATAGCCCAATAAGCCATTGGTTTTCATCATACTTATTTGGAAGATAAATCTTTCATTCTAAGAGTATACTTCATGATGATTTCTGGAAGTAGTTGTATTATGCAGTTATGAAATATAATTGCAAAACATATTAAATTTAAACATCTGCATGTGGCAGGAACCGTGCGAAATTCACTGCTTGCTGAATTTTATGAAATAAAAAACTGCGAACTAAATACATAATTGGAAATGATTTGATTTTTTATGCGATGAGAATCAGAATATGTATCCATTAGATGCGATCTATATTACGATTCATTTCACGGGAATCCTTTGAAAACCGAAGTTAAAAGTTAAGAATATGTTAATTAGTATTTTCACTCCGAAAGTCGTAAAAGAGTTCTCAAAACTTTCTGTGGAACATTTATTCGGTTACTAACACCAAATGTTTGATTTTACGTTATCGGTTGTGTTGATGAATCCATGACAACATTAATTATGAAGTTATCTGCGTTTATGAGAAGTGAAAAGTAGTGGGAACAAGTTTTCAATAAAAGATTCTTCAGAAGATTACAAATGCGATCTCCTGTATCGACGCCTTAAAGCTCTTCATAATTTCTAAATTAATTTAATTTTTTGATATACAAAGATCTTAATCTTATTTCGTTAAATTCTGAACAGTTCATATTTATTTTATAACGATGAATTTTTTAGTAATGAATTGAACCGAATAGTATTAATATTAGTAATATGTTTTATTTTCCATGAATTCTATTCGTTAATTCATAAAATTTATTTTTAAAATTTAAAATATTAAAAAAATCTATTTATAGAAGATATAAGTTTTAAATGAATAAAATATTTGCAAACTTACTAGAAATTTAATTCATAATTTCGTAAAGGGAAACAATAAATTCCGTTTAAGTATTTTATAAGCTAACATATTAAAGAATGTACAAACTTCTCATTACTTAAGGGTAACAATTAGGAGGAAAAATTTTATGATTTAACGAGTGAGTCTCTAGTATGTTTCATTAAGGCACCATCATATTTTCAAGAAGTTATTAAAATAATACCCTGCACCATGACAGAAAATTCAAGTTTTTTTAAATAAGAGATCATTAAGAATAAGTATTCAGCCATCCGAAAAACGAACACCTTCTGAAACAAGTGTTCTTTTATTAGTAGGAGGTGTTTGATCCTTTTTTTATTTGATGGCACTCGAATGGGAAAGAGCAAAGCGTGTTGGAGGTAGAGACATCTGGCCGCAGGGGGAGGAACCATCGACTGACGCATTGCGTCCGCTGTACGGAATTCGGAAGCCGAGGGCCAAGATGCGGTTGGAAAGGCCAAAATATGGATTAAAATAAAATTCCTTTTGTTCAATAGAGATGTCAGGATACTCGATGAAATAAACAACGCGGTCAATATTTTAAAAACGTATCTTGACGAACTTTTTTATTTTTTGCTCTCCATAAATTCTCGTGTGCATTTTGTTTCGAGCATGAATTTCAATCTATTATTCAGTAAGAACAACGAGTAGAGCAACGAATCTCGTTCAAATAAATAAAGTCTCTCTTAATTTAGAAAAGCTGGAAATTAATTAATTAATTAAATCTCTCTAACAAATGTGATTGAAAGATTTTTCAGATCAAATCAAGAAGCGAATTAGTAGAATGTTTAACTTCATAATTGTTTAAATATCTGGATTTTAATAAATTATCTTTTCTAAGATAAATTACGTAAAGAGATTAATTAATTTAGAAGGCACGGAATAACAATCGGAAAATGATTCTTATTCATTACCTGATGATATAAAAAATCCGATATTGAATATTTTACTTCTGACCGTATTAAAATATCTGAACAAAATTTTCGGACAGAATTTTGATCCGATTTTTGAATTAATGCATCAGTTTTAACTGTTAAAATTGATCAAGCTTTGGATGAGGCTGTATCTAATAATTCCCCCATAGTATTTGAACGGTTTGAAGCAAAAAAGTCAATTTAATGACAAAGTGTAATTGAGAAATATTATTGAGCGTTAATTGACTGGCATTGATTAGGATTGTTAATCGAATTTCGACTTCACCTACTTAGTATTCGTTAAACACGATTTTCTTAAACTTCATTCGACTAGGGACACCAATTGCTCTGTGGAAATTACAAGTTTCCATCAATTAGCAGTTCATTTGAAAGTCGATTTTCTTTCCTTTTCCTTGTCTTAATTAAAAAAAAATGGAAATCTATTTTAAATATAGTTGAGCCTTTAAATTCATTATTAATTCTTCATGAAATCCTTATTATGTTACAGTATATGAAATACTATTTCATTTAAACATAAATTAATGAGCAATAATAATAAAAGTATGAAAAATATATAGTTTCATCTTTAATAAGGAAAATCTATTCTTAAGGAGAAAATAAATTTCAGCATTTAACCCTTAAGGGTTTTTAGATAAACTGTATCTTTAATTTAATGCCTCAGCAATCAAGAAGGTCCTTATTAGAGGGCGCTTTATTTGAAGGCATTTCTTAAGCATCGATAGAAGTAAATTAGAGGACGATGGAGCATTTGATGATAAAAGGCGGTCGCTGCAGATAAAAGTAGTGATTCAGATGAGACAAGAGATAAAACTGTGAAAGGGTTATATTACACTCAAATAAAAACAAGTTAAGAGGAATATGTTAATTAAGTTAATAAAAATTAAAGACCCTAATAAAGTAACCTTTTTCGTTACTGTATTCTTTGTGCAATAAATGAAAGATAATTCTTCCGGCATGTAGATTGTGTTTTAGTTGTGAGTTAGTATCTATTATAATTCTATTCTGGGAAAGAGATTTAAACAACCCCAAAATTTAATATGGACCATTGAAGATATTATTACCCTGAAAAATATTGTGACCGTACCATTTTCTTATCTAATTTTCACATTTTAATTGATAGTGTTTGTTAAGTCAATATTTTTGGTAGAGGAGATTAAAGGACATTGAAATCGAAGCAAATATTTGATTTATACTGAAATATGTCATAATAATTTATTACAAAACAAAAAGAAAAAGTTTCTGTTCAGAAAGGATAATTAATTCAACACGGAAAAGGAAGAAAATTTGCAATAAATTTAAAGTTATCGCAAATTGTAGTAAATTTTAATTGTCATAACGGAGTTACTTTTTAGAAATTGAGAAAACTTACAAATTTTATATTATTATATTTATTTTGTTTTCTAATAAATTATTGATTTAAATGTACTTATCAAAGAATACAAAATACTTTAAAAAATACATGGATCATGTATCACGAAGAGATTCCTACACTCAGTTCATATTTATCACCTAAAAAGGTATGTTAATAATAATGGGCAGAGATCGGAACCCTGTGGTACTCCAGCAATTGATCACTCACCTCAGCTCGGAGTTTCTTAATCTCTGAGGCGAGCTCTTCACACTGCTGCGTGTACTGCCATTTTGCAGTCTTCTCGCTCTCCACTATCTGCAGGAGGTGCAAATGCTTCTGTTCCAACTCCTCTTTCTGCAGAAGCAACTTGTTGAAGCTGCTTCGAAAAGTTTTCCAGTCACATGTTCGGAGGGGCGGGAGAAAGAGATGCAAGTGAGAATACATCATCGGCATATTTCAGCAATTTCTATTTCATCAAATCCGTACACTAAAATTCCATATTCTAACTATAGAAATTCAAACCTGAGAATTTGAGAAGGATTATGTTTCAAGCTGAAACTTTTTTGATCATTTTATTGTATATTTATGGATTATATTAATTGTTATGCAGCACAAAATACGATAAAAAAAAACATCAAAGCAAAAATGAAATAACTGGTGCGCAAAACATCAGCGAAGGAAAAGTATACGAGAAGAATCGTCTCCTTCGGATATGGATTCCCTGAGAGCATTTCTTCTGAAAGAGAGAGTCCGCGAGGAACGCATTCATCGCTGGAGAAGAACTCTTCAATCAATTGCCTTTCATCGTCTCTAATTTGCTGCCGAGTGTTTTAAGTCGCGGCCACTTGGTCAGGAAAAGTCCGGCTTAAAAACGAGTGCCGGATGATCTCTGATATCCCACGATAAACGTGGCTGGATGGCAATAATCCCACACTTGTAAATACGCTCTTACGATTCTTGTTTGTTTTCCAAATCGACGCCGCTCCGCAGTCGGGGAAAAAGGATGTTCCAACTACGTGAGGAATAAGTACCAGCGATTCGTTATTCTATTTGCGGAGCTTTAAGGGATGGAACGAATTCGTTCGGAGATCGTGTTCCTCAATCAAGGCGTGATTGTCAACTCAGTGGGAGATTAATTAGGTGTTCAAAGGACCTGTTCGCTCGTATTGGTTCAATTTGTTTTGAAGACGTCTCAATTATTTAAAAATCTTTGTTAGTAGCAGTGTCGCGGTTAAAAAAGCTTTGTAATAGAAGTACAATAGCCATATTTTTAAATACAAATTTGGTGATGAAGGATCTTATAAATTGAAGTACCTGCGTGATATCATTATGTGATAATTCCATCAAGTAATTTAGATGTAATCATGAAAAAAATATAGGTGATAATTACTGAAAAATATATAAGGAAAATTCGTAGTATAAAAAACAATTATATAATTTTTAAAGTTAATTCCTTTCGAGAAACTTAAATTTTGATATGATTTTAATGTTGGTACTTAAAAGTATAACCAACAAAGCACATGTTGCCGCTTTATATTAAAAAGGATTAAAATTAAAAGCATCTTATATGTAAAAGTATATTTTTTTAAAATTTACCAAAATAACCCACGATGGATGGTTCACTATTTGAGCATAAGGTAAAGGAAAAATTGTAGACGTAAAGTTTAAAATCCGTTAAAACATGGATTTTTGAAAAATAAAATAAGATTTTTATTTAACTAATAAAATTCATAGAATAATATTTCGATCGAGGAATGAATAATTTCCTCGCAGAACATTTTTTTTTCATCACGTATTTTAAACAATTTTATTCTTAGAAAGAATTCCCACAACTACTGGACAACAATATTTTTTTCGGACAGACAAAAATATTAAATTCCCGATTAAATTTCATCCCTTTTCGAACTTTTCATTTTCGTATTTCAGAACTATATTTCCCCTCTCGAAATAATTGCAAAAGTAAACTCCGAATAATTAGAATTCACCGCCTCCGGACTACAACGCCTTCCGTAAGAGAAACGATAGCGGAATTCGATCGTCAACTGTTGAGTACACTTTCTTTTTTATTCCTCCGGAGAAGTGCTTGGATCCGTGCGCGCTAACGCATACTTCTCTCTGATTATAATCAATACACCACAGGCCGTGACGTCAGAACTGATCACCGGAGGCAGAATAAACTCCGGGAACAGAGGCGCGAAGGATATCGAACTGCTGCAATCAACGTTTGATGTCGTCTTCGTTGGAAATATCGAATCAGCTGAAATTTTTGACATTAACCCGTCGACGGCGCTGCATCGATGACGCGTGTCCTGCACACGAACAAAAAGGAGACTCCGAGGCAAGAATTCGTGGAACCGGAGATTCTGCGAAAGTCTTGAAAGGATTCCAATATTCCCTTTTTAGTTCTCAACATTTCCTTGAATCTTTCCCTGAATGAATCTTTTGGTTAACCTTTTCAAATAAATGAATTGGGGGAATCAAAAAGAGCCTATTTCAAAGAAGGAAACGAAATAACCGTAAGTTTCGGATGATTTTATTTCAAACCAATCACTCCTTCCATTTCTCAAAAGAGCAGTTCGTAACATTTTTCAGGCGTTAATATCTCCGTGAACTATCTAAATAAAAAATAAGAGAGCTATTAAATATATCGACCCGTTTTTAGTACAAATTATCAAGGACAGCTAAGAAGTAATAATGAATAATCTTATGAGAAAATGAATTCGATGTATCAATTAACACTTGGGTTAGAAAAATAAATAACGTCTTGTAATTTTTGAAACTCAATGATACCAAGTTCCATTACAAATAACTATGATACATCATAACGGAATGAATCTCCTACACAAAAATATAAGTTATAAAAATTGTAATAATTCACTTAATTAAAATAATTATGCATCATAATTATATCCATCTCATTAGATCTTTATGAACTATTTAAATCAGATTTTCTAAAATTTAAATAGAATAAATAATAATAAACGAATAAATGGTAAATAATAAAAAGCAGGATTTTAAAACAACGCAAAACTTTTTATCAGCTTTATTAAGACTGTTTCAGACTTTTAGCATAAATCCGTAAAGCCTTGTATAGTCGACTATGGCATTTGAACATTTCTGTTGCGTTGTATAGTATCTTTTCCAAGAATTCAGCCATAAATAACTCTTTCCTATAAATACTAGGCCCGCCCATATTCTCTGACGTCATATAATTCAATGCAATTGGAACTCTTCTTTTATTTTCTTTCTCAATTACTTCTTTATATTTTTAAGCTCAAAAGGAAATATATTTACTGTAATATTTCCTCATTCTTAAGCCCACATTTTAAAATTTAACCTAATATCATTATCAATACATGAATCTTACAACCACTTTTTTACGTACTAATTATTCATAATCATAATTCATACGGTATACTTAGTATCTTCCGATATTCGGATTGAAAAGCAAAATTTTAATTGGGCTTATCTGAAAGGTCATAATGAAACAAAATATCTCGATCAATATCAATCAAAATAATATATAACGATAATGGATGCACTTCTCCGAAATCCCTGGGGTCATTTTCTTGGTGATCCTCGTACAGATTTACGAGCAAATTGATGAATGGGATTCGATGGAATTTGTCTCTTTTCCATGGTTACACGAATCTGAGGCGGATTTACGTCTGCGAACTTTTCTTCGCTAGGCTCTGCTTTAAATTATGTACTGCGAGAGCTTGGGAAAGAAAAGCTTCTTTAGGAATAAGGCTTATGAGGTACAGCAATTTACATTAAATTTTATCCTACGTGTTTTTTCCGAGGAATGGACTACAGATGAAACTCAATAAGAACCACCAACGTTTAAAAGTTTAAAGAAATTAAAATTTTCTAAACATTTGGTATATAAAATGCAAGAAGAAACACAAAAATTTCCCAAAAGCATTTCATTGATTCGATAAAATAGATGCACAACCCCGAAAAAAGCATATCTAATGAAAGATCTTGAAATTCACTAGAAAAACTATTAAGAGAGATGAAATGTGTGATTATTAAATAATTAAGTGATCCCTAGAATTTAATATATGTTTTAATAAAAGTTACAATTATTAATAATAATTTATATTATTATCTATAACTGTAATATAGAATTCAAGAACCCTTATTAAAAAGCTCAACTTAAGATGCTAATTGGATAAATAGGAAAACTTTTGCACTATTGTGACACAAAGGATAGAAGATAAATGTCCGAGAAGAATGGATTAATAATGAACAGGTTCCTGGAAGAGCAAATGAAAAGGGAAAAACGATATAAAAGAAATATTGATCAAGAACATGATAAGTCAGGAGATTCTAAGGAAACAGGAGTAGGGAAAAGGGTTTGAGAATAACAGTTAATGAATATTTTTTCTAAGAATAATTAAGAAAGTTCTTACCAAAGTTTGATTAGTTTGTTAAGAGAAGATAAATATATTTAGATTCGATAAGCTATGAAGGTAGGTAACACGGTGACTCGGAGTTGATGGTCAAAGTTAGATGTACGTAATTAAAACATGGAATCGATAATCATTATTTCTTAATTCCATTAATTAGGAATATTATGCCTTTTCTTATTAAAAAATCGGAAAAAATTCGATAAATGTTTCTTTTATGGGATTTTAATTCTTGCTAGAGCGATGAACTTATAGGAAATTGGAAATGTAAAAGAGCTGTAACAAACAATTTCTCGGAAGGACGGTTTGTTTTTTATTCCTCAGTTCTGTGAAACAATCATCATCTTTAATTTTCGTAGAGTCAAAAGGAATTCAATAACAGGTACGCATGAGGAATTTTAATGGAATTGGACGCCTCTGAACACGTATGGCCAGTTTTATATTCCCACAAATATCGGGATTATCCACCGATAAAATTCCGTTCTAAAGAGAAAGGCTTTGGGGAAATGACGGCTTTGAAAAGAAACTCTTATTTCTGGGGACATGACCAGTTATGGATTCCTTTACATATCAGGAGAGTCAAACACTTCGATCGGAAACATTTCGATGTGAAGGGGATTTTGGGAGGAATTTGGTCCGAAAACAACTCTGCCCGTATTTGGAAAGCGAGGGAAATTGCCATCGATCCACGCTTGTTTTTCTGCCCATCGCAGAGCCGGATGCCTAGCTGATGAAATAGGCTTCCATAGTTAGACAGCGATTCCCTCGGTCCGCTACTCCTGTTTCGACGACACCCACTTGGCCGACACCCACCTTGGCCGACACCCATTTTGCCGAAAATTACTTTGTCGATAAACCACTCGATCGACAACAACTAAGACGATATAAACTTTCAAAATCACACCAATTCACGTGTAAGTTTTCCTGTTTTTTCAAAGAGTATTCACTTCATTACTAATCTCTATTTAAATAACACAGTCCATGGTACAATTTCTTTCCTGTTTTCTCTCACCTACAGATAAGGTATTACTAAGTTTTAACAGACAATAATATCCATTATTTATTTATATTATTGTTTATAAAGAATAGTAAAGTAAAGGAACTTATATTTTCCCCCTTTTTTAATGTCAGAGACTGCTAACCAGTATAAAATGTATTCTGTATCTCAGATATGCAATGCTAAACTGAAACAGCGGTGATACAAATATTCGAATTTAATGTTATTAAGTGGTAAATTCAACGAAGGAGAGAAATTAGCTGAATAGTTTTAGGCGAAAATTTTCGGCCAAACATACTTTCGCGCAACTGTCCGGTGGAGGAAGGAATAGGGGTCACACCTCTTTTTCCCGAAATGTGACGTGGAATCGATATTTTATATCGAAGGTTTATCAGTGGAAAAGAGTAGACCACAGCGGAAACTCCTGATCTTTGTCATTATTGGAAAAAGTTTCCAAATGGCGGACAGAGATACGTTTTTTATGGAATCAATCGCCGGCGAATACCGAGGGCATAAATATTGACTTTTTAAAATCTTGCAATTTGATCGGCGCCATTTGACCGAAGCTGTATTTTTTCAGCCTCGACGAGTTCGAATGACGCCTGATCTAAAGCGAAGGTACATCTATGTTTTGAAATATCGAGCTTAAAAGTATTCTGTCTTATGTTATATTCCTGATGTTTGAACATGTCCTTGGCGCAGATTAACTTTTTAAATTATTTGAGCACAACCATTGCATCCATAAACACCCGAACTCTTAGTACCTTGTATCATTTTATTTCAAGATAAGTGATTATTATGGTTGATACTATTAATTAGACTCAGGAAATATTCTAAACTTCGTGAATAGAGATAATAATCGACCACCTACGTACATAATCTACGTTAAGATAGTTTAGATTTCTCAATTCTTTCTATAAATAATTTTTAATACCCTTTGTATAGCATATTCAAGGAATTAATGTTGTTACCCTCGATGTAACTAAATTATTTTCGATATTTCTTTTTTTAAATTTATAAAAGTCTATGATGATTTGTTTACATGACGTAAATCTGCTATTTTTTCCGTTGCGTGATTTGATACGAAGGTTTTTCAGCGAAATAGTATCCCAAAGAGAGAAATAAATTTGTGAACCCAACCTTGCTTTATCTGAAATACTATCTTTCAAGTCCATCGATTTGAGAAGTGTCCACTTTTAGCTCCACTATGTTGTGGTGGTAATTATAAACTATCTTGACCTACCGCAAAATAATCTCAAGGCTCACGTAGAAAATTTAGTCAAAATGACGCTTTGTAGATGACACCCTTTTGTCAACGTACCTTGCTTCTCTGATGGCCTCGATCCAGGTCTTGCAGTCGGATTCTGTGCTCGCGCGTAGTTCATACTGCCTTTGATTCTCTCTTCGATACGATATTGCAAAGCAGTGCTGAAAGAAAAAAACAATTTCTTACAATTTTGAAAGTAAATCTTAATTTATTAACATTTATTCTTATAACATGTGTATTAAAATTAACTTTATATTTCATCACTTTGCTTTAGTAAGGTCATTTGTAACAAATCCAAGAGAAGTCTAAAAAGGATATTTAGAAGTATCCTTCTGAGTATACATTCGTACACACACAAACGTTACACTCTTACTAGTAATGGCACGGAGTAAAGATATACTTAAATGAGAGAAATAATAATTTAGTAGCCTTTCATCCATGTAAAGTACACGATCGACTCTATTATTGTAAACAAGCAGTGCAACTTATGAGCAATCCATGACTATGAAGTCAAGTTGTGTGGTAGAATTCAAACTTGTTTATCAAAATATTACGTCTGATGAACATTTCCATGGAAATGTTGAAATAAGTTCCGCAGTAAAAGGAAACTCGCCAAACGTGATTTCTCACCAATTCTGAGGGTTTCCAATGGAACGTGATGTGGACAAGTTGAGAAGGGACAGACTGACGGAAACCAGGGGAAATTTGCGGTGCGATAGAATTCATAAAAGAGAGAGAATACCACAATTGAAATGAAAAACATTTCGGTAGGAGACACAGCTGATCATGTAATATATATCAACTCATTCACGTGGTAGTGAAAGATATATATGAGTGGATTAAGAAAGGAATAGGTATATTAATAAGTGGTTGCCTTCATTAATGGATGCTAACGAGGCCTCCAAATGCGGTTCGTTAAGGCTTTCTCGCGCAATTTTTCAAGTCGTTATCTTCCAGCTGAGGCTTGTAAATGCTAATTACTGCCTTTTTCTGAAGAAGTCGATGGCGTTGGGATTTACTGCGTCTTTCAGATTCAAGGTCTTCACAAATCCTTATGGGGATCGTTTTAATGAGGATCTACGGCAATTATTTTCCCATAGAACGCTACGCCAATCTTTAAATGGAAAGGAACTTATCACTTTAAAAAGACTGAGCAAGCTTACCTATGGATTAATTTGAGAAAAACTTTCATGCAATACTGTCTTAAGTAATAGTTAAATCTGCAGTGAGCTTTGAAAATAATAATTACAAAAGTAAATTGAAACTTGTTTCACAGAAAAAAGACTGGAACTGTGAACATAAGTAGCACGATATATGTTATATGCTGAAGAACTTTTCACCTCCAGGATAAATGATCAGAGCATTTAGTTGAAACTTCGGAATTGTATTAAATATTAGAACAGAGTAATACTGCACGAGTATTTGAATAAAACAATTATTCCGCAAATATTTGCTAAATGATGAAAGATTCTTTCCTTCCCTGCGTTTTAGGTGTGCAACGAAATTAATACATCAACTTGAAATCTTATGTAGTACAAAAGAAATTCAATACCTATGGTCATATATCCATAAATAATTTTTTGAGGAATGTTTACGGATCATGATATTAAGATAAGAGTTTTATGATATGTAGGAAATACATTAATATAATCTTCTATATTTCTTTAAATTGAAGAGCATGATAACCATTTGATTTTGTAGCAATACGTATTTTATATCGCTAAAATTTCTTTTTCATTCCCTGTCAGCTTCCCTTTACTTTAGATACGAAATTTACTTTATGCCTATAGATAGCTATGACTGAAAATACTCATTATTTATTAGAAGATAGGGTACAATTTCATTTCCATACACAATATGCATAATACATCATATTTCCTGAAGACATGTATTAATACATAAAATTAACTATCATCAAGATCGTAGAAACCCTGTCTTCTTGGTGATAAATGAGATCGATAATTTTCTCTTCTTATGCTTGTAAATTATTTGTATACTATCGAATTACATACACGAATATGGTAGAAATCTGAATACTGACAAATATTCTTAAAGAGTGCATTAGCATCTAGGATAAATCTTTTAAGTAAAAGAGGTGTAAAGAACGCAATATATGGATTAAAATATAGCCTTACAGCTTCTCCCCGATTTCGTTTTATAGAAAGAACACATACACACAATTGATGTTTAAGCATGAGTCTCTAAACATTTCTACTCAAAGACGTGATATGTCAATGTTTAACAGCAGATGATTCCCTTCATCCCTTTAAAGGAACACCGAAAGCATTTCGGGAGAAGATAAATTAACAGCGGATTCGAAGCAAACGTTAGAGCGAGATTGTAATAGCTCACGTCATAAGATAATCGCATGCGAAACACCATAAATTGCGAAACATCTTGCACACGATCGATGAAAATATGAAGGTAAATACTCATAGAAGTCGAAGATTTTCTGCAGATTAGTTAGATTCTGGTCAAAAAAGAGATTTGAGGGCAAATATTCTCCGAGTGAAACAAACCCTCTCCGTGTGTTTCCGAAAAAAATTCCTTTCGAATCAACGAAAGGCACGCCCTCATCCGGAAAATTCGCTCTTCCGCATTTGGAGGGAATATGTATATAGGATTCGATCCGAGGGATTGTCTTTCCTATTCTTTCGCTGTTTTCATGGGCAATCGTGGGTTTCTAGGAAAACAGATTACGTAAAGTATATGACAAATTTATGCGACTCAATTTCTTAAAGTAAAGTTTAAAAGAAACTTGGAAATATATTTTAGAGCGAATAATTACGATAAAAGTAAATTTAAACATAATTATTGCATAATTGAAGAAATGGAATTATGCTCTTAAAATAGCAAAAGGTATAAAATTTTTCAAACCAATGTTTATGTGCTGTCTTGTATATTTATGGGTCAAATATTACTCACAAAATTATACTTTAACTAAATACACATTCCTTAGATTTTATCAGATTTTACGAACTTGATTTTTTCAGCTTAAGTAAAAAATACTATAATTTAACTACTATCAATGAAACACTGGTACAATAAGCTAGTGCCATTAACAATCTTTTAAAATTAACTATATTCGACTAAGAATATTGAGTTGTTAGATGAAACAAACAAGCCAATCATGACAGAAGGTTTCAAAAGAGTTTCTTTGAGTACAATAAAATATTCTTAGAGCAAAGATTCTGACGGACAAAGTTGAAATATATTTAGAACCGTTTAAAGCCATGTTGCACTCTCATAATGCTGACTTGAGATGGATCTGTAGATAAAGCAAGTTTTTGTCCTAAAATAGAGGGTTAACGGATTTGATTTTGAAAGATCTCAACGCTCAAGATAACAAGATGATATGAGCAAGGGAAACTAGGTTATCCTCGAAACAAAGGATACACGTGCAACGAAAAGTATAGGATCGTCCTAAATATAGCATGTAACATTTTCTTCTTGTTAACTACGATTAGATCTTTTTATGCGTAACAAATATTAATGCTTTAATAGGAAAGTATTTATTTATAAATTTTACGAGTTTTTTCTATAATAAGATGAATGTAGAAACATAGTGCTTGTCCGATTTATCCAAGTGTATTAAGAATAATAAAATTGACATCTACTGATACAAAGTCACAGAGTTTTTGATTGCATTTAAGCTCAAGATTGGACTCTGTGCTGTTATCTGAAGTGGCACAACTCAAACGTGCTTCTGAGGAATAAGAGTGGATAAAAAGACGACAACATTGGTTTCCCGAAACAGATTAACGTTTCCGAAAGGATTTGTCATATGAGTAGTTTGGCAAATACGTAAACAAATGAACAGGAAAATAACGATTCTCCGATGGATCGATGAAACATTTATGAAACTGAAAAACATTAAACAAACATTGTATTCTCTTAGTTGATTTAAAAATAAAATGGGACTCAACAAATGACTATCACTCATTGAATTCCTACTTCGTAGATTCTACTAATTAAGTATTAGAAAGTTATAAAAATAAAAAATAAAATATTTTACTCTTTACTCCGAGAATATAAGAAGGATACACAGATTTATCAAATTTAAATCAATTAATTTTCATAGTTTCACATTAAATCCACAAATTTGGGCATATAATACTTAGTGATGTATTTTTCCTGTTATTAATAGTTCATCTGAAACTTATGAATATTTCAATCGAAAGTGTAAGAGCATTGCAAGATGTTAAAGTTCGATATCACTCAATTTTTCTTTCACATCAAGATCATAAATTTTTAAATCCATTAAAACACGCGTCTTCTAAAAAGATCATAAATTTCACTTTTAAGCCTACAGCTGCAATTTCTTCATCCAATATTTTAAAAATCGTACGAGATTTAAAAAGTCTGAGACATTATTATTCACGTAACTCGGAAATGTAGTATTTAACACATTTCCGCAGACATCTATGAAAATAAAAAGAAAATAATTTATCTTTCAACTACTTTTCAAACAGTGCTAAATTATATTTTTCGATATAATGAGATATTCACAACATAATGAGAGTAACTGATATTATTAAATCTTTAGATAAATACTTAAAGAATTCAGTTTTCACAAATCGTTAACTAATTTTACCGAAATATTAAGTTACCAACGTGGTTTGAATGCTTTATTCTTTACTGAGTAATTATTTTACGCATTTTCTAAATAAAATTCATTTTCAAGAGATTCTGAGTCTACTGTTAGCTAATTATCCATTGGATTAAATATAGATCCTATCAAACATAAGTTGACTGAGAATTTTCCAATTATGTGTAGGTGAGCGCTTAAGTTTTTACGTTTACTTCTCCCTCATCGTTCTGCAGTGTCCTCGTTGCCATGGTAACTTGCGTCATTCCGCTGAAAACACGTCAGTGAACGCATCGAGCTTATATAATCAAATTTCAATTCGAATTGATTGGAAACGGCGCGACCTTATTCTTGATTAGGATTTTGACGCCTGATACCACATTTGGCGTCTCCTAGGAAACGCTTGTTTGCCGTGCTTTCCATTGGATTGAGGAATTGTTTGTTTGCTTTTAGTCGAATGAAGATCGGACAGAAGAAGCCAAATAAGATGATTTTATGGAGTGACCACTGGTCTTAGGGGTCGCCCGTTGAACTTGGCCATTGTTACTATTTACACTCGATTGTTGATCGACTACTTCTTGGGAATCATATTAATTCCGTTTCTCCGCAAATCGAGATCGATTTGACAGAGTGACTGTCTTCCTGAATGTTTCTGAGTGGGCTCTTAAGAAATGGAATCGATGAATTTGAAATGTCTTCGAGAAGGAACGATTCTTTTATTTACATACTTCCGACCTTTCTGAAACTCTACGAATTAAAAAGAAACTTAAAGCTACGCTTGTGAATTAATTGTCTCGACAGTATTATGAAATTCATCTTAATTAGAAATTAAAGATTAGTTTCTAATCTATTAATAAGTTGTAAAATTTAGCATTAAGAATAATATGCATTTTGGCGAAATGGATATTCAACATAATGAAAAAGAGATAAAAATGACGTCTTCCAATAAAAATAATGGCCAAAAGAGGAAGAATGTAAAGATTTAGCTGAGAAATTTCATTTTGGAATTTGGAATAAATAAAGGACACAATTCTGTATGTTTGGCAATTTATCATTCACAAAAATTCCTTTTATTGTATGATTGGTTTCATTAATTTCAAAATGTAGCGAAATTGATAAAGCGATTTTCTAATTCTATTAATTTTCATTAATAAATGATTTATCATTTCCTTCCACTTTCAACTGAACACCTGTTTCCTTACGGAAATTTGGATCAATTTAAAAGTAAAAAATAAGATTATAATCAACCATTTAGAGAAATCAACATAACAACAATAGTATTACAATACTATTGCCTTTCTGAATGACCTCAGTAAGTAAAAACCCGTTGATGCCTCTCTCCAAGTTACTCATCCATACAATTAATTTATAAATCACAGATTGTATTCCCAAAGTGAAAGGCTAATAAGAGCTCAATTGGAAAAATACTTTTGAAACGCATTATCATTATAATAAACGAGTGTAAAAACATGCCAAAATTTTCCGATTTATTATTATTAAAGAGAGTGTTAATAAATATGTGCAATAATATAAAATTCAAATGGTGACAAAATATAAAGCTAATGGAAGCACTCATACAGCATTTTATATTAAGGTCATTCATTTTCATGAAATGAATTGCATTACCCTTCCACGGAAAGTCTGCCGATGACGTATTTAAATAATTACCTGATGATATTATGGAATCACTGATATTCGGAAATTATATGATAATTTTGGAAAAGGAAGGAAATTTCTTTAGATACGTTTAAAAATTGTATATTCTTTACAAGGCAAACATATTCTAACTGTGTTGTTTAATTATATTTCTGAACTCATCTATACAGAAACTTGATAGCTTCTTTGAATATAACATGTGTCATTCTGGAATGGAACTAAAAACTGGGGTACTAAATACATATATGATGTAAACATCATAAATTATAGAGAGGTTGATGAAAGAAGAACGATATATGGTTGCTGCCAAAAAAACTCCTCGTGCGTTTGTGAAGTAAATCAACAGAACATTCGAATTGAGAAGAAATTCAGTCACAAATGGATGTTTGAATTGAAAATGTATCTTTCCACTTATGAAATGACAGAAATATGAAAGGAAAGGTTAGAATCGAAGATTTCTAGTCGGACGTTGTTCTGTTGAATTAAATTAAAGTAAATTGCCAAAAAGTTTTAATTGTATAGGCATATATTGACAATTCTAATATACACTACATCTTTCTGTTGAATAGTTCAACGTGTTTCGTAATGATATTCGTGATGGATTGATTTAAATGTTCATCAAAGTCACACTTATTACAAATACTAGCATCTTGGGTCTATACAAAATATGTGACGAATTAAGATTGTTTCTTTTTAATGTTTTTCAAAATCCTCGTGACGCAATACTAGAGTAAAATATACTTAGTCTTTCGTCACCTTCATTAACCAATTACTTGAAAAACAACAATTTCGTAAGGTACTATAATATAAGTGTGGATGAAAACTACAAAAAGAACACGGAGTCTACTCCTCTTTCGATCAAGAATAGGCCTCCATTACATTATTAGGCTCATCCTTTTCGAATAGTTTCCACTTTAATAATAAATCCTCGCATTAAACAATCTTCAATATTACGTTTCTCAGAGTTATGGATCAAAAACAATCTTTAAAGAAAAGATTACTTATTCAATTGTTGGTCAGAGCAAGTTCTACTTAAGTCTGCTTACTGCTGTACCATTAACAAATCGAATACATGCGCCCCATTACCATAAATTTTATTTCCGCTCGATTCGCTTTAAGTTTATTACGGCAATAATTTACGCAAAGAGACACCAACAACACACGAAAATCTTCCCCGAAAATTGATCGGACGTAGCGAACAGGAAAACTGTTGGTTCGGAACAAGAGAAGGGCGAAAAATAACATGCGATCGCGAAGTGCTCATAATTCAGCGACTCCATGAAGGCGAGAGAATATCCATCCAGCATCAATGTCTGCATTCAACATAATTGATTTACAGAGAGAGGCTAATATGGCCACCGAGAATTGATTGTTGTCTCTAGCACTTACACATCAGCTCATCCACTCTCGATTCAAACAGATGACGCGCTATATTCGCAACAGATGACAAACGATTTTTTTCTCGAAGAAAGCGCCATATTTCGATTCGAAAAAAGCTCAAGATGGTGAAAAAGACGAGAGGGCTACGAATTATCACGTACAAAGAGAAAGGTTCTAAAGATTTTCTGTCAAAATCCGTTCGAAAGATCCGTCTTGAAGGACGAATTCTAACTGATTAATGGTTCCATCTGTTTTTGATCCGTGGTGAAACCTGGACTATGACAAAACATGGAGTATTAATTAAATTGAAGGGGCTCTGTCTTGAGACGTTGGGAAAAGGCATTATTGAGGAAGGACCCGCTCTCAAGGGCTGAATTCTTCGAATTTAACAAAAGTTTCTTTCTTTGGCAAAGGTCGAGGACTGACTTTTGAGAGAAATACCTTTGAAACATTGTGGCAATCGAAATTGCCAGAGAAAATAAGCATGGGGTCTTAAAAGATCAATTCCACGTTCTTTGAAAAAATATATAACCTACTTTCATCAAGATTTTATCATTTTTGATAATTATCGTACCACCTAAGGCGTATATCGAGAAATAAGTATCAAGGGAAATCAATGCAGAACGTATATAATTAAAATATGAGATTAATGATGCAAAATTCTTTGACAAAAAGGTCATAGGGCAATCTCATTTTCATTTAATTTATAAGGATACATTCCTCTTCATTTATAATGGTTTAATATCATGCAGCAGATATTATAATCATCGTTGCATGTGATTGTGAATGAATAGGCAAAGATAATAAACTTAAGCTGATCAACCATCGAATTATATAAAATTAAACTATGTGTTCATTACCTGAACAGATAAATAATGATTAATAACATACCAAGACCAAATATAACTTTTTTCATCACCGCACGCATGCAGCTACGCTTGCTAAATTATTCATTCATTTACGGACAATGATTTTGTTCACTAATGCATTCAATAAATTTTAAAAAGTTCTCCTTACTCTCCTATCAGATAAAATCCATTTTGCTACATCATGTCAGTTAAAAACATTTTCTTCTGAAAACAGGAATGACTTCTAAAATTAATTTGACCCTAATAAATATTAAAGATTAGATAGAATTCACAGTAAAAAGCATTTAAATAAATATACCAATATAATGTTTTGAAATGAAATACATTTTTCTTAATTTTTGCATTGTGTAATATTAATTTCTGAATCAAAATTATTCAGTAAACATTTGAAGCCTTTTATTAACATGAGCATCCTTTGATGTTAGACTCTGCATTTAAGGATCCCACATCTTAGTTACATGAACGCAATTTCACCCAATGTTAATCAATACTTGGCTACTCTCTCATTTTTATCTTTTCGAGGCATACCTTAGAGTTGCGGTGAATTGAGGAATAAGTTAAGAAGTGATTATGAGGTTTGCACTTAAGTACAGTGTGTATTCCTTTGAAGCAGTTGAGTAAACATCTCCATTTGCCTTTTTGCCGATGGGAGGATGACGTGAAAGGAAATGAAAGTCTGCTTATTAAGTTTCGGAAGAGAAAGGGGAAAGAAATGAAACATTTAGGGCTGAAGTGAAGAAAGGGTGGGGAAAATTAGAAAACCTCAAAGTACAGACATGAGAAGAGACAAAAGGTAAAACAAAGCTAAGATCCTATACAGAAAAAGTGAAAGGTAACTTCGTTGCTAAATAGTTATATAATATACAAAAGGTTCTACCAAAAACTTCAATCATGGTAACATTAAACGAGCATTTCTTCCTCCTAAAAACATTCGCTCTTAAGAGCCACGCTGAATATCGGATTCCGTTTTTGGATACCGCTTAACATGCAAATTAGAGGATATTTCGGGAGTTCCCTATTTTAGGTATTAAACAGCGAGCAAAAAATCGCAGTAGATTGAACGAGCAATAAATCTTGGATCAGTCAAAGGTATGAGGAATAGACTGCCGATTAATTGGCCTCTAATAGAACGGCTGTGTAAACGAAGTCCGTAAAAGTACATAAAAGAAGCTTTGATCGTAAATCTGAACTCGGCAAAAGGATGAAAAGGATTGAAAAAACTTGAATGTAAAGGTAAGAAGAGCTGTTGAATATATAAATGAAGGGGAGAGATATGAGCGACTTATGATGGGCTGAAGACGCCTTTTTCTAACTGATTTATGTTAAGAGTGTTTCTAAACTCAACCCGAAAGTATCAGAATTAAGCAAATAATTTAAATTTTCCCCAAAAACTTTTGTGTCGTATCTAATTCTTTGAATAAAACAAATGATTGGGGATTATATTTTGACGGAATTGAATGATTTCCTCCTTTGGATCCTACAACCTATTTACGAGAACCATGTTCAATAGCAAAAATTATACTATACACGATTGTTTAAAAAGTAAATATTATGCATGGAAATAAATAAAACAATAGATACATAAAAAGAATGGAAATATACGAGTTATTCATGAGTGAATACGTTCTATTTATTGTAAGACTGGAAAAATTCTCGAAGCATAATTTCAAAGGTAAAAATTTCAAGAGTAAATATGAATAAAAGAAATATATTCGTTTCCCAAAATATGCACCATTAAAAACCATATAAATATGTGAAACTATTCACTAAATAATGATGATCGTATTTTTTATAAGCAAAATCCTAAATATGAGTACAGAGATTCACTTAATTTCTTCAATAAGAGCAGCGTTTTCATGTTCGTCTCATGCAATATACGTAAAGATGAAGAGTATACATATGTGCGAGTATAAATAAGATTGCAAAGTGCTACGAATCGCCTACAAAGAAACTCAGAATAAATAATACAGCCCGAAGGAATATTCTCAGAATACATCTCTGAATATTTTACTGAAACGCTATCTGCTTCAAAGTCATCTGATCCGAAACGAAACAAACAAAAGAATTTCGATGTGTAGTGTAGTAAATTTCTGAGAAACCACCGTTTCTCCTAAGCAATACCAAGTCCTCAAAAATGTCTTGTGGTAGAAGATTCATCCATTTTAGCATCAACAGAAGATAAGAAATAAAAATAAAGACCGCCTTGAATGCCATAACATAGAATTAGTCGAAAAATGTTTACTTTTCTACGGAGAATGAGTTTAAATGGGAATCGAGATGAAATTACTTCCCGCAAATATATCGGAAGAAACGGGTGTTGCTTCTAATTTGACAGGCGACGGGCAAGATTAAAAAAGGATTAGAAAATACGCAGAGATGGAGAGAAAGTTCGGTGATTAAGTGTAAACACACGATTTCATGAAACTACTTTCACTGCTGTAGTCTAAGAAGGTGGCTGGAAATAGAAGGTGAAAGCAGAAATAGAATGAGTAAATAGAGGAAATGAGATTGGAACAGAGGGGAATTAAGGGCATTAAAGCAAATAGTGGAAAGACACGAGAACGTATGCGAAAGGCGGAATGAAAGAGACAACTGAATGAGTTAGCAAAAGGACTTTAGGTTCTGTTAGGATATTAATAAAGACAGATTATTAAGACAAAGTTATTATGAAAAGAATCAAATCACTTTCAAATCGGTTCGATACTTATTTTTTCTTTTTCATAAATTTATTTTACTTATCAGAAAATTGATTGTTGAAAATATAATTCTTTTCTATGAATCTGCAAGGTAATTTAAATACATTAGAGATATATCAACCAATCTTTTGAAAAGTACGTTTTTGATATTTTGATTGGATCATTGTTATATTTTCATTGATTTGAAACAATATTTCATACTTGTAATTCATGCTTATTATAATTTGTTCTAATTCTTCTTCATTAGTGAGCATTCATTCTTTAGCTGTTAAAATACAAACGATAGTTTAAAATTAGTTGAATGTTTACTTATAATAACAATATAAAGTGAACTAAAATTTGAGGGATTTAAAAAATAAAATCTATTGGAATAGAAGTAATTAATTCAAATTATAAGAATAGAATTTCTTTAAAAAGATGGTTTTGACTACACATACTTTATAATTTGAGTTATATGTTATTCTTATAAAAGAGACTATAACGAATGCTAGTAACCAACAAACTCTAATTGAGAAGTTTTATAAAATTAATGGCACTCCAAGGGGAGTATACGATAGTAGTCTTAAGTTTACATTCGTAGCTAAATATCTTAAGAGTATACGAGAAAAGGAAAGAGTATTTCCAGTCAAACTTTTTGTTTAGTTCTTAAAGTTACTCTCAGGTTTAATAGGATTTTACATCCATCTTTGAGTTTCTCTGAGACATTCCTGATTATATTGCGTTAGGTTTTCGTGTAACAGTTTGCTCTTGAACTGGATATAAGGGAACCTATACAAAATGAATGGATTCGATGGCCGATGGGGTAACTTTTTCTGCATTAATCAGCGACCAATATTGTAGCGAAATCTTTCTTAAAGAAAGTGGAATGTAATGAAGTAAATTATGAAAATCCCTTTTTACGAGAATGCAATTAAACTCATATAAAAATACAAGAGGTCATAAAATATTAATCGTTGTTCGTAAGAAATATTCTTCAATAAAGTAAAAGTAAAAAGGACTTTACTACTCTCGAATTAGATTTGAAAGATGAAATTCTCAGATATTTTAAAAAGAAAGTTAGCTCTATAAAGGTTCTCTCTTCCGTACTTAATAAGTATTAATATTCATTTCTTATTGTTTTGGGTTTTAATTGCTCATGAAGTAAACATTTGGTCGAATGCTGAAATTGGAACAAAATTTGTGAACGACAAGTGAAATGCTAGAATACATTTAACCCACCTTCCCATAGACACATTCTTTCGTACTGCAGAAAATATTAATTAAACAGTAAAAATTGTTGTATTACGGATGAACAGTATTAGGACATGATAATAAATAAGAACAACTAACAATGAATATAAGTTGTTCAAAATCGGACAACAAAGTGGAAACAAGTCTAATTAAATATCATAATTTGTGAAGAGTACGAAAATAAAACTCTAATACGAGTAAAAAAACCTAAAATTGAAATCATTGAATTGAAATATTAGGTTACAATCATCATAGACATGTGTATGAAAGTAAAGATAAAAGAGAAATAATTCACTTTATTGCAATAGAAATAAGTATTACGATAATTCATGTCTTCTAATTTCCAACAGCTTTGATCATAATCTCAGTATAAGGAAAGTAGTGTTAATAAAATATCTCCATCTATTCCCTGATGCCATTTTTATTGCCTTTATCCATACAAAAGGAACTTAAGGATATTCTTTAAGTTGCTTTGTTTTAGTTTCGAAAACATCGCAAGTTGATGATGAATATTAACGACCCATCCAAACATTCGTATGGAAATCTCTTTCGTTTATCTTTCCTTTGACAAACTTTTTCGCCTTAAACATTTAATATCGTCCGAACCTTCGAAATCTTTTCTGCATCCGAAAGAGATGCCTTTCACTCTCAGGATATCCAATCGAAGAAAGTCCATTCACCGAAGCAGAAACGCATCTTAAAACTTTTCCCACATCCATTCCTTTTCCCAGACTAAAAAGAATGTAGAATTCTTCGCTAACATTCGTACCAAAAGAGGAAATTCACGTTTTAACAGAATATGCCATGTAAGGTGAATATAAAGTTCTATTTATTAACCCTAAATTGGCGTTTTCCTTTCATGGATGATGTAATCAGAGTATTTCGTCCATTTAAATTCAATAAATTCTCTTACAAGTGGAAAATAAGTGGTGAAAATTACCAAATTAATTCAATATTTACCCATTGTGTTTTGAATATTCTATTTCGCCTAATATGTTAATGTTGTTATTTTCCCATTGCCGGAATAGAAAATATTGAACAATAACAATATATTTTCTATTTTCACTTCTTTATTTTATGGGACCTTACCACGAAGACAAGCTTTGTAACAACAATGATATTTTCAAAACAAAATCTCGTTATTAAAAGAAGAAACATAATGAATTTCTAAAATGTATTTAAAAACTCTTCATATATGCTTGAATCCTTAACCTGATAGTTATAAGTATATCCATAATGCTTACAATGGAAGGAAATATAATTATTCACAACATTTCTAACATTTAATTTTTATGAAACGAATGCTCTAGACTCAAATTATAAGGTTTTCCCGCATCATAGAACGATTCATGAAAAGGGATCGGAATAATGTCCTCAGCGTTCCCATAAACTCTTTCCATAATAAAAGCATTTATTGCTCCTTTTAAAAGAAGAGTAACATTTACTCGTGCTTTATATTTCGCGAATAAATGCATCGTTTTCACTCCGTAATAATTATGCTTTTAGGGCCGAAAGAGGGCGAATACGCACAACGTACTTATCGATCGCCTTTCCCGAAATTCCCTCCACCGGAGGATGTTTAAAGCATCCACGCGTCATTGTTGTAGTTTCCAGGGCGAGAACAGGTTTCCCAATTTTACGTTCACTTATCCACATTCATATTCTTCGAATGGTGAGGATGCGGATTCGAGACATAGATCATAGGAATGTTTTCTATTTGGGAGACTATCCTCGACATTTTTTAGCATTATGATTCCTTTAATGGGGAATATCTTTTGCGTTTATCAGAGACATTATTTGCCATTATTCTCTATGAATAAATTTAATAAGAGATGTATTCACTGTGAATATTTCTGCACATCCTCTAACGTATACATCGAGAATAATATTTCTTCTCCTCGCCTAATTTTTATATTAAGCGTCTTTCCATTGACATGGTCACTCAATTGAACAATCGGAATATATCCTACATATGCACCATTATGAGTCTTTCATACAATTGAAAATATCTTGAAAATGACGAGTGAGATATTATCAGGAAATGTATAAGCTAAATGTATTTGAACACCTATTTCATTCAGAGTGATCTTAATTTTAATGGAAGAATATATATTTTTGTTTTAAAGTTAAGAATTGGAGTATTTATATAACTATCAGAATATGATTTGCTTAATCAATTCATATGTCTTATTTAACAGTTTTCCAAATTAAATAACTCACAAAATATTCACTCTATTACTAACGAGAAGAGGAAAATTTAATCTCTCGTTCAAAGACAACAGTCTGTATTGACGAATTCAAAAGTTTTGAGTTATGACGCAAGTTGGAATTCCATTCACTTTTTATTGTCTCTGTTACAGAAGAGCGTGGTTTGAATTGAGAACAGGTCTTATTGATTCCGATAAATGTATTCAAGAAGAATCTTCTTCCATACGAGACGTTATCTGCACAAATGAAGGCGAATTTTTGTGAATATATAAATTGATGTAAGGATTGTATGCACGAAGAAATCATGTTTACTTTAGTATTTGGTTGATTAAAGATCTTTGAGTTATCAAAATTTAAAAATAATTCTGTAGCTTTAACTTTTCAAGTTCGATTCGCAATGAATTCTAATGCGTAACAAAATGCTCATCAACAAGTTCTACTGAAGAATAAAATTATCTGAATCTCCGTAAATAAGGTATTTTAACTCTCATATTATTTAATTCAAAGTATTGAATTTATTTTCAAATTTCTTTCTCCAAAAATTAAAATCTTTGCACCTAAAGTGCATGTATATATACTCTTTCCAAAGGCTTCAAGTAAAATTTGGAACATAAAAGATACATTTAATGTTACGATTCAGTGAACTTCAAAATATCCAGACTGGGAACCATCTTATTGATAGTGTACAGTTACATATTTTATTTATGTTATCTACATCAGAATTGGAATTTTTAATTTGGTTCTTAGAGTGAATTAGTATCCTTTTTACTGTATATTTATCGCTACTCACTTCCATTAATAATTCCTTACCATATAATGCATTCCATACGTATATTATATTCATACCTAACTATCTATTAATCACTAACTTTAGAGATAAAACGTAGTAAATTGGATGAGGTTGAAACAAAAGGTGCCATCCCCTCTATTCATGCTTCATAATTGCAAATTTACAAACTTAAAAACGAAATTATAAAATCCATTCAGGTATCGCTGACTTTTTTAAATGTGTATGATATATCGTTATAATTATTGGAAAATATTTTCGATTATGTTTAGCAGCGCATCCTTTCCATGCGTCAACTTCCGTTGCGGATACAAATTTAATAGACCAACGAACACATGATATCATTTTGGTTCGAGGCTCAATTTCGATCTCAAAATAAGGTGTAATTTCAGATGGAATCTTGGGACCTTCTTCACTAATAGAATAAGGTAGTAGATCCGCCAGCGTTGCCTCAAGGAAGATCCGACTTTCAGAGCCAAGAAGATGCGTGGAGAAGAATTTCTCTACCACCAGGTGGAGCGAAATACCACCTTATTCCCAATATATTTTAGGAGATAGTATTCCATCATCCAAGGTAATGGATCTATTATTTACATATTTTACACCATTATATGATAATGGTAAGAGATACTTCCTCACACTCAGATAAGAATGTTTTATCATGATGGACAAATTATAATAGTAAAACCAAGATAATTCTAACAATAACTCAAAAATTATATCCTATACGTGAATTTTAGAAATTAGTATATCATTCTTTTTTGTACATATAATTAGATCTCCATCAAAATAAAAATTGATGGGTTAATTCAAACCCGGATGTTCTAAAAATTTTGCGCGATCCACTGCTTCACCTCTACTTTGCATGACAATCGTTGATCGGGTAAAATTACGAGTCTGAATGGAGAATAACTGTGTGGAATCATAATAATGCGCGCGGACATCCGGAATGGTTAGCCTCAAAATGGGGAAACAGAGGAGCCTAGAATGGTGAATCCCGCTTTGTTTGAGATCAACAGTTTTCCTCTCAAGCGGCGTAAAACGACACCGCGTGAATGCAGACTCTTCTTCGATCGGTGGATGCTAAAAGGCACGTGGCGTTGGAGGTCACTTCGACCCGTGCGCTCTTCCACTATTACACTATGACAGTAGACGGAAGAGAAATAGCTTTGACTGAATAATTTGACCTTAAGTTGACGCGAATACTTTATGGTACTTAAAATTAAAACGATACTGAAGTTTTTACCCTTAAAAGGTGATCACAAGTATCTATTTCTTTTCCCTTAAAATATAAATTTTTTACTCAAGCTTTGTTAAAAATCTGCAATTTAAGGATACTCACTATAGTTTGTATATGAGTCTATTCTCTATATAGGTCAGTACTTCCTATTTTATGGGCATCATAGCCTTGCTCTGATTGATAACTGATGATTTAAATCTTGGTGTGGATATTTAATTAGTTTTCGGTTGTTTTACATTTTCATTGAACTATTGCGTTAATTTTTCGTTCGATAATCTTACATGCACAATTAAAACCATATTTTCAGTTATGATTGAATGTTGTTAATATCTAATATGAGATTCTGCAAATCAGTAGCAAGTCTGCTCTGAAACAAAAATAACGGAAAACTCTAACCAAATTAGAGTAAGAATATGATATAATAGGAGATAAATCTTCAAGTTTATATAGCATATTAGACAAGGACTGTTAGAATTCAAATATTTTGAAAGATTATTTTAGGGAAACTTAGGGAAAATTATGAACTATATAACTTAATTCTACAAACATTCTCCTATAAATAATACGAAGAATATATTCATACCATATAAATATATGACGAGGTGAGAAAATACTTTGTCAAAATTCAGAGACTAAAGTAAAATTACGAAAAATTTTATCTCTAAAAGATAGAGAACGAGAAATTGTAAGCAAAGGACGTAAAAAGTGGTTCAGACGAACAGAAATTACTGAAAAATAGAATAGAAATAAAAAGTTAATAAGCTCTAAAATGCTAATTAGAACATAAAAAAGATCAAAACAGGAAAAGGTAAAGATTTTTGAATATTTACAACGAATCTGGCTCGATTTTTATCGTTGGAGAGAGTATTCAAATCCTTGCAAAAAGGCCAATTATCTTCTCGTCTAGAATGTTTTTTTGCGGGAGATTAAAAAATTCCCATTATTTAGCGATGAATTCCTCTGAATAAAAAACAAGTGAATTCATTATCGTGTATTTTTTGGCAAATATTAAGCTATCCCTAAATTGCTCAAATTATCTGCCTCCTCCAATGCTACCAACTTAATGGAATGCAGGAGATTTTAGAAGAAAGAAATCAGATTTTCATCACTCAAATCCATTTAGACTGCTATTGTTAAATTATGAATACGTAATAGAGGTATAATTGCCCAGTCAATGGATAGTAATAGTTTACTTTAGAATACTTTAAAGAGGTATTAACGTATCCACGGAGATGAAGATGAATATCACGATAGTAAATGCTCTGAGTTATAATTTATTTAGTAAAAGATTGTCTGAGATCTTATCAATAAATTATAACGATGAGAGAATAAAATAATCACATGTAGAAAATATCATTTTTCGCAGACAATACGGAAGTTTGTTTATAATTTTAGAAAACGTCTTTATGGAACATAGCTGGATTTTTCCATAAAACGACATTATTAATCGAATTCAAAGTATGCAAAAAATTAGTTATCTCTCGGAATCTTCAGTGACATTTCTCTGAAAAATATCTAATAGAGCTAAAATTTTTATTTCATTAATAATAAATTAGAATCGTATTTATTCTTATGCTAGAATAATTAAACGTTTCAAGAGGAATTCCCTCAACTGCATTCATTGTTTGTGCATAGTGATGTCTCGTAAAGCAAGCACAACCCATCATTGGTATGCTTCCAATTATACGTAGAGTGCCATGAGGTGTACGGGAATTGAAGTGGTTAACCGAGGCTGTATGTGGAGAATATACAAGGGCTTGTGTAACGAATTCCAGAATCATAGGATATCATAATTATAAATTTGTAACTATCAATCGGCGAAAACTTACTTGATTTAATTTTTAATTAAGTTTGGAAATATGATTTTTTGAGTAATTTAATAATAATTTATGCAAAATTGAACTTACATCTTGGATAACTAAATGCAGCTACTGCACTTATATTAACTTAAGAGTTTCTTCCGAAGTAAGTCAAATCATTAAATCTTGTACATAAAACTTTGGTATTGGTTGGTCTCCGATGGAGAAAGTACAAGGGGTCTAAATATCGCGATCATCGGAAAACCAAATATCCTAAGCCGTTTACTTATTAACAGGTGGTATGGGTGCAGAGCCAACTTTACTACACGATGCAGAGTTAATCGAACATCCATAAGCTTCCCCTTCTGGACCGCGTAGATTGGGATGACGTAGACCCATAATCTCCAGGAGGAAACAACATCGGAACAATGCGAGAAAGAAGGGGAGGCGTATGACGTCAGCAGGTAGCGTTCGATAGCTGGTGGAGGAAGTTGGTGCCAACAGGTGGAGAAGGGGGATCGGGAAATGAGGGCTGGTGGAAGGGGGAAATTAGGGACCAAAGTGTACTATTCATCTTCATTTCGGCCGAAAAGAGCTCCGAATCTCTATTTCTTTAAATGATCGCCAGGGTCGCTGCCTGTCGCATTTTGTCTTCTTTCGCTAAATTTTCTTCGGCAACAAAAAGATCTCTGTTTACTTGGATGACGTCGTGCGTACATCGAGAGAACTCAGCCTGAGAGAGATGGATGTCGTTTGGAATGGAGTCCAACGATGGATGTTAATAAATCACAACGGATGTGAGTAAAAGCGACGTGACTGGGACTCGAACCGAGGTCCCTCACAGATTTAACATTTACAATAAAGTCACACGAACGTCGAGAAATTTTCACCTTAGAAAATTGTGAGATATTTAATTATATCTTTATAAATAATTAAATAAATATTCATATTAAATAGTTAAGTATTTATTTTAGTATGGAATCCTACAATTTTAAGGCTGGAGAATTTCTTAAAAAAATGAGTGAAAATCATTCTCGGTGGAATTCAATTAAAAAGGAGTTAAAACAAAAGGAACATTTCAAACGGGATTTTCAGGTGATGAATAGGACATAGGACTTAATATAGCAGAACAAAAAAAGCTGCCCTTGATTGTTCTCGGGCGATGAACGTCTCTCAATTGGGTTAATTCTGTAAAAGCCTCGTTTTTGTTTCATGATTTCCCCAAAAGGCTTTGGTGTTTAAAATTACAAGTTCAAATATCGTACTCATTTAGTTTTCGCAGGAAATGAGTCATTCAATCGATTACAAATCAAATCAGAGATTTTTAAACAATTTCTAACTGCGCTGCTTCCATTTGCGTATCTTAATTATAAGGACTCATAGTAGAGGAAGATATATTTATTCCTATAAAATATAGTATCCATTCATTTATCCTCATATTTGCAGCGCTTATTATCATCCTCTATGAGAACATGGAAATCTATTTGTATAAAAAACCATGCAGTATAAATATATATGTATAATTATGTAAAGAATTTGTACATATCTGGTTCTTCAAATATTATGGTGTTGTCATAATTCATAAATCTATTCTCTTAAGCGATGTTTGTCATAAATAAAGGAGTTAAATATAATATTGACAAAAATATATGGGATTATTCTCGAATACACTTAGGGGATAAAAGAATAAATTTAAAATAGTGTTTCAGACGAAGCAGGCAATTGGGAAATGGATATGCAATGGCTGTGTAATAGTGGGAGAAATTGGGCAGCACTGCGCAAATACAATTCGAGGGGACAACAGAAGAGGGATTGTAGAGTGGAAGTAATGCAGTAATTTGGAGTGAATCGAATTCGCATGTAAAAGCCTAGAAACCAAGAGCATTCGCACAAACTATGTACTTATGGTTATGGATTCCACAAATAAGCACTTCTATAGGAATTCTTTTTTGATTGAATTCTTAACTTTTATTTATCAAATAACGTAGAGAGCCTAAAGAAAATGTTGAGTTTTAAAACAGACGATTTTGAAAGGGCTACAAAAAGTATTCTTTATTTAATTTATAAATATTTAAATAATAAGGATCTGCAGTTCCTTTCAGATATATTCCGGATATTAATACTGAAATTGAGTTTATGCCACACTAAGAATTGATAAGATAAATTTTACTACTCAACAAGTTACTCTAAACAGTGCCATCGGTTTTTAGTCTATTTATTCACTTTGAATTATTGGGAATTTGCGGAATTAGAAGTGATAATTATTTCCATCTATATTTATTTACATCTATAATGGCTTATTCTATTCTATCTATTTATCACAAAGCTAGGTACGCATTAGAAAGTTAAGAAACTTATTACATAAAATATTAAAATGTATATGTTACTAATTAATTCGTTCATGTAATTTATTGGTTCAGTATTTAAGTATTCGGAAATGTCTAAACCCCTTGATAATATCTCTTACAGCTCGATATTAGACTTTTCTGTATTCGAAATAATACTGGACAGAAATATTCCTAATTTGCTTTATTTTCCAAGTCACAACCAGAAGGAGCGAAAGATTCATTTATATTTACATGAAACGCTTTGTTTTAGCAGATTTCTACACCTCTCAAGACATATTAATAAGGTCTCTATTTGCGTAGTGAAGTATTCCAATAAGAAGTTTCCTCGTTCATAACAAGTAGAAAACCTAGTCTTTCCGGAGTAGCGTCTTCAAAGAGAAGATTTCTGTAAAATCCTCAAAAGAAGCACAAGAGGGAGAATTGCTGCTTCCAAAGTGAGGCAGTGTAGGTACTTTTGCGAATATAAAAGGTATTCTGTGATCTGATAAAATGGAAATGCTGCAATGGAGTGCTTGATAAAAGTCTTTAGATTGGGTCGTTGACATAAGAGGACCAAAATATCGGTGGGGAAAGCTCATGGAGAGATGCGTCCAAACGCGTAAAGAGAACACGAGGGAGAGATTGTTTAAAATACGATTCAAATGAAAAACATTTTCATTGAAATACTTTTATAGCCATTAAAATGGAAAGAAGAATTGTTGCTTCAATTCGATACACATAATAATTAGTATTCTACTTGTCATCGATATGATGCTAAATATGATCTATATCTTATTAGGTTATTAATTATAATATAAATTTATTTTCATTTGATTTATGCGATGATTATTTACGATTTAATTAGCCAATTACTAAGGACGTTATAATCTACGCCATATTCTTAAAAACTTAGAGACCGATGGAGATATTACCAAAATTTTTTATTAATTTAGATAAAACTGTATTTTATAATAAATCAATACTAAATCGATCAATAAATAATGTGTTTTATATTCTATCCGTACAAAACACTTTTTTTAGCCATTTTATCAAAGATTATATGAAGTGTTTTTTTTTAATTTGTAGATCAAGTCAAATAATTCGACTTAAAAATACATGAAAGATTTCAAAATTAACCTGATTAATTGATTCATCCATTAAAATTCATCTAATTGGCGTATAAATAATATCTGATTACCAAAAATAATTAACGACTTCATTAAAGATCAAATCATCGTTATTGATTCATATTCGTATCATATAATTCTATTACAACATCGGTTCATTAATTTTAGTTTATAATTGCCATTTTATTATTATTGTTCAGTATAATATACATTATTTCATTGTTAATGCACAATTTAAGAAGTAAATATTTCCGATTATTGGTTTAATTATTGAATTTTTGCTAATAACCTCTCTTCTTTGTTTATATTTAGTTTATTTTCAACAAGTTTTGAACTTTATCCGCCTAATATTTGTCCTCGTGAAACCATAGAAACGGGAAATATATCTTTTCCGTATTAAACTCAATCATTGCTTACTTAGATCTGTTCTTTTCTCACAAACAAACACCCTATAGCAACAGATGGCAGAAGAAACCACCTCGTCAACAGAGAGATGCTCGCATTTGCAATGAAATCGTGGATCTGCAGAAGCTGCTGGATATTTTTCTTTTCTCTGTACCACCCGTTCTTTCTGCAGCGTCTTATCGGAAAACATTCCTAGAAACACACCCACCACATAAAGGATCCAAAGGATAGGAAATGGAAGAATCAGAAAGAGTGGTAAAAGAGGTTTGGATTAAAATGGCGGATTCAGGGATTGATTTGAGAAGGATAAAAAAGGGGAAAAGGATCAGATGAATATTTTAAGAATCTTATGCGAGGATCCCTGACCGATTTTTTATTAATCGAGCAGACTGAGTAAACAGGAGGTTGATACTAATGCAAAGATTAAGCGGATGGAATTTGCGAATAAGAATGTGTAAACGTGTTTATGCGATTCTTCTGATGCCAAATGTAAATAAATGCGAATTGAAATTGAGGTTTGAACAAAATCATTCTCTACTTTTCTAGGAGAGAAGTAATGGAGGTTCTGACACAGATTGAGAGGTAAGATATGAATCAAAAGAAAACAGGAAACTTAACTTTCAATAAAAGATAATGAAGAAATATTTTAATACGACATCCGCTATTTTGGTCATATCATAAGTATCTTTATAATAAAAATGAAATCTGCTGTAAGTCGAGAGTTTTAAAATATTCGCTGATGTTTGGAACTTTAAATACATTAAGAATTCCTCAAATCATTTCGAATAGTTTTCCTTTAGTATTTAAGACAAGAAATATGTTCGTAGAAGAACTTAAGCACGTTAAGTCGAAGTAATATCATTTAAGTTTCACTTAAGCTCATTTGCTGATATTTTGTCATCATCAATTTTGATAATCACTGTCCCACAATTCTAATAATCTCTTTTGGAAAAGACCCTTTGTGTCTGAAAATCAAAGAGATGCGAAATTTCGCTAGTTTCACGGGTAGAGGTGATTTCCCGAGAGTTATTTATTCAACTCTCGGAAAGCTGGTTAGTGCCTAACGAATTTTCTTGCTACAGTAATGCAATGTTGACTACTGAACACTCCTTTCGCAAAGGAAAAAGAAATTCGCTCATTAAGTAGCAGCTTTTCTGCCGTGAAATTCCTTATTCCCACTTTGTACGGGAAATTATGATATTAATGAAGAAAAAGACACTTTTGGAAGAATGTTTCCTAATTTTAATGGGCTATTCCTCTTAAATCTCAGAAATGACCACATTTGCTTGCATTTTCTCTGAAATAAAATGTTGAATGATCGATGGAAAAACTCAATATTTGGGTGAAAAGTTAATGAATTTTAAATAATTCTCTTACTCAGAATATCCTAACAAACTCTTTGTCGTTCTCCCTCAAATAAAGTCAAAGTAATAATACTTTTGAAAAAGGTGAATCAGAGTTTTCAATAAAATTTCCCATTATTAAACTACACTTTCTTGAATTATTGAAGTATATCCCAATTGCGGATGAATACTCATTTTCCCTAAATATCACATGTCGCTTTTCTAAGGCAAATGATTATAATATTCAAAATGGTTCTTCAAAAATGTATAATTGATGAGCAATAGCATTCTCCCGCAAAAATGCACTCAAACGGTGAAATGTAAATCGTCTTCCTCGTTCCTCGTGGAAGACGATTTATTTCATTCCACAATCATTCTTTTTCACCAATGACAAATTCCGGGAATTGATTTTCAAAATTTTGTGAGTGACGAAAAGTGTTGAAGTCACGAACCAAAAAGGTTACAAAAGATCTGATAAATAGCTATGGCAAATCGGTGAGCTTATAACATATACTTCAGGATGCCGAAATATCGATGCAAATTAAAAGTTTAAAGTAAAAATTCAGATGTTAGTCCTTCAGATGTAAAGGATATGATAAGAAAAGTTACCCTCGTCAATTCCAAAGTCATTCATTCGTCAACAAGGGAATTGACTTCATATTCTCATCTTATTTCATTATTTCACAATTTTCACGCGAAAATAATCTTAAATTTTATTTTCTCTTAGGAATCGTAAAATCTTTTGATTTCTCACTTCCTTTAGAAGGGCTATTGAGGGTAAGCCGTTACATCTTTGATAAGATCCTCTCTGCTTAAAATTTTACGACCACTCCTCCATCGAAAGGTTCAACCTTTTTTCCGAATGCCGTGTGAATAATTCCTCGCAAATTAAGGATCCAGAAATAGACGAAGTGCCGAAGATTATACATCGGATTTGCACAGACGAATGCGTCGAAATAAAAAGCTTTTATTAGAAAACTTCCTAAAATCCTAGGATCCAAGTTTAGCGTCCAACAGAAACTATAGATTCAAAAGAGAAAATATTTTGAATCCTCAATCTTGTTCTGCATAAAGAACCTTGCATTACAGTATCACGCATAAGAAAATTAATCCCAAATTAGAGAGGACAGTGTCGTTCATTATTTATATCTAATTTTTCATTACAAGCAAATGAAGCTGCCAAATTCAACATTTTTAATAATGCATTGCTTATATTTTAGTTGCTCATTTACGTAGATTTTGCTTGTTTTTACTACATTCCTTATTTGTTGATAGATCCTAATGTGGAAATAACACACTTGGTTTACTTTCAAATTACATTGCGCGACCGGTTTCGCTAATTTCTTGGCATTTTCAGGATTTGCTAAGATGTCTTGAATTGCCTCAAGTCTTCTTTAATAAGAAAGGATGTGTGGATTGACTATCAACTCTACTTTAAAAAAGAACGATTTATAATTATCATTGTACTTGAATCATTCATAGAAATTGCTTGCTTTAATCCGGTTCGTTGTACAAAAGCGGGTAAACGCAATTCTCTGCTAAAAGAATGGAAATTTTCATAGTAGATAGATACAGATAGTTTCGCTATACTTTCATCGTATCCTCTATGGTTGCATCCATTAAGGTTAAAGTATAATTGTTGAAAATAAAAAATTCGATGAATTAATAAAAATGGATGACTGTAGCCTTAGCCCAGTACTTTAGCTCAAAACCCGCGGAGGATGTTTGGCTTTTCCAATCTCCGCACGGATTAGCCGCTTTTCCAGTCTAAATCCCAAATTCTGTGTATTGAACCAAATGACGAACTGTCAGCCGATTTCTCAAGGCGAACGCTATTCCATATTTTTTAAATCCCTGACGAACGCCCACGATTTATCTCGATTATGTCATAACCCTATTTAAAAAATCAATATTTTTGGCATATGAAGCGGATAAGCCCTTGTATCCATTTTCCGCATAATTTGATATATCACTCAGAAATTTAATTCGCTTTGCCTTTCTAATAAAATGATAGTCTATTTCCAAACAACATTTTAATTTCTCAATCCAATGGGAACCCAATCGAACACTGCTTATTTGTTAAGTACATTGAACATTAAGTGACGGATTAATGAAATACAGAGCATGTCAATTTTAACTCACTCTTACTTCGCTTATATATAACAAATAATGCGTATTACTTCGATACCAGGTTTACATCCCAAGATAAACCATGAAGTTGATTTCCAAAATGCAAAGAACAGCGATACAAATCAATTGGCAGTTGGTCCATGAAATTCAAAATTAGCATAGGATTCGAAGCCTTTACCATTTACGATCCTAAATTAATACTGTCTAGTTTAACTGCTTTATATTACATTACATAACTTTGAATACATGCAGACATTCGCCTATTCAGACATTTATCTAAACGAAAAGTACTTAATCTCTTTATATCCATCGTTAAATAGAGATTTTCTACCGGAAATTGTAGTTCCTGTTATCATTTCCTCCGTTTACCCACTTCTTCCGTAATAAATGGAGAATTATCTGAGCCGTAAACTAAACGCCATTAAAACAGAACGGGCCGACGTAATTGTTGACATTTGCAGAAAATCAGTGGTTAAGATCTGTCGAAGCCGATTGCGAAATGGGCACTCATTCGCTTTAAATCTGCTGAAGGCAAAGTTTCATTGCTCCGCGGCTACTGAATCCGGGCAAATTGCCCAAATGAATTTGGCATTTTATGCGCTGCTCACTCCTTCATAATCCGCGAAAGATGGAAATGAGTTCCTACGCAAGTGAGGCTTTGGATTCATTGACCGACACTCGGGCATATGGTGTTATGTTTTAAAACGGAAACCTGAGAAATTTCTTAAATTTTTTTCCTAAAATAGGGTATAATATAACAACGCTATGAAAAATTCAAATCATAATCCGGATTTAATAGTAAAAGTGAATTTGAAATTCAAAGATAAATTAGCCAATCAGCCTTCCGAGAGCATTAATATTTTCGTTCCAAATAACAAACGACATCAAAGTTTCAGCAATAATTAGTGGTGGATCAATAATAGCGAGTTAAATCATTTGCCTTAAGTTTCTATAAATTGAAGTTATTTTGAAAATCGATTATACCTTGAATATTAATGTTTTTTTATTAAATTATAACATCAATTTTATTGAATTCAAATAATTAGAACATATTGTTGGAACGATTTTAGTTCCCATAAAATATTGGAGATTAGATTTCATAATTCTCTCATTAATCTTTCATACTAAGGTAATGTAAATTAACATTATCAAATCAGAGAAAATGATTAATTCTGAAGAAGAAATGAAAGTGCATCCTGTTTAACTTTTTTCAAAATACCGCAACAAATTTCTTCATTGATACAGTGCTTCTATATTAAGATAACATTATTAGAAATTTTAATTAAAGCACATTTAAATATACTACAAATAATGATATCAGTAAATTAATATGATATCGGAAATTATCTTACATCATTTTACTATTAAATATCCCATATAATTATTGAGAATATTTTATAATTATAAATTATTAAAAGTCTAAGGAATTTACGATGAAAATAAGTTAAACTTCCCTCTATTCAACCCTAGAAGGGTTTAAGCATCAAACTTTCCACCATTTAACATCTAACGCTCTGGTTAGGGTAATAGACTTCCTATGTTACGTAACGGAGAAGTGGTTTCGCCTCTCTTCCTTGTTGAGAAAGTTTGCTTGGATCGCGTTCATAGGATAAGACACTCACGAATCCTAAGACATTTAGAATGAAACAAATACGCTAATCACAAAAGACCTAATTATATATAAAGTGTAATCTTCATAGTATATTTCTTTAACAGAATATTGTACTTCTTAAAGAAAGAGATTACATTAATAAAAGACCACAAATAAACTAGATCTCGAGCAGAGAGTGGAATCAAAGTGAACATAAAAAGGAATCCAAAATCCGGTACAAAAATATCAACGCGCGTAAATCCACACAAAACGGCCACTTCTCGGGATACGGTTGCATTCTTCACAGCGCGAAATTTCATTTCCACCGCAACAGACTCCAAATCCCAGGAATTGTACGTCTCCATACAGACTCATTCCACCCAATCAAAGAGAGTCTCTTTCATAAAACAGACGCATTTCACACCTTCATCTTTTTTAGCCGCAACGAGAGACAAAGGTTTTTTCAGAGCCCACCACCGAACTCGCCAACGAACTGCGCGAAATAAAAAAGCCAGCGAACCAGACATCGGCCTCTTTTCACATCGCGAAAAATATTCGCGAATGAGAAAGAATTTGCGAAGACGTTGAGGGAATCGAAAGAGGAAGTGCGCGAATCGGATGATAACAATCTTCGAGTGAAACCGCGTGTTAACGGTTTGAGTCGGTCGGTTGCTTAGCTACATTGCCCAAAAGGACTATTAAAAAGGTTGAAGATTTTGGAAGAAATGGGTCTCAGAAGAGTCTCTCGGTGTACATCATGTTTATTTAAACGGCAAGGAGTCTACGGAATAAGAATGATCTTCTCTCAACTTCATCTCCATATTCTCACCCTCCTGATATCATCGCCCTCTCCTTCCTCTCCCTCATTTATACTCCTTTCGTACCAATTGATGCCTTTAGGCGAACGAGAAGAAAAGAAGCTCTTTTTATTCCAGCACTGAATTTTTGATTCCTCCCTTCATTAAAAGTACGATAGAAATCGGAACTAAACCAAAAGAAGTTTCAAATTATTACAATGATATTTACTTTCGATGAACTAAGTGGACTATATTTCCTGCTTTTTACGAAATAGAGAAGAGATTTTAGATGAAGATTTAGTGTTGAGGATATTATTCAAACATATTTTTACTATAAATAAATATGCTCTTATATAAAATTACAAATAAAGAGGCTATCAATTAATCGTAAATGAATAAGTAACATAGCATTATGGACGAGCTATCCACCTAAGAGAAAAATGTCTGAAGTTTTGCCAAATTGATTGTTCATGATAGTAGTTTCATTTTATAAGAATTATTTAACATTCACTTTTCACTATATAAGTAAAGTATACTAAAAAGGTGAAAGTAAAAAGAGTAAGGCGAATTTATCACCCTTTTTGAAAACATTAACTGGCATTTTTCCTTTTATATTTACGATTCTGAATAGACTTTGACAAACCGTCACCGATCTCAACAGGAATGAAACAAGTTCACTAAATTTCAGTTGAATAAAAACGTGTTCAAATCTGGAATCCTTATGAAGCTCATTCAGTGTCTGAAAAGGCGGAGAGTGAATCCCATGCATGCATATTCAGATAAAAATATGACAGTCTAAAGGGTGAGAGCGATGGTTTTGAAATTAAATGAGGACTTAATTAGAAGACTTTATGCCGACCTTTCGCATCCAAGCTAATAAATCAAGGGACCCAGAGAGGATCTCTCATAAAGAACATGTTGCTTACTTTAATTAAAGCAATTTAAGGAGCATGAATTAGAGTGAATTGAATTTAGAGTGATTCAATCTTTAATTTAAGATCATCACTCTTGCATTGTTTAACAGGAATCCACATAAATAGCGCATCATATTATCTAAACGCTGTACGTGATCTTTAGCACTATCCATTAAAGCAAATCAGACTTTTCATAATATGACATAAAAAGGAAATTTAATGATTTGAAAAACTGGAATTTTACTTTGCCCTTGAGTCTGATGAAAAAAGTACATAATTAAAGCCAGCTATTGGAATTTAATGGCGGAGGAAAAGTATTTGAATTACGCAATAATAAATTATAAGAATGGAAGTAGTGCTTTACGAATAAAATATATATTAGATTTAATAAAGAAAATGTTAATAATAAGCTCAAATGTAAGTTGACCTATTTTGAAATAATTTTTACGAGAAATTAACGATTCTCCTTCTATTATTACTTTAACCTCTTTTTTAATAATTCTGCAATTGTAAATAAAAAATGAATAATCAGGGATTGGAAATTACTAAATTGTAAATCGTAACCTCTAACGACGATTGAATGCTCAAAATTCTCGGGTCCTTTTCTTGGGAATTAGCGATTGAATTTAATGAAGTTGATTGTTAACCCTTAACAAATAAATTATCCTTTCCCAGTTGCTATGTAAATGACTATAAAACCACATCGATTCGTAAAAGGCGACTAATAAACGGAAAACACGATACAATCTCTCTCTAAAATATCTTGTTTTCATTTCAAAATTACTTGAAAAAGTTGGTAGTTTAGAAAGTTCAAGCAAACTTTACCTTGGTTATATTGTTTAAGAGAATGACCTCATTTTTGGAATGCTACTCAACAGTGACCTTAAATTATGATCCACATGAGAACCTACAATAAAGAAGCAAAACAGGGAGTTTTGTAGATCATTTTATATTTAAATTGATTTAGGTACAAAACTCAAGAATACATCGATATTATGATGAGACAGTTTCATAATAATATATTTTTAAAAGGATATTCCTGGGTCTTAACCGGTTTATTTACAACTTCTTTCATATTTCGAAATTGTTAAACGAGATTATTATTTTTTAAGAGGATGAATCCTATTTATTCTCCATCGATTTAAATTTAATCAAATTGTTCATGCGTAAGAGTATACGTAAATATATAGTATCGTATACTCAGAAGAAAACTAATAAGATATATCAAATTGCTTCTTACAGAGGTATTACAGTTTAAAAATGAAAGAAATGATTTCAGTAACGAATTCAATTTGAAGTGACATCTTTCGAGTTCCAAAACTCAAAAAAAAAAAAAAATCTAATCTTTCGCACACTTCGAGGTGTAAAGACATCTGCGGAGTTAACACACGAAGACCGTTCACATCAAATTGGACGTTTTAAACGCACTCTTATATAAGTCCCTTCCGCGTCAACGGAAATCCGTTTTATCAGCTCGACGAGGGACCCGCGAGGCTATTCCCATGACCGATGGCGTCCTCGGAAGATTTCTTTTTTTGCATATCGGAGCCATAAATCACACTCAGCTTGTGATTAATGGAGTTTAATAATCCGAGTTGTTTGGTCTCCCGATTGCCTCGCTCCGTTGGGCCGATTTTTTCCACGGGTCAATTTTGAAGGCGTAACTTTTTCAAGCTGCGACGGCGCACTTTTTTCATTAAGGGACGCAGGAGTCTCTTCGGACGATCCAAAACCCCCTTTTGATTCTTCTGCTTTAATATTCCTCGTGTCGAAGGTTTCTTTCGTTCGCAAATGAACGCGTGTGCGCATTTGTTATCCACGGCTTATAATTTATTTTTAACGAAAAGAAATAACTATAATACCATTAAAACTTTGGTTTAAAATAAATATAATTAAACAAAGAATGACGATGAAATAAGATGCAAAAGATCGGTTTATTTCTTTTTAGATATGGAAAGGAGAAATAAGTTGCTATCAAGAAGGAATAATATACCTTATACGATTAATTACATGAATGCATCATTAGGTGTGAAAATTTACGTCTTTTTAATTGACCTTAAAAATCTCTTTAACAATATTTATGCACTAAAAGAAACGCTAGGATTTTTAAAGCATTGATTATTGGATAAAAATATTTTCGAATAGAAAAAAGGAATTTAAAACTTATTTAGAGTTACAATCACAAAGAAATCGAATATAATAAAGTATTATTATTAAATGGCATTAACTAATAAATCAACTATTGTTTATTTGTATTTATAAAAAATGTACATTTATATTATAGAAGGTAGAATGCGAAATAATTTATTTCAAGTAATAAATTTTGGAATAAATTTATACCTTATATTACCTCATACTGGAAATAGTTTGATTGATGATTAATTATGTAAATACTTCGTTAGAAGTAGAAAGGTTTAACCTACGCTTATTCAAATTTAATAGGATTTTTAAACATAGGATTTAATAGGAAACATTTCTGTTTGTTATCTCTTCTTATTCTCAAACACAGGATGGAGTAATCATTTTAAATATATAAGAAATAGGAGAGCTGAATTATCTCTTGATAAATTAAGTCATTCAAGTCTCAACTAATACTCAATCCATTTACTTTTGCAAGTTTTATAATTTCTGTTTCATAAAATAGTAAATGAATCCATAGATTTTATCTGATTTTAGTTTAAGGAATCGAATAGCTAAGAGAAGTTTGTAAAAAATACCTGCAACGCATGAAAAAATAAGAAATTTCCCAATACTGAATTCCCTTTAACCGAAGAGGTTCAATCTTGTGTTTTTTCCGTAAGTGAGATTAAAGATGAAAATCTCTTCTACGGAGCGAGCAAGCTACCCTAATGTAAATTTCAGTGGGACATCAGAATAAAGGAGGGTAACTTTCATCGTAGAAACAAACTTGAATAAGGAGTCGTCATCATTTCCCAAAGGAGTGAATAGCGAGGCTCCACAGGGACACCCTAACGGATGGTCCTGTCTTCTCTACGTCACTGCAACTTCGAACTTTGCGAAGAACTTCAATATTTTCCCATCCATCGTGAATGCCAAGGGAGGAGGGCAAAAAAGGTAATATCCTTCTCAAGGTAACCGAAATAAACAAGCCATGGCTCTTCAAGAGCATGTATTTCAAGAGAAAATATGCCACTAGATCTAGATAGTTATATTAACTTCAAGTCAATTTGTACTAATAAGAAAATGGATTTCAATTAAGAGAATCCGGGAAAGTATGAAATCACATAAAATGTTACGGAAAATGCAAAGAAATATTTTATAAATATATTATTAAGTAACTAAACGGAATTCTGAGGGAAAAAAATGGTCCTGTATTATTTTCAACACTATTCGTAATAATGAAAATAAAATCTTTTTGCCAACAATACTGTGAAAAGTTTAAAAAAATTTAGTTTCCAACATCCTATATAACTTAATATAAATAAGGAGGAAATTCATTTATTTTAATCTATTATAAATAAAAACAAAATATTAGAACGTGTGAAAATTATAGAAATAGCTTTTCATGTCAAAAGACCAAACTTATTAAATAAAGACTAAAAACGTATGGAACAAAAGATCACCTTGTTCGATATGGAATATATACCCAACCGAGCAATAAAACAATTTTGTCAAATTCAGGAAAGCAAATTAAAGCCATCCTCTACACAACTTTAGTTAAACAATAGTAAATTTTTAAAATAATTTACATTTATATCATTTACTATGGACACTTTGAGCAGAAACAGCGTTGAACGGTGCAAGTAGTTGAACGGAACAGATGGAGTAGCGATGGAAATGACCATCTTAGTTTTTCCTGGCTCTAAGGAATTAAGGAGGAATGTATTTCAAATAGGGAATAAGATGGTACTCTTATCGATATAAATCCTATTAAAAACTTGTATTACGCATACTTATACATTAATATAAAATTTTAATAAAATCGATTTTAATCCTTAGATACTATTACTATGAAACATCACATTCAAATTAATTATCCCAAATATTTTTTCTGCGAATGGAAGGAATAAAAGATTTTCTATTCGAATATCTCACTTCGTTGAATCAAAAATAAATCCTCGATAAGACGTCCGTTGTTATTTATAAAGCCGTATTATATTCATTTTGACGGAAAGTAACTCCGAGATTCCGTACTATATTGAGCGGCGTAAGGGTTCCTTTTTCGAAAATAGATCGGCTTATCAAGTTGGAAAGATTATTGGAAGGGCAATGGGAATTTGATTGGGATCGGTGATCCAAATTAGATTAAAGGCAGTGGCAACATTTTATTTCTGGACCAGAATCTCATCAAGAGAGGACAAGGTGACATACCTTTCATGAAAAAAGGAAATTCGAGAAAAATTTTGAAATTATATCTTCCTCAGAGGCTGGGTTAATTTATTTCAGAAATAATTTCCTCATTAGTTTTCCATAATTATTTTTCATGTTCCTCATTTTAAGAATCAAGAACTTTTAAAAATTGGCTATTCACCACCATGAAGAGGTGACTAAACCAATTTTAAAATTATAGACCTTATATTTACCTTGCGTTTTTGTTTATTAAATATAAATATAAAAATTTAATTTTAAAAATTTGTTTTGTTTAAAAAATTTAAAATTTAATTCGATAAAACAATTACGTTTCCGAATTAAATACATCAAGTATGTATGTATTCGTCATTGTACATATTTAATATATAAAATATATTGGCTCATTGTTTTCTACCTTTTTGACGTTAGGAAGCGGTTGGTTACGTTAGAGAAATTATAATATAAATCTCAATTTTAAATCATTACCAACAATAATAAAACGCTATTGAGGATATGCATATTCCAGTAAAAATGTGTATAAAATACTCCTTTATATAAATATAAAACTCCTCATAACACTCGATCAGAGTATGGATTGACGTGAAGGGTCAATGAAACCCATCCGCAATATGGAGGTGAAAGGGCTGACAAATGATTCTGTGGAATAAAGACAATTAGCCGGACAAAAATAGCTCAGGAGAGAGAAAAACTACCTCTCTATCGCTTTATCGACGATTCCCTCACCATTTTCTAACGCATTTTCGGACATCTTAAGCTCTTCCCTTCGAAGCAGATTTACTCTCACTCCCTTTGCAGTAGATATCTCATCTTCCGCTGCCTTTCCCATTCCGAGGGATAAGTAGCAATCTCATCTAACCAACGGATCCTTTTTGGTTATTCATACCTTTTTGCCTTAAATAACAAAGGTCCTCACTTTTTACACCTTCTGTCTACTTTTAGAGATGCATGTTGCTCGCATCTATTCTGCTACGGTAGGGTTACAAAAGTGTCAAACATAAAAACTAATATAAGAAATTCAAACTAAGTATAAACTGAGATTAGTAGCCATCTGTTTATCTTACGTTTCTCGTATGAAAATGAGACAATCTATGAGGGCTATTTAAAAAAGTACAAGGAGCAACACGATCTTACAAATCTAGGATCAAATTTTAGGGAATTATCTATAAACATAAACAAAAATTACTTATAAACTTACACAATATTTAATATTTAAATATACCACTAGTTTTGTCGATGAATTAAGATGATCCTTAGGTAAGATTTACGTGTTACTCATATGCTTAGACGATTGCAAACCACAAATAGCATAAATTGTTCTTTTCATCGTACAATTTGGATTTCTCATCACCTCAAAACTATCGCTGTATCAAGAACACCATGTAGAATTATACTTCCTAGACTGATTTAGAAATCATTCGACCAGCGAAACTATCTGAATCGTCTCAAATTTTCAAACGACCGTTATAAATTTAAACACCCATATCATCGCATAAATTCGCCGTCATGTATCAGCTATTTGCCTTCAAAATACAAATTTCCATTTGGTACGAAGAGAATAGGAGAATGGGTTCTTAACATGTTGACGCCAGATAATTCCATCTATATCGAAGATTGCTTGGAAACTCGAGGGACCGCAGACAAATTGCACTCGTCTTCAGCGTGTAAACTTCAAGTTTCTGTTGAGAACTCAGTTTGGGAGAATAACAACCAGTCGAAGCATCAGAATCCTCCATGATTGAACTCTGGGGGAGACGTTTTCGTAATAGCGTTTTCTCATTAATTGCACACTTCATCTTCCTTTGTTAAGCTCACTGAAGCAATCAAGTCTTACAATTGATGACTTTTTCAATTCTCATACGTTTGGTTTCATGGTTAAGTTCATTCAATTTTTAAAACAAAATTAAATTAGATATTATTATTAAGTAAGGCACACATTTATCGCATTTTGATATTCATAAGAGTGGTTCGCCCGAAGACAGCTCATTAAAATGAAATATTTTAAAATTAAAACCTCCGTTCTTGGATTTTGAATTATAATATTTAAGTATATAAGTTTACTACGCATAATTCATTAATGATTCTTGCAACCGCACTTATATAATTTCTTACAGTCTTTTTAATCTTTTAACTAATGAGATTTGATTCTTATAATGCCATTAAAATAAACTGACATTTGCTTAGGCTAAAGATTAAAAGTCAATGAAAATTATATCAAAACTTAGGACTACCATTTTAGAACTAAATTTAATGACTTAACTGCACTATTTTTCTTCACGAATGTTAAGGCGAATTGATCGAAACATTGATGGGGTGGCGTGGTTTGAAACCAGAGAAATCTTCAATCAAAGTTATGTTTTAACTTCCTATTTTAGACTGTTATTGAAATCAACAAGGCGGCTGATATGGAATTATTTTTATCAATATTTATATTTTTATAAAGCTTCAGATATTAAAATATTTTATGCTAATTAATCGGAAAAATTCTAATTAGAAATAGAAATAGTAAAGCTTTATCAAAGATCATACTCTCACAACAGATAATTTTTTAACAAAGACGAAACCGGAAAAGTTTCATAGAAGCACAGGGAAAATTTTGATTGTTCATATTTTTTTACGGCTCTCTTAAACCGAGCAACGTTTCTGTTATTTTGAGCCCTGGGAAAGGATAGATAAAAGTTTTCTCCGAAATTTTTGAGTGGAAATAAACCTTAACTTCAACCCGAACCTCATCAACTCTTTCAAGTATGAATTTCATTCGAAAGAATAGGACTGCGAACTGATAAAAAAACCCGCAAAGTTCCTTTTGTCTATGGAATGGATCAAATTATTTTTCCTCTTCTCAGATTTCCTTAGGATTTGTTAAACTAAAGATAAAAACTCAAGAAAAGCTTCGCTATCTTGAAATTTTATTTTCCTTGCTAGAACTCTCAAAACTTCAATTCTCTAGGTTTTTAAGAATACGGACAATGGAAGTGATCGCTTTTATTCTCGGAAAGAATGAAGGAAGTTCAGTGACGTACCATCCGCGTATATATGGCCGCTCTATTTTTGTCCTCTCAAAGCAATTGATTTTCGTACTCTCAATAGTTCATTCTTTCTTTGAGTGTTTTCATAACTATAAATCTTCTCAATGAAAAGCACCAGGTCACGAGGAATAATTACCTTTCGATCTAAAGTTAGAACTACTCCAACAGTCTGAGATAAAATTAGAACGGCAGCTAAATAATTCAACATCTTCATCTCTTCTACAAAATATTGCTCAAAATAATCAAGTATCTAATTTGAGTGCGAACGGTAGATAAATAAAAAAGTTATGCTTTGAATTCTGTACGTATATTATAACTCAGTACTCATTTAGCTTTAGATACCACAGGTTTGATAACGATGAAAATCATCTATTATCGTTTAAATGTTAAATAATTATAATTTTAGTCATAACGGTTTAGGAATATAAGGAATTTAAATCGGAGAACGTTGGTTCAATTTCATTGTCAAACGTTCTCCTTTTTCCTCATTCAAAACATCCATTTTCCTGTTTGGTTAATCCATTCCTCTACCCTTTTGATGGAGTCACTGTACGTCTTCCCTTTTTCAGACCTCTTTTGTTTCTCTTTGCTAATCCTTCTTTATCGTTTCCGAAAGGTTGGCACCGGAAGCTGTTTGTTTTTCCTTTTCACAGAAAAGTCCATTCCAACGGGAATCCAGCGTCCGATTTGGAATTGTCGAGTTCAGTAAGAACTACCTCAAGTTTTCACTTATTAGTGCTTTGGATTTCATCAACTCACTTAAGTGTGGTTAAGAAGATTTTCTGGAGGTTATGCAGAATTCAGATAAATATACATCCTATGAATAACTTTCATAAATATAGGAAAGCTTCAAGAGAATAATCTCTTATAATAATAATGTAATAATAATTAATAATAATAAATAAAACAATGTTTATATAGTAACCAATGGTAAAACAGAGTTAAATTTCGTAAATTTTCCATACTTATTCATTTTAAATAGTCTATAGTTTGTTAAAAATACGATAATAACAGCATTTTTAATTTTTCCAACGAATCGCGAATGGAAATTATATGAAATGAAAAAACCACTTTTAAAAGATCAGAAAACATAGATTTAAAAAAAGTATTTTAAGGTTTCATTAGAAGGTGCACAATTACAGAATCAAGGAAACTTTCGCAGTAGAATTTTATAAGTTTTGAAGTTAAACTTTTTCGGAATGGAAAATGTTATGCTCTCAAGTCTCCGGCTGCTGAAATTTTAGTCCATTTCGTAATTTGCAATTCACTTGGCGAATAAGAAACTATTATCTCCATTCTGATATCCTAATGGATATCCATATATATAGCTTACAAAATTTAGTGAACTGCTCTCCTAACGCCATTAAGATTAACAAACTCAATATGAGAAAGTGAGTTTATTTCTTCGCTGGTAAACATGTAGCAATACAATCTTTCTGTGGATGCGTATGAAAAGTTATTTCATTGATTTGAATATTTGTTGAAGACAAGAAAAGTATTTTATAATACATGAGAAACACAAATATTACTAGAGAGAACAGAGCTAATGCAGATTTCTAAGAACAAAAAGTGGTAAATTTTGAAAAAATTTAAAATCCAAATTTTAGACAACAATCTTATGAAATTCAAATTACTTTCATTTTTATCAAAAGAATCCTCTTAAACTTTAGAAAGCATTAAAAACCCACTTTTAAAGTACATTAGTACGCTTCAGCTTTACTAAATACAAAATTAGTATTGTTTTCCTGTTTTCCTTGTTTTACTCTGTTTCTGAAATGATGTCCATCACTCTAAATGAATAATTCATATGAGAGGTTATTAGTGGTTCTCCATCCTTTATATATGAATTCAACCTTTCGCCACACCTTAATTAAGTTTATCGAAGCAGAAAACTAAAGAGAGCGTTAAACATCACATGGTGGAAATGACCTGTGCATATGTTTCATAGATCCAACAATCTATGGAGGATGGGAAATATCACATTCAAATTTTAACATCCTAGTTCATGAAAGATGTGATCATGAAATATATATTGATGTATTTTTTAAATTGATTATCGTCAAATGAAATGAAAAACTTTTTATATTATTTCCATCCATGGATCTTCATTGGTAGAATTAAATATATATGTTTTAATTTCTACTATTCATTCCTTCGAAATTTTAGGCTTCGTCGAGTGGAAAACATTACACAAATTTGGCCAAAAATTTTATAGCAAAAGAATTTGCAAAAATCAAATGCAATTATCGATGTCCTTCGCTTACGTTCCTTTTGCAAACAACTTATTACAAACACTTATTCGGATTCTGTATTAGATAAAACTTTGACTTAAAATCAATTATTTTCCGTTTCACAAAAGCCCGAATTTTTCACTTGTTTCTTAGTAAATAGAATAGGATAGTACGTAGTTAATAGAATAATAATATAATATCGTAAGTTACTACTTTAAATGTGCAAGCAAGTTAAGTTTTAGAAATACAATGGAAAAAGATTACATAACGGTGCTCATATTGATATATAATGTTCTGTTAGAACGTAGTAATGCTTGAAAATAATTTTAATATAAATAACATATAATATACAATTCTCTTATTTAGGGTAGTAATGAATTTGAGAATTTAATATTTTGCTCTTATTTCTAAAAATTCAATCCGGCCTGACCTGTGTTTTAAATCTTCGTACAATTTGTCAGAATGTCTCTATTTCCCTACAAATCCCTCCAAAGGAACGAATTCTTAGATGCGTGGGCTAGGAATATTCCGTTCCTCACGTAGCGCCTCGTTGATGGATTTTATGAAAGGAATGAATACGCTTGATGAAACAAAGGTTGGGATGTGGCATCCTCTCCTCCCCTTATTTTTCCCAACAATATTATTTGGATTCCGAGAAATTCTCCTCTATTCAAAATTGGTTCTTGACGTCCTGATTTCGAATGGGCGATTCTTAAGTGCGCGGTTCTAATTGAAATGACGTGGAACTCCGTTTTGGTATGAAGATTGGTAATTAAGAAGATTTTAAGATGCATCTGAAAAGTTTGTAGCCAATAAGTTCTTAAATTATTATGCCAATCAAGTATTATTACACAACATAATGAAAAAACTTTGTTGTTTCTACAAAAAATTTAATTTACTAGCGACCGGTTTTGTAATTTTACAGTACATCGTCAGTAATGTAAAATTCACGAGGCCACGCCTTCTAATATTGATTTCATTATCACACAAATTGGATGGATTATATATTCGTTATATATTTATTTATACATTTAGAAAGACGTTATAAATATAAAAGCATTCAAATTTCATAAACAGGAGTCTCTTACTGTCCACAACATACTATAACAGGTTCTTCCTTTGGACTCATTAGATACCTTATCTAAACACAGAAAAGTGCCTCTGATCCCTTTATCCTCGCTCCAATTAATATTCAAAGTATAAAGATTGGAGATATGTAACTGATCCTATTCCAAGCCTTGGTCTCACATTCAGCCGAATTCTAAGCCCACTTTGAACGGAGTGCGCCTCAGAAGAGATCTCAATGCATCAGCTAAGAGATGAAAAACGCATCATCTCAATAGATGAACGCGAAATGAAGGTGTGGATTTGAGAAAGCGAAGATGAAGAAACTGGAAATATATATAAGAGTATATCCGAAGAAATTAGGAAGATTGTGTAAAACGAGGAAAGAAACGGATTGAGAGGAAATGAGAGCAGAGATGAATAAAATATGGGACAGGTGGTGGAATAAGAAAGCATGAGTAATGGAAGGCACGTCCGGATTCAATTCGGGGATACGCTCGATTCCACGCACGTACATTCACACGTCTGCCTATGATTAGATAACCAAAATACCTATGGGTGCATTCTTTTACGAATGATGTCCCTGCCGAAGACGGGTTATGTTTTCTCAATCCAACGTCGAAAGGTGTTGAAAAGAATGAAGGTATGGGAAGAAACACGAAGGTGTAACTGAATGGTATGAATTTTGAAAACATGAAATATTTGTTAGAAGTCTTTGGAGTTTTGAATGACCAGACTCGAGTCAAAATTATAATAATTCTAACGCGATTAAAACTAATTTAGTTAAATGTAACTATACTGAATAACGATAAACATTTCGTAACTTAAGAAGTTAAAATATTACAGAATAATAAGCAATTATAATATAAAAATAATGTAAAATAAAATATAATAATTGACTGTAGAAGTAATATATAAATGCGTGAATATTGAATATAGCGTAGAAAATCTTCGGTTGAAATTACAGTTTTCTTTGCAAATTAATTATAAATATAGTGATCTCTAGTAGTAAGTGGTATTTTGGTTTCTTAGTTTGGAAATCAAGTTTCACTCATAAATTTATCGAATGATTTAATGAGTAATAGAGAAAGCAATTTGAATCTAAATTCAATTGTCTTATAATGAATGAAATTCTTACAGCAGTTTTATTTCCCAGGAGAGATTCCAATATGAAAATATTTCTTTAACAGGAAATTGAATGAGTTAAATAAATAAAATTATAAAAATCGTGAAAAGGGTCTATTTGCAGACTTTGGATGGTTCCTCTTTTACCGGTAGATACCGCGCAAACCGCTCGTAATTTCGCAAATGACGAAAATTCGCGTGGAAGAGTCCATTTGAGGCAAAATGGCTCCCGGAGGGGGTTTGGGTAGCAATTACGGGGCATAACCTGCTGTTGACCTTGCATCCCTCCTGATTAACCCACTCCACTGCGCAGTGCACATTTCAATTGGAAACGGAAGAGAGATGGCGGGTTTAAGGCTCTCGGATAAACAACATGGAGAGCGTACAAGGCAATAAAGGGACGGAATTCGGAAAAGAAAAGAATTCCTGTGGAAAGTGAATGCAGAACCGAATAAAGGAAAGATGAGGAATGATGGGAAGATAAGTGGAGGAATTGTGGGATCGATCGGCGGCCATGTGCGCTGAAAATTTCACCAAGAGATGGACAAGAAGATTGGGTCAAAGTTATAGCAGCGCCGCGTAAAACATTCATCGGATCTAAAATAGAATATAGTGGTGCAATTTTCGCCTTTCCGTCCCACGGGAATGCGCTACGGATTGGAAGTACGGATTTTGTAACGGAATATTCTTTTTTTCTGAGCATTAGAACGGGAATAAGGCCTCACAAATGGGTAAAGTTCGGTGCATTAAATGAATGTTTGTGAGTTCGTGAAACTCTTTGTGCTCCCGATCACGTACGGAGTTGTAACTACAACAAAGTTCTCAGTGACGCGATGTTTCTACGAGAAAATTGGAAATTATTAATGGAGAGTGAATTTTGAACATTGCAAAACTGCAATTATACCTGTATGCGTTAATTGGGTGGGCTGATTTCAAGAAGTTTCATGTTATCATGAGCATGACTAGTTCTTATAATAATGAAAAGGATAAGTTAATTGTAACTAAATACATGAAAGTTTTAAGATTAATTTACAAGATTAGAATTCATATTTATTTAATCTTATTTTCACCATAAAAGCTCAGAAACATGTAAATAATTAACCGAAATTTACTTACATATGCTCTAAAACATTTCGTATAAAAAATATAAAAGTAATAGAATAGTATCCGCGACATGCAATTGCTAACTTTTAGTCTCTTGTGTGTATTTATGGAAAGAAAATCCAATATTCACCATCATATATCATCTAATCCCCTTTCAACCATTAACTCAAAAGTTTGGCGTAATACTAATTCCATAGTGACCCAGGTTCTTGCTCTCAATAATCGTTTATCATTCATGACTTCCTGACCTGGTTTGCCCTCACAGGGCCAATCAAAAAGTTTTTTGGGTACCTAAAGAATAATTCAGCAATTTTGAATCCATTCAGTGGGAAGGATAAGAGCTTCAAACCTCTGAACTAAATCCGCGATCTAACAAAATTGATGAACTGATGTAAATATCAAATGTAGAGTTAAATGTGCAATTTAGAAACCTTTTCCAAAATTGAATAATAATATCAATAATGCAATGAGACCGAGTCGCAATGGCTGACGGGAAGAAACTTTTCAACAAAATTCAAAAATAAAAACATACTAAAACTTACGTTAAACTGCAGATATTTCAGAATAATCTTCATGCACATTATCGACGTTGATCTTCATACAACTATCTTCGATTTCACCTTTATTTGATGCCATTTCCTTTTGCTGGTACATATTTCAACTATTTACTAAAATGCTTATTTATAAAATAATTAAATTATCTACAATCCACCGTTTCAGTGGTAACATTCGCTCTCAAAATTTTACATTCGTAAACAAACTAAAGAGTCAGATTATTTAAGAAATAATTTCAATTTAAAGAAAAAGGAAAAATTAGTTTGTATTAATTTTATTATCAATTTATAGAAAAAGTCATTGAGTCCTATGGTAATCTTATGCGCAACGATTACTTCTCTCACCATAAGTCAATCTACAAAAATCATACATCTAATGAAAAATTCGGAGGAATGAATCAAACGGAAATATGGATGGGGTTTAACCTATCGCCTCCAATTGAAAACATATCTGAAAATCATCACAATTTCTCGATTGTTTTACCACGAAGAATTAACCGTAATTGCATTCGCTCTCTCGCAAACCTGATTTCGAATCGCGGGAAATGAATCTTTTCCAATCAAAAATTTCGTATCCGCTCCACTACTTTTCCTCACTAACGATAGGCGGCGCTGTTTCCTTCCGATGTCCATCGGCTTTCCAAGTGGCAATCAAGCAAAACTGTCCGAATGAAACTTTCTCATCTATTTCCGGTCTGAGAAAGAAATACGATTAGCCTCTCCGATCGACGCACGTGTCTTATCGTGTTTGAACCTCCATTTCAGGACGCGCATCCTCTAATCAAGCGCCTTTTTATAAACTATGAGTGAGGCAATCTACTGATTAAGGGTTTCATAACGTCAATAGTTTAAAATATATAAATCTTGACAAACTTATACTTTGTTCATCAGATATTCTATGAGTGATTACTTTAATCTTAATCTCTCTTTTAATTTCATAACCACGATTTATAATTACATAATCTTTCTCGTCTTTCAGTGTCATCTCAATCACCGAGGACTTATTAAATCATTAATTTTTCAATGAATTAATACGTTTCAAAATTTTTACAAACACATAAACGCGATGACACAATGAACTGTCACCTAAAATACGAAAAAGTAGCTCGGCGCGTTTCATTTGTCATTAAAACAGAAGGAAGGAAACAATGGCGGATAAAAAACCGCAACCTCATTAGCCTGAAAATGTCGTCGAAAAATTACGCTGGAATTATGTCAATCCTCGCAAATTACGAGACAGGTGCTCCACAAAAGCGAAAATTTAATTTCGGTATGGAGGTCACTTCTTATTTTCTAGATTTCGGGCAAAGGGAAAAAAGAGATTTGGAGACGAAAATAAGAAGTTTTTCTGGACGAAATCCTCGCAAAATGGCGGGAAAATGAGGAAGAAAAAATGAAGGACGTATTCTCCCTTTTCAGAAGAGGGATTTCATTATCTCGCACCATTAGAGTCTCTCGTGAGTGCTGAGTGCTTATCCGTGTACGCTGTAAGAGAAGGATTTATAATAAGTCGGGGTTGGGAATTAAAAGGCGCAAGATGGGTACCTTATAAGCTTAACAAAATGGCGCCCTCCACGAACGTCTCGGATGAGTTTTGAAAGGAGGGAACAGGTGGGAAAGAACATTTGAGAAAAGTTGTGCATCGTTTCATGACTTTTCTTGTACATGATGAGAATTACCTAGATATTGTCGCAATTTTGTATTCAAATAGAGAATATGTATTTTATAATTTTTTGCGGTCCTATAATTCTTATGTTCCTTACATACATATATGATCAATATATTTTTCAATATTTGTAGGATTATTTATGACATATTAACGTGATAAAAATGTTAAATTATACTCAGAATTTTTTGAACAATAAAATATTTAGTACTTCAACAAATTTTATCAGCCATTTTGAAAATATCACCGTTATTTTAATTGTTTTCGCAATTTCTAAATATCATTATAACAATCTTTTAAAGGGTTGTTAAAATTACCTCCGTTCTAGAAAATGTTCTCGCGTAACATTTGGTCGAACTCCCTTTTCTCCTAAAAGATGTCACATTACTAAAATACGCGGGAGATGGAAAGAAGTAGCTTCCTCTCGTGAAATACAAAGAGCTCGTTGAATGAATGCGTTCGTAGAAGCACAATAAATTTTCTGGGAAAGATTTTCTCCAGAAAATCTTTAAAAGAACTATACGAGTCGTAGGTCTTTATTCACAGCGGTTTCGAATCTTTTCAGCACATCCTACATTTACTCTTCTCAAACATATCAATAGTCATCATATTAAGAAACACATTTGTCTTATTTTTATGGCAAAATTTGATGAAAATATTAGGATTCTATTATTAGTAAAAGGTAATTTGAATCTACACGAAAAGATATGAATGACACAAATAACGGAATGGATTCGATTGAAGGATTTGGAATGAATGCCGCATTTTAATGGTTAACTTCGCAAAGATGTTGCTAACGGTGCATTTCAGAAAGAAACGAAATAAAAAGGGGTCAAAAGCGATTTTGTACAATACAATTTCCTTACGAACCAAGCGGTTCCTGATGTAAAAAAATGATTTGAGGCTTTCAGAAGCTGAAAGAAATTCTTTTTAATCAATCCAAAGTTCATTTTTTTCTAAATGCATATGATAGTAAAAACTAATCATCTCTTTAAAAATAATCCTGAAAAGATTACCATTCCTGCAAGTTAAAATATTAGATATAGATATCATAGATATATTGCATAGAAACGAGTACTTCAAATTAATGTAAGTTAGATCTCATATATGAATAAAAATAACTTAGTAAATTTCCACAGAAAAAATTGTTATATTTGCAACCGGTTTCGTAATATAAAATTACATCCTCAGGCTATATATTACGAAACCGGTTGCAAATATAACAATTTTTCTGTGGAAATTTACTAAGTTATTTTTATTACTATGGCATTCCACGAAGTCACGCCTTCTCACATTGATCTCATATATGAAATTGAAATGGGTACTATATTTAATTTGGACTGTGGAGATTTGCAGAACTTTCAGAAAATTTTTCTCCTTCCTATATTTGCCACTCAAAGTTATTTTGTTAACAAAAAGCTGCATCGAATTTGAAAGCTCACGGAGCGACATAACTAATTATATGTGACTTATTTATTCGCTTAGAAATCTTTACTTCTAACGTACAAAAAGCAACGTAAGGAGACAAGGTTTAGGGGCAGTATTTACAGAAAGGAAATACGAAGGAAACTAGGAAGGTTGACCTTCTCGGTTAACAGGTGTCCCTCGGATGGTCCTAACATAATCTTTTACAAAGCTACTCCTCCAAAGTCCTCTGTTCTCGTTTTATACTTCACCTGTTACATCAACCGCCGACCCTCACAACTTTTGAATATATGTACATATATTTCAAATAGCGCGATTTTAATTATGGAAGTTAGGAACGCAACTCTCATTAATCCACAATTATAGTTTGGATTAATATAAGAAATATAATTTACTCTCATATTTCAGCCACATCCTTTCAATATCTACGTATTTTTGTATTAAGAGTTAAAAAGATTATGAAAATTGGATTTACAAATAAGTTAAAGCGAAAAGAAAGATTTTTACGAAATTAGTTAAATAACATATCGGAAATTTCAACGAATTTACCTCTAAATTAAAACTCTACATAAACCAAACCTCTAAAACATTAGAACTGAAAATATATTAATAATTGGAATATTTTTCACAGCCGTCTTTTACAGTCCATTCGTAATGGAGAATGAAATTGGCACAAATGCAAAATATGTTTTCTGACTCACCTTTCGAAGAGATTGGCTTAAGACGTTTAGAGAAGATGAAAAACTCACCTGTAAGTACGACAAAGTGAGAATTAGAGAAGAATGACAAAACATAAATAAATGATATATAAATTACATTCGTGTAAAACTTTAGGATTCTTGCTTATACAGAAAGAAATATAGAGAAACAAGCATCAACAAAATGTATGAGTACATCTACTGCTATGGTATTAAATTTGACCATACTTTGTGAAAATATTTACCTTCATTTCAGTTACACTACAGGATTTCCTACAGTACTATCCTGTTTCCAGGAGTAATTTTTATATATTTATCAATTCTAAAACTGTGGTATAATATTATTTTTAACAACTCTCGAAATTAGTGATCATGATCAAAGAAACTAATATTTATGTATACAATGTTCCGTGAGAATTTCTCCATTTAAGATCAATTTTTACCAACGAAAAGGATTCTTTTATTAAGAGAAGAATATTCAAAACAAATCTTAAATAAACAAAGAAAGTATACAATTTTAATACTTTACAAACAATAATAATATTATAAATAAAACCCAATAATTGATATTCATCAATCAATGTAGTCCACCAAGTCTCTAAAACTTTGCTTTCAAGACGAATTAAAGAGGATAAAAATATTAAAATATAAAGGATTGTTTAATTGATGTAACGGACAGTTACTTTCCTTTAAGATGATTTCATCACTTCATATATCAGAGATATCAGATCATAATTACTACGAAATGAAAGATTTCATAGAATCACCATAATAAGTTTAGCAAATACCAAATGAAAATACACACGGCATGGTATTTCCATTTGATATTTACTTTACAGTATTGGAAGATATTTTGAAATAGGATATTTAATCATCGCTGGTAAGGTATTCATAAAAACACTCATTTCAAAACGAGAATAAATGTTAATCAGGGGGTTTAAATTTCACGTTAATTTGAAATATTTCATTCTCGTCCGATACAAAAAATGGTGATTATATTATATGACCGTATCTTATTTCAATCATTCTCAATTTAACAGCTCAATTTTCTCGATATTTTCATTAAAACCGTTAAAAGTGCACTCGATTCACATTTTAAAAAGTTCATGGAAAAAAGAGATAATTATTCTATTTGAAGGCGAATTGATATTTCCTCTTTCACCGAAACGCACACTGAAAGGAATTTTTAATTTGAACGGTTTAAATTATTTATCGAGAGAGATTTTATAGACGGTTTATGAACTCAATTGAATATTGATTTATTGCATTTTTATCGACTTTTAGATGGAAGTTTTAGTAATGATAAATTATAATCGATTATTTAATAATCCGTCAAAGAATAATTAAGAATAAATAAATATATCTCCCGTTAACTATACCTTTTTTAATTTATAAGGCAAATAATATGTATGAGCCTTAAATAGCTAAAAAAACGAAATGATGAATTTTAGGATTCTCTAAACCCTTGATCAATATCTTTACATTCTACATAATTTGCTTCTATCTTATTTTTCTTTAATCTCAATTTAATAATCTTATAGTTAGATTGATAGCAAAAGTAGATAGGATATGTCAAAACTGTATATAGACCAACGCATTTAGGTTTTTTAATTGATTCATGTGTTTTCCATGCATTTTTACTCATTCAATGACAATTTGATTCCTTAATTGCATTGTTTTGAGGGCAATTAGATTTATTACTTTCCATTCAACAAAAGCGCATAAATCCAGAGCAAGAAAGCATCCATTAATGAAATTGCTTTAAAAAGAAAAGATAATGAAATTACGAGGGTTTCTCTTAATTGTTCTCGTCCTTACAAAAAAAGAAAGGACAAAAAGAGAACTTAAATCTAATTTTGCCGTTTTATTCTTTTCGAATCTCCTGAGCTAACGTAAAGCACAGTTTCGCATTTATTAACGATCCAAATTTATGAAAACCACTATCGGATTAGTGGTGTATTTTACTAATATTTATATCATAAATGTACGCTGAGTATGATAATAATTTCAAATTTTTGATAAGATCCGATTGATGGGCTTTGAAAATACCTCATATACTCAATTAAAATAGAAGATTATCTAAGATACTGTAAGTAATCATCTAAAATGAACTTAGTAATAAATTTTACTGGTACAGGATATATCCCTGATTTCCATCATTATATTGTAATCATCATCAATCTAGAGCATTAATAATTCGAATTATTATTATTACAATTCAATAAAAAAATTATATTATTATTTTCAAAAAACAAGAATAATATTTATCCGAAATATCCATGGATACAGATAGAATTTAAGATTCTCATTTCCAAAATGTTATTCAAAGTTTTATTTTCATCTCAATTGTATACCATTATGAAGAAAAATCCTTAAAAAAATTAGATGAATCTAAACAACTATACAGTATAGTATAAAACCACGCTCATATTTCCAATATTTCCACACAATTATTAAACCAATTAAAGAAAAACACATTCATTCAACCATCAAGAGTTTATCCGAATGGTTCACAGTCGAGAATAAGGTAATAATTCCTCTCATAATCGGTTATTGTACAATTTATTTGGACGATTTGATGTGAGACCATTGCCCACATTAATCCGCCTCTTCCCACAATTGAGGCAACCGGCAGTTAAATAGGAGCTCAACAGGCAATGGTGACACGGGGGAGTGTTCCATTCTCTGTATGGAATGGGACACTTGGATTTTGAGCAAACTTCCTCTTGTAAAAGACAATGCATTCGTTGTTATTATGATAAAGCAATTTACATTTTTAGTCTACAATATTCAATGGTAAAACTTATGTAAATTGAAATTTCCTCTCTCTCGCAGAGATAATGAGGAAATCCGTGGGAAACTTCGAAAGTAGTATTTATTACGTAAATTAAAGAATATTTTATAATAAAAATAGCTTTATTAAGGGAGAAATCGAGACTGAAAGTTTTCTCTTTAATTTAACTTCCAATCGTCGATTGAGGTGTCAACACATAAACTTTAGATATCGTGTCTCGCTGATTCTGAAAATTCTATTAATGAAATAATAAATCGTATAATGAAAACATTGATTAGAAAGAGAAATATACTATACTACTATATATTATAGAATTTTAATCCCTGCATTCCGTGCATGGTTAAGTAATCGATTCCCATTATGTCTTCTTATGCGTTTAAACTCCTTGTACGAGATGCGAGAGATGTGGTTTTCAAGAGAACGCGTCATAGAGCAATGAGAAGGATGAAGGATGCCTCCGAGATGGCTTTTTGTTTCAATTCCGCCCTTAATCGAATTTTAATTGGTCCATCCGAGGATGCTGGGAAGAGTCGCGAGAAAAATGGGATGATAACGAGCGCTCTTTTGTGCTGAAGACGTTTAATATTCATGGCAAAGGTCGTCGACAAACAGACGAAGGCGATTACGCGACAAACAATCTTCAACGACCGCTGTTTTTCACGAAAATTATTTCGCTTTGATTGAGATCGATGAGTAGACATTTTTGCGTTTCCGTGGAGAAGAAAGGGAGCTGTGGAAACGAGCGGAGGATACGTCTTTCGATTTATTCCGAGCTTAAATCAACTTGAAAATACGTTAAAACTTTTGTTATCTTTTTTAGCAAAAAATAAGGAGTTTTTATTTCAATATCTAGAACAATCTAATTGATTTCCTTTTTAAATAATAAAATGATTCTTCCTAAAAATTAAGGCTCACTAAAGAAATTCAAATCTATTGGTCTATCTATCAACTAGATTCTTGAAGATAAAATATGTTCATAACAATTAAATAATTCACATGATTCTTGGAAAAATTATATATAATAATATTTTTTATATAATCTTCACAGCTCTTTTCATAAATCAAATGAACCATCATAATAGCAAATCCAATTTAAGAATATTAAATCAACTATAACAGTTGACCATGGAGCTCGATAAACTTAATCTTGAAAACTATGCGGTATGTATACCAAAAGAAAAATGATGAAAAAAGTTTGGCAGTTTACAAATGTTTATCGAATCCAAAGAAGATGGAGCCTTGCTTTCTCCTCTCTCTAAAGCAAGGTTTTCCTGTTGGTATTCTTTTACTCCCCAAATATATCTATTCCCTCTCGATAGCAAATATAGCATTATTTATGGATCCGTTATTTATAGAATCTCTTTCTATTGCCATAGCAAACTGCAGTTGAATTATCAATATTGATTAACTTGGACAAGTTTACGTTACTGACTGACGAATTCCTATATTTACTTAATCCATTATTGTTATTTCCAAAACTAGTTTCATTTAATGCAACAGCATATTTTCGTCGAACGTAAAATTACCGTGTTAGAAATATTTAAGTTCATCTCAGTAAAGTTTTATTTCTGGTTTTCCGATATAATAACTGCCTGATTAATGTTCAAATGATTTTAAAATAGGTTTAATGTATTTATTATATTTTAGCCATTAGTTTGTTCCAAATTGTATATTTTTAAAAATTCTCTAAATAACTCATTTCAATTTAAATATGTTAAAAATAGTTCGTTCTTCCTAAATTCTTAAATATTTTATTAGCATAAAATATACGACGGTATTTTTGCAGTAAAATTTTCATCTGATAATTATTAATGCACGTATAATCACTAAGATCATGAGGTGAGAGTAGTAAAAATGCATATATATGCTATTAGAACAGAAAAGGGTTAACTAATTAAGGGAAGCATTCTATACCCAGATTATCGAATTAAAATTTTGTTTATGTTTATTATATATATAATTTACAGTAAATGATTCCATAAATTTTACATCCAAAAGATATTCCCAAAAACAAAATTATTAAGGTAACCAAGATAAGCAGTCTTCTGATTCGTTTCGCTCAAAAATAACTCGAAATTCATAATCTTGGAATCTGCCAGTTTCAATCAAGTTCGCTTCGACGAATCCAAAATCTCGAATATTTCCTTCTCGAATCGCATTAAAGGCTTTTCCCGCGGTATCTAGTTCCCATAACTTCAAGAAAAAAGACGCAACGAAAACTCCCAAAAGAATTTATATCCTTAAAAATCATTGTCTCTCAAAGAGGAGAATGTCGTTTTACGGTTTGTTTACACGGAGAATGAAACACACGAATCTTGGCCTTCAAAATCGTGAGGCCATCACGCGCCACGTAAAACGCTTCCTTATTGTTTTTTCTGCTCGAGGGAGCAGCTCCCGCCGTCTCGAGCACTTGTTTAGCTCCAGGTGGAGCTAGGAGCGGAGTTTTTTTCGGCAGTAATATAATTGGTGGAGATAGACGTCGATTTTCGTCGAAAAGAGAAAGGATTTGCCTTTTGCGCATTTCCGTGTTTTTCTCTTACTTCGGATGAACTGTGTCCTCTGGGAGTTATTCGCGAAATAGCTTTTCCTGAAAAGATCTTTACTTTGGGGAATCACAAATTGATTGATGACAATCCCACCACTCTCCGATCATTCAATTTAGCATCAAAGTGGCTAAAGGGAAATATGAATCGATATCTTACAACACGTTCGCCATGTTATGGGCTTTAGAATATTTAATAGATATTATCTTAGTTTAATATTATCGATTTTCAATATTTTTCGAAAATCCGGTTTAAGGTAATACAAAAGTAGTTTAACTCGATCTAAAATGAGCTGTTTGCTTTTACAGGAATTGAATAAGGTTGAACATTGAAAAGAAATTATCAACTGTTATATATATAAATATCCTTTAATACTTCGATAAAAACATTTGCTGCAATATATATGAAATCGTCATTAATTTCCTTTTACAACAAGCGATGGACTTTGTGAAGAAGCTACATGAACTCTTTCAATAGTCTCTCTCACCGGAAATAGTCTCCTTTCATTCCATTTCAACCATTTACCCATCTCTCTTAATTCATGGATTCCTTCAACCGTTTTTCTATGGTCTCGTCTCTTTAATACCACTCAGTCTCCCATCACCAACACCATTCTCCTGGAGTTCAGACCAAAAGGCGGCACAACCTTTTTTTACTCTACACATTCATTGCCCATACAATGTCCATCCCTCTTACTGACTACCAAATACACTTCTGTCTCACTACTTTTTAGTACGGGCTAAGTTTCGCAATTTAGGAAACAGTGATGGGGTATAAGGTGTATATGACCTTTAATCAAAAGTTTCGGTTTCAATGTATGTTGAAGCGAGTAATTTTTATTATTCAAATTGACATTATGGAAAAATAAATAAATAGAAGCGAGTTGATATCTGTGTCAAAACTGCGCGATAAATTAATTTTAGATACCAATTAAATTTTAATTGATGCTGATTTAACAATATCATAGACCATTAAATATTCACAGTATCCTACTATTTAAGTCGTATTTCGTGGAATGTTTCAGAGGGAAATATTTAAAATAATAGGCGTTTAAAAGCTGCCATTAAATTATCTATACCTTATTTTCAGAATACGTCATTTCAATTAATTTATACAAATAATTTAATCAAACACGATGGAATACAGTAAATATATTTTGAATTATTACAACTTGTGTGAATAGAAATAAATTTTAATTAAATTACCTTTAAAAATCGATTGAATAACTTAACTCAGCGAAAACTTGGATAGTACCATAAATGATTTTACAACAAAATGGAGTCCCAAAATTAAATCTAACTGTTTCTATTATTTTATTTTTATGACATTTACATTTCTCATAGTGTTTTGTGTATTTTAATTCTCTAAGCTTGCCAGGATTTAATAGACGTGAAAAAATTTCTTACTACAGTAACACTTATAAATAAATATTAAATTTCCTTTACTTGACGATGGAAATTATTATCTAAGTTTCTCTTTTTTGATATATATATGCCAATACTATAGATAGAAATCGAAAGACTATTTCTTAAAACCTAATTGATAGATATTTACTCAAATAGAAAATATTAAATGAAAATAGGAGCTTTTAGTACAGAAATCGTACCCTTTAAGAGTTCCACTCATATATTCCCCATTTCTTCCTCTCGACAATACGACGAACCTTTTCCTTTCATCGGCAGAAAGGCTTTTATACCATCCTCTTGTTCTCTCCTAAGATTCTCTCAACGATTATCATTTTTGGCGGTCGAAAAGCCTTCGTATATATTCTCTCGTCTTCGACGGATCGACTTATTTTCATTTCCGCTTCTCATTATACTAATTTCTCACGAAATAGGCCTATCATTGCGAGATATTCATTCTCCTCGTTAAGGGGAAGTTTATGAATATCCGTTTGGGAATAAAAACATTCCAAAATTAAGAACCTTTTTGACTGTCTCTCCTTAAGTTGGTCCGACGTCGTTTCCTTTAATAATATTTGGAGAAGATGATTTTCTTTTTTCGAGGAAAAACGAATTTTGAGTCGAGCTTCAATCTTCGAAATTATCGTTTCATTAGACTCGCCGTGTTATTTTATGGGTTTTATTTTATTAATTTTTCCAATCTCGAAGCGGTTGGAGAGAACATGAATTATTCGTCAAGAAAATACGCTGAATCTAATTTAAGATTGAAAACGGAGAGTTCAAATATATTCTAAAGATAATCCCATTATATCGAACACAGAGAGTTCCAGTTCCTCATCCAGAATAGTTCTATGCGAAACATTATTAAATAATACTTTCCTTGTACAGTTTTTATTTACCTTAAATTGAAGTCATGCTTGGGAAAATTGTTTAAAATCAAGACGTATTTGAATTTGATTCTAATTCCTTTTTTGAAAGTCTCAGACAATACAAATTTAAATAGGCATTTCATTCTCTAAAAATTTATATATGAAAACATGAAAATCATCTATATAAATTTTAGGCCAATATTGTTCCTTTAAATTTAAAAACTAACCATCTAAAATCCTGAAATAAACACGTAAACCCAACTATTAAAGGTGTACAGACATGCTTTTAATATTTTGCTTTCTCAAAGAAGAACGCGTTTAAATACTTACAATGAGGCGGGATTTATCCTATGAAACTTCCGAGAATTGAAAATAATCAAATTTTCCTCTCTTCCACAACAGGTTTAGTGCGATAAACAGTCGATAAAACTTTGTTAGATCATAAAACCATTCAATCTTTTTTATAACAATATCCACAATATGGAGTAGTTTTAACTGAATTCTGATGGATCTTTAACAAAGAGAATAGAATCTACTAACACAGAATACTTAAAACCTAATTGAGTGTGGTAATTTAACGAATAAAGTTAAGCACGCTGTCACATAACTTTCAGATGATTAATATATGAAACCACCAGATTTGGTTTAATAGGAATATTAAAAATTAGTACCTGTATTAATTGAATGGCATATAAATTGTCAGTTCTGCTTGTTGTATCGCTGTGCTATGCAGTATCTGATAAATCAACGAATCACATTCCATTCACAATATGATTGGAACGCGAATGATTGGAAGAAATGTGTCCACTAAATAAGACTTATTAAGAGGGATTATGAGTTCTCCAGAAAAGGAAAGGGGTGCATTGGCATTCCATCAAATGCTAATGAAAGTTTAATTATGGTTTAATGTAGAAAAAGAATTACTTAGATCAAGTAATATCAATGAAAACAGAAATCAATGTGAGAAGGTGTGACTTCGTGAAATGCCATAGTAATAAAAACAATTTAGGAAGCTTTGTCCATTTGTGTTGATTTAACATGTTGTGCCTATAAAATAAATCCTTTAGAAAGTACCAATATAAGTTCTGAAATGTCTGAGATATTTTTTTTAAAACTTGAAGTGAAATAATAATAAGCTGTAGAAGATAAAATTTATCAACTTAAGTAAATGCATAGAGACAAAAAGTCACCGCACAATCCAAAATATCAATTCATGAACTTTCAATATTTATATTACTGGTTATCTAAGTCAATGAAGCAAAAGACAATTCGAATAACCACAAATTGTGTAGGCGGAGCACGAGTCCTTGGCGATACAAAATTTTCAATCAAACCGCGTGTTAACCTGAGAATCAGTTACCTAGAAGATCTCACATCTCAGGCATTGTTGGCGTAAATCCTATGGAAAGGGAGATTAAAGGGAAGGGCCAAACTTCCTCTTAAGAGACTTTCCGAGAGAAAAAAATCTTGGAATTTTTAAATCAACCCCCGAAATAAACACCAAATCTTAGGATAACAGCGCCGTTGGAAGAAGAGGATATTTAGCAAGAAAAAATAAGTAATTCATGGAGACGTTTACAAAGAACCACGTGTAGCTAGGATTTGAGTTGAAGTGAGGGCATAAAAACTTTGCCATTGCGACGTAAATAATTCATTAGAAGGTGTCTACTGAGGGAGGCTGACAACCCCCCGCCATCCCAAGGGCAGAGGAACTTTCAAACAAAGTTCACGACCCCTTTTGATTCTTACGGAAACTTTCTTGAGAGAAAAAAGATACGAAAGTTAAAAATAAGGATGCTCTCGGCAGGAAAATATTTGAGAAGCGCTTCTTTCCTTCATGGACCTCTACATTTTGTATCTTCCTTCCGAAATTTATCGCTTCACGCACCCTCACACAATCAACTTTCTTAGACTGCTTTGATACAAAAACATGGCGATATCGTTATTAATCGATTATTTTGACACAATGAGACAGCGATGGCTTATTAAGTGAACCGAGTCTATCAATATTGACGGATGAGAGATCTATCGCCATACGTTTGTGTTCTTAGATTTAGGATATAGCGAAGCATTCTTTCAGAATAGGATAATTCAAAGAATAAAATAATAATAATAAGAAATGAACAACTTAATAAAGAGTTATAAATGCAATACATTCAAATAATGAAGAAAAATTCGTGATAATTTACTTAAGATAATTATGAAACATGATGCGCGCGTGTATGACATTGGTATATTCAAGCACAATAATGACGCCATGAACCAATCTGTTTCCTATTTGCCGTTCGAAAATAACTACCGATTTCAATGGGAGCGTGTACTCCAATTCCAATCAGTGGACTCCTAAAAATACCTTTCGGAGAGATGCTGCTCTGGAGCGAGGAAATCTGAGTGAAATGAAAAAGAATTATGTGAGGGGAAAAGGTATATGAGGAAAATTGGAGATAGGAAACCTTCGTTACCGTCTTAGATAACCAAAAATAAACTAAAGATATGATCGTAAGATTACGTGAATATACTTTCCAGGATCATATTCCTTTTTTCTCTTTCCAAAAAAATTTATCATTCAAAATTGAATGGGTTTCGTACTTGACAGGCTTTGGTTATTGGAATTCATTGTATAAATCTCTGTATTAGTCAAAATATAATAATACGAAGGTGCGTTCCATTTTGGAGTTCATCATAAACTACTCCATATTGTGACGAATGATTTGTAAGAGATGTAAGAATTAGGGGCTAGAACGATAGTCTCTAATTAGCTATATGTTAATGTGAATATGTGGAAAAGCGCAATGACTGGGACTCGAACTAAGGTCTCAAACTTGCTGTTAAGGTTTTCTAAGCAGTACATTTTCAAACCGTAAATTACCCTTCGTTAAGATAATTCCGTACAATAGATTCCACTTTTTTAAAAAAATTCTAACGAGTGGAATTGACGGTGATAGTGTAGAATTCTATTAAAGAAGCATGTGCTAAAAAGAAATACTTCTATTGGTAACATTGTATAATAACTTACAATATTCCTAAATTGAAGAGCTTAACAGGTAAAAATCAACACTGATTTATGAAACCGAATGACTATCAAGAACAGAAAAATGAATCGATCTGAATTTCCATTATTTATTTTAATAGTAATATGCAATTCATCTAAATGGAAATGATGAAGAAATAAACAAATACCAGCCATCATAGTAGATTCGAATCAGTTTAGAAGGACTCAAGACTTATAAATCTCTAGTTCAAATCGAAGCTAAAATGCATAGAGGTTCATTGCCCTGCAAATCGAAGCAATTCTCTTCTTATTGTTTCTTCTACAGATTGATCCCATCGCTTTTGGAAGGCGCGAGCACCGCGAAATTGATCCTATTAATATTTCATATCGAATGGAGTCGATTGATCGAAGAGGTTGTAATTGGCGCAAAATAACACTCAGTCCTATTGAAGATAAATACGGAATAAAAAGAACTAAGAGAATGGAAGAAGTCGTGAGCTGGTTGATAGAAGATGGACGCAGAGGAGATCGTGGAGAAAGAAACGGGAGGTCGTGCGTCGGAAGCTGGGGATCGAATGCGCATGCGCAATGACCCAGCCGTTCTCTAAAATAACCATCCCTTTTGGGAACTTGAAGGGTTCCGACGAAATCTCGGGTTACGCAAGTTGTGTGGATGATTGCCCCACCGCACTCCCTCTTAGGTCGAAATATATTCGCTTTCTCGATTAGCGAATAACTTTCAAGGGAAATTAGAAGACGAAGTGACGTTCCGACATCTTCTTCTCCATTCCCTTGATTATCCAACTCCGATTTACAGGAGATCTGCACAATCCGAAATGCTTTAATGTTCGAGGGGTATATTGGTTCAAATACGACGCATCGCTGATAGTGAAGTCTGCTGGTATTTTAAATGTCAACCAGGTATGAAGTTAATAAAACATAAAAACGCACTCATAAAAACCACCTTATTCTCGTAAACTATCTGGTAAAGTAGATTCATCTTCATCTTACGAGTCTTGTAAGGTTGAAAATTTGATTTAATTAATTAATTAAATAAATTGTAATTAATTTTAATACTTGTTTTGTAGTAGATAAAATTTTTATAACGATATAATGTGTAAGTATTTATACAACGGAAATGAAGCAATTTATGATTGCATTCAACAATTATATAAATTAAGCTGTATATTAAATAACATAGATAATTTATCTACGGATCGTGCAATATAAATTCAGGATATTTGTTTACAAATCGAACTTTCGTAAAGTGAAACATTTGTCCAAGAATCTCTATCAACTGTATTTATTACAGCGTCGTTCTTTTATATTTCGCATTAAATTAACTCCTATAATAACCTAATATTTAGTCTTAATGGGTATTATTACCTCGTCCTTTAGAGGTTTTATTTTCACGACTGTTTGCCTTTATGGGATTTTTATTACCTTGAGATATCCCCAGATTTTAAAACATTCCGATGCTTGCCTATAGTCAAACTTATGCCCTCTCCCCATGATCTCTCATTTCTTGTTTCCTCAGATATAATAAAAAACACCACATGATACTTTAGATTATATTATTTATTACATTTTGCAATTAAAATTCTATTGTTTCAATGTTTCTTCAATTCGTCAAAAATGACACCAAATCAAATCGTTCTGACAGCATTAGTACCATAATTTAAGCTAATTATTCTGCGTATTTTAATTATAGAATATTACTTAGTTTTGAAGTTTTAATATAGGCTTTCATCTAAAAAAAGATCTAATAATCATGAAGAAGACTCTTTATCTATTATTATACATCTCTATAACTGATTATAAATATTGGGCTACAAGTAGCATTTATTTTGCTTAGTCAATTGCACCTCATAATTAAATAACAGAAATGTTTAAACGTTTCCCATAAAATACTTAACATTCATATGATAGTTCTATTCAAATTTGATCATTGGCTGAGGACATTAAGTCTCTTGATAAATATTTAATCTTCAAGTCTTTCGTATCATAACTTCCTATTAAATCTGCGAATAAGCGAATCCGAACGATACGCGTCTATTTTTGGCAGCGCATCTTCGACAGGTGTCCTAAGAAACCCAAAATAATCTTTTATATTCACCTTTATGCTATTCCCGATCTTGAAATGTACCTTTGAGTGGCTTCGAAAGAGAGTCCAAAAGAAGCCAATCGAGACACGCCTCTTTATTCTCCTTAAAGATCTCTGATATATCCAAGAGCGAGTTGTCGCATAACTCATGATCTCGCAAAAAACGAAGCATCAAGTTTCCCTCCGTAATCTCCGTATTTTTTGTGCGTTCTCCAGCCTCTATACTTTAGCCATACGATCAATATCGGAGGACCATTTAAAGAGAAAGTCGTCAAATATTTACGAAATGGTCCAAATGTATCTCAATGAGAGACGATTGGAGGAATATTTGCCTTTTGCGTCAGTTCGTCTAGGATCAGATGTACCTGCACCTGTAATCGATTATATGGTACGCCATTTCAGAGACAAATATTAGTTAGAGAAAATCGAGTTTCAAATATGGTGTTTAAAACCTATTTCTTATTAAACTTATTTCAGATAATACTATGAATGTCCCAGGTTACTAGAAATATTTTATTCCTAGATTTTTTTCAGAAAATAATAATCACACATCATAGAATACGCAAAAATACACGCTTATAGGTTGTGAGTAAATATCAACATTACGAAAATATTTTATGAGTGAGCTGAAGTACCTAAGCAGCTTGAAATTTTTCGGAAAATAATATACTCAGAGGTTTCAAGGCATAACTTAAGTTAACGATTATTACTCCATAAGATTAATTAACTATTACCAAATTATTGATTATTTAAATGTTTAAAACAAAGAGAAATAATACCCGTTTGTGAGCCAATCCGTACAAATGAATGAAATAAACAACCGTCAATATTTAGTGGATGAATATGCATGAGATGTTTCTTTCAAAGGATTTGCTTGTATGATTCTGAGGTTCAATCTTTTATACATCCGATCATTAAAAGTTGAGAAACTCACGTTTGCTCTTCGATGAGAAAATATTGAGAAGAAAATTTGTGAATTAAAGGAAAAATCAGCTTTTCAGGGGAGATGAAGACTTTAATGAGAATGTTATGAATATTAAATAATTAAGATGATATGAAGATTCCAGAGGCACATCAAAGATTGAGAAAATTAAGCCTCTTGCTTTATTAAAAGAAGAATATGCAGTCAGATGGTAAACGAAATTTAATTATGGAGGTATATTCAGGAGATATGAACCTAATATAACGGAAATACCGATAAATTAAAAGTTTTTATTATTCATTTTCGTCGGTATGAATGAGCATGAAAGATGCTATATCTTTAATTTTTCAAATCAATGTGTAGTATATAAAAGTACCTTTTTAAAGCTAAAGAAAGAGCTCTTGGTAGCCTAAGATGCTTTCCTAGTAATAGGAAATTGACGAACTAAGTTCTTAGATATTCATTCACTTATAATCTCAGTCTTTTTAATACTTGAAGCAATTAAGGAATAGGTATTAAGGATAGGAAATTTTTTAGGCAAATACACATATTGAGTCGCAAGAACAAATATTTATATATTAGATAAAAAACTTGTTGCTCTGACGAAGCATATATACTACTGTGCGCTACCAACGAGCCTTTTTTTCCTGCACCACGAGTAAAGAAAGATCTTTTTATTGTATTTTTTCATTTGTATTGTACATCTACTATTCATTATATTATTGCATTAAGCGATTGCATTTTCTAAATTGGCGAGAGAAATTTTCAGTGAAATTTATCGTTATACCTATCTTCTCTAATTCAATCTAAATTCTTTGAAATATATTATTTAGGAATATTGAAAAAATTATGCTTTTTGGAGCTAATACTTTTTTTATTCCGGTGAATTCTGAGGTACACTCTGCAACATATCCAACAATTCAAGCCAAAAAATGTGAAGTAATAAGTCCCAAAAATGTAAGTAAAGAAGATGACAGAAGTTCTTTTCAATTTTACCATTTACTAGAGAAATAGCATTGTCTTTCTAAAGAGGGAATTCTAAATAACATCCCCATGACGATAGAAAGAGGTATGAAAACCTCTTTCTTTGAAAACAAAGATATTTACTCTCCCAAAGTTCCCAGTCCTTCCTCTTACCGTAAGAATGGGCTTCCGAAATTAACTTTGGGATACCGTCTCCATAATGGATTAGCTCCATAGCAATCTGAGCATTCTCTGCCAATTAGAGGAGCGGCAAAGCGGTAGAATTTCGGAATACCCAAGTACTCTTAAATGCCTTTCATAGCCGCGTTTATATTCCTTTTCACGAGGAGTTCATCAGGAAAATTTCCTTTGAAATCGGAAGGGACTGCTATCGAAGCGTGATCGAAATTTCAACTTCTGCGGTAATTACGGGAAAAAGGAGCTGTCCGGCAAAATTAAGCCTAAGATGGTGAATTGAGAGTTAATGACTTTCGGAATGATTTTATTCCCTCAATGCATTCAGTATAGAAATTTATAGGTGGATTTTTGTCGAATAGACAGACGATTGAAATTGGTTCTCTACGAAATATTACCTTATATTTATTTATTTATTGTATATCAAAACTACAAATAGGCACTAGGCCAGGTGGTAGCTCGGAAAAGTATAAACCAGGTTTGAACCACGTATAACGTTATTAGCAATCTAACACGCTAGCACCTCGCCACCATTTGCTTTTTTATATATATTAACATTTTTATATTTTTGTAAGAATTATATTTATATTCTATGTAAGAAAAGTTTTTCCGAAAAATAATTTAATATGAATGCAAGGCCAACGAATATATATATATATATATATACGAGTAAAGGTGCGCTTGCTTACAGCAAGCAATGCAATAATTTATCTTTAGTGAATAATAAAATTTTTCGAAAGATAACTCTGCTCAAACGTTGCTAAACATAAAGTAAAGGGCATTAACGCAGCTGAAAATGCACTGAATACGATTTCCGATGCATTTCTTTCGGCAGCTAAAATCCCGCCCCGGCGTCGAACCAAGGTCATCCTGCTAAAATTACTGTAATCATTCGATTGAGTATGGTGGACTTTATAAACACCCCGAATTGCAAAAGGAAATTCATTCAGGAAGTAACTTAAAATGAGTCCTAAATTTCCTAAGTATTTCACATGGAGTATTAATTAACGCCCCCTAGCATCGAACCTACGACCTTTTACGATAATCTTAGGATAGCTTTTAAATGAGAATGGTCCCCTTAATGGCTGTGTGAAATTTTGAACATCTGCGTGGTTGGGAAGTGTCATAAAAAGCTTTCGGAATTTTGGTCAATGTATTTTAAACGGGAAAAATCGAGTTTACGGGGCGCTCTGGAATCGAACCCGTGACACCTAGGGAAGTATTGATTTTTTTCAAAGTACAATATATACGTATCTATATAATTCGAAAGTTTGAATCAAATTTGTACGTTATTAAGAGAGCTACGATTTATTAAAATTCGAAAATATTTCACCTCCTGGCATCGAACCCAGGATCGATTGTGCGTATAATATTGCATTTTTCCGTAGACATATATATTAGCAATAGATACATGAAATCTTATTCTTTTAACTTAATCGGAAGTATTTTTAAAATTATTTGAAAAATGGCCCCATGCATTCTTAACGGGGAAAATCGAGATTACGGGACGCTCTGGAATCGAACCCGTGACACATAGGCCAGTGTTGATTTTTTTTGAGGTATATAATATACTTACCTAAAAGTGTAAAAAATTTGAATCATCTATGTATCATATTAAGAGAGCTACAATTTTTCAAAATTTGAGACTTTTTTACCTCCTGGCATCGAACCCATGACCGGTTGTACGTAAAATATACCATTTTTCCATAGATACCAATAATAGCAATAGCTGTATGAAATCTCATTCTTCTAGCGTAATGGGAAGTATTTTTAAAAATTATTTGAAAAACGGCCCCATGCATTCTTACGGGGGAAAGTCGATTTTTGGGACCTCCTAGAATCGAACCCATGATAGGTAGGGTCGGTTTCCTAATTTTTCCTAAGTAAGATTTAGTTGGCCATTACGTAAAAAAATCGGCGGCTCCGTGGCCCGAGCGGTTTGGGCCTGACATTAATATCCTATATATATGTTATATATATATATATATCCCCCCCGAAGCGTCTATATATATATACGAGTAAAGGTGTGCTTGCTTACAGCAAGCAATTAATTTTTTTTTCATTGGGTGATCAATAAGATTTTTCAGAAGATCATATTACTTAATAATTAATGAACAAAGTAAACGACATAATCGTAACGGATATTGAATGAATTTATTATGGCATCATTCTCCTCGCGCTAGCGTCGAACATACTTGCGAATTACTTTCATTTTCCCATTCCTTTCTTATTCAAAGCGTTACGCTCCCTCGTCTTACTCCGGAAGCGGTTACCGGGTTTTACCAAATTATATATTCTTAGAAAAACCCTTTCAACTTCCACGACGCTTTGTTCTACGTTGTTTGTTGACCTCTAGCAATCCCTTTCTCGCTCGAAAAGGACGCTTAGCTGCTGAAAGATTTCGTGTTCATTTAATGCCATTTTTGTGGTACTTTTTAGCTAAGATATTCTTACAATGCCACAGTTTCGTCTCAAAAAGTGAAAATAGCATCATACTCACAAACAGCGTAACATGAATGTCACTGAATCGGGATTTCTAATATATTCCGCATTAATTTCTCTTGAATAATTAAACCGGAAAAGGTGACGCACTCATTATATTCTGCGGAAAATAGTTTCATCGTCCGCGTGAAAAAAATGCTTAAATAACACCTCTAGACATTGAGGAAAGTAAAATTTCATGTGAATATAGCTAGTATATATTTCTACTTAAAGATATTATTAATCATCAGCAAATGGTTATGAGTTCCATGACAGGTGTTATAATATTTCAAAGCGAAACATTATAACGTAGTACCCAGATGTTGCTCTCAATATTCCACACAGATTGATGGATGTAGAGGAAATGAATAATACCTTCAACTTTCACACAAGTATTTTATTTTCAATATTTTCCACAGTACATAAAATATAATTATACATATTATTCTATTATGAAACAAAAGTAAGCGTATTGCTATACATCAAAACATTTAACATCGTCGAATTTATTTTAAAGTTCAGAATTGATGTTTACAACCAATGTTTAAGACATTTTAAAAATATCCTGCAATTTTTTTAAACACGATGTGGACTACTATTAGTCTGGTTCCTCTCTTCTGACCAATCTGGCATTGTTGCACAACCAGCACAGCTCAAGAAAATCATTGGAACACGCAAGCCCTTCCACCACTGCAAGGTTGTAGTCCAAGGAAGAGAACTAAAACTAAGAATTAACAAAATAATGAAAGAAAGAAATAAAAATAAATATAATAATAATAATATAATAATAATAATATAATAATAAATAATTTTAAACTTTCCGCTCGAAAGTTCTTTCGTTAAAAAAATATAACTACAATAGTTTTTTATGTACAATATTTACAGAATGACCTAAATTGTTCTCTAACACTCTACACTTTCGAAGCAAAACTTGAATTGAATTCTTATCTCTAACTCTCCCTAGTGCAACGTATAGTTGACCGTGCGCGAAAACGTCATCCCTCAAATCTAATCCTACTGTTTCTAAGGTTTGCCCTTGTGATTTATTAATTGTCATCGCATAAGCTAATTTTATCGGAAACTGCCTACGGAGAATACTTAACCCTGCCCTTCCAGCTTGAAACTTAAAACAAATCCTAGGGATAAAAACTGTTTTTGATACATCCTCACCAGGAACGTACATTTCAATTAATTTTTTCGAAACGCTTTTCACTATCAGTTTTGTTCCATTTACCAATCCGTCCTCAAAAGAAAAATTTCTAATTAAAACGCAAACTGCTCCTATTTTTATAACTACTTTATGGTCAGGTATTCCAGGCTCAGAAATAGAATTTATGAAAGTGTCGCTCAGAAATTCCCCATCATGATTATCGGCAGTGGTCTCCACAGAATCGGCACTATATAATGTAATCAAATCCCCCTCCAATTTGTTAAGTATGATGAAATTAATTTCATCTATGCAGCTGTTTGTGCCGGCTAAAATTGCTCTTTTACAGCATATGTTAGGATTTGTTAAGATATCAGTGGGATAAACAAATGAAATTAAATGATCCAAACTATCTGTAACTTTAACATTATGCAATGGAATTACATTACAGCTGTCAAGCATAACTTTTTCAATTTTATCTTCCCCAACATTAAGAGTGAATTTGGAGTAATTAACGTCTCCCTTGGAACGAATTTGCTCAGTCAGATGAAAAATCTTAACTTTTTCCCATAGAAATGAAAATTTAATGCTATAATTGATCGAGTCTGTAATCAATCCCCCTTTTACAACTGGAGCAATCTGTCTAAAATCACCTGCCAGCAAAATTATCTTTCCACCAAATAAACGTTGGTTATTACAAATATCCCTGAAGCTTCTTTCTAACGTTTCTAGAGTCTGTTTATGAGCCATGGAAGCCTCATCCCATATAATTAAACCTGCTCTCCTAATTAATTCTGCTCTCTCACTATTAACTTTAATATCGCAAAAACTCTCTGAACTTGAAGAGTCCAGGGGCAGCCTAAACATCGAATGTGCTGTGACACCTCCTTTATGATTCAGCGCAGCTATTCCTGTGGACGCGGTACACAGTACAATATATCCCTGCCTTCTCAAATTCCCTGTTATCGCATTTAAAAGGAATGTTTTTCCTGTTCCGCTCGGGCCATCAATGAACAAAAGATTATTGTCGGAATGCTCCTTGGTAACTACCTCACACACATAGTCATAAATATCCTTTTGATTCTTGTTTAGTAAAGGAACCCACTCATTTAATTGCAAATTTAGGGCTTCAATATCCCACCTAACCTTTTCCCTGCCTGTTTCGGTGCTGTCGTCTATAGGTGAAGGGAGCCCTACTTCCTCTAAAGTTCTGCCGTGGCATCTAAGTCTAATTTGAATACCTAGCAATGCGGAATTATAAGCCTTATCTGTGTTGTTTGACTCTCTATCTAGGAAGTCTTCTGCTAATAAGTTCTTAAACTCTTCCCACAAAATTCCTGCCGGTGCACCGCAGATGACTAAACACGCAAATAACTGTCTAAGCCCATCTCCTGTTTTATAAATTGCCGCTTCTTCTAAAACCTCTCTATACTCATTATCATTCTCTAGAAGGCCATGAGCTTTTGCCGCTTCCTGAAATGTACTAAAGCAATTCCCTTCAACTGTCCTAAGCTCCTCATAACTGTATGCATGAAATTTTAACAACAACATTCTAAGATAGTAAACTTCACCTAGGGTAGGCATCAGCCACTGTAATCTAGCTACGCAGTTCCCCATTACTCTTTTAGCGATCCTGTGTTTACCTGAAGGGTGTTCTATCACTGGCACCTTGGCATTTTTCCTAGGTTTACTATCGATATTATACTTCTCATAAAAATCTAAATACGTTAAACTATGGAAGTCGGATGAATTAGGCCTTTGAAAATATAGAATTAATTTAGATAAACTCATGTTGAGTGCTTCAGTTTCGCGGCCTGGCTGAAATATAATCGAATCTCTGTTCGGTAAGTGAACGGGCAACATTACAACGGCGGGATGACAATGGGAAACATCAAATTCTAATATTCTCCAAATTGCCTCCGAGGCACTTATATATCTAAGGGAAACGTATTCTTCTATTTCGTTTGATTTTTCTACTGTATCTTGTACAACAGCTACTCTAGCGTGGTCAGGGCCCTTGTGAATATATTTAAACAAATACTTTACTATCTTCACGGAACATGCTATCTCGACATTGCAATGGCATTCTAACAACAGTAACAAAGCTGGGCAATAAGGAACCACCCAACTATCATTAACAACCCTACCGGAATTTAACGTAACTTTATTATCGTGGCAACGTTTGTAATGCACATACCCCCTATCGTCAACAAAAGTTACTTCGCATTGGGGTTTCGGAAATCCTTTGCTGCAGATATTTCTCCTACTATCCATACATGGAGCGTTACTTCTCTCATCTCCGCAGGGTCCATGCAACATGTGCTGCAATACTAACCTCCTAAGCCTACCATCTGCTTCATCTTCTGAAGGTATTGTAGCCCTAATGAAACTATCTACATCCGCTACATTTTTTGGCTCTCCCTCAACTTTGAGAGCGATGTGTGCATGCGGTAAACCACGTTTTTGAAACTCTATCACGTACATAACATAAATTACTTTGCCAAAAAGCTTACCGCACTGAATTAATCTCATGACTGCGGCTAACTTGAGCTGAAAAACCCTATTACATAAATCCGGCCTGTCTAACGCAGTTTGTCCATCACCGAGACTTCTTTGGATCTCAACCCACTGAGGATTACACGTTAACGTAATGAAAAAACTGGGCCTTCCTTTCCGGGAAACCAACGCCATCCCATTCTGCATCTTCAATTTCATGTAACGTGGGCCGTGAGTAAACGAACTCGGCAAATAAACCTTTCCAATCTTGGGCCCTCCTTCAGCCTCAATCGTCTCGTCTACCTCTTGCCTTGATGCAACCCTTAAGATCTTACTCTGATTAAACTTATGCCAAAGTAATCTCTCCTCTTCTACCCTAGAATACATATCTACGAAGTATTCCTGCCCCAAACGTTGCAAATTCGTGAATCTACTTTCTGACAAAAGAAACCTTCTGTAATACTTAACCTGAGAAAACTTATTTCCATCCCTATCTTTCAAATCCTTATGCCAACCTGATGTTCCATGAGGAAAGAGGAGAGGATACTGTAAAGCTTCGTAAGTCTCACTAAATATGCTAATAAAAGTCGGTTCTCCTTTGTTACGTTTCCAAATCAAAACTTGTCTAGGCTCACTTCCTGGACCAGCTTTAACAATCGCGGCTATTTCTTCTACTCTCGGTCTATCGCCTAAAATAGGCCCATGAGTTCTTCTGTCCGTTTTCTCAAATACAATGCAAGCCTCGTCTGATGCATGATTACTTAGATGCCTAAGAGAAGTTGCAATAGGATTCACGCCATGAATATAATTTTGTATCTCACTTACAATATTTAGGTCTAGCTTCAGTCCCTCCGCTATTCTCCTTCGCTCAACTCCATCGTCTACATATAGTGCAACGTTATTAATCCCTTTATCCTCTTTCCAGTCCAAACTAAATAACCTATGATATGTGCGTCCTTGTATCTTAACTAAAGATGGCCCTTTGTTTCCCTGAACATTCTTAAATCCATGCGAAACACCTAATGCTGAAAATGCAAAGATATTATTATAGCTTCTAGCATGCGTTAGAAAATTCTTATTATTATAGAAAGACGCACTTAAGGCTGGGAGAAATCCAAGAAAGTAACGTCCACTACCACAGCACCATTCCTTCCGACCTATCTCTTCTTTGAATAAATTAGCTCTGCAATAAGAACATTTCGGACATGCTGGATCTAGTAAAGAAGAAATTTTCAATTTTATACAGGAAATGTCACATAAATTATTGCCTGATTCTCGTCCAATACATGAAATTTTTCTAATGGTGGAGTCTGTGGAAGAATACCTTTCTCTTTTGTATGCAGCTTCCTCAACGGTATGCGACAACTTATAAATTTTTTTCGACTTTTTCACAATTTCCGGATTTTTTGTCTGATACCTAATAATGGCCCTCTTCACGATTTCCGGATTTTGTTCCTGGTATTTAGCAATGGCCCTCTTCAGGATTTCCGGATTTTTTTCCTGGTATTTAGCAATGGCCCTCTTCACGATTTCCGGATTTTGTTCCTGGTAATTAGCAATGGCCCTTTTCACGATTTCTGGATTTTGTTTTCGATACTTTCTACTCGCCTTATTCACAATATCCGGATTTTGTTTTTGATATTTTTCAGTCGACTTTTTGACGATATCCGGATTTTGTTTTTGATACTTGGTAACAGCCCTTCTCACGATATCCGGATTTTCAGTTTGATAATTTCTAATAGATTTTCTAACGATGCTAAGGTTAGCTTCCTGATATTTAGAAATAGACTTAGAAACCTTATCAGGATTATTAAGTCGATATCTTTTTCTCGCCTCCAACATTTGCTCATCGCGCGAAGTGGACAATGTTTTTGGTCTTCCTAATTTACGCTTCGGGGGCCTTCCTCTCTTCTTCGAAGCCACTGAAGACTGTTGAGTGGGGAAAGGCTCAATACATCTATTTTGCAGAATTTTAATTAAGTGGGGCCTCATGAGATGAGTACAAAAAGTTAGATTAACGGGGTCAAGCCCATTGGCAATGGAAACTGCAAAAGCGATAGCAAAAATTCCACAGTCAAAAGCATTTTCTTGCTGTTGCACCGGTTCGTATACTACACTAGGTCGATGAGGGAATAATTTTTCTAAAAAAGCCGCCTGTTCTGTAGTAAGACCGCCAAAACTCGTCAAGCTGTTATAAACATGTATTACATTCCCATCAAAATACGTACAAATCCAATGAGTGACCTGCTCTGTTGCTGAGGAAGGCAAAATTTGAATATGGGGGTCGAAAACGGGCCTCACTTCCGAAAGTAAATTCCACATAAGAAGAGCTTCCTGAGGTCGAAAATTAGAATTACTCGCCAAAATTTCATTAAACTTCGACACGTGGTCGCTAGTGATGTAACCGTTATCCCTAACTTCCTTCAGTAAATTTTCCGAAACAGGTAAAATATCCAACGAAACGCTCATTTTTCCCTAAGAGATGAAAAGAAAAGTAAAAAGAAAGAATGTACTCACAGAAATGATGATCCGGTATGGTCCTGACCACGTGGCTGTCCGAAGTCCTTCCAGCGTTGTATCACAAATCGATGAAATCCTTGATCTAGAAGTTCTTCTATTCTTCGGAGTCCGATGCACTGACTTCTTAGTTGAAAACGTCGAAACTTCCAAAAAAATATTTAGATTCGCTGAAAATAATTATGTAAACGATCGAGCAAAACTTGTACACGTCTACACATTCAAGATCGCAGGATCGCTATGACGCAGTAGTTAAAAAAATGGCGTGATCTGCGCCATTATCATCAAATCGTATGTGTGCGCACCCGAGCGATCAGGTGATCGACGCGAGATTGATAAATCGATCAATTGCGCATGACGAAATGATTTTAAGAAATTAATCCAGCTGACGTCACAGAACATGATTTTTCGTTAATATCCGTTTTTAAATGTTCTTAATATTCTTTACTTTACGTAATTCTGATTAATAGTCACAATAAAAATAATGATGAAAATCATTCTCCGAAATTGAAGAAAAATTTTACTAAATCTATGTAGTGAATAGATCAAACTTTTCGGGACGCAAATTGTAATATATTCTAAATATCTTAGATAACTAAACAAAACTAAAACAAAAAACTGCACAAACGCCCTTCAAAATACGCGATACGTTTCAACACATGTGTGTCATTTTCAACTGAGGAAGAGAACAACTGAAAAGTATAGAACAAAGGGTCAGGGGAAGGTGAAAGGATTCTTAGAACACATGATTGGGTAAAACCAAAAACGGGATCCGAGAGAGGGCGAGGGAGCGTGACTAAAAGAATAGAGTGGGAAATGGAAAGTAATGCATTTGTGAGTTTGAAATTCTCATCATAAAAGAAGAGAAATTCAACTGCCTTCGCCTATTCGTACAGCCATACTCCCTCGCAACCCGTTTCTGGTTTTACCAAATTATATCTTCTTAGAAATAACGTTTCAACTTCCTCTGACCCTTTGTTCAATGCTTCTTCTTTGTCATCGAGCGCTACCATGCCCGCTTGGAAATGACGCTTATGCGTTGAAGAATGTTCCTTGTCTTCGAGGGAATTTCTATATTATTTATTAATTAAGATATTCCGAATAAATCATTAGTTACGCGTTCATGGTAGACCACCCAATTATAAGGGAGACCATAAAAAATTCTCAAAAGTCTACCCCAACGTGACCTTATTCTTGGATATCCAATAGCAGCGATTTATTCAGTACAAAAGATTTTTCTAAATAAGGTATCAGGTGCTTATCATATTTCGTGTAGTTGTTGAGATAATCAACTGTAGGGCTTCAAATCTCGATCCCTAAGCCGCCTGCTTAAGGTTGAGAACATTCCCACGTTCCAGCCAATTCAATACAAAATAAATTTACTTTCCCACCCGACACTCAGCTCGCAATACTCGATTGTCACACTCGCGTTCCAGTGAGGAAGCGACGAACTACAGTCGAGCTGCGCGCAACATTGTAACTAAATGCTTACGCGGATAGTTACATTGTAATAATATCAAAAATGGGTGTACATAATTACGTGCGAGGAAGCCCGGGGCTCTTGGAGCGTCGTACAGAAGTGCTACAGAGAAGCGGGAAGCTCTGTGCGATTCAAGAGTGCGAACTGCTAGATTACGACATGCTCATAATTCGCAAAAAATTAGATACGCCAGTACAATGATTGACAGCATTGAACTGATAATTAAATTGAGAAAAGACACCTTTCTTACAAACCCTCGTTACAATGCCATCCCCGAAAATATGCCACTCTTCCTCAGTCCCGACAGGTGATACCTCAAAATGAGTCCTTAATTCCCTATGCATTTCTTATGAAGTTATAGTCAACGCCCCCTAGAATCGAACCAACGACCATTCACGACATAATTATGGTCATTTTTATGTGAGAATGGTCCCTTTTATGTCTCTGTCAAATTTTGAAGCTTAGAGAGCATGGGAAGTGTCATAAAAAGCTTTCGCTAATATTGCCAATGTATTCCTAAAGAGAAAAATCGAGATTACGGGACGCTCTGGAATGGAACCCGTGACACATAAGCAAATGCTGATTTTTTTCCAAGTACATTTTGTAAGTATCTATACGTGTTGAAAGTTTGAATGGTCTATGTACGATATTAAGAGAGCTACGATTTTTTATAATTCGAAAATATTTCACCTCCTGGCATCGAACCCATGACCGGTTGGACGTAAAATACTACATTTTTCCTTAGACATATATATTAGCAATAGCTACATGAAATCTTATCATTCTAGGTTAATGGGAAGTATTTTTAAAATCATTTGAAAAACGGCGGCATGCATTCTTAACGGGGAAAATAGAGATTACGGGACGCTCTGGAATCGAACCCGTGACACATAGGCAACTGTTGATTTTTTGCAAAGTACATTTTATATGTATCTATACGTGTAAAAAGTTTGAATGATCTATATTTTATATTTATAGAGCTACGATTTTTCAAAATCCGAAAGTATTTCACCTCCTGGCATCGAACCCATGACCGGTTGGACGTAAGCAATAGCATTTTTCCGTAGATATATATAGTTGCAATAGCTACATGAAATTTTATCATTCTAGGTTAATGGGAAGTATTTTTAAAATCATTTGAAAAACGGCCCCATGCATTCTTAACGGGGAAGATCGAGATTACGGGACGCTCTGGAATCGAACTCGTGACACATAGGCAAATGTTGATTTTTTTCGATTTACATTATATACAGATCTATACGTGTAGAAAGTTTGAATGATCTAAATATCATATTAAGAGAGCAACGATTTTTCGAAATTTGAAAGTTTTTCACCTCCTGGCATCGAACCCATGACCGTTTGTACGTAAACAATACCATTTTTCCATTGATATACCTAATAGCAATAGATCTATGAAATTTCATTATTCTAGCATAATGGGAAGTATTTTTAAAAATTATTTGAAAAACCGCCCCATGCATCCTTACGGGGGAAAGACGATTTTTGGGGCCTCCTAGAATCGAACCCATGATAGGTAGAGTGGATTTCCGAATTTTTTCTAAGTGAGATTTAGTGGGCCATTACGTAAAAAAATCGCCGAGCCGGTGGCCCCAGCGGTTTGGGCCTGACATTAATATCCTATATATATATATATATGTTATATAGATATATATATATATCCCCCCGAAGCGTCTATATATAATAGATATATATATATATATATATATATATATATATATATATATATATATATATATATATATATATATATATATATATATATATATATATATATATATATATAAATCTCGTACAAATGAATTATTAATTAGTGTTAAATTCTCATTGCTTAAGAAATTGCTTTGGTAACTTATTATTGGCGTAAAATATTTTAATCTCGATAGATATTATAGATATCTTTTGCCAATAGACTTTAATGAGATACATAATCTATCGCAATTATTATAAGAAGGGAAAAACTTTTGGAGACTCTAAACATAAGACTGTTCTGTAAAACTCGATAACGTAGAATAATATCGATCTTGAACTCAGTTCTAATTTTCTTATTGAACGAGTTATTTAATCGCATTATAATTAGCTCAATCATATACTTTACAAAGTTATATGTTATATTCTATTTGTTTGTAACGTTTTTATGGCTGACAAACATAAAATGACATAAATTTTTAAACGACGAAATGCAATATAACTCCACCATGAAATTCACGCAGAACGTAACTAGCACATTTCACCTGCTTCACGGATCTGCTAAACTCCACGGTGACGACATTTCCACTTCCGGAGCAACGGACTTTCGGGGAATCCGCAACTCTTGACATTAGCTCACTCGGGAGGCCAATTTACTTTAGCGAGTAAAACGAAAAGAGGCAATCCGACATCGACTCATGCAACCATTTCCGCGGAGCAATGAACTTTTACGTTTCGCGGAAGAACGAGCGGTCCGTGGTTATAAACCGTCGAACATAGGCGACTAATCAACAGGTAGCCACTCGCATCCACTGCCATACGCCTCCCCATTCCATCTTTGGGCACCGCCATACACCGTTCCGCATTGCGGACCATTTTTAGAAGGCGGCTCCACGGCTCATATTCATCAGAAGGAGAACATGAATTTTTCATGAGGAACTGTGAAGAAGGGAAGTGCAGGAGAGAAACGCAAGGGTAAGTGGCAGAGGGAGAAGATTAAGGGAAATGGAATGAGAGTATAAACAGAGAGGTGATGGCACTGTACCCTGTGGGACTCTTCGGAAGATATCGAGTTGCATGCGACTCTGGTAGACATATCTTGATGACCAAAATCAAGGGGAGTTTAAAATGTCAAGAAGCACCTGACATTTCGCTATTTTTCAATTCTATTTTACACTTGTAATGAATTCGTACGACTAATCGTGCAAATTTATCATCTAGATTTCCTGATCCCACGATTAAAATGATACAATATGATATAAATTCATATGATTGAAATTTAGACTTTTTCTATTTTCAATTAAAATATTCCACCACACTAGCGAGAGATCTGCGCTGAGATTGAATCTCACTCATTGACATTTCCAAAATAAAGTGCTACTTATCGAAAATAGCGCTGAAATACTTACGCTACCATACTTCGTATCTCTCTACATTCCATAACACTTTGCTTTCTGAAGCACTGTTGTACGGGCACCTTGAAGCGTTTCAGATTCCAGAACATAAGCCTTTTCTTCCAAAATACTCAGAATTCAGTCACAAGACAGTTAAAGTGATGCCCGAAATTCCATTAAAACTGTCAGAATAGTGCTCGAATCGTAAAATATATAGAAAGAATTTCTGTGCTGATATTTATAAATTGAAAAAATATATTGTAATTATAAATATATAGTATTTTGTTCATGATGATGATGGCGAAATTCAAGGAGTTTTAAAAGGTTACTTAGTAGCGAAGGATGTGGAGATTCGAAGGTGATTACTTAATGCTCTGGTTTTTATTTGGTTACGGTCATAGTTACAGGTTCGATGTTTTTGTTATCTATCGAAATTTGTTATTATATAAACTATAATATATTTCGTTATATAATAGCAGGAGAGAATAGTTTATTACTTCCCGATTGCTTAAATGTTCAGAAAGTGTGCATTTCTAAAATACATTGCTTGACTTTAAATCTTTTTTTTTGCACTTATTTTCATTACTCCATTATATATTAATTCAGTCCATTATGTATTAGATTACAGAACGAGAAGTAAACGAAAAGAATTACGATCTTTAAGCTTATAATATCATTTAAAATATCAACTTATTGGCTTTCACGATGCAATCATAGCTTAATTTAAAGTGAAAAATATGTTCATAACTAAGGATATCAATCAATTTGAAGAAGTTGAAAAACAAACTACTAGTTAACTTCTTCCACAAGAAGGAGAGTTTAAAATATAATCAATAGGCTTTGTATTGATTGTGCAATTTTGAAAACTTCGCTTTGTGTTCATTGGACTCTAAAAGCTCTTCATAAGTAAAGGACTTCCGTTGAGCTTTGTTTTTGAATAGATGAAACTCAAAGCGGTGCACAATGGTCTAATCAAAAATTACTTGTATCGTGATTAGTTGGGAAACTCTCAGAGGCTAAACCTGTTGAAATGCTTTGATACTCCAGAGGACATTCAATGCGTTCTTCATAAGGACATAATTCCTGTTTCACTCGTGAATATTTCATAACTCAGAATTGGGTCACGTGGGAACAAAGAGCAGATAACTCAAATGAAGCATAGATTACATTCATCGGTGGAATAATGGATTTCTAAAATGGATCAATTGGGGATGTAATGAGAAAAAAATCCATCCTCTCTAATAAGGAGGAAAATTGTGTCAGTATAAGGAAATTAATAATTCCAACCGCATAAAGCAATGAACGAGATAGCTTCATTTTTTAATATACCTGTTGAAATCATGAATATTCCTTTCGTGATATTTTTGCTATCTTAAACATTACGAGTTAAAACAAAAAGAGCTTTATTTAGATTAATTTTATCGATAATAATCATTAAGCTGCAAACGGAATGGCATATTTGCAAATTAAAATATCGATAATTTACCAGCGGTTTCAAAAACAAGAATAAGTTGCAAATTATAATATAACGTGAAAATTGATTTAAACATTTAAAAGTATATTTAGGAGATGTTTCAATAAAAAAGTTACATTTCCGGAAGAAACATAAATAATATTAGATATGTAGTGAACTAAAATAAATATAAAAAATACAATTTAACTGCATAAAGATTTTAACGTTAATATTAAAGGTAAGGGAATAAATTTTGCATATTTTATGACACTGAATTTCGGCATAATTTGTAGCATTGTATTCAATCAGCGTGACTTTCTTTTGCATGGACGTATAAAACGATGCCCTGGGAGCCATTCATCAGCGTGGGGGTCAAAAGTTCAATCGATTCTGATAAATGTTCTTCGTCGAAAAACGTTCCACTGTTCAAACTTTTCATTAAATGTTTGACTAGGCCTTCCCATAGGCGAGGGAAAGGGAGCTTAGAGGATACTCCAGAGAAAGGAATCAAAGGTACGTATGCTAAATGGGGAATCGATGGGTCATTTTAACTGAAAATCAAAGAGGAAGAGAGAAAGTTTTATTGTGGATGTGAGAAATCACTCCCAGAATTTTTTGTTAAAAATTTCCATCACTTTTATTTGATTCTGTTAATGTATACGATAAATTACCGTTTTGTAACCATCTATTTGTACTTCACATCATACGTATTTATACTCTCTCTTAGATTTTTATAATGATTACTATTATTCGATACGTAATGGACAATTCCTTCCTAGCATAACCTCTTTTTTAACGCATTAATCCCTTTATGTTTAAAAAATTGTAATTATAAAGTAAATATATAAACAAATAAGAATATTTTAAGAAATTTTTTTTACGGTTAAGAAATAAATACATTATTTTTTTTAAACACCTCTATTAATAATTTTAATAACAACCTTTACAAAAAATAATATATTCGATAATCAAAGATTTATTTTAATTTATACTTTTTCTGTTGTCGATAATAATTTAAATTTAAACTTTCGTTACAAAAAAAGTCTTTAGATTCTTAAATAAGATATAAAATCTTATATTGATTTTGCTTTTACTCTTCGCCATTGTGAACACGGTTTCTTTGCTTTATTCATAATTTTTATCAGATTATGATTAACCATTCAATCTTTAAAGCTCCAGGTCAAGACATCAATATATTTTTTCATCCGTAGATTATGAACTGTTAATTTTATTAATTTGAAGGGAACAAAGTTACAGTAATTGCGGGATTATCGTTGCTAAACGTAAACAAATGTGTAAAATGTACATATAATTATAAAGGGGTATCATAAAAGATCACTTTGTAAGATTTAGCAGGTCTTATCTAAATACAATTGAAAGTTTATCTTCCCTATGATATGACGATCAAGGAATGGCTGCTCTTCTAAAATTAACTTCCTTTACCTAATAAATTATACGTTTATGCTTCGGAGCTGAGGTTCTTTATCCAAAATTAACTCTGAATGTGGGTATATCTTTCATCACTACGTATTCATGTACAATATGAACCATCCCTACGATTCATCTTTAGATGCTCAACATGAATAGCTTCTTTATTCCCTCTCATTGTCACCCCATTGTATTCTGACCCATTCATTTGTTCTCTTTGAATAATAGTCTATATTTATCCAATATTTGAATAGAATCACACTTCATAAAAATTATTCATGAAACATATATGGTTTACATCAATAATAAATGGACAAGACAATACATAAGGAAAAGAAAATAAATAATCAGTGAATAGAATTAATAAAATATTAGCAATATAAAAAGAAATAAAAAAAATATTTAAAATAAATTAGAATATTAAATGAAAGTCAATAAATTATTTTCCAACCTGCGATATGCGTTTAATATGAGCAATGCTTTAAACTTGTCTACCTTCTGAATATTTTTGACGTCACAGAAATATGCGTTTTAATGAGATAATTTTCTCTGTTACAAAATTATAATACTATTTCCTCTTCCCAGCTGAATTTTAAAAAAATCTATATGTTGAGCGTTTCGATCAAATAAATAATCATTTTCAATGTTAAGTATCTTCATTTATTTTTAATAGTATTCTGAGAAAGTCATGCTCTCCAATCTCTCCAATTGAGGAGTATGAAAAGTAATTTTGAAAATATTGATTATTTTTATTCTATGAAAAAGTATGCCTTTAAATACTCAATATATTAGAGTATAAAATCGATACTCATCAAAGATAACGCAAAGTTTTCCCATCCAAAAATGAAACCATCTCCTTCGTGTGATGAATGCGTATAAGCGTGATTTATCTCCATGCGTTTAGTGGATAATTAAACACTCTGAACGGTGTCAGAGGTCCATTCGAAATGATGGGCAACCAATTTGTGAAATTCCTGTCACTTCCGTTTAGCGTCGTAAACTGTACACAACCCCAATCTCGAGCAAAAATGTATTGCCTTATGGTCCGAGATTTGCTGCTTCTTCGCATCATGAAATTTAAGATGAAACATTAGCGATGATTTGAAAAGTTTTGCATGTTTTAATTTCACAAATGAACACGTTTATATGAAAAGCTTTTTTAAAATAACCGTTCTTCTAGAAGTGATAATATATTTGAACTACGATAATATAATAAGAGATCATTTTCACCGAGAAGATATTTTTTAAAGGAAATAAAATTTCCGAAATCGACATTTTCGTAATTCTGAATTAGATATCCTTCTCACGTTATGTTATAGATTCCGTTATATTTAAGTCTATCAAGATTTTATAGATTTTCGTAAGATGTATTATTTCATACCGTTTTCTAGGAAATTTATAGAGAATTATATAAATAATATACATGAGTCCTAACCTGAGTTGAAAAATTCTGTTTGCTTCAATGTGGTGAAGGATAGAAACTTTAAGATACAGATTCAAATAGAACAATTAGAAATTTCCCTGGTCGCATAAACTAACCGCAAACCAAATAAGGAAAAAAATTCAACATTAAAGAGAATGATATAATTCTTTAAGGATGTGAAAGATATTCTTAATCTTCATCCCGTCACTTTAAATGATAACTAAAGAAAACTACTTATTGCTTTATCAAAGATGAGCCAAAATATTTAATTTCTCGCCATTAAGGAAATGTTCTACTAATTCTTGAAAAGCAAATGGAAGAATAATCAAGGAGGAGCACTTATCAAGTGTCTCGTGCTCATCTCAAGAAACAGAGCACTCGCTCCAATTGAAAAAAGGTCCACATCAATCTAAAACGTTTGTAATAAACTCTGACAATTTCTCAAGAATATTTTCTTGAGTGCAATTTGGGAGTTAAGATTCTGAAAATGTATTTGAATTACTTTCTCTTTAAAAATATATTCTATTACTTATAGAAATCTCTTCAATAATTAAGACAAATTTGAAATTCAACTTTTTTGAAAGCTTCACTCTCACGAATAAGTGATGCTGATTCTTTGTTTTCCTTTTATATTAATTGCTTTTTTATCTTTAAATTTTTTATTAAGAAAATCCAATATTGTTATAAAATTATTGCTGAAATAAAAAATTAGGAACAGCTTGTGTTTTTGAACAAATAATACTTTGTTCCTCTATAGTTTAGTACGTCTTCAAAGTAATCTCATGATAATGCCCAAAGGGTTCACAAAACGATAGTTTGTTAAAATTTGTACACTCCCATCATACAAGAAAATGAATGAGTGAATATAAATAAAAATGAACGATAATATGAATAAAAGTAAACTTAGAGGGAGATAGGGATGTAAGAACCAAAGTTTAAAGTTGGAGACGGATATGAATATTACAAAAAGTTACGTACAATTTGTTTTATAATGAATACATTTTGGAGAATTTAAAAGAAAAATTTTTATAAAATATGAAAGAAAATATAAATCCTTTTATTTTCCTTCCTTCTTATGTCTTTTACTTTGGAGATAACATCAGAGTGTTAGCCGCTGAGCGATTTGTAAAATTATAATTCTATCAGCAACTCAGAATGATTTTCTCTATCAAAGTCTAAGAAAATCATACCTTTCCTTTGAATATTTTGGGGTTTCCTCACAAAAGCCGATGTTATCTAAATCCCCAAAGAAGGAAAAGTTGACAGACAACTTTCGGAGCTTCTTTGCCATAAACTATTCCCATTCAATCCCTCGTATAGTCCCTGGGCACATCTCTTAAGAAATATCTCTCCTGGAAAACTCCTCCCATAAAGGTAACTTACCCTGTTGCCTCCTCTCATAAAAGGAATCAATTCTTGTATAAAAAAAACTCTCTGGAAAGAGGGAAAGAACGCTAACTTATTATTTAAGGCCACCATTTTATTTTTATTCCCCCCGAGATAAAAATACGGGCATCAAGAAGTTTAAGCTCTTCTTCCCATGATGCACCTGTTCGATTTTCCGATACGCCGCACCGCACCAGTCCACGCTGACCCTGGCACATTCGCTTCGGAGGGTATTCTTTCCCAAAACTTTCTATTCATACACTTCCCCGGACTTCTTGTCTCATCGCAGCCGACTTTCACTTGCCGTTGAATTTACAGCGTTTATATGATCTCTCTTATGTCCTAGGACAAGGATTTTCAGCGTACTCGGAGAGCTTTTTGGAAGTTTCATGAAGCCGTAATTTTTCACTGCTTGCAAAATGTTAAAAGTGAGTAAATACGCGAATAAGTTGAACTTTCTTGGAAGTACAAGTACACTGCTCGTGGGGAATCTTTAAATTTCAAGGCAACGGAGCTAAAATGGAAATGCGTTCCTCATTTTCAGCATCCTTAAAATTATTAATAGCTAACATGACAATACAGCTAGATCATCATAAATAGAAATTAATTAATTAAAAAATGTTTGATGAATGAAACCATGAGATCATTTGGAGTAATAAACTAGTCTGTCTAGTATATTTTTATAATTTATATATGATAATATATCGCCATTTAGCAGAGAAAGAAGAGATAAAACTTATGATAGGATAACTAGGATATGATACCAGTTTGATACCAGAGTGTATGCAAAAAAAAATTCTGAAAAGAAAATCAGTTGAGAGAGTGATGAAAACTTTGCAAAATGCAACGAATTCCCCAAAATTCGAAATGAAATCCGTCGGACGGCTTTCTCTTTTGAATATTTCACAGTTTCCTCAATTATTCCAGTCAAAACATGTAAAACCGAAAAGAGCCATTTGAAGTCATAAAGGTTTTTTATTTTAGCATAATCAAGAACTAACTAGACATAAAAAATAGCTCCTTGGATATCGAAAAGGACTATCTTAATTATCTAAATACATTTACCATATATATTTCGTTATAGATCACCTAAAAGTGCTAAATAAATAAATGAAGTTACATAAGAAGTTGTACTTAATAGAAAATTGAAAATTGCCATGATGTTTCCCTCTTTTTGTACTTCAATTACATGATGAGTTGAATTTTGTCCTATCATTCTCCATTTAAATTCCTTACCATTTGATCATTTAAACAAATTTGCACATTGATTGTTATTAAAACTATACTAATGCTAAGTACCATGATATGTTCACCATAAATTGTGGAAAACCGTAGTCTAAAACTCAGGAGTTTGGTATTTTTATTATTTATTTTAAGTTTGATATGTATTTCTACCATCAACTATAAAATTTCAATTTACATTGCAAAGAATTAAAAAATTATTTTCATCATTTATTTTGAGAAACTTTACTCTTCTGAAAACACATAAAAATGTGCAGTTAATCTGCCATTATCACATTTTCCCATAAACAGTTGAGCATCCGAAAACAAGCGAACTAAAATGGAGATAATTTGGATCGGTCGTTAAGTGGGAATATATTTCGCGCCAATTTATGCATCGGAGCGATTAAATGGAGAATATCGATTCCCGTGTCTCCTCCGCCGCACAAATATTTCGCAAAAGAGCGAAGGCATTCACAGGGCCACTCTGACGGACACCACTGAAAAGAAGGATCCCCCGTGGACAGGGCTTTCTGAGAGACGCGTTGACAGACGATGGGCGCTGCTGTAGACTGTGATTACGTCCTCAAACGGAAGAATAGGTTCTGTTGGAAGGCCACAGCTTTCGTATTTCCACTTCACTTCAAAATAAGCCATTCGTTGCTGTGAAATTGTACTGCGCATTTCTACCATGATAAATTATTCTAAGCATGTACTAAAGGGATTTTATATTAGGAATTTGAATTGATGTACTGTTAGAGATTTTAAAACAAACTGAAATTTTAATCTTACTTTCAGAAAATAATAAATAAATTAACATAAAGCTATCTTTATTCATATATTTATATGGAGAAAACTGACATTGATTACTCAATAGGCACTGACAAGAAATTGATAATAAAAATAATAATGTCTTTATTTAGGGCGAAATTGAGACTGAAAAGTCTCCTCTACGTAATCAGTAACTCATTGAAGTTAGAGACTGGAAGATCAGCTTATTTCATTACATAAAAATAACAAATATTGAAGGAGTTTTTGAAATCAAATAATTTTTTTTTAATTTCTCGTTTTTCATAATTTAAAGCAAATAAATATTTAACATTCGATCAAAATATGAAAGGCAAAATATATTTCGAAGAAAATCTTTTAATAGACTATCCGAAGGTATGATAAGTAATTAAGTAATTAATCATAGTGATCTTACGAAATCTTTCAGTGGAATGCAGCCAAAAGTCATTGAATTTAATTGTTATTCCTTGAACATTCTAAATTTTGTGATCGTAAGATGATATAAACACAAATTTTAAGTAAACTAGGTCATATAGATTCAATTAGAATACAGAGTTTTTATTTTTATTAAATTCGTCTCTCTGACTAAAACGTCATTTGAACTCTACGTCGTAGAATCACATTCTTTTGACGTGAACGCCACCTACACATTCTCATACTGAATAAAATTCATTTGCAGATATCAATCTACCTACTGCACAAAATTGCAATATAAATTCCACAAATTCCAGGCATATGCAGAGAAATTTCATCCGAAAAGATTTTTTAAGTCAAGAATTAAGGGACTTTAACGGACAGAAGAATTCATACTAGAATGAATCTAAAACTCGAATAAAAGGCTCCGTATAAAAAACATTATAATTCTATAACAATACTACGTCCCATGCATATTGCAACTAAGTTCATGCATACCTCTAACCGATTGATACATCACTAAAGATATATCTCTTGCCTTAATAATTTTTCAACATAAGGTATAAAGAAATACATTCCAATGAGTGTAATTTGTACAATAACTTAAAATTATATTCGAAACTGAAACAACAGTCAAAATACCAATAAAATTCACCAAAATGTCACATTTTTTCTGTCTTGTTCTGTATTTTACATCAATACTTTTGGATAAAGAATTTTCTAATAATAATTGTTTCATTTATAAACTAACTTTTTAGGAATAAATATCGGAGTTATGAGAAAACACTGGAATAGACAAGGATATCCAAAACCTTTCCTTTATTCTTCAGAAATTTCTTCATTAATTTTTTGTTCTTATTATCATCCATTTCCTGGATTTGACATAATGATAATAAAGCTATAAAGTAAGTTTCAGTGATACAAAGTTTAGATACAGATTCTTCATCAAGAGAAAAAGATATCAAATTTTTACCACTTAAAATTCATGGAAGATATTTTCTCCAAATTCGTTATTCTATTGAAGAATAGAAAATTCGGCACAATGTAGTATTCTTGAAAACAAAGATTCGACCCTAACAATAGAATATTAATTTGGAGTGAGTCCCTTGCTTTTATTGAAGTTATTCTTATTCTTGAGTAATGATATTACTTCAGATGTAATAGAAAGTAATTCAAGAGGTTGATATTATGATCCGTAGCCTAATCACGCACAATGTTCAAATCCAAATTTGGTGGTTGAGAGGACTTTCACTCAAAACCCTTATCCCTTTTTCGCCAAATTTTTCAATAGCGCGACTTCCAAAAATCCTCCTAGAAAAGGTCAGTGAGCGGAGTTAGAAAAGTTCACGTGACATTCATATTCGCCCTTCTAAAATCACAAAAGACAGTTTGGATGAAAGGAACGCACTTTCAATCGATCAAAGTAAAGGGTCAGACAAATGTCCAAACTTTTCTGTATAAACTCGCTACTCGAGTACATTGTCGTTACAATTCATGATCTGGAGAATCCGGTAATTTTGATACATTTAATAGTGTTAAAGATTAATTAGATTACAAAATTTAGCCAAATTATATATTGTTATAATATCCAATAACAATAAGCTATTGTTCGACAAACTTCAACCTTTCACTTTTACGGAGTTAATTAAACGATCGATGTTTTTTATTCAGGAACTCGCAAAAAGTATTATTCCCTTCACGAAGCAGGCACTATTTATATTTCTAAAGAATCTAATAATCCCTAAATTCGTTCATGGTTTCATCTTCTTCTGCGATAAAGATCTCAAGAATCGTGTTGATAAACTTCGACAATTTTTTTATCAATAGCCAAGAAACACTTATTTTTAAGCAGAGCACGACAACTATCGAAAAGTCTAGACAAATTGTCTGCAACGCTTTAACAATTTAATTTAACAATTAACGGTTCCTAAAGAATGAAATTTCCTTTCGCGTGGAAGATTCTATTTCGACTCTCAAAACAGAATGAATCTGAGTCTTATTTAGTTGAAGGGGAAGACGAAACCACCCGTCTCCTGTAGCAACACTTCTTTATGTGACTAACGAGGAGATGGGTTTTCGAAAAAGCCAAAGAAACATGTTGGAACTTTCATCCATCTCTCTTATGAGGCTCCCGTGAGAGGGTGCATCGGTGATTACGTGTGACCTACACAACCGACCTTTTCTTCGGGTAAACAGAAAGAGGTATCAACGTAAATAGTGATGGAAGTGGTTATCTTCAAAGGTGAAGAATCACTTAAAGCGCTCGATGTGTGGGAAACCGACTATGAAAAAGAAACGGATTTATTAGATTCGTTTCACGATGTCAGAATGTTATTCGACTATGTCCTTATAAGGAGATTCTATTTTACTTTTACGCTGGGTTTCTATGAATTTCGTGTTTCTATGCATTTTATTATGGACGTATATACGTATTGATCACATGTTCCTCTATGATCAGCAAAATAAATAAAGGCTAAAATATTTTTATAATATAGAAATACTGCTTGTAAGTGTAATATAATGGGATTACTTAACTATAATAGATATTAAACTTTTGATTCTCCCCCTAATTAAGGCGTTACGTATTCTTTCCATATATGGGGTGTTACTTCATGGACAGCCATAATATAATGAAAAAACTTTGTGATTTCCACAGATAATTTGCCTTTCTAGCGACCGGTTTTGTACTGTTCAATTACATATTCAAGCCTGAAGCCTGACTATAACGAGCCTTTTGTAGCTTATAATCTTACTTTAATAATTCATCATTTATATGAACAGTTTAGAAAAACCATACTATCAAGCATGTGTAAGAGATTATCAAAATATCCTTTGATGATTTATATTCATTTTATTATTCATCAAAAAATGAATTATGCGGCACTAATGCTAAATATCAATTACAAACTAAGGAGTTAAAGGCACTCCAATTGTCATACCACACAGTTCAAGTCAACTTGTTATACCCAAATATTATCATATAATTGAGTGTTCTTCCCTGACAAAGACATATTGCTGACCGTATATGATGTTTGTTCTCGCTGTGTACTTAATTAACTTCTGAGGGAATCTTTACTATTACCTCAGCAATTTCACTCCGTTTCTGCTTGTTCTACCAATTTCCCTCGTCTTACCTCAAAAATTCCTTCTGTCTCATCCTTTCTAATCTAACATCCCAATTTCTCCACGAAACTCCCTCCTAATCTTACTTAATTTCCACTCCATTTCTATTTTAAGAAACGAAGAAATTGAGTCACAATATCTCCTTTTTGGTGACTTCCCTTCATACGAATGCACTCTATCATCTACAAACACTTCAGTGAACTAATAATATACAATTATTTCAAAGCATTTAAAAGAAAATGTAGATAATCCACGAAAAATTGTAATCGTACAAGATTATTTAAATCTAAATACGGCAATTATTCGATTATAATTTTAAACTTTGAAAATTAATTTCAAAGGGATGAGAAATTTTCATCATTCTTTATCATAAATTGTCGAATTTACTAAATGTAATATTCCTATCCCGCTTAATATATAAGGCCGATGGAAATTGTGAAACTTGTTTAACTCTAAATTTAAGAAAACATATATTTGGAGTGCAAGATAAAAAATTTCGAAAAATATTCCTCAAATTAATTATCTCGCATATTTCAGTAAAGGTATATAATTAAATATATCCATAAATTAAACAATTTCTATTTCATTCTTAATCATCACTCATTCTTTGAATCTTACGTGTTGTTGGGTAAGGGAAAGGAAGGTCCACTAATCGCCCTTCTTAACACTTCTCAACGCTGGGAACAGTTTGGTAAATATTGACAGTGTATGAATATAAAAAATACGAGATGATCCTTAATTTCAGACATGTTTTAATTTCTCATTCATGCATTTATAAAAAAAAAGTCGATGTGGATAGTAAGATATTTTTGGAAGGAAACACATTTCGAATTTCCATTGTATTTCTCGGGTTGAGTCTTTCCTTCCAAAGAAAGCTTCGTTCTAAACTCTATTTCCGTCTCCAGCGAAATCTGCGGGAAGCGGCGGAAATCGTCAATTTTTACCTCCCATTCTCTATTTGCAAATATACGAAGCTTTGTTCGAGAGCTTGCGAAGATCTTTTGAGACTAAACCAGGTCTCCTTTCCTTACTTTCATTTTCCTTTGTACCCATTTTCTATTATCTCCCCCTCCCGCTACCCTTCGAACTTCTCTTAAGCTCTAAGGGATGAGACCCCTCGCACGACCCAAATTCCCCCTTTACCATGACCTCCCCGTCGCTGTACCACTCTTGTTATGACCATCCACGGGTGCTCCCCTCTACCGCTCCCGGCAAATGCTCTCGATCGATGGAACAAGATGCTAAAAATACTATTAGCCTCCGCCGGGTGAGTATCCGTCGCGGGGAAACCGTAGTACTGCGATTCGCGTACACCACGTGCCTTCGGAGGCGATCGAGAGAACCGGAAAGGGAGAATAAGTGAAAGGAGCTTTCTATAAAATTAAAAGTGAAAGAGAGCAAGGGAATAACGTAAAAGGGGATAATCAAAGTGGAAAGCTGAAAAATGGACCAAAAAGGTTGGTAGATGGGAATAATGAAAAGGGGCAAGTGAAAGGAATGTTCTATAAAATTGGAAGTGAAAGGAAGCGAAGTAACGAAGTGAAAGAGGATAATTAAAACAGAGGGTGAGAAATGGACCAGAAAGGTAGGTATATGAAAGAAGGAGAAGGGGGGGAGGGTGTAAGTGAAAGGATCGCTACCGAATAGATGAAAGAGAACGAGGAGACAAAAGTGAAAGGAGGTGTATTTAAGTAGAGGGATGAGAGAATGGAACGATGTTATGGGATTGGAGTTAAGCAGAAGAGTGAAGATTAAAGACGGACTTGAGGGGAATGAGATAAAAGGTGGTGAGAAGGTGAAAGTGAAAGGCAAAGATATTACAGTTGATAAATGAGGCGCAGTGAAAATAAATGTTGGACTGAAATGAAGTAGATAGGTATAGTATTAGATTAAAGGAAGTGTTTTGGAGGAGATTAGTAACAAAAAGAAGAAAGGAAACACTGTATCGAAATAGGGTTTTCAATAAGAAACAAAATTGATGATTGAAAGAAATATTTGCTCGATTTTACTGCAAGGATTTATACGCTGTGAGATAAATCATGACTGATAATCTATAAAACACTAGACTTAAAAATTGATAAATATTGTGGAAAATTAAAATGGGATAGGAGAACTATATTAGAAGAATGGTCCAATAATGTTCCATTCCATATAATGGTCTTTGGAATTTGTCTAAGGGACCACAACATTGTAAAAAGTTAATGGGAAGAGAAACGGTCCTGGAAGATAATGGAAATTGATATGTTAGTATGATATTAAAATAAGGAATTACTTAGAAAGAAATTAAATTAACGCAGATTTATAAATAAATGCGTCGAAGAGTTAAAGCAAACCATATGGTTACAATTTATGAATAAAAATATAAAAAGTACATATTAATTCCCGAATCATATACGGATTCAACCAGAAAGTGGTAGCAAAGAAAGGCGAGGAAGTCTTTTTTGAGGAAACAAGGCAATTTCTTCTTCCAAATGAAACCATTTGATTAAAATTAACTGTGAATAGAAAATATGAATAATAAAATGAAACTTCAACATGAATTGTCAATCTTATCCTCGGCGTACATCGTATCTGTGCAACACCATTTCCTTGTTTCTTATTAATTTTCAGATTAAGCAAGTATTTTATTATGACACAATATATATGAGAAGGAATATAACTAATCTTATAAATATAATAAATTACACATAAATAAAAAAGAATTCTGATTTGAACACTGAACTTGTAAGATGACATTATTCCCATTAATTCATAACGGAAATTATAAAATTTGTGAGGAAGAATATGTGAGGTCTGCAAGTTTTACCAAAAGGCAAAGATTAAAAATAATAAACAATACAAAAAGTAAATAGAAGGACAAGGAGTAATTTATTTTAAAAGAATGAAGGGGAATAAGAAAAGGTATGGATCGAAATTCAGTTTCGAAAACTTTAGAAATGACATCGGTGAAGGGAAACGGGGAGTTGAAGATTGAAAATAGAAATGGGAAAAGTTGAAGGTAAAAAGAGACGAGCGGCGGACGTGCGTCATCGAATTTAAATCAAGGATCTGAAGAAGTGCGTAGTTAGAATCCATTTCCCACATATAAATCACTGGAAAGGTTTCCTTTGTAAAGAATTTTCGAAATTAAGAACTTAACACACTTCAAATGACAACATTTTGTAAACAGCAGTGAATTATTCAGAAATAGCAGATTGAGTTTGCTTAAAATATTAAAATATGTAAAAAAAATCGACAACAAATTTCGCTCATAATTATACATGGTCATTAATTAAAGTACATATTTATTGGTAATCTTCTCGGTGAATTTTCGCAACACAATTTATGTAAGTTTTTAATATAAAATTTTAGATAAATTGAATTATTTAAACATATACTTATTCTATACACAATTAGAATTCTAAAACATTTTAAATAATGAGATTCTGAAACATTTTTTGATGGATTAAGGAAAATTTGCTTATTATTTAGCATTCCTCTTAAATAAATAAGATTCAGGCCTTTAAGGAAGCCATACAGGTGAAATGGAAGAAAAACTGCAAACAGTGGACTGAAATTCACCCTAATACGAATTCATGCGTATAAACTTCTGTTGCAACGCGAATCTCTACCTCCGTAACATGAGCACACAATTAAGCTACTGAATATTTCATACGATATTCCGTCGTAGCATCGGAAAGATTTCGGAATATTTTCGTGGCTACTCTAACGGAAAATTCGGCGAAAAACAGCCCTTAGAGAAAAAGATGGTCTTTTGGAGAAACGGGAGACGTTGTGGAGGTACCACAAGAAATCAGAAGGTAGAAGATGAGGTCGGGGGACGGATTTCAAAGACTGCCGACGGGTAGCAAGATCTGAGGTTCAGATTAAAGAGAGGTTGGCATATTAAAGGGATGGTTCGAACGGTTGCCATTTCTCAGGCTACAAATGTTTCTTCTAAATGCTTGAGTAAAAGAACGAACGGATACACATATTCGTAGCATATACATTAAATAGAGCAAGCAGAATCGCTTTATTCAAATCACCACTATTCTATTGCTAATCCAAAATTATTTATTTCAAATGAGAATAAAGGATAATTTATATAGAATCTCTTGTACTTTTTATAAAACAAGCTGATCATCCGGAATGCTTTTTAAAGGCGGTTAAAAATCTCATTAAATATATTTATAAATACTGATAAATGCTAATAAACCAAATTCTATCACGTCTCGCTTCTTTCGGATCTCCTATATTCGTTATGATAACATGAAGAATTAAAAATCGAAATTGTACATGATTTCTTTTACTGTCTATCACAATTGATATAAATCCTTAATTTTAATTTTATATAAAATTTGGTTAAAATGAAATTTTATTATAAATTGTATATTATTTATTATTAATTATAAATTCGGAGTTTTATCAATCACTTTATGATGCAGTTGATTTTTATTTATATATATTGCAATTATATATACATATGCGTGTGTGTTTATACTTGAAATTTGGTGCAAATTTAAGTTTCATTGAATTTTATCAAAATCGAGTGAGATATATCTGTTGTATAAGGGAAAACGAAAAGAACTCGAAATTTATTTGTTTTAATTCGATCATCAAACCACTATAAAGAACCTTTGAAAACCTTGAAATAAAGAACACTAATCCTTCACGATACGCAGACCTGTTACGTTAAAAATGCGAATCGATAATAGATATAAAGATCGTCTCGTAAATACGTAGAACGTGAATATTCAGAAGGCATCGATAAAGTTTTATCCTCGAATCTCATTACAACTTAAGCAAATGACAGTTTTTTTTCGCATTAAGGAGATGGTGTCATCGCCTTTTGAAAGGAGAAAATGGATTTGATTCGAAGGATATATGGATTATGGAGAGAAAAAGCGGATTAAATGGAAATGAAGCAACGGAGCGGAAAATTGGGCGAACTATTCGACGAGGAAAAGCGGTGGGGAAATAGTGGAATCTTTCGAGTTGTCGTTCGAATGTTTCGGTCGATGAGCGGCTAATTGTACACAATCGTGCGTGTTGTTCTCAAATGCATAAGTGAAACATGGGCTCGAATGCGTGGATTCTTTCTGTCCGTTGTAGACATCCAAATATCGATCGTCCCTCCGAAGCACACGAATTGGATGGAAATTATGAATAGATGGGAGATATCATTTTTTCCGGGTCGCGGCTGAACACTTTCAATTCTATGAAAGCTCTTCTATATGGATTCTGTATCTATTCTTCCCTATTTCTATACGCGTACCCTTTTCTGATATTTTTCGAAGGACTAAGTAATTACAGTAAAAAGTTAATTTTTAAGATCATTCAAAGAAAACCAAACATTCTTTACAAACAATTATTGCATGTACTAACTTATTCATATTGAATACATAATCATTCGTATCAATTTCTAAATACAACACACTAATGGAATTTTATACATATATTGATTTACATTGTTGATATATATACGCTTTGCGCTGAATTTCTTCCAAGCACATTTAACTAAATAAGGAAAATATTTATCATCAAAGTAGAATAACAATGAATTTTTGACCACTCATTTTTGAAACCGCGTTGTATCAGCACTTAGGAATAATATTCAATAAAGGAGTAATAAATTTAACTCGAATTCACAGGATTCCCGTGAACAGCCATAAATCTTGGACAAATAATTGACGAGTGAAGAGAATCAATTGCCACTCAGTACTTGACATTGAAAAGTAGATAGCATCGCATGGAAACCAAAATCAAGCCACAGATTATAATTACACTTCCCTTCTAATGTACAAAAGCAACAAATGAAGGATAATAATCTTGATAATGATTACATACAACTTTTTAAAATTTATGCTAATTTTCAAGAGCTAAGATTTATATGAATAGATTCACAATATTATATTAGCAAAAATTGTGAATTATTCGGTTTTAATTACTTCTTTTTACATAAATATGAAAATAATGAGATAAATATTGCAAAATGTTAATATAAATTCATAATTTTACCTATATTAATTTGTTGTTTTTTAAATATAATTTTCTTCCGACCAAAAGACAAACTCCGTTGTGATACGTGAATTCACTCGCGATTGAGTCCTTTTAGTTTTTGAATGGATAGTTAATATATATTATTTGGAGTCAGTTCAGAGAATATATAAGAAAATCACGTTAAGATTTTGGTTTAAATATTGTATTCTAGTGAAAAAAGAAGAGAAAATGCGGTTTAGGCGTTATAAACGCCTAGTTAAATTAGGTTTAGAAATAATAAAAAAAACTATCGTATTAGTAACCCAAAAAATTATTATATAATATCGTAAATTTTCTTAAAATTATCATATTCGTTTTTATCTAAATATTAATAAGTAATTTCAATGTAGATAATCAGGGATGAAGTCGCTTTAACGCTACAGAATAGTACAGATTGGAGATATATCTCAAAGAATATTATTTAATAAGAATCCTATCCCATTTTTACCTCATTATTCTGAAATAATCCCCTTTGAAACCTTCTGAAATACATTAACATGCTTTTCCACATAATACATCGCTTATGATATGCATTTAGGAGAAAAATTACACGTGCGTCGCCAGCATTAAATCTCTCAGCACTAATATATAGCGACGCATTGGTTGCTAATGTCATCGGAGAAGATTTGCGGTTTCGCTGGAAATCCATTTCGAAGCGTCGTCATGGTTGCATCACCGTCAAGTGCGTACCCGTGAAGGGTGCACACAGCAAATTGCATAAATTCAGAGCATCCTGGATACGAGATGAAACACGCGTAACCTTATATGTGATACTTGAGTTTTCCTTATAACAACAAAGTATACATTTTTATAACCTATTTTCATCTTATCAATATTTTAAACCTCCTTCTTGCACTTAAATGACTCAAGAAAATGTATGAATATTCATAGAATTTATTTTTAATGTTTGTGTAACCCTGTATCGTATTTTATGGATCGTATCACGATTTTACTGCTTTCTTTTTACTCATGATTGTATTGAGGTAACCCTATATTTGAAAGAGCTATGAGCTGCTTTGAAAAAAATAGTTCTCAACCTGGCCTATAGAATTTTTCAGCTTTCTATCCCGTTCTATTTAAGACGCTTAAAAGTTGACTAATCAGCGGGTTTTCAATAAGTAATCAATATGTCGAGTTATTAGAAAATAGACAATTTGTTTTCAAAGAAATCAATGGAAAACGTAATAAACATAACATTCATAACAATGTATGCAAGAATAATCAATTTGAATCCAATCTCAGAATTCGGGTTTTGAGACCAAACCCTCGTTCGATAAAGCAACCGCCACCAACACGATACCGTGTGGAGCACCTCTCACGTGACATTCATTAATCGAAGGCCGCACTCGATATGTGCATCCTGAGGCATGCATTTGCGCAGATAGCGCATTTCTTGATTGCAATACTTTCTCCACGTGCTAATCGAACGCGTTAAAACGCAATCGGGAAGAGCAATTAGTGGCAAACTGAGCGTGGAACTCAATCGCCATGGCTACTTTCTGCCGTCACTCGGATAAGCGACGGAAATGAATCACACCTAATTCTCTGAGGATGAGCCAAACGGAGATGTGCGACCGATAAACGGCGCGACGGGATTACTGGAACGCATTCTCGCCTCCAGTGAGAAAATTACTTGTTGCATCACCGCAAATAACGATCCATTCTTTGGTCCATCCGTGGTGACGATTTACGAGTCCCCAATGCGACCCTCGGAAATCGTGTGTCTAAAGAGGAATGTGAATTAAATTGGAGCCGTAACCTTTTTTCGCTACTTTTAAATTATTGCGGATCATTAGGAAGAATTATAGGCTTCGGAAAAATCTTGGGGGAGCAAAACCGTGACCTACCTGTGGATCACGTACAGGGGAAGAACTACGATCATTGCAGCTTATTTTTTGCGATTGCGTGACTTAAAAAAGGTTTCATGAATCGCATCATAAAAATGTATCACTTACAGGAGGATTAATCACATTTTAAAAACGTTACTATATTGCTGTGCAATAAATTTCAACAATAATCAGATCGGATATCAAAGGTTTGATTAAATTATCTAGTGCCCTAAGCATTCAAATGCGTGCTAAACCTTTTAAAAAATAAGAAAATTGAGGTGTATCCGTAGACATGTATGAAAACACTCATTCCTCCAATGTTAATTAAGCTCTTTCGTAGCGAGTAAGTTCACAATGACTTCAAACTAATTTTCTTTCGAGGTGTATATTCTGTGAGATTATCCCGCCACACATCCAATGGAACGATGATCAACTAATGAGTAACGCACTTTTGTTGGCTCGGAAATGAGTTGTTAAATGAGCTCCCATGGAAGTAAACAAGCTTGTTTAAGGCGAATGTTTTTCATTGTTTAATAGACGTACTAAAAACGCAAACAAGAAATTAGAAAGTTTCACTTGTATAAATATGTTTAAAATGGAATCAGAAAATGGCTGCAAGTATTAGATGTAGTGGATTACATGAAAAGGATTGGTCTTTCAGCTCTACTACCACATACTATCAGGAATATGAATGCCAAATATGATTAAATTATATGCCGATTCAATACATTTGTTTACGTAGATGTATAGAAAAATTTTCAGTATTAAATTGCGTCTAATGCCGGAATAAGGCAGTTAATTTACTTACAATTTCTTATTGTATATTTAAATTTTATTCTTACAATCTTTTACCTCTTGAAATAAATATCATGAATGAGTTTAAATACAATTCACGCGAGTAATTTCTCTTGTGATCAACCTTTGAATGTTAGTAAATACCTGTTTATTTAAAAAAACTACATTTTATTACGTATCATATAAAAAATAAATGTGTTTTGTTTGGCAATCTTTGAATAATAAATAAAAATTCTTTTTTTTATAATAAATAAGGTAATAAAGAGATGATTTTGTAGTTTTTTTGGAACTTTAGATTCAAAATTGTTTGATATATGTAAATTGTAAGAATAAAAGATTAACATATGCTAGTTTTGGCAAATATTAGATATTTGGGGATTCATATTTCCTAAGAAAATCGTTTGCCACACATTAAGATAGGTATTATGAAATTATAAATTAAATATCTTCGAGGGAACTTGATATCCATAGTATCAATAGTAACATTGAAGTGTCTATTGCAAACAGGTCGGACCGTTAAACTTTCATACATTATATCATATTTTAGATATATTGTTTCTATTATCTTTTAACTAAAATAGTTTATAGAGAAAACTCACCAATTAGCACTATGAGAATCTAAAATGCTGTACACGTGCCTTAATTTACTCATTTTCCAAATAAATGATTCCATGCGAAATTGCACTCTTTAATTATGTGAGCAATCAATTTATTAGGAAAAGCAAACAGATATCAATGAGTTGAAAATTATACAAATTGTAAAACTAATTATTTGTCTCCAACCGATATAACCTTTTGAAATTAATTAACAACATTCTCTTCTATTGAAGATTATTAAAATAATAACTGGTAATTTCGAATTCATGGGATAATAAATTTGAAAATACATTTTCAATTCCCATAATGGTACATGTTAAAGGTATATTTTGAATAAGCTTACAATGAATAATCGTTTACGAGGAATCAGTGTTTAAAATAGTAATGAATAGAGAGAAAATATTCCAATTCAAAGTAATAATTCAAATGAAATCAATGTGAGAAGGCGTGACATCGTGGAATACCATAGTAATAAAAATAACTTAGTAAATTTCCACAGAAAATTGTTATATTTGCAACCGGTTTCGTAATATAAAATTACCTGAGGATGTAATTTTATATTACGAAACCGGTTGCAAATATAACAATTTTCTGTGGAAATTTACTAAGTTATTTTTATTATAATAATTCAAAGTTTAAAATAAATTCCCATTAGTAGGGAATTAAAATTCACTCAACTTAAATCACATCATCACATATTATACTAACTTCTCAATGCCATAGTACAATATATCTTTCTCTGAGAAGCGAATATGTAAAATTCAATCCATTGCAAGCACATGTATGAACCACATTTCATTACGATGTTGTTAAAAAAAATATTGTGAAGCTCTCTTAGGCATATCGAAATTAATTGTAAGCAAATTCTGTTATATTTGAACGCTTATCATAAATAGCTTCAAATGTTGAAACCAGTTTATATACCACAAAATGCCTCACCATTATAAAGCAAACAATTACCGGGAAAGCATATAATTTCGTGAACATTGGATAATCAAATGAGCCAGCAAATTACTATAATGGCAATTTAATGGTTGTACGTTTTATCAAAATAGGCGTCTCCTTTACTTAATGTTTTATTTTAGCAACAAAGTAACTGCATAATTTGTTGAGGGGAAGTTCTTCATAACACAACTGCTTCATTGGAATAAGCTTTATCGGGATGTTTTTCCATATTAGTCACACTCCACGGGTATCACTATGCTTAAATATAGCAGAAAGACTTTCTCCTCATTCGATGGAAATGGACCACCTTCCGTTAAGAGATACCAAAACAGAGGAAATTACGAAATTGGACATTCGATACAATGATAATGGGACACCTGAAGAGAGAGGAAAAATTGTAAGATGAGAAAAGAAAGATAATATAGAGCTATATAGAGAACGTCTCAATTGCCCTTATAATCTCAAATAAGATTAAGCCGAACGGCGTATTAAATGGGATAGTTTCGTTCCACTGCCTTAGCACCAAAATTACGCATGATTTTAAATTGGGGTTGATAATTTCCCTTGAAACATTATTTACATATAATGAGGTATTCTTTACAGTTTTTCTCTCTATTTTTCATCAAAAAATGGGCTAAATGATCAAAATGAAAGAGGAGCTTAGTATGTGAAAAAATCCTTAAATGATATAATTGCAATTTGGAAAATTTAGGACGCAGAATAATAGCTGGATAGAAAAAATAGAAAATTTCTCATCCATTATGAGGTTTTATTTACTCATGGTGTTGAAAAATTTAAGTACATAATTGCTACTAATTAGAGAGATACTAAAATATCTATTTCAATTCATTTGAATGTTAGATTAACATTCAATATGAATTTTCACAAATAATGCAGAATAACACTTATACCAGTAAATCTCACTTATTAATTTTAATTAAAAACTGAGGATATTCATGGTATAAAAGGGGGAAATTTATAAAAATTTAAGCGCTTATTATTATTATTTAATTCCAATATAATTTAAATATAATGAAAAAGGTTTTGTAAATAATTACATAAATCTATCGTCTATAAAATGTTAATCTATATATATAAAAAAGGATGGGTGTCTGTCTGTACTCTATAGACTCAAAAACCATAAATCCAATCGTCCTCAAAATTTGGGAAATTATTACGTTCATCCCCGGAGAGGTTTTTGAAAAAAAAATATTTAGGAGTACTCAGTTCGACTCCAGAAGGGGAAAACTGTTCCAATAAGAAATACATGTAAACTTCGATTTCCCACTTGCATGCTTCCTTTCTTTTGCAAAATTAAATATATTTCAACTTTATTTCGATTAAGATAATAACAAATTAAATAAAATTAAAAAAAAACATTAATACATCTTGCGAGTTTTTTATAAATACAAAAATGAAATCAAAAAAATTTCACAAATACGAGAATAAATGATTGATACGTGAATAAATAAAAATATAATGCAAATAAGATGCAAAACTTTTTCACAACAACGTGTGAACGGGTAGAGCTAGTTTATATATAATTCGTTAATTTTTCTTAATAAGGAGGGGAAACAGTATAAATAGAATGAGAGGTGATGGGTAAATTGTTGGAGCTTAGTACAAACTAAAACGAATATTATTTTCTAAACCAAAGAACTAATGCTTACTTTGTTAAGGGTTAGAGGGATATGAAGTGAAGGGAATAAGAAAGGAGGTATAAAAGGATTAAGAAGCAAGTTTTAATGAGAACGATGAAGGAAGTGAAGAGAGATACACGTCCTGAAGAAATAAAGGGAATGAAAGGGGAAAACAGATGATTAAGAGAAATATGAGCGCAAGATTATCCTCTTGGATTAAAGGGAAAAAGTGAGAATAAGAAGCGCTAACGATTTTCATTTTGGAGGGAATTGTTCCTATGCGATCCTTTTTCCACGACCGATAAACAACGAAGGATTAATCCTAGGATTTTTAACTTATCTTAAAATATTGGAATGGAACTTAAGAAATAGTTGCGTAAGTTTTCCGATTCGAATACTGAAAACATATCTGGAAAGTACAGACATAACAGACAATATTCTGGCAAACATTTAATGACGGTGATAGATTTTTATTACTCATAAATATGGAGCATTAAAGAATCAATATACCAAATCATTAAATCATATTGAAGATGCTATTCGACTTAACTAAATGTGAAGGAAATCAATAACTAGTGATGTGATAATAAATAGAATTATCATAATAAACGAAGAATCGCATTTTAAATTACGTGAATCGAATAGAATAAGGAGTAAGTAAAGACTAACGTATATGCTCAAAATGAAGATGAAAGAGCGAAGAAGAATAAATCAAAAGAGCTGGAATAAGAAGGATTGAACACAAAGGCGATAAAACTAACAAATAATCAAAGGAGATGTGCAAAAACCGGATCCCAGCAAAAAGAAGGATTAGGAACCATTTTTTTGGGAGGAAGAAGCTCGGGACGAATGAAAATTCTGGGAAAAGCGCCGTGATCATAACAAAGACTAACAATGAAGGGGAGTTTATAGAGAAAGGGAAGACGGGGAAACGGCAAATCGATCTGTTCCAGCATCCCGGTCGCAATGCATTGATTTCGGCCGGGGGATACTTCAATGGCTATTATCTCTAAGCCACGTGCATTCACGAAGAAGCGGAATAGAGAAATTGGGAGAGACCGAAAAACGATCTCGTAATAAAATCCATAGTCGTTTTCTCAGAATAAACAGCCAACAGAAGCTTAAACGATTACCCTCGGTCGTAAAGTTAACGAAAAAGATCCCATAAATCATTCACGATGTTTCTTTCCGAGTCGATACAGCAGAGCGCTGTTACATTCTCTGTTTTCAGCTGCGCGTACATATAAATAGCGTGTCTTCACTTTATCGCGATGAATAATACGCGGTATTGAATTATCCTTTTTTACTGTATCCACTGCTATCCTAAAATGATTCTGCGATCGTAAAATGTCGCAGTGATATTATCGACAGTCTTTTCGGAGGAACAGATCTCCGATAAAGTTAAAGGCTTTCCATTTTCTTTGAAAAGAAGTGTAGACCCTTCTGCATAGCTCAATTCGCTCTTGACGTCGTCTCGCTCTGTAGGAGCGTGTGGAAATGAATGTTATAACTTCTTGAAAACACGGCCGTTAACACTTTTCCATAATTTTTAAATTAAAGGCATTGAATTTTCACTTGCATTTCCTGAAAACAGATCATTAATTAGTATAAATAATATATTTTAGATAAATGTAGCTCTTCACTTCATTAACTCTTTCATCACATTGCAATTGTTATCTTTTATGCAATCGTACCTCTTCTAAAATCTTTTACTTTCACTCCATAACGAAGCTCGATTTATTTTTCTCACCACTATATCCACCCATACTATATTATTATTTCATAATTACAATCCTCTATTAATACTATTTCATCTAAATATAAATACGATAACGAACAAATCATTTCTATTATTTCTACTATTTTTACTATTATTATAAAACACGAATATCCGAATTTACCTTTTCTTGAATCACGGAAAGTCAAGGTTGGGTATTACTCCCATTTTTATGCAATTCAGCCTTGCAAGCGAAATTTTAAAAATTTGTCAGTCATGGCAAATACTATATCTTAGTCGCCCATACTGAATATAACGTAACTCTTGCATAATCCAGCCAAATAAAGATCACATTGAATCAAATCCGTATTTCTTTTGTAACTTAAGGTACATGACGACACAGACATAATCACTGCCAGCGATGAGACAAAAGAGGAGCGCAGTCTTAGGAAATGCAGCCTCCGTTTTATCGATCTGTTAAAAAAAGACGCCTTTGGATCCCTCGAATGCTTCCGCACTCTGCAATCCTAGACATCGCGACAAACGACTCCATGAATCGCTAAAGAATCTACGATTCAGATTCCACATCGTTAAGCCTTTGTATGGATTTCAGAAGGTCGTTGTGAATCAATACGAGGAACATTTTAAAACTACAATGTCTCTTAACGAAGGAATTGATGGAAGCTTTTTATAGCTATGCTCTCCTCGGAATCTCAATCGATGGAAATCGATATGCACTATTACTCGAATAGATTTGAAACGGTTGGTTTTCATGAATTTTTTATGCGCTCATTTGAAAGTTAGAATTGCATGACTTTTTATATCTACTCATGATTCTAATTTCGAGATTAAGTATCTTGTCTCACCTCTGGCATGCTATTGGACAATCGATTAAGTATCGCTTCAACTCTTGCGATTTATATGAAATTTCGATTGAAAGGTATAAAATCAGTTAGACCATTATTTACAATTGATTAAGAAAATATGAATTAACTTGGTTGAAGGAGGACTGAAAAGGACAGAGGTTTTGGACAGAAATAAAATAGCAGAAGAAAGACTGTAACTCAAATGCTAGTCAACTATTCGCCCGACAGTTATGCTGTGTTTACGGTATTTTGGGTTAGAGTACATATTCAACCGGTGTTTACACGATATGAATCTGAACTGACCTTACTTGACTAACTAAGGTTTCCTTTAAAAAAACCGAAGTAACCCTAGGATATTTAATAAGGAGACTATTATATACATTCGCAAGTTTTTTAAAGTGTGTTCTTTGTCGAACTAGATCCTGGATGATTGATTCTTCCAATTACTGATAGTGATTAAAGTCCCTTTTGAACACCATATCGAAGGCGCTTGATTGGAATGGCCATAAACTGTCTATGATTAATGCTCGTCTTTAATCATGCATCTGTCTGATTGCATCTGAAAACAATGGAGCAAAATAATAACGTTTTTGAAGAGGTAAATGCACATTCCCATATGTACATCTCCGTGATGGAAGCCTTATGAGTGAAAGGCAGACGTAAAAATCGAACTTTTGCCTTTCGAGGCCTTTCATAAACGCACGGTTGAATTCAAATCCCTCTTTTCTTACGGTCCACAGAGTATTTGGATTAAAACACGTTTATTATGCTTTTTTGTAGAAGATCTCTCTACTTTTTGATATTTCAGTTGAATTAATGTTTCGCTCTTAACCCTGAAAAGATGTAAATAGATTTTTATCGATATTGTGCTCTCAGTCCTAATTCTGCCAAACACGAGACACTAACACCCTTACACACTAAAAGTACGATTAATTAAAAGAAAGGGATTTACTTTTATTATGATACGTATCTTTATTAGTTACTACGATTAACAGTAAATGGGAATCTTTATAAAAATTAATGGTATTGAAAAGGATCTAAAAGTCAGCGGTACAGTTAAGTTAGATAATAATTAGAGCGGTGGGATTCTGGATTTCTTATGTCATTGTATTGAGTCTCCTGATTTTCCTTTTCTTTATCGTATTAGGATTTCACGAGTGTTATAGGGCTGTTTGTGAAAACAATGCGAATAGATATCACACAATGAAAACATTTCACTAGAAAGAAGTATGTGTAAGCGTGAAAATATGGTAAGAATAAATCTCCAATTCTTGAGAAGATAAAATACGCGATAGCTGCATTATGAGTAGGAAAGAAACTGTAATGTCCAATAAAAAAAGATATGTTCTTAATTCTTATGATTGATAGAATATAATTGCGATTTTTTTAACCTTAGGTATTCTATCTTCCATATATATCATACTTCTCTCTATGATAATTTGAAGGCAAATCGAAAATACCTTGAGAAAATATAAAAAAAATTTAAATAATTCCGTAATTACTGAAATTCAAAAATTGGAATGAATACATAAATAAATGGAATGTAAATAATATTATTTGGAGGATTGCAAATAATAAATGAGCAATAAATATAAAATAATATTCTTTTTACTTTATAGAAATTTCATAGGATTACGAATTCGCAAATAAAAAACTTGTTTAGAAATTCAATAAGATATTTTCCAAAAGTAAATAAACCTCTCATCCATGCAGACTTTCTTATCGCTTAAAATTCACTAGACGTATTTTTCCATCTCAGAAAGAGTACTTCTCGAGACTTGGAAGTTGGTAAAAGCACCCACGAACCATTTGGAAGTAATTGTATGCTTCTTGGAGTGGTTTCTATTCGAAAGAGTATTGAAATTGTAAAATTTCCTCGGCCATTGTATCGAGATATCATTCCAACTCCATTTGATGTAAAAACCGATCCCAAATCTGCTTTTGAAATACGAAAGAGAAATCCATTGAGAAGGGTCTTTTATACGCCGACAATAACACGGGTGCCGCTGTACGAAAAATTAAATCCGCCTTATCATCGGCTTAATAACGAGAAAACGTTGAATTGAAAGTTCTGTTTGCATGATTTCGAAGTCCATGAGGAGTTTTTCGGAATAAAGAATTCCTTGCGCTTCGCCGCACTCGATTTCAATATCCTCTAATATAGAATAATCGAGATAAATTACGAATGAAAGTGAATTAAAATGTTTGCGTTTTGTTCGACGATGATCTCAAAAATTTTCACCAACTTCAAAAGATTGATCGAATAACAAAATGGAGATAAATTAAAAGAAAAGAAACAAATGTGTCAAGTAATTCATGTGAGATGGATTAATATTTATCATCAAAATCAATTCTTAATTCATATCATCTAAATAATATCCAGTTTTGATCGCTATATCCGCAAAGATGAAGATTGTAATTTGTAAAAAAATTTATTATCAGCATGAGAAAATCTCAAATGTGACTGTATAAATTTGAATTATATAGCGATAAATATAATGATGAAAAATGAAAAATTCACATAGTAAAAACATTCATGCGATAAGCCATTCGAGATAAACTCCATTAATGCATTTGTTTTTTTTTTATTTTTCATTCGCTCTAATTATCTACATCAAGTAATTGGATATTAAAAATTTGAAATTAGAAATCTATTACAAATTGGTGCGCAATGGATTGGACACATCAGCTGAAAACAATATGGTGTGATTAAGTGCGGATGGAAGATTAAATGAAGCAAATACATCCGAAAAAGTTTGAATTATTGTAACAAATTTACTATGTAAAATTTATATTTTTCTTTTTTTCATATCTTAAAAATATAATTTACTTTAATTTAATATAACCTTGTTCTTTAAGTGAAAATTATCAAGATTATCAATAATATCGAGTTTTCAAAACTCAGCCTTGGCTTAATGAAAAACAAAAGAACTATTTCTTCCGAAAAATCCGCTAACAATATTGACATCGATCATTTTAATAAATTCTCCCGTCAACGATCATATGTACACAATTTGCGTACGAATGAGCAAAATTGAATAAAATGCCCATTTCTCTATTAAACACGAAGCTCTGGTGCAACGCACGACTTCTCAGACCGTGAAGATTAAATTTCATGGCTGGAAATGCGCGAAATGACGCGGAAACCTCGTCATTTATTCACACGTCGCTCTGTTACCGCATTCATTTCCGACATTTTTTATTTATAAACGCTGTGCACTTTTACGTTTCTGCGCATGCGCGAACTTTTCTTTTGGACTTCCATTGTTTGCCGAGGCTTGAATGTACCTTTCTAAATTGACCGCATCGGAAAACATACGCCGCCAGAATGAATATTTCGGGAATAAAATTTTTCTCCGATCCTTTTGAAATTTCAGATATCCCTCCGTGTGCGCATTTCGCCATGTTGTTCTCATCTTGAACACCAGTCGATTCGAGTTCCGGTTTTGCGGGTCGTGGCGTCAGAGTGTGTCTATTGGAGGGGGAAAAGGGTTGGAGAATGACTTATTCTATCAACCGCGATCTGACACTTTGCTGTATCCGTTGCTACCGACCGTGAGGCCGCATATTTTAAACAACTGTCCCATTGCAGAGTGGCTATTCATGAATCGAAACATGACGAATGGGTGATGGAATGGAAGCGGTGTTCAGGGTTGCAAACTGTCCAAAACTTTGATTCCATATATTGTAAATGTATGTGAATGAACAAGTAAACTCATTCGGATTTGGGTACATTTTTTTGGTACATTATTCTATAGGAATATAGAGGAGTCTCGTTCATTTAAATGAAATTTAGGTGTAGAATTTTTGGAACACTAAGACTGCAATACAGCAAAATATGTATTTTCTTTTTACTCACCTCCCAATAATATATTTGAAACCAAACAATATTTAGAGAAAATAAAATGATCTTATGTATAAAATAGTATAGTAATTAAATATAATAATAATATAATTAATTTCCTACAAAATATCCCTTATCACCAAGTACAGTCTCAGATAAATTCTTAAATGAAATCAATCTCGAGAGGTCTGTACAAAGCCATATCCGAGAGGACATGCAATGCACGAAACTTGCACACCCTTCAGGACTTGGGTCCTCAAATGTACTCACCTGACTACAACTTCTTACTAAAACAGAAGTCGCCAATCGGAAGGGAAATATTATAACTCTATTTTTAACACTCAAAAGGCTTCAATTAGGCTCTCAATACAGGATCAAAGAACGAGTTCTGTCAGAAATACATCGAAAAAATTATGAAAGCTTTCGTATCTGAATCAGACAATAGCATTTCGTACTTAGAATAAAAGGTGACTAATGGAGAATAATACATGTACTTTCATCTTAAAGAAGTAAAGCCGTTACATAGAGAATACATTTTTCGTCCACATTTAAGTCAACATCTCAGTTTCCTTTTGTTATCATTCGTCGACGAAAATTTTAATGTCATTATTATCAGTATTTTCTTTGAATCAAAAGATTTTGCAAATATGTAAGTTCATACGAAGACATATTTACCAAAATTCCTCATCGTTTGTGCCTATTTTATCTTCGGAACTTTTGTACCCTTACAACGTTTCTTCATGCAGCCTTTCTGATACATTACTCAGAGATATCTTGTCATTTATTTGTTCAGACACCATCTTGATAATGAAGTAGACGTTGACTTCTTCAATGGAATCTTCTTGGATTTTTACTACCATTCTGAAGACTCTATACAGGAAATCCCCGAGTTACGAACGTCCGACGGCCGAAGTTCTGGAACGTGATCCGTTCATAACTCAGAGAGCTCCTGTACAGGATATTAGATGGAGTAATCATCTTCATAATCTCATTCCAGCTGCTATTCCGGAGCAATGCAATTACAGGATTCACGGGTTCCTTTTCTTGCACAACTTCCAAATCTGTTGGTCGTTGAACTATAGAGCAGTTCCAATGACGTCAGCCGTCCCTCCTTCATCTTCCATTGATGGTGAATCGATATTAGCTTAGATGTACTACTCTCGCTTCCCTTGCATATTAATAACCTCTCGTTCCTTTCAATGATTTGAAATGGGATATATACGGTTCACGTTCTCAAACCTCTAACGAGATAAAAAACGATTCGACTACTTTCATTTTACTAAATATAAATTTCGTCATGACTTACGAAAGAATTGATAAGGGAATGTAACAAAATTCTTCCGGTTTGAGATACTTAATGTATTTCATCAAAGAATGTAATCAAGGGAGTTGTAATTAATTACATGAAATAGCCATTTTCTTCGATTTATTTATTAACCTTATTGAGTTTATTTTAAAAGAAAAAATATGTCCTCTATTTGAGTTATTTTTAGCAAAGATTTCAGAAAATGTAGAATTTTTATGAAATGTAAACGGAAATTTGTATACTCGAATTAGATAAAAATTTTTTTTCGAACACATATTGACTCTGCAACTGGAATTTAATGAGTTTGCATGTATTTGAAAGAGATTTAAATATTCATTCGCATTTTTTGCTCTAAAAAGAAATGATATCCTACAATCAAAGGGAATGTAAAATATTTATAATTAGGTATTTACCGAACCATAGTTTTGAAAATTTAATAGCTGTTTGAAGTGAAGCATTCAGATATATTGCAGAAGTGAATATTTCTATATTCTATTATTAATAAAGTTTTATATTTTTTTCAAGAGTAGAAAGCTATAATGGATTTAGTATTTATGTAAGAAATCTCCATCCTGTATTTCGAATAAAATTCATATAATTTGATAGGAAAAGCTCGTTTTATTGCTAGCAATCAAGATATCACGAATCATAAATAAAATCCTTATACAAATAACAATCATGAATAAAAGGCGTTATTTTTTACAATTCTGTGAATAGCTATGTAGAAAATATATTTGGAAAATATAATTTCCTTATTAAGTGAACGAGAATAATTATTGTTGAGGCATGAATGATATTTCTTAAAAAGTTAAGTATTTACTTCAATTTTCATTCATTATTATCTTAACTTTTATGTTGCTATAGCATACCATGGCACTATGATTTATAATCACAAATAATTTACCATGTTTTTTGTAATATATGGTGAATTTCTACAGGACATAACATGAACTGTATGATATCCACCTTAAAACATCATCTTGCGGTACCAAGTACGGCAATACATTGTCAAGTAAACTATCGAGAAAAACATTCTCGTTTAAGAGATGTCTTAAGGTGAACTTCAACTTGATAACGATCCTTAAATATTAGACTTTTAGGACATCTGAGGTAATGTATGAAAGATTCAAAGGCCAAGAGATATCGCGCACCTGTTTTTGCCTTTGAAATGGCAGAGATTACATCGTGACACATAATCTTTCCTACTTGTCTAATTCTCTCCTCTTTTTGCTCACGGGGAAATGGTTTTTTCAGCTCCCGTGGGAGCGGACACTTGTTTGGGTCGGACGATAAGCAGAATGAGACAACCGCTTCCGAAGTTGGACGTGTCAAACCCCTAAACCACTTCCGAAAGCTTTTAATGGCACAATAATATCTCTTCGTAAAACGGAGCGAATATTGAAAACAGAATTAATAGATAAGGGTTGAAATTCGCAATGGAGAATTATTTAAAAATACGTTCTTTTTAAAAGAAAGGATAAAGTTTAGTAGTAAATCATTACACATAATCAATTCTTAATAGAGAATGAATTTTCTTATAGATATGAAGATTAAGAACGAAAAGCTAACAAAATACTATCGGAGATGAATATAAATACTATACAATAATACAAATACCTAATCAAGAGGGAGAAGATTCTATCCCATGAAACAGATTTCCTTTCAATTCTGTATTACGAGTTTATAAGTTTTAAATAATGAAAGTCTTCTGGGAAACCGATATTTATAAATACATAGTAATAATATAATAAAATAAATAATTAGTAAAATATAAATAGTAATTAAAATAGTAATTAATAAAATTATAATTTCATTTTTATTGATAACTTTGATCCTAGAAATAATTTTTCAATAAAAAGGTACGTCATAAAAATTTGAGAAAATTTATATCATTGCCATGATTGAGGGAAGAAGCTCTAATTGTATTGCGTCTATCATTGTCTAATTTAGATGTTGCTGAACATATATTTAGTAAACATGTACCGACTTATATTTTGGGAAGCTGAATGCCGTGATCTGTAGTTGAGCGGAAAAAGCAACGATTATCGCTCATTGCTCGAGGAGAATTGTTTTCACGAGAAACTCGTCTTGCTCCATCCCGTATCGTAAGCTATTATAATGTAAATTCGGTCGAAGTTGTCTCAAAACACCGATTACTCCCCCACTGAACACTGAGTTTATCAATTGAACTCATCTGAACGTCTAATCTATTTTCCTTGGAAGAATCTAATAGTCCCGTTTAATCAGAAGTGGGTTCACAACAATTATAAGATTCTGAAGAAGAATCATCGACAGCCAAATTGTGACTCCCACCAAAAAAGGATGTCATTTAATTCATAAATATAGCTAATACAATACAAGTCATAATACAAGCTCTAATAAAACAATATGCTATATGACCAAAGATTGATACATTTACAAGTTATAAAAGTGTACCTTCTACTCCAAGAAAATTGTTACCAGATTTTTATACATAGACATTTGAATTTGATTTACATAATTGTAATACACTACACATAATACACTTACCCGTTTCTTCTACAGCAAGAAGCATACTTATTATCTACAAAATGCCTTTTTTAATCGGATGTTTCAGAATTTGCGAATTATTGCGAACTATATAATGCCAAGAAAGACTTGGTTTTTAGTGAATTAGAAGAATAAATTCCTCTCGGCCATCTTCAGCCCCTGAAGATGGCTGAGGAATTTATTTACTTAATACCAAGTTTAGTATAGAGAATTTCTGATTTTAGTTTATCTAATTTACATTTTTTGCTAACATATTTATGTATTTTATCTTAAATATTCCTTTTAATTTAAAATGAAAAAAATTTGTGGATAATGATTGAAAACCAAATATTAATTAAATTGTGTTGCAGAGATTTATACGAAAATATTAAACGCATGTGATTTAGAAAGAGCTATTGAGGATTTCCATTACAGCTGTAATAGTAAGCTTCATTTAGAAAATTACATAGCTCTTAATATAACATAATATTCAAACTTAACTTTCGCAGTGAATTTTTCTAAATAAGAATGTAGGATTATCTATTTCTGAAAAAGCGATTCTGAATAAATATACATTATAAATGAAACCTTCAAAATACTATTCGAACTTGTGTAACTATAGATTTGCATATGAAACATCTGCATTTACATAGAATCGCCATTTTGGCATTTCTACTTTACATTTTCCGTACTAAACAAAATATAGTATTTTTATTTGTATCTCTAAAGCAGCTTGGTTCTTCTACGATCTAAAATTGGGTTAAATATTTTATCCGTTTCCTAGATACCTTATTCTTTGATTAAAAAACTCTGCAACGCACGACTTTTCAACTCGAATGAAGATAGAGAGATTTATTTGTCGAGTTGGAAAGCATAAAATCCGAGTTTCTCATGCAATAAATCACCGCCAAGTAGCTCCGCCATTAAAAGATCTAAAATTTGAACAGACCTGCTTATCCGCATTTTCTTTGTTCTTGGAAGCGCTGGCAGCCGTAATTAGCCTCTCACAGTAGCAGCCTTCGAGTAGGAGCACTCCGGATGGACGACCACACGAATCGTTATCGTAGTAAAAGAGAAGGTTCTGCAAAGAAAATAATCAATTTTAAGCTCTAATAACACTAAAGTTTACCGTTATCATAATCTACCTTTGGTAGATTTGTTTTCTTTGGTTGATTTGGTACTTTTTGGTATGCATATGTTATAAATATAGATTTTTATATATGACGGTAGATTTGCTGGGAATACATAATTTAAAAGCTCTGGCATTTTAAAAATCAAAAATAAAAAAGTTTTTAAAAATTATGCGTTATCAAATAATGTGCATACTTTATTCTCATTTCATAATGAATGATATCTATGTCACATTGATATTAATAAATCTATCTTCCAGTATTTAAAACTCTAGTGTTCATAATATGTTCATTTATAACTTGTTAAATTTTCAAGTTCCTAAGTTCGTATACAGTGCTGCTTTTACATAAAAAGGAACCGTACTCACCACTTTGTCAGGGAGACTATAATATTGACACTTCACGAATATGTAACTCAATGTTTTATATTACAAAAAATTCTACTGGTGAATCAGAAGCATAAATGGGTACTGACCGACATCTATAAAATACACAATTATATGAAGAATACGAATCATATTAATTAAATAATAAGATATCTCATTATAAATGGAATAAAAAAGGGAAGAATGGAAGGTGATACTATAAGACGCATTCTACATATTCATTCTCCCCTTTAAATTGAATTCAAAAATCACACATCTCCGAAAAAGAAACAAAATGTAATAAAACTGGATGTTATGGAACACCACATTCACCAGTTGGATTTTATTTGACTTATTCATTCCTTTCAAAAAATTCTCCGTTGAATTAGGAAATTTTTAAAACATTACTGTATAAGAGGCAAGAAAAGGTTTATTAATTTATTAGAGTTATAAAATGGAGAAAAAATCTCGAATTTTGATGAATGGGAAAGGCAAAAATGTTGATATTCCATGGAATGAAAAACTCTCTCGAAACGAAAATTAGCTGAGTGTTTCATTTCTCAGTTCAATCTCAGAGAGAAATCGGAAAAAAAGACCAAATCAGGAAAACAGGTGTCATTCATTCCGCATAATTATTTTCTTTGAAAAGTGGTTGAGGAGTAAAAGTGAAAGACGACTGAGATCTCAAATTCTGTGAGTGTTGGCTGCGCAATTCAACAAGAATTCGTTTTATTCCGTTTTCCGATAACATTTCTCGTTTTAATTCTCTCAGTTAATAGAGAAATTAGATTGAGAGAATGTCTTTCTCTCTTATAATCGAAACAATAGTTAATTACAAATCAAACGACATCTTACGAAGATTAGTTATCGACGTTAGACGTAAAAGTTATTTTTAAAGACGAAAGTAAAAACGATATTTATTTTCTTTCTTTGGCTTTAATGATAAAAATATAGGTCGTAAAAATCAATAAATTACCCATAGATCATGTACAGATTTGAACGAAGTAGTAAGTTTATAAAATAATTTAATCAGCTTATTGGAAGGATTAAAATGAAAGTTCAGATTCGTAGAATTATAATAACTAAGAAAACAGACTAGTTTTACAAATAAACACCCATTTTATCATTATAATTTATCATTATTATTTATTTATATACTTTATATTGGAAAAATTTAAAGAAACATTTCTTGCATCGATCGTCGGAAATTATATAAGAGGTATTGCATTGTCTTTGCATGTACTTTGAAAAGCAAAATTGGGCAATTCGCTATTATAACTATTTATATATCTTAAGAGTTTTGTTAGAAGTAACTTCTAACAGAACTATAAGCTAAAGATCGTAGATTATAATCAAACACGAAAGTGATCATTAAAAGATCTGATTGAAATCTCATTTCATAAACGGCGAAGAAAATGTCATTAATATTTCGAAACACTTATTATTCCATCATTAAGCCGTCTATGGAAACATTTGCTCTGTTCTTTCCTCCTGAGGTTTGTGAGCCGTGATTTCCTCGAATATTGTGGTTCAATTTGCTCTCCTTTGACTCCTAAGATTAGAATCGACAGATTAATTAGCACAAAGAATCGACTCAGATGGTATTTGCTCATCTTAGTCCTTTCTTGAAAAGTTCAATCTCTAAGTTCTCGGAAGTTCGACTATGCCTTTGACTTAATGTCGATTACACTTTATACTGCGAATAAAAGGATTATAACCGAGTTTGGTGCCGAACGGGACGAGTGTGGAAAGTTTGGGATAATGAGTTTGAAAATATTTTCTTGAGTTGATTCCACATTCAGAATTGCTTTCTGATGTAGCGAATACTTTTAAAGGCACTTGGAAATGTAACTATTACAAACACGAAAAACTTCTAATTTTATTTTATACACTCTGCACATTCGCCAAATGAATGAGGTTTGTATAATTTAGTTAAATGTGATCCTATATCAATGAAACTGTTGGGTGCAATGATCACTATATTATTACAAATACTATAACTTTATTAATAATCATAATGTTATATATTCATAAGTAACCTGTCCAATCTAGAAAAATACGCTTTCGATACGAAAAGTATTAAAAAATATTCAAGTTATTAGCTGTTATTGGTTTATTAATATTTATATCAAAAGAATTACTAATACCTCCCAAAATATGTTGCGATGAAAATTTTCATCATTCTTTAGAAAATAACCTTTTTCGTTCTAACATTATAATCATATATAAGTTAACTATGGTAATGCGCATCATAAACTGAAGGGGATGATAGGTTTAGCTTCTTGAGCACCTAAGAACACTACTATTACCCATGCTTTGCCGTATAATTACGTACTATTTTAGAGTGTGACCTAGATTAATCCCGCAGTTGAACTCGATGTTAGTGACTGTTGAAGAGGACAAAAGTGACGCCTTCGGTCTCAGCTTCCGCGGATGGTACATATTCTTATGAGCGAAAAGGAGTTCAGCAATCTCCAAGGAATTAAGCGGAAGAAAGGAGGATGCCACAAAAGATTCGAAGGGGTGAATGGAAGGTCAAAGTAAGCCGATGATCAATGTACGAGAGGAGATCAGGTTTCGAGTGACTTCTTTTGTTCTATGCCCTACCGCAAGTCGCACATCTGGGAGCCATCGAGATGAAAACACGTGCTGCCCCCTGCACAGGGAAGGCGAAAGGTCACAGTGCTATATATAGACGCCGGACGGAGTTGTTACGATTCTCAACTTTATGTCACAGACTTCATTGTTGATTATTACTACGTTTGTTAAAAAAATGTAACCGTTTTAGAACAAGATATCATTCAATAAACGGAATTGAAAACTTTATCCGAATATTTTTTAAAACTATAAGAAATTATATAAAAAACCGCTTAATTTTACAGGACGCAACAGTTTCAGTTTCATAAAATTAAATTCCAGCAAGATTCATTTTATTGTCGACCAAGGGAGTTGTGAGGAGATACTTTCAACTGTGTCGAATTGGGATAAATCGATAAGCCACGATGAATTGGCACCAAATTTTAAAATTATTCCTCTCCTATAAATTCTTACGTCTTATCCCAATTTACCCCAACTGAGATTCTGAATTCTTTAAATCTATTGTGGGAAGAAGAGAGTTACATCAGAGGAATAACAAATGTGAAAGGAAGTGGGAAAGAAGCAGTTGAGATATAGTGTTTAGGGATTGAACGTCATGCATACTAGACAAGCCCCGCTTCTTTGCATGGACATCCAAAAGAAGAGAGGCTGGAGTAAATGATAAAAAAAATCCACGGGGATCTCTCGGCGTTAATGGTTTCTCCAGAACAGGAGATTGAGACGAACAGCTTCTTCAAGAGTATGAAGGATATTCTTAAAGAGAAACTGCATTCCGAAAGCGTTCCTTCTCATATAAGATCAAGGATGAGGACGCGTTCTTCTTTTTCAATGGAGGCGAAATCGTTGCATAGTTTAATAGTCCTTTGCAAAATAAAATAAGTTCTTTCTTTCGTTTTTTGGGTGAAATCGAACTCTCTTATTCTTTAAAATTAAAACCTAACATTCAGATACATGTCCCCGAAAAAAATACGCTCTAGATCACTTTCAGGGGCTTTATTTAGTGAATCCATGTATTACCGATTATATACATATACGAATATATATTTTAAGATATAATATTTATCTTTACAGGTCAGAGAAATAAATCAAGATTCTCCGCATAAGATTACAATAAAAAAAACATTTTATTGATATACCACCTAATCTAATAAGCTTTCTGTGTATCTGTGTATATATACTTAAATATATCGTTAACACGGTTAATAATTTTCATTCTTTTCAATCTCAACGGCACGATAATCATAGCACCACCACTGCTAAAACGGTAGGGGTTATCCTGAAACATAGGCTGCATCCAAACACAGTTTTGTGTTTGCGGGTTGTCGAGATTTCAGGCAATTTAAAATCTTGAAAGAAAATTAATGATATATTATACCATGCATTTATAAATTAGAGTTAAATGAATTCGAAAGTTACGAACTCTCGTTCAATCACTTATAATTCAAATATGCTTTACTTTTATTTTCCAATAACTGTTGTTATTAATTTTTTTTAAACGAAAAGACTTATCAAAGAACGACATTTCAATTTTCTTGATACAGTAGTGCAATATAACCAACATGAAAACATCTTATCTTTTATTTTACTAGGAAAAGACTTGAAATAGCAGTTGGAGATGCATTTCAAAATCTAAATCATTAACCTCACAAGTGACAATAGTTCCCTAGGGTGAGAATACTAATTGGTATGAAAGTAGTATGAACCGTAGGGCATAAAGCTCATTTCCCTGGAGAAGCAACTCTACGAAAGGAGTAAATAGATGTCTTTCTCTAAGTTTCCTATCCGCAGAGCTAACTTTTCAAACGGCTAAACCCCACGTTGGATCAGCTCTCTCTAGACACACAGGGGCAATGAGATTAGGCGTGAATTGGGTGTGCAAACAAGGGGAAAGATGAATGTAAATGGAACAGATGCATCCTTTAAAGTGTGATTTCCACCTCCAAGGTGCTAAATACCAATCCAAATGAACGATAACTTGGCGCGAATCATTTATCATCAGAATGAACTAGTCATATTTAATTTGTGGATGATAAGAGAAACGGATTGAGCGACATAATTAATACAGCTTAAGAACCCTCCAACTTCTGCTGTTTCAGATTATACGTAACATAACGTTTTACTTACTTTTCCAGCTAAACCTTTGAGAACTTTATTCCTAAAATCTTGTTGGAGATTCGTACGGCATACTAATTTTTTAGTGTTAAAAGTGAACGAGTAATAATAAAAACTCAAAATATGTATTCTTACAATCAAAAGGATTGAAACTTATGAAAATTAAATTATTTTCATTAGTTTTTATGATGAGTGTGTGAGGTCTATACTGAATTTAGCAAAATACCTAGCTGATGGTCCTCACTAATATTTTCAAAGAAATATTCTTTCATTTTAAATCTTTAACAACCAATCTACTTAATAATACATTCAGATTTACCTAGGAAAATAGCTATTTTACATTATCTTTTAAGTTTTAAGACTTATCTTATTACTTAAAATTTATCTCTTACATAAAAATTTGTTGAAGTTTTTTAAGACTAGCTATTTGAATTTTAGAGTGATCTCCACGTTTTCTGAGTAAATAGGGGCCATTAGATTTAAGTTTCTAATTTTTCCTGGAAAAACGAAACTTAGGTTCATAAATTTAGTTTGTTAAAGTTCAGTAATATATTCATCAAAAAGAAAACTGAGATAATCAAACTCTCCTGATACCTCAAAACTATTTCAATCCCAATCGAAAAGATGTATATTTCATCAACCTCACTCCAGTTCAATTTCAATGAATCTTATTGCTATCAATAAGCATTTATAATTGTATTTTTATCAAAGGAAATCTTATTTCAATTTTATCTACTGACCGAACGATGAAACAAACAGTCTCTACCTAAATGGCAATAGAATGGGAGAAAGTAATCTGTGAGGTGTATATTTTGGAGGTGAAGACAAAGTGATAAGTAAAATGGATCAGAGTTTGCACCTTTAGGTCATCCGAATGAAGATATATCGTTTGAGTTGGAGAGCAAAGGGTGTGGCAATGCACGGTGCTGAAGATATATGGATTGAAAAGAAGGGAAAAGGGATATCTTTTTAAAGTCAAAGAAATGCGCATTATTATAATGCACAGCGTACACCGAGGCATATTGAAAGATGCGAATAATCAGATACTAAAATTATGGTAATGATATTTAAGCAAGCACTATTGAAATACGAGAAAAGGCAACTTTATACTCCTCATCGAGTAAAATGTAAATCATCCAAAACTAGAATAAACAGAGTTCTTCCTCCTCATAAAATCTGAACTAACTGCATCGAGAATGAAAGAAAAATAAATTTATCAACTCTCTACACTTAGAAATAATTACCAATTGCAAATAAACAGAGAGTAGCTCATTCCATCCTTGTTCGTTGAGAACATAGTCATCATATTTTTTCGCATTTAGAATACCTGTTCCTTCCGAAATATATTAGAATATAAATAAAATTTGTGACATCTTGTGAGGTTTTATCTCTTTCAGATAAGAATGAAAGTATCTTTATCCCAAAAGTACTTTTAGAATTACCATTATCAACGTGATCATGATCAATTTAAAATATGTACAATCGAAGTAATGTAAATTAATTATGTTCATTCCTGAAATTGAAACACCAGTATATATTTTAACGAAATCAGCAGCACACATTTGAAAAATCTCTTATGACTTGTGGAAGATGAACGCTAAATGGTTGGGAAGTACTTCATACGTCCGTCCATCTGTGAGTCATTAACCCGACAAAGTAATGATCATAAGACACGCAATCTCAAACCCACATATTCAGAGGTACGTTGTCAAATATGTAGCATCCCTGTGGCTATCATCTCTCCCAATAGAGATAAGGCAATCCACTTAGCGACTGAGTAAAGATGTTAACTCCACAGATCTCGTATTCAGTCAAGAGCACACAATTTTGTCAAAAATCTGCATCTCCATGAAGTACATGAAGAATTATATGCAAAAAAGTGCAACTAAAATACAATTATCTCGCATTATGTAAAAATTATAAACTAATATTCGTGATATTAAATAATTAACCGGTAAATACTCAAATTAACTTGTTCAGATTACTATTCTCCCAAATAATTCTAAAATATCTAGACTATAAAAATACAAAATATCCCACAAGTAAATGTCACATTTCAAAGTTGCAAACTCAGAAATAACGTACTCTCAATCAACTATATTATGTATTACTTAAAGTATTTAAGGAAACGCAAACATTTATTACTTTCCGGAATTATATATTTTATCTGTTCTGTTGTTAATATCACTCCAAATATTTTCACTTGAATAAATGAAATTGACATTAACACTCAAAAGATATCTCTACATTAAATTTGTCGATTATATACTATTTAGGGTAAACTACTATGTAAATGGAAAGTATATTTTTTCGTATATTTCAACAAAAAGAGATTAAAAAAGGTGGTGGAAAAATTCTGCCAGGTACCAGCTGCGTAAATGTGAGAAAATATGGACCCTAAATACACAAGAGTTAACCTGGAAACCGGCCGCCATAACACCAAAAACTTTAACGACCAGGTCCTGCAGGTATGCATGTTAAAACTTTGATGTTAAGCTGTTTACCGAGTTGAGAATTCCAAATTATGCAGAATATTTTTTCTGCTACCCTTAGAGTTTATGTAAAACCTACAAAAATTATGCATCCCTTTCGTGGAAATATTTCAAAGCTCGATTATATAGGGTAAAAAAGAGTGAGAAAAAATTTTCAAAATCATAAATTTAAAGGGAAATCGGCACTCCTACTTTTTCCTATATTTGGCATAAAAATTTTTGAGTATTTGGAACTAAATAAAGGACGTACAACAGTCTGTACATAAATTACTAGATTTATAAATAAAAGTTGTAGAATGTCTGCCTTTGGATGAAGTGAGATTTACATTTGATGAAGGTCTACAAGTGATATTATTAGAATACATTAACCAAGGTGAATGAGAGCAATTTAAACGAACATTCTGTAAAGATAAATAATAGTTCGTAAGTAGGCTAATGCGAATATTAAAGTATCAGCCTAACAATAAATTTGAACAATAACTTAGATATTCAGCATTATTTTAATCACAAAAGTTTCAAATAGTTTATAGGACATTCTCAATATCAATTAGAAAGAATAAATAGATTGAAATCGATCATGAAAATTAGTAAGGAAAGAACATTTCAATGATAATAATGAAGTATCCTGATACATAAAAACTATTTTTATTTTATTGTATTTAATGTACATAAAAGAGGAAGATAATATGAAAATACCAATAGAGAAAACTATTCAGAAAATGTATAGTAAAGACGGAAAATAATAACTTAGACCGATTGATATTTTGCTTAGCAAGTTAATTAAGAATATAAAAATCTGAATAATTAAAGAAAATTGGTTAAAATTATACTCTAAATACAGTCAATGTTCCTTTAAATTCTGTTTTATCATGAGAAGCATCTATCATCTACGTACCAATTTTAAAATCTCAATTTGAATATGTTTCTGAAAAAAATTCGGGGATTCTAATAAACTTACAGTGAAGATGTAGATAGGATATCTGATATTCTATATATGAATGAACTCTCTAGGTTTCCAAGTATCCATTATTTAATGCGCAATTCCATCATTAAAAGGATCACGGTTCAATGAATGTTAGCGATAAAAGTCCCTTTGATTAATGAGAGAACACTTTTTCAAGGATCCGATGATGTTAATAATGAAAAAATAGAAAAATTTTATTAATTCTTTCCGTAGAATGATTTCACAAACATTCTGCTGTGAGTGGAACATAGAGATGGACTCGGAAAATGTTGAAGTTCCTTTTGAAGAAGTATTTATAACACAGTTTGATTTATGCATCAGTTAACCAAATTTTGAAAGCAGATTCACTATGAACTTACTGATAAATTTCCAGTTTCGTATTTTCCATAAATAAAAACTTGAATTGCTCTCCGAGAAATTAAAGTTACAGTTAACAGTTATCAAACTAGTAGAAGAAAGCTTTATTTTACTTTTCACTAAATTCTTGAAAACTATTTATCCAGAATTTTTCACTCAAAAACAATATTAACAATCTAATATCGTTCATATAACCATGTCTGGACTTTTATTTATTGTCGGATAAAACTATGATTTAGGTAGTGAATCTATCATAAAGAAATTTCAAAAGTGTAGCCCACCTAACGCCATAAATGGCGTTTAATATAATAGATATAGAATAAACTAGAAATAGTTGCTAGAAATAAACCTAAAGCTTACTTCTAATACACACGTCAGTTTTGGCTTCAGCTGAAAGAGAACCTAAACGAGATTATTTCAACTTCCTCGACAACGGAAAGGCAACTTGTTTAGCCGCATTTACCAAAAGAGCCCTAAAAACACTTTGAGTTCCGACCCTCGAACCCTTAAAGTCAGAGGAGAATTCCTCTCATTTCTGCCCATCAAGTGTCCTTCCAAAGTCAACCACGGAAACTTTGGTAAAAAACGATGCGATCACTTGTCCTCTGGAGATTGTCTGCAGACGGCAAACTCGAGTAAAGAGACGCTCTCGTCGTTGGCACAGACACATGTGTCACCGAATAACTTTCAAATGAAGAGATGCACTGTAAAGGTAGCGTCTATAGATTCGAACCAAAAATGATTCATTTACGATGCTCAACTGAATTGCCATTTATAATTCCCAAAATGCACGAATGCAGTGATTCTTGGCGTCTTTATCTTCAATTCAACCTTTGCTGATATTTTTTCAGTCTGTCAAATGGAAAGAGTTACTTAATTTCCTGATAATTATCACTTGTGTTTTTAGAATACAATATTGCTGTTCTTTTTGTGCTACACGTTTATTCCTCATATACTCATCATTCGCCGTTTTAGTTATTATTAAAAATAACATAGGTTCCGATACTTAGCAGATTGAATTAAAATTAATGCAAAAAATATTTGCAGAAAACCTGTAGCGCTCCAATCATGTTGCTATTATCACTTCTATTAAACCTTTGTGACGCTCAAATATCAAAGTACATAATACGCTTCAGTAATAATGTTAATAAAAGAAGTGAAACCATGAAAGTATTGGTAATCGAATCTGGTAATATAATCACTAAAATGCTAATCTCAAACAAAAATCTTCTTTGGTGAAACATCGCAATTATTTTATAAAAATTACCTTTAACAATATAGGCAGTAGGCTTTTTTTAATTATCATCGATGATATATTTAAGAGTGGAATGTTTGTTTGCAATACGAGATACTCTTTTAGTTAGTCCGCTAATCTTGATTATAGAAGTTTCCGGTTCTATCTGCTGTTGCTAAAGTTCATCCTCGTACGGCGTATGATAATATATGGCCCCGGTTACTAACTTATCGTATAAGTTGGTATATGGGACGCTGAAGTGGCATATGTTTGATAATTTAGGCTAATTCGGATCTATGAGACAACCTCCTTGACTATCCAGATACTGACTTCAGCCATATGAACTAGAATTTGCGAAATATAAATTTTACGAAACATTTCCCCTTCGTAATCAAAGATGTATATATATTTAAGTTTTGAGACTTCATTGACGCTAATAAATTTATCAAAAAACCTATTTACTTATTTCAAATTTATGATAATGAAAAATTCTAAATATAGGAGATTTAATACGAAAAAATAAGAATTCTAAAATTCTTTGGTGGAATAGTTCCCGAGGATGCGATTAACAAATAATTTTAAAACTTCAAACGAACTGTTTATATGCCTGAAAATTTGCAATTCGCAATTTGCATTCGATGGAAAAAACAATTATTCAATTTCCTATTTTTCGTACATAAACATAAAATAACGCCCTTCTAAATCGACTTCATTAGCGTCGAATTTATTTATAATTTTACGAGTTGGAACAATTTAATAAATAACATCAACAAAAGTAACGTATACTAGAAGAAAAAATATTGTGGATAAAAATGTTTTAGATTCATCGTCTTCCCTTACCCATAGTTAAAACACTCTGCTTAGATATGATTAATTAATTTCTATATATAAGTCAATAATTATTATTTTCAGGTCTCTGCGATTCTTAAATTGTCTAAATTATTTTCGTGGCAACCTATATTCATGCTGCTAGGATACCCAGTTTATAAAGGATCAAATTAATTCCCAAAAATGACAAAAGTTGCATATTTGATTATCCATTATTTATGCTAAAGCACCAGTAATTAAATATGTGGTTCTCTGGTAACAAAGGATTAGAAAACCTTTGATCTTCGCACCAAAGTATTTTACGCGTCATATATTTTTTACCACGTCACACTTCCCTTTACATATGAAGAGGTATTTCATTCTCGTGTACATATTCTTAATCTCATCCCTTCCCACGGCCCTTTGACGTCACCTGCGGCGAATCGTTACGTCAGGGCTCCACTTTGGACCCTTTTATTCCTGCAAATTCCTCCTTTATCTTGTATCGCCTCCATCGAACTTCCTGACCCTTTTCTGGTCCATCTTCTCCTTTCCAAGCGATATCCTTGCCAACCCTCTGGTTAAACAAACAATGTCCGAATGAGACCATTGTTTCAACACCTGCAAATGTTCTCTGATTGTCTCCGCCATTTTGCACGCGCTCACTAATTTACATTTCGCGTTTGTTTTACCTCTCGATCTTTCTTCGAATCAAAATCTCTCCGTTCTTTTGAAGAATTGCGCAGCCATCGAATGACTGAAATTATTGGAATAGATTTCAAACGCGATGCATTTCGAACGCATTCAGGTAATAATCAAAAGAAAAATATTCCAACAGAACTTCCGAAACCTCTAAGTTCTTAATCTCTAAAGATTCAATAAACCAGAAAAAGAACGAAAATAGTGAGAAGAATTTTAAAATAAAGTACAACATAAACAACCTTCTAGAATAGATACATTAAATTATGTTTTGCTCTATAATTAAAGACTTAATTAATAGTCCATTCTATTAATGATTCATCGTTTTTGAATGACTGAGCGTATCTCCACTCCTTTCTATTATATACATAGAAATTCTGTTTTTAAAATCTCATAAAAATTGATTTGATAAAACATGCAATTTTAAAGCCTGTTAATTGTGCAACATAAATTTCCTCGAGACAAACCGTATTTACATAAAACACCATTTTTTACCCATCTCAGAGGTACCTGCAACAACAGCCTCATGTGTTTGTCGTGCAATCAGTATTCCCCAAATGATTTATTTGTGATACAAGCAATTGAATGCGATGAATCCACTTACTGTAGCTTCAGCGTGCATGGTGATAGATTTCAATTTTCCTATTAAGTCGTGATTGGCTAAAACCGGCTTCTGTTATATGATTGTGATAATGAGAGGATAAACATAATTAGTGTTTACCAAAATATAACAATGGTGAATCTTGCATTTGATTTTTTCTTCATAATTTGCAATAAAACGCCTCATTTATTATCAATTCACATTATGCCTCGTAATGAGTGATATAATGTTCTTCCCATCTTATACTTCAGGATCTCAAAGTCAGGATTATATCCCAATGTTCAGATATCTTATTCTATGGCTTATGGAAATCATTATCATCATCCATTATGAAAATTATTATCTTCATATTAAAATCGTCAATATATTGCATAATTTATAAATATAATTAAAAGAGCCAATACTAAAATTTTATATAAACCTTAATATTCATCTAAAAGAATTAATCCTTACCTTAATTTTAACCTTACTATACGAGGTGAAAGTAAATGAAGAGTGAGAGTTACTTATTTTTGGTACATCATATATGAGCCGTTAAAAGTTTAATTTTTAGTTCGTTGTGAAAAAAATTTCGTCCGTCAAAAATTAAAAATCCTGGGTTCGAGTCCGGATTGGCTCCGATTTCGTCGGTATAAGGATGAGAAGAAAACTTTTATCGCTGCATTAATATATCTTATTTTCATCAAATTTATGATTTCACTTTTCTAAAGATAATGTTTAAAATTTTCGTAATTTATAAATAAATCGAGAGGTTCTCTCAAACAACTTGAGAGTTTAAAATTATCCTCTATTTGGCTTTCGGGAACAGGATGGATACCATTACATCTCGTTTGGGTCAACTTCGCAAGCACTCCGTGGTCTTCTGCGCAGGTGGGCCTGGTCCAACTCGGGAAAGAGGGAAGCACGCTGAGAGGGCAATCGTGCACCAACAGGATGGCACATTGCGGGCCCCTGGAATACTGCCCTTCCCCTACCCGAGTAAAGCATACGAGATACACTATGCGTTTTCCACTACGACTCGTACCTGAATCCACCTCTGACGTCACATTTCGCAATAATTATCCGGTTGACGCAATCGTAAATCGCTCCATTTACCGCATCATGAAACATTCATCTTATAGCCATTGTCTCCTGGAAACAGAAGAATAAACAAACCCCTGCGTAAAATTGGAGCGACGAATATAAAAACATCGAATGTCGTAAAAGAGAGGATTTGTCGTAAATAATTTTTAGGGTTCGTATCCGTGGGCGTTTCCGAAGGGCACCTGAGCATGCTTCTGTTTATTTATTTATATTTGTGCCATCGGATAGAGAGCTTGGAGAGGGCATTAAACATGAACGATGCGGCTTTTGATTGGCTACGGAGAGAAGACGTCACGAAGGAAACGACTGAGAAAGGATGATTCTTTGGAAACAAACGTATCCGATGAAAATTCGTCCTTTTATAAGGTTGATACACTGGAAACATATCGGGTGGAGAAAGTAAGTAGGGTCTGTCATCAAAGGTTCAATTTCCAGTTCAGACAAAGATGGATGCGTTCTTCCATCGAAGATCACTTTTGGGCACAAGGAAAAACACGCGGTGTTTTCTCCGACAAACACACGAAGTGTTCTAGGAATACGCTGACTTTTCCACAGAAATTGGGAAAATAACGATCTAAATATAAAATTGCCACTTAACTAATCTAAAAGCAAGTTACAACCTTAGGTCACCATTCTGTACATAATATGTGCAAGAATATTTGGCAATTAAGAATAACGAATTATATGAAACAAGCTGTGCGAGCTACCTTATCACAATATTATTCTTAGATAAAAAAGACAATGTAAATACATATTTTAGTACTAAATGTTACTAGCAATAAACCTTCAATATACTAAAATCAACCCTTCTATAATCTATTTTGTAAAATCTTAAGGATAATTAGATGTGAAATTTGAAACACAACAATAATTATTTACCAAATAATTATTTAGTTATGTCAGTCCTAGAAATCATGGAAAAATGATTCATGTAATCAAAAAGAAATTCATTCGAGGAAAAATACGTACTGAAGAGTAATTGCAGATCATTACACAGGAAATAACTTTCGAGACTAATGTATCAACTGTCTCAAGCGAGTTCTTAAAATTGATACTTTATTACTGCTTTCTTTTTGTACATAAATTTTGTTTGCGCACATTTTAATATTAACGATTTTTTAAAAATAACTGAATTCTTGCAAGGTTACTGAATATTATTTAGGAAAAACTACTCCAGGAAATCTCAGGGTACAATGACTCATAAACTTTGCGTAGAAATAAACACCCTTTAGTTATTCCCCACAAAAGGACGCCTTCAAAAATACATATTTTCTAGAGATAGTGAAGGGGGCGCTATTCGGGAAATGTTATAGAAAGAAAACGCAGAATCTGTTGAGAGACGCTCTTCAGTCGTTCAAAGAAAAGTCTTGAGCCATCGCTAAGAGATGATAAACAACAGAACATAACAAAGCATTAATTAAAGGGAATGGCGATGCAATTTTAATGAAAGCAATCAAAAGAGACCGAATGGGAATTAGAAAGACCTAGAAAAGCAAACGGTTCAATCCTTTCAGTGAAAATCTTTTCAACCCTTAGACGGAAACGTACATCTACTTCTATAAGAAATATAAAAGACGCTAACGAGCTTTTTAGTTCAAGAATATAAGTGTTAGGAAGTTGTTGAAGCGCTGAAGTTTTACGAGAATAAAACTATTCTCTATGAGAATTGAAAGTAACCATAATCAACCAACGAACTTATAGAATCAAACTAAACGAATATTTTTACGTATTTTAATAGAAAATAATGAATATAAAAATCTGGATATTAACGAATAAAATAGTAGTATTTAATTAAGAATTTTACTCTTCAATGTTACTCTTCAATGGTTGAATTCAAACGTCTTCATTATTTCAAAATCACTCGATTTTTTTGCAATTTACTCTCCAAATTTCGTAAAAAATTTCCACTAATTACTTGAATCAAGATAGACTTGGGCTTTTATCACATTCAAAAGATTTTAATCGCTCAAAAATATTTTATATTATCAATATTCAAGTCTTTACGAAACATTTATTAAAATAATTCACAAAATTCGGCGAAATGTGGTGGAAATTTATCATGTACAATGAGGAAGCCAATGTTGGTACTTTTCCAACAAGAAATATATTCAATGACCAGTTTTAGCGTATAAAGGTCTTCTGCACGATTTAATTAAATAATTTTCTGAAAAAATTATCTGTATATTCTGTACATTATTCTACCACCAGATCAATTTGTTCTTCAAGTCCACAATAGTTTGCCCCTAATCCCCTCGAGATGAAATAATTCCGTTGTATAATGAGGGACTGTTTATCTTAAGTTTCTCAGAATATTCATCAAAGTATTAAATCAGCATGAAAGATTGTGTCAACAAAACGTACGAAACTGAATTGAATATAAACTCCAAGTGATTCTATAAATCATTATATATTTTATATATCTTTGATAGAGGTTCTAAATTAACCTCTCATCATTAAATTAAAGGAAAATTAGTAAGGAATTCTTAATTTTAATTTCGTAAGGTATGAGCGAGCCATTGGCTATACATCAACGAAATACCATCGAAACTTCCTTGTTTATCCTTCCTTTAGATAAGCTCCCTTAATCAAGCTCCTATCATCACTTATGACGACCATTAATTATCGATTAATAATCTGAGATAGGCAATCTATGCATAAGCATATTGAAGGATATAAAATTCATATATAGCATAAATCTTTTCTTTAGTTCAGTCAAAATCCCATCATCGCGTTCACATTCTAATGTACTACTTTGATGATGAATAGGTTTGAGACTATTTTTAGTATCTAAGATTTAAGAATTATTTATCAAGTGAATAAATACTAATTAAATTCTGAAATAATCATGCATAGTTTTTTAATGAATCTGCAAATTGAGTACATTTATAAATATACCTTGATTACCATATTTATATCTTCATCTTAAAACAAAAACTTTCTTCTCGTTATCTTTATTCCCTAAATTTATCATTTACTAACATTTTGAACTGTTACAGATAATAATAGAAAGAGGATTTCTAAATGCAGTTTGAACAAAAGGTTGATTCCATTATCTATTCTATAATAACAATATAAGTCTCATATAAATCTATATTAATGAATACTCTACTTTCACATGAAACCTAATTGTTTTCTTGAGACATCAAGTGCACTTGTTCAGATGTATGCAATATCAATATTTAGGAATATAAGTTTCTATTACATTAAGTACTACTTGTAATGGAACTAAAAGAGCTGGTACGTATTTAAAGATTGAAACTTGCACCGCAAATGATAAATATTAAATAAAAAACTTTAACTGTACAATTTCTAATAACTTTAAATTCAAAATTAGAACCACTTTAATTCTATAGAACTGAAAATTTTGTCATTCTAATTCAGGACTTTGAACAATTATTTATAAATCCGAGTTTTCAATCACAATACATGGGTCAACTCTTAAATTAGAAAAAAAGGAGTTCATTTTCATTTGTATAATAACGATGTTTAACGTATACAGCTCGTAACTGAACAACATTCGGCAGTTTCATAAATATTTCACAATTTCCTAGAGCATTAATTAAGCTGGAAAATTATAATTTCTTCTCAAACGACATTACATAAAAGGAAAAAAAGGTCTTCAGTTTTACTACACAAAAATCAAATCAACTTCAAATTAGCAAGTTCCTCAAATGGCCATTTCATCACGTAATTAAGGAAGAAAATTTATTGTCGATATTGAAAATCGCTCGAGGGAAATTAATATCATATTTCTGAGCATGAAAACAAGCAAAGATATCGAATGAAATTATGAGGAAACTCGTATTCATAATGTTAGACTCATTTCCATCTTTGATAAGACTCCAAATCATCGGAAGTTTTCTATTCACATCGCCTCTTTTCCGGAAAAGCGAGTTCAAACTTTCCTCTTTTTAAATCCGACGTATCATATTGTGAACTTGCCTTTCCTGATCTTGACACATGTCTGCGGACTTATTTGGAACATTGGGAGATTCTTGTGCAGTCCTCCGTATTTTTATCTCTTGTCTTTTACTGTCATCCTCTCTTTCTCACTCCTAATGTAGCTTCTTCATACCAACACTTCCCTCGCCGATTCGTACGTATTCGTAAATAGAATAGTTTAGAATAGTATAAATAGAAATAAACTATCTTTATATGAATAAAAAGATTTCCAATTTTGGATTATTTATATTGGTAATTTAATAATGCTATAACTGGTTGAATTGTTGTTAAAATTTAAATTTATCACCGTAGTTAAAACAATTTGCAAGATTTAAGTCAAAGTTTTTATATATAATTATACATCAAAATTTTTAAATGTATCGATGGATGAGTGGAATGTTTTTAAAAATATAAATTCATATCATTTACCATATAAAACCTAAGTCTATCTCCAGAAGTTGGAATAACAAAAATTTGTCAGTAATAAGTTATTCCTTTTTATCACAATTCTTCTATTTCAAAGCTTAAATGTTTTGTTTCAATCATGGCTCTACGATATTATTTGAAAAGGTCGGGAGATCTTAACTCATATATAGTGAAAAACGTAAAATAAATTATATTAAAAATCAAAAGACAAGTGTAAATTCCATACTTGATTTAATAATTTTGAGCTGTGAAGACTTTAGGAATCTAAGGTACGAATTGTTTCCAGGAAACTTTATTTCATTTTGGGTCCACTCATGTTAGTTTGCAAGACATAAGTAGGAGTTGGGTGTGACGTTGTCTACTTATGATTGCTAAATTGCTACTGAATGCGTAAGAAGTCTCAGGATCGATTCCATTTATCCATTTGAGTAATTCATTTTTGAGACATTTCCTCTTTTTTGAAATCTTTCACTCTCGCTCTTGCTGAGTCATCCTCCTCAGAAAGGGAAAATGATTGTACGGGAAATTTAAACTGACAGCTAGTCTTATTTCAAGACGCACGGTTCTTTCTTTGCAGCTCACAGTGAAACAGAAATAGTCTGTTTCATGGAAACAATCAGACTACAGAGCGCATTGTCTATTTCACATTTATTTATAGGAATACAATGCTTGTACAGTTAGGTAATAAATAGTTCACGCATTTTGCGTCTTATTTGATTAATTAAATTTCATACTATTTAGAGATATTTTGAAGGATAAACATATCCTTTGCAATTTTTTATTTTGCTATAACATAAAATTTACGTTTTAGTTCAATCTGCTAACAAAAATAGCAAAAGAGCTATTTAAATAACTTCTAGGATGAAGAAATCATCAATATCTTTTGTTAACAAAGAAATCATTTGCAAACGATTCCATTATCCTTATTCATTCCCATAATCCTCGATTCTAATTCGACTCTTTCTATACTTCATACGAAGTTAATCACTCGGAGTGTCTCATTCAACGTACTTTTCATCTTCTCGCCATATCGCTGACAGTAAGTACCTTTCGTAAGTCAATGCACCTAATCATACCCTCCATGTTCATTTGCCTGTGCTAACTGAAGATTAATATCTATTCCTCTAATAATTACCGTTCGACATACGTCGACGTAAACTTCTCCCACAAAAGCCGTGATCACAGGATCTCGAGCACAATCTAGAGAGATTATATCTTCATTAGTCAGAGTTGGAACTCATCCTCCTCAGTATCGGAGATATAGAATCGAAATTTAGAATGACGGTTTGGAATATGCGTACAAAAACAAATATATATATATAATACTTTTAAATTTTTATTAGCGATTTCTATTAACCTATTTCTGATCGCCTAAGTTTTAGGCTTACCATTTCTAAAAATATCTAAATCTAATAATATAATATAATCTAAATAATAATTTGGTATTTGTAACAATTCTAAATATTCTATTTATCTTCATTCAGAACATTTTATTGAAATTAGGGATAAAGATATACAAAAATTAAATAAAGTGAATCTTAGAGCTATCTTCCCGAGTTTATAAGTTAATTTTTAAGGAATGCGTATCCTATATTACATTTAAATAATTATAATGAACAATTCATTGAAGTACTCAAATATAAATACATTGACCAATTCTAATTAAACTGAATTCTGTGACAGAAATTTGTACCAATTAATTTTTTAAAATATTTAATATCCGCACACTTTGAGAAAATTATTCAGTGTTGGAAATAGAACATAATTATGTTACACTGCTATCTATTTTTATTGGGATATTATTATTTATTATTATCATTCGTCGGAAGACACCTTTTTGGATGTTAATGTACACTTAAACTCTTTCTAATTAATAAGCAAATCGAGCGCTCGAATGGATTTAACTGTGGATCGATCCGATAGTCGATGAAAAACAAAATTCGATGAAATGATATTTCCAACTCGGGATTTGGGAAAAATTAATGAAAATTTTCGAGAGATTTGAAAGGAGAGGTAATTACCCAAGATTGGGAATGCTGAAGACGCCTATTCATCCGTGAGATGGATTGTGAGGTCGAAATGAAACCGTTAGAGAGAAGCCCAAAAAGAATCAAATCGCATTCTTGCGACCAAACGAAATCTGTCAAAATTCCACATAATTACAGAATCCCTTTTGGAAAAAAATACGAAGAAATGGGCGATAAATGTCGCATTATGGAGAAATAAATTTGCTTTGAAACGCAGTATTTCAAACGTTGATTATTGCATTCTAAAAAACGATAAAAGACAATTCCTTTGCTCTCAAAGCTAACGTTTTATGGAGAATTTCCAATTAACGAGAAATGAAGCAAATAAACGGACTGAAAAGGGACAACATTTCTATGGTTTATTGAGAATCGATTTTGGGGTCATTAATGGCTCCTTCGTATTATTTCTCTCGTTTTCTACTTACCTTTCTAATCTTCTTAGAAGATGTTTTCCTAATAGGGGGAGCTTTGATCTTTGCATCAATCACGCGCCTTTCCCACAGCGGATATATTTTCCCCAAGAATAGAGTTTTTTCTTTTCGATGGGAATTGCTGAAAATTATATGAGCCATTTCCCTTCCAAAACGGCCACTCCACGGATGACGTAAAACTTTCATCTGATTTCTACGAAATCCGTTTATTCCGCGGAGATATATATATAATTTCGTAATTCGACGATTATTCCTTTTAAATGAAAGCAATTTAATGGAATTATTAAGTGAAAATACAATTTGGGTCTGAATTCAGACTTCTGAATGACGTTTTAACGATAACAAGTGAGTTAAAATTCAAAACTAGCTCATTCATTCACTGGTGAATTCGCATTTAAAATTACAAATTTTATATATAATTAGGATTGACATAAAATTCGTAACATCGAAATCAAAAAAGAAAAGCTAAGTTAAGAAAAGATTAAAGAATAATATGCAAGTTACCTAATTTGTATAAAATATTTTTGTGCGGAAAGCGTTATTTTCATTGAAATATCTCAAATCTTTGCCCTTAAGTTTAAAATATTGCAAATGAGAGGATAACATAAAATACTGCTACCTATTATGAGGATAAATAGAGGAATAGCTATGACAATTACGGATTGAACTTTTTTACAGACATATTGATATTTTTCTTAATCGATCATTCTCGATTAAAATATTTTATTTTACGATTCAAATAATATCACTCTCATGAAACTGCTGATTCATTTAAATCCTTTAATTTCCAATAATGTTCCAAGGTTAGTTAAAGTAAATCATTAGAATTTAAATATAATATGTTTAAATTCATAATTCCCATTCCTAAAAAGGAATTCATGAGGATGTGTAATAATGGGATATCTCAAAAAGTCATTGAAATTTTTTTCCGTAAAGCGAAGAAGTCAATTTTAAGTCTATTTATGCTCTTAGAATCTAGAATTCAAAGCTACAATAGTCTTGTTTCAAATACAGGTCTTCTAATAGTGGTGTGAATGATTGAATTAGCACCATAATTAGACGGTGTGTAGATGAGCCAAAATATTGTATATCTTTGTACCGTTTCATGAATTCGCTTCCCATAATTCCCTCCGTGGCCACTGGTCGAGCATTCGATCTCATCACAGGCTGTTAACATCAACATCCGAGAGGGTATGTGATAATTAATTTTCTCATTAAGCGGGCTATTATCAAGCTACCTTTCATTTTCGAAGATAAGGGGGTTGTCGTATAAGATGATTTAATGTTATAAACCCAGGTTTGCAATCACATTGTGTGCGGACCCTTTAGGAAATTACATCGACCACAGACGCCATTTCCAATTAATAACACGAACATTATCTTAAGAAAACTGCTCCCTTTTGAGGAATTTTTCGTGGATACTTTTTATTAATAGTGAAATGTAGAAACCGTTTTGTATCTCTGGAAATCTTTATCAAAAATAAGATCAAAATAATAAAAGTATAATTAAGAAAGTAATAAGAGGGATTACTTTCCTCTACGTAAATATATGATAGTATGATATAATAAGTAAGTTATGAGAATAAGTCTCCGATATATATTTAGGATAATACACTAAATTGATTTGATTCTGAAGAGTTCATTTCTTAAGACTTCGTTTGCTTAAATAATAATTCAAAAGATTACTAATGTATTTCTCTAGTTATTTTCAAATAAGGTTACAAATATTCGACCATATATATTCTTTAATTGGGCAATGCTAATAATTTGAGGCACATTATGATCTGAAAATATCCGATGAGGAATAGTGAATTATGCTCTCAACTCATCTAAAACCACTCCACTGTGTTGTATGGACAAAATTTGCTACAATTCCTAGAGTAGTACATATCTCTGGACTTCTGTATCGTTCATCTATTTACGTGACAAATATAAAAGTGATTTATTGCGAGAACATGTTCGCCGGAATTTTCTGCTGAGACAGAGAAAAATCAACCTCTGCTTCAAAGTAATATAGAATAAACTTGTCCGTTCAGAAAAGACTGCAATATGTGCTATATTATTTATCTCTCTCTTCTGCCTCTTTACCCTGTCCTTGTGCTCTTAAAGGTTCGCTAGGGTATTATTTCTTTCCTCCAAATTATGTGTGTGCTGTTTGTGACAGTTTCATATTGGGAGAGCAAACAGCGGGTTCAAGGCTAAGGAGGGTTGATGGACTTGAAATGCCAAAGTATAAAGTGATGGTAAACTGAAGCGAATAAATTACGAGAGATAAAAAGTAACTAAGAGAGAAACTTTCTCCGAATAGAGAACTTATAGATCACTATCTTTGGCTCGGATACAAAACGTAAATTATTAATCCTCAAGACAACATGTTACGATATATAGATACACAAACCTACAACTCATAAATTAAGTTTCTTTACTTCTTTGATAGATACACGTGCGAGTCTCATGAAATGCTCTAAAGCTAGGATACCACTCTTTTTGAATTATACACATAATCTATCTGTAAACTCTGATTGGGCTATGATGAAAAATCTATAGAAAATCTTCAAGCTGATTTCTGCTTCCATAGATATCTAATGGATAGAAATATTACAATCAGAGGGCGAAATAAACAAACGAGTATACAATGAAGAACAAGAATTTTATGATTTCTCACATGAAAGAAATAATAAAAGGCACGATAAAATATGTATCTTCTTAAAAATGTTGATTCCTATGTTTTGTTGATAGTTAATTTCTTTTAAACTAATTTCTATACAAGGCTTGTTTATATCTTAAAAATCAATAGGTAGAAAGACATTAATATTCAATAGTCACAGGTTGAAATAGTAACACCATAGTAACGACCATTTTGACACCTCATAAGAAGCATATTATAAATAGAGGAACAAAGATCGTCATCTTTGCTTCAATTCACGGAAGAGGGAATTAACGCGTTCATGTGAAAAACTTGCGATGATGTGTGACCTCCCGTAGGTGCAATTCGGCCCTTAATGCGATGTGTGGCAGAAAACGGGTCGACACGGATAATATTGATCGCAAGTTGGCTCCTTTCACCTGCGTACGGGAAGCGTAAGTGTGATCCCAAAAGGGATGAGAGATATAAATAAGAGAGGAGACTAAAAGTCTAATGCGAAATAGAAAGTCGATTGGACTATCCGGGGAAGAGCTAAGGATGGTCTGTTTCGGTAGTTCAACTGATTCCAAAATGACACCTGGATTAGCGATGTGTTGCCCGGATACCTGCACTTCCAGTTTCACTACTAAGAAACAAATGCCATGGATCGATGGAAATTTACTTAATAAACTTTAATTATTTTCTGTTAAAAGATGATGTTTATTTTAAGAGATGATTCGCTCTTTAAATTTCCTTTATGGATATTAGAAACAATCGATTTTTGTTGTTTTGAGGTTGAAGATCTTGTATCGTTATAAAATGCGGTGTATTAAGTTTGATGTGTGACTATTATATGAAAGAATAAATGACGACTGAGATAAAAAGAATTATAATAACCTAATTTTGGATGATTTAAATTGCTCCTTTAATTCCGATTCATGTCTTTTTCACAGCGATGTAGAATTAAAATTGAATATTCGCTATTTAATATCACAATTTCCATAACTTATATAAAATAAAATTACGTTTGAATTAAAAAATCAATTTATGAAATAGTAAATTGTTATTCATTTCTTCTTTTATCAATCGTCACGTATAATGAGATTTAACTTGTAAAAAGCTATTGGAAGGTTTATTTAAATATAACATTCATATAGTAGTAGAATAAATTCTTATTTTTATCCTACTTTTTATTGATAGAGGTATATCTTTTTATATTTTATTCTTTTCTTATTAATAATTTAATTAACCCTTTCACATTTTCATTAGGATATTTATGCAATACTCGTAAATAAATTGGAACAGGATATAATCTAGGAATGTCCAGTATATCATCCAGAACGGGTTTATTAACTATCCGTGATCAGTTCCGATCCCTAGATCTCCTTTAGAAAAGCTTTGCCTAAAGAGATTGACTGGGGAGGGTTTAATCTGACTAGGAAATATTAAGAGTGAATTAGTTTGAACTTTCTAGAAAGATAAAGAAAGCCTACCTATAGAATCACAAACACTGCATACATAACACCTTTATAGCAATCAAAAGCACTCATCTATAATTATCTCCTCTCCTCTAGGTATCTACTAAGATAGATATTTATGCATGCAATATTTAGGACTAAATCGCCAAGAATATTCGTTCAACAGGTGATCTAAATTTCTCCTTCACAAGAACGAAACCTGTTAAGCGAAGGTACACTTAACATCTTGAGTACTTCGAACTGGGAGCAACGTAATCGCATGGGCTATAAACTCCATTCTCAAATGGTATGTTCCCATGAGATACTGTAATAAAAAGTTTACAGGCTATGCGATCAAGTGGAAACGAGTAAGTTTCAAGACCTAAGCGTGGGAATTCTTGCTCTATTAAAAGACTGTAAAACTTCACAGATATTATCCATTTTCGAACTAGTTGTCTTCATAAAAGTTTAATATCTTAAGGAAGGTGAAAGAGTTATTAAATTGAATACTGTATGAATGAAGAACAGTTAAAAATAATGAACAGAGAAACTTAAAGAGCGGTGAAGGATAGAGAAAATATACGTAGCGTATTAAGACAGTTGGAGTGCGTTAGAAATTTAACTTTGACTTAAAAGTTTGTCTGAGATATTTATCAATGAGTTTTCCATATTTTTGGCTAAACCTGCACATAAATAAAATATAAACTTATGTGTAAAATTATAATGCTGAGGTTATGCAGAGATCACAATTTAGATTAGAATTTAGAAAATGCTGTTCAGATATTTACCTCATAATAAATAATAAAACTTCCATCCCATATCTGTCTTTGATTATTTACACGAATAAAAAAAACATATATCGTTTATTTCAGATGAGCTAAATTTACCAACTTATAATTATACCTTTACTTCTCGATTGCTGTAATTATTACAGAGATATTTCACAACTGATTATAAATTTATTCCTTCTCTTTAAGTATATATATATATATATCCTTTCAGCAAGTAATTTATATATCTTTAATTATATTCCTTCTTCGCCCAATGAAAATGATTCTCTCAATCAAATCTAAATCGTAAGGACATTGATTTATTTCGAATATCTCTTTAAACGATAGAAATGATTTCGTTATCTCAACCGCCATCCATTCTTTTAAATCCTCGGGTGAACTACGGAGGAGTGATTCCGATCAAAGGTCTAATCTTTGCCATAACGAAGGCGTGAGCTAAAAGAATTTCCCGTTTGCTTTCCTCTTATATAATTCACACGCCATCGATACCATCCTCCGCATCACTCCACCCTTACGAAATACTCCCTTTATATCTGCCTTCATTTATCGCTGGGGCCTTGAACTCCTTCCGATAATCATTAATTCCTTCCCTCGTATTCGCCAAAGTTCCTTTGGTTCATTACCAACGTCGAGAGAGGAAACTGCTTATGGTAGTCGCTAAGGGTTCATTACTCAATACCTTCGAGGAAACGTAAGTTTCCGAAGCCGTCTTTTGAATTCGATGAAAAAGGATCCTAAAAAGAGATTCATTTTCATCGAAGTTTTCATTCGAAAATGCGTCAAAAGAGAATAAGTTGATATTATTTCTATTCTTTCGAATTGGCTATCGTACAAGTATGAATGCTTTCATAACGATTTATTCATAAAAATAAAATGTTGAGAGCATTTAATCATTTATCTCAGAGATTACTTATTTTACGCTGCACTGCTGAGTTTGAATTAATGCATAATTTTAGAATTATTTGATGCCACTATGATGAACTAAGATCATCTAAGGTACGTGAATATATTAAGGTATAGAACTGTAACTTAAAAACGCGGGGCTAATATAAGCAACGATGCATAAATTTCAAGAGACCGTGTCAAAACAGTAGAGCCACGAGTTTTACACTTAAGCAAATAGACATTCTGAAGCGGGATTCTTTTTTAGAGCTCGACATAACGCAGTGACATCTCTTTCCCTGGTGGTGGCCCAGTAAACATTTAGCAACAGATATACCCCGACATCGAATCCATCTGCACAAATTAGTGCTAATTGACGCGAATCCGCTTTGAGGGCACTCGACCTACATTCCAAAGGGCGATGCAGCAGGTAGTAGACTCAAGGCGTTAGCCTACTTTCTACGCGTCAAAGAGCAAGATTTATCTTCTCTCCCTAATAAATCAAAGGAAATTTGCCCGAGAATTCAATTCGAAGTGCAAGGCGTCCGTTGCTAAATTAAGAAGGATGCGATAGGATCTTTGTCCTAATTTTTACGCTTTAAATTCTGAACACTCGTCTTTATCGATGAACAGCGAATTAAGAATAAAAACAAGACTATTTTCAGGGATCATGGATATAAATATTCATTGGATTACTTGTCGGTTAAGATCTCTTAAATATTCTGTCTTCTTTTTTGCGATCTTCATTCATAATTCAACAGCTACGTCTTGTAAATGCATGAAGGTGATTCATGTCATTCCTGCCATGGGTTGCTCCCTTCATCGTTAAGTCAGTGTTTAATATTTCGTTCATGACGAAACTTTTTACTCTCAGTTTTATTAGAGTATTTTATTTCTCTTAAGCTTTTTTTATTTCATATTAATTTTGAAATAACTCTCATTTAATGTAGACATTTGGTTTGACAAAGCAATAGATTTCATCATTGACAATAGTAGGTACCTCAGATGACAAACAACAGCTAGCAGGATTCCAATGCACTTATCAGTAATGTAAGAAGACAATTATGGAATATTATTGAAGTGATAAATACCCACTGAATCTAGAAGAAATTTCGAATGATACGCCGTAATTAAGATAAGATCAGGGACTGTACCCTGTAGTTTTAAATCGTACTGAAGAAGATGGGATTGGTTTGGGAAAGATATTGACCATATAATAAGCTTTTAGTTATTCTTGGAAAATAAGTTACAAATTTGTTTTTCCTTAGAATATATTAATATATTGAAATTTCCATATTTATCATCCAAATATATATTATCCCAGCAAGATAAAAAGTCTCCTAGTCCATATATATTCTAGGAGATTATTATTTACTTTGGTCCATAAGAGTACAAACAGCATCAGCAAAAGGGGTTTCATATTTAATGGAATCAACGGAAGTCAATCAAATTCCAGCAAGTAAATTTCCGGTCAATTGAGGATGGTAATATCGACATGTTCGCTTTGAATCCAAGAGAAATGTATGCCGACCGCAGTTCACACGAAGAGCAGATGTAACCAAAAGTTGCAATTGGAAATTGTATAAATGTGTTTCAGACTTTGTGTGGCCAACGTCCAAGTTCCATTAGCGAAACAGCGTTTTAAATGCATCGACCCGTGACGTGGAGTGGACAACTGAGATCAAAACAGCGTATTCAAAATGGAGAGTGAAAAAAAGTCGTAAAATGTCAGAGGGGTTGAATGCGGACCTCTCTTCCGGCCACTTATTTGCGACCCATTTGACTATCCGGGTCGAGTGCAACACGTGGTAACGCATGAGAATTAATCGGATTTAATTATGATTACAATTTATAACTAACTATTCGTTCGATTCTCATACGGATTTTCTACCAAAATCTGCCTCCAAACTCTCTCATATAATTGGGACGTCATATCACCGCTGAGCTATTAATCAATCACGAAGTTTACTCAGAGCTGGAAATTGAATAGCACTGGCCGTTAATCCGTCTAGTTTAAACGTGATTACTTTATGGAAATGACCTCGGAATTGGGTATTGAAATCTCTTCATCGCATTCGAATACGCTATGTAGTGTCGACAGTTTTAAATGTATTCCAGAGTTATGTTTTATCATCCTGGATTTTGCATAACGAATAAAAACGTACTTAAAACAACATCAGAGCACATCTGAAGTTAGATTTAGCAAAACAATCGATGGAAAGAGCTATTTAGATACTGGTTAAATCCAACTTTATAATTAGAAAGATATCATTTCAAAACATATTCCTATTCAGCGTGTATATATAATCAGGCTAACATGATAGACATTCGGCTATGACCTAGTTTCCTCTTAATAATTCTGATTATAAAATACAAATATCCTTCGCTTAATTCACTTTGGTTAGGGTTAAAAAAGCAGAGTGTACATATTCAACACTGATACCGATGTGGACTATAAACCTCTTTTTCCAAGTATACATTAATCCTGTATGAAAGATATTGATCCTGACAGGAAATCTTTTTATCTGGATAAACTGTCTACAGACCTCTTGAAAGATAATTTTGTTAACGATCTACATTTTCAAATTAACGCGAAATAAAATTTGACGGTGAAACTTCTTCCAGCGGTTTTTCCTCCCAAAATGTAATACTTCTGTGTATTCTGAGAGCTTCAAAATATTCTTGAATTTCTCGGTTACAAAAGGTCTGAAGTATAATTAAAATTCGAAACCCTTTCGCTTGCCTCATTAATTCTTTTATCCTCTTCTCTATCAAACTCACCCTTTTGTGTTAGGATACCCGATGCCCGTAACATTTTATTTTGGGGATGAAACAAACTTTAATGCCTCAGTTTTGGAAAACAATATGGAAAATTTTCGCCTTCAAACAAATAATTATGTTCGTAGGAGTATATTGATGACGATGCTTTAAAACCCACACAAATGCTCTCCTGTTTCGATACGGGTAATTCATTAATAAAAATCAGTTATACATTATAAAAATATGATAGAATAAGATGAATTCATTAAGATTTTAAGAAGAAAAAAATTGTCTAATATTATTTATAATAATTATGTATAATCTAAGAGATATTTATTATACAAGGAACCTTGCTGGTGAAGGAAATGGGAAAAACTATCATTTTCTTCCAACATATACATATGGTAGTATAATACCGTGATCACAACTGATGTTTTTACATTTCTTTACATAAAATAGGCTACTTGAAAGGTCTTAAATCCCCTAACAAAATCCAGCAACGAATGTAGACGACAACGTATAAAAGAATAGAATGAAATAATGATAAGAACTAGAGATAGTTATTTTGCAGTATATATTATTTTTTAAGAACTATTAATTTAGGTCACGAGCTGCCTGACTTTGATTGATAATTTTTTTATTCCAGCATTTAGTCGATTTTATTCTTTGCACATAAATGGAATTGGTTGGAAATGGTACTTTCGATTTCGATACAGTTGAATTGTTTCTTTAGGATACTACAAGACTTCGTCTGCCGTTCGTTTGTATTGGCAGCAAAAATAATTAGGAAATGGAATATGTAAGAATGAAAAATAAACAAAGCAAACCAAAGCATTGGTTAAATGTTTTAACCTTCTTATCTTTTATATTTATTGAATAAATTGAAGAGAAGTAAAAAGTACAGAATGAAACCAAAATCCAGTGTTGAAATAATTCTCTTCATTATGTCGTGTGGGTTCTCTAGCAACAGGTGCGTTTCCATGGAGATATTACCCTACTGCTGCCAGTCAAGATTCCGGAATCCATTCAACTAGCATTTAAATGCTCATAAATATTCCCTGAATATGGAGTTTTGAATTGGTACTTTTAAGTCGGATGAAAAAATCAAGAAAGAGTACCTAAACAGCATTAATTTTAATTAAACAATTGAAAATCTAAATTCAACTATAATAAATAAGTGATATAATAAAATAAATATAAAAAATCAATTTTTAACTGCTTTTAGATGATTGCATCTCTATTTATATTTAACTTTGAAAATATTTATTATTATTATTAAATATCATTATTTAGATCCAAAATGAAAACCGTGCTACAAGCAATATGCATGGGATGTGCAATATATATGGGATTATAAAAAACCTTGTTTATCCATCGCGACAATTTTGAAACTATTCAATAACACATATTTAAATATCTAACTACTTATAGGGTTTCTGCATAAAGAAAAATCTTGTAATGCAAAAAGAAATAAACTAGAGAAATAGAAGCACAATCACCATGTCCACTAATATTTTAGCTAATATTTAATATTCAAACCACGTTAAAATGACACGTTTATGGAGGAAAATTAAAAAAAGATTAATTGTGATTTATTACATTTTCGTACATATAAACACACTTTCATTCTTTTTTAAATATTTTTTTAAATATTTCTTGTAAAAGATGTTAAAAATATCCAACATATTAACTGAGCTATTCTGTATAATTATTCGCAATTCAGTTCAATTCTGAACAAATGGAACATAAATAATTTCCAAATTCTTTTATCGTAAAACTTTCCAAATAATTAATATACAGATATATATATATATATTTATGTGTATAGGATAATAGGATAAATTTCCCAATGTAATATTTGCATCTATTTGTAACCATGGTGACGAAGCAACTCGTACCTCACTCACTCACCCGAAATAATCTTAGCATTTTGACGTTCTTCAGTTCATTGAAGAACTGAAGCTTCTGTCGTTTTCAAACGCTTGTCATTTAAGCCTTGGAACAATGTTTTAGCTGTTAACATCACAAATGTGTGCTCAATAGCGAATTCCTTTCGTAGTCAATTTAATTTTTGGTGGAAAAGGCGGACCTAGAGGGAGCGAGGAGTCCTTTGTCTGTCAAATAATGGCTGACAACAATGAAAGCGTACCGAAGAGCATTGTTATGGTTTTAAGTGAAGTCCAGCGTTCACTCATTCGCTCTTTTCACTTCCAGAGACTCGTCTCCATGAACTGGAATACGCCAAAGCACTGAGAGATAAACTGCATGTCCACCATGTTACATTCCGACTTTAGTAAAACGCCTATATTATGTAAAGGTGGACGATTTCATTGGCTTTTGAGATATGGATTAACAGTCAAGGATATGAGAGTGAAATAAAATATAAAATTTTTATTACAATATATTTAATCTAAATAATTATGTCCTACCCCTTACGTTAAAATATCGCTTATTACAATTCCAATTTCCGAAACATCTACAAAACGTTAGCTCAAAAGTTTTCAAACTATTCTCTTTCGTAAAATCAAGCTAATAGCAAAACGGAAACTGTAAAAAAATATTTAAGGATTTTAACAACCTAAACACGATTTTTTTCATTTTAGAAATGCATTTCAGATAATTCCAAAAGTAATATATGCATACATTTCTTTGATACTAAAACAATAAGGTCCTATGTCCAGACACTGGTAAAAATCTATAAAGAATAATTATTCATCGAAATTGTATCACCTCAGTAATTTTTTTTTCTTTCTTTAATTACGAATGTAGTTTCTTTTTTAATTAATAATGAATTCTTTCGCTCATGAAGAATCGAGTTTATACCGGTAAATCTGAAAAATAAAAAGATGTGTATTCACACTGGGAGTAAAGAAATTAAATTAAATAATTAATAAGAATTAAAGAATTACAGTTAAATCTTCTTTTAAGATTTCTTAGTCGAAACGCTATCAAACTTGTATGACAATTAACGACAATGAAAAATTACAAATAATTTCCAATAGGAGTGCTATTATAATTCATAAAAAACCCTTAATACTTTACTCTTATATACCTACAGCGGTATACACAATGGTGATACAACCATCAATCGATATCCCTCTCTAAAACTACCGGTGTAAAGTAAGTTTATCATCTCACTTTTCATAAAATTAAATTTCCTTGGAACGTTTCAGGCAGATCTTTCCTTTTGTGTATTCCTTTTGATAAACGAGAAATATTTTTGCACGATAATTAAAAAAAGCACAGCAAATAGATTTAGTTTCTCTTTTGGATTTCAATGAATAGGATATTATAAAATTCACATTAAATACTAAAAGATTTATGGATTTAAAACATCAGAATATAACAAAAATTCTGGTTCAGATTATTTGATAAGTACATTATCATATTTTTGTTAGAGAAATTAATGCCTTATAATACGTTTTCTTACATAGGAAAATAAGAATTTAAATCGAATGGGATTGAAAAAAAAGGATGTTATGCTATCAATACTTTAAGGTCTAAGAAAAAACGATGAAAAATAGTATATTTCATTCAATTCTATCTATATCTATTAATATTATGTGGAATTAACGGAAATCTTTCACTTCCTATTCCTACAAAATAGTCGTATGTAAATCAAAACAGTAGAAAAATTCTTTCCACAAGTAAATAAGCTATTTCCCGGAAAGAATACCATTTGCCAGCTAACAATTTTTAAACATCAATTGCTCTTTGGAAAACCATTCAATAAGCGGAGAGCTTTTTGCAGAACAGCAGCATGATGATTCATCCCTCCGATGCTTCCAGTTCTGCATCAAAGAGCGAAAATCCTCATTTCATCCCTTTTTGGATCAAAAAAAGCCATTATTGAATGCGAAGCTTCCAATTCAACCGGTGAAAAAAGTTTGCGAACGCGTTCCCAGATTCGCATGGCAACGCAAATACACAAAGAAAACAAAAAAGGCGAAAGACGAAAGAGGGAATAGGACATCTGAGGAACGGCGAAGTAATCAAACGGACGACTAATTCGTGGTCGCACATGCGACCCTAAACGAGGGAATCTGCGTCGCTCAATGCGGAGGCCCTGTGGCACACAACGCCGCGGCGGAAAAAGGCAGAATCTCTCGCAATGGCGCTAGCAGGAGAATTTTGATGAGTTTGCGAGGATATGCTTTTTGGAGGTCTCGCAAAGTAATTGTTGCCATTTGGGAGAGGCTCTTGGATGTTCCTCTCAGAAAGGAGGACGCGTTTGTTATCGTTCCATATCCTTAAATTTATTACGCGCGAGTCCGTCGTTTGTTTTTCAAATTACTGCTGACGAAACATGCTATTGTTACTTGGTACGCGGTTTGAACTCGTCAAAGAGATATCACACCATCAATTTCTAGTACTTTTTTGAGAAATGCTAGAAATCTACGAGTGAAATGTTTCGCTATCCATCTTTAAAAGTAGCAAGTATGAAGCATTAATATTATTATACAAGAAATATTTTCAATTTTTTTCAATTTTCTGATAAATATTTTGTAGACATATATGATACGATACTTTTGCTGAATGTACCAGAAAATACAGAATCGATCTTTAATTCTTACTGTGCCCCTCCACATATAAGCAATGCTTTAAAAATGAAACAGCAATGGTCAGTAAATTCAGTCCCTTTCACCCGTTGCCTGGACAGAGGCGGCAGAGCGTGACTACGTAAGCCCTTTCCACTTCAGCAGGGGAACACCAAACACGGAGTCGTGGGAAACTGAATTCGATCCTAAATCCACAATTATGGGAAAAGCAAAGAGAGAAATTAAAATAGTATGAGCATTATGCTTTCATTAAGGTCAATATCACGCATTCGTGTTCATTTCTTTGAACGAATACAAGAAAGTAGCGCTATCCAAGTCTTCATCATATATTCGATTTTGGGAATATTTAAGGAGAATAAAAGATGGAATACAATTAGTGATTTATGGATTCTGATAAAAACTAAATAAAATGAACAATGAATATCATAGACGCCAGACAAAAAAATGAAATTCGTATTATTTTAAAATAAATATTAAAATACATTATAACATAATACCATAAAAATCCTTATGGTATTTATGATAAATCTAGAATGGCATTCTAAACCTATATAAACATTGTGCACCTTCTAGAAAGAACGTGAAACTAAAAACCATATGAAAGACAGTGTAAACGTATGATTTATTTATTAGGAGTATTTTCGTATCGTAGATTACACTAAAATACAATTTCGTTTCGTTTGTATATTTATAAAGTAATATAAGAATTAATAAATTCTCGCTTAGATGAGCTAATATTATTACGAAATATAATAATTTTATACGAAGGATTAACAGCATTTAAACTATAAATGAGATACTTAAGCTATTTATAAAACACTTAATGTCGCTGTTAGGATAAAAATGCTTAGAATAAATCTGTAGGTACAACTTAGAACTTGCAATATAAGCGCGCAAAAATTACCTAGAAATGAGGGCTCATTTCAACGCGAGACGAATTGCAACATCGCTTATAAAATCCTCCTTCGTTTAACGCGCGTGAATTTCCGGATAACGATTCCTTGGATAACGTTCCGCTAGTTGGCTAAGGTTAAGTAGAACGACCTTTCCATAACCTTCAAAGCTCCACACTCCATGCTCTGCGACGGATATCCTCAACCGTCCCATTTTACCGCTGAGCTTCCCGTATCGCCGCATTCAACGACCGGAGCGAAAAACTCTGTGTGGCTTACTTTAGAGGCCTTTATTTTGGGGGTAATTTTCGTTGTAGGAAGGTCATCTCGCACTTTGGACGGAGATACAAGGGGGAAAACATTGCGCAATTTCGGCCTTACTGTTTTTATTAAGGGCGTGTTTTTTGCTGCCTGACGAAGCCAGTTGCTCTCTTAGATGTATGGGCGAGAGTTTGCGCGCCACTTTATTAATGCTTCGAAGTAAGGATCTCTTTCACTATCAGATACTCCGTAATTAAGAGAGTATGTCAGTCGGTATACCTTTTCATTCCTTTGGCATTAATGCATATTTAGGTTTAAGGACTTTGAATGTTTAAAATATTAAACTTTTTTATATTAAACGTTTTCCTGAACGAGTGCTTATACTGCATAAGCAGTGTTAAAGAATTATTTTTTCGTTTACGTCGTAAATTACGATGAGTTGATTAAATACGTTTACAACCAAGTTTACGTTATATTTTTAATAAAACTTTGGGTGAAATTTCACGGTGAATGTTTGAAATTCAGTCACTGGTAAACAAAATAAGAACATATAAGCAATCTATCAGTAATTTTTAAAAAATTATGGAACTAAGATGAATTATTATTTTCCTTACCGAAAATAAGAAAAATTTCATTTAGATGGTACGGTGAGTGTAAAAGGTGTAGAGAAAGTTTTTGTTCATGTAATTTTATCTACAATCTTTAAATGTTAAATAAAATAACGAATTGGAGGAGTGAATAATATAAAATGCTGAAAGTTATATTTGTAAAACGTTCTAAAAAGTGCTTCTTCAAAATCTCAACAGCGAATAAGCAGCATTACCTATCCTTTTATTCGCGATATACATATTTTTTTCTTCTCATGATCAAAATTAATTATCTTAATTAATCCAATTAAAGTCTCCCACTCTCAGCAATTAGCATGAAATAAATATTCAGTTTAACATTTACTTCCGTAAATGTTGCTGTACATTTATTTACAACTCTTGAATTCTTTACGAAATATATGTTGCCATACTGACGATCATTTACACAATATATGCTAAGTAGATACAAAACATAAACTGTCTGAAAGCTAGATCTTTTTACGACAAATTAGAACTTTTCTCATATTTCTTAAGCATACGTCGTAAATCAAGAATTTAGCACTTTCTCAAGAAAGAGATAAAATAATTTCTAAAGACAATTTGCAACTTCTGGTAACAAACCGAAAGTGCAAAGAAGAATTCAGAAGAAGAACAAGTTTAGAAGCTTTACATCACTTAACTTGGCTAAGCGTAAGTGAAGAAGATGTTGTTTTGGGTCGTGAAAAATACGTTTGTAAAAGAGCTTCTCTTATAAGAAGAAGGTATGCTGCTATGGGAATGCTATTCTTTCAACTCATTTATTTGCCAAGATATTTTAATAGTAGAGCTTCTTCTTCTTACAGCGCTTCTTAACATCTTCAGTCTCTACAATCCATTCGCGATTATGCTGAATTAAGACAATTACTTGTTTGCATTCGCATTGAAACTATTACAGAAATGTGAACAAATCTATACTCCAAAAGTGGGTATCGATATTAAAAAATTTGCATGACTAGCTTCACAAATCATTTGCTCGTTAACATGATAAAATCACTAGTATAGAAATCTTTCACTTTTAGCGAATTTCAACTATTCGTCGTTGTTTACAACTTCATGCAAATGTAACTGATCTTTCTTGTTTCGATATTTTATCCCTAATCTTCCATTAGTGTGCAATTAATTTAAGTGGTCTGCATTCCTTCTTTCGGGAAATGGTCACGTGATTCCAATCGTTTTTGTAGCCATGGAAATTTCGATGAGAGATATCCCTTTCACCCGTTACACTTGGGAATCACAGCTTATCTTTACTCCACTGAATATTCCATTTACGTGGAACTTTATCGTCCCAACGTTACTTATATACATGCATGTTTTAATGTATTCAAAGTGGAAAAAATCCATGGCTGAATGCTTAATAATTTCCAAAATTCGAGTTTGATCGTTTTGCCGTTGGCGGAATGACAACTTTCGTCTCCATTCAGAGGCCATTTTGGGGCTGAGGAATGTTTAAAACGTGTGCTTCCTTTTGCCAAATTTTCAATTTTCTAAAAAGTTTTATGGATTTAAAGAGAATGAGGTATTTCTGAATCAATGTCCTACCTAAACAAAGAACACGTAAGAAGACTCGTGATAAGAGAATAGTAAATTTCGTCATCAATAAATATGTGAAAGAGTTTCAATTAAAAAATATTCTCCGCATTACTTATTCAAGAAGAAAAGTAATGCAAATCCGCAATAGTCCTATTTGGGATGTTTACAAAGAGATATTTCTTTAAGAATCGTTATGTAACTTATGTCGTATTGTTATTTTTTCTTTATTATAATGTGATAAATATATTTACCTTTTCTTTCCTAAAATCCATCTTTTCTTAGTTTTACTATAGATTTTTCATAAAATGTTACTGCTAAACTCTCTCGCAATGGAACTATACAAGAAATGCTACTCGGAGATTCTCACTTATTAAGTAGACTTATCCTCTTAAGAGCATCATAACTCTCAGAAGAATGCTTGAGGAAACACCTTCACTATTAATCCTGCTCAATAGTATTAGATTCAAAGTAAAAAAAATGTTAAACTAAAGGTATATCGAAAAATTCTTTGAAATTATGAATGTTCAAGAGCATATTTACGTTCTAAATTGTAAAGATATCGAGAGAACCTGCTTTAACAACCTATTCTCCGTTTTTCCGTTGTCAAGGATGTGAAATTCTGAATATTAAAATAATGATATTCCAAGAAGCGAATAAAGGATGAAAAATATTATGTTGTAAATATACGTTGCTTATTTCTTGATAAAACGCGGTAAATGAATTTTAAGAAATTTGAGGCAAACACTGCACACGTATTTCAAATTTCTCAAAACGATAAAATTCAGCTCATTCTTAAATTTCCATGACTTGCACGCATATCTCCTTATTCCCGTGACATCGTGCAAATTTGTGTTGCAAATATTATAGATTCGAAGGAAACCAGTTCAGAGTCATACTAATAAAGGAGGGATCTTATTCATCAATTCCCAAATCTTTTGACGCAATGCGCTCCAGCCTCCGTCGTTATGCCAACGCATTTCGAGTTCAGAAAACATTTAAAATTGGTCGAATCTTCCCTTCATTAAGAGCTAAATCCCCGCCTATACTCTGAATTATTTGCAACCCTTTCCCATTAAAATCCCTGCGAAGAACCTGCAATCGGAACGCACCTGCAGAACCTGACGTTCACTCCTCAGCCAATGGGAGGAATGCCGAAAATAGCCGCTACTTGGCGTAAAGTTTCGTCATTATTTGATCTCGAATATTGGATGTTGTTAAGCCGAGGCAATTTCTCAGAGGGTAAGAGGCGTGCGTATATCTTCGTATTAATCCCACACGAGATTCAATTATATGCCTCGAGCGCAACGCCGCGAGGGCATGCGATAGTGAAGTGGTTGCTCGTAAAAAGGAATGGGCCAAAAACGGTTGGATAAGAACCTCTCGTAATTAAGGACTAAAAGGAAAATTATACCAACTGGAGGTGTGTTCAAAGACTTATTATTTGCCATTTGATGAATTTCTTGTTTCCAAAGTAAACAAATGCAATAAGATGAATCAATGTTTTCATAGAGTTTCCGAGAAAAATAAAAAATATTCATGTAATATTCGTACAGCAATCCTCAAGTACATACATACATTATAATTTTCTTCATTTCCTTAATTAAGTGGAAATGGCATCCGAATTTTCCAATTAAAACTAAATTCTTCATATATACTTTATACACCTGCCTTTATAAATGCGCATCAATGATCTTAATGCATCAAATTTACCAATAGTTAAGTTTACTCTGCATATACATTTCACTAACTATATCTCGAAATCCATTACCTTCAAACGAAATCTACCTTATTTGCTATTTTTATTCTATTACGTAAATTTTCTTTGTCATAAATTTAGAAGATTGCTGGTGAATAATTCAAAAACAATTTATATGCATAAAAATTACCAAAATACTATTTAAAAAATTATAAATAAAATCAGATTATGTAACATTTTGATATCTATAAATTCAATATATAAGTCAATCTATAAATTTCAGATGAAATATATATTATTATTTCGACTATAAGTGAGCAGATAGTTATGTAAATCGATAAATCGAACTCAAATTTTATAAAAATATAAATTAGAATTTGACAATTGTAATTATATTATTCAAAACGTAAATAACAAATGAGCGTCTAAAAAATAAGTCACGTACTCAAGAAACGGAATACTCAATGCTTCTGAATCTATGCTTTCCCCGAAGGATATCGGTATCAAACAAAACAATAGAAATAATATTGATTTCCTAGAAAGGGACGCTCATAGTAGAAACGAGATGGAAATGGATGCAATTTGGATGTGGAATCTGCTTGTCCTCGGAAATTCCAAAAAACCGCTGGGGATTTTTAATTACCTTCAGGTAAAGAGCTCATTTCCTGTCCTCAATACTTTCGAATACCTTTTATGAGATTTCGTTGGCTAGAATGACGCAATCGATACTTTAGTCAATAAGCTGTGAGGCGTATCTCGAACAGGATATTTCACAAAAAATAGTCTCCCATTCTAATCTGGCGAAAGAGGAATCAATATCGACATTTTTAGTCAGAATCCCATCGCATTCCAGAGGAATTCCAGATACACTAAAGTCGGGAAAAATTATCAACGCAGTTTCCATAGATACAAGTTCAGAAATAACCTTTCCTACGTTTCCTAAAAAGGATAGGGAAATTACTTTGATAATAAAGAGTAATGTATACATCGAGATCTAAAATAAATTCAAAGGTTTAAACTGTCCGTTTTAAATAAAATCGCTCTCTTTTTTTATACTGTACATTTATATATTTATGATTGTTATTTAGTTAAATATTTTAATTTATACGTGGAAATCAAAATTAATCCTTTTCTTGAATGGAAGGTACAACACCCCCATATATACGAATAATTAACAATTATTCATCCATTTTGATTGCTAAAAAATTTATGTTTAAATAAGATAATATCATATTTCATGATAATCTTACCCTCATCTAATCATCAAAATATCAAGTTCTTACCTCCCTTAGCTTTCTTTATAAAGTTAAATACGTGCTCCTGATATTTTTAATGCTTTACCGATACTTATTGAGGTTTAGTGTACAGTCTATTGTATTAAAAGATTGAGTGAATTACTTTTGTTTAATCCAAATTATATATGATGTTATTCGAGAAAACCCTATATTGATAACCTTGAGCTCATAGCAAATTGTCCGAAAATTAGAAATTAGTCGAGAATCTAACTCGTGTCCTCTGATTTGACAAAAACGAATAAAGTTGCCATTTATGATAAAAGTGATAAATCGTGAGCCTAAATATCGATAAGAATTCAAACATTATTGATTTTTTCTGTTCTGTGATACGTCAATATATAAATATAAATCTACGGGAAACTTTCTTTTGAGATTAAATATTTCACTTTCAGCACCAAGATCTCTTAAAGAGGGGAGGGTAATATTTTTTAAATACTTTTATGTAAGACGTTTCAATTGAAATCTTGTGATAAATTGGTATTTGTTCGTGATATGTGTAGTTAAGAATAGTAAAAATGTAAACTGGATTTCAGTTTCATAGTAAAGTTAATTTTATCCAATATAGTAAAATCTATCTCTTAACCTTGATCTAACGTCTTCTTAAAGACCAATTTCTGTATCCTTTTATTACGAAAAATTTTTCTTCTGTATTTCAGAAATGGAATATTTCAACATTTAATTCCTTTCTCTTATTTTTAAGACATCTTTCCAGTTTATAATAGCGGCGATTTTGTATAACAAAAACTATAATTAAAATACAATACACCCATCTATAAATATGAATAATATCGAAGTGATAATCTAGAAATAATTTGCGTTATTTTTGCAAGCTAATAATGATCTTCATAGTATATTTATAAAGGGTATACTTTCCATCTTATTCAATTTAATGGAAATATTAACGATATTCCACGTGTATGTTTATTAAATCTACGAAGGGTATGGGATACTAAATGATTTTAAACTCTAAGTCAAACTTTTTTACCATAGCGAATATTGATTTGTGGGATGAACCCAAGTTGTATACAATACAGACACAAGCGCATCCCATGGGCGGAGAGAAAAGGCAGGCCTCATAAAATCGCCGAATGCTGGAAACGTAAACTGGAAGGGAAATTCTTTCTCGCGTCTGAATTCCCAGCATAAACTTTCTCTGTGCCAAAATGTGGGTATTGTTAATGACCTACATTTCCACGAAACTGGAAATGTGTCATCCACTAGAGCATACCTTTTTTATCGATCGAACACTTTCCTTGAGGAGAAAGGCTACAGTCGTCATAGAATCGTCACTTGACCATGTTATTACAATGAAAATATTCATTTAATTTTTTATCTATTTTATATAAATACGTAGTAACTAAAGACATCAAATTGTAATGAAAAGAGGTCGTTTTAAATAAAAATATTAGTTTTCTAGTTTTTACCCCATTTATTCAATTAAGGGCATTCAATCCACACTCATAGATACACATGCATAATTTGTATGTTTTTAATAAAATGTCGAGAGTTACTGAAAGATAATTATAGATATCCGATTGAATGACACTGACAGAGATCAAATTGCAATGGAATGTAAATTGAAAGTTCAAACAGTATTCAAAAATTGACAAAGACATGAAATTGGTGATCGCAAAATTCGATAAATAATGAGAGAATAGAATATGGATGGAATAATACGCACGCAACCCAACCATCATCATTCCGTGATGAAAGCTGTGAAATTGGAAAGCATAAATTCAATGTGGTTTTGATGCAGATACGACTAAATTATTTGATAATTTCGATTGAAATATTACGGAATGATTTCGTTTTAAATTGGCACTGATTGAAAAACCGATATGAAAATATATAATGTACAACTATGTGCAAGAAGATAAAAACATCAAAAAATGAAGATTTATAAATAATAATTAATATTTCCGCTTGAATGATTGATAGAGGATGGGAATATTAAAACTCTCTGATATAGCGGAGAACAGTGTGGGATGAATTTGCAATTATCTCTTTTAAGAATGACGTTTCATTCCAAAACTTTCGAATGGAATATGTTTGTTACAGAAAATATATATATTTTTACACAACCACCGAGAAATTCAAGTTATCGTTCGCGAAGCATTTATAATCCTTATGGTGATTTATTTCTCTTAACTCATACAACACCACGCATATTATAATAATGTCGAATTTTAAGTATAATCTCTAAACTAAAAAGACCAGAATTCTTCTCCGCATACTGCATCATTTCAAAGGGATTCCTTGCTCTGAATTAATAAAAATAATCAAGAGCATAAAGACACAAAGTCAAATTCCAAATATTTTGGAAGCCATCTCAAAAGCTATCGTTATATTTAGAGCTCTTCCGAATATAGAAGACATCGTCTTCCTGCAGACAATTAATTTGATAGAAATCTCCGAATATTTCAAGTGCGAGTCTTTTACGTGTGCGACTCTCTAAATGGACCGAATAATAAAAGGCATATAAATTCAGAAAATAATAAAGGCGAATCTAAAAGGAGCAATAACTGCACCAGCAAGACGGCAGCACAATCGTGGAATTCTCAACCTCTTAATTAATCCCCGGCAGCGTTTCTTCGCAGAGAATATGAAATGGGAGGACGAAAACAATGGTGTGTCACAGAGCAACGTCATTGGTCCGCGATTCTTCTCGCTCCGAGGCAAAAGTAGTTCCGCGGATGGATTCGAAAGCTGACGGTGGCAGTCGTTTCTGCTTTTTGCTACTCTGCATGCCTTTAGGGATGGGAAAAGAATGCGTCGAAGAGGATTCTGTCTTTTGGAGTTGGAGATAAAAAAAGCATGGACTGACACTTTCGAAAGTTAACGCGCCCATCTGTTGAAAGCTACTGATGGTGTCGATTAAGAAGTTGGTGCATTCGTTTCGATCCACATTCGTTTATCAACGGGTCTCTTCTGAAATAACCAACTTTTCAGACTCTGGACTTTGAACAACGAATTTTTTAATGAAAATTTTCAGTGAGAAATTGAGGTCCTTCTGCTGTTCAATCAAAAAAATTTATAAAACATTGTAGCAAATATAATCAAATTATTGCGACAATAAGTTATAATAGCTAAATGTAATTCAAACCTTGACTTATTAAAGAAGTTTAATCCCTCGATCGTTAAAATTATAAATTCCATAGCAAACATACAAGGAAATCATTGACCCATTAAAAGGTACATTTCTACATCTGCACCCATATTTCGCATACTTTTTGGAGATACCTCACTATATTAACACTCAGGAATGAAACTATTTAACGTTTATAAAGACCTCCCTCAAAGATTCAAGATGCTCGTTTTTATAGGCAACGTTATGACATAAACTGACTTTAATGTCTTATTAACTCGCAATTAACAATGAGAGGATAACTAGAAATATTTGAGCTCATTTTATATTAAATATAATGTTCGCTCCATGATGATTTGGAATCAGTTAGTTACACCTCAATGACTTCTAGCTTCTCCTTATTTGTATATTATATTCATGCATACTATATCCCCCCTGCCACACACCGAAAGGTGGCTCGCAGGGTATCTACATAGACATAGAGCATTGTTTGTGTAGATATCTGTTTGCATTTCACAATGATAAAATTAACCTCTCTCACGAACAACATCAGCACACGTTCGTATTATTTGGGTTTAAGAAAATGACTCATAAAGGTATTTAGTGCTCTCAAAACGTAACTAATAAGGATAAACAGTCCGAGAAATTTGTTCAAACGAGTAAATAAAAATTAAAAGCAATTAATCATATTGTATAGATTAGAATGTCCGTTGACTAAGCAAATCTTCCTTTATCCCAGAACGTTCTACTCCCTTGGGATACCCTCCCAGCATTACACAATCCAGGGGAAAGTTATTTAACATCCTCGAGGATTACTTTCTCAGCGTGATTAATTTTTAAAATGATTCTTAGAGAAAAGTAAACACGAAATAGCTTTGCAATAAAAATTATAACTCATGATAATTACACGAATTTTCAAAATTACACGAAAGAAATTCTTGGTTTAAATTACAAAAGTAAGCCGTTTTCAAGAAACAATATCCCATCAAAAACCACTTTTTGTATCCCAGAAAACTTTTTTAATTATTGAATTTGAGACTGGAGATGCTCTTAGAAAGGTACCGGAAATAAAACTCGCGAAGGCAACTCTGCTGTAATTATTGTTTCTTCAGAATGTTACACAATCTTAAATTGAAAATTTTCTTAAAATTTTAAATGCAGTTAGAAAAAATTTTTCCCTTAGATTTGTAAGAGAATGGAGGAATCGTAAAAGAGATTTACGCGGAAAATAGTGCTGAGTCAGCGGAAATGAGATGGTCAAATATTGAGAGGGGATGTCATTGAAAGAAATGTTTGAAGATCCTAGGAAAAAGTTTTTACCAATTATTCAAAGTTATTTTTATGAATGAAATAAAGGAAATGTTTATTTATTTATTTATTTATTTATTTATTTATATGTACTTAATTACTACAATTAGGCTCCAGGCCAGGTGGTAGTAATTTGTCTATGGGGGAAAAAAATACATTACCCTGCCTGGTATTCACCCTAGTCGGGAGGAAAAAACCCCCAAAAACCTCCCGAAGGCAGTACATCATCATAGAAAGTTACAAATTACAAAATGATTACAAAATTGTTTATAATATAAATTTACACAACCCTTTTGATTCTATTAAGAAAGACATTACATGAAGGGGGAAAAGGTTCGAAGACTCCTTCAGGTAAATTGTTCCATTCTACTATTCCGCGATTAAGGAATGAAAACTTGCAGATATCCGTTCTCTGTTTTAAGGTAGCGATTTTATGTTTGTGATCGTTTCTCCCGATGTAATCCGGTTCTCTGAGTTTATTATTTAGTTCTTTCAACGAAGGTTTAGCAGTGAAAGTTTTGTAAATATTCCCCAACCTTTTTGTTTTCCGTCTCGATTCTAGTTTTTCCCAACCAAGTTCTTCAATCATATCAGTTACACTATCCGTCTTACCATATCTGCCCAAAACGAACCTAGCAGCTCTTCTCTGCACATTTTCTAATTTGTTTGCAAGTCCTTTTTGATGCGGGTCCCAAATGCTATCGCCGTATTCCAGCATAGGTCTAACAAGCGTTAAGTATGCTTTTTCTTTAACTTCCCTATGACATTTCTTAAGATTTCTGATTACAAAGTTAAGGGTTCTGTTTGCTTTAAAAGTTATATTCTCGATATGTTTAGCCCATTTTAAGTTACTGCTGAAAGTGATCCCTAGATATCTAATGTCCTTATCTACCGGCACGCACGAGTTTCCTAATACATAACTGAATTTAATTTTATTTCGGTTGAAGTTTATTAATTTGCTTTTGTTAGCATTACATTTTAATTTATTTTTGTCGAGCCATACATTCCATTTCACTAGATCCTCTTGTAACGCAGCGCAGTCTTCAAGATTTCTTATAGTTCGGTAAATAATACAATCGTCAGCAAACAAACGAACGTTTGATTTAACAATTTTCGGCATATCATTAATATATATTAAGAATAATAAAGGCCCCAACACACTTCCCTGAGGAACACCGGAGGTTACATTTGTAGCTAGAGATGATTGTTCGCCGATTCTCACCTTTATGGTTCTGTCGCAAAGAAATGAATATATCCATTTAACTATTCTTGTGTCTATATTTATCTGTGAAATCTTTTCCATGAGGATTTTATGATCTACCACATCAAATGCTTTAGATAGATCGATCACTACTGCATCTACTTGCTCTGATGTATCGTGGGCCTCCACCAAATCGCGATTAAAGCTTAAAAGTTGGGATTCGCAAGAGTAACCCTTCCTAAATCCATGCTGGCAGTCAGAGATCCAATTTTCATTGTCCCAAACCTTCCTTAAGTAATCTGCTACAATTTTTTCGAAAAGCTTACATACAACGCTCGTTAGACTTATGGGTCGGTAATTATTTGCTAGTTTTCTGTTACCTCCTTTATAAATTGGGATGACTGTAGCGGATTTCCAGTCTTGCGGAATTTCACCGTTGTTTAGCACAATAGTAAATATCCTGTGTAAGTAGTATACAATAGCACGTCCGCCGATTTTTAGAGCATCTACTTGAATATTGTCTGGCCCGACTGATTTTTTATTCTTGAGTAAGGTAATTCTTTTAAGTATGTCGTTAAAGCCTATATTGAATCTAAGGTATTCCTTACCTTGATTATTAAGTTGCCTAAAATCTGCTATATTTGTCGTTTCCTTCGGTACAAAATTATTGGCTAGATTTTTCGCGAATTCCTGAGCTTTTGCCGCGTCCTCAAAATATTCTTTCCCGTTATTACCAATAAGTATTTGAATGTCATTCCTAGGTTTGTTCCGCCTTCGTATATAACTGTAAAAATGACTGTTATTTTTATTAGAAAGTACTTTTTCGTAAAAATAATTCTGAGCTTTCTTTTTTTCATGATTCAGAATTTTACTAATTCAGAATTTTACTGATTCAGAAGTTTACTTGCATTCATGCATGTTTATGGTTTATATAATATATATATATATATTTTTTTTTCTAAGATAATATAAAGATAAGCCGGATGAATAATACATAAAGCCTGCTTTCCTGATCGTCAAATAATATTTCGGTCAATAATGAGAAGAAATTCACAAATAAAGTGTATGATAACGAAGACACTAAACTCTACTTTCCCATCAAAATTTTCATTATGCTGTACGTAGTTCCAAGATGTTTTTTAGATATTGATGTAAAAATATCGAAGTCTTACTTTACAATCGTAAGTTTATTTAATTGACATAGTATCAGATATTCTATTAAATCAGGAACTTGACAGTAAATAATAGTACTACAAGTAACTTTTAATATCGAAATCACTGCTCAAAAAAATGATATGATAATATGATTAATTTAAATCGATATGATAATAGATTTCAAAATTTATTGAAATAATTTCATTTAAAATTCCTCACCATACACTTTTTATGTTGAAATTAATACGGTTTAAATTCCATTGCCATTTGCCGGATTTCTACGTAGTAATCGAAAAGACAACAATCTCTAAGTATGCAGCTTAACTAGATTGCAAAGTTCATTAGTTTAACTCTGTCCTTGCAGGTAACTGTTGCATCGATTCCGTTTTATCTCTTTGATATATGGACAATTTCTCTTTTACGATCGAAGCGACACGGCGATTACGTGGGTTAATAATAAACGACACATGTCGTTTGCTGTTACTCAAATACCCCTGACGCAGGCCCTTATCTCTACGATTCCAAAAATAGCCCCCAATCGATCACTTATCGAGACAACGTTAAAAAAGTACAGTCGTAACGATGAACGAGGAATAAAATTAATTGAATTACGATCGGAGGAAATCAGATTGTAATTGCAATCCAATGTTCGTGCACTTTCATTTCGTTAATAATCAGAGACAAAGATTTGAGCCAAAAAATGAACCAAAGTAACGGGAGCACGTCTATAAAAGCGGCTGTCGTTTCCGAATTAATTGACCCTTAATTAAAAAGATGGTCTCATTAACGACCAGAAACTCTGAAGGTTTTCTTAATTAGTCACTTAAAAACGATGCAGATCCAATTAATTTCCTAGAAGGATCGTTTAATTCGATTTTTCCATTAGTTAGCACCGTAAAAAGACTTTAACAAAACATCGACGTTACAGAGTAATGTTCTAATAGTGATCAAATATTATTTCGTCAGTAATTTAGGAAAACTTAGTAATAGGAAAATTTACAATAAAAAATTAGTGCTATTTATTTATTAAATCCACGGTCGCAAGAAATACGAAAATTGAAACTTTGAAAAGGCGTTCTGTATCAGCTGAAACTCAAAGTGACTTAATCTGAATTCGTTTCCATGAAGACTACTCACGATTTAAATAATAGTAAATTTCTCCCCAATCCTAATTTTGGTATTTTTATCTTCAAATACTAGGAATATCTCTTCATCGTGCTAATCATTTTGGATATTTAGTTTCTCGGGATAAAAACACGAGGGAAGAGTTTTGATAAAAGAGTTTGAGCAACTCTTAAACTGGAAAACACATTCCGATATTAAACAAATACAGTGCAAAAGTTCCAAGTATTCGACCTGAATTTCTGAATCCCATAATAGCTTGGAGCTACGAAAGAAGGAAACCGTCAAGAGACCCAAGTTAGGCAAAGAACTCTCTTATCATCGTAAAGTAGGTTAAGAAAGAGATTCGGGAAAGAAAACTGTTTCGACCAGAATAAACAGAAATTGAGTTATACAAAAAAACTAAAACTCGTCATTTGCAAAACTATTACGCATGGTTTAAAATTGCGAAATTTTTACTCTCTTCATCGACCAACCTTATTCGATATTTTATATTACAAAAAATAAGTAATAATTTTTATCAACGGAATATAATCCTAAATCTGAAGTGAATGATGATAAGAATATGTAAAGAGACAAGGAAAATATAACACTCAATATTAATTAAATTAAATATTAGACTTAAGAATTATAGAAGGCATAAATATAATATCAACAGTATATGGACGAGTTCTATCTTTTATCAATCAATTATTTTGATTTATCAATTTCTGTGAAAATACATCGAGCTCAACTCGTCTTATATCTCACCAAAGGTTCGTTCCAAATGGCTTTCAGAGAATGCAGATATTTAGTATTTCAAAATATTTGAGGTTCATGGGCTTTTACAATGTTAATATCAAACAAATACACAAGCTATGCGGTAACTTTTCATATTCTTTTCTCTAAATAGCGCCATAATTATTGATTTCCATCCCTAAGTTTTCAGTTTATTCAGAATATAATACGTAAGTCGGTAGATGTTATCATTAGTTACCGAATAAGTTAAATCAGGATTCTGCAGTCAATACCAAGAGTGTGTCTTCCCGACAGAAGCTATCATGGGAGAAATACAGATTTAAGGGCATTATGACGGGAAGATCGTGTGCTAGACTACGGACAGAGGGTTAAACACAATCCGAAAGATTACATTTGAAGCATGCAAAAGCATCTGTGTGACGCATCAACGTGATATTTCTACATGTAGCCGTGACCCAATTGCATACACAACCCGAGGGTCTCGTACTGCGGTTCACAAGAGTGGAATACGGGAAAATCTCCCTCAATTCGTATTCCTTTTCAATTCAGGGTGAAAGTGAAGGCTTTTTTTATCCCGTCGATTGTATCTCTGTTCGACTCCATCTCTTGCGTGAAAAAGAGACCTCTAGCGGAATCTTATCCCAATCATTCCCGCCAAAGGCATCTCATTTCAAGGCGTGAATGGTTCAACGAAGGCCTTTTGTGCGCTCCCAAAATGAAAACTCGGATTGATTCGATTGTGAAATACCCAAGGAATGATTGAAGTCTTTCTGAAATGATTTCCAGAGTTTTAATTAGGAAGAGTATTTGAAGTCATATTTTTCATTTGGTCCCCTTCCTAATCATGCTCTAAAAGAAATCTAAGAAGAGGAGTTGATATAAAATGCCGATCATTTCTATAAATATTCGATTAATGAAAACCCCAGGGACTATCCAGCGCATGTACTGTTGTAATTAATGAGTAGTGCTCCATACGAAGCTTTATAACTCGAGCAACAAGTTAAAGCATTGATTAAACGTGGAGTTAATTGCTTTTTGATGAATATTATGGGTGTTTGAATTTAAATGGTTTAAAACTCTCTCCTCTCCTGTAAAATCGTATTCAATTAATGGAAATTAGACATTCCAATGAACTTTGTACCCAATATCGGCAAATTTCCTATTTTAAATTAAACATCGAAATATCTAATCACACAGGGATTGATTTATGTAATTTGACGAATCATCGGGATAATCTAAAACCTTTATATGAAAACGTGCTTCCTGAATGTTTTCGAGAGAATTGTTGCATCGTTCATATATATTTGATGAACATAAAAAAAATAATGGTATTTTTTATTGGGCCTTCTGTACTAAATAAATACGTGCTTTGTTTTGGGAGAAAATGATAAATGGAGGGTACTGTGTAGTTTCCAAGAGATTCGGTCTGTTTGATCTGATTCTGTTCCTTTAATAACAACAATCCAAGCAGATGCATTATTCTCGACAACACTACAGTAATACGATAAATTATTTAGGTATACATTAAATTCACTCATTAGTAAAAGTAACTTATAATTATGAGTATATAATAAATATAATAATTTATAAGTTAAATGTTCATATTGAATCGATTGAGTACGCATTTTAATGATAATTTATGATGCGACACGTTAGTTATCACGAAATATAGAAATATGGGAAATGATGAATATACTTATGCAGCGGGTAGTAGAATATTTAACTTTATCTCTCATGAATTTTTTATTATTCCCTTAGAGATTTGGAGGTATTAGATTCATAATAAATACTCTCTTTTAGTTAAATAGAACCTTATGTGGCTTGTCATTTAATTTCAACTTGCGAGATTTAGCTTTGACTTGCAACAAGTTCATTTATATTAATTATAATGCAAGTCTCAAAGCAGCCACTAATTATCCTCATTACTCCAGAAGATAATTTTAATTTAAATAAGAAATTATTATTTATTTTGATGACATAAATGCTGGAAACAATCGCATCGTATCAGAGTTCATTACCACCTCAGTGCAATGACGAAAAGCAAAACACGAAAGCATGACTAAGTGCTGAAACTATAAAACTTTTACACGTCACTTTCAGATCGAAAAGTGCGATATATATCTCCATTTCGCTAATCGTCGTGTGTTAAACGTAAAGAGACGGATAAACGGCAAAGAAGTGAATAGAGCAGTTCCTTAGCGAGTCACGATTCAGCGCACGCCTTTCCCCTGCGAGGGAGCCATTTATCACTGACAAACACGAATCGCAGTGCGTGACGCGTCTCTTAATAACCGCATGTTTGATGGCGGACCCTCATAATCCCTGCGTTCGTGGAAAAAGTCGCGTGATCGCAAAAGGGAAATTAATCTGTGGGCACGTGCCGGAAGAACGCCGAATGCTTTTAACTTTGATATTAAAAAGTTAATAATGTATAATGACAAGGTCGGCTCTGATCAAACTATGCGAGGGTCTGGTTTCCCAAATTATGTCGATCTCTAATCGTGATTTTAAAGAACGCGAACGCACGATGTGACGGATTAATTGCCCTCTCTATTTGGAGGAGACGTTTGAATTTTAAATCTTTCTTCCTCTGAATTCTGTCACGCGAACTGAACGAAAGACTAATGAATGCCACGTTCCGCAATAAAAAGACTGCCTTCGTTAAGACGGAATATATTCTCAATGTTACTTATAATTCCATGATGATCTTTAGCACTTGCTTTTGCTAGATGCATTGTGATATTATAGTACAGTACATATCGTTTTGGGTACAACGACGGCCATTGTGATATTATAATTGAATTGATGTTGGAAAATCTAGTCTTCTCACTCAAAAGGAAATAATTTCTTCATTCATATGATGCTGTAATTTATTTTTTATTTTATAGATTCTGATATTAATAAATAAAATTCTATTAGGAGATCAATAACTTTGAATGCAGCATGTGGTTCCACACGTAGCATTTTGATTCTTTGTAAACCTCTAAAATAGATTTGTATTCAACTCTTTATCTAGTTATAGGCGATTTTCGGCGATATCTATTCTATTGAAAGCATTTCCATATCCGCTAACTCTGTAAATAACCACCTCAAATGAAGGTAAACTCACGTTTCTTGGACGATTCTAAATATCTTCAGCGTACATGAGTTATTTAAATGTCTTGATCAATTCCATCCGCTTACTTTATTTCTCATAATTTTAATCCTCAAAACTTAGAAAATATTCATATTGAACAACGGCATAGAATAATAAATTTTAATGTCTATTTCCTCCATTTTATAGATTCTTGCACTAAAGAATTGATAAAATGATATACATACCAAAGGAAGGAATTTATTAAAATGTTTATAAATAAATCATTATTGCAACAAAATCTCACAACTAAATTTCGCATTTAAAAAATTTAGTTTATACTCATCTCAATTAAATTAAACTTTTCAACCTCCAAAAAGCTTCTGATAACTTTAATTCTAAATGAGTGAACTAAGCTCATGATAAAAGGGATTTTAAAAACTCCTGACGTCTTTTAAGAACTCCAATATACACCATTTAAAACCTCTGTAAGATAATACATGGAGACGCTTACACCTGGAAGCTGACTTCCACGAAATGGAAATAAATTTACGAATTTTTGGGGACCCTCTCTTTCTCGAGGAAGTTCTTGAATATTCCATGAAGAGGAGGAGGGCGAGGAGAGATATAAGAGGGAGTAAATGAGTGACGGGGAGAGAGTCATGGAGCCTCAAATAAAGAAGGAATATGGTATGTATAAAACGAAGCAAGTTAATTAGTTTCATACTGGTATTAAAAAGGATGATGATAAATAAACACTCTCTCCAACTGACTGCAATTACAAAGAAATTATAACGCGCGATTTACTAATTTGTGGAGATACACGTAAAATGTATTATTTGATAGGCTTCGAAGATGTAACGAACTATAATTACAAGATTTAGTGCGAGTTCTATTTCTATAAATCAGTAACTGTCTTTTTTGTTTACGTGGTGTTATAATTCTCGATAATCTTCATCGAAATTCAAACTTCAAGCTTTATTTAAATAACGTGAACTCAAGTTTTCAAAATTAAAAACAATCCCTCCAAAATTGTTCAAATCACTCGGCATTCTTTGGTGCGCGCAAACGACCAATCCTAACCTCCTAAAACAGGGATCGGTGCCAAGAAGTCACCCATGTTAAAGTCCGAATGTTCCGCTTTCACAACACTTTCTCCGTCGGCAAATTTCCTTAGCCGCAAGTCAGCATTTGCGAACTAAGGAATTGCAGGGGATAAAAACTTCAGCTGGGGAAATCTTCGCGAGAAAGAAGCAATTTGAGCGGGAAAAAAGGGCGTGGCATTGCAGAAGGGATGAAAAAGACCCACCCATCAACTCTTTATCTGCCAACCCTTTCCTTCAAACGTTCCTCTAACAACAGAGATGTGAAATCCATTGCGTGCGTGTGAGAATGCGTTCAGTGCGTGCGCTCGTGAATTCGGCAGCGCCCCTGGCGGGACTCGGTGGAAACGCGCGTCAAATGGGCCCCGATGAACTCTGCTGCCTTTTCGAAACATCCCATTTGGAAGGAAGCTTTCCTTTGGGGGAAACGAGGAAAATGTTATTCCAATGAAAATAAGGGTGAGTATAAAACCAAGAAAAGGGCAGATGAACGCAATACGTCGACAAAAACGCTGTAAAAGCGAATAAAACTGTTGAGTATAACACGTTGTTCAAAATTTGGATTATTTACGAATAATTTCAGCCGAAATGTTGACGACTCCTTTTTTTCTTGGACGATTACCTCGGTAAAACTCTCTTTCTCTCAGTACCCCCGAATTTTCCGGGGGAAAAATCGATATCCCTCTGACCTACATTCAGATACAGTTGTCATCTTCCGATTCAAATTTAATTTTTCTATGAAAACCCATCACTTAATGGAAATGGCGATAGGCGTACTTTTCTAAAGATAAAGAACTACGTTACTATCGATGGAGTTGAAATAGTGGATTCTGTTTGATCTTCTAATTGCATTGGACTAATTGCCTCACAGTTCTGCTCGAAGATTATCTTAGTATATTTCAATGGAACCGTCGCATCCCATTATTACAGCAGTCGAGTTGATATCGTGGTTTATCTACGCAAACAATTGCACATAGAGCGTCATAAACGCTGTTCATCATGACAATTATCTTTCATCGAAAAATTTTTATTCACGTACTGTTTACTTGTATCGCTTTTATTTTTTTAGAAAAATATAAGCTATCATTTTAATTACAACAGTTCTTTCCATTTACATAATCTCTTCTTTACACCACAGAATATTAGAAACTGGATTGGCAGAACGGTAAAAAGGTCCGTTTATCGTTTGATCGTTGATACGCATCACAAATAAGAAGAATTTACTCAGCAACGCAGATAATCGCTTTAGAACAGGTGTCAAAAGTTACATTCTTTCCGATGTTAAAAGTAATCTTTGTATAACTTTGGTTTACCACAGGCAAATGGAGTATGCGAAAATTTCATATACCACCTGTGCATTCTGAAATACTTGACGTAAAAATATTTAAGCAAACATTTTTAATATTCCTCATTTTAAAAAAATATTGCTTCCTTGGGAATTAAATCAAAAATAATACTTAGACATCGCTAAATTCATTACTCTTACATAAATCTGAATTTCCTTTTATTCTCAACAAACGTATGGGAGAAATGCCGGTGAGCTAATGTTCTCCCGCAATGATGTCGTGTTTCCGATAATCAATACTAAGAGCGATAATTCGAGATGATGTGGCAATGAATGGTGACCTTGAACAAACGATTGAGAGCTATAGAATGGAGATTTAGAGTTGAGATAAAGGGTTGAATCTGCACCAATGGAACCAAGCGATACGAAGCCGATTACAGTAGATTTTTAATATTCTGACGTCCCTTTGAAAAGGAGCCTTTGACCGTTGTTTTGATGGCAGAGAACAGAGCAAGATAAACTTGGGTCCTCCGACAATATCCTGATATAACATAAGCGTGGTCCATACACCTCTTAACGCAGGATGGAAAAAAAATATATCGTTTCTTTCCTTTTTCCGGTACAAAGTTGAACTGAAAAGACAGCTTTCGATCTATAAGCCGATCTAAATTATAACTTTCATAAAATCTCAGATTGTAAGTAATTTGAAAATTATTTCTGGCAAAATTCATAATTCTAATTTGAGCATAATCAAACTCTTCCGTAATCATTGTGGATTGATTTGTGAAACGCTTCGATACATATCAAACCTCGTACAGCTCATTTTCCATCAACTAGCTTTTGACAAAAGGAACAAGGTATCTTTTGACAGCTTAGTAAAGATGTTTTTGAAAAGGCATCTTTTTTGTATTTACCTCAAGAAAAATAATCAAATTTATCAATAAAAATAGATAATTCTAATTTTTTAATACACACAAGTGTAAAAAATTATATTAAAATGCTAATTTTCTTCTATTCAAATCATTTTTCAAAGAATAGTCACTAATGATCCTTTTATGCAAAATATATTTAGTATGCTTTGATAATAATATTCTCGATGTTAACTCTTCAGCTATTGAGCGATAAAACAGCCTTACACGACTCCATGGCAACGGATGACTCCTTAGAAACACTGGGAATTTTAGTGGTGTCCCTTTAGGATCAACTACGATTGAAAAACGCCTGTGTAAACAGCGGAGAGAGAGCAACAGGGTGGCAGTAAAGAGAAGGGCTTAGTCGATAGCTGCGTTTCCCCCCACCGATCTCTACTCTCATCAGCTAAACACAAAGGAGCTCTCGAAAAATATTCCGCGATAGCGTATTAATCGTTTTAGCTACGAAACATCGTAGCTTTGACTCCTTCACTATTGATAAGTTTAATTTTGCTTTTATTTTTAGGATTTTCACAATTTTAATCTTAACTTCACATTAAAATTGTTTTAAAAGAGTACTGCTTTAATTACAAAGAATAAAAACATTGATATCTATTGTATAATGAATGATTAAGAGAATTAAAGATACTACGTATATCATCTTCTAGTCCAAAATAAAATAATGGAAAGTATTAATATACATTATCGCAACTGGAATAAGGTAATAGTTATCTTAAGTTGCGGGTAACTTTTGTAAAGCGTTTGAGGGCAACAGTTCATTTCTTCTTTACTTAACAATTTGCTTGATTACAAGGATTTTAACTTTTATTAAGCTTCTCCATCAAAATTCTTAAGTATGTCTTAAAGAGCAAAGAGATTTACTTATCGACTTATTATATTTTCTCCGATCAAGATTACGTAGAGAATGTTGCGGTAAATGAACACCTTGTGAGTCATAAGGCACACCACCGTATCCACTGCCACATCCTCCGGGCAAAGGATTTAGGGGTTCATCAGAAGACATCGCCTGCGGTTTTGAGAGCCATGTTTCCCTCAACCACCCTTCCACCCCATCACAGATGCTTTCTAAAGAAGATAGCAAAGGACGCAGAGACAATGGAATTGCGATAAAAGTGACGCAGTTCGATTAAGCAGTCGTTGACTGCCTAATTTAACTTGGCCAAATAAACTTCCCTTTTGGAATGGTTTGAATAAATGATGCTAGCGGACGGCTCCATGGAAATTAGACGCTGACATTAAAGCCTTATGAAGGGAACTGGAAGACGGAGTTTAAATGAGTTCATATTCCTTCTGAGGGTTTGATTGAAGAGGGTAGAAACAATGTTCTCCTTGCGATGCACTAATCGTGGAAAGAATTTACTGGATATCCTCAGTTTTAAGTAACTCTAAGAAAAGTACCTAAATATAAATAAATCTACATAAATGTACTGATTTATTTTGTCTAAAATAAGCCATGCAATAAGTTAAGAGGTAAAGAAAAGATTAAAAATTTACTTATAAGCAAATAACTTTACTTTAATAATTATTAGATTGATTTATTTCAAATAGGCTGTATAATTTTCCTCGCGCAAAAAATTCAATGGTAAAAGTTTATAATTCCACTCTCCAGATTTTGAAATCATTTTCTCAAAAACTTAAAATTACTTGTATTTAGGGATTTGTGATAAACGGTATACGTGACAAAGTATCGGAGGAATATCAATCATTTTACTATTTATAATTCGTACAAGTTCTTCTATAGCTTTCAATTTTGACATCACTTTCAATTACAGAAACATTCGCATCACTTCGTATAAAGACGAGCGATGATGGCTCAATCTGCTTAAACCCTTCGCTAATTAAACATCTGTTTCTTTCCACACGAATCGCGTGACCATCGAATATAAATTGAATAAAAGGATCTCCCAAATCCGCGGTTAAGCGGTTTTCACGGACAAAAGAGGGAAAATTCGGCGAAAGGAGATTGACGAGTGAAAAAGCTGCGATTATTTACGCGAAATCGCTGACAAGTTACTAGAATCGCTAACTCCTCAACTAAAACTGTCACAATTTTAACGTTCAATGTTTTAAATTAATCTTTCCAATGATCTAAATACAAATTTATTTCGGACTAGATTTATGAACAAAAAAAACATGGAAAAAACTAAACAGATTCCCCAAAATAAGTATCACCCTATCAATCAAAGTACGCTCGATGAAACAGATTCAATTTTTACTGTGAAAAAAAGAATTACTCGGTTGAACACGTGGAGAAGCCTCTTGAGGCAATTTGGTTGACCTCATTTCAAGAAAAGAGAATCACAATTTGCAAATGGAAATGAAGTTTCATTCAATCAAGAGCCATGATGCTCTCGTACAGTTTGGCTGTTCCCTTCACATCAAATGATATCGTACAATTTTGAACAAATCAAATTCGTGAGTCGACAATCAAATCAGAACAGTCACACTGCAAACGTCCTTTGAGTAATGTCTCTATTTATTCCCAAATATCATACGTTTTTGTAGCTGACATATGAAATATGAAACATCAAAGAGATGGATTGGAAATATGGAAGTTATATGGAGAGATTCGCTTGGAAAATTCAGCTTTATTCTTCATTTTAGTATATTTAAATTTCAAAATATTTAATTGATAAGCTCACTCATTCTAATTCATTAGCTTTTTTAAAATTTCTATTCAAATTTCTGGTATTATTTTCATATGGTTGAAAAAGATCAGATCGAAAACTTCTTAATATTAAAAACACGTTGTTTACCAGTAAGAACCACATATTTTGAGAAAATATAAATCATAAATATAAGTAAATTATTTGGAAATAATTCTCGTAAACTTTGGAAACCGATAAACTCTTGAAAATTAATAATTTTTACCAATAATACTACGTATACTAATTATTATAATTATCCGCACCTGATTCATCATAGATATAAACCCAACCGGATGATCAATCCATGGGTAAGAAGTAAATGATATTATTACGTTTAAGGAGTAAAATATCATATATCATGCTATGTTGGTGATAGAACAGGAGATACGTTTAAAATATACTATTCGAATATATTTCGCACATCGATAACCGTTAATGTTGCTCCATATATCATGCGATAGACGTAATTAGCTTAGTATAACAAGGAAATGTCATCATTAGCAGGCTTTGATGTACTATTCAACATCTACTGCACAACTTCTCGTGATATATGCTAGCTCGTGTGTAGCATTTTCTAAAATAATCATTCTAATTCGGTGATTTAAAATCATGTTTGCATTGCTAAACATTTTCTATGAAAGAAGAATTCATAAGTCGAAATCCCTTTCGTCTGAATCTACAAAGTTTCGAAAGCTTTCAATTAAACGTTCGTGTCAAACAAAAGCAACCAAATGTTGACAATATGAATCGGCCTCAAGCAAATAGCAAACGCTTTTCCATCAAAGAAGTATAAAAAATGCATACGTTGAAGAGATATAAATATTTATATAACGTTTAAAAAAATTACATATTATATTGTGGATTTCGAGGATATCTTAAACTGAAGGTACGAACTTATATATTTTTGCTCCACTTTTTATAAACTCACGTAAAGATTTACTTATTCCGTACTTAATGGCCTTCACTATCAATTAATATTATGCGGCTGTAAAAAGTGTTCTACCACCAAACTTTATATTGTTTCAGAACGTTAGCAGTAATTCGGATCGATACATTCCGTTCGATACGTATTGATTCAACTCAATATATATATTGGTCTTCGATACCTTGATTATAATATGCGGTTCGATATTCTAAATGAAGAAAAGTAAGTATTACGAAGATATCGCACTTGATTCTTGACAAATAATGCATTTAAGTAAATTTTCCTCTAATAAAATTGAAATCGTTCGGCTGTAGAGCGTGAAATTATTGCTCACGACGCATAATACCTACACTTGATTTATTCTGCGGCGACCCTCCTGAGTGTCCCTGAGGTCATTCGGGAAGAATGCGATGGCCGTGGAATCGTTTAAGGCTTCCTGGTTGTGGTTATCGGTGGGCCCCATAAATATCAACCCCACTAAACGCGGCATTCAACCCTTTGGGGAGAGCGGCCTGAGTAAATTTCACGTGAGGAAGTCTCTTCGGTCGTTAAAAGAGATTTTTCGACTGCCGACGACATGTTATCGAAGAGTTACTTTTTCACTCCTTCGGAGCGAATATCGCGTGATGGAAGAATAGCCGATCTACTTCGCGTCGTTGGTATTATTTCAGAGGTTTTGATGGCGTCATATAACGGGCGTTTTTCCCAGAGAATCTCGACAGCGTCAACGTGGATATATTTCTCGATAATATTCAATTCTGTGATGGAATTCTTCCCTTTCTTCGGGAATGGGCGACCCTCCATTTGCTTAAGCACTTAAGGTCAAATCCCATCTTTATTCTCATGGAGATTTTTTTTTAAGACTGCTAGGAATTCCAACGCTATGAAAGTTGATTAGTATCATTTTTATATATTTTGACCTCTAGGATAATCAACTGCTAGGCAATATTAGCGATATACCTTTTTTCATACGTAAAATGAGAGTTCTTGCAAATGCCGAGAATTATGGGTCTATCCTAAATGTTATGCAATCGGCATTGCATCTGTGTTATCATGGAGTTAAGAAGGTACTCTTGAAATGGGAAATTTGGGTTGTTATTTGTAAAGTAAGGTATGTCGAGTCTTGCGTAACCTTGTCCTTGACAGACTCAAGGTTTTTCGATCGCCTTCCTCTTGAGTGAAGGGATACTATGATCATGAAAGAGGGAAGGGAAGTGGGAAGGGAGAACAGAATTGGCAAATGTAAGGTGGTGACTGCGTTCGTTTTTATCTTCGACTTCCTTTTTTTCTCCATGATGTTACTTTTAAGGATTACCAAAACAGTTAACAATAAAATCATCTTGTATACCTAGAGGGACAAAACTTATTTTTCAAAGAACGATCTGAGTATTGATTCAGAGTCCCTTCAAATATAGTTTTGTTCCTTATTTAATGTAATCCTCAATTTTACAAATTAATTTAATGGAATCGAATAAAGAATACTCAAGTATTGTGCACGGCTATAGATTTTAATTTTAAGCAATCTCAAAGGATACTTAGGCTGATATTTGCATAATTGCTTTTTAATACTTAAATATTAAAATTTTAATTAAAAAACACTTTACATTGTTGATGTTGAATGTGTTTTCATCCTCATTAGTTGAATTTTAAAGGTGGTGAAGCCAAAAATTAGTCGCACGCAACCTTTTTCCTATGAAAAAAATGTCCAAAGAATTAGATAGAGAAAATAGTGAATAAAGTTCTTGAAGAAATATTCGTGGGACCAACAGCAGCGGCACTTGGCTCCCATAGGAAAACCTTGAGTCCACGACATAAACCTTCTTTAAAATCCCCTCCATCTTCTGAATCGTAACCTTTTTAACTCCTTTCTCTTCTCCACTTTCCCTCCAAAATCGCGTAATCGATTCGAAGACACTCATCGATCGGTAGGAATAAGGCGTTTTCATGGACCCTTCGGATGATGCTGTTTGCCTCTTATCCTCAGTGCCGATTTTTAAACGTCCCGTGGGGTTTTCCCGAGAACATTTTTACAAAATAAATTACGCTCCGTTTGTTTATCTTAAAGAAGGAAATTCTTCTATAAATATAAATGCCTTTCTCTAACCATTATCTTGATTTAGGCCGAAGTAATACAATACCTCTTGAGTCATGTATTGTATCAAAAAATACACCTGAGTTGGTCTCGATTGAATTCGATAAAAGGAGAGCTTAGTATGAGACTGTTACTACTAGATTCCCATACCCTTTTCACTTCCATGAATACGAACATCGGTATGTATTGTAATTTTTTCTGCGAGGATGTCCGTGAATCAGTTTTTTATTCGGTTTTATTCCACCTTCTTTCCAATTTGTTTTGAGAAAAATGTCAATTTTTTTGTTCCGCTGAAATTTTTACACGAGAAGAACTTTAAATTGATTTCAATAAAAATAGATTAAATGTTTTAAAATGAATGTAATATTCAAATTTTTATTTGATTATTATTTTTTCAATTTTTTGTTTTTTTATTTTCTAATTATTTAGTACGAAACATTTTGATATTTCCATTTATTTACAAAATTCGAGGATTCATTTGCATTCATCGGTTATTTGTCGATCCCTTTATCCTGAATACAAAGATGAGATCTTTTTGTTCGAGGGCACACTCGAATGGACTGGGGTCGGAATGGTCTGCGGTCCGACTCGTTAAGCCAACTCTTCGGTGTATTTGATCTCGACCCTAAGCACATTTCTATTTTGTGAGGGACTTTGGCATTTACATAACTAACCATAGGAGAGCGCGTTAAGCGGAGAAATGATCCTTGGAGGCATAACACTATTTTGGTCAGAAATATTTCAGTATCTCGAGTTGAGGGACAGACGAGCTTTCACTCTCAAGGCGGTGGACCATTTAAGAATTAAAAAGAAAGAAGTGAAACAGCCTCTAGTTTAAACCCTCTCGTCATTCAACTTTTAATTCATTTGGTAAATAACGAATGAAAACAACGTTACTATAGATACGCAATGGAAGTGACCATATTGTACGCATTGGCTCGAGAGGTAATTTCCGAGATAAAGAGGGAATCTAAAAATCGATAAGGAAAACGCGCTTCCCAATCCACGAACCCAAATACCGATGTACATCATAACATTGTACTTATCATACCAATATTACAGTAAAACGATTCCATCCTATGATGCATCTACTTCTTTCCATTATGTATGTATGCAATATTATTATAACTACTAACGTCTTACGAGGACGAGGATTTATCATTCAGAATCATTTAATTTGGCTACTCTTCGAGGAAAAGAAAAGAATATAACCAGGTTAAATTTTGTATGAGTCCAAATTTCTTAGCTAATTCGATAAAATAGTGGCATGAAAATTGATATTTAGGAATTCATTTCTATTAATCTGCAATCACTCATTACATTATTTATTCACGATAATAGTTCTTATTAAGAATCAAAATAAACGATGATAATTTAACGAATCTCACAAAGAACGGGCTTAAAATAAACTCAACAGATTTTTCCTTCACATTTCATTCCACGCGTACGATTAGAGGTTACACAACGCATACATCCCCACTTATCTAATGGAACACCGAACTGCCCTTATTTAACGAGAAACGATCGCGGTCATGCAAAGCGAGTATCTCGCGCTTTCGACGTAAATATGGGTCCAAAATACCCGAATCGACCTCCCTATCGCCCATTCGACCCCAAGGGCCCTCATCTTGGGGCCCATCCGATAATTTCCCCCGGGACTCTGTCCAAGCACTTGATACGAATTGTATTATTATTTGGAAAAAAGGCCGCATTAGGATGGTCGCACCTGAGCAAAGTCCGTGCGTAGATCGAGTTGATTAACTCTGGAGTTATTGAGAGGATTCACAAATGAAAAAAAGAGTAATCTGATGGGAGTCTTTGAAAATATCGAAGGGATCTTTAGATGGCTTTTGCTCTGTGACAATGAGGCCGAACAATACATTGGGAAAATGAAAAGTCTGGAAGAGAAAAATTGGGAAATAAAACCATTTCAAAAGCAAAACAGGTAATGTTCTCCAACAGTCAATTTGGCACAAGTTAGTGAAAAAAAATTTAAGGCTTCAGTGACGGAATAGCACCAATTATATATACTTCCTCTATTAATGTTTTACCTTTAAAGAAATTTCAATATCTCAAAAGCCTTAAATACAAGAATATCAACGTTACATATTTAATTCATTTACTTTATATTACTTCTATTTAGCCGTGAAAATATTTAAGTAAAAAATCTTGAACTTTCCTTCTTAATAAACGATATTAACGAAATATTAAACGGAAATATTTTAGAAGGAAGTGGTGAGGAAATCAGCGTTTAACTGATGTATCAGACAAAATGAGGAAGTCGACTCTCAGTATTACTTTAAAAGGAAGAAGAAGGAAGCAGAGAATGTAAAATTTGATTAAAATATATAATTCAACTTAAATGGTCAATTAAACAAATCGCAATATAAGTTCGTATAATGGAAATTTTTTGTGTAAATTTGTTTAGAACTAATATGCTTAAGGAAAGTTTTGAGGAAATTTCCCGGTTTAGGTGTTTCCATGGCTTTGATATTGAAATTGATGAATTTCTAAGAACGTTATCTCCAGAAGTTGTTAAATAACCATCTTTGTAAAAACATTCTGATTCTTAAACAGAAACAATATAAATACTTTCAACATTAACTACTGCCCAATCCTTAGCTTTGAATACATGATATAATTGCAAAGGAAAAAGTTAATAAAAACAGAGTGATGGATCTAAAGCTTCAGTTAAAATTATTTGCAGTAAATTATGAGGAAAAAATTTTGCAGGAAAATATGGACAGCGAATAAATGACCGCGTGAAGAGTGATTGTTTTCCGCTTGACCACAGATCGCTACATAACGCGAGTCATTTTGCAATTAATCTGCAGCTTCAGAATAAACGAGTCACAGGGGTTTTCCTTTGACTGAGGGAAGAATATTAATTGGACTCTCTCTTTGCTAATCCATAAAGAGAGCAAAATGCAGCGATGCTCTTATGACATCTAAATTCCTCTAATTGGAAGGGATCCTCAGACACATCACTTCAAAGGGATGCTGTAATTTGATTGGGTCACGATCCATGCAAAGAAAGCGTCTTGGGGAATTCCATAAGTTGAATCAGAACAGTTCACTGTGGCATCTAAAATACCAAGTGACCAAACAGTGAATAATTACGTCAAACAGTTTTTTGGTTTATTTTTTGATTGTGTTGGCTTATATTATAATAATATAATATGTAGCATATTCTAAGCCATATGATTCCATTCATTTTCCCTTTTAGAAAGGATCTAATGACAGAAGTATTTATATATAGTATAATTTTAACAAAATGTTATTCAATCATTAAGGCCTTGAATTTATAAAATAAACACAGCCAACCACAAAAAAAAACAAAAATGGGACTAACGGAATGGAATTAACGTATCTTTTCGATTGATATAAGATTATAATTTAATTAAACAACAATATTATCAAATTTTGATGTTTATATTTACGCGTATACATATACTCGTGTATAAAACATAAAAATATTGAACTACTGAATGCCATCCATGACCATCCCGCAATTATTATTCGTTTCAAATTCATCAATCATCTGAAATAGAACCGTAAATAATGAGATCAACTCGGAACAAACGGACACACCGGATCGTGTTCAAAACTCTTGTCCGAGCCGAAACTTGTGATATTCCTATGGAAATCCTGTTTAGAAGGGAAAGATATTCGAGTGAAACTGACTGCCTTGTTGGAACGTCTTTTCATACGTCATAAAGGGGCAGCGAATTCATCTCTAAGCACTTTCCTCAAACGAACGCCACCTGCTCTCCCTCGGCTACTCAATCAAAGCGTTCTCTTGTGAGATGACCGAATGTTATTTGATCAAACCAAGGAGAGGTGTAAGGATTAATCTCGGAGATTTCCCAAGGAACTTCGCTATCAGAAGAATTGGGATGTTTGAGGAAGATATTGGAAAAGTTGTGGAAACTTGGACCTATCGAACTCTTTTTGAGTGAATCACAAGTGAGCCAAATTAAATGCTTAATGACGCATTCTGTCGCTTTTAATCGATCTGAACATTTGCCGTCTTCTCCTAAGTGCATCGAATTAAGCACATCCCCTGTTCACAATAGGCTTGCTAACTACGAATACATTTTACGTTTGAACTTAATTTCATCTATTTTACGAATTAAGCATCTTTATTAGCCGATTGCACTTTAATCTGTAATAAAAATCGCGCATAAACATGGATTTGAGAAGTATCTGGAATATTCTAAAATATACTTAATCTTTTAATAATATTATTTCGAGGAAAATATTTCACGACTAAAAGAATCAACTGCAAAAGATGATGTATAAAACACGATAATTTCTAGCTTTGATAAGAATACCAAATCAGGAGATATATATTGATTGTATATGCACAACGTTTTTTAATTGCAATCAATTTATAAACAATAAAAAGTTTAATGTGATTTCATGTAATATTAGAAAGAGAAACATTTTTTACTTGAAATAAAATCTATATTTTATCCTCTTTTGTAAAAATTTAATTAAAAAAACCAAGTATTATATTGACTCTTTTACGTGAATAATAGAACATGGCGGAGAAGAAGAGACTCTGAAGAGAGAAATCCGTATTGTAGACCTCAAATCGCTAACTGCGCCCTTAATTGGCTGGAAGATGTCTTGCATTCCACAGGATTTCCGTAACTTCCCCAGAATGTGACAAAACATTCACCATCTTAGGAAGCAATTTCTCGTCCATGAGAACGGAGTAATGAAACGGAAGACTTGTCTCGGATATAACTTCATTAAGTTCCTCATTGTAAATGCGTGGGAGGACGTGGGAGAAGAGGCTGCTCTAGAGGGAATAGAGGGCAAAAAATATGCGAAAGAAACGGAAAAGTAAGCGGTAACCATGGATTCTCAGCCATTTTTAAATGTGTGTTTGTTGAATGTTCAAACAGAATTAGAGACATTGAATATTTTAAAATTAAAGTATTGTCTTTTGAATTGTATTATATAAAATAAAATATTAAAAATAAATAATAAATTAAATAAAATAACGGATTCTTAGACTGTTTCAATTGAATTGTAATACAAATTAAAATAACCTCTTCGTAAAAAATAAAATGATTGCTAGAGTAAATTAAAGCAAATATTCGTCTAAGTAATCACATTTTAGCATACTCCAACTAAATTTATCTGAAGTGTAAACTTCTTACTCGGATTATACAGATAACTTATAGAAATTAGACCTTATTTAATCTATTGACTTAGTGATTAATCATGTAATAAAGATAATAAATATTATTTCCGTGGGTTTAAAGACAAACAAATCCATTCGATGAATATCAAATTCCATAACGCCTCTATAAAATGTCAGAATTAATGAAATGAGAACATAGGGAAAATTTCTTTCCAAATTCCGATATCTATCATCCGCACAATAGAATTACGAGTTAAACATTCGTTAAGATATTAGAGTTCAAATATTACGAGTTTAAACGTAATAATCTTGGTTAATAATCTCCTTGATAAATTTCCAAGGTGCGTTAATAAATGCCTTACTCATTGTCGATATATGTACCTCAGAGTGCACTGGAATTAATCTCTGGATAATTCACTTCCTTCGCTGAAAGTGCACCAATTATCGCCGAATGAAAGTTACACTGAATCATGAATTAATCAATTCCTCCACTCACCGAGCCTTGCTCGTGTACTCAAGAAGTGTGAACACGAAAATATTCCGTAATTACCTTTTTAATGGACTCAAGGGAAACATGGAAACTGTAATATGGAACGGCAAATTAAGGAAATAGATTTAGCATAAGATGTACATCATTAAAACGTTTGAAAGATTTTTCAAGTAGTGGAATTCATGAAATTAAGTACTTTATATTTTTATTGGTACGAAATACTTTTGTTTTACAATCCCATTATCATCCAATTGATTGTTAATATCACTTCACACTTCACTCAAATAATATTTAAAGTTCAAAATCTAATCATACAATTTTTTGTAATTGTAGTTGTAACTCAGTTGTAATTTACATTATTTTTATAAGTTATTTACGAGGTATCGAGACTAATTCCATTTTTACTTCCTCGCTTTTTTTAAATCTTGTTTTATGTTTACCACAATGACAGATATTTTACTATAATCTCATTGGACGCTTCTAGGCTTACCTCGGATTGAGGTTAAATTGGTTAAACTGTCTGACAAAAGGATTAAATAATTCTTACGGTTTGGGGAAATAGGATTTACTTAATTGGAGACCGCATTGAAAAATCAGTGGCTTAAATATTTTCGCTCGTAATTTACGTGAAAAGAACAGGGCCAAGAACTTGTTTTAGCAAGTAAGCTACGTCCTAGGTAATTTTGGCAAATCGCAATGAATCTTTCAAAATGACTGTCTGTATGACCTGATCATTCGAAACAATATTTTAAAAATGTAATTAGATGATAGAAATCTACAGAAATTATGAGTAAAAATGCATATTTGATGAAAAAAGAGGTTTGGCTTAAATTGGTTTAAGAGAAGAATAGTTATTATTGAACACTTTGTTCAAATTAATGTATTACTATAATTTTTAAATATCATACTGTAAGAAAATAAATAAAAAATTTGATTAAACAACATATTACTCGTTGAAAATTTGCTTGGATGCCTAACATAAGTTTCAGCCAACTTAAAAATCACTTTTTTCATCTTAGAACCTATTACAATTCTATTACAATTGAATGATAATTCAACTTTGGAATACGTCACTTCATCAAAAATTCTCCATTTCATTTTGCCATTCATCGCAAGTTTTAACAGCTTAATTCGGCCCAATAATTCCATATTCCTTTTCTCATAACTTCGGAGCATAATTTGAGGAAAGTATTATCTTACAGGACGCGTCCGAGAACTACTGATACGAGTTTCCGGGGAGACTAAGTAAATAGTCACTTCCAGGAAATCATTAGTTTTCATCAACACAAAAAGTGAACGAAGTGACGAAGGATTTTCCGATCCTTCATCGTTAAGAACTTTTCTTCTTGGAACAGAGACAAAACAGAAACTTGAACCTCCTGTTTTGTTGCTCCCAATCTTGGCCACGGAGTCCTGGTAACGACCGAGAAGGCGTAAATGTCGTTGGGTACACAGTCGTTATCTTTACGCGTATTCGCGCTCTTATCGCGTCTGAGGGAACCTACAAATCACCTCTTGAACACAAAGAGGCACTTCGTTATAGTCTTCTCTGAAGAATATGCGAATGGGATGCATCTTGTTTATTTACCTCGGATACAAACTTCTGTGGAAAATCACCGTGAAGCGTAAAGGACCTTATCGCAAACGAGGATTACAGAAGATACTTTGTTTTCTTTCATTCTCTTTTCTCCGAGTTTCGGTGATCAATTTCTATGCAATGCCGCGTGTGACGAATTGACTGAGGAACTGTGGAACTTTCACAAACAGCGAGACGAAGAAGAGAGAATTTCGGTGATTTGCTTTAAGTTATTCGCCCTCAGTTAATCTTTGACATTTAGCAACGAGAAAAATTTCTGTGCCCCAATCTCACTCATGTAGCGCATATCAGTTCGTCCATCGTAAATAAATATAGAATGATAGGTAGATAGGGAAATATAATAATAAATACCATGCAAGAATGGATTTAGTTCGTTGACAATTGAGCGGTATAAAGGCGATGCCAAGGAAATGGATAATTCACTAAAGACGCTAAATTGTGAGAAAAATTGGAATAAAAAATGGAAGTTTGAGCATATAATCATTATATATAAATTATATATAAATAATGGAATTCAGCATAGAAACGAGCCAATTAGTTAAAGGATCGCGATAATTCTAGCAAATGATGGCAGAAAAACTTCACCACAAGTCAAGGAGTATTACTACTTTGTATCCAAGTAACCCTCAACGTATCTCTATAAACTCAATCGTAAATTATCTCTTAGATATAAATCCGAATATTTCAATTAAAACGAAATTTCTACTTCTTCCATGAGCTTTTCCATAAGAACACGCTATCACAACGCGGACACAAATCGAACCCAATCGATCCATTAATCGATATTTCGTCGAACCGTTTCGATAAATGATAAATCATTTCCAAAAACTCAAGACCGTAGATCTCGTTCCTTCGTCCAAAAAAACAATAAAAGACCATTTAATGCTTGGAAACATCGAAGAAAGTGATACATCCACAGTTTCACATGAGATTTGGATGTGAAGAAGAGGAGAAACCGAGGAATAAATATTTGAGGGGAAAGAATCGTACGGCGCAAAGAAAAAATATAACGTTCGAGGGGATCGTGATGTGGTTGGTAATTCGAGAAGGGAAAAGGAGAGAAGATCAGACGAAAGAGGAAACCAGTGAAATGTAACTGGGATAAGCTGTGGATTGTCCGTTTCTCTGGTATCCAAAAATATCTTCACCACGACGGTTCGACCGATTTTTCTATATCATTTGATATTCCGATACAAAACTAGAACAAATGCTTTCGTACTTTTTGCAAATCTGAGCCAGATTTAAATTCTGCATAAATTAATATAACTCAAGTTACTCAGAAAACTCAAAACCCAAAAACAACGGAGTAATTATATAACGGAGTATTTTCAAGGAAAATTTTAAGCACCATAAAAGACAATTCGGGAAGTTTTTATTTTCTTAACCGTCATAATTATGAGGAAATTTTTCGGTTTTGACAGCAATTGAACATTTTCCTGAATTCCGGTGAACTACTGAGGCACATTAACAACTATTTTATCTCAGAATAGATAAAACAACCAAAGATATTTATAAACTTTAATATTGCAATTTCAACAGATATTTTCGAATAAACGCAGAATTATTGAATAGAGAACTCAAATGTCAAACACCCACATAAATGACATTTTCATGACTTGAATGAGATGCAACATATTGCTCATTACCATTGCAATTATTGGAAACTGTCGTAATTAAAAAGAGGAAGGAATTAATAGATATTGGGGGCGTTCAAAGTGATACATGAATTAAAACGAAAAAAAGAATTGAAAACGAAGAAAAGAATTGATTCCCTCCCAAATTCGAGTGAGATAGTGCAAATGCAGGTGTGAATAATGAATCCGTGACATTTAGCGATGTCTACGTTAAGAAGTGAGACTTCATATGTGCATAACTATTCCAGAGATGAAATATTCGCTGATGACATTTCACTCGAGACATTTCGCTGCTCTCATTCGAAGGGAGCATTAAAACGTGTCAGAATCAATGAGGAGTGACATTTTATCGCACTCGGAATGATATTCGTTAAAACTCATCGTCGAATGCGTTGACTTTCGAAACGGAGAAGAATATGACTCCGAATATACGAGGGAATGTTTTAGCGATTAAAAATTAGAATTTAAAAGAACTGCGTAAAGAATGGACTAAATTTAGAATATTTAAACAAACATTTATATGAATTCTTTCGATCGATTCCATTTATAATAATTTACTATATTTATCACTCCAAACACTATTGCTATTTCAACCTGAAAGATACATATTCTATTCAATAATCTGTTAAATACTTATAGATTTTGAAAATAGAGGATAAATCGATCACTTAAAACGTTTATATTATTTTCCCAACGTACGGTTGGCTCTACTTATGGCGCTTCAAAATTTTAAATATGAGGAACAATGATCACTTCAAAACATTTTGGAGAATTTACTTCAATCATCCTATTGTTCACGAAAAAACTTAATAACATCATTAATCACATTCATAAATACGTGTATATATTACAATGAAAGCCTATTCAACTGTAACCTAAACTATCGAGATTCTTAAGAGGAAATTTTATCGCATTCATGTAATTCGTGTAATTTTTTCATAGTTATTTATCAGTCATTCTCTTCGCTATCAAGAATATAACTATCAATTACTCTTTGATATACACTCCGTTATCATGAAAAATTACAAGAGTATCTAAATACTCAAGAATCGCAACTGCCTGAATGTAACTAATAGAGCACCAAATCTTGTGTACATAAAACAATGCTTATTTGCCACAGATATGGTATCATATAACTAAAACTAAATACTGTTTTAAATATAAAATAGTTATACATATTTGTGAGAGCTGCTAAATGTTACAAAGAAATAAATTCCAATCTCTAACGTAATAAATAATCGAAAGGAGAAAGAAATTCTATATTTAGCACGTAAAATAATCTTAATTTTTTCACTGAGATTAATCCTCTCGCTCATTACTATTTTATGCGGACATTATTTTTATCGCTCCGAATTCTCTCGAGAAAAAGGGAAACGTGTTTTAAAATACAATTTCTCCCGTTTTCTCTACGGAATCATCGACGATAACACGTTCTCTGAAACCACTGAATTCCCATTCCAACAAGTGGCATTCACTAATTCCAATTTGCAAAAATTTCAAAAGTTCGAAAATGTTCCAATTAAAGAAGCCACGGCGACGGATTTCAACGGAAATGAAACATTTTTCGAAAACCCTTAACTGGACGAGTCCGGGAGCCAAAAAGTTCGCTACATCTGGAATTAACGCGACGAAAGAGAAAAAAACGGTAACTTGGACAGCGTTTTAAAAATTCGTATGGAGGAGTGGCCTCTCGGCCACTTCGGAGGCACTTTTTCATCCGCAGCATAACCTGTAACCACTCACAGCAACAAGTGAAATGCCCTTCCTTGGGATTACATTAGCCAACGTGTGCTCGCCATTTCCTTGCAATTGAAACGTTATACCAGAGCAAAAGCGTTACCTCTCATACAACCCTCGTTTAATAAATAGTTCCTAAAAATCGCTTATTTGATGTTATGATGTTATTTTTGCTTTAACATCGATTGCTTATGTATACGAAATGAAAAAAAAATATTTTGCTTTACACCATAATACTCGGTTTTTATAGTAAAATCTTAAGGGAAAAATTTTCGTCAAAGAGAATTATTTTACATTCATTTCATTCGTATTTTAATACGTGAAGGAACGTTCATGATTGATAACGAACCTTTGAGTTCTAAAGTCAAGTAACAAAAAGTTATTCATGGTTACTTTTAAGCATTTAAGAATTAATTTCTTCAAACTAATATAAACTAATAGATAAAATAAAAACCCTTGATGAGTGTTTTCATTAAAGAGCTTCTCGTCGCAAGCTCGTGATCGGGAAAAGAATTTCGATTCTACATTTAAATCATGAATAACTAATGAGTTAAATATAAAATCGAAAAATTAAATTGTTGTAAAATAAAAGTTATTGCAACAACAATACATACAAGCAAGTAAAGTGACTAACATATGGGAAGACCAAATATAGCAATGTAGTTCTAAACCTTGGAATTTAATACGGTTAAAATATCCTGTTTAGATACGAATACCTTCCTTCCTCGAATTTGCGGTTGCTTTCGATAAGAATGCGTTTACTGGAAACAAAAGAAGGCGATAAAAGAACAAAAAGAAGTCTGGAAGCGATTGAGAAAGAAAAAAGTAGTTCATCTATCGCTTCCGCATTTTTCTCACAATCCACTGCGAACCCAAGAAAGTTAATTAGGAGATCCTTACGACATAATACCCTTAGATTGCCTCTCAAACGCAGAGGATACCTTATCATTGCCCGCATAAGGGCTGCCAATCTCGACGGAGGTAATGTAATTTGTCGACGGCAGTTAATTGGAACGACTTTGCGACCGCCTGTATGACTCGTACCGATTATAATCCTGTCACTCAATATCTCCTTCGATAACCCTCCGAAGGATACGTCTCACTTTATTCCAAATTTTTTTGAAATCTCTCCAAGGTATCATTAGCATTAGATGATTTTCATTGTGATCAAATAACACAAACAAATCATTTTAAATTTTAGTTAAAGGAACTGATTGATTTATATTTAATGATATCGATTATTGTTTTTTCTTTCAAAAACTCATTCAAATTTGAGCCATTATTCGTAATAAACTGGAAATTAGATTCTTTCTACACCTTAAGATCAACGTGAAATGAAGAGATATTTAATTGATTTTACGAGCTCTAACTCAAAGTCTAAAATATTGTTACTCTTTAAATTTTACTGTTCTTTTTATAAATATCTCCGATAGAGCTGTAGTGAACTATCGTAAATACACATAAAAAGTATTTCGCTTACATAGGTTTAATTGTTATTTTTAATTGTTAATTGAAGATTAAAACTTCTACTCGAACAAAAAGGATTTAATTAATTGTTACAATTACATGACTTAATTTGGAATTCTATTGCGAACGTCTGCGCATTTACTTTGAAAGTGAGTGATTCATTTAACGAGACTCGTCTCTCAAAAAGAGTTCACAAACGAAAAGTTTAATTTTGTTAGCTTTCGTCGACAGAGGGAAAATGAATAAAAAATGAGGCCTGATTCCATTAAGGTAAGTCATATCTTATCTGTATCTCGCTGGTTCTGTAAGATACCTCTAAGGACCATTATTTTCCGTACATTTGGCATTTTTAGGTGCAAGAGGAACGACGTAGGACGTGAGGTTTAATCTTAGCTCTGAGGTGGTTTACCGCTGTGAATTGCCTTCTTCCATTTAAAATTCTGAACGCATCTACGCTGTGGAACACGACGCTCTCCTATTCTTTCCTTTTTCTTGAGGAAAAATTCATTACATCCTTAAGAGAAATTCACTCTGCTTCTACATCTCCAGAGATGCTTAGTTCTAATGGTGTCCAATTCCAAATATTCCAATAATACACGTTTAGTTTTTATGATATTCCGCTAATCATTCCATTATTTTACTCGTAACTTGCATCATATAATTTCTCTTACAAAAATTACCAAATATAGATACATACCTCCTTATATTTTGCTAAACAAGACTGAATTCAGAACTAAAAATCTCATTGATTGAGGAGGAAATGAAGTTTAAAACACCTGCATTTGGAGAATATCGTCCTTAACTTTGCAATGCCATTCTAACGGATAATCTTCCGTAAAAAGTCATTTCCACCCTTTTTTACTTAGCAAACTAGGATAAAATTGTCTTCCATAATATTCTTGGGGACCTTACGATACTTTACTTGCTTTGAAACATATGTAGAGTAATGAATCTGCATGGTTACCCTGATTCAGGTGCTAGATAGGAAAAATATACATAATATACATTTAAAGCATAAAATATAGAATTATTTATATTTTGGCCAAAGTTTTGATTCAGAAAAATTAAATAGATCCATACCGGAGAGAGTAGTAACTCTAGTTTGGCTAATATTAATATATTCCACTTTTGTCCTACTAGGATTTCCTGCTACCCGGCTTTCTGAGGTGAATTCCATATCTATTTCTTCAATCCAAGGAATAACTAGGTACTATGTAATCGGAGATTCTATAGATGATTAATGGTAACATTGAAATAGGAATCTGAAGGTTTAACGGCAAGAATTCCCGGCGTCTGACCTCGGAAACTAATTTAATGAAGTTGGATGATATCTTAATCAATGTATCCATAAGAGGTCGCCTTTTGGATTCCATTGCATTTGACTCTCGATATCCGAAAATGAAGACGGTCTTTATCATATCGTGTTTGCTGATGAAGGCAGAGAAAATTTGTAAGATCATTTACCTATCAAAATCATTTTAAAATGATTTATAACTTAATCGTTAATTATATTTTTTCTTGAGGAAATGAACATGATTATTGATGTATAAATAATAAATCTAATAATAAACATATTTTATACATTAATTAGCGTTTCGATGCGCTTCTATCTCTAAAAAAAAACGTAAAGAAAATATTATATATCCAAATCCAGATTCCTTTCACGAGTTCCTATAGAATCGTTACATCTATTTTATTCATTTGAATCGTCATTATTTCCTGGAACCTCATTAATAAAGAAAATACAACTTTTTGTTTGCATTTAATTTATGCTTCGTATTTAATTTACTTGTAAAGATTCATTTCCCGTGCAAATGGTATCTCATAGGACATCCATCCCGGCATACTTATCATCAAACATGACAAGGTTATTCAAAATCATAAAAATATTTAATTCTCGAAAAGCTCAAGGAATAATATAGCAACTCTTTTAGTTTTATTAATCATAGAAAGCTTTTTACTTTTAAAGTGGCAGATATTAATACGTTTTTTTAATACCTGAAACAGCTGGATATTTGCCACATGGGTGCAATGTGCTTTCCAAATGCCCATCACATCCATTAATCTTCATCTTTAACTCCATTTCTCTCTTCCGTTTGTGCTCACTCTGATTGCACCTTTTATTTTCAGTATCTATCATTCTGCACTCGTGATTGTATATTCAGAGCACGGGTTTGGATGAATAGGTAGTCTGTAATATATTTACGGGAAATAGTCGAACCCTTTCTCAAGTGCTGAGATTAACAACGGATTAATAGAATCCGTAACATTTTTACGAAAGTTAAAGTAAAACTTAATTTATCGTGATTTTTATATGCTTATAGCTTTATATTGTATGCAATGATTTAGATATCTGATATACATTTTCAGCAACAAAATAGGTTTCCATAATTAATACTGCCTCATATTCATCCAAATTTTCTCTGAATAAAAGTAACCTTAAATTTTCAGACATCTATTGTAAATATTTGGTTAAAATAGAAAACTACTATAGATATAATTTTTTTTAATTAAAATTATATTATGATATCATATAAAACTATAAATAGAAAATTACTATACAGCAGTTGACTGTAATAAAATTAAATAATCTGCAACTTTACATAAGCCTATTCTATCGCAGTATTACCGTTCAAAGTGACTAAATAATATTTTTTCTAGCTATAGAAAGTGATTGCCTGATGTTAACACTTCCGATTCCCAATATAAAGGACCGGGGTTCAAATCCAAAAATATCTAAGTCTTAATTCCGAAAAATAAAACTTGCCTCGGGGTGCTTGACGCACTAGCAGTTTGCGCTCAAATTTTCAAGTGGAAAGGCTCGAGTCCTAGCGCATCGGATTTTCCCGATAGTTTATTCTTTGCTTTTGCGAAACCATGGGTATGGTATGTTTTTCGCAAGGGTTAAATGGAAGAGTAGCCTTATCAGACTAAATTTCGCCCTTTATTAATAATTCCGTATTATATATACAATCTTTATTGACTAATAACCGTATTTTGTATTGGATTCTTCCATAATCTAAAACAAAAAATGCTTTAATTTTTGTTTCCTTATCTACAAAGATCTTTAATTGCATTCCGTGCATCTTTCCCTTCGTCTAAAATTCACTTTCAACGGTCAGAAACTCTTTCTTCCGAAATTAAAAAAGAGTAACCAAGCAATATGGTCGTTTCTCAGTGCAACCCGTTCGCTCTCCTTTCACACATCACCATAAATCACTCACGGCGAGTCAATTGCTTTCGTGAGCAACCCTTCACGAATTAGGCCCTCACAGAAAGAGCTGATTGTTTTCGCTAATTTGGATCGCGCATGAGATGAATCTACCATCGAGGGATTCTGGTCACGTAGCAGAGAAGCCTTCGCTGTCTATATCAGTGTGCGGTGAAAGTTGCGCGGACAAATTCTGAAACTTCAAAAACGGAGAAAGGAAAAGTGTCGGATGTTTTCCGCTAAAGACTCTGCAGCCGTTGGTGAGGTATAAATTGAGGGACCCTCGTCAAAGGCTGACGGCACCGCGAAGCAACGGAGCCCAAGGTTTTTTAAGTCGTGACAGTAGAGTATAACTCGTGCTCCGAATTATATTTAATTCTAGTGAAAGGATGTCGAAGGATATGGAGGGAAGAGCTGCCAATAACTCCAAAAGAACGATTGGTTTTTATTTTGCAGTACAACAATGTCTACACGATAATTGAATTGATTTTAATGCAAATTTCATTATTTGCTCTCGCACCTTCTCCATCCTAAAATTATCGTTCTCGTGGCTCATAACTACGAGTAAAAGGACGAATAATCAATGCATTTGAGACGCGATCTAATGGAATAAAGCGAACGAAATTTATTTTTTTAAGAGATAGATCGTCGAGTCAATCAATTAATCAATCGACTTCGGTAATAAAATTCAATGAAACAATAAAAGTTTTGTTGAAGAAATATAATATTTTTATACGTCACAATGCTTCGTTCTGTTTAATGTTTGAGGTTTGGATGCTGGACTATGATTCTGGCATTAGTTTCAAACGAATGTGGCTTTCGATCGATTCGATCTCTGAGAGATGAAAAAAAGAGTACTTCAAAATGGTTTTGCCCTACTTAATACATAAGAATAATTTAGATGGCTTTCGAAATTTAAACAATTTTCCTTCATTAAAATGTACATTTCCTAATTTTGACCGTCAAAACCTTCAAAGGTTTAAGATAAATTTAGGAAAGATTAAATTTAGGATAAATTTAAGTAATATTATTTGAATAGTTATAATTACCTGGAACAGAGATAAGTTTAGAAATGCACAGAGAATGTTTATTTCGCCAAAAGGATTAAGATACCTAAAAGAACCATCTTTTCGATATATCAGACTTGATAGATTTGGATGATCATTTATTATTCTGCTGTCAACTGATGAAATTTATGTACCCGTATCTTCTCTATAATTCATTCTCTCTTCAAATGGACAGGAGAGTTCTCGAAGTTGAAACATTCGTTCAATTCAAATCACAAAAAGAGACAAAGTATATATCAGACCTTTCTATTTAAGAAAACAAGATTTGAATTTTAAATAAAAACGAAATTGGATTTACATAAAGGAAAATCTCTTTTGCACCGATATCAGAGCATCGTGATTCATACAAAGAGTATTAAAGTCTCTGTTGTCGTGATTTTAATTTCCATCTTTATCGTTTCAGAGTAACCTCAGTTCTAAATCACTTTAGCTTATAAAAGTCCTTGTGGTTTATTAAAACTTGGAAATATCTGCGAAGGAAATTAAATTAGCCGCAACAGGTTCGGAACGAAGTTATTGTCCTTCAATTCTCCGGAGATAATGTTTAAAGTGTCGAGAGGAAAAACTTTTGACGAGATTTCTCTAGGAATTGAGGACTATTTATTTTGAGTAAATAAGGCTTTGTCAACAGTGTTATCTCAACTCAAATTGCATAGGTGATGAGTAATGAAAATTTAACGAAAAATAAATTAGCTAAAAATAAAACTCTTTCATTTAATGGAATTTCATAATTTGAGTTTTTTCTTCAATTGAATCATATCACGTATTTTTCTAGTTTCAATATCCTCTAAGTTTTAAATTAAAATGTTTTTAGAAAGTCTCATTAACTGAAAATACAGTAAATAAAACTGTTAAGTGACATACATTATCACTTAAGCTATTTTCGATTGTTGGGTTTTCTCAATATATATTTCTCTCAATAAAATCATTTATGATGCTTAAAATCTATAAAATACATAGGTCCCAATATGTAAAAATTAATTAATACAGCAGTAAGTAATATTCGTAAGATTGGAGCTTCAAACGAGTTGAAATATCTTCTTCGGTATTATTATGGGATATACTATTGATATTTGCCGATTTAAACACACATAATATTCAGAATTAGATGTTTCCTACTTTAAAGAATATCATACGGAACTTAATATTTTCCAAATTCATTAAATTATGTTTTTATCATCAATTCTCTTCCACTGCAGTTTGCCATCCTCTATTCTTGTGATGGATAGTGTTCGTGTTTCGTGATATGATATGAAGCATCCAAACCTCAGTCATATATTGCATTTATCTTATCATAAATTTAAAAATGGCGTCTTGTATACAAATACCTTTCAGTACCTTATCAAGATCCTTGAATTAATAGTAACGGTACGAGAAACGTATTAGCCGTGTCATATCAAATTCAATAGTATACGAGAGAGTAATGTGGCTAAATATTGTTGATAAACTCTTTGCTGGCCAACTATAAGAGCTAAAATTCTGTATTTTGATGTATGAAACCATTTCCCTTTCGTTTCTTAGTTCGATACTCTTTAATGGATCGAAATTTGAGGGCTATTCTCCGTGGATTATGGAGTAGATATTAAAGTGAACGATCCTTCAAAAGACATGAAGCATATCGCCTCCGAAGACAAGCGATGGACGAATTTTCCGGTTTTCCAAAAACGATTGTATGCGACCTTATGTTAGGAGAAATGGGTCTATAGAGCAAACCAATGACAGAGAAGAAACATGGGTGCAATTTTCTTCAGCTATGTTACGCTAAATATTCATGATTGAAATGGTGCTTTGTGAGTATAAAAATCTCGATTAAATAATTATAGCTTACATTATAAGTATAGGGGGATATGGAAATGATTAAAAAACTTAACAATTTGTAATCATATTGACACAGCGAATACGTTTGAAAGATATTGCACGAGGCCCCTTAATTCCTTAGGAGAAAATCTCAAGAGATATCTAAAATAATAATAGACAGATGATTTGGACAAATTGAAATGGAAATCTCCCTTAACTTCCTAGTTGATTGAACTGAGAAAAAGTATGCTTTTTGGAATAGCTCTGTCATATTTCAATTAACCAATATACAACGCAATCTTAATAATCCCGAAAAATACGGCTTCCTCTTTTATCATACACAATTCTCAAAATTAATTTTATCGCAGAATTATTGTGTTTTCGTCATTTAAGGATATTTCTTATGAAATAATTCTATTTTAAACGTTTTAAATATTGAGAACTCTTGACTATTATAAATGATTGATATCCTGTAACTGTAGGTAAATCCTACATTTGCATAACATTTTCTTACGTTCCTTAATTAAGTTGTTCGAAGTTCGGTCGCAACTGAAGTTGCTTATTCTGGCAAAGTTTGAACAGACTTTTCTGAAGTAAGCGATTTCAAGATCGGCTCTTGAACATATCTTTCTCTAAAAAAATATCCTACTCGAAATTTTAATCGTACTTTCAACTACTATCCACTATACTATTCGATTTCTACTACTACTTCGTACACACTGATCGCTGAAAAATGTTATTATTTTTCAATATTTCATGCAAAACCAGCTCTAAAGTGATAAATGCTTAAAAATCTATGATATTTACGATGCATTTGTGAAAATAAAAATTCTGTATAGTATGATTATGAATTTTAAGAAAGAAATAATATTTCTAGGAAGTAGTTTTTCGATACATTTTGCGTTTTCTCAATAGAAATCCCGTATTTGGTCTCTTTTGGCCGATGTTAGTTCTTTTTGCAGATATTCGAAAGGCTCTTTCTTCTGACGCTGTTCCGAGAGTCAGCTATTTTGTATCCCTATACAAAACGCCATGTCAGATGTTGCTCCAGACTCGTAAGTCAGACAAAAAACGTACGTTGCGTGGAACGAAGTTCGAAGAGGAAATAACGCTGTGCATATCACCAGTCTTAAAAGGAATATAATTTTATATGATAAAAAGTAAATAACAAATAAGTCGATGAAAATGAACGTTAATAAACGAATTAGAAATCAAATAGATATAAACGGTATCTTTATATTAATCCAGTTACAGCCACTTTGGAATTAAATTAAGAACATCATTTAAAAGTCCAGGTCCAGAAAAACTGCGTAACCATAAAACAAGAATTTATATTGGCTCAAATCTCAGCTTGTGAATAATAATTAAGTACTGTGTTAGATGTTAATTATAAAGTTAAATAAACTTTCAGCTGAGAGAAATGGAATTCCGCGCAACTTTAAAATTATTATCCTTTGTATTTAATGTGCAAGTTATATCTCTAAATATGCTGATAAATTATAGAAAAAACTCTAATGACTTTTTCATCTCATATATCCTCATTCACTTGGAATTTTAGCGGTTAAAAATAAAAAGTTTTTCATCTTCTTTATCTGCTCTACACGTGTAATTCTATTTCAACTCATATTCCGTTTCACCGCTTTTCATTCGAGCACTGGGACCATAAGTCGCACTGTATCTGAATCAATGATGAGTTGCATGACACTGGATTCTAATGGGTGATGCACTTTGAAACTGGATCTGAAATCTCACGCTTCAAATAGAAAAAAGAGCAACATAATCACGTCTGATGAATTCTAAATGGGCAACGGATGTTCATAAATAATATAATGAAGATTATTATAAATGAGGATAGATAAATTTCCAATTTAATTTAGACCATACAAAAAGGCCGTATATCATAACTTGGCTGTAAAAAATCCGTTTCTATTTATAATCAGTATTTTAATGTGTATATTTATATGGTCATTAATACAAATATTTGACTTACGCAAATTGATTATATTAATTCAATAATACTATTGAATTATTTAAATTGTTAATCTACTCTTTCCATCATTGGACGTATTTTATCCAAATTACCTTTTTTGTGTTTTCTGATTGAATGATCTAAATTTTAGCCTAATAATCCAAATAAAATGCATATGTTTGACTCAAATATCCATCAAAAACAAATGAGAAAGAATTATCCTCTGACTGGAGCCTAAGAGCTCGAAACTTCCAGCACGCAATTCCCTGTTACACATGTTTTTATTTTTTACTTACGTCACTGCGCGTTTTACTGTTTTAAGATGGCTAATGCGTAGACGACCACGTATACATATGGAAGTCGGTAAATTTATAATTAAACTAATTAGGCAAACTTAACTTCCAGGAAAATCATTTTAATTCAAATATTCCTCTGGAAAACTAATCGCTTTAAACAAAAAGTTACTACTTACAAGTAATTAATCAACGTACGTTAAATATTAAATCATTGGATTTTAAATAGTTATTAATGCATCGGAAATTTTGTGAGCCGAAATCAATGGTTTTAATTTGCAACTAAAGTAGTCCGTCTGATTTTTTTTCTTTTCGAGATTTTTCATTAAATTATTAATAATAAAGAAATTTAGATTTTCTGGCGGAAAATAGAACTTTTGAATTATCCCTATCTGATACTGATACTAGAAAATTCTAATATTGAATGCTATAATCTAAACAATCAGTCTTTTAATAAACAAATCCACTCCTTTCAGAGGAAGAGCAATTGAGCAAAGAGCTTTCAGAGGAAGATTATTGAGAAATAGACGACAATTATTTGGGGTAAAATTTTGAATTAGGAACACAAGGATTATAAATATATAGAGAAAATATCAATGCTATAAGGAACAGTAAATATTCTGAACAAAAGAAAAATAAGTATTGACGGCAAAATTTTATACGATACTCTAAAAAAATAAGGAAAATGGCAAAAATCATCAATTTGGATTTCATTTTCTTTGGTTAAATATTTATATAGATTAATATCATGAATCTTTGTAACTTCTTCCTATAATATAAAAACATAATCAAACATAAAACCTACAAAATAATTATACACCGATATCAGAATCCTCGAGGTTAATAAATTTCCAAAATTTGAAAATAATTAAAAATATGTATTATATACTTTTCCTTCGTAACTTTGAATTTTAAAAAAATATGTATTTGCACCCTTCTTGTAAATGCTAAAATCTTAGATGCTGGGTACGACCATTTCATTGTTAAATTGAGGGTGACTCCCAATGTGATTAACGCAAACCGCATCATGTCTCACGTTAAACCTCTATGGCGTCAAGTGGAGGTAATGTGGGTACAAGAAGGCATATCGTTTGGGAATTCCTATTCTACGGAAGTAAAAACAACCCTCGAGAAAACTCGATTATTACCCTCGTCCAGGTGTTTTGGCGCCCTAACGTAATTTGCCCGCCCTCAACGACCTAATTTCTTGCTATCTTTTTTTTGGGAGTCCACTTTATGAACCATCCCCAGAGCTCGTTTAAACCACATCTGCATGTTTTGTTTGGGGTTTTTCTCGCTGATTTTCTAATACGGCCCGAAGCACGTCTTAACCGAGATACCTCTTATGAAGCACCTGTAAATTTCACAGTAATATTGCCACGGATCGAATTGGGCATTTTTCGAGTAATTCGTTTCCCTTCTCAAGAATTATGGAGATAACAGTTTATCGAAATTAAGATGAGAGTAATAGTTGGAAATCAGTATTGGAGATTTCCATAATGCAAGGTTTCGAAATCGGTGCCCAATTTAACTGGACGTGAATTACGTAAATTTTATCTCATAATAAACTACGCTGAAATTTAAAACTTGAAACGATCATTGATGATTATAATTTACGAAAAATAACTTTTAATTGATTATTATTTTGTTTACGACATTTTAAAGTTTATAAAATATTAAAGACAGTGAAAATAGAACGCCAAACTTCAGCTCTTCATTTTGGTAATACCCTGTTCTTTTAACGTAGAAAAACTCAAATTTTGCTTAGCGCCCAATAGAATTTAAACAATTCCTATTGATGTAACCGTGGAAGCCAAATAAAAAAATCTCGATGTACAACTGACCTGATACAAGACGAACCATCTCAGCTGCCACTTGGCAGAGTCGGCTGTCCTTTTGTGCAGGTACCCCGCTAACGAGTGGTCGTAGTGTGCCCGCTCCGACAGCATGGCCAGCTGACTGTCGTTCACCCTGATGCTTCTCTGCATCTTAGGGCTCAGCATGATTCCCGAGGGCCCCCCGGAAGCTATGCCACCGCCGACCACGAAAGCGGGTGAGCTCCTAGTGGAGCGCGTCGTAGACGGGGCAGAGGATCGCATCTACCACCAGAGGGCCGATTTACGCACGGTGGGCGATCTTCCAGGCGGATGGCGGTTCACCGTTGGGCGGGAAGTCCTGGTTTATCATCCCGGAGATCTTCCCCAAGAGGCCCTAAAGGCTGCGGACTTCCATGGCCTCCAGCGCCCGGGAAACTTGAGCGACCGCCGGGTTTCTACGGAACCCTGCCGTGTTCTGGCGGATGGCGCTCCGACGCATGACCCCAGAAGGGAGTGGCGCGCGCCGATACCGCGTGAGCCCCTCCACTTCGCCCCTCCTTCCCCTGTCTTTTTCCTCCTCGCAACAGGTTGGCAAGGGCTGCAGAGTTGCCCCAGAGCCCCAGGAATCCCCAACCCGCGGTTCTACAGGGTAGGACACACACCCCTTTGGTCACGTGACGGCCATCTCACGCGAAGGAATCCATCTTCCCCCAGATGGATTAAAAGGTGCCGTTTTACGCCTTTCTCACCACCGTTTTCCGTGGGGTCCGCTGATGCTTATTTAGGCGCACTACGTCGATGCGTATCTCGATGCTTTCTTACGAAACAAAGAAAGTCAGCGGATGGAGGTTCATCACAAGGAAATGTTTCATTATCGCAGCTCCGAGGGTTGTTACCATACCTATCCATTCTGAAAGTATAAAAACGGTCTTAAATACCAAAGTTATGAGTCCCTTATCTTCACAGTAATATTTGCGTTTATTTAACGTTATTTAGTATTTAAATGTTTTTATTAAGGGATCAAAACTGCCTAAATAACTCCGAATATTAACGCATAAACACAGATTCTCAATCGCATAACAGGTGAAAAACAGTTAAAGGTAAAATATTAGCATTATTTTAACAATATTTTATAACTTATTTCAGGACCTGTTTAGGGGTTTCATAGTTTAAGGAGTTTTAAAATAGAGAAATACGTTTTTGATAAAAGTTATATCCTACTTTTAATTGCATTTAATTCGAAAAACTATTTCGATTAATAGCCCATCATCTAAAGCAACGTGGGATTTACATGACTTTTGATGTTGTGAAAGTGATCTCAAATTCTGCGCAGAATGTGTACCTCGAAAGTTCCAGCGAACGCTCGTTTGCGGAAAATCAATAAACACTCGTTCAACTTTCCAAAATAAAACAAATTACTTGAATCAAAATGACGAAAGTGAATCTCAGAAGGCCGTTTATTTTGAATGAACATCAAGTGTCATAAATTTAACATCTATTTTTTCTTTCTTTCGAAAAAGTATGAGAAAGTCGTCCGCTAATTTCTATAATGTCCGATTCTTTTTTTTCTTTTAGCTCGATCACAACGAGGATCAACAACAAAAAATACCTTTCATATTTATATGCTTTGAACTATTTTAATGCTAGAAATTGACCGAAAGTCTACATTTTTCTTCTAAAATTCATTCCATTCATTTGGTATCATGATATCTCGCAGTCACCAAAATTAGTTCGCTCGTGTAAAACTACAAATTATTGCGCCGAATTTCCTGTTATTCAACGATGAAGAGGTAGAGGTAGTATGATCGTAGGCCAAAGCAAACTTATCGACCTTGTAACTGATTAAAACCTTTTCTGAAAGCGCCAAACTGAAATAAGTTAATATATGTCAAAATTGAAATTAAAATCCTCAAAAAACGTTGGAAAATGCAGTAATTCAATTCTTAACTTTTTGCCGTTGAAATTCTTAAAAAATTGTAAAAAAAATCTCAAATTTCTACCTCTTATTTTTGAAACCAAATGGAGCAAAATAAAATGAATTTTTAACGTCTTTAGCTAATTGCTCGATAGGGACACTCGATTATGTGACCTTTAGAAGAGTATGTGCATCCTTACTCTCTCTAGTGGAGTTACTGCGTCATATTTCACATAAAATATTAATGATTTGAAGAAGAGAGGCATTTGAAACTCCTAATTTTATTGCCCACGAATATCTTCTTCGGTAAATGCATTCTGCATCGTTGCGCCCCATGAAAAAGTGCGTTCGTAGGAGTCAACAGGTACAACTGTAGGTCGACTTAAGGAGTTGATGAATTCGTTTCGGGGGAGAAAGTCTCAACGCTCGATCGATCCGTGTGCTAAACAACGCCCTCCGATGAAACCGTGGAATGATCCTCACTAATCGTTGGAACTCGTGGATTATTATCGAAACCAATTTGTCCACGAAAATGGAGTTTTTCGAAAAAATGCGATATCGGATTCGCGAATATCGTTCGCTTGGAGGCTCATTATTTTCAAACATTGAACCACGGATTCATATCTTCCGTTGACATCATTACCTTAGTTATTTTCCTCCGGATTTTCAAAAATGAAAGAGATCGATATCAAATCTCGAATCATCAATTGGTATTTGATTCTTCCGCACGTGGACTCCAAATTCTTTTTTAATTGGGAAGAAAATGTTTAATAAAATAGCATAATTAAGAATATATATACATAGGTAAATTATAAATTCAAATATTTAATGATTTGAAATCAGATAAACAGCAATATCAAGATTTAATTACTCATGTTGTCTCAAGTAAACGGTTTTTATTAAATTTTGCCTAAAATAACAACTTTGAAAAATTAAGAGCTAGATGAAATTACTTATGGCAATAGTTATATTGATATTATTATCGTAGAAAAGTAAGACAAAGCACGAAGAGCCCGGAAATTTTTTTCACCTCAATATTAAAACGCTATTGGGCTCCTATCGCCACCATTCATTACTTTGAATCGAAAAACAGCGTTGATTATTTATTCGAAACTTCATTTATCAATTCTCTTTTGAATTAATCCCTTATTTTTCCTCCAAATTGACAAAGTTTCCAAAAAAATTGTTGAATTGTGTTACATCATTGTTATCAGGACATTATTTTGAAATAGGAATCGTAGCAGTGATTAAATTTCATGGACATAGTCAAAAAGAAGGAACAATATCAATGAAAACAAGTTTAGTTCTTTAAGAAATTTCGATATTTGATAAACATGTGTAAATAAGAAAACGCGCAAGAGAATGAAAAGAAATAGAGAAAATAGGAGATAAGCAGACACAAATGTCCAGTATTTATTTTTATTTTATCCCGTTTCTTCAAATACCGGACTGTCAAGTAGAAAACTGGAAACCCTACGTCATGAAATGACACCATGAGCCTAAATTTTTTTGTGTGGAAATCTGGGAGTAGAAAAATTTTGATTTCTATGTTTCCATTTCTGGTTTGATTCAAGAACGACTGAGAGTAGAGGAGCCATCTGCTGAAGAGCTCTGAATGAACGGGAAACTTTGAGTCATTTCTAATTCGGAATGTTCCTCACTCGTTTTTTTGCCAAAAAGTCCATTCAGATTTTCAGAAGTCACAGAAATAAATTGGAAATTATTGTTACAATTGAATTGTAGGTAAAACCGGCTTGCAGGTTAGTGTCGATGCAAAAGAAAAAATTATTCTTCCTGTTTTCGTCGATTCATTCTCTCTGAACGAGGGTCCCAAGAGATTGCTCGTTGTTCCAGTTGATTTTAAGGGAATTCACAGATTAAGAAGAGTTCCTTAAATCAGTGATAGACGATGGAAAGGATTACGGCCGTGGAAAGGTTAAAATATTTATTAATTTTCGGAATAAGGGCGCGTAAACGTGTCCTGTAATTAGAAAAAACTACACAGCGTCTTATAATCCGCCGCGTCTTAAAAATAAAAGTTGATCTGTTGAATGAAACTTGGTCCTTATAAAACTTATCCTAATCGTACGAAAATACGGTACAATAACTCCTCGGTCGGATTTAACACACTATTCAGGGAGTAATATTCAAGAAAATATCATTTAACTTTAAACGGATTCATTCGCTTTGCTCACACATTGATTGCACGCTGAAGTTACGGCATTCGGTAACTAAGCTCGACGATAGACATATGCGCAAGGAATATGGTCATTTTGTTCGAAGTCTGTTTTCTGTTCGCACAACCTCTTTCACCGGTCTACCCTCAAACGATCCGCTCTCAATATATTTCTTCAAATGTCTTCAGGAAAGCGCAAAATACTTTTCAGTTGATTCAGTCATCTCTCATCATTCCATTCTTTAACACTGGAACAGCGGAGGGTGTCCTCAGGGCACCCATGAAAAAAAACGCATCTACAACGACAACATCCAATAAAGCCACCGATATCTGTTCAAAAGAAGATCCAAGTGTAATAAAGCATCAGATAAGTGTAACAAGTCAAGGAATGGGTTTATAGAAACTGAAACATCAAGAAGATTTATCTATGACCGCCGTGGAAGGATTCTGTGGAGTAATTATTTTGTGACAGCACTATTGTGCTAAAAAGAAAAATTAATATAATTGCGTATGCAAATAACATATAAGGTCTTTTTGTATCTTAAACCTTATTTCTGGTCTTTTTGTTGTGAAATAAAATCAAAGGAAGGTACGTGAAGCGGTAAAGTTTTGTTACGCGAGATTATTTTTTCTTGTGCCCCATGTAAATTGTTAATAAAATCGGGTAATTTCCATAAGTTATTCAAGTAACTAATTATTTTATCTCGAAAAGGCTTTATTTTAATTTATTCATATAATTAATGTCTGGCTTTACTGTTCTGTATATTTTTATATCGGAATATGAGCCTCATAGAATTAATTGAACCCAACAACAATTTCTATATTAAAAATGTAGCAACTATTTACCTCATAATCTGCCGATAAATAAGTACACATACTTAGTTATTAATTTAAAGGCATTTAAGGAAAGACTAGGAATTAAAATACGACTGCCTCATGTTAAGAAGCGCTAGAGTAGGTGTCCTGAGGACACCTTCCACTGTTCTAGGGGGGTGTCCGTGTCCCTCTGTTCTAGTGTTAATCGTCTAGCGCTGAAATAAATACTTCCATTAATACAGTATTATTCATGTTCATTCTCTCCGCAATTTGGCTCTTCACGATAACTCCTATTGAGAAGAAAGACACTCGAATCTAAAATGAGGAGCAGTTGAAATAATTTGACGTTCATCGCCTCGCCGTCGTTTTATCATATAATTCGTTCCGACAGAGGGCCAAGCGATGCTTCAAGAGTTGACGTTCCGGCCTTAGATGGCGGGCTTTCCTTGTGAGTTTAATTTGTTCTTGAAGTGTGTGCATCGAGAAATCTATTCCCTCGTGCTGCGCCCTTTCGTGTGAATCTTTTCGCAATGGAAACCCTTCGATTTCTCTGGGATTAAGTGATTGTGACCCTATTATTGTGGTTATCGAAGCATGTAGAAGATTTTATAAATACGGTAGATTTGACGAGGAAACCATCGTGCCATCGTCATGTGAGCGTAGCTGAAGCAAAAGAGATTTGCGTGAGGAAACGAGGCTCAAGGAAAATACTCAGGTAAGAAACGAAGTCCCATCGGAATATATCGGACTCCCTTTGTTTACAGTAGTTTGCTTTCTACCTGCTCAATGCGACCGTGAACGAGTGCCTAGATTCATTTTCTTCGTCTCGAAAGATGTCTTAAATATCAGAGCTGAGCTTGAATAGCAATCATGTTGAGCGAATGCTAACTTTACTCCGCTGTATCATGCATATGGGCTCGTAAAAATATCACTGTAATTCACTTATTTATGGAGAACTTGAAGCGGATTATATTCACTGAAGAGTTCCTCGCGGCATTAAAGTTCGATTAGGGATGATTGTAACCACGATGTTACATTCTTATTATCAAATATAGCGTAATTATTCAATTAGTGAGAGGACCGATGTGAACACGGTGAGGTGCAGGTAGGAAGTGACATATGTTGAACGGTGTTGGGAGGTGGGACTGTCACCGCTGGGATTCTAAAATTGGAATTGGATTTTTAAAAAACGCCATTAGGTCCATCGAAACTGATAAAAATTTAATGAAGACTAGTATTTATTATGATTTTTTCCTACTACGTGAGTCTTACTGCACAAATTTACTATTTTCATAATGTATCGTCGCCTTATTCTTCTGAATTCGAGAAATCTGCCATAACTGGCGGTCGACGTAAAAGAAGAGAGAAATTTTAGAGGTATTAAATCGGTAATTAGATAAAGAAATATTTGGCTTAATATTTAAGAATACAACGCTTGCAGTGACGGCGGTGCTATTTCCCTCAGCCAATCAGAAGCAAGATGAATGTTAAGCGGGAGATTAAATGTTGTTAATTGATTATTATTTAAATTTTAAATTGATAAACTGTAGATGGAATTACTTCTTGTAATTTGAAACTTTTCTAAGGTAATGCCTATCCATTATGCACCCGATAGGTGTAATTTTAGTAATGTAGTAAGTAACCATTAAATATTATTTTAATACTATTTTACGATACGTGCTCACAATTCCTTAACAAAATCTTTTTTTAAAAGGCAAAACTACTTTTGAAGAGCATATCACATAAATTAGTTATGATGCATCCTTCAAATATCAACAAAGTATCTTGCACAGTAATTTTGCAGTAGAATTCAGCCTTTTAATTGTAAATGTGCTTGCGGATTCATTCTAATTATTCAATTCATTCTAATTTCAATAATAGGACGCCATTTGTTTCGAGAATTTACAAATATGCATGGAAGAGAAGAGAGATTGAGAGGATAAAGGCACTATCTGTCTTTGATATAATAATAACGCGTAAATTAAGAATGAGTGCTGTAGAATGAGTTTGCTGAGGGTTACCTAGTCTATGGAATTTCGAGGGTTCCTCCCTGATGAAGTGATTTTGACTGATTCTGCGTCTTATGTGGTTAACGGAGCACATACAAGATTTGATATATTTAGCGGTATATTTGAGGGAACCAAGGTGACATTGTCATGTGAGTGTAGCAGAAGTAGAAGAGCTTTGGGTGAGTTCAAAGATAACATTTAGGTAAGAGAGGATGTCCCATTGGAAAATACTCGTTTTTTCCTCATTCGTCAAAACGTCCATCCCCCATCGGATAAAGGGGGGATTTGGGATACCCCCAAATTACCTGTTGCTTTTATTGTCATTTACCTTCTTAAGCTAGGATTTATTATGTATATTTTTATATTCAGGGGGCAAATACAACAAGATTAGATATTTGAACACCACATCAACGCTAACAAAGATAACATTTTCCTGAAGCTCCATCTTGGTTCACAAAAAACCTGTAACTCGTTTCTTCCCTCAAAAAGATACTTTTCTGACCCCCTTCTCCCTACAAAAATCCTTTAAAAGACAGCTTAGTGAAATAGGCGAAGCGTTAAACGTATATAATAGAGGGGGAGTGGATGAATAAGCGTGTCCCCTCTTTTGTTTTGGCGTCAAAGCGGCCTCTGCGGGGAACTGTCGATTTGTCAAACAACGTGGGTCGTATTTCAAGAGGGGCACCATCGGACAACCTGTGGCTTTGGTGGAAAAGTGGCTGCGATCACAGATTCGATTCGGCAAAATGAGGTGAAGATTCAACCCAGTAAAAGGTTATTACGCGATTTTAATTCCGAACGATCAAGTGCCGTACCTGTGATTCAATTTTTTGCCACTTTGGCGCTAATTAATGGAGGAGCGGCTTACTGCCCCTGGAGCTAAAGACCGAAAAACTGTGAAAGTGTAGAATCAGAGATCTATCCGATCAAAAACCGTTGAATTCACCATTGAAAAACCCCATCGTGATGATGAAATGATCAGCTGGAATTCGAAACTATAATCCCCGAGCTTAGCGGTAACGTAATTCGATCCATAAAAATTCCAGATTATGTAATATCTTATGATAAGAATGACTCATTAAAAGGTGAAATTACTTGTGTCCGATGACTCCCTAAGTAATATTACTTCCGCATTTAGAAATTTGTGGATATCTATCTATTTCATCATTTCTTATAATCGAGGGTCATTCATAACTAATTATGATAGTAAGGGATAAATATAGCTATGTATTGATAAAGACAAATTTATTAATATTAAAATATATTTGTATAATAATATAAAGTAAAACAATAAAGCTTTTAAATTTATTTATTTATTGTATACTAGAGCTACAAATAGGCACCAGGCCAGGTTGTAGCTCTATTGGTGCATAATTTAATTAGTACTTGTAATTATCCTTGTTCTCCCTCCTATTCTCCCATTCTATAAAGATTATAATGATTAAATCGAGAAAAACTATAGGTTAGAGGAATAAAATAGATTCTAAGCAATCAAATTTTACTTGCTTCTAAATGCTATCATATATTCTAGCCTTATCGAGCAATTTATTAAGCACAAGAATTTTAAAAAAGCTAGTAACTTAAAAATTTTGAAATAGGAAAAATCTGATAAAAGGTGAAAGTGGTAGTACAGCTAATTCACTAACTATTATTAACAAGATATTTCCGATGGTCAAACAACAAAACCTTCATTCGAGGATATGAAACAATAAAAGATTGTAATATCAAAGATGAAAAATAGCTTGTCTTACAATGTCCATGGTTATTCTAAACAAATCCTATAAAATGTTCTGAGAGTAAAGTAATCTTTAACGATGGGCAGGCATTATGTAAATTTGTTCAGTATATCCTCCAAAAACTAAAATTTCCATAAATTATCAAAATAATTATAAACTAAAAAATAATGTTTAAAAATGTAAATGTATTAATATTTACTTAAATTGCATTCCTCAGTGAAAGTATGAACTATGAAAAGTGTTTCTGCTTATGAGAGAGAATCAAATTGATTAAAACAGAATAGAAGAAAATTTTCAGAGATTTCAAAATTTTAAGTTAAGATTGATTTACTCTGATGAGTTATAAGCAGAAATATTTGATCATTTAAAATTCTTTCATTACATTCTTTATTCGACAATATTGATTTCTAAATAGTAAATAACAGAATGAGATTAACTGCATTAAATCTCTATTATTAATAATGATCTGAGAATCAGTCCTTCACCACTGAGTATAAGTAAAACAAAAATGGATTCATCATAATATTATAGCATATAACATCTCATATATCTCATAGTCAGAATTAATATTTTTCCTTTGGACTTGTAGGCTAGCTTACACAGCTATTTAGGAATAATAGGTCAAAATCTCCTCGTTTTTTGATTTTAAAGAAAGAGAGTGAAAGTCAAATTTATAATTTTGCTAAGAACAGAATCAATTCAGACTGTAGTTGATGTAAGCAATCATATTGTTTATTGGTGGAGATGACCAGCTGAAAAAAAAATTTCTGGAATTTCAAATGGAAGATATTCCCTAGTTGATTAAAAGCTCTTACTTTATACACCAAAATTCAATCATAAGATGAGATAACAAAGGAAAGATAAAAAATGTTCTTATGAACATTTCACGCAAGTTTCATTTATTATGTAAAATTAATGTAAAATATGAAATTTTGGAAAACATATATTGATACTTAATTATATGTGTGCTCAATTATGAAACTATGATCCATACTCATTTACTAAAAAACATAGTTAAAAATTCTTTTACAGCCTAGAAAGCTGATATATTTGCAGAAAAAAACAGATATTACTATAAATGGAATAAGATTTAGAATGGAAGAAGATAAGACAATGAACACTCGTTTAACATCTAATGCATAGGATATTTAAAACATTTCATTCCATACCTTGTACAAATGTATGCATAGATCAGTAAAGGAATGCTGAGGAAATGGCTATAATTTTTGTATTTTCTTGTTAAAAATCAGTCATTGATAATCAAATACTGAACAATAAGTTAAAAATCATGGAGGTGATTGTCATTGAAGGATGAGAAGAATCAAAAGTTAGGTAATTATATGCAGATTATGGCTGAAAACAGATTATTACAGATTATTATTACAGATCAGTTGTAAAAAGGGCAGCTAGCTAAATCTAACATATTACTCTTATCTAACTTCCATCACTAATTTTTATCAGTTTAACCAATCATTAAAAAGACACATGGTAGCTGAATATTTAGTATACTAGCAGCCAGACGCAACCTCACAAAGGCAGTTCATATTGTATTGAGATTGGATTGATTTGGTTGATTGAGTTATTCTTTATATTTATGTGTTTTCTAATTAGATAATACTGTATCTTATTTAGAGAAAAAATAATTATTATTATGCTGTAAATTTTCAGCTAATGGCAAGGATAGATTAAACTTAGAGGCTCAGCATCTTACGGTAGGAACCACAGTGATTCCTATTCAGAGGTCAGCATTTAGCACTTTAACTACATCAAAAATGATTCTATTACTGGGGTCAAAAATATTATATGATCAACTATTATACAGCTCAGAATATTGAGTAAGAATTTACATAACAGCCAATGAAACAGAAGTTATATTTTTTAGGTGGAATAATAAATTATGTTACAAACATGAATGAGTCTCTAAAACTTTGGTCACCTAATGAATAACCAGAATATAATTAAAAAATATTATTTTAACTTTAATGGATATACACAAACTAAAAATATGTGAAACTGCTCTCAGAAACCCATCTATTATAAAACTAATATAATAAAAGAATTATTTCTTTTTTTAATCTTATAATATTAACAGAAGTTAAAATTTTCCCCTTCAAAGGAGTTTTCAACTTGTATGTGGTTCAAGAGGTCTTCTAAAACATAAACAGAAACCTAATATTCACTTCTGATTTATATCACTCAGAATTAGATTGAAAGCTATGCAAATAAAAACTATGAAGGCACTTACATTTCCAAGGTTCCTGGGTCCCAAAGTCCTGGTAAATCAGATGTTTGGATGTAAAATTGGATGTAATTGTATGTGTTGAACAGACTTCTAAAATAAATATGAAGGGGTAAATGTTAGAGCATACAAGAGTAGATGCATTACAAGAGAAATACATTTACTCATGTAATGCTCTTGAATGCTCATATAATAAATTTCTCCAAAAATAAATAAAAAAGTATTATTAACATTATTATTACATTGTGAAAGACTATCAACCGTGAAATAAGATTCTGAGATATGAACCACTAAATATTTTAAACTTCCATCAGTCACAATATTTTTGGGGTATCATTTTAACATTAATAAACATTGAATAGTTGAAGTAAATTATTTGATATATCACCTATTATGAGATAACTGTGATGGGACTGTAATCAAACTGTATAAGTTTTATAACTATAGGTAAACTTGCTTGATAAATATTAAAAAAGTCTAAGAAAGTTAAAGAAAGATGAAGCAAGTTGTAATTTATAGTTTCTTGTCTTCCAGTAGTTGTTAAATTTGGCAAAACTACTGTCAGTAAGAGCATGAGATAATGGAAATACATTATGGCTATACTCATATATGAGTTGATTAATATTAGAAGGAAATGAATCAAGGATAGATACATCAATCCTCTCAATGTGACATTTATGCAAGCATTTAGTAAAATGAATAGATAAGAATTGCTTTCTAATTATTATTAATTCTATCTAGAGTAAACTCATGAGTATAAAAATTATGTTCTGAATCATTCAAAACAATACATACTTCAATGAGACAGTACATAACACTTACTATTTAAGTTGAAATTAATCTAGGGTTACCTCTTTCATAATTAACTTTAATAGAATCGTATTATTGAAATTGAAAAATTATCGAACATATAAAATTAAAACATTAAAACTGTAAATCTTACTAGAAAAGAGTAAATAGTTAAACTATTCTATTACGGATTCATAAAGTTGCGCCGTTAAAACAAATTTTTCCGTAACCAACCTCCAGATGGCAGGTTTGATGCTATAGCAGAAAAGTTTTAATGTCGTCACACGGTGGTGTACCTAACGCTTATTCTTTTCCTACTATGGATTCTTCTTCAGTGACTAGGAAAGATGTATTTTCTAACTTTAAAAACTTTTTTATCGCTTTCAATTTATAGAATCAACCTCCTTAGTGTTTCTTTTTTAGCACTTGACAATACCTTACCGATCATTGATGTACATGATGTTTACAATTCCTTCCTGGCAAAATATCAAATTATAAAAAATAACTATTAGTCTTCGCATATGTTGCACCCTACTTATAACGGTCTTTGGAATATTTGTTAAGTATTTATTTTTTACCTAATTCGTTATGCCTTTAGAATCGTAGCAGCTTGTATCACAAAAATAGCAGTCATATCACTAAGCCTAAAAGGGCCTTTCAAGGACGTAGAGCGTTTGGAAGTTAGTGGTGGAAATGGATGCTGATGAGAGTGATTTGATCGAGGAAATGGTTCAGCATCGAGTATTGCACTGGAATTACCGAGGCTATGAAAGACTACCGTTTCAGCTAAAAAACTACGGAAATCATGTTCAAGAAATATACATGAAAATGAACAATTTAAAGAGCTTGGTACGACTACTCAAATTAATTTAGTAAAAATAACTGAATTGACCAATTTTATATAGATAACACTGATGTGCTGATCATTTGCTTGCTTGTATCTACATTTCAACAGCTTGTAAGTCTTAACTGATATCTGTAATTTGCATCTTATGTACACTAATAAAAGTTTTTGCATTCACTCACGTTTTGTCTCAGTTTTTGAGCTTACAGATAAAAAAGGTAGAAAATCAGTTGTTTGTTATTTATTATCCATGTAAAATGTATCAATACTTCGGCTACTTTACTTATGATTTTATAACCTGTGAAGATGTTATTATGTTTTGAAAGTGGAAAGTTTATTTGAAAATAATTGCATTTTAATATTGAAGGCTCGTAATCTAACTCTTTTTGCTACCACAAATTATTCATCAATACATAATGTATACATAGAACTGTAATTAACTTTTCCAGTGGGATTTGTTTTCTAATCCTGATTCATATTATAAAATGTTAATAAAATATGCATGTTTAATATCTGCAATAAGACAAAGTGAATGATAGTCGATGAATGAATTAGTTAGCTAGATATCCTTGACTATCCAAAAAGTATTTTAATGCTGAATTTATTAAACCCTAGAATCTATCATCCTCCTGTATTTAAATGAATCACACTGCACATATTTTGCAGCCTAAATGGATAGGAGATCTAAAACAGCTCACAAATTTGTACATATCTCAAAATCAATTGGAATTCCTTCCCGAAGAAATACGGGAGATGCAATCCTTAGAAGTTTTAGATGTAAGTTGTAATTCACTGAGTGAATTACCTTCATCTATTGGTCTTCTGTCAAAACTCAAAACATTACTAGTTTTGAACAACAAGTTAACTTCATTTCCTAGAGGTAGGTATTATCAGTGAAATGGATATAAGTTTAATCAGAATATTAAATTTGAAATGTATCTAATTTGTTGCAGAAATGTATTTACTGCCAGCCATAAAAACCATCAACGCTGCAAGTAATCTAATTGTTAGCATTGAAGAGATATGCCTTTGCCATACTCTTGAAGAACTTCATTTAGACAATAATTTGATTGTTTCCCTTCCTAGAAAAATAGTTTATATGCCTAAGCTAAAATCCTTGACCCTATGCAGAAATAATTTACTTTACCTTCCAACTTTACCTTTTATAACTGATATTGACATATCTTTCGATTATAACCCCTCCTTAAATTATATTCCCTACCCTTTGGGTTGCCAGATCACTGAAAACAGTCTTTACAGCATTAATGGAGAGTGGGATCTTAGAAGTTTTGGGTAAGAATCATTTTAAATAAAATCTCCTTTGTAATTCTAATAGCAGTCATTTGTGCTCAATCAATTCTGGGATTACTATGGCAGAAAAATCATATAAATTAACTCATTAAAAAGAATAACTATTGAGATTTTTTCATAGAGTAGATAAAATGTACACAATGAAAGAGGAAGAAGTGAATCCTTGATTCAATGTCTTACTACGATTAGGCTCGGTACATGTGCATTCATAACTCTACACTTTCATCATTTTTAAAATATTGTCTTGTTTCACAGGATCATGGAACCATTTTTAAAATTTATCCAATCCTAATACATTAAATATCACCGTAATATATTATATGCCAGGAAAGTGTCATGAATAATTATAATAAGGGAATACTAGGTTAACTAAAGCTCAGGTAAAATTGGAAATATATTTATCTCTGGTGAAATATGCAGGAAATTTTAGAGAAATAAAAAGAATTCTAAAGGATCACTGTGTTGAAAAAAATATTAAAATTAATATAAAATTTAAAAATAAAACAACTTAATTTGAGAAAATATTGGTTATCCAGGAGCCTCCAATTTCACTTCAATATTAGTTTGTTCTCCTCTATAAATATATTCACATCTTTTATAACATTTCCCTAATACCTCTCATTCCAGTTATTTTGAAGTATTCTTATATACACACATGGAAAACTATGCACTGATTCAGAGCAAATTTTTATAATTCTATGATAAATATATGCTTTGCACTAAAAGAATTACTAGGATATCAAACCATAATAACTTAGTAAATGATCTTTTTCGGATCCATAATTTTATGCTGAAAAGTAGAATTAGACAACTATTATCTTCTGACTACTTAATTTACTCAACAAGAAAGTATTTTCTTCAATGATTTCGTTAATTTTATCATTATTTTTAAATCTCCCTGCATTATTGCAAAATATACAAGTTTTGCATATTTTCTTTCCAATGCCTACTGTTAAAAAATTCAGGACATCATTAAAATATTTGAAATTTGTGGTAACTTTAACATACCATAAAAGCAATTTGACAGCCTTCAGTGTTTGCATCATGATCAATAGTAGACACCAGAGCTGATCAATGATAGTCTTAATTAATTTGATCCTAAAATCACCTTTGATTCTGTATTTTCATGTAAAACCATATGATTAGAATTTTCAAACATATATATTATATAATACAGGCACTTCACCATTCACTGAACATTGACACTAATGTAATCTATCTCAGGTTCCAGCAAAAAAATTCATGCCTGGAATTTACTTCATTATAAGGTTATGTAAAATGTCAATACTTCATTTACTCATGAAAATCTACACATTCAATTCAGCAATATGGGTTTCAGCTTTTCATTTGATTTTTTCCACTAATTCTAAATAATTTTAATTAAAGAAATAATCTATGAAAGATTCAAAATATTAATGATAATATTTGTGCTATATGTAGTTCCCTATCTCTTATTTTTTTAAGAGGTCTTTGAGTATAACTGGTTAAAGTTTCTGTTAATATATTGAACCTGAAGGTAGTCCAACAGTTTCATATGATAAATATTAAATATAATGATCCTTTATAATATAGTTTTATATAATTGTATAAATTTCAAAAATTTCTTGTAAATTTGGTAATGAAATTATTTATTAAATATGCCCAAATCCAAATCTTAATACTGGTTAGTCACATAAATACTATTATTCCTATTTCTCAATATCAGTATTTATGATATGATATTGAAGCATTTGGAGTACGAAAATTTTCATGAATACCATTACAAATCATTATTATTAATTACTTCTTATCTCAATAAATAGGTGCTTTGAAATAGGATGGGAGGCGAGTGCTCTTCCAAATTACAAACTGCAGCTTCCAGCTGGAGAGCAACTTGTAATGCCCCTTGATTTGAAAGTAATCGAAAGGGCTTCCAGTCCCCCATCTCCTCCAAGTCTACAAGAGACATCCTTAAGAGCACTTTACTTATCTATTTATAACCATGATCTTCATTTATTTCGAAAGAAAGACAAGCATTCATGCCATATGAATCGAAGATTTCAAATGCATCAATCCTATTTAAAGACTGTAGCAAATACTCTGAGTCAGGACCTAAAAAAACTTCTACTTCAAGGACCTGTGAGCATTTGCCTTGGATATAGATGTGGATCTCCTATATTTTCTCATAGTGTAATTTGGGTTATTCCAAAACACATAGCCTATCGGCTAAGGTCATCCAAGGAAGAAGTATTATCAACCCTTCTCTTCTGTTCTCATCGATGCAGTAATTTATTTAAAGAAAGTATCATGTCAGTAAACCCTGAGATTTGGGAAGTGGACATGTTAAATTCACAGAAGCAATGGAATTTAATTTAATTATTTTATTTGATGGTGATAAAAGAAAAAGAATATATAAGTTGATAAATTATGTACATGATAATATTTTTGTATTTCAATTTTTTTAGCATTCTAGGATTTTACTAATTGTTCAAATTTAAAAATCAAGATAAAAGAGAGTCCCTTCATGCTATATAGGAGTATTTTGATTTTTTTTAATGGAGACAGATTTCCATAGAAAAAATGAAAAAAATTTTTGTTTAAGACTAATACACAAATTCTTTGTTGTTCATCATAAGGGAATACAACTAACTGGCTTAAATACTGAATTTTCATAATTTATAATTTCCTTAATCTTTATTTTATATGATTATTCACATAAGCAAAGAAAGGCTGGAAAGCAAAGAATTTCATCAATCTCCAGCAATAATTTACATAGTGGTATTCTATTGTAAATATAATAAATAAATATTATATATAATAAATAAAATTCTGGATATTAAAAATAATCTCAATTTCTCTTTTCAACAGTGAATCAATTTTAATCCTTTATATGAATGACTTGATTACATACTTCTCCACATAAAGCCACAGAATCCATTGAACACAGGAAATACTTACTCTTTCATTTTTTATTTTATTAAATAACTCATTATAATATAATTTTAATTATTAAACATCCAATTATATTTTTTCCACTTCAATTTAAATATCACATCATTCAGTTCATTAATTTAATTCATTATTTGAATTGATACATAAGGTACTCCCAAAGTTTAGATATATGATATTGAAGGAGCACTAGTACATTTGACTTTATTATTTTACTTCATAATATTAGGAACCTTAGACATAGAAGGTGGATTATATTACTATTATAATGAGATAACATTTTGCGTTAAAAGGCTAACTTTATGGAATCACCTATTTTCAAAAACTGATGATGCAATAAAAGTACAACATAAAGTATATGAGCGTGATTGAATATAGAATTAAAATAACTGTAGATATTTCAATTATAATTGACTTCTAAGTAAATTAAAATTTTTTGCCTAGTAGAAACAGCATCATTCAAAAAATGATTCAGCACCTTCATCAATATTACCTTTGAAATTTTCAAATTTTGCAAAGTAATTTCAAATTACAAAGAGGAAAAAGTAACAATATAAGAGAAGAAACATAACTAAGATAAATACCAATGCCACCTATTATTCAGATGGGTATTACTACTATTAAACAGTCATATCTCATATTTTTTGCCCTGTTAGAGAATACTTTGAAGAAAATGGTAATTAATATGCTTTAAGATGTTGTCACAGGTTATCAATAAAAGGTAAATGAGACACCTGCTACTTTAAGAACTAAATTCAAAGGAAAATAGAGCTTCATTCAGCAGAGTAGAACATCTGACTAGAAAGTAGGATGAATGGGTTCAAGTCCAAACCATTTTGTTGCTCTTTAATGTAATTTTTCCTTGAATTACTGAAAAGAATCATGCGATGTAATGATCAAAATCTGCCTCACCTTCAAGTGCTTTAATTTAGCATTCCAGAAAATTAAAGAAAATAACCATTTAACTAAAATTTACTGCTGTTACTACCTATCCAAATATAAATGTTGTCCAGCTATACATGTTCTAGTAACTTGCTTATTTAAAATTATGAATAAAATGAAAGTTAATAAGTAATCTATATCAAACAGGTTCATAAGAGATTAACTAAGCTTAAAAGATATTTAGGGCAATATTTTTAAAGGAGTAATCTGCCAAAAACTGTAAAAATTATAAGCATCAGAAGTTAAGACAAAAAATGTATGCTAAAAATATAATTAAAGATGAAAGATGAAAATAATGGTATTGAATGGAAATTAATCCCAATGTCCATACTTCGATTAAAAGATTCCACAAGAATATTATATGACAGACAATATAACATCATAAAAAGAGAGGATAAGAAATTGTGGTGAATGTTGAAAGTTAAATTTCTGACACGTCACATCATATCATAATGATAACTGAAACCATAAGTAATTGAGAGTACATATTGGATGAGACAAATATCATAAAGTATTCCATATTTAAATATATTTATATATTTGTTTCTAATGACAACATTACATTCAACCAACTAAAATACTAACTGGCAAACATTATGGAAAAATTATTTTACATTATGAAGCTATTCAAGTAATGAAAAATGCCGAAATCAAGATAACTTAGAATCTCAAAATCTTAAACAATTACTTTCAACTGTTTACTGAAAATCCTTATTTGCTAGCAAATATTGAGGTCAGGTTTAATGGATGAACCGTGAATGAGAGGAATTGATTCAGTTCAATTTCTAAAAGAAAAAATATTCAAATATTTATTTGCTATGCATTTGATATACACAGAAAATCAAATTTTCTTATTTATGATATAAAAACAATAGTTTTAACAACTAAAGAAATAACAAATACAAAACAAATAGATTGGCACAATAATATTAGACATAGCTACCAATTAGTACTGTTTAAATTGTTAGAAATAACTTAATCTGGTGATGCTTATCAAGGAGGAAAATAGAAACTGAAAATTACATCTTAATTTTCAAATATAAAGTTCAAATAACCTATTGTAAGTTTTCAATAATGATTTTTTCTCAAAAATGTCTCTTTATAAATACATAATTATCCACGGAATTCATGAAAACAAACATTATTTAACTTGTTTGAACAGAGTGAAAATAAATTATCTGGAGTAATCATTCCAACTTTGTTTTCAAATAAAAATAATTACCAAAATAATTTTATATTACAATGTTAATGAGAGTTTTTAAGGACAGTTACAGTAAAATAAAGTCATCCCCACATTGATAAACATCACTTACAATATCATCTACTGCACCATAACAAGAAACACTTATATCAACTTACTTCTAGTCAATAAATATATTTGATCACCAGATCATCTTTGAAAGATCAAGTCTACACTCTAGCTATTCAGGCTCTTTGATACAAATGGAATATACCAATAGTTGAATTTCATTTGCCTACCCTTGTCCATAAATTTATCTATTTAAAAGCAGACATAACATTTGCAACCTTCCTTTTGAAATTAAGGTGATTTAATGGAGAACTTGGGCCAATGACTTCTTTCTTTAGGATATATAATGTACCTACTACGTTAATTATTAACCCTAGTTTCCAGTAAATGGCAGTCATGAACCGAGCATACAATATCTATAGCTGACAAGTATAGTTTCATAGAGATGTTTCATGAAAATAATCATAGCGAGCGGGTGGATACCTAACCATTATCAATGCAACCAAATACACTCAGACCTTTCTTCTGAATGGCGACCGCGACTGCTTGATCTAAAAAGTCATCGTGCTCTACTAAAGGCATGGGTTTTTCTACCGGGATATCCTGTTGTGATTCACTTTCACTCATTTTACTGTCACACCCACGCCCATCTTCTAATCCAATCACCATAATTTTGTCATTTACCTCTTCCTCACAATCCAACTTCACAAAACTATCATCACTATCGGTGTTTTCTTCACTGCTGCTACTGCTTCCTAACCCATAACAATCACCGTTGAATCCTAACGGCAACACGCTATTTTCAATGTCTTGAAACCACTTTCCGCTATCACTCCTGTTGTTCGAATTAAATCTATTCTTTGTATTCTTCACTGCAGACTGAAAAACATCCAACGAATGTCTCTGGCGGAATGGATTATACTGTTCCAATACATCCATATCAGACATTACTTGAGGTAAGGTGCAGGCACACGGAGCAAAACGGGTGGATGGGTCAGATGCCCGTTCTAAATTTACACTGTTACTTTTATTACCTTCAGGTTCGTTCGTCCCTTTCAGTTCACTTTCCTTGGAGCAATCAGATCCAAATTCATTTCTTTGCAATCCGTGGCTCTGTATGGCCATCAAAACAGCTTCATTTTCAAAGTTTTGATGAGAATCATTGCAGTTAACTGGTTCGTTGAAAACGTCATCCGCATCCTCCGGAAGAGGGACGAAACCCATATCTTCAAGAACTTTGTTTATAGTATTGTCTACAATACCCTTAGCAAGCTGTTTCGTCTGCCATTTTCTGACATGAAGACTGGAGTGGTTCACCGAGTGTAGGAATGACTGAAAACAACATGAAGATGATCTGGGGGATAACGGTGAAGGTTCTCGATCTATAATGAAACGGAGAGGAGCTGCTGGATGACCAATTTCTGAGTTATCTTCTTTTTCCGGAACCTCACATACTGTAGCATCTTCCTTGATCACCTCTTCAATATCTTGCAGAGGACTAGGACACTTGACAGGACACTCATCCAAAGCTACGGTTTCGCTTGGCGATGACTCCATTGCTCCTTCTCGGGAGTCTGAATTATCATCATTTCCACAACAAACGGGACTAAAACTTTTATAATCGACAGGAACAGTCATACTATCTCCACGACTATCAGATGGTAAAAATAATTTCCTTTCTTTGTCTTTTAAATGATACTTTCCTTTGATCTGCCATATATAGCGAGCCTTTTTTAACGGCCTCTCTTCATCATTATCTTCCTTATAAGTTGCTTGCTCCGTACTTGATGACTCGCCTTCATCTTCACTTGATCTTCCCATTCTTGACCGTTCTGGAAATTAAAAAGCCAACGAATACTGGATTATAAGATAGTCCGAATAACTTTCTCGTTAAAGAACGTTCAATACCGGCTAGAATTCAATGATAAAACAAAAATCTTACTTCTTAAGCAAATTTAAGTTTAGGTATCTCCTTCTATATACTCTATGTAAGTATTCATCATCTTCATTGGAGTAATATACCAACAAAAACTCAAGGAAATGGCTATGTGCTGCGACACCTAAGATCTGGTCACTTACACTAGCCGTCGCAGTAAAGCCACTCCTTGGTTTCAAGGTGTTTATCGATTGTCTTACAAATGTATTATCTAATACGCTTCTCGTAAGTCTACTCATTCATGTTTAACTCACCTTGAGATAATAATCCGTCGATAAGACATTTCATATAAAATTGATTACCATCCACCTAAACCGTTAGTTTTTTGTTGAATAAGAAAATTGAAAAACACAATTTAGCAGAAAGAAGGGTCATGGCCTGCTGCGCATTTGCGGTAATTGATGGAAGGTCTAGCGCTTCCAATAATACTCAAGTCTCTGAGAATCCTTTCAAATAGCCCATTAATTAAGAACTATATTTGTCTCATTGGAATTCGATGAAAGACGGAAATTTTGAAAATATTAACGATAACAGTATTAAAGGAGATAGGTATGTAGACAAAAAAAGTCACAAAGTATCTTAATAAGAATTTATAACTATTAATATGATTATTTTTGGACAGTAAAAATTACAGTATAATTAATATCAATATCTTCTCCCTTGTCTGCGTCGATGATCATCGTAATCCGTATTCTGTTGCGTTTTCGCCTGCTTCAAACCGTAGTAATAACCTAGAAAAATTACAAGATATGTTAATATCCAAAAGTAATTCAATTATAAGTATAAGAATAAAATTCTCGTACAAACCTGTATGATAACCGCTCATATACCATGACATCAACATAGCAGAAAGAGCCTCGCTGTCATCCTTTGAAAAGTTCTCAAAAAGATTAGGTGGTGGTGGTGGCGGAGGAGGCATCTGTGGATGATACTGAAAAACCAGCAAATGTTTTTAACAGAACAAAAACTAAATAAATCCAAAAGTAATAAAAATTAATTCAAATTGATATATAAAGAAAATTTTATACAGCTTATTGGGTAATATAAATTAAATAAAATACATAAAACTCATCTATATTACACATAACATATTAATTAGTAGTTCATCATTAATAATTCTGAAGCAGAACAGAGCCTAAAGAATTTTTTTTTAATTAGAAAACTGCATATGACCCATAAAAATTTCTACTTATGATACATTCCTTTGTAGATTTTCTATTCATTTTTACACTTTATTTCTTTACTTACTTCTAGACTGTGGGAATGTTCATGTCTTCTATGGGAGTGAGGTAGTGTCATACCAGGGGATTCTCTCTTTCGTCTACTATGTCTTCTTCCAGAGTGTGAGGTTTCATGCATTTCTTTAGATTTCCTAACCTCGGGTTTCATAGAACTGTCAGATACCTCCAATTCACCTTCTACCTAAAAAATGGCAATAAATAAGAGGAAAGCAAAGAGAGAAGTTAGAAAGATATACATAAAAACTACATTTTGCTCTCAATCATTAACCAAAAATACTACTACTAGTATTACTACTACTATAATAATAATATAATACTAAGTAATTATAAACCTTCCAAATGCTAAAACTGCACCTCCATTAATAAAGCTTGCTCTACATCATATTTGCAACAACTGAAAATGACATTCATATCCTCCACTTAATTAAGCAATAGAAGAGCATCAGGTTTTTGCAATGTATTTTTCATATCTCAGGGCAAACAAAAAACTTAATCTTTTATTGTTCAAAAAGTTATTATTTCTTTGGCACTTTGGATGAATGTTGTTCTATATCAGAGGTTCTCAAACTTTTTTGTGTCCTAGACCCCTTGCCATGTTTTTTGGTTTTCGGTAGACCCCCTACATACCTGAAATTATCTTTTTTGTAAATTTCTTACTGTAGTGAAGTTTAGTATTGAAAACTTAAAATAAAAGCACATTAAGTATTATACTTATATTTTTTATTAAATTTATGCACATATGTATGAAAATGCAACTGTTAAGAAGCATTGGAATGCAATATTATTTTATAAGAACTCTATCCGTCTTTCAACAATAATGACTGCTAGTGAAGCCGAGGTCAATGTGTTTGCAAATGCCCACTACAGGTTACAATAAAGACGTTGATTCTAATTACAAACATTTTATTTAGGTGACTGTAACTATGAAGCAGAAAACTGAAACTTCAGATTTTTACGTACACATAAATATGGCGTTTCACACAAATCCTGTAAGGGATGACAAAGTTCACGAACGTAAAACTCATATTATAAAATATTACAATGTAAGTAATTAGGTACTTCCAGTTTACATTGAGTTCCACTACTGTGGACCCCTATTTTTATTTCATGGACCTCCAAATATTTTTTTCGCTAGTGTAGACGCCTTAGAGGTTGTCATAGACCCCTGGGGATCGATATAGACCACTTTGGTAATCACTGTTTATATTATTCATTTACTTTCTCAAGATATTAATGTCACAGTCTTTGATTTAACTCTTTAGAGTAGCTTATGCTAAAATATTAACTACTAAAGGTTGATAAGTCTCACGGATATGTAATCAAGAACATAAAACTAGTCAAGCACTTGAAAAAGAGAAATTATTATATCATTAAATATAATGTTTCCTAAATGTTGTGCTGTACTAAGTACAGCATCTAACTACAACATCTAAACTTTGAGTCCGTTTGGAATCTGATATATATAGATATATATCATATTCCAAATGGACTTACAATATAAATTATCTATACATATAGACGCTTCGGGGGGATATATATATATAACATATATATAGGATATTAATGTCAGGCCCAAACCGCTTCGGCCACGGAGCCGCCGATTTTTTTACGTTATGGCCCACTAAATCTCACTTAGGAAAAATTGGGAAATCCACCCTACCTATCATGGGTTCGATTCTAGGAGGCCCCAAAAATCGACTTTCTTCCGTAAGAATGCATGGGGCCGTTTTTCAAACAATTTAAAAAAATACTTTCCATTGAGATAGAACAATGAAATTTCATATGGCTATTGCAATTATATATATCTACGCAAAAATGCTATTTTTTACGCGCAACCGGTCATGGGTTCGATGCCAGGAGGTGAAAAAGTTTCAAATTTCGAAAAATCGTAGCTCTCTTAATATGATACATAGATCATTAAAATTTTTTACGCTTATAGGTAAGTATATTATGTACCTCGATAAAAATCAACAGTTGCCTACGTGTCACGGATTCGATTCCAGAGCGTCCCGTAATCTCGATTTTCCCCGTTAGGAATGCATGGGGCCGTTTTTCAAATAATTTTAAAAATAATTCCCATTAAGTTAAAAGAATAAGATTTCATGTAGCTATTGCTTATATATATGTCTACGGAAAAATGTAGTATTTTACGTACAATCGGTCCTGGGTTCGATGCCAGGAGGTGAAATATTTTCAGATTTTGAAAAATCGTAGCTCCCTTAATATCGTACGTAGATTATTCAAACCTTCTACAAATATAGATACATACAAAATGTAATTAGAAAAAAAATCAGCATTTGCCTATGTATCACGGGTTCGATTCCAGAGCGTCCCGGAATCTCGATTTTTCCCGTTTAAAATACATTGGCCATATTTCCGATAGCTTTTTATGACACTTTCCAACCGCGCAGAGGTTCAAAATTTCACACAGCCATTAAGGGGACCATTCTCATATAAAAGCTATCCTAAGACTATCGTAAAAGGTCGTTGGTTCGATGCTAGGGGGCGTTAATAAATACTCCATGTGAAATACATAGGGAATTTAGGACACATTTTGAGGTACTTCCTGAGTGAATTTTCTATTGAAATTCGGGATGTTTATAAAGTCAATCATACTTAAGCGAAAAATTACAGTAATTTTAGCAGGATGACCTTGGTTCGACGCCGGGGCGGGATTTCAGCTGCCGAAAGAAATGCATCGGAAATCGTATTCAGTGCATTTTCAGCTGCTTTAATGCCTTTACTTAATGTTTAGCAACGTTTGAGAAGAGTAATCTTTCGAAAAATTTTATTATTCACTAAAATTAAATTATGGCATTGCTTGCTGTCAGCAAGCACACCTTTACTCGTATATATATAAATCCACACCGCTTTCTGACTCACATTTAACATTTGCTCATTGATTGCTTCTTCTTCTTGTTCTTTCCTGGCAGTACGGCCTTTAGATGGTAGGAGATTATCAATGAATACATTTTCATCATTGTTATAGCCTTAGAATGAAAAGTAACATTCGTTAGTAATATATTACAACATTTCTGAGCTCGTTACACACGACTAAGAAATTATAAAACCATGATTTCCCCGATTATACATACCTACAAATCTAACTTTACATATTCCAGTTTCCTTATTTAAAGATATAATTTTCCCTTCGTACAGTTCACCGTCCATGGAATATTCTGCTCGACAGAAGGAGCCAACTTCCCACTGCAATGAAAATAAATGAAAATGAAACTCATTTACTACGACTAGCGAAGAAATTATTCTACTTCATTACACTTACTTCAGATGGTATTTTTGATACATGACGATTTTTAGTGGTTTTATGATCGGAAAATGACTCCCCTTTGGACGATGCACTTTCATCTCCTGAACCATTAACTTCAATCAACTTCGCCACCTCCTGCTTTAACTGACTCACCGATTCATCATACTGTTTAATTAGAAGAGTGTCATCCCAGGGATCTTCATCACTAGTCTAAAAGATAATATTTTTAAAGTAGGAGCAGACCAAAACATTTCAGCCAAATACAAGTTAATTTACCTCTTTACCACGCACAAACAAAGTAGCTGGGCAAAAACTAGACATGGTTTCTAAACGAAAACTTGAGAATTTCACACTATTATATATTTCCTAGATACTTCTAGGAAAACAGTATCGGATTCTCACAATATAGTTAGAAAACTCATAAGGTGCAACGAATTCAAAAAATCTCATAAACACACGAGAAACAGCTGATATACCATGAGCAGCTAACTCTGCCATCTATTGTACAAAATTATTGATATGAATAATGTTGTCCTAATGTTTACATTAAATACTCAAATTATTTCCTATATCTTGTCACCGTAGTTGTATAGTCAGAAATATTTGGGAAAGTTGATGTAAGTATATTGGGGTTGTAACGATTGCTAACTTATAATTTAAGTAGCTCTCATATTTACTTATCCTCAGTTTGTATTTTTCCTAACTATGATTTACTAACATTTTTAGTCTTATACCTAATATATGTATTAGGAATAAATAAACTTTCGTATAATTTTATAAAGAAAACCGACCCTTTCTTATCCTTTACTTCACTATAATGTTTTTTGTAACTTGTCTTTCATCTGCAATATATTTAAGCGATTATTAATAATTCCGAGACCAAAAATTTTGATCAGTTGACGACTTGCCTTTGCCATCTCTTATATAAATATACATATAGAGTATATTTTCTTAGCATTCATTCCAAGAAAGATAATCATAGATTGCTACATTGGAGTAACTAATTGCTTCAACCTTAAGTTCTCATTAAGATTTTTTTATTTTCAAGTTAAAAAGCTTATCACTGTTGTGAACGTACAATTTTCAAGAAAAATGCAAGTCATAGTCGAATTCTTGTACATACCTTGATCTATCTACCTCTTATCCATCGAGTATCGAATTATTCTTCATATTATAAATAGAATTAAATGGAAATATCATATTCAAACCGAGACCTTGGTGGACAAAATTTTATTACGCAGGCTTATATTATTTAGTACGCAGCGGTAAGTTTACATCGATCATAATTCATGTAACCTAAAATTTATCCTCATTTTCTTATACCTGAAGCATAAAAAAATCTTCGGTGCTTTGTAAGGGCTAAATAGTTTTTGGATAGTGGGATTTAGGACGATACTTCTTGCTTTATTGATATATACAAATCATACATGTTACTCATAATTCAGGAAGATCCGTATTCACTCTCCCATTCTTTATATTTACGGGAGAGTTTGGCAGCAGTAGGTTTGGTTTTAGAGATAGCAGCTTTAATATCGTCAGTTGTCAATGTCTGCAGTTTAAGAGAAGTGATTTGTTTACCTGAAAAAGTGTTTCGTAATAAATGGAAAAGCATATATCTTCAAAAAATAGCATCTGGTGAAATTTTCCCTCATCTCAATTTATTGAAAACAATAGTACCTTTCTCATACTTTTCCAGTGTCGTAAAAACATCTCTCATTTTCTCCATTAAGGCCTCTTTACAAACTAATTGGATATCAGATCCACTGTAGCCTTCAGAAGCCTAAAGAAGCAACATATAATGGTTGAATATATCATTCTCCAAACTTCCTTTCTTACGAAGTCTTTTCTTACCTTTGCTAAATCTAAATAATCAATCTTGCATATAATATGCTGACCAAATCCTTTGCTTTCCATATTTGTTGGGAGGAAAAACTGAAATAATTCTTGGCGCTCATTCAAGTTTGGGAGATCAATTAGAACTCTCTTTTCAATCCTCCTCAGCATAGCAGGGTCTATATCCCTGTGAGAAAAACAGTAAAAACCAATGATTCTCAAAAAAATGTTGGTTTTAACCTCGGTTCAAATACTAAATCATATGATTGAAACCCTTATCGCAAAAACTGCATTAATTTTGTGGAAAGAAAGTATTTACTTTAAAAAGTACATATATTACGACTTTAAGGTTATATGTTTAATTGAAGTTATATCTTTAAGATTGTATGTTTTAATTTATGAGCATTAAATTGCTTTGACTGAACTAATCATTTCCACTAATGATTCCAAACTTGTATTAGACCAGAAGTTTTCAGAGAAAAGAGCTACTTTCTCATTTAGGAGCTCTAAATAAAAACAGATAATATTCATTTCATAAATATGATTTGCTATCAGTACAACCTGAATTAATAATTCCAATTTAAGAAATAATAAAAAACATAATTAAGTAGCTTATTCAGATCTAAAATGAATGAGCACAGAAAAGAAAAGTAGAATCTCTAATATAATTAGTATATATTAGTAATTCTATTCTCTATTCTATAAGACATTCTCTCTTTCATATTACTAATAGAATAACCTTCATTATAAAGTTGTATGAACTCATTGTGGAGTTAAAACTTTCCCTAATCCAAACAATATCCTTTATTAGTTACCATGGCATATTTGAAGTGGCAAGTATAAAGACTTTTTCATCAGGCATTGAACTTTGGCAAGCTAACTTATCCATTTGAATTAATAATTCAGTTTTCATCCTTCTAGATGCTTCATGCTCTAATGGTGAATCTCTTTTAGCAATCAAAGCATCAATTTCTTCTATAAGTATTGTTGCTGGAGCATTTCTATGAGCTATTTCAAATAATACCTAGAAAATAGAGAAAACTAGTCTACATTTCTCTTATTAGATTTTTTATTCTTCTTGAATGTAAGTCTTAACACTTCTATAATGATCTAATAAAAATTTATCTTGCAAACAATGTATTAATTATTTGATAGTAAATATTCAACTCCAATTGGAAAGAAAATAATACTAATATAATAAATTATGGAGTGTATATCTACCTTAATCAACTTCTCAGAATCTCCTCTCCATTTACTGGTAACAAAACTTGGGGATACACTTATTAATCTTGTATTACATTCAGTTGCAACTGCCTTAGCCAACAATGATTTCCCTATTGCATTCGAAATAAAATAGGGATAAAATTATGGATACACTATTGATAAATCATGATTCAACAATAAGTCCTATAACCGATTAAGAACTTAAAAGTTCAGTTAATTATTTGAGAGACTGCAAATTTATTTCAATGAATAATTAAGGAAGTGAGTTAGTTTTCAGAATATTACTTTAAGCTGACACACACTGAACCAGTCCTATCAGACTTTTTACATTTTATTTCATCTTATATCACATTATTTTTACTTTTAATTATTATTATTATTACATTTAAAGAATAGTAAATACTTGAAATTACCTGTCCCTGGTGGTCCATACAGTAATAAACCCTTCCATGGTCCTAATAATCCTGTAAACAGCTCTGGATACTGAAGAGGATAGAGGACAGCTTCCTTTAAAATTTTCTTAGCATTCCCATGTCCAATAATATCTTTCCAAAGAACTTTCGGATTTTCCGCTTCCAGTTCCTACAAAATTTTGTATTATATATTAAATGATTATATATGAAATGTGTTGATTATAATGCATTGAACCTTAGCCGGAAGTAATGACAATCCTATGCAAAATTGTGTTCACTTCTCAGTCTTTAACACAATTAAATGTAAAGTTCAATGGCTGCGTTTATGAACAGAAAATATAGCTAATAAAAGAAAGCGTTTAGAAAATGATAGAAAACTTATTCCACATAAAGCAACACGAATTTCATACCTTGGCAATATCCACACTCATATCCCCAAATTGCTTAATATTATCTTCCAGTGAAGCAATAGTATCCGAAACTGTATTTTTCTCCAAGTAATTTAAAGTTGAGTTTGACTGTTTGGTTATTGTTTCGAAAGGTAAAATTGTCAATCCTTGTATTTCTTTATCTCCAGAATTGTTGAAAGGGTTACATTTATAATTTACCATTTGAACTGATGTTTTTTTGGATTCAATATTAGAGCATGAATTAGGTCTGTTTGGTGCTTTCTTTCTTTGGGATCCGATAATATCGTTATTTTTCTCTATCTCGGATACTTTCTTGCATATTTTAGGATACTTCTGGAAGCGCAAATAGTAATAACTTTCATATTCCTGCAGTATTGTACTTAGATCTATATTGTCACAGACGCTATACTGCTTACAGACGGGAGCCTCGTTCGTCAAGCAAGATGCACTATTAACGTATCTGTAATAGATCGTTATTTTATTAGCTTCATGTTTAAAAATCTTTCTTACGACCTACACATCTCATTACCCTTCGTCTAGAAGAAACTGTTGTATTAAAGTCAGTATATGCCACTTCCTCTCTTTCTTTTTCTTTTCTTCCTGAAAGAGTTAAGCTTCATCGTAGACAAAACATATTGGATTATAGAGATAAAAAAGGAGAAAGAATGAAATACGTCAAAGTATTTGATTTCTTGGTAATCTGGATCAAATTCGAGTAAAAACTCTGAATTCGAGGAAAGCTGGAGAATCATTCAGGACCGTATTTACTTAAGTACTCATCTATACTCACGAATTCACGGGCATTCCGTGTTGGTACAAAGGCAAATGAGTTATTCGTAGACATTGAGAATGTGCACTTGAATCTTCCTTATTGAGATCAATCGGAAATCACAACAACCGGTTTCCATGGGTAACAGCTCTCTGATTATCATTAATTTGTTTCCTCAACTTACATTTTCCTTCCTGTCACTTTCTTTTCTATCCGTGATCACCACCACCTAAACAAATTGGTTTTAACGTCCCTAGGCTTTAAGACTCCTTTTCTACCTAATTTCAAAGCTTTTACTTCCTCAACCTTATTTGTAATTCCATCACCCTATTTTTGCTCATTTTAACCATGAACTTTTAAGTTTCCAACTTATTAGCAACATCACCAACCTAAATTCAATCCGTGTGTTATTGAATCCAGGCTAAATTCATATTAAAGATTTCAGAGAGCATGAAGGACATGTCAAGTAAATTTGGATGTTTAGATATTCAAAAAAGATCAATTACCAATTGCACTTCAGCCTTCAGCTGTAATTCACCTCTCTGTAGTTGATTCAATTGGAAATTATACATTGAAGATCTTTTTTCTTAAATGAAAACTTCTTCTTAGTAAGAAATTTCTGAATGAAGTTTTAGCCACATTAAAATTAATATGAGGAGGAATAAATTATTTTCAAGGTTATAGGGACTAGACATATAAAGTATGTTTCCAGAGGTTAAGAGAAAGGAATTCAAGAGATAAACTTTAATTTTTATTTGTTCGTTTTTTGCAGAAGAAATAATTTACAATAATGTGACTCACTGTGATAAAATATAAAGATACTAGAAACTCTGAGTCCTTAATCCATCACATCCACAAACATAATTTACAGTTTATGAAGAAATAACTTTTTAACTAAACCCTTAATCTTCAGATAAACTCAGATTAAATTTGATGGTAATTTTTACAAATATTTCACAGATTCAAGTAGCTTGTGTTTGTCTTCTAAACATACTTCTTTCAATTAAAATTCCTTGGTCTTGATAATAGCTATGATGTGGAATAAGAATTACTATCTGAATTAGATGAAATTGGGTCAAGTCAGCACAACAGAAGTAACAGTATTTCACTTATGAATACAACCAACCAAAAATGGATTTTAAAAAATACATGGATTTATGTTACTTTTCTAAAAATTACCAGTATGATTAATTTAAAGTTTAAAATAAAAGATTTCTACAATTAAAACTAATCATTTGGGAAGTATTATTCGAAGTTATATCATATCACCAAATGTAGGTCAACATGCATGTAAACCTCAGTAGTTCAAAAATAATAATTTAATAATTTCCTCCATATAAACAATACTAATATTCATGGAAAAACACCCAAGAATACCCAAATCTCTACCTTAGATTGATCAAAAAGAACGAAAGAGAAGATTCTGCACTAAGACTTGCAATAGTCAATTTTTTCATTAATGCATTCAGACAGATATGGCACCAATACATTATTCTAACAACATTACAGAAATTTTCTGCAGCAATGGCAAGTATATTCTAAATTATTGGCCAGTTCATGAGTTCCTATTCATCAAGAAAAATTAATTAACAGATTACTTAGGAAACAATTTTACCTATATTCAACCATGATCCTAAGATTTCAAATGAATATTTAGAACTACAAAACATAGAACCCATGGAATTGACTCAGTTTTAAAGTTCCCTTCATATTTACATTGCAAATATTATGATACACATAAAGATATATAAATATAGACTTTCAAAGTTGCACCACTTCTGGATGGAAAAATTATACATTTCACAATCCTTTTCAAATCCAATATCAGAACAGCATTTCTATGCAATCAAAACCTAACAGTAAAAGATGAATTGTTACTCAATAAGTAGTCACTTATTTTACATAAGATCTCCCACACCTACTTGAAATTATACTGTTGTAAAGTATATGTACATGAGATATGATCAATTCAAAAGCTTTACTTCTACCTGGAAAATATATATGTTACAAAAAGATTTAAAAATATATTGAAGCAATATTAGAAATTTGATATTCTTTAATAAACAAGTATTAGGGAATATCAGGTAAATATATATATGGATTATCATATTATCCATATATCATGGATTATCTAAAAATTGATAACAATTCTCAATTTTCTACAGAATCAAGTGAGTGATAATTGGTCAAGACATACTTCAAATGTCTAGACATTCATTTAGAAATTAAGATTCACGTACTATAATACTGTAATTAAAATTAGAATATCATATTAATTTAACACCCTTATCATATAGCATGAACCTCAAATGTTAAATTACAGGAATGCAAAATACATTTAATGAAAAGTTAATTTTATTCTTGATTCAGGTATGTATAGCATTTGTAGAGAAATACTGCTCTGATATGTGTATATGTCTTGAGTTTGAGCCTGCAGATTATATAAACAAAAAAACTCATTACATTTTTACGAAGACACTGACAAATGAAGTATTGTATTATTTACTAAACATTACCATGCAAAAGAAACACTTTCTAAAAACAAAACTGAAATATTTAACTTCCAAACATTGTTAACAGTGCCGCATTGAAACTAAATGATGTAAGATTGGAAATTAATTTCTCCAAATTGAGAGAAAACAGGAGATAGATACATTTATAAAGAGAAGCTCATGCTACAACTTTGAAAATACAATTCTTACATCACGTTAGCTAATATACATTAGTCATGAAATCTCCAGGCTTTTACAAACTTTTACACTTTCTGAAATTTCCTTCAATTACTATAATTTTTAAAATGAAAATCACAGTAGGAACTCAAATTAAGGATAAAAATATCAGATGGCCATGAAATAAAAGAAATATTTGGTTGACATCATTTAATCTCACTCAATATTATTCTCATTCATACGACAATCACACATTCTTATTACTGATAAATCACCATTGCTAAATATTCACTCATTTTAAGCCTGACTTAATTAACAATTAGAAGCCAGGATGGACAACACTAAGAAGTTTAAACACAGAATAGCTTAGTTAACACCATCCCTTTGTGTGCCAAAAGCATGTTGTGCACGTTTATTCTGGATTTGTACACATTTTTTTTTTGAATACTACAAAGCCTCTCAGACTTCCAACGATGGGCCCAATAAAAAAATTATACTGTTTTTTCCTTACACTTGAGCACTTCTTACAATGGCCAAGAAAATTAAATCATAATGTTTAAGTTTGAAAATTAAATAATTATTCTATATCTGTAATGTGGAAGTCATGATTTTGATCAGAGACTTGACTGCTATCACCAGAAGAACCAGAGGAGGATGAAGCAGATGAATTTGATGAACTTTGCCTGAAAGTAAATGGGTGGCCGGATCTGTTGACCGAATCCTGTGCGGCCGTATATCTGAAACAGAAAAAGAAACCTTAAGTAGTTATGAATAAATACATAAGTAATAAATATGAAGAGTATTTTATACCTAAGTAGTGCAATTATATAAATAAAATACAGTTAAAGAGTGCAATAAAAACCATTACTTTCAAAATATTTAATTAATAACAATTTAATCAATAAGATGTAGCCACTTTCAAGGAGTTTTTAGGCTTCATTCCACAGAAGTTATGCCATCTCATTTATAGTTTCTTGCCTATTACTGCAATCATGCAACTTTAAGATAATTATTCTAAATTATATACTTTGTCCTACACATGGATTTGTGTGCATAAAAATAAGTGAATAATGGTATTGGATATCAATGAGGAGACTTTACAGCCAATCTTTGGTGAATTTTCAAGCAAATAAAAATAATTTTTAAGCATGCAAAGAATTTCTTACAGCCAATAATAGGAAAAAAATTCATAGCATCAACTGCATAAAAAATAATGGGCCTAATAAATCACATTTTGATTCAAAATATAAAAATAGAGATGTCTAATTTCCCACTTTCAATACTTAAACACATATTTTATGCCATTAAAAAATGAAACTGTACCTCAATATGGTGATGAATAAAGTACAATGTTTAACTGAAAATTTATTGGCAGAAAGAATACTTCCCAGATATCACATCCTGGATGTACATACAATAAATATTTTACCTATTATATAATTATATACATTTACCTATAATATATTAATATTACCTATACCAATTTATGTACTTGCAAATTTGGAAAAAAAGGCTTTTCAACTATTCAAAATTAATAACACAATATATGTTATTCTTTCTAAGACTGATTTCAACATATATTGAAAGAATTTCCGGAAGTGATATTTGATAAGTGCAATTTTTATAGTAAAAGTCTATATTTTGGTTTTTAAAACTCTATAGATAAGGTAAATATTACGATATAAAGGTACAAATAATTTCCATGGCACTTTCATAAAAATCTACAAAATACAAAATGTTCATGAAATGAATTGATTTAAAAAGAAAATAACATAAATTGGAGGTAAAATATATCTTATAAAAATATATATCCTAGAAAAGCAAGATCACATCTGTGCAGTCAAAGTTGTACTTGTAAATAAACTTAAAGTAAAAACTATTAATATTCTCTAGCATGTTATATTAAATAACAAATATCTCTTATAGTTTGATTCCTCTTCCAGTGATGTGTAGATATATCAATATTAATAAACCTAAAATATTTATTTTTAAATTTAATATTACAAACCATGGAAAAAGTACCTAATTAATTATTTAACCCTTTTACTGCGGACCCACTTTTTGGGGTGTATGCCAAAATTGTGGAGGCATTTCCCACAAAAATGCATGTTTTTGTTTAGTAAGTTGTAATAATTTTTAATACGGCTATTCATCCTTATATTTTTCACTATTTATTTATCATATCATAAGGTTGAAAATGAAAATAAATTTGCGCGTTACCACTTTTATTTAATATTATAAAAATTTATATATCTGGAAACTAATAAATAATAATACAAAATATGCATTTTAACGATAGTTTAGCCGTAGAAAATCAAAAGAAATGTTTATTATTTCACATTCAGTCAAAAGCTTGGGCTTTTAACTATTGAAATACACAATTTTAATGAAAAAATTACGATAGCTTATTCAAAAATTGCATTTTAAGAAATATCTACCCTCTGGCACTTGTGTTGCGGGAAGCATACACCATTATGTCATTTCTTACATTTTGCACTTAAGGTGCGTGCTCGTCTCCTCTTTCCTCTTTTACTATCAACTAGCACATTATAAATGTCTTTCTCTTTTCTTTGGAGTACATTTTTAAAGCTTTACTTCGCCAATAAGGGATTATTTTGATGTTCCACGTGTGACATTTTTATTTGAAGCCACTACTAGGAAATGTCTTATATAATACTAATTAAAAACGATAAGCATGTCATTGGTTTCATGCCTGCGGATAGATTTTCTTTATAAAGAACATAACTCTTCAAAAAACGCTAGAGAAAACCTTAAAACACCTTATTTTCCAGTATTTGGGTGCACGCCGCTCATCGAGATACGTATATACCATCATATTAGATGAAAAATAAAATTAAAGATGCCTAATTCAGCATAACTATCAGTTTGTTTCTCACGTATAAGCACTGGAGATAACAAAGAAGAAAGTAGAAGTAACAGATAGGCTCTAATGAAGGAATTCTGCTGAGTAGAAAAACAGGGCCGATAGATCGGCCCATCCGCAGTAAGAGGGTTGAGATAGCCCTCACAAACATTCAATTCCAGCGAGGAGAGTTTCCTCCTCATCCAGGATTCAAATGTGGGACTTTTTAAATTGAAGTGAAAGAATATCGATGGAATTCCTGGAAATGAATATACGTAACATGGAAATGAATATACGTATAGGTAAGCTGACTTTAAATATACTTTACAAATCTGCAATAACTATATCTTAGAAAATTGATTGGAATGCATAAATAGTTTGAATAGTATTAATGAATAGACCACATATTAACAATAAAATAAAAGATACTATTAAAGATTGAAACCTCAACATTATACTATCCAAAGTATCTCATAAGAAATTATACATGATGGGCTGGAAAAGAAGATTTTTATAACGGTACAATGGTGCAATACGTAAATTATAATCTATCAGTAATTCTTGTTTGTAAAATGAAGAATACTTTAATAACTAATCCAGACCAAAATCATGCAAATATGCCAATATTTAGACAAAATATTGGCATAATATTTTGTATTACATACAATCATAAAATCCCATCCCTCCTTAGACAAAAACAAAACAACTTATATTTAGCTTTAGCAATTCAGAATATTAAAATATCGCCTGTCCTTTTTGGTAATGCAAGAATATGTTGCTCAGACTTACAGATATTTTGAATTAAAAAATAAACAGCAATCTCAATTTTCACCAGTATTTGGTATTTCTTTCCACAATCGCCCTGAATATAACAAAGAGTTACAATTACAGAACTATTCCTGTAGTTAATCTGATACACATGAGCTATTCAAGAGTATACTTGTGGGTCTAAAAGTATGTCTCTCCATCTAAAATCTATGTAGGACTATACAAATACTAAACACATTTATTATTTATTATCATTTATAGCCGGCCTCTGTGGCCGAGTGTGTAGCACAATGTGTTCCAGTGCTCAAAGTCTCCCAGGTTCGAGTCCTAGTGGATTGGAAAATTTTCTGATCTGGGTTGGGATATATTTGTGTTCGTCCATAGGGGTTGGATGTAAGAGTGGTTGACATTGGCTAAATTTCGCCCTGATTAATAAAGACCATTTATTGTTATTACATTGAATATGCTGAGTATAAAGAGTACAACTGACATTATTAATCCATGGTCCATATGATAAACTTGTAAGCATTATAGTAGATATCTAATGTATCATAAATCAATGCTTTCATATGAAAATCCACAGATAAAGTAATCAGTCCATATTCAAAACAATTTCAATATAATGGATATTAGAAGAAGAAATATTCCGTTACAAGTCTGTTTAAAAAGAAGTCAAGCTCAAGCTTTAGTTTGAACGATATTACAAGATGAAGAAGAAATCAACATAAAATGTATGTCTTCTACTTAGCTATAAACAGTGATCATTCAACATAAATGCAAAAAATTATAGAAAATTTGAAAAATGAACTACATATGAGCTGATATATTGGATCATGACACTTTTCGCCCAAGCAACAGAAGTCAATATATCAGCTTGCCACACTATAAGGATTAAGAACTAAATGTCGGAGATACTTTAAATACTCCATGTAAGATAAATTGCCTCATACTTTAACTTCCAGAAGAGTTCAGAAATTTTAAGATAGGCTAATTACAGACTTTGAAAGGCTCCTCATACATTTTTACTACATTTTGTGTATTTTATTGTATGATTTTAAGTCAACATGTATTACATGAACTAAGCATTTAATTTCCAATACCCAAACTAAAATGAGTTGGCAGCTAATTCTTTTCAAGTTTCAGCATTTTTCATTGCCTTCAATTCAAAGAAGGCTTTAAGGCATAGGTAGAAACAGGTTCAGTGGCCAAAGGAACTATCAGTACAAGAGATAGACAGGGATGTAAGGAACTGAATATCAGATTTAAGTCCCCATAAACAATAATTTGAAAAATATTCGCTAAAGATTAAGGATTAACAATTAAGAAGTTTTCTATTAAATGTAAAACAAATTACCATTATGCAAAACAGATAACAAAGAAAATTCCCTGAATTTCAGTAAAGGAATTTAAACAACAAATGAACCACTGAATTCGAACTGGTTTAAATTGCACTATTATTTCATAGGAGAATTTGGATTTGAAATATGTACTGCCTAAAGGTTTATCATATTTACCTTTAAACTTTTTATGAATAATGCTGTCCGTTGGCGGGCTGATCAAAATACCTATCAATTAAAGAGGTTTGGAATGTAAACTTCTTACCATCAAATATGATTAATCTACAGATAAACACAAATCTACCACACAAGCAGAGCATTTAAAATGTACTGAATTCTATAGGGTAACATCTGGCAAATATACATGCTTTTGTTTATACAATAAAACTTACCGAAAGAGAGCAGCAAGACTGTTTTGCACATTTGGTCCTCCTTGGTTCTGGTCTTTGTCTTCACCTGCTTCATCACACAATGTCTTCCTACAAATTGGACAGGTTCCATGCTGAAATTGAGATGGAAAGTCAATCGTTGTAAGCAAAGAATCTCATTATTACCAAATAACCTTGAAAAGCATATTTAATTCCTAATCCATGAGTTCAATCAATTAAAAATTTTGAACACCATTGTCAGGATACTGTTTTTTAGGATATATGGATGATAAGATATAGTGGATTATAAGACCCAGTATCAGTGACTAGATCTATTTTCGTACACAAAAAGACACAAAATCAACAATATCTCAGGAATTGCGGTCAGGCAGGTGAACGATCTTTGTCTTGATTGAAGAATGGTTACATAGTTTTTGATTCTTTGGTTATGATCAGTTCCTCAATCCAGATAAGCTTGAAATGGTTCTTTCACAGAGTTTGCCACACAAAAACAAGTTTGTTTAGACAGCATACAAAGCACTCATATACATAAGCCTATTTTTTAGTAAATAAAGGGATTTAATATGCACCTTATAGTCCAAAAATATGGTAAACAACGGAGATTAGAGGAAATCAAAAGTGAAATTTCATTTATATCAAATAGATAAATCAATAAAACACAACTTCTGTTTAAAATACAGAAACCATGAAAACATTTATGGTACACTATAATGTATGACTGAAGAAAATTATTTGAAACCTGACTTTCATGATATTAAAAATTTAACTAAACAATCTTTGTAAAATATTTTTTCCACTCTATGAAATGCAAATAGAAGAAATGGGGATTATAAAATTATTAATTGAACAATATATATTCAAAATAACCTTACAGTCTACCTAAGACAATACCAGAAAAAATATAACACTCACCAATTTCAGCCAAGGAATTATACAGTTTTCATGGTAAACATGCTCACATTTCAACTTTCTTACAGGTTCTCCTAAACAAAAATCCTCCCAGCAAACAGAACATTGAAGATTTTTGTCTGAAAAAGTTTCAAAGACAGTAGAGGTAATTCAACATTTATATTCAAACAATGTGCAAAATATATACAAATTTTAACAGTAAAGTAGGTAGATACCATAATTTAAAAACACTGAAGTTAAAATATTTTCTAAACCCAAAAGAGAAGCTAACTTTGAGAAATTATAATTAGAATAGCATTCACTTCCTTAGTATTTTTAAGTCTATTCACAAATATTCTGGTCTAATATTTCTACTTTTAAGAAAACCGTTTTTGATACATAAATTCTTTATTCATGCCATTGTACCATCAAGAACATGATTAATAATTTGTTTTTGAGAAATACCTGAACTTACCAACTTGATCTTTCATAATATTGACCACTGGAATTTCTTCTATCTTCTCCTTTGCAAGGGGAGGAGGTCCTGTGCCATCCATTTGATTTAAAAGGTGTGTAACAATTGCATCCAAGCCTTCTCTTCCCCATGCATAGTCTCCTGGATTTCCCAGGAAGAAGCTAATGAAGTAAAACAATTGGGTAATCAATATATTTAATACTCCTTGTTAATTTGGCATTGAGTTCTCCATAATGAAAGGGGGAACAATCAGTAACTTATATCTTTACCACAATTTTGATATATATTTAATTTAATTATTAACATTATAAAATAATAATATATTTAATCTAAAGCTGCTTTCTGCAAAATATACAAATAAAATTGAAATATATCATGAAATATTATATAAATAATACATACTAGACTTATTAAACCCTCAGCATCAATCAAAATAGTGAATATGTCAGAGAATTCATCATACTGTCCAGCAACACTACTCTACTCTACATTCACTACATTGCTGCATCCATTCTTATATTTTAATTTTTTAAATTAATCAAGTTTCCCATAATTTACACATCACTTAAAAGAGGAATATTGCAGCTTTATATTACCATATCTATTGTGTATTTTTCTATTGTATTCCTTTATTTGAGATCATTTTAATTTTAGGAAATATTCATAATTTCATTTCACACTCTAAGTTTACATTTAAGCATCTCTTTGAGGAGGAAGTGTTGCTAATTGAGGAAGAGAGTCCAGCTACCAGCCCCTCACAATGCCGGATTGTCTTATATGAGAAAAATTTCAAAATATTTGAATGATTAATTTCAACATTTTAACTTGTTAATAAATATCTGCCAAAATAGGCAATCTCATTTAAACTTGCTCTGACATACAGGATGGAATTTGTTTAAACTTCCTCCATTCTTAAAGGGTTAACTATATGCAATGTCAACAGTAAGGTTCTAAAAAGATTACAAATTCCATTATTTATTTAAATTATCAGTAATGACAATACCAGCAAAGAATTCTGTAAATTTGTGATTTTATAATAAAATCAAATTATTAGGTCATCTAACTAAGAAATATCACATTCACAAACTATAAAATGAGATAATAGTGATTTGGAGGGAATAAGAGACTCAGTCAATTCTAGAAAACCTGCATGTTTTTGAATGTCACATAATCTATTATATAAAATTCATTGCTTAGACACATTTTAATAGACAATATTATAAACAAGACTGGTAAACAACCATTAAAGCATTAACTGTATTTATCCTGCAGGAAGTATCCTTGCCATTTCAACTAATGTCTTGTCCACAACCTTCAAAGTCGACTTCAGGGTCAGTATATCTAACTCCTCAGAAGACTTTCCACATTCAGTTTTTTACTTTTTATTTTATTGTGACAAATTGTTGATACTGTAACATTTTACGAGTCAAATGAATAAACAAAATCTCCTCTAAATTTCAGAAACAGAAATTTCAATACTATTTATCAGTAAAGAAAGTAAATATACAGAATAATTTGTTGAATTCTAATTCTTCTATTCATTTCTTGATCCTTTTTCAAAACAAGTGCTTTCCCAGCCATAAATGATTGGTAAAATTCTTCATCATAGTTCATCACCGCTCTTTTTCCAAAAATAACATTTATTATGAAAAAATGTATGATTAAATAGATAACATATAAGATGAAGGTAGATCACATTTTTTAAGTGATTGTGTTTACTTGAATAGAACATGCTAGAAGATTAAGACGACAATATTATGAGTAACATTGCCAATTGTGTGTTCTGATGTTGAGTTTACAATGGCGTTGTAGATGAATGAACAACTTACACAGGGGCATTTCCACGTCCATTGGCACCGGGACTCCAGTTAAAACTTGTCAGGTTAATAATGACATCTTGAATCAAATGATCAAACGGGTTCATTTGAACTGAGCCTCTGCCATTTCTAAAATGATAAAAATTTAATGTGTTAGATCATCTCGTACAGATATCATAAAAAAATACACATGGGAATTGATATTAATGTTAATCAAATTAATCATAGGTCTCCATTTGTGGACCTCTTTTCTATGAATTACCATTAATATGAAAACAGCATATAAATGGGCCAATAACTGAGGAACGAAGTGGGCACACTTTCTATGCTACATTCACAGTTCCACAGATAAATGATCTAGATTTTTGGAACATCAATTTTCAAAATATGCTATGCAAAGGAAGAAATCCTTAGCTCTTAAATAATAAAAATAACTAAAATTTCCTTCCCATTCAACTCCAATACCACCAATGTATGCTAAGAACAAGAGCTATTAACAACTCTTGAAGTCCTTTCAGTGGAAGTGATACAAAATCTTAGATACATATTTCTGAACTATTTAGGATACAATAACTTCCATGAGTCAACACAAGAGATTACTGCATCTGATTTTCAATTTGATTACATAAAAGAGCTTAAAATGATAGATAGCTAGAACTGAAGAAAGTTTTAAAAATTTGGTTGAAGTACTGCTAAAAGCGAGGAGTATTCAAGAAACGGATTCAGACATTCAGATCTTGGAGTACATCATACATGGAGCGTACATTTGATGGAATCTTCCGTTTATTTGGATAAGGAACAGTAAATATTTGATAATACCAAACATATAGATAGAAAATTCGTTAATCTTTGTATATGGGGTGTTTGGGTGACTATACCTTCTTGAACGTAAATTTTCATTTGGTCTGACTGCTCCCCGGAAGATTTGGTCGAAACTGAATGCCTACAAAGTATAAAAATATTATAGCTCACCAAATACTTACACAAATAAGGTTATTTTAAAAATGGTACGATTTACAATGCTAATGCTAATGTCACTGCTAACCTCTGAATTATCCAATTCTGAATCACTCCCATCATCGCTGGGTTCATTTACTCCTAATTCTTCAATAAATCCATAATTGCAGTTTGGGCATTTAAATTCCTGAATATCAAAAAATAAAATTATACAGAACACCAAAAATAAGTGCCTCTTAAACCATAATGAGACTGAGCTAGCTGTGCAATAACAACTTACACAGATGCAAAAATTATTTTGCTTTTCAGAATGTTCAACGAATTTTCTTAATGAAACTAATTAATTGCGCCTTAAGCATACGGAAAATAAATAAAGTAGATATGATAAAAAATATAAATACAACAAGATGAGAGTAAATATAAATACAAAAATGGCACAAAAGAAACGGAAAGAGTAAAAAGTTATTCGTACATTCATGAAAGAAACTGCTCAATAGGCTGATAACTTTTTCATTTTAATACCTGCATCTGACGCAAGCAGATCTTCATTCTCATATAATTATCATAGACATTTAATTAATTACATTAAATAGCAACCTAAGGAGGCAACTGATGCTGCATAATGATAACCGTTGTAAATTCCAAGTACGTCAGAAGAATTAGTATGAACATTTCGCAATAATGCATCGATGTAAATACAAAAAAATGGGAATATAAAGTACAGCATATTGTAATATGTAGTTAAATCTATTAAACTTACGGGTAAGACCTGGTTTATAGATTCATTACACCAATGACAGAAAAATCTTGATATAGGATCTTCTACCACTGCTTCCGCCATTGTTGTTCTACACGCCAGTTGATGGCACTGCTTCAATTAATGAGACAGATGAACCGCGGAAATCGAGAAGTTCATTTCCATAACATTCAATATTAATCGATGTAATTATTACATGTCACGATTTATGATAAGTTGTGCTTGATCCACAGTCGTTGGAGTGGCAGCGTTTAACTGTCCTTCAAATAAATTTTCAATTTCGATCAAGTTATTATGTTTCATATACTACTGTTTTGTCGCTTTCGTAAGTCTGAAATGGTAAATCTCATTGGTTCAAATAATTCTAATAGGTTATTTCGTTCCTATGAAATTCGAGTGAAATTAAAAATTTTTGATATGATAATTCCTAAAAGAAGAACACTCTGCCGAGATACTCAGTACTCTTGAAAATTGTTTCAGAAATATCCTATCAAGATGTCACTGACCAAATTATTGTACGTTAATTTGGTATTTAAACACAAGATTTATGAAGGTTAATCTACTGGTGAAGTTAGATAAACTTAAGCTGAGCCTACCACGAGAATCATACCGGTTGCTAAAACAAGACGCCAGTAATACCTTTCGTCTATTTTTATTTATAAAAATCTGGTAAGTTATCTAAGCCAAAACCTTTCGGAAATATGTTAAACTCGGTTAAAATCAACGATTTTTAAATTTTTCGATTTTTATAATTTTCTGTGTCTTCGACAAACCCCAGGGCGGCTGAATATGTTCATTTCGTTGTTACGGTCCTTCATTTGCAACAATTTACTTTTTTATATACCTACCGAACCGCTCGGTGGTTTGCGTTAGGGAAAGAAAACACTTATCTAAATCTGTTGTCAGCTACTCTTATTGCTCTCGGGTAGGACCAGAAATAGGTATCCGCGGAAGCGATCGTTTACTTGGACCGCATAGTTGTTTTCTCTAGTAGCGCGCGGAACTGACGATCTCTTGTTAATTTCTCGAATACGTTTCGGAGGCTTTCTATCTTCTGTTGAACAACCAACGAAGACACCCAATCGTATTCGAAACTCTGCTCTTTCATATACGCCCTTTTTTATACACCTTGCAGCTCTGCGCAAGAATTTATGCATAGGAAGTTAGTCCGAAAAAATTCCTATTCGCACAATATTAACAACTTAAGTTTTCAAGAATTAAGAAAACTAAACCATATGACGACCTGTAAACGACTTAGTCCGCTAAGTTTCTGCTATTAGTCGCTTGGATCTTGCAATCAAATACCCAATTTAGCAGATGAATTTGATTTAACTATTACATTGATCGTTAGGGACTCAAAAATTATTTTTCCTTAAGTTATAATCAACGAATTTTTTCCCCTTGGAATTCTATTTGTAGGTCATTCTGATTGAAAGAATGTTATCGACATACTCGATTACGGTTGATACTTGCTATGACGAACATTTTTCTTACAGGGTGAAATCATTTGAGTCCATTAAAACCCCAAAAGTTATATCAAAACGCTGGATCTCTTGATATAATATGACGATGTCGCTGTGAGCGAATCTGGTAACCTAGGCTGGCACTCGATATCAGTTACTCGTATAATATGTATAACTAAGTTATTCCTTGCGCTTCATGATTAGAAAGATTACTGAATACTTTATTTCACCCTCTTAATAATTGGATATTAGATTAATATTAAGGAAGCTAGATTATTGATTTGATTACTATTGTAACAAATTTATTCCGGATAGCGTTTTTGCACCTTTAAAAATGTTCTTGGGTTGAAGATTTCAATGAGTTCAGCCACACTAAGCTACATCACTGGTGAAAAAGTTGTACCATGAACCATGCTGTTTCTTGAGGCACATAGTAATATATCAGAAACCAATATATTTTCAAATTAAACAACTGATAATCACTGGAGAACTATTGATGCTATATCATAAGAAAAGAGGTTAACTTACTTTCAAATCAATGTTTCAATAGAGTAGAAATAAGTGTAAAAATAGATAATATTTCTAAAAAAATATCTTTCTATTTTTCCTTAATATTTTACATTACACTGATAAAATTGCAATGAACAACTGTAATAGAAAATGCTTCTATGATCCACCAACAGTATGATCTTTCACTAAAACCTGGGCAGAATAGATTCTAAAAGTAAATTTCGTACAAGTTTTAAAATTTATCACATTCCATATGTGATACTCACATAAGGCACAATGTGTGCACATTTTTTTCTAAACCACATACTTTACAAAGCACAACATCACCTGTCTACCATCACTTAGACAACAATTACACATTTCTTATATGAAAATTGACCACATACTCAGCATTTGTTCTTTGCACACTAATAGCAAAAGGGTCAGTAGGATGAAAAGTAAAAGCTACAAGGCGGCGAGCAGCAGGAGGTGCACTTTTTCCTAGGACTCCAGCATATATTCTAAACTTGAGCAGCCCAGAATCACGAGCATAAAACCTAGAAACATAAATGTTAATTAAAGACTAATTAACCAAATTTATTTCACACAATAGAATTTGAATGCAGAGAATAAATTGGTTACAGTGCAAAGAAATCAAAAATGTACACAAATTTGCAGTCTAAATGGGGGCTAATTTCAATCTCTATATAACATTGGACATTCTAAATGCCTTAACCCTGTATCAATTTCAAAACTGAAATTACTTTTGATATTACATTTATGCCATATTACACTTGTCCCAGCCTATACAAAAGGCGAGTATTAGACAATAACATATATTTTTCATTAACAAGGATATAATTTAATTTTTATATGAGTTTGCAGGTTATTTTAATAATATTTACAAATAGTTCAAATAAATCTATAAAATTCAACTTGAATCAATTCCTTTTGATGATTTTAGTACTGCAATAATAAATATTGTATGAGAAATATAACAAGAAGTATATTGAGATTTTAATCCTTTTAAAAGCTTGCCATTTAATACCTTGTGAATACACTAAAGGATCAGTAATTCATCAATATGTAAATCATTTAATATTCATCAATGATATAAAGTAATTTTGAATTTCTTAAAAGTAACATTTATACTAAAAGTAAAATTTGGAATTTTGTGAAATCAATGTGAGAAGGCGTGACTTCGTGGAATGCCATAGTAATAAAAACAACTTTGTAAATTTCCACAGAAAATTTCCAGAAAAATTTTCTGTGGAAATTTACTAAGTTGTTTTTATTACTTGGAATTTCAGTGATTACCCATCACTACAAGATTACAATAAATATATATTGTTACACTACGTGTACCTGATAGGGTGCTCTCCACAAGCCTTTGGTCTTTCCATCACTGACACCCATTTATCATCATAACTGAAGAGAGAGAGATCAAGATAAGGGGATGAACTGTAAGACTGAGAACTAATAGGAAGCTGTGCTAACAACCTCTTAGTCGCTTCAGTTGGTCCACCAAAATGAGCACTGACGATCGTCTGCTTAAATCTCTGTTGAATTACCCTTTAACAAATACATAAATAAACACTATTGAGTTTAAACGTTTTACACGAAGAAATATTTGCAAAATTATTTATAAACGCAGACTTACCTAGCATAAATATTGTTAGATGGGGAGCAGGTAAACTGAGACTCGGAGTGTCGTTTTGCATTCCTAAACAAATCACAAAAGTTTTCAAAAAGTCGAAGCAGTTCTTCGGAGGTATTTTCGTAAACGGCAAGCACCTCTGTTGTAACCATGTTATACAAAACAAAGAACGAAGACTGAGAATTTGGCTCGGAAGCTTTAAGAGTTACCACATCCTCACTAGTATATTTAATGAGCAAGTGATCTTCATCCAGCAACTGCATTTTCCACATTCTCAGTGCTTTAAACTGATCGAAATACTGAAAAAATTTACGCAGCTCATAAGGATCTTTTGTCTTATCTGATATATGTTTCGCTCTCTTGAATAAAAACACCAGCAACCTATGCTTTAAAGAGTTAATGGCATTTTCCCGAAATGGTCTCGATTGATTATACAAACAGCGAGGTGTTATTGATGATATAAAATAGTTGTCATCTTCATAACAAAACCGACCGATAGTTCTAACTTCTATAAATTTACAATTGATTATCTTGAATATATGAATCGTTTGATGCTGCACTGAAAGCACCGCTAAAGTGTCCTTGTATAGATATAAACCTTGATTATGCGACAAAAATATTTTATCAATTTTGAATTTTTTGGAATCACACAATCTGCCAACAGTTAAATCAACGAGATGAAGAGAATAATCTTCCAATGGAGAACGAGGATTTGGTGTAACAGACTCGTTATTAGAATATACATCATGAAAATTTGGCCTTAGATCCTCAGGTATGTATGATGCTGATCCGACAATAACATAATTCCCATCGTCAGTAAAAAGGCTACACTCTCTATTAAGTTGTTCGCCAGTTGCTGCGACATTAACGATATAAGATAACTTTAAAAATCTCTCAAATACTTTGCTTCTTATGTAGTCACTTTCTTTGTCGCTTTTGTTTCCAATGTACTCTCCCTTACAGCTTTGAACTAAGTCAGCCGCAGCAGAAGGTCCTTTATAATCGTAAATTTCTATCGATGTCTGATCAGAGGAAAAGGCAATAAAATGCTGACCATTCGGACTAAATTTTCTCAGAAAGCACGGAGGCTTTTCTACATTGATAATAGTGAAATTGGGAAATACATTTTGATAAAATTCTCTTGCTACATGAAAATGAGTTCCTGGTTTGCGGCAAGAAAAAATTTCACGTTGACACAAGCGATTTACTATGTTTTGCGATTTGATCGGCCGAGGAGAAACTGAGAATTTACACGCATCATCTACTTCTTCATCAACATCCATCTCTGACACTTTTTATTCGTAGTGTAATTACTAGAAATCCATACATCATTTACAGTAACCTGAAAAATAGGAGAACTACAGTATAAAATCACAAAATGTGTTTTACTTCAACAAGAAAATAATTAAACAATCTCTTCATTGTTCAAACAATCGAAAATTATACATATAAAAAGCTAAACGTCAACCCTTATTTACAAGCAGTTCATTCCATAAAAGAAACAAACTCAAAATGACTTTTACTTGAAAATTAGAGATAACTCTTTAGTAAATTAACCTATAAATCACTCCTTGTATACCTCTAGCACTGAATCAGCTGTATGCCATGGATAATACGGGTATAATTTCGGCTGACCCGCTTTCCACCATGTTTATGTTTAGTGTGAGTAGATGTATCGATCATGCATTAACACTATCGACCTGTAAGTTTCAAGGCGGGCGCAAAACAGGCGCCTTTTTAAATGTTTGAATTATTTAATTTTTTGAAAATTTAATTAATTAATTTATCTGTAAATATTATTTGAGAAAATATATATTCCATTAGTAAAACCTTAAATCCGTTACGATCTACTTGTTGATATCATATTTGTTTTCGTAGAGGAAAGAACTTTGTTGGATGAAGTAAACACCTAGAATTGAACTCACAATCTACTTATAGTATAAATAGTAATTATAATTGCCACTATTATACTGTTTTATGGCCATCCGTTCTCAAATTAGAATAAATAATAATCCCTATAAATAATCCGTCAATCCAGCCATAGTATTCTTACGGGAAAATCGCGATTTCTGGACTCTCAGGAATCGATCCCTTGACTGGTATAGGGCTATGGATTTTTTCAGAACTTGTATTCCATAAACCTTTAAAAATACGAAGTTTTAATATTCTATTTTTATTAAAAAGGGCAATATTTTTTTATTGAAAGAAAATAATCCTCCTCGCTTCAAAATTTTGACAATTTATAAAAATGTATATAGTTATATAGAGAGATACCGCCTTTATATTAATGTTTGAAATTTGAATCTTCTATATCCTCGGTAAAAAGGCTTTCAAAAGTTTTTCTAAATTCGGGTCAACACATTCTTAAGAGCAAAAGCCAATTTTGGGGCCCCCTAGGATCGAACTCATGATAGGTAGGGTCGGTTTCCCATTTTTCGTAGGTCAGACAGTAGGAAAGTAGGCCTTTACGCAAAAAATAGTATCAGCGGTTTCAAAGCAGATGGTTAAAGACGAGGAACAATCGGGATCGGGTACTTCGACCTCAAAAACAGATGGACGCAAAAAATTGCCCGAGTTGTTCGTTCAAACACGCGAATGAATATTCGAGAACCATCAGATCAACTCAATATCTCATTCGGGAAACGATATGCTAAGAGAAAGACCAGAAAAATAGTTCAACGGCTTTAACTGCTTCCTTCTTCATCATGACAACGCGCCCTGCCGCACCTCGCTTTTGTTTTGTGTGTTTTTTGCAGCAAAAATATTCCTGACTGTTCTCACCCGCCTTACTCCCTGGACTAAGCACCTTGTGATATCTGGATCTTCCGTGAAATAAAATATGTGCCGAAAGGAAAACGTATTGACGCCATTCCCAACATTGAAATGCTCACGAAAAAGCGGGTGAATGGTATTCTGGTGAGAAAAACTTACCAGGAATTTTTCTAGGCACTGGTTCAATGTTGGATAGTACTTTGAAGAAGATTAAATCTAATTTTATGAAATCTCATTTCCTTTTTTTAATAATAACAATACTTTATCACATCTCATCCAAAGCAGCTTTATATATAATAGATACAGAAATTCTAATCATAGAGGCAACAGGTTTGTAGTGGACTTTTTCCAAACATTGATGCACCAAGAAATACAGGGCTCAATATTTTTAAGAAATATGGCAAGACATTAATTTCCTTTTATTCTTCATTTGAGAGAAATATACTAGGGTGAATATCTAGGGGTCTTATCATCTCTGTTATCTTTTTTTAAAACTTTCTGTAACAATATTAAGTGGTTCTACACTTCTGATTATCTGGGCAAAAATATTTTTTGTCACCATTCATATAGATATTTTAATGAATCACATGAAAATTTCATACTTTAGATTTGTCTAGACAGCCTAACATTCATGAAGGAATATCTTTCATCCATGCTTGCATTGTTGGCAACAATACCTGCTTAAGACCCTTATAGTAATTCACCTTTTCACAACATAACGGAAAAGGTTGAAAATTTGTCAGAGTCTCTTAAAGGAATACATAAGTTTAACACCAAAATTATGATATAAACTCAATTGCTACTCCAAAATGTTTCCAATCGTCCTGCAGGAGGCAATTAGAACTTGATAGAACAGGGAGATTAAGAAAAAAGATATTGTAGAGGGAAAATTTTCCATAAGATAATATAGTAATATATATTCTGAATGTTTTTATACTATGTAGTTAATTTTACAGTGATATAAATAATATTAACATCCATCTTTATTTTCGAAGAGAGAAATAGTCTCTGTCATCCATTACATTCCTCCAGCATTAGACATAATTATTTTCCGAGAGCGATTTGTTATTAATAGACCTATTATCTCTGTGAATAAGAACAAAATTACCACCAATACCTAGCTGTGAAATTCCAATAGGCCAGGACCTAAGCTCTAACTAGTATGCAAACAAACCAATCACTACACTTAATAAGATATAACAATCAAGAAACTTAGAAAGACAAACTCAACTTTTCCAGGAAAGAGCAATTTCTTTTATAAATATGCTTAATACAGAATAATTATAATTTAAAGGCTTAAACTATCATAATCATCCACTTAGCCAGGAACAGAATATTCAAGGTACATGTTAATATCAAATTATGGCAAGGAGAACATAAACAAATGAAAATAAAAGTATTTATTAATTGAAAAATTGATGTTTTTTAACAAAAGCTTTCAATAAATGTATTTAAGGTTAAGCAATAGCAATTCAAAGTGATTGAGTTTTTCAAAATATATATTTGTAGAGAAATACATAGTAACCTTGATTTTCAGACAATCATAATTTACACAAACATTTCACATCAGCTGACATTGATGTACATTATGCAATAATAATTGCATCAAAATTTATGATGATATAATTACTTTACAGATAAGGAGTCATGGGCTTATCCACAACTAAGCTCTTTGAAAGTAAGAGGAAGAAAATGTCACAAAAAAGAAGTTTGTGATAATTTCAATTTATAGATAAATTTTCACTCTTAAGATGATTTTTAAATCTATTCTTTTAATTCCTTTTGTCATTGATAATGATTAACATGAATTACATACTCCTTAATTTTCTCAATGGTTATGATTGCAAACCAATTGAAAATATAAACTTTGCTAGGTTAATAAGAATACAGAAATGATGGCTGAGAATAAACATAATAATAGAGGCAAAATAGAAAAAATTACTAACATTTAAAATATAAATATCACCTCTTAATTCTCAAAGAACTTTGATGAAGATGCATGAGGGAAATACGTAATTATGACATAACTTTATTAAACTGTGCAGCTATCAACAATAAAAGACAAAGGCAAACTTACATCAATGACCCTAAGATGATAATCAAAAAAATAATTACCTGAATGATTCAATTTTTATGTTGACAAACTTTTAGTTTTCCAAGACACTTGAAGACATGACCCAAAGAATTTTAAAGAAACAAAAGAGTTTTAAAAAAACATTTAAGTGGCAAACTATAGAATTTGAATGATACTTTCATCAATTTCTTTAGCTTATGAAGCAAATATTACAGCATTTTGTGCTAAAATACTCCACCTGTACCATAAATGAAATCCATGGCTTTACACAATCTATATCCTCACTGAAAATACTGCAGAAAGTTAAATTATCAAGTTAATATAGAGTATAATTAGCTTTGGATAAAGACATTAGATGATTTAATAGTAGCTCCTTTAACTAAAAAAAGCAAGGGAATCATTAGACATGTTGTATAGTTGACAAAATAATCTCAACTCACTCTTCATAACACTAAACCACAGTTGAAATGTACACTATCTCAATTGTACTAATAATATACAGAATTTCTAATTGCTTTATATTTAGATTGTTCATAAAAATAACACCAAAAATGTAATTATTTCAGAAATAAAATTCAGAAGTAACAGCTTGCATTGTCTGAATCTTGACAAATATCACAAAATATCACCTATAATGCCAGTAAAGAAATTTTTATAATTAAGTTTCATTAATAGCAACAATATTGCATAAACAAAATTTCAAAATGGAATTTTCAAATGAGACATGTTTCAAGCCCATGAAGAGCTACTCTCATCATTACCATTGATTAACTTTATTCATGACAAATACACAACATTTGAAATTCCTCATCAGAGAATCCATAACGTTGAATATTTTTCAAAGTAACTAGCCATGTATCAAGTATTTCAATGTCCAATAAACACCTTAATATTTATGTTCATTGACTTAGGCTGATATGAAGCTTATTAACCAGATGCATAAAAATTCGATAAGTATTCAACCATTTATTCAAATATACACCATAGTGGAAGGATTAGGATAACAATTTCAAAGCAGTGTTTAAAGCACAATCTAATTTTCTAATAACCATGCCCACATCACAAGGTTTGGCCCAAAATATTTACTATTCATTCTTTTTCCACTAACACCACAAATTTCAATGGCATTGATTGAAATATCAACTTAAAAATTACAATTAGAACACAAAGCTAACACCAACTTACACAATCTACTGCTCATCAAGGGAAAAGAATGATCAGTGTATTAGTAGAAAATTTTTTGAAAGATGTCAATTTATATATTTTAAAGTCAGTTTCAATTTGGAAATGAGAGTTACAGGAAGAAAGGTTTTCTTTTACACCAATCACAAAATGTTCACTACATTTGTCTCAATAATGGGATGGACAACAACTAAATTGGGAACCAAGTTTCTCTCAGAAGAAGCAAAACAAGTTTGCTTACAACCACTTTCATTCATGTGTGGCAAGGAAAATAGTATTCCAGAAATCCTCGAGTGAAAGCTTGTAAAATGCAGAGAGGACTAGGTGAATAGACTTTTACATACACAAGAATACATCTTGCAGAGAAGTACATACTTGAAATCATACTCATATTAAGCTCCTTTCATTAACCCAGCATTTATTATGCACTTTTGGATCTCACGATGAGTACCAAATGATGCACCTTTAAGCCTCCCATGCAATTGTCTTGGTTGGCCAATACATATAAGAGGAGACTGGCATGAATGGAGCTTCTATGTTTATCAGTAACGACTGGACATTTGGGCACGGACGGAGGCGGCGGCTGCATTACTAGCAACACCCTGGACATGCTCATTCCTAAGGAACTCTGTGGTAAATTCATGCTGCGCTTTGGCAAAACTAGCTCCAGTGCTGCGATAGATACGGTGGATCTAAAACAGACAATTTTAATTATCAATAGTATGTATAAACACAAACAATAAACTTTAGATAGAATTATTAACTTTTATAGATTATCACAAACCAATACAATCCCATATTGTTGTTAATTTATGATCAATAAAATTGACAAAAGAATAAAACTCAGTTGATATATGACATTGCGCTAGGTTTATATGCATGTTAACTAGCTTAGTGCTAAATTATACATTTATCAACTTTACCAAATTTATATCTTTCTAGGTGTTTTCGTTCACTGAATCGTTTTTTCCTAAGACTTTCTCAGGTTTTTCATGTATTCACATAATATTAAGGCTTTCCTCTATCTTATGTAAAATTTGGAAAAATGTAAATGGGTTATTTGGGGGGGCAGACTTTCAGTCTCAATCTCACCCAAATAAAGGCATTTATATTACTATTATGTGTTGAGATACTGCATGTAGAGAAAACCATATTTCCCAGCGTATAGAGTGCTTTTTAAACCTATGATAATCCTCTCTAAGGAATAATAATTATGTGTCTTTATAAGTTCAGGAAAAAATTTAGTCTGGTAAGACCACTTTTTCTCATTTGAGCCCCGCGTGACAACCACAAATACATCCCATTCCAGATTGGAAAAATCCAATCTGGAAAAAGGACTCTAACCTGGGACCTCGTGAGTTTGAGTGCTAGCTGCTAGTGTGCTATGCACTCAGCCACCAAGGCCGGTGCCCAGTTCATTTGATTTACTATAAAGTATAGTAAATATTTTCTATGCCTAGTAAAATATTGAGAAAAATTTTCAGACTATTTATGGTTTAATAATAATAATAATATTTTATTTTTCAAAAAGGCTGAGTTTCTCTGTAAAATAGCTTGGCAATATTTGCATGATATTAGGCAATTCTGCTTGGCACTCAAAGGATTTAATCTAGTAATTATTTTTCAAAATCAATGAATTTGAATCAATGAAAAATTTCTTGAGTAAAAAGAATTCAAGTAAGATCCTAGCTTTTTCCCACCCTGACCAACCAACTTCATTTAAGCTAGGAAGGATATCAATAGAGTAAATAAAAAAACTGAAAATTTCACCTTGGATAGGAGGAACAGGTCCATCACAGCTGCTGAGGCAAATCCAATACTTATGATTAGAACCAGAATTCCAACAGCTATGCCACCTCCACTTGCATCTTTGAAATTAGGAATGGCAATCAAGAAACCACTGGAAGAAAAATACATATTTTAAAGTAATAAAAATGTATCAATTATGGAAATAGGAAAAAATTAATTTTTAAATTTTATAGATGCCTACCATGTTCCCATTCCTTGAAGTCCAATAGTTTGGATAACGCTTACCATAAATTGGAAGAAAAATACAAAGAAAAAAACCATGAAGTTGAATGAACTGTCACTCCTGAAATATAGAGATTGACAATAAGTTATTCATTCCAAACAAATTACATCACAGGCTCAAAGATAACTATTAATTTTTATTTATTGGAGAATAAGAATCTGATTTAATTATAACTATACAGCAAAAGTTTGAACATTCAAACTAACCTGAATGCTTTGTAAGCAGGCCTATACCAACATATAAATGAAAATGGGGTGAATAAAATTATATAAAGAAGAGAAAGGCCAAAGGTTGTGAAATCTCCATTATGGAAGAGCAAAGCTAATCCTCCAACAACATTCATCAACAAAACAGCTGAATGAACTGAAATGGAAAAGATATGGAAAGATGAGTCAAATACAAAAAAATACCCACATGATAAAACTAAAGGATAATTGGAAATAACTACTATAAAATTTATATGAAAAGACACATTATCATAAAGAAGATCAGTAGAGACAATTCTTTCATTAATTGAAAAACTACTTACGCAAATTTTTCATAATTTTTTAATCTGAAGATATAAATGATAAAGTATCATTTTCAAGTATATTGTCCCAAAAAGAGATATTTAAACATGAAGTAATCTCTAAAAAACCAAGATTCTTTCCAAAATAATAAATTATATTAGCATGTTCCATATGTTTCTTTCCTTCTTCAGATATGAAATACATACACAACTGTTACTGTTAAAGATATCATTTATAATTTAATATAAGAATTATTTTGCACTATTAGCTTCTTCCATTTTACAAGTAAGCCTGACTATGCCTTTTTTCCAAAATTGTTGTGTTTTGCACAAGGACCACATTTACTATGATAAGACATTTAAAGCACTTTCCTTTAAGAGCTTTTTTAAAGACAAAAAGAGGTAATAATAAGACGGGTTGAGATTTTTATCAGTTTGTGTTAAAACATCCTAATTAAACTGTGGGAACTTACCTCTCAATGACAATGCTATACTTGATCTTGTGCAGTCATAATGAAACGCAATGCCTTGTCTGTTCATTAGTTCTGGCAATTATTTTTGCTTTAGCAGCTTTCAATGGATTCAGTTGATAGTATTTTGTAAAATTTATTGTTTTAGATTAAGGAAAGAAAATTACACCTTCCCGATCCCGCCAAAGGGTTAGAAGACCCGTTCAAGCTTTTAGGGTCCTGCCCTTGCAGAATGAATCTTTTAAACCAATTTTGAAGATTTTTAGTTGAAGTACTATCCCAATAAATGGTACATATCTTGGTAACAGTATTCTTTATGCTGTCACATTTCTATAAACAATGAAGTATAATATAACAAGTTTGACTTTCCTCAACCCATGTTTAATATTGAAGATAAAAGTTTATAAAGAAACTGTGGCACTAATCAAACATGCAGAGCTCTTGGGCAAGAGAAACCGATGGCATACACAGCTAATAGAAAATACTGCATATTTATATGAGAAGATCCAGGTATGGCAACTCACGGTGCAAAGAGAAAGAAACATATGGGACATACCAATATAATTAGTAATAATTGACCTATTATATAATTAGGTTAGATAAGCCTATTGGATAATTAGCCTATTCTCTTAAAATCGCTAGGGTGGTAAAGTAATGGAGCTAATAACTACAAATTCTTTAATGGTTTAACTTGAAGTGTCTAATTTTATTTTTAGGAATAAATAAGATTTTCAAAACACTCAATCTTATAAGACCCAGCTCACCTTTACTAATAATAAATATTCTGAAATCTATGGAAAACAAAAGTTGATGTAATATTTTCATAATTCCAAAAAGCATTTAACAAGGTCCCCAACCATACATGATTGTATAAATTAAAAATTGTGGGAATTGGTGTTTAAGTAATACAGAGTATAAAAAAAACTTACAGCACCAGAGAGCAATGCTTGACATTATTTGTTGAATTAAGGAATGGTAGGTATAATAACTATTCACAACATGCACTTGTTCACAAATGTTAAACAGGAGTGAAAATTAGGGACATGACTGGGACTCGAACCCAGATCTTCCAGGCAGGCGTAGAGTTGTGGTCAGCACTCCGGCCTGGAAAGTGGAAGACCTGGGTTTGAGTCCCAGTCATGTTGCCAATTTTCAATTTTGTTTAAGATTTCTTTGTTCAAACCTAGTAAAGGTCACCTTGGTCATTCAACAGGGTAGTGTAATCAGACCAACCTACTTTCAATATACGACAATGATCTCAGCATAGTAATTAGGTAGGTTTTTTGTGGATGATACAGTAATCTTCATGGAAATAAAGATCAGAGAGGATATACTGATGATATTAACGATTTAGATAGAATAAGGAAATAGTGCAATGACTGGGAATTAAATATAAATAAAGACAAGTGTTCTACAGTCTAGGGTTGAATGAGAAGCAATAAGTTATTTCTCAAACAGCCACTATGAGAAAAAATTTCAGTAGCAGAATAAATTAAATATCTTAGAGCATCCCTCACAATGTGGAAAGTCCACATCCATAATAAATGTGAAATATAATTTTAAAAACTCAAAATCATTAAAAGGATAGTTAGGAGTGTGGAAAATGATAGTGATTGTACTTGGTGCAAGTTAAGTTTCACCCCAAGTATGCCCATTGTATGGGACCTATCTCATTGAAGTAGTATTTATGAACTGGATTAGGTAAAATATAAAGCAATGCATTTCATGAAAATTGGAAAGAATGAAAATATTAAAAGAGCAACCAGAAGATAATTCTCAGTATACCAATATTTTTTCAAGCATCAATTCCATGTTCAGAATATAAAAATCCACACTTAATAAAATAGACTGTCTTAAAATTTAAATAAGATACACAAAATAAAAATGTATGTAAATACTTACACATCCATAGATAATATAGCATTCTCACCACCTTCTGGAACTCAAGGGGAATGTCCACGTTTATATCCTGATAAAAACAAGGCTGAAAGCAACACTTTTCAGGTAGAGGAGGCCAATTGTTTCTCCGAGCTTAAAAGTAAAAGAAGAAAAAGTAGGGGTTCTTATTAAATAATGAAACTGCAAAGTAAAAAAGTGTACAGTTATTTTAAAGTTTGTTGAGATTTAGTCACTGCCAAAAAAGCCCAGTGAAGCTGCTTTAATTCAAACTATAATCCTTTACTTCAGCACTAAAATAAAATGTTTACACTGGAGTGTTTAACAAACATATGCACATGATAATTGCAAAATTCTATACTTCAGTATTAGATCAAGCATAATTCAATCATGTTTCTTACATGTGGATATTCATAAATCCAAATCTTAATTCAACTTTCTACTATTTATGAAATCATTGTGAGAAGGCGTGACTTTATGGAATGCCATAGTAATAAAAACAACTTTGTAAATTTCCACAGAAAATTGGTATATATCTGAAGATGTAATTTTATATTACAAAACTGGTCGTGAATATACCAATTTTCTATGGAAATTTAAAAAGTTGTTTTTATTTCTACTATTTAGTTTATTCTGCAGCAATTGATAAAAAATTACCATTATAAGGTGAATTCTTTAGTTCTTCCTCTCTCCTTTGAAGTTCCTCAGCTTTCCTTTCTAATTCTTCTTGCCGACGCTATATGGATAATGTATATTATCATTAATGACATATCCTATTCATAATATTTGAAATAGAAAAGATAATTAAGCTTTCATATCAAGCAAAATAACCTTATTTTTTCATGATTAAAATAGAACTGAAAAATTAATTGAATATTTAATAAAAAACCAGAATAGGTTCATGAGTCAATATGTTTCACAAAAAAAATAACACATCTGAGAGATAGCTATCATATCATATTTTATGCATTGAAATTATTAAATAACCTCAACAAAACATTAAGAATATTTTCATAATGAGATCATAAAAAGTTGATTTGAAACATTGATGAATAAATAATTAATAATAATAAAGTGAATACACACCTTTATCTCCTATTGTTATAGAAACATGTAAAAGAGAGGAAAAAAGAAATAAATGAGATCATTTGGTGTTTGGTTAATGCAATAAAGTGTTATTTTTGAATATACAGCATAGGTTGAAAGTTTTTTCGGGTTCATACCTCCATATCTGCAGGACCCATTTGTTGTTGACCACTTTTTGCATAGGCTGGTGGTTGTCTCGAAGGTACTTCCATTGTGGGTTGCATGATGGCAGGGGATGTCACGCCTGTCATTCCTCCAGACTGATACTGGGGAGGATTAGCAGCACCACGAACTTGCTGTGAGTGTAAAGAATAAAAGAAATTGATATAAATAATTCAATGTAAAATACAGAGAAATACTATCTAAATTTTTACCAGAGGTTCAATGTTTATTTGGGTTACGGAAACTATATTTACTATAGGTTAATTCTAAAAAGTTGATGATTTCACTCATTCAAAGAGCTCACATGTCAATAGAGTCAATAACGCCAAATTTCAGATTTTATTCAAATTGCTATATCTGAATTACATGAACATATGGAAAGCAAGAAAAAACCTTTAGAGGTAACCAAGGACTGAAGAGCTTCACATTGCAACAGTAATTAAATAAGCAAATCATGATAAACATGCTATGGAGTTATTTCCAGAGCCCTTTTCAATGATGAAGAGAATCACTATTAACAGCTATTTTATTGATTGAATAAGAATAAAAATAAGATAAGGTTATAAACTGAAAGTTACATTATTGTTATAGCAAAGTAAAATAATTTTGTATGTTGAGGTAGAAATCCTGATACTGATTATTTCTCATACATAAATAAATATATCACAGGCAATGAATTGAGGACATCAAACTGGTATTAAAAATAACATTCATCCATCATATGCAAGAAAGACTAATTTAAAATGTCAGGATTAATTGCTTGAAGAAAGAAAGCAAGATATCTGGAGAACATGTTTTTTGGTGCATGAAAAATATGTCAACTTAGTAAGGATAAAAACAGATGGATTTTTTTAAACAAAACATCAAAATTTGAGCGTAGATAAACTAAAATCAGTCAATATCAGAGGACTTCTAGAATAATCATTAAGAATAATAAATTTGAAAAAGAATATGCAATAAAATGATCATGGAATGTTTTAAAAATAAATGCTTTTGCAAACAACTTTACAATTTCATAATGATGATTTCGAATGTTTGATGAATATTGAACATGATGACTGAACACTAGAATAACCCATTCAGTAAGAAATAAGATGATGGGCAGAGGTCAACCAACTGTACTTCCACATTAAAATTATCTTAGTGATAAGCTGGTCATGGTTCACTTGCAGTGCTTTCTTAGTTCTGAGGTTTCCTGTCCCAAAACAACAACTGATTCCAGATTCAAAAATGTAAATAAGTACTATTACTATCTGAGATTTCTAAGAGTAATATCATAGTCAAAAATAAAACAAAATTAACAATGTATGGGTTAGGCATTACAAACTTGATTCAAAAATTGAAAGATGTATTAAATAAGCTAACTTGAGGGTGAAAAAAAATTCTATCACTACATTCAAGCAAGAAAATCATACTCTAAAGCTATCTAAAGACATTATAAAATGTTTATGGACTTCTAATAAGTTATAAAAATTTGTATTCTACACTTATTTTGGTGAAATAATATCCCCAAAATTCTCAGGAGCAACTTCCTTTTCCCATTTCTTACTCATATTACATTCACTGCCCATTACACAAAACAAATGGGCACAGATCAACTATTTGCTAAATTAAATTGCCAAGTAAATCACATAAATATACAAAAAGACGTATGTCCAGTCATCAATGGAAGGAAAGAAAAACAAAAGCATGCTGATTCATTACTGATAAAGATAAAATAAACTAATAAATGCCAAAGAATGAAAAGGAATATAAATTCCGCATATGTGAAGATAAAATTTTTTAATTCCATAATGATGAAAAGTTGTAATAGGTTAAGTAACATCTACATGGACCTATAGTTGCTCCCTAAATTTCAGTAGGTTTAGAGAAATTTCATAAATGAATAGAGAAGCAAAATAAAGTAAGTAGGTTTATTATTGACTGTTTATTTGACTCAGAATTAACATGACCAAATCACTTTGGCTAAAATAATCATTGTACTGATACCAGGAAACAAGGATACAAGAAAAAAAATCGATATCTGTATTTCTTTAGAAGAGGATTATGTTAACTTGTTCTAAATAGCGCATAAGACAGGAATAATGAGGAAACTTCATACATGAAAACATCTGACAAGATTGGGATCCAGATTTGAGTCGTAACCCTGTTATACTTTACTTTTGTTTGTTGAATCCTTGGATTGATATTATTTCCTCAAATTTTCTATTAATTAAATTAAATAAAAGAATAGCAGTATGAAAACTTTATCAGTTTGCAATTTTGAGAAGGAAAATATATTCAGCTTCTGGACCATGCTAAGGTAGTGAGATGGAAAGTAAGTCATTAAAAAAATTAGCCAAGACATCCATTCAACAATATTATTAGTTCTTTGAGCAAACCATAATATTATCATGAATAAATGAGAAAGTATAGAATTTTGAAATCCAAGCAATGTCATAAGTAACTATACCATCCCAATCAAATATTTAAGAATGCATAGAAACATAACAACTTCACTCTGATTTTCATGGATGAAGCAGTTATTTGCTCATAAAATACAAGGTGTTAGACTTGCTTCATGGAAGGTAATGTTTTTAATAAAATGATAGATTCAGCTAATCAATTAGGCAGGAATATTAATATCTAAATAGTTTGCAATGTCTCCATCGCTTTATACAAAGAAAAGTAGATGAGGAACATATTTTAATTAATTACATCAAATCATTTGATATTGTCATGATAGGAGAATGAAGTAAATATTGCATACTTTTTATCACTCCCTACTTCAGAAATGATGATGGGTGTTATATAACCTCCTGGCAAACTCAACTGAAAAATAACGTTTTCTTTTAAGATAAATTTACAAAGCATGCAATGTATGGGACACAGTTGAATATTAAATTCAACATGTTTTTCATTTCAAAATGTTTTCTTAATAAAACGATGAACTGTATACGAATAATATTGATAACCTTTTCATAAACTTGTATCGGTTTCTTCAAACAAACAATAAAGAAATAAAACTTGCGAATCAATTGATGTAATCAAAGTGTAATAGAATTTGAAGGATACAGACGGGCAACTTAGATTGTTACTCTTTTTTCATCTACACATGACAGGATTTCGAAACATGCAGAATAAATATGGTCACGACAGAGCAGCAATATCGAGAATGGAAATTAATATACAACATACAATAATACGAGTAATCGAATAAACAGAGTGAAATCTTACAGTTGGTGGTCGCTGAGCATCTTGATCAGCGAAGGGATTGTAATCTTCGAGGCCTCTTTGTACATTTACGGTGGTTGATGTGATATGCTGAACAGAGGGATCCTAAAAACACAAAAAATTGATTAAATAATTTGAAATTCAATGAATTTGAGAGAAATGATTAGGATACCAGTATAATCTTCAAAAAAGTTACATATACTAGTACATCAATACTGAGAGACGGACATTATGAGGAGTTATTTAAGCCCATCTTTAGCCTTTGGAATTCTTACTTAATTAAAATTAATAAATATACTTGACAAAATAATCATTGAAGTTAATAAAGTAATTGACAAACATCTTATTGCTACGATAGATACGAAGTCTTGTGACTACGTAGCAGTCAATGAATCATGATCTTACAGCAAAAGGATTATCCACCGATGGTTCAGAAAATGGATTTTCGACGAAACCTGACATGTCTATATCACTGTATTTTACCAAAACTGACTACTGTTTACAATAATAATGAAGATTGAGCAGTACACAATACACTACACATTTCACGGCAATATGTCATTCACATCTCACAAAGCGCAAGCGCCACCCATATATAATGACGTAACATTATATGAGCCAATAAAAGGTCGTAAGTAAAAATTAGCGGGCTACTTCGAAGATTTAATTTAAATTAAAATTAAACAAATTTACCCGAGAATATTGCTATGCATTTATTTATAATCGAAAAGAAGACCTTAATTGAAAAATGATAAATTTTTCTTTCTTTTGATGATCATATGGATTTGTCTTCATTATCGCAATCTGTAGATATATTTGAAGATAATAATCTTAATGACTATTGTTCTTTCAATTTTCATTACAATGGCATGATGGAGAAAAGGTCTGAATCCATTAAGAAATATGGTGGCTCTTCTTTTTCGCTCTCACCTTGGCATTTATTTTAGTTGATTAAGGTTTTCATAAAAACAGATCTTTGTACAACGAAGAATATCTTATTAAAGAATAAAGCAGAAAACAGAATTAAAAATTAGTAGTTTTACGGTATATATAATCCTAACTAATCTTCAAAGAAACTTTAAATCTAATTATTAACTACGGATAATAAACATTAATTATTCGCAAAAACTGTAAGTAGTACCTGCTGCTGGTTAATTCTTTATCGATAATAAGAAACTGCGGCAAACACTTCTTATCATCTATGCCGACTAATTTAAAGATAAAGACAACAAAAGAAATTGAATTGATCATTATGAAGATAACTGTAAAATAGCCATAAATATCCTCTTTTACTTAATTCTTCTTCTCTTTAAAAAGTTGTAAAATCAATCAGTTGTACGTGTTATCTAAAGTAGAAACGTAGGACCTCCATGACTCACAATAATAGCGTCCCGTGTTCTTTTTATCCGTCATTATATGACCATGTTTAAATTAATAAATTTCAATGAGAATCGACTAGATAATCATATCTATAAGTTTGGAAAATACATTTGAATATTACATTTTTATTTATTTGTTTTATCAAAATTCCGTCGGATTTAGGTCGCTGACCAAGCGGAAACGGTTATATCGATAAATCTGAAAAATAATTTATATATACTTATTGCGTTCAATTTTGTTTTATTGATAGTAAAGTGTTCTGTCCTATTCCATTAACTTTCTGTAAGAAAAATTCGTACGTTCCATCATTGTTTTAAGTACATGCAATTCCCTTCTTTTAATCTTTCCTCTCGTACTCTTTCATTTATTTTGTGAACGATTTCATGAAAACCTACGCCATTCTTTGTAATTCCGAAGAAGGAAAGAAGAAAAAAGTTCCGAAACTTCGATCAGAGTTGTAAGGCTTAAATTTTTTATGTAAAAAAAATATTCAGATTCAATTTTTGGAGATATACGCTAGGATAATTTTGAATTCCACATTGAAGTATCGTAAAATTAATGAGTAAAAAATAAATGTAAAGTAATAACTATGAACTGGAATTATAATTAATAAAAAAATAAAATGTAATATTTAAAATTATACCGTTGTTATTGAATAATTAAACATTTTATCAGGTAATTTTTTGATTTGTATTAATTATATCCGTCAAAAGTATCATTTTAATAGATGAACGTTAAGTTCGTATGAGAAATATTCATTATGTTCTTGTACAGGATGGATTTTTCTAATTATTAATCCAATTCTTCCTTTCATTAGATTATTTTAAAAGGTGCAAGATAACGGTTACGTTATATATAACGGATAAGTTTAATAAAATATTATTTTTAGATTCAAAGTTGTTTTAACTCGTTTTCGTATCAAATAAGTTTTAAAACTAAAGAGCACAGGATCAGATAAAGACTGTATCGCGACTTAAATTTAAGCGCCAATATTCCTCGGTTTAGTTGAAGCGTTCCTCAACAGAGGACAACAGCGCTACTAAATTGAATACCTCTTTCTCCTACTGTAGAATTAAGTAACTACTCGAAGCTGTTTTTCGGTTTTTGGACCAGATTTCGAAAGGTTTTTGTATACAGATTTTTAAGATGCCTGAAGAAGAAAATCATCTTCATCTTCTATAATAATCTTCCCATAATTGGATGGTTCAGTATTTACTACAAGTTTCAATACTAAACGACTCATTGACTTAAAAGATGTTCCTTAATGCCCCAATTATCCTTCCCACGCATGTGAAATCACGGAATATGTAGCCTATAAATATTGATACCAAAAATGTACCATAAGTCTATCGAATAAATATGTTTAGAGTATTTATATCAGATAAAATTTTTAGTGTTGCTGTAAAAGTTTAAGATTAGCATTGACCCTAATTAAGAAGTTCTTTAATGTGAAACTTTAATTTTTTTTTCATAATTACGGTTTTAATTTTTAAATAAGAAAGCTGGGAGCTTTTCCTCAGAGTATAAGCCAAATCTCATTAATTTGCCAGTCTTGCTATTATACCGCTCGGTCCCGACAAAATACTATACAAAATAAATTTACTGAGCCGCTCCCTACTCTCTCTACCATGCTGCTATTGTGTGAATGTTAACAGCCATGAATCGCGAACAAGTCTGTATTTCTGCGCAGTGCTCAAATATCATACTCATGTTCAAAGGCGAAGTGACGGACTACATTCCACAAAAATACATATATTGAGACAGTCTAATCACAATGTAGTCAGACCATGCAATCAACAGAAGCCCGGTGTGATTCGAGCGTTAGACCGTCCAGATAAGATCCGCAGGAAGAAGATACACCTTCCGACGAGCTTCAGAGTGACTTGAGAAAAGGGGCTCACTGCTGTGCCGGTCCTTACTGTGTCCTTGTAACGAGATCCGACTGCTCTTACTTCGTCTGGGAAATATTGAGCATAATGGGTAAATCCATATAGCCTCGAAAAGATACGCTAAGAGGTAAACAAATAATAAGATAAGGATATCTAATTACCTTGTTATCTTGGATATCTTTGCCGCAAAATAACTCATTCTGCTTGATACCTTTTAATCAGTAAAATTGAATATCATTTCTTGGATATAATATTAATTCGATTTATATGATTCAGAATGATAAGGCGTGCTCTTCCAAGCGAAAAGAGAAACTATAATGAAAAATGATACTATAATTCGAACTTCGGAACAAATAAGAGAAAACGCGCACTCTCGCTTATGTATTTCTAGCAGCTAGGACGCATATTCCTTTCGTATTCGCCTATTTTTATAGTAAAATGAATCCTCATACACTGTTTTTTCGTTGCTAATCGAATGTTTTCAGTGTAGCAGAACCACTTTCAAGAGGAGCCTATTTTATTTTAATGAAGTGCTAAGAAGTGATAATTAGGAGAACATGCTTTTCATGTTAGTATATTTGAAATGAAGAACATGAGTGAAGTACACTGAAATTTTTGTTCTTCACGAGGGCAAAAAATCTGTTTGAAAATTAATTTTCTAAGTTATTTATACGAAAATGTTATTTTATCCATAAGTAAGATTTCCGTAAAATTCAAAGATTTTTTTGATATGCAATCGGAGATATATTTTTTACTAAATTATCTGATTTCAATTTAGCCATAGTAAAGAATACAATCAGTGTAAATATACTGCTTCTGATAGCAGAAGGTGAAAAGAGGGAATTTTTTAAATTTGAAATTGTTTAAAGTCCAGTCATCTTAATGTACACATTAGTTAATTAAATTAATCTGATTTCTCATTATGATGATTCGTACGCGGAATCGCAATGAATTACTCTATATAGAAAATAACGAAAATGCATAGGCTATGACCGCATGAAAATATTCAATAATATTTTAATATTAATCACTATAATAATATTCTCTTTAGTTTGCTTTAATATCGAAGTCCCTTTCCACGATCAATTTATCGTCACCTACTTATAATCAATTGCTCTCTCACATCAAAAACACATTTCCTCGAACGTCTAACTGAAATGCAAAATTATTTGTTTCTAGAAATACATTGAAAGTTTGCAAAGGCTTTTGAAAGGGCTTTTATGATATGCGCGATGTTATTCTTGATAAAGGCAAACATTTTCCAGGATAATTTCTTAGGGCATCTGGATAGTGCAAATTTTCTCGTAACGATGTATCGGTAGCAATAGAATCTATTCTGGAAATTTTACAATTTCAATCGTTTAATCAAATCGTTCCTTGATCTGATTCAATTTGTCGGAAAACAAGAAATTTGTTGTCATTTCTCAGACGTCCCTGCAAGGAACGTGATTTAATCGGTGAATGAATTTGGATATTAATCGTCACGAATTGCCTTAATCATAGAGAGTAATATTCTGCTCAAATAAAATAAATCCTCCGATTACGAAAAAGGGTACAATTCACGAAATTTAAATCTTTCAATCGCGTTGAAAGCAGAAAAATAAGCTTTCAGAATATAAATTAGTACGCATGACCAAGTAAGCTGAGCTCATCATTGTCTAATAAATCGATTTTTTCCGATTTATTTCGCTTTTTTGTTTAGTAAGAATTGGGAACTTTATAAATAAACGAGGATTTTACGTTAGTTTGATGACTTTTGGAAATGAAAATAAATGGACATTAAACTCAGGAAGTTATATGACAGAAAGAGGAGTCTTGAAATTTATCAAAACGATAAATAAACAACTAAATATCAACTAAATTCTCACAATAAGAATCTGCTTTCTTCACATTCAGGTCATGATATTGCTGTGACCTTCTGAGAAGGATTCATTTCATTTCATAGTAACATGTTCAGAGCAGTTATTTTCTTCAAAATAAGTCTTATATCTAAAGTGTTATAATAGAAAGAATTGTTTCATCTTTGGCGTGTTGAGTACAGGAAATGGAAAATCGGTGGAAATTGACACAATTGCCCAATTGTTCGCCAGAGAAGGTTTTTTTTTATATTTTACCACCTTTCATATTATGAAAATAACATACATCGAAAATAAAATACTTTTATTTTCGATGTATGTTATGATATTTATGTGATGACAAGATCTCGCGAAAACTAAAAACGGATATTTTATCTTGAATTTTTAACTTTTAATATTTTGAATTTAAAACTTTTTTAAGGCTTTTTTCATTCTCATGAGAACCCTCTTAAATTAAGAAGAAATGTAAGTTGAATAGGAATTTAAGCCGAAGATAGATGAAATCAGAGGAGATGAGTTAGTTTGAGTAAAAATTTATTGAAACTTAAGAAAATTTAAAGATAATTAACAGTATAAGAGGCTCTGAAAATACTTTCCACAAGTGTTTGGCAACTGTGGAAAGTTCTAAGTTATTTTTTCATTACATTTATGTAGATCTGTCTTCAATTAAGAAAAACTACTGCACTTTTGTCTTTCCGCGCATTGTCACAGTAATAGACGTTATTTATTGGAAGCTGATAGTACCGCAGTGGGAACATTTTTAAGCTTCGGTACAGCAATCGCTTCTACTTGCAAAATCTGCAAATTTTAGAATACAAAAATATAGCGAACTTGGGTATGTTTTAATTTAGCTATAAATTGTGATTATTATTATTTATTGTACAATATTATTATTTATTGTACATCATCTCTGTCAATATTTTGAATTATCCGTATGTCAATGGGTGTAGCTTCAAATCGTCTATAAATCACTATCTGATTAATAATTCATTTGTATTAAGTCCTTAGAGAAGTTTCAAATGATCTTAATGTGAAATTGTTTCCACAATTTTTGTTTTATTAAATAATAACCAAATAAACTTGAATGTGTTTACTTCTACGCGATTTTTCCGGTCCAATTCTCCCAAATAAATATATTCCGACACTCCACCATTGAAGGACCAGATTTAATATTCTAATTGAGGAGATATTTTTACGAATTCAAATTCTCTCAATGAAAGTAGAGATAGAGATGCTTAATTAATGAGAATCCAACCTATATAAGAGTCTGATATCGAGCCCTCCTTCAACTCATCCACTTATTAATTCAAAATCAAATGGGGATGAAGACCGCTTCAGTATCGTCTCAACGTCACCTCGGAAGACACTCGAAAAAACAATCGACCTGAAAAACAAAACCATCCGTAATTCGACCCCTTCTCGTCTCATTTCCGATTAATTTTGCTTGTCGCCTCGCGAACCGTCCACTTGCATACAAATTGGTCCTTCGTTATCGCGCCAGAGCGGTGGTGCCCTCGGGAAGGATGCGGTCAGTCCGGGAACTACGAGGAGTTGTCGCGGTCGTCTTGAAGATGGAGAAGCGCTGAAAAGAAACGTAGGGGCGGAGGAGGGAGATATCGTGTTGCGCGATGCTTATAAAATATCGGCGTCCTTCCGCCTCGCTAACGAAGACGTCCACGCATAATAATAAGGACAGCGGCTGAGAGCACTCGACCTTTCTCGAAAAACTGACTGAGAGGAAAAATAAAGCTCTCGAGCAAACGTCCCCTCTTTCACACCATTCCTTCATTAATTATCCGCTCTTAATTAATTCCGAAAGATTTCCGTGTGTCGGGAGGAGCTTCTGGAAACAATTCATTATCTTGCGGAGGGTTTTCAGGAACTAAGGCGCTGGAGTGGGAAAAGATTTCTTCGGAAGGAGACTGTTTCATAACCCTCTGCGGTTTATGTAATCAGTACCCTCGATATTGTTGTCTTAAGGAGATGATGGCCGGTTTGCGGTCTCTATCAACAATGTTTTCAACAATAGGTCATATTTAATCGTTCAGTTTCACTCTTACGATAGGTCGGTGCAATAAGAAGCAATATTCATCAATAGATATCTAACTAAATTAACGAGGCAAATATTAAAACGTTGATATTAATTATCATTGTATTAAGCGTATATAATCAATATAGTTATATCGAATTATAGAGAACAGCTCCAAATCTAACAGAAAGGCAATGGGCTGGAACAATGGAGTTGTATATTTATCTAAAGAAGATTTTAAATATCACAAGATGTTCTGCAGTTTATCGTAAACATAATCCAATGAAAGATAGAAATAATAATGTATAATTCAATAATACTCAATACCATCTTGATGTTATCAACTACCTCTTCGCTGTGTAATCGTTCATCTTGGGTTTTCGTTTACAATCCATAATAATAATAATAATAATAATAATAATAATTTTATTCATCCCAGAAACAAACACATGTTGGTATAGGACAAGTCAATAGTCATTACAAATATAATTACATTGGTCATTATACAATTACGAACAGAAACAAATCTTTATCATCGTAGACACTTATATGATCAAACATCATCCTAATACATTAATTTTACAAAATAAATTATTATAAATACAAAATATTTACATATTCTTATCATTTAAAAATTCATTGACACTATAGTATGATTTAGTCAGTAAGAATTTTCTCACTTCCTTGCAAAAAAGTGCACTGCTTAAGCTCTTCAAATGGCTTGGCAGCTTATTGTATACTTTAAGAGCCATTATTTCAAAGCTTCTTCCTGTGAGGCTCAGCCTATGGGATGGAGCCCTCAAGAATAACCTTCCCCTGGTGAGGTGGTCATGGTGGTGGTTATGTTGTTCATAGTTATTCATGTTTGACTGAACATCATGAACATAGCTTCTAATACGACGAACTTACGAAGCTCAGTTTGTATCGCGTCATTATCAGTTCTGCTCTTAAATAGGAGTGCTATCGCTGAAATATCTGTGATAATTTTAATCTTAAATAAGTCCTGGAATAAACTCAGATACGCTAAAATAAATGTTTCCTTTTGACTGAGATCCCTTGTATTTGTTTGCAAGATTTAATAATCTGCCACTTCCTTAAACTGCATCAACGTTCATAAAATTCTCAAACTTATATTAGAGAAATCGTCACGTGAACGAAGGATTCTTTTCTAGTTTTCATTGTACACGTATTCCGTCAATTTCCCTTAAATTAATTCCTTTCGCTATTACAAGAAAACAAAGGACAAACGATTAGGAAAATCTCCTAATGATACTTTCCCTCTATCCTCCTATTTTCTATCTTAATAAAACCAATACTATATAAAACTAATTTCAAACATGATTTAATGCTTATGCATCGCAGAGATCAGAAAAAGGTGCTCAGTTAAAAAAAAAAACTTAAAACGTTACGTACTCAAATTTATCATCTGCTATACAGTTTATAAATAGAAAAACGTATTTCATGAAATAGAAGCGTGTATAAAATAATGGACGAACTTATGTAAGTCCAAAACTACTAGCTAGTTTATCTAGTGACCGTGAGTCGAAGTTGGGTTCCACTCACGTTGAGTCGAAGTTACGCTTTGAGTCGTTAGAGGGACAGTGTTACAAGCAAACTTGCTCGGTCAGTTTACCTGTTAATCGCGAGTACAAACTTCCATGAAAGTCCTCTTACGAATTCCTTTTCCATCCAAATAACAATCCAGTCTTACCACCTTTAAATATAGTATTGCTTGCGTGAAGATACTCTCGCATTTGAATAACTGGGCAACGATCTTATAAATATGTTTTGCATCGATCATAACAGACTATGAAAGTTAACCAGTCTGTCTCTCTTCTTACCTTTGCATCCTCTTCTTGATCGTTTCCTCAAATTACCCTTTCTTCTAAATATCAATCCTTTGAGGTGTTTGACTAATTGATACCCTCCTCAGTCCTCAGCATCTCAAGCACTACTTCCGTGTTTCTAAAAACTAAGCCAAATTCATTCAATATTCTGTAATAATTACGCTTTTATATTTGTCCTCGGTCTAAGAAGATTTGATTTAGTAAAATTTTTTTTTACTTCTAAACAAATTCACTGGAAATATATTTTAGAATCATTCGTAAAATTTACCTCGAAAGGACTACTGATTGTCCCAATAGTAAAATGTACATATTATTGTACTGAATTCTTTAATATTTTCTCTTTTTAGTTCAATTTTCATATAAAGTTTTCAAAAAACATTATGATAAGATATATTCATAAATAGAAAGGTAAAGGTACACGTATATTTAAAAATGAAAAGAGAACATGGTTGCAGGAATATGACCATCTGAGAGGAAAGAAGTCTTAGTAATCTAGTCATATTGTCGGAGTGCTTAAGAAACTTGGCTTCACGAAGAAAATAGTTGTGAGAAACAATGCAAAGGACGGGAGAGACTTATCTCACCTCGAGAATAGTGTTTTCTCCTGAAAAGTGTCACGAGAAAGGACAACGAAGTACGATTCATCAAAATGCGAGAGTCTCAAAAGTTTTTTGTTAAGGGTTTTTATTTTATTTATTTATTTTTTATTATTTTTTAAACTGTTTGATACTTCAGGAATTTGATTTTAATGCTTGTTTATCTTCTAAAATCAATCGCTGATCAAAAATAAAATGAATTAAGTCTACCACTAAGTAGTAAAAAGTATTCCCCTGGTGGTTAAAAATTTCTATGGATTTTTGAAGGGATTAATTTTGAGGAAGTAGAATTGCTTCCCGTACCTCAACTTGCAACCATAGCAACTAGACTCCTTATGACCCAATTCACGCAGAGAACGAATCATTGATATTGACTCTCTGAAGCAACACTTCATTTAACAAAACAGTGCGAATTCATCTCCTGCGATCCGAAATGACAGTGATGAAAATGCGCAAGAAAACATATCTCTCGAAGAATCGATCGCCCCTTCCCTCGGTGGCTAATACAGGAATGACTGAGCTCTCCGAAACCTAATGCAATCAAAACAAGTAATAAAAGGGGAGGAGGAGGTAGGCGTAGGTGGGGGTTTTGGAATTAAGAGAACTACAAACGAGATTGCGTCTTTCATTACCGCCACTGCCTCCCGAAGTTTCTTTTCCTCAAAGGAGAGTTTGAGAAAAGTTTGTTTTCGCGCTGTCCTCCTTTTGTACTGTGGGAGTGCTGGGGACAGAGGGATTTTTGTTTCTTCCCAAATGCAGAGGCCTCGATTTTTACGAGGCGCAAATCGGATGAATATATTATTAGTTGGGTGGAATTTCCGACCCTTCGTTATTTAAATGTAGCATTTTCCCCCGAAAGCAATCCCCCATGAAAATTAACAGCATGTGTTAAATCTCGCTGCATTCGAACTTGATTACGTCGCATTTCATTTATTTATAAAATCGGTTGCGATTTTTTTCTCTTCGCGCGTAAATAATTTAGATTTACTCCCCTTTGTTGCGAACTTAGTTTCAGGAAACATTTTGGATTTGAAATTTCCATTAGAAAGATAAGGCTTTGGAAACTGAAATTGTTAATCCCTTAGGAATCGTGGACCTCTTTCTATGAACACTCATTACGAAGTCCTCGATCAATTTTGTATATTCTCCAGTATTTTAAATATCACGCACTCGGTTATTCTATTGAAACGTCCAAGCCTTATCAATTTATACGGGAAATTTCAGTTGTATTGGCAAAAGAATCGTTTTAATATATTCTTTGAATCATTATAAAAGAGTATATTTTCATAATATTTTAAAACTCCTAAAATGAATGGAAAATATTAAATGAAAGCGGAATGAATATTTTTCAAAATATTATCTCCACGTTAATGATTTGTCAGATAATTTATTTTCAATCAAAAAGATAGTTATTGAGAAATCTTGAATTATTGAAATCAAATTAGTTTAAATATTATTATTATATCCAGTAGTATCAAGCAGCATTGTAATAAATGTATTCCTGTTTCCTTTTCTTCATTTACTTTCTCTCATTAGTACCCTTGTCAATCATCTAGGATGGTCTCATTATTGTTGTTGCTAATGTTTCACTATGCACTAGAATTCTTAAAATTGATCACAGAGATATATAAACTAGAAAGTGAGTAAAATAACTCGAGTCAAAATCTATGGCCATATGACCAAAAACATCTCAGGTAGAATGTAGGACATTTCGAACTGTTATGCAAATATATCATCTGATATGTAGAAGAGACGTATCCGAAGCAGCTCATTGGAACATCAACGCCATTTGAGTTGTTTAGAAACACAGAATTGAAATTCTGAAGAGGTATCAATAAGAGGATGCACTCGCTCCATCGTAGTCCCCGATAACCCAACGTATCGAAGTTTTCGATGGGTCTAAGAAAGGGAGGAAAGATTTGAGAAGCGGCGATTCAAATCCCATCCAATTATCAATTCACTCAATGCGTCATAATTGGACTCATAACTGGAGTGGTGGGGAAGACTCATGCATATTCAGTCGCATAAGGGACAGACGCCGAGGGGTTCGTGAGAGGTCAGGAAGGCAGATATTAGCCGTTAAAGAAAGGAAGAATATGCATAAAAAATCTGTGCCTTGTTATACTGGCTGAATTTATATAGCTTGTTTATTAAACGCACATTTTTAAAGTATAATTTTGGCTCAAAGGAATTCTTGAAGTGGTGAGGTGGAGCGATAAAGTGTAAATATAGGATATGAGTAAATCATGAAATAGGGAAATTATAGATGTGAATAGAAATTGAGAAAAACTATACAATCAGAGAGCTGCAAAACTGAGTATGCTATGGCCGAGAATCTGCACTGCGAAAGTTACAAAAAAGAGACAGAAATTAAGGGAACCCAGGGAAAAACTTCTTCCACGACCGACTGGTTCAAAGCACGATAGCAAATGATACAATAAGACTCGATAATATTTCATTTCAATATTGATGAACTTGTTATACTCTATTTGGCTCCGGGCATTCACATCTCCGGACAGTCTCCTCCTATTGTTTATATTTTCTAACCTTTATATTTAATTTATCAAGCATTAAAGATATGATTATTTACTTTGAAATTATCTCAAAATTACCGTGATCACCTAAGGTTTAATATCTTGGGTCTTGACTGGCAGGTTGACAGGACCAAACCTGGTCATGGCGGAAAAGTTGATACACTGTAGATCGAATTTTTCTTATCTCAATATATCAGTTTTTTCAAACCACACATTAGGTTTTTTCTTCTTTTCTGCTTTTTGAAGCAGATAAACGTAACGCGTTAAGATTTGATGAAATAACTAGATTCTTCGTTAGGCTTCGTCGTTCTACTACAATACCAGGAAAAACCTGGAAATTTAGAACTATTTTCCATCTAATAAGATGATGGTTACTGTTCAAGTGAAAATAATTCGGAGGACGTTTATCATCACCATTATTTTGTATTTTCGAAACATTTGAGGTCGTCTCTTTTGTCAAAGATGGATATCCTCTTTGTACATCCTCTAGTAAGAACCATTCATCCACTACAACCCCACCTCAACCCAATCCGAAATATAACAAATAGAATCCCCAACCCATTCTTAGACAAAGTAACTATTTTCTAGTGCACTCTCTTCTAACGTCCAATCGATTACAGCGCTGTCTGGTGAGCCATCCTGAGTGGAACTCGACCGACAGAAATGACTGACGTACGGTCGGAAAAAAAGTGAAGGCGGAAATGCGCGCACTCTGCTTCCTGGTGGTGAAGGGTCGATTTTGATGCAATCATTTATTCGGCGAAGTCCTCTTTTTTTCGAGGACCGACTCTCAGATTGACGAGACCGAGCTGCCCTCTCGGAGCATGTATGCGAAAAACAGACAAAAAATGCCTTAATAGCATAGCGATCTCTTTCTATTTCCAAAGCCGAATGCACCTGTGTCCGTTGGAGCGAAGGGAGAAGAGAGTTCCCGCCTAACAAAAGAGTGGCGGAAAGCGGAAGTGATAAGGAGACCAAACGGAAGAAGGGATATCTATAAAAGGAGCCAAAAAGTGTAGTCCTGGAAACAAAAAGGCCGTAGGAGAATGGCTGATAGTCACGCCTCGCTTTCCACATTTTTTCGCGCACCTTCACGTTGCTTTACGGTGACGTGAGTTCCAAAAAATACGAAAATAAACTTGAGCGAATCTGTTAAGTCATCAGGAGAATGAAACTTTCGGTAAAATAGGAATTTATATAATATCATAGCGTATATAATGAATTATAAAATTTTTGGAAATATATTAAATCAGTTATGTTAATTTTGGTGCTTAACTGCACATTTAAATTTGGAGGTATGAATTTTGATATCTTGTAGTCATTATAGTGGAAATTATGTGGATTACGATGATTGTTTTTACGGAATAAAGAGGTGGAGAGTTTTTATGCGCATGAGAGTAAATTTTCCTTTCAGCTCAAAATGAATCTTTGCTATAGGATGATCGAATGACACTATTCAATAGTAATCTGAGAACTTTCTGGTATCGATCTATCAATTACTTTACTAAATGAAAATCATCACGATTTCCTTCTTATTTATCACATGAAATGAAAAAAATTACTTAGTGTTATTTTAAGTAAACAATATTTGATTTACCATTCATTTCAGCTTTGTTCATAGAGTTTATATGAGAAACTTATCTCTACTTAAGTAATCTCAATTTTCCTATTTATGCATCCTTCTAATACTAATATTTTCCTTCATTAATTCTTTTCAAAGTTCACTTTATTTTCATTCTTGTAATCTCATGATCGTTAACACATGTTAATTCATTAGTACATAAATTTCACGTTACTGATCGGCTATTCGGTCTAGATTATTATAATTTCAAATCCATAAATGTTTCGGCCAATATCTAAACATAACAGCATACATAATGATACATAGATTACCTTGGTTACGGCCCTGAAATTTTTCAGTTTAAACAATCAAAACATTCGAAATTATTTGTCTTCTATGTAGGTTTGATAGCTTTACTTAGATAGTTTCATCTAACACATGAGGCAAATATATAACGAATAAAAGTGTTAACATGTTAACGAGAGAAAGAGGAGAATTTCTGTACCATAAATAGAACAGTAATATAAAGAAAGAATTCACACAGCGTCAATCCAATGGTAAATATAATACGTTAAAAATCACGATGAAATGCAAGACAACGTTCGGTAGATGAATTCACGTGAAAAAATTTGTAGGGAATGTAATCAGTATGAACTATTTTCTGTTTCCCTCAAAAATGGTCGTTTACTAATACAAATTATACTTATAATAAGAATTATTTGTAGTCATTATCTCAGTAAAAATACAGGGTATGAATAAGACCTACAGTAGATAATGTAATGGTAGTGAAGAATCATTACGTTGGGCGCAATGAAAGTGATCGGAGAGAGGGACATACAAGGGAAAGGGAAAGAGAGAAGGGAATCCTAAGGGGATTGAGGAGTCAAAGGATTGAGCGGACGTGGTGACGTCGAGGGAATCACCAAAAAGGATGAGGCAGTTGCGAAAAAGGGTGTTTTTATGAGTGAGAACAACACGTCTACTCCCATCCCTATTTCCTGGACCAGCGAAAGAATCCGTTTTCCGTTAGTGAAAGGGAAAAATTGCTCATTACGGACAGTGGGATAATGGTGGACGGATTGGCGTATCACCTTCAATTTTCTTCACCGTGGGAGTTCCCTCCTTCCCTTTTCTCCTTTGCTTCTTGACGCGAAACTTTACTCAGCTGACACTTGGAGAACAGCTCACTTCTGTCGAAGGAGTTGACTAACTTCGCAAAGGTTTCACTCCCTTACATTCATGGATGCTATGAATTAGATGCTTAACAATCAAACTCAATATGAATAAGTGACAATAGTCAACGTATGACAAAATTAATGAATATTTACACTTTAGTACACTTAAATGCTTATGAGAAATAGGAAATGCCCTTTTAGCTTCATGAAGGTTAAGTAAATGTACGATTCCATTAGTATAAAATATAATTGTTTTCAAGTATTTTTGTAGAACTCATACTTCTTTGATTTTTTCTTTTTGCGAATGATTAGAAATTATATTCGCAAAGGCAAATGTATTGAGGAAGGTGAAAAGTTTTAAATCCATCCATTGAAAAATAATATATAAATTTCAAACTAAAGGAGAGCAATATATTAGGACAAAATAGATGATTGTAAAAGAAGCTTCAAGATTAGAGCAAAGTTTATGTTAATTTGGGCTAGATATTGTGGTTCTTTCCATTATTAATTATTATATTATATGCGAAGAAATCAGTTTATTCTCCTTCAAAGTTAAACCTTATGTTTATGGAGATAATTATAATGTGAACTCAGTAGAGTTTTTACTTTCTTCTCTTAGCAGTTAGTTTGCACTACTGCCATTTAAATGGTGTTTTTAAAATTAAACATATGAGATAATATATTTCGAATATTAAAACACATTCAGTGCATATCTAAAATTTAAGTCATTATGTTGTGGAATGAAATAGTTAAATCTTGGAAAGAGAAGATGTTATAAAAGGATTAGCAGAATCAATGACAATAAACAGATAGGCAACGATAATTAATTGCTTTGGATACGTTAACGGATTATAAGCGTTATATTGCGAGTTATGTAGCAGTATTTTAGAGAGAAGTGAAAGGGATGCTCTGATTTAAAGTAAAGGTTTTGTCATCAGGATATTCGTTTCCTTATCTGGGAATAACTGTTTGTGTATTAAATTTACAGCACGAGACCTTAAAATAATTTTAATAATAAAAAAAGATGTTACAGAGCAGGAAAGACATTAAATATTCCCAATAGACTGATGATAAACTAGTAACGCTTATTGGGAAGTGTGATCTCAGTTTCGTATCACAGGCACATCGATCCACAACATCTATTCGGAATTTTACCGGAAAAAATAACGAACCATAAAAAATGCACACATCGATGCACGATTCGCGGAAGTTTATTTATATGTTGAAAATATCTGACGGAATAATTTTTTCTTTATTAAATCAAACTGTTTTCTCGCATGACGTCCGCTGTTACACATCAAATACGATGCTTGTGTCATAACACGGAGATCCTTACCTCAAGAAGGGAACATCTACTTTAGAGCTCCATCGATACTAATTAGCATCAAAAGCCTTTTTGCAAACATTTACTCATTAGCAGAAGCCCTTTCGCTCAAAAAAACTCCGCAATTTTCCTTCATGAATGCACCGCGTTAAAAAAAATCCTCGACTTCGCAGTCAATAATTGTTTTTCATTCGATATTAAATTCGAAAAGAGAATGAATAACGAGATTAATTATTGACGCCGGGCAGTCAATTTTTATTTGCGACAATATAATATCTTTCCTCTTCGTGCAGCCAACATTAAAAAAGCGTCCCAATGCGATAGGAAAATATCGGGTTTGTCGCTGAGGAGAATTCGGAAGAATGTATAATTGTTTCCCGGATCACCCTTAATGTCTCCGAAGAGAGGTTCCAATAAATCTGCTGGAAGAAATTAAATCTGTCAACGAGGCCCCTATCGTGCAGACTTTTCCACCCCTCTTCTGTGCCTCTGGGGACGCCTCCACACCACCCTTTGTCTTTCACATCTGCGCCCCTCCAAACTATCATACACATCTCGAAGATTCAACCCCTCCTTTGGCCATCCATTCCTCTACCGAAGGTTCTAATTGTTGTGGAAGCATCATAGTGATATCATAGGAAGCATAATGCGGATCTACATAATTATGAGACACAAGTATAAAATATTGAAAATTACAGATATTATATATAGCTCAGGACACTGGACCCTTTTTGAAAAGAGGATTTCTTCCACCGAACTACCGCCAAGGATAAATTAGAATCCGTTTTATGGGTGTATTTCCGTATCGACCATTTTTGACAAAATATTTTTCTATTGCTATAAGTATGATTATCAACCAAGTACATATATGTTTTATATTTATTTTCTAATTGTATTTTAGCATCTAGAGACAAGTAGTGAGAAGTGGTTACTATGAATGCTTTCCATAAAATTTAAAATAATATTTATTAAATTATACCAATATTTAAATCCGAATTCATTGTTATAACTTTAATCAATTTCGCCAAAAAACAAGTTAAATATCCACAATAAAGATATCAATTTATAAATTATTCATAATTATTTTCGTTCAAAGTTCTTCACAAAACATTTATTTAGCTGCATTATAAATGTATAGGTAGTAGCATTGCGATAAAACAATATTATTCAAACATCGTTCAAAAGGTACCAATATAAATGTTTATTAAATCGACCAATTTATTTTCCATTGCATCATCAGTGAAGCAGATTGGCTAAAAATACGGAAGAGTAGTGTTAAAGAAGGTAAACAGTTCTAAAAATTAAATTCTCAATAATCTTATACGTTCATCTGTAAAAGGAGACATTCTTCAAGTGTACAGTTAACTGTGATGAACTTGTGATATTAGTTAATTCGTTCTTTCGAAGCTTGTGGATCTCTATGTATCATATAAATAATTTTAAGCAACAATATATCTGCATCCTCGTGTTATTTAATATTAAAATTAAGATGTTTTCCTTCTTCGATATTGAAAGCCAATCTCTTCATTAGGTCAGTATTACATTAAAATATTATTACTTCCTAGAGAAAAATCGAGTCACCAAGTCCTTTACAAGGGCTTGAAATTTTTACCTGCTATAATATTGGACGTAATTTAAATTTTTATACGCTTTATTTATTCCTAATCACGTAAATGAGATTCTATCTCACAATTATTAATCAATTCTTACATTAATTTCACTATAACCAACTCTTATCTCATACTCCCTTTTTGACCAATAGTATCTCAACTGCACAGATTCATTTCCTTGGGATCATCGTCTATCAAACTTTTCCATCTTTTATAGCTTTCTTTTCGCTCTTTCCATCGGTACCCCTCATCCACGTGATTCACGTCATATCGTATTGATTTTTTTATGCAGACCTTTTTTTTCCACTGTCCCATTCCCTTCCGATACCCCTTCTTACACTTCCCCTCGATTTCCTCACAACTCGGCATTCCTCCGCCAGGGGATGCGTCAGTGGCTATGGTAATGTGCCACACAAAGATGCATCCGTAAATGGACCATAATATCTTAATATGTTTCACTCAACAACTTTGTAGGGACCTAAATATAATTCCTAAAGCTCTCCAAACGCAAGTCCTTAAATAGTGCTAGAGATGCTATTTATTCAAACCAATCTCATTAATCATTCTAAAAAGTATTTTTTAGAAATGCAGAAGACTCAAAAATATGTCATCCACTTTAGCCTCTGTTAACCAAAATTCATGAGCCAACTAATTTTTATTGAATCCCAATTGATCCTCTCAACAAAAAGAACTTTTATACTCCTTCAACAGATACTATACTAATATTATTTTCCTTCAGCCAATGAACAGTTCGATAGCTTTTAACGAATAACGGAAGGAAATATTTAGTAGACTTTACTCTATATGTCTCACGAAAGAATTTCTCTATCAAATGTTTGAAAATAAATAAATAAATAGAATTCAGAATCAATAGAGACATGTTTAAAATATTGTCTTTGAAAGCTTAAATATTTCAAAGGTTCAGTATTATCTGATTACGTTTCAACAAACCCACTTTTCCTTTTCACGTTATCGTTTAATAATTTTAAAATTTGCATTAAACAAAAGCCACGTCACGTCATTATTAGTTATTAATTTATGTAAGTTAATTATATCCTGATAATGATCTTGAATGTAAGAGGTTAAGAGGATGTTCCTATTGTGATGAAGCTGTCTAATTACGAATCTTTAGGTTTAAATCCATCCAATAATATTGGAAATCACCAAATTTAGAAATATATATTTCAATTGATTCGCTTAGATTCCGAAATCTCCGTTTCTCTAACGATTTAGAAAATCCTCAATTTGTAGAATCACGGAATTCCACTGATGCACGGCGATGAACGGGGTTTGAAGTGGGACCACTCGGTTCCATTCAAACAACATTGGCCGATGATCTGAAGGCGATTGAACGGAGTAAGATTCCGCGGAATCTGAAAAAAGGGGACGAATTAGAGAGAAAAATAGGGACCTCTTTCGATTTCACTCTGGACAAGTATGGAATGGACGGTATCAAAAGCTTTTCTCCCCCCTTTCGGATCTTTTGAGCCGTAAAAATGTGAGATACGTCTGCTTTCCGAAGCAGCGTAATTGGTCCATGGAAACGAAGTACAGAGGAATAGGTAAAATGGAGATTTAAAGAACGGCGAGCAAGTTTGACGAAATGTGTCCACGGAGCGAATAGGAAAGATATTGGGGATAATTCAAAGAGTTTCCAATGATTTTGCCGATTAGAGAACGAGGAGAGGTGAGCCAATCAGGATAAAGGGATAATGTTAGATGGTTTGGAGGAGGCTGTTTCCGGGTATCTGGATATCTTAAAATTAACATATTATTTCCCCCCAGCATTGCCTCTGTGTCCAAAATATAATGTCTTCTGATACACAACTAAATCAAATGAAGATAAAAATAGATACCTATGAAATGAAATATGCATAACGATGGATTTTCCATCGTGGGAAAATAAGTAATATATATTTTAAGAATTCGATTGAAAACTCTTATGCGAGGAAATCAGACATTGACGTATTTAAAACAAACATGGCAATAGATTGAAACTAAAAGAATAAACAGAATGAAAAAGTCGGTAAATAAACATAATTGTTATAGCTGTTTAGAATAAATGAAAGACTAAACGTAATACATGATTTTATGAATATTTTCACGTCTATATCTTTCGAGCTATTTGTGATTTCAATGTTAACCTTAATTATACATGAATTTTTTTACATAAATGTTTCCATACATATATTTGAAATATATCAGTATTCTTGAAATATTGAGTACTCGCTAAGGTAAAAAAAACTTATGAGACATTTATCATTACTCCTCGCTAAAATATAAAAAGTTTTCCATCACAGAAGCATCTTTATCGTTGAGTTATACTCACACGATCTTTCCATCGCAATCCAAGGAACGCTACCCTTCAGCATTGCACTCACTCATTGAAACCACTCACACAGCATTATATTCTCAAAGATCGCAGTCAAATATTTTTTTCTCGGATATTTCAAATTCGTTCGATTTCATATCAAAGGCGCCGACATGTCCACGATTTATTCCAAGCCTTCGATTATCGAAATCGCGACTCTTCTTTCCTCCCTCTTCCTATTTAGATAGAGCTTTCTATCATTCCTAAGTGTTCCATCGCATTTACCTTCTCATTCTTCCCGCATTCCTCACTTTGTCGCCTTTTTACGCTGCTCTTTTTTTTTGTTGCGCGCCGCACAGCGCACCCGGGCGTCGCTATTTTTTTCTCGTGCTACTTCCTTGATGTTTTTTTCCTCCGTCAGAGGGAGGGGATTAAAAGAAAGATATATTTTTTTATTTTTAGAGGAAAGCAATTCTCTTTGGCTTTGTTGGCTGTTATAGAAAAAAAGAAGTGATTTTTCTGTCGACGCAAGATGACTCCTTTCTCGAATAGAAATCCCCGCTTTTTACTCGCAATGGAAGAATTAACGAGCGAAATAGTTGCGTTCCTTGGTCTGATCGTCAAATTTGGGGACGACGTTTGTGACCATGCGAGAGTGTTCGATTTACGATCCCGTTTACTTCCCTTGGAAAAAGACGCAACTTGGTGATTTTTTATACGAGCGTTTCTTTTAGGACTGTCCAACTCATACGTGTTCCAAACTATGAATGAATCACAAATGTCATCCGAATTTGGCTTATTTTTAACTTTTCCAAGCGGAATGGAAATATGCATTTGAAACAATAGGCAATTTCACAATCATTAATGTGAATATGAGTGTATACGTAATTTTATGTAAACCAACTCTATGTAGCAATATATAGAAATATGATTAGATCTTTCACTATAGTTCATCATAAATTTCAGCTGATAGCAACAAGAAATAGATTTAATATATAATTAAAAGGATGACAGAAAACATGGTTACATACTTAATTGGAATAACTATGTACGTATATCCACAAATAAAACCTTTGAGCTTGGTGTTGTTATGCAATTAATTAAAAATTCTCTGATATAAGTTAATCGTTTTCATAAATAATCGTTGTGTATAGTTTGAATCTATTAGATTCCAACTATACACAATTTTATTCCAAAGTAAAATATATCCCAATGAAGGATTCAAACTTGCTCGTAACTTTTCATCATTAATGCTTAGGAAGTGGTTGTTGAACGTAAAGGATATTCACTTTCTAATCTAAATAAGTTATAATGATGGTGGTAATATTTCAACAGTCATTGGAACGATAAATTTTTAATAATACTTTTTATAGGTGATTCTAATCAATATACATATTCCAGTTATTACCTAAGGCAGTGGTTATTGTTTTACAAAATGTTCTAAGGAAATTACACTCTTTTTAGGAATTATTTACAGTTGGGAATTCATTACAATAACAATATTTGAAGAGGAATAATTTAAAAGTAAAGAAAGTGAAATTGAGTATAGAGACAAAGAGAAACTAATTCAAACCAATTCATAGCATAATCTGTCGTTGCTAAAATGTGTATCATAAAGGGGGAGAAACAACTGCACTCTGCTGGTCTTCTGCACACACGTAAATGAACCTTATACAGTTCCAGGCAACCTCTGACTATAGGAGCGAATAAACCACATTTTTATATTGAGCATCCATCGAAAAGAGCTTATCTATGCTCTGTAAGATGTTTGCCGAGAAAGAGCGTGAAATTCCTTTAGAAGAAAAGAGATCAATTACGGGATATCCTCATCTCAGTGTGACATCTTGGAGAGAGGGCAAAGGGTGTATTTTGGGAAGGAATAACACCTGTGGAATGGCGAAGGGTCGGGTAAGTAAAGGGGAGAGGTCTTTAGGGTTGAGGTCAGATAAGAGGTCAAAGGGACTTTGGGAGACTTTTTCGGGAAAATGCCTTTCATGAGGGAAACCCTTGTAGATCAAATGGATTCAATCTACGTCACATAAATGCCTTGGAGATAGAGTGACACGTTACGGAGCGTGTAACGACGCCATTATGAGGTCATCAATTAAAGGATTGTTTAGCGGGATTTATGGCTCGTTTAAGTGTTTTTCCTTTGTCTCTATTTCGGTGCTTTCGGAAGAATTCATCATCGATTTTCATCACTTAAAGAATGCGTACTGTTATAATCTTTTTACCGTTATTACTTATAATTGATAATTAATACTCAAAGTAGTATAAAAGGAAAAAATATTTTTATATTATGAATAAACGACGTAATATTAGATTCACAAATGCTATTGTAATCGTGAAAAACGAAGAGGTTATGGTACCTTTTCTTTTCAATATTATACCAAAAACTTTATTTGTTATTGATACATAGTCAAGTTTAAAGAAGTAACTTTGATTTTGGTCGTTAAAAGGATTAATTTTTGGAAAATTTAATGTTTGCTTAGTGAGAATTATTAACAAATACATTTAACCATTATATTGAACGCAGTTGTAGACGAGTCCTAATCAGGACTCTGTAATTGAATATCTTATTATTTGACGTTTTGTTTAGTGTGATCGATTGCAAATTTTTTATTATGCTGAAATTCAAAATTATAGGACTAGTGTTTTATTCAAATGCTTCTAACTAAAATTATAAAAGTATTATTATTTAATCACAAAATTATGTGGTTTAACATGTAAGCTTCTCACTCATAGGATATATCTTTTTTGTAATGATACTCTGAAATAATTGTATTTGTAAGTTTTAAGCTATTTATATTATAATAAATTTTATTATCATTATTAAAAAGGATGAAATCAATGATTTTATTTATTGATATTTTACTGATTATAGTATTTTTGTGATTTTGAAGTAAGTTTATTATATGTCCTTGTGCCAATTTGTCGATGATATATTAACTTTCTATGAACTCATATGATGACAGATGTTTCCATATCCTTTATGAGAGTCTTATGTCCTATGTGATCGTCTTATATCTTCATCGCAATTGGGTCGAAGGCTTATTCTTTTTCATTTTATTTGTAATATAACAGTGGTCTCAATCAGATGTCGCTGTAAACTACGTCTAAATTATGATCTAATCATAATATCAACTTTGACTATTTGAGTAATGCTCGTATGTCCTTAGGTGCTTAACAGAGGTCATATGTTTTACAGATAATTCAGTTTCAATTAAATTTGTTTATTTAGGATTGTATTAGTAGAAGTATAGTCATCTTAATATAAAAATTATTCAGAATTAACTTCTCCAACCTAGTTTAGGGTTTGATATCATATTAATAAAAACGATTCGTTGATAATTTTAAAATTATTTATTGTAGACTTATGAAATGGTTTATTCTTTCTTTAACGCTTCATCTGTAAGCAGAAAACTTAAACCTTTGAAATATTGACTATAAGATGTGTGGAAGGTCAAAGCGGCAGTACTCATCCAGTGTCTGGATCTCTTTTATAAACTTTAAATTGGATTTGATGACAAAATGCGTAAATAATCCAAAAAACTCGGGACTATTAATATAGCAGGCGATATTTATTACATCAATGAAATGTGCATTTTCCTAATTGAATTGTTTAATTTGCTATTACATAAGTCTGGTTATTTATATTTAATGATAGTATACGTCAATTATATGACCACTGACGTCAGTACAAATCGAGAAAATTCTAAAATGTAAAACGACATCCATATCGATGCGGATGCAGAAGACGCCATAAACGTAATAAAGGCACTTGAAAAAGAGAGACAAATCCAAGGCAGAATGGACCCTGCCTTGAATTACTCGCTGATGAGGAATTACGGAAAGGAGTCCCTCTACAGCCGGAGAAGGATAAAGCGCAAAAAAAGTCGAATAACGAAATCCTCTGGCATTAGCCTCTCATTTTTCCCTCAGTCGAAGCGATTTGAACTTCCAAGGATAATGCTCGAACGGCGTTCACCCTTAAATCACTTTTATTTCGCGATTCTTTTTTTTATTAAAGCCATCCCTTGGAAATCCCCCTTTTTCCCATGGAAACCGTCCTCTCGCCTCTGCTAACCTTCGGGACGCCACTTTATTTTAGGGAGCAAGAGGCTGTGATTTCGAAGTCCAGTCGATTGCCTTTGAAGCTCCGAACATGGCGTGGATTTACGAAAAAAATCGAGATCTCTTCTGGAGTGCGTGTAAAAAATGATGGGAAAAGTATGGGAATCAAAGGCAGATAGATGGCAGGTATTAGAGAAACGAAGAGCCAAACAAAGGTGAGAGGGATACGAACAATGAGACTCGATAAGTCCTTTGAATGAGTCCGTGACGTAGATTGATGCATATGTTGCCAAAGAATATCATTTACAACATCCAAATGGAAGGAAATCTATGCCTACGACGATTCTATTTTTAACATCTAATTTAGGCTCTAAAACTTATAATCGTCAACATTTTAGATTTTTATTATTCACTTGACGAATTTACATTCCTTTTTCTTTCACGACCAAAGTCTTGGATTAATTCAAGTAGAATTTGAGTTTTTAGTTTATTACGTATATATTCGGTTTATGGAAATTGTTTATAAAAATACACGTATTAAAGATATATAATCCATGTATGGTTTTAGCAGATTTGGAAGCATTCTATCGAAGGCTCTCTCGATACAGTGAAATCACGGTTCTAAATCCGAGTAATTTCGGAGGAAGATGAAAAATTGAAATCGGAGTTGCGATGATCTTTTTTATTTAATTGTTCTTCTACGCTGATTTTATAAACTAAAACACTGCTGTATATAACAAATAGAGTAAGATATGAGTAAGTGAAGTAGAGAAAGTCAATACTCATTAAAATGAAAAGTGCATTCAACGTAGGTAAAATTCAATCAATGTTCCTATACACATTATACGAAACCTAATGAGTGGTTCAAGTATCTTTCAAGTGGAGGAGCACCCTTTGTTGAATTTCTGGATGAACAGACTCCGTACCTTGTTGTGATAGATTGATATCTTCAAAGTTAAGAACTTCATTCTATATTTTTAGAATTATAACCTTTTCTTAAGTTATTGCTCAGATAGCGAGTATAAGTCGAATTAGGTTATAAAGGGAAAATCGTATATTATTCGATAAAAGAAATGAAAGTTGGCAAATATCTCATCCCATTAACATTTAAAATATTAGTGCGTAATCATTTGAAAATCCCACACATTTTCCAAACTCTTGTTATGGTTTTGAAGATAAAAATTTTGGTTGCAGCATCAACATGTGAATCGGTAAGATACCAATTGAAATTTTGGTAATATTAAGGTAACTTTGCTTAAAAAAGAGTATGATTGAACTCTTGCAGATAATTCACGACTAGATGAAGCAGATTTTCTATCCTACAAGACCCGATAAAGTGTCTATCATTCCATCCATCTATTATTTTTTATGACTATCCTTTATTAAACAGGAACCTTCACAGTTACGTTTATAGAAATCCCTGGAATGAGGCGAAGTAAACAATTGTAACTTAGGGAACCGAAGGTAAGCATAAAGTTAGATTGTAAGCTGGAATCAATGGCATAGGAGGGAACTAGGTATAGTGAATGCTGGTGAATGGGCTTTGGGAGGGAAAGGGTCGTGGGTTCCGCTGATGAGGACCATCAGCTCCCTCAATTAGGAGTCGCGGTCTCCGTACTCAATTGGAGGATCAAAAAAATTATGCGACTCTGTAAGGGCGCTTATGCCTTGTCCTTCCCCAAGGCTACTTTGGGGGAATCTCTTTGACGGCATTGCCAAAGGAGGGCCCCACTTTGAAGGGACCGATCGAGTTACGTGTTTTTCGTATTTGGAGAGCGAAGTGTAAGAATGGTATCTTTATTTGTTTACCTTCAGATATATCGAAATTTTTTTGGGATTGATGTTATTTTTACGTCGAACTAAAGCTCGAGGGTTTTTAGGAATACAATTTTCTGTTTCATCAATCGGAGAAATACGTCTTTTGGGGTATTACGGGAAAATTCATAATCTAAAAAATGAAAATGTTGGTGGAACATCGTACAGATTTTATACGATGAAATGGTATCGAACTCGAATATGGAAAAATAATTGATTTTATAGAATTCGGGTATTTCATAAAAAAAATTAAAGACTGAAAACACGAAAAATATTACAATTCAATTTTTATCCTTTAAGCCCATTGATATGTTATTGTTCTGAAGCTTATGAAGTGATTTATAAATAAGATATTCATCCAAATGAATGATTTAAAAAAACATATTCAAAAAGGACATTATCGCATCAAGAAAAATATAAAATGTTTCTCAAATGATATTTTCTAAAAGTTGTCTTTTTTATATTTAAATATATAATTGGAATAAGTATATCAAGTACTTCAATGAAGGGAAGCAGCATTTGCTAAAATTTTAAAAAAGTATGGCGAAAACCTCTTTTAACATTTTTCTCATTCATTATTTATCTTATTTTTTAGTGAAAAATATAAGAGCTAATAATATGCCATTACAATCATTTATATATATGAAATTGAAGATCAACGAACGTGTTGGGAGAGTAAGAATGCCTTGGTTACGAAATAAATTAAGAAAGTAACTATTTATGTTGTTAAAGGGATGCTACAGTATATGCTAAGAACAGAGTTTAATAGTCTAGAAGGAATATGTAAATTAAAGATATTTTTTAGGGTTTAAAATAGAATAAGTATACAGTGGTGAAAGCAGATCACACTAAGGTGAAAACAAATTCAATTTTTGATACCCTCATATTTTGAAATGTAACTGATAAAAGTCTTTTAGTGTATAATTTGAATAAGGTACGTAAAGTATGACTATAGCTTGAAAGGGATCATTCCAAACCGTGGAACATAGGAAGAGATATAAAACGAGAAATGGTTGTGGAAAGGGTGGATTTGAAGAGGGTTTGGTTGAATCTATGGTAGGACGAGCAAAAAAGGTAACATGCGGAGAAGAATAGAAGCTCTATCTTTGTTAGGAAGTGGGAAAGAATGCGTAGGCCGAGAGCGGTAAATCGCCGGTTGAGTGGGAAAACGTGTTCGGGGGAAAGTCAATGCGTGGGGAAGTCTAAGAATTTGAAAGAGGATGTTTAAAAAAGGAATGAACGCAATTTTTACACCTTCTCACACCTTTAGTAGAATTTGCACCGATAAAAACTTAATATTTACTTTCTAAAGGAGATATCTTTCACTTAAAATACTTATCGATATATTTTGTCTGTTTCGACAAAACAAAGCAATTCCAATCATACGAGTAATAACTGTCGAATGGAATAATGATATCAATTGACTGAAACCTTGATACAGTAAACAAATATCGTGTAATTTGAATCCCATATACCATCACGGAAAACAATTGACAATAAAGTACTCAGGTAATCGATAAAATGATTGGATGGTTTGTCGAACGAGGCTTCCTTGCACACTTTCAAGAGAGCACATTTACGTGTTTCTCGACTTCGACCACATATCTTTCTTCATGCGCTTGAATGAAAAAGCTCAAACCGCAAGATTTTTATACCGATTCAAAGAGCGGGTAACGAGCTACTTATCAAAAAAAAACCTCACGGGAGAAGTAAGGATAAATAAAATGACCAATTTGAGTCCAGCGCACGGCCTCTTCAGAGTTGCACGATGGTTATTAAAAACCCTCCGAAATTCGGTTACTCCATCTTGCTCCTGCAGATATCTCGTTCACGGGCGAACGGACAGAATGAAAACAGTGGCTTTTTTGAGAGGGGAAAAGCACTAAAGCAAATGAGTGCGGGAAATATAGAATAAGGATTCAAAGGGAGGAGTGGTTTGGAGAGGATATATGTAATACATTGAGCATAGGAATTGATGAGTCATTTTGTTTGGAAAGGCTAATTTTCGAATTAGATGCACTTCTTGTAAAGGGTTGTGAAAGGAAATTGTTATTGGGAAGAAGAAAATTAAAATCGAATGATTAAAGGGAAAGTAATTGATAATTTGAATTTAGAAATGAAAGAATGATTTAACATCATAATAGGAATACTAATACTAACAGAATAATTGCACACAATCTCTTTCTTTAGTTTTCGCGGACGATTTGTAAATTTAATGGGGAGAATATTGGGGATGGCCACATCCTGTGTCGGATTGCAAAAGGATAGTGATAATTATCATATATTTGTATAAATATAAAGATATGAAGAATATAAAATAGTCAATAACGAGTTAATTTTTAAGTAATTATCTCATACTAAATTGTGTTCAATTCTCTCTGCTGAATTAACGGCGCTTATTCGATCTTAAAAAGGGGCAATTCTCTAAACATAATCTGAATCACGGAATACAAATAAACATGATTAATTTGATTGTTTCCTAAACGTGCTACCTTTTGTGTAATATTGCGTCCTTAGTCATCTCTCTTCTAACACCAATTACACTAATGAGTCCGAGCGCAATAATTGATAATCACTTTGAGAGCTGATTAAAGGGACAAAAGGGAATTTGTTATTGAGAAGAAGAATAGAACAACTCTTCGTGTGAGGGGTGGGCAAGATGGAGGCAGAGCGTGCTTTGAAAGAAGTCTTGCATGGAAGGGATTGGGGAGGATTTTTTTTGTGGAGGACTCTTCATTACCTGCTATTAAGAGAAGGGAGCTACGGAATAAAAGTGGACGGATTGGAGGAGGGAAATAAAAAAGTAATTACTAGAATTCGGTGCTCAGAAGTTTTGCAGGAATTGGCTATTCAAACATACTTAGTGGTGCTATTAAAAACATTCGAAGAGATTATTGGAATAGTGTCTGCGGTCACCGGAGGCCGTGGTTCGATGCCCACGGGAGCGGAAACGGGGGATTTTGAAAATAAATACTCGTTGTGCGAATGCTTGTGATGCAGTAGAACGAATATTTATCTTTTAGAAATGAATATGGAATCTTCAAAGACCGATTCGAGTGGAGATATCTTATTCTGAATATTTTAACGAAAGAAATATTTGATACCCATGGAATTTTAAAAAGTTTTATTTGCCACGAGCTTTTCTTTTATTGAAATATTAGTGTTTCTCTTGCAACTAGTACTTACTATAAACTCAGATATAGAGTTTGTTGAAATATATCGTCTTATCATCAAATTTATCAAAATCAATTTAACATAGCTGTATTTTGTTAGAAAGAGTACTAAATGAAAGCTTTAATTACAGAAATACAAATATTAAGTACACTATTTGAATAGGATATTCAATTCATTGAGTGTTAATTCAAATATGCATTTAAGGTAAGTGTTTAAATCTATATTAAGCAATTTCGTATATCATCGCAAGTGGTTTGAGCGTAAATAGGAGAAAATAAATCAGAAATATAATATGTTGAATGTTTTGAAGCACAGGATGTATTGATGGCTGATTCTTCTAATATTGTTGGAATTGAGTTATAATGAATGTGCAAATACCAGTGACGTAATACAATCATGTTTTGACAAACATTCGCTTTTAACATTTAGACATACGGAATAGAAATAGCGATAAGAATAGTTGAACAATCAAACTCCCCGTTTCTTCTAAAATGGGGGGAGTTTATTGATAACTCAGAAGAATACGGGTCCGAGGCATCCTGGATTCGATGGGAAGTGCAAATGACGGCATTTTCCAGCATCCATACACTTCCGGTAGCATCTCTCGGACATCACGAAGACAATAGAGAAAAAACAACGGATTTGTAGGTAAATGAAAGAACGAATGTATAATAGGGGTTGGCATTGTTAGGGAGAGATGAAATGTGGTAGCGATTGTTTGCTTTAGGGCGAATGCTATGACATCTCTTGAGACGGAGTGGAAGTATTTTCTTTGTCGGACAATGAGCTTTTAAAGGGATAGGTCCACCAAGGTTTTTGTTCAAATTCGTGTAACTGAATATTGAGCCGAACGCGTCTATAGAAAGCTTTCCATTCAAAGATTCCTCTCTCGAAAGGTTTGGAACTAACCGTTAGATTTCCCAGGGGATGTGGAAATTGTGGTCGTGTTTCCAGGTAACATTAAATGTAAAAAGAAAGTATTTATTTTTGAGAGAACTATGATGTGTTCACAAATACGTCTCATTGTGTTAAATTCTACCAAAACATGAAAGGCATATTTCATTCTGGTTGTGGACAAAACCGTTAATCAACCATTCTAAAGAAATATTTTATGTATATAATGTATGGAATTTATAAGAAAATTATATAATTAAATTAATAATCTTATTTCTCGAGGAATATATAAGAAACGAAAATTGATAAAGGTTTGTAAATTCTTATCTCTAATTTTATCCTCAATTGTTTTAAAATAAGATAACTTGTTTAATAATAGTAATTTATTATGGGCAGGATAAGAAGTATGCGTGTTACATCAAACTTATTGTTGTTTTATAATAAAAGTATGATATTTTTCATTTAGCATTTTTCCTAAAACCTCCAAAGTTATTAATAATTTTTATATTTTGAAAGATGTTACGAAAGATATCGTTTCCATTTAATGTTGTTAGATGTACCAACACTTAAGATTTAGTAATGTCCTTTGATTGTTCTGTTTGCAGATTTTTTCGGTCTCATTTGAAATCGTTAATTAGGAAATAGACATTTGAATTCTATAAAGGAAACGGTAACACTGCTCATTGTACTGTCATATTCCCTGTATATTCTCCTGTTAGGATAGATTGCATATACATACATACATACATACATACATTGGTCTTTATTAGGCGAAAGGACATTACTAAATCTTAAGTATTGGTACATCTTACAACATTAAATGGAAATATTATATATCTAATCTATCATATATATATTCTATTATATTATAAGTACAGTTTCATTACTTTAGGTAGGTAAGATAGTGACAAGTAATTTTTATCCTCAGAAAGTAAATATAGAGATATTTCAATTTCTATTTCGAATATTTTAAAAATTTTCATAGTCTACAAAGTTAAATATCAACTGATAGAATTTATATTAGACAAAATTTTAGTTTTCGAAGCCTAGGATATCATATCGATATCTGGGATAGTAATGTTACACGTAGACTTTGTTTAATGGATATTTATTCCTGGATGATGAACGGTGACTGCTTTTTGGATATATATAATTGATAGGTTTTTTATTGTCAAGCTACTTATTTCGAGAAATGTATAGTTATATAATATAATCTATCGAAGTATATTGTGTGTTTTATCAATATTCCCGGTACATACTTAAAGATAAACGATAAAAATGAGCGGATCAGTTTTAGACCATCAATTAATTAAGTAATCAACGAATAGATTCCTTATGAAACAAAAGATGCTTCCATTCAAGTGTTCATCTGAAAACAAATTCTATATAAAAATCGCTCTTTAAAAAAATCTAAGAATTTGAATGTTTTTCGTTGGTAGCCAAGAGAAAAATGCGAGTTTCGCATGTTTATACTTAAATCACTCAACATTGTGCAAATAGTGCATCGAGTTCGATGATCGCTCTTAGGAGATTGTCTTCCACGAAGATCATCTAAAAGCCCAAGAAAAGAATAACCTAACGGTAACTGCGAAAGCATTAAAATCCAGGAGCTTTTTCCTCTCTCGAAGAAATCTTTGAAAACCCACGAATTGAGAAAAAGAAGAATCCGTGACTATTTAAGGTATGAATGCATTCGCCGGTTTCGCTCCCCTCAAAACTTTTTTCTGAGGGTATTGTGATTCAGATGGATGTACACTTTAGCCATACGGGAGACGTGATCTCCGAAGGGGATGTAAGAGGGACAGCGATTAATGGAATTGAGGGCTTCCTTCCAACATTGATTCTAACGAAGGAGAGAGTTACTAAAGTTTTGCATATAAAACCTGTGATAATTTAAGCTCTGATTCCTTCAGATTGGTCAAAAATTAAAAGCGATATGGGCGTGGCATTCAGAAGGTTGAGTTTTTAAATCTTCAATGCCATCTCTAAGTTTCAAGCAGCTTAAAAAAGAGTAAAGAATAACTTTAAAAGTAATTATAGACGAATCAAAACTTTAATGAAGATAAGAAAAGACTCAAACTGATCATTTAAGAATTTTCTGACTGGCTGATTAAATAAGTTAATACAATTGACATTGCTGTTATGCTAATGTTAATATATAATGCTAATATATCAAAATATTAAAACCAGAAAGAAATGTTTAGATTTCTAAGATGTCGTAAATTACGATTGTAATTCTATTAGAAAATTCAGCACTTATATATAATATATAAATAGATATAAAAGTCTTGCCTCGTATTGTCAATAATTCAGTTTTAATTATCAGTTAACAATTATGAAAAGTGAATCTACACATCGACGATATATATCTAAGCACTCAGCCAATGGAGTTCCACCAAATGAAAGCTTTTCATATTGATTCTAAATCATCTTGGGATACTAGAAGAATATTTCCACAGATTATAGAAAAATAGTATTTCTTATATGGTATATATCATAGCATAGATGTCTGGTAGAGATTAATGTATTCAAATAAAAGATTTCGTGACATTGAATCCAGTTTAAATGTGCTGCTGCATGGTCCAATCTAAATGGAATGAATGGTGAGTGATATAAATGCGGGGAAGATAGATTTCTTCTATTTGGAGAACGAGTAGGATTTATGGGAATAAAAAAATTTTAGCAAGGAAGATGGATGTGCAGAACAGTTCTTGGGGTGGAATCTAATGTGGCAACTCGAGATTCAAATGGAATTCAACCGGAGCTTCCCATTTTTAATTTTTTCCTTTTCTCATTCCAATTTCGGCAGACGCGCCCAAGATTTCAAACTTCAATCGGCGAAGAATATGCGTTGCGTGTTTCCAGTTGAAGTTCTTCCTTGCATCGGACTAATTCGCTCCGATCGGGTTGCGATGCACTCACCTGAAAGATGCTCTCTTGGAAAAGCTTTCTCGGGTGACGTCAGAGGCGATTCTGCTCGGATGCTACCAGAATACAACGTTTATATATGGAAGTGAATATTCTACTACTGTATAACATTGATGTAATAAAATTAAAAAATTAATTTATTACGTCACAATCATATATATATATATATATATATATATACGAGTAAAGGTGTGCTTGCTGACAGCAAGCAATGGAATAATATATCTTTAGTGAAAAATAAAATTTTTCGAAAGATTATTCTGCTCAAACGTTGCTAAACATAAAGGACATTAACGCAGCTGAAAATGCACTGAGTTTGATTACCAATGCATTTCTTCCGGAAGCATAATTCCCGCCCCGGCGTCGAACCAAGGTCATCCTGTTAAAATCACTGTAATTTTTCGCTTGGGTATGGTTGAATTTATAAATACCCTTAATTTCAAAAGGAAATTCATTCAGGAAGTACCTTAAAATTAGTCCTTAATTCCCAATGCATTTCTTACGAAGTTATTGTTAACGCACCCTAGAATCGAACCAACGACCATTTACGACATAATTACGGTTGCTTTTAAGTGAGAATGGTCCCTTTTATAGCTGTGTGAAATTCTGAACCTCTGCGCGGTTTGGAAGTGTCATAAAAAGCTTTCGGAAATATGGTCAATGTATTTTAAACGGGAAAAATCGAGTTTACGGGACGCTCTGGAATCGAACCTGTGACTCATACGTAACTGTTGATTTTTTTCAAAGTACATTATGTAAGTATCTATAAGCGTAAAAGGTTTGAATGACCTATGTAACATATTAAGAGAGATACGATTTTTCAAAATTTGAAAATATTTTACCTCCTGGCATCGAACCCATGATCTTATGTGAATAATTAGTAAGATTTTTGTGTAGAAACATAAATTATCTAAAGCCAAATGAAATTTCGTTGTACTACGTTCCCGGAAAGTATTTTTTTTTAATTGTCAAAAATCGACTCCATGCATTCTTATGGAGAAAAATCCGACTTTGGGGCCTCCCAGAATCGAACCCATGATAGGTAGAGAGGGTTTTAGATTTTTTCCTGGGTTAATTTCAGTTGGCCATTACACGAAAAAATCGGCGAGCCCGTGGCCTTAGCAGTTTGGGCCAGACATTTGTATCCTCAATTTTTTTTAACCCCCTAGTTAATTATATATAATAGATACGAGTAAAGGTGCGCTTGCTTACAGCAAGCAATGTAATAATATATCTTTTAATAAAATGTAAAATTTTCCGAAATAAATTCTGAAAGGCCATTCTAAACATAACGTATATAACATTTTCGCAGCGAGCATTGCATTGATTTCGATTTCCCATGCATATCTTACTGCAGCATTATTTCCGCCCTGGCGTCGAACCAAGGCCATTCAACGAATTAAACTGTCATTATTGGCTTGAATATGATTGACTTTATAAACACTCCAAATTTTAAAAGGAAATTCATTCAGGAAGTACCTCAAAATGTGTCCTAAATTCCCTATGCATTTCAAATGGAGATATAGTTAACGTCCCCTAGCATCGAACCAACGATCTTTAAGGACATAATTACGGTTGCTTTAATGTAAGAATGGTCCCTTCAATGGCTGTGTGACATTTTGAAACTCTGCGCGGTTGGGGAGTGTCATAAAAAGCTTTCGCAAATATGGCCAATGCATTACTTATGACAAAAATCGAGATTACGGGACGCTCAGGAATCGAACCCGTGATACCTAGGCAAGTATTGATTTTTTTCAAAGTACTATATATACTTATCTTTTGGTTTTGAAAGTTTGAATAATCTATGTACGATATTAAGGGAGCTATGATTTTTTAAAATTTGAAATTATTTCACCCCCTGGCATCGAACCCATGACCAATTGTACGTAAACAATAGCATTTTTCCGTAGATATATATTATAGCAATAGCGACATGAAATCTTATTTATCTTACTTAATGGGAAGTATTTTTAAAATTATTTCAAAAACGGCCCCATGCATTCTTAACGGGGAAAATCGAGATTACGGGACGCTCTGGAATCGAACTCGTGATACGTAGGCACGTGATGATTTTTTTCGAAGTATATTGTTTACGTACCTAAGAGTGTAAAAAATTTGAATTATCTATGTTACATATTAGGAGAGCTACGATTTTTCAAAATCAGAAAATATTTCACCTCCTGGCATCGAACCCAGGAGAGATTGTGCGTAAAATATTGCATTTTTCCGTAGACATATATATTAGCAATAGCTACATGAAATTTTATTCTTTTAGCTTAATGGGAAGTATTTTTAAAATTATTTGAAAAACGGCCCCATGCATTCTTAACGGGGAAAATCGAGATTACGGGACGCTCTGAAATCGAACCCGTGACACGTAGGCAATTGTTGATTTTTTTCGAGGTATATAATATACTTACCTATAAGTGTAAAAAGTTTGAATGATCTATGTATCATATTAAGAGAGCTAGGATTTTTCAAAATTTGAAACTATTTCAACTCCTGGCATCGAACCCATGACCGGTTGCGCGTAAAAAATAGCATTTCTGCGTAGATATATATAATTACAATAGCCATATGAAATTTTACTGTACTATCTCAATGGAAAGTATTTTTTTAATTTGTTTGAAAAACGGCCCCATGCATTCTTACGGGGGAAAGTCGATTTTTGGGGCCTCCAAGAATCGAACCCATGATAGGTAGGGTGGATTTCCCAATTTTTCCTGAGTGAGATTTAGTGGGCCATTACGTAAAAAAATCGGCGGCTTCGTGGCCGAAGCGGTTTGGGCCTGACATTAATATCCTATATATATATATGTTATATATATCCCCCCGAAGCGTCTATATGTATAGATATATATATGATTGTGTAAAATTATTACATATTAATAGTTATTTATTGTTCTAACTCGAATCTTGAATGATTTTGAAAGGTATAGGATGAAATGGTATATGCTCAGAAGACAGAAACCATGCTCCAAAATGAATGTGAATTGATTTTCTATGAAGTATACGAATCAAACCTTTTTTATCATAAATAATAATAAATTAAATATCCGTTTTTGGTAAATCTAGCGGAAATACATATTTTTGGACAATTATTATACTGCTGAATTATCTAACTAAGAAATTTTAATTTTACTTTTATCATGAACCTCCCTTCTTAAAAACCACTAATTTTGATCGTCTTGAACATTTTTGTTCAGTACCGCTATTTTTGTTAGTCTCCATTATTTTTGTTCAGAACCGCTATTTTTTTTGTCTCGACTATTTTTGTTCACAACCGCTATTTTTGTTAGTCTCAATTATTTTAATTCACAAGTACTATTTTTGTTAGTCTCAATTATTTTTGTTCACAACCGCTATTTTTTTCGTCTCGATTATTTCTGTTAACTTCAGATATTTTCGAAGTAATCATCGTAAGTGATTTGTACATCAATGAGTTCTAGTGAATTCAAAGTGTTTGCGTGCGAATAATATTCATTTAACTTTTTCCTTTGAACTTTATTTTACGAATGATCGCGAGGTATCTAAGAAAAATAAAAGAAAATAAAAAATTACTACAAATGCCTCATCAGGTAAGTATTTTCTCAACCTATTCCAATCCTATTCCATAAGGCAAAATGGTTAAATACTTGGGTCTATAAAAACTTAAGGCACACACAAGATAAACATTCACAATCGATTTGCTTGAAGAAACTCAATTTGGAAACATCAATCATCCTTTGATGTAAATTGAAATGTGGAGAAAGCGCGTTTCAAAGATTCTGCATCGGAAATAATAATGGAATGAGTTTGAAAGATAAGGAGAAAGGAAATTCATAAACGATGGAGCATTGACTGTACAGACGGACATTCAACAACCAGACTGAAGAGTGAAACGAAGCATTTATCGAAATAACTGCGCCGAATTTCTTTTTCTTCGTCAAATCATCTTTATTTGCATCTCCAACATATCCTCCGAAACGCTTTGTCTTCTCTGACCCTTCGTGTACTTTGATGATGAAATCGTGAGCTGTCCCTCGGCGTATGGCAGGAGGTGAATATATCATGAATTTACTTCTCCAATCTCTCCTCCAATTATTTACGAGAATATTTACGTGGAAAATAAGGAATTGGGGCGCCTACTTCTGTCTGTTATTTTTCTTAAATCGTAAAAATCAAAGCACCCTATAAGGACTAATAATTTCTGTCAGTTCTTCAAAGAATAAATTTTCTTTGAATTTTTAAAGAACTGGGAATTCGTGAATCTTCAAAGATATCTCTTGTTTCATCCATAATTGTTTTTCTCAACACAAACTGTGAAAAATTGATAAATTTTATTAGAGCCAAAAATAATGACGATATATTAAAAGAAAACTTTTTAGCTTGTCACTGATGGCCACAAATTGTCGTATTATTCGTATTTTACGTTTCGTTTTCGGGATTAGGTAACTGTTTGATGGAGTTACACAGTTACGCACCGTGGCCATTTCCAAATTCATGTACCACATTCTCGTAGAGTAAAATTAAGTCCTGAACGCTCTTCCATCGCAACTTCGAGATTTAGTAAGGGTTTCTCCAGATGTGGAGGAATTGGTAGTGGAGCACTCTTTTGCAATTGGAGGGAAATAAACAGGAGAAAGAAGGGCGTCTGTGAGAAGTGCCTGGGAACGGATCCTCGGTGGATAGAGGCAATCTGAATGAAAAGACGGGGAGATAGAGTCCCTCTGTGACAGAATACGGATTTCAACCCCCGCTGATTTTTTATTTATTTTTTTATTTGGATACGGAGTGTAAAGAGGTTTGGCGGGTTTTTTTCTCTCAGAGGGACGGATTTCCCCATGGGAAGATGCTTCTCCTGCATGAGCAGATCACAATGGCAGTGTGGGTGGGGACTCAAAGGAGGGGACTGCTGAAAGAGCCGTGGATTTTATTCGCGGATGAGTTCGTGAAAGGATTTTTTCCGCGCTTCGAAAAAAACTATCGGCGGAGGTGAAACGTTGTTGTGTGAAGAGGTTCGTTTTAACATTTCATTGGCGAAATGACGGGTTTTCCTCTGCGATTGTCTCTTTTCATTCCAGTCGATGCATACCGCTCAAGAGTTGTTACTTTCTTAGTTCCATCGCCGAAGAATCTATCGACGAACAAATGAGCCTCGATTTCCAAAGACGACATTCGATCTCCTTGGAATCTCGTCAGTCAAAATAAAAGCATATAAATATGGAAAAATAAATGCAATATTAACTTCAAATAATAAATCACTCCTGAACTTAATGTATTAGTACAAAGTATGAAAGAAATTTAACTTTCAAGAAATCAGTAGCGAGATTATTTTAACGTATAAATTTTAAAATCAAAATAAATGATGCTGCACAAGATTCAACATCCCTTATCTTTCATGTCACCATTTTAAAATAAAAAAATGGAAAATTATCTACAGAAAAATTTTACTCACCTTTTTTATTTAGATTTTCTGCTTAAAATGTATGTATATATGCGTGTATTATAATGCATGCTTTGATAACCACCTCTCGAAATACGTGCTTACCTAAGAGAATACTGAGAATAGACTAAGCTTAAGAACTATTAACAAAATAAACTGAAATGGGTTTTTAACATGTTACCAGGCAACGATAATATTTAAACAGTATGCGGTGATAATTCTTCAACCTTTTGGGAGACTAAGTAGCTGCTCAAAATAGCACGTGTATTTAAGTAGATTAATTAACATATATCCAGTAAATCACTTAAATATTTATTCGCTCCTTCTTGAGACCAATTCTAGCATTTGCATACGAACAAATAACACAATATAAATATAAAAACTTTTATCTTGAATTCATCATTTCAAAAACAGTATGAGCAGAATATTTCAGAATAAACATCGATATAATTTTTACTTTCGAACATATATGCATAACACTTGGTACAGTTTTTGTTATCAAAGTTACCATGAGTACTTTTTTAGATCGCGAGACAAAAACTTCACAAGATGTATTCACAAAGTCCATTTACAACGAAATCGGACAGGCGTATGTGATCCAGTTTCTAAACCTACGATATCGGAGATTCCGGGGGAGAACATCTTGAGAATTGAGTCTCTCACGTTGGGGAATACAGATAGTGGAAGAAGCGTGTCGATTGGCGTAAATGAAGGGTGGCTGTTTGGAGGGGACCGAGAATGTATGGAAAAAGGAACGAAAATGCGGCAGATGGAAGTCGAAATTATAGGAAAACGAATAAAGGAAAATTTGTGTGGAGGGGCGATGAAAAAACAAAAATGTGTGTTTTGATATACAATACAAGTGGAAGGCAGATATTTTTCGGAAGCTTATCCGTAAATCTACGCTCATTTTAAGCCCAAATATTAAAGTTTAGAGATAGAGTTTTAATAATTCACATTTCAACTTTATTAAAAGCATCTATTATCTTTTCTGTAGAATAATTACATATTCTGTAATTGCATGAAAGTTAATAGTAAGAAGGAAAATGGAATAAATCTTATAATAATTATCATTTCATATGATGATATTGAATACATATATATTTTTTATCGGATATCTGGATATTTCTGTTCATTTATGCTTTGAAAAATAAATCATACGACACTTTCTATTTGGAAACTGCCTCACCTAACGGTCGAAGTTCCGGTACCGAGATACAGTGATCTTACTAGTAGCAACACTTTGGTCAATAACAGTGTCCATAACAAGACGTAATCGTGTAATTGGAATGCTGTAAGAAACGTATGGGATATCTTATTCAGTGCAATGTATGCAGCGATAATGTCATGGAGTTTATGTTTAGCATTCACTTATCCAAAATTTCTTTCCAAAAATCATGAGTTTTATTAAAAGATATATTTTCCGATTGCCTTCTATCAGTAAGCGCACCTTTACTCCTTATACATATAATTGACGGGGGATTTTTACTTTCCGAAAAAATGATTTTCGAGCGCAGAGAACAAAAGAAATTCATATAAAAGGAGGTTTCATATACATCAACATAAAAATACTATATTTTTTTCTGCGAATGGTCATGTGTTCGATGCCTGGTGTTAAAATATTTTCGAATTAAAAAAAATGATTTCTAACTTATGTGACAAATAGGGAAATGAAACTTCGTAGAATTATAACATTGATATCGAGAAATGCAGAAATACTGTTCGGTATAGAGAGCGCAGTGCGAATGCGCACTTGTACTTTATTCTGACGTATTACGCGTCAAGACGCAAATTCAAAAAGGTTCCGATTGGAAGACATACAGAGGTCTCTGTAGGTCTATCAGTTCGCAAACGAAGATAATACTACTTATTTTGGCAAGGGAGAGCAATTTTAATGTTTATTACGACCCAAGTTGGGCAAGAAGAACAAACTTACGCTATCCATTACAATAAAATACGAAAGGTCTCTTAACTATGATAGATATCCTGTATCAACGCTTTGATAACTGACAGGATCCATAACGACATGCACCCGTGATGTTTCCTGAGCTTTATACTTCGGGGTACAGCTGTCGGGAATTGCTTGGTAGACTGAAATTCCTGGATAGTCGGTATAGGATGATGTGTCATGGTCTGCACCGATCTGGAATCCTTTGCGAAACTGAGTGGCCTACCCTATTAAGAAGGAATGAGCCGATAACTGGGCGGTAGTTGAGGATTCCACAAACTGGTGATTAGTACCATGGGCATGACGTACCCGGCACACATCTGGATGAAAATTTTGTGATGGTCGTACCCCGTAATACCCCCTTGTATCTTCAGTGAAATGTGATACTCTGCAAAAGTAGGGTGGAATAATTACGCTCTTAAATGCCTATAAAGAATTAATGCTGCATTCAGAGGCCTCTGTACGAAAATCAGTACATGAACAATGATCTAATGAATTATTGAACAAAGAGCAACTATAATGTTTATAATGAACCGTATTTTCGCTTCAATTATAAATATGCCTAAGAATTGCAGTAAAATACATACTTTTAAATACAGACGTATCTGAACTATGATAGATATCTTGGCCAGCACCAAGATCCAGTAACCTTACTGGTATCAACGCTTTCGCTTATGACAGTAGGTATAACAACTGGTGCTCGTAAAATTTCACGCATATCACGCATCCATCCATCCGGGGTACGGCCGTCAATCGTATTCGACTGGCAAACTGGATAACCGGATGTTCGATATAGGATGAGTGGCATGGATCGCACCAGCCTGGAATCCTTCGGGAAACTGCGTCGTCAACCCTATAAAGAGGGAAAGTGAGAATAGATCGGTTATAGGTAGAGAAGACCCTGCCGAAAGGCGGCTCGCAGGTTAAATATGTAGATGTAGATGGTCCCTACTACTTTACCATGGAAAGTAGGAAACCAACTCTACCGATTATGGGATCCTAGGGGAGCCCAAAATCGGAGTTTTGAGACGCATTCTAAAATCTTTCTCGAATTTTAGACTCCCGCCGGTGAAAATCACGACTCGAAACACCGCCGCGCGTTTGGAACTTTCCACAGCGACCTCACCGTGTCAACATCCTCCCTTCCGCCAGTCATTCATTTTCCCTTTTTTCTAATTTAATGCACTATATTGAGGATAAAATCATCCTCTTTAAAACTGTGAAGCTACGCCCGAGCTCTAAGGAGCCCGAGTTCGAAGAAACGGCTTTCGAAATTTAATAAAGAAGCGATACGTTACGAGGTCATATGCACGTTACGACTGAAAGGCTACCGTTCAATAATATTACCATTATAATCTCATCTTGCTTACAGTGACCGAGTTACGTAACGTGACGATGGACTGGAATCCAGGTACCCCTCGCTCCCAAGCAATCGGGAAGTAAAATTCGAGAGACACATTTCTGTCATCGCAGGCAACGAGCGTATATACGAGGGATAATAATTTCCAATGGGACTAACCTTAGACCCTCACCCAAAGCTCTTTCCTTACGCTCACAAGAGGATGCCTTTCTTTCCGTATCTTTCAATCTTTTATGTGCACCGATAACCACTCAACACTACCATACGGTCACAATCGCATCATCCATAGGGAATCGTCAAATCTTTAAAGCCGTAGAATTGATACGAAATTACGTACTCCACTCGATTCACTGGTCACAATCGTTTCTCACGAGAAACGACCGCCAAGTGATACGAGCAGCGAGTTGAAAGGAGCCTCTGTCGGATTTCAGCTTAGAAAATTTTCCCAGTGACGAACTCTGTCTATCTATCTTCGCTTCGCTTAGATCTGAGCTTCCAAGGGTTACGTAGCAATGTCAACCTTGGCGATATTCACGTTTAAACTCCATCAAGATTCGTTTCCTCGAAGAGTTGGATCGATTTTCATGCATTGCTAAGTTACAGCTTCCGCGCAATGGATGGGTAAGGAATGGTAAAGAAAAAATTGATAAAATGAAAAGTAGCGGGAAATTTCAGGTGGGCATTTTATGATGAAACTAAATGCTCCTGAAGCGAGGAGTATCAAGGAAGCCTTTTGAAAAATATTGTGTTATACTTCCATCCATCAAAAAAAATGATAAATTTCGTTCAGAAAAATCCTCATTAATGGTTCACGGTCGATTCCAATGCGCGGATTTTAACGTTCGACGTATCACTGCATTTTGCCTTCGTCTTATGATTGAAATTCGCGAAAGAGGAATGCGAATCGGTCATCGAGAGAGGAGAGTCAGACAAGAATTACGAACACATTAAATCGGTGATCGAACAGAGAAATACTTTCGTAAACGACATTCGTATACGGAATAAGGTTTCGTGAACGCTCGTTTCATCTTCTGATCAAGTAAACCTTACTTGCACGCGAATTTTATCAACAACCTTACGTCAATCTCCCCTTCCTCGACCGGCTTGGGAAATTATCGTCAGCTCCTAAATTAAAGCCTCATTTTATTATTCTTTATTTTATTTGGTCCCCTCCTTTCATCACTTACTGTCGAGTTAAGCCAACTTCTGCGGACTTTACTTCTCGTAGACACCAACTACTTGAAATCATCTCTGTTTAATCTCGTTCGCATCCACGGTAACGAACGATGCCCGGAATAAGTCTCGCCGCGATGACGAGAGCTGAACGATATTTTGGCTTAATAACACGATGCGAATAGAAAGAGAGTTTGAAAATATATAGAAGGTCCCTCAGTTCATCTGATCGTACGCTTCGGAAGCTTTTACGAAAAGTGGATAAATATCGGCCTTCATCGTCTGGAATTTGTTCTCAACCGCATCCCGAAAGAGGGCGACTTATTCCTGCACGTATCGCTTCAGTTGGCGGGTTCTCGTGCGAGAGAAGGTAGTGAACGTAGCTTGTGAAGCCTTTTCCGTTGTGTTTGGAAACAATCGTCGAGCAGAGGAATGCTGAGGATACCTCTTGGATCAGGTGATCGTGACCAAACTCGTGTGATAAGTGGAAATCGGAGATAAATGGAGGGTTCGTTGTGGACAGGCGAAGCAGAAGAGCTTGGAGTGAGAGCGCGGATTTCGTGGAAGGTAAGTCCCATTGGAAAGCTTTTCGAACGCCCTGCTCGCAAATATTGGCTTCGAGAATTTCACCTGCTCTTGTTTACAAATGACGAATACCTACATTCCACTTCGTCCTCCCGAGACAATGATATTCAGAGGATAGCTTTCCTCCCTTGAATCATGCCTATGGACCTTAACAATATTGTGGAATTTCACTGATTAATCGGGAATCCGAAGCGATTTCTGTTGACAGATCACTCCGTGGTGGATTCATGTTTCGAATTGGGATTCTGATAGCCTCTGTTATGTATTAAAACTGGCATTTTGGTTATTGTAAACAATTGGTGATGGGAACGATGTGACCGCGGCGAGGTGCACCGGAAAAGTGATAAATGCGTAATGGAGTTGGGACGCGAGACTGTTACCGTCGGGATTCTAAAATTGCAATTGGATTTTTAAAAACCGACAAGATCTCCATCGTAACCGATTAAAATTATATGAAGATTAGTATTTATTATGATTTTTTCCTACTACGTGAGTCTTACCGCACAAAAAAACCATTTTCATAACGTATCGTCTGCTTATTCTTCCGAAATCGAGGAAAAAGCCGTCATGCGCGGTCGACATAAAAGAAGAGAGGAATTGCGAACACATTCAATCGGTGATCGGACAGAGAAATATTTTGCTAATAATTCAACAATACAGTGTTTGCACTGACAGCGGTGGTATATCCCTCAGCCAATCAGGATCGAGATAAAAGTTTAGCGGGAGGTCAAATTTAGTTAATTTTTTATAATTAAACTTTAAACTCGATAAACACTTTTTCCCTTCATTCGTTGTCTTTTACGCCCCTTCTGAGCTTACGCATATCCACAGTATTCCCTTAAAGATATTATTTTCGTATTCTTCACGTTAAACACCTCGTGTACGCCATATTGAACCCTACGTATACGCCATCGCTTCCTTTAATTTAAGCTCTACTTTTGTAGAGTGCGAGTCATGGATTCAATACGGTTTATCCGTAATAACGAATTCAGTATCATTTTAACGAATTCGATATCTTTACATTTCAGGAGGCCGTTTCACATCGAGAATAAACAGCTGCCAATGCACGAATGGAGTGATTGACTACTCCGAACGGATCGCCTACTTCCTGACATTGATAGCGAAGGAAATCAAGCGACGTTTTTATTCTGTGAGTATTTGTCGGATTTCAAAGGAAAAGAACAAGCTTTGAGGTTGGGTATCGATATTATTAGCAAACTTTTACAATAGCATGAATGTGAGCCTCAATCTGGCCATCCATTTCAAGCATTTCATATCAGATCAAATAATTAAATGATAAAAACATACAATGGATCGTCGATGGAGGGTTTCTCATTTCTCAGGATACTTTTAAAAAGAACTCATTGGTCAGTACACATGGAATGCATGAAGTGGCAGTCTCTATCATCAGTCTCAGTTCTATCTGAAGCTTGACATTCCCTCGCTTGGTTAACTATCTGTTTGTCTTTCTTCCTCTTGGCACTTGGTCCATCCCTTTACACTGCAGTATATCTTTGGATCAACAGAACCATCGCAGGGTAACGGAAAAGAATGACATAGGCATTAGTGTTTTTCCCTGTGAACAAGTGGAATGCTGTTCCTTTATTACCTTTTACCTTCTGTGCTGAGGTGGCAAGCTACTCCAGATGATTGTATTTATATTAAGCGCGATTTTTGGAAATAAAATAAGACCAATTTTACAAAATTTCTGCTTAGGACGTTTATTAAGAAGGGGGAGTTGAGGTTATCCAGGAAGATGGGATGGGATTAGGCACAATGAATCAGCAGAAGCGATAGAAAGAACAGTATGCTGTTAAAATATGACTGACGTGTTTCTATTTCTCTGAGCAAAGTTATGAAGGACATTTCATTTAAATCCACAAGAGGGTAAGCTAATTTACTGCTTAAAATTTTATTGAAAGATTGTTCATAATGCATTCCTTGCTGGAAATATCCAAATTCAACACCGGTGCATTTAGCATTTGGAATAAAAATAATCTTTATACCAGTGTTTTTTTAAAAGATATGCAATAAATTGGTTCGAGTGACATGTTTATAATTTTACATAATTTTGCATCATTTAAATCTATGACTCTTAGAAATGGGAAATTTGTTTGTTAAACTTTAACATCTTTAAACAGAAATAATTTCTTTCTAGCATGTCACAAGCAGCCAACGATTGAATTACGCCCCAAGTAACATTTAGTCAAATTTCAATAAAAAGTCATACTCAGGGGTGGGTGACGGAACCACTGTTTAATCTTTTTCACAGCATATGATAAATATCACTACAATTACTGACTTCAAACCATTGTTATTTAATTATACCAACAGCCTGCATCTGATCAAGACTGGAGAGCAATACAATGAACTCCTCTGTTATTCTTTCAGGATTCGGACCATGGCACCCGACCCACGTCGAGCACAGCAAACGACAAGAGGATGGGAGGAACTGCAGTACTTGGAATTTCCTACACCACCGCAAACATCTCACAAAGTTCAAGTGAAGTGTTTACAGAGGTACATCGCCATGAATTCAATGAGAAGTCTTTGACCATGAGTATGTAGTAGGAGAGTGCCTTGGTTTAGAATAGGTGCTCAACTCAATAAGGACTTTTTTTTAATTTATGATGCCATGAGCTTCGACAATGTCCTCCCGCTTGCAATGGAGAGCGTCCTCATCGAACGGATTGCAACGCCTTCTTAACTTCTTTTCGTACTGAATGAATCGATTAACCTGAGGATATGTCGGCGTGATCCTCTCATGATATGAAGCCTATGATATTACATTCGGTTCTCAGGTTTTCAAAGGAAGTTCCCATCATGAATGCCATCGTTTCCAAAAACTAAATTTACTTCCCAATAAGTTCTGTTGATACGAGTGTTGCTGATCAAATTTTTTTAAAAAATTCGTTCAATGACCAATCAGAAAATAAATCGTTTGCATGCCAATATCCCCTTCGACCATTCGTTTACTTTAAGTTAGTTTTGTGACTTTTGAACGACCATGAATTCTATTAGGTTTGATCTGAGAGCAATCTTTACAAAGCCCTTCCTCCGAAGAATCTCAAATTTCTCTAAGACTGTTTTCGGAGGAACGAAGGTAGGAATCTTTACTATTGAGGCATTTCCTTCCTCCACATCCGCTATTGTAACTTCAGCTATACCTCTCCAAATCCTATCAACAATAACTCCTGCACCCCCTTGTTACCGAACTGATACTGATTGCAGGAAGCCAGTAAAGTGACGTTCTTTTGCTGACCAACATTGACCATTTCCATTTCTAACTATTTCTTAAAAGGGCATTTACTTTGAACGACATTTATGCTGTCGAGCTAGTAATCTACGTTGCCGTTAACCAAAGCTTGCTACATTTTGTTAATAAGAAACATCCTTCTGTTCTAGGTGCTTCGAACTTGGCTGCGATGTCGAGAGAGAAACCAACGTAGAGCACGGCTAGTCTTCAAGATTTGCACCAGCCGGACCGACAGACAGCGGGAAAATGTCATCAATGCGATGCGAAAAGATTCTTTTTGAGTGTATTCTTTTTGTATTAAGTTGTGGTACTCTTGCAATAAATTTTGTCTACAAACAACTTGAATACTGTGTTTTTCTCCACACCGTTCCCGAAATATTGTTACGAAAGGACTTTTCACCTTGGCGAGTGCGTTCATTTGCTGGTCCTTTCCTTCTCCTTCCAAGTGATAGAAACGACATTCGTATACGGAATAAGGTTTCGTGAACGCTCGTTTCATCTTCTGATCAAGTAAACCTTACTTGCACGCGAATTTTATCAACAACCTTACGTCAATCTCCCCTTCCTCGACCGGCTTGGGAAATTATCGTCAGCTCCTAAATTAAAGCCTCATTTTATTATTCTTTATTTTATTTGGTCCCCTCCTTTCATCACTTACTGTCGAGTTCAGCCAACTTCTGCGGACTTTACTTCTCGTAGACATCAACTACTTGAAATCATCTCTGTTTAATCTCGTTCGCATCCACGGTAACGAACGATGCCCGGAATAAGTCTCGCCGCGATGACGAGAGCTGAACGATATTTTGGCTTAATAACACGATGCGAATAGAAAAAGAGTTTGAAAATATATAGAAGGTCCCTCAGTTCATCTGATCGTACGCTTCGGAAGCTTTTACGAAAAGTGGATGAATATCGGCCTTCATCGTCTGGAATTTGTTCTCAACCGCATCCCGAAAGAGGGCGACTTATTCCTGCACGTTTCGCTTCAGTTGGCGGGTTCTCGTGCGAGAGAAGGTAGTGAACGTAGCTTGTGAAGCCTTTTCCGTTGTGTTTGGAAACAATCGTCGAGCAGAGGAATGCTGAGGATACCTCTTGGATCAGGTGATCGTGACCAAACTCGTGTGATAAGTGGAAATCGGAGATAAATGGAGGGTTCGTTGTGGACAGGCGAAGCAGAAGAGCTTGGAGTGAGAGCGCGGATTTCGTGGAAGGTAAGTCCCATTGGAAAGCTTTTCGAACGCCCTGCTCGCAAATATTGGCTTCGAGAATTTCACCTGCTCTTGTTTACAAATGACGAATACCTACATTCCACTTCGTCCTCCCGAGACAATGATATTCAGAGGATAGCTTTCCTCCCTTGAATCATGCCTATGGACCTTAACAATATTGTGGAATTTCACTGATTAATCGGGAATCCGAAGCGATTTCTGTTGACAGATCACTCCGTGGTGGATTCATGTTTCGAATTGGGATTCTGATAGCCTCTGTTATGTATTAAAACTGGCATTTTGGTTATTGTAAACAATTGGTGATGGGAACGATGTGACCGCGGCGAGGTGCACCGGAAAAGTGATATATGCGTAATGGAGTTGGGACGCGAGACTGTTACCGTCGGGATTCTAAAATTGCAATTGGATTTTTAAAAACCGACAAGATCTCCATCGTAACCGATTAAAATTATATGAAGATTAGTATTTATTATGATTTTTTCCTACTACGTGAGTCTTACCGCACAAAAAAACCATTTTCATAACGTATCGTCTGCTTATTCTTCCGAAATCGAGGAAAAAGCCGTCATGCGCGGTCGACATAAAAGAAGAGAGGAATTGCGAACACATTCAATCGGTGATCGGACAGAGAAATATTTTGCTAATAATTCAACAATACAGTGTTTGCACTGACAGCGGTGGTATATCCCTCAGCCAATCAGGATCGAGATAAAAGTTTAGCGGGAGGTCAAATTTAGTTAATTTTTTATAATTAAACTTTAAACTCGATAAACACTTTTTCCCTTCATTCGTTGTCTTTTACGCCCCTTCTGAGCTTACGCATATCCACAGTATTCCCTTATAGATATTATTTTCGTATTCTTCACGTTAAACAGCTCGTGTACGCCATATTGAACCCTACGTATACGCCATCGCTTCCTTTAATTTAAGCTCTACTTTTGTAGAGTGCGAGTCATGGATTCAATACGGTTTATCCGTAATAACGAATTAAGTATCATTTTAACGAATTCGATATCTTTACATTTCAGGAGGCCGTTTCACATCGAGAATAAACAGCTGCCAATGCACGAATGGAGTGATTGACTACTCCGAACGGATCGCCTACTTCCTGACATTGATAGCGAAGGAAATCAAGCGACGTTTTTATTCTGTGAGTATTTGTCGGATTTCAAAGGAAAAGAACAAGCTTTGAGGTTGGGTATCGATATTATTAGCAAACTTTTACAATAGCATGAATGTGAGCCTCAATCTGGCCATCCATTTCAAGCATTTCATATCAGATCAAATAATTAAATGATAAAAACATACAATGGATCGTCGATGGAGGGTTTCTCATTTCTCAGGATACTTTTAAAAAGAACTCATTGGTCAGTACACATGGAATGCATGAAGTGGCAGTCTCTATCATCAGTATCAGTTCTATCTGAAGCTTGACATTTCCTCGCTTGGTTAACTATCTGTTTGTCTTTCTTCCTCTTGGCACTTGGTCCATCCCTCTACACTGCAGTATATCTTTGGATCAACAGAACCATCGCAGGGTAACGGAAAAGAATGACATAGGCATTAGTGTTTTTCCCTGTGAACAAGTGGAATGCTGTTCCTTTATTACCTTTTACCTTCTGTGCTGAGGTGGCAAGCTACTCCAGGTGATTGTATTTATATTAAGCGCGATTTTTGGAAATAAAATAAGACCAATTTTACAAAATTTCTGCTTAGGACGTTTATTAAGGAGGGGGAGTTGAGGTTATCCAGGAAGATGGGATGGAATTAGGCACAATGAATCAGCAGAAGCGATAGAAAGAACAGTTTGCTGTTAAAATATGACTGACGTGTTTCTATTTCTCTGAGCAAAGTTATGAAGGACATTTCATTTAAATCCACAAGAGGGTAAGCTAATTTACTGCTTAAAATTTTATTGAAAGATTGTTCATAATGCATTCCTTGCTGGAAATATCCAAATTCAACACCGGTGCATTTAGCATTTGGAATAAAAATAATCTTTATACCAGTGTTTTTTTAAAAGATATGCAATAAATTGGTTCGAGTGACATGTTTATAATTTTACATAATTTTGCATCATTTAAATCTATGACTCTTAGAAATGGGAAATTTGTTTGTTAAACTTTAACATCTTTAAACAGAAATAATTTCTTTCTAGTATGTCACAAGCAGCCAACGATTGAATTACGCCCCAAGTAACATTTAGTCAAATTTCAATAAAAAGTCATACTCAGGGGTGGGTGACGGAACCACTGTTTAATCTTTTTCACAGCATATGATAAATATCACTACAATTACTGACTTCAAACCATTGTTATTTAATTATACCAACAGCCTGCATCTGATCAAGACTCGAGAGCAATACAATGAACTCCTCTGTTATTCTTTCAGGATTCGGACCATGGCACCCGACCCACGTCGAGCACAGCAAACGACAAGAGGATGGGAGGAACTGCAGTACTTGGAATTTCCTACACCACCGCAAACATCTCACGAAGTTCAGATGAAGTATTTACTGAGGTACATCGCCATGAATTCAATGAGAAGTCTTTTATCATGTGTATGTAGTAGGAGAGTGCCTTGGTTTAGAATAGGTGCTCAACTCAATAAGGACTTTTTTTTAATTTATGATGCCATGAGCTTCGACAATGTACTCCCGCTTGCAATGGAGAGCGTCCTCATCGAACGGATTGCAACGCCTTCTTAACTTCTTTTCGTACTGAATGAATCGATTAACCTGAGGATATGTCGGCGTGATCCTCTCAAGATATGAAGCCTGTGATATTACATTCGGTTCTCTGGTTTTCAAAGGAAGTTCCCATCATGAATGCCATCGTTTCCAAAAACTAAAATTACTTCCCAATAAGTTCTGTTGTTACGAGTGTTGCTTATCAAATTTTTTTAAAAAATTCGTTCAATGACCAATCAGAAAATAAATTATTTGCATGCCAATATCCCCTTCGACCATTCGTTTACTTTAAGTTAGTTTTGTGACTTTTGAACGACCATGAATTCTATTAGGTTTGATCTGAGAGCAATCTTTACAAAGCCCTTCCTCCGAAGAATCTCAAATTTCTCTAAGACTGTTTTCGGAGGAACGAAGGTAGGAATCTTTACTATTGAGGCATTTCCTTCCTCCACATCCGCTATTGTAACTTCAGCTATACCTCTCCAAATCCTATCAACAATAACTCCTGCACCCCCTTGTTACCGAACTGATACTGATTGCAGGAAGCCAGTAAAGTGACGTTCTTTTGCTGACCAACATTGACCATTTCCATTTCTAACTATTTCTTAAAAGGGCATTTACTTTGAACGACATTTATGCTGTCGAGCTAGTAATCTACGTTGCCGTTAACCAAAGCTTGCTACATTTTGTTAATAAGAAACATCCTTCTGTTCTAGGTGCTTCGAACTTGGCTGCGATGTCGAGAGAGAAACCAACGTAGAGCACGGCTAGTCTTCAAGATTTGCACCAGCCGGACCGACAGACAGCGGGAAAATGTCATCAATGCGATGCGAAAAGATTCTTTTTGAGTGTATTCTTTTTGTATTAAGTTGTGGTACTCTTGCAATAAATTTTGTCTACAAACAACTTGAATACTGTGTTTTTCTCCACACCGTTCCCGAAATATTGTTACGAAAGGACTTTTCACCTTGGCGAGTGCGTTCATTTGCTGGTCCTTTCCTTCTCCTTCCAAGTGATAGAAACGACATTCGTATACGGAATAAGGTTTCGTGAACGCTCGTTTCATCTTCTGATCAAGTAAACCTTACTTGCACGCGAATTTTATCAACAACCTTACGTCAATCTCCCCTTCCTCGACCGGCTTGGGAAATTATCGTCAGCTCCTAAATTAAAGCCTCATTTTATTATTCTTTATTTTATTTGGTCCCCTCCTTTCATCACTTACTGTCGAGTTCAGCCAACTTCTGCGGACTTTACTTCTCGTAGACATCAACTACTTGAAATCATCTCTGTTTAATCTCGTTCGCATCCACGGTAACGAACGATGCCCGGAATAAGTCTCGCCGCGATGACGAGAGCTGAACGATATTTTGGCTTAATAACACGATGCGAATAGAAAAAGAGTTTGAAAATATATAGAAGGTCCCTCAGTTCATCTGATCGTACGCTTCGGAAGCTTTTACGAAAAGTGGATGAATATCGGCCTTCATCGTCTGGAATTTGTTCTCAACCGCATCCCGAAAGAGGGCGACTTATTCCTGCACGTTTCGCTTCAGTTGGCGGGTTCTCGTGCGAGAGAAGGTAGTGAACGTAGCTTGTGAAGCCTTTTCCGTTGTGTTTGGAAACAATCGTCGAGCAGAGGAATGCTGAGGATACCTCTTGGATCAGGTGATCGTGACCAAACTCGTGTGATAAGTGGAAATCGGAGATAAATGGAGGGTTCGTTGTGGACAGGCGAAGCAGAAGAGCTTGGAGTGAGAGCGCGGATTTCGTGGAAGGTAAGTCCCATTGGAAAGCTTTTCGAACGCCCTGCTCGCAAATATTGGCTTCGAGAATTTCACCTGCTCTTGTTTACAAATGACGAATACCTACATTCCACTTCGTCCTCCCGAGACAATGATATTCAGAGGATAGCTTTCCTCCCTTGAATCATGCCTATGGACCTTAACAATATTGTGGAATTTCACTGATTAATCGGGAATCCGAAGCGATTTCTGTTGACAGATCACTCCGTGGTGGATTCATGTTTCGAATTGGGATTCTGATAGCCTCTGTTATGTATTAAAACTGGCATTTTGGTTATTGTAAACAATTGGTGATGGGAACGATGTGACCGCGGCGAGGTGCACCGGAAAAGTGATAAATGCGTAATGGAGTTGGGACGCGAGACTGTTACCGTCGGGATTCTAAAATTGCAATTGGATTTTTAAAAACCGACAAGATCTCCATCGTAACCGATTAAAATTATATGAAGATTAGTATTTATTATGATTTTTTCCTACTACGTGAGTCTTACCGCACAAAAAAACCATTTTCATAACGTATCGTCTGCTTATTCTTCCGAAATCGAGAAAACCGCCGTCATGCGCGGTCGACATAAAAGAAGAGAGGAATTACGAACACATTCAATCGGTGATCGGACAGAGAAATATTTTGCTAATAATTCAACAATACAGTGTTTGCACTGACAGCGGTGGTATATCCCTCAGCCAATCAGGATCGAGATAAAAGTTTAGCGGGAGGTCAAATTTAGTTAATTTTTTATAATTAAACTTTAAACTCGATAAACACTTTTTCCCTTCATTCGTTGTCTTTTACGCCCCTTCTGAGCTTACGCATATCCACAGTATTCCCTTAAAGATATTATTTTCGTATTCTTCACGTTAAACACCTCGTGTACGCCATATTGAACCCTACGTATACGCCATCGCTTCCTTTAATTTAAGCTCTACTTTTGTAGAGTGCGAGTCATGGATTCAATACGGTTTATCCGTAATAACGAATTCAGTATCATTTTAACGAATTCGATATCTTTACATTTCAGGAGGCCGTTTCACATCGAGAATAAACAGCTGCCAATGCACGAATGGAGTGATTGACTACTCCGAACGGATCGCCTACTTCCTGACATTGATAGCGAAGGAAATCAAGCGACGTTTTTATTCTGTGAGTATTTGTCGGATTTCAAAGGAAAAGAACAAGCTTTGAGGTTGGGTATCGATATTATTAGCAAACTTTTACAATAGCATGAATGTGAGCCTCAATCTGGCCATCCATTTCAAGCATTTCATATCAGATCAAATAATTAAATGATAAAAACATACAATTGATCGTCGATGGAGGGTTTCTCATTTCTCAGGATACTTTTAAAAAGAACTCATTGGTCAGTACACATGGAATGCATGAAGTGGCAGTCTCTATCATCAGTCTCAGTTCTATCTGAAGCTTGACATTTCCTCGCTTGGTTAACTATCTGTTTGTCTTTCTTCCTCTTGGCACTTGGTCCATCCCTCTACACTGCAGTATATCTTTGGATCAACAGAACCATTGCAGGGTAACGGAAAAGAATGACATAGGCATTAGTGTTTTTCCCTGTGAACAAGTGGAATGCTGTTCCTTTTTTACCTTTTACCTTCTGTGCTGAGGTGGTAAGCTACTCCAGGTGATTGTATTTATATTAAGCGCGATTTTTGGAAATAAAATAAGACCAATTTTACAAAATTTCTGCTTAGGACGTTTATTAAGAAGGGGGAGTTGAGGTTATCCAGGAAGATGGGATGGGATTAGGCACAATGAATCAGCAGAAGCGATAGAAAGAACAGTTTGCTGTTAAAATATGACTGACGTGTTTCTATTTCTCTGAGCAAAGTTATGAAGGACATTTCATTTAAATCCACAAGAGGGTAAGCTAATTTACTGCTTAAAATTTTATTGAAAGATTGTTCATAATGCATTCCTTGCTGGAAATATCCAAATTCAACACCGGTGCATTTAGCATTTGGAATAAAAATAATCTTTATACCAGTGTTTTTTTAAAAGATATGCAATAAATTGGTTCGAGTGACATGTTTATAATTTTACATAATTTTGCATCATTTAAATCTATGACTCTTAGAAATGGGAAATTTGTTTGTTAAACTTTAACATCTTTAAACAGAAATAATTTCTTTCTAGTATGTCACAAGCAGCCAACGATTGAATTACGCCCCAAGTAACATTAAGTCAAATTTCAATAAAAAGTCATACTCAGGGGTGGGTGACGGAACCACTGTTTAATCTTTTTCACAGCATATGATAAATATCACTACAATTACTGACTTCAAACCATTGTTATTTAATTATACCAACAGCCTGCATCTGATCAAGACTGGAGAGCAATACAATGAACTCCTTTGTTATTCTTTTAGGATTCGGACCATGGCACCCGACCCACGTCGAGCACAGCAAACGACAAGAGGATGGGAGGAACTGCAGTACTTGGAATTTCCTACACCACCGCAAACATCTCACGAAGTTCAGATGAAGTATTTACTGAGGTACATCGCCATGAATTCAATGAGAAGTCTTTTATCATGTGTATGTAGTAGGAGAGTGCCTTGGTTTAGAATAGGTGCTCAACTCAATAAGGACTTTTTTTTAATTTATGATGCCATGAGCTTCGACAATGTACTCCCGCTTGCAATGGAGAGCGTCCTCATCGAACGGATTGCAACGCCTTCTTAACTTCTTTTCGTACTGAATGAATCGATTAACCTGAGGATATGTCGGCGTGATCCTCTCAAGATATGAAGCCTGTGATATTACATTCGGTTCTCTGGTTTTCAAAGGAAGTTCCCATCATGAATGCCATCGTTTCCAAAAACTAAAATTACTTCCCAATAAGTTCTGTTGTTACGAGTGTTGCTTATCAAATTTTTTTAAAAAATTCGTTCAATGACCAATCAGAAAATAAATTATTTGCATGCCAATATCCCCTTCGACCATTCGTTTACTTTAAGTTAGTTTTGTGACTTTTGAACGACCATGAATTCTATTAGGTTTGATCTGAGAGCAATCTTTACAAAGCCCTTCCTCCGAAGAATCTCAAATTTCTCTAAGACTGTTTTCGGAGGAACGAAGGTAGGAATCTTTACTATTGAGGCATTTCCTTCCTCCACATCCGCTATTGTAACTTCAGCTATACCTCTCCAAATCCTATCAGCAATAACTCCTGCACCCCCTTGTTACCGAACTGATACTGATTGCAGGAAGCCAGTAAAGTGACGTTCTTTTGCTGACCAACATTGACCATTTCCATTTCTAACTATTTCTTAAAAGGGCATTTACTTTGAACGACATTTATGCTGTCGAGCTAGTAATCTACGTTGCCGTTAACCAAAGCTTGCTACATTTTGTTAATAAGAAACATCCTTCTGTTCTAGGTGCTTCGAACTTGGCTGCGATGTCGAGAGAGAAACCAACGTAGAGCACGGCTAGTCTTCAAGATTTGCACCAGCCGGACCGACAGACAGCGGGAAAATGTCATCAATGCGATGCGAAAAGATTCTTTTTGAGTGTATTCTTTTTGTATTAAGTTGTGGTACTCTTGCAATAAATTTTGTCTACAAACAACTTGAATACTGTGTTTTTCTCCACACCGTTCCCGAAATATTGTTACGAAAGGACTTTTCACCTTGGCGAGTGCGTTCATTTGCTGGTCCTTTCCTTCTCCTTCCAAGTGATAGAAACGACATTCGTATACGGAATAAGGTTTCGTGAACGCTCGTTTCATCTTCTGATCAAGTAAACCTTACTTGCACGCGAATTTTATCAACAACCTTACGTCAATCTCCCCTTCCTCGACCGGCTTGGGAAATTATCGTCAGCTCCTAAATTAAAGCCTCATTTTATTATTCTTTATTTTATTTGGTCCCCTCCTTTCATCACTTACTGTCGAGTTCAGCCAACTTCTGCGGACTTTACTTCTCGTAGACATCAACTACTTGAAATCATCTCTGTTTAATCTCGTTCGCATCCACGGTAACGAACGATGCCCGGAATAAGTCTCGCCGCGATGACGAGAGCTGAACGATATTTTGGCTTAATAACACGATGCGAATAGAAAAAGAGTTTGAAAATATATAGAAGGTCCCTCAGTTCATCTGATCGTACGCTTCGGAAGCTTTTACGAAAAGTGGATGAATATCGGCCTTCATCGTCTGGAATTTGTTCTCAACCGCATCCCGAAAGAGGGCGACTTATTCCTGCACGTTTCGCTTCAGTTGGCGGGTTCTCGTGCGAGAGAAGGTAGTGAACGTAGCTTGTGAAGCCTTTTCCGTTGTGTTTGGAAACAATCGTCGAGCAGAGGAATGCTGAGGATACCTCTTGGATCAGGTGATCGTGACCAAACTCGTGTGATAAGTGGAAATCGGAGATAAATGGAGGGTTCGTTGTGGACAGGCGAAGCAGAAGAGCTTGGAGTGAGAGCGCGGATTTCGTGGAAGGTAAGTCCCATTGGAAAGCTTTTCGAACGCCCTGCTCGCAAATATTGGCTTCGAGAATTTCACCTGCTCTTGTTTACAAATGACGAATACCTACATTCCACTTCGTCCTCCCGAGACAATGATATTCAGAGGATAGCTTTCCTCCCTTGAATCATGCCTATGGACCTTAACAATATTGTGGAATTTCACTGATTAATCGGGAATCCGAAGCGATTTCTGTTGACAGATCACTCCGTGGTGGATTCATGTTTCGAATTGGGATTCTGATAGCCTCTGTTATGTATTAAAACTGGCATTTTGGTTATTGTAAACAATTGGTGATGGGAACGATGTGACCGCGGCGAGGTGCACCGGAAAAGTGATAAATGCGTAATGGAGTTGGGACGCGAGACTGTTACCGTCGGGATTCTAAAATTGCAATTGGATTTTTAAAAACCGACAAGATCTCCATCGTAACCGATTAAAATTATATGAAGATTAGTATTTATTATGATTTTTTCCTACTACGTGAGTCTTACCGCACAAAAAAACCATTTTCATAACGTATCGTCTGCTTATTCTTCCGAAATCGAGAAAACCGCCGTCATGCGCGGTCGACATAAAAGAAGAGAGGAATTACGAACACATTCAATCGGTGATCGGACAGAGAAATATTTTGCTAATAATTCAACAATACAGTGTTTGCACTGACAGCGGTGGTATATCCCTCAGCCAATCAGGATCGAGATAAAAGTTTAGCGGGAGGTCAAATTTAGTTAATTTTTTATAATTAAACTTTAAACTCGATAAACACTTTTTCCCTTCATTCGTTGTCTTTTACGCCCCTTCTGAGCTTACGCATATCCACAGTATTCCCTTAAAGATATTATTTTCGTATTCTTCACGTTAAACACCTCGTGTACGCCATATTGAACCCTACGTATACGCCATCGCTTCCTTTAATTTAAGCTCTACTTTTGTAGAGTGCGAGTCATGGATTCAATACGGTTTATCCGTAATAACGAATTCAGTATCATTTTAACGAATTCGATATCTTTACATTTCAGGAGGCCGTTTCACATCGAGAATAAACAGCTGCCAATGCACGAATGGAGTGATTGACTACTCCGAACGGATCGCCTACTTCCTGACATTGATAGCGAAGGAAATCAAGCGACGTTTTTATTCTGTGAGTATTTGTCGGATTTCAAAGGAAAAGAACAAGCTTTGAGGTTGGGTATCGATATTATTAGCAAACTTTTACAATAGCATGAATGTGAGCCTCAATCTGGCCATCCATTTCAAGCATTTCATATCAGATCAAATAATTAAATGATAAAAACATACAATTGATCGTCGATGGAGGGTTTCTCATTTCTCAGGATACTTTTAAAAAGAACTCATTGGTCAGTACACATGGAATGCATGAAGTGGCAGTCTCTATCATCAGTCTCAGTTCTATCTGAAGCTTGACATTTCCTCGCTTGGTTAACTATCTGTTTGTCTTTCTTCCTCTTGGCACTTGGTCCATCCCTCTACACTGCAGTATATCTTTGGATCAACAGAACCATTGCAGGGTAACGGAAAAGAATGACATAGGCATTAGTGTTTTTCCCTGTGAACAAGTGGAATGCTGTTCCTTTTTTACCTTTTACCTTCTGTGCTGAGGTGGTAAGCTACTCCAGGTGATTGTATTTATATTAAGCGCGATTTTTGGAAATAAAATAAGACCAATTTTACAAAATTTCTGCTTAGGACGTTTATTAAGAAGGGGGAGTTGAGGTTATCCAGGAAGATGGGATGGGATTAGGCACAATGAATCAGCAGAAGCGATAGAAAGAACAGTTTGCTGTTAAAATATGACTGACGTGTTTCTATTTCTCTGAGCAAAGTTATGAAGGACATTTCATTTAAATCCACAAGAGGGTAAGCTAATTTACTGCTTAAAATTTTATTGAAAGATTGTTCATAATGCATTCCTTGCTGGAAATATCCAAATTCAACACCGGTGCATTTAGCATTTGGAATAAAAATAATCTTTATACCAGTGTTTTTTTAAAAGATATGCAATAAATTGGTTCGAGTGACATGTTTATAATTTTACATAATTTTGCATCATTTAAATCTATGACTCTTAGAAATGGGAAATTTGTTTGTTAAACTTTAACATCTTTAAACAGAAATAATTTCTTTCTAGTATGTCACAAGCAGCCAACGATTGAATTACGCCCCAAGTAACATTAAGTCAAATTTCAATAAAAAGTCATACTCAGGGGTGGGTGACGGAACCACTGTTTAATCTTTTTCACAGCATATGATAAATATCACTACAATTACTGACTTCAAACCATTGTTATTTAATTATACCAACAGCCTGCATCTGATCAAGACTGGAGAGCAATACAATGAACTCCTTTGTTATTCTTTTAGGATTCGGACCATGGCACCCGACCCACGTCGAGCACAGCAAACGACAAGAGGATGGGAGGAACTGCAGTACTTGGAATTTCCTACACCACCGCAAACATCTCACGAAGTTCAGATGAAGTATTTACTGAGGTACATCGCCATGAATTCAATGAGAAGTCTTTTATCATGTGTATGTAGTAGGAGAGTGCCTTGGTTTAGAATAGGTGCTCAACTCAATAAGGACTTTTTTTTAATTTATGATGCCATGAGCTTCGACAATGTACTCCCGCTTGCAATGGAGAGCGTCCTCATCGAACGGATTGCAACGCCTTCTTAACTTCTTTTCGTACTGAATGAATCGATTAACCTGAGGATATGTCGGCGTGATCCTCTCAAGATATGAAGTCTGTGATATTACATTCGGTTCTCTGGTTTTCAAAGGAAGTTCCCATCATGAATGCCATCGTTTCCAAAAACTAAAATTACTTCCCAATAAGTTCTGTTGTTACGAGTGTTGCTTATCAAATTTTTTTAAAAAATTCGTTCAATGACCAATCAGAAAATAAATTATTTGCATGCCAATATCCCCTTCGACCATTCGTTTACTTTAAGTTAGTTTTGTGACTTTTGAACGACCATGAATTCTATTAGGTTTGATCTGAGAGCAATCTTTACAAAGCCCTTCCTCCGAAGAATCTCAAATTTCTCTCAGACTGTTTTCGGAGGAACGAAGGTAGGAATCTTTACTATTGAAGCATTTCCTTCCTCCACATCCGCTATTGTAACTTCAGCTATACCTCTCCAAATCCTATCAACAATAACTCCTGCACCCTCTTGTTACCAAACTGATACTGACTGCAGGAAGCCAGTAAAGTGACGTTCTTTTGCTGACCAACATTGACCATTTCCATTTCTAACTATTTCTTAAAAGGGCATTTACTTTGAACGACATTTATGCTGTCGAGCTAGTAATCTACGTTGCCGTTAACCAAAGCTTGCTATATTTTGTTAATAAGAAACATCCTTCTGTTCTAGGTGCTTCGAACTTGGCTGCGATGTCGAGAGAGAAACCAACGTAGAGCACGGCTAGTCTTCAAGATTTGCACCAGCCGGACCGACAGACAGCGGGAAAATGTCATCAATGCGATGCGAAAAGATTCTTTTTGAGTGTATTCTTTTTGTATTAAGTTGTGGTACTCTTGCAATAAATTTTGTCTACAAACAACTTGAATACTGTGTTTTTCTCCACACCGTTCCCGAAATATTGTTACGAAAGGACTTTTCACCTTGGCGAGTGCGTTCATTTGCTGGTCCTTTCCTTCTCCTTCCAAGTGATAGAAACGACATTCGTATACGGAATAAGGTTTCGTGAACGCTCGTTTCATCTTCTGATCAAGTAAACCTTACTTGCACGCGAATTTTATCAACAACCTTACGTGAATCTCCCCTTTCTCGACCGGCTTGGGAAATTATCGTCAGCTCCTAAATTAAAGCCTCATTTTATTATTCTTTATTTTATTTGGTCCCCTCCTTTCATCACTTACTGTCGAGTTCAGCCAACTTCTGCGGACTTTACTTCTCGTAGACACCAACTACTTGAAATCATCTCTGTTTAATCTCGTTCGCATCCACGGTAACGAACGATGCCCGGAATAAGTCTCGCCGCGATGACGAGAGCTGAACGATATTTTGGCTTAATAACACGATGCGAATAGAAAGAGAGTTTGAAAATATATAGAAGGTCCCTCAGTTCATCTGATCGTACGCTTCGGAAGCTTTTACGAAAAGTGGATAAATATCGGCCTTCATCGTCTGGAATTTGTTCTCAACCGCATCCCGAAAGAGGGCGACTTATTCCTGCACGTTTCGCTTCAGTTGGCGGGTTCTCGTGCGAGAGAAGGTAGTGAACGTAGCTTGTGAAGCCTTTTCCGTTGTGTTTGGAAACAATCGTCGAGCAGAGGAATGCTGAGGATACCTCTTGGATCAGGTGATCGTGACCAAACTCGTGTGATAAGTGGAAATCGGAGATAAATGGAGGGTTCGTTGTGGACAGGCGAAGCAGAAGAGCTTGGAGTGAGAGCGCGGATTTCGTGGAAGGTAAGTCCCATTGGAAAGCTTTTCGAACGCCCTGCTCGCAAATATTGGCTTCGAGAATTTCACCTGCTCTTGTTTACAAATGACGAATACCTACATTCCACTTCGTCCTCCCGAGACAATGATATTCAGAGGATAGCTTTCCTCCCTTGAATCATGCCTATGGACCTTAACAATATTGTGGAATTTCACTGATTAATCGGGAATCCGAAGCGATTTCTGTTGACAGATCACTCCGTGGTGGATTCATGTTTCGAATTGGGATTCTGATAGCCTCTGTTATGTATTAAAACTGGCATTTTGGTTATTGTAAACAATTGGTGATGGGAACGATGTGACCGCGGCGAGGTGCACCGGAAAAGTGATATATGCGTAATGGAGTTGGGACGCGAGACTGTTACCGTCGGGATTCTAAAATTGCAATTGGATTTTTAAAAACCGTCAAGATCTCCATCGTAACCGATTAAAATTATATGAAGATTAGTATTTATTATGATTTTTTCCTACTACGTGAGTCTTACCGCACAAAAAAACCATTTTCATAACGTATCGTCTGCTTATTCTTCCGAAATCGAGGAAAAAGCTGTCATGCGCGGTCGACATAAAAGAAGAGAGGAATTGCGAACACATTCAATCGGTGATCGGACAGAGAAATATTTTGCTAATAATTCAACAATACAGTGTTTGCACTGACAGCGGTGGTATATCCCTCAGCCAATCAGGATCGAGATAAAAGTTTAGCGGGAGGTCAAATTTAGTTAATTTTTTATAATTAAACTTTAAACTCGATAAACACTTTTTCCCTTCATTCGTTGTCTTTTACGCCCCTTCTGAGCTTACGCATATCCACAGTATTCCCTTAAAGATATTATTTTCGTATTCTTCACGTTAAACACCTCGTGTACGCCATATTGAACCCTACGTATACGCCATCGCTTCCTTTAATTTAAGCTCTACTTTTGTAGAGTGCGAGTCATGGATTCAATACGGTTTATCCGTAATAACGAATTAAGTATCATTTTAACGAATTCGATATCTTTACATTTCAGGAGGCCGTTTCACATCGAGAATAAACAGCTGCCAATGCACGAATGGAGTGATTGACTACTCCGAACGGATCGCCTACTTCCTGACATTGATAGCGAAGGAAATCAAGCGACGTTTTTATTCTGTGAGTATTTGTCGGATTTCAAAGGAAAAGAACAAGCTTTGAGGTTGGGTATCGATATTATTAGCAAACTTTTACAATAGCATGAATGTGAGCCTCAATCTGGCCATCCATTTCAAGCATTTCATATCAGATCAAATAATTAAATGATAAAAACATACAATGGATCGTCGATGGAGGGTTTCTCATTTCTCAGGATACTTTTAAAAAGAACTCATTGGTCAGTACACATGGAATGCATGAAGTGGCAGTCTCTATCATCAGTATCAGTTCTATCTGAAGCTTGACATTTCCTCGCTTGGTTAACTATCTGTTTGTCTTTCTTCCTCTTGGCACTTGGTCCATCCCTCTACACTGCAGTATATCTTTGGATCAACAGAACCATCGCAGGGTAACGGAAAAGAATGACATAGGCATTAGTGTTTTTCCCTGTGAACAAGTGGAATGCTGTTCCTTTATTACCTTTTACCTTCTGTGCTGAGGTGGCAAGCTACTCCAGGTGATTGTATTTATATTAAGCGCGATTTTTGGAAATAAAATAAGACCAATTTTACAAAATTTCTGCTTAGGACGTTTATTAAGGAGGGGGAGTTGAGGTTATCCAGGAAGATGGGATGGAATTAGGCACAATGAATCAGCAGAAGCGATAGAAAGAACAGTTTGCTGTTAAAATATGACTGACGTGTTTTTATTTCTCTGAGCAAAGTTATGAAGGACATTTCATTTAAATCCACAAGAGGGTGAGCTAATTTACTGCTTAAAATTTTATTGAAAGATTGTTTATAATGCATTCCTTGCTGGAAAAATGTCCAAATTCAACACCGGTGCATTTAGCATTTGGAATAAAAATAATCTTTATACCAGTGTTTTTTTAAAAGATATGCAATAAATTGGTTCGAGTGACATGTTTATAATTTTACATAATTTTGCATCATTTAAATCTATGACTTTTAGAAATGGGAAGCTTGTGCAAACTTTAACATCTTTAAACAGAAATAATTTCTTTCTAGCATGTCACAAGCAGCCAACGATTGAATTACGCCCCAAGTAACATTTAGTCAAATTTCAATAAAAAGTCATACTCAGGGGTGGGTGACGGAACCACGGTTTAATCTTTTTCACAGCATATGATAAATATCACTACAATTACTGACTTCAAACCATTGTTATTTAATTATACTAACAGCCTGCATCTGTTCAAGACTCGAGAGCAATACAATGAACTCCTCTGTTATTCTTTCAGGATTCGGACCATGGCACCCGACCCACGTCGAGCACAGCAAACGACAAGAGGAACTGCAGTACTTGGAATTTCCTACACCACCGCAAACATCTCACAAAGTTCAAGTGAATCGTTTACAGAGGTACATCGCCATGAATTCAATGAGAAGTCTTTTATCATGTGTATGTAGTAGGAGAGTGCCTTGGTTTAGAATAGGTGCTCAACTCAATAAGGACTTTTTTTTAATTTATGATGCCATGAGCTTCGACAATGTACTCCCGCTTGCAATGGAGAGCGTCCTCATCGAACGGATTGCAACGCCTTCTTAACTTCTTTTCGTACTGAATGAATCGATTAACCTGAGGATATGTCGGCGTGATCCTCTCAAGATATGAAGCCTGTGATATTACATTCGGTTCTCAGGTTTTCAAAGGAAGTTCCCATCATGAATGCCATCGTTTCCAAAAACTAAAATTACTTCCCAATAAATTCTGTTGTTACGAGTGTTGTTTATCAAATTTTTTTAAAAAATTCGTTCAATGACCAATCAGAAAATAAATTATTTGCATGCCAATATCCCCTTCGACCATTCGTTTACTTTAAGTTAGTTTTGTGACTTTTGAACGACCATGAATTCTATTAGGTTTGATCTGAGAGCAATCTTTACAAAGCCCTTCCTCCGAAGAATCTCAAATTTCTCTAAGACTGTTTTCGGAGGAACGAAGGTAGGAATCTTTACTATTGAGGCATTTCTTTCCTCCACATCCGCTATTGTAACTTCAGCTATACCTCTCCAAATCCTATCAACAATAATTCCTGCACCCCCTTGTTACCAAACTGATACTGACTGCAGGAAGCCAGTAAAGTGACGTTCTTTTGCTGACCAACATTGACCATTTCCATTTCTAACTATTTCTTAAAAGGGCATTTACTTTGAACGACATTTATGCTGTCGAGCTAGTAATCTACGTTGCCGTTAACCAAAGCTTGCTACATTTTGTTAATAAGAAACATCCTTCTGTTCTAGGTGCTTCGAACTTGGCTGCGATGTCGAAAGAGAAACCAACGTAGAGCACGGCTAGTCTTCAAGATTTGCACCAGCCGGACCGACAGACAGCTGGAAAATGTCATCAATGCGATGCGAAAAGATTCTTTTTGAGTGTATTCTTTTTGTATTAAGTTGTGGTACTCTTGCAATAAATTATGTCTATAAACAACTTGAATACTGTGTTTTTCTCCACACCGTTCCCGAAATATTGTTACGAAAGGACTTTTCACCTTGGCGAGTGCGTTCATTTGCTGGTCCTTTCCTTCTCCTTCCAAGTGATAGAAACGACATTCGTATACGGAATAAGGTTTCGTGAACGCTCGTTTCATCTTCTGATCAAGTAAACCTTACTTGCACGCGAATTTTATCAACAACCTTACGTGAATCTCCCCTTCCTCGACCGGCTTGGGAAATTATCGTCAGCTCCTAAATTAAAGCCTCATTTTATTATTCTTTATTTTATTTGGTCCCCTCCTTTCATCACTTACTGTCGAGTTCAGCCAACTTCTGCGGACTTTACTTCTCGTAGACACCAACTACTTGAAATCATCTCTGTTTAATCTCGTTCGCATCCACGGTAACGAACGATGCCCGGAATAAGTCTCGCCGCGATGACGAGACCTGAACGATATTTTGGCTTAATAACACGATGCGAATAGAAAGAGAGTTTGAAAATATATAGAAGGTCCCTCAGTTCATCTGATCGTACGCTTCGGAAGCTTTTACGAAAAGTGGATGAATATCGGCCTTCATCGTCTGGAATTTGTTCTCAACTGCATCCCGAAAGAGGGCGACTTATTCCTGCACGTTTCGCTTCAGTTGGCGGGTTCTCGTGCGAGAGAAGGTAGTGAACGTAGCTTGTGAAGCCTTTTCCGTTGTGTTTGGAAACAATCGTCGAGCAGAGGAATGCTGAGGATACCTCTTGGATCAGGTGATCGTGACCAAACTCGTGTGATAAGTGGAAATCGGAAATAAATGGAGGGTTCGTTGTGGACAGGCGAAGCAGAAGAGCTTGGAGTGAGAGCGCGGATTTCGTGGAAGGTAAGTCCCATTGGAAAGCTTTTCGAACGCCCTGCTCGCAAATATTGGCTTCGAGAATTTCCCCTGCTCTTGTTTACAAATGACGAATACCTACATTCCACTTCGTCCTCCCGAGACAATGATATTCAGACGATAGCTTTCCTCCCTTGAATCATGCCTATGGACCTTAACAATATTGTGGAATTTCACTGATTAATCGGGAATCCGAAGCGATTTCTGTTGACAGATCACTCCGTAGTGGATTCATGTTTCGAATTGGGATTCTGACAGCCTCTGTTATGTATTAAAACTGGCATTTTGGTTATTGTAAACAATTGGTGATGGGAACGATGTGACCACGGCGAGGTGCACCGGAAAAGTGATATATGCGTAATGGAGTTGGGACGCGAGACTGTTACCGTCGGGATTCTAAAATTGCAATTGGATTTTTAAAAACCGACAAGATCTCCATCGTAACCGATTAAAATTATATGAAGATTAGTATTTATTATGATTTTTTCCTACTACGTGAGTCTTACCGCACAAAAAAACCATTTTCATAACGTATCGTCTGCTTATTCTTCCGAAATCGAGAAAACCGCCGTCATGCGCGGTCGACATAAAAGAAGAGAGGAATTACGAACACATTCAATCGGTGATCGGACAGAGAAATATTTTGCTAATAATTCAACAATACAGTGTTTGCACTGACAGCGGTGGTATATCCCTCAGCCAATCAGGATCGAGATAAAAGTTTAGCGGGAGGTCAAATTTAGTTAATTTTTTATAATTAAACTTTAAACTCGATAAACACTTTTTCCCTTCATTCGTTGTCTTTTACGCCCCTTCTGAGCTTACGCATATCCACAGTATTCCCTTATAGATATTATTTTCGTATTCTTCACGTTAAACAGCTCGTGTACGCCATATTGAACCCTACGTATACGCCATCGCTTCCTTTAATTTAAGCTCTACTTTTGTAGAGTGCGAGTCATGGATTCAATACGGTTTATCCATAATAACGAATTAAGTGTCATTTTAACGAATTCGATATCTTTACATTTCAGGAGGCCGTTTCACATCGAGAATAAACAGCTGCCAATGCACGAATGGAGTGATTGACTACTCCGAACGGATCGCCTACTTCCTGACATTGATAGCGAAGGAAATCAAGCGACGTTTTTATTCTGTGAGTATTTGTTGGATTTCAAAGGAAAAGAACAAGCTTTGAGGTTGGGTTTCGATATTATCAGCAAACTTTTACAATAGCATGAATGTGAACCTCAATCTGGCCATCCATTTCAAGCATTTCATATCAGATCAAATAATTAAATGATAAAAACATACAACGGATCGTCGATGGAGGGTTTCTCATTTCTCAGGATACTTTTAAAAAGAACTCATTGGTCAGTACACATGGAATGCATGAAGTGGCAGTCTCTATCATCAGTCTCAGTTCTATCTGAAGCTTGACATTTCCTCGCTTGGTTAACTATCTGTTTGTCTTTCTTCCTCTTGGCACTTGGTCCGTCCCTCTACACTGCAGTACATCTTTGGATCAACAGAACCATTGCAGGGTAACGGAAAAGAATGACATAGGCATTAGTGTTTTTCCCTGTGAACAAGTGGAATGCTGTTCCTTTATTACCTTTTACCTTCTGTGCTGAGGTGGCAAGCTACTCCAGGTGAATGTATTTATATTAAGCGCGATTTTTGGAAATAAAATAAGACCAATTTTACAAAATTTCTGCTTAGGACGTTTATTAAGAAGGAGGAGTTGAGGTTATCCAGGAAGATGGGATGGGATTAGGCACAATGAATCAGCAGAAGCGATAGAAAGAACAGTTTGCTGTTAAAATATGACTGACGTGTTTCTATTTCTCTGAGCAAAGTTATGAAGGACATTTCATTTAAATCCACAAGAGGGTAAGCTAATTTACTGCTTAAAATTTTATTGAGAGATTGTTTATAATGCATTCCTTGCTGGAAAAATGTCCAAATTCAACACCGGTGCATTTAGCATTTGGAATAAAAATAATCTTTATACCAGTGTTTTTTAAAAGATATGCAATAAATTGGTTCGAGTGACATGTATATAATTTTACATAATTTTGCATCATTTAAATCTATGACTTTTAGAAATGGGAAGCTTGAGCAAACTTTAACATCTTTAAACAGAAATAATTTCTTTCTAGCATGTCACAAGCAGCCAACAATTGAATTACGCCCCAAGTAACATTTAGTCAAATTTCAATAAAAAGTCATACTCAGGGGTGGGTGACGGAACCACTGTTTAATCTTATTCACAGCATATGATAAATATCACTACAATTACTGACTTCAAACCATTGTTATTTAATCATACTAACAGCCTGCATCTGATCAAGACTCGAGAGCAATACAATGAACTCCTCTGTTATTCTTTCAGGATTCGGACCATGGCACCCGACCCACGTCGAGCACAGCAAACGACAAGAGGATGGGAGGAACTGCAGTACTTGGAATTTCCTACACCACCGCAAACATCTCACGAAGTTCAAATAAAGTATTTACTGAGGTACATCGCCATGAATTCAATGAGAAGTCTTTGACCATGTGTATGTAGTAGGAGAGTGCATTGGTTTAGAATAGGTGCTCAACTCAATAAGGACTTTTTTTTAATTTATGATGCCATGAGCTTCGACAATGTACTCCCGCTTGCGATGGAGAGCGTCCTCATGGAACGGATTGCAACGCTTTCTTAACTTCTTTTCGTACTGAATGAATCGATTAACCTGAGGATATGTCGGCGTGATCCTCTCAAGATATGAAGCCTATGATATTGCATTCGGTTCTCAGGTTTTCAAAGGAAGTTCCCATCATGAATGCCATCGTTTCCAAAAACTAAAATTACTTCCCAATAAGTTCTGTTGTTACGAGTGTTGCTTATCAAATTTTTTTTAAAAATTCGTTCAATGACCAATCAGAAAATAAATCGTTTGCATGCCAATATCCCCTTCGACCATTCGTTTACTTTAAGTTAGTTTTGTGACTTTTGAACGACCATGAATTCTATTAGGTTTGATCTGAGAGCAATCTTTACAAAGCCCTTCCTCCGAAGAATCTCAAATTTCTCTCAGACTGTTTTCGGAGGAACGAAGGTAGGAATCTTTACTATTGAAGCATTTCCTTCCTCCACATCCGCTATTGTAACTTCAGCTATACCTCTCCAAATCCTATCAACAATAACTCGTGCACCCCCTTGTTACCGAACTGATACTGATTGCAGGAAGCCAGTAAAGTGACGTTCTTTTGCTGACCAACATTGACCATTTCCATTTCTAACTATTTCTTAAAAGTGCATTTACTTTGAACGACATTTATGCTGTCGAGCTAGTAATCTACGTTGCCGTTAACCAAAGCTTGCTACATTTTGTTAATAAGAAACATCCTTCTGTTCTAGGTGCTTCGAACTTGGCTGCGATGTCGAAAGAGAAACCAACGTAGAGCACGGCTAGTCTTCAAGATTTGCACCAGCCGAACCGACAGACAGCGGGAAAATGTCATCAATGCGATGCGAAAAGATTCTTTTTGAGTGTTTTCTTTTTGTATTAAGTTGTGGTACTCTTGCAATAAATTTTGTCTATAAACAACTTGAATACTGTGTTTGTTCTCCACACCGCTCCCGAAATATTGTTACGAAAGGACTTTTCACCTTGGCGAGTGCGTTCATTTGCTGGTCCTTTCCTTCTCCTTCCAAGTGATAGAAACGACATTCGTATACGGAATAAGGTTTCGTGAACTCTCGTTTCATCTTCTGATCAAGTAAACCTTACTTGCACGCGAATTTTATCAACAACCTTACGTCAATCTCCCCTTCCTCGACCGGCTTGGGAAATTATCGTCAGCTCCTAAATTAAAGCCTCATTTTATTATTCTTTATTTTATTTGGTCCCCTCCTTTCATCACTTACTGTCGAGTTTAGCCAACTTCTGCGGACTTTACTTCTCGTAGACACCAACTACTTGAAATCATCTCTGTTTAATCTCGTTCGCATCCACGGTAACGAACGATGCCCGGAATAAGTCTCGCCGCGATGACGAGACCTGAACGATATTTTGGCTTAATAACACGATGCGAATAGAAAGAGAGTTTGAAAATATATAGAAGGTCCCTCAGTTCATCTGATCGTACGCTTCGGAAGCTTTTACGAAAAGTGGATGAATATCGGCCTTCATCGTCTGGAATTTGTTCTCAACTGCATCCCGAAAGAGGGCGACTTATTCCTGCACGTTTCGCTTCAGTTGGCGGGTTCTCGTGCGAGAGAAGGTAGTGAACGTAGCTTGCGAAGCCTTTTCCGTTGTGTTTGGAAACAATCGTCGAGCAGAGGAATGCTGAGGATACCTCTTGGATCAGGTGATCGTGACCAAACTCGTGTGATAAGTGGAAATCGGAGATAAATGGAGGGTTCGTTGTGGACAGGCGAAGCAGAAGAGCTTGGAGTGAGAGCGCGGATTTCGTGGAAGGTAAGTCCCATTGGAAAGCTTTTCGAACGCCCTGCTCGCAAATATTGGCTTCGAGAATTTCCCCTGCTCTTGTTTACAAATGACGAATACCTACATTCCACTTCGTCCTCCCGAGACAATGATATTCAGACGATAGCTTTCCTCCCTTGAATCATGCCTATGGACCTTAACAATATTGTGGAATTTCACTGATTAATCGGGAATCCGAAGCGATTTCTGTTGACAGATCACTCCGTGGTGGATTCATGTTTCGAATTGGGATTCTGACAGCCTCTGTTATGTATTAAAACTGGCATTTTGGTTATTGTAAACAATTGGTGATGGGAACGATGTGACCACGGCGAGGTGCACCGGAAAAGTGATATATGCGTAATGGAGTTGGGACGCGAGACTGTTACCGTCGGGATTCTAAAATTGCAATTGGATTTTTAAAAACCGACAAGATCTCCATCGTAACCGATTAAAATTATATGAAGATTAGTATTTATTATGATTTTTTCCTACTACGTGAGTCTTACCGCACAAAAAAACCATTTTCATAACGTATCGTCTGCTTATTCTTCCGAAATCGAGAAAACCGCCGTCATGCGCGGTCGACATAAAAGAAGAGAGGAATTACGAACACATTCAATCGGTGATCGGACAGAGAAATATTTTGCTAATAATTCAACAATACAGTGTTTGCACTGACAGCGGTGGTATATCCCTCAGCCAATCAGGATCGAGATAAAAGTTTAGCGGGAGGTCAAATTTAGTTAATTTTTTATAATTAAACTTTAAACTCGATAAACACTTTTTCCCTTCATTCGTTGTCTTTTACGCCCCTTCTGAGCTTACGCATATCCACAGTATTCCCTTATAGATATTATTTTCGTATTCTTCACGTTAAACAGCTCGTGTACGCCATATTGAACCCTACGTATACGCCATCGCTTCCTTTAATTTAAGCTCTACTTTTGTAGAGTGCGAGTCATGGATTCAATACGGTTTATCCATAATAACGAATTAAGTATCATTTTAACGAATTCGATATCTTTACATTTCAGGAGGCCGTTTCACATCGAGAATAAACAGCTGCCAATGCACGAATGGAGTGATTGACTACTCCGAACGGATCGCCTACTTCCTGACATTGATAGCGAAGGAAATCAAGCGACGTTTTTATTCTGTGAGTATTTGTTGGATTTCAAAGGAAAAGAACAAGCTTTGAGGTTGGGTTTCGATATTATCAGCAAACTTTTACAATAGCATGAATGTGAGCCTCAATCTGGCCATCCATTTCAAGCATTTCATATCAGATCAAATAATTAAATGATAAAAACATACAACGGATCGTCGATGGAGGGTTTCTCATTTCTCAGGATACTTTTAAAAAGAACTCATTGGTCAGTACACATGGAATGCATGAAGTGGCAGTCTCTATCATCAGTCTCAGTTCTATCTGAAGCTTGACATTTCCTCGCTTGGTTAGCTATCTGTTTGTCTTTCTTCCTCTTGGCACTTGGTCCGTCCCTCTACACTGCAGTATATCTTTGGATCAACAGAACCATTGCAGGGTAACGGAAAAGAATGACATAGGCATTAGTGTTTTTCCCTGTGAACAAGTGGAATGCTGTTCCTTTATTACCTTTTACCTTCTGTGCTGAGGTGGCAAGCTACTCCAGGTGAATGTATTTATATTAAGCGCGATTTTTGGAAATAAAATAAGACCAATTTTACAAAATTTCTGCTTAGGACGTTTATTAAGAAGGGGGAGTTGAGGTTATCCAGGAAGATGGGATGGGATTAGGCACAATGAATCAGCAGAAGCGATAGAAAGAACAGTTTGCTGTTAAAATATGACTGACGTGTTTCTATTTCTCTGAGCAAAGTTATGAAGGACATTTCATTTAAATCCACAAGAGGGTAAGCTAATTTACTGCTTAAAATTTTATTGAGAGATTGTTTATAATGCATTCCTTGCTGGAAAAATGTCCAAATTCAACACCGGTGCATTTAGCATTTGGAATAAAAATAATCTTTATACCAGTGTTTTTTAAAAGATATGCAATAAATTGGTTCGAGTGACATGTATATAATTTTACATAATTTTGCATCATTTAAATCTATGATTTTTAGAAATGGGAAGCTTGAGCAAACTTTAACATCTTTAAACAGAAATAATTTCTTTCTAGCATGTCACAAGCAGCCAACGATTGAATTACGCCCCAAGTAACATTTAGTCAAATTTCAATAAAAAGTCATACTCAGGGGTGGGTGACGGAACCACGGTTTGATCTTTTTCACAGCATATGATAAATATCACTACAATTACTGACTTCAAACCATTGTTATTTAATTATACTAACAGCCTGCATCTGATCAAGACTCGAGAGCAATACAGTGAACTCCTCTGTTATTCTTTCAGGATTCGGAACATGGCACCCGACCCACGTCGAGCACAGCAAACGACAAGAGGAACTGCAGTACTTGGAATTTCCTACACCACCGCAAACATCTCACGAAGTTCAAATGAAGTATTTACTGAGGTACATCGCCATGAATTCAATGAGAAGTCTTTGACCATGTGTATGTAGTAGGAGAGTGCATTGGTTTAGAATAGGTGCTCAACTCAATAAGGACTTTTTTTTAATTTATGATGCCATGAGCTTCGACAATGTACTCCCGCTTGCAATGGAGAGCGTCCTCATGGAACGGATTGCAACGCTTTCTTAACTTCTTTTCGTACTGAATGAATTGATTAACCTGAGGATATGTCGGCGTGATCCTCTCAAGATATGAAGCCTATGATATTGCATTCGGTTCTCAGGTTTTCAAAGGAAGTTCCCATCATGAATGCCATCGTTTCCAAAAACTAAAATTACTTCCCAATAAGTTCTGTTTTTACGAGTGTTGCTTATCAAATTTTTTTAAAAAATTCGTTCAATGACCAATCAGAAAATAAATCGTTTGCATGCCAATATCCCCTTCGACCATTCGTTTACTTTAAGTTAGTTTTGTGACTTTTGAACGACCATGAATTCTATTAGGTTTGATCTGAGAGCAATCTTTACAAAGCCCTTCCTCCGAAGAATCTCAAATTTCTCTCAGACTGTTTTCGGAGGAACGAAGGTAGGAATCTTTACTATTGAAGCATTTCCTTCCTCCACATCCGCTATTGTAACTTCAGCTATACCTCTCCAAATCCTATCAACAATAACTCGTGCACCCCCTTGTTACCGAACTGATACTGATTGCAGGAAGCCAGTAAAGTGACGTTCTTTTGCTGACCAACATTGACCATTTCCATTTCTAACTATTTCTTAAAAGTGCATTTACTTTGAACGACATTTATGCTGTCGAGCTAGTAATCTACGTTGCCGTTAACCAAAGCTTGCTACATTTTGTTAATAAGAAACATCCTTCTGTTCTAGGTGCTTCGAACTTGGCTGCGATGTCGAAAGAGAAACCAACGTAGAGCACGGCTAGTCTTCAAGATTTGCACCAGCCGAACCGACAGACAGCGGGAAAATGTCATCAATGCGATGCGAAAAGATTCTTTTTGAGTGTTTTCTTTTTGTATTAAGTTGTGGTACTCTTGCAATAAATTTTGTCTATAAACAACTTGAATACTGTGTTTGTTCTCCACACCGCTCCCGAAATATTGTTACGAAAGGACTTTTCACCTTGGCGAGTGCGTTCATTTGCTGGTCCTTTCCTTCTCCTTCCAAGTGATAGAAACGACATTCGTATACGGAATAAGGTTTCGTGAACTCTCGTTTCATCTTCTGATCAAGTAAACCTTACTTGCACGCGAATTTTATCAACAACCTTACGTCAATCTCCCCTTCCTCGACCGGCTTGGGAAATTATCGTCAGCTCCTAAATTAAAGCCTCATTTTATTATTCTTTATTTTATTTGGTCCCCTCCTTTCATCACTTACTGTCGAGTTTAGCCAACTTCTGCGGACTTTACTTCTCGTAGACACCAACTACTTGAAATCATCTCTGTTTAATCTCGTTCGCATCCACGGTAACGAACGATGCCCGGAATAAGTCTCGCCGCGATGACGAGAGCTGAACGATATTTTGGCTTAATAACACGATGCGAATAGAAAGAGAGTTTGAAAATATATAGAAGGTCCCTCAGTTCATCTGATCGTACGCTTCGGAAGCTTTTACGAAAAGTGGATGAATATCGGCCTTCATCGTCTGGAATTTGTTCTCAACTGCATCCCGAAAGAGGGCGACTTATTCCTGCACGTTTCGCTTCAGTTGGCGGGTTCTCGTGCGAGAGAAGGTAGTGAACGTAGCTTGCGAAGCCTTTTCCGTTGTGTTTGGAAACAATCGTCGAGCAGAGGAATGCTGAGGATACCTCTTGGATCAGGTGATCGTGACCAAACTCGTGTGATAAGTGGAAATCGGAGATAAATGGAGGGTTCGTTGTGGACAGGCGAAGCAGAAGAGCTTGGAGTGAGAGCGCGGATTTCGTGGAAGGTAAGTCCCATTGGAAAGCTTTTCGAACGCCCTGCTCGCAAATATTGGCTTCGAGAATTTCACCTGCTCTTGTTTACAAATGACGAATACCTACATTCCACTTCGTCCTCCCGAGACAATGATATTCAGACGATAGCTTTCCTCCCTTGAATCATGCCTATGGACCTTAACAATATTGTGGAATTTCACTGATTAATCGGGAATCCGAAGCGATTTCTGTTGACAGATCACTCCGTGGTGGATTCATGTTTCGAATTGGGATTCTGACAGCCTCTGTTATGTATTAAAACTTGCATTTTGGTTATTGTAAACAATTGGTGATGGGAACGATGTGACCACGGCGAGGTGCACCGGAAAAGTGATATATGCGTAATGGAGTTGGGACGCGAGACTGTTACCGTCGGGATTCTAAAATTGCAATTGGATTTTTAAAAACCGACAAGATCTCCATCGTAACCGATTAAAATTATATGAAGATTAGTATTTATTATGATTTTTTCCTACTACGTGAGTCTTACCGCACAAAAAAACCATTTTCATAACGTATCGTCTGCTTATTCTTCCGAAATCGAGAAAACCGCCGTCATGCGTGGTCGACATAAAAGAAGAGAGGAATTGCGAACACATTCAATCGGTGATCGGACAGAGAAATATTTTGCTAATAATTCAACAATACAGTGTTTGCACTGACAGCGGTGGTATATCCCTCAGCCAATCAGGATCGAGATAAAAGTTTAGCGGGAGGTCAAATTTAGTTAATTTTTTATAATTAAACTTTAAACTCGATAAACACTTTTTCCCTTCATTCGTTGTCTTTTACGCCCCTTCTGAGCTTACGCATATCCACAGTATTCCCTTATAGATATTATTTTCGTATTCTTCACGTTAAACAGCTCGTGTACGCCATATTGAACCCTACGTATACGCCATCGCTTCCTTTAATTTAAGCTCTACTTTTGTAGAGTGCGAGTCATGGATTCAATACGGTTTATCCATAATAACGAATTAAGTATCATTTTAACGAATTCGATATCTTTACATTTCAGGAGGCCGTTTCACATCGAGAATAAACAGCTGCCAATGCACGAATGGAGTGATTGACTACTCCGAACGGATCGCCTACTTCCTGACATTGATAGCGAAGGAAATCAAGCGACGTTTTTATTCTGTGAGTATTTGTTGGATTTCAAAGGAAAAGAACAAGCTTTGAGGTTGGGTTTCGATATTATCAGCAAACTTTTACAATAGCATGAATGTGAGCCTCAATCTGGCCATCCATTTCAAGCATTTCATATCAGATCAAATAATTAAATGATAAAAACATACAACGGATCGTCGATGGAGGGTTTCTCATTTCTCAGGATACTTTTAAAAAGAACTCATTGGTCAGTACACATGGAATGCATGAAGTGGCAGTCTCTATCATCAGTCTCAGTTCTATCTGAAGCTTGACATTTCCTCGCTTGGTTAGCTATCTGTTTGTCTTTCTTCCTCTTGGCACTTGGTCCGTCCCTCTACACTGCAGTATATCTTTGGATCAACAGAACCATTGCAGGGTAACGGAAAAGAATGACATAGGCATTAGTGTTTTTCCCTGTGAACAAGTGGAATGCTGTTCCTTTATTACCTTTTACCTTCTGTGCTGAGGTGGCAAGCTACTCCAGGTGAATGTATTTATATTAAGCGCGATTTTTGGAAATAAAATAAGACCAATTTTACAAAATTTCTGCTTAGGACGTTTATTAAGAAGGGGGAGTTGAGGTTATCCAGGAAGATGGGATGGGATTAGGCACAATGAATCAGCAGAAGCGATAGAAAGAACAGTTTGCTGTTAAAATATGACTGACGTGTTTCTATTTCTCTGAGCAAAGTTATGAAGGACATTTCATTTAAATCCACAAGAGGGTAAGCTAATTTACTGCTTAAAATTTTATTGAGAGATTGTTTATAATGCATTCCTTGCTGGAAAAATGTCCAAATTCAACACCGGTGCATTTAGCATTTGGAATAAAAATAATCTTTATACCAGTGTTTTTTAAAAGATATGCAATAAATTGGTTCGAGTGACATGTATATAATTTTACATAATTTTGCATCATTTAAATCTATGACTTTTAGAAATGGGAAGCTTGAGCAAACTTTAACATCTTTAAACAGAAATAATTTCTTTCTAGCATGTCACAAGCAGCCAACGATTGAATTACGCCCCAAGTAACATTTAGTCAAATTTCAATAAAAAGTCATACTCAGGGGTGGGTGACGGAACCACGGTTTGATCTTTTTCACAGCATATGATAAATATCACTACAATTACTGACTTCAAACCATTGTTATTTAATTATACTAACAGCCTGCATCTGATCAAGACTCGAGAGCAATACAGTGAACTCCTCTGTTATTCTTTCAGGATTCGGAACATGGCACCCGACCCACGTCGAGCACAGCAAACGACAAGAGGAACTGCAGTACTTGGAATTTCCTACACCACCGCAAACATCTCACGAAGTTCAAATGAAGTATTTACTGAGGTACATCGCCATGAATTCAATGAGAAGTCTTTGACCATGTGTATGTAGTAGGAGAGTGCATTGGTTTAGAATAGGTGCTCAACTCAATAAGGACTTTTTTTTAATTTATGATGCCATGAGCTTCGACAATGTACTCCCGCTTGCAATGGAGAGCGTCCTCATGGAACGGATTGCAACGCTTTCTTAACTTCTTTTCGTACTGAATGAATTGATTAACCTGAGGATATGTCGGCGTGATCCTCTCAAGATATGAAGCCTATGATATTGCATTCGGTTCTCAGGTTTTCAAAGGAAGTTCCCATCATGAATGCCATCGTTTCCAAAAACTAAAATTACTTCCCAATAAGTTCTGTTTTTACGAGTGTTGCTTATCAAATTTTTTTAAAAAATTCGTTCAATGACCAATCAGAAAATAAATCGTTTGCATGCCAATATCCCCTTCGACCATTCGTTTACTTTAAGTTAGTTTTGTGACTTTTGAACGACCATGAATTCTATTAGGTTTGATCTGAGAGCAATCTTTACAAAGCCCTTCCTCCGAAGAATCTCAAATTTCTCTCAGACTGTTTTCGGAGGAACGAAGGTAGGAATCTTTACTATTGAAGCATTTCCTTCCTCCACATCCGCTATTGTAACTTCAGCTATACCTCTCCAAATCCTATCAACAATAACTCCTGCACCCCCTTGTTACCGAACTGATACTGATTGCAGGAAGCCAGTAAAGTGACGTTCTTTTGCTGACCAACATTGACCATTTCCATTTCTAACTATTTCTTAAAAGTGCATTTACTTTGAACGACATTTATGCTGTCGAGCTAGTAATCTACGTTGCCGTTAACCAAAGCTTGCTACATTTTGTTAATAAGAAACATCCTTCTGTTCTAGGTGCTTCGAACTTGGCTGCGATGTCGAAAGAGAAACCAACGTAGAGCACGGCTAGTCTTCAAGATTTGCACCAGCCGAACCGACAGACAGCGGGAAAATGTCATCAATGCGATGCGAAAAGATTCTTTTTGAGTGTTTTCTTTTTGTATTAAGTTGTGGTACTCTTGCAATAAATTTTGTCTATAAACAACTTGAATACTGTGTTTGTTCTCCACACCGCTCCCGAAATATTGTTACGAAAGGACTTTTCACCTTGGCGAGTGCGTTCATTTGCTGGTCCTTTCCTTCTCCTTCCAAGTGATAGAAACGACATTCGTATACGGAATAAGGTTTCGTGAACTCTCGTTTCATCTTCTGATCAAGTAAACCTTACTTGCACGCGAATTTTATCAACAACCTTACGTGAATCTCCCCTTCCTCGACCGGCTTGGGAAATTATCGTCAGCTCCTAAATTAAAGCCTCATTTTATTATTCTTTATTTTATTTGGTCCCCTCCTTTCATCACTTACTGTCGAGTTTAGCCAACTTCTGCGGACTTTACTTCTCGTAGACACCAACTACTTGAAATCATCTCTGTTTAATCTCGTTCGCATCCACGGTAACGAACGATGCCCGGAATAAGTCTCGCCGCGATGACGAGACCTGAACGATATTTTGGCTTAATAACACGATGCGAATAGAAAGAGAGTTTGAAAATATATAGAAGGTCCCTCAGTTCATCTGATCGTACGCTTCGGAAGCTTTTACGAAAAGTGGATGAATATCGGCCTTCATCGTCTGGAATTTGTTCTCAACTGCATCCCGAAAGAGGGCGACTTATTCCTGCACGTTTCGCTTCAGTTGGCGGGTTCTCGTGCGAGAGAAGGTAGTGAACGTAGCTTGCGAAGCCTTTTCCGTTGTGTTTGGAAACAATCGTCGAGCAGAGGAATGCTGAGGATACCTCTTGGATCAGGTGATCGTGACCAAACTCGTGTGATAAGTGGAAATCGGAGATAAATGGAGGGTTCGTTGTGGACAGGCGAAGCAGAAGAGCTTGGAGTGAGAGCGCGGATTTCGTGGAAGGTAAGTCCCATTGGAAAGCTTTTCGAACGCCCTGCTCGCAAATATTGGCTTCGAGAATTTCACCTGCTCTTGTTTACAAATGACGAATACCTACATTCCACTTCGTCCTCCCGAGACAATGATATTCAGACGATAGCTTTCCTCCCTTGAATCATGCCTATGGACCTTAACAATATTGTGGAATTTCACTGATTAATCGGGAATCCGAAGCGATTTCTGTTGACAGATCACTCCGTGGTGGATTCATGTTTCGAATTGGGATTCTGACAGCCTCTGTTATGTATTAAAACTGGCATTTTGGTTATTGTAAACAATTGGTGATGGGAACGATGTGACCACGGCGAGGTGCACCGGAAAAGTGATATATGCGTAATGGAGTTGGGACGCGAGACTGTTACCGTCGGGATTCTAAAATTGCAATTGGATTTTTAAAAACCGACAAGATCTCCATCGTAACCGATTAAAATTATATGAAGATTAGTATTTATTATGATTTTTTCCTACTACGTGAGTCTTACCGCACAAAAAAACCATTTTCATAACGTATCGTCTGCTTATTCTTCCGAAATCGAGAAAACCGCCGTCATGCGCGGTCGACATAAAAGAAGAGAGGAATTACGAACACATTCAATCGGTGATCGGACAGAGAAATATTTTGCTAATAATTCAACAATACAGTGTTTGCACTGACAGCGGTGGTATATCCCTCAGCCAATCAGGATCGAGATAAAAGTTTAGCGGGAGGTCAAATTTAGTTAATTTTTTATAATTAAACTTTAAACTCGATAAACACTTTTTCCCTTCATTCGTTGTCTTTTACGCCCCTTCTGAGCTTACGCATATCCACAGTATTCCCTTATAGATATTATTTTCGTATTCTTCACGTTAAACAGCTCGTGTACGCCATATTGAACCCTACGTATACGCCATCGCTTCCTTTAATTTAAGCTCTACTTTTGTAGAGTGCGAGTCATGGATTCAATACGGTTTATCCATAATAACGAATTAAGTATCATTTTAACGAATTCGATATCTTTACATTTCAGGAGGCCGTTTCACATCGAGAATAAACAGCTGCCAATGCACGAATGGAGTGATTGACTACTCCGAACGGATCGCCTACTTCCTGACATTGATAGCGAAGGAAATCAAGCGACGTTTTTATTCTGTGAGTATTTGTCGGATTTCAAAGGAAAAGAACAAGCTTTGAGGTTGGGTTTCGATATTATCAGCAAACTTTTACAATAGCATGAATGTGAGCCTCAATCTGGCCATCCATTTCAAGCATTTCATATCAGATCAAATAATTAAATGATAAAAACATACAACGGATCGTCGATGGAGGGTTTCTCATTTCTCAGGATACTTTTAAAAAGAACTCATTGGTCAGTACACATGGAATGCATGAAGTGGCAGTCTCTATCATCAGTCTCAGTTCTATCTGAAGCTTGACATTTCCTCGCTTGGTTAGCTATCTGTTTGTCTTTCTTCCTCTTGGCACTTGGTCCGTCCCTCTACACTGCAGTATATCTTTGGATCAACAGAACCATTGCAGGGTAACGGAAAAGAATGACATAGGCATTAGTGTTTTTCCCTGTGAACAAGTGGAATGCTGTTCCTTTATTACCTTTTACCTTCTGTGCTGAGGTGGCAAGCTACTCCAGGTGAATGTATTTATATTAAGCGCGATTTTTGGAAATAAAATAAGACCAATTTTACAAAATTTCTGCTTAGGACGTTTATTAAGAAGGGGGAGTTGAGGTTATCCAGGAAGATGGGATGGGATTAGGCACAATGAATCAGCAGAAGCGATAGAAAGAACAGTTTGCTGTTAAAATATGACTGACGTGTTTCTATTTCTCTGAGCAAAGTTATGAAGGACATTTCATTTAAATCCACAAGAGGGTAAGCTAATTTACTGCTTAAAATTTTATTGAGAGATTGTTTATAATGCATTCCTTGCTGGAAAAATGTCCAAATTCAACACCGGTGCATTTAGCATTTGGAATAAAAATAATCTTTATACCAGTGTTTTTTAAAAGATATGCAATAAATTGGTTCGAGTGACATGTATATAATTTTACATAATTTTGCATCATTTAAATCTATGACTTTTAGAAATGGGAAGCTTGAGCAAACTTTAACATCTTTAAACAGAAATAATTTCTTTCTAGCATGTCACAAGCAGCCAACGATTGAATTACGCCCCAAGTAACATTTAGTCAAATTTCAATAAAAAGTCATACTCAGGGGTGGGTGACGGAACCACGGTTTGATCTTTTTCACAGCATATGATAAATATCACTACAATTACTGACTTCAAACCATTGTTATTTAATTATACTAACAGCCTGCATCTGATCAAGACTCGAGAGCAATACAGTGAACTCCTCTGTTATTCTTTCAGGATTCGGAACATGGCACCCGACCCACGTCGAGCACAGCAAACGACAAGAGGAACTGCAGTACTTGGAATTTCCTACACCACCGCAAACATCTCACGAAGTTCAAATGAAGTATTTACTGAGGTACATCGCCATGAATTCAATGAGAAGTCTTTGACCATGTGTATGTAGTAGGAGAGTGCATTGGTTTAGAATAGGTGCTCAACTCAATAAGGACTTTTTTTTAATTTATGATGCCATGAGCTTCGACAATGTACTCCCGCTTGCAATGGAGAGCGTCCTCATGGAACGGATTGCAACGCTTTCTTAACTTCTTTTCGTACTGAATGAATTGATTAACCTGAGGATATGTCGGCGTGATCCTCTCAAGATATGAAGCCTATGATATTGCATTCGGTTCTCAGGTTTTCAAAGGAAGTTCCCATCATGAATGCCATCGTTTCCAAAAACTAAAATTACTTCCCAATAAGTTCTGTTTTTACGAGTGTTGCTTATCAAATTTTTTTAAAAAATTCGTTCAATGACCAATCAGAAAATAAATCGTTTGCATGCCAATATCCCCTTCGACCATTCGTTTACTTTAAGTTAGTTTTGTGACTTTTGAACGACCATGAATTCTATTAGGTTTGATCTGAGAGCAATCTTTACAAAGCCCTTCCTCCGAAGAATCTCAAATTTCTCTCAGACTGTTTTCGGAGGAACGAAGGTAGGAATCTTTACTATTGAAGCATTTCCTTCCTCCACATCCGCTATTGTAACTTCAGCTATACCTCTCCAAATCCTATCAACAATAACTCGTGCACCCCCTTGTTACCGAACTGATACTGATTGCAGGAAGCCAGTAAAGTGACGTTCTTTTGCTGACCAACATTGACCATTTCCATTTCTAACTATTTCTTAAAAGTGCATTTACTTTGAACGACATTTATGCTGTCGAGCTAGTAATCTACGTTGCCGTTAACCAAAGCTTGCTACATTTTGTTAATAAGAAACATCCTTCTGTTCTAGGTGCTTCGAACTTGGCTGCGATGTCGAAAGAGAAACCAACGTAGAGCACGGCTAGTCTTCAAGATTTGCACCAGCCGAACCGACAGACAGCGGGAAAATGTCATCAATGCGATGCGAAAAGATTCTTTTTGAGTGTTTTCTTTTTGTATTAAGTTGTGGTACTCTTGCAATAAATTTTGTCTATAAACAACTTGAATACTGTGTTTGTTCTCCACACCGCTCCCGAAATATTGTTACGAAAGGACTTTTCACCTTGGCGAGTGCGTTCATTTGCTGGTCCTTTCCTTCTCCTTCCAAGTGATAGAAACGACATTCGTATACGGAATAAGGTTTCGTGAACTCTCGTTTCATCTTCTGATCAAGTAAACCTTACTTGCACGCGAATTTTATCAACAACCTTACGTCAATCTCCCCTTCCTCGACCGGCTTGGGAAATTATCGTCAGCTCCTAAATTAAAGCCTCATTTTATTATTCTTTATTTTATTTGGTCCCCTCCTTTCATCACTTACTGTCGAGTTCAGCCAACTTCTGCGGACTTTACTTCTCGTAGACACCAACTACTTGAAATCATCTCTGTTTAATCTCGTTCGCATCCACGGTAACGAACGATGCCCGGAATAAGTCTCGCCGCGATGACGAGACCTGAACGATATTTTGGCTTAATAACACGATGCGAATAGAAAGAGAGTTTGAAAATATATAGAAGGTCCCTCAGTTCATCTGATCGTACGCTTCGGAAGCTTTTACGAAAAGTGGATGAATATCGGCCTTCATCGTCTGGAATTTGTTCTCAACTGCATCCCGAAAGAGGGCGACTTATTCCTGCACGTTTCGCTTCAGTTGGCGGGTTCTCGTGCGAGAGAAGGTAGTGAACGTAGCTTGCGAAGCCTTTTCCGTTGTGTTTGGAAACAATCGTCGAGCAGAGGAATGCTGAGGATACCTCTTGGATCAGGTGATCGTGACCAAACTCGTGTGATAAGTGGAAATCGGAGATAAATGGAGGGTTCGTTGTGGACAGGCGAAGCAGAAGAGCTTGGAGTGAGAGCGCGGATTTCGTGGAAGGTAAGTCCCATTGGAAAGCTTTTCGAACGCCCTGCTCGCAAATATTGGCTTCGAGAATTTCACCTGCTCTTGTTTACAAATGACGAATACCTACATTCCACTTCGTCCTCCCGAGACAATGATATTCAGACGATAGCTTTCCTCCCTTGAATCATGCCTATGGACCTTAACAATATTGTGGAATTTCACTGATTAATCGGGAATCCGAAGCGATTTCTGTTGACAGATCACTCCGTGGTGGATTCATGTTTCGAATTGGGATTCTGACAGCCTCTGTTATGTATTAAAACTGGCATTTTGGTTATTGTAAACAATTGGTGATGGGAACGATGTGACCACGGCGAGGTGCACCGGAAAAGTGATATATGCGTAATGGAGTTGGGACGCGAGACTGTTACCGTCGGGATTCTAAAATTGCAATTGGATTTTTAAAAACCGACAAGATCTCCATCGTAACCGATTAAAATTATATGAAGATTAGTATTTATTATGATTTTTTCCTACTACGTGAGTCTTACCGCACAAAAAAACCATTTTCATAACGTATCGTCTGCTTATTCTTCCGAAATCGAGAAAACCGCCGTCATGCGCGGTCGACATAAAAGAAGAGAGGAATTACGAACACATTCAATCGGTGATCGGACAGAGAAATATTTTGCTAATAATTCAACAATACAGTGTTTGCACTGACAGCGGTGGTATATCCCTCAGCCAATCAGGATCGAGATAAAAGTTTAGCGGGAGGTCAAATTTAGTTAATTTTTTATAATTAAACTTTAAACTCGATAAACACTTTTTCCCTTCATTCGTTGTCTTTTACGCCCCTTCTGAGCTTACGCATATCCACAGTATTCCCTTATAGATATTATTTTCGTATTCTTCACGTTAAACAGCTCGTGTACGCCATATTGAACCCTACGTATACGCCATCGCTTCCTTTAATTTAAGCTCTACTTTTGTAGAGTGCGAGTCATGGATTCAATACGGTTTATCCATAATAACGAATTAAGTATCATTTTAACGAATTCGATATCTTTACATTTCAGGAGGCCGTTTCACATCGAGAATAAACAGCTGCCAATGCACGAATGGAGTGATTGACTACTCCGAACGGATCGCCTACTTCCTGACATTGATAGCGAAGGAAATCAAGCGACGTTTTTATTCTGTGAGTATTTGTCGGATTTCAAAGGAAAAGAACAAGCTTTGAGGTTGGGTTTCGATATTATCAGCAAACTTTTACAATAGCATGAATGTGAGCCTCAATCTGGCCATCCATTTCAAGCATTTCATATCAGATCAAATAATTAAATGATAAAAACATACAACGGATCGTCGATGGAGGGTTTCTCATTTCTCAGGATACTTTTAAAAAGAACTCATTGGTCAGTACACATGGAATGCATGAAGTGGCAGTCTCTATCATCAGTCTCAGTTCTATCTGAAGCTTGACATTTCCTCGCTTGGTTAGCTATCTGTTTGTCTTTCTTCCTCTTGGCACTTGGTCCGTCCCTCTACACTGCAGTACATCTTTGGATCAACAGAACCATTGCAGGGTAACGGAAAAGAATGACATAGGCATTAGTGTTTTTCCCTGTGAACAAGTGGAATGCTGTTCCTTTATTACCTTTTACCTTCTGTGCTGAGGTGGCAAGCTACTCCAGGTGAATGTATTTATATTAAGCGCGATTTTTGGAAATAAAATAAGACCAATTTTACAAAATTTCTGCTTAGGACGTTTATTAAGAAGGAGGAGTTGAGGTTATCCAGGAAGATGGGATGGGATTAGGCACAATGAATCAGCAGAAGCGATAGAAAGAACAGTTTGCTGTTAAAATATGACTGACGTGTTTCTATTTCTCTGAGCAAAGTTATGAAGGACATTTCATTTAAATCCACAAGAGGGTAAGCTAATTTACTGCTTAAAATTTTTTTGAGAGATTGTTTATAATGCATTCCTTGCTGGAAAAATGTCCAAATTCAACACCGGTGCATTTAGCATTTGGAATAAAAATAATCTTTATACCAGTGTTTTTTAAAAGATATGCAATAAATTGGTTCGAGTGACATGTATATAATTTTACATAATTTTGCATCATTTAAATCTATGACTTTTAGAAATGGGAAGCTTGAGCAAACTTTAACATCTTTAAACAGAAATAATTTCTTTCTAGCATGTCACAAGCAGCCAACGATTGAATTACGCCCCAAGTAACATTTAGTCAAATTTCAATAAAAAGTCATACTCAGGGGTGGGTGACGGAACCACGGTTTGATCTTTTTCACAGCATATGATAAATATCACTACAATTACTGACTTCAAACCATTGTTATTTAATTATACTAACAGCCTGCATCTGATCAAGACTCGAGAGCAATACAGTGAACTCCTCTGTTATTCTTTCAGGATTCGGAACATGGCACCCGACCCACGTCGAGCACAGCAAACGACAAGAGGAACTGCAGTACTTGGAATTTCCTACACCACCGCAAACATCTCACGAAGTTCAAATGAAGTATTTACTGAGGTACATCGCCATGAATTCAATGAGAAGTCTTTGACCATGTGTATGTAGTAGGAGAGTGCATTGGTTTAGAATAGGTGCTCAACTCAATAAGGACTTTTTTTTAATTTATGATGCCATGAGCTTCGACAATGTACTCCCGCTTGCAATGGAGAGCGTCCTCATGGAACGGATTGCAACGCTTTCTTAACTTCTTTTCGTACTGAATGAATTGATTAACCTGAGGATATGTCGGCGTGATCCTCTCAAGATATGAAGCCTATGATATTGCATTCGGTTCTCAGGTTTTCAAAGGAAGTTCCCATCATGAATGCCATCGTTTCCAAAAACTAAAATTACTTCCCAATAAGTTCTGTTTTTACGAGTGTTGCTTATCAAATTTTTTTAAAAAATTCGTTCAATGACCAATCAGAAAATAAATCGTTTGCATGCCAATATCCCCTTCGACCATTCGTTTACTTTAAGTTAGTTTTGTGACTTTTGAACGACCATGAATTCTATTAGGTTTGATCTGAGAGCAATCTTTACAAAGCCCTTCCTCCGAAGAATCTCAAATTTCTCTCAGACTGTTTTCGGAGGAACGAAGGTTAGGAATCTTTACTATTGAAGCATTTCCTTCCTCCACATCCGCTATTGTAACTTCAGCTATACCTCTCCAAATCCTATCAACAATAACTCGTGCACCCCCTTGTTACCGAACTGATACTGATTGCAGGAAGCCAGTAAAGTGACGTTCTTTTGCTGACCAACATTGACCATTTCCATTTCTAACTATTTCTTAAAAGTGCATTTACTTTGAACGACATTTATGCTGTCGAGCTAGTAATCTACGTTGCCGTTAACCAAAGCTTGCTACATTTTGTTAATAAGAAACATCCTTCTGTTCTAGGTGCTTCGAACTTGGCTGCGATGTCGAAAGAGAAACCAACGTAGAGCACGGCTAGTCTTCAAGATTTGCACCAGCCGAACCGACAGACAGCGGGAAAATGTCATCAATGCGATGCGAAAAGATTCTTTTTGAGTGTTTTCTTTTTGTATTAAGTTGTGGTACTCTTGCAATAAATTTTGTCTATAAACAACTTGAATACTGTGTTTGTTCTCCACACCGCTCCCGAAATATTGTTACGAAAGGACTTTTCACCTTGGCGAGTGCGTTCATTTGCTGGTCCTTTCCTTCTCCTTCCAAGTGATAGAAACGACATTCGTATACGGAATAAGGTTTCGTGAACTCTCGTTTCATCTTCTGATCAAGTAAAGCTTACTTGCACGCGAATTTTATCAACAACCTTACGTCAATCTCCCCTTCCTCGACCGGCTTGGGAAATTATCGTCAGCTCCTAAATTAAAGCCTCATTTTATTATTCTTTATTTTATTTGGTCCCCTCCTTTCATCACTTACTGTCGAGTTTAGCCAACTTCTGCGGACTTTACTTCTCGTAGACACCAACTACTTGAAATCATCTCTGTTTAATCTCGTTCGCATCCACGGTAACGAACGATGCCCGGAATAAGTCTCGCCGCGATGACGAGACCTGAACGATATTTTGGCTTAATAACACGATGCGAATAGAAAGAGAGTTTGAAAATATATAGAAGGTCCCTCAGTTCATCTGATCGTACGCTTCGGAAGCTTTTACGAAAAGTGGATGAATATCGGCCTTCATCGTCTGGAATTTGTTCTCAACTGCATCCCGAAAGAGGGCGACTTATTCCTGCACGTTTCGCTTCAGTTGGCGGGTTCTCGTGCGAGAGAAGGTAGTGAACGTAGCTTGCGAAGCCTTTTCCGTTGTGTTTGGAAACAATCGTCGAGCAGAGGAATGCTGAGGATACCTCTTGGATCAGGTGATCGTGACCAAACTCGTGTGATAAGTGGAAATCGGAGATAAATGGAGGGTTCGTTGTGGACAGGCGAAGCAGAAGAGCTTGGAGTGAGAGCGCGGATTTCGTGGAAGGTAAGTCCCATTGGAAAGCTTTTCGAACGCCCTGCTCGCAAATATTGGCTTCGAGAATTTCACCTGCTCTTGTTTACAAATGACGAATACCTACATTCCACTTCGTCCTCCCGAGACAATGATATTCAGACGATAGCTTTCCTCCCTTGAATCATGCCTATGGACCTTAACAATATTGTGGAATTTCACTGATTAATCGGGAATCCGAAGCGATTTCTGTTGACAGATCACTCCGTGGTGGATTCATGTTTCGAATTGGGATTCTGACAGCCTCTGTTATGTATTAAAACTGGCATTTTGGTTATTGTAAACAATTGGTGATGGGAACGATGTGACCACGGCGAGGTGCACCGGAAAAGTGATATATGCGTAATGGAGTTGGGACGCGAGACTGTTACCGTCGGGATTCTAAAATTGCAATTGGATTTTTAAAAACCGACAAGATCTCCATCGTAACCGATTAAAATTATATGAAGATTAGTATTTATTATGATTTTTTCCTACTACGTGAGTCTTACCGCACAAAAAAACCATTTTCATAACGTATCGTCTGCTTATTCTTCCGAAATCGAGAAAACCGCCGTCATGCGCGGTCGACATAAAAGAAGAGAGGAATTACGAACACATTCAATCGGTGATCGGACAGAGAAATATTTTGCTAATAATTCAACAATACAGTGTTTGCACTGACAGCGGTGGTATATCCCTCAGCCAATCAGGATCGAGATAAAAGTTTAGCGGGAGGTCAAATTTAGTTAATTTTTTATAATTAAACTTTAAACTCGATAAACACTTTTTCCCTTCATTCGTTGTCTTTTACGCCCCTTCTGAGCTTACGCATATCCACAGTTTTCCCTTATAGATATTATTTTCGTATTCTTCACGTTAAACAGCTCGTGTACGCCATATTGAACCCTACGTATACGCCATCGCTTCCTTTAATTTAAGCTCTACTTTTGTAGAGTGCGAGTCATGGATTCAATACGGTTTATCCATAATAACGAATTAAGTATCATTTTAACGAATTCGATATCTTTACATTTCAGGAGGCCGTTTCACATCGAGAATAAACAGCTGCCAATGCACGAATGGAGTGATTGACTACTCCGAACGGATCGCCTACTTCCTGACATTGATAGCGAAGGAAATCAAGCGACGTTTTTATTCTGTGAGTATTTGTTGGATTTCAAAGGAAAAGAACAAGCTTTGAGGTTGGGTTTCGATATTATCAGCAAACTTTTACAATAGCATGAATGTGAACCTCAATCTGGCCATCCATTTCAAGCATTTCATATCAGATCAAATAATTAAATGATAAAAACATACAACGGATCGTCGATGGAGGGTTTCTCATTTCTCAGGATACTTTTAAAAAGAACTCATTGGTCAGTACACATGGAATGCATGAAGTGGCAGTCTCTATCATCAGTCTCAGTTCTATCTGAAGCTTGACATTTCCTCGGTTGGTTAACTATCTGTTTGTCTTTCTTCCTCTTGGCACTTGGTCCGTCCCTCTACACTGCAGTACATCTTTGGATCAACAGAACCATTGCAGGGTAACGGAAAAGAATGACATAGGCATTAGTGTTTTTCCCTGTGAACAAGTGGAATGCTGTTCCTTTATTACCTTTTACCTTCTGTGCTGAGGTGGCAAGCTACTCCAGGTGAATGTATTTATATTAAGCGCGATTTTTGGAAATAAAATAAGACCAATTTTACAAAATTTCTGCTTAGGACGTTTATTAAGAAGGAGGAGTTGAGGTTATCCAGGAAGATGGGATGGGATTAGGCACAATGAATCAGCAGAAGCGATAGAAAGAACAGTTTGCTGTTAAAATATGACTGACGTGTTTCTATTTCTCTGAGCAAAGTTATGAAGGACATTTCATTTAAATCCACAAGAGGGTAAGCTAATTTACTGCTTAAAATTTTTTTGAGAGATTGTTTATAATGCATTCCTTGCTGGAAAAATGTCCAAATTCAACACCGGTGCATTTAGCATTTGGAATAAAAATAATCTTTATACCAGTGTTTTTTAAAAGATATGCAATAAATTGGTTCGAGTGACATGTATATAATTTTACATAATTTTGCATCATTTAAATCTATGACTTTTAGAAATGGGAAGCTTGAGCAAACTTTAACATCTTTAAACAGAAATAATTTCTTTCTAGCATGTCACAAGCAGCCAACGATTGAATTACGCCCCAAGTAACATTTAGTCAAATTTCAATAAAAAGTCATACTCAGGGGTGGGTGACGGAACCACTGTTTAATCTTATTCACAGCATATGATAAATATCACTACAATTACTGACTTCAAACTATTGTTATTTAATCATACTAACAGCCTGCATCTGATCAAGACTCGAGAGCAATACAATGAACTCCTCTGTTATTCTTTCAGGATTCGGACCATGGCACCCGACCCACGTCGAGCACAGCAAACGACAAGAGGATGGGAGGAACTGCAGTACTTGGAATTTCCTACACCACCGCAAACATCTCACGAAGTTCAAATGAAGTATTTACTGAGGTACATCGCCATGAATTCAATGAGAAGTCTTTGACCATGTGTATGTAGTAGGAGAGTGCATTGGTTTAGAATAGGTGCTCAACTCAATAAGGACTTTTTTTTAATTTATGATGCCATGAGCTTCGACAATGTACTCCCGCTTGCAATGGAGAGCGTCCTCATGGAACGGATTGCAACGCTTTCTTAACTTCTTTTCGTACTGAATGAATCGATTAACCTGAGGATATGTCGGCGTGATTCTCTCAAGATATGAAGCCTATGATATTGCATTCGGTTCTCAGGTTTTCAAAGGAAGTTCCCATCATGAATGCCATCGTTTCCAAAAACTAAAATTACTTCCCAATAAGTTCTGTTTTACGAGTGTTGCTTATCAAATTTTTTTAAAAAATTCGTTCAATGACCAATCAAAAATAAATCGTTTGCATGCCAATATCCCCTTCGACCATTCGTTTACTTTAAGTTAGTTTTGTGACCTTTGAACGACCATGAATTCTATTAGGTTTGATCTGAGAGCAGTCTTTACAAATCCCTTCCTCCGAAGAATCTCAAATTTCTCTCAGACTGTTTTCGGAGGAACGAAGGTAGGAATCTTTACTATTGAAGCATTTCCTTCCTCCACATCCACTATTGTAACTTCAGCTATACCTCTCCAAATCCTATCAACAATAACTCGTGCACCCCCTTGTTACCGAACTGATACTGATTGCAGGAAGCCAGTAAAGTGACGTTCTTTTGCTGACCAACATTGACCATTTCCATTTCTAACTATTTCTTAAAAGTGCATTTACTTTGAACGACATTTATGCTGTCGAGCTAGTAATCTACGTTGCCGTTAACCAAAGCTTGCTACATTTTGTTAATAAGAAACATCCTTCTGTTCTAGGTGCTTCGAACTTGGCTGCGATGTCGAAAGAGAAACCAACGTAGAGCACGGCTAGTCTTCAAGATTTGCACCAGCCGAACCGACAGACAGCGGGAAAATGTCATCAATGCGATGCGAAAAGATTCTTTTTGAGTGTATTCTTTTTGTATTAAGTTGTGGTACTCTTGCAATAAATTTTGTCTATAAACAACTTGAATACTGTGTTTGTTCTCCACACCGCTCCCGAAATATTGTTACGAAAGGACTTTTCACCTTGGCGAGTGCGTTCATTTGCTGGTCCTTTCCTTCTCCTTCCAAGTGATAGAAACGACATTCTTATACGGAATAAGGTTTCGTGAACTCTCGTTTCATCTTCTGATCAAGTAAACCTTACTTGCACGCGAATTTTATCAACAACCTTACGTCAATCTCCCCTTCCTCGACCGGCTTGGGAAATTATCGTCAGCTCCTAAATTAAAGCCTCATTTTATTATTCTTTATTTTATTTGGTCCCCTCCTTTCATCACTTACTGTCGAGTTTAGCCAACTTCTGCGGACTTTACTTCTCGTAGACACCAACTACTTGAAATCATCTCTGTTTAATCTCGTTCGCATCCACGGTAACGAACGATGCCCGGAATAAGTCTCGCCGCGATGACGAGACCTGAACGATATTTTGGCTTAATAACACGATGCGAATAGAAAGAGAGTTTGAAAATATATAGAAGGTCCCTCAGTTCATCTGATCGTACGCTTCGGAAGCTTTTACGAAAAGTGGATGAATATCGGCCTTCATCGTCTGGAATTTGTTCTCAACTGCATCCCGAAAGAGGGCGACTTATTCCTGCACGTTTCGCTTCAGTTGGCGGGTTCTCGTGCGAGAGAAGGTAGTGAACGTAGCTTGTGAAGCCTTTTCCGTTGTGTTTGGAAACAATCGTCGAGCAGAGGAATGCTGAGGATACCTCTTGGATCAGGTGATCGTGACCAAACTCGTGTGATAAGTGGAAATCGGAGATAAATGGAGGGTTCGTTGTGGACAGGCGAAGCAGAAGAGCTTGGAGTGAGAGCGCGGATTTCGTGGAAGGTAAGTCCCATTGGAAAGCTTTTCGAACGCCCTGCTCGCAAATATTGGCTTCGAGAATTTCACCTGCTCTTGTTTACAAATGACGAATACCTACATTCCACTTCGTCCTCCCGAGACAATGATATTCAGACGATAGCTTTCCTCCCTTGAATCATGCCTATGGACCTTAACAATATTGTGGAATTTCACTGATTAATCGGGAATCCGAAGCGATTTCTGTTGACAGATCACTCCGTGGTGGATTCATGTTTCGAATTGGGATTCTGACAGCCTCTGTTATGTATTAAAACTGGCATTTTGGTTATTGTAAACAATTGGTGATGGGAACGATGTGACCACGGCGAGGTGCACCGGAAAAGTGATATATGCGTAATGGAGTTGGGACGCGAGACTGTTACCGTCGGGATTCTAAAATTGCAATTGGATTTTTAAAAACCGACAAGATCTCCATCGTAACCGATTAAAATTATATGAAGATTAGTATTTATTATGATTTTTTCCTACTACGTGAGTCTTACCGCACAAAAAAACCATTTTCATAACGTATCGTCTGCTTATTCTTCCGAAATCGAGAAAACCGCCGTCATGCGCGGTCGACATAAAAGAAGAGAGGAATTGCGAACACATTCAATCGGTGATCGGACAGAGAAATATTTTGCTAATAATTCAACAATACAGTGTTTGCACTGACAGCGGTGGTATATCCCTCAGCCAATCAGGATCGAGATAAAAGTTTAGCGGGAGGTCAAATTTAGTTAATTTTTTATAATTAAACTTTAAACTCGATAAACACTTTTTCCCTTCATTCGTTGTCTTTTACGCCCCTTCTGAGCTTATGCATATCCACAGTATTCCCTTATAGATATTATTTTCGTATTCTTCACGTTAAACAGCTCGTGTACGCCATATTGAACCCTACGTATACGCCATCGCTTCCTTTAATTTAAGCTCTACTTTTGTAGAGTGCGAGGCATGGATTCAATACGGTTTATCCATAATAACGAATTAAGTATCATTTTAACGAATTCGATATCTTTACATTTCAGGAGGCCGTTTCACATCGAGAATAAACAGCTGCCAATGCACGAATGGAGTGATTGACTACTCCGAACGGATCGCCTACTTCCTGACATTGATAGCGAAGGAAATCAAGCGACGTTTTTATTCTGTGAGTATTTGTCGGATTTCAAAGGAAAAGAACAAGCTTTGAGGTTGGGTTTCGATATTATCAGCAAACTTTTACAATAGCATGAATGTGAACCTCAATCTGGCCATCCATTTCAAGCATTTCATATCAGATCAAATAATTAAATGATAAAAACATACAACGGATCGTCGATGGAGGGTTTCTCATTTCTCAGGATACTTTTAAAAAGAACTCATTGGTCAGTACACATGGAATGCATGAAGTGGCAGTCTCTATCATCAGTCTCAGTTCTATCTGAAGCTTGACATTTCCTCGGTTGGTTAACTATCTGTTTGTCTTTCTTCCTCTTGGCACTTGGTCCGTCCCTCTACACTGCAGTACATCTTTGGATCAACAGAACCATTGCAGGGTAACGGAAAAGAATGACATAGGCATTAGTGTTTTTCCCTGTGAACAAGTGGAATGCTGTTCCTTTATTACCTTTTACCTTCTGTGCTGAGGTGGCAAGCTACTCCAGGTGAATGTATTTATATTAAGCGCGATTTTTGGAAATAAAATAAGACCAATTTTACAAAATTTCTGCTTAGGACGTTTATTAAGAAGGAGGAGTTGAGGTTATCCAGGAAGATGGGATGGGATTAGGCACAATGAATCAGCAGAAGCGATAGAAAGAACAGTTTGCTGTTAAAATATGACTGACGTGTTTCTATTTCTCTGAGCAAAGTTATGAAGGACATTTCATTTAAATCCACAAGAGGGTAAGCTAATTTACTGCTTAAAATTTTATTGAGAGATTGTTTATAATGCATTCCTTGCTGGAAAAATGTCCAAATTCAACACCGGTGCATTTAGCATTTGGAATAAAAATAATCTTTATACCAGTGTTTTTTAAAAGATATGCAATAAATTGGTTCGAGTGACATGTATATAATTTTACATAATTTTGCATCATTTAAATCTATGACTTTTAGAAATGGGAAGCTTGAGCAAACTTTAACATCTTTAAACAGAAATAATTTCTTTCTAGCATGTCAACGATTGAATTACGCCCCAAGTAACATTTAGTCAAATTTCAATAAAAAGTCATACTCAGGGGTGGGTGACGGAACCACTGTTTAATCTTATTCACAGCATATGATAAATATCACTACAATTACTGACTTCAAACCATTGTTATTTAATCATACTAACAGCCTGCATCTGATCAAGACTCGAGAGCAATACAATGAACTCCTCTGTTATTCTTTCAGGATTCGGACCATGGCACCCGACCCACGTCGAGCACAGCAAACGACAAGAGGATGGGAGGAACTGCAGTACTTGGAATTTCCTACACCACCGCAAACATCTCACGAAGTTCAAATGAAGTATTTACTGAGGTACATCGCCATGAATTCAATGAGAAGTCTTTGACCATGTGTATGTAGTAGGAGAGTGCCTTGGTTTAGAATAGGTGCTCAACTCAATAAGGACTTTTTTTTAATTTATGATGCCATGAGCTTCGACAATGTACTCCCGCTTGCAATGGAGAGCGTCCTCATGGAACGGATTGCAACGCTTTCTTAACTTCTTTTCGTACTGAATGAATCGATTAACCTGAGGATATGTCGGCGTGATCCTCTCAAGATATGAAGCCTATGATATTGCATTCGGTTCTCAGGTTTTCAAAGGAAGTTCCCATCATGAATGCCATCGTTTCCAAAAACTAAAATTACTTCCCAATAAGTTCTGTTGTTACGAGTGTTGCTTATCAAATTTTTTTTAAAAATTCGTTCAATGACCAATCAGAAAATAAATCGTTTGCATGCCAATATCCCCTTCGACCATTCGTTTACTTTAAGTTAGTTTTGTGACCTTTGAACGACCATGAATTCTATTAGGTTTGATCTGAGAGCAATCTTTACAAAGCCCTTCCTCCGAAGAATCTCAAATTTCTCTCAGACTGTTTTCGGAGGAACGAAGGTAGGAATCTTTACTATTGAAGCATTTCCTTCCTCCACATCCGCTATTGTAACTTCAGCTATACCTCTCCAAATCCTATCAACAATAACTCGTGCACCCCCTTGTTACCGAACTGATAATGATTGCAGGAAGCCAGTAAAGTGACGTTCTTTTGCTGACCAACATTGACCATTTCCATTTCTAACTATTTCTTAAAAGTGCATTTACTTTGAACGACATTTATGCTGTCGAGCTAGTAATCTACGTTGCCGTTAACCAAAGCTTGCTACATTTTGTTAATAAGAAACATCCTTCTGTTCTAGGTGCTTCGAACTTGGCTGCGATGTCGAAAGAGAAACCAACGTAGAGCACGGCTAGTCTTCAAGATTTGCACCAGCCGAACCGACAGACAGCGGGAAAATGTCATCAATGCGATGCGAAAAGATTCTTTTTGAGTGTATTCTTTTTGTATTAAGTTGTGGTACTCTTGCAATAAATTTTGTCTATAAACAACTTGAATACTGTGTTTGTTCTCCACACCGCTCCCGAAATATTGTTACGAAAGGACTTTTCACCTTGGCGAGTGCGTTCATTTGCTGGTCCTTTCCTTCTCCTTCCAAGTGATAGAAACGACATTCGTATACGGAATAAGGTTTCGTGAACTCTCGTTTCATCTTCTGATCAAGTAAACCTTACTTGCACGCGAATTTTATCAACAACCTTACGTCAATCTCCCCTTCCTCGACCGGCTTGGGAAATTATCGTCAGCTCCTAAATTAAAGCCTCATTTTATTATTCTTTATTTTATTTGGTCCCCTCCTTTCATCACTTACTGTCGAGTTTAGCCAACTTCTGCGGACTTTACTTCTCGTAGACACCAACTACTTGAAATCATCTCTGTTTAATCTCGTTCGCATCCACGGTAACGAACGATGCCCGGAATAAGTCTCGCCGCGATGACGAGACCTGAACGATATTTTGGCTTAATAACACGATGCGAATAGAAAGAGAGTTTGAAAATATATAGAAGGTCCCTCAGTTCATCTGATCGTACGCTTCGGAAGCTTTTACGAAAAGTGGATGAATATCGGCCTTCATCGTCTGGAATTTGTTCTCAACTGCATCCCGAAAGAGGGCGACTTATTCCTGCACGTTTCGCTTCAGTTGGCGGGTTCTCGTGCGAGAGAAGGTAGTGAACGTAGCTTGCGAAGCCTTTTCCGTTGTGTTTGGAAACAATCGTCGAGCAGAGGAATGCTGAGGATACCTCTTGGATCAGGCGATCGTGACCAAACTCGTGTGATAAGTGGAAATCGGAGATAAATGGAGGGTTCGTTGTGGACAGGCGAAGCAGAAGAGCTTGGAGTGAGAGCGCGGATTTCGTGGAAGGTAAGTCCCATTGGAAAGCTTTTCGAACGCCCTGCTCGCAAATATTGGCTTCGAGAATTTCACCTGCTCTTGTTTACAAATGACGAATACCTACATTCCACTTCGTCCTCCCGAGACAATGATATTCAGACGATAGCTTTCCTCCCTTGAATCATGCCTATGGACCTTAACAATATTGTGGAATTTCACTGATTAATCGGGAATCCGAAGCGATTTCTGTTGACAGATCACTCCGTGGTGGATTCATGTTTCGAATTGGGATTCTGACAGCCTCTGTTATGTATTAAAACTGGCATTTTGGTTATTGTAAACAATTGGTGATGGGAACGATGTGACCACGGCGAGGTGCACCGGAAAAGTGATATATGCGTAATGGAGTTGGGACGCGAGACTGTTACCGTCGGGATTCTAAAATTGCAATTGGATTTTTAAAAACCGACAAGATCTCCATCGTAACCGATTAAAATTATATGAAGATTAGTATTTATTATGATTTTTTCCTACTACGTGAGTCTTACCGCACAAAAAAACCATTTTCATAACGTATCGTCTGCTTATTCTTCCGAAATCGAGAAAACCGCCGTCATGCGCGGTCGACATAAAAGAAGAGAGGAATTACGAACACATTCAATCGGTGATCGGACAGAGAAATATTTTGCTAATAATTCAACAATACAGTGTTTGCACTGACAGCGGTGGTATATCCCTCAGCCAATCAGGATCGAGATAAAAGTTTAGCGGGAGGTCAAATTTAGTTAATTTTTTATAATTAAACTTTAAACTCGATAAACACTTTTTCCCTTCATTCGTTGTCTTTTACGCCCCTTCTGAGCTTACGCATATCCACAGTATTCCCTTATAGATATTATTTTCGTATTCTTCACGTTAAACAGCTCGTGTACGCCATATTGAACCCTACGTATACGCCATCGCTTCCTTTAATTTAAGCTCTACTTTTGTAGAGTGCGAGTCATGGATTCAATACGGTTTATCCATGATAACGAATTAAGTATCATTTTAACGAATTCGATATCTTTACATTTCAGGAGGCCGTTTCACATCGAGAATAAACAGCTGCCAATGCACGAATGGAGTGATTGACTACTCCGAACGGATCGCCTACTTCCTGACATTGATAGCGAAGGAAATCAAGCGACGTTTTTATTCTGTGAGTATTTGTTGGATTTCAAAGGAAAAGAACAAGCTTTGAGGTTGGGTTTCGATATTATCAGCAAACTTTTACAATAGCATGAATGTGAGCCTCAATCTGGCCATCCATTTCAAGCATTTCATATCAGATCAAATAATTAAATGATAAAAACATACAACGGATCGTCGATGGAGGGTTTCTCATTTCTCAGGATACTTTTAAAAAGAACTCATTGGTCAGTACACATGGAATGCATGAAGTGGCAGTCTCTATCATCAGTCTCAGTTCTATCTGAAGCTTGACATTTCCTCGCTTGGTTAGCTATCTGTTTGTCTTTCTTCCTCTTGGCACTTGGTCCGTCCCTCTACACTGCAGTATATCTTTGGATCAACAGAACCATTGCAGGGTAACGGAAAAGAATGACATAGGCATTAGTGTTTTTCCCTGTGAACAAGTGGAATGCTGTTCCTTTATTACCTTTTACCTTCTGTGCTGAGGTGGCAAGCTACTCCAGGTGAATGTATTTATATTAAGCGCGATTTTTGGAAATAAAATAAGACCAATTTTACAAAATTTCTGCTTAGGACGTTTATTAAGAAGGGGGAGTTGAGGTTATCCAGGAAGATGGGATGGGATTAGGCACAATGAATCAGCAGAAGCGATAGAAAGAACAGTTTGCTGTTAAAATATGACTGACGTGTTTCTATTTGTCTGAGCAAAGTTATGAAGGACATTTCATTTAAATCCACAAGAGGGTAAGCTAATTTACTGCTTAAAATTTTATTGAAAGATTGTTTATAATGCATTCCTTGCTGGAAAAATGTCCAAATTCAACACCGGTGCATTTAGCATTTGGAATATAAATAATCTTTATACCAGTGTTTTTTAAAAGATATGCAATAAATTGGTTCGAGTGACATGTTTATAATTTTACATAATTTTGCATCACTTAAATCTATGACTTTTAGAAATGGGAAGCTTGTGCAAATTTTAACATCTTTAAACAGAAATAATTTCTTTCTAGCATGTCACAAGCAGCCAACGATTGAATTACGCCCCAAGTAACATTTAGTCAAATTTCAATAAAAAGTCATACTCAGGGGTGGGTGACGGAACCACTGTTTGATCTTTTTCACAGCATATGATAAATATCACTACAATTACTGACTTCAAACCATTGTTATTTAATTATACTAACAGCCTGCATCTGATCAAGTCTGGAGAGCAATACAATGAACTCCTCTGTTAATCTTTCAGGATTCGGACCATGGCACCCGACCCACGTCGAGCACAGCAAACGACAAGAGGATGGGAGGAACGGCAGTACTTGGAATTTCCTACACCACCGCAAACATCTCACGAAGTTCAAATGAAGTATTTACTGAGGTACATCGCCATGAATTCAATGAGAAGTCTTTTATCATGTGTATGGTGTAGGAGAGTGCCTTGGTTTAGAATAGGTGCTCAACTCAATAAGGACTTTTTTTTAATTTATGATGCCATAAGCTTCGACAATGTACTCCCGCTTGCAATGGAGAGCGTCCTCATCGAACGGATTGCAACGCCTTCTTAACTTCTTTTCGTACTGAATGAATCGATTAACCTGAGGATATGTCGGCGTGATCCTCTCAAGATATGAAGCCTATGATATTACATTCGGTTCTCAGGTTTTCAAAGGAAGTTCCCATCATGAATGCCATCGTTTCCAAAAACTAAAATTACTTCCCAATAAGTTCTGTTGTTACGAGTGTTGCTTATCATATTTTTTTAAAAAATTCGTTCAATGACCAATCAGAAAATAAATTATTTGCATGCCAATATCCCCTTCGACCATTCGTTTACTTTAAGTTAGTTTTGTGACATTTGAACGACCATGAATTCTATTAGGTTTGATCTGAGAGCAATCTTTACAAAGCCCTTCCTCCGAGGAATCTCAAATTTCTCTCAGACTGTTTTCGGAGGAACGAAGGTAGGAATCTTTACTATTGAAGCATTTCCTTCCTCCACATCCGCTATTGTAACTTCAGCTATACCTCTCCAAATCCTATCAACAATAACTCCTGCACCCCCTTGTTACCGAACTGATACTGATTGCAGGAAGCCAGTAAAGTGACGTTCTTTTGCTGACCAACATTGACCATTTCCATTTCTAACTATTTCTTAAAAGGGCATTTACTTTGAACGACATTTATGCTGTCGAGCTAGTAATCTACGTTGCCGTTAACCAAAGCTTGCTACATTTTGTTAATAAGAAACATCCTTCTGTTCTAGGTGCTTCGAACTTGGCTGCGATGTCGAAAGAGAAACCAACGTAGAGCACGGCTAGTCTTCAAGATTTGCACCAGCCGAACCGACAGACAGCGGGAAAATGTCATCAATGCGATGCGAAAAGATTCTTTTTGAGTGTATTCTTTTTGTATTAAGTTGTGGTACTCTTGCAATAAATTTTGTCTATAAACAACTTGAATGCTGTGTTTTTCTCCACAACGTTCCCGAAACATTGTTTCGAAAGGACTTTTCACCTTGGCGAGTGCGTTCATTTGCTGGTCCTTTCCTTCTCCTTCCAAGTGATAGAAACGACATTCGTATACGGAATAAGGTTTCGTGAACGCTCGTTTCATCTTCTGATCAAGTAAACCTTACTTGCACGCGAATTTTATCAACAACCTTACGTCAATCTCCCCTTCCTCGACCGGCTTGGGAAATTATCGTCAGCTCCTAAATTAAAGCCTCATTTCATTATTCTTTATTTTATTTGGTCCCCTCCTTTCATCACTTACTGTCGAGTTTAGCCAACTTCTGCGGACTTTACTTCTCGTAGACACCAACTACTTGAAATCATCTCTGTTTAATCTCGTTCGCATCCACGGTAACGAACGATGCCCGGAATAAGTCTCGCCGCGATGACGAGACCTGAACGATATTTTGGCTTAATAACACGATGCGAATAGAAAGAGAGTTTGAAAATATATAGAAGGTCCCTCAGTTCATCTGATCGTACGCTTCGGAAGCTTTTACGAAAAGTGGATGAATATCGGCCTTCATCGTCTGGAATTTGTTCTCAACTGCATCCCGAAAGAGGGCGACTTATTCCTGCACGTTTCGCTTCAGTTGGCGGGTTCTCGTGCGAGAGAAGGTAGTGAACGTAGCTTGCGAAGCCTTTTCCGTTGTGTTTGGAAACAATCGTCGAGCAGAGGAATGCTGAGGATACCTCTTGGATCAGGTGATCGTGACCAAACTCGTGTGATAAGTGGAAATCGGAGATAAATGGAGGGTTCGTTGTGGACAGGCGAAGCAGAAGAGCTTGGAGTGAGAGCGCGGATTTCGTGGAAGGTAAGTCCCATTGGAAAGCTTTTCGAACGCCCTGCTCGCAAATATTGGCTTCGAGAATTTCACCTGCTCTTGTTTACAAATGACGAATACCTACATTCCACTTCGTCCTCCCGAGACAATGATATTCAGACGATAGCTTTCCTCCCTTGAATCATGCCTATGGACCTTAACAATATTGTGGAATTTCACTGATTAATCGGGAATCCGAAGCGATTTCTGTTGACAGATCACTCCGTGGTGGATTCATGTTTCGAATAGGGATTCTGACAGCCTCTGTTATGTATTAAAACTGGCATTTTGGTTATTGTAAACAATTGGTGATGGGAACGATGTGACCACGGCGAGGTGCACCGGAAAAGTGATATATGCGTAATGGAGTTGGGACGCGAGACTGTTACCGTCGGGATTCTAAAATTGCAATTGGATTTTTAAAAACCGACAAGATCTCCATCGTAACCGATTAAAATTATATGAAGATTAGTATTTATTATGATTTTTTCCTACTACGTGAGTCTTACCGCACAAAAAAACCATTTTCATAACGTATCGTCTGCTTATTCTTCCGAAATCGAGAAAACCGCCGTCATGCGCGGTCGACATAAAAGAAGAGAGGAATTACGAACACATTCAATCGGTGATCGGACAGAGAAATATTTTGCTAATAATTCAACAATACAGTGTTTGCACTGACAGCGGTGGTATATCCCTCAGCCAATCAGGATCGAGATAAAAGTTTAGCGGGAGGTCAAATTTAGTTAATTTTTTATAATTAAACTTTAAACTCGATAAACACTTTTTCCCTTCATTCGTTGTCTTTTACGCCCCTTCTGAGCTTACGCATATCCACAGTATTCCCTTATAGATATTATTTTCGTATTCTTCACGTTAAACAGCTCGTGTACGCCATATTGAACCCTACGTATACGCCATCGCTTCCTTTAATTTAAGCTCTACTTTTGTAGAGTGCGAGTCATGGATTCAATACGGTTTATCCATGATAACGAATTAAGTATCATTTTAACGAATTCGATATCTTTACATTTCAGGAGGCCGTTTCACATCGAGAATAAACAGCTGCCAATGCACGAATGGAGTGATTGACTACTCCGAACGGATCGCCTACTTCCTGACATTGATAGCGAAGGAAATCAAGCGACGTTTTTATTCTGTGAGTATTTGTTGGATTTCAAAGGAAAAGAACAAGCTTTGAGGTTGGGTATCGATATTATTAGCAAACTTTTACAATAGCATGAATGTGAGCCTCAATCTGGCCATCCGTTTCAAGCATTTCATATCAGATCAAATAATTAAATGATAAAAACATACGATGGATCGTCGATGGAGGGTTTCTCATTTCTCAGGATACTTTTAAAAAGAACTCATTGGTCAGTACACATGGAATGCATGAAGTGGCAGTCTCTATCATCAGTCTCAGTTCTATCTGAAGCTTGACATTTCCTCGCTTGGTTAACTGTCTGTTTGTCTTTCTTCCTCTTGGCACTTGGTCCATCCCTCTACACTGCAGTATATCTTTGGATCAACAGAACCATTGCAGGGTAACGGAAAAGAATGACATAGGCATTAGTGTTTTTCCCTGTGAACAAGTGGAATGCTGTTCCTTTATTACCTTTTACCTTCTGTGCTGAGGTGGCAAGCTACTCCAGGTGATTGTATTTATATTAAGCGCGATTTTTGGAAATAAAATAAGACCAATTTTACAAAATTTCTGCTTAGGACGTTTATTAAGAAGGGGGAGTTGAGGTTATCCAGGAAGATGGGATGGGGTTAGGCACAATGAATCAGCAGAAGCGATAGAAAGAACAGTTTGCTGTTAAAATATGACTGACGTGTTTCTATTTGTCTGAGCAAAGTTATGAAGGACATTTCATTTAAATCCACAAGAGGGTAAGCTAATTTACTGCTTAAAATTTTATTGAAAGATTGTTTATAATGCATTCCTTGCTGGAAAAATGTCCAAATTCATCACCGGTGCATTTAGCATTTGGAATAAAAATAATCTTTATACCAGTGTTTTTTAAAAGATATGCAATAAATTGGTTCGAGTGACATGTTTATAATTTTACATAATTTTGCATCACTTAAATCTATGACTTTTAGAAATGGGAAGCTTGTGCAAACTTTAACATCTTTAAACAGAAATAATTTCTTTCAAGCATGTCACAAGCAGCCAACGATTGAATTACGCCCCAAGTAACATTTAGTCAAATTTCAATAAAAAGTCATACTCAGGGGTGGGTGACGGAACCACTGTTTGATCTTTTTCACAGCATATGATAAATATCACTACAATTACTGACTTCAAACCATTGTTATTTAATTATACTAACAGCCTGCATCTGATCAAGTCTGGAGAGCAATACAATGAACTCCTCTGTTAATCTTTCAGGATTCGGACCATGGCACCCGACCCACGTCGAGCACAGCAAACGACAAGAGGATGGGAGGAACTGCAGTACTTGGAATGTCCTACACCACCGCAAACATCTCACGAAGTTCAAATGAAGTATTTACTGAGGTACATCGCCATGAATTCAATGAGAAGTCTTTTATCATGTGTATGGAGTAGGAGAGTGCCTTGGTTTAGAATAGGTGCTCAACTCAATAAGGACTTTTTTTTAATTTATGATGCCATAAGCTTCGACAATGTACTCCCGCTTGCAATGGAGAGCGTCCTCATCGAACGGATTGCAACGCCTTCTTAACTTCTTTTCGTACTGAATGAATCGATTAACCTGAGGATATGTCGGCGTGATCCTCTCAAGATATGAAGCCTATGATATTACATTCGGTTCTCAGGTTTTCAAAGGAAGTTCCCATCATGAATGCCATCGTTTCCAAAAACTAAAATTACTTCCCAATAAGTTCTGTTGTTACGAGTGTTGCTTATCATATTTTTTTAAAAAATTCGTTCAATGACCAATCAGAAAATAAATTATTTGCATGCCAATATCCCCTTCGACCATTCGTTTACTTTAAGTTAGTTTTGTGACATTTGAACGACCATGAATTCTATTAGGTTTGATCTGAGAGCAATCTTTACAAAGCCCTTCCTCCGAGGAATCTCAAATTTCTCTCAGACTGTTTTCGGAGGAACGAAGGTAGGAATCTTTACTATTGAAGCATTTCCTTCCTCCACATCCGCTATTGTAACTTCAGCTATACCTCTCCAAATCCTATCAACAATAACTCCTGCACCCCCTTGTTACCGAACTGATACTGATTGCAGGAAGCCAGTAAAGTGACGTTCTTTTGCTGACCAACATTGACCATTTCCATTTCTAACTATTTCTTAAAAGGGCATTTACTTTGAACGACATTTATGCTGTCGAGCTAGTAATCTACGTTGCCGTTAAGCAAAGCTTGCTACATTTTGTTAATAAGAAACATCCTTCTGTTCTAGGTGCTTCGAACTTGGCTGCGATGTCGAAAGAGAAACCAACGTAGAGCACGGCTAGTCTTCAAGATTTGCACCAGCCGAACCGACAGACAGCGGGAAAATGTCATCAATGCGATGCGAAAAGATTCTTTTTGAGTGTATTCTTTTTGTATTAAGTTGTGGTACTCTTGCAATAAATTTTGTCTATAAACAACTTGAATGCTGTGTTTTTCTCCACAACGTTCCCGAAACATTGTTTCGAAAGGACTTTTCACCTTGGCGAGTGCGTTCATTTGCTGGTCCTTTCCTTCTCCTTCCAAGTGATAGAAACGACATTCGTATACGGAATAAGGTTTCGTGAACGCTCGTTTCATCTTCTGATCAAGTAAACCTTACTTGCACGCGAATTTTATCAACAACCTTACGTCAATCTCCCCTTCCTCGACCGGCTTGGGAAATTATCGTCAGCTCCTAAATTAAAGCCTCATTTCATTATTCTTTATTTTATTTGGTCCCCTCCTTTCATCACTTACTGTCGAGTTTAGCCAACTTCTGCGGACTTTACTTCTCGTAGACACCAACTACTTGAAATCATCTCTGTTTAATCTCGTTCGCATCCACGGTAACGAACGATGCCCGGAATAAGTCTCGCCGCGATGACGAGACCTGAACGATATTTTGGCTTAATAACACGATGCGAATAGAAAGAGAGTTTGAAAATATATAGAAGGTCCCTCAGTTCATCTGATCGTACGCTTCGGAAGCTTTTACGAAAAGTGGATGAATATCGGCCTTCATCGTCTGGAATTTGTTCTCAACTGCATCCCGAAAGAGGGCGACTTATTCCTGCACGTTTCGCTTCAGTTGGCGGGTTCTCGTGCGAGAGAAGGTAGTGAACGTAGCTTGCGAAGCCTTTTCCGTTGTGTTTGGAAACAATCGTCGAGCAGAGGAATGCTGAGGATACCTCTTGGATCAGGTGATCGTGACCAAACTCGTGTGATAAGTGGAAATCGGAGATAAATGGAGGGTTCGTTGTGGACAGGCGAAGCAGAAGAGCTTGGAGTGAGAGCGCGGATTTCGTGGAAGGTAAGTCCCATTGGAAAGCTTTTCGAACGCCCTGCTCGCAAATATTGGCTTCGAGAATTTCACCTGCTCTTGTTTACAAATGACGAATACCTACATTCCACTTCGTCCTCCCGAGACAATGATATTCAGACGATAGCTTTCCTCCCTTGAATCATGCCTATGGACCTTAACAATATTGTGGAATTTCACTGATTAATCGGGAATCCGAAGCGATTTCTGTTGACAGATCACTCCGTGGTGGATTCATGTTTCGAATAGGGATTCTGACAGCCTCTGTTATGTATTAAAACTGGCATTTTGGTTATTGTAAACAATTGGTGATGGGAACGATGTGACCACGGCGAGGTGCACCGGAAAAGTGATATATGCGTAATGGAGTTGGGACGCGAGACTGTTACCGTCGGGATTCTAAAATTGCAATTGGATTTTTAAAAACCGACAAGATCTCCATCGTAACCGATTAAAATTATATGAAGATTAGTATTTATTATGATTTTTTCCTACTACGTGAGTCTTACCGCACAAAAAAACCATTTTCATAACGTATCGTCTGCTTATTCTTCCGAAATCGAGAAAACCGCCGTCATGCGCGGTCGACATAAAAGAAGAGAGGAATTACGAACACATTCAATCGGTGATCGGACAGAGAAATATTTTGCTAATAATTCAACAATACAGTGTTTGCACTGACAGCGGTGGTATATCCCTCAGCCAATCAGGATCGAGATAAAAGTTTAGCGGGAGGTCAAATTTAGTTAATTTTTTATAATTAAACTTTAAACTCGATAAACACTTTTTCCCTTCATTCGTTGTCTTTTACGCCCCTTCTGAGCTTACGCATATCCACAGTATTCCCTTATAGATATTATTTTCGTATTCTTCACGTTAAACAGCTCGTGTACGCCATATTGAACCCTACGTATACGCCATCGCTTCCTTTAATTTAAGCTCTACTTTTGTAGAGTGCGAGTCATGGATTCAATACGGTTTATCCATGATAACGAATTAAGTATCATTTTAACGAATTCGATATCTTTACATTTCAGGAGGCCGTTTCACATCGAGAATAAACAGCTGCCAATGCACGAATGGAGTGATTGACTACTCCGAACGGATCGCCTACTTCCTGACATTGATAGCGAAGGAAATCAAGCGACGTTTTTATTCTGTGAGTATTTGTTGGATTTCAAAGGAAAAGAACAAGCTTTGAGGTTGGGTTTCGATATTATCAGCAAACTTTTACAATAGCATGAATGTGAGCCTCAATCTGGCCATCCGTTTCAAGCATTTCATATCAGATCAAATAATTAAATGATAAAAACATACAACGGATCGTCGATGGAGGGTTTCTCATTTCTCAGGATACTTTTAAAAAGAACTCATTGGTCAGTACACATGGAATGCATGAAGTGGCAGTCTCTATCATCAGTCTCAGTTCTATCTGAAGCTTGACATTTCCTCGCTTGGTTAACTGTCTGTTTGTCTTTCTTCCTCTTGGCACTTGGTCCATCCCTCTACACTGCAGTATATCTTTGGATCAACAGAACCATTGCAGGGTAACGGAAAAGAATGACATAGGCATTAGTGTTTTTCCCTGTGAACAAGTGGAATGCTGTTCCTTTATTACCTTTTACCTTCTGTGCTGAGGTGGCAAGCTACTCCAGGTGATTGTATTTATATTAAGCGCGATTTTTGGAAATAAAATAAGACCAATTTTACAAAATTTCTGCTTAGGACGTTTATTAAGAAGGGGGAGTTGAGGTTATCCAGGAAGATGGGATGGGGTTAGGCACAATGAATCAGCAGAAGCGATAGAAAGAACAGTTTGCTGTTAAAATATGACTGACGTGTTTCTATTTGTCTGAGCAAAGTTATGAAGGACATTTCATTTAAATCCACAAGAGGGTAAGCTAATTTACTGCTTAAAATTTTATTGAAAGATTGTTTATAATGCATTCCTTGCTGGAAAAATGTCCAAATTCATCACCGGTGCATTTAGCATTTGGAATAAAAATAATCTTTATACCAGTGTTTTTTAAAAGATATGCAATAAATTGGTTCGAGTGACATGTTTATAATTTTACATAATTTTGCATCACTTAAATCTATGACTTTTAGAAATGGGAAGCTTGTGCAAACTTTAACATCTTTAAACAGAAATAATTTCTTTCTAGCATGTCACAAGCAGCCAACGATTGAATTACGCCCCAAGTAACATTTAGTCAAATTTCAATAAAAAGTCATACTCAGGGGTGGGTGACGGAACCACTGTTTGATCTTTTTCACAGCATATGATAAATATCACTACAATTACTGACTTCAAACCATTGTTATTTAATTATACTAACAGCCTGCATCTGATCAAGTCTGGAGAGCAATACAATGAACTCCTCTGTTAATCTTTCAGGATTCGGACCATGGCACCCGACCCACGTCGAGCACAGCAAACGACAAGAGGATGGGAGGAACTGCAGTACTTGGAATTTCCTACACCACCGCAAACATCTCACGAAGTTCAAATGAAGTATTTACTGAGGTACATCGCCATGAATTCAATGAGAAGTCTTTTATCATGTGTATGTAGTAGGAGAGTGCCTTGGTTTAGAATAGGTGCTCAACTCAATAAGGACTTTTTTTTAATTTATGATGCCATGAGCTTCGACAATGTCCTCCCGCTTGCAATGGAGAGCGTCCTCATCGAACGGATTGCAACGCCTTCTTAACTTCTTTTCGTACTGAATGAATCGATTAACCTGAGGATATGTCGGCGTGATCCTCTCAAGATATGAAGCCTATGATATTACATTCGGTTCTCAGGTTTTCAAAGGAAGTTCCCATCATGAATGCCATCGTTTCCAAAAACTAAAATTACTTCCCAATAAGTTCTGTTGTTACGAGTGTTGCTTATCAAATTTTTTTAAAAAATTCGTTCAATGACCAATCAGAAAATAAATTATTTGCATGCCAATATCCCCTTCGACCATTCGTTTACTTTAAGTTAGTTTTGTGACATTTGAACGACCATGAATTCTATTAGGTTTGATCTGAGAGCAATCTTTACAAAGCCCTTCCTCCGAGGAATCTCAAATTTCTCTCAGACTGTTTTCGGAGGAACGAAGGTAGGAATCTTTACTATTGAAGCATTTCCTTCCTCCACATCCGCTATTGTAACTTCAGCTATACCTCTCCAAATCCTATCAACAATAACTCCTGCACCCCCTTGTTACCGAACTGATACTGATTGCAGGAAGCCAGTAAAGTGACGTTCTTTTGCTGACCAACATTGACCATTTCCATTTCTAACTATTTCTTAAAAGGGCATTTACTTTGAACGACATTTATGCTGTCGAGCTAGTAATCTACGTTGCCGTTAAGCAAAGCTTGCTACATTTTGTTAATAAGAAACATCCTTCTGTTCTAGGTGCTTCGAACTTGGCTGCGATGTCGAAAGAGAAACCAACGTAGAGCACGGCTAGTCTTCAAGATTTGCACCAGCCGAACCGACAGACAGCGGGAAAATGTCATCAATGCGATGCGAAAAGATTCTTTTTGAGTGTATTCTTTTTGTATTAAGTTGTGGTACTCTTGCAATAAATTTTGTCTATAAAAAACTTGAATGCTGTGTTTTTCTCCACACCGTTCCCGAAACATTGTTTCGAAAGGACTTTTCACCTTGGCGAGTGCGTTCATTTGCTGGTCCTTTCCTTCTCCTTCCAAGTGATAGAAACGACATTCGTATACGGAATAAGGTTTCGTGAACGCTCGTTTCATCTTCTGATCAAGTAAACCTTACTTGCACGCGAATTTTATCAACAACCTTACGTCAATCTCCCCTTCCTCGACCGGCTTGGGAAATTATCGTCAGCTCCTAAATTAAAGCCTCATTTTATTATTCTTTATTTTATTTGGTCCCCTCCTTTCATCACTTACTGTCGAGTTTAGCCAACTTATGCGGACTTTACTTCTCGTAGACACCAACTACTTGAAATCATCTCTGTTTAATGTCGTTCGCATCCACGGTAACGAACGATGCCCGGAATAAGTCTCGCCGCGATGACGAGAGCTGAACGATATTTTGGCTTAATAACACGATGCGAATAGAAAGAGAGTTTGAAAATATATAGATGGTCCCTCAGTTCATCTGCTCGTACGCTTCGGAAGCTTTTACGAAAAGTGGATGAATATCGGCCTTCATCGTCTGGAATTTGTTCTCAACTGCATCCCGAAAGAGGGCGACTTATTCCTGCACGTTTCGCTTCAGTTGGCGGGTTCTCGTGCGAGAGAAGGTAGTGAACGTAGCTTGTGAAGCCTTTTCCGTTGTGTTTGGAAACAATCGTCGAGCAGAGGAATGCTGAGGATACCTCTTGGATCAGGTGATCGTGACCGAACTCGTGTGATAAGTGGAAATCGGAGATAAATGGAGGGTTCGTTGTGGACAGGCGAAGCAGAAGAGCTTGGAGTGAGAGCGCGGATTTCGTGGAAGGTAAGTCCCATTGGAAAGCTTTTCGAACGCCCTGCTCGCAAATATTTGGTTCGAGAATTTCACCTGCTCTTGTTTACAAATGACGAATACCTACATTCCACTTCGTCCTCCCGAGACAATGATATTCAGACGATAGCTTTCCTCCCTCGAATCATGCCTATGGACCTTAACAATATTGTGGAATTTCACTGATTAATCGGGAATCCGAAGCGATTTCTGTTGACAGATCACTCCGTGGTGGATTCATGTTTCGAATTGGGATTCTGACAGCCTCTGTTATGTATTAAAACTGGCATTTTGGTTATTGTAAACAATTGGTGATGGGAACGATGTGACCACGGCGAGGTGCACCGGAAAAGTGATGTATGCGTAATGGAGTTGGGACGCGAGACTGTTACCGTCGGGATTCTAAAATTGCAATTGGATTTTTAAAAACCGACAAGATCTCCATCGTAACCGATTAAAATTATATGAAGATTAGTATTTATTATGATTTTTTCCTACTACGTGAGTCTTACCGCACAAAAAAACCATTTTCATAACGTATCGTCTGCTTATTCTTCCGAAATCGAGAAAACCGCCGTCATGCGCGGTCGACATAAAAGAAGAGAGGAATTACGAACACATTCAATCGGTGATCGGACAGAGAAATATTTTGCTAATAATTCAACAATACAGTGTTTGCACTGACAGCGGTGGTATATCCCTCAGCCAATCAGGATCGAGATAAAAGTTTAGCGGGAGGTCAAATTTAGTTAATTTTTTATAATTAAACTTTAAACTCGATAAACACTTTTTCCCTTCATTCGTTGTCTTTTACGCCCCTTCTGAGCTTACGCATATCCACAGTATTCCCTTATAGATATTATTTTCGTATTCTTCACGTTAAACAGCTCGTGTACGCCATATTGAACCTTACGTATACGCCATCGCTTCCTTTAATTTAAGCTCTACTTCTGTAGAGTGCGAGTCATGGATTCAATACGGTTTATCCATAATAACGAATTAAGTATCATTTTAACGAATTCGATATCTTTACATTTCAGGAGGCCGTTTCACATCGAGAATAAACAGCTGCCAATGCACGAATGGAGTGATTGACTACTCCGAACGGATCGCCTACTTCCTGACATTGATAGCGAAGGAAATCAAGCGACGTTTTTATTCTGTGAGTATTTGTTGGATTTCAAAGGAAAAGAACGAGCTTTGAGGTTGGGTATCGATATTATTAGCAAACTTTTACAATAGCATGAATGTGAGCCTCAATCTGGCCATCCATTTCAAGCATTTCATATCAGATCAAATAATTAAATGATAAAAACATACAATGGATCGTCGATGGAGGGTTTCTCATTTCTCAGGATACTTTTAAAAAGAACTCATTGGTCAGTGCACATGGAATGCATGAAGTGGCAGTCTCTATCATCAGTCTCAGTTCTATCTGAAGCTTGACATTTCCTCGCTTGGTTAACTATCTGTTTGTCTTTCTTCCTCTTGGCGCTTGGTCCATCCCTCTACACTGCAGTATATCTTTGGATCAACAGAACCATTGCAGGGTAACGGAAAAGAATGACATAGGCATTAGTGTTTTTCCCTGTGAACAAGTGGAATGCTGTTCCTTTATTACCTTCTGTGCTGAGGTGGCAAGCTACTCCAGGTGATTGTATTTATATTAAGCGCGATTTTTGGAAATAAAATAAGACCAATATTACAAAATTTCTGCTTAGGACGTTTATTAAGAAGGGGGAGTTGAGGTTATCCAGGAAGATGGGATGGGATTAGGCACAATGAATCAGCAGAAGCGATAGAAAGAACAGTTTGCTGTTAAAATATGACTGACGTGTTTTTATTTCTCTGAGCAAAGTTATGAAGGACATTTCATTTAAATCCACAAGAGGGTAAGCTAAAATACTGCTTAAAATTTTATTGAAAGATTGTTTATAATGCATTCCTTGCTTGAAAAATGTCCAAATTCAACACCGGTGCATTTAGCATTTGGAATAAAAATAATCTTTATACCACTGTTTTTTAAAAGATATGCAATAAATTGGTTCGAGTGACATGTTTATAATTTTACATAATTTTGCATCATTTAAATCTATGACTTTTAGAAATCGGAAGCTTGTGCAAACTTTAACATCTTTAAACAGAAATAATTTCTTTCTAGCATGTCACAAGCAGCCAACGATTGAATTACGCCCCAAGTAACATTTAGTCAAATTTCAATAAAAGCTAATACTCAGGGGTGGGTGACGGAACCACTGTTTAATCTTTTTCACAGCATATGATAAATATCACTACAATTACTGACTTCAAACCATTGTTATTTAATTATACGAACAGCCTGCATATGATAAAGACTCGAGAGCAATACAATGAACTCCTCTGTTATTCTTTCAGGATTCGGACCATGGCACCCGACCCACGTCGAGCACAGCAAACGACAAGTGGATGGGAGGAACTGCAGTACTTGGAATTTCCTACACCACCGCAAACATCTCACGAAGTTCAAAGAAGTATTTACTGAGGTACATCGCCATGAATTCAATGAGAAGTCTTTTATCATGTGTACGTAGTAGGAGAGTGCCTTGGTTCAGAATAGGTGCTCAACTCAATAAGGACTTTTTTTTAATTTATGATGCCATGAGCTTCGACAATGTACTCCCGCTTGCGATGGAGAGCGTCCTCATCGAACGGATAGCAACGCCTTCTTAACTTCTTTTCGTACTGAATGAATCGATTAACCTGAGGATATGTCGGCGTGATCCTCTCAAGATATGAAGCCTATGATATTACATTCGGTTCTCAGGTTTTCAAAGGAAGTTCCCATCATCAATATCATCGTTTCCAAAAACTAAAATTACTTCCCAATAAGTTCTGTTGTTACGAGTGTTGCTTATCAAATTTTTTTAAAAAATTCGTTCAATGACCAATCAGAAAATAAATTATTTGCATGCCAATATCCCCTTCGACCATTCGTTTACTTTAAGTTAGTTTTGTGACTTTTGAACGACCATGAATTCAATTAGGTTTGATCTGAGAGCAATCTTTACAAAGCCCTTCCTCCGAAGAATCTCAAATTTCTCTCAGACTGTTTTCGGAGGAACGAAGGTAGGAATCTTTACTATTGAAGCATTTCCTTCCTCCACATCCGCTATTGTAACTTCAGCTATACCTCTCCAAATCCTATCAACAATAACTCCTGCACCCCCTTGTTACCCAACTGATACTGATTGCAGGAAGCCAGTAAAGTGACGTTCTTTTGCTGACCAACATTGACCATTTCCATTTCTAACTATTTCTTAAAAGTGCATTTACTTTGAACGACATTTATGCTGTCGAGCTAGTAATCTACGTTGCCGTTAACCAAAGCTTGCTACATTTTGTTAATAAGAAACATCCTTCTGTTCTAGGTGCTTCGAACTTGGCTGCGATGTCGAAAGAGAAACCAACGTAGAGCACGGCTAGTCTTCAAGATTTGCACCAGCCGAACCGACAGACAGCGGGAAAATGTCATCAATGCGATGCGAAAAGATTCTTTTTGAGTGTATTCTTTTTGTATTAAGTTGTGGTACTCTTGCAATAAATTTTGTCTATAAACAACTTGAATACCGTGTTTTTCTCCACACCGTTCCCGAAATATTGTTACGAAAGGACTTTTCACCTTGGCGAGTGCGTTCATTTGCTGGTCCTTTCCTTCTCCTTCCAAGTGATAGAAACGACATTCGTATACGGAATAAGGTTTCGTGAACGCTCGTTTCATCTTCTGATCAAGTAAACCTTACTTGCACGCGAATTTTATCAACAACCTTACGTCAATCTCCCCTTCCTCGACCGGCCTGGGAAATTATCGTCAGCTCCTAAATTAAAGCCTCATTTTATTATTCTTTATTTTATTTGGTCCCCTCCTTTCATCACTTACTGTCGAGTTTAGCCAACTTCTGCGGACTTTACTTCTCGTAGACACCAACTACTTGAAATCATCTCTGTTTAATCTCGTTCGCATCCACGGTAACGAACGATGCCCGGAATAAGTCTCGCCGCGATGACGAGAGCTGAACGATATTTTGGCTTAATAACACGATGCGAATAGAAAGAGAGTTTGAAAATATATAGATGGTCCCTCAGTTCATCTGCTCGTACGCTTCGGAAGCTTTTACGAAAAGTGGATAAATATCGGCCTTCATCGTCTGGAATTTGTTCTCAACTGCATCCCGAAAGAGGGCGACTTATTCCTGCACGTTTCGCTTCAGTTGGCGGGTTCTCGTGCGAGAGAAGGTAGTGAACGTAGCTTGTGAAGCCTTTTCCGTTGTGTTTGGAAACAATCGTCGAGCAGAGGAATGCTGAGGATACCTCTTGGATCAGGTGATCGTGACCAAACTCGTGTGATAAGTGGAAATCGGAGATAAATGGAGGGTTCGTTGTGGACAGGCGAAGCAGAAGAGCTTGGAGTGAGAGCGCGGATTTCGTGGAAGGTAAGTCCCATTGGAAAGCTTTTCGAACGCCCTGCTCGCAAATATTTGGTTCGAGAATTTCACCTGCTCTTGTTTACAAATGACGAATACCTACATTCCGCTTCGTCCTCCCGAGACAATGATATTCAGACGATAGCTTTCCTCCCTTGAATCATGCCTATGGACCTTAACAATATTGTGGAATTTCACTGATTAATCGGGAATCCGAAGCGATTTCTGTTGACAGATCACTCCGTGGTGGATTCATGTTTCGAATTGGGATTCTGATAGCCTCTGTTATGTATTAAAACTGGCATTTTGGTTATTGTAAACAATTGGTGATGGGAACGATGTGATCACGGCGAGGTGCACCGGAAAAGTGATATATGCGTAATGGAGTTGGGACGCGAGACTGTTACCGTCGGGATTCTAAAATTGCAATTGGATTTTTAAAAACCGACAAGATCTCCATCGTAACCGATTAAAATTATATGAAGATTAGTATTTATTATGATTTTTTCCTACTACGTGAGTCTTACCGCACAAAAAAACCATTTTCATAACGTATCGTCTGCTTATTCTTCCGAAATCGAGAAAACCGCCCTCATGCGCGGTCGACATAAAAGAAGAGAGGAATTACGAACACATTCAATCGGTGATCGGACAGAGAAATATTTTGCTAATAATTTAACAATACAGTGTTTGCACTGACAGCGGTGGTATATCCCTCAGCCAATCAGGATCGAGATAAAAGTTTAGCGGGAGGTCAAATTTAGTTGATTTTTTATAATTAAACTTTAAACTCGATAAACACTTTTTCCCTTCATTCGTTGTCTTTTACGCCCCTTCTGAGCTTACGCATATCCACAGTATTCCCTTATAGATATTATTTTCGTATTCTTCACGTTAAACAGTTCGTGTACGCCATATTGAACCTTACGTATACGCCATCGCTTCCTTTAATTTAAGCTCTACTTCTGTAGAGTGCGAGTCATGGATTCAATACGGTTTATCCATAATAACGAATTAAGTATCATTTTATCGAATTCGATATCTTTACATTTCAGGAGGCCGTTTCACATCGAGAATAAACAGCTGCCAATGCACGAATGGAGTGATTGACTACTCCGAACGGATCGCCTACTTCCTGACATTGATAGCGAAGGAAATCAAGTGACGTTTTTATTCTGTGAGTATTTGTCAGATTTCAAAGGAAAAGAACAAGCTTTGAGGTTGGGTATCGATATTATTAGCAAACTTTTACAATAGCATGAATGTGAGCCTCAATCTGGCCATCCATTTCAAGCATTTCATATCAGATCAAATAATTAAATGATAAAAACATACGATGGATCGTCGATGGAGGGTTTCTCATTTCTCAGGATACTTTTAAAAAGAACTCATTGGTCAGTACACATGGAATGCATGAAGTGGCAGTCTCTGTCATCAGTCTCAGTTCTATCTGAATCTTCACATTTCCTCGCTTGGTTAACTATCTGTTTGTCTTTCTTCCTCTTGGCCATTGGTCCATCCCTCTACACTGCAGTATATCTTTGGATCAACAGAACCATTGCAGGGTAACGGAAAAGAAGGACATAGGCATTAGTGTTTTTCCCTGTGAACAAGTGGAATGCTGTTCCTTTATTACCTTTGTGCTGAGGTGGCAAGCTACTCCAGGTGATTGTATTTATATTAAGCGCGATTTTTGGAAATAAAATAAGACCTATTTAACAAAATTTCTGCTTAGGACGTTTATTAAGAAGGGGGAGTTGAGGTTATCCAGGAAGATGGGATGGGATTAGGCACAATGAATCAGCAGAAGCGATAGAAAGAACAGTTTGCTGTTAAAATATGACTGACGTGTTTTTATTTCTCTGAGCAAAGTTATGAAGGACATTTCATTTAAATCCACAAGAGGGTAAGCTAATTTACTGCTTAAAATTTTATTGAAAGATGGTTTATAATGCATTCCTTGCTGGAAAAATGTCCAAATTCAACACCGGTGCATTTAGCATTTGGAATAAAAATAATCTTTATACCACTGTTTTTTAAAAGATATGCAATAAATTGGTTCGAGTGACATGTTTATAATTTTACATAATTTTGCATCATTTAAATCTATGACTTTTAGAAATCGGAAGCTTGTGCAAACTTTAACATCTTTAAACAGAAATAATTTCTTTCTAGCATGTCACAAGCAGCCAACGATTGAATTACGCCCCAAGTAACATTTAGTCAAATTTCAATAAAAAGTCATACTCAGGGGTGGGTGACGGAACCACTGTTTGATCTTTTTCACAGCATATGATAAATATCACTACAATTACTGACTTCAAACCATTGTTATTTAATTATACTAACAGCCTGCATCTGATCAAGACTCGAGAGCAATACAATGAACTCCTCTGTTATTCTTTCAGGATTCGGACCATGGCACCCGACCCACGTCGAGCACAGCAAACGACAAGAGGATGGGAGGAACTGCAGTACTTGGAATTTCCTACACCACCGCAAACATCTCACGAAGTTCAGATGAAGTATTTACTGAGGTACATCGCCATGAATTCAATGAGAAGTCTTTTATCATGTGTATGTAGTAGGAGAGTGCCTTGGTTTAGAATAGGTGCTCAACTCAATAAGGACTTTTTTTTAATTTATGATGCCATGAGCTTCGACAATGTACTCCCGCTTGCAATGGCTAGCGTCCTCATCGAACGGATTGCAACGCCTTCTTAACTTCTTTTCGTACTGAATGAATCGATTAACCTGAGGATATGTCGGCGTGATCCTCTCAAGATATGAAGCCTGTGATATTACATTCGGTTCTCAGGTTTTCAAAGGAAGTTCCCATCATGAATGCCTTCGTTTCCAAAAACTAAAATTACTTCCCAATAAGTTCTGTTGTTACGAGTGTTGCTTATCAAATTTTTTTAAAAAATTCGTTCAATGACCAATCAGAAAATAAATTATTTGCATGCCAATATCCCCTTCGACCATTCGTTTACTTTAAGTTAGTTTTGTGACTTTTGAACGACCATGAATTCTATTAGGTTTGATCTGAGAGCAATCTTTACAAAGCCCTTCCTCCGAAGAATCTCAAATTTCTCTCAGACTGTTTTCGGAGGAACGAAGGTAGGAATCTTTACTATTGAAGCATTTCCTTCCTCCACATCCGCTATTGTAACTTCAGCTATACCTCTCCAAATCCTATCAACAATAACTCCTGCACCCCCTTGTTACCAAACTGATACTGATTGCAGGAAGCCAGTAAAGTGACGTTATTTTGCTGATCAACATTGACCATTTCCATTTCTAACTATTTCAAAAAGGGCATTTACTTTGAACGACATTTATGCTGTCGAGCTAGTAATCTACGTTGCCGTTAACCAAAGCTTGCTACATTTTGTTAATAAGAAACATCCTTCTGTTCTAGGTGCTTCGAACTTGGCTGCGATGTCGAGAGAGAAACCAACGTAGAGCACGGCTAGTCTTCAAGATTTGCACCAGACGGACAGACAGACAGCGGGAAAATGTCATCAATGCGATGCGAAAAGATTCTTTTTGAGTGTATTCTTTTTGTATTAAGTTGTGGTACTCTTGCAATAAATTTTGTCTATAAACAACTTGAATACTGTGTTTTTCTCCACACCGTTCCCGAAATATTGTTACGAAAGGACTTTTCACCTTGGCGAGTGCGTTCATTTGCTGGTCCTTTCCTTCTCCTTCCAAGTGATAGAAACGACATTCGTATACGGAATAAGGTTTCGTGAACGCTCGTTTCATCTTCTGATCAAGTAAACCTTACTTGCACGCGAATTTTATCAACAACCTTACGTCAATCTCCCCTTCCTCGACCGGCTTGGGAAATTATCGTCAGCTCCTAAATTAAAGCCTCGTTTTATTATTCTTTATTTTATTTGGTCCCCTCCTTTCATCACTTACTGTCGAGTTCAGCCAACTTCTGCGGACTTTACTTCTCGCAGACACCAACTACTTGAAATCATCTCTGTTTAATCTCGTTCGCATCCACGGTAACGAACGATGCCCGGAATAAGTCTCGCCGCGATGACGAGACCTGAACGATATTTTGTCTTAATGTTTGGCTTAATAACACGATGCGAATAGAAAGAGAGTTTGAAAATATATAGAAGGTCCCTCAGTTCATCTGATCGTACGCTTCGGAAGCTTTTACGAAAAGTGGATAAATATCGGCCTTCATCGTCTGGAATTTGTTCTCAACCGCATCCCGAAAGAGGGCGACTTATTCCTGCACGTATCGCTTCAGTTGGCGGGTTCTCGTGCGAGAGAAACCGCAGTCTGACGGATATGCTTCAGAAGAGCTTGGAGTGAGTGCGCGGTTTTCGTGGAACCCAGAAATACATTACCATCAATTCATCCGTGAATCCAGAACCAAGGCTTACTTCTACTACATCGTCAATGTCAACGCTTTTTTATTCATTTATAACTAAGTAAGGTTATTAATTATTTCACTTCAAATCAGTTAAAATTATTATTTAGAGTTATTGCATGTGTATGCATATGAGCAAGTACTTATTTAAGAAAAGTTGCTCGTCGTAAAAAGTAGAAATTGAAAATAGAGGATAGCAAATATTGACATTCCTTAGATTTTGTCCGTTCCAAAATGCAAGGAATACTTGACGTTCTCTTACGTATACGTTCCTCTCATCTAGATGCAATGTTTAAAAGAGAAATTTATAAATTTTGAACTACCGCAAAACATTTATCTCGCCTCTGATAGGGCTTAGAGAAATTCCACCTAACAGCTGAAACGAGATTGAAAGAGATTAATCAAAATAAGTGCACTGTAAGAATTACTTGCTTGACCGTCACATCGAAAGAGCCTGGTAGAATTATTCCTTTACCAAAAACTTTGAATCCGGAATGTAAATGATGCGGTTCAGTATTTCGACAACAGTCATTATGATAAGAATATATTCTGTAATTCCCTCTTCCTGTGGCAGTTGTAATTATGGGAAATGCATTTGGTTATAGTTAAGGGAATGGAATCGTTCTGCAAAATATCAGGAAGGTGGTGAGTGAGGATTGGTGCATTAACTCCTCGTCCCTGCTCTGAGGATGAATGAATGAGATTGCTTAAAGGGAATAGGTTGCTCAGAGGGAAAAGGATTATGCCTGTAGCATTCAATGCCAACGTTTCCCTTTGGCAAGTAGAACAAGGGATTGACTTTATTTTGGAGATGGTAATCTCAGTGATTTGCCTTGGAGTTAACACGGGGAGTTATATTAAAAATAAGGACACTGCGGAAGAATTTACTGAAGTAAGGCATTTACAGGATACACAATAAGAGGGATCATGAAAAATGGAAATTCCTAATGATGAAGGAAGGAACGCAGCTGCATAAGGATCAGCTCGATGAGTAATGGTATTGCAAGTTTCTATACTGCAGTGCCTTCCAGATAGCATAATACTCCATGAATGAATGCTTCAAGCATAGGAAAGGATGAAGAATTGAACGAGTGAAGAAGTAAACAAGGTATCATTAGATTCAGCCTGTAAACTGATTATGATAATGCTGATTGCTCATGGGCCCTTGTTGTTGCTCTTCCTTCACAAATAAGAAAACGCCTATTGCGTAACTAACTAAGAAACGGCTTCGGAAACTTAATAAAGTTTGGATTATAGCGATAAGTTACGAGCCCATATGCACGATATAGCCGAGATATAATTAAGCCGTCGCTCAATATTATTGTTATTGGTATTTATCTAGTCATTTTTGCGGTGATAAAGATATCTTGAATTGCGATGAATAGGAGTCTAGGTATTCGAAACGCTTCGTTCGGAAGCAATCGGTAAATAAAATTCCTGGGCACATTCTTATCGTCTAGGGAAAAGAAATATTTTTCAATGGGACGTTTCTTACCTTACTTGGCTTTTCGACTGAACTTTGCATCCTCACTTGAAGCTGTACTGCTTGACCTGCTCTGGAATGACGATGTCACATTGCCGTCCTCTACGAAACTACCATGAATCTTATCAATCTTTTATGTGCACCGCTAACCACAGAACAGAAATACATTGACACAATCACTTCATTCTGAGAGAGAGTTAAAGATTTAATAGCCATTCGAGTGATAGATAAAGACTAACAAGAGCACGGGGAAATTCGATTCACATATCACAAGAACAAACTCTGACCATTAACGATACCCGCCTACTGTGGCGACACCGGAACAATAACTTGGCCCTCTGTCGCATTTCGAATGCTTTCTGTATGACGAAACCTTTCCTAAAATCTTCTCAGAATATCTTTACGTTTAAAAGTCTGTTCGGATTCGCTTTTTCGAATACCACAGTTGGATCGAGTTTCATTCTGCGCTAAAATACTTTTCAAGGCGATATCTCTTTCCTTGAAAAAAGAACGAAACTGAAAGACAATTTCTTAATAAGTAAGAAGGAGATTAACCCTTCCGAGACGGAGAAATTTTCTGAAAATCTTCCTCTGTGCACGAAAGCCTTCGGTGCACTATCTTCCCCGTGCCAGGGCGCGTTTTCGCTGCCCTGAATATGGCAGGTATAGAGCGTTCTCAGCGGGATGTCCTTCCTCAGCAACGGCAAGCGATGGCTGAGGAATGGCGAGAGAGGATTTCCAAAGGACCGAGGACGAATATATGCGGACAAAGACGGAGTGATTAAATTCGAGGCTATCGTTCTCCTTTGGAGGTTCGAACCATTTAAAATCTAGTTTTTCCCTCGAACTATACTCGTAAATCGCTTGAGTAACGGAGTTCGGCAACTACCGTAAGTATATGCTCGTCTATCGGAGGCACGCGTATATAAAATGTCAAGTTTTATATGGAGAATCAAGTGTGGTTCAACTATATGGTGAATCTTAATTGAAACATGTGAGGTCAGCAATAGAAAATGGTTCTTCTATATTGATGTTCGTAAGATGTAACAGATAAATGACTTATTCGATAAGCACTTTACAGTAACTCGAGCGGTCTTCTATTACTAACAAAATTTAAAGATTACAATGATTTGTCAGCTCTGTCGGTCACGCACACACTATTGCTTAGTAGCCAATTTTGCCACCTGATTATGCTCGCTTTTTGGTGAATTGCGAATATAAGACGCAGGCAAAAAGCTGTGAAACTTCGTATCTTAGAAATGCGTTTTATAACGGTTAGCACGGCGATGAGATTTGTTAGAACGAATCCAATCATTTTATTCGAAGGTAGTAATTTTCCAAAGGCTACCCTCAAATTATCCGCTTTCAAAACATTTAGTTTATGCTTAAAAATTTTCCAGTTTCTTCCTGAAAGTGCCCACAACTTTTTATTTTCTTAAATAATTCCTCACTATTCCATTCTTTACTCATCCGTTGCAGCACATATTTCTTGTATTCATTGTCCTTCATGGAGTACAATGAGTTAGTATAAGCAATTAATCAAACACAAAAGGAATCCTAAGCACTACGTTTGGGAAAGTTATGAAAATGTTTCATTTTATTCAAGTTTCACCGAACAGTTGAATGATACTGCGTATTTTCTATCTTCTCACTTTTTCCTCTTCACTGTAGCCATCTTCCATGATAATCCATAGAATCACAAACCTTTAAATTTCATTTTTAAACATGGTTTGATAAGAAAAGTGAAATTTATAAATGTTGCGCGTTTGGAGTGTCCGATATTCCCAAAATTTTTTTAAAAATGTTGGTACATATGTCCCACGTTTATTGTAAAATTTTCAATTTTGTTTGCAGTTAACTTTAATTTAACAGTAAATTCAAATTAAAGTAGCTCTCTATTTTAATTAATTTAGAAAAAGTTGGATTCATGCCACATTTCCTTTACTTTCCCTCCCTAAAAAGAGTCATATCTTATAGTTCATACCCTCACAATTCAATAATCTCTTACTCCATACGAACATGAGTTCCATATCATTTTTCTGATACATCAGCAAAACATTTCATTTAGCGACGGCAAGAAGGTTCCCAAAGTCGGAATGAGCTGGAAATAACTTTTTGTGCACGAAACGAGGGGTTGGTACACAAAGCGAATGGCGAATACCTGCAGAAACTCATATTCAGGATGTCGAATATTTCATAAATCGTGAAAGGTCAATCGTTTTACGGGGAAACTGTGAAGTAGTCAATGAAATCTCGTATTATTAACTACTCGACGAAAGATTCTGTCCACGATCGAAAATAAGCGAAACAGCGTAACTTGGCCCCTTGCTATTCAGTTGTTGATGGCCCATCGCATACGAGTAAACTCAGTTACCACTGTTCTATTTATAGTATGGTAATCCGAGTTTTGTTCTCTTTCGTGCGTTACTAAAGAATAATCATATGAAACGTAAATGAGTTGAAACATTCCTTTCAAAATCGACGAACGGTTGTATTGAGAACACTTCGATTTATCTTATATAACCTTAAAAAGTAAAATTTCGCTGAAAATCATAACACTCATACGCTAAACATATTGTAAAGCTTATGTTATTATGCTCATATACATATATAGATACTTATATGGTTAACTAACAGTAATTAATAGAACTTTGAATACCTAGATTCTGACCCAGAATTATATGTTTCAACATTCATGATTAATGCATAACGTTCACCAATTTCAGCTTATTTAAATCCTTATTTTTTATTTAAATATATAATTATAATAAGAACTAAATATCATAATATTCAAGTAACTTTAGACATTCATCATATAATTTCCATATGAATCTCTCTAAAACTATATACATAAACGGTAATGAGTACAATTTGCCTGTTTTTTTATCAATTCAGACTGTATATATAAACACAAATTCTCAGGACTATCGCCTCCGTAAAATGTTAAAGGTCAAAGAATCAAACGGCGGTAACAAATGAGCAGAAACGGGCCAAAGAACAGCCCAAGAGAGGCAAACGCACGAAGAAACTTGCGTCTCACACACACGTACAAAAGAACCAATATTTGGAGTGGAAGGGTTTAGCGTTTGTTGGGGTCGGAAGGTTATATGAAACATCTTCAAAGCACCGCCTCCCCATTCTGCCCCCAGGCCACTCTCCTCCATTAACCCTTCCAGAAGCTTTCTTAGGACTTCGGATGCATTTGAAAAAGTTCTTCGGCAAAATCGATCTCTTATTTTTCGCAAAAGGGTTGTTTTACTATGCCGCAGACGCCTCGAGGGAAGGCTGTTTGGGGTGCGAGACTGCGGATGGTGCACCGATTCTTATGACTTGGGATAAGATAATACGAAAACGTTTCTATGGTAGGATTGTTTTAAATAAAATAATGAGAAAAATTAGAAATAACAATATTATCAAATGAAAAGGAAGGTTAATTTGTCTTTGCACGAAGAGTCGAGTGCCTTGTTCACTAAGGTTAAACAAAAGTGAGAAAGGTCACAATTATATCGCTATTTTTCAATTCTGTTTGATATGATATGTATAATTCTGTTGATATGATATATGATGAAAGCCTCCTTGAAAGTTATCGATTACGTATGGTTTCAGGCCACGATGGGACTAGTTGATTTCTTTCATAATAGTATTGTCTTACGTTATATACGCAGCGCAGATTGATTTGAATATTGAATGATAAAAATATAATTGGAAACCTCTAACAGAATTTAGATATGTTTTTATTTTAAATCGTCAGGCATAGAGACGTTGAATATGAAGTTTAATTAAAAATTAGAATTACTTGAACAGTTTTTCAAAAAATAACATCCTATAAACTACAGGTAATCACTGTATGAAGTTAATATGGTTAAGCGTAACTTGGTGGAATGGCGACGTAATAAATAAATATTGTTCCACAAACGACCGGTTTCGTGAGTGGGGGAGCTTTCGTTAGCATTGCATGAGCAGCTATTCACAAGACAACTCTCACAGCAACAATATCGTTAAGAGAAAGAATCCGTAAATAAAATCGGTCGGAATAGGCAATTCTTTAAGAGCTCGATTATGAATAGCAACCCTTTTGGAAGCGCGATTACCTTCTGTAAAGAGATGAGTTTATAATAAACCCCACGATTCCATAGGGAATTGAAATAGGGGATCAAATTTGCATATTAAATTAAAATAGGAGATCGAAAATGCGTTACGCAAAGCAATGTTTTGGGTCCCGTGGCGTTGAGAGTAAAAGAGTTGCAAAAAAATCGCAAAAGGATAAAAAGGGATTCGCGAAACACGTTTCCATACGTACGCGGCACATTAAATTGAAATGAATATGGTTGTGGAAATCGGTGGAGGCCCGAGAAAGAGTATAAAATCTGGCGAAATCCGTTTTTGAACATCCCTTAACCATCCACCGAATACTGTTTTGCACTTATCAGCTTCCGCGTCTACGAAATCGAGAATACGCTCTCTTTTGTTTTCGCTCTTTATGACTCTCGCAATAGTGATTCTCACCTTTCGGGAGCATTTGACGTAAATCAATCAAAAAAGCGATCCGCGTTGATGGAATGCGCGTTTTATGGGGACACGGTTGCCATGGATCTGCATGAATCGCGATTTTGAATGCGAATGCATAAGGAGCAAATGCGTTACACACGGAAGCGTTTATATTGTTATGAAGTTTTAGCGTGAGAGAAGTCAAGCTGGATAGTTTAATGTTATTTGAGTGATGAAATTCAGAAAAATACAAGTACAATATAACTAAGACGACTAAATTCTAACTCCGGTATGCTTCGTTTTTTAGCCTCAAGTTGTTTAAAAAATATTGTGATATTCATCCTTAGTATCTTATTATGCGAAAAGTGAAATTAAATAATAATTGGTAATGAGGAGAGGATAGTTTAATTGAGAAGATTGCTGAGAACATGTATTATGTCCGCTGTAGTTTTAAAATTTCCATGTCTTGTAAAATCAATGTATACAGGAATCTTTATTATTATAATTTCGCAATTGATAATTTTGTATCTACTCTAAGGGATAAAATAGGCCTCGAATGCATTCAAATATTGGAAAATGTTTGGCATCAAACTCAACACCTCCTCACAACAATTTTTGAGTAATTCAAATGGATTTACTTTTGATGGTTGATTTAGATAAATATACTCAGCAAACAACAGCAATAATTTTAATTCCTCTATTTTCTGTCTAAATTTTCGTCACGTATCTTATAGCTTATAAATAATATACTATGTATAAGCAATACTAATAAGAATCAGATCTGATTTCTTTCTTAAGAATTCCTTAATTAAACAGTTCTCCTTAAACGCGAACTGAATTCAATTGACATCAATAACCAGAATGACTTTAAATCACAATAAAGTTTTAAAAGTCAACTAAATTAATATACTTGATATATACTATATTTACTTTGCATCGAATTCATTTTAGGTGAATCGAAATCATCAAGACACAGACATGTATCTCCTCATCATTCATAAATTTCAATTTAGCTAATTTTGAACTAAAAATAATAGAACAATAAAAAAAATAATGATAGAAATTATAAATTTTCCAAACATATCCATTATAAAAGGTTGATATAAATATAAATTTAAAAATTAAATAAGTGATGTATATTTGCTAAAGTAGAGTTCGCTCAATTTATTGTTCATAGATCCGTTAGTGTTTTATCAAGAAGAATATCTCTAAAAAATTGTTAATTATCATACAAATTCACAGCATCTTGATGAAATAATTCCTAATTTTACGTCTTAACCGTCCTGTAATTGTAGCGAATTTTTCTTTTAATAATTCATACGCAAAGAAAAACATTGGAAACATCGAAGTTCCACTATTCCTACTGATAATTTCATTCCGAAATATTTCGAACTGTGAATTTTTACTCGAATCAAAAGAAAATATTTGCAAAAGCAATTTTAAGTACTCAAAATAGTAGTTGAGAGCGTTAAAAAAATCATTTCATCCTGAAAATTTTTAGGCAGCCATGCCTCCGAAAATGTATTAATTAATAGAAATAAATAGAGAGCTTCCTTTAATAACGCCGTTTGATGTCGAAATTCTTCGGCGCGTGATAAAACTAAGTATTAGCTTTTCCTTTGAAATTCGAGGAAAGAGGTACTTTTCGCCATTTTGTTTCCACTCGTTTTTTTCGGAGGCAGATTTAGCACTCGTTTTTCGCACCTCCTTTGAATTTTTCATTTCCTCTTTTTAATCATTCCCCACCGGAATAATATCGCTGTCTAAACCCTTCCACTATCGACGCAAACATCTCCCTTCCCGAATCATTTCCTCCCATTTCGGTGTCCAAATAACGCATTTCGTCTTAAAATAATTCCATGGTCGAATTTCAATGCTTTTGCATTAGACGAGTTTTCCTAGTTTCCTTGACAACGATAAGTAACCGCATATGTAATACTTTTGATCATTCGTAAATGTCTAGATTTTCCAGAATGATTATAGCAAAAATTAAGGAACAAGAGTTCGAATTCAAGTGAAAAATGTAAGATAATTGAGATTCATTTTCTATATATTCTTAATGAAGATATATTGCCGACGTTTATTTTGACGGAGGAAAACTTTGTTTGGAAATCCATTTTCCCGTAAACCGTTATTTAAGAATTATTGCATTACGAAGCATCTCACCATAAGTCTAATCTTCTTTTCAATTTTATTAATACATATTATTTTCACAATTTTGATTGTAGTATAAAGTTTTTCATAAGTATTAGGCCGACTTCGAACTTATTAGATTAGGAACTTTATGGAAACCTATTTTCAGAATCGAAGAAAGTGTGTGGAATCTACAAAGTGCCTTCTTTAATTCTCGCTATTCATTAGAGTAGTCAAAAGTCAGTTTTCCAGAACCAGATTTATAGTATAAATATATACAGTTTACAAAGATTCAAAGACTTAAATCTTATCTTTTTAACTGCCTTGTATTTAGTTTTGATATATTTACAATATTCCACAAGCACACATAAACTTGATCGTATCAATATGCAAGCCTAATTCTAAATCTATAAAATAATTAAAAATTATTTCTTTCGTGTAAATATAATTTGATCTTACCACAAATGATATAATTCTGAACTCGATAATTTATTTCATTCTTACAATATATCCTCAAGACAATTCCTCTGTGCAATTCTAAGTTTTAAGAGATAAGAATTCTGTGAAATTCTTACAACATTTGTAGTTATTTCATTGTTATGCATATTAGAGATATCAATAGGCTACTTAACTAAATAAAAAATTAAAGGAGCCATAGGGTTGAGAAGGTAAATTAAGTTTTAGGAACATCTTGAGCGATAAAAAGAAATAATGTTGCATTAAAAACAACGTTAATCCGTTCCTTCAGTTGTGTTTAAATTCAAATTTATATTTAATTTTCGCTTAATATATCAATAATAATGGGAATAATTTATAAAATATCCAATAGTAGCATTAATACCAAATATAAAAATTGTCATGATCGAGGAAAACTATCTTCTCAGAAAAAATAGAAGAAAATGAATTTGAAAGTATTGAGTTTAGCATTCGTCTACTGAGAAAATTTTGGAATCTTTCAATTCCACAAACTAAACGCCAGGGGGCAGAGTTATAGCCGCTTTTAAACTGCTCGCTTGAGAGGAATAAGATGGTAGCCATAGAGTGCAAGGGAAAACCTGCTTCAATGCGTATGGATATCTTTTTCGGTTGATTCATAAAGGGAGGCTTTTCAAAGCCGAAAAAAATCGCTCGTACGAGAATCAAAGCCAACGAAGTGAAGAACAAATGAAAATTTCCCATTATCTGAAACATGATATTGCGCTAAAGAGGCTAGGACGAGAACAATGCTTGTTGAAGAGGAATATTTTGGGTGGGGGTGTTCTTCCTACGAAATTGGAGCTCGCTTGTTTGACACACAGTTTCCAGAGTTCCCCGAAAAAGTGCTATGGCGCGGCGATAGCCTCTATGCAGCCTTATAATAAAGTAAGGGAAAATTTTCAGATGGATATTTGGTAGTATCATCTACATGGAATCAAGCAATGTTCATGAAGAATTGTAAAGTATCAAATGTACTATATCTGAAATGTAAAATATAGTTGCCTGTAGGCTAATATGAAAATTTTAATGTAAATGAATTTGACCATCATGGTATGGTTTATTAAATCTATTATGGAAATATATTTATCAATGCAAAAATTCATAAATTTATTAATGGAAAAATAAAGACAAACGATTTGTGATTACTTATTTGTGAATACAGCGATTCGGTACAATTAGAACGGAGCCATCTCAAACTTCAAACATGAAAAAAATATTATCTGAATCATATTCAATTCAACAAACTTCCTCTGTATTTATTGTATATAACTAATGCGGCGGGATATATGTATGTATATAAGAGGATATGAATGTCCAGCCCAAACTACAGGACCTACAGGGTCGCTGTTTCTTTTCCGTGATGAACTGAATCTTACCCGGGAAAAAATCGAAAACCTACGCTACCTATCATGGGTTTGATTATAGGAGGCCCCAAAGTCGAATTTCCCCCGTAAGAATGCATGGTGTGGATATTCAAGGATTTAAAAAAAAACTTCACGGGTGCATAGAGCAATCAGTTTTCATTTAACAATGGTTAATATATATTTCTACACATACATATTATTCTTTAGCTAAAAATGGTTGCCGGTTCGATACCAGGTGGTGAAATATCTTCAAATTTTTAAAAATCATATCTAGCTTAATATAATATGTAGAAAAGTTAAACTTCGTACACTTATAGATACGTATATAATTTACTTTGAAGGAATCAACTGTTACCTACATGTCATGGGTTCGATTCCAGAGGGACCCGTAATTTCGATTTTCTCCGTAAGAATACATTTGCTAGATAATCAAAAAACTTTTTAAAGCACTGTCCCATAGGGTAGATTTAAATTTCACACATGCATAGATATGCCGTAATTTTATATTTAGCATCCGTAATATCGTCGTAAATGGTATTGTGTTCGATTCTAGGTGGCGTTTACTATATCTCCATAAGAAATGAATAGGGGAAATTAGAACTCCTTTTGAGGCACTTTCTGAATGCATTTTCTCTTAAATTATCTTAAATAAGATTTGGAGTATTTATACAGACTATAATTCTTCTATAAATGATGAAACATTTTTAGATGGAAGGTCCTTGGTTCGATTTCCAAGCGGGAAAAATGCTGCCATAAGAAATGCATGTTATATAGTACTCAATGCAATAGTCCTTTAGTTTATTTTAAGTAATGTGTGAGCAGTAAAAAATTCAATAAAACATTATTTTTAATGAAATAATATAGTTATCGATTGCTTGCTGTAAGCAAGTACACCTTACTCGTATCTATATATTAGTACTTCCCAATTGCAAAAAGGAAATAGTATGCATGATACATTCAGGCGATATATTGAGATCTGCTTTCATCTACATCTACATAAGTACTCTACATGCCGCCTTTCGGCGTGTGGCAGGGGTGTAAACAACTATTTTAATTTATCGCGTATTTTAGTCTATTATTATCGCAAAACGTACTTTCTCTAAATTTATCTAATAAACGCAATCTGGCTGCAAATTTTCTATCTGCTAATGTTTCCCAACCTGCGTCTGATAATAGTTTCGTTACGCGAAATTTTTTTTTCATTTTTTAACTTTCATTAACTAAACATCTACGGGTGTCCATAAATATGAAGTATTTAATAAAGCTCATGAAAGCTCATCAAAACATATATTCCAAAATTAGAAAGTAAAGTCTACACATTCTTATGGATAGTACAATTTTGGTAAAGGACTGGTACAGAAGAAAAGATTTTCAAAATAAGATAATACTGACGGAATTTTAATGCAAAATTCAAAATAATAATAATCATCGCTTAAGTTTAAATTAAGGGACCAAAATTTCGGGAATTAAAACTGTTACTGAAATTAAATAGAATCTCAAGTCTAAATTTGTAAAGCAATATTTTGTATGCTTCCGCAGAGCGGCTGTTGATACTTTCTATAAAAGTACACGAAAAGTTATTCATTCTCATGGCCATCAATGAGGAAACGCCTATACATACTGAGATTTATATGTATTACACACTGAAAATGTGTCACAACCTCATAAATTTATACATATACACAAAAAAATAAAAATAATACTTTATTGTTACGTAAAGCAATAAATTGAATTTCTACGTAAGTCGGTAGTAAATATAGCAAAATGCAATGGGCTTCGCGTTAAGGCTTCTCTATACTTCAAGTTCTATTGTTAGATTAACGATTCCTGTGGACGAACGTTCTCAGAAATAAGCTTGGGTTGGCTTATGATTAAACCATTCATAAAGTTACTTATATACGTCGCCAATGAATAGATATTCCTAGATTTCGAAATGCATTCCATCTGCGCTCTTTCCATGAATTAGGAAATATTCTCCTAAAGAATTTGTATGGCAGAATATATCCTTCGGGGAATTTTTATTGTACACAAGATTGAATTAATAGCGCTCTAATTCCTTCGAAAGAGCGGAACGCTTTCCACTTTTCTGAATCAGATATATAGTTTTACACAGATATTGAATTACAGAAAACTCGTTTTAGGCCTTTAGATCCTAATTACTGCTGACTTTCTTCGAAATATTATTCTGGTTTTAGCTTTTTCCTCCAAATAAATCCACGAAAAGATTATTTTCATGGATTGATCACATTTTCAATAAGTTGAATAAGTTATCATACAGACTAAATGACTTAGAAGTATTCATCACGTGAATGGGTAATAATTTATTCTTACTTATGAAAGTAATTGGAAAAATGGGTCGCAATACATAGATTGTTGTTTGGCAATAATTTTGTTAAGTTAAAGCAAATTTTATATTGAATATAAATGTACTGAATAAATGACTACGTACTTTCAACGGATAAATTTATTTTCCCGACCGGTTGCGTTAGCGAGCTAACATCATCAGGTACAAAATATAAGAAACACATTTAAATACTGAATATAAAAACCCAGCGACTGTCATCACATACGAAAAGACGGAAACTGAAAAATGGTGGCTACGATAAAAACCTGCGATTTCTAAGTTCGGGGAGCAGCAATCGATGCAGATAACCATGGAAACCGTGGAAAGTGCAATGTTCACAAAATTCGCGTTACGAATTGGGAAAATTGTGAGTAGGCGAAGAGTGGATAAAATGGGTGTGAAGCAGGTGAACGAAGGATCTTTTGTCCGCATCCACTGTGAGTGGCGAAAAAATCAACACAAGGGAACGAAAACCGAGGAGCGACAAATGTTTAACCGCTTCTTAATTAGCCCCTTCCTTCGCAAACTTTCCGACGGATTATGAAACTGTAATTCTAGAGTCGCAGACGCAAACGAGGGCTCGGATTACAATCAAAATTTGCTTTATCGAATCTGATGCGATAATAATGGCAATCATCTATCATCAACGTTTAATGTTCCAATGTTTTTGGTCCATATTTCCAAGTTAACTGGAACCAAGGCAATATCTCCAATGATTCCTAATTTTGGTAACAGAAACTCTTGATGCTATTTTGTCTAAAAACGGTCATTTTTGTCGATTAAATCATTCTGTAAATATTCTAAATGTTATAATTTCCTTCATTTAGTAATCTTCCCATCTTCATTCATCTAGTCTTCACCTAACTTTCTCTTTCGACATCCTTAGTTCTGAATAACACTTTTTTATTAAATAGTTTTCATAATTTTCCATTTCGTTAACCATTTACCTATGTCAATAATTCTGTTTTTTCAATATTATTATTACAATCGATGTTTACATTTAATATGTAAGATATTTTATTTCTTGTAAGAAAATATGTCAACTTCTTTTATTTACACTAGCATATTTTATATACTTTTATCTATTTGTAATGTTACTTATTTCCTCCACTTACTTTTTATTTACTTAAATGATAAAATCTAGTCTTTTGTTTCGGTGACAGAGATGTAATTTAAAAGCAAAAAATGTCTAATAATAATAAAAATACGATTATATGAATTAAGAGAGAAAAATTAAGGTATAGGGTAAATAAACCTCATGAGATAAAACTGAAATTTCATGAACATGAATAACACAGGAATTTTATTTTTAGCGTTCTTTGTTTGTTTTCATGGTAGATCCAGTAAGTAGCTCAAAATAAAAGAATTTATAAAAGAACTCCATCCATTTGTTACACTCAACACAATAATGATGTAATATACACAATATAATTTGAACCGTTAATAATACCAAAAATCACGTTTACTGAAAGAATTTTATATTTCTTTGATTTTATTGGTAACGTTTCTGTTAAAGCTTTTCAATATCAAATATATTTAAGAAAAAGAGTTTTACTACAACTATTTTTAGACATCCTTGATTTAAATGATTATAAAATCTAGTCATTTTTTGAGAATTAAAATAAATTTCACGTACATATGCACTTAGGTGATGCAGTTCAATCAAAATCTCGCCCATTCTTCTTGTTTCTTCCAAATTTTGAGTAAATGTATGTGTTTTCTTGATCTACTCGTTTACGCCCAGCGTTCATTTATGGTTCATACTTTTGATAACAGAAACATTTTTTTGAATTAAGATGTTTTAGCGCGATTGATATGTCACTATGGTGACAATAACTTAAAATGTATCGATAGATGTATAGCCAGAGGTGGTTCAAAAATTTTCTCTGTTACATAACTGCTGTCGGTGGATAGAATACAACAAATAACCAGTTTGTACAAAACTCCAGCATTATTCGTGCTCGAGAAACAATATCGCTCACAATCGAAGCTTCCGCGACTACACACATGTACCAATACACGGAGTGGACGCCAAGTTCAATACCCTCGACGACAAAAGATCCAATGAAACATCCCCTTACGGAATTTTTAACGAGGACCGACACAAACGGAGAATACGTTAAAATCAGATGCCTTCTTTCGATAATTTACTCCTCCCTCTTGTGGCTAATAATACATCTTCCCCTCCTCAGTGGATACCAACACTAGTAGAAGCCTCATTAAAGAGGCGCCGTCGGGCAAATAACCAGACTTTTTCGCCAGTTTCATATATAACCTCTCCCCGCGCTATCACCGGCCCTCTTCGATCTCTTTCCTTACCGATGCGTTTCATCTCGAAAAAATTGCCGTTTTATTTGTTCCCAAATTCCGCGACGATGCTGTTCAAACGTGTTTTCTTTTTGATTGCGTCTTTAGAGGAATTGGTTCGAAATACATACAACTCGTAATGGTTGCAGGCAAATCGCAAGAAATGTAGCGAATCTAAAAACTTCGATCATTACTAATACTTACGTCATTATATCGTGCGATCAGATCGTGACAAAATACTTGGTGGAAAATCTTTTGCAGAAATAAATGCAAATCACCTCACGACACACGCTTCTTCATACTTACCATTTATATGACTATGAAAATCGAGATATCTTTTCAAGTCATTAAAGTATAATGTAAAGCACAATACTTTTGGAGTGCAATAAAAAACAAGTAAACAAAGTCACGATAAGTTATGCATGGTACAGTAAATTTTCCCGTTGATTAAAATTAGTGGCGACTCGTAATAGGGTTTCCCACCATTTTTCATTAAAAAAACTCTCTCGTAAACAAATTATCGACGGATAGGCTCACAGAAAGAAATTTAGAAAAAACTGCAACGTTTTATTCTATGCAGAACAGCCCATTGCGTAAACCAACAATTTGCGAATATTTCAGTGCAAAGTAAATGGCCAACCCGAGTCACGTTGCGAATGGATATCTTTCGCGAAAGAATAAAGCCGCGAAATCTCCCCTGAAAACGTATTCAAACATAATAAAGCCGACAGAAAACATACTCCGGTGTCGCATTGGAGACGATGGGCATTTGGATACATTGGACGAGCGGTGCTAAAACATTTTTCAAACCTCCCTCTCCATATCACACAAGTTATTTTGTTTGTTCGGAACCGAAAAAAGCGTCGCACCGAAGGGGAGGTGGAGAGCCCTTCTCCCACTGCTTGATGAACGATAAATTAAATAAATAAATACCGAATGGAGAAGATGGATAGCGGCAAAATGAGAAGACAAGAGAGAGAAACGAAGCGTAACGAATGAGTGCTAAAGAAACAAGTGAGAGGTGACTGAGCGAGAGGTGTGTGATAGAGTAAAAAGGGGAAATCGAATAAATTAATTCGATTCTCTGCGTCTATGCATTTATTTTGATGGAATACGTAATCTAATAAATTCGCTCTCGTAACACGTAAAGCAGTAAAATCAAAGTATTGCTTTTTTAAAAGCTTTAGAACAAAGGAAAACTAATGACAGCGTTTAATAATTGTAAGAGTACGTAAATAAATTGAAAATAACTTGATTTATGCGTAAATTGAAATGTAGAAGTTGCAAAGATAAGTAAATGTTTATGAATAAGTATAAAATGTTACGAATAAAATTGCACTCGATATTCTACGTATAAGAACATTTTTATAATGAAAATTTATGAGGACGGAAAATGCTCTTTGTTTTTATACCAATAGAGTATATTATTTTTATATTGTAAGTGATTAATTAATTATTGATAAACCGCAAATTCTATATCTTCATTGCAATGTTAAAAAGAAAACAATGTCAAATATTATGTAATAATACTACTCATCCGGGAGAAGCAATCAAAGAAATTATGTTTTCAACGTCGGGATTAATATTAGAAGAATATTATACTGAAGAGATTCTGTTTATTATATTCTAATAAAATTCTATTGAATGCTTTATCGAAAGGTGCACACACACACATATATATATAAAATATAACCAAACCAAATTAAAAATAATACTTCTTTCTAAAGTTCATTAAATTGCTTAAAAATATCGATTAAGTATCTTCAGTAATTGTACGAAGAATTATTAGCCACGGAAAATAACTAAGGCGAATTCCAAAGAAATAAATGTTTATAATGCAATAAATCCTTGCGATTTTAGATGGATTTTACCAATATGAATAAAATTAATTCCTAATACATCTTTATAAAACGAAATCAAAGATTTTACAGTGTATAGAACTCAAAACAGTAAGTGTTAGTAAGGTAGTAGTAATGATTAGAAAATATAATCCGGAATAATAAAATAATGCACGAATTAAAATCTATAATTCGATTCTATACCCATAATTTTCCTTGTAGTTCTTAATAAATATATATTTATAAATACTATCAAAAGAATAACATGTGCATCTTCATAATAAAAACTATATTTTGTTTAGTACATTAATATCGTACCATCAAATAATTTAAGAGAAAAAACAGTTGAAAATTGAAAAATAACTAATTATTTCCATGGTTACAACCCCACTGTAAACCATAGAAAGAAAATGTATCTGAATTGAAATATCACAGAGATCGAATTGTTGTGAGTGCAACAGAGCGAAACATCAATATATTACTAGCCCTCGACGACCGCCCATCATATCTGAGTCTCCTCCACAAACACTTACCGAAATTTCCGCTCCATCAAACATTAACCCCGGACACTCATACGCGAGTGTAACACTCGGCTACTCGAAAACTTCGCCGCGAAGAAATATTCGGCTATAAAGAGAGACTTCAATCATTTATTCGATGCGAATGCAGAAGGAGTGCGTAGCGAAGGAAAAATACCGAAAAATCGCGTATTTTTTTCTTTCCCACGACGATAATTGACACTAACAAGACAACGGAGGGATGGAGGCTAACGATTCAGCAATATAAATACTCCTCTGTTACTGACCGAATGTCGCTTCGAGAGAAAGTAGAGGGAGATTATTCCAAGGAATGTGCGGAACCCATCGGAAACCAATCGCGAAAGGTGGTGGAATGTTTAATAACTAATCTCCGATAAAAATGACTATCGATTGCTCTAAATGCGGCGGAGGAATAGTTTTCATTTTTTGGCTATTTTATCGAACTGTACGCGCGACAGAGGAATTTCGCGTGCTGATGTGATATTTGCGGAATTTGATAGAGTTGCGGCGAATTCTTAGAATTGGATTGTGTCTCTGGAACTCACGCACTGCATTATCAGTATCGATATTTGTGGATACCTTTAACTGTTGATTGGTAAATCTGCTGTATTCACAAACTAGCAACTGTACATAATTTAAGAAAGAATTCTACGCCATAAAACAAAGAACAATCAAACAAATTATATCGTGAAAAGGCCAAATAATATTATCGGCAGTTATTATGCTATTCCAGGTATAGTTCCTAAGTTCCTATTGATAATAGTCCGTACGGCGAATAAGCTCTATTTAGATGTAAAATTTAACTACCTCTTTTTTAGGATGTATTATTTTTTATATATGTTTATATTTTAGATTATAAGGCAGTATATTTAGTATTGTAGTAATTGTAAAAGTATTGTATATTTATATAAGAGTTACTTAATTCTTTCCACGATTAACAGTAACTATCATAATGTGAGCTTAAATTGAGAGAAAAAATTCATTTTCATAGACGAAGTGAACATTATCGTCATTTTATTTTAATCGGATAGTTAAAAATTTGAAGATGTTACATCATTCCTCATAAATAAGTAATACAATTATATTTCCATTTCATAGCATATTTTCGTAGAAGTTGAAAGAACATATTCATTTCCAAATCAGGTACCTTTGAAATAGACAGATAAAGTCTAAATTTGTTTTTAAAGTTTTATTTCTGTTTAAACGCTAAAAATTAAAAAAAGAGATAAAACAAATAGCGTAGTGAATGAAGGTACCGGTTCTTCTAATACAATCAGCAGTTAGCATAGAAAATCATCGTAAATTACGTAAATACCAATCTACTTTGGCGAGGAAAAGACTCCAGATATAATTTTAATATGAATTAAATGAAAACTTGATGTCAATTTTCGTCTTCATCGATCAAATAAAACTTTAAAATACTATTCGTATTTATATCTTCTATAATTTTTAAAACAATTGGCTTTGAATAGTATCCATCGTTGAAATCTCCCTAGATTAATCACAAAAGAGGTCAAATATTCACTCATGGATGGTTTACGTAAATATGGGAACAAAATTCTACGTGCATATAATATAGAGCAGAAAATTTTGTAACGAAATTAAAGTAAATATCGTAATTTTCAATGTGTAAGATACAACGAAATTTCTCTCACGGGAGACCAATCTTACCGACAAATCATACTGTAAAGAATACAGTAAAGAATGGGATTGTTATATATTCATGGTTGTGTCGAGTCCTTGGTCATCACTGCCATCCATCGTTCACACGTGTCCACGTGTGTTTTTTCGAACCCCACTTGAGTTAGAGACGATTTGAAAGGGCAAAATTTAGGCTCCGCGTGTCATTGCCCCGGGCGTTTTAATCTTCAATTTATTTATCGAATTCGGAGAAGACTTGTTTTAATTTATTTTCTCTCCATGAGTCTGTGATGGGTGTTTCCTTCCACTCCGATGAACCACTCTTTGCATTCGATGGACTCCGATCCAACTATATCGCGCGTTCATTTCGGACGAGTACATCTTCAAACGTATGTAATCTGCGAAGTGCGCGTGAAGGAGCTTCTTTGGAGGTATTGAGGGTCCTCCGAATGGAATATATTGTACAGTCCGAATTAAAGGTCGAAAGTTTTTCTTTTTCGAAACTTAAAAAAAATAATTAAATATAGGAATTTTGTTATGATATTTTACATTCAGTCTCGTATAAAGATCGTTGTATGAGATCACAAGAGAGATATACTTGAATCTTTCATTTGGCAATCAAACAACAATTAATTTATAGTACTTAGGTTAATAAGCAAAAAAAATTCCTAATCTATGAAAAGAAATTAGATATTTAATTATGGTGAAGCAAAACTTCGCTGAATCGCTAATTCCTAAGGTTGATTTATCGACTTTACTTGTTATGTCGTTGAAAATAAATTTCTATTGAAGCTGCTATCTGTATTTCGTTTCTTTAGTATTTATCTACGAGAGTATAAATAAAGAATAATATAAAGGATGTTTTGTGTAAACTATTAAAATTATTGTTATAGTGCATTGTAAATACATATAAAAGTATTGGTTTTAAAAATTTTACCCGTCCTGCTGTAGCATAATGTAATAAATTCACGGATCATTCAGGCTCATTCTTTCTCAAAGCTTATCATTCAAAGTTCGCCATTATAATTTACATATTACAAAGAGAAATTCGTTACACTTAAGATATCATTGAAAGTAGATGAATACAGTTAAAGGAAAAGAATTTATTACTCCATGGATTCATGTTTACTGTACATGTTTAAGTAAAAGAAAATCCAAATGGATGAACACTATTATAGCAAATTTAAAGTAAAACTTGCTCTGATGTGATTGATGAGTTTAAGAAACCACTGTTAATCTTACAGTTTGGAAGAAACGGTATTTACCCTATTCAAATACCTGAATTTGTTTTATTAATCATATGGCAAATACTAAATATAATGAAACTTCTAAATTTTACTTTAAAGCTATCACGTTCTACTAGAGCAAGGGAAAATACTCTTCATTCGGATCTTCAAATCTGAAGCAATAATGCCAATTTGTAAGACGATACCACCATTTACATATCGTCACTATCTATGATAGTTTCACTCAATATTTCTCTATAAATATCTCGAAAGTTACAACTTGAGAATACCTCAAACGCATACTTTGCCGTAGTGACTGATTACTGTCATTTCTCTCTTTTCAATTTCATTTATGCAAGACACGCATAAGCCAATTTTTCGCGAATTCGAGAATCCTTTGACGAAACAAAATCAGGAGAAGGAATCCAAGCAATTTTAATGGAGCATTCTATTAATGCGGCCTGTTACATGTGCCCTTTCGCAAATAAAAGCTAGAAAGAAATTCTTTTAGGGATCCAAAAGCCATAGTCCACTTGAAATATTTTTTATTTGGCCGCGTCGTCGGGCAGACCTCGCAAATTCGAAAGGAAGATGTAATTGGTAGCGATGGAAACAAAGTGACACGAGTTCATTCGGAGTCAAATTACATTAGGATCACCCAGTTCAGTTTTAATCCTCTTTTTGCCTCCAATTCGGATCTCACCTATATGCACCACCCCTCACGGTTGCCAACGCAACGGATTCGCCAATGGAGTGGAAATAAGGGTTTTTGACCCTAAAACTCAGTTTATATAAACAACTACGTCACAACTCAGTCTCTATATGTTATTTATATATACATTATTGATCGTCTTCTGTTTTCCATTGTAATCATAATCGAGAAACAAACCAATCTTTATTAGAGACTTACACAAAAACTAAATAGCTCTCGGTTGTGGAAAATAATGTTTCCCAAATTACACTCATGCAATGAGTAATATTTTTAGCTCATTATATTTCCCTACGATGAACCCGATAAGGTTTTTAAAGAATAATTGAAAGTTTATGGAGACTTTTCCCCGAATGCGCTTCGAATGATTGTAAAACAAACGAGAATCATAAAGTTATCACACGTAATACGAATTCCTATAATTTTCAATTAGAAATTAACATTATTTATGAATAATCTAGAAGTGGGTTTCATAATACAATGTTAGTAACCTTATAAAACTCTACTTTTGAATTTTCACAACTATTAAATACATTTATTTTTATTTAATTATTTATATTATGTTTATTTTATAATTCAATCTTACTTGTCCATTTTCATATGAAATCGAGTTTATCAATATGCCGAAACACATTCCCGCGCAACATTGTGTACTTATTTTCTTTACATTAAGTGACTCAAAGATAACTTATTTAAACTTATGTATTAATTATTCTTTGTTCCTAATCTTCGTTGGTAGTCTATATTTTCGTACACTTGGATATTATTTTATTGATTATACCGACGTGTATGGTTAGTTAAAAATAAGTGAGGCCCGCCTCGAGATAGTATTTAGTGAATGAGTTTGGCTGGAAAGCTGACATTCACGAATTAGAATAGATACACTAAAAGGCGATCCGTTTCTTCCATATTTGCAATAAAAAATCGGTAAGTACATCTCATATTAATATTAACTCCGGATAGGTGGATATTATAAGATTCAAGAAAATAATCAATTTGTTGAATTGATCAAGAGAAGAGTCTGCTCATTGAAGATATTTCAGAAGCATTATGCTCCTTTACACCGGAAGTTTACACAATTTGAGCAAAATAAGATAAACTGATGCATAAGAATTATGATTTAAAAATTCGATTTTCGCAAAAAGTGTGTAAAATAATTTTTATTGAAAGTAGAGTCGTAGTAGAAGGCACGCCCTGCCACACGCGGAAAAGCGGCTTGCAGGAAATTTAAATAGATGTAGATGAAACAAGAGGGCCAACGTCTGAAAGCGACTCACTGAAGAAATCCCCAAGAGTTGTTTCCCATGAGAAAGTGTTGGTAACCTCACCATTCACTATTTCCATTTGCGTTCGAGATCTCGAAATGATTCCGGCGGCGTCCGATGGGGTCAGCACCATCGCCCGCGAATCGAGAATCGAGTGGTCGAAAAGAAGGGGAACAGTAACTTAGTTGATAAAAAAAGAGATCCGCTTCCAATTCCAATCGGATTAAATGCATGCACTCCCGAGAATATTTGAGAGAGTTTTCATCCGCCAATTATTCCATGCTCTCCTTGCATCGTCTCTGCCATTTCGGATTTTTATTTTCCCGGACTATCCGAGGAATTGCCCCGGAATTTTTGCGTTTTCGAGCGACTGATTTGTTATGGAATGTATTTCCTCTGCTCTCCCATCTCTTCCCGTTGCTATGGAGATATATAAACGAATAAAAATGGGTTATTTATTCGTAACACTCGGTTTGAATCTTAGTTTTCCTCATTTTTTCTGTGTCAGATGGTAAATAATGGGTCAGGAAACAACGTTAAACATTACGCACCAACATTTAACCGCAATATAATTTTCAACGTGAATTTTATGCTTTAATCAACAGTAGTATCCTATCTGTAGGCCCTTCTACACCTCTATACATACCCAATTACAAACTTAGGCGTAAAAGTTATTAACCATTTATTCTAAATAATCTTTGCACTGATTTTTTATTAATCTTCATTAAATTCCTCACTTTACTTTTTCCATGTGTGTTTGAGATTCTTTTGCACTCCCTTCTTTCTGCATTCCAAGTTTGCAAGCTTTACTGTTTGTTTGCATAAAATATATTCCAAAATCACATCTTTTCTTTCTGATGAAATCAAAAACACTATGTTGTAATTTTGCGTTATTATGAAAAGGTCACATATTCCACAGTTGCAATACATATAGCTATTAAGGATGGATACATTTAATTTAAAGAGGCATTGATGAAAAGAGCAAAATCTATATTTTTCAATAGATATCTTCAGGTGGTTGTTGGAATCTGCAAACTTCTTGCTCAATCCAAAGAATTTTACGGAGATTTTAATTCTTCAGAGAACGTCTACTACGAATATAGAAAAACCTTTCACTTCCTTTAACCAAATTACATTATTAAACAATCCCCTATTGTATTTTTTTGATTTAACATAATAGTTCGACGAAAAAATGTGATGAAAAAGGAATAAAATTTCAGGGTTTTTAAATCAAAGCATTCAATTGTTTGATACAAAAATGGGTGAGAATTAATAATTAAATGCATCAACTGAACGGATATATTTAAAAGTCCCGCAAATTGAATGGCTAAAATAAAAAAATGGATCAACATTTTCACCTCTCTAGATTCTGAATATGTTTTCAGATGCTAAAATTATAATATTCAATTATTTTTAGACGTCTTACTTAAAGGGTTACCAATTTTTCTCAAATTTATCTCTTTTTTAGATTCCAAAACTCCTTATTAGCTTTAATTAACCCCTTAACATTGGTGTACGATAGTCTTACGATACGATAATCTACTGATGTTTCAGATAAATTATTAATTATAAATGAATATTTGTAGAAAATATAATGAAGTAAAAAGATTTTATATATTCATGCAAGTTCAACAAGAAGCGTATTTAAATAGACTATGATTAGAAGCTTAAAATAAGAAGTGAAATAGATAAATGTTGTTAATAAAGCTATATCAAGCGAATATAACCAAAAAACTTATGGAATAACGACGAAGACAAGCTGATTCGATGTATATAATCGAATATCAAACGTATTATCTGATTACTAGCATACTAGTACGTAAGTTTATACTTCATCTAGTATACTTATAGTACTTAGAGTTTCGAGGCAAAAATATATCCCTAATATACTAGCGAAACGTCTTTCACATTTTGATCTCAGCGATAAAAATTTCACCCCTTTATTATTCATATCCAACGATTGGAAAGGCGGTCGAATCTTGTTACGTCAGTGAGTAGAAAATATGCATCGAGCCATTTGAAAATGCAAAGAAACTCGGAGCCAAAAAATGCCGAAACACCAAGTAGCCACACCTCCGAAGCGAGGGATGGCTGAAAAGACAGCTTTGACTATCCCGCCCTTTGATGAGCAGCGGAATTCCATCACCGAAAAAAATCGTCCATCCTTGACATGCAAATCCGACCACAATTTTCGTCGAATTAAGAAGCGAGCATCAATAAGTTTTTGCGAGGGAAAAAGCCCATCGCCGGTGAGTTTTCCCAGCGATGATCGAATCATCTTGTTTGGCGCTCCCTAGAAACGCGCTCCTAATTGGAAATTGGGAAAAAATCCTCCTTACCTCCAGAGCCCTTGATTTACGCGCCTCAAAGTGAGGCTAATTTTCAGATCCTGAAAAAAGGGATGCAATTACGCAGCTCTGGGATTCGCAAAATATCACCTGCAATATCACGCTGACCTGAGACTCCAACGGGGAGATATATAATATTCCGGAGATTCTGGAGTCCCCTTTTTTATGCAATCGACGTCCTCCCCTTTGGATCTTCCCCACGCGCTGAATTTTTTAACCTTTGGCCGCGTTGTTTGACCATCGCCCCTTCGAGGGCCTTCAGTGGTGGTTACAATGCCTATCTACGGCGCAAGCAGAGTATGATTCTGATAAAAATTTGTGCATGATGATTGCGATTAAGCTCTGATCAACTATAGAACAGACTTTCGGGATAAACTTTTACATCTCTTTCCGCAAAAAACTAATGTATGAATTACAGAATTTTGGTAATCAGATGATTTGTTGAATGAATATGTTTTGATAAGGCCTTATCTACAGTATGATACTCACCATATATTCTTTACTACTCGTCAAAATAATCAGGATTCGTAAGCAATTAATTAATTAATATTCTTCATTTATTAATTATAACTTTCCTAGACTATTTATTCAGTGAATCCTCTTAGAGTATAAATAGCAAAGAAAAATATTGGGGTTTTATTATTAAATAAATAGATTAAATGGAAATACCTCTTATATTGAGCAACGAAATTTTTATTTTTATTTATTATCTCCATTTACATTTGAGACATTATTGTGGAGATGAATAATTTTTCATATTTCCATATCTATGTTAATTAATGTTTGTAGACTTGTGTGATATAGAAGGTAGAAACTGAAGAGAAATCATATACAATACATATATACATGTACATGAATACCCTGCAAGCCGCCTTTTGACGTATGGCAGGGGGTTTGTTAGATAAAGTTCAGCAACTCCATCGAATACTTAGTTTAAATTTCTCTAAGCCAATCCAAACCATTTCACCGATCGGTTTCATGTGTATCGAATACTTCTATAGCACCCGAAAATCTTATTGGTAAAGAGATTTGGCACAAAGAGAGGCTAAGCCACGTCCGGTGCCCCCCATCGCCCCTCTCCCATAACCTTTCCACCGAAGCACCCCCCTCCCCCCGCATAACGCATATTCCACAGCACGCACCGACTGAAAAATTCACGGGACGAAAAAAAAGCGGAGGAATCGAGTGTATAAAGAGAAGGCCTTCCAAAAGGGCCCCAATATTGCGCCCCTCCACTTCCGTTTCCCTTTGGGCATACGTCTCCCGTGCCGGTCAAAAATGGGACCTTTTATTATTCATTCGAAAGAGGATGGAAAAAATCCGGGAGATCATGATTGTCGTCGGGGATCTCCAAGTTGCTAGGATTATTTCGCTGCAAGGAAAAACACCTGTCTCGATTGAAAAGGATTCCAAATTGGAGAAGAAGTGACAAAAGAATGAGCTCGGAATATTTTGTGGTGACGCACGTCCATATTTCGTTTCAAGAACGAATGCGAAAGTGGATGTATATTTTATATGCATTTTCTACATTTAGTTCTTTACTCATGTTCAGACAGAATATCGCTCGTGTGGAGCTATGATGATACTGCCATCAACATCATCCCGTGCATCTTTCGAAAGATAGTTTGTGATTAAAATTTTTATTGGAAAGTTGATTGAAAATACATTCTTGCTCTAAAATATATATTCTTTAGGTACAATAACAAGATTATCTATGTTTTTATTTAGTTCATAGAATTACTCCTTGCCATCTACAGAGATTTCGTCATTTATTCGTCTTATAAATTTGTCTGTGAATAGAGTGATTGAATTTAAAATCAATAATAAATCATACTCTCAGAAAGTAACGTTTTTATGAGGCAATTTTAAAGTTAGCCTGTTGTATTGTATTTATACTTTTTGTATTTACCTATATACATATAACTTTTGCTTTAACTATTTTGCTCTAACTCATCACTTCTCCAATTCATAGATCAATTATATAGCGAACAAACAAGAAACGTAAAGATAAAAGTAAGGCTTCAAAGACAATAACGAATAATTATCAGATATCCCCAGATTTTCTGTTGTGCATTTACCTTGTCTAAATACCCGTTTTATGCACGCGTAGTTTTTATTCGGGGCAATGAACATGCTTTTATATATATGTATTAACATTATATATGACATTATCAAGGTAATAACAAGACCTTCGTTATGAAGTGATGAAGAAGAGGCGACATTAAAAACCCTTCCATGCACACACAAGATGCACTACGAAGAGAGCAAACGATGCCAATTCGAGAGGGCAACTGAAAACAAACGACGTGCACATTTCGCGGATTCGAAGTGAAAAAGATGACTTCGGGAAAAGCGCGTGTGCAGACACTAAACGAAGCGTAAACGTGGCTCTGTTTTTCCAAGAGGCTGTAAAATTAAGGTCCGAGGCAATAATGGAAAAAAAGCTGATGAGAAGCATTTTCGCAAGGAAAATGTAATACCCTTCTCACTTTCCTTTTTCAGGCGCCAAACGCCATGGCGCTGTTTTCACCCGTCGTTTGTTTTTCTGCTTCGAATAACAGTTGTTTTACTGGCGACGCAGCACTTTTATTTGCGTCTGTGTACATTGACGCGATTCGCGGAGGACCCGAACGATTGTTTTATTCGAACGTTTAGAAAGAGACTCTAAGAAAGTTTCGCTCAGGTGGACCTAAATGTCAGAAGTGTTATTACATCGCAAATGTGCATTCTTACAAAGAAGCAGTAGAGTATAACCGTAAAAATATTAATGCCTTGATTTAAACAAAGTTACCAAAACTATCGATCTATAAATATATATATATCGATATATCAATAATTACTACATACTTTCAATATTAAATTGGATAGGAAATGGAAACGTAAAGAGTTCAAACCTTACTGATAAAGGTATTTAAAATGTTACATTTGAAGGAAGAGTTTACAAAAGAAGTTAACTGGCGATTCATTGTAAACAATATTTCAAGTCAAGGTATACAGAAGCGCTGATTCACTACTCCTTTTATTCGTGTAGCTTATTCAAATGCCCTATTGAAGGACTTTTCGTTGATGACAAAGCATTTTTCTTCCTGAGTTCCAGAATCCTTCCTGAAAAATTCGATAAGCTTTTTCACCCATTTCGTAGAACTAGAATCCATAATGGATATGGAAATTCATATTCCGATGCTTCTAATAAGATCGATCTAAGCTCTTTATCAGGAAAATTAATGAATGTGATAATAGAAGGGAATTTTCTCAAAGTATACAAAAGGACAGTTCTAGTAGATATCTTCTTCTTCATTAAGTACTTCCAAGAAATCGAATAAACTTCAATTTCAGAAGAAAAAGAATTTTAATGAATAATAAGATACATACTTATATTATGTTATTTTTCGTTAGAATTTTCATTTTATTAAAATATTGGCAATTTTGCGTATACTTTTCATACCAATTTCCACCAGAAATATCATTGGCATCATTATGTAGTCACAAGATTTGATTTTACCAAACCCGTCCAAATGAAAAATTATGATAAGAGATATTGAAAGAATACACCACCACCACCATACTCTGTGCATTCCTCCTTAGCCCCTGAATATATTAGAGTCTAAATCCCTTGGGCATTCATCCAAATTGATTACTATTAACAATTCATTCATAACTTCGCACCGATATATGGAATTCGCGAAAGAATGTTTTCACGGCGCCCCGTCGTTGTTTTAAAAGCGTTAAAAAAACAAAGGGTCCGCGAAAATGGTTATTTATGCATCAAACGATGAAACTTCTAAAATATTCTTTTAGGGCATTCCGTAAACAAAAGCAAAAGGGATATTTTCTTTTGAGGCTGTGCACGGACGCACCAATTCACCAAGCGAGAGCGTGATAAAATAACATTATTTTCTTTCGCTCAAAAATGTCAAACGAAGTTTCCATCGCGAATATTTTCGTCCCTTTGGGAATGAAAGCGGACATACATGCCGAACTTATTGGACGAAAAACACAAGATGGACGCAATATGGGATTTTTTAAACTTTTTTCAGCGCCCTTATGAAGGGCAAAAAATTTCTTCTCCTGGAGTTCCAACGGTGGTCGAAAGACAAAAAAAGGCTTCGTATGACGGAAGGTCGATAGATGGCAGATTATAAGCGAAACAACGATGGGAGGATGTGAAAAGAAGGGGTTTCCACTGCCCCTTAATCCCCTAATCTTTTACCCCCACTTTCCCCTTTTGATTTGGTTATCTATCATAAATTATAATCCAGCCATTTTTGTGATTGGCTATATAATCCACTCGTCCTTAATTGCTATTTTCTCCATTTCTACAACTGTCCATAATTCATTTCACCAAAGGAATAAGAGTTACTCAATGAAAATTAACGATAGTCGAGAATAACATACTTCTGAACTTTAGTAAATCATGGGAGACATTACTTATGACCTTGGTAACAATAAAACATAGGATTTATTTTAGATTTTCTTTACTCTTTTACTATTCTGGCCTATGAATCAAGTACACAAAAATACTGATTTTTAAGATAAGAAAAATTCGTAGGAATTAAATCTATATTAATAAAAGTTAATTAAACTCAATCAGAGATTTAACAGATATTTCTTAATTATTAAGTACTTTCGAACCATACCGCTTTCTTGAGCTGTATGTAATCTAAACGAGAAAGAAAGAATAATATTAATACCATATGTGAGTAGTTATCTTGTATTTAGTATCATCTATTTAAAATAAAACATCTTATTTCCTCTCCAAATCAAAATACGTTTCCCAACTTTGAATGTATTGCTTTATTTGATAAATAATCATTTATTTCCATTTATTTGTTAATTTATATTAAACCTTCCATTTCTTCTATATTCATAGTGGATCAAGAAAAAAAAAAAAAAATATATATATATATATATAGATATTTATGTAACTTACTCATCTTAGTGCGGATGAAAATACAGATTTCCTTCTTGGAAATAAATCTTAAGAAAGATATAAACTTCTAGTATCAAAAATAATATTATCGTATGTTTTAGCAACTTTTGTAATTGAGTGATTCGCTAGTATCTCCAAAGTTATATTCGTATTATCCACATCAAACTATCTTTTGATTTTTCGCTGTGTTAGTTCGATGTTATTGACTCTTTGTCTAATAACTTCTGTAAATAATCTACCACACTTTAAAATAAATAGTAAGGAAGAGCGTAGAAATCCATAAAGTAATGGGAAATCACGATTGATATGAAATCAGACCCTTTGCCTTTGTTAATGCTATTGCTTCCATGGAAACCACTCTGCCACATCACTCGCTTGAAAAATTTTATTCTTTCCGTAATAAAATAAATTCTTCGCATATGTATTTTCGTAATAATATGGTTAATGTATCGGTACGCGTACCTCTGGTGTTTCCATCAGATCTCCCGCCCCCAAACGCTCAGATATGACGGTGCGTTAAAAATATATCAGAATAATAAAAAAATATAAGTGGAGTGAACGGACAGTGGGGAAAGTCCAGAGGAGGGAAAAATCGAGAGAGGGAGCTGTTCTCAATTAAAAATCAATACAGGCATGTCTCGACCCTAGGAGGGGCTAATCAAAAATCAACTCCATTCTCTCCCACATCATACTAAACCCTCCCTGGTGCTCTTTTTTGCCCAGATAAGCTCTACGACATCCCTCATATTCACTTATATTTCCCCGCTCACTTTTCCCACCCGAAAACCACCTTCGCGTTCCATTTTCAGCCTATCAAAAGGAAATCAGTTTTTTTTTCGCTTCATTTTTTCATTATTTCCATCTTCCGCGGGTAGACAGGCACATGTCACTTTATACTTTCAATCTTTAATTGTGATCGAGTTGCTATGAACGGCATGTTTACACTGGTTTCCCATAGAGAAAAGTTTTCTCCTTTGGATAGGTTTGATTACGATGGGGTTGCTAAGGACGAATAAGGTTCGGGCATATTGGATGGAAATAAGAATTCAAAGGTATTTAAGAATTTTTCGATGGATTCAAGAGCAGTAGGAAGCAACGGTTGGAGCAATACTCTTAATTTTATGAAATATGCACATTTATGTTTCAATCATTTCATCAAATATTAAAAGTAAAATTTAGATGAGTTGGATGAGCGGGATTGGCTATTTATTCTATTTCTCGATTAATATCTGTTCTGAGGATTTTCCTATCATTTTTATTCTCATTAAACTGATGCTTTACGTTTATAATAGTACTATTTGAATATTTTAATATAGTCTCCTTCGTTATACTAAATAAACTTCAAATATGAAACCATTGGAAAAGCAAAATCATTCTAAATTTAGCGGTATTAGCATTAATTTATTGATTCGCAATTTTATTTATAATTCGGTGTAAGATTAAAATAAAACAATGGATCATATCTGTAAGAATGAATCACAGTCGCATACGTTCACAAATAATTGGATAAAAGTTCCATTAAAATTTTTAGAGGAAAATAGATTTAAAAATTGAGGGTGGGCTAAGTTATTTTCCTTTAGTATTTTTCAATGCCTTTGATTTAGAGATATCTTTAGTTTTTTACCCTCTTACGGTGGCGAACACGTGAAAAACAATACTAAAATCTATCTGCTAATATATCAAAATTAAATGCTAATTGCCGACAGTTATAACTTGATACAAGTCTATAACTACTCGAAAATTAAGCATCGTCATTGCACACTAAGTAGCAAAAAGTTAATCGCTAAATTAGCTCGAGTCATCCGCCGTTGCGCGAAATCGCCGAACGGGAATATTAATTGAGAGCTTTAATTGCCTCTCATTAACCCCTTTCAAGCGAGAATATCAGCAGCGCGAGAAAATTATGCATATTAAAACAGGGAACTACTTGACACACGTGTCCAGAAATCAGAAACAGAAAAATCCTCCATTATTCTTCACTCGGAATCCCTGTCTTACGCCGCGATGAACTCGAGGAAATGATTAGAGGAACAATAAGGAAAGAGACCCGAAACTGTAATAAATATCAGGATATTCAACCGCAAGTTTTACCTCACGCTCTGCGAGTCTTATTCGAGCTATTCTTGAGCAGCGTAAATCGCATGATAATCGACTCCCGCCGTTCGCGCCCTTCATCCGGCATTTGTCACCGCCCAAATTCCCGCTGAAGGAGCGAGTTCAGCCGCGCGGAACGCTTTTCAGTGAGCGGGAGAAAGATTTCTCGAGCAAAAAAGAAAGAGGAAGCATTAATACGATATTTCCCACCACTTTCGAGGGAGAAAAAAGAAAAAAATCCCTGTATTGAAACGGATATGAGTTGGGGTAGAGGGAGAGGGTTTTAAAACAGCCTCCTTGGAAGAGGTAAGAAGCACTTTTTTATATTATCATGCTTATTATTTCTCGATCTGTGGAGTTGTGCTCGTTCAAGGAGCGGTAATGATGGAAGAAAAGTGTGGTTTCCAATGGATCTTATTTAAGGAGAGCGTTAATGAAATGCGTTGAAAGGGCGTAAAGCCAGGGATTGGAATTCAATTGTTTTTTATAACGGTCGTGATTTTTAACGCTAGAACGAATTCTTTACGAGCGCAGGCGATTAAATCATACCTTTTTCGTGGAGATATAATTGCCTGTGCTAATAGGCGACGAGGATAAGTTTCTCTGTAATTTGGAAGGAAATTATTGGAGGGAAAGTTTCAAAGGAATCATTTATCGCCGATTGTTTTTTCCAATTTCGAGGAGTTTCTAACTTCTGATATGCAATTCTCATTTCTTCTCTTTTGTATGAATGAGTCTTATGGTGTCTCTATGGACATCGATTGCTGTCACAAGGCAATTGAAATCGGTTCGATGCATCGCAGTTTTGGATGGCGAATATATTTCCCTGTCTACCGAAATAATCTGTTGGAAACATACGGGATAAGTTGTGGAACTTTTAAAAATTATCACCAATTATAAAATCTTCCTTTTATCTGCATCATAGCGGAATGTTTTATTGCAGCTCTTAATAGGATGTATTTCATTCGATTCAATATTGCCTTTATTTTTCTTGCCTTAAGCGCAGTTAAAATGCTTCAAATATAATTAAACAATTTGATACATAATAAGATAATAATATGACTTAAAACCATACAGCACTATACACATTAACCAAATTCTACATACTAATTATATTCATTTAAACATTTTAACAAAATTCTTGACTAGTTTCCTAAGTAGTTATACTTTCTAATAAATGTATGTATATATCGTTCTATTTGGGATATATTTATTCTAAAGGCTGCTTATTCATTTTAAACGAGGGAAAAGGAAAGGAAGTAATAAAAAAAATCATGAGAAAGAAAGATAGAAAGCAGTTTGAACATCCTAGCAAGGTCCTTGGTTCGAGACTAATCCATATTTGCTCAGTTATAATTTAAGGTTCCACGAGTACGTCTATTTCCAACATAGTAAATTTTCTCTCGTAATTTCTCTTGCACCGTTTGAAAGGACACTGAAAATCTTTCTCTTGTAACGGTTTTTCGTAGTACTTTATTGTATCGCTGTTTGTATACAATAAATACATCCAATTTACATAAAACAGTAGATTCTGCCTCCGATCGTTATTCGCTGCTCTTTTGTCAACCGACAACTCCAACATCTCGAGGTTCACAATCCCTCACCTCCAGATAACCGATTCCACAAAAAGACGATTCCTTGGCGCCTTCGGGACTCACTGAGCGGAAGAATTAGACGAGCAACGGGGAGATGGGTATTATAATGGGATGCAAAAGGGCACTCAGCGACAAAAGAGGCTCTCTGATTTACCTTTCACAGCCTAACGACGCCGATGACTTGGCAACTTTCGAACTCTCCGCATGCGATACTGTCGTGGCATTGGGATCCAATTATTGGCGATACCAACTTCGGACGGAAGTGTACCTGAGGGCGGTTGGATACCACACTTTTGCGGCAGAAAAATTATTTCCGGATGGTGTGCGATGAGGTACAATTTGAATAGCGAATTTAATTGGGAGACTCTTTTTCTTGGTCGATTCAGATGAGATACTTGATTTCAATCGATAATTGAAACAGATGGAGTTCATTGGTGACGTGCACGAATTCATATAAATATATAGAATATTATAGAATAATAATAGAAATATGAAACCAAGTTTTATGTGAATTAACTCGTGAGGACTGGAACACCTGGTTGAACAGAAGTTAAGAATGGGGACAAGAAAGGGATGTGGAGGTATCCCACTAAAGCAAGAAGCATGTGTGACCAAAAAGTAGAGAACCTGCATTTGGGTCGTGTCATATCGCTATTTTCACTTCTCTTCGACCTCAAAGCCAAGAATTAGAATAATTAGAATCTTTTAAACTAATAACTTTTACTGGAAACACAATAATGTGTTTCGATCAATTTTTCAGCGCAAAAAAAAATTCACAGGTAATTTAATTTGCAGTTCAGTTGCAGGTGACAATCACTATAAAGAAATTACAATTCCAAAGATACATTAGTTATATATTAGTATCATATTTAAAATTAATTTTTACACTTTATCATGATCTTTGTAGAGGCATTGAAAAAATTAAAATTAATTAGGGATGAAATATCACTATATATCAACCTTTCCATCTTTTGCAGTAGATTATATCGTCCAAAACTTAAGAAAAAATGCCAAATACTTTTCACAACTTTAATCTTTCATCATAGCCGCGTCTGAAACATATCATAGATTAAAATAATGTAACTCCGGGAAATTATACAAATATCTCAGACCTCTTTTACTCTAAAGTGCACGAAAAAAGACAATTTTAATAAATATTCATATAAAGATGGATGGTTTTAATTTGACTTCAATTTCCTCATCAAAAAACATAATGAATAGCATACAGTATCGTTGAAATGTATGTAAACGGAACAAATTCTATACATTCGTAATATACACACCGCACCTAGACAAGAAGAATTCAAGCTCAGATAATGATATATGGATTCTGGAAACTCACGCGCTCAATATACTATTCGCGCGATGCATTTTCCAGAGCAATAGAGCTCTTCGAATTGGCTAGACGACAAACAATTGGTAGACGAATGTGAAGTGGCCAACCGCAGAGGCACTCCAACTTGGCGTCACGCCTCAACGGATCCTCTCGTTAGGAACCTCCGTTTGGGGGAGACGACGAACCACTTGGCGTACCAATTATGATCCCTCCGAGGCTCATTGACACGAGGTGAGATACTGCTCTTTCCTTTGCCACCTCCAATGATATAACGAACTGAAAAATCTCCCAGGTGATTTTAGAAGTTGTTTTGATTGCTCTCGGAGACTGCTTTCAATGTTTTCGAGGTTCGAGTCTTTTGTCGAATTCGAATCGATGAAGTGGTTAGAGTTTGTGAGACGCCTCGTTTTTGAATTCGTTATCTCACAAGATGGATTTGAAACATCTTCTGAGGACACAAAAGTTTCACCTCTCCTAGTCAAGGTGCTTTAATGGGATGAACATTGAAAAGGCCATTTTTTCTTCTTTTTTATGCCATTATGTAGAGAATTTTGTAAAGCTCGTGTAAAATAAATAAGAGATCGGGAGTTTTATATCTTTGGTGTAATTTTTGTATTCATCCAACGATTGCTAGAGACTCTACCATAGTTCTAATTCACAAGAATTTAAATATAGCTTCTGATTATGAATATACTTCATTATTGTTGAATTATTCTTTATTTCTTTTAGTTCGCTCAGTTATTAGCCAACTTTTTCCCTTTCAAAATGTATTGTGATAAATTTTTCAGCCTATTCTATGAAGGTGTCTTACTTTCAGACAACAAATATAAAGACTTGAGTGAGATAAACCAAGAGAATTGGGTTTCTATTTATAAGCAGCTTTTCTTTATTATTTTCTTTAACACTGCTGAAAGAATCACCTCTATAAAATATCCCAAAGTTCTGCATAACGCCTAACCAATTCTATTGCAACAAATGAAAGCTCTAAAGCGCCTTGAAGGCCTCAGTTTCCGACATAATGGAATCATTTACTTTTTAGTTGATTTTTACCGAGACAACAAACCAGATACCTGAATAATCGCGGGGGAAAGAAACGTTAATTGTTGACGCGCGCGCCATCTACGACAGAGCGCGGGAAGAAAGGCAAAATGTCCGACAATCGAAAATTAAAGCGTTCCCGACGACACCTGAGCCGCATCTCATTATCAAAACCACCCGAGTTTTTCTCTCGAGCACTCCATTGAGAAAGGGGAAGGGAAAATCATTCGCAGGAGTCAACTCCTTTATTCTTTAACAAACCAAACTTCTTGAATTTCCAGAGCAGTTCTCGGCAGTGCCCAGAAAAGATTCACAAGAAATGTTTCCGTAAGAGAACCACAAGAGACTAACCTCCATCCCGGATGAAGAGGGAACCCAAAACGATCCAGGTAGATTAATGTTTACCAATCCATTTGTGAGGAAGGGTGCGAGAGTTTGCTTTGTAGGAGAAGAGAGAATCGTAGTTAAGGACTGAAGGATTGCTCGATGAGGTTGAAAGCGAAAATTTAGCAGGAATTTTACCATAATTAATCCGGACTTCTTGGAATACGAGTGAAGGGCAAACAGATCGGGCAAATGCTAAATTTAATGCCCTCTATATTATTATAAAATTGTGGAGATCTCTAGCTCCGTTTCTCTGACGAGAAGAATAATATTGAATTTTAATGTGATGAGTTCTCGCTAATAAAACGGTGATAGGAGAGCAAATGAATTGAATAATGTCCTCAAAGTTCCCGATTGAGCAAATATTCTGTGTCAACAAGAAAAATTTCTTTTTCGATCTTCATTGATTATAGGTCAACGAGGGTATTACCTATTTTAAATCCAATTGGAATAATCGCTTTAAATTTGGGAGCGAACCAACTATGGTAAATATGCTATTTTACTTAAAGATATATCTTTTAGAGGTAACATTTATAAGTTTCAAAACTTAGTTTTACTTAATGAGGTATAAAATTCCTCGATACACTACTAGATTAAAAAAGAAAAATTCTCAGACTATTTCTTATTATTTGTTCAATTTAACTGTTTTTTAGAACGCATTCAAACAACGAGCAGTGAGCAGTGAGAAATAATTATATCCTTCTTTAATGGGAATCGTAAGAATTCTCTGTAGCAACTATTTAAGACTATACTTGCTTTCAGAGTTACTGATACTTGTAAAATATCCGCAGTGAAATAAGCAACACTTGAAAATACGGGATTTGAATTTGGATCTCCCAATTTGGGAGTTTCCCAAGTTGCTTGAGGTCTGAGCATTCAGCCACTTTGTTGAGGATCCAACAGAAAATTGGAAGCTGCGATTATAAATTCTAGTCCTATAAGACTTTTACTCGTCACTTATTTCGTGAGTTCAATAAAAGTTTACGTAAATTTTCAGGGAAAGCTATGTTTACCCCTTAAACAAATAAAAAGCATCTTCTTTTCAGATTTGATTGGGTCTTGTAAAACTAAAGTTCTCTGCTATTAAACTCTATCCATAATTAATTTTCTTTATTGAAATTTCAATTGAAAACTATACAAATTTTGATTTCACTATTTAAAAAGGCGGTCTAGCACAGCATAGGACAAGGGTGACAAATCTTTGATTAACCTTACAGACATGATTTCAAATTTATAACCTCAAATCCACCCTTATAATTATGACTATTGCTTTTTTTAACTTCAGCGGCAATTGGGAAATTTATCCGTGGCGTTGGTACAGGGGATGCTGTAAATCTAATTGATGGCGTGCGTCAAAGATCATCCGATTTCCTTAATACGATTGATGGCGATAAGTAGCAGAATCTCTCAAATTTTTTATCTGCTTCGAGCCATTTTACGCCCACGGAAAAAATTAGCCGCTAAATTGTTATTTTCACAATTATCATGGTCTCCACACCACGAATTGCCACGTTTTTTCGGACGTCCATAACCAACGGGATATTGCACCATTCCTTCATTTGAAATAAACTCTCCTTTTAAACCTGATTCGTGGAGGTTATGGGCTAATTTCCGAATGGGATAAAAGATATAGAATTTATTAAGAATTGATATGGAAGGGAGAGTAGGAATGGTGCTTAGAATGCGGGGGTTTTTAAAACATCAGAGGATTAAGTGCCTTTAATTTATGAAGTGACCTTCTATTATTCCTTATCATTTACGCAACTTGGTATAGATATGAATTATTTCCGGGTATTTTAACAACAACCCAAATTTCGACGCGTCATTTTCGTATACGTGATAAAATGTGAGAGTGATTCTTTCTTTCTAAAAAAGATATTAAGGAGTAAATTAGATAAAGAGTCAAACTGATATTGCATCTTGATTAATAACTTATTTAAACTAGGATATGCAAGAATCTCGTATTATTAAAAAATCTATTCGAAGTATAAGCTATTATTACTTATTGAATCTATGCTTGACATCAAAAGTATAAATAGATTAATTTTAAGGCTCAGACCTCAACGTTAATACTTCTTTTTATTTAAATCTATTGCAATGAGGTAAACCTTTGGATATCCACATGGTGGTAAGAAATAAAAATAATAAAAACCAAGCCCCAAATGTTGGAAAACCCTCGGATTAAAAACTTCGTGGAAAGGAGGGCATGGGGAAGAGAAAAAAAGTAACTAATACGGAAAACAATTGCCATGGAAACAATTTATTTGGTGGTCCCTAAATAGTCGATGGGAGATGAAAAAGATGGCGGGAGGAAGCACTCGAAAAATGGAAAGGAAAATATGAGTTGCGGGAAAAAAACAAAAAACAGGCGACCGCTTATCTTCTGATCGCAGCCCACGAAGTCTGCTTAGAGCTACAGAAATTTACGGTCATAAAGCAAACACTGTTCCTTCCTCACACTGCTTCGAAAAAATATCTCCCATCTCCAATATCTACCAAAAACGGGAAAAAAAGTCACCCTTTAGCGGAAAAGTATCGGACGTCATAACGAATGAAAATTACGACTCAGTGCGTCCTCCGACAAACAGCCGTTTAAGCCATATCGCTCCTCTTACGAAAACTTCCTACGAATGCTTTCAGTAGAAACAGTTTGACACCTCTATTTTCGGATGGCGTTCACTGAATCATCCTAAGTTATACATTTGTATTATTCTAATTTTTTGCAATTCCTCGTATAAAACAGTGACGAATAGTAAATATGTGGAACTGACTCTATGACGATCAAGGATAGAGTAATAACTCGAAAATACCGAATAAATCTATTGTTAAAAATACAGTCACATCATGCGAAACGTTGTTAAAATACAAATTAGATGTATAATATATTATCTATTTTTGCAATTCTAAATATCTGTCCCATCAGCTTTTTTCCTATTTCTCGGGAATAATATTACTATTTTACACATTCAAGGCAGAAAACTCATTCCTCACTCCCCAATTATTATGATACATCAGTAAGCTAAAATGCCTAAATTATTTATGCATCTGATTCATATCATCTTTGGAAAATCTTTTTAAATCTTTCAAATACTCCTTCCACCGATATTAACTCGTGTGATCATTGGGTATCATGAACATAATCAATTAATCTCCAATTTGTATTTTAAGAGTCAATTTGAAGATAAAGATTATGCAACGGAATGTTTTAATCGAATCGATGTTTAAGTCAAACCGTAACTCATCTGTGGAACACTCATTCCTTGCTTTCGGATAAAAAAGTCAGTCGTTTTTCACATCTCCTAAACTCTGTTATGATGTACGTATATTACATAACTTACGAATTTTGAATATTATTTTGAATGTAATTTTAAAAGTTCATATGGAATGTTATACTTCATGCATGATCAGGTTTTTACAATAATTTATATTATTATTATTTCATAAGTTATTCCCTTAATGACACCTATCCATAAGAATTCAGTAAAGTTCATCTCAGAATTATTGCTTTATCTTTTAGTAAAGCTTGCAATGTATTTCAGTGGAATTCCACACAAATTACGATTGGAATGATAAGATTCATAGATTATTTTCAAATATTTTTATTCGAATATTTTGTGCTTGATTTAATTCGATAAATGTTTTTCATAATTATTTTTTGATATACTTTAGATATTTCAGCTGTGATAGCATGAAATTTATTATAATTCATGAATATTTTTCGTAACAACCAAAGTCCTAACTTAATCAACAAGAATATAATATGAACGATATTTCTCCAAAATGAAACCTCGATCATTACGTGATAAATCTTTTGATACGGTGACTTTAACGATAGACGCATTAAAAATGTATATGTAATATATATATGGTAGAACACAAGCAAGTTAGCCAGTCGTGAAAGGTAGAGCACTAGATGATGAGTCATCGAAAACACTCCTGTTTGGTATATGATATATCCATTGCATGGGTAGCTTATTGGAATACATTTTATAGTGATTCAGTTATCTTCCACTGGACTTGAAAATTTTTCACGCAATTTTCTACATACATTTATTTTGTATTATAAACAAAAATAAACCGATTAAATTTAATTTGTTTGGGAGTCACTTGACGACATGATGTGTAACCAAAATTATTAGCAACATATCGACGGAAAAGTAACGTATCAACAAGCACTAACGAGAAAGAAATCAGCTCAGCGTTCTTTTGTCGTGTTTTAGATAAACCTGTAAACCCATAAACCACTTTTGATTCGCTGAGATATCCGAAATTCGTTGCATTTGATCTGCCCACTCCATCGCGAGCCTAATCAAAATTGATGAGGGAAACCCCGAGAAGTTTTTTCGCCATAGACAAACAAGATCGCACCATCCTTTCACCGGAACAGCATCCATCACCTTCGATCCATCTCCTGACCATTTCCTGTCTTGCTGGATAAGATAAAGGCAAAAAACAGTAAACATGGGAGCCCTGCGTCCCTATAATTCTCTCTGTACCGCTCCTTAAAAATATTTCAATCAAAACAAACGATATTTTTTGCGTTGGGACGATTTTTTTCGAAAATCCGGAAAATGGAGGATTAGTGAGAAATGGGTGCGGCGAAGTGAAAAAATGTGCCCGAGGAATAAAAAATAAAACAAGAGACGCGCGAAAAATGGAAGTAAAGGGGGAAAGAACGAGAATGGATTTTATGCGGAGCGGTCGAGTGACGTATTATAAAAAAAAGGTAGACGGCAATAAAAACAATGGAACGTCGAAATCTCAGATTTTCTGCGAGCATAAACGGTGGATCGCGGTAGTAATAAATTCCTCCACAGTCTCTTTCCGAAAAATCGAGTTTTTTGTGTTTGCAGCTTCCTTTGTTTCTCAAATGAATTTACTCCGGTGAATGACGTAGCATTCCTTGAGAATGTTTGATTACGTTCAGTTTGCGATTGTTCCCTTCTCCTTCATGCAATGGAAGCCTTGGTTGTTTCATTTTTCTGGATCCTTTCTCTGGTGGATATATCTTATAGCAATAGGATCTCCTTAGCTTCCCTACATTTCATTTAATAGGTGGATCGTGAGTTTAAACTTTGAATAGCCAATGATTTGCAACAAGATTAATATTGGACTGAAACAGGCCACACATATCTAAAACGTATCGATAAAATAATAAATGAGCTATGGATATAACATTGAGATCGGGTATTAAAAACATTTTCACATATTCATAAGAGAATATCCTCAGTTAGTTTGAGTACAAAAATACCGAAGAACAAGAAAGAATACGATAATTTGGAGGTTTGATAATTGAATATCACCCTGTTTGTTACTTAAGTAAGGTTATATAAATATATATATATATATATATATATATTAAATTATGCAAGAGTGCATTGTTTATTATTTAATTTAAAAATAAAAGAAGGATTTATTTGGTAGATATATACTGAATGACAGTAGGTATTCAAATTTACCATATAATTACCTTTCTTAAGCTTGCTTAAAAGAAGTAGTTACTTTGGAAGCTATGAGTATGTCATAAACCCTACGAGCTTAATTAGACTGGATTCTATGAAATAATTTCTCTTGTTCAATCATTTATCCAATACAATCCAAAATTCTAATGTTTCTCAAACTTAATTCCGTCAATTGTGGTTAAAACTCGCCTATTTAGAGAGAATAACATTTTATCAGCCATCATCCAAAATGTCCACAAGATATAGATTCACTTCTCAGATTTTACAGTAGTAACGTTTCTTGTAAAAACATCAAAAAATCGGCGAAAAAAAGTAAAATATGATTATTTTATCATTGATGATAATATCACTTAAATATTTTATGTAATTCATAATTTTTGAGAAATTAAAATTTCCAAATATATGCAAATAATTAAAATATTCTATGAACTATCTCCCTTTCATTTGTTTATAACGTGTAATTATTAATTCCATATATGCCAATGCTATTCCGACTAACATTAATATTGGGTGAAATTTATATATCTTTTGGTTTGGAAATTGATATTATTCACGATAATTTATCAATATTGTATCAGACTATTTTTCTTTTTAAAAAATATTTCTATTACCCTCTATTTCACAAATGAAATGCTGATATTTCCGAATAAATTGCTTTTATTCCAATTTCCCTTTACTGAATCTTTCATTTTCTTGAAATTGTCAATAGCTATTAAATGATAATTGAGGCATTAGAAGGCGGTTGATAAGCTTAGGTGGAGGGAAGATGCCTTCAGGTCGCTTTCATAGGCAAATCTCCGATGTCCACGAGAAAAATTTTAGATCTGAAATCGAACAATTAAGAAAAGTAAATTCTAAAAGTGGAAAAGTTTTTGAATAGATGAATAAAATTGGGGATAATATATTGGTAGGATTTCAGTTTAGAGTTTAGATTGTGCATAAATCATATCGAGTTGTGCCTAAGAAGGGAACAAATGAGGTACATAATGAATATTGAAACGGATTTGTGCGCTTACCAAGCGGTAACAGAGTGAAATGCAATGAGTTAACATTTTTCTCAACAGCACCACACACAAATTCCATCAAGATGATGAAGGGTAGCAAACAACACAATGAAAAACGAATTCAAGGATTTTGAAGTTTTATTTTCATCTCCAAGATCAATAACATAACATTTTGCCGAAGCAAAAGACAACAAAACAACGAAATCAATTCTTGTTTCAAAGTACTAACTGGAGGTAAGCATGACACAATAAAAATCATCTCATTTATATATTTTATTTTCCGAACGCACGTCCTCGAGTTTCCCCATCGCCCTCATAATCAAGAGGCATCGAATATGAAAGTCCCTGCGATGCTCGTTTGCACTGCTCTCGAGTCGAGAGTTTCTTCTTTGGAGTGGTCGCGTGCCATATTCCTTAAGGGCCCTCCTCATAAAGGGAAAGAGGAGACCGCGGACCAATTAGAAGGCCGCTTGCTCACTCACGATTCACCTAAATTAGCGGACAGCGCCGCAATTAATGCAGTCCCCATTCGCCCGAGTGGAGTAAAACAAACATCTCCATGGCAATTCATCGATGCCTTTTTAGTGATTCGATAAGAGGATGCGTCTAGAATTGTGTTGTACCCTTCCTCGAATCTATGATTCCATTTGATGACAGAACCTTAATTACGTTTCGAATGGAAAAGGTCGCTGAATTGAAACGAGATATCCCATGTTACGCGCGTTAAGTAGTGAATTATCGTATGATAGCGAATGGTATACGTTCTCAAAAGCGCTGAGGCTACCTCTATATTCTAAAGCGTGGAAATTTGCGATGATATGAAATGACGGATGATGAAGTAAGAGGTGCTTTTAAGAGGGATGATATTTCCAACCATTTTTAACTCAAGATAGCTAAAAATTATTTCGAAACGTGCAGGGATCTTAATTAATCTCGAAAGCTAATATCTCGAGCAGGTATTTTGAGTATCAATAAAAATAAATATTGCGCAAAGACATGCATTTCAGTCGTGGGATTTATGCGTTGCAAATTTTAAATTTCACATCTCTTAAATCCGTTTTCAAAAGAAAGTGCATTATGAAATTGCAATCATCTTCATTCAGTAGAAACATTTCAATCGATAAATAATAATGGAAATAACAAGCTGAAAGATACTGTTGTTGATATCTTCGTGTGCCGATTTTCAGAAGTTATTCATTATCAAATATTCTCTCTAGTACATACAGGAGAAATCTGTGGCTTATATATGAGTTGACTTTCAAGATGAATAGTGTATCAGAGTGCGGAGAAAAGACTTTACTGCAGCTAACCTACGATACAGTTTTATTCGATACCAAGTTGTGAATGAACCGTAGGTGTTGTCATCGGATATTATTTGTGCGAAAAAAGTACGATATCCAAATTGACGACTTAATGTATAAATCCTGCCGAAGGTGGTCTTCACTCTTTGATCATATGAATGATGCACTTAGAATACAAAATAACTGTGTACATATTTCAAGGATTACTCTTGGCAAAATTAAACAATTAGAAACATATAATAGTTGCAGTTCATCGCATGTTCCTTGTTGTAATTATCATACAGTTAGACTTTCTTCCGGAACAATATCATTTGGCTTCTATACACGACAATAAATGCATTCAAGTTGTACATACAATGTTTCTTAATAGTATTCATTAATAACAAAGAATATAACAGGTAAATTTTATAAATAAAAATACTTTGCAATGTTTACGATTCACAAAAATAAATATAATAAATAAGTTAAATAATTAAAATATTAGAAATAATATTTCATATAAATAAGTATACTTTCCATACAAATAAACGGTAACTGAAACTGATTGGAGTCTCAGATTCATAAAGTTTCAGTTCGACGGAGCGTTCACACCATTCTAAAGAATTATTTGGATTTATAATATATTTACCCTTATAAGACTATTAAGCATTAGTTCAACTCAAGTAAAACTCATCCATAAAATCCTCTCTTTATAAGCACTTCAATCAGTTCGCACACATGTTCCAATTCTCCATCATTCATATCACCGCACCTCGTCAAATCATAATAGGAGCTAGAACAGAGCTTTGGCAGTTCGGGAAAAACTGCAGAAGCAGAATAAATCATTTGGAGATACTCTTTGGATGATAACACGTGAAATTTGTATTTAAAATAGCGGAGCTCTTTCAATCAATCACCGCTTGCCAAGTACTGAATATCCACTCCTTGATATAGGAAGTCGCTCTTCTACCAAGGGTCTATGCCACTTCAGAACCCTCGAAATGGCCTAATAGAATGCCTATTAATAGTAGAGACGGCATTTAAATACAACTCAATCAATCACGACAAAGAATAACATGGAAAATTTTAGACGATTGAAACATTCAGCACAACCCAAGCAGATTCAAGTTCCTTTACATTAATATCGTGAAAACGACATTATCTTCACTCCATTGAAACACTTTTGTTATTTACTAAACTCGATAAAAGTGCCTCTCTTAATCATAAATATGTACACACTCACACACATACGAATATTTCTTTTTTTGTAATCTTTTCGGCGAGAAAAAAATAACGAATCATAGGGACCAGAATTGAGCCCTCAAGCCTTAATCTTAAATTCCACCTTCACTTAATAAAAAGTATAATATATTACAAGATAATTTACATGGATGAACCCGAAGGAATATATAACTTGATACGAGCAAATAACGACGGAATGATTCTTTTTGTTACAATAGCACACCGACAAGTTCCAGGGAGACTTTTGGCTAACTAACCCCCAGAAGAATCGGTTATCTATAATTAACTCCTTTAAACCTGTTTGTCTTCTTCGGAATGGGAACCATCTGTACCACATTTCATCAGAAGTCTTTTGAAGACATACGTGAAGACCTTTTAGGAAACCATTCAGGAGTTGTTCGCCAGAAAAGAGAAATATACACAATGATTTAATATCTAACATTAAATTCCACGCGAGGTGGCCCAAGGACAATTCTATGTACGTTTAAAGGTTGTAAACCCTCATAAGACCAAGAAACTTTCAGAATAGTGTATGTGGCTGTGCCATTGAACATTAAGGATCGATCATTTCCTTGCTGGCTTCTGCCACTTCGGCCGTTCCCACTGGAGTCGCCACTGGCGATGAGCTCCTCTTTCTACCACCCTTCCCATCGTGCTTTACGTAGTCCACGACCAACTCAAGCCCTATCAGAGCTGGAAGGTCCTTCACAGGAGCCTCTCCATCTTCACCACCGGACTCTCTCTTCCCCTCCTCGGCTACTGCTTTCTCTTCCGTTGTCTCTTCTTCTTCTTTGGCTTCCGTCTTCGGGGTAATTGTACTGGAAGACGCTGCTGCATCTCTCCTTCCCTGGACCTCCCGGTAAATCCGCGAAAGATTCTGCAGTACGTAGTTAGCAGTTGGAGACGTCCTGAACCCTGGTTCCCTTCTGGAGAGCTCCTCTACTTGACCCATCCTCCGCCTGTCTCTCGCCTCTGGCACGGTGAAGGCGGAGCAATGCTTGCTTTGGTGCACCCCGCTGTGAAACGCTGTGGGGTCGGATGATGTCGACGATCCAGGAGATGTTTGGCCTTCTTCGAGTGCCCTCCTGGTAGCCGGATCTCCCTCGACCGCTTCCTCTTCAAGGCCTTTTTCGCCCCGTGCCTGGGCCTGTTGTTTCCGATCCCATATGTGACCAGAGACCCTCAGATCGATGAAGAAGTGGAGGGGGTCGATCCCTCCGAAGGGTGGCTGGGGAGGAGGAGGTGGTGGTGGGGGAGGTAGACCAGGATAAAGGGACGGGAACCAAAGTGGCGGTGGCGGGAATGGGGCCGTTGGCCCAGGAAGGAGAGCTGGAAGAAGATCGGACGGAGGCGGTATGCCGTCCGCTAGGCCCGGGGGCAGCATGCCGCAGTGTCGCATGCCTGGAAGTAGCAAAGGATGCGGTGGTAATGGAGGAGGAGGAGTGGAGGCGGGTGTTGTTGCAGAAGGTGGTGGAGGATCCGGCGTCCCTCTGGTGGCAGGCGAAGACGGTGGTCTGGGAGACTTATCTTCGGAAGATGATGATCTGTTTGTAGTGGTCAGTTCCAGGGGTTTGTCGGGTGCGCACATGTTTATCGGGGAGGCGGATATCTTCCTTGGGGGCTCTCCAAGATCCCTCCAAGACCTTTTCCTCCTCCTGTGAGGTGGTCTCGATGGCATGAGAAGCATATCTTTATTGATTGGGTTCATGAGGTCCAAAGGAGGTGGTGGGATGCTAGACATGGGCGAATGGAGAGGGTCTTTTGGAGGTGTGGAGGAAGCAGGAGGAGGAGGTGTAGTGTCCGGTGGAGGTACCGGTGGTTTTCCGGTCACGAAGCTCTTGAGCATGTCGCTGAAGAAGAAGGAGTGTGGAAGTAAGGGCATGCTGTAGAGGTATGGAGGAGTGGCTGCCAGTAGTCGGTGGAGGAAGTCGCCGTTTCTGAAGTCGGGAGGAAGGAGTCTGTTAGGGGGAGGGTGTGGTGGTGGAGGGGGCGGCGGCTTCATCCCGTGGGTCCCCAGAGGCGGTGGCTCGGGTGAGGCCCCCGCAGACAAAGGAGGGGAGGTGCCCAAGTGTCGGGGCTCGAACCCGGCACCAACCCCGCCGCTGGATGTCATAGTCCCGCCTCGGCGAGGGCTCCTGAGGAAATAAGATGGACTGCATTGGAATATATCTCATTTCAAAGTTACTTCTAACATCAAGCGAAAGTTCTTCAACTCAGGCTTTTCTGATTTCTCTCAGCCATTCATATATCCATGCAGCTTCATTCTGGATTTATTTAAATATATCTTCAGTCAATCATGCATTAAATTAATTTGAAATGAATGATAGAAATTGAACATCGTTATCAGTTCCTATGGATCAATCAATGATTATTATTTTCCATTTTTTAATGTCTCCATTCAAAATTTGTGATAAATCAAAGCTATAAACATGCAAATATTTAATTAATATCCGTTTCACTTTCCCTCCAATGTCTTTTTTTTGTATTTTATTTCCTTAATAGTGTAATATCCATCTCAGTTGATGTTTATTGGTTACTTTCAATGCGTCTTCTTACTTCTTGCAAGCACAGAACCCATCTCCTAAAAACATTCAATTATGCTATTATGTTTTTCTTTCATACAGTTGCTGAACATAAGCGTTTATCTTCTAATGCAGATTATTAGTCCTTCATTGAAAGTCAATATATCCTACTAAGAGGAGGATGATTGCGTTGAATATTTCAAGTGTTTTAGTGGATTTCATCCAAGTATTTAACTCCTTTGTTCTTCCTCATTCCTTCCTTAGCATTTAGCGTTTAGCATTTTATGCTATAAGAGTCACATATCATACTTCTTATGACTCCATTTCCTTACTCAAACACCAAAGTATGAGAAAGCATAAATCTCCAAATTAAATATCCCTTTTCGGTCAAAGTTTAAAAACGATTTTAATTTTTGTTTTTTAATAAACAAGCAAAAACAATATGAATACATCAGTGGATACAATCATACAAAAAATTGGAAGTATGTTTTACTAGGAAACATTCTTTAGACGATTAAATTTATTTAACTCTCTTAAAAGGTGAAAAATAATTTGAGGAAACATCTTCTAGAATACAATTAAAAATTGCTAATCCACAAACGTAACCTAGGAGAAAGGGTGTTGATAAAAAATCAAGTTTTAGACTCAATTTAGTTGAATTGCATATATCCTTTAATGCATAAACGGATTTTTCAAAATAGTCATACAACGTTTGTAAGCAATTTCTGATAAAGTATTCATATAATATCACTTTGACGACAAAAAAGAAGAATCTAAATCCTTGTGGCAATTTAAAACCATTAAATCAGCCTACTCTCATAGAAAACAATTGAAAGCACAAAAACCTTGAGTTTTCATCGTCAATTTCTACGAAGTCGAGCTATTATCTGAACGAATCTTTGATTTTGACCGCAAAAATTATTCCTCTGCATTCGAGATTAAAATGAAGTTTCATTCGCCAACTGAAATTAAATCCTCGCCAAGACCCACATAAAATCGGGCGTATTATTACTCTTTGATGGAAGCGAGACTCTCCCGAGGGACGGCGCAGCGTGATTTTCAGTTGTTTGAACGCCTCACTTTGGAGGATTCGTGAGAGGACAATAACCTGCGGTGGAGTTCCTTTTGCTTTCTCAAGAAGAAGAACCGGAAGATGAGAGAAGATGCGGGGAAAAGTTGAAGATTTTACGGATGGAACTAATGAAAGAGAATAAAAGAAATCGAGATAAATTAATAATTGGTCGATGCTTTTTAAAAAACACTGAATTGGTTAGTGACAGACATATCGTTATGCATGTTTCAATTATTACTAATGACTAGTAACTGATACCAAGCAAAATTATATTATCCGTTCGTACATAACTCTGTGTTTGGCGGGTTTTTTTCGAAATGACTAAAATCATTTAATGAGTATATCATTAATGAATATATAATTATTTGATGCAAACGTTTTTAAAATCTATTTTACTGCCAATCGAATATCGTTGGAATTACTCTACCGTTCATTAAAGATAAAACATATTTATGTAGATAATTGGAAGCATTTGGATCCTTTTTCGGATTCGTGAGATACGCTGTTTTCGAGATGTTGACCAGTTAAGTTCCGAAAGATTGATTAGTTAGAACATGTTTCCTTCTTATACATTCAATTAAATCTACTTATTTATATATATCTACATTCAATTTACTCTAGTTATTTATACATCTCTCCATATATATTTACAGGGTATAATATATTTCATTTCAGAAGGCTTACTGTTGAAGATATCTCTTATTAAACAGAATTTTAGTAAATATATGCGTTCTTTTATAATACAGTAGACTCTCGATAATTCGAACCTCGGTAATTCGAAAACCTCTATAATTCGAAGAAAACCCTCGGTCCCCTGAGAGAACCTCTATAATTCGAAGAAAATCAATGTATTTTGGTCCCCTCGATAATTCGAAGTGAAGCTAGACCGGCCCACTCCACAATTCGAAAAATTAGTCATTTTATGGAAAGTGTCGAGGCAATTTTTCCAAGAATTTACCTTTATTGGCTAAGTATGAAGCGAAAGATATCTTTAATTGTGATGAAACAGGGCTGTTTTATAAATAATTATCTGATCGTACCTTGGCATTTAAGGATGACACCAGTCATGGAGGCAAACACAGCAAAGAGAGGGTTACAATATTATTGGCAGCCAATATGGATGGATCACAGAAATTTCGACCTTTTATGATAGGAAAATTTGCTAAGCCTCGATGTTTAAAAATATGAAATCTCTTCCGCTAATCTACAAATCAAATAAGAAGGCGTACAGCAGTATTGTTTTCTAAATGGACAATGAGCATTGATGCTGAAGAGAAGAGAAAACTGAATGGGAAGAGAAAAACGAAAAATTTTGATGTTTATCGATAATTACTCAGCCCATAAAGATGTCCCTTGACTTGAAAATATAGAGCTGAAATATTTACCCCGTAACACAACTTCAATTCTTCAACCCCTAGATCAAGGAATTGTTAAAAATTTTAAAACCTTGTATCGAAAAGAAGTGGTTAGAACTGTAATAGACACAATGGAAAATGGATATAACCTTTGCAGCATTTCAATGCTTACTGCAATGGAAATGGCTCACAAAGTATGGGAAGATGTTAGCTTACAGACAATCGCAAATTGTTTTAAAGCCTGCGGATTCATCAAGGATTAGGAATGCAAGGACGGAAATGATATGGTTCAACAAGATCTGCAAGATGAGGGACCTTTTTGAGTGCTTGGAACAGACTTCCAGAGGTTCCCATAACTTTCAACGATGTTAATATTGACAATAATGTTGCCACAGCGGGTACATTGTCTGATGAAGACATTATGAAACAGTCAATTGTGGTCAGTCAACAGATTTCTGACAGTGAAGATGAAGACGACGATGTTCCGAAGGTGTATTCTAAGGAAGCAACCTTTTTTTTAAGAGGGTTGCGTCGTTTCTTCGAACAATCCGAAATGGATAACATCCAACCTGGTTGTGTGTTTAAAGCAGTGAGCACTTTGGAAAATGCTGTGGACCAGATTGCAGCCAACCAAGCGACCCAAACGAAAATAACCGATTTTTTATGAAGAAATGATACAACTTTTTTATAATAAATAAATTGATCGACATGTTTTATTATAATATGTATTTTTTTTCTACCAGCATTCACAATCTTATACAATGACAAATAGAATGTAACTTTCTTCAATTCGAATTTTACTTTCAGCCCCTTCGAACCCTCGCTATTTCGAAAAACTCGATAATTCGAATTTTTTGTTTGGTCCCTATAAATTCGAATTATCGAGAGTCTACTGTATTATCAAAATCACAACGTAAAAGTAGCACTAATATAGAGAATTTCCATATCTTTATTGCAAGACGCTGTAAATAGTGCCCGAGAAATTTAAAAGATAAAAGTGGGGAGAAACGAATGTGTTGTTACAATTCCTGTGCCGTAGACGTGGAGTTATTCGTTTGGCAAAATCCGTTTTTCGCAATATACTCCTCGAGAAAGTCGCAATTTTCTTGTTGGGAACCATTCCAAGCGAATCCTCTTTCAAAGGCGATGATGGGAGATATGAAAATCATTTCCGTCCTTATCATCTTTTATATGTATCTAATAAAGGAATCGAAGGCACTCCCCTCTCTTTAAGAAGAGTCTTTACTTTGGAGGAAGCTTCCTTACAATCGATGTCTTCCTTATTCACTCGATAAGAAGAGAATCTCCCACGAATAGGATTCCATGGTATGAATACATTTGGCTGTACACAAGGGCATTTGAATATATTGGTTTCAAGTATAGTTAGATTAAAATAAAGATGAAATCTAAGAGAAATGTTTCAACTTTTCTATACCTTGTAAATTTAACAGTATATTCAACTGAAGTTTTAATTACTTAAATGTACTGTTACTCGATTAATACAACTTTCAGATCAAATTATTTGACCAGATTTCGATCGATATTAACTGGAAGTGAATCAAACTGGAAAACAGAATTCAAACAGAAAGACATTACAGTATTTTGCTTTTGCTTAATATTTTCAAACTCCATCAAATGTTATGAATATGATTTTACATAAAACTACCAAATAATGCATGAGAAGTCTACTTCTGCGATACTTCCCAATCCCTTTAGAATTGAAATATTTCAGAGCTATTGAAAAATATTGCAATAAAGTTAAAGTTAAGGTAAAATAGTTAATTAATAAAACTCATCATGGAAAGTTATTCTTAAACTCACATAGATTGTGAGATATTAAAAGATCCTAGAATTGAGGAAGCATAATATCTTAAACAACAAATTTATTCCCTAATAACTCATAAATAGTTACATAAATCGAAAAGAAAATAATTGGGTGAAATAAATACGGCGCCATCTTATTCAGCCATCACTTTGTATATGAACTCGATTAAAGGAGCAATGAGCGACAGAATTGCTCATGAGTTTCGATCCGAGGGAGTTTATCAGGAAGTCTTCCGCCGAAACATCGATCCCAATTGGCCCAAATCGTTCGAGCAGAAGACCATCATCTGCGTGTTTCAGCGCCAATTACCATCAGATTATTACCTCCAAATTTCATTTCCTCCATCGGAATTCTTCGCATATTATATATAAGTCTTCCGCAAAGGATTTCCTCATCCAATCTGATAAACCCATTTTATCGTCGCCCACTCTCCCTGCGTTAGGATTACACTTGGAAAAAGCTTCCTTCTCGATAATAACGCAATCTCCTTTTAATAAAAGATCCCCTGTCGTTGTCTTGGAAACGTCGGCCCGAAAACCGAGGAAGTAGCTAATGAAAGCAGCCGTTTGACGCACCCCCTGCCACCCTCCAACCATTAGGATACATTTAGCATTTGGGGGTCTGAAAAGGTAGACGTCCTTTTGGGGAGAAGTTGAGGAGAGTGGAAATTTGAACGAATTTTCCAATGATTAATTCGCGGGAGTAATCTTCTGATGAAAGGCTTTTTTTATCTCAAAGTTGGTGGGGATTAGGCCGACGTGTAACGGATTCTTTCAATTAAAAACCGTCGGATCTCGTAACCGTTAAAAATCTCGCTTAAGTTGGTGGAAAAAGCGTCTTTTTTTTCGAACCTCGCGAAAGAGAAAAAACGGAATCTTCTTTGATCATCACCAAGATACGGTTCATTAGTTCCGAAAAGTTAATGACGTTTGAGCGTCGATTTTTATGCGTCCGAACCACTTAAATGTCTCTCAAAGGCCATTAGAGCCAATCGAGACTATGAATTATCGCTACGTAAATTTTTGATTAAGCGATTCATTACGTTAGAATTAATGTCTTCGGATGAAAGTATTCAAATACTTCTGAAGGTTGTTTCGTACGAATTATTGATGAAGCTTATTTGGAGGGAATATCGAAATGCGGAAGAAAATGTTAGTGGAATTGAGCGCAACTATGTGTCAGAAGAGAGGAATATGCGGCTCTAACAGGAGGATGAAGAGAGCTCATGAAAATTATAAATTATTTATTCTATATTTTAAATTAATGTAATAAAACTTAAATGATGAAATCATTCGTAGGAAAGGGTGAAACATTTAAAGACGGAAAAAAGGAAGCCTTTTTCTTTTTAGATTTGATAGACGAAACGTAATACCAACATATTTATGAATAATATATGTCCACATATAATATTTATCGTATGATGTTCAATCGATTACAGGAAAGGAAACGGTATACTAAAGTATATCATAGAGTAGAAAAATGTTTTAAGTTACAAGAGTATAAAAGGAAAAAAAGTTTGAAGAAAAAATGGTGTGAGGAATTACTTTATTAATACAGATTTTTAGCTTGATTTATGTTCAAGTAATAATTGTACATTCGTAGATACATAAATATTTGTCCACCAATATAATACAAATACATGGTTTCATTCCTATTTATAGACGCGTTTTGTTAGCAGATTTAATCAAAAGATTCACACGTATATCTAAAGCAGTTGTTTCTAAGATTTTTTATTTCTTTATTTAAGTTCCTTCGGCTTTAACCCTTTCATAAAATGAAATTGTAAGAATACTTTGCAAGTTATGATAATAAATAATATTTCCTACGCATAAAATTCTAAAATTTTATGGATAAACGGACTCATTCTCGCATAACTGCGAAGGTTTGATCCCAAAAAAACAGATAATATCTCTTAGAATCAATTATTCAATACCTGGTCATCTAAATCTATTAAAATGATCATAAATTTGGAGAGTCGTTCGATGGATTACTTAGGAATTATTCCATCGGAGATTTTAAGTCATTGAATAAGAAACGAGCAAAGCAGACTGTCAGATGTGATTTATAGTGGTAATGCGCATCTGGCATTACGGCAAAACCGAATCATTAATTGAATTTTGCCGGTTGCTTTTCAGTCGATCCATATCGCGTTCCTCTTCGGAGTCGCGAAACAAAATTCAGGAAGTAAATGTCTATAAATCGATGATGGATCTATAATTGGATTTCATTTCCAAAAGGAACAGGATTTGGAATCCGAAAAAGACATTACGAAGTAATTATTCTTCATTGAGGAGACCAACTTCGCTGCAATTCGATTCACTCATTCATTTCATAAACTCTGCGATCTTTCATTCGTGCGATACATTCAATTCGGGATAAGTATAACGTTGAGTATACTACAGATTAAACTGTTGTAATCATTTAATTGCACGAAAATCCAAAATGTGAAGTTATATTCACTAAAAGCTGGATAAAGAATATTATTATCTATAAATTGCAATGGAAAAAGGATCAGTATTTTCCTTTCCTTAAACATTCCCATCAATAATTTTTATAATTCTTAAATGATATTTGAAATATTTAAGATGAAATTAATTAATGAAAAACTAATGGATGATTTGATTAAGAATCAGTATATAAAATCGAACATTTTTATTGTGATCTATACATATTCTATCACTACGAACATAGACTTCAACTTTGTTTTATAGTATACATCATTCATAATTTCCGAAAAGAAGTCTATCAATAATATATTTATAAGAAAATGGCAAAAAGAAATATTTTTGTGTTTTTCAAACATCTATCCTGACAGTATGACGTCACGTGTACACGTTGCTTAAAAAGAAAAATATCCTTCTAATTTTAATTGTTTTTTTCCTCCCTAAAATGAAGTACGTTTTAAGAGACAATGATCTCGACTTAGCTGGAATTTGCCGGAAAAGACAATCATTCTGATCACATCACTCAGTTCCTATTTTCCCCTCCAAATTACCCAAAAACAGAAAATCTCTTCTCCCCTTCTTAATATTCTGAGATTCCCTTTTCCACTTTCCCTTTCCCACCCCAACAAAACAAACGCCTTCCAACTTCCTCACAACTATTTCCCTTACATCTGCTTAAATGGGGGAGAAATGCCCCCCAAAAAACGACGGTGGACTGATTTTATCTAAACGTAGAAATCGGATTGAGCACTTGTTCACCTGATTTCGCACTCATTTGAGTTTTAAAATTGTTAAAATTTATAGTCAATATTTAAAACCTGATTTTTATGATAAAATTAAACATAAAATTATCTCCCAAATATGAATTGTATTAACAAATATAACTCATGTTTACTAAATTACCCTCAATTGCAAACAAAAATATATATTCGAAAGAAAAGAGCTTACTTTAAATGCTGCCCCAGATATATTTCGAGAAAAGTAAATCATTCATTTTTTGGTGATTTTTTGTTTTGTTTTTATTTTGCAGTCATTATGTTTACAACTCGTTTTGTTCATCTGGAAATTGTAATTTTTATTTAATTCTGTATGTGTTGAATACTTAATCAAAATTGTAACATACAGAAATCATTATCTCAATAAATTCATACTATTATCTTAAAAATTATAAAACACTAAATAAATATTTAAAGCATTTATTTAAAGTGAATTTAACAACGACCGTATTTGCTACGACTGGCTGTGGATCTAAGATGGAACGTGGCAATCACCGGTAATCGCGGGAAATTAATTCATCATCAGATACAAGCAAAGCGATGAAGCGAGGAATGCCAAGATCTTCCCAAACATCCTCTCATTCGACGAATCGATAGCGCTCAAGGAGCTCCACAGACAGAACGATTCAGGAATCACAGGCGACATCTTGTCAAAATTGCAACTTCCCTTAATTAATTACGGCTTCCCCTCACGCATTTTTAGCCAAACGCGTGTCGAATTCTCGACGTAAACTTCGAAGCGATTCCGTCGCTTAGAATGGGATTTGTGGGGGAGATACTGAGCTAAGATACTTCCCTTTCTTTCCCTTCCAAAGGGTTCATATTTCTGTGCTTTACAATTCCATCCCCTTTTTCCCTCGTTTCGAATCTTCCACATCTAAATATGAATGGGAATTCAACGAATATGTGTCGGTTTGTATTAACAATTCCGCATTCATTTCCCATGCGATTGTGGGTAAAATTCCACTAATAATTATATGCTTTTATACGATAGTGTACTGCATCGAAAGAAAGGTGTATTAAGAGATAGTGTATGCAAGTAACAAGGTTACTTTTGGATGAGTTCATAATCAATTGATGTAACAACATCACTTTTTAACAGCAAATGATGAGAAATACACTTTAAATCAATCAGGTTGAAACTAATAACACACATATCCTGGCTTTACGTGCTTAGTATATGTTTTTAACGCAATCTAGGTTTCATTGGATATAATATTATATTTATCTTATAAGTCCATGCATCAATATCTTTCAGCTTTTCTAATCGAAGACTTTCTATATAACTCCAACTTAATTTCCGTCCATATTTTTGATCGCCAATAAACTTTTTCTACGACTTACATTCTCAATTAAAAATTCTTTATACATTTTCCCGTCATACGTAATATATCTTATTCTTACTTTAATTTGAATTTATTTATTCCCGTTACACTAAAAATTTAATCTATGTCAGTTTTGAAATCGCATATTTGAAAATATGTTGTTCATAATGTATCAATTTAATGAGGCAGTAACTCAATGATCTAACATGGATTCCATAAAGACGTTATGACTCTGATATCTCTTTACAAGACATTTATGTTTCCCAAATGCTTTCAGATCCCTTCGATTAAGTTTCAATTCTCTGAATCAAAGCATATCGCCCTCCTTCGATAATTTACAAATCTCTGAAAGCAAATGTTAGAAGTCAAACACGCATAATCTTGCCACTTATTATCTTTAGAATCTGTGTGAAAAGACCTCATGGAAATCAGCGTTTTCGTGGAAGTAACCAAGGCAACGCGGGCCTTTGGTAATAAATTAATCGTTCCTTTGATACAGCAACCGGCTTTTAAGTGTGCTTAAATTTCCTCGTGAGACGGAAAAATCTAATACGCATTGCCCTTGGTGCGGGATTACACCTTTTCTCGGAAAGCCAACAGTTTTTTTTCTTACAAATGGCAATGAGATAAACCACCAGTCGTCTATTTTGGAGAAATGAAGGAGAAGAGGCTGCGGTGTTAAGACGCTCGTATCTCTATTGCTATGGAAGGGGCTTTAAAGAAGGATGTTTGCATTGAGAAGAGGAAATTGCCCGAGTGAAAGAAAATGAACTCACTCGAATAAAGTCTGGTTTGAGAGATGATGCTCATTGGTTTGATGGAATGGTTCGAAAAGAAGATGGAGAAGTTTGGCGGAAGGGGATTCAGATATGGAAAGGTTTTGTCGAAATTGAGAAGGTAAATAAGGTAAAGAAAGAAGTAAGGGGATGGAATTTGGAGTTGAAAGAAACGAGCGGCCGTACACAATGATTGGAAATGGATGTTAGAAAGTGTACGTATAAAATTGACTTTATTGACGAGGTTAAGGTTTTGTTCATTGAAAGTGCTGTGAAATTCAGGGAAAGACTATTTCATTGCTGTGTGGTAAATAATTTTATTTCTATACTATAGATTTACATTATATTATAATTGGAAAATTTATAAACTCAGGAGAACTGCTACCTCTTAGTTTAGAGGGGAGTGTATATTCTTAGGTTTACATGCGTAAAGAATTGAACTTTGATTACAAATGGAGTCCGAAATTTTTGGGAGACAAAGAATATTGATTTTAATATCTAAAGACGGATATTCTGATTTCTTATAAACTTCTGGATTTAAATAGTTGTAAATATCCTATTTTTCTGATATAAAATATGTATACTCTAACATTTTCAGAGGTAATGCTACGTGGATAATGCTACGCACATACATCACATACTTATTGTCGAACTTTTTCAACTCACTCTGATTACTGAGTATTCTGTGAGGTTTCCTCCCAAAAGATTCTCTCCAGTAGTCACTGCAATGGGAAAAAATCCTTCCTATTTAAGTAGTAATCAATTCCTCATTTTCTAAAACCGTGAGTAGAACTGAGAGAACACTTTAAGATCCCCAGAAAATTCTGTACTCTGACACATTTATCCAATTCAATATAAAATATGTAAATAAAATATTTTTACTGAATATATGGGAAATGTACGCTACCAAATTCGCAGCATTTACATCCGGAGAGACTACTGAGAGCATTGTTCGATGACAGAGGCCACATTCGCCTGCTGAGAGTACGATTTATGAATTACGGCCAAAACAACTTTGATGATTTATTAGCATCCAAACTGCTCTCGTCTCTAACAGCCGAAAACATTGTAGTCGCAGTGGAATTCGATCCTTTTCATTGTCGTTCATCTTGTTGGGATTCGAGGCAAAGACGGAGAACTCGTACTACCAAGAAGCTATTTTGAAAAAGAATATTGAAGAAGAACGAATCCCAAACAAAGCATTGAAGTTTAAACAAGTTCTTATATCTATTCATGGAAAATGTAAACTAAACCAATACATTATTCTCTCAATATCCGGAAGTAATTATAGAAAGACAAATTGTAGCATGCTGAAAATTCCTCTGCGGGTTTCTATATTAGATAGAATGACTATAACATAAATAATTGAAATAACTCGCCTAGATGTTGTAAATATATTACCTATTCAATACAAACTATTACAGTGAAAAATTTTGAGCTTCTGGATTGAGATTTACGGAGTATAGCGGTTAAATGTAAGGTAACTATTATCTGATCTAAATTGCCTATTTACGGATAATTTGGGAAAAGATGAAGCGGTTTATTTCATAGGATAGAAATACAATTTATATTCATACATATTTAGGTTCATGATTCGAAACAACCCGAGCTTAGCGAACCTAACACAGAAGAACCAATTGCTCAGTCCCATTCTTTCTATCACAGAAGACGCAATGAAATACTTATGTGTATACATATGCGGCGATTAGGATAAAAAGCCCTGTCGAGGGACCCTTTGAACGGCCTTTCTTGCGAAACCAATCTCGTGCGATTCTCTATTCAGAATTCGAGCCGTTGAGGAAAATCATGCGTCAAACTCTCTCCCGACTCATTCTCGTGGAAATCTCTTATCTAGTCCGCTTAAGAGAATTACGTGGGTTCGACGCCAAGAAGCATTCATTTTCAAGCATCGAATTCAATTGCGCGAGAATTTGCCGCCACCGATTTCCCCGAAGATGTGCCGTTGGTTGTTTTGAAGGGAAATCCCTTCCGAACTCCGTACAATGCATTGCATTGCAATCAAATGATGTTTGTTTTATCGCTCAGGAATTTGAGGAAGTACTCATTTCTGAATGGAAAAATTGTAATATCTAGGTTCACTCATATATATTTTCAAGCTCAAACTTTAACAATAACGAAGGTTTTTATTCACGAAAACATGTGAAAATCGATTCATAATTGTAAATAATTTCCACTTCTAAATTCAAAAGGTCGTAACAGTAATTTAAAAGAGTTATATCAACCATCTTGGTGTTATCTAATATCATCGATTATTACGGAATATTTCATTTGAAATCGGTTTGAATCAATGATATTCAAAGAAACTGAATAAAATGTGCAAATAAAAATTTTTATGTTAAGTACAAGCCAACGAGTAAATAACAGATTAGATTTAATGTAATACAATTTTTCAAATTATCGATCGAAATTCTAGAAGTATCTAGTTAAGTTTGAATATTGTCCGAAAAATAATGAGCCCAATAAAATTTATAAAGTAACATTATTATATTCTCAAATATATTTTCTCAAATTAAAAAATTAAGATAAAAAAATAAAAAATGTCTTTCAGAATTAGCTGAAAGGTTAAATCCTAACTTGCACTTGAATACATGAAAATGCTCACCGTAACTTTCTCGAGAAACAAATGAAAGACGATTTTCAACTTTTCTATAGAATATATGAACGCGACCAGTTTCGCCGCCGTAATTATATCTTCTGAATTAAATAAAAAATTGTATGCACATTTACATGTATTTAGATTTATATCTCATTTTCACTTTATTTACACACGGACTCCTAAGAGGCCTAATTAAGAAGATGTGTCAGTTGTGAATCTAAATGAATTATTCATAATCCTTAATGATTAACTGTAAAAGTAGCTCTATCTATATATAGATAGAAAGGATATATATCAGACCAATATATCCATGTTCAACTATTAAATCCTAGAGTGAAGGTAATTTTTCAAATTCAAATCCGCTGTTAAACTATTGATCTACGAATCTGGTCACTGTTTTTAATGATGACCGCATCATAAGTATGCCGTTGAATACCTATGCCCGATCGTCAACTCTCATCACAATTACTCGAGAACACAATTGAGCATTCTATGAGGCAACTTCATCGCTCTAGATGAAGGACATGAAAACGCCCTCAGCGTGTCTTCAGAGGCCATTTTCTCTTCTCCATTTGTTGCGACAGCCTCTGTCTTCACGAGTGGCGAACAATAACTGCACCACAACCTCCCCTGTTTGTCGTTTCTCTCTTTCGTAATTAAGGCGAACCTCAGCAGCCTTCGGCGTCTACCAGAGAAAGAAGGAGTCGTTATAATGTTTGGACTTCCCTTTGATCGAACATCGCATCGGAGGAAACGCCCTTCTGTCCACCGATGGCCTTCAAAGGTGATTGGACCGAAAACATGCGGCGGTATTTGTTTTCAGGATCCCTACTTGAAGTAGATACTAGGAATACGATCTTTGATTCGAAAGAACGCCTGGACAAGAATTTTAGTGCCAATATAATTGCGGGAATTATATTCTAGTAATGTTCTATCTCATGGTCTATTATTTTAACCGATAAAATGTTTTAATTCCTACAAATGACCTCAATATTCTATCGTAATTGCTTATCTATCTATCTACATTTAACATAATGCTTTACCGCAAATGTTGCAGGATATACAATTAATCCCACTAGAAATACGCAGAATGACACAACATATTAAGAGTCGTAAATGGATAAGGGAAATCTCACGAATAACAAAAGAAAAGGCGTAAAGTTTTCAAACAAGAAAATATCTTATAGAATTGATAATATTTATTTTTTAAAATTAAGCTCAATGTTAAAATGACATTCCAAATATTTGTCAGAATATTATAATTTTTATGAAAAGCATAAAAATATTTGTAACACAAACCTCGCCTTAGAAGCTGTGGATCATCAAAATCGATATTGCTCTAACCTTTATATCAGGAAACGGAAACATTCATAAAATGAAAACGATATTTAAATGCGCATAAATATGATGGAATAGTGTAAAGGAAAATAACACTTATTCTTTGTTCTACTAAAATAATGAAATAAGTGCAGAAATTTTGCTATACAATCTAAAATAATAGTGAATTTTTTGTTGGAAAATGCTATATTCTCCGTAATTTTGATCGATTCCACGAAAAATAAAAATAAAAAAGAACAATTAACTTATTTTCAATGAAAATTGTAAGCAAAAAGAAATTCACGATATATTCTTTATAATTAAGAATAAATATAGCATTTTCTAGGAGGAATTCTTTAATAAATTGAATAAATCGCCTCCAATTGGAATTGAAAATATTACGAGGCAAAATAATGAATTTCGGCCGCACTAATATTACATTTGAAGAATTTGGTCGACCAATTGGACGAGTTATTTCAATCAAAATGAATCAATTGCATTCTTGGAATATAAGTACATTTTAATTACTTGTACTCGTCATTGTCGCTCCTAACTACACGTGCAAATAAAATTAAATAAATAATAAATGCAAAAACCAATAAAACAGTTTTCTTTGGCTTTTTAAAAATGTTTTTTGCAAATATGTCCCCTTTTTATTGAATGAATCTATTTCATAAACTAATTGAAAACAGACTCAAAAACAATTATATATAAAGATGCATTATTGAATAAGTATAACTATTTTTGATTTATTTAGATTGTAGGGATAAAACTATTTTCTCTAAAACAAAAGAAGCATTTCTGCTCCTAATCAAAAATGTTTTTCGTATAAAATAGGTATTAAGTGTGAATTTTAATAGTAGCAATCTGAATATAATGAGATATTTAATTAGAAGTTGCAACACCAACAAACTCACCATTTCCCTCTAATAATCTCCTAGGAAACAAACATTGGCTCGAAAAAGACGCAATTATCCTTTGAAGGTTTATCAGAGAGACAAATTGAAAGAGTGACGAGGGAATCTTAACGGATAATTTATCCCCGCATATCTGATTCCGAATCGAAGTTTAATTATTCGCAGCTCTTTTCTTTGACTAGGCAACCGATGGATGTCAGCCTCTTGCTAACAAAGGGTAGTTAGTGGCAACCCGTCGCGAAGGACCCATTAATGACAATAGAGGGAGAAAAAATACGAGAGCTCTCCTATTTATTAATCTGGGGCACGCGAGAAGAGGGAGACAAAAGAAACCCAACACGCGCGTCTATAAATAGCGGCGTGAGTTGGAATAATTACTTCACTAAGTCTGTTGCGGGAAAGCCTAAGAGGTTTTGTTGGTGACACAGAGTAAGATGTTAAAACACACCCTCCGACAGTCACGAGTTTTGGCCCTTTTTTTATCCGGTCACGAGTCGAAACATCGCACGCGCCTGATTGAAAAGCGCCTCATCCGAAGGAGAGGGGGATTAAAACGAGTTAAACGAAAGAGACAAGGATTTTTCCTCTTTCGGGGGCGTGAAGGGTGCAAGAGACTCGGGTGTGAGAAAAATTGAGGAAAAAGGGGGGAAACATAGCTGGAGGGCGGTGGAATAGGGGCAAGGAGAGAGAAAAACGGAGAGGCCTCCATTATTATCACCATCGTCTCACACCCCGTATCTGACGGCCATACCCTTTTTATCCTTATCGTCCCTTAGGGCACGCGACAGGGTCCCTTTTTCAGGAATCCAAGACGTCCTGACATGCATCAAACGGTTAAGGGATCGATTTTTTTAATCAGATGCGATTCGAAATTAAACGAGGAACTGAGCGACGTTCGGAATTGGAAAGATTAAGGAATAACGCCGAACTGATCCTAAAACTGTCGCTCTTAACAGGGAAATGCTAGACAAGAGATAATGAGCAGTGCATCTCTCAGAGACTGTTTAGAGAATATGATGAGGTATATTCAAAACAGAACTCAGATATTTTTATTAAAATATCATAAAAATCTACCGATTTATGGAATGCAAATTAATATAACAAATATTTGGCAAATTTTCTTTGGTAACTTAGGAAACCAAGAGGTTATAAAAAGAACATTTTTCAATAAATAACATGAAACATTTAAGATGATAGTGCTCCCAGCACTAATTCGACAAAAAGTAATTCGTAAATGCAAATCATAACAAAAGAGTTTACGTAAGTATTATATTCTTCAGGGAAACGAGTCTAATGTAAACTTACGGTGAATATGAAAAATTCTATCGGTCAAATATTAGTTTTAAGTATGAATAATCCTGCAATAAGTCATTAGAGGGGTTATTGGGTTAAAGACTCGCAATGGTTCTAAGATAAAGTACATGCTAGAGCAATATATACTTCACTAGATAAGAATTCAAGGAAAAACATGATAAGGTATTTTCATAGGTATTCAGTTGCTTGGCTGACGTAGCATTTCGCAGATATATCGGTTACCTTCACTCATTTGAGGACTCATTCGGCATTGAAAGATAACGCAAAAGAGGGTCTATAGTTTCGCTTCGACTGTGTTTTGTCTTTAACTTTCGTAAAACAGTCAAAACGGGAAAGGAAATCAAACAGTCCCTTTTGACTGGAGGGAGCGACCTCAATGCACTCTTCGCACCATTTCTAGCACCTCCTTGGACGGCCCTGGGCGACAGCCGACGGACGGTGGAAGGGCGGAAAGGCGGCACTGGAATTCCGACTCATTGGGCCTTTGGAAAAAGGCCTCCTTTTATTGATATGTCTTCCGCTGAGATTTTGATGTATTGAAAGCATTTCCTTTGTCATAATATTTGCCTCTGATTTCAAAAGGGAATGATTGTCTTCTTAGCGATAATAGTTTGAAAAGGCACTTGATTACTAAGAACTGAAGGAAGAAAATTAAAAGTACCCGGAATCAATTCCCTTTATCAGTATCTCACATATGTTGTTTATTAGTACTGAAATACTAAAATTAGAAAATTGACACGACTTACGGATTGAAGACATTTATTGTTAGACTATTATTATTATTATTATTAGAGTATTTGTCATTTATAATTTACACGTGAGCCTTCATTTTTATCTCTGACATAATGCATATGATATTTGACGGAGAAGTTTTGTTACAGTCAATTGTTATAAAGGAAGTTAAATATTTTAAGCTGTTAGATACCTTGATTCCAACCACTAAGAATATGTTAATTGAAATTCTTCAATCAATGAGAAAAATTAAGGTTGGATTACAATTAATGAATTCAATTTTCATTCGGATTTCCAAAGTGTAATGACTATTCTTTAGATTTCTTTCAAAAATTTTCCTTCAAACAATTTTTCGAAACAATTACTCCTTAGATAAATTAATCATATAAAACAAACATTAATACACCAGAATTAAAATAACCAGAGTTTTAAAGACCCTGATGCAGAATTACGGACGGTGGATATCAAATTTCAATGCCGCTAAATAGAGATTTTAGCATGGACCTTTGGATCGTCGTCAAATAAAACTGAAACGGAATAGCACATTACAGTATAGCAATCGATAGTGGACAATTGTTGTGACTCCTTTACTCGTAAAAATTAAGCGTCCATTTACGCGTTGGCGTCCATTGTGCGATGTTTAATTCCATAGACCCGAGGGGTTCCTGCGACAGCATTCAACAGTGCATTCGCACAGTTAACTTCGCATCATCTGTCGGAAACATCACCGGTATCTCCCCTGTCGTGCGCTCCCTAAAAATCGACAAGACCGCCAAAAGGCTTCGTAAAACGGACGTAGATCACGGTTGCGGCGCCACCGTCGACGCTCCATCCTTTCCTTCGCAAAGCCGAAAAATTCCTAGACACAGAGAAGGTTTTTGCTTCATGGTTGCTTAACGACCGCATAGAGGAAGATTTGGACGGATGGGAGAAAGATTAGAGGAAGCGGAAATCCCACCCACATGGGGAAAAGAGGGTAGAGCGAAAGGGTATCTCTTCAAACGAGGTAGGATTCGAAAGGGGTGAGTGAAGGGGTTTCATGCCAGATTACCCTGACATAGGATGCCGTCTCATCTCCGTTTCTGAACCCCACACCCGAAGTGCGAAGTGCGGGACAATGGAGACAAGAATTCAATTCCTTCCCACACCCCTCATGTAGCCGCCATCAGGGTCTCTCTCAACGCTTTGGGAAAAGTGTTCCCACTCCGAGAGAAAAGGCCCACGAATATTTACCCGCTCGAGTCCCCTATCTCTTCTACACTCCCATTCCTGTCCTCTCCCTCTTTTTAATCCTTATTTTATCAATATTTCCTTTGCTTCAGGTGTTGCTCTCCTCTGGAGATATTTTTCCTGTTTGGGCACGGATTTCCTCGCATGTGTACCTTATTTGTAGAAGGAGTCCGTGTGTGAAGCGCATACACTCCGTATGCAGTGTTGTCTGATGAAGAGGGCGGGGTAATTCCATAACGTGCATAAGAAAATTTGCTCATTTAGCATGATGTAGTTGTACATGTGTATTATACAACCCATCGGTTAACACGAAATTTCTCAGCAAGTGATGTGTGTGCTCTTGGGTTTGTTTTGGAAAGGGAATTCTCAAGAAGAAATAATCAAGTGAACCAGTCTCAATGATATTATCCTAGTATATTTGTTGAATTAATGGATTATTATTGTTATTACACCTTGCTATTACACCCTTTGTGTTTAAAATTTATGTGCGTTTTATTTATTCAACATAGTCCTCACAATCATCCAGTTAAAGGACAATTACAGGGAAGTAACCGACAATGGAGGAGCAACAATACAATAGGGTTCTTGTGTTTTTCCTTATTAGAATTTTTATCCTTCTCCTCAGCCGGATTTTCAAACCCAGGACTTGAGCAATGAAATGTTAATTCTAATACTTATTATAATATAGCTCCAGTGACAGAGTGGTTATACTTATACTTAGAAGTATAAATAACACGCTCTTACTGAGATAACTTGCTGTGCATTCATACATAACATTTTTAAGATATAACATAAGTAATTGATTACTAAAATATCGTCGTCTCATTAACTTACTTTTTGTTTTGCGGACGATTGCTGAATGCAGAAGATAGTAAGAATTCAACCATTATTTGTAATCCGCTAAATCAGTATCTACGCGTTCAACTAGCCCAAAAATACTTTTTATAGGTACATGTAACATCATCGTCACCCTCCATAGTCATGCCTCGTGGATGATACTAGATTCCGTATGTTCTAAGTTTACCCAACTCTATCCTTCCCAGTAATCCTTTTCTTTCTTGGTCCTCCACATTCACTTAACCCCTTCGCTCATACCCCAAAAAAGCTTTTTTCACCCTCTCACCTTCTGTGGACACGGCGTTTATATCCCAGATTGGATTACATGCAAGCGGATGTCGCTACAGAGGCTGAGCACAGTCTAGGATTTATTTATTTTCGAGAGAAAGGGGTACAAAGCCCTGGAAAGGGATTTGAGCAGATGTAAAAAGAAAAAAAAGGGTTCGAAAAAAGAGGGTTCTTTCCTACGCGACCATATCTTCGACGGGAGGAATTTCAATTAGATAATTGAATTTAAGGGAACGGGATTATTGTTTTGCATTATATTTCTCGTCAGAAGTTGTCGGCTTTCTGGTGGGAATAAAAAGTCTGCTTGAGGTTATCATTCTAAAGGACCTCGGAAAGGGGTGAGTTTTTATATCCTTACGGTTTCAAAAGGAAAATTCAATTAATTAATTGATGTCCGCGAAAAGGGGAAATAATTTTTTCGAAGACAACGCGGGGAGAGAGCGGTGTGTCGGTAGCCGCGTATTATCAGGGTTCTGGCCGACACTTTGAAAAATGGTCTCTCCACGTCTGAGCAATATGTATGATTACTAAATCAATTGGAAATAAAATTATGGAAAACTTTGCACAGAACTACGCCCCATGTGGAAAAATCACTCGAGAAATTATAGTTCCGATTTCCGATAAATTACGTGACATTGATTTATATGGAAAGATAATTAGCATAAAATAACTATAAATAATTTTCTAGCTTCATAAAGCATGAATATTATAAGTGAATCTATTTATTTCCATAGATTACGTAGAATCATTGCAGAATGTGATTCAAGATAGTAAAACGGATGAATGGTTAGGCTCTGAGAAAGTGGTCTTAAGCTTGGTACCAAATAAAGACTAATTGAGAATAGTCCATTGCATCTTCTTTAACAAATTAATCATTACTGCAAATATAGACATATAATTTTCTAGTTTCATGGATTCATGAAGGTATTAGAGACAAAATAAACACTAAGGAGGTCATTCAAAAACCTCCTATACTCTTCATATATAACAAATTATATTGGAATTACAACATATTACTAAATGAAATTCATATCAATATACCAATCTTTTCTTGGTTATAGTGACGCATATCGATTACGCATAATTAATATTACTAATTAAGATTGAATTACATTCATACGGAAGGTATACATTGACTGATAATAAGAATTATTCGTAATCCGCCGAATCAGGCAGGTAAAATTATCTATAGAAGCCCAAAAGTCTTGAAAAATAATTTCCTTTAAATTCTTAAATTCCCTGGTAAATTTAGTCCAGGAAAATGTGAATCTGACTTTCCAAGGTAATCGAATATTCAAAATTTGTATGCGGAGAAAAATTCCGGAATCCATTCTGATTCAGGTATCTTTCAGTATCCATTGAAATTTCCTCATTTCCTTTTATATTTACGTAACACACGCTTCAACGAGACAAGGGTCAACTCCGGATTCTTTAAGTGCACCGCACCCATCTCCAAACAACATAATTGAAACCTAAGAATCGCACACACGCTTCCGCCGAAAGGATCCAAATTAATTCAGAAATCCTAAGCGAATCTAACGCCACCGACACCTACAATAGAAGTTTCCCTAAATCGTTTACAGCGACACTTATTAAGCTTCCCGCCGATGACCGTCGAGATCCAGAAAATAAAAAACACAATGGCAAGGGCTGAGAGGCGTGATGAAAAAACGGTGGAAAGAGGTGTGCCTCGGGGGTAGGTTCTGGGACCCAAAAGACTAATGGGAATTCATGTGACCACTGACGTGGAAGTTTTCCGCTGGCCGAACGCTCCTGATGAGGACTGCTACGTCTCACCTCCAACATCCAAGAACCCCACCCACGGGGCCGCTACATCCCTCTATCACGCCGCACCCTTCCTCTCTTCGGAGCCCTCAGGCTTTTCCCTTCACGGCCGAAGCGTCCGAATATTCATGGTCCCGGAGGGCAGTGGACATGTTTGAGTAACCAATTACACTCTCTGCCGCCTGCTGGAGGCTTCGGGAAGTACGTACAACGATGGGGAAGGGACACCCACTTTCATAGCCCGAGGCCCAACAATGCGCTTTAAGAGTCGGCCGTGTGACGTGTCGGTTTTTCCGCGGACACAATGCTCACTTCTCGGGCTTTGAGAGGATGCTTCCCACAAGAAACGGGCGCTCAAAAAGCCGAACGGCGATGGGAATTTTTGATTTTTACGCATGGACAGGTTGGTGTTTCCATGGTTACACTTCACTTGTGGGTGCCTATTGAATGGAGGAAAGTACCAAAATAGGAGAGCTTCGGAATGAATAATCGGAAAATTACACTTAAATTAAGGATAGACCCGAAATAGATTTTTAATAGATCATCTTACCTTTCTGATATTAAAAATGAGTAATTATGAATTTAATTTCCAAATTTGATTAATGAAATGCATAAAATTTTTAACTGTATAAAATATTGACTAAAAATCAGAATTAAATCAAAGTTAACTATTATGTGAAATGCAGCAAAGTAAATATTTTGTGAAACATGGCACATAAATTATTGAAAATAGAAAATAAAAATGTCTTTCAAACTTAAAGTTATACTTTTATATTAATTGATTACCTAATGATAGCTGACGATTTTTAAATTAAACCACCATAGTTATTATTTTTTATTTTATTCTTAACGCAACGCGAATGAATTAGTTCTATTTAAATGGCAGTAAATTTAGATTTATCCTACTGAAACAGTGTTTAAATCATTGAATTCAGTTTTTAAAAGTAAGACAATTAATTAAACAAGATAAAATCTTATTAATAAAGTATCTTTAGAAAAAAAAGAAAATTCTAAATTTTGTTGGTTGAATAAAGAGGAATATATAATAAGAAATATCAAAACGCTGTTTATATTCAATAGTTACATTCAAATACTCTTCGTCGCATTGATGCTACAGTTACAAGTTAAGTCATATCAAAGGATAGAATCTTCACAGTACTTGAAGAGGGGTGGGGCATCGAATAAGATCTCCAATTGACGTGCACTATCTGGGGAACGGATCCAATACATTTGCGAGATATCCTTTAATGTATCTTCACAATCCTACTAGAATCATCCTATTTATTCTATCACGAACAACCCCTGACCTTTTCAGGCCCCGTGTCGACACAATGGGTGACATATCTTCACGCCAATGGTGCCAACTCTTTGATAGATCCAACCCCGACTATACCAGAAGCCCCAATCCCTCTAGGCAATTCAGAGTCTATCAATATAACCATTCTGCTGTCACTCTTCCAATGACCGTCCCCTACACTACAACCCCATTGTTGGTTGCTATTCAATCCCTCACCCTCTTGAGGCCAGCATCTTTGTGCCACATGCCGTGCAAAGTGACCCCATTGGACTCCAAACGAATGGGTAATCTCTGGTTTCTCGACTATACGGGCGGATTTCGATTGGGAAGGACTTTGATTGAAATACCCGCTCTGCTGAATCTGCGAATGGAATATTTGAAAACGAATACGACTTCATGGTGTCTCTCCTGTCTTCAGCTGAATGTTCCCTTCATCATCTTTAGACTTTGGTTGAGAGAATTTGGGTTTATTCGATACACTTAATTGGGACCAGCATCATCCTCCGATGAAAGTATGAGTTTGCGGGAATCTATTACAGTTCCGGAGAGGTTATTGTTTAGATAATAAAGCGTATAAATTGAATTATATGATAGATTTAGCTATAGACTGTTGTTGATAGATAGATAACCAATCAGTATTCCCTTAATCTAATATTGTATTTAAATTTCTACACCGAATACTTGTAATACAATCATATAACTCATATATTTATAGTAAAAATATATTATGAAAATAATGTCCTCCAAATCTAAATATTCATCGTAGAAACTTTACCCATACATAAGGTTAATAATCATTTCAAATAAATGAAATTTGTGACTTTCTTAAAAATAAGCTTATTTGCGACACTTCTTTTAGGTGTGGATGTAGAGATTTGTATTCCCGAATGCGCTACTGGTAACAATTGTTGACCAATCAAAAAGGATACAGAAAAGTACGATTTTTCAGTTTCTCAAAATAAGTATTCTTGGAGGGATGGATATTGAAGGAATCGTAACTTTTAAGCCACAAAATTATATAATCTTTCTTCATGACTATGTGTTAAGAAAAGATTAAAATAGTCTCTTATGTCAGATAAAGCGATTGAAATTTCTTAGACGAATACCATTTCGAGTATTAAACGCTCAGAGCATGCCTCAACTATTATTCGTGAAAGCATCTCGTTCATTTAAGAAAGTCATGAGACCATACACATTATTTGTGCTATTGCTCTAAGAGCTTCAAAAACAGTCATTTCTCAAATATGGGCCCATCGGGAATTGAACCCAGGACCACTCTTCCCGAAATTGCTCGAGTCATCCTTTCAACTAAATACAAGCCCATGAATTTCATCTTTTCGGCGGAAAAAATAATATATAAATATGCCGATAAATAATTGTATCTATAAATTCGATATTAGTGTATTTAAATATTTTTTGATGGAACAAACCAAGTCAAGACGGTTAAAATTTTCTCTCAATTGGAAATACATAATAGAGTTGATTATTATGTAAAAGCTTTTGTCACTAGCTACTAGGAAACTTATCATCCCAATATATTTTATCGGAAATTAGATATCTGAGATTGCGTGTAACTTTTTTCAGTTTCATCAAAAATTACCATAGTAAATGTGACTTAATATGATTACATAAATATTTAACAGCACAACAAAAACGATACTCTGTTATCTTATTGATCAGCAACTCGTAGAATGATAATATTAAATCGAAAAACAGAGAGAACTGACCTTCATGACTTTGTAGTTAAGGCTGTGCACGACTTGATATTTCAGCTTGCTCGACTAAATTTAACTCTTATATGCATACTGAAAGTAATGGCTCTTCTTTACACTTATCATTCAGTAAAACTAAATTCAAGTGTGTTAATTTGGAAATGAAGCCGTCGGCCATAGAGAACTGAGTCTTGTTTCTCTTACGATACAATGCCACCCCTCCGCTATCATACGCAATGGCTGATACTAGAGTCCATCTTAAACACCGTAATATAATAAATGTGGAATAAATTACCCCCAAAAGGTTGGGGCGCTTCTGTGAATCACTTGTGGCCGTGCAATCGACGTCTCGCTCCGTAAGCAGAGGGTGACGTAGTCTCGTTAAAGTTTTCGTCCTGAGGGCGCTACATCCGACGCCTTCGAGTTGGTGATCCTCTTCCGGAGCGTTGAAGGTCGGGGGGGTGATCAGCGGGAGGGCTTTTTTTTCGGTGACATTTCGCGACCGTTTACGACTCTACGCGACAACGACTTCGTTGGGAATGGGGTTGGATTTTATGTGGAGAAGATGATGATTTTGATGTTAGAACAAATACTTTTAAGGTTCCATTCAGTATTCAGGTACAAAGGGTAGAATTGAGCTACACGTATAATTGCAATAAAATATATTCTCACCCTGTGATATTACCATAATAAAATTCGCTATTGTAAATTGGATTACTTTTATTTCGAAAAAGCTTTTCTTGAATCGTCCATTTTATTATTTTAAATATTATAATATTTCCGATGTATTTACAGTGAATTGGATGTGTTTAATTTTAATCGAAGGTTTAAAATGTGTGACTGAATGAATCAAAGAGGGAAAATGGTAACGTATTGAAGCATCAAAATCAGGATGAACCTCAGGATGAACGAATGACTCACAGTTGAGAAAGGGACCGCTCATTCTAACATGAAGCAAGTAATCTATTTAGATGAGCTGAGCAGTAACTGTTATCATTTACAGTCTTTCTTCTGCCAACCGTAAAATGCCTTCTTAGGGTCGCTTCTGCTTCCATTGCAACATAAAAATAAAGCGAACCAATCTCAAGAAGAATGATCTCTCCTTAAAGGTCACTTTTCCACTCCATATCTCAAACTGTACAAAGACTTCTCATGTATTTCTTCCTTATTAAATAGGACGCAAAAATATTCTATTCTAAATATTCTAATCTAAAGAACTTTACATTCACTCCAAAATTATGATTCTATTTTGAATCAATTGAGTTTTTAATGATTATTGAAGAATGAGAGGTAATGTTATTTTATGTCGAAGAAGCATCGCTTCTGTGTAAATTAATTCTGTTTATACTGATACGCATACTATTGCACAGAATATTTCGGATAAAGGACACAGAAATATCACTTCAATTAATAATCAATGAGAGTATTGATTAATTAGGAATACTTATCAACTTTGGAAATAAAAATCTCCTAATTAAAAACGTAAATCTATGTTGGGCTTACTTACTTTGGGCTTACGTTTACTTTTCCGTACAAGAGAGCGTAGAATCTCCGTCACGAAACATCTATTCACCCTCTCTGATCTCAACGAAAGATTTCCACATTTCAGTCTATTAATAAGACGCGCGGACGAACTCGAAGTACTAAATGAAAAAGAAAACACTTGAGAAACAGCGTGAATCCGTGATCGAGGAATAATTGTGAGCGATATCTCTGAAGAGCATAAAACTCAAGAAGAGACTGTTGGATCGACTCTGAATGCGCGTATAGAAAGAAAAAATTCGAGATTATTAAAAAGGAGGGCGTTCTTAGGGCACCTGCGAAAAGAACCACACCCGAGGGAATAAAAACAAAGATCATCGCTGTCTTATTTCAGAGATGTTTGGCCACCGATTTCCAGTGAATGAGGGAAGGAATCGGTGAAGATTTTCGTGCGGACAAATGATCTTGCGAAGTATTTTATTTTCCGCGAGGATAATTGATGCTTCGACTGGAACCCTTAGAATGGCTGCTTGCTACTGACGTCAGCGAATCTGCTCGCCTTTGAATGGCTGAGTGTTCTTCGGGAAACGAAGTGCTAGAGAAATATCGTATTCAGGGCGTAACATTCTACAGACTCACTATTGAGGAACAGAACTCGTTAATAGAAAGCATCGCAAATGATAGGACATGGATCACATATAAAAAAACTCCTTAGTACGAGTTCAGATGGCGACAAAATGAAGCGAAATACTTATGATGAGTTAGCTTCGTACGTTAGCAATTTGATAAAACTGCTTTAATAACTAATTGATGTAAATGATGTTCAGAACTCGGAATCGCACCTGTGAATCATTTAATATCGAAGTTTTACTGCATTCCCAAATGGTTATCCACGACCCCAAGATATAACTAAAAATATCTTTCCTTCTTATTCGTGGTTAGTGTTTATGTGTAATCGAACAGGGCTTAGGAAAAGTATTCTTTGGAAGATAACTAAGAATTAGTTCGAAATGACGTATGCCAATCCATCTCCATTAATTCATGCCTAATAACTGAAATATTTTCATTCCCGCAACCTAAAAATAATTTGGAAACAATACGGCTGGATGCCAGCGTACACAATTACATTGAAATAAATCAAAAGCAATCCAGGACTCGAACCCAGGACCAACTCTTATATCCATTGCTCCACCATTTCCGCCCTTTGCAGAGTCCTGCACCCCCTTTGTCTTACCCTATCACCCTTCCCTCAGCACCTTGCACCAACTCCTAATCGGTTTTTCTCGGTCGCAGCGCCACCGTCGGGGCCCTGGGGAGACACGGCGCCTGCCCCACATAGCCGGACGCCCTGGGCGATGTTGGGGAGAGGCATTCGATGGCTGAGTAACGAGCAACCAACCCCACCACTTTGAAAGCGAAATTAAAATGCGAAAAATGAAGGGCGAGGAAAAAAAAACTTCCGAAAGCCCGCGTCAGAAATAATGACGAATGTGTACTTCTCCCAGAGGGTGACGTCACTCTACCTCCCGGAGGGAGAAAATCACGCTTCGACGGCTCCGAGACTCCATCGGCCTTTCTTAGGGACTCTTCCGATAGTCATTAGCGCAGAGAATACGCGGTCAAGGGTCGGATGGTTTCCCGAATCGAGCGACGCTTGAAGAGCCTTCGAAGAGATGGTGGCGAGGAATCCATCGCGATGTATCTTTAATTGTCAGCGTCCATTGAGTCGCCGAGTGGAATTAAAAAAGAAGGCGGCGACTGAGAGCGTTCTAGATGTGGAATATGCAGATCTTCACTTGCAATGGGATCGCTTTTTCCATCCTCAGACGCCATGACCATGTGATATTGAAATTTAAGTTATTTATTTAATGTGATTTCATTTCTAGAATGGAAGATAAAACTATAACATAAGTAATGTATAAACCACTGTAATTAAAAAAGGATGGTTTTTAAATATGTAAAGTATCCTTTAAACTTAAAAATATCTACCCTTAACATTATAAAGTGTTGAATGTCAAGGACAGTCGATGTAAGTGCCTCATACTTCAAATAAAGAAATATAAAACCTGTTTTTTGCAATCTTTAACTTTAGAAAAGAACAATCTCATTCAGTAAAAATGTGGTTTTCCTGTGGCATATATTATTAATAATGGGTGTGGGAAAGAAATATTTAATTTTAAATATCATTTCGATAGAAATCTCATATGACAATCATTAATTACAGAAAATACGAGACTCGGAATGGAAAAAATCTACAAAAAAACATAAAAATGCTAAAATATGATTCCTTAATGATTTTCAAAATCCTTCAGTTTGATCGTTTAACTTTATCATAGTATCAACAGTTCTATTATCTTTATTAGGCATATATATTAAATGAAGAGAGTTAAAACTTGTATCCACAAATATTTTAATAGAATAATAATGACAATACTAATATATACCCAAGCGTGATGTAACGGATAGATGAAAATTAAACAAGGATAGAAAAGTAACTCGAGCATTATTTGTCATTTTATTTCGTATTCTACATCTTAGAAAAAATCCTAGAATACATAGGAATGCATTCCATAATACTTCAATCGCTTTCTATTTCAATATTATATTTAAAAAACAGTGAAAGGTGAACTTGGATTTTAATTGTAAATAAGGCTCCTCAAAATAATCCTTCCGTGTTTATGTTTTAAGTGGAGTCGACTTTAAATGATATATTCTTTAGTTTAAGTTATATCACAATTCATGAATCTATGCTGTTTCCCAAACCGTCTCCAGATGAACACACATGTGACATGCTTCAACTACTTCTTAATGAAAAATGGTTGTATGAAAGCAGCAGTACTACACGAACATCGAAGGACCTTGTAGACAACCCATCTCTTCCCAAAAAATAATCTGAGAAATAAACAAGTCCGATTCGGACCCTCAGGGGACATCCTCACGTGCATCTCAGCCTCTTAATCCTCAAAACTCACAGGAAGTCGGAATTTTCGATGGGAAGGGGAAGGAGTAAGAAGTCGTGGGGAGGATGCAAAAGGTTTGCGGAAGCGTGAACGAGACTTAGTTTGCTCCTTGAAGCCGATATAACGCTCCGACGCCCAGCAGCGGGAAACAATCGCTTAGGGGAGAGCTCGACGCGCGAATAAGAGAGTATAAATCGGGGAGAATAAAGCACGCGACGCGGAAGTAATGTCTCGTGGGGATCTTCTTTTCACATGTGGCTTCCATATCTCCGAGGATATTGGCTCGAAAGGAACCCTTATGCTGGTACATGTCCTATTATTTCCACATTGGTCCGTACGCACGATTAGGGTTCTGAGTCACGGTTCGGTTGCCGTTACTATGAAACATTGGAAAGAAGGACTTTTTGGGAGAAGGAATTCAGGCGGATTTTAAAACCTCGAAGAGGGACTACAGCTGCTCCGTTCACATTGAACAAAATCCGCGGAATGAAACTGTTATTAATTTGCCGTGAAACAAGAAGGGGGAGAGAATCTCGTTCTTCGCCTCCGTGTGAAATCGGATTCCGAAAACAAATTCCGTTTTTCTCTTCTTTTGAGAGCTTCCGCGTGGTTAATGGAGCCAAAAGAAAGATATTGTAAATACTGTATACTAAAGGCAGCGGTATCTACTAGGAAATTTGGTGATTATTTTAATACCACGGATATTTTGAAAGTACGCTTGTCGATCTATCTGTCCGATTCATGAGATAGATGCTATTAGTAAGAAAAACTGAATTTGATTTGTCTATATCTAGGATTCTAACGATTTCCAATCGTTATTAGAACATTAAGAGCAAAGAAATTCTTTCCTCCAACCATTACTAAAATAAGGAATTTATTAGATTCTGCATTTAAAAATACGTTTGATTTGTGACATAAGAATGTTATTTGAATTAAATAACAGTTATTTGAGATATTTTGTATAATTATTTATCCATAGATTCAATAATTAATTTTTTCTTTATTATTTTCATTAGACCTCTGTTTAAATATAAATATAAAAAGCACTTAGCACTTATACATATAATGCTGATCCTCGCACTTAAACATCATCCTTTTTACCACATACATCTGAGGAATCAATTTAAAACAGCCTTAACTTTTCATATTTACATAATTTGCTTGGAGAATGAATTAATATGTTTTGTTTTGATGATATGATTTGATTTTATTACTAAATTTGTCTTCAAATTCTTAACTCCATTTAACAAAATATTCATTGCGTTTCTGAGAATACAATAGAAGGTTACTTCTTGATATAAACAACGCGTTACATCGTATGTAGATAGGATACTGAAGAACATTTCATCAACTATAATAACGGCTGAGTTAGCCAAGTATGAAGACATAAACTTAAGACTGCAAAGTCATGAATGATAGCAACTTCCAACTGTCCATATGTTTATTAAGGACACTTCAAAGGCACAATTTATATATTCGGAATCGAGCAAAAGAGCCTAAATAAACCACTTCTCAACCATCTGCAGAATCCCAGATAAATTCATTCTTTCTTCATAGCGTTCATAGCGAGCAACAGGCATTAGAAATCCTCCCTCACGCATCCTAGTCTCCTAATGCCGAAATCTACCCGAACGAGTGGAATAAACCTAAAAAAGCCCAGACTATCCTCCCCTATGTCTTTCCACAGCCTCTCCCCTAACAAAGGACGTATGTCGGAGTGGGGATTCAGATGAAGGATACGCGACAACCGGGAAAGGAAGCAGAGTGTGAGGTTCGACTGTGGCAAGCCTCACGCTTTGTCGGATGGAATCGATTAATCGATTCTCGCTGCGTCTTTCCGCGAACGATATTCCAAACGCTTTTCGGATTTTTACCCCCCTCTGTGTTTCTCTTTTTTCCAAAGGTACTCACGCGTCGTTTTATTGTGAAATGGATTTGGAAGGGAGCGGGTATTTAGTTAAGGAGATCTGCTGCTCGCTGCGATATTTTTTTTCATATCCGCGACGACAGAATAGAAATTTTTTACCCTCGAAAATCCATTTCCTGAGATGTATGCGATTGGTTCATTTTGATGGAGAATTCACAGGTGGACATTGTTGCAGCTTCTGGAGGAAATGGGAGCAGAGAATGTGGATGAAATTGCGGTGACGTTAAGATTCCATTCCCACGGACTCTTATTACATGGTGTGCGGTACTGCCTTCGCAAAAAGTTTCGTGAGGATGTCCTCGGAGATGTTCTTAAGGCTTCCATAAACGAGAAAGCGACCTCTGACAATGAATCACTTGAATTTACTTAAAGTGAAATATTCTAAAGAAAAATAGAAATTTTATTCTAGAGTATTCTGGTGAAGAGGAAAAGTTTCCTGCCTAATATCACAGACAGGAAATTTCCTGATCCACTTGATTTGAAGATTTACTCAGTTTATTACACATGCAATCTTTTAATAAATCCTTGCTCTTCTTCATGAATTATTGTGGTTATTTATTTATCCTAATATGCTCTACATTATACAAGGTAACATAGGAGCTACAATTGCTATGATTAAAAAAAAGAAATCATATGAGATTAACTGTGAGCAAACGTAACTTCTATGAGAAGTTACGTTTAATATTCATCATTACTTAAAGAGAAAATTGTCCTTGAAAGATGAAGAAATCTTTGATAATGGCTGCGGTGTCACTTCAATCAGCAAAATTTTCAATCCCTGAAAGCAAATCCAAATTCTCGCTGAGAAGTTCTCTGAATAATGCAAATTAAGCCATGGTAATACTGCTTTTCTATTCTCCTGTTTTTCCTTGAAAACCTCATAAGAAATTACAGCCTATATCTCAGTTGGGGACATCTGAAATTCATTCTTCATCTCATTTTATTACGCGAGTTTTAAGGAGAAGTGACAAAGAAACTTGAAGATTTGTGAATTCAAGGAACTCAATTTTGTTCAATTCCTCATTCCATGTTTAATTCCTGTTATATGGAAATGGACTGGTGTTCCAAATTTATCCGAGGATAAAGTGAGGGGGTAGGATATTTTGCAAATACTAAGGTTTTTAACTCTAAAGTATAACTCTACATTTGCTCAAATATTTAATGACTATTTAAATATTTAATCTCTGTGTTTGAACGTACATTGAATTTGAATCGTATTTAACATGCGAATGAAGTGTAGTGATTTGAATTTACCCCGTAATTAAACGCTCTATTCTTATGATATTTTACAATAGACACCTTTAAGTTATAACTTATTTACTGCCATCTTACTAACCGAGGAAAGAATCATTTTGGCGAATATATACGTAACAGTATTTTTTAATACCCTCTTATAAGTCTTTATTGGCGATCCAATCTAATAAATTATTAAGGTCAAGTGTTTTGGGGAATGTATATAACGAAGATTCCTACTCTGCTTTTACCAAGATAACGTGTTACTCTTTAAACGTCTTTTTCTCATATCTTTCCGTTTTTATTATTTTAATAAACCATTTAAATCATACCCTTTTTCCTGTTGTATATTTTCCAGTAATACTGCGTATGAGAGATTTAGATTCCTTTACATATTATCTCTAGATATCTACATATTTTTGTTATATACCTTCGCGTTATCCTTTTTCCTTCAATTGGCATTCAATGGCCATTTCCAATTCATTAGTTTCCATATATTCTACTGAAGATCTATTCCAATCCCGAAAACCACAACTTGTTCGTAACCTAATCAGCAGCCACCTTTTACGAGCGCCGAAAACTTCCCGTCTGCTTCCTTGAGCATTGGAGATGAGGGATAAATAGAAGGGCCCGAGGCCGGTTCGTGCACGTCTTCGAATCGGCGGAGGGGAAACAAGAAAAGAATATCGGGGATGAAAAATGTCTCGTAAAAAGTCTAAGAGACGTTGTCGTGGGAACGGGAGATAAGCGTAGGGAAAAGAAAATTGCGAGAGTATCGTAGGGTGATTGAGGAGTATCACAAAGGGACTCCCTCAGTGGAATCTACCGAGCGCGTAAAAGGGTATTGGTCGAAAGAGTGAAAGAGGGTGGAAATGAAAGCTGAACTAATCCAAATGGAGAGATAAGCTTCCAATAAAACTGAAAATATCAGAGACTCGATACGCTCTTGTAGGTACGAGAGGCAGGAAAAGATAAAATGTATCCGTCAGTTACAATTTTTGAATATTTTGAAGGAGACTTCCCAGCACTTTTAAACAGAGGATTGAATTCATCTAAACGGAACAGTTTTTCGCGGAAATTTCATAGTATATAAAATATGAATAAGTATAAATGGAAAATTATTAAATCATATTCGTTTAATTTATGATGATTAATTAATGAAAAGGAATTATTATTTTAAATTATATCTAATAGTTAAATAATTTACTTATTTTTAATAGCTGTAAGTTAATATCAATGATTGACTTGATGAAAGAAAATATGATAATAAAGGTGAAATTTGAAGGAATATTTAATGAAAGCAGATTAAATAAAACAATATGAATTTTGACATTGAAAAAAGAAAAATTAACGATCAATTAGCATTTAAAGCATGCACATTAGATTTCTCTGCTTCTTTCTTTTCCGCCTTGAACAACTTCACTTTTGGTAAGAATAATTTGCAGAATTATTCAAGTGAACAGAATAAAATAGAACAAATTTACAGAGCAGAATAAACATTTAGATCAAAATCAGTGGGAAAAATTAAAATTTATGAACTCTTTGACATCATGTTCAGCTTTATAACTTGAATACCACTGTGCTAGTAAGAATAAGGTCAAAGCTCATAAAATGATGTTATCTCTGTTTCAAATCAGAATTTATTTCATACATCATTCACTAAGACGTGGCAGGCATTATTCATAGGCAAACAATCTGGAGTTGAGTTTAATGTAGATGTGAAAGCCACCTTCTTTACACCCAATCGATTTAGATTCCGAATTTGAAAACTTTTTAACATCCCATCTCTCATAATATAAACAATAACTTCACTCAGAGTTCTTTTCAACCTCACTAGTGCCATCAGCAGAAGTTAAATTGATGTAAAATGAACAAAAAAAGGTATTTGAATCCCTGTGTAGATCATGTACGTATTGGGGTATTTCAAAATAATGATGTGGCAGACTTTGAATGGTTTACGGTTAAATGATGATGTTTGATATGGAAACGTACATCTTCCTTCATCTGACTCAAACCACTATAAACAAAACTGCTTATAAGAGATGTCCGGAAAATTATACAAAGAACAGATATTTCATTTTAAAGCTAAAATTTCAACGAAAACACGAAGAAGGTAAGGTACCTTCCGTCGTCGTAGTTTATCAATCCAATCGCCGTGGATATGCAGATTTTAATCCTCAACAAACCACTCAATCAACTCTCACCAAATTGGATTTCGACGGAATTAAGAAATTCCTCTATTCGCGAGAATTTTCTCTACAGTTACGTTTGATTCCTGTCTTCTTCGGAAAATATATCACCAAAAAAAATCCGCCATCAACCAATGGGGAGGAGCGTAATCATTTATTCTGAGCCAGTCCTCGATCACTTTTCCCTCTAAATTTTCGAATTTTTCCTCCATATCTGCATCCGCTATCAAATTCCCTCTTCCCGACACATCTGCCACCTGCTGGTCCTTCCTGGAAACTGCGCCTTTTTTCGCTCCATCATCTCGGGTGTCGCATTCAATCAGGTTCCGGACTCCCTGCGATGTATTCTTAACTCCGGGATACAAATTTGCATTAATTATCATAATGAGAAACGGCACTCTGTTTAGCCGGAATAAATTAAACTCTCCCAGACTGGCATTTTTCTCTCGTGTCGCGATCAATTTTTCGAGAGACACGACTAGTTTGAGCTTATTTTCCGACTTGAGCGCCTCTCGTATTTATCTAGCGAACTTAAATATCGGCGGATCTGCATATATCTGGATTTAATGAGAGCGGTTGTTGTCTTATAATGGATTCTCCTTCTGATGAGCTCTGTTGTCTTTAACTGGATGGAAGTGCTTTCGAAACGACTGCGATAACTATGATGTCCTTTCATGAAATCATTGGGTGGCAATTTACAACGATGGTGACAATGAGTGGAAGTCTATATGATACGTATCAATACAATTAAAATCAAAAAAATCACCTGATTATTAAGTCATATTTAATTACGATAAATCAATTCATATAAGGCCTGATCTATGAAACTAAAATTAAATATTTCCATCTATAATTATGGGATGGAAAATGAGTAATACATGAATATAATGGTGAGGTATAAGGTTAAGCAAGAGTGAGAAACGAAATAACTGAAACCTGGGTTTGAGTTCCAGTAATAGAAAAATATCTATTCAGGTATATTTAAACAACTTCATTGTATAAATTTCACTTTCTACAACAGATACAAACAATACCCACAGTAATTTATGCGCTAATAAAATTGCCGTTCTTTCCCACTTATTTTAAAATTCCCTCGCGAACTTTCCAGATAAAAGGACATACATCTTTTAATACTTTTGCGGTCCTCGAAATCGATCGAAAGCTTTCTGAAAGCGCAAAATAGGTCTTCAGATTGTAATCTCGACAGCCCTTTTTCAAAGATATGGAGGTTCGATACCCTTAAACACCTCTCGAATTCCACCAGAAAACCTCTTATTCTGCACCCCGAATATCCCTTCAGAATGAGTCTAAAACCAATTTGCCTTAATCGCCGCTGGACGAGTGGCTGCAGAAGATGAAAAGGAATAGACATTAGAAAAAGAGGAGGATGATGTGTATTAAATGGACCGTGAACAGATTGAAGAATGGCTTCATTTAACTAAAACTAAATGTTAGTACAAGAAGCAAGCGAAAAGAACGTGACAAAAATTAAGTTGTCTTTTATTAGCAGTTTCTCCGTGATACTTATGAATGTATTTTGATTAAAATATATATTGTGAAATGTTGTATTTATACTCCGATCAATAATATCTCAATTATATTATAAATTATTTCCTTAGTCTTTTATTGCTGAACTAATAACCAGATTTGACCGATAGTAATCTTGCTGTTAAGTGTACTCAATTATAATACGTGATGATTAACGTTATTACAATATTACAAATATTATTTCAAAATCAGATTCCATTATTGTGGTATGTTAAGGTAAGAGAAATCATAGGGGAACTTGCAAAAGTCAGTGTTTCTCAAATTCTCCAATATTTTTATATTTACAACAAAACTCAAAATAAGTCAAAATTCAAACAAGTTCATCTATTCAAAGTGAATATTGAGCTAAAGATTGAAATTGTGCGATTTAAATTTATAATTATCAGCAATATCATAGAATCAAAATTCTAGGACCTGATATATCTATGTTCGGCCCTCGTTACAGCACATTATGTAGCAACGAGAGTCACCTAGCGACGACAATAACGGAGAAGAGTTAAAGGGAGGGTTGGATCTGATGGCTGAGAGAGGAGACCTCGGTGACAAAAGGAAGGCGAGTTGATGGCAGGGGGTGTTTGAGAGATGTAAGATGGGTGTGTACGAGTAAAAGAGATAAAAGGTCTTCGCTGGAGTGGCAGGGAAGAGGGGACGATGCGAAACACTTACTTATCAAGTGAAAGAGAGATTGTGCCTCGAATGCGACTTTTTACATCGAATCGCGATAAAGTAATTTCGATGATGCGATATCTGCACGTTTTGATTCGATGACTGTAACAGCTAAACAACGTGGATTAAGAATTGATATTGAGATACTTTTTAGGAATAAAGACCCAGTTTCAATATGTTGCTTTTGAAATAAAAAAGACTTAAAAATAGTTTGCTCTCGTTATGAATCCTTTAGAATATAAGATGGAGATGAAATAGTAGAGTGTAGTATTTGTACAGTTGTATTTTTGTCTTAAAAATGGTATATGATGCTTGTCATGAATTAGGTATACTATAATCTCCAAGTAATATCCTTAAACAAAATATATATAATTAGAGCGAAGATATTAAAAATATGTTCAAATTTAAAATGCAATAAAGTACAACTAAATATATTATATACAATACGCTTTTCTATAGACTCGCTATACATTTTGATGAGAAGACAGTTTTCTTTTGAATGAAAAGAAACTCACTCTTAGAGGCAATAAGAAGAAATTCGACTCCTTGGTTTAAGACATACGTGAATGTCACTTATTTTTCGGCCAATGGGTTTAAGCCGTGTTAAGTGACGGGTCCAACACTCCGGTGAATACGTTAGCATAAAATAAATTCATGGAAATGCAAATTTCTCCGTTGAGAGGGGACGGAAAGAAATTTCGGTGGAATATAATAGAATTGGAGGACGTAAGAGAGAGCATTGCGAAAATTCGATAAGGCTCTCCATTAATATTCTCCAAAAATGTGATTGAAAGCATTTTGTTAGGCAAAACGAGAAGAGAGCGTAATATGGGTCCTTTAAACAGATATTGTCTAACTTCCGAATGGAATTCACTCCTCCTCAAGCTGTACCCGAGATCTGGAGGAAATTCACTTACATCTAAAGTGATTCGGGTGCGCAAAGTCTATTGATATTCGAGATTAATCGTAGAACAATATCTCTTTACTTTAGTTCGAACGTCTACCAGTTTTTAGATAATCTTGTAATTTTTGCAATTTTAGTATTTGATACTTCGCAACCTTCATACTTTCCGTTACACATAACTGTTAAAATTAATTATTTAAGGACAAAAAGATAAAAAATTGTCTCAATGGATATTAAATTACCTGAAATTTATTGTATATTTCACTTACATTATTCTAGTAAATAAACGGATCTGAAGATACCTCACAGTTTGATGTCAATTGCATCATTGTTTAGTTTTTAACTTTAGTTTCCATCTCTTTCTTTCTCTAAATGATTAGTTACCCATATTTTGTATATATTATAGCGGAATTTTGATTAAAATATTTAATTAATTAAGTTACCAGTATTACTCAATTTAATATCACCAGCATTACTTGCGTTATGATTAAGCGTTATTTTTATGTACAAACTTAATTATTTGTATATTCCGTCACAGAACTAATTGAATCATTCATAGAATCTGATATCCGTTATTTATCTAGAACATCTAGAACCTATAATTTCACTGAAAAATAAAAATTCATTCAAAATAAAAACATATGGATATGATACCGCAAACTTTATACGTGGTTCGTTAAAGACATGCTTGAATAAACTTAAATTATAAAATGCTGATTACGGGAAAAATTTTTTAAATGTAGAGTACAGAATTTAAGGATTTTATATAATATATAAAGGATAAATTGAAAGGAAAGATGGACGATGATGATAAGAATGGATAATTTGAGTCTTCTTCATTCGCATAACAACAAACGACAAAAAGACCTACGTTTCAAGAAACTATTATATATACTTAAGTACAATGAACAAATGAGTTTCCGATCCGAACACAGATCTAATAAAAACCCTCGTCTTTCACATGTTTGCGAATAACTCTTACAAAATCACTCCGTTAATGCCACACACGCATTCAACACCTGAATGCCTCAAAAAATTTGGCGAACGACGCGCGACCCTTCTTTAACCATAATAGATCAGCCACCGAGAATATTTACTTTCCAAATCTGGAATTTCATCATCAACCATTTATGACCTTACAGAAGAGATATCTGCGCGTTCCACCCTCTTTCATCTCACAAAGAAAATAAGCACTCCAACTTCATTTGGGCCTGAAAAGCCTTGGTCCATCCTCCATGGTTCGTTCGTTGCGATCGCCCCATAAAGGGTTGATATGGGTAAAGATGCCCCCCACCAAGGAGGAGGTGGTAATGATTTAATGGCTGCTGTTGTTTGAGATGTGTCGACCACACTGTCGTCTCCCCTTTGCACCTTACGTCGTCTGCACACTTATAAATATCGAATGCGAATCTTTGGACGCGTGCTAATTACTTTATCTTACAAAGGCTTCTTGTGCTGCGAAGATGTGCGGTGGAAGAACCTTTTTGTGAGAAAGGATCCTTTGGTTTGAGATCATTAAAACGCATTTTATTTATTCATCTTAGATACTCCTTTACGGGATAAGAGTAAATTACAACCCTTCTGTAGCTAAAAACCCATTTTTGGTTCACTAATGCTTTACTTTCTCCATGCACTAAAAGCACTCTTGAGATTAAATATAATGATAATAAAAATTCTTTTAAAATTTATATACGAATAAAATATTTACTAAGAATCAATCATTGTGTAAGGATAAAACTTATTACGCAGTACCCATGTAAACTAATTCTTCCAGAAGCCCATACGGTGCTTACGAAACTCATCATTTTATTTTGAGAATTTATATTTCTGCATTTCTGATTTATTCATGGCTATATTCTACTATGAAGAGTAAATAGACTCTATGTTTCAAAGAGAATAAGATTTAATAAATTGCCCTTTTAATTCATTCAAATTTAAATGCCTTTAAGTCATGATTTTTATTTCAGGATATAGATGGTTAATTCGATTTAAAGTTCGCGGTACCAATATTTTTGCTTTTTATAAAAAGTGAACTTTGAATTGTTTCGATTCATACTCAATATATTAAACATTAATTCACGTATTTCAGTTTCAAAATTTAAGGTATTAAAAACTTATCCGTTTAAAATAATATCAGAGTAAGAAAACAGTATTAGAAAACTCTAGCTTGTTCAAACATCTTCCTAACATTCCACTAATAGTATATTGAATCAAAATAAAAATATGATATTATTTCTTATTTCATGTCCAAAAATTTTGATTCTTCTTTAAATTCCTTATTTTAACTCGAATAAAATCAATTGCAAAAAAACAAACATAAAAAATCTATTTCTTTTTCCATTCTTATATACAACTTGATCCGAATTCCTGCATATAAAACAAATCTAAAAGAAAGGACCCCTCGGATGGTGCATATGACAATCTGTCTGCAAACAGCCCTTCATTTCCTTGCGAAACCCTCCTTAATTCTCCATAGAATGGAAATCTTAAACAGAGGCTGTTCCCTTGGGACTGACCGTTGTCCGAGATCGCAAACAAACCGCTGTTGCCGCCCACTTCTTCGTTGTCCGCTCCCCAAATTCCCCGGAGCCATTATAAGACGGTCATCTCTTGGCCACAACTTCCGCAACCGTTAATCATTCTCTGGGTCTTCGGTTGAGATTCTTAAGAGGAACAAACGGTGTTTTGGCCTCTTGGGAAGCAGCCAGATTGTCAACACCACGAGCCAATTTTCCCAACTAAGAGTACTTGCGAAAGAGTGTGGATTAGAAGTGGAGGATAAATAGGTGATGCGTTCATGTGAGAGTGGGCGATGACTGCATATTATCCGGTTGAGTTGAAATAAATGTTTTGGAATGCGCCATCGATCCTTCATCTCATGTCTTAGAGTAATCAAAAAGAGCAAGTAAACACGATAAAAGAAGAACAGCCTACCTGTATAAGACCTCTTTCAAATGTTAGCTTCCTTCTCAGCGGATATTCAACGGGTAAATTACTATTTCTGTTTTCGGATCCCACTTATAAGAGCAGTTGTTAGCAAAGAATAGGACTATAAGCTGAGTACTTAACTTTCATAACAAATTAGTCATCGATATGCAATAGTTTTAAAACATATTTATGAACACTTTAACCGGGCGAGAAATCTATAACTATGCATCGAAACCTGCTAAGTCAAAAACATTAGTGACAACTAAAAATGTAGAACTACGATCCGTAATATCAACAGGATTTTTAAAGCGCATAAATTCCCATAGAATTTGGTTTCAGGAGGCAAAAAAGTTTGGAAAGAATTTCAATTAGAAGTCAATGCATTTAAACAACATAAACATAATAACCATCAGTTGAATGCTTTAGATTCATTCAGTTCTTCATTATTCAGAAGCAATCGACACACGGAGTGCAGTTAAGCTATAAAATCAAAGTGAACAATGGTATGTTGAGTATGAATGCATGTTTAGTATTCATAAAACTTAGGGACGATGAATCTTTTATGAATTAACCATAACTCACAACAATAAATATGTGTTTTGGGAAAAATCTCTAGACGTTAGCAAATAAAGCCGATATTGAGTTTTTCCGGTCAAAAATTCGAGAAAATAGTTTCTCTGTGTTACTCTTTCTCGTTTATTTTAGTAGAAGCAATATCTCTCTCAAGTTTAAATAGAGTTCTAAATTTAATGCTTCGAAAGTCGCACATAAAAGACAAAAGACGAGAGAGAATTGAAAATGGCCATCCATAGAAGACCTCGAATATAAATCCGTGGAAAGCTGATTCTAGCACAGCTTCCCCACGAATTCAGCGAAAATTAACGCCGACTCCTAACTTTGGATGGGGTTGAAGAAAGACAACAACAGTGGTCGTATAGTGGAGAAAGACAGTTGGACTGAATTTATGGTCCTTAGTTTGCAGCAAGTGTCCTCAAAGGGCACAGGTGCGAATGGAAGGGAAACAGTGCTAAATCAAATGGCGATGTGAAGATGGAATAAAATATTTACGGAAAACGGAGGTGGCTAAAGAAGGACTGTGAGTAATCAAATGTGAAGTCGTTCGAGTGCCATGAGAAATTAAAGACTTTGAAACAATCTACTTTATATCAACTAAAGAGCAATAATTAACCAATTTCTTTTTCTTGCAAATATTGTATACTTTCTGATGTATTTTTGATTATGTATAAATTGGAATCCAATTATTTTATACCAAGGGAATATATGATTATATTACTGCTTTGTGATCCCTCCGTATCCAAATATACTTTACAAATATACCACTGGAAAATTCACAAAAATGATAGTGTTTGAAAATGGGACAGTAATAGAACGAATAAGTTACTTCGTTGACTAACAGTCACTAACAACTTCCCTTTAATTTAAAAAAAATTGCATAACTAGTTTACTTATAAAGCACACTATATTTTTGTATGACTTCTAGTACAAATCATAGTACAATCATACAAAGCACATCTTTTGTCCAAAAATATGTCAAACAATTTAAATTAGCTTCTCTCATACCTTCATAGGAGATCATAAATATAAACATTTAGCTTGATTTAGATTTACTATTTTTGAATACTTCTATGGACCTAACATCTCCATAAACGATAATGGGTGTTATTATATGTATGTACATAAATCATATTGGGTAAACATTACAGTGTCCTTCCTAAAAATTACTTAGAGCTATCGGATATTGCTCCCCTCTTAAGAGACCGCAGTTCGAAACCATAATCTCCGTGAATCTTCGGTCGCAGAGACAAATCCTTCCTTTTCTCGCAAACGAGTGCATTTTCCGATCGGTGCATCCATCCTCCTGCATTTTTCCCCTCAAACGGAGATTGCAGTTCTCACATGTGCACATGGATTAGCCCAGACGCTGATTCAGCCGAGAATTATGAGCGAATAGGCCATATTACATCGTGCGGTTTGTAGACGGGTCCTCGAGATCTTTGTACGATAGCGGATAAATAAGCTCCACGAAAGTGCGTCCCTAGAAGTCCGTAATATGCCCACCGATGAGGACTTTGGGATTGTTACCGTTTGAGAATCATATTTCAGAGGACTTTTATATTCGATCTCACGAACATTAGGAATTCACGGTGTGCTTTGGTAGACGTGGGTTGCATCTCTCCATTGACATCGTACGTTGATTTATTGACTGTTAGTGTTCTGAGTGCGGAATTTGCGTTCCCCTCTAATAAATGCTAACTCTTCTGTGGTATACATGTTTGCTTGATTATTAGAAAAATACGAACCGATGGAATCCTGTATCAAACTATCATACGACGAAACTGAGTTTGATGACTGAGACAGTATATTAGGTCTTCGCTGCGTTATATTTTATGCAATACTATAATTAATTACAAATATCATTGTATAATGCCAATAAATTTCTAAATATCAGGATTAACAGTAGAATAATTATAGATTTAATTTATACACTATTAATTAATTAACTCTTCTCTAAATTACTCCTGCAAAATTATGGATAAATTCCTAAGGAAACGAGATTAAAAAATAATATATATCTATTAGCAATGCATTGTTCTGCGTTTTATTCTTATTTTGATGATTCTCAATTGAAATAAACACGGGAAACTTCCATCTTATTAAACTGAACATAATAATAATTTCCGTTATAGTAAAATTAAAACTATGCTATTTGAATATTGCCCGTTATTAGAAAATCATTAACATTACAATTAATCCGTATTATCATCTTCTATTCCGCACAAAGTGCATTTGGATATCTCTCTCAAAGATATCAGCTGCGTTTCTATCGAAATCAACGAATCAATGAAATTTCACCGCTGAAACTTCTCATTGGGAATTTAAATCAGCTCCGTAATGCCGCAAATGGGTAGAGCGTTGAAGCATTTGGGTTCCCATTTCGGGTTATTGTATCTCTTTAGGGAAAAGAGGACACTTGTCCTATCCCTCGCGTCTACGCACGCTTTCCGAACTTTCCCGTACGTTCCATTAGCTTAATAATGGAGCGATTACATCCAGAGGTAGGATTCTTGGCCTAACCGCTTTAAAACAGAACAATGCCGTGATAAATGGCCCACCGGAAGCAATTGAGGCAAATGGGAGAGCAAATGGATGCGTTCGGAAGAAAAGGAGTATCAAAAATTCAGACTTCATTCGATTAAAGCGATGATAGATAGGGTGAATGGGTGGCGCCGGACACTGAACGGCCGCGAGGCGAACTACACTAGACCTTAAGAGCCATAAGTGGATCGTAAAAAGAGAAATTTTAATTGACCACTTCCGAAAGCGACGCTTTTAAGACGGGAATGATGACTTGCAGACTTCGATTGCTCCCGAGCGTCAGAGGAAATCTCGGCGTCGTATGAGAGAATGTGGAGTCATTCGAGGGATTTTATTGTTATTCGGCTGAATAATGTTGGGTTTAATATCCGGATTTGTTGGATGCAATAAACCTTTAGAGGAATATGGATCATTTGCTTTCGCGAAGTTGAAAATCAAAATGCGATTCGACCGAAGATTCAAAATTCCAAGAGTTTATAGCTTCTGTGGTTCTTTGAAAAGGGTTTTCTACGATAGCTATAAGAATTGTAAATTCACAATATTGTTTTCCGATTAAAGTAGATCGAAAATTCTTTGCTAAAAGCTGTAATGTTCATTCTACTTAAAGCCAATTAAATGAACCTATGGTAGTATTACACAGTAATTGACAAAAATGCTGAATTGCCATTGTTTTGGAAAATCAAACAAACAGATTCAACATTTATCACCTTTCATGGATAATTATTTGCACCGAAAAGCGTACCTTATTTTTAATTTTGATCTTATATTCAATGAAAAACCTAACTTTCTTCTTCATTTGAGCATAACGATTAAACATGAGAAAGTATCGTCATGAACTAACTTACGCAGCTTTGAAGAATCTTAAAATATACTTAAAAGAACACTTTCTGGACTAAATCAAAGTTAAATCATTAGATGAAAATTCATTGGCTTTGATTAGGCGAAAGAGACACTGAAAATGTAAGTCACACGACAATATATCTTTTTACCTTTTTATTCTTTCCTAAAACGGTTCAACGATAATCACTAAATAAACGATTTTCAAAAACGCTGAAGAATCGTCCAATTTCATTCAATTTCTCGACGATATGATCCAAGTTTAGAAAAACATCGCGCGACAAAGCAATTTACGGGTCCAAAATCCCCGTTGGCCCTAGTTTTATCGGCGATTCAATTATCGCCCCATATCGTGGAGAGCGTGGACTCTCGCGAATTGGTAACCCATCTGGCGGTTGAATTGCTAACAGCTTTCGTAAGATATATGCGCGCGAGTGCTTACCCGTACATATATAAATATATTCTTATGGGTCGGAGGGAGTTTGGGGTGATATACGCGCGATAAATCATTCGATCAACCCATTCACGACCCTTATACCAATGAGTGGCTTCTGCAATAGCCAACCCTTTCCACGCCCCGTCCGTTCTCCTGTTTAATTGCACTTCCCCACAAGTATTTCTTTGCGAGATATTTCAACGGGAATCCCAAAATCACTGGATGAAATTTAGGGGATATAAAGTTTCCGGAAATAAAATATTTCGCCTTCGAAATGAAATTTGCTCTAGGTGATAAATACTCTAGTTCAAATTGCGGGTTCATATAAGAATAGGATATTACTGTAGTTTTATCACCTATAAATTTTATTATGAATATGCTTTCAACAGCTCCAATCGTATAGCAGTAAGTGTTGGGTCACAACAACAAACACATGAACGTGATAGTATATTTTGCAAAATTTAACCACGCAATTCACTAAATATCGCTCAAGTTACCAATTCACGGTAATTTTAAGTCATTCAAATGAATGTAGATTGAAATTAAGAATAGCTTCAAATCGGATAAACACTTTTTCAAAGAAATGACAACAATCCTGTTAAATGTATGAGTTTTGAAAGTAAATGCACTAAAATCATTCTATGAAATATGATTTGGTGCTTAACAAAGGGCAATTCTTTCATTGACTATTTCAAAGTACAACCATCATAATTTTCTAATTAAAACAGAGAATATAAACGTATACTTATTATTTTTTAATCTTGTAATTTTTTTAGAAACCTGTAATGTATAGCAAACATAATAATGTAATAGATAATTAGAAAACTACGAAGACACAAATTTAGAAATGAATGAGTTTTTGTGACAAATTCAACAAACAATAGGTCAAAGTTTGCAAAATTGCATATTTCGAAATGGGGTGGATATATCATGTCATAAATTATCACAGAATTTACGAATGAAGAGTCTAAATTCTACTACTGCTTCTAAAAACGATGTTTTCCGTAATTGATAAATAAATATAAAACAAAATGAATGAAGGACAATTTTCCATATGATTAGTAATTTAACGTGGAGAGGGTAAGCCCCTTGAACGATCCAATTAAGTCAATTTTATAATGCGAAAAAGCTTATAAAAAATTACCATTTTTTCATCGTTGACATGAAAGATTAACAATAAAAGTTATTTATGACTGATATACTAATAATGCGCTAAATTTTTTATTACGTTTGAACAATGAAACTACTTCATATGTCAGACCGTTAATTGGAATTTCCTCATAAAATATTTCAGAGAAATGGGTTTTATTAAAAAATGCCCCGCTTGATTTTTAATAATGGAACCGGATTCTCGTAAAATATAAAATAGGAACTCTTAAACATATGCCTCCTATTTCAATGAATATGAAGGCGAATAATAGAATTAATTTATAATTAACGTCTCCTTGGAGCTTGTGAACATCAATGCTTGGATACAAACACTTTTACCGTTAAAAACCTTTCTGTTCCAATTAATATCTTTTGAACGAATAAATATACAAATATATATATATATATATATATATATATATATATATATATATAGTTACTCTGATAGAGTATGTCCATTCGTATATGTATATTCCCTTTTGTAATGATTTATTTTTCATGTTTAAAATCGTGATTTTATAATAGAATTAAACATAACTGTATATTTTTCAATGGAGGGGAGTAATTGAAAACTACTACGTTTTACTACAGGAAAATAATTACCAAATAGATTTTTCCGATGTTCCTCGACTGCTAGTTTAGTGGGAAACTTACAAGTACATCTGGACCTACGTCAGTTATTTAAACTGTAAATTACTCAAATATTAATTAACCAGGTGGAATATATTGAAGTAAATAATAGTATCGCCCGAATACTTTCAACTCGAATAGCAAAATACAATTCATAATTTGTGAATGTTTGTCAAATGGGGCGGTGTACGGATGAGATCACAATCTACCCCTGGATGTTAGGCAACGTCATGTGTAATGCAAGTTGCATGCCTCCGGGATACAGTTACTCTCGCATACTTAAACACTAAAATACTAAATATTGTTTAAATATGTTGTATTGACGATATTTTGAAAAAGTGCATCCAATTTAACTCAACAGATTTAATTACTAAATTAAGATATAAGAACGCATCTGTAAGCATCAAGATTTATGAGAACACTAATATAACACTAATGACAATATATAATAAAACACCATAGTTAATTCTTCATACAATATTTTATTCTTTATTTTGCGCTATTAGAATTAAGAAATAATGGTAATTAAGAAGTAATGGTAATAATAATGCTTTTTCCTCTCATTACTGCTTAAAAAGCATGGTGTTACATTACATGGTGAAAATTATTTCCACGATTGAAATTCGATTTTTTATTCTTAATTCGCTTACTTATTTTGTGCTCTAATCTCTTAATTAATTCCATTTTAAGCATGAACATAAGCATGGACATGGGTTTAAGCAGTCTATAAGAACATCCACAGAATATCCAAACTCTCTGTAACTTAAGATCGATAACTGTATCGAGCACCTTTATTTCCCAATATATATTCAGAGAAAGAGAAAGAATCGATGGAACAATCCTTCTCTCCCTAAACGAGTTGACATGTGAAATTTTTCCTTCCCAACTGTTTTCAATCGCCACCCACGGTTATGCAAACGAGGCACGGATTTGAAGAAGAGGGGACAAAATATCGTGGTCCCAAGGCAATGCGGGTGTAGATGACAGCGATGGTTCTATGATCGATGCTCGGCCAGGTTGGCTGTCACTTCTTTCCCACGCTGGCCCATGGCGGACACTAGGAAACGGCGAAAATAAAGGAATATGTAAGGGAGTGGAAGTGCGTCATTAATCAAATGGGAGGGGTTTATCGATCTTTAACGGATTTTTTATGAAAAGGTCGCCATTCCTCTTCGTCTCCTTTGCATTTTTACCCAACGGTTGCATCTCCGAATGTGCACATTTTGATGCTTAGAGTCGTTTTCTTTCCTTCTAATGCGCTCATGAAATGATACTTAGAAAGGAATGATATCTTAACATCAGTTAAATCTTTAAATCGTTTGCATTTATATTAATTATCCAGTGCACGCGAAATTCATACAAGTAGAATATTTAGATTCGCGAGTAGGAAAGCTCATTAGTGTAGAAATTACACATCTGAGACAATGTACGTTTCTTCAAAAGTCAATACCATATTCTTTCGTCAACAGTAAGTTCTTAATCGTTCACGTGCTAAATATGAAAGTTTTTCAATCGAATTTCCAATCTCAGTTGTGACAAAATGAATTTTTCCTTCAATTGACTAAATTCCACATTTCCTTATAATTTTCTAAAAGTCATTCCACATAACATAACTTCATGCTTACACTTCTTAAGCAATATATTTATTCAAGTGCTCGCTCTGTATAAGCCACTCATTGGTGTAAGTGCATCTAAAGACACCTTATTTACTGACACAGTAAAGGGAAAATAACAGCTATAAATCACTGGTAAAGGAAAGCTTGTTCATCCAAAAAAGTAAAATATCCTCTTACGCAACGATTTATCTAGCTAACCTAAATTAATTAAAACGATATATTAAATAATCACTTTCAAAATTAATCATTAAACTACAATAGCGACTTATTATCCCCAAAATCTCACTTCTTGGATCCTTATTCCATTCGTCAGTTTTAGTCGTAATCTATTCATAATTTCCATTTAATCTATTTCATAACAATGTTTACATTACTTCAGCTGAAATTTTGAGCACTCTCTGCATCACCCAATTGTATCCTCCGAAGCTTTCGGATGACTGTGGACACTATCTCGCTATTGATAAAATATTAACGCAACTCTAGTGAAATTCAATTATTGAATTCGTCGGAAGCGACACATGAAATCGATCCCAGGCATCGCCTCTTAACTCCACAAACATAAATCTTTGACTTCCGCTATCCAAACTATCCGATGGATTCGACTGCAAATCTCATTGCATCCAAATTCAAATCCCATTTCATGTTGCCGTTACAAATCAAACTTTAGACCTTTTTTGTCTTAGATTCCCAAAAACTCCGTTGGCACCGCCGTCGGGCTTCCGCAACAAAGATGCAATTAAAAACTGACCAGGCAGAACCACTCGAAAAACGCAATAAAAGTCTGCGATCGTTTTTTTCATTAACGCGGCAAATATTTCCCCGCGACTTTACCAAAGGAGGAAAAACTTTTTTAGATTGATTCGATTCGCTTCCTGGCATTAATCCGCGAAACTGCAACCACGGGTTGATTCAGCGGGAAAAAAAACAAAAGGCTGAAAAAAATTGACGGTCGAATACATCCGATCTAGTTTGGAAAAGATCGATTCCCTCAACGCATTTGCGTTGGGCGCGTGACTCTTAGGCGACGAAACAATTGAAGGGAGGAAGGCGGAGAACTTCTCGTGCAGAAAATAATGGAATATGTGGGACGGAGGAGGATGTAATATGGTGGCGTTTGTGGCGCCAGTCGAGAGGAAGCGAGCAGAGGCGTAATGACGAGAGAGTGGGAAGATTTCGAGGTGTGCGCATGTAAAAATCGTGAGATGGTGGCGTACGATGCCACGAGGCACTTCCATCTGGAGATGTCATAATCGCGTTGGAAGAAAGGATAAATACGGAGTGGGGAGGAAGGGGATTACGCAACCGGTAACAAATCGAAGTTTTAATTCCATGTGACGTTTTGAGCTGCCGCTAATTCCTTAATTTTTGGTTTTTGGGGGAAAATAATGGTCTGCGGATATCTACGCAGCGAGAATCTAACTGAATGTGACAAAAGATTGCTCGACTTGAAAGCTTTAGAAAATCTTATCTCAGCTAAAGATGAATAATCTCTGTAGGTTATGAATGGGGCGATGCAAAAGTCAGAGCTTCAATCAATATCCACGATTTTTATTCAGAAAAGGATTTGATAAATATTCTTCCAGACTTTCGACTATTCGGAGAGCGATTCAAATCATCTACCATTCTAAAAATGACTCAAGTTGGATAATTATTTCCTTAAAATCATTAAGTTTTTGATAGAGTAAGGTGAGAAAATAATATAAATTTTAAAGTCACAGTAAAAAAAGACGTATACCTACTTGATGACAGATTTAATAGAAAATTCTCGCAGACTGTCTCGTGAGTGTTATATGTGACCTTAATCTTAACATAGTCGTATGCATCATAATAAAAAGGATATGAGAGTATGTAATAAATCATCAAAATTTGATCATTCAAATATGTTTGTAAGAATGAGTCATCATCATAACACAAATGAATAGACGGTAAAACACGGGAACTTCATAGTTACTGTATATCACCTTCTTGTCATCTAAATTTATCCAACCAAACCTATATCATCAAATTATTTGCTTGATAATTCAATACTTCGAGTACTTAAATTCAAGTACCAATGGAATGTTGGCATTAAAAAGACTCACCTACATTGAATCAAAATTTTCGAGAAAAATTGAAGATTTTAAAGGAATAATACAAAAATTATTATTTTTGTTCATTCAAAAGACTGAGAAAAGGAAGAAAACTGAGCTAAAAAAGGAAGTACAAAGATTAAATGAATATTCATTCGAGACGTTGTCATTTTCGATGCGTATTACAATCTTAGTATGCTTAAATTTATTGAAGAACGTTTCATTCAAATCGTTTTATGCATTACTTCGAAGGTTATTCTTATTCAAGATTCATAAACCTGTGTAAAATGAAAAGTTTTACCTGCGTATTCTGAGAAATATTTCAGATTATATTTTGCAAGATGATCTCTTTCGAAAATGGTGAAAATCGAATTTCGGTCTTCAAAGCATGTTTTACGAGCCATCAGGATACAATGCCAAGAAAGCATTTTTGGCTTAAAATACATTTTTGAAAGTGTGAAGACAGAACAGGCCCTCTTTGAAATAAACGATCATCCCCATCAAATCTACAAATAACTCATTTCCTTATTTTCTAAGAATATTGATCGATCTCGATTCAAGATCTCTTTATCTCCATAAAAGAAAAGAATAACGAAAAAGAAACTCGAATTATACATCATACAAAAGTGCAAAATGAGAAGGGAAAAATAAAATCAATGATATCTTTAAATGGTTCTAAATAAACACATATAAAGCTTGCTGAATGAAATGTAACATAAAAAAGAATGTAATGAATAACGAATTTCTTATTCAAATTTTCACTAGAATGTCATAGATAAATTACACAAGGTATAATAAATGAAGAATATAAATGAACTCTTTTTAGATTAAATTTCTATTCATCTGCGATCAATAAACTTATAAGTTATTTAAAAATTTAAAGTATATCTCTCATAAACCACCTTTCGTAAAGTCTCTTATGAGATGTAAAGGATTGAAAAGACAAATATTGTTTACAATATTACTCTGTTAAGTGTGAGAATAGTTTACATTAACTAACAAAGATTTGTTATCTTATTGCAAAGATAAGCACTATTAGAAGTCACGGCAATGTTCTCTCTAGATATTCCCAAAGAGCTAACTATATCCAAGATTAAAACCATTTTAAAAGGATAACTATTAATAAAATGTGGATTGACTAGAGAACTTTTAGAAAAAATAGTATACAAAGTCCGTGAGTGGTGCCAATTATTGTGCGCGTGGTGGCATTTTATCCGCGTAACACAAAAATACACGAAAACGTAGTTTTGTTTGTTAGAAACAAAAGAGCAAAGATGAGTACCTAATGGACTCGAATCTGGTGACCCAATTTTATCACGGATCAATAAAAATGGATTGGCGCACGGAAAAATAACCTCTTCTATTCGAGGAAAAGGAGAATGTATCGAATCCAAGAATTGCCTCAGGTGGAATACTCTGCAGAGTGAATCGGCCATTTTGGGATCCACTACAAAGTGAAGCCAACAATGAAACCTTTGAAAGATATCATATTACCTATGTAATCAATTACTTTTATTCAATCATTATCTCATGCATTTAACATTTACCTTTAATATGATGAAATTCTAAGATTTTTAAATATTTTAAAAATAGAATGCAATTATGAGAAAAAATAACTTTTGGATCTATATTGAATCATTTTCATATGAATAAAGATATATTTCTATTATAAATTCATCTCAAATGAAACCCAACAGTATAAATTGCAAAAATAATATAACAATAAAGTCATGTTACTCCGCAATAGAAAATAAAAAAATCATGGAGTTCATGTCTAAGATATGCATGGCAAATAGGCACTTAAGTAAAAGCAAATGAACGCAAAAATCAGCAAGAGAAGCACATGAAACATTTTTGGCATGCAACTCGGTCCAATTCATAAAAAAGAACGATTAACTTGCAGTTTTATCACTCAATCCATCCTTTTTTTGCCACCCACGTCCAAAAATCCATCCCTTCACTTACTCAAAACTTTCGGAGCAAAAAACGCGTCGATTCTAAACCCATTCAATTAGCGGACGCAGATTTTCGTCTGCCTTTTTCCTCTATAAATCAAAGAGAGTGTGGGTAATTGAGGTTGAGAAATGGTTTGCGAGCAACCGTGAGACATGGCAGAATAAAAAGAGCTTTGTTTTCTCAGGAGAATCGCCAAGGAGTCGGACACATGGTTACCAACGCATTCGCGCCCGAAGTTTGTTTAGAGAAAATAAGTAACGCCATGAAACCGGCGTCTTTTTTACTTTGGCCAGCAATTCTTTATCGTAGCCATTTGCCTGAACGTATAAATAAATGGAATCTGGTCGAAAAGGTGAGGAAAAAAAGTTAATCCCTTTCTTTACTGCTGTGAGTAAATGTGGGTCCGGCCGTATGCCTATCCGTGGCTTTTAATTCCCACAATAATGCAAGAGATAACTTTTCCGTTGGGAGGAAATCTGACTGAAATTGCAGTTGGGAGGGTTTTGCTTGATTTTAGGATAATCGCCGATAAAGAAGGCGCGGGCACAGGTGCGTTCCATCCGAGGGAAGCACTTAATGGCTGGAAGCTGTCGCTCGGGAGGAAATAAGAAAGACGGCTTCGAGATGCATTGGAAGAAAGAACATTTGGTCAGATTGGGAAGGATTTGAGGGAGGTTTGGATAATCAAAAAGCATCCTTTTTTAGACGATAGCCTATGGCGGTAGCATTTACTATTTCAGATAAATTAGCATAAATTTTGGATTATTTACATTTGTTGACTTAATTTAGAATTATTTTCACCGAAAAAAAACTTAAAAAGATAAGCAGTACTTTTAATGATTAAGCAAAATAATTCCATAAATTATAACTGTTTATAAAGAAAGTTTGATTCTGTTGTGAATAACACTGACTAGTGAACAGCTCAACAGAGAAATCTTTTTAAAAGATTGCAGAAGTATATTGAAATAAAACATTAAAAGGAAAAAAAATAATTAAAAATTTTCTTTACTCATCAATGAATTAAAGGAATTGCAGAAAGTCAAGAAATATGAAGGAAAATAAATATTGTTAGAGGTATCTGGCAGGATTAAGGGTGTCTCTCATATTCACAAATACAGTATAAATATAATATAGTTTTGCTTGATATTTACTCTAAGTGGTTATGAGATCATGTAAAGAATGGTAGAATTAAAAACTTATATCGCATTTACACTCAAGTTTTACCCGTATTATTAGCACCGATCGCTATATAGAGAGATTTTTAAAAGCAAATATTACGTATGTTTAAGTAGGATTAAAAAGAAATTTGAACGAAATGGAATTAAATAACATAAAAAAATGGAATACCATTGATTAAATATTAAGAACAGCGAATTCTAAGTAAAGACGCTATAATGTCCGTATATTTGACTCAACTTTAATTGAAAATTATTCCTCGCACAAAAAATGTAAACCGCACAATAAGTAACGCCACAGTCGTCCGAACGGTAGCCGAAAATATAGGGGTAATTCTTTCGGCGACAGCAGTAATAAAATACGTCTAACGAATGAGGAACTGCTTGTAAAAAATTACTGCTTAATTAGTCCGAGGAATGGTATTTGTAAGAAGCGAGTTCCAATCTCTTGATTACCCAAATACGTCCACTAATCATTGCGCTCATAATTGCTGCCGAACGATTAATTTCCCCCGAAAATTGGCCGCAAAAAAGGCTTCGGAGACATTGTGCGTGGAGAATCGAGCGAAGATTCTCCTCCTAATGAACAGATATGGCCCAAAAAAGGACAATGGAAGGGCGATAAAAAGGTAAGGAAGTTTGCGTCTTCCGGAAAATGGGGGAGGGACGTAAAAACAGACGACGAATCTTGGGGGAGGAACGCGTTTTAATTACAAGAATACTGATGTGGCAATTAAAAACGTGGTTTTAGAGCAAAATATGACCGAAGGAGAGTTAAGAACCTTTTCCTTGCAAGAGAAGTAACGGGCAATGAAACCTTTAGGGTTCTTTTGCAGGTACACAATCGCTTTGGCGGCGGTCGTGCGCTGCCAGCAAAGCTTCTTTATTTACCTAATACTATTCTTGAGAGGTTTTTATGAGCCCAACGTCCTCAGGGATACGTCCTGTCTGAACACTTGTATAACTTCTTATTTCCGGAGAATGTTTTCTTTGGGAACGAAGAGGCGTTCAAATTACCAGTTATTCTTGTTTTCCAGGAGGTAATAATACTTTGTAATGCTTCTTTGGTATTACTGAAGAGTATAATAAAAGATTAGAGTGGTTGGTGCATATTCTGTTGTGTGAACGCGTTGTAAAAAGGAAAATAAGAAAAGTGTGATGTTCTCAGTAAATTTATCCAGTGAAGTAAATGTTTTCTTGAATTATTATAATAGCAAATACCTTTCTGGTCTGGAAAGGATTATATAATGGCTGGGTGATTATTCAATTACCTTATTACATCAGGTGACAGTAGATACATCATAGCAATATCATAGCATATAATAAATATTTAGCAATAAATTTCTGAACAGTAAATAATCATGATTATTAAAAATAATTGCAATAAGTTGCTAACCTTTTAATTGAGATTAAAATTTTTAAAAAGATTTAATATTTCTAGTTTCAAAATAAAAGGAATTAAAACTTAGTATTTATTGGTTGTGATATTTCTCTCTACCCTGTTTTCAATTCATCATGAGGTTATTTTAATAAAAAAGTCGATTCGTTGGCTTACACCCAAATAAATATCATTTAATAAACATCTGTAATTGTTAAATGTAATGTTTCAAATCTAACCAAAACCTTCTATTGACAATTGAAAATGTAAAAGTAATGCAATAGGGTGGATTTTTAGTTGAATGATTGACATATTTTCCCATTAAACACAGTATTCATTCGTCAAATATGTCATCTTGAGACATCTAAGAATAAAGAAATTACTCGAGGCTCTCTTCAGATAGAGAGCACAGCTATTTGCCACAAGATTAGGCAATCTGAAGTGATTATCAACTTTGACTTATCTGAACACAAAAGGAGCTTCTTAATAAACAAAAGAAGTTGGAAACTTCATCAGTCTGTGAGGGTATCAGTGGGGATATTTAATAATGGCGCATCAACTCCTGTTTCCTTGAGGGCCGACCTCGTCAAACACGAGTCTTAATCCTTCTTCGGTAAATAAAAAAACTTTTCGGAGGCTTCCTAAATTATCCGACTTCGAATAACTTTAATAAAGTGACATTACAGCTTTTCCTCATTCGATATCCTGACAGGAGAGTGGCACTTTAAAACATTAACGACTCAGATACTGAGGATAATTTGATGCTAATTTTAGCGGTCGAGGTTTCTGCTAATTTCCTTTTGTTTTCGTTTCCCTTTTTCAGATTCAAAGTTCTGTTAGAGCTTTGAAAATTAACTTATACTCAACGATGAAGATAGGCATACAAGGTAAGAAAGGAATCGTATCATTTTACTCTTCACCGAGATACTTAATAACTGAAATAATATAAATAATAAAAATAATTTCTTAAATAATTGAATGATCGAGAAACCTGAGATGCAAAATCATCATTAACGCATATAAGATTTGATCAATGATCCTGATTTATCACATTTTCAAACAAAAGATGTAAATCCTTCCAAATTGAGCGGAATATTTTAATAGCACTGAACTCAAACGAATTTCTTCGATTCAAAAAATTTTCCAGCTAAATCGGATTAGAGTAGTGAAAGAAACAGAGTAGTATATTTTCCAAATCAGAATAGGTCTGTGTTAATATACTTCGAAGTAACGCTAAATATATATTACAGACTTTAGACTCGATGAGAGTTCATATTACTCTCGAGACTGGAATAATCAAATTTAATAAGGTGAAGCTGAATGTTTTAATGAGGATAAAATGATATACCAACAACTTAATGGGGAAGAAACATCTGTTCCAAACACTGAGCAAGAAGGAAAAATCCTCGCTGGAGTTCTGGAACCGTTTTTAATTAGTTAATTACAGCCTTAGTTTGAGAAGGAATTCTGATATCATTTTTACAAAATGTTCCCCGACTTCGTATCATTTGCTTTCAGTTTAAGTAAGTGTTGTATAGTATTGAAAAGCGAAATTGTAACTAAAAGGAAGGTTATTCGATACAATCGAATCACACATGTTAATGCTCATAAGCGTATCAGAAAATTAAGATGCTAAGACGAGCAAGTATATATGCACTGAAGTATGCTGAATTATTATGAAGGGATGAAGGGATGTGAAAAAGGCTAACAGGTTCGGGACTCGAACTCAGACCTCCCATTCCCTTGGAGAAAACGACCAGCTATTTGCAGATTCTCTTTCTCTATTCTACCTATTAAAATTTTCTGAAAATATGTCTTTTATTGTTTGAGACCTAACTACTGATGTATCTAAACAATAAAGGGCTTTTAAGATGTTTAATAATTGAAAACAAAATAAATAGTTATCCAAATTCACCAATTATTCCTTCACATGCGGGTCAAGAGTATAATTATTAAAATACAAGAATTGCAAATGCGAAACCGAGATTAAAGAATAAGTTACATATCTATCTAAATTTCGCGGCGTGAGATCAAAAGTTTACCTCTATAGCTATACTGTACATTAATGATTAAATATAGAAACGTGGACAAATACATTCTAAAAATACATAACCGCCAGAAATAATCGTAAATGAAAGTGACTCAAAATCTGCGATGAACAAATGTCGGTGCATTGCACGGTTTCTTTCAACCATCCTCCCGTCAGCGGGTGTTTATGGAGATCCAACGGAGAATCCTTGGGAAGAGAAACAAAGGCAATGCGGGTTGTGGAGGCCACGAAAATAGAGGCGGGGTATTCCATTGTCCGAGTATTTCACCGGAAAAGGTTTTATATCTGCGTCAGTGTCAGTCATCACTGCACGCGTTTTGGATGGACCGGTGGAAAAAAGAGCTCTTTGAAAAGAGATTCTATTTCTTCATCGAAAAAATTATCTCTTCTTCGGAAATGCAGACTTCCGTCATTTCACCTTACGTCATTCCTCTCTTCCACATTCACTTCCGGTTGTTTTGGAGGACTTCTCAGGGCTTCAAATGGAACGAAGGACGATGAGCTTACGAAATAAAATCAATATTCAAATTCGATGGAAGTGAGATTCAAAAACGAAGCAATTTAATATCCGATTTATATTTACCTTAAATAGCTACTGATTTGAGACGATTTTTCTCAGTCAATTTTTCCAAATGAGGATACTTATAAGGTCTGCATAATCGCCAATGATTTAGTACTTGATTCATACATACTCTGAAACGAAAACTATACCCAATTCATTGCATACATAAGAATATTTTCATAATTTCAGGAAAACCATCACCCAAGAGCCTTGAAGTATATTCATTGTTCCAATTCATAATTTTGCCTTAGCAATGTAACAGTCGCAACGACAAACTTTATACTTTCAAGCGTAGATAGAAAACGTGTATCTAACTTGGTTCTTATTTTAACATCTCAGGTCCCATTCCCTTTCACTTTCACCAAAATACATTCAAATTAAATTTTTAGAATTCTTATTTAATCATTCAAAAAAAGAATCTACAGCAATTTCTCAATTTCATTTTATATTAAAAGCTTAACGACTACAAATTGCAATATATCTTTAGAAGATATCGAAATTCTTATGTCTTATTGAGGTAAATACAATCATCAGTGTAATGTTTAAATTGATCAATCTGTGATCATTTTCAATTTATATGTGAAGAAAATAAACGCAGTTCAATCAAAAATTAAGCAACTTCTTAGAAATGATTGATTCAGAGCAAAATAAGTTCACTCAATTAAACTAGAACTTAACTAGAGTCTACCATCTTTACCAACTATCATGTTTCGTGGAATTTGAGTGGCCATAGGACACAAAATCATCCCAAATAAATATAAAATAATTCCAGTTTTGAACATTATTTTGAGATCAAAACATTACACGCTTAAAACATTGCTGTATTTAAAAGTGCATTAAAAGTCAACATTCAAATGTGATCACTGTAATATCACGTAAAAGGGAGATGAAAGAAGATGTGAACGCGAGCAGTAAAATGGAGTTGGTGTTTATGGAGAAGCGAGTGGAGATGTTAACGCTGGGATGTAAAGTGAGCCCTCACAATGAGTGGACGAAGAAATGTTTGGAGGAATACCTTTTGAACACGTGTCCGAACGCAAACCCTTGACTCTGTCGAGTTGTTTTTATGAGTTACGTGGATCGTTAATCTTATGCTTCCATTTTTATCCTCTCGCATTAGTGTAATTCCCGCTCTCTTCTGCTTGTGATCATATTGTCTTCCATATGTGATTATGGAGATGTTTTCTCGCCAAAGACTTAGAGAGCTTGACAGTTTTGAAACTCGGGTGTGAAATTCTATTTCAGCGATTTATAACACGTGTCCATTAACGTTCGCACGGCGTGTAATTGTCACGCCCATTTTGAAATTAAAGAGTCGCATTATGACATTTTCCTTATTATTCAGCATTATTATGTTTATTGTGTGATGAAATCTCTTTCCAAGAGTAAGTTTAGAGAAATTCTGCAAATTTGAGTGACGATTCTATTGCAAAATTGGAAGAGCGAGGGACTCAGAATGTTTTTAAAAGGTATGAGCTCAGAAGGCAAGGTTTAAAAAGGTACGTATATCATAATTACTAGATGTGCAGTAAATTTTTAATAATATTATATGCTTCCGTTTTCAGTGAAACGTATATTTAAAATTTCATGTACATGTACGGTTTTAACGACTAGTATTATTCAAAATCATCCATTCCTAGAAATATTCAGAAGAGTATTAAATAAAATACAATAATTCAACCGAGTAAACAATAGAATACATTTGATAAAAGTTTATAGTTCGATGCATTGTAGACATTAGTAAATAACCTAGTAAGCTTGAAAATCTCAACACCTAACATCAAGAGCTAGAATAGGTATATTAATTCCTAGACATTCAAATTGAAATGAAATGTATGGATTAGGCAAAGTGTTCTTCATCGAGAATCCAATCAATAAGAGAAAAATTAAACGTAAAATACTGGATTTTGTTCAGTCATGCGGACGTTATGCTATGCGTGTAAATCTAATAAAATTATCCTTTGTTTGGCAACTGATAACTAGTAGAATTCGAATTTTCGACCTATATTTCCTTATGAGCCATTGCTTTCGATAATCCACGTAAATTGCAACCGAAGGCATCTTAATCGTCTGGGAAGGAAAGATATCGGATGATGTCCATTCATCGAACCGACCCTCGTAGTTTACGACTCATGTAAATGAAGCGGAACTTGGAAAAAATATATATCAAACATCGCGTATATAATCGGAATTCCATCTCACGACTCGCGAAAAAATGCGACATAAAATCCGAGATTTATAGTCCGTGGAGCGTTTTTCGCCGCTCAGGGGTCAGGGATATCGTTTTTTTTTGCACGGTCCACTCTACCCTTCTTCTGACTTTGTATCTCCCCTTTTTAACCGTTGCTATGCCAATCAATCAGAGCCGTTGGGATGGAACCGTCAAACGTTTTCCTTCCCCTTTTTGCTGAGATGGCAACGCGCTCCACAACGGAGAGATGCCCGGGAGGTGTGCCCGCTTCTGCCGGTTAAATACCTACGGATATCCCCTCAACGAAGGGTTTCGATTAATAGAATACTGATTGTTCTTTGCCCACATCCAAAACTTTTATCGTGTCTTTCATTATCTATTGTCTTTTCAGATCTGATGACTTCTGATGAATCGGTCAACATTCATTTTTATTAGTAAGGGCAAACATAGCAATATAAAATCGAAATACGAAATCAGAGTTAATACGTATTCAAATATGAAAATTAATTATGTACTACAAACTTCGGAGTGTTTAAATTGTTCTTTAGGAATATGCTTCCATCTAGACTCGTAACACGAAGACATTAAAAGTTTCAATATCTTCCCATACTTTCGGGAAAAAATCTGTAAAAGTAAAAATTAACGAGTTCTTAGCATTGAATGTTATTTCCCCAAACCGTTCATTCATCACAGTTGTTTTTGCATAATTTGAGTATTCAGAATTACGTGGAATGTTTTGTCATTCGCTTTCATAGCCTTGTTAAATATATATGCAGTGATCTAGAAAAACTTATCTTTCAAATCAAATATACCGATAAAATAATTCTTTGCAAAACCGACTATATTCACAGCAAAGTATTTACTCATTTTATGATTTGAAAAACGATTAGCTAATAAAGCATTGACCGTAGCTACATTTACCAATTCTAATAAAAAACACAAAACAATCAAAGGTGGTGATTATCCATAAAAAACTCCGGAAATTATAGCGTGTTAAAATCACAAATGACCGCTGGATCAGATACGTGGCGCTATAAACAATCCCAAGATTTGGAGCTCTGATTTTCACAAGCATTATCGCCTTTCACATCAACCCACTCTCTTCCATCGTTTGTTTGGCGTCCAAAGTGTATGACTCGAAATACTGCATATCTCGAATTAAAAGGCCACCTTTCAGGAAGGCCCTCGCATTATTTATACGACGCATAAATCGTTCCGAATGAAAAATCGAAAAATCTTCGGACCGAAATGCGGGAAAAATACGAATATATATAGCGAACCGAATACAATTTCAGTGGCTCAAAAATTTTCGAGCCATTAAGTCTTATCGGGGGAGTTTTATTGTTCGCAGAGAGCAATCAGTCAAGTGAGAAATGCTCTCCCCAAGTAATGGCTGATCGGGAAGGAAGAGGTATTAAAACCTTCGTTGTTTATACCGGGAAATTCCTTTATATCCACGAAGAATTACCGCTGTGAGAATAGGAATTGGTAGAGAATAAGCGTGATGTATGAACCAATGAATAGATGGTGGGTGATCGACGCAGATACGAAAAATTTCCGAGTCGATTTCGAAATCCTTAATCCGTGGACATCCGCCCCAAAATGTATCTTTCGGAAAAGAGAACGTATACGTTTTGGGAGGTTTCCTTTCTCGCGAAATTCGCTTAATTCCGTGGGATAATTTCACTCACGCTCGAGATAACAGGCGTACGCACATGAATGCACGCTACGATGATTCCAAAATCCTCTCCAAAATCTTTACAAATACATTTTTCAACCCTTGTGTCCGATTTCATTGTGCGCTACCCAACGTCCGCGTAGTAATAACGTGACAAAAACGCCTTTTAAAAGATCTCTCCTTTCAGTGGACAAAGAAATCCGACGATTTGGTCCGAATTCGGTCGCAGAAATTCGGAGATTCGCTAATCTTTTTGTACAAAAAATTCGACCGTAAAAATCGAAAATACGTTCGTTAAAATATTCGAAAGTACGTAATGACTTTATCATTACGCATTTAAATAATCAATCTCGTTATCCAATTCGAAGATGATGATGTGACGCGGTAGCTAATAATATCCCGCTGTTTCATCCCTCGTCGTTAATTGATATGCGTTTGGGGGAGAGCGCATCTCGATCGGAGGGCCCGGGTTCGATCGCATTTATCTCGCGGAAACTGTAAAAGTGTAATTTGATTAATGTCATTAACTTTCCGATATAATTAGCGATTGGTTAAAAGTGAATGAATCAAATAAAACTAAGAGCTGATTGAAATGAGGTTCGGCGCAGATAATTTCAATCGGGGGAGTTAGTGAATTTCCTGAAAATGATTAACATGAAATTTTGTTTCAGTTAATCAGCGATGAATGCTATTTTATGATTTAGTTTTTCTGATTTTCTGCTGAAAATATTCTCGATCAAAGAAAATGATTCGGCTCTCGCCACGGGAAATGGTTATGACAGACCAATATAATTTTGTACCAAGAAAACCATACTCTTTTCAACTATTTATTATTCCTTTATAACATAATATATTATATTCATAAAGAGAAAGAAATTAAACAATGGTAATTTATATTTTGCTCAATATTTAATCGCGTAGAAACTATTTTGTGTGACTCATTATAAAGAAAAATATCGAGCAATTTCCATTAAATTTGTGCCGAAGACCAAATCTTCAACATTTTGCGACTCTACATCAATGCTCTTCGTCAAGATTAATTTTTCTAAATCATTAATCGTATATTTCGCTAAAATCTTTATCGTCTTATTGCATTAGGACTTTTGGGATACAAAATCTGCTCTAAAATAAAACTACGCGTCTGGTTAATGGGATTAGGCTTCCACAGGAGATTTCGTCCAAAAATATTCGGAAAAGAATCGCCAAATGGGGAAGTACTCGCGGAATCTGTGAGAATCATTGGAAAATAATCCATTAAAGTCTCAAAAAGCATCGAAATGTTTCACGGACGGGGAAAATAAAAAAAAGAGAACCTTAAACAATAGAGCGTCATTTTCAAAGCACGCGAAAAAATATATAAAGCGAAGATTCTGATGAATACGCCAAAGAGTTTGGCTTATATGGAAAGAGGATTAAGACAGACATTTCGAATGAATTGAATTTAAGCAATTTCCAAATGAAATTTCGTGTCGGGGAGTAGGCGAAATAATAAAAATGAAAAACTCGGAAGGGGTGACAAAAGAATTAACGTACCGCGAATTGGAACATGACGGGCCGATTCATTGAGATAAGTGATGGCCAATGCAGGGGGTGGTGGAAATGGATTCCAGTAGAGGTATTCGGGGTAATTGGAAAGAAGCTATTGAGTCGAAGAAGTGAGGGGGCGTCATAGTAACAAATGCATCTCATTTGCTTAGCGACCGATCTCCTTCAAAACACATCCTTTTTTCACGCGATAAACCTAACATCACAAAGATGCCTAGTTCTTGTCTATAAACTATTATCAACGTATCTTTCATCAATATCGAAAATTATCCTGTAATTCAAATTTTCTTTTCTGCAAAGTTGTATTGTCTGCTGGTTAACCCATTGCTCCTACATCAATAAACTTATACTTCTAATGTACGATGATAAAGAACATGATAATGTGGCTTCAAAATATATTATTTTCAAAAACACTTAAGTTTTATTTATTTTTATACAACGAGTATATAGTTTTTTTTTTTTCTTTTGAATAACTTTTTAGTATATATTTCAACTGTAATTCAGAATGCCCTGAAAGTTTGAATTTTAAGTTGAGGATTTTCTCAAGACATTAAACACAATTAAAGACATAATAATATAGTTAATCTATTCCTCCACTATAATACTTGTTTTATTGATTGATTGATTGAATTAATTGAACAAAAGAATATGCGTTGTACTCAACAAAAGTTTTCAGATACTATAATCGTTAATCGAAAAATTCCTGTGTACTGGGACTTGAACAAAGAGAATGAAAAACTAACCAATTAAATACACCACTATCTTATTCACTTTAATAATTTTAGTTATAATAATTTGCGTGCAACCTATGAACTGAAAGATTATAAATCTGTGGTTGTAATCCAACAAAGAGTTGTTCAAATTTTAGAGGCTCTGATTTTGCTTACAGCAGTTTTCAATTCGTTATCGTTTTCCCAAATTAAAATAGAACTACTTTTAGTTTCCCATTTCCTAAAGTAAAGATTTAAATAAAGATGAATAGGAATACAGCAAAAATTCCTCAAAGAGAAATTTCAAATTGAGCTCAGACAAAAAAAAACAAAAGTCAACAAGAAGTTGAAAAGATAGATAGAAATTAATTCGAATAATAACAAACTTCCTCGTTGAAGAAGAGCTTATGATGTAATCCTCAGCAAAAAATAATCGATTCGAGAAAGAGTTTTGATCTAATTTTGTAGTTCATAGAAATCAAAATCTGTAATAGAATGAAACGAAGAATGGAGTGAATGATAAATTCTGTCCGTTTAATATTTATTTTAATTGAGACTATGGACTAAAATCAAAGAAAAAAAGGCGGATACCTTAAAATTGATTAAAAAGAATAAAACAAACTGGCTGGGATGGTATTTAGCCTTACTCTCATTCCTTATTGGCTGGTTTATTCTAGTTTCATTATTCCTTTTGAACGACTGTTTTCGTTTTCTTCTTGAGACCCTCTGAATATGAACTATTAAGCGTATTTATGAACAAAATAGTAAAAAAAAATCACCTGAAGGAACAGAAATAGAATTGAGAATTATTGCAAAGTTTACTGGATAGCATTCGTTCATAAGTTCATTAAGTTCATACTGAAGTATCCTTATGTTGATGAATAACTCTGAGACAACTTGCAATATTAAGTGAATTATAAAGCCCCTTCAAGTAACAGAGCAAGTAACTTAGCAACCTGACAATAAGGAAACGATAAAAGTAACCAGCGATGTAAAGAAGAGTCAAATAGGATAAATTAACCACTCTCTGGGCCTTAAGCCCGTGTAAACGAATTAATTTCTCTTTTGGAGATCATAGTATGGTGGCCTCCCTAAACCTTTGTCCTGTTGGCCGATGGCTACGAGATATGGGCCTGTTTGGCGGGTATTAGTTAGGGTCAGACGAGGAGATCTTGGGGGAATGTCATTATAAGGGGAGGCGATGAGGGCGCCATGAGTTTCGGGGGCGGCGGGCAGGGCAATTACGCTAATGATCTACTCGATTAATCCAGACCGCTAATTGAGTGACTATAAAGAGGAGGGAGAAAATCGGTGTATGCGGGAAGGAGGAGAGAGTGTGAGGGAAGGAGTGGGGACACCACACCCAAATGAAGAAGAAACATAAGGAATGACGCAGAATGATTGAGAAATTTCCTTTTGGTGAACTGCAAGCTAATATGGCTTCTTCTAATCTAATGGTTAAATAAAGACGAGGATTTGATGGATTAATGAGAATCCTCATTGAAACAGAGGATAAGCTTATCTTTCAGGAGATGTAAATCCTGATTAAATAATAGTCACTGAATAATGAAAATTATCTGAAAGTTTATAGGCGAAGATTTTGCTTATGTAATGATTCATCACATCCGCTAACCGATTTTCAACTCTATTTATTTTGGATTTTAAAACTAATATTATTTTTTTATGAAACATTTTCTTCGAACTTTTAATTGAGTCCATATTTACCTCCAAATCATTTATTACTTTAATTTAACTCAAATTCTCATATTGTTGCAATTATTCCACTCCACTACCGACTACTCCATCCATTTTTATCCTCACTGATTTTATCCTACCACTTCAAATTCTGAGAATTTGGAGATAAGGTGTCGATAATATTAAATAGTTTCAGAACATCTTATTTGAATTCCTCGATATGTTTTTCAATGACAATTACATTGCGGAAGATAAAGCATAAGTCTAAGAATCGTGCTAAGCTAATTCCGTTAGGTGATAAAATCTTTGCGCAATTTCTCTTCCACTTTAGTTATTTCAGTTTTCCTATTAAATGATTCAGTTCTTATAAAATTACTATCTTCAAACTCCCCTATTTTAAGTATTATTTAACTTAGCGGAAGCCCCTAGATAGCTTTATCAGGTTTTAGTATTATTAAGACAGATAAACTTGGTTGTCTAGGATTCATATCAGATACCTCAACGTAATACGGATATACACTCATAATAACCCATTCCGGCTCTAAGTTTGGCATCATTAAATCGGATATAATTATTCAAGCAAAGAGCATACCAGGTGGAAGGCAATCCCTCAAAAGTTTTCCAAACCAGAAGAATAGAATTAGATGATACGGCTACGGTTGACAATTACATGATACGATTATGGTTGACAACAATCCATAACTTCTAAGAACTCAAGTAACAACTAAACATCCATCAGAAGACCCGGGATTCAATCCTCAGAATATTCTTACGTCTGTTCCTCTCGGAGAGATCTCACATCCATCTCTGCACCCATCAAAAAGCTACCGGTGAGTACATTCCTAAGTGTGCAGACATCTCTCACGAGATTTCGTTAAAACACACCGAGTGAACACTGGGATGAGCGCAGCCATCATCCCTCCAGCAGCCAATAGTCTGAAAAACCAGGTCGAGTCGGCACAGCCGCCCAAAGAGACTTGTCTTTCGCCGCTGCTAGAGGAGAGTTCGACTCCGGGGGCATCCTACCGTAAGAGGAGGAAACAATCGACTTCTCCGTCCAACGGAAGACTCCCCCGTGGAAAAATGAAAACATTCCAGCCCTTAACCTCCTTGTGTCCCCCACTTCAAACCCTTCTGGGATTTGTCTACCGGTGCTCATTATTCGTCGAGGACCTTTTTGCCTTTGTCAGCCCAACGAAGAAACCCTCCAGAAACACTTTCGCGGAGACACTACTGCTCTTTTCTCTCATTTGTGACGAAAACGCTCGTCTTTCCCGTGCCCTCCGCACGTACCCCGCGACGTTGGACACTCCTCAACGCCTTTGCGGACTTGTTTGTTGGCGAGTGGATGGTGCTGGGCGCATAATTATTGACATTGTCCCGTTGCAATTACGCTCGGTGAAGATGGCCCTCTTACGGTGGAACCCGTGGGCTTATTGTTGAGTCTCGGAATTAGCGATGCCTACGGATGAGCTTCAAAAGCCTTGATTTTTTTCTCCAATAAAATTGGATATTCTAATATTATGCCTCTATCGCATTATAAATACATCTCATTTTGTACCTATTGCCTGGTTCAAGGGCTAGGTTTAATAGATATCATCGAAGCATTAAAACAAATGCATACCTGCTTCAGGGGTGTATATTAAGGGTTAGAATCGTAACATAAGTGAGTATATCATTTTGTTTGAGCTTGTTTATGGGATATTCCGCAGTTAATGTTCAAAAGGTCGGTTAAAACTAAAATTCACTCTTTGTAAAGCCTATGTGATTATAATTTACTCCACTTTCGAAGGTTTGGGATATCTTGCCACGTCTTTGAATAATAGATCTCATGATTTGGGATTATATTTGATAATTATCATCCAAGAGAGTATGTATTCGGCATACTTAAATACGACAATTCCTTAATTTGCATATAAAATGCAACTCATAACATGGTTTCTACAAATATTTACTTTAACAAATACTCTTCTTTCATCACCAGATAATAATTTATTAGAGTAACATGTTATATTAATGAAAATTCAAAGCCATTAGGGTTAACTTGTAGCATTTGAGTAACTTATGCAACATTAATATGTGACTATGAGATATACATCACATAAAACATTCAGTATTCTCAAAGGATTCACTATGAAATATTTATTGCTCCAGTATAACTCAATATCAGGTTGTTATGCTTATAATGAGGTTGAGAAAGAATGTTCTAACAAGCCTCACCAATAGGTTTAATTTTAGTAGCAAAAGAAAACACTTTTTAATTAGAATGTGAGACTTTTATTTGAGTTCGCAATTTAAATTTTTTAGAGCAATTGTATTATGATATGCTTAATCTCTCACTATGGGTGTATTTATAAAATCAGATTTTAGCCTCTCTTTAGGGTGCCAATAAATAATTTCACAATATTCCCAAATTCGACCAAAGAATCAAAGATGCAAACAAATTCCCAAAAAGAGAATAAAACTGCGGAATTGCAATTCTCACATCCACAGAAGTTGTCAGCGCATACTTCCTGTGGATCTAGTGTGAGAAATGTTGTGAAAAAATGCAATCTCTCGACGAATCTTTGCCCGTAATAATTCTCAGTCAGAGAAGACAACAAGGTGAGGATGGCTCTCAACTTAAATTTACTGCTTTGGTTGCCTCTCGTTTTCACAATTCGCTTTGTCCTTCTTCGCCACTTGACACCGTTGCCTTCTTCATTTACATGTAATTATTTGAGAAAATGTGGCTCTTCTGGGAATCCTACCGTATTTTCGAGATTAAAATTTTGAGGTGGAAGAGGATCTACAAAAAACGCCAGGTGTTCTAAACAAGGCTCGGGAACTAAATAAAATTACTTGATCCATAAAACGGATACTTCCCAGCGACCTTTTCAAAGAAAATACAATAATTTAATAATTCTGTCTGAAATATATCAAACACAAGTATTCTTTATCATACAATTGGAGTCGTATTTCAACAATGTATATATTTTCAATCGAATGCTGCTTATGAAACTTCGTTTTCTTTTAAATGCGTTTTAAGAACTCTTGTAAATTGATTTTCTCCCTTATGAAGAGGGATAGTGAATAATAGAATCGAATGATCTCTTATGAAAGGGTTACATTTTTGTGCCGAGATACTTTTGGGCAAAAATTGAAATTTAAATAGATTAATTGCAGAGGATCCCATCTCGTCCCTTGGCAATTCTTTTTTCCTACCATTTCGCCCTCTTTTAATATAATTTACCCATATTTCCATTGGCGAAAAACATTTCCTATTATTTAATTTACATAATTTATTTAGTTCTCATATCATATCAGTTTCATTTTCGATAAATTGTAGATTATATGAAACCTTTTATTTACACATATTCCTTTGAATTAAAATATTTTCCCACTATAATTATTTTACTTATTTCTTCATCTTTCAAAATTCTAAGACGAAAATAAAATTGACTACTTATTATAAAATTGACGTAATTTCGACGTAATAGGTGCCAAAATCAAATTACTTCAGCATCTACTTGTGGAGATATAACCTGAAAATACATTATTATTATTTAAGATAATTATCTTTGCTTCGATATAAAATTCTCTGAGCTGCATAAATTAAAAGATGTGAAACTTAATCTTGCCAAAGGCAAATACAAACTACTACTTCGTTAAATAAACAAAATTTATTATGACTAATTTTTATTAATGATATGTTTTAATCAATAATAGTGACATTGAAACTATGAAAATCATCCTATCCAGCCACTAAAAGCAATTTTTCCCGTGCATTTCGATTGGTGGATAAAAACCGTTGGCTCCGCACCAACGCTTCGCCCACGAAAGAGTGGAATTTCGGTGGGGAAACGGGGACATTGCACCCCTTCATCACTCGACTAAATTAATGGACTCAAACGAAGAGACTCAGACGCGTGTGGAGCATAAAAAAATCAAAGAGAGCACAAAGGGTTTAACCTCCTCGTCTTACCTCTGGAGACCAAAAGAAAAGGAAATCCTTCCCTCGCTTCCGAAGCAGCGCAAGAACAGTGGATGACCGACGTCCCATTCTCGCTCCCCTTCTGCACAGAGTGTTTTCCAGCCCCGGAAAGACTGCCTTAGACCACTACGTCATCTGCTGAATGCCTCCACCAGTTATTCTTCCCCAAAGTGCAAAAGAAGAAATGAAACGGTGGAAAATGATTCCGTCTAAGGATATGGAGATGAAAAATTTCGTCCGTCCTCAAGACACCGAAAGCTTTCGGGAAGATTTGGTTGGCCCAGTGTTCATAAATCAGGTACTGATTGATAGGGAAATTTTTATCCTCTCCGCTAATTACTTCTCGTGATCACTTTTACAAGTCCGATAACCAATAATTATTACATAGATAAGACCAATTATAACCTCTAAATTTAATGACGGCATCTTACCTATATATACTTACTGCATCAATTAAAACAAAAATAAACTACTTTAAAAGAGTACTTAAAGATTGCTTATTACCGAAAATATATAAACTGTTTTAAGGTTTTGGTATATTCTAGTATTGCGTTTCTCTCCTTGTGTATAAATATTTTTCAATTGCAGATAGTATTATCTCTGATTCGTTTGACTGTGTTATCAAATTACCACCATTCTGTTCCAAATTCTTTTTTCAGAGACATCGCTTTTTGGAATAAATAGACCTGCAAACCTGATTGGGGTTGAATAATTTTGAAGCAACAAAAAGCCTTTTGAATCAATTCACAAAAATGCGAATGCAGCTCATACTGTTCCCGAAGTATACGGATTTCTACATCACTGTCAATCTTTCATTATTTTTGTTATTCTCTCAATGTTAAACAACAAGATAATAATCATAACACACGAAATACGGAAGTACAGAGAATGCACCGCAATACAATCACTTTTCCTTAGGGGACGATATATCAACTCGTTTGGGAAATGCATAACGCACTCAGTAAATTTTTCTCCTGGGAATATTCATGAAACCTCCGAACAATTCAGAGACACCTTCTTTCTCACACACTCTGCTTCGAATGATATTCAGCCAATAATGAGTTAATTCAATACGGGAACAAATTGAAATAGATTTACACATTCATTGAAATTAGAGTATCTTTTTAAAATATAATTCAAAGGATAAGAGACAATTTCTTCATACGTTCTCTAATGCTAGTTTAAAATTTTAAGATTATGTTTGAAAGATTAAAATATTATCAAATAAGAATAAAATCCTGCGTAAAGAATTGTCAAGTAATTTTGTGCAAACTTGACCATTGCGGACAAAACTTAACATATTATTTTACTCAGTGAATTATTCCAATCACATTATTTACAAATCGGTAGAAGTTATAAATATTACGTTAACCACTGCATTACGGTATAAATAATTCAAAATTCATGACAATTGAGAAGAAATCCCACACTTCTGCGAGTGATAATAAAATGACAAAAAGAATTATATTTCTGGTGCAAAAACGTACAATAATCTTCAATTAAAAAAAATATTCTTACTTTCTTTCTGAAACTTAAAAAAATTCAGTATAAGTATATACGTCAACAATTTAATGTGATATTTTATAGTCTTCTCCTTCCACTCTTCATTGAGAATGTTAAATGCGTATAATGAGAGAAGAAATTCTTTCCGCTCCACATTCAAGATGAATTACAGAGGCTTTTCTATTGGTTTCGAGGGCTGGAATGTCAACCTATAACTACACGAACTCTTCAAGTATGAAAGGAAGAACGTTCGAATTTTCCGTCGAGTAAATTTTAAACGTTCATTTAGAATAAAGTCGTAGCTGAGGTTTTTTTAAAATATAACGAGTGTCTGAGAGTGCTACCGTATGAATCTTCTTCTTCATTGTCTTTGGAGATGCTAAAAGGATCATTTCAGAGCATTCAAATGGAGAGACTAACCTTCTGAAAATTCACGGATGGATGAAGTGATGAAAGTAATGCGTTCGTAAACAAATCTTTCGAGATTCTAATGCGAAATATCTCTCTCAATAGAGCGTGCAGAAATTGAAATTCTCGCAAATCGTTTAAAGAGAAGCGAATTTTATTCTTCGTCCCACATTCGCGAATTTTGTTTTGCTGCGATGTAAACAAGCGACAGATTCCTCATTGATAATGACGCTTCGTAGGAATTCCAATCTGGATACAGATCACTCATTGAAGTCTTGCACTCTTATGCGCAATTAATTATGAAAAGGATAATAAAAACATATTCGATTGTAGTATCGAGAGAGACTTCAAAGAATACTTCTCAGCTCGTCTCATTTATCTACTATGAATATGTATGAAAATCTCAGAATTATTCCAGCATTACCTACCGCAGTATCTGTTCATTTATTCCTTACTTTGGCTCGTCATTAATTTAAATAAACTCTTTTCTGGATTCCGTGTCATAAAAACTCTCAATTTACTCATTACGTAATCTCTTAGATCAGAATGTACCATAATCGTGTCTATCATTTATTGAAAAGCATTATCCATTAAAAGGATGAAAGAAATGGGAGCTATTTGACAGAAAATTCAATCCTCAAAGGCCTCAATCCTTAAAACACAAGATTTTTAACTCCGTAATTAAAATATAATCAAAACTGCGAAAGATAATTTCATGAATAAGTTATCCTTCAAACTTTGAAGGCACTCATTACTTCTTATCTCCCAAACATGTTATCTAATGAAGTTTGATGCGAATGATTCTATAAAGTTTATTATTGAATTATATAAGACGGAATATTTCCATGGTGCATATTATTCAGTATAAAAATATTGCTGAGTTCAGCGATTTGGATTTTCAATACGTTTTTATCGACTAAAACAGCTATTGTAACATATCTCATGCGTCATAAATAAAACATCAGGACTATTTTTCAATACCTATTGTGTCTTATGCTCATTGATGTAGTGTATGAATAGTATAGAAATGGAAAAATAATTAATTAGATACTTTGGTTAACTAATGTATCTATAGGTAGTAACCGACAAGAAAAACTGCTCTATTTTGCTAGCCCAGTTCTTAGAACGTAAATTGGTACATTAGACTAAACTAAAGTCAGAATTCATTCCTATCTGCACTGATGGATATTCATGACATTTAAAACCAATTTAATAAAATTAAATGCTTTAAAATGCTTTGATTAAAGTTGAAATTTTGTTTTTACTTCTAATACACGAATGAACTCTGTAATTCCTAAAATGTACATATCTTTGGGAGTATTTGAAATAATATCAAAATATCCCACATTTTAAAGTGCCAGGTTATGTACCCTTCGATATTTCTCAATAATCATCTTCTTTTTATGGAACTTCTATCGACCTTCCTTCAATATTTCTTACCGTATGAGCGATATTTTGTCCAGTGTTACTTTTTGGTACTTTAACTTCAACAAAAGAGAAGTACGTGTTTTGAGATTAAACCACATTTATATGGTTTATTATATCACTTTCCCATTGTGGGTAAAACCTCATGTTTCCTTTAGAGCCTTAATAACATTAAAAATGCATCTACGAAAAACTTAACATGATCGAAATAAAAACTTATTACACTTAAGAAAGTTGCCGACGCTCTGTACACATTTATGATTTCCACAATATAATAATAATTATACCATGCGTTTTTAAGCTTTAGGATTCTGAATTACCCTATATTCTTACAATATACCATTCGTACTCCATGGTAGGAGTCTATTGAATGCCCTTACACTCCCTACTCAATGACCTCTCTTCCAATCCGTGGTATCTCTTTTGTTCTCCCCTCTGCATTTCCATTCAACCCCCAATCACTTCCCCTCCTTTCTCAATATTACTCAAGCATAGAATACACAACCACCGTTTCTTGGACCATTATTTTGATGAGAATGGGAGGCGAAATGAGAAGCAGTATAGGAGTACACCCTGGAATGTATTCGAAGGAGATGCTAGCTATCGAATAGAAGGTAAATAAAATTCTAACTTTGTATCTCAGGATTTGTTAATTCGGATAAATATGGATTCAATTGCTTTTCGTAAAAGTTATCGATTTATCTCGACTCTATTTTACGCTCTACACCCGTTAAATATTGCCCACTTCTCATTCTAGGAGGATCTTTCACGTAGATGGATCCATAAGGACTCGAGATGATATGGACACCCATTTCCGAATCACGCCTTTTCAACCACTCGCGTTCCATTAGCGGAAAGGGACGTCCGGGGGCTTAAGAGGAGTGGACTGCGAAAGAGTTGAAGGGGAGAAGATGGGGGTGAAGACGAGGGAAGATCGGTCGCGTGGGTAAACAGCAAAGAGAACTCGTCTAGCAGAGGATCCCGTGAAGCGAAGATGATGGTGTGATCAAAGAAGAAGGGATGACAAGAGTCGTTAGGGGTGCTCGATTGAATATTTGTGAGCATTCGAAGTCTGTTCGCTTCGCAGCCGATATCTCGAAAAAAAAAAGGAACCAATTTTGTCTTATCTCAATTCGCTGTGAAATCGGGTATTTTTCCTTTGATGGTCGGAATAAAAGAGGAAGGACAACTCGTGCGAAAAATCTAAAGAATTTGGATAAGAGGACATGTTTAGTAGAGCTGAAATGTTTGTGAGCAGAGGAATGTTGATGGTCAAACTAGTTATCATCGATTTAATAATATTTTATCATCATATATTAACAACACATAAAGCAAATTGTTGTATCACAACCCATTTATATCCTTTGTTGTTACAAATCCCATAAAACTGAGTTCCTGTTTGGAGAACTAATAATCTTGTGAGCACCGGAAGATATTCTCTGAATAATCATAATTTCCGAAGTAAAAGTCCTAAATTTTACCTTACTAGCAATTCCAAAGCTACTAACACATATGAAAAATTGTGAAATATTATTTTAAATTTATTTTCATTGAAATTTATTTTTATTTAAATTTATTCATAATTAATTATTTTTGTGGTTAGCGCCCGGAAAGAGGAGGATCCGGGTACGAGCCCTAGTCATGTCTTTATTTTCCTCTTCTGTGTTAACCTTTATATTCGAACGAACTCATTGTGTAAAATTATTTACATTTCTCTTAACTTCCAATTAATAATCTTATCACGAGCGATTTTTAATTATTATATATCTTACTCTAGAGAATCTCGACTCACTCGTACGCAACGCATGATAGAAATAAACTAAACTGCAGTAAATTTTACCACCAATAGTTAACTTTAATCTCTTTTACTGCTGACAGTCGTTTGCTCCTATAAGCAATTTATAAATAAAAAAGAATAATGTTCAAAGTGTTCTATTCAATCAAACCTTTAATTAATTAAACAGTAAAGTAGGCTAAAGCGGTTCGATTACGAAACAAAATAAACCAAACATTTCAATTGAGAAGAATTAAGCGATAAAATTTATACCATAAAGTTCACAGCTAAATATCTATTGGGTATAAATAATGTGAAGTTGGAGCATAGAGAAATCTACGTACCAAAAAGAACACGAGATAAAAACATTGGTGAACAACAAATCCTTACCAAAAATCCGTTACATCCACCGACACTAATTTGACATTGAGGAGGCAGCCTCATTTTCCACGCTGATTTATCGGAACTCTCGAGTAATACCCGCTGTTGACTACCCTTTTAAAACTCATCTTTTCCCTCTCGACTCCTTTCTTCGGAGAAAAATCCTCAAACTTGTTTCGTAAAAAAGAAAGATTACCCTTGGCTTTGGGGAAGGAATCTATTAACTCCGGGCTTTCGGAAAGAGATGAAAAAAATATGTCATCGCTCGTAAAGCAATATGTCCACGCTGAGAAGGTCGGGGGCTTTTTTTCCAGCGACAATGGAAAGGGGAAGAATACGACCACTGGAGATCTGAATGGACGAAGAAGACGAAGAGTTTTGGCTAATGTTGGGAAGATGGAACAGCAGATGCCTCCTCCCCTCGACCCCTTCCAGACACAAAGACATCATCGATAAATCCACATAAGAATTTCTATGGGCAAACGATGGTATTTTTTATTCTGAGGGGAGGATAATGGGGGAGACACATTATCTCATCTTCTTCCGACATGAGTCGAATTTCAATGCAGAAGGGAGGCTTATGGAGGAAATACAATCGCCAAGATGCTCATTTTTTATTCTTTTTTCGAAGGTGAATGATGGGAATGCTGATCGGGAAAATGTTTTTGAATGATTTTAAGAAGTGTATCTCGCAGAAAGCTGTATTTCCTACTAGGAGCAATACAGATTCAAAAAGTCATTCTTGCGATGTTATAAAATAGTTACTCTGCCAATTTTCTAGGGTTTAAATTATTGACTATATAAAAGTCGAATCGAACCGAAAGTGAAAATACGAAAAAGATAATTTCATCATTTTCATATTACAGTAAAATCATATCTCATTTTGTAAAACATTACTAACTATAATCATTATAGAAACGTGTATAAATATACATTGTTCAAAATTTAGACATTTTTTGAAAATCCTTCTTTTATGGGATCTTATTTTTCTATGATTTTGTAAGGTGATATTTTTCGTTCGTATTTTATCATATACATGCTTACTTCCAACAGTGATTTAACTTCTTCAAAATGGAACTCTTGCACATTTCTCACAGTAGTAGAAACATTTCATGTACAATAGATACAACACTTCGTTCACTAAAAGTACCTAACTTTAAACCTACACTTTTATAGTTTTGAAGTGTTTAGGGCTGTATTTCAAAGTCTATATTTAGATTATAGGAATTAAAATATTTTCTATGTACCTTAGACGCACGTCCTGGTTACTAAAATTTTAAAAAATCAAAAAGCATTAGCTAACGGACTGGAACCCTGTTCTAACCGATTTGAAATGTTAAATGTAACATCTCATGTCTTATGCTACCACGGATTCAATGACGAAGAAACTATTTGTTGAAATGCATAGTTTTTAATTTTACCGATGACATGATAGCTCAAAGATCAATATCTCTGGATATGGATGACTCCCGCCTCAACGACGAATTGAATTTTTGCGATCTTTTTTTTCGGATTGTTAATGACGTGAGAGTCACATCGCATAAAAATCATGTGGAGCCGAGTGAAATAAATGGCTTATCTCAGAACCCACGCCACAAAAACCAACAAAACTTAATGAGAAGTGATGCGCGAAAAAAAAAATAAGGATATGATGCGAAAACATCTGATCGATATCATTCGCTGAGGACGTGAATTATTAAGCTAATATATCACAGTGTCATTATATTTGAAAATATAAATCATTGGCTTAGAGCTGACGTTAAAGAATTAAATGTGCTCGCGCGGAATCAAAACCTTAATTAAATTTGGGTAAACATTCGTTTTTAAAAAATCTGGTCTCATCGGAGTGTAGTGCCCCTGGCGGAGATCTATCGAAGCTCCTCGGACAAATGAGTGTCGTGGGGGACATCTTGACCACTTAAGCGAAAGAATGTTACGTCCCAGAGATCTCGAGATCAATCTGCGAGATGAGATCTACTCTCGCCATTAAATAAACGAAATAAAATACGGATTCGTAATGGAAACTTGCACGAATGACCCAAATAAAATATTTAAAAACTCTCGGGCTACATTTCCAGATAGACATTCATAACCAATGACTTTTATTGTTATATAAACTAACATATACAGAGATTTGTTGAAGGAAAATTAAGATTTCCGAATCGAAATTCGGAATAAAGAATGCTACCTTTGGATTAATATTCTTAAAATTAATTCATAAAATTTGCTACTATCAAAACTGACTAAGGAAATAAAGTGAAAATATAGTGAAAAGAATAAATAACCCGTTAAGCAATGGATTGATGACATACAAATCTATCGGATAAATAACATTTACCTAAATTTCATTTCAACGCTCATCAATTCTCAGTATCGATAATTTTCATATATATTAAATAAAGATATGTAAAATACTGATAAAATTAATTCATAGACTCAGAAAAAGGAAAAAATCTTGGGAAGATTATAAATGTAATTCCAAACAGAGTATTATATTCCTAATTAAATTGCTACTGTCGGTTTTATAAACAGGATATATTCAATTTCAAGTTAAATTCTTGATTGGTAGCTATTCCCATGGTGATAAGATAGTATTTTGATTCGGTGATGTTGTTGATATTCACTGTAAACATCAATTGGTACATAAAGATGAAATTAACTTTCCACCGATTGTCTCAGGGGAACGCAATATCACAATCAATATTTAATCCACAGTGAATTTAAATCTTCTAACAATAAACATGATGGATAGTAATTACATTGAGTACAAATATTGACGTATCACACTAGTAAAAATAATTTTTCTTGAACAAATTTTCTCATAATTATTAGTTGGGGTTGTAGGGTAAGCATAAAACTGATTTTCGATGGCCCTTATAAAAAACTGTTTCAGAAATTGACTACATATCCTAAGATCTATAAAATTAATTAATACGTAAAACATTACTACGAAGTTTAATAAGAGCCAGAAGTATTGTTATATTTATATAAACTTCATAATACATTTAAGATATGCATTATATTATATACTCTAATTTTTGCCTAGAATTATTTTCAGGGATATCGTTCATTAAAGGTAAAAGTTATGTTTACTAAAATCTAAACTGAAAATATATAAATCTGTTATGATGAGCGCTAGAAGTAATTATTAACCAATTTGAACTTCATGAAATATTTCAAACTCTACGATATTTTATTTTTGTGTTCATAGCGCATTTAAAATTGGTTTCGAGTGAATTTAGAAAAACTATAATTCAATTTTTTCGATGAAAAACATTTTAACTTCCCGAGAACAAATCTAAAAGAAAAATAGGATAAGTCGCCGCATGTTTGCTTCTATTCTCTCGATCTAGCATCGAAACTCCTAACGAAAGAAAAAGAGACAATCCGCTAATGGAATAAACTGGATGCTTATAACACGAAGGATACCTCCGTGGATCGATGGCACCGGAGTCGAGGGCGCAGCGAAGGGAAACCGCGTCAAAGGAAGTGAAAAACTCGTGCCATTCATAAGCACCTAGGACATTTGCATATGGAAACTCCGCAAGAGGGACTGTTTGGTGCGATTGACCCGTTAATTGCAACTAAGTGATGGGATTGCTCGGCCTACCGCGATGTCATCGACGAATTGTTATCCGTGGGCAAACCATCGATTCGTCATCCGCAATATGGAAACGAGAGGTGGGAGTTGCAGACAACGAGCTGCCGACGGTGAATGCGTTGTTGGTAGAAAGCAATATGGAATGATGAGAAGGAATTTCGTATTCAGACGGAAAGTCGTTCCTAAGCAACCATTATAACCACCGATAGAGTAAATAAACAAGTTATTCCCTTTGCAAATTGTAACTGATCTAACTATTAAAGATGTCCAATTTCCTATTTATCTTTATATGAACACGGAATATTTCATGACTAAAAAGTTCTTAAGTGTAATTTTAATATATGATACAAAATCATAATATTACAAATAATATAAACGCTATTTTATTATTATTTTGCCTAATAAGGAAGACATAGTAGAGCCGAGAAATAAAATCAGAAAACATAAAGAAGACATGAAAATATTTATCTTTTATATCCTATGCAATGTTGTATACTTATAAGACTCACAATAAAATTGAACAGTAAATCATAGTACGTATATATTTTTACATCATCCCATTACATTCAAGTTAAAGTTTATTTAATAGAGAAAAATTTTGGTTTTTACGTGCAATTTGGATCTTATTTCCGAACAGTATACAGAAGAACATTATAATAAAAGTTATGTTAATTTAAATCGTATACTTAAATAAAATGTTTAGATTTGGATTCAATTTACGAAAAAAATACTTTATACTACTAGTATTTAATTTCTATTCTCGGATTATAATAAAATTCCTCTTTCTATTCGTTTCGAACAGTCGCTATAAATATCGAGTAAATCAGAATCCCTCATCAATATGCGTCATCCTGTACAAGAGACGTTCAACAGATGATGGAACTTAGAAATCATTTATCGCTGTGACCACCAACAAGGCTTCTTAATGGACTTATATAGCATTCTAATCCGGAAAGTTGTTCTGACCACGTGTGACTTCTTCGTGGGATTCAAAGAGATGCCTTTGGCCACGCTTTCAATCCAAATCCCAGATTAGGACTAATGGAGGGGTTTCCCTTTTTTGTCTTAAGGACGAAGTGCCTTTGATGAATGAGCATCAATTGTGTTTCTCGGATATCTATTGATTGAATATAAATGAAAGGAGCTTTCATTAAATGTGAAACAAAATTAAGGGAACTGACGATATAATATGAGTTGGTTTCAATGCAGAAATAATACGACATTTCAAAAGGGAACTTGCGATACAGATTTCAGTTTTAACAACTATCTGAAAACTATTACTATAAAACTAGGACTATTTGAAGAATTTAATACTGATTATAATTTCAACGACAGATATCAATTATGAAGGTTTGATTCTAACCTTTCGATAAAATATCTAATGCCTCTAAGTGTGATTTATACCAAAAGTTTACCCATTATATTCTTAATGACGATAGAGCTATATAATTCCTTTCTAACAAATGTTAGGTAATCCATAGCTTCCTTCGATAGTGCACATTGTCCGCACATATTCCCTGTCCAAGAGGTCGTTTGTTCGCCTTCCATTTCCATCAATTTTTCATTGTGTGACCCATAACCGTCTTACGTGACGTAGGACAGTATGAGCACCATTGCTAAATCGTCACGCAAAACCTTAGTCGATTGACCGGTTGGTGGTGGAATAAAAAACATTTTCTTTCAGAACTTGATAACGCTTAGTGTAAGGATACTTATAAATATAATACACCAAGTTTTTCAGTATATTCTTTGAAGTTTATGAAAACTTTATGATAGGACACAAATTTGAAGCTGTATCAAACAAAAGTACCTCAGTTACACATTGATATGTTTTTATCAATAAATTTACATGATTAAACTGGATATCTTTTAAGTTGAAAATTAAAATAAAAATTTAATCACTTTATAATAACTAAATTGATAGCAAAATTAAAGCTCTTAAAAAGGAGTGTCTAATTTACTTCCTCTGGGTAAATAAAGGACATTTAAAATTCAAAACAAATCGTTTATCATATATTAATTTATATAGAGCATACTGTTCATATTTTAATGTTTTAAGGGATATTTTGGCATTAGAATAAAAAAATACTAATGCTGAAATTACGAAAAATTAGATCAAGATCTGAAGCAAACAAAATACTTCGCCGATCAAATCTTGGGCTCGAAATTTTTCGTACAATTTTAATTCTGTATATTTAGCCATTATATAAAGTTATCATAGCCAGACTAGAGTTTATTTTCATTAAATATTTTTATTTGAAAATAAAATATCAATGCGAAATTTTTAATATGTTTTGTTCAGCGTGGATTAAATTCAAATATTAAGCCACGCGATCGTTACAGTTACTTGCAAGAAAATTGTTATAGTATTCATAAGTTTATTGTGCGCAGAATTTATTTCGCGCTTCACTTCTCTAAATCATAAAAACGCAAGACACCTTTACCCTTCGTCGCGCAATATTATGAAATCCTAGAAAGCATATATGTAATCACAAATAAATATATAAACTGTTTGAAGAAAATACGTAACGGATCATAATCTCCTAGCAACGGATATATCCAGACAATCAGCACACAAACAGTGAGAAAATAGAGCACACAATTCCCTCATTCGCACAAACAGAATGATTTCAGACGCTACTCCATGGCTACGAGAAATAACAATTGGAAACTGGCTCGCATAAAGGCCACATAGGCTTGTTTGAAATCTATCGATAGGATCCGAGTAGGCCAAACACGACTGAAAAGCCACAACTCGAATGTGTACGCTTTATTCCCTTCTGAAGAGCATAGGAATCCGTCACACCTTTCCCCATCCATCGCTGCTCCTTCCTCCCGAAAAAAAATCCTTGGCACTTGGCACCACTTAAACCTCGCCAGCGTATATCGATTCAGCGGTAGCACATCATCATCAATAATTTACCGTTGTGCTCGTAATGACTCATCGTTGAACGAAGCCTTTTGGAATAGGGGAGAGAAGGCTAAAGAGAAAGTGAACATGAAAGCAACAATAAACAAGAAGGTAAATGGTGATGATGAAGCCTAAGAAGATGTACACGGATTCTGGAAGGAATGAAAAGTAAAAACAAGGGGTTTGATATAACGTCACTCATCTAGGAGTTTGGTCGAATAAATGCAGATAGGGTAAATGCTAATTATGACAAACAACGTGATGTATTGTGATACATCTATGGAATAGCCTAAGAAGTTAATTTAGGTCACTGAGAAGATGCTTATGCTTACCTAAATAGTGTATAATTGTGCTTAGAAATTGAAGTTTAAGTCGACTTATTTTTGGTTAAGTAAGCAAAAGATAGTCTAAGCTTAAATAAGTATACTTATCTATATTCTATAGGTAAATGAATCATTCAGGAGATCAAACTTCGGATTTATTTTAGCTATTTTTTATTTAAGTAATGTTTCTTCGAGCGATACATTTCTAATCAAACTTTTTGGATAATCGTTGTCGTAATCGACACTCGACATATTTTCTATATTATACCAACGCTCTCTGAGGATATTATGGGCGAAATATTCCTTCTTCTTCACTCATATGACGCAATAATGTGTTCATACCTTTCATATCAATCTAAGAGTACAAAATTGAACACGGTAATATGAAAATTAATGGAATCGGAGCTATCACCTTAGCAACGGAAGAGGACAGGATGCGCTAGGAAACGGTTGAAATAAATGAAGATCGAAAAGGAAGAGGGGTTTGAAGGACAGAGTTTAGTGCCATCAAACAGCCCTTATCGCCTTGGACGTATTTGGCTTGAGGAGTGTCACATCACAGCCCACGTCGAGAGGGGGGGGATAATGGAGAAGAGGAAGAGCCCTGGGGAAAATTATATATCCCCGTAAAGTAGTAAAATAAGGGGAAAAGATTTTGTGGAAGCTCGAATAAATTGAAAAATTACTTTAGCGAGTTTTTAATAGAAAGCTTCCCTCTACCTTGGCATATTTCTTTTCAGATATACTTTGAAGGTTTTTGAATTTAATGCTTCGTAATATGTGAAGGGTGGTCTAAAAAAGTAAATTCATTAATAAAACAATTTGCAGATGGAGGATACATCCATTACAAGTTCACACAGCGAATAAAAAGCCCAAGGTTCGAGGTTTAACGAGATTTTTATGCTGTACACCAAGACTTTTCTTTACCTTATCTATATAAATGGATTTTATTTCCATTTTTTCAACTTTCTTATTTTAAGTTTGAACAAAAATACGCATTCTTTTAATTTTGCTTAACAATTATTCTTGTTGATGATTATAATCTCATAATGGCTTTATACATTAGTTCCCAGTCTCACAGCGTATCTGTGCATTATCTATTCCTCGTTCCTTATGTTTATGCATTAGAAATGTTGAATGTTTGTATGATAATATGTACATGCATATTGTCAGTTGTAGAATTTTCTATACACTTCATGATAACCTTTAACATTTAGTTGATATAATTCTATAACGAATCCGAAATAGCTTAATTTATATCGTTCGATCGTTAATTTCAGACCGTGGAAAGTCAATTCATCGTTCAACATTCTTTAGTATTCAGGCAATCTAACTACTCTCTGTAAACGTAAAAAAAATCAAAAAGACAATCTTTCAATGACAATTTCATAGCTGAAGGAGATTTCTACGCGTGAAGGTTGTACGATAATTACAATAATTCGGTGTTTATCAGATATACAAAATTATGACTGTATTCACCTTTTTACACACATTTCTCGGACTTTGTTTTTACAACTAACCCTGCAGTGAGCAATAATCACTACAATATTTGAAATTATAAAGACTATGAGATAGGCCATTGTACTGCAGCAGTCAAAAGTCTCAAGATTTGATTAATTAATAAATTTAAGCCAAAAAGATTCATTAAAATTTAGATATAATTGAAACTCATGAATTACATAATTCCTTTTTTTCAGTATCCCAGTTTTGAATTCATTAGAATCGAACCATGACAAGACGAATTTTTTAGACAACCGAGGCTGAATTTCAATATCTTAGATCAATTCTATTCTACTAATACTTACAGCTGGATCCACATTTTCTCTAACATTAACTATTAAAGAAGCAAAACTAGTAAACGCACAATATAATTTCCAATTCTTAACTCTTCACCTAAATTGGAACATTAAATATTTCGAAAAAAATTCTTTAAATTCCCCCCATGAATAATGCTACCACAGAAATCGTAACTTAATAATGCCGCGATCATAAGTTTTCCGTCATCTTTTATCATTCACTTTTCAAGCATAATTTTGACGTCGACAAAAAGCCGAATTACGAATGAGAAGGCATTAGAGACGTAAGACGGTTGATGAAAGCGTCGTTACCTTTTCCCTAAAATTTAAAGATATGGAATGCGATCCGCCTGGAGGCATCGGTGGGCGTGGAATTAGGTGGAGTGGGCGAAGGAAAGAAGCTTTTTCCGAGAGTCACTCTTCGCCGAAAAATGCGAAACCGAGAGAGTGATTCGGATCGAATTCAAGGAGAGAGTGGAAACAAATGCAATTAAATTTATTGCGAGATAATCTCTCTGGATACCGAGTGCAGCGTTGAGGGTTGTCGAAAATAGCTGTGGTGCATTCAATTGTTAGGATTGAATTTTGCACCTGCGATCCGATTTCGCTTCCTTTTTGTTTTTATTAATTAAAAATTCCCATGCTTGCGTAAGTGATGAGCATTACTCTTTGTATCAACGATCATCTCCTTCCTGCGAAATTGTATGTGTAGGGAGAATATACGTACATTTTACATGAAATCTGTGAAGGACTGGTTTCAGATTTAGTGGCCACTTGAGAGAGATCCATATTACAAAGTGAAATCCCGTTACACATTTAACCTATCATTTTACATTAATTTCATCGCAAATACCTTTCAGATATAGAATTAATATCCATTTTTTCGATTGAAAATTACTTTATATCTGAATTTGAATTTCATCGATGTCTGTCGCTTAAATATCTCATGTTTCCTAAAAGAAAATTCTAAGAGTTATATACTGTGGCTTTGTTTATAATTTAATACTAGAACTAACCCGTGAAAAAATCCTGGAAACATTTTTCATTCTACAATAGGTCATATCATGCCCCAATTTATAAACAACACTTGCAAGGAATGCTTATTTTTCTCCATCCACGGTAGTAATTTTAAATTGTCAAAATCGATTTTAATAATCGTTATAAATTACTAATATACTAAGAATTTAATTCATATTATTTTTGAAAATATCGATTAAAAATTAGTGATATAAAAATAATGGGAAATACATTTGGAATAAAATAATAGTGAATCTACAGTAATACTTAATTTTACCCAAATAATTACAAGTGAATTATTAGTTATTTGGTTTAAAGCTAAATATGACCATCTTCCGAATGTCTTAAGCTTCTAAAATAATAATAAAATAATAATATAATAATATTTCCCCAACACTTAATTAGATATGGAATGGATATTTATAGCTGAAATACTATTTCTGAAGAGAACTTGGCACTTCAAGGTAGTTCAAACAATTAATATCGTATTCATCTGACGAATGTGAATTATGAACTCATACTTGGAAAAATCACAGCTTATAAATCTAAGAGACGATTCTTTTGTATTTTAATCCCATTATAAAACTGCAAATGTATCTCAAATGCGCGTTATAAATGAGGATTATATCAAAGGATAATTCGATAAGGGATGATAATTATCCTTGATAAAATTCTATTTCATTAAAATAATTGAATTATTAATTTAATTGTATTAAATTTAGATTCTTTTTGGCAACTCGGCTAAAACTTTTGGTGAAATGATTTCAATGCCTTATTTTATTACTTGAATACAAACACCTAACAAAAAATATCATGAAAGTATGTATACTTTTCTAGATTTAAATTTAAAAGGTTCGAATTGTTCTTCTCATCCAATATACGCATCGGTTTATTCTGTAATACTTTGAGTAATGCACAAACCTGAGCTTAAAAAGTATTACCTTGAAACGAATGATGATCTATTCAAAAAGATAAGAGTAAATCTATTCAGAATGATGGCTTACAGTTAAAATTAGAATTTGAACAATAAAATACAATCGTAGCCTATTTGGTTTCCTTCCTCAAAATTAACGATGCTTAATTAGCAATTAGTAGTCAGTCAATTAACTCTCTAATTGATATTGAAAACGATTCAAGCTTATTCATTCGCTCACGCATTCTCTACAACATGATACTTCCACTAATGTGGAGCATAGCTCTTAAACTCCTATGATGATGAATTTCTATAGGGGAATTTTATTTTGAAAGGCCCAAGAATAGGCAAAGCGAATATTTAGAAAAATATTTTTCTACGAGTGTTTCTCTAAAATGAATTTTAACAGATTAAATGTAAAAACTGGAATAAATATTAATCACCTAAATAGGTATACAATAATATCAGTCTAAAAACTAAGACCGAGATTTCCTTTTTTAATACTTTCTTTTACATACTGAACAGCATTTCAATGAATATGTTAAAAAGTAAACAGTTCTAACTAATAATTATGTTTCTTATCGAATTGCGTGACATAATAAACGAAAATTTTTATCTAGTTATTTAAGGTTAAAACAACTGAAACAACTGCCAATAGAAATTTAAAGAAATTGCGAAATAACAAATTGAGGTTATCAATTGATGCTCAAAACTCAATATTAAAATATTTACTGTTTATTTCGGAGGGTAAAAGGAAAAATGCGTAAATCTTTCCTTCCATTTGAAAAGAGAAAAAAATGTCATTATGTTCTCATTTTAAAAATTCAAATATTTTCTATTACAATGCCGAAGAGAATATTTAGAGTACTGCTTGATACTTTTATCTTGATTTGCTTGATATCTACGTTTATACTAAACAAGCTCACTTAAATTGCTACTTTTGTTAATAACTCTAGTTTTATTCATTTGCCCATGAAACACATGGATCATTAAATCTGAATTTTCTATACTTTCTTGAGATGAAATAAATCACGGCATGGATCTATGATATTATATCCACATTACAAGAGAAGTGTAAAATAAGATGCGTTGTTGAAGTTGAAAGATATTCATATCTGCTTACTATAAAAATAATTAAATAAGCTTATGTCATTTTAGAATATTTAATAAACACTACGCTATTAGAAAACCCGATGTTTTACCACTGAATACATATTTAAATCGAATTTGAAATCAAAATAAATTTTTAATAATGTCGAAAATTCCTACTTCTCTTCTTTTTTAATGTAATTACAGTGAATGTATTTTGTGAGACGTAAGAGAAATCCTCAAATTAGTCAAAATTATTAGAAAGAGACACTATAAGAAACCTATTCAAGGAGAAAATTTGTGCTCCGATATTTCCAATCGTAAGGAGAACAAATATAGATTAATTAATCCTTTGAACGATTGATGATTTGAAAATGATTTTATCTGAGCTCTCACAAGAATTTTTGAATCTAAAATCAGAAATATTAGTTTTTGGAGAATAAAGTTTTCATGATACCTTATTTTGGTATACAACAAATACCATCCTTTACATGAAACATTACAGAAGGTCGATTACCTAATTTGCTTCGTTCACTTTTCACCACGAAAGTTATTGTTACATCCCAAGGAATGAACTTCATTTTATGTATAAATACTCATTTCCTGGAGATTTTGATAAAAACTTAAATGTATTTTGCCTGATATATTTTCTGAATAAACATTAGCAGCTCTAAAAAACGACATTTCGAAGAATAAAATAATATAAATTGAGTTTAATTCATTTAAAAGCATAGACAAAAACTATTCGTTTTGAACGACGACAAACATATACTTAAATGCCCCATGTCTCATTTACCATAAATAAAACCGAAAATGAATAAACTGTGATAGAGTTATACGTCTGTGAAGAATAATATCATTTCCATATTAACGAAAAGGGTCACGTTTAATAATTATCAAAAGGATCGTTTCTCCTGTTCAAAAGTAAAAATATCTAAATTGAAACGATTTTCAATTTTCTAACTCATTTTTTCCCAAACATCCATTTTCTTTGTTCATTCACTACTTATTATCATTTATTCCATATCGTGAGTGATATACGCCCACATAACATAAAAAACATAACTAGAAGAAAACGACAAAACACAAAAGATGAATTATTATTTCATAAAACTTCAATTTAAATGTCAATGCATTGAAATATTTCCTATTACTAACAAATGAAGCCCATAAATACCTTCGTAGAGAAACTTCGTCGATATCAAACTTATCAAAGAGCAGTAAAAAATTAATGAAGTATGGTTATATTTAATACTCATAACTCGGGAAAAATGTAGAGAATGAGAGGTTAAATTAAAACTACGATATTCCTATTGAACGTGATAATATGGTTTCAAAAGAGCAAGTCGCATGATTGTCCTCGCAGCGTGGAGACGGACCGCGACTGACGGACACATCGCCGCTCCGTCACCGGTGATGCGCCCGCAATCCTTCTGAAGCGCGTGACGAAGGAAATCACAGCGGTGCACATAATCAGGAAAAAATACCCATACTTCTCATGCTATGTTACTTCTTGATTCTTTTCTTCGTGAAATCATTTTTGATTGGCTCATAAAACAGAACTCTCACAACTGAATTTCTAAAAGAAGTATTCTTCATTCAAAGTGTCTCGCTAGATTTTATGAATTTCTACTTTGCAAATTCGCAAATAATACAAATGACTGAATCAGGAAAAAAATTACTCAATAGTGTGCTAAAACGTAGATTGGATTTTTCTACACGTCTATGTAAACGTCTACATTACAAAGAATTTCGCTTGCTATAACTATTCCAACTTCATTTCACAATTCAAATTTCACGACATTATCATCTCTATAGAATCTCATAGACCATTAAAATGCAAGCGATCCGTGAAACGTGAATAATATCTATATTTTTTAAAAACTTTTGTCGACATTGATGTCTATATTTTACTTCACAATTCCTACAGATATTTATTGCTCGAAGAAGTTCGTAAATTAATGTTTTCAGTATAATTACTTTCAATGATTTCAAGTAAATACATATGGTTGAAAACATACATCTAAACCTAATAAATACAGCGAAAATATTAAAATATTTCCCAACCCACTAAGTAATTATCAATGTAAATGTTTTGTTTAGGTAGATAGATATAGATAGATAGCCGCTTATAAAAACCGTATAAAATGAAAGAATTATACTGGAAATTAACCTAAAAGATTTATATATTCGTTTGCTTGATAAAGAAATAAATGCAAATAAGTATTATATGTATCATATATTTTTTACATAAAAGTTTAAGTAAACTATTAATTTTCCACAATCTCCTTATTAATGAAAAAAATTACTTTAACATAAAATATACAGTTAGCTGATTAATATTAATCGTTTTGGAAAATGTGTAGCAATCTTTAGTTTGATATATAATAATAGATAAGAATTAAAATTATTATTTTTCAAAAAACAATATTGATTGTATCATTGATAATACTATTCAGTAATAATATATTTCATCGATAATATTGAATGCATCTAATTTAAAATCACCTCCACGAAATTTGAGTTACAGCCAACATCGATATGGAATAAATCATCCGTTTTTAATTTCTCGTTCCTTGTTTGTACTACAAGGGAAAACTACAAGTCATTATAGAATGAAATGAATCTTCGCTGTGATCTTTAAGTTCTTAGGAACATGATTTCGAGCAAAATTTGATCAACGAGCGAGTTTTCAAGCAAAAATTGTAGAGAAAAAAGTGAGCGATGTAAGCCTAAAATTAGCCATCATTATCTTGACTTCGACATGAGCGTACAGAGAGAGATTATAAGGAATGATCTAGAGAGATGATTAGCATGAGAAAGGGAAGAAGACCAACTCTTGTCACGTGACGTAGTACGCACTTCCGTTACTAATGGAGACGACGGATCTTTTCTGTCCTTAACAATGGTTCCCAACGAGCTCCCATTGGCTCCCGAGTATCGAGTTCTCTGTATGCGAATCTCGAAATAAGGCCACGACAGATATTTATGGCTTCGAAGGAGACTCGAGTTATGCTTCACAATGACTAATGCGCCAGATTTGTGAAGAACACAAGAATCCTTGCGCGTTAAAATTTCAGACGTCTTTTGGAAAAAATACTAGAGCTTTTCCAATTTATGGAGGTCATTTGTTATTCCGTTCGCACCTAAACTTTCGGTGCCAACATCCACAAATTAGGTATCAGCAGTTTAACCAAAGCATAAGGTAAGCGAACGTCTGCACTGAATTAATCTGCATTATCCTAATTTTATTAGAAAAGAACTACAATGATGTAACATCAAAGGAGGTTCTCCATAATAAAAAGCGACTGTTTTAAAGTCATGATAAAATAGAATTAGACTTTAGGCATTTGGAAACTCTTGCAGTTTATTATTCAGACTCTTATCTCTTTTATTCATATATTATTTTTTAAATTTTAATTCCGAAATCACTCTGTATCTTAAATGAAAATATAATTGAAATTAAGATATAATTTAAAATGTTTCCAATATTGATGAGTATATTTCAAAGACGTTTTTGATTAGTATTTTTCCATAAAGAATATGATAATTTTACGATATTGGAAGTAAACTTTACTAATATCTTGGATTTAATTACATTTTAACAAAAGTCTTTCTTCATCCAGAGTCTGCAAATTATGTAGTAAGGAAGTGAAGGATAATATCTGCATCTCTATAGCTAAACAATTATTTATCGTTATTGTGTTAAACTTCATTCATTATAGCAGTTTTGTTTCCAACATTCCCTATGCTTGTACTTTTAGTATATGATTTGAGCCATTCTCATTTTAATATATTGCATTACTATATTTCTTAATGTATTATAGAAGAGTTCTTGCAAAGTATTTTAGAGGATATTAGAAAGGAATATCGTTCTAAAATAATGATTTGATATCGGTACTTACGTAGCAAATAGAAAAGAAATAATAGATCAGAAAATATAATGATAATATTTTATTGTATATTAACATATATAAAATTGCGAAACGTTTGATTGCGTTGACTAAAATTTTTGGTAATCCAGAAAATAATAATAATTGTTATACACCCAACATTTATAGTATTTGAGTAATGAAAGATATTTAATATTAAATGAGAGGGATCTTTGAAAATCCTTGATATCGGAAACTGAGGGAATATAACACTTAGATTATAAAATCTTCTAGAGGGAAGATTTTATAATCTAAATGTTATATTTATACCAATGGTTCTATTATTCCGTAATCATCCAACAAACATGTAAGGGAACTTTATACCTGTAAAGTTTTGAGTGAAATAAGTAAATTGAAATTTAAAGAAGAAAATGCTGACAATTTTGAACAAACATTAAATGCATTTTTATTCCATAGATTATTTTCCTCATTCTTCTCCTAAACTGGATGTCATTTAAATTATTTTTATTTTTCTCATATAAAACTGAAATATCATCGAAACAATTGTAAAATACATGAATATACTGTGTCCTATGAAATATTCTTCTCATTCCAAGATATGTCATAATTTTTATGTACCTAAACTCCTTCAAATATTTTCCTCCTTCGCCTCCGAAAATGTTGATAATAAAGCATCATCTTTTAATCATAGTTCAAGCAATTTTGTGCAACAAATCTAGAGAAATGATGGAGCAAAATAAATTTTAATGAACGAATAAAATAAGATGGGATGTTATGTGTTTCAGGTAAATATTTTATTCAACCAATTTGATTCTAAATAGTATCCTTAATATCTGAAATATATGTTTCTATGAAAGTTGCTATAAAGTTTTAGTAAGTTAATTTGAGTAGGTATATTGAAATGGAATTTCTTATTAATAATACATCAGATGCTTTTCCCGCAATATAATACGGCACAAATTGATAAGAGACAAAATCTTACAAAAACATCAAAAACAAAAAGGTTTATCGTTAACGCAATAAACTATTTCATACTATGTAATTCCACTAGACCTCATTCGATCAGTTTGCTTTGATTAGAGGTAATTTCTCATACTTGTAAGAATAAGAAAAAATATTAAAATTTGTTCATTTTGACTTCTATGCTGTTGAAGAACACAATGATTAAAAACGCCTATCAAACATACCTGTTTTCATATAGTAAAACTATTAAGATACGTATTGAATTACCTTGACTAATTGCTTGATTTTGTTCATGCACAAGTTATCTAGCTGCTTGCCAATCGAATTATATTGCAGAAAATTCATTACTAGTAGACTATTTAGATATCGAATAACATAAGGTCAGATAAATTGCCACAAAGGTTGGCGGAATCTGACGAAAACTTAAGAACAAAATCTTAGAAAAGAAAAATAAAATAAATAAAGAAAATACTTCCTGTAAAATTATTCAAGCTCACATCCACTTACGATGAAATTCAACATTAGCGTACGCATACACTTGCATACTTAATAAAGAAAATATTCAACCGATATTACCTTAAAAAACTACGGGATCGACCTCCTTTTAAAACAGTAAAAGGAATTAATAAGATGTTAATGAAAAATCTAAAATATTTATGATGTATCAGTATCATTCCAATCTTTCAAGACGTTTCTTTGGAAAGATTTTTCCAGTGCAGTTATTAGATTATTCCATTCAGAAGCCACGCCCACGAAATCAACGTAAATGGCAATTTCGCATGCATTAAAAGTAATGCCCTATAATCGCGAACTCAGATTCGCACATCGAATCCGCGGAGAATGCATATTCGCTTCATTGAGTCAACCTCCCGAACAACCAAATTCAACCGATTTTCAAAGGACGTATGGGATTAATTACTTTAATTCGCCATCGGTTAATGTTACTTTTAGGGTTCTTGACGCTCATTACCGTCGTGAATTTTGGATACGATAACTAGATGCAACGCTAGACCTTCACCGATTAATGAAAGCGGTTAATTCGTCTAAATGCACCTCTCACAGATTCCACGGCGTCATGTGTACCAGTAGTTAACGCGATATTTGAAGTAAATGCTAGGGGTGTGTAACGAATTCTCGGACGCCATCATATATAGAGCAGCCGCCATAGCGGTCAAGTGGGAGATGAGATGGAAATTCGTCCATGAATCCAGAGTGTGTTTCCTGGTATTTATCAAAACTGCATGAGTGCGTTAATGCTGAATTGCACCAATGTTGTTCTGGATGTAGCATATTCCAGTCAAAGTAAATCATAGATTCTTCTCTGGTTTGGAATTACGATGTCGAACACGAAATCGCTGCGAACTCATTCTTGGCTACTCATCATAAATTAATTAGGAGGAATACAATATCTTATGTTTATGTATATATTTTTATACAATTTCAGTTATCTGTAATATTATTGTGGATTATTTCCAGGATAACTAAGGAAAGTTCTTTTAAAATCTTACTCTTAAAAATCCCTTAATACTATAAACAAGTTGGTGTCTGAAGATGATTTTCAATAAATTATGCGACTTTTGAGTTTATAGCACTGTTAAAAAGAAAGATACCCTGAATCAAGCAGGTCAGTCCCTTTAGGATTATTTTAAAACTAACGTGGAATAACACTTCAACAATTACATAAATGATTAAAAAATTAAATAGGAATAATACAACGCTGGCAAATATTAAATGTCGAATCATTAAACATTATTATGTCGTGTATTTTTTAAATTTCCCTTGGAAAACGACACGAGTCGAGTATCATCAGAGACTGATGTTTGTAAAATATTGAAATTAACTATTTAAAATATTTTCCCAAGATTTTACCCAATTTTTAAAAATCAAATTACCATCATTAAATCGAATATATTTTGGATAAATAGAAAAATGCATTCTGATGTAGAATATTATGATGATATAAGTAAAATTAGCTTTCATTTACTCGTTCATATTGTGAGCATTTACCTAGCAAAAAATTTCTTGAGCACAAACTTTGATAATATGGTATAATATTCAAAATAAATAGAATGATTACCTTTGAATCAAAGTGAGTGATGTACATCGAGATGCGTTGGTAAAATTTTCTGAGTGGTTTTTTAAAATCTATTTAATCGTTCCAGCCCTCAACACCTTTACTAAATTAATGATTAAAATTCAGAGTATCCACCTTCCTGAAGGAAATTTATTAATATTCAATGTATATTTAACATACTCTACTTAGTAAAGCATAGTTTAATATGAAACCTCTATTTAATGGCAGCCGCAGTACAGAAAATGGAAGCAGTAATACGTCGCTAACCCATATCTGGCTTCAGAGAAATATGAATTACACCATCGCTACAAAATCACATTTCTTTCTTACTCTCAAGTCAACTCGTACCATCTTCATTACACACATGTAATTAGCATCGTTCTACGGCATCGAAAACTCTGTATTTCCGATCTGAATATTAAATTTTCGATAAAATCACAGCCCTTTTTCGTAACCAAATTACACCGTCTCCTCTTTTGATCAAATATTCCTTCATAAAATATTCCACAACGCGCTTCTTTCCTAACGTTTATCCTATCGTAGCAGAATTTTTGCCTTATCGAAACTTTTGCATGGTAATCAGATATGATTGGAAATGTTTCTTTCAGGACTTAATAATAATATTAACGATTGGCAAAGGGGCGAGCGATCAAATTCCATGCTCGTCTACTATATAACTTACATTTCGAAGATTATCTGAATGATATGCGGAGATTAATAAAGCGATGAATAATTTGCGAACCGTTTAATTGAGATGCTGAGCACAAGATACAGTCATTTGGCAAAATACTTCCCAATTCGGTCATTAAAATATTTAGGCCGCCGATATCTAGCTTAGTTAATCCGCTTCGATTCCGGGTAATAAATTATTTCTCGAAAGTCAAATCGCTCTGGAAATTAAATTTGATCGTTTAATGCTACGATTTAAATGCGAGGAATTTGATTTGGACGCTGATGTTGAGTTAATGAAGTCGCATTGAAAAAAACGGAGGTATTTTAGTTTTATGGCGATTAAATCAACCGTTTGGCTATATTTCAAAATCGAATTATCAGATCCCTCGTCTTTGCGAATTCCAAAGAGACTTTCATTTGCTGTAAAAACTCTCGTATGCACATCACTCAGTTGATAAAAGGATATAACTAAGATTTTTGTACGCATAAGTAGGAATGTATGTATATTTCAACGCCGATATGTCCATCTCTACCTATTGACACTTTTTATTTGATAAGTTGTGTATTAGTTTACTAAACGTTAGTAAACTATTAGTTTTAGTTTAGTTTATTAATGTGAACCTGAAATTTAATTCTATATTAATCTAATCCGTGTATTTAAAATACTAATCAGCAAAAAGTATATCGAACAGTAAAAATCATTCTGCTTTTCCATATGTTGGAACAACAAAGTTCCAGAAAGCTATGAAATATGGAAATTGATAGTGGCATATTTTGAGCGGAATAAACCTAAAACTCCTCTTCCATAGATACAAAACCTCATCCATTCATATCTTTGACGAATAAAGTTAAATTTAGTCCATGAAAATTGAAAAGAAAAATGAATGATATACATACACGCGATAAATATATGTAGACAACATATTATTTGCTGATCAATAATAAAATTGACACCTCCCCTTTTAAAAACTGTAGTTAAATATTAAGCAGTCAATTTAGATTCTTTGGATAAATTTTCGCAGATGAACATTTTAATTCGAACTAACAAAGAAAGTTCAAGATGGCGAATATGTATGATAAAATTGTTGAAAATTAAGATAATTAAGATAATTTGAAGCGGAAAACTACACTATATTGTTCTTCAATAAACTTTTAGCATTCATTAGGAATAAAGGCGTAAAGTATGAAAAACTGCACAACAGCATAAGCATCATTATGAAGTACTTCTAAACTGGCAGATTTCATAATAGAATTCTAAATATTTTACGAGCAGTTAAGATACTTAAAATATGTGAAAATATACATGCAATAGTGCAGTTCGGATGTAAACTGATTAAAAATATCATTATAATTCAGAAGAGAAGAAACTTTGAAGATAGTGGAATTAAACAAGAAAATCGTTACATTAGAGTAGATTAACAAAGGAATCTAAGAAAATCTTAGCTAATAAAAGCATCAAATTCAAAAAAAGATTTTTCTTAGAATCGGTTCAGGAATAGCAATAAAAACTATTCTTATCACTCATCTTTCTGATGGAAGACAAATATATTATTGCGTTCTAACGATTGAGATCAGAAATAATAGAGGAGTTGTTTCCTGCGTTCAAAGTGATAAATTCATTCGAATACATCAAATTTAAGGTAAATTTATTATTATTGTATTCCACATTTACCAAAATTCCTTTATTTCCGGTAATGAGTAAAAATACTTTTTTATAAGTTTTGGAAACTAGCAATTATATTATACGGCTATGATTCACATACTCAAAAAAATAATAAATATCTCTCTGCTCATAAATTTTAACTGATCCATCCATTTGCTATCAAACTGATTTACTGAGCTAACTATTTGTATCATTTTAAGTATAATGCTTAGTATAAATATCCTTGGATTTTACATTCAAAGAAGTTTCAAGAACAAGAGGAACAACAATTATTCAAGCACATACTTAAGATTCCTTGGTATCATTCTATCGAATTATTTACTCTCACAAAATTAAGCACATAACATCTAGAAGAACAATATACTAATTAAGGCTCTTTACACGAAAACCTTTATGGAATTAAACATAAAAATTCCAACCGAAGTCTAAGACAAAATTTTCCTTTTAAAATGTGTAAAATCAACTTTTTTAAATTTAGCCACACCTTTACTCTCTTAAAAGAAGTAACGGCTTTTAAAAATAAAAATCAACCTTGAGATTAGTATAAAATGTAAGAATAAACGCTAAATATTTTTTCGGTGTGAATCCGCAAAGGAAAATTCGGAGAACTGAACCAGGAAAATACTCTTCAAAAGCATTCCTCAATTTTATCTCTACTGAAGCTTTTGCGATTCTTTCTAAGTGTATTCTTGGACTTCAAATAACTCGGACTTTTTATGAGAATAGGAACAAGGAAAAATAGATGGAATCCTTGTATTTTCGAACCGATGAGTACTGAATTGCTATTTATTCATACGTTTAATGTCCAATTAGTGATTCACATAAATAAAATTTCTATTTCGACATCTTCGGCGTTCCCAAGACAACGAGAAAGTTTAGAGGAATGGAATTATCTAAATTATCATCCCCGTTTTGACCATCAACCGTTAAAATATAAATCTAAACGACACCATCATAATTAATCCAATTATTTTTATTGGTAAATGAATTATATGAAATGGAGGTGTATGTATGCATTCCAAAATTACCATTAAGGAATTTAGTTACATTTGATGAGTTGACAAAATACTCATCTGATTATAGGCTGTGGCCTCTGCCAGTAAACATACAGATTTAGAATAAATTTTTCAAAATAATTTTGAAGAATAAGTATGTTTATGTACTCGTAAGTATGGAGATAATTTATGCTTCAGCATCACGTGAAGATTTGATCAATTAGAATCCATTTAACAGAGGAGTAAACTTGCTCTGACATACATTGGAAGAGTATTAAAAATTTAGTATTGAATTATTTTGAGGTAGAAAAATATCACTTTGACGGTTAATAGTACTTTATCGACTATTAAGTCGAAAGAATTGTACTATTGAGTGAAATATTCCAACAAATATCTCATAGATCTTCGTAGAATAGAATTTTGGAAAAATAAATATATTTTACGGTTTCCTTTCGTCAAAATATTATATGACTGATAAGTATCAAGGCAAGCAATTTTCATGTATAAAGGCTACATTTAATATGATTGTTAGATGATTGCACAACGGTTAAAATTTAGGGGATTAGTATCTAAAACACCTAACGAATCTCTGCTTTAAAATAGCGTTCACTATACTCTCAAAAATTCGATAATATTTCCAAATTAATGTAAATAAATCATACAAAACTTTTACATCTTTGTATCGTTTAGCCAAAAATAAATGTCACTCAACTTGTTATTTAGAATACTACGGCATTCGTGGAAATGAATTCATCATCAATATTCGGAGTGAGACTACAATTCGTAATTAATGTATTATTAGTTTAAACTTTACTCGATATCTTTCATTCTAAAGCGTGTGTCAAATTGTATACGTTAAACAAGGCTGCAAATAGCTATTAATAGAGCCTGAATCCAATAAAGCAGTATTTGTGAACGAGTGCTGCATTTAGTGCAAAATCTCATTAGCAACCATTCTGATCGAAGTAAACGAGCGTTTTTGGGCCCACTAAATAGGAAAATGTTCGACATTAAATTGTAAATAAATGATATTATAAAGATGCCAACGAGGTTAAACGAAGGGTGAAACACCTCTCACGTTGTACATGAGACTCAAACATGGCGTATCCATTTGTCCACTTCCAGAAACAAATTTTGTTTTAAAATTAATAGTTATAAACGTATCTATATTAACTGTCTCGGATTCTGATTCTGACGTTTTACATTATGATTATCAGAAAAATGAATTCCTAAAACAATTCTCCTTTGTAAAATTTCTCTCCTGTCCACGCCTCTACCTCAGTCGGTTAATACTATCTGAATGAAGTACAATTGTATCTTGAAATATTTATTGAAGAGTTCACAAAGAATATCATCCACACCCATATTAATTTATTTATTTCATTCTTTAAAATTTAATTAGCGATTAATTTCAAAATTTATGATAATAAACATATACCGAAAACATTCCTCCAAAACTGGCCACTACAAAAACTATACTCATTAAAATATATTCTCTCCAAAACAATCTATTCAATCTTTCAATTCAAAAATTCAATTGTTCTTATGATTATAAACACTCGGTAACACTTTTCTTATTTATTTTGCAGATATATAAACCGCTATATAACCGTATATCTAAGACATAGCTCGTCATAACATCACATGGACTCTATTCAAAGGTCCAATAAGAATTGTCTTAGGAAGCTTACAGGGAAATCTAACCATTAAAAAAACTGTTCCTAAAAAATTCCCTAACGTTTAGCTATTGCTATGGAACCACAGCGTGCATCAAAAACTTTTATTTATTATTATTAAAACTCAATTAACTAATTTAATTCTTTTAGAAAAACTTTCGAAAAAGAAATCGTAGGTTCTAGGTATGCTCTTTCATTGACCCTAATATTACAAGCGAAAAAAATTTATGTAAACTAACGTTCACGCAGAATGGAATGAATGACAAAACTACTAATACACTACAGATAACTTTCATGTTCATGGAAATGAACTAAAACGTGTGAAACTGGTAGATGATTAATTATCTAAATCTCATACACCTTTCACTTGGAGAATATTTATGAAAGAGACATAAAAAGATAAATCCAAAAGGAATAAGATGCTAAAAGGTTTGAATATCGCAGAACTACAATCGTGTCACTACCTAGGCTACAACTTTCACTAGTCTTTGAACGTCTGCATACTGACATTACTCCAAATGCTACGGAAAGGCAACATGTGGTGTTCCCGATGTATATATCTCCCTTTACAACACAAAAGCTGCTTGATTCCGACCGACTTCCGTAAGCCACCCGGAGCGGAAGATCGGCCCCATTTGACGCCCTCCACTCACCAAAGCCCTGCCGGTGCGACAGTCCGCAGTTCGGCTGGAACGTAGCCCGACTGGGAGGAAAACAGTTCCTTGCCGTCCTCCACAACTCTTCCGTCAACAAGGCTCCCTTCTGCCGCAGATGTCTCCCGCAACAGCCCTACCACCAGACACCGCTGTGCGAGGGCAACACGCGGGCTCACAGGCGCACTTTACTCCGTCACCGGGGAGACCACGTGGCGTCAAACGAAGTCCGCACCTTCCGGTGGATCACAACGTGGTTAGTCCGACACGTGCTCGGGGAAAAGAGCGTGAAATGGCGCGCTGTCCGGGGTCCAGAAGCACGCCCTCTCTCAAGAGACCAGAAGCGGGGGGAGGGACCACACCTCCCCAACGGATCCTCCAAACTCCCTCTTTCTCCGCGAGCCCACAAAAAGTCCTTCCACCCCCGACGACAGTAAACGAGATAATAATCGCTTTCGTGCGAAGAGATGATCCCCCCAATCTGCGCAGATCACACAGATTGAATTACGCGCCGGAGTTAAAGCGAGGCGAGGGGGGAAAGAGGTGCTGGAAGGGGTGGGGGTTTTAAAGCGAAGGGATGGGAGGGGGGTTGGGGGAGTGGGGGGCGGGGAGGCGGGAGGGGGTGGGGCGGAGGTGTGGGGGAGGTAAAAATGACGGCGAGCCAATGGGGTTTCGTAGCGTGAGGAAAGCGAGACGAATACCGAAGTGGAGGGGGTTGAAGGGATGTACATGGAGGATCTGAATTCGGGAGCAGCGAAAGAGGCTGGTGGAGGAGGCTTGATACGTCGGGCTCCTTCGGGGGAGGGGGTGGAGGGACATCTGGACCCGTATCCCGAAGAGGGGATCGCGTCTGGGGGTGTGAATCTCTCGATGGGGAGGGCAGTTTGATGGCGTGCAGTGGTTGTCTGTCATAAAGGGCGTTGAAGGCACTGTCCGAAGGGGTTAACTCTTTCCCCGCTTAGGTCATCTGTTGGATTCCCCACGCATTCCTTCGCCGCTGTCCATTCGCGTAGCTGTCTTTCCGATAGCTTACCGATGATGGTGTCTCGAAATGTTGTCTTAAGAAGTCGTGGCTCTATGGTGATGTATCTATATGCTGCCGATTACATTACATTTTTACATTCTTATTCTAGAGAAGACTAAGTAAATACAAACTGTTGCCTTCATTAACGATTGCATCCTTGTAACAGAAGTATAAGAACTAGAAGTTCAGACACATTATTTGCAATTTCGGAATTTTCGCTTGACAGTAAAATTATTTTGCAAACAAAAAATTTTTCTTTTTCAAAAGTTCTATATTATTTAAAAGTTCTACATACGTTTTGTACAATTTATCTTTAAAATACGTTTTATACTTTATTGGGAACTGGAATTGATCTTTCGACTACAATCAGAGAAACTATAGCGTAAGTTAAACTTTCAATGCATATGAATCGTACGGTTTGCGGAAGCAGTTGTCCCATCAACGTCTACCCAAACACCCATCGAGGCGTACGATGCAGTACAATCCCTTTCTTCTAATCAGAGCAGCTTGTGCATTTTCTCTAACTTAAAATTTCTCTTCCATTATGTAATGGTAAGACAATATGAGAAGTTTATTATTAATTGTTCTTAAAATACTATTCGTCGATTTAAACGCTGCAAAAAACTATCCACATGACGTTCCTGCTTTTTAAAGCAGTATGTAATGAAGTGGAAATATTAATTATTCTTGGTTTAAATTCCCTTATGGATACTTTAATTTCAATATTCAAATCCTCAACATACCCCTTCGAAAAGATTCTCTTAAATCACCTTCTAATGAGCTAAGAGCATAAAAACTGCAGAAAATTGCACAATATTTAATAAATAATAATAATATTGTATTAGTATTTTACGAATATATGTATAAAATAATGAGTAATAAAATGAATGAATATTGAAAAATTCTAATAATTTTAAACAATTACCATAAAATGGTTATTCTGACCACTTTTTCGTTATGCAGTTTAAATGTCTAGAAAAATTAAGTTTGATTCAATGATTTCTAACACTGGTATTGCAACCTAAGGAACCTTCCTTTGAAAGAAAGATCGTTCAATTTGTCTTCTTTCAAATTTATGTCAATATTGAAAAATATAAGTGCCAACTCAGAAAGAAAATGGATTCTGGCTTCGTGAAGTCTCAGCTTAAAAACAAGTTCACATATCGGAAAAAACTAAAATTATATCTGTGATTTGTACAATATAGATAGTGATTCATAGATAAAAGAATTCGTGGTATTCTTATTGATATGTATTACTCTCATTCAATAGCCGCTATTTCGTTCCTCGATGGATCAAAATAGAACGCTTTTGTAGATGGATGAATAAAAATTGATTGAATCCATTGGAGATACTCTTTGTTTGTAATTTACGTCATCCAATACGATATCGTTATTTTATCAACTGTATCTGCGGAACTAGAAATTTCAACTCATTGCAATAGAATTGAAAAATTCTTTCCGGAATATATTCAATATTTCGCGAGCACGAAACAGAAATTTAAGCAAACAGAAGTCAGTGCTAAAACTATGGGATCTATATATTTGGTTACGGTAATTCCACGAAATGATGAAAGAACATAAATTCATGGCTGTGTAAAATGAATAGAAGAGATATGCCATTCTAAAATATTCGCAACGAAATTAAAAACCATTTGTTTTAAGAATCGTAATCCAAAATATACTTCATTTCAGTAAACAAGTAAAAATCAGACTTAAAAATAGCTCGATAGCCGGAGCAATCTCCTCTCATAATTAATTTGCTTTGATTTAAAGCACTATCCAAATAATTTCGCATATTCTCGGAGATAATTGAGTTACTCTCCTGAACTGCCAATCAACATCGAGAACGATGGAATTGTGGCAATGAAATGTTTCTTGAAAATATAAACGTAATCAGAACATTGCATGCAATAGTTTTAGTACGAAAAAATACGTTCTAATTTTATACATCTTCATGGTAAAACATTCAGTTTCGAAACAATAATTTTCTGATATTGAAAATGCATGGCTGATAACGGAGATGAAACAATAAGCATAAAATCAAGATGGGAATGTAAACATTTTCCTCATTAAAAGCATCGTTATGTAAAAGCACACTCATCACTATGGTAACTAATTATCTTATTTTGTAATATTATTTTTTGTTTCGATTTTGAAGATCTAATTGAACCAAAGGAATTTTCATTCAGAAACACTGTCTCATGAAATTCAAGTGTATATTTTAAAAATAGGGAGCTATATGTATTTTATAAGCACTAATAAATAAGGGAATTAGAACAGAGAGCTAAACTGTATTATAAAAGAATATATGAATAACTTATATAGATAAGCTACTAACTATACAAGGGTTAATTGGTACTTAGTACATATGCGCAGGGATATTTCGTAATTATCAAGATACTGCTGTATATATTTCAACTAAAATAAAAACCGTAATTTCATTGATTACTAAAAAACAAATATAAATATAATCTTCGATTTGAATTTCTATTCAGTAAAGTAGTAGCGATACTTCTCGAAAATATTTCGTCGAACTTATCATAACTATTTTTTTTACATTACTATTATAGCTACGCTTTCCGCCATATTAGTTTATTGCAATAATTTATTACGAAAGACCACACAACCGTCCACTTTCTTAACAATTACAGTGTGATTCGAAACTTAACGACAGTGGGTGACAATCATCCAGACCCTGAGAGGAAAATTTCCTCCTCAGCCAGGATTTGAACCCGGAAAATTAGCATGCCACTCATTCCGCCAACGAGGCCGAAACAAAAACAAAATAATAAGAGAATCATGATGCCGAACAAGTAAAACGTATGTGTTTCTATGTATATATATATATATATATATATATATATATATATATATATATAGAAACTATAAATCAGCTCATCACATCTTTATCTACAAAAATATCCCAAATAGAATCCGAAATTAATAGATCCTACCCCACCCTTTCTTACTTAACGATTTGATGTATTTCTAGCTTCCTTATCGATTGCGAAAATGTTATTGTACATAATTTAATTTTTAAGTATTTATTTATTTTAAAAATACAAATTTGTAATTTCATATTTAATACAAATTTAAAAGAAGAAGCACTAATGTGATATTTATTAAAAGGAATTTGTAGGACGATCTGCAAAATAAAATAAAGGCGAATAAAAACCGAAAAATGTATTTTATTCGCGGAAATCTGTGAAGTTTGCGCACCCAATTTTTACTCCCTCGCCGAAATTGTGCTCAATCATACAACGTGCAAATCGCCCATTAGCTTTTTATCAGGGGTCTGCGACGTATGAATTTTTCGTTTGGATGTGTCCTCTCGTAAAGCGACCAATCGTCGGATGTGGTGGATACGAAATCATTTATTATGGTCTCTCTTTTTTTATCACAGCGTTCATGGCCAATTTCTCCTATTGTCAGTATTTGAAAAACACAGATCAGCAGACGCGAGTGCCGTGTTTACATCCCGACGAGGTAAGCAAATTAGGCGCAATTTACTGCGCCAAAAATATATGAAAGTTAGAATTTAGGATGGAGAGGCATTTTTGAACATTTATAGAAGCGTCAAAATATCCATAGAATGAAAGTTGAGAGCATAAACTGATGGCCAAAATTTCATTTAAATATTTCTGTAAACGATTCATTCATAATCACAGAATATGTTTCTTAATCAGAAGAAATAATACATTCCATTTCAATAACACCAGAGATTTACAGAGAGAACATTCATGAAACTTAAAGTGGTAAGATTGAAATTACAATATCAATAGCATCAGTATTAGTAGTATTGTTCTATATTAGTTGAATTATCAATCATAATTAAATATAATAAGAATTCAATATTAGTAATATGAGTTTAATAGGACTATCATCAGTTATGAAGGTACATATAGACGTAGTTCTTTTATTGCATATGAGAATTAATGTGAATATTTCCATAAGAAGAAAATGAAAAATAAGAAATTAAGTCTTAAGAATTACTCCGGAAATGAAAGGGAACATAAAATGACACTTTTATGATATAAATAAAAAATAAGATTATTTACGAAATTAAATTGTATAGTATCAATAAAAATTACAAATAATAGAACGACCGAGCTAAGTCTTAAATAACAGCACAAGATTCTTTTTTTGTTATCTAATCAGTTACATTCGCTTATTTTCTTGAGAAGGTTAATTTGAACTTGTAGTTACATTTTGTTTTTCATAATATTAATTGTACTTGTTGTTTATTGAAGATACATCTATTACACAATTTATTGTACAAAAGGATTTTATATATTGAAGAACAGTTTTTGTGCTAATATTTGTTCACTGTATTCGCTATTGATAACAATTTGGATCCTTAAATGAATTTCATTCGTTCCAAATAGATATATTGCATCTGATGTTCCCTAATGCACTCGTCTCCATCAATTGAGTAAATGACGCACTCTATTCCATTCCTTTTGGCATTAATTCTGTTCCCAATCATTTGTCATTTTTTCATATCGGTATTCTTAACTTACGTCCGATTTTTGCATCAATTTCCATTCATTTTTGCAGATGCGTTGATTTGCGAATTTCCATCTCAATAAATACTAAGTGCTAAAAAGAGCCTAATGCAGGTTTCGCGGAATTCGTAAAATACATATTTTGTTTGTCTCTGCAAGAATATATAACACGCAAAATTCACAAGTCAAGTGAAAAATTGAGTACCGCCCATGGGGATGAGAACTGTACTGAAATCGAATGTAATTTTTATTTCTCGGTATTTTAGAAGGAATGGAAAATATCACATGAAAAGAATAAAAAGGAGATGTAGAAAGATTAAAATGGGAATTAACATTTAAAAATGTAAGCAACAGATATTATCACAGTTTTGTTTTAACACAGCTTAATTACTTAACGCCCATATATTATTCTTAACACCTGAATGTTTTTTGTTCATATTTTGATTATGTTTACATGATAACGGGTTCCCGGTTAGAAAATTATAACTTATGCATTTTTACTGTAAAATATTTTCACTGAGCCACTTCCTATCTATGGTTATCCATTAAGTGTATAATCTAGAATCATTTTTATCGAATATAAAGTAAACTTATAAACAAAAAGTAATGGTAATATACAATTAAATACACAATATTTGTGCTTTTTCCCCAAGAGATCTGTAATTGTACGATACATTATGGATTTCCACCATATCTCGCCGAATTCTGTGAATTTCAAGAAATGATAAATTTTAATTTTATTAAAAATCTTTATAAAAATATACATAATTATCTCTTTCCATTTCCGAAACTATAGTAGCTCAGAGTATAACCATTGTTATAGAACAATCAAAGTATTGTTTAAATTCCTGCTGGCTACGTTCCTACTAAAAATATTTTCACTTCACTTTACCTACATATTTATTTTTAGATTGAATATTTTTTTATATAATTATATATATTGAATGGTATGAAAAATCAAATGAATATAAATTTTTGCCTCGAACCATTTACATCGTTGTGCATTTCAAAACTCCATAGATAATCAAGAGTAGACAGCTTTCTTCATCACACAGATAACTACATATCAAAGAACTGTTAAACGATAATTATTAAGGTCTAATTTTGTGATATTTATAATAATTCAAAATATGAACACCCTTTTCTCGAAGACTTGCCGCTGAACGATTGTTGTATGTTACTTGGTGTGGTCTAGTTTAAAGTTCATCCCTCATGGAGTGAGTTGATATCTTTAATGAATTCTTTGTTCAAAATGCACCCTCTGAGTGCTTTTTTCGCTTCCCAGTCCACCTTTTATTCTTTTTAGCGTTTTTGCCACGCGTGCGTTGAACGGATGAGTCAACGACGCAGTCGTGCATTTTTTTCATAAAACTGTTCCGAATGAACTAGGATACGAAATATTGAGCAAAGTCGTGATAAGGCTTAATTGTTTTGAGGCATGAACTGCGTGGTATCGTCCTTCCCTTCGACAACCCAATACTAGCACGCGCATGTTTTTCTGTGCTATATCCACCCCCACGTGTTATCCCTATATTCCCTTTCTCAGCAGAATAAACTAGACAATGCAAGTGAACGAAGTTGCTCGAAAAGGTCTTTTCTTCAATCAGATATGTCTCTATTTACATCATATATCTTTATCAATTCTGTACTGGGATCCTTTACATGATCTCAAAGAGTATGACGGAATTTCAGATGCGGGAAACTTACTTTAACTTGTTTGTGGTGATACACTAGATAGAGAAGTATGTACTCTTTATTAGTTGTTATAATGATCAGTTACTAAATAATCACTATTATAAGAATGCCTATTTATTGCATCGTTCCTATGAAACGCGGAATATGATTGAGGAGAATGATAAATGAAATAGTTAAATATTGTAGTATAATAGTGTTCCTTAAGAAATTATGACGTGCATTTGGACTAGAATAGATTATTTGGCATTGTTAGGGTTAGAAAACGGAAATGGCTTAAATTACAAGGTACAGTAAGATCCCGCTTAACGCGGGGGATACGTTTCAATAACTTCGAGCGCTGAACGAAACAGCGTTAAACGAGGAAACATAAAACGTACATATGTAAATATATAATGGGGATCAGTGAAAAGACATAGAATAAGAAAATGTATCAGTTTACATTGGACGCAGCTTATTTGCGTTTGTACTGGGATTGCGACTTAGGAGAATACAGTTGGAACCTTTTTTCTGGACAGACTAACGAAAGAGCATTGAAAAAATACATAGTATATCTAAACATCACCGTCGCTATATAGTGGACCACTTTTGGTTGGTGAACAGTGTGCGATATAGGAGAACCCCAAAAAACCGCGTTTTACTGAAACAGCGTTAAGAGGGGTCTTTCGGTATATTAATAATAGGTTGTTAAATTTAAAAAAAACTTTTTAAATAACTTTCTGAAGGATCAAGTTACAAAATCAAACTGTTACTATTTGATGTTTGAAATGTTGCTCATTACGATATTAGAGGCTTGAACTAAAAATAGATAAGATTCAAACACAGGGAATAACATGAGAAAAGGTCAGAATCAGGACTTGATTGTTGATGATAACTTTTATTAAGCCAGAATATCTAAACATACGATACAGTAAGACTTTTATCGTTCAGATTGTTTCAGTTGGCGCAATTTCGTCCAAGTACGCGTCGTCATCTCCCAAGGAATCCAGAGACACCGGTTCGAATCTATGTATTGTCTTTTTTCTTGTGCATTATATCATGGACTCAATGTGAGCTTTTTAGAGTGAATTTCGGTTATAAGTTATCTTTATCCCATAAGAAAAGAGAATCTGTTTAAATGAAATCATAATAGATTATATTTATTTCGTCTTGTACCTTAAAATCATGAGTATAATTTTATAAATTTGGAAAGTGAATGAAATCAATCATTCCCTATCTTAAGCAAGCATGTTCGTACCTCTAAAACGCTTTCAAATCCATACGCAGCTATTTCTGCCTCCATTCCCATATTCCCGATAGCGTATCACTCGTACGTCAATTGTCCCAAACGCATTCCCCCTTCCACTCCGTTGGTAATTACTGAGGAAGGTCGAGAGCGATGAAAAATTCACGGCCTTTGGTCGCCATTCCCTCATCCTCGCGCCACCTATGCACCCGAACCACTTCAATATTTGAATGTGACGGAAGGAATTGTGGGAAGCCTTCCATTTCCGGGGTAACCTTTGTGACTCCGAAGAGGGGTTCGGCGTTTTTAGAATGGCAAATATGGAAAGCGTCATCGCACTGAGCGTCTAGTCACCATGGTTACTCGTGCCAATCTACTAGATCAAGCAGAAGGATTGCTTTCGTCAACTGAAAATATTTGATTGGTCCAAATGCTTAGAGATGATTGTAATATGAGATGATGAATATTAAGTATTGATATGAATTAAAGGAAAGTACAATTTTATGTTAGTGATTGAATACCTCACATGATTATATTTTAGTAGGAAAACTCCAAACTTGAATGAAACATTGATTAAATAATATAAATTAATAAATATCTGTATCATAATGAACTCTTTAATCGTTTCTCTTTGGTTAAGGATTGAGGACGATTCATGAGTCGTTTTTTTGCTCCAAATGGAACCTCATCAAGATGAATGCAAACATAGTTTGTGTTATAATTACCTACGAACAGCTTTTGTAACATAACGTACCTATGCCGTTCATTTCAATTTCGATAACTTTCATCTCACGCAGCACCTTACTACTTGAGATGAGTATTGTAAAAGTATTCGTACGGTGATGTGCGATTGAACCTCATACGCGTCAGTTAAGTCATCTCAACTGTGAACAACTGGTTTTGATAGCTCCTTGGTTCCACAGGTGGTCACTCTAGAAGATTCTACAACCGGAAAGATTGCTATGAAGTGACCAAAAGGTCATATCTCATATGTGCATTAGATATTGGTTTCGTTAAATAATGATGGGAAAGCTCCCGTATGACAAAGAAAATAAGAAGAATGACCATCTTAATTTCTCAGAATTTTTTAATTTAAATTTTTAATAACAATTATTAATAGTTATAATACATGAATTATTTTAAATATTATTCACTTTCTGGTAGGAATGATTTTCTATAATTCGGAAATCAATATTTGATGTTTAAAGCTGAATAGTTATCTTAGTGACACTTCCGAATATTTAAAGAAAACTTTTACTTCGAATTTATCAAAAATTTTAATTACGAAAATCGTGTTCAAATCAAAATTGTTGTGGATTCCAGACTATGTTTAAAACGAGCTTTATATTTTATTCAAATTATTGCTAAAATGAGTCTTCTCGGTGACATTTTAATAACATCATAATGCGCATATCTCTCTAAAACCAATAGGTGCGTATTTTAACTCTAATTTCGGTAATATAAATTTTGATAATATTACACGAGTATTACTTAGTATTATCAAAATATTTCTTCTTCATTTTAACAACATTGGGAACGATTAATTAGAACTTTGATTAATGACTGAATTATATTGAAATTTCTCTTGTTTTGAACTAGTTTAAATGTACCGTTTTTTGAATTTAAAAAGAGCTAAAATGACAGAGGAGTTTAAAATTCTTTAGAGACAAAGAGTCAATAAGAGTATTTAGCTCCTGCTGTCTACCACTTAACAATAATAGCAAAGTGTAGTCCTAATCGAGTGTGTTTCGTTTCATGTGATTGTGGATTAATAGCTAACTTATAATTTGTTTAGACGAAATTCAAGCTTTGATTGCGGAGTATATTTTAACGCGATAAACCGAAGAAACCAAGAAAAATTAATGACTCTTTATAGCCCTGTTTTGCTAGGCTCCAACTTTAACTCCAACGTCCATCCGAAGTTAAGGAACCCCTTTCGAAATGCCACCTGCTGAAGAAAATGCGAGGGAAGTATTGGCCACCGATGTATACACGAGAGGAAACGATTCGGAAAATATGGGAATCGTGAAATATTCCAGATTAGCCCGAATATTCGAACATCTCCGCATTTCGTGGAATTCCCGCTCGGAGTTATAGCAACAAATAAATAATCGATAGCCTCCGGTATCAACTGCCTTCTTCCCTCCTCCAGCTGACCGTCACTCCAAACAATCCTCCGCCTACGAAAAAAGCCTCCTTTCACCCCACTTCCTCACCGCGACTGCTTGTTTGTCGCTTCTGGATCGATCTAGAGCGTCTAATGGACAGCCTTCGGAGCGAGATTATTGATTAGGCTGCGGGGGGAGGGGGAAAGGGGTGGGGGCAGGGGATGGGGTGGTTTGGGGGGGGAATCCACGGTTGAAAAAAGCGCTTCGAAATTTTTTACGGCGGAGGGACGCGTTGTTAAGTGGGGAAGGTTGTGTCGCCATGGACAAATGGAAGTGCTTGAGAAGGGTTTTTATTGTCGCGATGGACGCGGAAGCACGTTGTCATTGGCGATGCATCCCGAGGTCGCGTCTTTCGATTGCCGTGGACATCGGCTGTTTATTAAGGAGAATGCGGATGGACAGAGAACCACTGGACGGCGGTCCCTAGGATACAGATGTAAATAATGGAATGTTACAGGTATATTGTTGCGTTTCAAAAATTACAAAATGCCTATGTTAACCACAGTTGGAGGAAATTCCCATCCATGAAAACTCGAGGATGAAAACTTAATAATTATTGGTTTTATAATTTCAAGTAGATGGAAGATGTTTGTATTATGCAATTTATTTAATTTAAATTACAAACATGCTCAATCAAACATTATAATAAGTAAATTTAGGATACAAAACCAGAATCTTAATCAGTGATTGTTCCTTTAAACTTTTTAAATTACGACAGTTAAATACAATTTTTATTCCAAACTTCCATCCTTTAATTAACTAATACTTTTTCCATTTTAATACTAGAACTGTATATTCTACGACGTATTTACCACTGTGTTTTACGATCATTCGTACTATTTATGAATATTTCTGAGATGTTTGAAAAAATTACAATTGAATTCGGCCTAAAATACATATCAATATCTGAATAAATATATGATGACCGAGGGTGGTATGAAGATATGTATTGAGAGAAAAATAATGGTAAAATATGTTTGATTACTCCAAAAGAAAATTTGTTAACAAAAATAAAAGAGAAATGCGTGTATTGTGTCTGAAATGTGGAGTATTAAGACACGCGCACCTACCAACAGGTAGAATACCCATCCATTGAATGCATAAAAAAGTAAAGCCTAATTATACGCCTAGTATTCAACAAAAAAACACCTAATACTCTGTAAATAAAGTTTCTAAACTTCAGGTAATATACAATCGCTAAAAATTTCGGCGGCGGGAGCTATGAATTAATAGATACGACTAATTTTAAATACATTACTCTTCTAGATATCGCTTTCTTAATTAATAAACCTGTACCATGTTACTAAATTAGTCTCAGAAATATAGCCGCATCATTAAAAGCACGTTAACTGAGGCTTTGTCTTCCAGTCGACCTAAAATCCGGCCTGAGGGAATGATAGAGCGCCAGGGCCTTAACCCCCATATGACGTTAACAGCCTAACGTTCAGCAGGTTGTCAAGGGATACCCTAAAAAGTCGTGTGGAAGTCAAAGGTCTTCCAAACCCACTCACTTGCGAAAGTGGGCGATTTCGAGAAATAGCCCATAGAAAGGACATGACCACAAAACACGATTTTATGACACTTTTTGTGACACACATTGACTTCATGTGGTCGATTCTCTGCCCATAAATTGCACTGATAATGTATTTGAGACTTGTTCTTAGAATTCGAAAGGAATTCATTAATAATAGCAATGAAATCGTCAATGGGTTATTAATTGGATTTTGGAGATTCCATGATCTTTTGAATCAAATTCAATAAATGGTCTAGATGTAAAAACAGCAATCATTTGAATTTTAGAGACGGAAGTGGGTGAATTAGAGAAATTGAGAATTAAGCATCTCTGTCTTCTAATTGATCTAAAACTCCTGTAATTCTCGTCAGACTTTCTTTTGGGTCCAAATTAACATTTTTTCCGTGCCATAAAACGAATTTTGTGAATATATGTGAATTTTATTTGAGCGCAAACAATTCTAGATCAATACAGAATATAAATATAATTTTACATTTCATTGTAAAACCCTTAGGAAAAATAGTAACAAATTCATTCATTTGGCGTTACCTATAGAAACTGTTTGGAAGCGACTAAGTTTCCAAGCAACGAAGTTTTCGGACTCTGAAGAGACTTCTGCGCACGTCATCGACGCAATTATGAATCATCCAGATGTATCGACGTAAATATTGAAGCACCGTTTCGCGAGTTTTGTAACCTTACGATGACCCAATGCTTTTATGTGTGATAACCCTAAACTGTCAATTGCAAGCGTTCGATGGGCTAATGGAGGAAATGAAGGAGTTTATCAGAAGCGTCATATTTTCCAATTTCCTCTCTTCTTAAGTTGGGAGAATGAAGTGTAAGGAAAGATTCGTTTGGGAAGGAAGTCGGTTAACGAAAAAGGAAAGTCATATTTCTGTTATTCTGTATCTCATCTCAAATGGAAAATCGACCTATTTTATCAATAGTTATCCTCAATGTTCAAATATAGAATATGCTTCAGTTATTCCGTTTGTGCCCTACTTCAGCGATCTTTTAGCTTTCTTTCAACCTTACCTGTACAAACTATAAATCTTCGAAATTTTATCGATTAATATGCCTCAAAAGCAAGAAGAAAACTTTTTTAAAATTCGGAAATTTATTTATGTGATGATTTTGAATTAGATATTGCTCTAGGAAAATCTAAAGCCAGTCAATTCTACAAACTTTAGTTGAAGCGAATTAATTAGAACTCTAAACTACTTTTTTTCAGGAATAACGTAAACACTATTTTATTTTCATAAATTTTTCTGTTATTCATATTTTCGCAGTTTTAAATAAATTTGTTCACTCTTATAGTGATAAGAAAATTTCTTATTTGCTCTGTTTCTTTAATTGCTTTTTTGGTTTTTTATTCTTTCATCTTCCTATTTTAATTTCGTAAACAATATTTATTCATCAGTAAGATGCGGATGGCAAGAGAAATTATTTAAAGAGTGTTTATCATAAATCTCTTTATTGATCACAAATGAATGAAGGGTGTTTTCAAACAGACAACTGCCACTTTCATTACCACGCACATCTGCGGATACATTCCACGTGAATTCGAGTCACGTGGACGGTAACCCCTCGAGATTCACGATCATAAACAGTTGAGCAACTAAACACCTGTTTATATGTGAGACGGGGACAACTTTTCCGATGTGTGGAAGCACAGAGTGTGAGAAAGAGTGGATATATAAGCGATATTGCAAAAAAACCCTTTCCAAGATCCCCGACGAACCCCTTTCGCCATACAAACAATCTTTCTGATCGATCAGCTTTTTTCGATACCTCTTCTCTGGAACATATAACGATTGATTTTTAAAAAAACTTCCATTTCTACGAATCATTTACCTTCGACTTTAATACTAATTTAGGGCTGCAATGGTATTTATTACTCATGCAATAGTCTTTATCTATAAATGTCAAATTAGAATGAATACTTAATAGTCCATAGAATTCGCTTTAATGTTTTTGACCACATTAAGAGTTAAATAATATAGATATTTCGCTAGAAAGGGATATTCACGAGGTGTTACATGAGTGAAAAAGTGCACTTATTTCGATAAGTAATTTGAACGAACGCACTATTTCCTCCCTTGATAGATTCTTTGTCAGAGCTGAAAGATAAAGTTAAGCATGTGTGGTGTGAATATTAAAATATAGCTACTCATATATATTTTTGTCATTTAAAATAGAAACGTAATAAATTTCAGATAGTTAACTACTATAGTTGCAGTTGAATTGTGAGCCGTGTTAGCGGGTACATATGTCTATCGATTTGGGGGAAATAAAACAGGAGACTCATTTCTAAACTAGACTATTTACTCAGACGAAATTTCGTCCTTGATAAAGAATTTATTTTTATTATTTTCATCACGGAATTCACCTTAAGAATAACTGCATTATCAATATTTATCACAATTAGCTGTGTGATCATTTAACTACCGCCTTCGGGAGGAATAATACCACATTCACAGAAATTAAAGCATTACAAGGGTATTGATTATTAATATGAATGAAAATGTATGAAGAGACTGTGGGACTATTTAGAAATCAAACATTCTAGCAATGGATAGCTAAACCACACAATTTTCAGTACTTGGTCGTATATTATGAGCTCTATGTACGAAACGTGTGTGGAACAGTTTGAAGTGAGGTAGGAGGAGGTTGGTTTAACTACCAAATGAAAGACTCCTAAGTGGAAGACAACTGCTTTGCAAGCGTTTTTAAAATAAAGCCTTACTGGTAAATGAGAATCACTTGAGATGAACCTTATCATGTATTTTTCACCATCTTCACCACCTTTTTTCCTAAGTGTTTGCTTTACTTGATTACACAGCTGACATTTTATAAAGCATTGCTAAAGTTACAATTCTCCCCAATTAATGAATAAAACGAAAGATATAAATACCATACATCATATCAACCATATAATAAAATTACAAATGCATCATCTAAAGTTTTCTAAGGTGAGGAGCTATCTCATGTACTAAAATTTACTTAACCGTGCCTTTTTGTTTATTTTAATGTAACATAAGGGTAATTAAGTAATTTTGACTTAATCGTTTACAATATTTGGAAATTTTAGATACTCAAGGATTGCCAAAGGGGGAAAGAAAAGGTAAGCCGGATAGAGAAGCTAATGCAAGTAATAAATAACGCTCAATTGTGACAAAAGAAATGTCCTACGTCCTTTGGACTGAAGAAATCTAGTCGGTGTTGATAAATTAGTTAGGATTGCATAAGATTGTTGCTTTTAAATGCTTAATCTGTTATCAAGAATAGAAAAAAATTAATCTGATGTTAACGAATTCGCTTATTTAGGGAATAGGGGAATACTTTTTACTTTAAATCCATAAAAAATCTCCAATTCAATCAATATAATTGATAGTGGAGGATCGTTACTGGAGATTTTAGGTTCAACATACATATTTCTTAATACCATCCTTTCAGATGGTATTAAGAAATATGGTTTCGAATAACTTTTAATTAAAAAGGCTTACATTTTCTTATTTATCCTGAAGAAAATATAGAAGTGCTTGACAGGAAGTGAATGACTGCATCCCAAACTAGCATATGATTCTATTGATTCTGAAGCAAATATAACCAGAAGTAAATAATCCGACCTGGCACTGGTTTCCCCGCAAAGATTTCAGGTATTCCTTCGAGAGAATATCAGAAAATAATCATCGGCAACTTTTGATCGATTATTCTCATCGAAAGTTATTATCTTGAGGTGATTATAATTCATTTAGTGCTACTATGACAACTGTCATCAGAAGCTTCTGCGGTGAGCACATAGGCATGAATTTACGTACTCAATACGCGACCCCACATTTGATTCCGTCGAACAAAATTTCATTAAACAACTCATAAGAATCGAGCACGAAATTGGATAGTAGGAGCATTTGAGTGAGGATAAATCTTGCTCACGTGTGTAATAGCACGCCAATGTGTATCGACAAGAAGATTTTAATCGGTATATTTGGATCGGAGTGAATACGTCGGAGGGATTAAGAGAAAGGGAACCAGTTGAGGTGTAAATGGCTGGAGCCCGCACGTGGCCCCAGTCTCATAGACGGGGGCTTTTTCACAGGAGGTGGCCAAATAACACAATAGAGCCTTCCGTTGACGTCACCAACCCAGGGGGCGATAGACATCTGCTCCCTCTGTCACCAAGTCGATGAAACAAGCAATGCCACTGCTTCAACACCATTTGACGTAGGTCGATGGCTTGTTTAAGAGCAAATCGATAGAAGGGGTAATTGCGCCATAAAAGGACTCGAAGTAAGGATGAATCAACAAACCCTTACATCTTCGATCGACACTGTTTTACGCGATTACGCATTGACGAACGATTGCCTCGTTACGCGAGGCACCTACGTTGTTTTGATCTGATTAAATTGATTTATGGGATGTTCATAAAAGTAAATATACATATTAAGGCTATCGTATTAATTAAGCGAAGAAAAAAATATCTTAGTGCCTAAGAGTTTAAAATTTGGATAAATAGGTTTTAGACATTAAAAGAAATAAATGACTGCAGTTTATTGCTGATTGGTCAAATAAAGTTTAATTATTAACAGTTTTAACGTAACACGATGTTTAACACGTTAAATACAAGGTATTCGGGTTTAGTGATTCGCTTTTTCTGATGACTTCACAACTTGAGAACTATAGGCTTGGATTTAATATTGTGATGCACTCCGAAAATGTTCGTAGGATGAAAAATTAGCAAGAATACAAGCATTTAAACTAAACAAAGTAAAGTAATCTAGAATCTTTTTCTAGAATTCTTCTTCAAGAAATTCCTACCTTAATTTAATTTTCCTTTTAAATTTACGTCTGAAATTGAATTAGACATATGTTTCTCAGTTTCCATGAATATTACAGCATATAACAACCTCAGTATAAATGATACAACATGAAACATTGCAGGACTGAATGCAGAATGTTACCTTCTGACCCATTTAACGTAATTCTCGATATGTTGCAGTCGTAACGTAACTGTTGCATAGAATTGTAAATTTGCGTGTAAATAAAGTATAATGCTGAACACTGAGGCTTTTGAATAATTTTCGTATTCCGGCTATTGCCCAAAATCGAGTTAAACCATTGCACTTCGTAGTTTGCCATCATACTAGCCTACACTTAAAACATAAAAATGAGTTCCACATTTTTGTATCGATATATATATATATATATATATATATATATATATATATATATATATATATATGATGGCTTAAATTATACATCAAAAGCATTAAGAAATGTGCCACTTTACTTTATACTGTTTTTTAGTAGTTTTTCTAAGAGACAAGCTAAGTAGATACTATTTTAAAAGTTATAAGCACGAATGAAATGTGTTTATTAACTTTTTGACAGTATTTATTAACCTTAGTCAATTTAACGTTATCTATTTAATATGAGTTTAATACCTACCAAAAACAATACCTAAAAAAATGCCCTAATCGTTTGTCCGAAGCGTTCTTGCGAGAAAGTTCAAAACATTCATTCCTTATTAATTTCCTCGTTAAAACCAAAGCATACTGGGAATTAATGAAGGAATATTGCAGTTAATCATCCTTATAAAACCTCACTACCAAAGTTATAAAAAATATTTACGTAAAACAATTCTTCTTCTCGTCAATTCACTCATCATCAATTTATCAATCGATAAAATCTAATAATTACTCGAGCATAAATGAAATAAACGCATTCGGAAAATATCGAACGCAAAAAGTGGCTAAAATTGCCAATACCAAACTAAATGTATAGATACGAATCTTCCCCTAGAATGCTATCGACTGTAACGCTACTTTATGCTTGGATTAAGCATTTCGAGTGAACACGAAATTAATTGCAAATTAGAGCGTAATTGACTTCCACCATTTTGTCCGAGCGATTCTCTCCCGAAACTGTTTACTCCGCTAATTTTCCACCGCTCACTCCCATGACATCTGTTCATTTGAGCTTTTCATTTCTAACTTCGAAATCCTTCAACCGAGATTCCCTAAAAACGTGGGATGACGAGATATCCGCCAAAAGACGCCTCTCTTCGGATTCGAATCTTTCAATCGGAAGTTTGAAGAGACGAACGCCTTATACCTCAAAGTGTATTCCAAGGAGCTCTTTATCTAAAAATGACATCCGAGATATATAATACGCCTAATTCTGCTTTTACGTAGCCTTTCTCCGAATCAACGCACTATGACGCCGCTCATGAATGCGTCAAGTGGGTGTGAAATTTACGGATTTGGGAATGTATCGTTTTTGGCAAAGAGCCCGTATCTGCTAATAGAGCGATATTCCATTCACGGATGGATGCCTTTCGAATGCGATTTAAGATATGATGGGTCTGCTAATGAATGCGCACCTAAGATAATGAGAAGAGCGTTATGAACAGGAATATAAACCTGAAGCAATCTCACGCCTTGAAATTCAAAATTTTCCTGCTACGATTCATTATTCTATAGCAAGATAAATAACATTCCAATACTCCTGTTTTCTCTATAAATGTAAGGAACTCGTTCTTAAATATATTTGAGTCAAGATAATTTACTCACGCAAAGTATTTACTATTCTTTATTAAAAATTCAACTTTTAAATATCGTTCATTTCCATTAAACTCGTCAAAATATATCAATTTATGCTTATTTACCAGCTATATCTCAGATTTGAATATAAATGCTAATACTAACGCAAATTTCAATAAATTACGAGAATATCATGCATACGTAAAGAAGATAAATGTGATGAATGTTTAATTAATCTCCTCGCGTATTCATACGTATTTAAAATCCGCGTTAATCAACAGAAATACTATAACTACCATTTATACTAGTATATTGAACATTTCTTACGATATTTCTTTTTACGATATATTACGAGATTGATTAATTTCGGATTTATAATTATATTTTTACCAATTTTTAATATCAGTTACTTACATCTTTGAAGAAAACGTATTATGAACATATTTTTCACTATCATGAGCAAGAGGGTAAAAAACATTTTCTCGAAGTTGACATAATATTCCAAACAACAATAATAAATATGCTTGATAAGGCAAAGTTGAAACTTTTCTCTTCTATCTTCCATTTGAGGTGATCAAAGAAAGTATGACGACGTTCTACCATTGAAAAATTATTGCATAGATTAGATCATATATAAGCCAAGTTTGGGAAAAGATAATTTTTCACTTCTCAATACGAATTACGTTTCAAAGTTCGTAAATAACGGAAGACACACATCATACGAAAATAACTTCACTCCTTCGTAATCTTCTCTGTTCTCTTAGCCTTCGAATATATTTCATCGCACTCCAAACCCACATATGTTTCACACCTATCAAAACGCGCTTGCCCGTTCGACGCGTCACTGACCTTCCAGAAGCGAATGCATTGGGCATCGATTCCCGTTCTCCCGGATCAAGAGCCGTCGGCGGCAAAAAACAGAATCGAACGCTGATCGAATGAAACTCGTAGTAATTAAAGAAAGACGAGAGGGGGAATGCTGGGGATTATTCCCAAAAATTTAGGCCGATGAAATGTCTCTGTTTCAAGGGTGCTTTTTCCCTCACATCAAACGAAATTGTGGACCATTTCCTTTTTCGGCTCTTTTGTCAAAAGGCACGAGTGAATGTGCACGGATTCTCTATCACATGTCATCGTTAATGGTGGTGTAAAGGGAAGGGGGATTCCGTGCGATTAAAAATAATGCAGTGGGGTTTTCACGAGGTCTGCGTTGCTTCGGAGACGGAATCCATCTTGGGCGCGTTTGTTGACGACTTCGTCACCTGAGAGGTGCTTCGACAATCGACATTCGATCGTTTATCGTGCCAATGAACTTAAAGACTCCCAAAGATTCGATCCAATAAAAAGAGATTCTGCTGTGAGTAAAGGTCAAATCAAAGGGTACCTAAATATAAATATAATGTATTTGAAACTAACCAGTAGAACCATAACCACTGAAACCTACGCAATGAAGTAAATTTAGGTTGATAAACTCTTTGGTTATATAAATCTAAGATTATTTGAAGGAATTGAAAGTCTACAATATGGCCTCATCAGGATCACATTCTCCGAACCAAGATAAAAAGACGTACACTGACGCAAGGAGCTTAATGTATTCTTTAATATTAATTAGTCTTTTATTGATTATAATAAATTTTCATCTATATCTTATATCATAATTTCCAGCGATATATGCGGGGAATATTTCATCCAATTTCAAAGAATTCATAGAAGCAGATTCGATTTTCCCTAAATTTATATTCTCATTGCATAAAATCAAGATAAAGCCCTTTCATCCAAATAACATTAATAATTAAATAAATTAATTTCCTAAAATCCGTTAAAAGAAATTCTTATTTCTCTAGTGTCAGGCAAAGAAATCGATTAGGATCGATATCTTGTGATTATTATGATTTTCGTTATGATGAATTAATCAGATTTAATGTAAAATGAATTGAATAAACTCTACATTTAACTTTTCTTTCAGAAAGGAAATTGATATTATTCATCCCTTTTTATTTGATCTATCAATTATTTAATGCCTTTTCTACAGTAACTGTACAATCATTTCATTTCATTTGAAATTTTTCATTTTATATTTTATATGAGATGATGGAAATAATAATTAACTTTTACGTAAACCAAAAATAAATCAAATGAAGTATATGAATAAAAATGAACTGCAGTAGTCGTACATTAACTCAGGGATACCCAAATCAGAGCAGCTAAAAACAAAATTTTCCGGGTTTATCTTACTTAGCTTCTCAGGTTATATAAACATTTATACTTCCTTTCACTAGAATTTGAAGACTTGACAAAGAATTCAAATTTCAATTGGTATTCTTGAAAATAATATTTGAATCGCTACTACCGCTCCAAAATTTGTGAGTGATGAGCAGATTTAAACTCTACAATAAGGCACACAAACTGACATTCCTTTCCATGTGCCCAAAGAATGACCAAGGCTCAACAGGTTCAATGTAATAGTCGAGAGTTGAAGTCTCTACTCATCCTAGGCATCTCGAGCCAAACCAAAAATAGACCTGTGCTGTTGCAAATAACAGTAAAAGCTTTTTATGTAACTGAAAATGTAATCCTTGATCAGTTATATGTATTAAAACACTAGATATACATTTTCTAGGTCAGTATTCTTGTAAAATGTCCTACGTTTTGACAAACAATGACAATTTTTTTAAGAAAACCTCAACGTTCTACTAATTAATAATGGAGATGTACTCGTCCCTATCCGTAAAACTCTTTTCTTTTATTTTTATAAATCAAATGTTATTTAGAAAATTACATTTGCTTTAGCATTGAACAAATGATAATATGTTAGAAAACGCTTTTTATATTTAAAAAAGGGGAAAACTTGTGTAATGATATTTTAGATCCTAATAGAAATGATTTTAAAAATATGAAGCGTTTCCAGACAATTACATATTCGAAAAATTTTAATTTAATGAAACTTCTTTCTCACTCGCTTAGCAAAATTTAAGCAATTATCCATTATTTTCCTCAATTTTTAATTTCATATCGGTATAACTAAATCATAAAATGATATAAGGATACATAGAAGTGATAATAAAATAATGATGGAATACGCATTTACTTGTTAAATTTTATTATTTCTGTAAGAAAAAATCACCATGGAGACGATTCGATTCCTAATGCCATTTGCTGGGTTCCAATAAACAGAAGTCATTTACTGATTGAGATTTTTATCGATAAAAATTGTGGAAGCACATACGAACTATATTACGCTCAAAGTTGCTGTTGACTATATGTTATACGCGACCACATGGAATCACACAATCGGTGCATCTTATAAACCCTTTGGGAAACGTAATCAATATAATGAGAAAGACAGGACAAAACATACAGCGATCGTAGGATGTCATTCTTTTGCCCACAGAGCAATAACCTCTCTCTTTTAATTTACATAAAAACATCGGAAAAGAACACCGATCGCTTGACGAAATGCCTCGAAGATAACCCCCACGTACAAAAACCGATCTCACGCAAATTAAAGAATCCCATCAGAAGCTCTTTTGACCCTTTCGTCCACAAAAGATACACGGAAATCCACGAGGCGATTTTTCCGAGTTTTTGTGGAGGGTCCATCCAATAAGAGGGCCCTTTTGGGCCCCCACGATCGACTTCTGCCGCGACCCCCGAGCACTAAGGCAATAAACCAAGAGATGCATAAACTTCTGGACCCTTTCTCCATTTGCTTCTCCTCCCCAAAAACACACAACTTCCACCTCTGACACTACCTTCTACATATTTGCCCGTACCTTCCCTCTTGGAAATCTCTTTGTTTGCCCCTCCCCGTAGTTTTTTCGATTCGGCGCGATGCTTTTGTTTTTTCTTTATTCTCGGACCCGTTCTGTTGTTAAACAAGCTGTCTCTCTACTAGTCGCTTTTGTTTCAACGCTTGCTCACGTCATAGCTGTATCTTTCAAGTTTCCGCTGACGTCTGTATTTTTTTATGCCTAGTCGCGGTTCTCTTAGTGTAATCAAGTCTATGGTGATAGTACGACATGCGTCTCGTGATTTGCTATTGTTTGCCTGTCTTTAATTTGGTGAGTGCAGCGCGAAATTTAGAGAGACGGATATTCCATTGCTCCAGATGACGTGAGAGCATTTTTGCGTCATGCAAGCGAGGCTAAACCACCAAATTGATATTGTGTTATAATAATATAAATAATATAATTATATGCATCGATTAATTTATAATACTGATCTATTTCTGGAGCAGTAATAAATAGTAAATAAACTCGCAAATTCAACTTGAGAAACCATTCTCAATCAATTATAAGGATAATGTTCATGTTCATGCAAAAGATTATAGGATTCTAATAAGTAACATAAAATTAGATTTCTAAATTGAAAATTTGATATTTTTTAGATTTTATTTTATAGATTTCTCTAAAATCTAATTTGACTCAAATCGGTTTCTCATTCGATGATTATAGATCTCCTAATTTACTGTAGTAAAAATTCATTGCGATTCCTTAATTTTTAAATAATTGACGTTTTAATAAAATTGAAATAAAATGAAAGCATCTCAATGAGTTTACAGAAATACTGGATCCTCTATTCTACAATTTCTGAAACCTTAAAAAAGTAACACTCTTTACATTAATGGGATTTCACCCTTGACAAGATAACGTTCTTTATTAAACATAAAAGAAAAATTATCACCGACTGCTAACTTCTATTTTTGAACACAAATGCGAGGAAATAAATCTTTTCGAATATTCTTATTCTGCTTATGAATCACCCTTAAAATGCGTCGATATATTTTAATTTCCCCAATCGATTCAGCTCATTCATCTTTATTCATTTTTATTCCCCTTAATTATTTTAACAACATATTGCTCCTTAAATATGCACGATGCCTCTCGAGTCGAATCAAGTTCGATTGTTTTTGACTCCTCAACAGAAAAATCAGAGCTCTTCATCAACATCTGTTAGACTTGAATTGCTTAGAATATTTATAGAGACGATATGTTTGTGTTCATCAACAAACATGTGCATATATAATTATTTTATAGACGTTTTAAAATGAAACCTCTTGATCCCGGAAAGAATTTTTCCTCCTCTGTGGAACTTCTAACTTTATAATTCATATCCTAGAAAAAGGATCTACGTACATATATTCTTCTGTTAGTATTGTCTAAATTATTACTGAATTGGAATTATTAACTTTTATAAAAAAATTTCATTAATTCAGTATTCATTGCGAGCTTCGTGGAAAACATAGTCGTTCTATAATTTAAAGAAACAATATAATATGTCTGTAAACCTAGGAAATGTACAAGTAAATAGCCTAAAAGAATTAAAAAATGGAGCCTAAACCCCTCTATAATATATTAAGGTGAAAATATGTGCTTATTACTTAATTTTATTATTATTTGTTGATTTTAAACTTTTTAGCAATCCTTGGCATTGTCCGCTAACGACAGATTTTATAGAATATATAATTATTTAAATTATTCCGATTATTGATTCATTTAGTTGTCGATCATTTCAGCTATGGAAAGTATCGACACTTCGACTAACGATTATTTCGAACGCGAATATCGATCATTCTGATATTGGATATTCTGACCGATAATCGATTTCTTTCATCGATTATTATGACTGTACCCGACTCATATAATATCGAAAACACCAATACTTTATTATAATTACCAATGCGTTCGACCATTACGATTATCGATAGTATCCACCAACGATTCGCAAGCAAATAATCTTTGTCCGTCACGGCCGTTGTCATAAACAGAATCATTTAAACAACCATTCGGTAGCTGAGCAACACTCAGATGCATATCGAGATGATGTAATCTCGAGTTTGGGCGACGTAAATCATACACCAAACGAGGATCAATCCAGACGCGTGTTTGCGGCAATTAGGATCATTCGCATCTATTCTTTCGAACCCGCAATCGAATCCTTTGCAACACAACCTAGCATTTAACTTCCATAAGACCTCCCCTCATTTCACGCATCCCTCCGAGTCCTTCACGCATCAAATGATGAACCTGTCCCTGTTTTGTGGATGTCTCCAATACTCCAGATGACTGCATTCGCCTTGACGGGGGGGCGCGGGGGGGGGGGGGGGGGGAACGGATGGTAAGGGGGTAGTTCTGCGGTGAGGAGTACAGTTAGGGATCCGTGTGGTTTCGTAGGGTTTTGAAGAGGCCAAGGGCTTAAAATAGGTTAGGCGGGGGGCAAAGAGGAATGGGGTTCTCGCCGCTTTATGATGGATTGGATCTCGAGGGATATGCCAAATCAGTCGGTCCCTTGTTGATGGCAGTGACTCATCTTATGATGGTCAATCCGTGATGGGTTTAAAGGTTTTAAAATCTCTCTGAATACAAGGCCTTCGAAACTTTTAATTCCGAACTTTTAAATCCTCCAATGTATCCGAGCAAAATGCATCGATCGATGCAAATCATTCACTCTGATGAAAACTCGAGTCCATTATGTAAACAGAAGAATAATTTCCACATCAAAGAAAATTAATTCAAACGAAAGTAAGGCTTAGGAATATTTGGAGTTGAATAATTTCCATGTTTGAGAAAATCACTTTTAAAGAGAGGATGGCTAAGTTCTTATTAGAATAAATGTTAAATCGACATCACACTTTAAGACAAAGCATCTTTTCCTGAATATGACAACACTTTGTTGAGTTTGGGTGTTGATGATATAATGTTTTCCGATTCCTTTTAATATGTGTCATACAATGTCATGTAGTAAGGCTTGAGAAGACCTATTTTCATAAACTGTTCATTGTGAGATAAATAGTAATCCTAGTGGACGGAGGGATAACATAGTATGTGGCAACTTTCTGAAACCAATTTTTACAAAAATTACGGAGTTATATCAATCTTTAAGGAGGGAGTCATACTTTTACTACAATCATTTTCTCTGCGTACGAGTAAAGACTTAAATAATATATATTTTTAATTTTTGCCCATCAATTTTGTTCGCATCTTGCATAAAATCGAAGATAAAAATCGAATCAGTCATTTAAAAAGTTTCAATAGAAGAATAGCTTCAATTTGGCTAAGATTATAGATTCACGACATTCAATAATCCACTGAATAGGCTGTTCAGTCGACCTTCAAAAAGGATTCAATATCCCCGACTCTTCAATTCGTGAATCACCACTAATAACGGTTGATTTGAATTATTCAATGGAGTGGTTTCCAGAGGGGAAGGCTTCAACTTCCCTTAGGAGAGGAAGGAACAAAGATTTCTAAAAACGTAAAACTATGACTACGCAACTCTTTCTTTCGCATCCTTTGTTATAGATTGATCTTACGATAGTCTCTTTCATTGATTTATCAACCGATACGTGGATTAGTTTTATGGTCGAATTGCACATATTCATAATTGTAATATTGCAAAGCTATTTTGGAGATTAAGCAAACTACATTTGCATTTTGAAGAGGAGGCTGGACTGTAGAGTGCAAAGCATTGTAAGATCTCTCAACGTTAGAAAACTAAGAAAAGAGATTCGACAGATCCATCCTTAAATGCTTTATTTAAGAAAATGATATACATAAAATCGATATAATCGTAGATTCCATTAAACCGTTTCATACAATAGATCAACTATATCTCACACAACTCTGTACTTCTAAGAGGCCTGAAATAGCATTCGATTGGACGCGTTCTACTAGAGATGAGCCAATGGCTACACCTGGACCAGAAACACAATACATGATAAAGATGCCGACCTTATGGTAACATTGCCCTCTTAGAAGAGTGCCCACACATGGAAGCTTCCAGCGCCTCCATCGAACCGGATGGGGCGACGACTGGTGAAAAGGGTCGGAAAGTGTTGGTGTCACGAAGACTTCCATTTCCATGCAGAGAAACACGGGGTTGACGGACCGCAGAAGAGGAAAGATGAGAAAGGCAGAAAAGACGAGTCCTCTTCAGAATCCATCTCCAGCAAGTCCCCCCCAGAAGCACTCCCGCCCCCTGTTGCACACTTTCAACCGGAAACAATGGCGCTAGTGGAGAGGGCGGGAAGGAGGGTTTTGGGCGGGAAGAGTCGTTTGGAAGGGTATAGTAGCCAAGAGGAGGGAGTTTTATGTATTTTTCTCTGCGAGATGGCGTGGAGAAACGCGTACCATTAAATCAGAAGCCCACTGTGCCAGAGCATTAAAATACTTGTCGACGTCCTCCGGCGGTTTTTTATTTTTTATCCTTTTACATTATCCTTCTCGATCCCGCTACTCTAAACTGAGTCCACTTTTTCGAGCGCCCGTTGTTCTTTCGCTGTCTTCCTCGAGTTTAGATGGAGCTAGAAAGACGTTTTTATAAGGACTCGGACTTCTTAAACGACATCTATCGCTATGACTACAGTTGGGCACTTAAGGTGTTTGATAGAAAGTTCGATTCTGCTGCGGAGGATGAAGAATTATTTGGAATGATCTTTCAAACATTAAGAAAGTTAAATTAGCTTTCCAAAATGAGCTCATGCGAATAAAAGGTTATATGGAATTGAAAAACAATGTCCCAAATGGGACTAGAACTCAAAGCTCCAATAATGAGTCGAATTCGATTATTAGCATATGTATCCGGTAAAAGATATATAGGTGAAAAGAGGAAATAGATTTTTAAATTTAAATACAACAATTATATTTCCCGTTAAAAGTTGTATTTCATTCATTTAAAAATATAATATGGCTATCATTTACCCTTATACAAATTATGATATAGTTAATGTACTTAAGTATCCTAAATGTGCGAGTACCAGCAGAATAGCATTTATATTATATATGTATAATACAGCTACTCTCAATCCTTTTACACAAAACTACAACCAATCAATATCCGAGTGACGATAAACCATACAAATTTAGGAGACGGAATAGCTATTCATCACACTAAATGGATACTTTTGTGTACACATTACATTTGTGACTATTTTGATGTAAGGCAAATTGAAAGCAATTTGTTTGTGATTGCAGCTACATCTAGAAAACTACATGCATTACTAGCAACTAATCGATCCTACAAAGGACCGAAAAAATCATCCCTTAGTAAATTGCCATTTACAGTCTTTCAATGAGTCATGCATATGTCGATGGTTTCCACTTCTGCAGAGTGAAGTACATCGCATTTGATGCACTCGATAAATTATCAACGTTTGGGACTCGCAATGAAACATGAGTTCTGTTTCACAGAAATTGATTAAACCTAAGTAGTAAAAAAATCGAACTTCAAAGTAAAATATATAAAGTTCGGCGAAAAATCAATATCATGTATTACGAAATTATATTATAAGAAATTCATTTCATTATATTTTATATTTTTGTGTAGTAGTAAAAGAGAATGAAGTATTTACTGATCAAAAGAAATTCATAGCATAAATAAGATCAGTATATTTTGCAGATGTATTTTTTAATGAATCGAATACTACTTAAATTTATACAACTTTCAGCTCGTCCCATGGATCTATAATACTAATGATTTTAAAAATCATATTGGGAACTAGTCACAACATTTCGGGGTGTGAACACGTTCCCCTATTTTCAATAGATAAAAACATCCAGAAGTTATAATTAAAATTAGCTTTTTAAATTTTCTCTATGGTATTTTAACTGATAAATTCCAAACTGTATGTAAAAATCTCTTAAAATTATATGAATGAATTTCAGTAAACTTTTCTTCTCTATGGCAACCAGTGATTAAATGCTTAAATCTTTGTGAAATACGTTTAAGAGAGACAATGTATTCAAAAGGGTAAGATAAGGATGAGTTGCTAAACGTAGATTCACGTTAAAGTAGTACATTGGTCATGTAAAACTGGAGCAAGAACGGAGTATGTCATCATACTGCATCCCTCATTATACAGTGACTTTCATACTGTCACGATGGATGAATTATTATTCTCTGGCAAAAGACAGATACATAACAATGCTTCATCTTGAGAAACATCTACTAAAGTTTGAAAATAATGGTCTGAAAGCGAATACTTAACGGAGGAAGATGTTTTTACAATGCTATCACATATGGGATAGAATCTTCGAAATATTGCGATGCAACCTTCACTGAATATGTGTACGTAAATAAAAATGGAAATACTTGTATATGAAAAACCTATCCATATACTACTTTTAGTTATGATTACTTTTCTTAACTCTTTTTGGAAACAAATAGGAAGGTACATGAAACAGCAACCATGTTCTAATCATATTAACTTGATCTACATGAAGTTATTATTAGCTGTTAAAAAGATGTCCACATCCGATACGTCAGTAGTGAAGCATGTCATTACAAATAAAATATATCAAAGGTTAACCTTTAGTCACGTTTTCTAAAGCATAAGTGCATCAATTCAAAGTTTCTTTATAATGGATAGCTCACAATATAGGCAAATAGATTTTTACTATCAAAAACGGATGGTTGTGTTTTCATGTTTGTTATAATGATCTTCAGGGTTTTATTTTAATTAGTTTAAGTAATTAGTAAGGTAATAGTTGATATTAAGTGATGAAATATTTCACCATGTACACTTCACTTGAATAGTTATCTGTAATGTACCAAAAACCTCACTATTTTCTTATTTATTTTTTAAAACTTGTTCGTAATAATAATAGTAAAATATTCTGTACCTAGGCCATCACTAATTTTTCCGTAACTAAGATAAACAAAACGACTCTTAATAAGCAATTTGATAGATCATTATAATACCAATATCGAAAGAAGTGTAAGTAGGCTAGGAATATGAAATATTAACGACCTTTTATTTGTATTAAACGAATAGATTTTATCTTCCTGGTTTTCTTCGTTTTTGTAAACAGGATTTTCAATGATAAATATTAAAAGCTCTTTCATAATAATCATCACTCTTCAACTCCTTCCTTATGGAAGCGTATCTGATCCATGTTGTACATCCAAGTGCTTCCATTTTCAGAATAAACGATAAAATTCGAGAAGCAATTTGTATGCAAATCAGTCGTCTTCGTTGCTGATTTAGCTCTTGAATATTTTCAAACGAGAAGGATGCGCTGGGAATATTTATTTTGATCAATCCGTAAGGCGATATGTTATTTCATTGATGACCCCCATCGCACAAAGCGATCTCCCATTTCAATTATGATTTTTCCCTGCTTCTCCCATCTTTTTCTGTACGCCATTACGCTAATTGTTACGGAGCACTCTTCTCTAAAAGCATATTTCCATTACCGTTTGCGCCTCAAATGTGATTGTTAAATCCTTGTTTCGACGAGAGATAATTTGTAAACGGTAGTACTCGGTTATTAGGTAAACATTTTCTCAGACCACTCGATATTATTACGCGGAGTGCCTTGTTTCATCAATAATTGTGAGCGCACGCATTCGTTGACCCGCCCATTTCAATTGTTTAATCAACAGTTCGCATTAAAACATTCGATTGACTCAAACCCTCACAACGCCATCAATCAATTAGCGGCAACAATAGCCCTATCAATCTTTCATGTCCGTAATGAATCGATGCGTCATCCACTTCGAAATAATTATCTCGTCCAATTTTAGCCGCTCCGATTCCACAGTTTTCTTTGAATTATTTAACTCCCACGAGTTGCAGATTCTAAATGTGGGCCGATGCTTAACCATTCCTCTTTACCGATGCGCATTTCTTGAGAGTTCAACAATAAAGCGTGAACGGTCCATCCACTCTCGAATAAAGTGTGCTTCATTTATGACCGTCATCTTGAACTGTTGGCATGGTGATAAAGGCATTCTTTGTGATTTTTCTCGACACATTTTGGTTACGAAAAGGTTATCGACTTAGCGGGAAAAGAAGAGCATCGTAAATCGGATAAATTTCTTCTGTAGTTTACCGGAAAACACTGCAAAAATATAGCGACCTTATGAAGGATTGAAAAATTTCTCCTTTTATCGAAAACTTGAAGCAATTAAATTTAAAATAATACCGGTGGAATTTAATTTTTAATACTCCGTCTTCACACAGTTTAGCGGTATAATGTTTAAGTCAGAATAAAAACTTGAAAGATTGAGAATCAATTGGACATTTATGTCCGTTACGTTCTTCTTTACGAATTAGTTTAACGTATTCCATTCAAGGCAGAGGGTTGGACAATGAAAGAAATTCCAACACTGAAGACTGGATTCAAATTCAAAATAACGAATAATATACAAATTTTATAGAAGCAATTTGATTCCTCAGATCAGTGTATTTAACTGATGAGAGAATACCTAGACATTCCAGCATTTGTCCATTCGCATTCAACTTCCGCTGTAAGGAATCGGGTCCAAGCGTATTAAATAGTTAACATTAATCCTGAGTACTTCCCTTTTGTGATCAAAATTAGCTGATATAATATTCATCTCCATCATAAGCCGGATTTCTTCAGTGTACAGCGTTATGAAATAGTAATAACCCTTTGGGCACTTAATAATGAGACATTTTGGTTCACTGGAAATTATTCTGTATCGGTCTGTTGGGATCTACCTTCATTTGTCTTTGATAAATATCCCTTTTGTCCTCATGAACAGGCATAGATGGATTGCACTTCTACATTCAATAAGCTCATTTTAATTTATTTATTATTTTTCTTGCTTTTGATTAAGCCAAAATATTTTCTTTTCCTTTCAGTAAACCAATGATATTGATAAATAACTTTTTAAGATTAGAGTTAGCTCCGATAAATAAAAGAAAATACGCGAGTTTCAGGAATTTGATTCCTAATAAGTAATTTTGTAAAGCTTTCATCATCAAATAGAAGTTATAATATTTAATTCTTTTATATCTGAAAAAGATTAAATAAGGTATCTATTCCTTAAGATATTGTATAAATTCATTAATTAGAGTCCAAATGCAAAGTTATTCAAAGAGTGTGTGCAAAACCTTGAAATAAGCCTTCAATCTATCAGTCAAGCGTCCAGCGTTTCCCTACGAAGTCGATGTTCAGTTTTTTCTTTCATTAGGGTTGTGGGGTTGAATCTCTCGTATCCAGGAGGGCTTGTACACAGCCTTCCGCTCCGATGAACTTGCCGATGGCTTCCACGGGGTTGAGGCCATCTCCGCTAATTAATTACACCCGCTATATCTTGTCCATCTCCCTTCCTTTCGGAGAAATCCAGAGACCTTTGCAGCCACAAGAAAAGAAATTTTTTCACTCCCAGATGGCTATAGCGTCTTCCAGTAATTAACTCGACCGACTAGAAGCCGTCGTTTGTGTCCATCGGGCTAATTCGATCCAATTAAAAGAACCTTCTCGGGATTGAAACGCACGCTTCAGCGGAGGTCGGGGACGAGAACCTCAGATGACCATAAATATAATGAATTGTTGGCCGCCTTTTGGTAATGAATGCAAACGAGGGTTGCTCATCCCGGAGTCCGTCGCTTAGGATCGAAACCTTCCACGTCACGAGATTTTCCCGCAAAACGTTGAAAGGCGATGTTCTCGAGAGATGCTTCAAATATCGGCAGAAGTCTACGGAACGGTCGAGTGTCAATTAAATGATATGGCGCTGCAATTGTTGGCATTAGCCACGTGTTAGCAACCGCCATGTTTCTGGGATGTCAAATGCGTCTTAAGGCAGAGTTTCCATCTCTCGCCATACGCGGCAACCGCTTGGATGTCGTAGGTCAAGAATAGGAATGGCGATTTATTTCCCTGAAATCGTAATTCGCGTGAGAATGCACGGCCGTTCCCATCAATTTGATCCAGTTGGACGGGTTCACCGAAATAGGTTAATTGACGTTTCGGATGAAAATGAATAGATAATTGATATCCGTAGATGCCCTTTGAATTCATTTCCGGAATACGAGTCGCAAGTTCAGCGTCATCCGGTCCGTTTTAATTGCTAATCACGAGTTTTGGAAGGGTTCACATCTTGCAATCATTAATTGGGCAATAAAGATGATACTTCAGAGCTATTTAACAACCGGTGAAAGTCGAATTAGATGAATAAATGAAAGGATAGCTTCGTAAGAAGACACCAAAAAGGACTGTAAAACTCAACAAAACCTGCATCACAAACATTAATTAATATATTTTGTATAACATATTAATGTCATTGAAATTCAATACAAAAATTCCCATATTGCTCCTAGAATGCCATCATCTTACTTGGGTTAATGTTAAGAAGTTTTTAATTGTATCTTGCACATTTGAACCCACTTGCATAATAAAATACGTGGTTAGAATTTTGGATGAAAACGAGAATTATAATAATTTATTTTTATATTGGAATCGAGAAATCAAAAACCACTGTTCAATTTTTACCACGTTTTTCGTATACTGAAAAATTAATATGTCTAATACAGTAAATTACAATAAATAAAACTAAACCTTAAAACCAAATTCGTAACAACCAATTTAAATGCTTATAAATTATAAATCTGATGGATTCTGGAAGTTAAAGTCGTCACTCAAAACCCCACAACTCTATTTATCGCAACTCGATGTCCCCGTTTCCCTGAGAATCTTGGCGTCAAATCTTCGCATGACAGCCCCTTAGCCAATTATGAGGCGATCTTCCAAAACCCTGAATTTCTCACCACCCAGACGAGGATTCACGCAAACATCACACACACGCGTGCGAACATTCACGCATTTAACCCGCGAAAATTCTCCCTCCGTAGCAGCGGGAAAAAAAACACGCTTCCACGTCCGCACACAATATGGAACTTCCAGTGTCGTCGTGTTTGCGAGGGTTAGAGGATTGGAATACAGAGGGAATTTATGAGGAATAAATTTCAGGGTGGTCATGGAAACCGTTCTTGTCTCGGTTTGTTGTGACGATATCCCTTTCCTCGTTCTGAGATGCAAATTAATTAATTGGACGGCCTTTCGCGATGAATAGATTCAAATGATTAATCAAATCAATTTGAAGTACTTGGGATGTATTTTGTGTAATAGAACGCATAGTAAAAATAGACCGATCAGAGATTCATAGAAATCGAGTAAGTGATCGTGATTTAGAGATAAAGTATATAAGTATGTTATTAATTTCATTTGCAAGTTTTTATAGTATGGATATAGATTTTTCATTTTCAAATTACAATAACCAAATGATACTTAAGATGATATACTGAATATTATTTACGAAAATTGAACCATTAGCGAAAACTATTACTTGCAAGTTATACTCTACAAAATTGCCTGTACCTATCTAATCATCGATAAAAATATCTATTTTCGTTTCATAATATACTTTGCTTTAACGTGGTCTCTAGGAATATTGGTTATATTTTAATCCCATAGTAATCGCAGTTCAATCAAAATTTAATTGCTTTTTACAGCGAATCATATCAGCCAGGAACACATTTTTTGCCAATTAAAAGGTGAAAAATTTATAAAGTATTATTTCCAATCATACCAAAATAATGTTTCGATATACTGTTTTCCATAAACTGCAATGATTATTTTTGCAAATTAAAGATGCATATCATTCTAACGGAATCAACGCAAAAAATAATTTTAAATTCTAAAATACATTTCATACTTACACAAATGTGTATTTATGATTGTTCATAGTGAGTCCGTGTTTTTTTCACCTGATAATATCCTCCATTCTTATCCATAATAATATCCATTACTAGGCATCGATGACTATGATAGCGAACTTTAGATATAGAAATCTTTGCAACAATTAGCTATTTAAATATCTAACGTTACAGGATGTCTTTATTCTTTTGTTTTGGAATCCCTTTGAATGGCGCATCATGTACAAGCCAAACTAAACTACTACGGCAAAAACAAAAGAACTTCTATAAAGAGATAGGCTTTTGAAGCTAGTTACGAATGCATGATCAAATGGACGATAAAGAATCGGCCAAGATGTTTGAAATCCAATTCCGCAGCTCTTCGAATGGATCGTTTAAGAACAGAAGTCTGAAGGAATCGAGTGGAAAAGAGAGATTAACGCTGTTGAGAAGGAGAAAGGGGGGTGTAATGGAAGGGGAGTTCTTGAAAACCTCCTCGATTACTTAATCCTAAATTCCCTCTATGGAATCCGGTCGAGAGACTTCTTGAGACTCTAAGGGAAATGCGATTTGCGAGACGAATATGTAGTGGCGATAAAGGAAAGGGAATCCTTTGCAATCATTCTCCGCCTTTCAAAGTTGAAACTCCGAGATATCCAAAAGGTCCATTGAGTGAGAATCGAAAAGTTTACGTCGAATCTCATCGTCGATTAAGATGAAAGAATAAAAATTTCTGAAAGATCTAACATCATATTATTATCGCATAACTATAAGCCTCTATTTATCCACCGCCTAAAATAGAAAGTTTTGCTTTTACATCCTTTTATTTTATCTTCACTTTGCAACATTTTATTGACACCCTACATAAGTTCTGTTTGAATGACTTGCACGTTTTTAAAGGTATCAGGATATTTTACGAACATTTTTAAACACTTAAATGAGGAAATGGTTTTCTATTTATGAGTTTTATGACAGTTCTTGATTACGTAAAAAAACTCATTTGGTACTACTATTTCGTGAAGCTATTGAAAAATATTAAAATTTTTATTTTGGCAAGGTTATTATGTCCGATATTTAAATCTGATAATTTAATCTGATATTATATTCTAATCCCATTATTAGAATTAAGTTAAGGGGGGAAATTTCCTCTTATGAAGTTTTTGTGTTAAGTGAACTAAATTTTATAAAGAAGTAACAAAAATTAAGTGGATTATGCAAATGGATATTTTATATAAATGGATATTAAATGACTATTTCTAGCTCCGTCGAACAATGTGTAATATGCTTGTCGTAAATCCTGAGTAAGAACTAGATACGATGATGACAACTCGGATTATTTCAAGATGCTTAGTTCCCTAAAATATCAAATCCTCTATCAATTAATTAAACTTTGATAGGTGCGATATCGAGCAAATTAAACGAGTCCTTATAGTGAATGTATATTGCACGCCGATCGTATATCTGTCACTGATAAGGAAGAGTTAACATTTAAAAGCATGAAATTTATGATCCGATATCATAGATGCATCAATGTTTCAAAATACCCTATGCAATAGTAAATTACCTTAACTTCACCAGGGTGAAAGGTTACCTTACCTCTGTTCCATACATGGCTACATTTTATAGCTCTTACATTTGGTATCCATTACCATTTCGAATACCAATTTAATTACTACATCCGCTCTGGATGCAACCTTGTGTTCAGCAAAGGGAGGGCAAGGAGGGAATTGGAGGAATCCTGATGCCCTAAGAAGTGGACCCCCCCAGCCCCACATAGCGTGCATTGAGGTTCATCCCTGTGCCCAGGGAGCCCTCTGCTATGGGTTCTGGAGCAAGAATACGACCTCATAGACAAGAAAGAACGAACAGCTGAGAAGTGAGAGGGCTCAGTTAGCTCACCGCTGCACAAGAAGGTGAAAGAAAGGCCCCTGAAAGAGATGCCTGCGTCTATATGCCTAGGCTAAGGATGAGAGTTTTGCATGCTCCAATCCCCTACAGCGCAGGTGGTTAGCACGTATACATGCACTTTGTTAAATTTAAGAACTAAAAATTTTCATCTAGAGCTTTAAAATTGGTAAAGAATGGATATGAATGGCTCTTTATTAAGCAGTTATTTGAAAACGGTATTAATAGATAATTCTTCGTTAGAAATGTAAGATATATAAATCAAATCATAAAACTCAATAAGTAGTTTGAACATACTTACATTTTCAAAAGTCTATTCTCATTCTAGAAGAACTTACGAAGGAATCGCGTTATTACCTGCTGAAGAGATAAAAACTGTTGATAGCGAGAATAATGTGTCAATGAAAAGGGACAACTACAGAGTAACATATGGCTATTCTATAAAAATATGAGCAAATTCAAGTCCAGATTTGGTAAGTACAAAAATAACTCGGAGAATTAACGATTATCAAGCTACAGTTTCAAGATGAAAAAGGCAATAGCAATAGTTAGAGGTTACTGATAAATATCGATTAATGATTCGTGATGTATATTTTGATAATTGCAGCCTCCGAATTACTCTGAGGTTTCACTGAATTTTGGTTGTATAAGACAAATTAAAGGCAGCGATATTTCCCTCCAACACTGTCAACCAGTCTAGAAAAATATCGCAATATCATATTAAGCGACGAATATTAATTACCCTCTCAATCATTTAAAATGTCAGATGCTATATTATCGTGAATTATTTTTAGTTTATAAAAAATTTAAAGTCATTGAATTAATCATTTGGTTTAACTTGGAGAAGTAACGTTTGCCAATAAGATATGAAATAAGATATAAAATGAAAAATGCAAATACAAAACAAAGTGCGTTTGCTGTAATCGTTTGACAGAATGAAAAGAGATCGAATTTGGAATACTAATTCCTCTTACCTTAGTTTGCCCTTGACAATTTTATCCAGCTGATTATATCTCTCTCCATCACAATGGCAAAAGCTCCTTGTGAATTGGGCATCAGTCTCCTGATTTACTGTTAGAAATAAAAACAAATCAATGAATAACCAAACTAATCCATCTCTACTATCTCCGAATACCTGGGTATATTATCAAATTTTATATTGATATGGTTTAAATTCCATTCATCACGTATTATTAATTATTATTAAACATTCCGAATAAGATTTAACATTTTCCTATGAATCGTAAATATGAGAATACCTAAAGAATAGAAATTGGTGGAAGAAAAGGAGGTAATATAAAAAATTAGTATTACAATATAACTAGTGCGAAGAATAGATTATCATAGAAACTGTAATTTATACATGAAATATAACATAATAACAATTGATTTCACGACTGACTATTATGTAAGGATATTCATAGGCGATTCCGTTAAAATTCTACGATTGCATCTCTAAAACTAAGCAAACTACAAAAATTCTATTGTAAAATAATGACATTGTAGCAGTATATGAACAACAATAAGCTAAACAACAACAAGTCCGAACATCAATAATCTAAACTTTCGGAATGCCCGCTCTCCATCAAGTACGCTAGGGACAGTGTACATACTATATACCGATCTTTTGGCGGTTGCAATCATTCTAGAAGTTTAACACCTCCACGCATGCTTTGATCACATACTGTATATCAGTTAGGTTGTTTCGTTTGCCGAAACAACTTCATATGTAATCTATTCCATCAACTATGATGCTCCTTACTTAATGCAAAATTTATTGGATTCGTGCTTCGCTTCGCAGAGTTATCTACATATTTCATCGTATATTTTGCTTCATTCTTCACATATCGCGCGTCTTCTTAACGCATGTTCCACCAAATTAAACCGGCTTGTTCTTGGTTTTCCCCTCCTTTCATAACAACTCGCACACTCTACCTTTGTCATACGCCATGTTTCCACATTTCATACACTCATTCCAACTTTAAAAATTACCCTTTCGTATTGATCACCATTTTTGTGTACATCCATTCATTATTCATCCATTAGTAGCTAAGAATCTACTTCTGCAATCCAACTGTATTCAATTTGCTCTTTCCTTCTCGAACCTACTCTCGAATGCGTAAAACAAAGTGAGCACTTCCAGCAGTTTTGTATGCCACCATTCTTCACTTTCAATCACTGGCCACCTGCCCTTATAGATCTGCATCCATTCGAAATTAGAACAAAAGAAGGGGAGTGATTAACTCTTGAAACCGATACTGGAGTACCGTTCAATGAGGTTTTTAGTTTCGTGACGATTTGTGGAGACTCTAGTTACCGTCTATTCGTTCACAAATATTATATTGATAAACTATATTTATATTTGCTACAAAATAATAATCGATAAAATACCACTTCATTTATCGAAAGTTACCTCATTTGAAGGATAAATCGCATTAGCTGGTCACTCATGACAATTACTGCATTCAATTTCTTTGTTTATTCATTGATGTTGCTATGCTTACACATGCACAGTGGGTTATTTCTTTATTTATTTACTTTCTATATTAGAAAAAAGTCATTTAACCTATAGTTACGTTATTTGATAATAGCGCAGAAAATACATTGAGTATCAGGATATTTTTTGGGTTATTTTTAATTCGAAATTTCATCTTCAGTTCCCAACTTGCGTCTGATTCGAGCCAAAGCCAGGAACGCATTTTAAAAAATCTGAAGCATCGTGACGATTTCATCCAAGGCACAGCATGGCCTTCTGCGAAATCCTAATGTTTACGCAAATCTTTGGTGAAACATCAAAAGCAGTGAAGACGCGTACGGAAGTTTTTAAAAAAATTCCATCAAACAGGTGAAGAAGTGCACAACGAGGGTTCGCAAATTTTAAAACATTCGCGGAGAGAAAGATTAGAAGGGTCGATTAAAAAGGGTTTTTCGTCGACAGATTGAGACAGAAGTTGGGGGCGGAAAGAAGGGGGATAAAAAAAAGAAGGGATGTGAATGAAAGGTTTAGAGACTGGGAATAAGTGAGGATGGGGCAAAAAGGGGTTATTAAACAAGCCAACACACCCAAGCCACAATATCTTTCCCTTCGAATGCTTTCTAAAGTACCATTCCCTTCTCATTTTCCTTTTTATTTATTTTTTTCTGCACAATCTCCTTACCCCCCGCTGCTTGAGGTACCCCCAACACCTCCCACACTCTTTCATGGCTCACCCTAGCAACCACACCACTCCCATTGTCCCCCTCAACCCACGCACTCACACGCTCGTACACTATCTATTAAAAGGACTTCTCCTTATCCTCCCTTTCGAATCAATTTCCCAGGAACGCACCACGCCAAATACGAGCACACCGCTGATTTAATATAACATTACTCGTTTGTAATGAACATACGAATGCATCCACACGAACCGACTTTGGTCATCAACTATCATATCATTATAAAACAATAAACACACAACAGAATAATTCAAACGAGTGTGGCTTGTGGAATTATTTGCTTAGTAAAACGTTTTTTATATCAGTTATTCATTCTTAATGAATAATACAGTGAAAAGCTAAAAATAATTATTATACTGGAATGTACAATTAATTTTTATAATAAATCTTTCTACTCATCAGCAACGGTTCTTGTAAGTTTAGTATTGAATGGCAAGCATTGAGTTTATGGAAAATAAAAATGAAGGGAAGTAGAAAATACTAAAAAATAATACTCATAATTTTTCTATATTCCTCAAAAATATTGTTTTGAAAATTATAAATCATACCAAATCAGGTAAAATACATCGATCTATTGAAATAGAAAATTTTCAATTAAAACCTCTCAATGACATCTCAAAGTATTATTTTTTATTTTAATAATACTTTTATTTGTTAACTGTGTTACAAAAAGCTTAATTGATATATCCTTAGTCCATCTCTTAACTCTTCCACAGCCTTTTTTTACTTTGGTTTAAGTATCTTGGTTTTTGAAATTTTATGGAAAAAATTTACAAAAGAAAAAATGTTAAAAATTTATGACTTACTTTTAAATGCTTCTAAATTTCACAAAAGTTAAGAAATGATCGTTGTTATCTAAGTATACATTTCTTAGTCAAAGTTTTTCTTTGATATTAGACTCAAAGATAATAAGGTTTATCTCCATGGTTATACTTATTCCCTCTAGAAGTACTTTCTCACAATTTATTATGAATTTTCAAACTATTTTTTCTTATTACCACAATTTCAATACCACACCGAATTCAAGTAGCAATTAAAAACCCACGAAACGAACCTAAATTTCTTAAAAGAAAATGTTATAATGTAAAAATGCTAGACCAAAAATTCATTCGAACGCTCGATAGTTTAAAATTCATATATTCATTTAATATGCTCTGAATGCAAATATATACGTATTTGGATACATGAATATAATATAAACAATCATGACCTATAAATATACAAAAATTCCATGTAAGCTGCTTTTCGGGAATTGGATGCGTAACACCGTCTAATCGATTATTTGCACCTATTGTTCTCGTATAAATCGAGTTTTAAAGTTTTTTTAAAATTCATTTGTCGAACCTACTTGTGTTATCAGAACGTCCAATATTTCTAGACGGGTGCATGATTTCAGAAACATCTATAATTGAGCTTTTTCTAAATGTATCCAACATATGAATCCTTATATCTTCTATACCCTTATGATCCCCAGACGGCGTGGGAACCGATGCTAAGTTTTTCCTCGGACACTCTAAGAAGTTTCATATGTATTACATTTTTAAAGACACTTATCAATGCGAATTACGTTCATTAATCTCTGATTACCACTTATCGCAGTGTTCCATTACTCCGTAGTTTTATTGGATTAATACGTATTCATAGGCCACTATAAAAGTATATAAATTATGAAGTACCTTGTCGTATGCAAACATTCTGAATTTACTGATATGCTTAATATGATCAAGGACGTAAACAAGAAATGGCACAGGGCCTATTGCACTGCCTTGCGGAACTGCAGGAGTTACTTTACCCATTCATACCAACCCAGCGTCAAACACCGTTGAGTACTACTCGTTCTTCCCCGTAATTGAGAAAGTCCTCAATCCAATGAATTACTTCCACTTTGATGACTGCACGTGCCGAGCTATATAATAAGTTCTGATACCTATACAAAGGCTTTCTGAAGAATCTAAAATATCTCATCGATCTGTCCTTTCTTTTGCCTGTATGGATGAGTGTAATGCATCATATTTTTATTTGTTTATCTAACAAATATCGAAATGATTTCATCCGATACTATTTAAATTTTTCAAATAGCATCTATGTAAATTTTTATTTCTCATCTATTTGAATTGTTTTGTACTTATCGAAGAAAAATTCAAATACTGCTTTCCCAGGCTGCCTTTCATAACAATAATTATGCTATTTATGAATGTATTGAACATTCTCTTCTCTGAAATAAGTAGAAAATTCAATTAATCCTCAAATATCATCTTACTCAAACAAAATTTTGGATATGCTTAAATAAACGATCAAACTTCAATCTAATCGCTTGAAAACAGATATTTCAAAGCCGTCACAAGAAAGCCATCTAATGAATAATTACAGAAAAATATGTATAATTGTTAAAAGGTTTCAAAAATTTGCTTAGGCGAAATACTTGTTCTATAAAATACTGTTATCTACCTGTCCTACATTGCAATGATTTATCACATATTTTTCTATAATCAACTTAATATATAGAATAAGTAGTCTTTACATTTTTATTATGTATGTAATTCAAAATATCTTTTAATTTTGACAAGGAATGCATACATTAAGATCCCGAAAGTGCAAAATGAAGAAGTGAAGAAGATCAATGAACGAACTGAATTGAAAACTTTCGCGAGATAAGGATAAACATATTGAGAATTTCAACCATAAATGCAATCACCGCTGGATTTCTCGAGAATGGCCTATAACGTTTATATTACGATTTAAAAAGTATTAAGATATACATTCTCTGCAAGATTTTGACGCGTGTAAATGTGAGCTCAGAATATTTCCAAACAATATCTTACGGGGCGAATATAACCATCTACAAGTAGTAATAGTTCCTTCAAAGGAACATCTCGGCGTACTGCACTTTTATATCTCTCCGATTGGAGGACCAAAATCTGCCTCCGGCTAACCAATAATACAGAGCCTGAAAGTTCACAGTTTCTGCCGATCCAAGATGTGAATATAGTAGCAAATATAAATTGGCATCGACAGATGCACTCAGATGAGTGAAATAGCGAACATTTTCGTTCGCGAACGTACGCGATCATTCGCGATAATTGTTCCAAAAGCGCGAGAACTTATTCAAAAAAAGTCCTTTAGCGTGCAAATATTATTTCGTATAATAAGTGGAATTCGCGATGAAATCCTTCGGTTCATCAGCCCTCCTTCTTGGACCGTAGGCGATCGGTGACTCCCCACTCCCATTTCTCCCCGGAGTGCTCAGTGAAGAGTGTTTGCTTTCGGTTGAGGATTCATTATCTGGCGCCTATTGTGAAATGCTGCGACGAGAGCCGATCTTCCCGCTTATCCCCTCCGCTGCCATTGCTAACCCTCCCCCGCTATTGATCATCTGCGTGTTGACGGAGGGAGGAATTTCGGTAGGACAGATTACAAAAGTGTGGTGAAAGAGAAAGATGGTCGGGTGGTAGGTAGGGTGGTAGGTGCGGACTGTTTAAAGCACAGTTATATGGACTAGTGGAAGGTGAACTTAAAATTCATCTTATTAGGAATATATGTATATATATATATATATATATATATCTAACTGACAATTTAAGTTGTACACACTCAACGGATTTACGACCTTCATATCTTCCCAACTCACTTAAAAGATTAATATTGTCTCAACTCCATTCTTAGCAAATTCATCTCATCGCTGATTAGAATCATTCCCATACTACTACTAAAACATAAAATAGATCATTTTCAGCTTCTCGTTTAAGTTTTACAACAGTAACACAACTTCATTACGATTTTCTCAGAACAGAGCAAATCTTAAGGTGATTTATCCTTAATGTCTCTAATCATAAATGTTGACTAGACCAACTTTTTATTACTAGTTATTAGTTAGGTACCAGGTACTTTCTCTTCTATTTGACTCAGAATTTTTTGAGGTTATAAAATCTACGATGGATATTTTAAAAGAGTACGAATATCTTCGTAAATATCTTTGAGGATAAACGTATTCAGTCTCACTCATACTTGCATTCATATCATCGTATCCATTACCATCTCTGGTAATGCACACGATGATCTCTGGCCGTACACCTTGGGAATTTTGATTTACCAGAGGAATGCAATAATATCTACTCCAGACTTGGCACAGGACTCCATATCACATGTCAACGATTATCTTGATGATGACGTCACCCTGATAATACTAATATCTTAATAATGGTTGACTGCGTATCAAAGCACCGCACCAGATAAGAAAACAAAAATAGTTTCAGAACTATGATGGAACATTAGAATAGAGAAGAACTACTGAGAAAGCGTTCTTTCACAGAGTTAAACAGAATTGAAAAATATCAATATAAGAAATAGGAGCATATTTAAATTAGAAGCATGTTAAACCATCCAAAAAAATTTACGGTAAATATTTCTTGATCCGATTCCAATTTACTAAGCTATACTTAGAGAGTTATCATACTTCACTATAATAAGGCGTTTAACCAGATTTCCACAAACCAATGACTCGCCTCTCATAAATACTCATGATTTCATTGTCTTTCATTGAGAAAATGTCTAAAAAGCAACCAAAATATTAATTAAAATTTTTATGAATCTCCTAATCAAAGTTTCAGGTGAATAAATGGGGTTATAACAGTCAAAGTCTATGACGAGTTTGGCAATAATTCTGTGATTCAATTTTCTATTGTTTGAGATTTAAAGGAATTTGATGAAATATTGAAATGGAAAACAAATGTAGAGATCAATTCAAAATATCATCCGTTGTGCATTTATGAATGCAATCATCAATAAAGATTTTTCGCACATTTTCATGGAAGGTACATTAAACTAGTTCACTTAATAAAATGAAAATTTCGCATCTTATTGTGAAGATCTGAAGGCTTCAAAAAACTCTCAAATATTGTTTAATTCTGTGAACGAGAAAGTGTCGATCTTCGAAGAGGAGTTTTATTAAATGAGACAACTAAATTGAGGCCAATTACGAAAGAATGTAAGATAACAATTGCAATTGAATAAACATACGAAAACAAAAAATTTAAATTTTTTATTAGAAAATATTCTTCAATTATGCTATTTCTAAGGGCGAAAATTTTTAAAACAACATTGAAAATGTAACGTTTTGAATTATTAGTTTTATATCTTGTTTTGCGTAATTTATGTCTCCTAAGCTATACGTGTATTCGCTGAGAACGATGCAAGTTCTAAACAAATAGCTCTACTATAATATAGTATTAGCTACAAATGGATGGAAATACTTTGATGCTCAAATCTCCGACAGCAATTTTAAATTATTAGGAAAAATGTTTGTAAATTACGAAATTTTCATCCATTAACTTATTCATCTCGTGTTTTCAAAATTCAGATTCAGTTGCAATAAAAAACATCTGATGTTAGTTTTATTAGATTTAATAAATAACAATATACCTAATAAACCTAATTTTCAATTAAATAATTAATCTATTTTGGACTAGTTTTTCTGTTACATTTATGTAGGAAACAAAATTTCTGCTGAACAACGTACTTAAGATCGATCCGCTAAGGATACATAATGGATACTTTCAGAACAATTATTGCCATTCGTCATATCTCAATGCGGTACTTGGCAAGCAAATATTAAAGAACTTGGTGAGTAATATGCCACCTTCTCCTTCTTGTTATAAAGTTGTGTGCCACTTCCAGCGATTCCAATGCATTCCCGACTTCACGGCCTGAATGAGTTTCATGCGACGCATAAATCGTATAGGTGAGTTTAGACGCTGAGGGTACCTCCTGCAGGCGGGACTTCCCTAGCGCTACCATCTACCGGTCGTATCGAGAATGATATTAGTACTCGTAAGTACTAAGTAAGATACGCAGCAACGAAATCCATATTTATTTAACATCAAAAGAGAAAAGGTAGAACATGGGGTCGGAAAATAGTATCAACCGATGGATGACCTTAAGGAAAACGAAGAGAGTTATCAAGATCCCAAGGTTATAGCAGAAAATAGCCAAAAATGGAGAGCTCGGTCTAACGCCAAATCATAGAACTAATGCTTACTGTCAAACCCAGTTCAAAGCTTCGCCTAAATAATTAATCGGTATCCTTAAACGCAAATACAACTTGGCAATGTGTACCCATTCGCTGATCTTTTAATTACCCATACTTTCTACAGCTAAGTTCTCGCAGAAAGAAATGCTTTTTGTTGACCGTCAAATGAAACGCCTCTGTTCCCAGAATGGAGTCGAGCGTAAGATATGTTAAGAGACCAATTAAAACGGTGCCTCAATTTTAATTAGTGAAAAGATCCGGGAGAAACCGAAATAGGAAGAAACAAGAAAAAATCAAAACCTCGCTTCGAGGAAAATAAATATACACTTACCAGAGATTCCATATACTTTAGGACCTCTTATAGGGAATTTTCTCCGTCTGAACAATTGGCTTCCCTCGTTTCTTTGGCGCTTTTCCCCCAAACTCATCACACCTCGTTCAACAACCTCAGACGACAGGCACAACACCAACTGTTAACAAGCTCTCCAATTACCTGGCAGGAGCCCCATTTCCTCACACCATCGTCGATGCCGCAAACTTTAACGAGTAGCTAATTAAACCCTTTATCCCATTGTACAATATGTGACTGATGGAGTCGTTAATTGGGTTTCATTCGCGACTTTTCTCTCTTCAACCCTGCTCTTCTCCAAATTGTTTATTATCAAGACATCGATTTTGACTCAGTTTACGCCTTACCGCTACTCGTTTTTTCACGAAAGGAGCTGAACGGGACATATTGATGTATGTTTAATTAATAGGTTCAGATTTCCTTCGGGATGTCCTAAAATAGGACGCTAAGTGATACGTTTTTTGGTCATCTGCTTCCTCAATTTCAATAAAGAATGAGTTTTATATCATCATAAAAATCTTCCGTACTCGGAATTGTTATTGTTTGATTTTTTGAGTTAACATCATCGTACTGGTAGATTTAATACTCCTATCTAAGAACGTTCATATGCTGTTGCGATGTTCACTTTCCACCGAAAGAAAGGAGTTCATCATAGTCTTATTGCCACCTTTTCTTATTTAATTATGCTAATAAACGATTCCAAAATTGGATTGGTGCTGGTTTCCTTACTAATTAAATTCCAATGAGTTTAGAACCCATTGATTATAGAACGCTGAGTTCCGATATCCAAGAAGGAAACAATATGATTGATATTCGCCAAAAATCAAAAAGCTATCCTGAAAGTTGAAGAACGATATGTAAGAATGTATAAGCCGTCTCATTCGCTAAAGAAATTGAAACAATTCGATAAGGAAATGACATTCACACTCATATGCTTTATGTGCAAGATTATTTTTCGCTCTATTTACATAACTTGTGTTCTGAGTAAAAGGATTTGAATATTACATTTTTCGTCCAATAAGTAACATGTATTTCGGTAAAAAATAAGTTGTAAACCAGGACAGGACCTTGGAGAAAATTCTTAATTTTAGGTTATTACTTCTCTGTACTGTACGAAAAGGTAATTTCAAAAATATCTAGAGTTTGATCGCCGATATCTAAATTTTCCGTTGCGTTACTTTCTATATTAATGATTAATTTTAAATCGTTTAAATTTAATCTAGAACTAAAATATATTTTGCTGACAATTTATAGAGAACAGATAAGTTCATAATCATGAAATAATATAGAACCTTTCAAAAGTAACAAAACAAAATACAACTCTACAGAATTTTTTAATATTATGCATAAGCAACTATTAATGTAAACTTAAGCTTCTTTTAATATAATTGGTTCCTACTATCTTGAACTAATTCTGATTAACTATCTTCCAGATTATGGTAAATCTTGAAATGTTCAGTGAAAGCACAGCCGTTCTGATCAGCTAAATATATAAAGGATCTTACAATTTAAACCAGTGATTCCCAAAGTGGTCTATACCGACCCCTAGGGGTCTATGACAACCTATAAGGGGTCTACGTCAGCAAAAAAAATTCAGATTGTTTATTTTGAGTAGTTTTTCAATGTTTATTTTGAGTAGTTTTAATTTAAATTCAATTAATAGATATATAAAACTTAACATATGTTTTTGCCTTATGTTTTTACACTAAACTTCACTACAGTTATAAATTTACAAAAAATGAGGTTAGTAGGGGGTCTACCGAAAACGGAAGAACGTGGGAAGGGTTCTATTACACGAAAAATTTTGGAAACCTCTTCTCTAAACCTTCAAATATCTTAAGCCATTCAGAATCCAGGAAACATTAACTTTCCACACCGCAAAATATCTTCATTCAGCAAATTTCAAACTTGTGTCTTGTATTTCTCTTACTATTGAAAAACCTTTTCTGCCTGTAATTATGTTTATAATTTTTATCTTTCCTCAAATCTAATTTTTATGCTTTCTAAAACTAATAGTATAGTAAGTAATCTAAATATTATAATTGCCAACAGACTGTAGTCAGCTTTAGCTTAAAGTGGCTCACCAGTTAATGTATGTGAGAAACATATAATATAGATTGACAATTGTAAGTAAATGTACTTCTTATAAACACTCAAAAATTAAGATATCAATAAATTATTCTCTCAAATAGAATCTTATTTTTAGTGAGGTAATTAATTACATCAATTTTGCATTGAAAGTTCTTAATATATAAATTGCATGAATTATATAATCGTGCCTTGGTATTTTTTTTCTTCCTTCTAATAAGAAATCTCAAGGTTTGTTTTAGATAAAAATTCTTTTTATAGATCATACTTGCAGCCAATAAAATACTTATTATTTATGTTTTTATTATTGTGCTAACCTGTATTATTTTTTCATGAGTTCCACATAAAACAGGAAGAAGAGTCATTCTTGACAGAGATTGGGGCTAACGTTTTAATTATTGGACAGAACCCATTATACTATTGTAATACGTTATAATGAATACTCAATGCCGCTTCCTGTTGATTCTTTCACTGTGGAACAGTGATAAATATGGCTTACTAAAACTACTATGAAGTCCTCAGAATCAGTAATTTCCTCTAATTAATTTAAGTTTACATAATGAAAATTGAATGTGCAAGTTTCGTTGTGAATATAGATACCAAAAAGAATTATGAGGTAATATACATTATACAATTATTATTAGAAAAACACAATACACTTACTCCCAAATTCATGGGAAAGAAGAACAAACTTAGAAAATAATCATCTGAGATTCAAGATAAGATGTAGATGACAGGATAGCTGGAAATGTCAAATGAAATTAACACGATCATAAACAGCTCGAGTTTTCAGAATAAACCCCTACATATTTCAAGAAGAAATTGGAAAAAATCATAAAGTAGTCCCTGATAGACTAACATAAAAAGAACATATTGGCATACAAGCCTCTTAAAATTAATATGTTAATGTTGAAATAATTAATTAATTATTTCAACAATAAACTGAAATATTGCCAGCAGAATGAATAAAGGACGAAAAGAGAATTAGAATAAAATGAATTGAGAAAGAATAATGCAGTATTCGTAAAAGGAACAAATTTATTAGATGATAGAGAGTTATGAAGTGGATACATTAGTTCCAGAGAGTTAGATTATTGGAAATTAAAAGACCCATAAACCTGCTTTATAGAACTTAGAAGCTGCTGGCAAATTTAAAGTTTGGTGTATAGATAAAGCCTAAATTCAGTCAGCAATATTTAGAATTATAGGTGGTAGAATAAAATAGTTATAATAAATGAGAAGGGTTACATAATTGGAATTTAAAAATTCTTGAGTAAGACATATTATGGTAATCAGCATGTTTTGGAAGATCTTTCAGAATGGATATTAGAAATTGTATTTCATTCATCAAAATTCAATTTACAGATGCACTATTTCTTAATATAATCAGTGAAGTTACAGGCAAATAATTTTTGAGGTAGTGCATTAGATAACATAATAATACTATGTATGAGGAATTATCCATCACTTTCATCTATTTTTTTAAATGAATTATTGAAGGGAGGGATGGAATTGAATTGTTACGGAAACATTACTTTCGATTAGCAAAATAATTTCTTTTCAATCGAATACTACATAAACAACAAGGAAAAGGAATAAAGAAAAATGCAATAATATCAAAAAAATACATGTTAATATAAAATATTCCCTTGAGAACTGTTTGAAAATGAAAACAGGAAATCTTGTACATCATTTCTGGTTATCTTACAAAGCAAATAACCTCTAAATTCAAGAACACTTTATGAGATGAGAAACATTTTAACAGTGGAGTATAAGTCCCATAAGAAACATCAAACAACTACATGGGCTAAATCTTTTCATAAAAAGGTAGAAATACAAAATTAATAATTATAAATCCGGTAATTTTGAAAATTGACATTTTTCTCATTTTTGAATATGCAATTTTACATTCTGTGATTGCAAAATTATTTCAAAATTTCATGAAATACAGGGTTCATTATAAAAGTAATGCGCATGATTTCATTGTGACGCAACTATCTATTGTTGCATACTCGGATTGGTAGAAAAATGAGGTGAGCTGAAATTGGACGCGTTTGAAACAGCAGACTTTACACCTCATTTTTCTACCAATCCGAGTACGCAACAATAGATAGTTGCGTCACAATGAAATCATGCGCATTACTTTTATAATGAACCCTGTATATTTGTTAATTTACTATCTCAATCTTTCATGCAATAATTTTTCAAGAAAAGAGGATAAAAGCAAACACCCATTGACTCTAAGATAATGTATTTAATTGCAATTTTAATTCTCAGTTTTGAAAATTAAATGAAAGATTGAGTATAATACATCTTAAAATCTAGAAATCCATCACACAGATTGAAGCTAACAGAAGAATTTTAAGCTTAAATAGAAGACATTTGAAATCAAATGCAACCAGAACAACTGTCAATAATAATGGGGAGCTACAATATTAAGCAAAAATTGAGGCTGCCTTGACACTCTACCTTTCCACAACCCTTTTCATTAATGAATTGACACAACAAGTACATCTAATGTGCCTTTGAAGACTTATGACCACCTGTTTTATGATTTGAAGAGGCAAGTTTTAAGACAACTAACATCAATTGGCCAGGACATCAATGACATGCTCAATAACCTTGATTATTCCACCACAAAGAAGCCACATCAATATAACAGAAGCTGTGGAAATTAAATTTTCTTGCATGATTTCTTCAGAATAAAATTACATTAACACTTTCAGAATTATTTTTCATATTTACAAATAAATTTTATCTTTCAGCATTATGAAACATCCAGCAGAAAAATTATTGAGAAGTACCACATGAATGTAACATATCACAAATGGATTTTTTCAAATTATGAATACCACTGGAGAAAGGCATTTTAACCTTACTGCAGAAAATTCATGCATGCATGATTTTAAGGAGAAAAGTATTCTCCGAAGACATATCTGTCACAACCTCATTTTGAAAGAAGACAAAGAAAACTGCTTGTTCAGTTTCAAGCACCATTCACAGAGTTCACAAAACCAAACAGCTCATCACTGAGCTGTTTCACTGGCTGTCCTTTTCTTACCCTAAAAAAGACAATAGGCAATTAATATATCAGTTATATGCACAATAAACTTTCATATCAACTTTTCAACATACAAGATATATATATATAACAAATGATTAACACTTGAATTAAATCTCAAAACAAAAATATTCAAGTCCATATTATGTCAGATATATCCTATGTACATTTTTCCTTGCTTATTCAAACATTTGTAGAAAGTGCACTAATATAATAATCTGATTTCTTTCAAAGTATTATGGTTAAAATAAAAATTAATGAATTATTAAAATTATATTGAATTATTAATTAAATTAATTAAAAGGAAACACATTTTGACAATTTTAAGAATATCCTAAGGATTTCTTTAACTTAAAAGAACTGGGTTTTAATTTTTCTATGATTAAGTAAGTGACTAGCCAAAATCACTGTTCCACTTAAAATCTTGTACTACAGCAAAATAATTTGAAAATATATTCCATATTTACAATCACTGATCAGAGCAACATTCTTACCGAGCAATCATCTAAAAATGAAGACTGAATTTCACAGAAAAACTTCACTAACCTTAACCTTATTTTTCATTAACACTTCAATATGGCAAATTTTTAATAAATACATTCAAGTGTTCATCATAAAAAGACATATAGAAATACAGTTTGGATTTCTGAAATTACCGATCTATATGAGACAGCAGGAGAAGAAAGTCAGTTGAAAAGTAGATGAAGTACCTCTGAGAGTTGCTGTTAACATTACTCAGACAATACATCATGCGGTTATTCTGATATAAAATTTATAATACTCTTTAATAAATAAACAGAAGCAAGAATCATCGTAAGAAAGATTATAAATACTCTTAATGAGGAATTTCAAACAGTGCTATTCATTTACAATCACTTCAGAGTCAGTGAGAGCCATGACTCTAGACTAAAAGCATGTGTAAGTCAGCTATGTATTAAATTATTCTACAACAGCTAAGATGTTTAGGCAAAGCTTTGTCTACCATAGTCTTGCATACACTTATTCATTGAACAACTGAGCGACAGAAAAAATACATAATTCTTCAAGATCTAAAGTTAATGTTTTTTTTTAATTAAAAAAAGGTACTTGTCTATTGCATATGCCTTTACAGGATGTTAACATAGCATATAATTCAAATAATTGCTAAGCATTGGCAATATTCATTAAGATGAAGGAAATCTACATCATGCTACAATTGTAGATATTTAGTAAGCTTGTAATTAATTAAGTGTGTAAATAGTACTTTTTTATTTTACTCATAATAAAATGATTATCAATGACGATGTAAGAAATAACTCATTCACTTTTAATATTCTATCTTCCAATTAGGTATACAACAAGTGACATTCCTTAATCAGCTTTGGTTATTAAGGAAATGAATTTATACACCTCTAATTCTGAGGATAAAATTTCCTGAAATGAAAATTTAAGGCGTTTTGTCTGTTTGTTTGCTCAATTTTTTCAATATCACCAAGTATAACTAATAAATATTAATAACTTGAATAACAAAACATTTAATTTGAATTGAAAAAATCAACAGATCACTCAGAAATCATATTCCAAGTAACTCTCTACTTGAAAGTTAATGTAAATAAAATATTAAAACAATCATCAAACTAGGATTCAAGCTTAGAACTCTTATAGAGTCTCATCTATTAGTTAACAGGACAAGCATATATTTACCACTAATAGTAACTAATTAACTTGAATATTAATAACATACCTAAATACTCATTTCTTAGAACTTCAATTTAAAGAGTGAGAGTGTATGTGTATATTTATAAACCAATCTCTCTATATATATATATATATATATATATATATATATATATATATATATCATACCATTACTAATCTAAATATTATCCTTACCAGCTTTTATCTAGAATTAAATTGGCGATAAACAATAATCAAAGTATTGTGGTGTAAGTAGCTTGATTAATGCTCAATAAAACAGAAGAGTGAATTGTAATAAACATGCAATATTCACCTAATGCATAAATGATTTAAGAATGTATACTACTATACCTGAAAACTGATATAGACAATAAAAGAACATCTTACTTTGCTTTTCATAACTCAAGCAATGAAATACAGAGGATATGATAGGCATATAAAGAGAAGTGCTTTCAACATTCTTAGTTTTCAAAACTAATACTGAGTGGATAACAATGATAGGCATGAAATGATTGATTAACAATGGATAATTTAATAAAATTAGCTCTGATTCCAAAACAATTACAAAAATTATGGAAAAGAACAACAAGATATAAGGTTTTATTTATCAAAATAATACAAAATAAAATAACTATGACTATTATGTAAGAAATCAGAATACAGTATAAAATGAAGTCATAAAAAAGTAGAAATAATGAATAAACAATATATCCATGCACTGTTAAAGAGATTACTCTAACCTAATTGAATTAATAGTTTTAGCATTATCTGGGATATTATTCTACAGCCAAACTTTACCTACCAGTATAAGTAGGTATTTTGATAGAATTAAATAGGCCTCCCATTTGAAAATGTTGCAGACCCCTATAAATAAAACATTTATAACATAACTCATAAGATATATATGTAAAAATATATATACATATACCGTATTTGACGGCATATAAGACGCACTGTCGTATAAGACGCACCCTCATTTAGTTGGCGACACATACGGGAAAAAAAGTTAAAATAGTCTGTGCGACAGCGCGGTATTAAAATAACATAATGACCAGCTACTGCTCTGTTTCCATGCACTTTAACATAATTTAACACTTCTAGTTTATACTGAATTGTGTGGCTTAATCTCTTGTTTCTTTTAATCATTTTTCCGACGGTATTTTATTAAATAGTTTTAAGCACCAATACCAATACCTTCATATATAGGATGCAGGTAAATTTTTTGAGATCTAATTTAGGAAAAAAAGTGCATCTTATATGCCGTCAAATATGGTATATATATCAATAACATAACTGATAAGATAATTTTAAATAGTCACATTATCAACACTGATAGACCTTTCATGTATAACAACTTGAAAGTGGTTCAAATCTGATGAAGGCAACTTGAATAATGGGCATGAATTTAATTTAAATTAATAAATCAATTATATAACATACTGATGTTCAAAATATTGCTGAATAATCAAATAAGTGAATTAAAGATAATTTACAAACCCACTATATAAAATTACTTCTGAAAAGCAAAAAATTCTTGATGATAGTAAATTAAAATTAATGATCAACATTTAAAAATTGAGCTGTAGTAAATTAGAGCAGAGTAGAAATATTAAAAGAAAAATTTAAGGTTATGAGTGCAAAGTGAAAGTTAAGGACTTATAAAATTCACATTGCACAGAAATAAAAGCAGACAATACTTTAACTCTAATTTTTATCACTTTCAATCCTTTCTAATATTCAGGATTTATTGATAAAAAACTTTGTAAGTATTCTTACTGGGAATTGAGATTACAGGTTTCTCTGGAATCAAACCCATGGAGCATAGGCAACTGCTGATTTTTTTAAAAGTAAATTATATATGTATCTATAATTTTAGAAAGTCTGAAATCTGACCTATGTATTATATCAAGCATAAGTTTTATGTATTTTTTATATGTAAATCAGTTATACGAGTAAAGGTTTGCTTGCTCACAGCAACCAATGCTATATATTTATTTATTAATGAAAAATAAGATTTTTTGGAAAGTTAATCTTTGTACTCCCTGCTAAAGATAAACTAAAGGAAATTATCAGAGCACATATATACATTGAGTTTGGCTTCCCGTGCATTTCTTAAGGCAGATTATTTTCAGCCCAGGCATTGAACCAAGGATATGCTGCTCAATGAACATCCTTCATTTGTTTATGCATCCTCATCTTCATAAATTCCCCAAATTTCACTGAAAAATACCTTAAGAAAGTGCCTCAAAATGAGTCCTTAATTCCCAATGCATTTCTTATGGACATTAAAGCCCCCTAGAATCGAACCAACGACTATTTACGACATTATTATGGAGGCTATATATAAAGATGAGGCCAATTTATCCATGTGTTACATTTAAATGTTCTACTTGATCTGGTATAAATCTAAAAAATTTTTGGAAATATAGCCCATGTATTTCTTATGGGAAAAATCGATATTACGGGTCACTCTGGAATCGAATCAGTTCGGATTATTTCTTTTAACTTATATTTAGTAACATGGACAAAGATTAACCTTTCGTAAAATCTTATTTTTTGTTAAAAGATATATTATTACATTGCTTGCTGTTAGCAAGCACGCCTTAACTCGTATATATATATAGATGTACGAATGGATCCCCCCTATATAACTTTATAGCTATATATTCTTAGCAATATATAACAGATATCATAATATAAAGAGATGTCATATGTCTCAGCAAAGACCTGATAACCCTTACAGCAGATCAATTATTTTATTACAGTGTATGAAGGATGGACATTTAATGGCATTGGCTACCTATATCAACAAGAAATAGAAGAATAATAAAGAGAAAATAGAAAGTGTATCTAACGCTAGAATGTACACTAGTGCTCAAAATTGACAAGTGTTACTCCGTTCAGATCATCCAAGCCTATGAGCCCACAGCAGCAAGAGGCGAAGAAAAAATTCAAAAGCAATTAGGAAGAAACAGATTTTGGCCATATAGAAAAATAATGGCACAACGATTACCAATAGGGATAAAATACTGAGGGCTGTAGAAGAACACCTAGGTAACCTTGACAAGATTTTGTAAAGAGGAAAACAAAGACTTCAAGATAAAATCCATAAGCATACCTTCTATTCTACCAGAAGATGTAACTAAAAGAATGAAGAAAAGCAAGCAGAGCAGATAGAGTATTGGTGAAATATTTAAAGTTGAAATGGCTCCCATCTTAGAGGAAGCATTAAATAAATGTCTTAGAGAAAGAAGAATACCTGAAGATTGGAACCACACAAGGATTATGCTTCTGTACAAAAAGAGGATTACAAGAACTACCACCCAGTTATCTAAAAAACTTATATGAGGATAATAGGTGAATTTCGAAGACTTTTATCTGTTCAGCCAAGGGATCCAGCCAGATTCCAAAGATGTTTCAGTAAAAATGGACCAAATCCAAACTCTACCGGAAATTATCATTAAAGCAAATGAACACAAGATTCCATTAGTACATGTATCATGAACTATACATAGGCTTGCAATTCAGTGCTCACACTCCTCTATGTTGCATGCATATTATGGCTCAATGGTACTTAAATATGAATCAAAATAATATGCATAAAATTTTCAGATTAAAATTCAGTTAAAGCATTAATCTATGAGTAAAACTGACAAAAATTGAACAATAAACTATTCTAAAACAGCAAAAACTGAAAATAATATACAATTGAGATTAAATTTGACAACAATATTATAACATAAGTATTTATAAAGTGAACCAGTGAACATAAGTTAGTAGAAATATATAACACATAAAAATGAAATATTTTCATCAAATATATCAAGAAGGAAAATTTTAAAATTAATTAAATTATTGCTTTTGCAAATAAAAATACTTCATACAAAAAAGAAAGAGAATAATAGAAAAGAAAGTACTTTTCATTCTTATTTGATTTTCACATAATTTAAAATCTGATTAAAGACTCACAAAACGAAAAAATAAATATAAAAAATTGAACTGATATAACATATTATAATTGAAGGATATAACATATGAAATGACTGACTTAACCTTAATGGAATTTAATTCTAATTAAATTAACTTAACCAATGCTACCCTGGAAAGCCAAAATATAAATTAAGCACCCACCTGTGATTTTTTCAGCTCACAAGTGAGGGTTCGAACTTTGGAGCGCTCTTGTTCAAGTTGGGCATGCAGATTTGATACTTCTGCTGAAAGTTCATCACGAACTTTCTGGAGCCTTTCCACATCAGCAAGAACTTTAGCTTTGTCACACACTACAAAAGATACCAAGTATCACATTCTAAATGGGCAAAATTGATGGCGTGAATTATATATAACACAGTTATTATGATTATATAACTAATAAATTTTATTTCATTATACTATCATGGATTTTTAACAAGAAGTTTAAAACAGATGATTCTAGGGCATACTACATTAGGATTAAATCCAAATTAACTTCAGGAAACTCAAATTTACTATGCAAATAATGCTGTACTATATATCAGGGGTCAGCAACCTTTTGCTGAGTGCCAATTTAAGGTTTCAAATTATTCTGAAACCCAAAATCACATATCATTTTATACAGGTCAAGATCAATAGTCTTATTTTACCATACTTTTATCTTTACATTTAATTAGTTAATGTAAAGTGATATGCAGTAATATATTAAGTTGTCCTTAAGATTCTAATCCATTTATAATCAACTTTATACAGGATCAGTCTGCATGCCATTTGAAATTGCTTGGCCAAGTGCGGCTTGCATGCCATAGGTTGTGGACCCCTGCTTTACATAAAATGTAAATTGTTAACTGAATTACCTCTCTTTAAGATACATCAAAACCAGAAAGAATAAAGATAAATTGCCCTAACAAAAAATTGCTGTTTACCCAAAACTATGTTTTCAGTAAACATTAAGTGAAAACATTATTCCCTTCAGTAAAGAATTCTTAACAATAACAATAAGAGAAAGTTCAACTCAAAATCATTCATTTAAAATGCATATGACATAAATCTTGATAATTAGTCCATATAAGATGAAATAACAACAAAAGACAACAAACTTTAATGACAATAATTACAATAAATAAAACATTTTTGATGTAATGTAATTTTAATGTAAAACCTGTATTTACCGCAGAGACATTAAGTTCATTATGACAAACTAAGAGATAAAAAATTCCTCCAAAAAATTTAGGAGTGATTCATTCAAAAGAGTAAATGCATAAAACTGTGCAGTTATGAAAGAATTGTAATGTGAAAAACCTTTTTAATTAAAACAGTTTTCACATTTCATCAAAATGGATATATTTATTCAAAAACTATATAAAACTAATATACTCACTCTCAGCAGATGCTAGTAAATTACAAAACTTCTTATATCTTTTTTTTGAACTCATTAGCTCTTCTTTCAGAGTTTCAACTTCCTCTTTAAGGGATAAAATTTCCTTATCTCGTTCTTTCAGCAGGTCCTTATAATGAGAGATTGTCACAGCTTCTTGAGCTAATGGCTGAAGACATTAAAGATATGATTATTAATACTTGCTTATCACAATGACCATCAAAAACATTTCCTCTCTTCAATCAACATGAAAAACTTCCACGATATTTCCTTATCAGAAAGTCTTGCACATAATATTCTTTTTCAATTATTTTGCTATATATATCCAAAAATAAATCCAAGCAACTCAATGAAGTGAATGAAAATGTAACTTCATTCCTAACAAATTAGTGGGCGTACAAATCCATGCTTCATAAAATGGCATGATTACCATTCATTATCATACAAATTAAAATTATCATCGCTATTTCTATTCAGGAAACAAATGAAACATTTTTAAATACATGAAAAGAAAGGTATTTTGATAAAATGTGTTACTTGATATAATGCGAAGGGGTGAATGTTAACTTATTGTGAATAGCTCACACATAAGGAAAAATACAAGTTATCTTGTTTATGACATTAACAGGGTGTTTCAATGTTCTGACAAGATACCTCAATGTCAAAAGTAACTGCCTTAGGAGATTAAGGCTAAAGTTTCAGTCCATTCAGATTTGTTTTCAAGTCTGTTAAATTCCGAGATTAACTTACATAAGATTAAATTCACTTTGTGAATCACTATGTCATATTCATAACATGAATTTACTAGAATTTTTTACTATAAATTGAAAAAAATCTATAAGAACTTTATTCACAAAAGTATTATATTATACCTCAATGTCTCTACAAGCTACTAGCCTCTGCTCCCTATCCAGAACTTTCTTAGTGTCTTCCTCTATTCTATCAAAAAAGGTTTGATCCGGTTGCACAACTGCACTTGCCTCTTCCACTTCCTGGATAGTAGAACCTCCAGCAATATTTTCTATCTGATTAAAGAAAATTGATAATTAACTTCAGTATAAATAATAACTAGCAATAACATTTTCATGGAAAGATCAGATTGAATTAATATCACAACAGAAAAACTTATCAATAAACAATAAGGACCAAGAAACAAAACAAGAAAACCTAGCCAAGTTAACCTAGTTCAGTAAAAGCAATGAATAAAAATAAGAGTTCATGAAAAAGTATTTTGGAAATAGAAATTAAGTACATGAAAATAATCATTCAGAGACTTTTGTAACATGAGTTTAAAATGTAACAGTAATAAGATTCTGAAGAGCAAGTCTGGTTACTTCTTTCTTCACAAACATAATGACAATTAAGGGCAGCTTTTTTAATTTATTTTTTAAGATTTATAATTTAAGAAGATGAAAGCAGAAAACTTCTGAATATTGAATCTATGCTACCCATAAAAAATAATTACTCCAATTACAATTTTAACAACTTATTGGCTAGTTTAGTTTATACATAATTTACACATGTAAAGGAGTGATAGCTCACAGCAAGCAATAAAAAAATGTATTTTAATAAAAAATAAAATTTTTCATAAGATTTCTCCTCTTACTCATAGCTAGAAAAACTGTAAGGGACACTTTAGCAGCATATATTGCATTGATTTCGATTTCCCATGCTACCAATGATAAGGGAATTTATTTCACCCAAGATGATTATTGAGATAATATTGTTTGATTTTCATCCCTTTTACATTCCATTATTATCTTTCCCAGGTAATTTCAATCTTTTGATTATGTAAGAAGTGAAAGACTTAATTTATGAAAAATTTTCCATAAAAACATTGAATATTTCAAGGCATACATTTATATCCTTTGATGGTATAAGTAAATTATTATTTAGTAGTTTCCATTTAATCTATTTTTGAAAACATTATTCATTTTAACAAAATAAGAGTTTTTGAACATAAATTATGTCCTTTAAGAACTTTAAATTTATTTAAAAATTATTTTAACATCCTAGGGATGGAAATCATGAATGGTCATTTGCCGCAAACAACTTAAAGAAAGAAGTGGAACCAATGACAATGTATGCACACATATAAGCTATGCATTAAACTGGAAAACAATAAAGCATATTATCATGTAATGAGAAGAGTCAAATGATACAACAGATACCTAAATTATGATTAAAGATCGGGTGAGGATATTAGAATTACCTGATCTGGATCCAAACTATTAAATTGCTCTAAAGACATTGGCTGTGTCTTTTTCTTATCTTTCTTCTTAGGTCCTTTCTTATCCTCTTCTTCTTTTTTATTCTTGTCATAGATAGGTTTTTTTTCTTCATAGTCAAGTTTGGAAAGTAATATAGCTTGTTGTAGATCTTGTTCATAAGACTCATCAACGAACTGAAAAGATTCAAATGTAAACAATAAATAAATTTACCAAAAAGCATCTTTTATGATATGCTATTGATTTATGTTTTAATTATGGCAATTTAAATGAATTCTTCAAACATTATTCTCAAACCTCTCATAATTCATTCAATATTAAATTTACCAAAACAAAAAGTTCACTATTTTTGTCATTTTGTATTCAATACTTGGGCTGTTAAGTTGTTGTAAAAATTACCGGAATCATGTAACAAACAAATACTATAAAGTGAAACTTTCCAAACTTTAGAATTTCTTTCTATCACTCGTACAAAGCAGGACCTATCCTTCTTATACTCACTTCTTAATTCCCTTACTGACTGAACCCCCTTTATTTCCCATAATTCTCTTATCAATTTTTGGGTTCCTTACAGAACTATTCGGTTATCATCTCTGCTTCACTACACCTTGTCCTAGACTTTCAATCATCAAGCGCTCCCTCTTCTTTCGACTTCCATCTCTCCTAAATTCACTTCCCTCTTCTGTCGATCCCTTTTCCATATCTAAAAGGGCATTTATAAAATCAGGTGTAACCCACACAAGTTCCCTGTAATTGTCTGTTAACTATACTATTTACCTATAATTGATGTTATTGATTTGTTATTTTTGTTATCTAATTATATATATTTTTGATTGTTGGGTTTGTCACTGTAAATTGGCAGATATATGCTGTATGTGATAAATAAATAAATAGAATAAATAAAAGTGTGTCATCTTTTCAAAATATTCGGGACCATGAAAATTGAAGCTAAATGACAATAGGAAATTAATATTTAGAATCTAATCATATGTCAAATAATCAAAAAAATAAGGGTTAATAATCAAAATAATGAAGATAAGTCATGCCAACACCCAAGTAATAATTCTCATAGTAATTTATACATCAAACTATATAACTAAATAACAGTTAAAGGAAGATTTCTATGCATCACTGATAACTGATATATCGGTCCATAATAGTAATACAAAAGAAACAAAAACCAGTCAAATTTCAATTAAAAATCAACAGCTATTAGCTACATATATGAGGCTTAGAAAATTTATATGCATATCCCTAATAAATTCACTTAATAATAGCAAGACATCCTTTATCTAATAATCTACTAACTGATCCCATGACATTCCATAGAAGATTCCATGAAACCTAGCAATTTTTCATAAATATTGTCCTAATTCAATCCATAAAGCCTCTAAACTATTTCATATTCACTATAAAGCAATTTTAATAACCTGAATCTAAAACAGAAGAATTGACTTGGCATGGTGGTATACTGGTCAGCAAACCTGCCTGGCAATTGGGAGACTTAATATTGTGCCCCAGTCATTTTTCACTTCTGTTTAACTTTGAGAAAAAGCACATGCTTTAACATGAAGAATATAAAAACATGCCCTTCCTTTCCTGATTTAAATCAGAATAATAATATTCCATTAATTCTAATTCTTTTATAATTGCATCAACTGACATTTTCATCTCAAAAATATTCTTCAATGCTGAATTCAGTAGCAACAGTTCCTCATTAAATATCCTTATAAGAAACAGAAATAGTAAGAATACAATCTTCCATTATATCCTTTGATTATAGAGATGGTGGATAGTTAATTTGTATTATCTAATGATTAAGAGAATGTAAATATAGGATGCTTATCAGGTATTGATGATGGGATTCAATTTTATCTGATTGATAATAACATGAATATGAATATAAGCATACTTGAACTCTGAATACCCTAAAATAGACTATCAGTCTTCCTTCTTTGTGTCGATCTATTTTATCAATAATACTGCTTATTTTAATTTGATAATTTATAAAGTCCTACTTCTTCAGACTTCATATACTATATTAGCAGGTGTAGTCTATGAATGCCATAATCTCAATTAATTGTGACTTTATTTTTTAAAATCTGTGAGAAATTAAAATTGGTGATAATCAATCAATTAATTGTGAATTTATTTGTTTTAATCATACAATATGATCCACCTCCTTAGGATCTCTGCAATCAAATACTATAATGGAAAATCATATTCTTATTTCTGTTCCTTGTAAGGACATTCGATGAGGAGCTAATGCTACTAAATATTGCATCTGCCCAGATTTTTTAGTTGGACTTGCTAGTTTATAGAATTATGAAAGAATTAGGATTACTTTTATATATAAAGTATGGCTGAATATAAAAGAATCTAATCACATAACATTAAGATGCTAAATAAATCATATGATGCATTGAATACCAATGGTTGTTTAAGTAAAGATATTGAGCGGTATTAGTTCACTCAATTCAAACTTCTTAAAAAAAAGAATTTCAAATACAAACATTTTACGCAATATATGTTACATGTAAGAGCAGTCAGGTTTTTTCTACTAATATCAAAATCGGTGGAAAATTACCAAGTCTATCAAAGCATATTACGACTTGTCACAAAGTTAGGACTGATGATTTGGAAAAGATACAGGTTATGAATACATATGCAGTCCTTAGCATATGTTATTTATCAGTAATTAAACGTGAGTCTTCTTATTCATCTTGATTATCTTAGAGATTATCAATAAAAGCAGAAAATGAGAAAAAATCAATAAATAATACGAAATAGAGCATAACTGTCTTACGTATAGAATTCATTCATTTCTTTAGTTTAAATCAATTCATGAGTTAGCCTCCCTAAAACATTTCAAATACCGGTTGTCAATACTTATTTTATTCTTAAAAAAGTAAAGCGAGAGATATAATTGAGATGTAACAATTACTTCATTGTCCTTTTGCTTCCATTGCTCCCATTGTTCATTTGCCTTCTTCTTCACCTGATATAGAAAAACAAATAGAGTGAAATATTTATTGAAGAAAATGATGAGATTCTAGTTAAATATAAGAGTCCAATCCAAAAAAATTCGAATTAACTGAATCCTTACTTCGGAATTGTTCGGTTTCTTTTTTTTCTTCTTCTTCACAGCTGTATTGTCAGGCTTGGCAGCGGGTGCCGGAGCTTTCTGCTTTGTTTCCACTTTTTTCTTTTTAGGGTTTTTTGGCTTTGGAGGTGTGTTATCGTCATCGTCTTCAATTGTAAGTACAGCAAATCTAGAAGCCACGGCAGTAGCCATACCTAGACGTGTTTGAGTAAATTAATCTAATCCCTTTCAGAGAAGGCTTGACAATTTTAATGTTCTGCAAGTTTTTTTCTTCAGCACTTGCGGTAAGGAAGTCTAATTCAGTGGTATTTGATAGTTGGGTGAGGTGAAAATAATATCACGAAGTTTGAAAATAGAGTTTCACAATGTAAGTCTTCACTATTTGACAGGTACGTGAGGATCCGACAGGAATGCTTCGCTTCTGTTAGTCAACTCTTCGGAGTTCATGGTACACTTAAGCATTGTGGGTAAGAAAGAAAATATCAAACATGTCCGCTTTGTAGCGGCGGGGTTACATCCGTGGCGTCATTCTCTTAACCATCAGGTTCCACATTTCTGAAGGAGACAGCTACTTTTGTGCGTGTATATATTTGGAGAATCGAACTCATACTTTGTTGAGACAATTTATTGATAAGCCACGTAAACCAAAGTTTATTTACACATTTGAAATTTGTGATTATTTACTGATCGCTTGTGTTTTGTGTTGACTGAAACTTGCTCTGTTTAGTATTTACAATGTCATAAAAACGCTCTTGCAATTTTAAAATTTATAAAAGTAATGTAATTGTCGGTCCTATACTATTTATTTCACTTAATGATCGTATTGGCTACCAAAAATTATCTACAATTATTGTAAGTTAATAAGTTTGGATTCACTTAAAATTACTCTTTAATTTTGTCATTCACCTTCAGATTTCATAAAAATGTGTGAGCTTAGCGAATTCACTTATGCGGAAGGTAGTATAGTGTGGGTTAAACTGGGATCATGTTGGTGGCCTGGAGAAGTGAAAAATGTTGATGATCTTCCTGAGGAAATATTGCATAACTTGAAGAAAAAGCCCTTCACCGCAGTGAAGTTTTTCGATGAAGACAAATAGTGAGTAAAGTGTGCTACAAAGTGAGGTTTAATTTCTTGGTCATAATTTGTAATTATAACATTAATTCTTCCAGTGAATATGTGAGGAACTTAGATAATATTTGCCTGTACAACAATAGAAGAAAAAATGAATTCATCAGAAAAGGCCTGGGTAAGGTGTTTAAATTTGGCGTTTTATGGGCGAAAATTTTCTTGCTTTTTATTATCAGTCTATATTTTTCTTTGGTTTATAGATATGGCGCGAGCGAAAGCGAAAGAGGGATCATCTGTTATGAAGAAATTCCCAAAAGATGTTGTGACCGCTGAGTGTCGTACCGGAGGGGACCCTAACATTCTTACTAGTGAAGAATTCGCCCCACAGGAAAGACCAAATTATCGAGAAATCTTCGGAGAATCTCCTGGAAAAAAGAAGTCTTCCAAGAGAAATAGCACGCCTAAAAGTTTTGGTGAGAGAAGACCTGGGAGACCATCAAATGGGCAGTCGAAAACATGGAAAGACTTAGAAATCCTTTCTCCTGCAAAGGTCGTGCCTAAAATAACTCATCGAAGGTTCATAAGTGAATCTGATCATGAAGTTCGTATTCGTCAGCAACCTTGTACCCCTCCCAAGGACGATGTCAGTACTCCTACCAACAATTATAAATGTCATATGTGCGATTTCACATCTTCGCGATTAAACGTCATTGTTTTACATAATAAAGCTCAGCATAGTGAAAGTGCTATTGCAGCTGCAAAACTTCAAACTCCAACGACTGGGAAAAAGAGAAAGATTAGTACACCTAGAGTGTCATCGACTAGCACTGGTAGCAGACAAAAGAATCGTAAGAATGAAGCTAAGGATTCGAGCGCAGGACGAGCGAAACGTAATATTATGGCAGAGTCGGAAAAGAAGGTTGGTGTTGTAGAGTCTGTGGGGGAAAAATCGAATTCTAATGTCAGGAAAAAAGGGAAGGGTAATACAAAGAAAAGAAGGGATACAGAAGTGAGAGAATCTCTTTTGGCTGACTGGGGAGAGGTAGATGAAGAGGAGGAAGAAAAAGAAATAGAAAACTTAAAAATGGTTCTTGGTTCCTCTAGGAAATCGGAAGAAGAGAATATCATAGAAAAAAAGGAAGACACAGTATCTCAAGAGAAGGAAACCAGCAGAGAGAAAGTAGATGATGAAATATCTGTTGAAAGTCCAGAAAAAGTTCCTGAAAAGCCAGCAGATGAAAGTATTCTCGAGCAAGAGTTTGAGTCCATAATGGAAGAAACTGCCTTGCCCCAATTGCCAGAAGTCCCTTCTGTAAAAAATACCCTTCCAGAAAGTGAGAAAGAAGTCATAGATGCAGAAGAAGTAAGTGACAGAGATGCCATTACTGAAGAAATTAGTACAGCTAAAAAACATGAGGCCATAGAAGACATTAATAGTGGCAAGGCTGATAATGATGTGAAAAATGTATGTAGTCCTACAGAAAGTAAAGGAAAGGGAGGAACTCTTCCTGTGGAAACTAAGTCTGCATCAAGTGATGCATCTCCACAGCAATCAGAAAAGCCTCAGGTTCCTTCATCTCAGACGAATGTATTGTCTGTTAATTCATCAAATAATGATAAAAACCCAGTACCACAAGTATCTGAAAACTCACCCCCAACAACATCAGCTAGCCAAGGAGCTGCACCAGTAGTAAGTGGACCATCCAAAACTAGTTCAATGGACACTAAATCAGATGCCTTGCCTCAATCAACTGCAGTTGAGTCTGCTAGAACATTGGTGAGTGCAGCTCCATCTGAAGAGACTACTGAGACTGCAACTTATGTCCTGGTTACCATTGATGATAGTGGTGCACTACAACCAATTGATAATATGAATACTGTGGTCAACACTGCCCTTCTTGCCCTGGATGGTCAACAAGATGATGGTCCACGCACTCTTTATATCGACCCATCACAGCTGGGTACTCAAGGGACTGATCTTGAGAATATTTTTCTAGCAATTGATACTAGAGGAGACATGGCTACTCAGATGGTGGAGCTAGCTAATAGAGGCAGCGAGCAGTCAGAAGTAGCTGGGCAAACATTTTCAACATCAGCTGATAAAGCAAAGTCAGCTCAAGATATATTGGCTGTTGCCTTGGCAAACACCCAGGTATTTCAGGGAGATGCTTCATATGTAGCCCTGAACCCAACTGCATCAACAGTTACAGTAACAAGCAGTCGCCATGTAACGGGTTCAGTTATGACATCAAGAGTCCTTGATCCTTGTCGTAACAATACAGCAAATGCCGTCCCTGTCAGCAATGCACCAACTGTGTCAGAACTTCCTGCAACTATTGGAGATGTACAAAGGCCATTGAATGCACCAGTTTCTACCACAGAAGCATCCATAAGTCAGACAGATCTTCAGCTTTCGACAAAAAATGTCACAACAACCCCATCAGCCACAAACCCCACTTCGGAAGCAGCTGTGACCTTGCCAGCTAGCATGCCTCATTTGAATTCAGACAATTCTACTAATCGTTTGGAAACATCAGTTTCTGATGTTTTAAATTTACCCTACATGATTCCTTCATCCACACCTGCAGGCGTTGGTAATGGACAAAATTCATCAGCATTGACCCTTATTGGTGGTACAAATTTGATCATGGATCAAGTGACACAAGCCTTGCCCAAGGTAGACACTGAAGGTGTTGTGGATCCTAGTCACGATCTTGTAGCTGAGAAGAGAAAAATGGAATGTGATGTAAGTGAAGTTAGTGAGCCAAAACAGATGAGAGTAGATGAGAATGGTGGGAGCTAGACAAAGATATTGTCCAAGACTTAAAGTTTATATATAATATATATATTTTTGTATCTGAGAAGGTGAAAATATGAAGGGCATGTTTTGAGAACATGTCCAGTCTCAGTACAGGAGCTCTTGTTTTTAGGAGGAAAGGTGATAATGATGATCACGACTAAAGAAATTTGTGCCTAGTTCATAAAATATTATGATGGTTGAATCCCATCAATAAAATTATTTGAGATTTTATACTTGAATACTAAGATTTTAGTCTTATATTTGCACCAAAGTAATTCTTGGTTTTGCATATACAGCTTATTTTGACCAAAGTGTTGTCAAAATTAGCTTTTCCAAAATTTATATTGGCTTAGATATGATCATCATCACTTTTTCTAAGTATATATATGTATACATATACACTTTAGTTGTGAAGAGAGAAAAAGTGTAGCAAAGCCCCTTAGAAAACCCTAATTGCTGTCTTTTTTAAGAATTACTTCTATTGTGGAACTGTTAGAGTTTATCTTAGTAGTCATTTATTGCTTCGTCATTGTGCATATATTTTCTTAATTTAGACTTTTTTAGGTGGTAAAATTATAATAGAATCATGTCAGTGTCATTGATGCATGCCGTCTTTCTTGAAATATTAATGTGACCTGATTAAAAACACCTCTATATGTGAGATTACCTCATTTTTAGCTTGCATTTTCCTGATACAGCTATAATGCCAGGTGAAAGAAGTATTTGAATAAGGAATTAACTTATTCAGGCTGAATATGTGTACATTTCTTATAATTTACACCTTTTGTTTATCTTTCAATGAATTGAAATTTTTTTATTTCTGTTGTTAAAATTATATAACTTCATAAATTATACATTTCATAAAGGTGGAGCAACAAAATTTCCACTTCCAGGATTATTGATAAATGCACCTAGGAATTTAGGCTTTCCTTTTAAATACAACTATTTTAACTAAATTTTCATGAGGTGTATTAATTTTCTCAATATTTTATTCTGGAGTTGGTCTTATGTATTTAAAAAAATTTGATTGATTTTCATCAAGATATTCATTTATTTGTCTATTCAATCTTTTTAGACAGATGTTTTTGTTAAATTCCTGCTAATATTTTCTTGCAATGGTAATAGGTGATTAGCTTCTATTGAACTTCCACTGCCTTAAAATGCCAATATTATATTCATGAATATTATTAATATTTTAATTTGCAGCATGATGAGAGGAAATTTCTCATATAAATTTTGTTAGATAACATGTGGAATTTATTTTTCAATTTTCTTGTATGAATCATCTCTTCTTTAATCATATATTTCTAGAATTTACATCATTTATATATTTTTGTAATCCTGTCTCCCAAGCCCAACATCGCAAAATATTTCATTTTAAAGATAGACTGGAGCTTACTGTATAGATGTAAGTTTCTCAAATCAATTGTATATTATCTAACTAGATTTGGTTTTAGTGTTTTGTACTGTGTGAGATACTAGAGTTTGATGCTTGTTTACAGCTTTTATTTACCATATAACATTGGAAACTTTGTACATCATCTTACAGATAAATGAGTAAAATTTTCAACTATAGTACAAAGGTATCTTGGCCACATTGTTTAATGATGCTATTCTTGTTTAAATTTTATTTCATCCAAGATATTGTAAAAATACTGCTAAAATTATAAATTTTCTATTAGCTGTTAGATTCTTGACATTAAGCAATGATTCAGTTGCTGATAATGGCTGAAGAAATGGAGTAGTTTATGAGAAGCTAGTTCCGTAGTGTGAAATTGTTGAAGAAATCTGTTACTTCAAATAAACAGCTTGTTCTGGACATTGTTGATCATTCCCACATATTGTATTTCTCACAACTCACTCATTCAATTGATGTATTTCTTTGATAGGGTATGTCATCTAAAAAGCTGATAGTCCAGGAATGATCTTATCATTTGGAAAATCTTATTTTTATACTGGTTCATTATAGAGTCATATTTTGCTTAATGTGACTACAAAAAATTATATTGGCTTCATATCACACTTATTTATGCTAAAAAGTCTTCTTGTGTTTATTATTTTCTTTGCCAAAGAGCCAATATTATTAAAGATCCACAAACTCCACAGCAATTCTCTTTTAAGCATATTTGTGAAATCATTTTTAATTTCATTCTAATTTTAAACATTTTTCTATACAATGACAGCTGAATTGTTATCAAATACTTTATCAGAGAAAATCAAACATTTCTAGAGAAAGAATGTCTGTTGATGTTGAAACATTTCCCTGTATTTTTCAGAATATTAAGACATTTCTTTATGATCTTTTTTGTTTTTAATCTAGCTGAAACAATGCTAGAAACTAATGTGAATATATGATTTAGTGGCTGACTAATTCATTTGAACAAGACTGTAAAATGATTAAAAATATAAGGTGCAATAGAGAAAGATTATAATGGTGCTTTATGATTTGTTTGGAATTCCTTTCATTGATGTGCACTTGATTCATTGTACAAAATTTTTTTATTTTGCTTAAGGCTTAAAATGGTTTAATGTTTTAAAAATTAGTCAATGCATCAAATTATTAACAGTGGATCAAAATCAGAAAAACTGAATAATATTTTGAGTTGAATACTTGCATAAGATTGTTTTTAAGGATTTGTGAAATATTTTAGTCATACCTGTGAAGTTACACAGACTTTTATTCTGAAATGAATTGGAACCCAGCAAAAATATAGATGAGTGTTACATTGTGCACATAATTTGTAACTTGATTTAAGAAATAAAGACTGTATGAAACATGTGGTAACTGTATAATTATTCCTTCGATAGAGTCTCCACTGTCAGTTCCAAGCAGAAATATGTAAACTAAGTTAATGTTTGATGAAAAAAGTCAAATATTCAGAGAAATTATAAAAAGTTTTAATGGCTTGAAAATAGTTCAAGTTTCTGCTAATTTTATGTATACAAATCTATACTTAATGGTGAAGTTTTTCCATATTACATTTGTCATATTTTTAAAAAATTGAAATTTGCAACTAAAAATAACTCATATTAATACAATAATAAACAGAATATACAATAGTTATAATAAAGTAAAATTTAATTTAAAAAACTTTTTGGTAAAATAAATCATTCATAAACTTTCTGCATTCCTTAAATATGCATTCAAATAAAGATTTGATCAGAATAACTAATGAAATAGCAGAAAAAATAACCCCTTTTAAAGTAGTTCTGTTAACTTTTTGTAAATGAAATAGGAATAAAGGGAGATTATATGAATGTGTCATATTCATCAAGTAAGAAGTTCTTGAAATTTCATATAAAAATGAGAGAAAAGGTATACATAACCTTTCTGAAATAATATTAAATAATAGGAATAATTTTCAGTGCATAAATAAAGATGCAGATATATTTATAACTATGAACTAAAAATTTGCAATTAAAGGAAATTCAGTAATTACCACAGTGAATCTTGTATTCCAAAATATAATATGATTACATAGGACAAAGCATATTTAACCCTGTAAACTTGTTTTCCACTAAAATACAGTTCGACTCCTTAGCATTTTCAAATAAATTGGGTCTTAGTTTTCAGGAAATGCTTGGTTCTCATTGGTAAGTATTTCTCAAATTAGTCTTTCATATTTACTTATTAATTTAATTTTGTCTGTATTAACTATATACGTATCTTAGATATATTTATTTATTTATTTATCAATTAATCCAAAAACAGCCATCAAGACCTATTACATTGGATCATAAACAATAATTAGAAAGAATTAATAACAATTGTTATGTATATATATATATATGAAACAATCAACAGAAATAAATAAGAATAATAACATTAGAGTTAAAAATAATAAACTAATACAAAATAAATATATACAATGATAAAACAGGTTACAAAAAAAAAGTTCAAGGAAGGGATTTGTTGAAGAGAAGGAGTTAAACAATTTAGGGATGCGATGAAAAAGAGATCTTTGGGAAACGGTGAGACGAAAGTGAGGTGTATGAAGGAGGTGATGATTACGGGTAGGTCGGGAGGGGACGCGAAGGGAGAAGAAAGAGAGCAAATCAGGGGATCTACATCTGCCGTTGAATATGTTGTGAATAAATTTTAAGTCCGAGGACTTACGGCGAAAGGGAAGAGAAGAGATACCGAGGGACTTAAGGATGGTGTCACGTTTTGAATTGCGAAAATTTGGGGTACGTAGGAGTAAAATGGAGGAGAAAAAGTTTATGGGGCGGTTTTGGTTTTAAAGGGTTGAAGGGGAAGCGGTCTGGACAATTACCGAACAGTATTCCAAGATCGGAAGAATATAGGCCGTGAAAATTAATTTTAAAGCGATGTGTCCCTAATTTCCGTGAAGCGGAATATCATGCCGGTCAGTGCCATGGACCTGGAAGTCACCCAGTTCACATGCTCGTATATGTAGTAGTAGTAAATGGTAAAAAGTAATGCTAGACTATGACTGAAATACAAATAAATAAAAACATAGCTAGAAATACTGCTTGAATAAACACTGCAACGAAATCGCCGATTTCTTTTAATTTCTTAAAATGTTTATCAGTCAACAACCATAATTCCTGAATAATACAACATAAATTGAAGTATCACTGGGAATTTCTACAATCATGAAAAGATTAAGTCTATAAGTATATTAAAACCAAAAGAGATGGCAAAGAAAATATTCGCTCTATGATATCAGAATTTAAAGTCGAATGCAAAATAGACGAAGTAATTACCTTATATACATTTACTTACAATTTATCACACCACAGGACGTTTTTAGGAATCGTTTCTTCCTTCATAAATACGGAAGAAATTGGAATTCTGTTTTCTGGTGGATTCCTTAGTTTTTCATTTTACTGACAGACTGAGTAGCTAGCCTCATTGAATAAATTGCTGTTTAAAATCACTTCTGAATATTCTGTACAACAAAACAATGGTTCTAATAGTAGTAGTTTCAGATTGATCAATGTCTAATTGATTGATCTATACCATGGGAATTATTCATGCCTAATAACTCAGGAAAATTGTTCTAAAAATTATTCCATAGTATCCATGGAATGAAAAATTTAGCATAGCACAATTCCTTAATTATGAAAGAAATATTTAAAAAGAAATAAAAGAAAAAAATTAATTGTGTTGATTTTTACTGCAGTGCGAATTCTTTAAACAGGCCAAATAGCCTATAACTATAAAAACGAGAAAATAATTCCTCCACTCTCGGTACAATTTAGAGTGTTCGATGTTCCTTCAGCTATAGTAAACAAAAAGAGGGCATTGTATTAAAGAATAAAGATATTCGATTTGTCTGGATAGAAGAACATCAAGTAACTGTTTTGTGAGACATAAAACAACTAAGAATATGACTTCGACACGCAGTAAAGCAGGGATGCGCGACCTTTCCGCTATTGACGGCCGCCAGTAAGTCCTAGTAAACGTAATAATGCTAAATGATTCATATAAAATTTCATATATATCATACGGCATAAAAAAAAAACATTTATTTTATAAAAACAAATATTTTCCACTCGTCCGCGGCCACCAAGTCCTTGCCCACGGCCGCAGGCTGTGCACTCATCCAGTATAGGATCTTGTTAACTTCCTCGGCAACGTTGTATCACTTTGTAAGTGCTTTATCCGGATAATGCGTATGAAAGTGGAATAATAACTTTATTTTACAAATATTCAGGTATCTCAATATGGTCTCCTTCAAAGTACTCCCCCTGAGACAAGATGCACTACTGCCGACGCCGTTTCCACTGCTGATACGATAGCTGAAAGTCTTCAGTTGTGAGGCTTTTCATTTGCCGTATCGTTTCAGCCATGATGACTTCTGGATCCCCCAAGTGCTGCTCCCGGAGCACCATTTGCATTTTGGGAACAGGAGGAAGTCGCAAGGGGCTAAATCGGGTGAATAAGGCGGGTTTTCTGTAACGGCGATTGAGCTTTCGGACAAAAACTCACGCACGACGAGAGACGTGTGAGCAGACGCGTTGTGGTGATAAAGGATCCACCTTCCCCTTGGGCCAAATCCGGTCTAACTCCAGCCACACGAGCTCTGAGTCGACGCTAAACTTCAACATAAAAATGTCGTTTCACTGTCTGGCCGGGAGGGACAAATTCCAGGTGAACAATGCCCTGAGAATTAAAGAAAACAATCAACATTGATTTCACATTGGATCCTGATTTTCGCGACGTTTTTGTATTTCTTTGAATCCATTGCTCCAAATCGAATTCGTAGAACCATGACTCATCTCCAGTGACGAGCCGGTAGAGAAAGTACCCCGTTTCCTCTGCTTCCAACTAATCCGCATAGCAAGCAATCCTTGCTTTCTGTTCTGGAGTCAAGAGCTCCGGAACGATTTTCGCGCACAATCTTTTCATCTCAAGTTTTTCTATCAGAATTTCGTGGACGATTGTTATGTGGAAAGAATTGGTGCTTTCCTGGCGTATTGTGTGAATAAATTCTTCGAGTACAGCCGACTGTACATACCTGACTGTGCTACCTGACCTGGTGATTGTTTTGGGGATTGACAGTTCTTCAGCTATCATTCTGTCAATCGACGGTCTTTAAGAACGCAACCACGAATTCACTCAACATTTTCCTTAGAACTCGATGTGCAGGGGCGTCGGTCTTCTTTCACATCTTCTCGGCCTTCCCGAAACCTTTTCAACCACTTGTTGACGGTTCTTTCCTTAAGAAAATTGTCTCCATAAACTTCTTACAAACACTCAAAAATCTCACGACTATTCTTACCTAGCTTTGCAAGAAACTTGATGCACTGTTCCTCAATCAGAAAGAGCTTTGTCCCGACGGCAGGTGAAAAAGTGGTTTATTTCAACAAGCACACGTAAATCAAAATCACCTCGCAGAGCGCTCCGATACGAACTGGGCATCGAGTGTATCTGTCAGACTCCCATGTAACGACGATGAACTAAGACCCTCCCTCCTAGTAGTACTAACCGAGTATTAAGAGATGGCGGGGCATGTACCCTTGTGCTGTTTAAATTTGTCAATAGATGGCAGCAGTATAGAAGTATCCGTAAGGGCGTGTGGTTCAAAGCCATCTTTATATAATCTTTGCGCTAAAACCTCACTAGCAATCATGTAAAGCTGACGTTACTAACAAGTAAAGCTACAATCCAAGCATTACTGCTACGTGTGGTCTCCTACATAATACTTAGTACTGTGAAGACAGCTGACCAAGGAATTCTTAAAGATTCTTACTGCCACGCATAATACAAGTTTGCAGATGCTTTGGAGTTGTAGTTTCATTTGGTAGCAAACTCAGCATTACATAATCCCTGCAAAAGTATAAAGCTTTCTGTATTTTTCAGGAGATGATGAAAATAAGGGTGGATTAAAAAAAGTAGATGAGATAAATACTGTGAGTACTGTTGTATATCATTGTCAACTCTATTCAAAGCTATTTCCATACATATCACTTGAAATTAAAAGAGATAATTTCCATTAGTTTCTCCAATTGCATCCCTGTTCCTCTCTATGCAATATATATATGCAAGTCAGAATTTAAACTGATTAAATGTTTGTCAAAAAAATAGTGATAGAAGAAAAAAAAATAAAAAGTAGAGACCGGATTCAAACCACATACACTTCTATTAGCAATCAAACACGCTAGTACTACGCCACCATATGCTTAATGGTAAGCAGTTGCTTCGGGGGTTACATATGGAGCAGCTATAATTGGTGATTTTTAAACATTAATCACAAGGAAACAAGGGAGCAATGACCCCTTTTCAAGTTGTTAAAAATGATATCTAAGCTACACTTCCATACCGGTCTAATCCAAAATCCTGTGCAGCAGTCTTAAAGGTCTTCTTGTGAGATGCTTCCATGACTAAAGCAGTATGGCACTGGCTGCTTCCAATTACTATTTATGAGTACTCCAAACCATGAAAACTAGGGCTCCTCAATAGCAGCTTCTTTAGCCACTACTGAGTAGCATCCTTCAGCACCATGGTCGGTGAACCCAATACTTTCATCTTTCTCCTTATTATAAGTCAGCAATGGCTCTACCGACATCTTATCAAATATTAGAGAAGTGTCTGTCTTCAGCTTCTTTCCTTCTATTGATTTCTTAAACTGTTTCAATATCTCCTTACTTATTCCTGCAGAGAAACTGATTTTTTTTTAAGTTTCCTCAGGGTACTTATAGAAGGAAAGGGAATATGACATCGCATGAACCTTTAGGACTCTTCCTAAACAAAGAAAGGCAAAGGGACTTTATCTGATTGAGTCCATCTTCTTCCTTTAGGTTTATGTTTACTACCTCTTGAAATGGATGTCAAGAAAACTAATGCAGTATCACTAAGGGTAGTTTTAACAGTTTTAATAAAGTGAAAATTATCAATATCACTTTGATTTTTAAAGGATTTCTTAAGTCTCAAAGAAGCCATTTTTAATATATTAATAGCCCTGTTTTTCTTAGTTAACTCCCTGTATAAAATCTTCCTCAGTGACATTTCTGTTAATCCTGAACCTCCAAGACAACTGCTGAAAGACTTCCTGATGTCAAAATTCCAGTGCAAGTAAGAGATGGTAGGATATCAGGAGTGGTAGAAGGTGGGCATTTAATTGGTGAGGAAAGTGCAGGGGGTAATGCCACATTTTCAATGGAACAAGAGACTATAAGAGGCGTGTTTGACGTAGTGAACGAGATTGGCGATTCAATCAGAGGTGAATTGGAAGCAAATTATGTGGATGGGATAGAATCAGGAGGTACTGGAGTAGAACATCTGGCTGTTGGAGAGGCAAGGTCAGGATATTCCAGACAGGGGGTGATTACGTTGGGAGGTGAGAAAAGGGTGAGGATTGCTAAACGGAGAAGGCGACCAGATGAAGGATAGGTAAATGCAGACACATCGAAATGTTTTGAGCATATTTGATAGTAATGCCAGAGCTTGCTAAGTTTATATTAAACAATGATGGGATTCTTGCAAAATTCCTTCCATTGCAAAGCCCTGAAAACAATGATTAAATACGAAGAGTTGATTATTTTTCAGCTCACACTATCCTATCTAAATACAGATTTATTAAATGAAATGAATTAATTAATATCACTCAAAAGAGAAACAGATACAAACTATGAATGTCTTTAGAACTTACGATACAGAGCGAAAAAGTTCGAGCAGGATAGTGTCCATCGTGAATATACGACTAAATTCGTAATTATGGTGAAATATAACTCAGTTGAAAAAATTTTGGATTTAGTTTATCACGCATCTAACAAGTACAGCACAACAAAAATAGAATAAAATAACGTATTAGAAATTAGTGGAACATAAAATACTACAGATTATGAATTACACAAAATACTAGTTATTCATTCATTAATTCATTCTTATTAATTCGTTACATATTAAACTCTCTAATTCGACGCGTCTTATAGCCTTTCGACGGTCCGCGGAAAACAGAATTGCGTAAACCACGTATTTACTAACTTAGGGTACACTTCATCTTCCTTCCTAAATTCCATCATTACTAAAAATGTCACTTTCCAAGGAATTATAGCACTTGTTGTTAGACAAATTGAACTAATTTTCTTCATTAACTAGCAGCGATTACTTTCCGTATCGTCTTTGTTTCAAGGAACCAACGTGGTTGCGCTCACAACGTTGGCAACCAATCGCTATCTTTCTTACAATTGGTGGAGACTGTTTGATTCATTTGAAATGTCGTTATAGAATAAGCTGTGAATTTTTTAAGTGACAGTGAAGTAAAATATGTCCAAATTTGCGAAGAAGACTCCTAGTAAAACTAGGGTTAGTGAAAAAGACCCCGTTGAAGTTTATTGTCGATTGAAGCCAGTTCAAGATGGAATAAGGGTCGTAAAACTCTTAGATACCAAAACAATATTATTGTCTCAGCCTGACTCTGGTAATAACAACCGTGGCGTGAATCAAAAAGCCGTTCAATATGTGTTTCAGGAAGTCTTTGATGAAAAATGCTCGCAAAAGGAAGTATTCGACAGGATTGCATATCCCCTGGTAAAAGGTCTCATACTAGGGCAGAATGGATTACTATTCACCTATGGAGTTTCAGGATCAGGGAAAACATTTACTATGAATGGCTCTCCTGAAAATGGAGGTATTTTGCCCCGATCTCTTGATGTTCTTTTCAATAGTATTTCCTCTGTCCAAGCTAGGAAATTCATATTCAAGCCAGATAAAATGAACGGCTTTGAGATACAAAGTGAGGTAGATGCCAAGGCAGACATGCAGAAGGAATCGATTCAAGCGTTAAGGGCACCGAAAACACCGAGAAAAATACCATCTGACTACCTTACCGACCGAGTACCTGATTTGGATAAGGTGCAAAATATTGATGAAGATTGCTTATATTCAGTGTTTGTTTCTCACATCGAAATTTATAACAACCAAATTTATGACTTACTTGAAGAGAGTAGTGGTGATGGAATGAGGATGCGGCCCCCACAAAATAAAATATTGCGCGAAGACGCAAATCGAAACATGTTTGTACATGGAGTCAATGAAGTGGAGGTGACATCAACCGAAGAAGCGTTTGAAATATTTTACCGGGGACAAAAAAGAAAGAGAATGGCACAAACTAGTTTGAACGTAGAATCGAGTAGATCACACTCGGTCTTCACTTTAAGGCTTGTACAAGCACCGCTGAACAGTGCTGGAGTTGATATTATGCAGGAGAAAAATGTTATGTGCATTAGCCAGTTATCACTGGTTGATTTGGCCGGCAGTGAAAGAACAAATCGTACGAACAACAGAGGTCAAAGACTAAGAGAAGCAGGTAATATCAACAACTCCCTTTTAAATCTTCGGACTTGTTTTGAAATCCTGCGGGAAAATCAAATGAACGGTACCTCTAAAGTGGTGCCATACAGGCAATCAAGATTAACTCACTTGTTCAAAAACTATTTTGATGGTGAGGGCCAAGTCAAGATGATAGTGTGCATTAATCCCAAAGCAGAAGATTATGATGAGACGGTTCACGTTTTGAAATTTGCTGATATGTCTCAAGAAGTGCAAGTGGCTCGCCCAACACATATGAAATTTGATTTAGGCATTACTTCCAGGAGGAGAAACAATATAAACGTCAATGAAGCAATTGATGGTTCTCCGGAGTTGGCTATTGTTCATAGCCTCGGTCCTGCCTTCCCAGCTCTGGAATTGACCAATCCTAATGATGTAGAACTCATAAAAAATCTCATGAACTTTTTGGAAATGAGAATTGAGAAAAGAAATCTTTTGCAAAAGGAGCTCCTTTTCAAGCAGCAGAATTTCCGTATCCGACTGGTGGAGATTGAAAATGAACATACGCTTACCAATCAACAACTTGCTTCTGCTAAAGCTGCACTAGAGCTAGAAAGAAGAAAAACAACAGCTCTTGAGGATAAAGTGATTCATCTAGAGACTTGCTGCTCTGATTTTAAAAAGAAGATATATGAAAAGGAAAATGAAATACAGTCTCTGAGGACTGAGTTAGATTCAGTCACCACTGGTCTTAGTCAGAAAGTTATAGAAAAGGAAAGAGAAGCACATAAACTAAAACAGAAGATTCAAACAGAGAAGCAACGTGCCAACAAGGAGCTTCAACAGAAGCAAAAGCAGCTAGCAGCAGAGTATAAAACGCAAATGTGGATGAAGGATGAAAAACTAAGGCGGGTTAAAGAAATAATTACTAAAGAGTGCTCAATAGTAACACCAGGCATCACTCCATCATCCTCAGAGCAAGATATTCGCTCAAGTGATTCTGCTGCCGTATCCATGCCTCCTTTTGGTTGGGTATTGCCTACAGATTCTCCGCATGTGGTTAAGGAGAGGAGGAGGGATGCACATCCACCTAGCCATAGAAGGTCACAATCTGCCTCCAATGCAGAAAGTGTCTGGTTGGACCATCGACCCGTCACCAGCCCTGTCCCTTTGAGCACAGTGCTGCAACCTAAAATGAGGAGGAGGAAATCTGTATCTCAGCTGACTGATGCTAAAGACCTCTCCAATTCCAGAACTACAAAATACTGTCTCACGACCCAGGCTGCAGATTCCAGTGGTGAAGTAGAAACCAGGCTCTACAAAGGGGATGTCATTCACACAACAGGTGGAGGTGCACAAGTTATTTTCAATGATCTGGAAACTCTCCGTCAATCATCTCCAACCAAAGCAAAGGCAAAAAGGAAGAGCGATGAGGATTTATCCAAGATCAATGGTAACAATCTAGATGCTGATGGCAAGTGTCACATCTCTTTTGAAGGACATGTTAAAAGATCTAGAAGATAGTTAACATTTGTCTAAAAATTAATGGTGTTGGTTTATATTGAGTTATGTATTTTTTAAAGAAATTTATTTTTTAAGAAATAGTAACCAAAGAGTTATATTTAAAAAATATTAATGTTATTGTTTCAATTATCTTTCATATCAAAAATACTCATCTTGACCAAGTTCAGTGATTTTAATATTTTATTTTGTAAATTTTTATGTTAGTTTGGCATGTATACTTGAAGAAATTTGTTATTTTTTGATTTATTCCTTTCTGGCTCTCTACAAAAAGTTGCAGCTCTCAATATATTTGTGCTCTCTGAAACAAATCCTTATTTCTCTATTATATTGTATACCCTTTGGTTTTGTTTGTTGCTTTCTAATTCAAATTTTTTTTTTCTTGTGCACTTGTATTTAATGTTTATCACATTCCATTTATATGCATATGCATAGTTGTTTACTTTGTGATACATACTGAAATTTTTATGAAAAATTCAGTATAAAATCTTCATTCCATCCAAGGTTATGTCTTAAGTACCTGCGTATTCGTAAAAGGCAAATGAGGTTGTGGTTATATTATTATTTCATATATATTATCTATTCTTGTGTGATATTTTGGCCAAATAATATTTTTATCAGTTGTTGATAACTGAATAATGTATTTCAAAAATTCAGTCATATCACTTTAAATTTACATAGAGAATGTGTGTTATAGTCAAAATTTGTATTGTAGTGGCAAATAATATATTTTAATAATTATTATATTGTAGAATAACATAACCTCTTTATTTAGCTCATAACTGATTGAATTTTTAATACTATCCTGCTTGAAAAGCTGTGCTTTATTATACTTTTCAATAAATATTTTAAAGATATTATGAAAGAGTTCTTTCAATTCTTCTTCAAAACAAAATAAAAAGCAAGCAAATCTGTATGACTCCTCCCACTTATTTAAAGAACAGTATTTTTTAAAATATATTCCAAGAAACGATTTATAAAATGTAATATATGTATGACAGTGCATTCTCATAATACTATGAGAATGCACTGTCAATATTACCTTCATGGATTTTTATATTTTTAGAGAATTAAAAAGTTATGATTGGTGAACAGAAATATGAATAAAGCTAGAGCTAAATAAGTATATTTAAATGTAGAGCTATCACCTGGCCTGGAGCCTATTTGTAGTTCTAATATACAATAAATAAATATTTCAAACATCAAGGATTAAAACAGAAGATATCACACACATTCCCTGGAAACTATGTGATTATTTGGGTCAGATCATATATCATTTTGCTAATCTTTCAATCTGATAAATTTTTGTGTAGCAAACAGATTTGAAGCTCATAACATTATTCTTAATCCATAATTCCATGGAGATATGTGAACTATTGGAAAGCTAAAAGGCTAATACTCAAGTATGCAAGTTCAACTGTTTACAATTATCACATGTACGTGCTAAAAGACAATTTTCAGATTTACCACATAATATGTAGAATATAATTAATTTTATCAAACGTCACTTAGTGACACGTGAAGAAACCAGTAGTTATTATTAAATGCCTGTGGAAGTTACCAAGTTTTGTTTCCTTTTTGATGCAGAGTTCTACATATTCCAGGTCTAAACTCCAAATGTAAAAAAACTCTTGACTATTGAAAATATCACTGCTTTTGTTATATAGTAACAAGATACTGTTCAAGACTGAATTATTCACGCTAAAATCTCAGGAAAATTCTGTTTTAAAAATTATTCCATAGCATCTAATGATGAAATCTAAATGAAAAATTTACCATAGCAGAATTCCTTACTTATGAAAGAAATGTTTAAAAAAGAAATAATAATAATAATTTTTCTGCAGCGTGAATTCTTTAAACAGGGCCGGTAGGCCATTTATACAACTTTATTTTGGGTGTACTTTCCTGAAAATGGACCTCATTCGATTGAATGAAATTATTTGTAAAAGAAAATAAATTAAGTTCCATAGTCCTCAAATGCTACAAAATCATGCTAAAACTATCTTCCATGCTCATATGTTCAAATCATTATCAACTCATTTTAACCAAAAACATTAAAGTTATTTAATTCCTTGAGCCATCATTTGTAGTTTTATATAAATAATAATTTTTGAACATATGTGAGGGGATATTCAGAGAAGAACTCAGCTAAGAATTAAAATAAAATACAGCATCATATTTTGAAAAAGTTATTTTTTATAATATATATAAGAAAACATTATAAGCTGACTAAATAAAGGAAAACTTTTCAATTGAATAAAACTGAGATTCCGGATCCTAAACCAAAACAACAGGGAATAAAAAAATATTTGAGAGAGCATACTGATTTTAATTGTGGATTTAGGCATGTTCCACAATAGAATGGAATCAAACTTGAACTTCACTGAACTTTGAAAAATAAGCAATAGTTGATCCATTAAAATAACAATTGTTATTTGATCAAACAAAATTTTATTAAAAAATCTAGTATATGCACCTTCAAATCATAAGATACCACTCTACAGCAGAGACAATTTTGTGCAAAGTATGCATTCAAAGTACAGAAGAAATGTTTGGCAGGAATTTAGATAAAGGTTTCACACAACTTGGATTTGCAATTACATGTCATGAAAAAATAACTAAATGATACTCACTTTAGTTGTTAATTTATTCCTATAATCAGACATCATTCAAGCAGCTCATTTATTTACAGTATTGAAATACAAGTTACCGACTAAAGTGACTTACATCTATTAACTAAACAAGACATTTTTCAATATTTAGAATGTCTGTTTAAAAAATCTTTTGTATTTCACTAAATCATTTTATATGGAAACATTAAATAGGTATTTGACAGCTTTCAATCAGCAAAATAAACACTGTAACACTGATATCTTTAATTAGGAACTCAAAATTCTAAGAAAACGACCATCAGTGTAACATAACAAGCTCTGGAATGGGATGAAAAAGTAAACACTAACAAAAGCCTGCAAGGCATACTAGTTGCTCAATGAAAAAACCTAATGCTGCCACAACGAAAAATTCCTTGCGTCACAACTCTGAAAATTCAAGTAAATTGAGGAAAACTGATAAAAGATATAAACTTCTTGAACATATGCAACTTACACAAAGCCTCAAAACAAAAAAATTTAAAATTCAATTCTTATTTTTTCATTGTTTTTCAAATTTTCCATAGAAAAGTTAATTGCAACTCCAATCTACGTAAGTCAGAAGAATGGGATAACATGCTTACATAACATGGTACATTAGGAGGAATAATTTCATAACAAATTAACATGTTTTCTGTTACGGGATATTGTAGTTACAGTGCAAAGAGCAATATGGATTATTCTAGTTCAGAAAAGATGAGCCATACATGAATGCAATAAAAGCTATGAAGATGAGGCCTAAGAAGTACATAGGCCTAAAATTAATTGCTTGCACTGCTGTTATGTCTCTGTTGGCCAGTTCTACTGGCATACACTTCATAACTAAGTCCAAACAGTAAAGGTGGCATGGAATGTGTAGATGGAATCATCCTAAGCTTTTTTCCTCTTTACAGATCTCACATTTTCTAACATCAACGAAGATCTGGCAGTACATTTACATTCACCTTAACACTTTTACCACTAACAAATTGTCTGTGAATGGGAAACCACTATGGTAAATGGGAACCTATGAGCCTGATCACTTTGACGCATACTCTTTTTATCATATTCCATCTTTAGAAATTATTATAATGGTGCAAGGCAGTATTACCTCCTTCACATAACCATGCATTCGAGTAATACAAAGCCTGTTTATAAATCAAAAGAGAAGTAAATTGCCATTGTTAATCACCAGATGACATATCTCACTTAATCACCAAATTTTGTCCCTTCTTCTATGACCAATCCACTTCATATGTGCCACATCAAAAAAATAAAAAAGAGATGAGAAGAGCTTGAAGTATGTACAAGCATACATTCGGCACAGTCTATCATTAGACATCACTTGTTGAGTTCACCTCATATCACGGCGGATAAAATCAAGACAAGAACTAATCTATTCACTCGGGGAGAAATAAATAACAGCATGTTTAACTGTTTTGAGGATGCTACCAAGAAATGTCAGATGTACCTTAGTAAATGATGCTGTGATATTTAATACTTTATACAAGATGATTCTCCACTGTTTTGTGAAAGAACTTAAAGACAGGTTATTGGTCATCAGCATATTTAACCATCTTCTTTTGGAGGGGTGAACCATCCTGTAAGAAAAGATTTGAATAATAGAAAATAATCTCATTTAAAGCAATAAGCATTAAATATATACATATCTTAAAATAAAAATATAGAAAAGATTTTAACTATTCTGTTAGACTCATCCTCAAGATATAAATGAATAAATAAATGATACATGTGATTAATGATGAAGAGAAAAATATGAAACAGCAACGGAAAAAATAAAAACATAACCTAGGAAAATATGACAAATAAATATTTAGCCAAGGTAGTAATAATAAGAAAAAGATCTAAAGGATATAGAATAGAAATCACAGGAGACATTTAATGCAAAAATTAAATAAAATGCAATTAAGCTGAACAATTTCAAAATGCAAAGAGTGGAAAATGCAAGAATCACAAAAGATAGTATATTATACTGTAAAATTACTTTAAATTGAAATTAAGAATAGGTTTGTTCAATATACTCACCATTCTTTTCATGGATCTGAACTAAAGATTTAAAAGACTGCTGTGCTCTTGCCAAACTGTATTGGCCCTGTAAGATAACAATGAAGATTTCAGTAAAATCAACAAAAACAATATTATTCTAAATTATGGTAATTGAAGTTATTAAATTATAAACATTCACTTCAGAAATCATTGATTGGAAATTATTTTTATACATTTCCAATTGAAAAAAATTGTAAAAAGGTCATTTTTTCATAACTTAAAGTCTACTTTCATGATAATTGCATTAATTTACCCCAATATCTATCAAACATGGATCTATCAAACCATGAATTCCATGAGTTAACATTAAATTATAAGTTATTGGATTCATTAATAAAAATGTTTAATTATGGGTTCCTTCCACAAAGTTGTACTACTACTTGTCCATGTCAGATTTTAGATTTTTTATTAAATAGATTATCCTTAAGAGAGAAAGAAAAATTTTTGATGAAGTTAAGGCAATAATCAAAACAATATCTAAAATACATAATATTTGAAATTCAATTGCCCTAAATAAAGACAATTATTATTATAAAAACAAGTGGAATCAGCAATATGAAAAAAAGATTAATGTTCTGGATTAATTTCATGCTACAATATGTAGAATTTGATCTGTGAAAAATGGAAAGAAATTTTAAAACAAAGAAATCATGAAGGGGTTTTTCCTGGTTTTAATTTCTATATGTTTAATGTTGATGCACATTTGTTCTGAATATACATTCTTTGAAAGAATATTCTTTTCTAGAGGATAAGGAGATCATAACTTAAAACTCAATGAGCAAAAGAAATACTGAATGGAAATTGGCATCAACAGCCAAACTGATTGTGAGCCTCAAATCAATTAGACATGTTACTGCAATATTCACAGACCTGTACATAGAGAACTTATTACCTAGTATTTTTCAGCAGATTGTGGTCATTTGTGTATGCATCAAGGGAAAGAAAGACAACAAAATAGTATTTAATGCTTATGCAAAGAGTAATATGTTGTTGTGTACATGTGTATAATTAGATGTAAAGGAAAAACCCCTCTTTAGAAAAAATATTAAATATCACTTAGTATGATGCCAACAGGAGGCCATGGTAGCAGACAATGCCGCTAAGCTTGATGAACTTGTAATGCTCATTCCTACTAAGTATCTCTTAGCAGCATGACCAAATGTTCTGGCAAGATAGATCAATGGCTAGAGCAGCCAAACAGCAAATGAGAGACATGGGTTTGAGTTCCAGTTCTGTCAGACATTTTTACATCTGTTAAAAACCTGGGACATGCACAAATTTTTATCACAATTAGTGTGGAAAATTAATAGAAACTTAATGTATCATAGGTGTAAGATACAGTACACTTATTGAATAAATGTAAACAATAAAGTTTAAAATTAAAAGAGTGCTCTCTCAAGAGTTCAAAATAAAGTAAAAAATATACATGTGATTACATTATTACAGAATAAAAACCTTACCTGGTTACAAACTTTTGCTGCACCAAATTGAATCCTGGCCTTGCCTTTCACTAAGGTTGCAGCTATCTGCATAATAACTGCTTCCACTGTGTAGGCAGAGCTCCATCCTTGCTTTGTGAGAAGTTCCATGCAGATAGCACCACCAACTAATACATAACCTCCGGAGATCATTGGATGCACCACTCGAACGAAAGGTGGCTCAAATGGGTATGTCTCCTATAAATGAGTAACACAGACACTCAATATTAAGTATAATAATAATTATATATGAAGCTGTGACCAAAAGCATAATATATTATTCATGATATTTGCATGAGATATGGGAAAATTCTATCATCCTGAATGCTAAATTTTAACATTCTCCCGACTAAAGAACCTGAAACTGTCCAACTTAAGTGTTCCTTGGATGTCCAAATCTAAATACCCTGCATCAGTGTGATGGACCCAATTTTGATCTAAATTCATGGATTGTGACACAATGCCAATTATTTCACTTTTAAAATTTTATTTTATCATTTGATTCTTGTTTAATATTTTCTCAGTACAAAGAGCATTTTTGATAAAAACATGACACTGCATGTGTAGCTTTAATTTTATCCTACCTTAATCTTGGCTGTCTACCTGAACTCCCTTCCAGTTGGGAACCTTCAAAAAGCATCCAACCTTCCTCTGTATCACTCACAGAATTACTTAACAAATTTTTCTAAGATTACTACAAATTACTAAGCTGTTCCTCACATTGCTCTGCTACAAGAGCACTCCAAATCAGAACAGACATGGTCAAATATAGAAGAATATTCATAAATATATAAGCAAAAAAATAGGTGCTGTGAGAAGGATGACCAAACTGTTTACAATTGAAATAAAGGAGATTTTTTTGAATAGATGTCTCATAACTCTCAGTAAAGGGGCCTTTTAAAGGATATAAGATTGTCTCAGGCATGACACACATTTTGAGACAGGTAGTTTCAGGTGTTTTGGGCAAGGGCTTGTTCAAAGGTTTAAAAGGCTATGGTTGGAAAAGGGTTAAGGGTATAAGTCATTATCAATATATGTAAAAGAAACCTATACTTGCCTTAAACAACATGTTGAGAAGTATGCTGTCTTTTCCCTCTTTTTCTTTTAAAAGGACAAGGTCACCATGCAGAGGAGAGTCTGGGTCAACCATCATTAAACGAATATTCCACTCATAGAGGCTATCATTAACCAGCTCAATGCTGTACATTCCTGTTAAGTAAAGAATGACATAAAAGTAGTACAGCATATTTTACTATACATCATACAAGTTCCATTACAAATTTCAAAATTGTTTATTAAATCTCCTGTAAGATTTGATCCCCATAACTCTGAGTAGTATATCAGTAGAGAAATGAGATACAATTCAAACGACATTAAGAGATTTTTGTAATAAATCTAAATTTTGAAAACTCAAATTCATACAAGTGAACCAGAGTCACAAGATCGCTCAGACAATGCATTTATTTCTGAAGTATATCATGAAAGTACACAGATAAAACAGTAACAACAAATTCTCCTAAGAAAATTTCAACCCAATAACTATTTTAAAGCTTATCCTCAACCCTCATAGATAAATTGAAATTTTATTAGAATAGAGCACTTCCATACCCTTACCCATTCTAAAAAGGAATTCAAGACAGAATTTGTATTAAACAAATATTATTATAGAGTTACAGAAAGTTTAGATCAAAATAAAATAATACCTTTCTTGAAACTCTCGGATCTGTAAATATCCCTAAGTTCTTTCATAAGCCTATCAGTTGCTTGGACTGATCCTGACACGGAGCCCTTCAAGTAATCCTGTCTTTGGTTTTGCCTTAGCCTTTCAAGAGTAGCCTGATGGACAGTATCCATCTCTTCACTCTGAAGTTGAATGGGAACATTTTTAGTAAAAATTATATGATAGAGAAAATGGTTATGATACAACAAAAATAATGAATATTTTCCATGCCCTACTCATTAGTAATTTCCTGAGAAACTAGCAAAACTTTACCAACTTGCACTAAGTTGAGTAAAGTTCTAATGATTAAGATATAATATAGTACACCATTCTCCAAGAAAACAATGAAGAATAAGTAGCATACCAAGTATCTACAGTTTTATTGGTACTCAATATGTTAGCAGAAAAAGGTTTTCATAATTTTGCAAACTTAATACTCTGATACAAATGAAATTCAAAGAATAATTACTCTCAACAACAATCCTGGAATTCTGATCCAACAACTATCTGATCTTGGATATGAATTCCAGGGTTTAACATCAAGTAAGAAGTTTTATTTTTCACGATTTAGAAACAACAAACTACCAGAGGTCCTCAACTATTTAAACACTTTTCAGGGAACCTGAAAACTTCAAATACTATTTCTCAGGTTGAATAGATTGAGTGGAGAAGGAAGCATATTGAAGTTCATGTAATACAGATTTAACTACAATTTATTACTCCATGAATTCAAAGATCTCTTCAATAATTCACACACGATCAATTAGTTAAGACAAAAGTTTTCATTTTCAATTAAATGAAAGTTTACCAAGAGTATGATAAAAACATTTGGATGAATTCTTTCAGATTGACCAAAAATGCTCATCATATATCATCATTAAAGGCTAACAACAAATAAAAATCATACTTCATTATATACTTTATTGTATAAAAAATACAATTTCTCAATAAAACAGTTGAAAAACTATTTAATTTCAGATAGAATATTAACTGCAATGTTGTAATAATTGACACGACCTTTTTTTCATTTCAAGTCATACTTCAAAAAACAATCTATTATACAATAATGTAGAGCTGTAGGGGGATTTTAATTTAATTAACTTTACAGAGATTACAAGACTACTAAATGACTATAGTTACCTTATTTTTAGAGGGAGGTTCAGCTTCTTCCATTTCAAGGTGGAGGTCTTCTTCTACTTCTTCTTCCTCTTCTTCTTCATCTTCTTCCATTTCATTTTCGTCTTCCATCTTCTCTGATCCTTGAGCTTCAGTTGCCCCCTGTCCGAATCCAGCCCCAGGTGACTGCCAGCCTCCAGGGGGGATAGATGCAATATTTAACCTCTCTATATCCGGAGGTTCTGGTAATGAGTGAAGTCGACAGAGTTCTCGCAGCAATATTTGGACTTGATTAATTACCTAGAAGTTTAATTTTGACGATAAATTTTTAATACAACAATCAAAATAAAGAAAATTATGATTAATTGCTATAGATCATTTTGAATTTTTAACACTTCAATTATTGATTAAAAAAACATCAATCAGAATTTTAAAAATCAAACACTACTTTTGAAGATACAAATATAAAATGGGGAAAGCAAAAAGTGACTCTAAAGCTAAATTTATGGAAGGTATGGAAGGTATATATATTTTTAAAATCACATACAAGTAAGAGATTTCATACAAATTACTTTTTTAACTATCCATCTAAAAGGTAAGTATTTGGAAAAACTAATGTTTGGCATTAAAATGAAGTAATAGATGGATAGATGGAAATGAATAGATGGAATAGAACGGATGGAAAATTGAGACTTTTGAGTCCCATCTTCCAATCAACCAAAAGTAAAAGTTTCATACCAAGTTTTCCATCATAAAGAGCAAATGATATCTATCAGCATAAATGGATAAAGATATGAAATCAAAAAGTAAATTGAACCATACTCTTCAAAAACTAGTTAAATAATGGCAATTATGGTAAATTCTCACATGGTTATCTCTTCCAGAGGTATTGCTAAGTATTTGCACAGCATTGGTTATGCTGGTTTCCTCTGAATCTGCAAACCAAACTGGTGGGGTTGAAGGGTATGTTTCCTGATAAGAAATAGCATATATCTTGAAGTTAATGATTGTTATGCAACACTACACCAAAGTATACTCAAGATATTTCATATATTCAAAAAAATAAAATTCCATTAAATTATTGATAACCAAATTCAGTACATGAAATAGTATAAACAAAATCCAATTATAATAGGAGTTACATATTTTAAAATAAACAATCATTCAAGAGTTAGGGCTCAGGGTTTAGAATATTTCAAAACATAATTATAATAATAAATATATAAGGTAAAAATTTAGTAGAATTTGCAGAAGAATCTGCAAAAACCAACCAACAAAACAATAACTTCATTGTTGCTATGTACAAACAATATAATTAATTTGCAAATATTATGAAACAGCAGGAATTGAATCTCACTAAAGTAGTTAAATTCAATGAATTTCAATATAAGAATAAAAAATTTAAGTCGGAAAAAAGCATTTACAGATCTAAAATACCAAAACAAGCATTCTCTTCTAAACTGAGGACTTACAGAACTAAATCTCAATATTTTGTAACAGCCATTCTCTCACAATCTGTAATAAAATAGAGCCTTATATCCTGAGTAGGTTAAAAATAATCACATTATTTGATCACATTTAAAATTGCTCTGTGTCAGAATTTAATGATTCCCCTGAGTACATCTTGCATGTTTGTCAATATATATATTAATTAAAATTTACATCATGAACAATTTTTGGTCAAATAGCTAGGAGCATGAACTAGACTGTAAGCGTTGTTATAAGAGCATTAAAGAATAATAAGAATATAAGAATGCAAATAAGCATTCATTGAAATTTCTCTAAACATTACTCAATGTCTTATTTAGTATGGCTCCATACAAAGAACTCGGGCTTGAACATATCAGACACAGTTGGAGTTTTTTCAAAATAATAAATACTAATACAGTAATCTTATTTTTAATCTTAAGTATTTATACTAGCATATTTAGATATTATAAGCAGAAAGATGGCTTCTTCAAGACCACTTATACAATCTCACTGTTTACAAGAATATATTCAATGATGTTTAAACGTAAATAGATATTTATATTGATTCGCCAAATTACCTCGGGTGTATTTTACACAAAACAAATAAACTTCATCACTGCTATAAATGTAACTGATAAACATTCCTTCCTGAATAAGATTTGCATTTAATTTTCTTCATTCAACATATGTACCCTGATATTTATTTTTAATGCAATAAGGTAATGATACTATTTTAACTTCCTTCTTTATAGTGTAATACTACAATTTTTCATATACTATTTCTTACACAGCACATTAGCTACTATTTAATGTTCCTCTCATTCCTTAGTTGAATTATTTATTTGACATGCCATATAAATATTTCAATATGACAAGTAAAATTTTGTCCCTTATGTGTCATTGATAAGAATTTTATATTTTATTTATTCATTTCATAATGTATTATGAAGTGAATCTGATTATTTTCTCACAAACTTCAAGCCTAAAAGTTAATGCTGATTCCCTAACAATGTTCTCTCTCATTAATCCAATATACATGGAATCCACATACAGTCCCATTGCCAAGTATTATTGATGTGAATATACAAAGAATTCTTACTTCTGTACTAGTACTGAAATACTTTTACTTGTCATATTGAAATATTTCTTAAGTACTGAAATCTGCTTTCCCCTTTTCCATAATATTTTCTGTTAAGTACTTGCAACGAAGTTTTTTAGAGCAGGGCAAAAATTAATGGTTCTTCTTAATATACAAACCAAGTGCCAAAAAATGAGGTTAAAATAGAATTAAGAAAAACTAATTAATGCATAATAGTGAATGATTGATCATAAATAAAACAAATATAGATCCAGTTTCATAAATATTTCCATTTTAAATATAAAAACTAAATACTCTATTCCTCATTTGTAATCAAATGATAATAATAATTGCAATTTTAGTTCAAATTTCTTAATTTCTCGACACGGCTGAATGATACTCTGTAAATTCTTATTTAGGCTATCATTTAAAAATAATGACTTCTTTAAACGAAGATTTTTCATGTCTAGATTTTTTATGAAATTTTAATCTTTCAATATCCTCGTATATCAACAGAAACATAGGAAATTAAATTTTATCGGAAAATAACTTTTTACTAATCGCAAAAATAGTAATTAAGTGTGCACATAATAATAATTCAATCGTCATCATAGTGATTTGTTTTCCGATTTATTCATATATAAATTTAGGCACAATTTTTGCGTGTTTTCATTTTGAAACAAGTTCTATAATAATCAGATACGATAAAATCTAGAGAATAGAGTAGTTTTATTACATGTAATGGGTAGACGTACATGGGTAGGAATGATTAAAAACGCATCAATTACTTGAATGTTACATACATAATGTAATAGACGTAACTTGGGCTGGTTCTGATAAAATCAACGAGATGACCTCAATAAATTTAGTAGAAATAGGTCAGAAAATGACCAAGTTCGTATTAAGCCAAAACAGACACAGTGAAATATAACAACTGCAACATAATTCGTGTTCATCATTTCAGCTATTGACCATGTAGATTGCTATGCGATGCTTACTCAATACCGGGATCACCATATAACAAATAACGGACTCACGCAACCACAGAAATCAGACATTCCTAAGCTGCGAAATCAAAATCAACTAGACTAAAATTATAGATCCGAATAAATCAATTCTGAAATTAATTTAAATGACAAACATCGAGTCTTGTTGGCCCATATTTTTCTCAAATATAAACCAACAGAAATTTAGGAGACATACTACGTATTAGACAATTAGGTGGTACTACTTTGAGCGGCAACGCAATACACTATTTACGAGTCGCTTTATAAATAAAATCTCACAAGCGTTAATAAATAATTTCCTCGAGAGTAGTCATGTAAATGAAATAAGTGACTTCAGCACTCAACGAGGAAATCGGTAATTACGTTACGTATTAAATGCGATGAAAGAGATAGAAAATAATTTCTATTAGAAGCTGAACTACTTCCAGAATTTATTAATATTCTACGAAAACGTTATGAAGGGTATTTCCCGTGAAAGGGTATTCATTCGACATACGGTCCCGCAATGCGTGGAAGTTGAATACACAGCTGTTTCCTCCATTAGGTCATTTAAACTCCAATAAAGCAATCTCTTCGATAATACGCCAAAATTACTTCGGATAGCAATAGTTAGGGTGATTTCACAGATCATAAACAATCAATATCCATAAGGATAATAGAATGTAAGGGTACTGATGCGAGTGGATGAGATTAAACTTCATTAACTCCATATTATTTAATAGTTTTTCATTCCTTTTGAGAGAATGATAATGATTGGTGTAACAAACATTTAAAGATATAATATGAGAAAAACAAAAACAAAAATATGCTAGTTCCAAAGAATAGCCAACACCTGTCACAATGATAATAATGAATACGTCAAACTAAAGCAAGCAGACTGGTTGATTGTTAAGCAAAGATGATAAAGCCACTGCAAAACGTGCATATACAGATTACAGTTCGTTACTTCACATGTACGGGTTCCACACGGGAAACGATCCCGGGATCACTTTCACCAACGAAGAACCGATTGCAATTTAATATTTTGAAGCCCTCCCATCACTACCATAAAACATGTGCCTTTAAGACATTTCAAATATAATAAATGCTCAAAATTACGAAAATATTCCGTAGAATTGGAGGTATAAACATTGCATCTCCTTTGTTGATAAAGTTGACAGTGAAGAACAAACACAATAGTATAGAAGCTGAACTTTTAGCTTTGCAATTCAGGACACTAAAACTAATAGAAAAACATACGTAGAATCTTACCGTGATATTCGCGTGTATTTCATACTTCTTGCCACTTTTCCCTATAAACCTACAGCTCAATTCGTCCACACTGGCCGACACAATTTGAAAACGATCATGGTTCTTGGGGAACACCGCCTCTAAAGTTCTGATTTCATGTTTAAGGGTATTTAAACAAGCCATCTGATGTTTAACTAGACATATGAGCTACCAATTAGTGATATAGGAATTGGTCGTAGAACTACTTCTGCGATATAATGTTAACTCCCAAGAAAATGGCGGCAGCGAATCGCTCGGCTGAAGTCGGTGCTGTTCGTACCGTTAGTACAGGGCCCTTAGTTCATAAGGTATTACTTCGCACTGCTTGACCTTCAAATTTCTTATAGACCGAATAAATCGTCAGTTTCGAGTAAAAAAATATTTTTTTCCAAAAACATGCTCGAGGGATAAGTTAATTTATATATATATTTACAGATCTATCTCAAAAAGATTAACATTCCGTGAGAATGTTTTGACGTTAGTAAAAACATACGAATGCTGATCCTCGTGAGTGTAATTCAGTGAAGTCTTAATGTTTGCGTGAAATTGTACTGTATCAATCCAATCAGTGTTATGCGAATTGATTTTATTTTCTTTCTTAATAAACGTTGCTAAAAATATTTTACAAAATAAAGCACAATTTTCATAAATATTTAAATGACTGTACCGTAATGTCTTTAGAACTCTTTAGACAACTTTGTGTGCAAAAAGCGTAGAAAATGGAAGATGTAGTAGTTTTACTACCAGGAGATGTTGTAGACGGAGCAATTCGTTCCGAAGGTAATCAGAGACAGGAAAAAGGTGATTTAGAAATGTTCATAGCTGATGTTATACTTTTTTCGATCCTATTTTCAGTTTCAGAAAAATCAGTATGGGATCGTGCCAGTGTACTGATGCTTATAAAGGAGTACAAGAGCCTAGAAAATCACTTCAAAGATCATACTATTAAAAGGAAGATTTTATGGCGAAAAATATCTCAAAAAATGAAAAGGAATGGCGTAAATGTATCATGGGAATTATGCGATAAGAAGTGGAGGAATCTAAAGCAAACGTTTAAGACAATTTACACCAGTAAAAGGAGTGAAGATTCCAAAAGAAGGTGGGAATTCTACTCTGTACTAGAAGATGTTTTCTGTGACGATCCTAACTTAAAATGTACCGAAGTGGATGAACCAGAAGATCCGATGAGGGTAGTAGAAATATATGATATGGATTCCAATATGTGCCAAGGAATGGAGGAGGAGGAGGATGCAGACAGTTGTCATGATCATTTCATGTACACGAAGCTAAATACAGACGATAAGGGAAATAGCTTTAGGACACGAACATCGTCTGCAGGTGATTTTCGTGATGATCAGCATGCACCTGTATGGTTTCAGGAATTCCTGGATTGTTTCCGCGACAATGAAAGAATCAGAACTTCTATGATAAAGAAAATGTTGGCGGATGTTGTGAAATTGGAGGAAAAGAAATGTGAAATTCTTGAACTTCTTGCAGAAAAGCTTGGTGAAAGTTCAGCCGTGTAGTGAAATCAAGCGAGTAGATGTTTTTATTATGTAAATTGAAAAATGAGTGCTTATCAGAGGTTCCATCGAACCTAATATTCGAACTCGTTTTATTACTCTTTTCAACTGATTCATCATTACCGCTGAAGTTGAAAACTTAAATGTTGTAATGATGTAAGAGAATAATTAATAATGATTAGTTCGAAACAATAACATATTTCAGTCGTTTAATAGAAGTAGTCATTGAGAGCTTCCACCAAGTAACTCATTTATGGATTAATTAAAACATACATTAAATTTTATGGCAACATGAGTCCTGCTCTACTTCACAAAATCGAATGAAATTGCCTTCGAATTCTATAAATAATTTAACGCTTGAACGGAATTTGAATTTACTAAGATAAATTTAGCAAATTGGACGTGATAATTACTCAATAGATACAAAACTCAAGAACTGTTCACCCTCTTCTTCATACCACCCTCTTACATACTTATATTTCACATCTAAAAATCCTATAAAACCTTACCTCTAATATTGCTACTTAAGGAAAGGTATTGACAATATATATATATATATATAATTGCAAGATAATGACTAAATGAATCGAATTCTGTACCACAGCAAACTTTGTTTCAAGTATCCTTTGCCCTGATTGTTTTGTATCAAATAATTTATTTTGTTGGCCATATTAGCATATAATGATTGTTACCTAAATAAAAGAGAAATTTTAACCCTAATTATGTTCTTGTAAAAATTACAATTCTTTTGATACAAAAGATTGAAGAATATACAATTGAATAATAAGTAATCAGATTACGAAGATCAATTAGATAAAGGTAAGTATATAATTCTCAGGAGTAGTGGTGCAGTTTGCACTGATGGAGTTGGAGAAGAAGAACATTAGGATAAATTTTCTATTGTAATGAAGGTTGTTGCAGTATTCAAAGAATATTGAAATAATTTTTGTCTTTATAATTTATGAATAAATACAGCTTTAAAGTGATTCAAAGGAAAAGGATGTTATGAAAAATATAATTAACAAGTTTTTCTATAGTTCCTGTCCATAATAAATTTGTCATTTAATTGTATCTGTTTATACTATCATCGCAATTTTTTTTCTTTACTTACAATATCAGGGCACCAAAGTCAATATTTAGATTCCTTAGTTTCTTTTGCAAAAAGTTTCAATTGCTGCTGAATTGCATGGTTATTAAAATAATCATAAGCCAAATTCATGCAGAATCATTCTGATATGATTCCTTATTCTAGTATTGAGAAATAGATCACTTCATATATATTCATAGTACTAGCTAAGATCACTTCAATAAGAGCGACACTTTCCTACCCTGAATTTAAATGAGATTGTATTTTAACATATCCTGGCACGACTTGAGAACATAAATTTATAGCATTAACGACTTACTTGTCTTTCTGGCCATGAACCACCTTTCAGTGTGTCATGGGAAATCTTTATTTAAGCTTGTTGCTTGAAATATTCAGTTAGTTTTTGTTAAAAACTATTTTAAAATTTAAAAGGTTGTCAATAAATAAGAATCTGAAGTATTTTATCAGGAAATATTCCTGGCTGATGAGATTTTCAAATTGCTAGAACACTTATGTGCGGAAACAAAGATTACTCGGGATGTTTCTAGATATATGCCTCATGAAATTTTTAAAAAATCAATAACAGGTGTACGTGATTATGCAACATAAAGACAGTACATGTGTAAAATATACTGAGTGATTTCTAAGATGAGAGCTGTTAAAGTATTTTCTTCAATGCTTCTAACAGCTATTACAAAATAATTACGTCTCAAAAGTAAATTGTACACAAAGCCTAATAAGGCATCCGAGGCCATAGGACATGAGTTCTCTCAGACATAAGTTAGGTATGTCAAAACTCGGTAACAGAAATATAACTTGCAACCAGTATTGAAAAAGCTTTTTAGGCAACAACAGAATTTGAGCAAATGTTTAAGAGCTGAATATGTGATTCCCATTTAATTAAAGTAAGTTCTTTAGCCGAGTACTAGGTAGAAATAAAAAATGTTAACAATTAAGAGAAAATTCACTGGAAAATCTTCAGCTACAACCACCAACTTCCACTAACAAAACAATCCTTTCCTGAAAGATGTGCTTTAACAGACTGTTATAAGATGAAACATTTTAAGTTTCAAGCATATGTATTACAAGTAAATTAAACAATGTATAATTTGAGTTGCCACACTTTTAATACTTATATTAATAATAATTAATGTAGTACCTGGGAGAATAGCCAAAACAAGTATCTCAAAATTATTTCAATAACGACAGGGATAGGTTAGCTTTCATTTACAACTAAATCTCAAGATTCCTTAATCATACTGCAAAATTTAGAATATATAACCTATTTCACACCAGAGAAGTAAATTAGTTAACTGCACTCACCAATGTTGACAAAGGACTAGGATATAATAAGTAAAAATTTAGGAATTTCGAGAAATTAATAATGCCAAAATCAGCCAAAACAATTTATTTCTGTTATTTAGATTACAATTTATTTCTTTTGTTTTGCTGCAGGAGGTGCTGGAGCAGCTGGGGCTGGTGCAGTTGGTGCACTCTGGCTAGAAGACTTAGAATCCCTCATTGAAGCAGAACGACGTCTCTTCAATTCCTTCTGTCGCTTCTCCTTTGCTTCCTTCTGTCTCTGTGCAAGCAACTTAACATAATCTGCAGCCTGCTCCTTGCGCTTCTGAGCACGGCGTTTCTTCAATGCCAACCTATGTCTCTTACGCTGTGAGATTGAAAAAGTTCAGCACTTATTATTCCTTCAAAATAGAACTCAATTTCAAATGCAACCACAAAATATAAAACAAAAAGTCAACAAATCCAATCCATTATAGGAAAAGGCTAACGTACGATTATCAATAAAATATTGCCTAAAATTTAATATTTATAACTTCATTAAGAAAAAGTAAAATTAACAAGTCAAGGTTTAAGCAAAAAAAATAGTTAAAATTTTAAATTTGGTCTGCGTATATTAAATTGGTAGGTAATATATCTTAAAAGATTAAGATAAAAACTTCAAATACTGGAGAAAAATACAAAGTATGAGAGCTTGCAGCATTATTTGTGCATAGAAATTACTACAATTCGAAAATAAAACTTTAACATGATTCTAAACTTTATTAAGTTATTAAATAGTTTTTAAAATTTACCTCACAGGAAAGAAAGTGAAAACCTAATTGATAAATTTGGGTCAAATACCAACATTGAAGTAATTTTAATCAATTAAACAAAAACCACTGAAAAGATTCACCCAAGAGAATATTCTTTCTGAGATACAGGGATGTTTCATACGAACACTAAGATATAGCACACACAGATGCTTATCTAAATCAGTACAAATTTAATCTCCCACACCTGTGAACGCACCTTGAATAAAGAGACAAGATGCTGCCTAGTTGTGGAATACTAGTATTGTATAATGATTATACAATCACAAAAATTCTGATATTTTGATAGAAAGTTATTCCAATTACAGAAAATAAACACTAATCATGCAAGAATATTAAAAACAAAACATATTCTACACACTCTAATAGCAAAATCTGTGACTTATAACAACCAAAGTCTCAGTTAATTCCCACCTGCAGCTGCTCTGGAGTGATGAGTCGCTGAATCTTGGGAGCCTTGGCACGTGCCTTCTTTCCCTCCTTTGCAGCAACTGGTCTCCTGACAACATACTGGGTGACATCGTCTTCTTTAGATAAATTGTATAATTTCCTAATTTTAGAAGCTCGTTTTGGCCCAAGACCACGAGGGATATAAGAGTCTGTCAATCCAGGAATGTCCTGTAACAATTAAGTCAAAATGTCAAAAATATTGCTTATTTGAAGATCCAATGATTAGTTTGCCATCGTTTCAAAACCCTCAATATATACAATGTATATACAATAATGGCAGAATAGAATATGATGTTAGTCACATGAAACAAAGAAGCAATATGATATGTATCAGTTTAGCGCAATTTAAGGCCTCATAATTACTATATTTCAATTCTCCTTCCAGAAGATTAAACTAATACTAAAGAAATGTCTTGTACGAACACTAAGATATAGCACATATAGATGCTCATCTAAATCAGTACAATTTTTGTCTTCCACACCTGTGAACACACCTTGAATAAAGAGACAACAAGATGCTGCCTAGTTGTGGAATAATTGGAATACACAATGATTACCCCATCATAAATTACACCCATGTTAGAATGCTTGAGCTTAGATTGAAAATTAACTTGAAAGCAAGGAAATTACCATTTAGAATATAACATGATTTTACCGTGAAAGATAGTTAGAATAACTTAAGGTGGGAGGCTTACACAAATTATATTCTACCGGAGTCCCTGAAAGGAAATTTGAATAGCTAGCACAGGAACAATGCACAATCTTACCTGTTCACCCTTCTTAGAGATTACAAGAGCCAACACACTCAGGTTAGCGTCCACAATGCATCCACGGACTGATTTACGCTTCCTCTCACCTTCGCGACGTGGTCTGTAGCATGAGTGTCCCTTGGAGAGCAAAAGGCGAACACGACCTAAATAAATCAAAGTTCAGTATATATTTAAGCCAAATGAATAATTGATTTAAAATACCATTCTAACACGTGCTAATAAATGTTGAATTGAAGAACTGATTATTTACTGATGATGATGGACTAATAAGGAGGCCCAGACATAAAACAAACTTGTAATTGAAAACGTCACTTTGGTTGAAACAAGACCACAAGATAAGCAGAGTAGACCACATTACCTTAGAATTAATTAAGCCATGTATTGCACGAACACTAAGATACAGCACATAAGATGCTCATCTAAATCAGTGCAAATTCATGTACCACACCTGTGAACGCACCTTAAACATAAAAATATCCAAGATGCTGCCTAGTTGTGGTAGTATCACTAACTAGAAGTCTAATTAGGAGATTATACTTACCGTTGGTCAATATTCCTTGCTTCATGGGAAATCCTTGTTTGTCATTTCCTCCAGCAATTTTAACAGTATATCCTTTCCATTCATCACCTAGAGCATCAGCCTCAACTTCAGCACCCATACGTTTCTCATAGAAAATTCGGAGTTTGTGTTCATCGGTGATTTCAAAAAGTTTCTGCGACCCGGAGGCCGGACAAGATACGTTTAACTGCAAAGAAAACGTAAAATATATATAAATACAATTATTACTTGGTAAGGTATATAATTTTAAACAGAAATGAACTTTAGAAAGCCATGTTTCGCTTTCGATGTCTAAGGAGACGCATGGAATGTCATTAAGTATCAGCGAGTATCTCTAACATCCTTTACCTTAGAGCATATAAAATATAAAAGAATAATTATTTATAAAATAAAAAGAATATAGATGACAGTAATCCTTAAAAAGTTAAAATATTATATTAAATAACGATAACTTGCTATACCTTCATGTCTGCGATCACCACACAGACCACGAGGAACCGGAAGAGACGGTGCCACGCAAGGATTGGATATCTCGTATAATTCGAGAGAGGAAGAATTCATGCGTGCGCATGAAGAGTTTCAATGGTTCTCGACGTACAGAATGGTGGCGTTTGAGTTTCCATCATTTGGGAATTATTAAATGAAGAAGGAAATAGATTTATAAAATATATATTAACTTGTTTCTATAGCAAGTAATTGCTCTTCTGGGTGAAGTAATTGAGATTAATTTTTTTGCATTTCTGACTTTTGAACACTTAAGCTTTAAATTGTGAACCAGTTCCTTTGCGACCGAATTTCTCGCCTTCCTATATTGCGTGCTGAAAAGCAACATCTCAATGATCCTTCTTTGGGCAACTCCAATAGTTCTACTATTTCAATGAGTCACATAAGGAATGAATATTTTTACATTCAATGTCATTTGTTTAAGTATGCAAGCACGTCAACTATTAATTAAAGTTTATTATTTGATTTCATCACCCAGAAAGAAAATTATTATTACAAAAATGTCGTTTATGAACTAGAAGAATTACATGAAAAATTTAATATAATTAACTTTGATTTGATATAAATGGCAATTTCATGAAAAACACTAGGTTATTCAACTTTTCTTATATTTTCAAGCCCAATATTGAAATGAGCTAATGAATAGATCTTCTCGGAATCCTATACCTTCCCAGTAACACTTTGAAAATTCTAACTTTGTCACCTTTATAAATAAAATACTATTTTCTAACCTGAATCATATATATTCTACCCGAATAAAGGTCGATTGTATCATATAAACATCACATATAAACAAAGTTTAATTTAAAAGAATTAACAATTCATTGAAGGGCGCATTATACATCCCACCAAAGACGTTATTGCCAATTACTGAGAATATGCTAAGCTTGATAAGATCTCTTTAAAGAGAGTCATGAACCTGAAATTGCACGAATTATCATGATGACGATAACTGAAAGCTCCTGTATTACCGTAAAGTTCATTTATTTGGCAAAAGTTTTAGCTATTCACCGAAAATACTCTTATCCAGAAACTATCCTTGGATGTAAATTTTTGGACCAAAATTCTTATAATTTACTTTAAATTATGATAAAGAAAATTAAATAACCAAAATATATTTATGTATTTTAATTAGGTCAGTACTAAATTGAAAGACTGAATTGACTTTGAAGTGAATGTTGATTTTATTATTAGATTATATTATTTTTCTTTACGTGTACATTTTTCCGTCATTTTATGTGTGTACAAAATTTCATATTGATTCAATTTTACGATGGCTCCCGCTATAAATTTAATGGCTCCGTAACATTCAAACTTTCCTTATTTATTCAAACTTCACTCTCTCCAATCTATGGATAACGTTATCTACATGAATTTCAAGTTCATCCCTCTTACTGTCTCTTTAACAACACCACCGTATTACGCACGTTTATTAGTTTACTAGAGTATAATTTTAACTGATATGCCCTCTCATATAATTTCAAGACGCTCACCGTCATTTACCGATAGGTATTCGGTCTAGTTCAGCGTTAAAGATTAGTTGTCAATACTGTTTAATGAAAAAGTTTAATTTCTCGATTGATTTAATTATTTTAGTACAGATATTGTAAATTAAAATGTTTTCATCCAGTTTAATGTGAACGAAGCGCATCAACGGTTTTGATTTACATATGATTCCATAATAAATTTCAAGCAATTTTGCATTTATTCGATCAATAATTAAATTCATTGGAATATATAGTAACTTTAAAAATTGTAATTTTTGTACTACATAATAATATTAGCTACCAACTTCGTTATAATCATTATTTTTTTTTAATTCAGAGAAAAACTTATTTTCTGAAAAGGAGGGAGGTAGATTAAAATTTATTTTTGTGTTTAAGCTAATTTTATTGTTAGTATTTATACACAGAAGCTGACGCGTTGATTCTCCCGCTTAGTACTCAAAGGAGACTCAATTGTGACCCATTGGCTACCACGAGAAAAGATAGAGGAACGTAAATACAGATAGCAGAAAGAAACATTTCTCTGATGTATTGTGTTGATTGTAATGAACGTTTTAATGTATTATTTTCGAAATTTTAGTTGTGATTTAAAGTTATATCGATTTTATAGTTATGGATCGCATACGTTTCAAAACTTTTGCATCCATAGATTGTTCGACTCCTGAAAACTTCCCACTATGTGCGAAGTACAAGAGGTAATTTGGTGTAAAATATTGAAGGTCCTACTTTTCCCTTTTCTTCGTGGCCTTCAAAGGTATTCTTATCTTCCTATTCAATTTAATTTTTCTCAGGAGTATAGCATATGCCATCACCAAAGACAGAATGCCAATCACCTTAACGAGAATAATTGACCAATTATACAGAGATAAATTGACATTGGCAGAAAAATTCGGAGAGGTAAGCGCAGAAGAATTTAAGGATATTAATTTTTATGCTCATTCTATACCTTGTCGTCTTCAAACACTGTAGGGCAGTGCCGAGGAATTGAAATGCATCATCGGTTCTCTCTCCAAATTAAAAAGTGACATACAAACAAACAAGCCCTTAACGCCTTTGGATGACGCTTCAAAATGTTCTGAAGTATGGAATAGATTACTTAACGCAGAGAAAGAGAAGTTAAATGGAAAAGATCCATTGTGGTTTGACTGCACCTTCCTCTTTTGTGATTGCTATTTCTTTCGCCGGGTTATCGAAATGTTTGAACTCAGGTAATTGTAATGGATTTATGGCAGCAATACTACAAAGATTAGTTTAACTGATTAATGAAACTTATTAATCTTTCCTTTTAAAGTAAGACCTTATCGTCATTTGATCCATATGATAAGCAAAAGTATGATGCTCTGATGAATTCCATGGAGTCCATTTTGAGTCTCAGCAAGTATAGTAATACATTGAATGCGCGAATCTCTGGAAAGAGTATTCATGATTTGAAAGAAGAACTGTTGCTTATGCTCCAGGTAATTATGTTATGTGCTAATAATATTAAATTATTGGTATATTTGAACATTCTAATACAAAATCAAATGTAAATAATAATAGGTATCCACATGGGGAAACCAGTGTGATCTTGCATTGAATTCTGAACAGTCAGGAAGTAAATTGGAGGAAGCTGTAAAGCAGGTGAATGATAGGAAAGAATACATTCTAGCAAATGATTTAGAGAAGGTTTGGAGCTTGATGGAAAATACTGCTAGTAATGAAAATGATAAGGTAGTCATAGGTTAGTACTTCTTATCATATATCTCAGAATGATACATACTGTTTTTCAGTCTGATAAATATGTTTTGATATTAAGGTAGAAATTAACAATTACTTCTCAAGGCTGTATTTATGATTAATTTGTTTTTACATATTTGAAAAAATATTTTTATTAGATTTCTACCAAGTTAAGCTTGTTAATATTAATTAAATTTGTTTATGACTTGATAATTGATCTTTCAGACATGATATTGGATAATGCTGGGTATGAGCTGATATCAGATTTATGTTTGGCTGATTTCTTATGTTCATCTGGCCTCGCACATATTATCAAATTTCATGTCAAGAATATGCCATGGTTTATATCAGATGCCAACAAGAAGGATATAATTTGGACTTTACAAACTTTGGAGCAATCAGCATCCAAAGATATTGTAAATATGGCTTCACGGTGGAAGAATCACTTATCCTCTGGTAAGATTTCCAATTTCCCTAGTAGATTAAAATCTTCTCTTAGAAAATTTGCATAGTTGTTCAAAAGTGAATAGTTTTTTTCAGTTTGTATCATAGTATCTTTCAATTTAGTGGAGTTTGTTTTGGATTCTTCAATTTTTCTTTTCAAATTTTTATATTCCATCTATGCTGTGAGAGAATTCCTTGAAAATTTTTATCATACTTGAGACTGTTATTTACTGAGAGAAAAAGTAATTATTTGTATACCTTCTCTTAAAAATACTTTTTATCTCATTATTGTATTTCAACCTCTTAGAGCTTACAAGTAGAATGAATTTGATTTGAATAGCAATGCCAAAGGAAGTTAAGTCATAAGTAATGTAATCTAGTATTGTTTTCAGGAAATTGGGAAATAATTGATGATGAAACATTCTGGACTCTACCTTCTTCGTTTCATGAGATGGAAAAAGAAGACCCTGAACTGTATAAAAAACTTGCTCATTCATCCCTCATTATTACAAAAGGTGATCTCAATTACAGAAAATTGCTCGGTGATGTAAATTGGACAAACACAACTGAATTTTCAGTCGCTTTGTGCAATTTTTGTCCTGCCCCAATCCTAGCTCTACGTACTGTTAAAACTGAAGTGGTTGTGGGGGTTGATCCTTCCCGTTTTCCAGAATATGAAGCCAAGAATCCTGAATGGATGGTTAATGGGGACTATGCTGTCATTCAATGTCATTATCAATGACAATTCTGTGTTGTATTTGACCATGTGTGCCATCTTTTATGTCATCTTGTCTTTCAATTTGGCGTGGAAAATCTTCGATTGAATAAATTATAAAGTGTTCATCATCAGACAATCATTGTTTATTTTTCCTCTCTTTTATGCAGTTAGATGGAGTATATTTAATGATAAGTATCTCAGCTAATTCTTTCATGTCCCTTTTTTCAAGGAAGTACAATTAGATCAAATTAAGATAAATACTCACATACAGGGGATGTTGTGTTCTAATATTTCTGATTTAAGAAGTACGTGAATATACAAAAAATAAGTTAATAATTTGAATAACAAGTTTTCTCATTGTCATGTTATAATCAGTTTCAAATTGTTCAAGCTTTATTCCAAAAGGTACAAAGTTGAAGAAAAAGCATTCATTCTGGGTCTTGAACACGCACAGCAGTGAAAGGATCTGCTATGGGTGCATTTGCCTCCATTCTTTTGGTCTAGCTTTTACTTGTGTGTGATGTGTTATGAGAGATGTGCTTATAAATATTTAAATAACTTAACAAATTCATAAACAAAGAATTCAAATTTCAATTTCGCAACACAATTGAGTAAATTGCAAGACCATGGTGGAAAATCTACACTGCAGTTTAACTGTGTAAATAAAAAAATTTAACAAGTGTGGAAATCATGCTTGCATTAACAAAATATAATATTAGTCATATTTTTAAAGCAAATACAGAGAGGAAGCAGTAGATAAAAATGCAGAAAGTTAAATAGACGTATTATATTAAATCAAAATTTATTTTTCCAAATGGAATGTACAACTTGATTGTGATAACAGTGTCCATGATTTGCACCATGATTAATTGTCGGAAGATGTTGACATCGAAGCTGCAATTACAATAGGTTTCACAAAAAAAAACCTTATTGCTAGATATGAAAGAGAACATCTGCAGCTTTAACTAGGACTTTGACAAACTGATGGTCCACTTAGCTCCCATGTTCACCCATGGCTTCCTTATAACAAGAACTTGATCAGCATCATCAAAGTGAGTGTCCACAAGCACCTTGCCAAATTCTGTAAAAGTAAAATTTGTTAGAAAATATTCAATACTGGTGTAATCGATCCATGTAAAAGATTAGCACCCTACCTTGGCTTTCTACTTCTGCTTTGGTGAAATTTTGAGTCATTCCCACAAAGACAACACGCTCCAATCTCTCTTTGGTTGAGTACAGAGGACTTTCACTGTCAAAGCTGAGCCCAAAAGTAAAAAAATTATTTCCTGACCTACGCAAAAATCTCTTTCAAGTTTAAAAATTATAAAAATCATTCACAAAATGCTCAAAAAACTTCCTAAGGAGTATAAGAATGTGAATATAAGCTTATTAACACAAACTTTAAGATTATGATGAAACTGCTTTATCATATTTAGTTTGAGTTAAATTTGTATTTAATTCTTGTCCTTCAGAGCTACACAAATTATGTATGTATATCATAAAATTCCTTCCAAGTGTAATCTTGCAATGAATTAAAATAAATGGCTCATTTGATGCTAAATGAATTGTTGTATACCCACCTTGAGGAAAGTTTATTATCTGAAAACTTCAGGTTGATTAAAAGATATTTTCCATCTCTATAGTCAAAGCTTTTACCATCATCCAAGTACAGTTTCCCTGAAGCTTCTCCCTGAAAATAAAAATCATATATTACTAAATAATTTATGACTACCACCTGACTTGGAGTCCATTTATAGTCCTATTAATAATAAAAAATACTAAAAAAAATTTTACTACAAAATACATGCAGATAAAAATTTGTATTTGGTTTTAATGAGGATACTATAACAGTTACCTGGGCATCTAAAGCTACAATAAGTGTGAAGGGATCATTGTGGGTAAGAGAAGAAGCTCTCCTGATTCTTTCCTTCTTTGGTATAATGGATCCACCTCTCTGATAAACTGGGATCTATAGAAAAGAATATCTTTCAAAACTCCCCAGTATAACAACATTGAAACAATTTGGAGATACAGTCTTAAAAATGAACTGTTAAATGATGGATTTTTAGAAATATCTTACAATGATAGCCAAATGACTTACCTTTTCAATTGTAACAGGAATAACTGCATTTCCCACATCTGGCATCTTTTCAAAAGTGAAAAAGTCATACCAAATATCTTTGCCTTCACCTGGGAAGTAAACATTGACGTCTCGAGCACCTGCATCAGTAACAGGATGAACAAGAAGAGAGTCGCCTGTGAAATAAAAAAAATCAAGATTTAACATCATTCTTAAAATGAGTAAGAGTAGATATACAGATTCAGCAGTAAATTTTATCTACCTGTATTTAACACAAATATTACAGTATGAATGAACCACTTAACCTATTATGGGTTAAATTTTATCAGACCAAATCTAAACAATAACCACATGGCCATGCTTTAGTGGATAAGCTACAACTCAAATGAAAGAAATAGAAAATTGTAACTTTCACCTAGCTTCCAATATCCTTCATATATATTTAATTATGAGTGTAAATAACAGTAAATGATTCGGAATTTTACTTAAATATAGTATATATCCATTTTCCTTACTAAACCAACATCACACAACTTACACTTTAGAAACATGGAATGGAATAATACACATTCATAATTATATTAATTACAATAACTGAAAATATGTAATTTTAAAAAATTATAAACCAATATACTAATGGCTAAATTTAACACCACCTGACAAATAATTTCATCAAACTATTGTAATGTCTCTTAATGATGGAGTAAATATAATCATACATTAAATATACAAGTAAAACCACATTTTGGTCTTTTAACCAAGTTGCTTTTTCACTGGTTTCAGGACAAATTTGATGAGAGATTTAAGCATCTAACAGCTATCATAGCAGCTCAAATGGGCGATGGAAAATTTAAGTGAAATTATGAAGAAACAATGTCCACAGTACAATTAACATTCAGGAATCAACCACATATAGAAATTTGTTGATATTTTAGAAAATATATATAATGGTAGTAATTTATAATTAAATCATATAAGTCTTTTGTTAATTTATTATACAAACTGTCCCAAAAAGCAGCAAAGCATGATAAATCATCAAATTAAAACAATAAACTTAGCAAATGTAATATGTATGTATGTAAAGAATAAGAATACATATCTTACCCAATAAATATTCATCATCAATAGCAAAGGTGGCTTTTTCACTAGTATAGTGATACCAAAGAGGGCGCATGTATGGAGCTCCAGTGTCTTCATGTTCTCTGCAGAGTGTATACCAGAAAGGAAGAAGAGAGTAACGCACTCTTAAAGCCTCCCTTACAAGTCTGAGGGCCTCTTCACCCATCAACCATGGTTCTCTCCTCTTTGTGTCAATGTGAGAATGAGCCCTATAGAAAGGCTGAAATGCTCCAGCCTTAAACCAAATTAAAATAAATTATTAACTTTCATTAGATATTAATCTAAAGAAATACATCTAAATGATAACCACAAAACTTTTTTTAGGAGCAAAGAAGAGAAAAATCTATATTTTCACTTCAGACTAAATTTATGATGCAATCATATCATAATTTTCATTATTAATCAGACATGACCTACAAAATTTTGACGCTGGACAAACAGCTTATTGAGTTAACACATTGAAAATGTTTCTGAATATATGTTTTTAACTTATTAAATGTAATGAAAAACTTAGTAATTTCCACTGAAAATTTGATTTGATTGTGACTGGTTCTGTAATTTACATGATATTTTCAGGCATGTATATTATGAAACCAGTCACGATTGAATAAAATTTTCTGTGGAATTAATAAAGTTTTTAATTATACTATGGCTTTCCATGAAGCCATGCCTTCTAGTATTGATTAATACATAATTAAACAATAAACATGCAGGTTTCATATTCCTTAATGTTGTATTGTTCATTGTCCACTCTTTCCAACATGAGGACTCTTACTTTCTTAACTTAGACAGCCATATGTTTTTCTTTACTCTTTACTTCAGAGAAACCTGCTCCAAAAATCTTGTTAGCAGTTTTCAGCATTAGAGGGGTTTCATCTCTGCAAAACTAATTTACCTGGTACCAGCGAGCAAACAACTCAGGAGTTGGATACTTGAAGAAACCACCAATATCTGCTCCACACATTGGGATACCAGCTATTGAGATAGACAGGCACATAGGAATTGAGATCTTCAAATGACCCCATTCTGCAGCATTATCACCAGTCCAAACAGCTGCATACCTCTGTGTTCCTGAAAAATGTCCACGAGACAAAAGGAAAGGCCGAAGACGTCTATCACTTCTCCTTAGCATCCCTTCCATTGACGATTTTACCTGGAATTATAAAAATTTAACAATTGGAATAGGATTGAAAAATTGAGAGGAGACCAAAGCTAATTATTTAATTTATCAAATGCATTACCTATTGGAAAAATTAGTAAAATAATTAAAAGAAAGGCTTCAAAACTTAATGAAACAGATAGAAATTTGGGAAGATGGAAATTGTGTAAAAAGGATATGCAACTGCAATAATCCCAGATTTTTAATAGACTTGAAAAATGGCCAAGACTCTAACGCGGATATCCCTAGTGCCAATCGGTTCCTCTAGGAATAGAGCTATCTTACCAGAACATATAGACATGCCATGGGCTCTTAGAAACACCAGTCATACAGGGTTGTGTTAAGGGAAAACCTTCCATAAGGAAACACATAATAGTAAATGCAAAAATTTACTCACATTGAGAAGAGCATACGTGTTGTGAACTTCTCTATGTTCCCATTTCCCATTGTCATGAAGACAATCCTTCGGCATGGTGATTTCTGGGCCATTAAATACAGAAGGCTCATTCATATCATTCCAAATGTGAAGATCCTCAGTTGAGCCAACATAATTGTTAAACAAATATCTGTTTGAGTAATAGTCCATCACTCTTTCATCATAAAAATCCAAATAACTGGAGGAACCAGGCCAACACCATCCTAAAATTTACCATTTGTTTTTATTATAATACAAGAGGAGAAATCAGAAAGATAATGAAACAGGTATTTTACCTTCATAAACTTTGCTATCCTTATTCTTCACATAATAATTATTAGATTCAGCATCATTGTGTAGAAAATAAGAACCATCTCGCTTAATATGAGGATCGACAATAGTCACCATCTTCCTGCCCTTTGCTGCTTCATGTTCAATCATGGCAGTTGGGTCAGGGAACTTCACTTTATCCCATGTAAAATACCTGAAAGATAGATGAGGAAAATTGTTTACATAAATTAATGATACTGCTTTTTAAACTTGAATCCAACTAATTTAAAATGTTAACGGTCACAGTATTCTTTTTAGGAGGTTACAGGTTTTTGTATACTATAAATTGAAAAATGTTTTTCAAAAAGAAACTAAAAGTACATAAATTTTATTCTATAAATTTAATTTGTAAAAACTTCTTTTGGTGTTTTATTTTATAACTATTGTGAAGAACAACAATGCTTCATCACTTTAAAAGTAAAATATCCAAAAATTCTTTAAGTTCTTAATTAAAATTAATGTTTAAAAAAATACCAATGTAAGCATCAAACAAACCTACTTCTTGCCATTTGTATGTTCAATATCAAGCCAAATAACATCACAAGGAATATCATGCTCATCCATTTTAGAATCCACATTTTTGACATCTTCCTGATCATTATAATTCCAGCGTGACTGATGATATCCCAAGGCAAAGTACTGAAACAAGAGATGAGAGGTATTAAATATCGTTTTTTCTATATCATATACATGTACACATGCAGAAAATAGAAAATTATTTCATAAATATTGTAAAATATGGCAATTTTTTATATATTTACATTATAGGTATTCACAATTCAGGAAACAATACTATCAATTTTACGAAATTAATATTTATACATGTCTTATTATTAATTTATTTTAATAATTCATTATTCTTAAAGATTGAATCTTACAAACTGAAAATGAGATTTTTAATAAGTTTCTAAAATCTTATAGTCTATTTTTTATAATAACTTTTTTCTTGGATTCATTTCTAAATATAACATTAACAATTTCAAGAAAACAGATTTATCAAAAAGGGCAAGATTTTAACAACTGATTGTTTTATAAATGATCACATCAACATTTTGACACCAGGGTTGTAAGAAAAATAACTAACAGGAGGAATAGGCAGGGTCCCAGTTAGCTTAGCGTATTGACGAGAAACATCCACAGGTGCTGGTCCCATCATGAAGAATACATCTATGATGCCACTCTCAGACATAAAACGGACGCCAGCATTTGAAGGTTCTGCTTGAGCCTCTTTTTCCCCATTCCCTGCACCTTCTGATCCTCCCTTACCAGATACCAAATTCATTATAGAAGACATTACACCTGCAGCAGCACCCACTCCACCAACAGACTCTTCTCCCTTCCTTCTCACATCAACCCAAGTTTCTGCTGCATTGTGCCAAAAAACACCAGCAGTATTCTCTACCCTGATTTAAAATAAATACAATCGTGCATATCAACAGAATTTCAGAAATTTCAAAAAATATGTCATCAAATAATAGATTTGATATTTTCTAAAACTTAAAAAATGAGAATAAGATTCATAGAAAATGCAATGCTTACCCATGAGCTACAACAACTGGGACTGAACCGTAGAGAGCCATAGGGTTGTCTAACTCATACTCGAAAACATCCAAATTGTACAGACGATAAGGATCAGTATCCCTTTGAAGGATGTATCAATCAAAATAGTTAATAAAATAAAGGAAAATTATTAGTTAGTTATGCCTTAATTGCTATTAAATTGCAAAACTATCATTTGTAAGTCATTAAAACTATAATTATTTTCATAGAAATAGATAAAACTTGAGTATAATGCAAAATTTACTTATGAACCATAAAGTTTAAAATTCATTTTGGAAAGTTCTTTGAAGACAAAAACCAAAAAGTATCAACTGTAGTGAACATAAATGAAATATATTTATCATCAAATAAAAATCCTAAAAAATAGAGATTTTCTATCTTTTTACAGAATATTTCAAATTGTGCAGTGGGTGGTATTGATAAGGGAAGTAGGAGCTATGAAAACTTGAAGCAAAAAATTAAGGAGGAATTAAATACGACTAACAGTCAATTTTTTTCCATTTAACATGGAACCCACTAACAAACAGCTTATTGTAATAAGATACTTAATTATCAAGTACCTCATTGCATTCTAATTTTATTTACTCATTAATATTCTAATGCAATATTTACATTAAAATATTAACTTGCTAACCACTCTGCCACTAAGAGCAGCATCAAAAAGTTAACTGTAATCAGTGATCATACATGTGACATTTTTATGATTTCTGCACTTCAATTTTCTCAAATATTTTCTAAATAAAATTCATAAAAACATTCTTTCATTGAACTTTAAAAAAAGAAATTAATAATTTATTGTTTGTAGTTAAATTTAAATGCAACTAACTTAATGGGATATAATATATTATTTAAATAGAAACAGAATGAACCAATCTAAATTTGAACACTATACTTCTAGATGAAACATGTTTGACCACCAAGAGCTAACATGTCGATTCTAAACAATCAAGTATAGAAAAGTATATAGAAAGAGGTATTAATTGAAATCAGACATTTTGAATGCAAATAGAATAATTACTTCAAATTTTAAAAATATAAATGACTATTAGAGGAAAAAATGTTTAAACTCACTTTGTTGATTTCAGAGCAAATGAGTCTGCATGCTCAGGAATTCCATACACATGTTCAGCAGAGGGGAATGTGAAATCCAATCCAACAGCTGAAGGCCCATGAGGCTTGGAATCAGTATGACCCTTAAAACTTTCTTCCCATGCTCCATCTTCATCTCCAAGTTCAGGGTCAGCTGGAGGAGGATCTTGTTCCTGACCTTCTTCTACATTGGAACTGATAATATTTTGGAATTGAACAAATATTATTAAAATTTAATTTTACTTTAACTATTATTTAATTATAAGATACACGTTAATCTTAATACCCCTTGAATTATGCAATAATAAATCTCCTTGATAAAATATACAGAGTTAATTTGTAGAATTTGAAACATATTACATTACCTTTAACATAAAGTAAATGAAACTGATTTACTATTGTTCAATGTATTTCTTCTTTCCAAATAAGATGAGCAAAAATTTGACCAGTTAATTACAAATATATCCCTATGATTAACATAATACACTATCAATAAACATTCTTCATGATATTGATACTTGCATTTTCAACATCAGGTTATAAAATTGATACATTATGAAATATGAATTGAAATCCTCCTCAACACTATATAATATGAGGGAAAGTAACAATAACCTCAGCCCGAATTTTTAGTAACTCATCATTGACTTATCCAACAAGTTTATAATCACATTTTATGAATTATATTACTAAATCACTGATAATACTAACAATCAAACATCTTTACTTACTTAGATTCCTTCAATCTGTAATGTTCAAATCTCAATAAGCCCCTTGAATTAGCACTCATGACTAGCGTTTTCTTGTGGAAAAGATCAACTTGAAAAGGTTTGGCAGTGATTCGGGCCATGCTTGAACCACATTTAACGATTACTCTTTCGGCTGATCTTTCTATTAGCTCCAACCTGAAAGTAAATGGTCAACTTTAAGATATAGAAAAGCAAAATTTTAGGAGCAAACTCGAACATTTTTCTCGTCTCTCTTACTTCTCAAGAAGCGGTTCACCACTTAATGCATGCTCCACTTCGTATCGTATTCTTAGAGGATTAAGCTCATTTATCTTCATACGAAATGTTCCATCAGTGAGAGTAAAAAACTGGAATTTAAATTTTCCAGAATTCCTAGTATTTATCATTTCTGCCTCTATCATAGCAGGTTCCACCTTTAAGGTATTCAAGAGTAGCTCATATGCGGAGTTTGAAGGTACCATTGCACGGCTTCGCCTGAAAATCAACAACCTGAGTTATACGTTCTTATCAAACGTCAGTCTTAAAATAAAAATAAGATTTACTTACCTGCAAAAACTGCTTTGCTGACATGATTTAAAATTTCCTCTATCGACTCCATGGACGGTATTTAAAGGTGATAAGAATATGGCAGTGAAATATATAATAATTAACCTGTAAAAGAATAGTGTAATTGAATATGCAAGAACGCTCCACGGAACCTTGGCATCGAACTGTTTCGTGAATAAAACCTTCAGAGTACTCTCATGCTAGTGATAAACTTTTATATTAACCGTTTTATCCATTCTAATAACATTCATAAATTGAATGAAGAACCTAAAATTCTTTAGAAAGATATATCTTAATACTTACGACTGAGTCAGTGCCATGTCTTACGCTAAGTGATGTTCCGATGTGCCGGCCAATCGACGGCTCGGATGATGCTGGAATCATCGGTTAAGTCGAAGGAGGTAAGGCGCTCGTAGTAAAATCGCGCCAGTCTTGAAAGTTTCAAAGTAGTGATATTGCAATGCAGGCGAAGAATGATGGTTATTTACTTGATCAAGATCTAACAATGAGAGCTGTGAATATATAAAAGAAACAATTAACTATACCATTATAATATAAACACTTAATGATTTAAATTATAGTTTTATTAACGTACCTTATCATGGACACGGTGATCTATTAAATATCGATGATCAGAGGAATAATGAAATTTATTTATTTATAGTCTCTCATAGAAGCATAATTTCAAATACAGAAAATTATGACGGCATCGGGCACCCAGTTCCAGGATCGAGAGAAATTTGACCATATAGATTTCTGCACCTGATTATCCGTGATTTTCATCCTTTCACCAACTAAAGCCGCGGATATAATGATGTAATTAACCTACCTGCCATAGCGTTATTAGTGTTCCGACAATATTTGATGAACTTTTTTTTCATAACCATTCTATAAAAAGGGAAGCACATGAATTCTCATTTTGCTCAATATTTATGAAAAGAAAACATCGTTAAATCCTACTTCCTAAATTATGGCTTGTTGGTGTACTGGACCTTTGCTTGTTGTTGGGAAATGTTAGTTGAGAATATAATTGAAAGTATATTTTCATATTGATATTTATGTATTATTTTATAATGCGTATAATCGTTATTAATGATGCTATGAATAAAATATTAATTACCTATATATTATGATTCTGTTCCTAATTAGTGCACTAGTTTGTTCGGATGCGAATGTTTTCAAAGAAATTTAAGTGAAGAATGCTTGCCAAAGATTTAATTAAATAGCATTCTCGAAAAAAGGTTGTAATACAACGGAGGACAAGTTTTATATTTTTAATATAATGTAATGAAAACTTACTATTCACAGTTAAAATATTGAAAATATTAGTCAGTACATTTTTATCGTATAATATAATTTGAAATATAAAATCTACCACTTTATCTTTTTAATTTTTTCTGGAAACATAGAGCAGAGTTTCAGACAAAATGTCTTGTAATTGGTAAAAATCTAGTCCTAAATATCATATAAATACATTACTCATTGAATTATTTAAGTAAGTTCGAACATAGGAAAGATCTAAAATTACTCATCTTAGTCTTTGATTATTAGCAATAATTGTTTGCAATCTTGTCTTCCCGCGAAGGATTTTTTCGCCATCCCAATTCCGCAAAGTATTTTTATTTCTCGAATCTTATCCTGAATAATAAATAATTACATAAATATTTCTAACCGGCAGATATTTAGCAACATTTAAAGGTAAACTGTAAAACCCTCATGGGACTTGTGCGCAAAATATCCAAGCCTGGAGAAAAATGAATGTTTTTCGTCAGATAGTCTTTGATTTCGAACTATAAACTATATTTGGAATAATCAAAGCATTATTTGCTGGAAGATGCGACAAACAGTCAAGTATTATTCCTTTACCTTCAAGTAATATATGAAGGGCTACTTCAACATTTGCTCCCATTGCGGGTTTATCTCCTATCGGACGATAAACGTCTTTAATAGATAACGTCGTCAGCTTTTTATGCGTAGAGACATTACGAAAGACAATTTGAAAGTGATTGAATGATGCTTTTATTATATTTATTAGTTACAAACGTCTGCATGTTTTTAAGAAAAATTCTGGGCAACCTTCCAATTACCCAAGAAATTCGTAGTTTGACTATACTCTGCCTATTCCCAATAGAGGATGCAGTAAAGCGAAGATATATTCGGACTATTTCAGCTAAAACTTCTCTGTAAAAACGATTCGCGGCAACAGTAAGATGAAAAAATTGCTAGAACGTCTGCTTTTAAAATATTTGTCAACTTATCATGCGCCGAAATGTGGCTTATGTTAGACAGTGGTACCGTTTAATCTCGAGAATGAGCATCCACAAGATAATCCATCCTTCATCTTTTTCCAGATTCGCTCCACCAGGTGAAATACGCATGATATATATTTATATACATGTATATAATGCTGGCCGCATTAGCGGAATGATTAACATGTTAATCTTCTGACGCTGTTCCCGGGCTCAAATCCCGGCTGAGGATTTAGATCCGGAGGAGGAAAATTTCCCCTCAGGGTTGTTTGGATGTTTGTGCCGTCCGTTGTTAAGTTCATTTATTGTAACGCATCTACTTGGGATAACCTGATTGCGCTAAATAAATTATTATTATTTAACGTTTGTTGTACATTACGGCGGACGCATGGATTTTTGGATGGATTTTGTACAATTACATTAAGATCTAAGAAAAATAATAATGTTTTATTTGTACCTTGCCGAAAGGTGTATCATTAATTTTCACGGACGTATAAAAAATCTAACAGGCAAATGATTGCCTGTTAGATAAGACATATTGCTGGACCAAAAATGGATAGATCTATTGCTATTTAATCACATTATTGAAACGAAATACTTACTTAATACATATCATTCTAAATATTTAAATTTTGAATATTTAACCCGGTATCATAGCAAATGCATGTTCTCTATTGACGTACAAGGCTTCATTTTATTTAAGATAATATTTTAGGTCTTTAGATAGTTTCTATTTACTTGTTATGAAAAACGGGCTGGTGCAGGGGGACAATCGAAATTTGAGTATGGCTGAACCTATACTTTTGCGTAGAACTGGTTTATAATATTTTACAGGTTTTATACCATTACAGTTTGTACGTACTACTCTCTGTCAAAGTTTTTAAGTATGTATGATGGTGTGTATGGATAAATTAATGTTTCCAGCCATATAAATATTGGATAGAAAGTGTACAACTCGGCATTAAAACGCATTGCTTCATTGTCATATCCAAATAATTTGGTTGAGGTATGCGTACATTTGTACGAGACTAACCATCTACTTTAGTTAATCCAGACCCAACTCTCGAAACGCCTTTTTCCAAGGAAATCTTCAATACTGCAAACAGGAAGTGTCTTAAAGATATATTCTAGAATTTAAAGGACGTAAATTTTGCGAATATGTAGCTAGAATAACCTTGTAGAATACATGAAATTACCTTATAAAAAAGATTTTGTAGCTTATCATTTAACTTTCCTTTACAATGATCGATATTCCGATACAATTATCAAAATTCATGAACTGAAACACGTTTTAAAATATTTCTGTAATTTTACAAAATTAATATTTGTTTAGTGTATGAATAAATATAAAGCATGATAATGCGTTATAAATACATTATCATGTTTTTATTATTTTTATTATAATGTATAAAAATATCTGATTTGCGTAACCGAATACTTCTTCTCGCATTGAATATCTTTCTTGTGACGCAATAATATAACTATCTTAATCATAATCAAGTAAATTATACAGATTGCATAAGGAATTTTATCGTAGTTAATTGCGCATTTGGTTTTTTGTTGACTTATCACAACGACAGTCATATAATGTACTAAATTGAAATTAGCTGGCTTTTCTAGTCTCAGACGAAAATAATTGGACTAAGATTATCCACTGAAAGCAATTTAATCGCCAATTATTTCTTTTATCATTGGTCGTCCTTGAACCTTCAGTCTCCTAAAGATTTTAAATCAGGTGTTTGATTCCTCTTGCCCTCCTTTCCCTCTGCCCATCGAATCATATTCCATGGCAAAGGCAATGCTAAGCCTATAATTCGCTTTCATTCTTTTTGCGAAACTTTGTAAACACATCTAATCCTCTGTATGCACGATTTTAAGGCTTCTTTCGCTGAGAAGAATTAAGGGAATGAATTACGACGCAAATAATTATTATTGACAGTTGATGTCTTTACTTGGGATCTTAATTTTATGTTCTAAATTTATTTGGAAATGATACTATTATTTACTTATAATCCTAATATCATATTAAGTTTTAGACAAGTTTTGAAAATTTCCAGTCTCCGATAGTACGCGTTCACTGCAGAAAGATTTTCCATTGGGTGGGAAACGGGAGAAGTACTATCAACGCTGTGAGTAAGAAACAACCTGAGCGAACTATTCTATCTATTCTTTACTCTCATCGCATAGCATTTTAGGTTTCTCGATGAGCCAGATGGAACAATATTTACAAGTCTTAAGGAAATAAGCACGGATATCAAACAAACAAAATTCTTCGTTTGTTCGATATTCGCTCTAAAAAATAGGTCCAAATATGTAATACGATAATATATGAACATCACATAAAATCATATAGGCGAAAATGAATTATGAAGATGTAATAGGAAGGATTGAAAATTCCGCATAGAAGCCATTCAAATAAAAGGAGATGGAGATAAAAAGCTCAATCACGTAACGAAGTGAAAAGTGATAAATTACGATCGTGATCCGAAGAAGTTAGAAATTCGAAGTCAGTCAGAAGTCAGAATTTCCGATTTTTTGGTCGACAATTTCGAGAACAGATCATCAATGCAAGGATTGAATAAATTGGGACCAAACTCACTTCCTTCTGGGACTCCGTTTACAACACAAGATTAGTTCGACATCATCCTAGATATGAGAACCCTCTGGATGTGTTAGGTTAGATTAGATAGAATTAGATATTATACAAAGTATCATATCAAAATTAAGAATGTAAAATTTTTAAAAATCTAACTACATTTAAAATTTTTCGCATCACCATTTTTCATCGATCATCATCAAAACGATATGGTAATTACTTAATTCAGAATTTATTTGAAATAGCATATACATTATTTCAATGTTTGTAGTAAATATATTTATATCAAAATATTAACATGATGAAAAGTAAGAGAATTTTGATAATTATATATAAACAGTATGTTGAAAAAGTAAAAAATTAAAGAAATGTTAACTGCTACTATTGACTGTAGCTGAGAATGAAGTTCATTAAGATTTTAAGCGAAGAAAAAAGATTTACAACCAACAGCGATATCCATGACAAGAAAATTAACGCAGCGTATTTCCCATCTAGAAATTAGAAATAGCCGCCCATGCCGATTTCGCATCGACGCGGCCCCTGTTCCCAAGAAGCCCTTTGCCTGCCTCTCTTCGCGACCCTATGCCCTTCCCTCCTCCACCAACGCATCCCTCCCTACCCTCTACTTCCCTACCTTCTTACCTAACCTGCCTCAAATGGCTCGTCTTATATCTCGGGCAGCGGCCTTCCACCGCTCCTCCCTTCCTTTGCTCCTTCCAAGCACGGATTACAATCTACAGTATAAAACTAATTCAGATTTACAAAAACAACGCAAATTTATCTCTTAAATAAACTACGATTATTTCGTTGTACCTTAAATAAATGCAAAGGACATTAATTACTTTAAATCATCGACTGCAAGAGACCAAAGACAGTATTCTATAATTTAAGACAAAATGATTTGAAATGACTAACATCTTAGAAAATCCATGTCAAATATTGAAATACACTATTCCTGAAGTTGACTTAAAATATGCTTTTTCTCTCCGAGGACTAGAGCGCCAACGCTTCGTAAGTTTTTCTACCAAACTAATTAAATTATCACATCAATCTTAAATATTAAAGGTTCCAATATCTTCGCCTATAGAACAAAATATTTCACTAAATAAATTGATTTAATTTATTTTTATTAGTTCGAATAAAATGATTAACGACTTCTTAGTTCAAAGAGGTCATTTACTCAATTCTTGCATTACTTTGAGCAATTTCCAAGAGAGAAAATTTCTGATTATTCTAAATAAAACTAAATAGCCCTTATATTTACTTTTACGCAGACACAACTTTAAAACAAAAATATGTATTCGAATGAATAATCAAAAGTTATATGCACGTAAAACGAAAACGCAATAAACTTTAATTATTTATAGAAACTAATTTCTAAAACCTAATACTCCAGCTTTTGTGATATAAAATTAAATTACTTACAATCTTTTCCGAAATCTGAAAAAGATGTATTGTTTATTAAGTTAAATCATAAATTCAAACGACTCGCTCTGTAGCAATAGATTTTCAGATGTAATAAGATATTTAGATAAGCGCCGATTCTTAGAAACTTAATTCAGATTTTAAATGAGTGAATTCACGAATCCAACGAAGAATACGTAATAAAAGTCAATTATTCTTCATCGTGAATCAGCGGAAGCACAAATTTCTGTAGTCATTCGTACACAAATTTCACTTTTTTAACTTACCTGTTTTTCTTTTAAGATAAGGATAATATACATGTATAAGAAGGATAAAAATTCCCAAGCAATTTTCTTTATAGTCACAAAATTTGCCCTAGGACCAAAGGAGTAAAAAGAGTAATAAACAACAACTTTGTAAATTTCCACAGAAAAAAATTCACAAAGTTGATTTTATTACTATGGCATTCCACGAAGTCACGCCTTCTCACATTGATTTCACGAGTAAGAGGAGGTTACGAAGAATAATCGCTTAAGAATAGCAATGCTGGGTTCCTTTGCTTTAATTTCTCTTGTACTTTAAACTTACTTTGAATAACGAGTTAAGAATCGAGAAGAAAGAGAAATACGCTGTCATCATATCCTTTTTAAAAGACCTATAATTTCTTTTCGAAATCGAAAAGGCACTTCCTTGAAAAGCACTTTTTTACCCAAAACAGAAGTTCTTATTTAAATAACAACCTTTATAAGGGATATATGACATGTATAAAACATATTGCAGTTGGAAATATTTGGGTATATTAAACACAACTAAGCCGATCCACCGAGAACTGTATAGTTAAATGAGGATTCGGTGGCTGCCATCCATTTACGTGTTCTTAGATAAATTAACAACTTTAATGAGAGGATGTATAACAGAAAGTATAAAAATATACATTCTAATCTTCATGAGTTTAGATGGGGGGATGACAGTTAATGTAATAAAATAGTATACTTTTACGTAGAAAAATGGTATTCTTGTGTCTAATTTCAGCTGGATAAAATTCTAAATTTTGACTCCAACAATTGGTTGTAATTTAAGATTGTATGGTTCACTACTGAGAATTCATGGCATCTGGATTTCTATATGAATCTAAATTATTTTTTACCATAATACTTCTATTGTGTAGTGAACATCAGGTTAGTTAGTTAGTTTACTAGTATAGCATATATACCTTATAAATCAATCAACGTGTACAGATAATGAAATTTCATCAAATAATTAATTTATTGGTCGAAAACGACAAACTTTGATAAATATATCTCACTCTGTAATTAGTTATGGTGTGATATTAAAAAAAAAAATTTCCAGCAAGCATCCACGGTTTTTCAGGACGTGTATCATGGTAATAATAAATAGTCCATTCATGCGTGATACGGTCACAACAAACCTTACAGTCTCAATTTGGTCCTTCTGGAAATACGTGAAGCTTCCCTTTTCCATTGAATTTTCTTTGTATATTAATAAATACAAAAATATACAAATAAATAATTATATTCTTCTCAACCTTTATATCCAATAAAATAGTGTACCTCCACTCTCTCAATAATCAGTTGGGATTATAAACGTAAACGAATAACTAAGTCGAATTCGTAGATTTGAAAGTAGATTCGATATACTTATAGTCGGAACATGTATACCTGACTAAACATGAAAATTGAATTGAGAAAAGGTTTTCGACGATAACATTTTTGTTTGGATTATATGGGGTTATAGTGAATAGTTGTTCTGAAGTACATTCAGATAGATTGCGAAAAGATTCATGTTCTTCAAGGCTTGTTAAGTTCGCGAAACGTTCTTCAGAACATTGAGTAGTGCAAACCTCGGTGAGGTAAAGACTATCCAAATCATAAAAATACGGAAAGCTCTTGAAGATAATCATGTAGTTCGAATGTGCTGGATTATTACGGTTCGGTCAATCTTCTTTGCAGTGTTATCAGTCACAGATCAAGCGAACACCGCTTCCATTGGAATCTGAAATGACTTATCTCTCCTGGATCGAATGTCGGCGTGCAGAGGAGTGGCCGGAAAGTGTAGCAGGAGATGACGATATCGGGGAAGAGAGTAAAAGTGTAAAAGGTTAAAATACCTTACAGACACAAGAGGATAATGGCTATCAGAACTTAATTGCCTTATCGAAGTGATAATATTAACATATGGAAGTATGTGAATCGGTAGTTCTATTGGATATTGTTGAGGATAGGGAGATTTTCTTTGATTTTTAAAATTGGCTGATTGAATGGAATAATTGTGAGAAAGAGTATTTTCACAGATTTCCATATATCTCAATTTAAGTTATAAGTATATTATATAATAATTTATATAACAGATGTATGATGACTCTTTACATTAATGGAAATTGAACTTTCTTTTATAATAAATGATGAAAATTAAATTTTCAACATTTTCATGCATGAACATATTCTTGTTCAAAAGAATTATTTTGTAAGGTTTTAGTTTGATTTTATAGGTAAGCATAGTATTTATATTAGAATATTTTAACTACGTTAGCTATCTTATCCTGGAACATTTAATAATGAAGCCAAACAACGCAACGGTAATAAGTAAACATGCTACAGATATAGAGACACTTCTCATTATGGGTACAAATAAAAATTAATTTACGAAAGAAAATATTTTTAAATATGCTTTATGCTTTTAAGAAGATATTCTTAAACACGTTTATTGCTGTTTCCAAGTGCAACGCGAAATACTTTTCTCAAGTACTTGGAGAAAATAACTTATCGCAAATACTTCCAATCCGGTATGTTTTAGGTGCCCCTAAGTTATTTTTAATAGCATATACGAAACCCTGTGTCATTTATAAAGTTTTTTTCAATTCAAATTCAAATTTATATCACGAATGACAACATGAAGCAGTACAGACGTCAATGAATATCACGTTAGAAAAAATTACGAAGACAAGTTATTACTCTTGTACAAACAGAAACAAAATTCATAAAACGCACGTAGACGAAGATCTCTTTATAGTTTCAGGAAATTAGTTCTAAATTATTGAAACAGAGTGCTGAGTAGCTTACAAAGAGAGCGTAAGTAAGTATGAGTTGAAGTAGGTTAATATCATTGTTTTGGCGAGAGAAATGGATATAGATGCTGGAATCGAGAAGAAAAAGATTATTTTTTATCTAAGTATATTTTTGTATTTGCAGCATAAATATTCTCCTTCGCCGACTTTCGCTGTAAATTCGTTTGTAGCACCACTTGATTTCCTAAAAGGAGAGAGTTAAAAGGGACATGTTGATTAAAAAATGAGAATTCATCGAATTATATGTGATTTTTATTTGAAACATATCGAATAGAAAATAGTTTCGGGTAGTTTCAGTATCGAAAGTACTTGCGTACCAAGGATGCTAATGAGCTTTCAGTTTTCAAGGAAGATCCCGTCGACGACTCCAGATCGCAATCGCTAGAAAGGGAAGAACTTGCCCAAGGGAAGATTGGTTTCCTTATACCTAACGGATTGGTCAAGATAAAGGTAGTTGGACTTACGTGACAATATAACTAAATACCTAAGTGAGCAATACTATATACAACCATTTCATCTTTACCTTCAGACGTCGTATGAATGCTTTCCAGCAGCTCCGTTTGACTACCGGATTTGAAGATGAAAAAGTTGTGCTCAATAATCTTTTTTTGTATTTTTATTTCTTGCTCGGATCAACTATTCTCTGGCGAAGAAATGAGCTGCGAATTGGCCGAAACGACGATCGGTAAAAATAGCTATTTCATGAGAAATGAGCATTCGAAGGAAGAGGAAAAAGTAGTTAAATACTCACTATACGAGATTTTGAAGGATACACAGGAAGAACCTGTTATAGAAGTCGATTATGATGTCACGGAATGTGATGGAAAGCATATTGTTCATGTCCGTACATCTCTGAAAATCCCAGGTATGATAGATGATAACGAGGGGATGATATTTAACATTTAAGATGCCAATGTGTTTACAGAATTGCGGTGATAAAACTCTGAAATGTACATGTCAAATAAAAATATGAGCAATTTTGATTTCGATGGACTCGTAGAATCATACGTAAAAGTATATTTTACTATTCGAAATGACAGACTTCAATTACTTTTTTCACTTGAATTTCTCAGTAATAATTTTGTTTATTAATGTAGATTTTCCAGCGGAAAAATTGCCATTATCTTCAGAGTCTGCAGAACCTCGAGAAGAAAAACTTCGATTTTACAAAACTGGAGCAAAAAATGTTGTTATCAGTCCCGATGGAAAAACAGCTAAAAGAATTAAGTGAGCAATATATTTTCTAATTTTAAGTATATTTGTAGTTATAGTTTATTTTGTGTACACCAACTTTTTTATGTTTATAGGTCAAGCAAATTCTAACGTTATGTTGTCAGATTTGGTTGTTTGCTTAAATAAAATTATTATCAACTGTTTCTATTAATATCATGCTTAATTAAATATTGTAATTATACTATAATTTTGCTATTGTAATTATACCATATAATTGTGCTATAAATTATATATGCTACATGCACATGGATTTCTTATCTAATTCACAAAAGCAAAAAGAAGGAAATTGAATTTAGCAAGGATTATTATTATATTATTATAATTTTTGTTGATTATAAGCCAATTAAAGAAATTGATTACTATAAAACCACAATTTTGCACCAACTTTGTGGAACCAATTTGCATTGTATCTCAGAATAACAATGAAGGATGATTTGAATTCTTAATTCAGAAATTTTTTTTGATTGTGTGTTTTATGTTGGTGTGGAAAAGTGAGTTAGACTTTGAAGACTATGGTGGAGTCCTAACTAATCGTCCTTTGATGGATGATGAATTACTTGAAGTGAAGATTGAGAAAACAACCATTAAATATGATACAACTATAGGAATTGGTGTAACATATTATAGTCCTGATAATATTGACTACCATGATTGGATGCCGTAAGTATTTCTAGTATAAACCATTCCTTTGGAGTTTTATAATTACATTTTTTATCAAAAACATATTTTATGATTGTTATTTTGTATTTTATACTATTTTGTATAGTAAAAGCTAAGCTACCTAATGTAAGCTAGACAGAATTATTTATGATAGAAAATATAACCTTCAAGGAGAAGAAATATTCTACAGCTGTTAAAATTGTGAGCTATGGTGATGCGCCTCATTTATCACTTGATTTGTGTGTACTTCTTAAATTCTGTTCATTTATGAAATATAATCATCGTATGCATTTCGGAAAATATTGATTGATTATTCAAATTAGAGAGGTAAAAATAAACTGTTCTTTTCTCAGCTGGAATATTGGGATATCTAGGTTCAAGTCCTAGTCCTGTCAGACTTTTTTCATGCCTGTTAAAAGCCTGGAAATTTCCCACTTAAATTTAATTAATGAAAGAGTTAAATGAAAATTCAAACCAAGATCTTCCTGTCAGAAGCTATTACTTTTGTCTGAAGTTTAATATTCATGTCTATACATTCCTGAAGATCAGCTTAGCAGAGAATACTGAGAATTTTTTTATATGACTCTTTAAAATCTTTAGATCAAATTTTCAATTTCAAAATTCAGAATAAATTTGCATTCTGTTATCTTATATCATTTTATTTATATTTATCATTATTTAGATGTGGAGCAATTATTTTATATGATAAGAAAATCTATGAGCATGGGGTAGTGATAAAAAGAAGATATGGAGGAAATTTAAGGACACTGAAGGTATGTGTATTGGCTCTTTTTATTGAGTTAAACTTCAGAAAATCAATATTAGCCTTAATTCTCCTATTCATTCTCTTACAGATTGGAGACCGTGTTGGTGTTATGAAGAAAAGTAATGGTAATCTTCACTTCTTTATGAATGGCATAGATCAAGGTGTAGCTAGGTCTAATGTAACATACCAAGTTTATGGTGTGGTAGATGTTAATGGAAAGGTTATTGAAGTCTCTATTGTTTAATAAATATTTGTTTAGGGCAAGTTTCCTCTTGTGTGATTAAATATAGACTAATTCAGCTTAAAGTGACTGTTACACCAGTTAAATTTGTACATTTTAATCTTACTAAAAACAACAGTTTCCATTCAATCTTTCTTCGTCTTGTAAGCTAATATGTTCATCAAGTTATTATATTAGGTCTTTTAAAGTAAAAGTTCTAGTTGTTTGCCATTTAAATGTTTTCCATCAATTCTTGTTCAACCATACATAATTTATTTCATATTTTCATATCAATATATTTAAAAAATAAAGAATATAAGATATAAGAATAATTTTGCTGAGGAAATTTTTATTTCCGTAAGGTTTAACTTAATATTTATATTTTATGTGATATTATTTTTATGGTCTTTAGAAAATTGAAAAAATTCCAGAATTATTTCTACATCAAAACTATTAAGAATGCAAATCCTAAATGTGGAAAATGTTTTATTTTACTATTATAACTAGCTTTTTTGACATGATTGGCATTCTTGTGTCTTATATCATGTTATTTGAAATTTATACTTTTTGAAATATACAATTACTGCTTTACTGTAACAAAATAAGACTATAAGTTCTCGTTCCTATATTGAAACTTTTTTCTAATAATGTTACAATAAAAATGTAACCATTTAAAGTAATATAATTATAAATAAAGAATTACTTCTAAAGGTTAAATCATTTACGAGTGATTTTCATTTAAATTGTCACCCTGTACACCTCACTTCTGAGAATGCACTTACAACATGACCCATTTTGCCACTCGGCTGTTACAAGCAGTTTAACGGAAAATATTATGTAAAGGCTTTCGTAGGAAGTGTATATAATAGGGATGGATCACTAAATTTCATCAGTAAGGTATATCTCTAAATATATACATATATGAGTATATTCATTAGACTTAGGAGTATAGCACTCTTTAGGTAGAGTATTTCCAGATCCAACTTCCTTTTTCAACGTCTCGCAATTAATATAAGAGCCTTTTTTGTTCACATAACGCATGAAAGTAGTAAAAATAAAATTCAAAAGCTCATTAATTATTATGTAAGCGTGTATACTGGTGCAAAGCAGTAGAATAGTGGAACCTAAGGAATGGCAGATAGAGAAAAATTATAAGTACGTAAATAACGATGAGGGTAATGGTGAAACTATGATTTAAAGAAGATATTTATACAATTAATTTCATTATTTTAAAAAGGTGGGTTAGGTTCGGTGTGAAAGTTTTTAACATGACGGTATGAGGAATTGAGGGAAAGTACGTTTGATATTGAAAATCTGCAAGGCAATGAAAATACTTAATATATACATACATACACAAAAAATAAATTACGTAACTCATGTTATGCTAAATCCGTTTCACTTTTTCTTTGCTGCTATTCCAAATTTCTAACCGGTGCCGATTACGAAAAGGGTTAGAACGAAAGCATATCGAAAGCTCAATAAGTACCATAGTTATGATCTTTATCAAGCTATAGCTTTAAATACTCGTGAAAGCGCGTCACCAACTGGAAGCTAAGGATTAAGAAGGGACGAAGAATGCCTGGGAGACTTGAGGGCATTTAGAATTGCATCTCATTCTGAGGTAAAATTAAGATAAGGTCAAATACCCGGAAGCTTATTAGGATAGACATTCAACGGTGAATGGCCAGAGCATGTTAAATGGTTGTGGGCATAGCAGTTTTAATATAGCCATCACTAAGTCATCACTACACGCGTGTGCTTCAATGCTCGATATCTCATATTAAGAATTTAATTGCTTCAAAGTCTACTATGAAAAATCCTTGCTTAGTTCTTTTTCTGTCAATATTCTCTCTTAGTAGAGGTATCGTTTTCTTGGAGAACGATATTATCTGTGAATTAGCTAAAAGAAGTAAAGGAGAAATCACTTACCCTATGAGAAATGAATACAAAGCGGGCAAAGAGAATGTGATCAACTTTTCTATCTATGATGTTTTGGAGGGTTCGTATGAACCAAAAGTTGAGGTTGAGCGAACTTTAACTGATTGCAATGGGAAGCAAATACTACATGTGAAAACCACCGTAAAGAGCAAAGGTAACAGTTTTTATATTTAATAATTTATATATTACCGTACGATATTAATTTAAAGAATAAAAATGCAATTTTCAATTTCCACTCACTTTGATCTATATTTCATTATTTTTTATATTTTCAGTCAAAAGAGAAGAAGTTCCCTCCATTAATTATCATCACAGTCGTGATAAACTTCTTTTTTACCCTAAAGGAGCAAAAAATATATTTGTAAGTCCAGATGGCATCACAGCAACAAGAATTAAGTGAGTTTATATCATTATAATGAAACAATGTAACTTTCTTGTAAATTGATTTGTGAGAAGTTAATATCCAAGTAATCTCTCTTTCTCCAAACGCATCTGCAGAGGAAATGATTTGGTTATATTTTGAGGTAATATTTCCAAGGTGATTAATAATAGTGATGATTCTAAGACAAATGTATATTAATGAAAAATTCATTTAATTATATTGGTGAAGTTAGTTGTGAAAGAATTAAAAGGACATTTTGTATTATTATATCAAATTAGTTTGAATTACAGTATGTTACTTTTTGTTGTTTTTGCTACCAAGCATGTTAACTTTTTGTTATATACCTCTTTTCCTCCCTACTTAACCATGTATGATTTGGTACTTAACAAAATTAAGTGTATGCTTAAATTTATTTTAATTCAATTAAATTTTGTGTTCTGTTTATGCTTATGCTTTACGAAGTGAAAGTAATAGATGAAGTTTTCAGTTTTTGTATACAAATGTGTTGTATGTATGTTTTATATTATGATATCCTTATCAAACTTTCAATTTTTTGCTATGAATTCAGCATCTTTTCTATTCTGTGTTATAAATAATTAGTTTAATGACTTGTTTGCATGAATTCAATCCTTGAAACTCTATTAGAAAATTACTATATATATATATTAGAAATCATTATTGATGAAGCAAATCAATGGTTTTGGGTGTACTGTTATTAATTCTATTTAATTGATTGATATTTGAAATTATAAACCTGGAACATTTAATTCGTTTTACATTCTTTCGTGTAATCAGTGAGCTGGATGAGGAGACCAATGGTGGAGTACTTACAAATCGTCCCCTCAATGATGATGAAATGTTTCAAGTGAAAATTGATAAGATTATCATTAAATACAAAGACTCCCTCGGATTTGGAGTGTCCAGGTACACTCCTACAGGGATGGACTATCTCGATTGGCTAGTGTAAGTAATAAATCTCATTATAATGCATATTGAAATGATATTTTTATATATCTAAGGATGGGATATCAATTTATAATATCGTATTGTATGTCACCAGAATAAAAATATTTTCATGTTTTACTTGAGGATGCAAAGTTCAAGACAATCTTTGATGGGAAGCCTTGAATAAAGTTATATTGGAATCCTTCACATCACTATTTGCCAGTGAATGAAGTTTTATATGTATGAGAGTAATGATTAGAAAGAAAAGTTGTTAAAATAGGTATTTATCAGTTGAAGATAGGGATTTTAAATGAAAATATATATGGTAAAATTCTCATCAGTTAACCTGTGAGCTTTAATGAACCTTTGCGTTTCCACCTGACTAGAGTAATTTTGAATTTTAGACTCCCTTCTGTATAACACTTTTCTCCAAGGTAGACTTGTATTGCCTAGTTATATTACCAAGAGTTAGACTATATGCAAAATATTCCTCAGGAATTCTTCTTTAGAATAAATAATTATAAATAAAATTGATATTAATTTCCAGATGTGGGACAATTATGGTTTACGATCACCATCTGTATGAACATGGAACCATCTCCAAGAGGCGATATGGAGGCAACCTGGGGACTCTTAGGGTATGCTTACTTTTATTCTAAATGGATGTATCTCATCCACAGATGACTAAGAATATCTTCTTTTTTTCAAGGTTGGTGACCGTGTTGGTGTCATGAAAAAAAGTAATGGCAACCTGCATTTTTTTATGAATGGCGAAGACCAAGGAGTTGCCAAAACCAATATTACATACCCTGTTTATGGTGCATTGGATCTTTATGGAAGATATGTTCAGGCTTCCATTATTTCCTAGAATTAGTCAAAACAAATTGATTTCATCAAGACTTACTATTTCTTTGTTTTTAAAACTTAACCATTAGAATGGTCAACTTAAATCTTTTATAAATATTGGTTCTGTGCAGCCATTAATTTATCAAAAGTCATATATTGTAAGGAAATATTGTAAGTAGTCAACAAAACCCTCACTAGAAGCAACATGCAAAGAACACTTTAGATAATTCTTGAATTTTGATATCATAGGAGACTGATATTTATTTCTCTCACATATTGAACAATCAGTATAGCTTTGATAATATTTCCCTTAATTCATGGAAGTACCATGGGATTTCATAATAAGACAATGCTTCAGAATGTGTTCCTATTATTAAAGTTATTCAAACTAACCAAACCTGCTCATGTTATTTATAATTTTTTAATGGTGAATTATAATAAATAGTAAAATATAGATTAGAAATTTCAATTCTGAAATTTCAATATTATTAAAGGATAAGTTACCAACATCTCATTTATGCAGGAATATGAACATTAAAGTAATTTCCATAAGGTTTTTAATCTGAGAATATAAAAAAGTAAAATAAGAACATACATTTATGAATAGAAAATGAGTAGTTATAATATCATCATAAAAATTAGTCCTAACAGTTTTTCGGTATGTATTTGGGTAAATTGAATTAATTTGTGTTTACACAGAATTATACTCAATGTAAGATGCAAAGGTAGATTTATAAAGATAGGTAAAAGTATTATTCCATAGTAAATAGGGGATAAAATAACATATTTGACGGCATATAAGACACACTATCATTAAGTAGGTTGCACGCAAGGAATAAAGTTTTAATGGTCCATGCAACATCTTGTACCGCAATAACATAATGACTTACTACCGCTCTGTTTCCTTGCATTTTAGCGTGTTTTAACAGTCCTAGTTTATACTGAATGGTGTGGCTCAATTTCTTGTTTCCTTTAGTCATATTTCCAAGGCTATTTTTTTAAACAAATATTTTTAAGCACAGATACCAACACCTTCTCATATAAGACGGGGGCAAATTTTTTGAGAACTTATTTAGGAAAAAAAAGTGCGACTTATAGGTCGTCAAATACAGTACGTGAAATAGCAATATTGAAAATAGTGAGCATCTAATATTAATTATATTAAATTATATTGCATAAAATATTATATTTCATATTATATACAGATATTGCATAAAAACAATAGCCCTAATTTTTTCCTCATAGAGGAGATAAGTGGCTAGCTCAAATTTAAGTCCTCATACTCTCCATTAATCATACCCATATTTAAATCATGTACAGTAATCCTTAGAAACAACCTTTTGAATATTTGCCAATAGAATCATACTTTTTATATAATATAATGCTATAATCCAAAATTTATCTCACCTGGGACACACACAAAATCTTTATACTCGGAATGTTAGAGAAGTCTTTTGTGACACAAGAGAGGAAACAGAGGATATTATAGGCCTTAGTTGTTATATTTTGAATATACTAATGAAATATCATCAAGAAGAAAATTAAGTATATGATGTTCTCTATTTCAAGCTTGATTTTAAGAATGTAATCACAATTTAAGAGTGCCTTATTTTCATAAAAAGTCACAGTACTATATTTATCAATATTTAAGTCCATATAGTTTGTTACACCAGCTTACAAGCCTATTCAAACAATCCTTTAATTTAATCACACCATGCAAATTGTTGATAGAGGGGAATATCTTTAAATAATCAGCACACATCAAATAATCAATAGGTCTTAAATGTACATCAACATCAAAAACAAACAATAAAATTGATGGGGGCCAAAATGAGATGTCTGGGCTGGCTGATGTAACTGTAAAAGTACAAGAAATAGATTCAAACAACTTAACAATGACCTATTTGCTTGGTAGCTCTTAATCAAGCTAAGATTATTTCAAAATTAGTCATAGGTTTCTGATTTAGATAACGGTATTTGATGGTTGACTCACAATCAGTCAAAAGTTTTTGTAAAAACTCTATAAAGAGTGTCCTTCTTCAAGATCAAGAGTCAACTTGATCATGCTACTCTAAGACACTTAACACAATATTATGGAATTCAAGTAGATTGATAGAAGTAGACTCATCACTAGAAAAATCATGTTATTTATCAATTACATTTCAGGAAACAATAGGAGGAAATTTAACTAGTAAGATACTTTCAAGAACTTTTGCAAGAACTGGTTAAATAGCAATAGAATATAGTTCCTGATATCATGTCTATTATTACTCTTGAAAATAGGAATGATACAAACAGTCTTAAAACTGGATGAAAAGATACAACTTTCAAGGGATTTGTTAAATAGAATAAAATATTACAATAAAGAATAGTGATGATTCCAAAAAAGCAAAAGAAACATAATATCTGGGCTTGAAAATTTTTTGGAAATCAAGGGAATTAAGTTTAACTGCGATCTTATTTGTAAATATTTTCATATTATTGATATCAATGGAAGGGTTAAAATTATATGAAGTTTCAACATTTAGAGTATGGTTAGCATAGCCTATATTCTAATTATAAACATTTTACATGGGTGGCTGTAACCATGAAGCAGCAAAACTTTGGATTTTTTGGAAATTGGAAATTTTATTGAAATAAGAGGCCCCATGAAATCATCATGATAATGAGTCCAACATGCATAATTACAGTTTTTTACAGTCATAAATTGGTACACTAAAACTAACAATATCAACATCTTTGTTAAGTTTCATGTTAACTATAATAGAAGGATGATGATGGTCACATTCCAAAAAGATGTCTTAGGGAGTGTGACTTTGTATGAACTTGAAAAGTCAAGCTATGATCCATAATGATAAGTTTTCAGTGTAGTGTTTACTTAAAATAGAACAAGAAATTTAAAGTTATTAAAAACTCTTCTAGCTAATGCTGAGAGAGGTATAAGGAGAAAATAATATCAAACTTGCCTTTGATTATAAAAGTCAAGGAAAAGGTATGTAAAACCAGACATCTTTAATAGAATACATAACACTACATTCCAATTTTTAGAATCTCAGATGTATAACTTTAATCTTAGAAAGTTCCAAATTGTTTGAATTATTATTATTATTTTTGTATTATGTTGAAAATGTTACTTCATTGGTCACTCTCTATCCAAATTAATGGATTAGAAGATTCATTAACATTATAATGAAATTCCAGTTGCTAAATTTATGAGTTTTCATTTGATAAGGGAATTTTGAGATTCTAAAGAATATATCTCTCAGGGTCAAACCAGATTTGCACATTTATATACTTATAAGTAAATATTTAGTCACATCCATTATGCTCTAATTGTCGTTGAGATTCTCTTAAAAGGTTTAAAGGTAATTTTCATAAAAAATCATTTTACCAACACAACTTAAAATACTTCTTCATTCCTGACTTTCTTCTTTTTAAAGTTACCTTTTGCTTAGCATAACTTGTTTCCTCGAACTTTTTCCTATTCTCCAAGACTTCCGGATTCCTGACATAATTTTCCTGATCATCATTCAAATTTTCAATGTTTTCTATAGTATTCAGTATTTCTGGATTGTCTGGTGGTAGATGGCACTTTTGTATCTGTAGAACATTATCAAAAATTTCATTTGCTTTATCAAAGTAGCCCTGATTTTGAAATACAATAGCAATGTTCTTCATTGTATTTAAAGTATCTGAATGTGTTTCTCCTAGAACTAATTTCTGTTTTTTGAGTATGCTCTTATATAGAGAATGAGCATGTGCATATTCTCCGTGGTCTGCTAATGTGCAGGCAATACAGTGCAAAGTATTCAAAACATCAGGGTGATTATCTGAAAGCAGAGCTTTTCTCCAATGATATACGTCATGATATAACTTTAATGCTTCATCATATTGACATTGAGCACGCAATGCAGAAGCAGTATTGTTCATTGTTCTCAAGGTATCAGGATGGTTTAATCCCAGTAGATTTTGCTGTCTATTGAGCACAAATCTGTACAACTGAATTGCTTTCTCATATTTACCAGCACAATGTAGTAATGTAGCAATGTTATGCATACATTTTAAAGTGTGACCTTCTTCATTTCTATTGGAGGATGCAATAGCCTGGATTATATTTTCATAAGCAGATTTTGCCTCTGTTAATTTACCACAACTCTTAGCAATGCCAGCAAAGTTTTCTAAAAGGTTTAAGAAAGTCTTGCTTGTGGGAGAAAAAATTCTCTCAAGATATTTGCTATTACTTTTCCAAAAATCATATCCTTCTTCATATCTTAGTTTATCATCTAAATGTGATAAGATATATCCAGGTATCATGGAAAACTCCTTTACAAGTGTTTCATATGATATTACATAATTCCAAACAGAAAGCAAATTATCAATTTTAATCTTAGAATGAACCTGTAAAATGACTCTTAAAATATTTTCCTCCTCTTCAGATTGTATCACCACTGCTCTTGTAACAAATTGCACCAATCTGTGAATAAAAACATCCTTGTCTATGGTAATGATTGAATAGTCATGTAGTGTACCCAAAGCTAGCTTGAATAAATCATCACTTACATCTTGAAAGCAATTGGCAATATCTTCTATTGGAACCCTGTCTGGTGCAAAGTAAGAGAGAATTTTCAATATATCATAGGATAATTCACCATGAATAGTGTCTTGAATAGCTTTAAGAGTCACATTCCATGTTGTTAGAGTAGTCTTCTCGTAATCATCCCCCCTAAAATTCTCAACTGTTTGATCGAATATTTGATTACTCTCTTTTTCTAACATTTTTATGTAGCTTGCAATTCTTTCATCTCCACTGAATAGTCTGGATTCCTTACAAAATTTACTAAGAAAAGCAATAGCCTGCTGAAGTGCCAATGGAAAACATTCCAATTGGTTCACTAAAACTTTTAACTTATGTCTGTCAAAATTTTCAAAACCAGTGGAAAATTCAATCAAATTCATAGCTTCCTTTTCTGAAAAAGTCTCCAACTTAATAACTTTCAAACTAAACCAATTTTGATATCTTGATGTTATAATTACAAATGGTTTTGGTGACGATTTTGGAAGAAAGCTTTCGAAAGAATTATTGAATCCGTTTAAATTTGGGAATTCAACATTATCAAAGACAAAAACTGCCTTTCTATTTACGAAATACTGATATATCTCTTCCATAATTGATCTAACATCTTTTATTTTACCATCTAATGTTGTAGACTCAATATTAAGCCTTTCAAAAGCTAGTCTTTTAATAGAGTTGATAATACTCTGATGATTCTCAGCATTTATCCAGACAATGCTATCAAATAAATGAGAATTACTTTCAATAAACTTCTTTGCCAGCTGAGATTTTCCTATCCCACCTAGTCCTGAAATAATCACTGTATCTACACCACTTTCATATACTTTTTTCAGTTCATTTAGCTGTTTTTCCCGTCCTATAAAATTATTAACTGGGTCACGGAATTCAAATTTAACTGATCCAAATCTTTTCTGTAGGATTTCAATATATCTCTTGCCATCAACAGCTCTCAGATAAGTTCCACTTGTATTTGTCATCCACTCATTAATTTTCCGTTCAATCCAGATATAAGCCATTTCATGCTCAACAACATGGTATGTGTCATTTATTTCTTTGATGATTGTCATCTTCAATTCTTCAACTCCTGGATGTTCAACTGCAAACAACAGCTTCTCAAAAAATAATTCTATACAGTCATGAATGTCTTTCTGGTCACCTTTGCTGTATTTCTTGAAGTGTTCAATCCATAAATTTCTTCCTTCAAAACTTTTCTTGAACTTCAGTATTTTACCTTGCAGAAGAATATCAAAAATTTCTTCTCCCTGTTCATGTTTTATCGGCTCGAAAATACCATCTAGTTTGAATTCCTCTCTTCTATCTCTATTTTTGAAACCAATATTTGTACAAAGTATGAGATGTTCAATTTCATCTGGATGAAAATTGTGCATTATTTTCCTGAATGATTCAAAATAGGCCAATAGACTGAAATCTCCTTTAGTGCTTGTTGATAGAAGTCCTTGCAATGAAATTTTTTTACTGTAGTCTCCCCGATGTTTGCACTGAATGAAACGGAATTTATTTCTATTGTTGCCATCGGTATATCTGAAAATTAGATCATCAAATTTATCTGCTTCCTTCTGTTCTGATGCCAGACTAAATGAGTCATATTTATCGATTCCTTTAATCAGGAACAATATTATAAGCCTCAGCTGAAACATAATTCCGTGGAAACTCTCTCTGCCGCCACCAGGATTGTAGGTATCTTTGGAATCAGCATGGAATCGACGATCAGATTCTTCAGCAGAATGAGTATTATAATCAATTGGAATATTCGTCATTTTCTTAGTTATAATTATTTCATGTGCATATTCCAGTTAAATTTTTCCTAACTTATTATGGTGTATGGGTTGCTGTAAATTTAACAACCTCACTTCCTTTGTTCTATTGAAGTATGGGAACTTCAAGTTTCGAATACTATTTTTTAAAATCTTCGTAGTATCTCATTCAGACTGATATTGGCAGAAAAAACCGAGCTGTGGTCCTAGAATAGGAAAATGTATAACATCTCAGTATTTTTACTTACAGAATTTCTCATAAAAATAATAAATTTTACTTATCATTACTCAAAATATTTTGAGTTTTTAGAAATAGTATCCAGTGTAGAATGGTGAGGTAACATTTTTCAAACAATTCATAAAATGACTTTAGTTACTTATTTGGTCTTTTAAATCAGAAGCAGTAATATTCAAATAATGGAGCAGATATTCTGATTGTATATGTCTCAAGAATACTTATCCATGGCTTTATCTCATTCTATTTCATTGATATTAACTGTTATGGAATTATGATGGCAGTTTATGAATATGATTATATTCCGTTTCACTTCAAGAAAAGACCACGTATTTCTAATTCCCCCGCGTGCTTTAAATGGGAGAATCTAGTGCAGTGATTCCCAAAGTGGTCTATATCGACCTCAAGGGGTCTATGACAACTTGTAAGGGGTCTACGTCAGCAAAAAAATCGGATTGTTTATTTATGTTTATTTTGAGTAGTTTTTTATTTAAATTCAATTAATAAATATATAAAACTGAACATGTTTTTACTTTGTTTTTTACTCTAAACTTCACTACAGTTAGAAATTTACGAAAATCAGCTATCAGGTCTACGCAAAACGGAGAATCATGGCAAGGGGTCTACGACACGAAAAAGTTTGGAAACCTCTGATCTAGCGCGTTATAGCCACCTGTAGAGCACATCGTATAGGTTGGAAATGAAATTATTTAGGATTTATTTCTGAACCTTTTCTATACAAAGGAAAAATATTTTTAAACAACGTAGTACAAATAAGTCACGTTTAAAAACTATAAAAATCGAAGGTAAAATAAAAAAATTATACTTACGAGAAATACTGAGAATCGGTTGCGATTTTCTTCCAACCTAGGAATTTTGGTCTAATATTTGCCTTGTTTTACTCAGTTTCCACTTATGTTATCAACTTTCATATTAAAAATTTGGGGGAGAAATTACGAGAGTAAATCAAAGGAAATACCGTGTGTTTTCGGCAACATGAGTTGAAAAATGTAGTCACTTTCTATCTTTCGTTTTATAAACGTAAGGAAAAACTTCCAACAAGGACGTTTCTCAGAAAGCACTGAATTAATTTATCCTCGGATTCTAATATTCTTCGTTCAACGGTATTGTCAATAACGAATTTTATTAAGATCGTAACACGGGCCTCCGCGCGCGGGAAATCGGGTCGAAATATTTCAAGTTTCACGGTCGTTTATAATGATCTCACTCATGTCATCGTAAACAAACATTTTAATTTTGTAAATTTAATCTCCTCTTGTTATATGGGATTATGGGAATTACGACATCGGTGGCGGAGTGGCAAGCATACTACATATAAGCATAAATTACTAACGCAGTGGTCCCAGGTTCAAATCCTGGCTATCGATATCCTGATCGGATTTGAAAAAAAATTTCCTCTCAGGTTTTTTATGTTTGTGCACGTCCATTAGTTACGAACCACACAGAAACAACCAAAAAAGTTATATATATATATATATATATATATATATATATTATGCGTACGTTTATAAGCGCGTTTATTCTGCAGAGAAAAGATCCCGCTCTATAAGTTTTAAAAATTTACAATGAAATGGGGATTCCTCATGTGTCTTAAATTTTCGTAGAAAATTTGTTGCGGGGATGTTTCAAAATCTGGAAAGAGAGGTCATATTGGGGGGAAAATAAACCAATCTGAATTGGTCCAGCATTTCCCCCATGACCTCTCAAAAATTTGGTCTTCCTCTTAACCTTTTAATTTAACAAAGATATCCTCTGTAAATGTGAGAAATCATGGAAGGCTAAGGCGAGGACTATCCAAACGAGAGTACCAAGGGTTATTTTTTGAGATATTATCGAATTGAAACTAAAATTTCAAATAATGGAAAATGCGAATTAATTGGCGTTACTAAAATTATCCAAACAGAAGTAATATTTGAAGGAATTTATCTCTAAATTCCAAATAGATGTTTTAAATGTGAATTTCCTGCTGATAAATGTCAAGAGTCATCTAGAAATCATTTTTACGTAAGTTTAAAGCTATAATGAAGAGGTAAATTCAAAATGTTAATATGCATGTCAGAAGTGTTGCTGTGTAGGTTGCTCTTTTACGTAAGTCTTCGTTTATTCGTAAATTACCGACATATTTGAATAAATACTATAAATAATGAGCCAAAAAGTATCTATATGTCCTAATAATATTTATTTCTATCTAAATAATTGATACGTCTAATAATAAATAAATCAACGTTTTATAGTTTTCGCACACTGCTCAACCTAAACTGAAAGGCATTACATCGGCGTATTTTCAATTATTTTCGATTTCTTATGGCAGCATTCTCTCTCGTCCGAAATGACATGTGTGCAATCTACGTCAATTTCAAGAGTAATCTAAGAAAAAACTAGCTCTTTACGTTAGATAGGATGAGAGAAATGGCAGTTTTTGTATTGTTCACGGCTGGTGAGGTGACCATTTTTTTCTCATTCCGCTATAAAATTTATTTCTTTTGTTTAAATGTTGAAGAAACTTCGTCAATATATAGAACCATCCTTCCTTGTCCAAATTTCACCAAAAAATTGGAAAAAAATCCACCAAACTAAGTTGAAAATCTTAATTTCATCCGTTGCGAAGGCAAATTTAGTGGATATCGCGGATGTTCCGGAAAAATGACCCGGCGTACGAGGCTATTCGATTTCTCCATAAGCCCATACTGACTAGAAAAGTGGAACAGACTATAGTAAGACTCACCTAGACTCGTCTCAGATTGTTACCCATCTAAGAACAATCGGGTAGCTGAACTCAATTTTTGAGGAGTGCTGAACTTAATGATTCGGAATTCATTTGGAAGCAGTCTGACACCTGTATCTTCTTACAAGGTGACTGATCCTAATAGCAGATAATTTAAACTATGTGAAATGAATACGAAGAATTGGCTCGAGTTATCTCTCCGATAAAAGAAGAGATAACAGATGTGATCATTCCCCGGAAAACCATTATTCCGGGAATCATAAATTTGAAGATCAAAGCGATTAATCATCATTCACTGAATCGTATTATTGATTTATGAATCACAGCAAATAAAAATTTACTCCTACCAATTTTAAATACAACTGATATTCGTAATTGAAAAAGTTTTTATCGGTATGAGATGAAATGTTTAATAAATATGAATGAGGAAGTATCATTGCAAATTGAGACTATCCCGAGAATGGTTCAAGGAGAACATTCCTTAACTCTGCATACAATGTTTTACATTAAATTATAAATTTATCAAACGCTGTCTTTAGTTTCTGAATAATATTTTCCTTCCACTTTACGAAATTCCATATTAATACGTCGCGTGCCATTCAAACTAGTTTTTTCTCCTTTATTCAGCATCATCCATCTATTATCTTCAATCCGCTCTAGTAACACTTAATTTTTAATATTTCGTGTGAAAATAACGGAATAACTGACAGCTGGTCCTTCTGCGTTTCCCAAGAAAAACTTACCTAAAACTGTATTTCTAAAAGAGCTGAAACTTTCTTGGTAATTAACTATTCACATTGATGCAGAATGCAGTCTATAGACTGAATACATTTACTATTGTCTCATTTAGGGGCATTTACAAAAATATTTCCAACCAATGGAGATTATTCGATTGTTAATCGAAGAATCATTTGAATGCCTTTTAACTGAGTAGAGCTGAAAATTTAGTTAATACAAAAGTAACGAAAGATAATTATTCTGTCATTTGCATATCAGAGCTATTAAATTTTTGGTAAATAATTGTAAAAATTGTCATAACATTAACCTGCAATGGAATTGCAACTAAGATAAACATATAATTCATCATCATGATGGAGTTAGACAGCAAAAAATTGTTTTTAAGAAATTTCTGGAATCCTGTAAATTGCTACCCCTTTATAAATAATCTACCGCTGGAAATAATTATGCATAATTAATAAAATCGTACATTGAAATATCTATGGTGTACAGAATCAAAAGATTTATTCACGAACTATAGAAAATTAACTTTCCTTAAGCATAACCAATGTGAAAGAAAGAAGTTCAAGATCCAAGTTTGAGTTACGGTAATATCAGAGTTATTCATATCTGGTAAGAATACCAGATGTTTCTTTGAATTGAGTAACTCTTCCTGCAATTTATCCTTTCTTAAAATCTTTATTAGGAAAAAGAAATAGAAGAATTCTGGTTAGGAAACAGTTGAAATTTATTTTAAAATAATTTATTTAAATTAGATGTTCTGACAGTTAAGTCCTCGTATATTATAAAAAAATTATGGACTTCATATACTGATACACGCGCAAGAGAGTAAGGTGATAATTTTTGGTAATCATGTAAATAAAAAGCATATGGCAAACAAAGTTGACACTGATTGCATCCCTACTCTGACTATTAGTCGAACATGTGTTTAAAGGGTCAATGGCTTAGAATAAAATCTTTATTTATATATTTTAGGTACATACAAATTAAACATATTAAAAATTTCAAAATTAATCCTAAGTTTCTTATCACTCCTGAAAAAAACTAAATAAGTAATAAATAAAATGTGTATAAAATACTCCTTTCAAAGAGTATTGCATATACATGATCAAGCAATAACTCTTCACAAAATGTGATTATTTTTTTAAGGACTATGTAGGAATAGAATAATAGTAAGTATTGAAATTATTCCTATATATATGGTTTGAAAAAAAAGTGAAATTTATAAATTTTGTGAGTCTGGAGTGTCTGATACTCCAAACATTTTTTTTTTTTAATGTTGGTACATATGTCCCTAGTTTATGGTAAAATTTTCAATTTTACTTTGATTGTAGCAGCCGCTGAGGTAAGACGTGTTCAGGTGTTCAGTGTATAGGTGTCTCTGACTAAATATTTTTTTTCAAAATATATTGAATTTGATGATGTCAGAAAGAAATAGGATCAAAGGTTTTACCCCAAACATAGGCTCTTAAAATTTTTAAGTTAAGGATCTGCTTTCATTGGATATATATTAACATTAATACATGACATGACATACATTTTGACTACAAGAGTCATATAGGGTGAAGTGTCGATTGTGCTTTATATTCATATAATAAACATTCTCACATTCAACAAATTGAGAAACAGCTATTTATTTAATATTATACATTGTGCAAATAAATATTCAACAGATATTTTGTTATTATAAAAATATTTATCCAACCACCTACCCATCATTATTGATAGAATTGAATAAACAGTATATTAATCAATCCTCTTCATTGAAATAATAAGTATGGTATGCCTATGATATGGTACACATTAACAAATAATTAACCAATACTTTTTATCTTGGCTCAGAAAACTCAACACATTTTGTTTGGAGATTTAGAATAAATACTTCACTGGTAAACATGCATTAATATTACAAGTTTACATTTCACAAGTAAAAATTTTTCTAATTTAAAAATATAATCATTAATTTTAATCACTTATCAGAATATTTTTTGTTTATTTTTACATTGAACTAAAAAAAGTCCCATTTCAGAGTAAAGTTCATCATTTCTGAAACAGAAAATTTATCAAGGCAATGCAGTGAAGGTAAATTAATCACCTCAGATTTAAAAATACTATGTACATGAATCTAATAATTTATAATATTTATGAAAAAGAGACTGACATATTTAATATTAAGAGGTTAAATCTAGATTTTCTTATACAAGAGGAAGTATTCAATATCTTTCAAGTTAAAGATATATTTTCAGATATTTTGCTTGAGTTTGCAATGATAGAATATTTGACCATCAGAGCTTAAAATAATTTGGTACAATCATTCACAGTTTGTAATTAGACTAAAAATGATTAAAACTGTTTACTGAAATTTATATTTTTATCATCTAAATTTAAATCACAAATGATGTTGATGTCTAATACTTAGTCCTCATCATCACTGCTTAGAAATACACAACGAGAATGAGAAGCTGTCTTGGGTGAGCTCTTAAATGAGTCTGATGAGCCTTTTTGGAGAAATGACAGTTTAGGTTGATTCTGAACTGAGTTTTTACCTCTCCCCTGTAGAAATTTAAATAATTAAACAATGAATTTATTTATAATATAGAAAAAATTTTCTTAAAAAAAATGTTTGAAAATAATGAAATAGAAACTTTACCCCACGCCCTCTCCCCCTGCCTCTTGTGGATGGCTTCTGGTGAGCTAATGGCTGTGTTTCAGCATCTGAGTCTACATCACTAACAACTACAATAGCAGGCTCTTTCTTTCCCCTCTGAAGAAAAAAGTAAATTTTTTACGAATTAAAAAATAAGTCAATATCATAACAATTTCATATATATAATAAGTTTATCCTTAGTCCTATCTTATGTCCTGCCATATCTAATTCTTATAGCCTGGAAGCCAATTCCTCTCCATTCGTAGCAAAAAGTAAGCTATCATCTGTAAAACACAGTTGACATATATTCTCCATTTATCTTCAGCCCACTTTCCTTCCATAATAATTTTTTTGAAATTTTCCTCAAGAACAGCTGTGAAAAGAATAGGGGAAAGGGAACTACCCTGCCTATTGTATTATTCCTCTGCCCCTTGCCTTTCTAGGGCTTGTTATATAGAGGAAGTACATATTGTATTGAAAGCCTTTGCATAGTCCAAAAACACAGTACTAATGGAATCTCTTAGTCCTTTGTCCTGGTGATAATTTACTGTGACATGTGGATGTGGTCTATTGTACTGATACCTTTTTGGAATTTGGCTCATGCTCTCATCTGCATGGATTAAAGTGCTGAATTCAAATGTTTGTCTTTTATCCTCATTCCAATCCTTGAGTCCAATCTCCCTTCTCTAAGGCTCTAAGGTTAGTAACATTAAGATGAAAGAAATTGTCTCTTTAAAATATTCTGTCAATACTCCATCAGCTCCACTTGCTTTCCCATTCTTCACTGAATCTAGGTTCTTCTCTTCACAATATTCTTGTTTAAGGTAACTAAATATTCTTCTATGGTCTTCAGTATCCTATTGGTGGTGGTTATGCCATCATCTCCTGTTGACCTACTCAAGCATTTAAGTTGTCCATAATTACTTTATAGTAGTCACCTCCCAGAGCCAACAGTCTAGGAGAATTTTTTATTTCTTCTTTGCAGATTGCTCCTGAAATTTGGTAGACTTGGATGATCTAAACAGAGCAAAAGGATATTAATCTTGAGTATAAGTCCACATACTCTGTCAGATACACTTTTTGTTTCCATTTCTCTTATTTCTTATTGATCAAGAATACAAAGCTGTTAAGTTTTCCATCCTTTGTACCACTGTGGTAAAATAAATTACCCTCTTTAAGGGTTATAAGGTCTTGCAATTTTCTTCTTGCTTTGCTGAGATAGGTGACATTCCATTTCATCTTCTTTGCTTCATTCAGTAGCTCCAGTAGTTGATATTTTTGGTCTTCAAGCTGCGGTAGTAGTGAGTCGCAAGGTGCACGTTAGAATCTCTATTCTTCATTATACACCTGTGTACTGTCACCACCTCCCAGACGTCTGAATGGGTGATGCTTTTACCTTGAGCTGAATCTCCATAACAGAAGTTCATATAAAAATTATATATATACATGAGGGAAAGGTGAGTTCCTTCACGGTGTACCTATGTATGTGTACCTATGGCTTCAAGTTTCAAAAGCTTTTTAACAAAGCATTTCAATGATTTGTAATATAAACTAGAATATCTTACCCCTCTTCCCCTGCCACGGCCTTTAGTACCACGCTTCTTTGGTGATATGTCTAGAATATCCTCATCCATATCCTCGTCAAAATCAACATCCACAAGTCCCTTCTGAGTATAAATACAGAAAAATATTTCAGTAATTCAAACAATACATATGGTAAAGACTTAATGTGAAATTCATATTTTCAGACGTTCAATGAAACTAAATTTTTCCCCCTTTCCTAATGCATTCTCTTTAATATACGAAAATTTACATAGATATTGTTCATAAAATAGAGTAAAATTTTTGCAATGAAAACAATTGCAATTAGCTAAGTAATAAGTGCCACTTTATTATTTTTTATCGAAAGAATCAAAACAATGCTTACTTTTTATTGTCTGTCTTTTTCCCTCTTTCCTTACTACCTATAACAAAGTTTTAACAGCACAATTCTTCTTGTTCTATAAACCTATATTATCCAATATTTTACTGTATTTCTTTTTCCTTTAGATAGGTAACAACATTCAGGATGTAATGCACTAAGAAAATATATAACCTGATGTATTTGGTAACTTTATAAATCCAGCAGTTCTTTAAATTTAAATTGAAAAATGAACTAAACTCTTTAGATTTTAGATTCAACTTACTCCAGTTTTATCTGCTTTTCTTTTGCTATTTAGCTCAATTACAATTTCCTCATCTTCTTTGGCTTGGTTTTTTGTTCTCAATTCTCGATATTTCAGAAGTGCATCAGTAATAACCCCTTCATCTTCTAAAACATTTTCCTTCTTGAGAAAATCAACTGTTTTGCCAGTTTGATGACTGAAAGGGAAAAGGGTATGACACATAGAGTACGGAAAGAAATGGAGAAAGCACTTAGTATTAAGTAAGAAAATTTAATTTGTAACTCAACATCCAAAATAAAATAGTATGAAAAAGGAAATAAATATTTTAGATTTAATTTGAATTCACATTTAAAATCTTTGCTCTTTGATTTTATAAATTTCATTGCTCTCTTATTTTAAAAAACTAACTATATTTCATCACCTCTTTTAAAAATTTTCAAAATATTAAGGGACCAGTTTCTCTATCCAATATACTAAAACAGTAGTCTACAGCAATCCTCAGCAGAATATTTTTCATTTAACAGAGGAAAAAAACCTCAGGAGAAACCACTCCCCTTGCTTTTTAAATACATAAAAGAAAACTTCATAATTTTTTGTTCAATCATTTACATAGCATGTGGATCAAGTAATTTCACATAATATTCTACTATTCAAAGAGAAACATACCATAAAACAATAAAAGGTCAATAGTTGTAAACTGATCTAATCTTAAATAAAGCAATATTTTTACAATTTCTGAAGTTGATTTAACTAACGTTTAGTAAGATAAGGGTATTAAACAATATATAAATTTTATGCAAATGATGTTGTTAAACTAAATGTTGAAAACATTAATATTGTAAAATAAAATTATTACCTAACAATTTGAAGTAAAATTTAGAAAGCAATTTCATTACACAACTATGATATGCAACATGATACTTTGAAAAGTCATAATTTACTTTTCAATCTCAAACAGCAGTAAATTTTATTGAAAGACAAGTCTGATCTTACCTAAATATTATAGATAGGGAGTCATTATCCTGTTTATCTACATATCTGGTGACACCTTCAATCAGCCCCTTGACAGATAACACCTATTCACAGATCAAATAAAAAAGCCTTAAATAAATATTTTGAACTTTTTTATGAATAAATTACATTCATGAAAAACTACAATACTCGTCATTTAACATCACTCCACTTTATGTCAAACATCATTACAAACATTTATTTTATGAGTAAAGGTGCGCTTGCTAAAGGCAAGCAATAGGTTAATAAATCTCATGATGAAAAATTAAAATTTTTCAATAGAATATTCCGCTGAATCATTGCTAAACATAAACTAAATGACCTTATCACAGCGTATATTGAATTGAGCTCGATTTACTATGTATTTTTTATGGAAGCATTTTCCCCGCTCTGGCACTGAACTAAGGACCTCCCAGCTATAAGTTTTTCATCATTCACATAAGTATATTGTCTGTATAAAAACTGCAAACTTCAAATTACTTTTTTTCACAGCTAAATATACTCATATATATATATAAGTGTAAAAAATTTCATTGTTCTATATATCATATTCAGTAAGATATTACCGTATTTTTCGGACCATAAGACGCACCTGGTTTTTAGAGGAGAAAAATAGGACAAAAAATATTCTGAACCAAATAGTGTAATAAAATATTTAATAGTCTTTATTTTGGAGGCGAGATTGAGACTAAAAAGTCTCTTCTTCCATCTAACCTCTTTAAAAAGTTTAAAGTACCAAAAGAATTAGAAAGAGAAAAATAATGATTATAAGAGAAATTTAAGTGGATATAAAAACCTAAGAAAATTCTTAGAAAAAAATCCACTGCAGGAAAACACCCACAATGAAGGGGTGTGTGAAAAACCTGCACAAACCTACTGATAGAATTATCTAAAAACAGAATACTAAAATTTCAATATTACAAGATAATCAATAAGTCAGATCATGTTAAATTTGAAAACATAACTTATAACTAAACAGGTAATTAAAAACATTCAATGGTATATTTAAGATGATTGCCAAAAAGAGAGGCAAAGTGTAGATAATAAAATTAGAAGATATTGGACTGAGCTGCAAAAAAAGAATGTTTCAGGACAGATGCATAGTTAAATGAATTGGATGTTAAGAGTGAAAGGAGCAGTAGAGAGAGCGTTGATCAGTGCTATAGAGATGTGATGACTGTTGATACAGGAGATAAATTGGATATATGATTAAGATAAGTAAGACATTTTCTTCTGAAAGATCGGGTGGAAATGGAAGATTTTATGTGGGAGGGAATGGTATTCCAGAGCGTGGTAGCAGTTATAATAAATGATTTGTGATATGTCTCCGTTCTGTGGTTCGGTATTAGTAAATTGAATCTCCCTCTAGTATTAAAATTATGGACGGACTCAAATCTTACAAATTCGGAAAAGAGATATTCAGGAGATTGCATTCGCGAAACAGTGCATGAAAACGTTAGAATGTGTAGTTGTTTGCGAGTTTCGAGTTTTATCCAATTTAATTTTTTAAATGCACCGGAAATATGGTCGAATTTTCTCAAATTAAATATAAATCGAACGGACACATTCTGGATGCGTTGGAGCTTATTGGCAAGATCTCTTGATAGATCTTGGTAAACAATGTCACCGTAATCAAAGTGGGGCATGATCAATGAATTTACTAGTCTACTGAGTCGAAGGCTTTACTAAAATAATGTATAACAGAATTTAATAATGTATAACAGAACAATATTTGATCCTGCGGGTCGGCTGCAGTGGGTCCCGCTTCAGCTCTGATACGAATGCCCGGCATTAGTGTCAGCGTCTTAGTACAGCGTCATTGTCAGTCTTCTATTCGGACCATAAGACGCAGGCACTTTTCTCCCCACTTTTTGGTGAAGAAAAAGTGCGTCTTATGGTCCGAAAAATACGGTATATTTTAAAGTTTAAAAATTATTCACCTCGTGATATTGAACCCATGACCTTTTCTGAATAAAAAATAGTAATTTTGTAAAAAAATACTTTCCATTCAGCCAGAAGGATAAGATTTCACATAGCAATTAATATCATATATTTCTACCGAAAAATGCTATCGTTTACCTGCAACTGGTCATGGGTTCGATGCCAGGAGGTGAAATATTTTCAGATTTTGAAAAATCATATCTCCCTTCATATGATACATAGATCATTCAAATTATCTACACGTATAGAAACATACATAATATAATTTTTAAAAAATCAACACTTGCCTATGTATCACGGGTTAGATTCCAGAGCGACCCTTAATCTCGATTTTTCCCATAAGGAAGGCATTGACTATATTTCTGAAAGCTTTTTATGACACTTCCCAACCACGCAGAGGTTCAAAATTTCACACAGCCATAAAAGGGCCTATTCTCACATAAAAGTGACTGTAAGAATTTCGTAAGTGGTCGTTGGTGAAATGCTAGGGGGTGTTTATCATATATCCATAAGAAATACATAGGGAAATACGAATTCTTTTTGAGGCCTTTCCTGAATGAATTTTCCTTTGGAGTGTTTATAAAGTCAATCATACTCAAGCAAATGATGATGGTGTTTTCAGAGGAAGGCCTTGGTTCGACGCTGGGGTGGTAATATTGCTACCTACTATGATAATTTACTTTAGTTTATGCTTAGCATGACCTATTTGAATAATCTTATGAAAAATGTTACGTTTTATTAAAAGATATATTTTCCGATTGCTTGCTCACCTTTGCTCTTATATATATTTATATATATATCCCCAAAGAAGCTAAATATAATAGATATAAAAATCAATGTGATTAATAGAGTATTTTAAAATTCATAAAGGACAATAGATCATTGTTAGACAAAATGAAGAAATAAAATCACAACAGATATTGTGACACAGTAACATAGTAAATGTACTAAAATTAGATATACTAGATAAAAACGTTTCTTTATTGAATGAGAAAATGGGCCTTTTCTAATGATAAAATGTTGAAATTGAAACTGGAAAATAAAATCAAAAACTTACACTCAAATTTTTTCTCTTCTTCAAACTTGATTCATCCTCATTTCCAATCATACCCTTGAAGTATTTTTCCACTATTGATTCCACCTGCATCTCTCCAAGACGGTCTTGCTCCTTTAATTTCAAATGGAAAAAATTGGTAATTATCAGAGAAAAAAATCAAGAATAAATTTTTAAAATTTCATTTTCTATATAATCTGAAAAATATTCATCAATTGAATTGGGATGTGCATAAGCTGGAAGCCTCATCATATCTTCATGCCTACGCATAAAATATTTCTTACAGAAACTGAAAACTGATAGATTACATTAAAATACTACTTTCCTAATCCCTTGCTTTATTGGTTTTATTTATAAATTGACCAGAGAGAATCAAATTTTTTTGTACCAGTTTCTTAATCATCATTAAAATGCAAATAGAGCAATGCTTTTAACCTTTTTGTATAAATATATCAATAATATCAACATACATTGCTTTATAAAAGGCAATGGAATATATTTCAGAAGAAAATAAACAAAATGGCAAAATTGTAGACTTTTCAAAAAAATTAGTTTAAATGATGAGAATTAGGAGTTGGTAAAATTACCCTTCTAGCTCTTTCAGCAGCATCTAAAAGTGCTTCCTCATCAAGTTCATCAAATTCTGCTTTAACTTTCTTTCCCATTGCTCTTTTTAAGAGAATCAAATCACTTGGATTGGCAACCTAAAGAACAAAGGGCATAAGTAGATTGAACAGAAATTCACACTCAACATATACAAATATATACCTATACATGTATATACAATTTTTCACTGGATAAATGACTTTATACATATCACAGGTAAATTTTATTTTGACTAAATGTTTAGTTAGCGGGATAAGATCATCAGGTTATATACACAATTGGTCATATAATATTTACTATGAAATACCAATAAAGAGGTTATAAACAATTATTTTACAATTAAACTAGGCTTTAATAATATAAAGTATGACTAAAAATGCTATTTTTTATATTCTACAGGCAACATTATTACAACAACAATAATCTATTTAACTCATTCTCTTCATAATAGATATAGATATAATGTAAAATACCTGATCAGCAAAAGCTTGTCCAACTCGAGCTTGATTGAACATTTGTTCAGCATGATTATATTCTACACGCAACCTAATTAAGGGCAGCTTGGGCTGTTTTGGGTGGCCTATAAATTCAAGTACAAATAGAGATAAGGATTGATAAATTTACTTCTTCATTAAATTCTCCATAATATTCTGAGAAAACAAACAAATCATAGTATAAATTAATTAATAGCTCTGAATGTGTGATGAAAATAATATAAAATACACTAATTCATTCATAGCAGCATATTTACGAACCAGTTCTCAAGGAAACAGCATTCATTATCATTGTTTCTACATGCTCTGTAATATGCTCTTCAACCTGTAAGATATTTTATCATAAGGAAAGAGAAATTTAAAATCATAAATATAAAAAGGATATTATAAAAATTGTTTTTAATTCAAATTTTCTCTTGGCATAATTTAAACAAAAAATTAATAAAATAACTGGGTAAATTCACTACCAGAAGTTGGACTAATTTAGCCAAAAAGATTACCTTTCTTGAGAGGGACATTTTTTCCTTTTTATTTTTTCCAAATACAGCCTTTGTATCTTCATTATCTGGTTGTAAACTATCAAATTTAGACAATGATATAGACTCATAAACAAATGGCCGAACAGTTTGGAGTTGGATTTTTTCAGTCTTAAATTTCTTTCCATGAATTTGTAACAAAAACACATGTTTAGGGGCAGACTCCCCTTCACAAAGAGATGTGGCAACTGAACTACCTGAAATACATAGAAATGAGAAATTGTATACAGTACCAGAGTGATAACTTTCAAAGTAGGTAATTGAACATATGAAACTAACGATAATAAATAAATCTAAGCTAAGCTAGCTAAGGATGATAAATAAATCTATCTTTTAGTAAATTATACTTGAATAAAAAAGAATATATATATATTCTTTCACTTTCATACAGTAACATAAAGGATAAAATTGATGAATAGTATGTTCTTGCATCTCTTTGCCCTATATGTAAATTTACACAGTAACATATGAGCATTCAACAGAAAAATAACATGCAACAACAACAGAGATTTTAATTGCTATACAAGAGCACAAGAAATCATTACCATTATATACCATACAAGAAAACACAATTAATATTTAAGTAAACAGGAAAAGAGAAAAATTTAATTAGAAAGATTTTAAATTTTAAAGTAGCCATGAAAATGTTTAACTAGTCTAACTTATTCTAATCAGCAAAACCCCTAAATTAAGAAGATAAGACTTTATTATCACATATGTAAGAATTAATCCTAAATGAGTTGTATATACCTTCCAGAAAAAAAAATGCTCATGTGACAAAAGATACTACATAAAATATACTGAGATATAAGTCATATAGGAAAGATTAACTGATTGACCATCAATAAATAAAGAATATCACAGCTGCTCAGTTTTCAAACCTATTTAGGTTATCCATGAAAATTTATATCAAAATAATAATAAAAATTTTAGAAACAAATACTAACAATACTAAATATTATAAGCAATAATGTAGTTACCAGGCTGAAGAACAAAGAATTCTTTGGTTGGATTAAATACTGGATCTGGAATACATTCGTGTTCATGTCCCCATATTATTAAATCAAGGAATTCAGGCAATGCAGCTTCTGGGATGTATGAGTAAGCACTGGTACCTCTAATCACATGGTTCTGATGTAGAACCATTAAGTTGAACCAATTTTCTGCGTTAACTTTAGGACGGAAAATGTCTACCTGAAGAAATTGAATGCCATTGGACAAATTGAACTTTCTACAATGGTATTTTAAATCATCTATTATCATAAGAAATATTTTTAGTTTTTTCAACTTTATTTAAATAATAGAATCAACCTTAGATTGAGATAAAAGTCTAGATAATCTCTCGTCTTTCATAGACCCTAGTCCAAAGAGAGCCAGATGAGTTGAACCCTTCTTAAGAAGCAGAGGACGTACTTCCACCTTTTGTAAATTTGTGCAACAGCCAAAATAATTTACTAAACCAGCTGCACTAAGTAGATCTAACGCAGCTAAATTCCAATTCACTGAAAATAAAAAACAAGAATTTATAGAAATATTCAATGAAATTTTCCTCGATGAAATCATTACTTACACTTATTTTTTAAAATATTTTAAACAACTTTAATGACATTTTTATTGACTTAAAATACTTAATAAGGAATACAGATCTTAAAATCAACTTCATCGAGAGAATATAATAAACTGATTCAGGCTAAATACCGGCATTATGTTTACAGAACTATCAAATGTATTATTAAATCTTTCAGAGATTTAATGATGTTTAATAAAAGGTGATTTATATCTTTAGACTCACCCGTTGGATCATCATGATTACCATGAATAGAAAATACTGGTAAGGATATATTCAAATTAGGATCTTCGTAGTTGACGTGAGGAAAAGGGCAGTTTCCAAAGTTGATGGACTGATCACTCAAAAACTCAAACGCAACAGGGCTACGGCGAAAATGAGGTCTTTTAGTAAAAATCCTAACGAAACTAAGTACAGCAATCCGCCAAACCATTAGCAATTTTTACAACCATTCATTACAAGATGACCCTAATCTTTATTCAATAAAAATAGCTATTTGTACCTACCTATCTCCCATACAATAACGTCTTAAAAGTGTGATACATTTATGCAAGCATTTCGGGGAAGGTTTGTTATCATGGAAAAGATCCCCACCAAGAAGCAGTAAGTCAACCTTATTCTCCGCAGCAAGACTAAGAATTTCCTCAAAGGCTACAAAACTATCCTCTCCTACAAACAAGAAAAATTGCTTTAAAAATTCAATGTTAGTTTTCTGATTTAGAGTCAAAGAGAGAATTTTCTTCACCTCTAATCGGGTCCTTTTCGCCATAACCTAAATGGATATCTGTTGCCACAAGAATGCTTATAAGATTGTCTGGGCTGATACAAGGATCCATTATAAAATGAAAAATATTCCTCAGAAGTCAAAAGAGCCAATTATTAAAATCCTAGAAAAATAAACTTTTACAGATCATTGTAAGATCCTGAATATTTGACGGAACAAAATGATTTTCTGAGTATCGTATACAAATTAAATCGTTCTACTAAGATGACAGTACAATTAATAAAGCCTTGAGTAATCATAAAAGAGTTAATACCAGTAATCCGGGTCCTTCCTTTCCATAAAATATCTATGCAAATAATTTATAATCAGTGTTGAAAGAACCACATGCACATTGTTTTCCCGGGTATTAGAGGCACACAATTCGCTGCTCGGTTGTTTTTGCCAACTTCGGCTGCTACGGATAGTATTCTTCAGTGATTTGAAAGCAGTCGATATGATAAACTAGGTCTGCGTTAGGTAGAGGCTGTAAAGATTTCATTAAACATTCAAAAGTGATGTCCATAAGATAATGAGCTCACCACACACGAAAACCACTTATTCAGCTGACGATGATGATCCCGTGGATGTTATGTTGAAAAAAACTGGTTGTGTTGAGCTACATCATAAAGTTCAAGTATGTACTTCTTTGTATGAACCTGGCGGAATTTTTTGGTAGCTGTTTCATAACATTTTTACATGTATACTCACAAATATCAGGAATGCTACGCTGAACATCATGATTGGAGAAAATGTCAGAAGGAAGTTAAAGAATTCAAGTTGTGCATGAGTGGTTATTCGAGGGACAAATCATCAAAATCATCTAGATATTGATAATGTTTCACGGTAAAACTGTTATGGAGAATGACGGTTTTTCTTCCGCTATTTTCTTTGGCTTAGGAATCGGTTGTGGTTGGATAATGAAAGGGAAATCTTCAATACTGTTGCGATTATTAACCTTGAAAGGGTGAGAACAGTTTTATTTCATATGAAATCATTTTGGACTTCCCTAGAAAAGAAGCCTTCTCGAACTTAAAACACTTTCTCATTTATATTTTGGAGTTTTACGAAGTTAATGAACATAAATTTTACTTGATAGACCAGGTTTCAATAAAGATATTTACAAAACCAAGATGGTACTTGTTGTAAGGAGCGATCTTGGCATGGGAACTGGAAAAGTGGCCTCACAATGTGCTCATGCTGCATTGTCATGTATAGAGATAGTTAAAGAAACTAATATAGCAAAACAGTGGATGGCAGATGGACAACCAAAGGTATGATCGTATGTATATATTATAACTCAGAGCATCATTTGTAAGTCTTCCTCCTCCATAATTACAATGTAATGAATCTCTAAGGATATCAACGTAATAAGATTCTATCAAACTTTAAAATCTATCAAAATTTAGTATCCATCATTTCTTCTAAATTAGCTCATCATAGTTGCATGGAATTCATTGAAATATTTGTTTGAATACTGGTTGTATATTTGCAAAATTAAGATTCTTATATTTTATATATTCTTTAGTTTATAAAAAAGATAAAAATTATTAAGATTAAGTTTTAACAATAATAGTTGTTGAGCGATTTGTAACTTTCCTTTTGGAGGTAATGATTTGTGTGTTAAAAATCAAGAGATAAAGTTCTGTATCCATAGTGCTTCACAAGATCTGCATCATTGAAACTCAATTTTTATCACTCCTTACAATTTTGCCATGAAATCAATCTGCTTTTGGTGTTAGCTTACTAATATCTTCTAGTGCCCTCCGTTTCCTTAATATCGTTAGTACTCTTCATTGTAAGTATTACAAAACTTTCATTTTGTCAAAGTTGCATTCTTCATTCATAGAAATTTTTTTTCTTATTTTCTTGTATGAGATAAATGTTCTATCTGTTGTCTCTCATTACATGTTCATTTCTAGTCAAATGTTTTGTGGTCTTTCATTGTTTCATTTGCATGCTGAAAATGATATATGTTTTTACAATGCAGTGCGATATTAATATTATCTCAATTCAGATAGTTCTAAAGTTGGACAAAGGAGAATTTGGACTTCTGGAGCTGCAGAGAAAAGCTCGCTCAATTGGTATTCCTTCAATTGTTGTCCGTGATGCTGGAAAAACTCAAGTAATGGCTGGAAGTGCTACCGTTTTAGGTTTGGGACCAGCAAGTGCTAAAAAATTAGATACAATAACTGGCCATCTAAAATTGTTGTGACTGCTAAGATAAAGTGTATAAACAATTACATCTTGACTTGTAGTATTTTATCTGTCACAATGCATTTGATTATTACTGCCTTGATTATTTTGCTAATAAAAATTTAGGTATGAAAATAGATACTTTAGCAGAAATAGAGGTGGTTTATTTTTATGATCGATAATAACTAATTTTCACAACTTATTACGTCCTGTTTTGGACTGGAAATGAGTGATTATGATATTGATATACTAATTGAATATAAGTATCAATCAAATGGATAAAATATTTAAGGTATAAAAAGAGGTTGGGAATATTAACAATCATAATCACAAAATTCTCCCAGAACTCATGCCACGATAATATACATACACTGGCTAAAAAAATGTGATGACTAGAAAGATTAGGTTCTCTCTTGGTGTAATGAATGTAAATTAATGCAATAAACTAGATAATTGGGTCGATTTCAAGTGAGGTTTTGGCCACACACTTAGCAACCATCTACTGGGTTTCAAGAATGCAGAGAAGCCATCCTTATATACCTTGTCTTTGGTTCTGAAGTGTGTGGCTGAAACAAATTGGTTATCAAACCAGTTACCAAGTTGATTGCCCAAGAAGATACACTGTAACTGATGATTTTAGATTCAGATGAAAGGTGATCACCATAGAATAAGGAAAAACAGCAGGGATAAATACTTAGTTTAACAGTTATAATTATAAAAAAATGAATAAATATTCATTTACCTTTTAATGTACAAAATACTGCATTCCAAGACGTTGACTATTCTAACAAACAATTCCCAATGAAACTTTTGGCATTGTATAGGAATAAACACACTAATCTCCAATTAAGACATTGCTTTCTTAAAATCACCTACAAGAAGAAAACATGCTGACAAATTACATTATAAAAGTGCAAAATTGCATTACAATAACAAGTACAATTACAATGATGTAATTAATCATCAATGAATTGTCATGTTTTTTCAAAATCACCTGCATCATACCAGATTATTTATGCACAAACTTCAATTTATGTATGCAAACTCCTATTTTAATGATATTCTCAGCATCAAAATTTTTTAAAACTCAACCCTAAATGAAAAACCTCAATTTGAAAGCAAATGCATATAAAAGCTATAAGCTGCCAAATTATTTTTATCAACAGAGGAAAGTAGAGAAATATTTGTAAACTGATAATCACAAGTGCGATTTAAAATTTTTCTCCCACAAAGGGATTTCAGCACACTGCCATGAAATGTTCCCAAGTTCTGCAAGGATAAGAATTCACTTTAATACAATGCAACATTAGCATCTACCTTTCAATATCCCAAAAACTCAAAATTATTCCTTAAAATATGAGCAAAAACTTTTAACTAACACTCAAGAAATACATGTATGCTTTCTCAGATTATTTACAGGCAATATCGCTATCTTATTTAGACACATCTACATTCATCTTTGGAGCACAAATCCCATAACTATGATCAAAAAGTACATTGAAATATGTACACCCAAAGATACCTTGAGCAAATGGGAAAACAAATTCACAATTTTAGCAGTGCAATATCCATTCAAAGTTTGCATAACACCTTTAACATGGTATAAAAACAGACAATTAGATAGTGCAAGTAACATCTAAATAATCACAGTTAACATTCCAACCATTTCCAAAGGAATCTTCACCTCTGAATACTCTAGTATCACACAGTTTTTATTTCACAATACATTTTATATTTCAAAGACAAAAACACAGATCTCCCAAAAATTTTTGAGAGATAGGGTATTTGCTTTTATCATAAGTGAAAATTGTAAGATCATGGCTTTGCCTTCTTATTCTAGAAAGAATTTATGTAAATGAAAGTTGGGGTGTTAACTCTTGTCCATCTTAGTTTATGAGATAAACTTAGATAATTTGATAAAATAGGCACAAGAGTTAAGACAAATTAAATGCTTGATACTGAGGCAAAGAGTGCAGTGTCTGATAAATCAATATACATTCAAAGAAGCAAAGTAAAACAGAAATAGTATGTTACATTTCACAGCAATATATTTTTGAGCAGCAAATTTATATTTACATCAGCACATGGGCTGTTATCATTACTTATTCCTGATTAAATATTTAGAAAAATAAATATAATGACCAACATTTAAAATTTTATCACCAGTTGTGTTTGACACATTTTAAAACTTAATACCTCAATTAGAACTAAATAAGCTGAGATTTCCTGCCATTGATAAGACTTGGCACATGCATTTTCACCGATGACCGAGAGTGTCATACATATCACAATGTAGATGGCACAGTATTTAAAATTGAATTATCAGTTACTCACAGATAAGAGTAAAGAATGTTACATACTTCAAATATAGTTCACTTTAAAGAATTACTCAGAATCATTAGATAATTAAAAGTCACAGTAAGATTTTCAGATTTGTACACCTTATAGAGCTTCCAAACTTCTCAAGGGAAAGATCAATAAATAACAGAAAATAGAAAATTAAGGTCTAAATAAGAAGAAATTCGGTTCTAAGGAACTTATATGTCACTGATGTCAGATACATCATTCATTATTAATAATTTTCTGGATGCAAATATATTTGGCAATGACTAGCTCTGAATTTATAAATAAAGCCTTAAACCTTAAATTTGATGAGATGAACGTCCATGATCAAACAAAATATGATGGATTACCAACATACTCAAAATTAGGTTAGAATCTTCTGTGTATGACTTTTGTATACAGATGAGTATCATAGAAAAAAATATCGACATAAAATCTAAATCAATAGATTCATATATTAGCTTAAGTCATTGGCAATAATTTTTTTAAAATTATACAGCATGACACTACACTTTTATCTCAGTAGATATTCTAAAATATACTGTAATGTATTAATTTTTAATTATATGATACCTAATTTTGAGAAATAAAGATGAATTGAGCAGAATCCAAGGATGAAAGTCTACAGAAAATAAATATAGGAATACATCATACTGAACTAATATTTCATGATTCAAAATAAAATTTGTCTTTCATTTACATTTATCTTTGAAATCTTATATTTAACAGAATAAATTATATTAAGACTGAAATCTAACTGCTATAATGACAGCAGTTTGTACTTAATATTTATTTTCAAATGGTTTCCCCTGAAAATGGTTCTATATTTAACATCATTTTGAAAAGGATAGTTAATAGATTAATTAAAAGCACAATACTAAATATATATAAATCATAAATGAAACAGAATACCTAAAAGCATTCCTATAATATATATGATATAGCAAATATAATTTTATCACTTGCAACTTTAAAGATTTTTTCATCACTTTAAAAAGTTAAAACAATATTGTAGATACATTTCAACATAAAGCATATAACTTATATTTTCTAAAATTCAATATTTACTTACAGATAGTTATGCTCAGTGCTGAGAATATTTGTGAATTGAATTCTCATTTAACTTATCTACATAATTTTTAGCACAAAATTCTATAATAATATGAACATAATACATATCCATTTCAATTCAGATTACATAATTTTATTCTGTGGAAGATCTTGGAATATTAGAATATTTAAGAAGTATCCTTGATAAAAATCATAGTATTCCCAAAAACTTTGTTTAAATAGTCAGCTATGTCAGTTTGTATTGGTAAAATATTTGCAAAAGACGGCATGATGACAATGATATGAAAATATCATTTTCGAAGAGGAAAAAATTTTTTAACTTGATTAATTTAACATACTGAACGTTTAAGTAAATTATATTCACCAGTAATTCATCTATACTAGCACAATTGATTCAATAATTCATTACAAATGGTTCACAACATCTAAGCTTCATAAGAAATTTAACTTCAACAATATATAGTTAGCCTTTGAATATTAAATTTACAAAGAAAAAGTTAAAAAATTTCTATTGTTAACTCTTTTAAGTACTTCCTAAATGTAGCACACAGTGAGAAATGATGGAGTGGTGTTTATTTAATTTTACTATAAGTGCTACAATTATGGAAAAGAAATTCTTTGACAGTAATATAAAAGCAGTATGTTTTGAGCTAAGGAAACCAAATGCTATATTAAATCAAAAATTAAATGAAGCTGTACAGTTATGATATAATTATATACAGATAAGGTTATTAATTGAGCAGAACTGATGATATCTACTGATATTATATGAAAAAACATACTTTGCAAGAGATCAAATAATACCAAAGTGGAGCTCCTAAATGCCATTCAAAATTATAAAAGTTTCCAAATTATGTCATGGATAAATTACAAGAAATTTAATTCAAGTCCAAATAATAAATATTGTAGGACGTATCTAATATTTACATGAAGAATATTCCAAATTTGCAAAAAGGAACTCTTTAAACTGATATCTAGATAGGTAAACAGAAATTACCTGTTCACTAACTCCTAGAGTGACTTGTTGTATTTTCTAAAATTCTTCAAATTGATTAACTAACTCTCATCTGCTTTTACTTTTAAATATGGTAAACTCAGATACAATGTATTAAAGCCCTAGAGACTCTTAAATTAATTATTAAAATATTTTAAAGTTTAATGATCCATTTGAATTACGCTTTAAGGACTGACATTGAGTGCTGAGCAAAATTAGCCATACACACAGTATGCTAAATTGAAAAAATAAAACTGCAGGATATCAATACAAGTTGTTGGATATTGAATACCCCCATTTCTTAATGATGCAAATCACCTCATGCTGGTGCTCAGCAGAAAATATTAGCACCATTATCATATTTAGAATTAACTTGTGATTATACAATTAGTCAAGAGATTACAGGGAGTGTACCTTTTTAACTAAGACTAACTACAATAATAATCTTGAGTTTGAGGGAAGGATAATTTTTGTTAACAAACATTGCATTGCAAATTATCTCACTGATTGCTTTGTGCAAAACAGTAAAGCACCACTTTTCCACCCATTGCTGAGGTAGTTAATTGGCCTTTTACACTCAGAAAAGCGATTACACTTTAAAAGAAAGTAATTTATAATTTCATCATTGATTATGTCTAAAGATTTTTGAGCACTTCTTTTTTAGGTAAAAACTTCTATGCAAGATAATTGCTTAAATGTTTTATACAATTACCCACTTAAAAAAACTGATGGATCACAACAGGAGGAAGACAAAATTAATGGGGAAATATCACTTCTAGGTGAGACAGGTTCTATTTCCACAAATTGGTTGCTTTTGTGTAGAGAAGTTTGACTATAGGAACACACTCAGAAATATCATTAAATTTCCAACGACCCAAGGAAATAGGACAGTCTTTGAATACTTAAGGATTTTTTATAAATATCTTGTGAAGTGAAATTAATTGTTGCAGAACTATATTGCAAACTAAATTTTGAAAATAACACTGTCGCTAACATGATCTCCAAACAGACATTTACCAAAACATACAACTCACAAGAAAATGATTCTGGGTTAACTAATTGTATGCTCGTTGTATGATTGATATGATTCAACTTTCAAAATAATTCTACTTCTAAAAACTGAATAAAGGAAAAATGTCCACTAAACCCTGAGAGGATAAAAAGTAGAAATCACTTTTCTTCCCAGAATATTACCTAGAAAAAATAAAAAAACAACTCTCCAATCCCTTAAAGTGTTGCAATTTTTATATATTTTCTCTCGGATAACTATATCATTTGGTAGAGCCAAGAATAATAGGTAAAATAATACATTTGTATTTTTCATTATAATGTTAATCAGTGAAATATCCTAACATTCAGAGGATACCTTGCTCTGAGATCAAAATGCAAAAGGAGAACCATTAAAATGTCTATAAAAATACTATTTAACTCAGAAGCCACAAGCCAAAAAGAAAATATCAAGTGACCTGTTTGTACTTCCAGATTTTACGATAATAATATAAATTCATAATACTTATGATAAACAAGATAATTTGTCAGCCTTAAACATTTATCCTCATGGAGTCAACAATTTTTGGAGGACCAAATTTACAAATAACAAACTCAAAGATTAGAATAATCTACATATTTCAAACATATTAAGCTGAGAAAAGCATAATTTAAAAAAAGAGCTATCAATTCAATATACAGTAGCTTACAAAGAAAACAAAAGATTTGATTTCATATGGTATGGTAAATTATGAACATAAATATACAACTACCATGAAAATGATAGCTTTCTTTATAAAGATAATACTGAAATAATTTACCTTCATCATAAAACTGGAATGAATGCAAAACTTTCATGTCCCATGATTGAGAAGAAGATACCAACAAATATATATTTTATATGTACATAAATATACATATATATATATACATTTGAAATGAAAATGTAGATACATTCATACTTACAAATCCAAGTATGTTGAAATGGCAATTTCCTTTATCCAAACCTCAGTCCATATTCCAAAACAAGAGAGAAAAAGGAAAATGCAAAGTGAATCTGGAACAATTACCCAACTTATAGGGAAACATGAGTCTCACGTCTGCACTACAACCAGTGTGTGATCAACTTTAACTGGTAGAGTAGGAGATGACTGAGTTGATGGAGGAGCTGGAAGGGGCTGAGAGGCAGACCCATTGCCATAGCTATGTCTTCCACCAAATGATGAGTAGTTGCTGTTATGTAGGATGTGAGGTGCCTCGTTAAACTCTTCAAGTTCATCTCCAGGATAGCCCATATCAGCTGGAAGTAGCAAGAGGTACTGCTCGCTTCTTGTCGGCCATAATAAGTGGGTCATCACACAAAATGCTAAACAGTCAGCAGAGTAAGTGATTCCTAAAAAAGAGAGTACCAAATTATGAAAAAAGAAGCTTTAGAGATATTTAAAGCATTTTAAAAACCCAATAAATGAAGTTTACGTGTATGTATACTAACTAAATAAGTAATATAAACATGAGAATTGAATAATCATCATATTATATATTTTGGCAAATGAAACACTGATTACCTAAGAGTAATTTGAATCTCCACAGGGCTGAAACTTGCAAAGCCACTAATGCAACAATGGGTAAGTAGATAAACCAAACCAGAGCAGAAGCTCCAAAATGAAGGAAGAAATGAAGTTTCTGTGCATTGTGCTCATACAGCATAGTAGTTCGTAGTTCAAGAAGGAACCATATAGAAATTAGAGTTCTAAAAACTACCATCAACCATCCAGGCCATGTCTGGTACTCATCAATGTCTTCAATGATGTCTACTTCAGTCTGTAAAAGAGCAAGTACAATGTTCAAACAAATCAACGAAGTCTTCAGTGATAAATTGATGCATATAACTAGAGTTTAATATTGCCAAAAATTTGATAATATATTTTAAAAGAGAGATGAAGATTATTCAATATATAAATGGATAATTTATTATAAAATATACAGTTTTAAGATACAGAAACATGTGATTCTAATATCTCAAGCAAATAAAGTAATGAGGATAGTAACCAAAATAAATTTCCGAATTTTCATAAAATACTATTGTCTTAGAGTGCAGATATTTTGAAATTTAACAATAACATTCATCACAAATAGTGAAATTTTCATGCAAAACCAAATAAATTATAAATAAGTAAAATGACAAATAGTATTACAGCTGTTTAAAATAAAGATAAATATTATTAATATTCTCCGATTAAACATATTTATTTTAATAATTAAGTAGTTTAAACTAAATGGATATACAACATAATTTGTTTTTTGCTAATAAATGAATCAAAAAATGAATAATACATTTGTAGCATTTCAATCAAACATACCATGTTCCATACATAAAGAAGTATATGCACTATTCCATAAAGAAGCCAAATTGAGAAAACAAGAGGCTTCCAGGTCAGCTGAAGGCGAGTGATTGCCCACCCTTTGGCTAAGAGTAGAAGCAGCAACATGAATAAAGTCTGCAAAAAGAAATGCGTAAGTTTTTAAATGAATGATCTGAGTTTACAGGACTTAATGTTAATCATGCTGATACTTCTTGAGTTAAGTATTTATAAGGAATAATTATTACCTAAAGATAAAGAAAATCTGTACACACACAAATCAATGCAAATTATGAAAACTTAAAAAGTTTAAAAAATGATGATACCATAATTACCTTATTTTCTGGATGATAAGGTGCAGATTATTAGATACAATATCGGTGAATGTATCTATTTTCATATATAAGACACACCAGATTATTGTTAGCATAAAGTGAAACGCAATAGTGGGATAGGTCAGACTTTATTCAACTAATTAACAATAACTATCAGTATTGTTAACCTTTAATCCATATAAAATATCAGACCAGCAATTATATAATCAAGGGGTATAGCAGCTTCATTACTTGCCAAAATAATAATAAAACACTTTGACAGATTTTTCACAGAAACATGAAAATAAAATTGGTTTGAGACCTAGGTATCACTAGACCTCAGCACATTAAGGATTCATACATAAGGTACACCAGAATATAAGGCACATTACTGAATTTTTCATTATATACCATATGATGCTAAGGAAAAATAACAAATACTGTTAGTTCTCAGTATGTGAATTTATTACACTAACTTCAAATATTTTAATATGAAATTGAAGAAATCTAAATATCCAATAGATTAAACTAATACAAAAGAAGACAGAGTAAGAAACAAATGTGATCAAGTATTTTGTAAAGCTTTCACATTCTAAAACAAACGCATGAAAAGAAAAGCTAACATCATGATTAATAAAATAAGAGAAAAAACCTTCAAAATATAAATATTTTTTTACAATAATTTTCATATTAAATTGAGAAAATGTTAAATTGTGTGAACTCATTACGACCTCCAAAATAATTTCAATAAATTTAAACTATCCAGTGAAACATGAAACCAAACAACTCAATAGAATATTTTTAAAAGCATAGATGATATACATGCTCTGTTCAACATGAATGTATTGATTTAAAGTTATAATCAACTTTGAAAGACAGAATTCATACATACCCTTGACAAAATGTCTAATATATCACCAGCAATTGCAAGACTGGATAATCCAACGCCATCAAAAGAAAATTTGAGGAGGTGAATAGTAGAAAGAAGCAGTGATGAAAGTTCCAGGGCCAAAGATACTGCAAATAAACGGGTGACTGGATGCTGCTGCCTCAAAGACGCAAAAAACTGAAGGGGTGCCAATCCCAGATATACCACCAGAAACACAAGGCTGATCTCCAATGTGTTCTAGTTTGTGAGTAGAAAAGTTCATAAAATAAAGCAATTGCATGCATTAAAATATTATATTCAGTATGTATAACAACTATCTTTGATTTCTAAGAAGATGATAGCAATGAATTATTATGATGATTAATATCACTCCACCTAAGTACATGCCTCACTTGCCTTCGATGGGCAGAGGAAAAAGTATAGGTGTAGGTATTTAAGATAAAATTATTTACAAACAATTTCATGTGATTAATTACATGAATTATATTTTCCGGATTAATAATCCGGATATATCTATAATATATATATTTAGATCATTAGTTTATTAAACAAGTTCAGCAGGTCTGATAATTAATTTCCTACATTCTCATTATAAAAATTATTAGTTTTTTATGTAGTATTCACAAAAAAATTTACTTTAGTGAAATATTTCGAGGTGGTTTAAATATATAAATATTACATTATCTCCACGAAATGAAAAGTAAACCAATTTCCAAATTTGTTTACATAATTATATTCTTTCGTACCAAATAAAATCTCACCTGGTGGTCAAATGAAAATTGGTACAATAAAGGGTTGTGATGACTAGCGTTTGGATTTCCATTCACCAGCCAAATATCATAGTCTATAGTAATATCTTCTTTAGTATGATGCCACTCACAAGTAGTGTTGTTCCGGTAACAGGCAACCAAACTTATGTACCAAAACCTTAAATGTTTCAGGTTTTAAATGAGATAACGATAACACATAAACAATAACAACATAAAACCAATTCTGAATGTTACCTCGGTTGAGCCATGTCTCGTATGACATATGTAAATTGATTCCCTTTCACAACATTACTTGGATTGTCTTCGTCTGGGCATAAACTACCCGAGGGACAAGGAACTCTTCGTAAAAAATCTTCTCCTTTATCGTTGCAATACATGTCATACGCTATGGTGCTAATTTTCTTGAACATTAGATTACATGCTTTCTCCTTATTAACGACAGATCGGTTACCATAATATTCTAGAAAATATCCTCTATCAAGAACAGCAAATGTCACTGGAGTAGTAACATTACTTTTAGCAGTTATATTTCCAAAAATATAACCAAGTGAATCGTTTCCATTGTGGATAACAGTTTTTTGAAAACCAAACTTCACTAAAAAATGAAAAAATTCACTCGTATTCCATGTCCCCGTTAAGTGAGTTGAACATACAGTTGTTACGTTCATAGATAATAAAGCTAAAATGCACCATGCATTGGTAACTTTCCCTACTGAGCACCACGTCTTACAATGCTTCATTGAAGCCATATTGCACTATTTCACAGACAGATACAAAAAATATAATTTTATGAAAGTGAAATCCTAATCAATGGTTTTGGTAACCTCTTCAAGTGGCATCCTTCCCAATTAAATGAAAAGCTAATACAACCGTATCCCTACCGACAGACATTTCACGCCAACCCTGTGTTCAGCTTGAATCTCTACATTCGTTAGTCGGCTGTTATTTGGAATCGACAGAAGACGCAAGGTTTGAAGGTTGTTATGTTGTGATGACACGGATGATCCGTACGTGCCTTATCTGTTGTTAGACTAGTGTCTGCTGTATTCCTCCTCTGTTGATATCTACTGCTTATTTTCTATTTTAGTGGTCAATTCACGTTTATCTCTTGACTTCAAAAGCTCTCGGTTTTATTTCGTTCTTGTGCTGGAGTATTCGATTCTAATTTAATGAATTGAGTTAACTTATTCTACTTTTTCGCAACTGATGTTATAAAATGAAAGAAAGTAAAGTTGTAGTTGATCAATGAATGTGGCTGCTCATGCCATTAGATTGTTATCAATGCCTGATGTTTATCTAGTTTCATTGATAGCGTTTTTATCTTGTTTGCGCTGGTGATAATTATGTACAATCAATTGTTGTGAACGTATCTCATAAGATTGAAATCGAGGCCCCGTAGTAATTATCTTTACCTTAAGTGGAGATGAAAGACAAACTTTTTTTTGGAGAATGATGAGAACCACGTTTCATCTAACATAGTACGACCAAAAGTTGGAGAAATGGAGCGCAACCGAAATATAGGTCATCGAGTATAATAACTAAGAGCCGTAAGAAATTTGGGAGATCGAAGATCGAATCCACCTTCGAAATGTTTGCAGATTTCTTCTCGTTGGGAATTAGATTCAGGCTTAAAGTAATATGAAAATAAGCCATATTAAGAGAAAGCAAATATCACATATTTTAAGTGTAATAGATTAGTGGTATATTTAATCAGACCATACTAATTTCTTTTTGATTCCGCTTGAATATATAAAAAACTTCATTATAGAAAATCCATTTATTCTATTAAATAGACCAAGAGTACAATTATTTACACTTAGTGACATGAATCAATTATGAAATACCAAGTTTTTAGCTCAATACTGGCTATGAAACATTCATTGTAGAATCATTGACATCATTATTAGAATTGGAAGAGTAGGAATTTAATGTTACATTTATTTTTCTGTTTTGAATAATGATGTTAATGTTTCGCGACACAGAGCATAGTGATTTTGAAATAAGATAGAAAATATCAAATGAGAGAGAAAGATAAATCCCAAGATACCCATTCAACTTTAGTATTCACTCAGAACATTCAAGTTTTTTGTGATGTCTTCTTTTCACCTTAATTCATTATATTTCTTATCGCTGATAATAAATTATACATAATTCATTAACATAACTCTCTTGGATTTCAAATGAAGGCACCATATATTCATCTTAATTTACAGTGAAAGAAACTTAAGAGATAAACTTATCTAGATTTTTAAACTAATATTCATGTAATAAAAGAATTCACATTTTGAAATAAGATAACATTGCAGTGTACTCCCCTGCATCTAATCTTAAATTATCTATGTGAATAAAAGGTTGTTACCTTTTAATATATAATCATTGGAATCCTATCTTCTACAAGTTAAGTATTTTTATGAAAACTCTGTAGTTATAAATATTTTTAAATTCTTCCAGAGAATAATAATAACTTTTCCTGTAGAAGCCAAGAATTTATGGTTAAAAACAATAACAGATAAGAGTGTTATAAAAATAAAACAGGTTCATTTCAGCCTTTCCAAAAAAAATTGATCTACCATTCCCAATCGAATTTCAATTATTACTTTTGCTAATGTATAGAAATTCCTAAGAACAGTAAAATTTACTTAATTCCATGTTAAGAAAGTGCAACATGAGCATGTATATAATATTGCACCTATGGAAAGAGGTTCTACAGACATAAAGCACAGTTATACACTTTATTAAAAGAAGAAATCTCAAACATTTTAAATGTTTGAATTGTTTCATTTCATCTAAAATTTTATTAGCAACATATTGTAAAATAATATTGATGGTATAACAAATATTATAAGCATACTTGATAATTTTAACTTGTAAAAGTATTTAGTTAAATGAAGGACTTTAAATCAATCATCATTTAAGTATAACTTTTCAATGAATTGATCATGATTATCAGAAGAGAGTACACTGTTATTTAACCAAGATCTTTCAGAGTGTCACATATTTATAATAAACTGTATAAATTCTTAAATTTTATGGGATGTCATATAATTTTTGTACAAGAATGAATGTTGAGTGATCGTTCTTTATGTGATATATGTATTTATGTATACTATTTAAAGATAAATTAATCATACTCAGCATTTCACTGATTCTAAAAATACTAGCTGTTTCTCTCATCACAGATTCTTTTTCATCATCATGTGTTAAAAACTCATTAAAACATGGTAAAAGAAAAACCTTAAAAAAAGACAATTGATATAAAAATAAATGTTGGGAAGATTTACATATACTCATAATGAAGTTTGTTTTATTTAGTAACTACTTAAAACATAAAATACTATTAGTATTTAAAGTTTAACAAAGTCACCTAATGAAAATTACTTTCCCAAGGCTAAAGATTTTTCTTATAAAAATCCATCTATTTCTGTCAACTTTAACATTCCTTCAACCTTTAACATCTCCATTTATATTACAATTGACGGAGAAAATATCAAAGTATGGGATAGTTAAGATTTTAAAATATACTTTAAATAAGTTAATGATATGCTTAACAGCCACATCCTTGATTTGAATGCTTTTTGCTAATCCTCTTGTTGGACTAAATCATATTCCAACCATTTGAAGGAAACAGTGTAAACACATAAATATTTAATTTCAACTTAAAAAACATCACCAATGTAGCCATAAGTTTGGAGGCTTGATAAGAATACATAAACTGCCCATAAAAATAGAAGAAAGATAGCACTGCCAATTTTAAATGGTCTTGGTCCTCCTAGTTCTGCATTGCCAAATGCTGAGACATTTCTCCTTAAAGCAAACAAGGCAACAGTTAGCAGTGCTGTTGATGTGTAAACTAATACACTGAAGCCCAGACTGCCCACTGGTACAAGAAACTCTGATCCCTAAATGAGAAATATATTTTAGTGTATTATTTTTCATCTATGCTAATAATATGCATGTATGAAATACAAGCATCATTAATTCTGGAAAGCTGTTCTGGGGTTGAATATAAATCCATTAAAATATAACTACAAGGATCTGTTTCAAATTATATTTCTGAGTTTCTATATCAATCAATGAAATCACTTGGATTAACTTAAAAATATAATTGTCTAGAAATTGATTTAAGATCAATCTACTCTAAATATCAAGTTTTTAAAATCAAGTAATGTATATTTCCCCTTTCAAGATTTTGGGAGTACATGGCAATAATTCAATGACTACCCATATTTTTCTTTCAAAATGCTAGATATAATTAAGTGATTACAGCTTTCCATCAGCTTAAAAATTAAGATAAGCTTAAATATTTCCAAATTTTCAAGATAAATACGATAAACTTATAATTTACTGATCTTAAATTAATGTCTAATTAACTGAGATGGTTTAAAAAAAAATGATTTAGAGTTATATTTACCTTTGCATAATGGTAGAGAGCAGCCATTAACCAAGGCAAGCCCAAGCCAAGGAAGACATTAACAGAATTACTGCCAGTGATGTTTCCAATTGCATTGTCAGCATATTTTTCTTGCACTGCTGCAGTTTTACTGGCAAAAGTATCTGGAAGTGATGTTCCCATAGCTACAAGAGTAATGGCTGAAATGAAAAATAAGGTGTAGTATTCATGGTATTTTCGAAAATAATTGTGCTTATGTATAATGAATTAGAGAAAATTAAATTTTCAAGATATCTTAAAGTCGATTTAAAATCTTAAACATGATTCTATATTTATGTGATAATTGATAGGTAAGTTTCTCTAAATTTCTTTCATTGAGTCAAAGCATCAATATCTGCGACAAACATTCATTATTAAATATTTTATTTAATGGAATGATTTTTAAATTTTTCCTTTCCATCACTCCATATCATATAATATTTGAATGCTATTAAAAATTAATTAAAAAGTGTTCGGGAGTGGATAAGCTATATTTTGCTGGTCATATCTCAGATTGTACAGTATATATCAAAGAATCTTAAGCGAAGTAAAACAAATCTTACTGCATTTATTCTGATTCGAACAAGTAAAGATTAAAAGTTAATGGATTAATGAAAATAATATTTCATTATATATTACTTTAGGAAAAACTTCATAAAATTTTGAAGAATTTTTGTGGAGAGAAACAGCATCAACAGATCATTATTAAATGGAATTGTAATTACAAACTTTATATGTTTTATTTATGTATTTTTAATCAAAAAGAATATTAAAAATTACCAGTAATACTATCCCTGAGTCCAACAATGCAGCCAAAAATAGCAGCAAGGTCACCTACAATGGCAGTGATGATTCCAATCATGAACAGAGATACAAAGAAACAAGGCCATCCACCGAGTAAACCAGGAGGAGGAACAGCTGAGAAAAGTACCTATAATATTAATTAATTATAATAATTAATTAAGCACATAATTCATTTTGAATGTATGCAATATAAAAATCATTTTTTCCTAATCCTAGTGTGGATGAATGGAAATTTTGTAACTTACTTTCCAGCCAAAGGTAAGGAAGTGCATTAGGTAATCACCCCATGATGCATTTTCTAGATCTCCTCCATTTACATTCATAGCATCCTTTATCTGACTAGCCCATGTATCTCTGTGTATCCTGATTGCTTCCATGTTTGCATTTGTTAAGACCATTAGACGTCCCATCACACTGTTGAAATCTAAGGTAAAATAAAAATTTTTAATTAAAATTAAATTTTATCATAACACACCATTAAGTGAAAATGAACTAAGTAAAAATACAATTTTAATTTAATCTAATCAACATAAATTATTGAATATCAAGACTTAAAACAATGGTTTAATTTTAATTATTAATAATATTTAAATATTAATTTTCTTCAGTAGATAAGGAAATTATTCCTTTCCAAAGTATTTTATTTTCATGAAACACCTATGCAAAAAAAACATGATGAATTTGTTACTGATCTATACAGATAGAACATTTTCCAATATTAAAATATAAGAAAATGAAGACAGCTATCATTTCAATTAACTTTTCCTCTCTTGAGGAAAACATTTCCTTTATTTCATAGAGATAATCAGGAAAGATTTATTATGTAAGAGACAGGCATTTAGACATAATGGGAATTTGTCTACTAAAAAAGGGCTTGAAATAGACTTTAATTTCTCATATTGTAAAATTGGTCTTTAAAAACTTACTGAAAAATAACTAAATTTTCAAAAATTCCACAATTACAAACCTTCATCATTGGTTATTGTCACAGCCATTCTATTAATGTGACCAAGCTTTGCTCCTCCAGTTGGCTCAAATAATTCTATTTCAAAACATTCATCTTTTTCAGCTTCCATATCATTAATGATTGGTATTTCAATTATTCGTGAAACCTGATTTAAAAAAAATAAAATTCATAATTTATGGCAATCAATGAGAACATTGCTTAAATAATCCTTAAAAAAGATTAAACAAATTGCTATATGCCATTATGTAAATAATTGAAATAAATTTAATTGAAGTGGATAAAATACTACTGATTTACTCCTTCATAATTTGATTACTTCATTTAACTGTATTAACTTCATAACTGCTTTATTATAGGATCATTGAGAATAAATCTCAGAATAGTTATTTTATATTGATACACTTACTTCAGTATGTTTGAAGACTAGGACACCAGATCCTCCCTTATAATCTTTGCCACTAACAGCAGACTTATCAATTGTCCGCCAACGTACAGACACTTCTCCATCAGCACCATCTTTCCTAACAACAGTTATTTGAGCAGTTCCAACAGTTTCCTTAACTAGTAGACCCCTTTTTGGAAATGACAGAGTTCCAGGCTCTATGAAAAGAATAATGTTTCATAACATTTCAATCATAGAGTTACTATTGACTAAACCACTACTATTAGAAATAAAGGACAGAATAAAGCTCAAGTATCTTGTTGGTAATTAAAATCTTAATACTGACATTGTAACTATTTTAGTAATCTTGATTCTTTCATTTGTTATTTAAACATTTTAAAACAATTATATTTTACAAAATAGAAATAGAGGGATAGATTGTTTATATGAATATTACTGAATTCACTCTTTTATGAGTCAGAAATTACAGTAAAAACAACAAATAAGAGAAAATTAAAACCTAGGAAAAGCTGCTTTCACCTTACCATCATCATTGAGAATAGTTATTTCCATTATGGAAATCCTTCCTAGTTGAGCTTTTTCTTCTCTCTCTTCTAAATTTTTCAGTGAGGTAGAATCATCTATATCATTATCATCAATCAAAGTGAGCTTCAAGAAGAATTCTTCATCTGGCTCCCATTGGTTATCATTCACAATTTCGACCTTAATCTGGAAATTGGAAATTTTGCTTATTGGTCACAATTTCATAAAATAACATAGAATGTACAAAAAATCAACTGAAAAATTAAATACCTCTTTTTCTGTCTCATTCGGCTCAAAAATGATAACCTCATTTATGGGAACATAATCTTCATTTTCCTGAGCAGTTCCATCTATTGTCTCGACCCTAAAAATGTATTTCATTTGAATAAATAAGAATAAAGAATAAATTGAAATAAGACCTGATACAAAAAAGGACATTAAATGACAAATGTACACAAAAAAGTCTCAATAGATTACATACCTGACTTTGACTGTAGGTTCCAAATCTCCACGGCGTGTTATTGTCACATTAAATGTACCCACATTCTCTGGCACAGCAACTGTTGCAGCTCTAAATTCGATAACAGCTTTTCTAAGTTCATCTGGTTCCAATAACTTGCCAATATTTGGGGCATTTGGGTGCTCATTTATTGTGTCATATACCTACATTTGAGAAAAGGAAAAGTTGAATCTACGCAAAGGTGAACATTGATGCACAAGCTAAGAAATAATCTACAAGAAAAGGTAGCAAGCATAGGTGAAAGGGTACTAGAGAATATGGAACTGTTACAAAAATCATTTGAAAGTATGTGATGTGCCTATTTATCTAATTTCTCACTTGAAGTTTACATATTCCTTCCAATGGTTGCTGTTGTAAAACAGTTGAAAATAAAGTGTGAAATAAGACCTAATACAAAATGAAACTATAACAATAACCTTCCTGTGTTAACTTGATCATCAGTCAATGTAACTCTGGAAAGAGATATTATTCTATCGAAAAGCATCTGAAAATACTGGCCAATATTACTGTGCGGTACAGTGACTTTATTCACATCACAAAGCATTTATCATTATTACAATTTCACATGTCTGCAACTAATAATGTGATGTGACTAATAACCAGCTACATAATACCACAAATGAAAGCTCTTTTTTGATAGTGAACACAAAATGCTTTACATAAATTAGTGACCCTTGAAGTATTGCTGAGTTTAATTGCAACAAAAACCCCATTATATGATAACTTGAGACTTTTGCTTAAATTACTTATGATTATAAGTTCAAACTAAAGTGCAAATTAAAAAAAATTATTCTTGCTTAACACTAAGATATAAGGTGATCATATAACTCAATAATAAAATTCATTCCATACCATTCACACTTATATTTATGTGATCTGATTTGAACTAGTAATCGAAACTGTAAATTACAACTCCAAAGGTCTTGATGGAGCAATAAAAACAATACACACAAAATAATATTGAAGGCAAACATTTGATGAAAAGCAAACATTCAAGGGTTATTCAATCATCACATTCCCTTGAATAAAACCATAAATGCTTATTTTTAAACCTGAGGATTCACATAAAAAAATTTCTTTGGTTATCCATAATTTCTCTTATAAATAATAGCTTTAAAAACAGCAGTTGATGCTTTAAACAAAATGTGATTCATAGAGGTATAATAGCTTAACCATTTATCAACTGAGGATTTAATTTAATTTCTTTTAGAAATCCTATGAAATTCATTCTTCCCATACGCCATTATTCAGAAAGATAATTTAAGCTACATCTCATACAAAATTCATCAAGCATTATTAATTAAATTAAATCAGACAATATCCAAATAGAACACTGAAATGAGCATTCTAAATAGGATGATCAGCACGATAATTCTTAGACTAAATTCAAGGCAAAAGTGAGAAATTAAAATCTCTTCAGTCAAAGTTTAAAATTATGATACAATTAATCTGAATATATAATCAGACCACTTAATTCAGTTTAACCATTTACTCAAAGCCAGTGAAGGAATATATATGTTTATATGAATAAATAGTTTCAAGTGAGATAAAATAAGAAGATAAGGAAGTATCATTAGAAAATGAAATAATGACAATGAGGAAGAAATAACTAAAGTTGAAAAAATATGAATTCTGGAGGAAATAGAAAGTGAATTTTAGGAATGATAAATAATGATTCTTGAGGCTGATGAAAGAATATGTGCAATCATGCCATATCAAAAAACAAGAAAAAGTCTTATTTGTAATATCCTGAAGAAGCATTAATTAAAAAACTTCTAAAATTAATTTTAATACTTAAAAATTTACGGAGTTATTCTTTATAATTATTTAAATTCCAGTAATATTATAATACCACATAATGTATTGGATTGGAAATAAATCATAAATTGACAAGGTTATGATGCAGTTTCCTTACAAAGCATTTAATATACTGTAATCAACTTTTAATTTTTATTTTTTGAATACCAATACTAACATAAAAATCTACAGATTGTATCATAATTATAGCATATAATGTAGCTCAGCTATACCGATCAACTGTGTTAGCTCTGAAATTTAAAATGAAAATTTAAATCAAAAGTTCTAGTATTTATTATATTCTAAGTTTTCAAGCCTGTATTTTAACAACTAAACTGTAAATAATGCATTGATTTTGTATTTGTAAAGCAAAGACCAACAAAAGGCAAAGAAATAGGTCTCCTAAATAAATCAAGGATATTCTTTTAACTTTTGTAAAATCCTGATATTTTGACATAAACTTACGGTCATTGCTCCACACCTTCTCATGAAAATCTCTACTTATTATTTTATCTCTGCTTAAGTTTTATTTACTTTATTTTATTTGCATGAATAAGAGCTTTATAATGTATATTATTATCTGATCGAATAATTAAACATGTTAAAAAATGCTGAAGCACTGATTTACTTTTATCAATCAAAGATCAAAATTTGTCTTTTATTACTCAAACATCCATTGCTTTACATATTTGTCTAAACTAATTTTTACAGCACATCTTGTACAAATGCAAGAATCAAGTATTGGCACATATTATTTCCTTTACCATGCATTCTCAATTAAGCCTTTGTTATAATAGTTACATGAATAGTGAAATATAAGAATACATTCAAACAACATGCAGTAATATTGCTAAAGAGGCTAAAAATGAAGCTGTTATGCATGAGTTCAGCTCAATTTTACAGCCTAGCTTAAATGATTTTATCACATACAAAATATCAGAAATAGCAAATGTTTGGTCCATGGTAGAATTAATGGGGAGAAGTATAGGGACTCAAATGAAAGAGAGAATGAAAATGGTGAAAGAGAAAAAAAAACTAGTTTAAAACTGGAATAAAAACTGATGAAACATTTAAAATACTAATTCTCTACTATTCAGGCTAAACTACTGTACACTAACTAAATAGAAACTCTGTCCTTCCTTACTGTTTCTAATGGCTTGTGTACCAACTGTAAGTGATAAAATTTTTGTCATCAGTGAATTTACATCAATTACATATTGTAGTAATGCAACAATAAAGAAAATAGGCATGTGATCATCTAGTAGAATTGTTATGTATGTACCATGACATGATGTATCCATTAGAAAATAATTCCATTATATATAACCTATGACGTTGAAGTTTGACTGGATTAATTGACAAAAATTGTGGGGATGACATTAATTATCTACTCCAAAATACCAATTTTAATTATATTTCACACTATAATGAATGTGAAGAAACGTTTATGTAAAATTATCTTACAAAACTAACAACAAAGTAACTCTACTATTCTATAACTCTTACATTCATATTTACTATTATTTCAGTTAGATTTATGAATCAATGAAATACTTTAACAGTAGGAATTAGAAAACAGGTTTTAAACATTTGAAAAGAAATTTTAGAGTAAAACATACCTTATAAGTTTTTATATTTTCATAAAAGAAAACCTTATATAGTGTTTTCTTTGATTAAATATTCTAGAAAAAAACAAATTGTTTGAATAACCAAGGTTAGATAATAATATTGTTACACATCACTTTTATAGCACAGTGCATCAAAGTATTTTTTATTTTAGGAACCAAATGAAGAGCTTTCAGAATGAGATATTAATTAATAAAAAATCGGCAGTTTTTAATCCAACATCAATTTCGATTGTTGGTAAAAGACATAAATATTTACAAGAAGTTCATGTTCATGAAGTTTATAATAATAATATAATAAATCAGAAAAATTAGCAAGTAGTTAGCCACTAAGCCATAGGCATACTTACATATCAGAGTAGAAAGGATGAAAGATATAATGATACAGCAACTTGTTTACAAGCAGATTATGTGGACTAAGGAATTTAATGAAATGATTTTAATTCATAATTATTCAAAAGTAAAGACCTAAATATTTGATGCTTCAAGAAAAGTTGGTGTCTTACTAAGAAAGACTCATTCTGATTATCAAAATATGATTGTAGGTACTCAATGAAATAAAGTTATGAACCAATGAAAAGACAAGAGAATATAAAAGAGCTTACCTCTTGAAGTTTTACACTAAGCTTAGGTTGTGTTTTTCGACCACCTGTGAAACTACGAACTGCTCCTATCCTATACCACATACGAGAATGGGGTTGTGAATCAACGAGCCTAAAAAATAAGTTTAGGTATTAAAATAAAACAATGCCAGATGGTCCTCATTTAACTTTTAAAGGTTGTCTTTGTGAGAATGGGAATTTAGCTAGGAGTGGGAAGGTAAATTATGCAAAGCCATTAATTCTGAAATACAATATTTACCATAAATCAACTGTAATTAAATATAAAAAAATTTACTGCTTATTTCATGAAAATGATAGAAATAATTAAACAAGGAAATGTAGAAGAAATAATGTTTCATAGAATGTATTTGCAAATATTAGAATTCAGTAAATATCTTTAATGGTGGGTTTATAATACAAGATTCATAAGGTAAACTGTCATAATTAGTCTTTTCCTATCCTTACAAAACACATAAATAACATGAGTAATACAATAATCTATGTATACATAATTGACAATCTGAATTATTTCATGACAAAGAAATCTTTATTACAATAAAGATTGTGATGGAAGGTGAATATGGAGTATTACTATCAAAAATATTTTTAATACAACGAGTATGAGATAGATCATATCATGAAGAGTAAATGAATACACTACTTCATGAAAATTATTGAATAATTTGAAATAAAAATGTAAAGTATGTTTCTTTACCTTGAGGCTGCTAACAATGCTGCATCTTCATCTGAAAGTCCTGGATATTTCTTTACCTCCTTCACAAAAGCTACTAATCCATCCTTATCAAGATGTCCATTCCTAAAGAATGTCTTGCCGCTTAACATTCTTTCTCCTATCACATGAAATATAAAATATGAATAAATAAATAATGGGATTCCTAAACTATAACAAATTTAGATAACTAAAGAGAGGGGTCAAAAGTGCTCAATAATAATTTTCTGAGTAAAATATTCATATTTCATCACTTCATTTAAAATAGAGACATATGTTTCACTCAAAAAAGTCATTAGTTTTTATCGATTCTCTGGTTCAATATATTATATTATTAAGCACATACACCCCAGTATAACTATATATCATCCTTTATAGAATAAAATATTTTTCATGAATAAATAATACAATAATAATTATTAAGACTGATTTAGTTTTAAGTACTGCTTAGAGAGTGATTTGATTTTAATATTACCACCTTCAGATGTGACATTCAAGTTTCCAGCACCAAGTTCCAGCTGTTTCTTTCCACCAAATCGAAGAGCAGCAGCTCTACCACAGTTCCATGGTTGATCTGCCATATATGCAATGATAACCAAAACTGGGAAGAATATAAGAGTAAGGGCTGCTTCCCAAATTTCAACCACATTTGGAGTTACTAGTACTAAGATGACAAGGAGCCATGCATAGGCAAACAGGCTGAATACTGTTGTGACCACAAACACCTAAGAAAAGAAAATAAAATTTCAGTTTAACATAAAAAGATCATTCTATTTCTGTTGTTAACGAAATATAAATACATGTTTCTTTCAAGCAGAAAATAATACATATAAAAATGTTACGGACAATATGAGGAAGGTTACCATCACGGAAAATATCCTAAATGGATATAATTAATCATGAAAATTTTGCAACAAAGTTCAGAGAAGATAAGTGATTTAATTGTGTAACATTCCATTTCAGTCGTTTATAATAACTAAATTTATACTGAAAATTATTAAAACAATTTGTTATAAATTTACAACTTGTTGGTGCCTATACACAGCATTATTTCATAAATTCCAAGGTAAATATCTTAAATATTCCGGAAAGGAACTTTTAATAAATCATGTATGCAAGTATAAGACTAAAGTGATATTAAAATAGATACGTGGTTAAAACAACTAAATGAAAAATTAGGGACCGAGGCTATTTCATATTCCCTTAATGATTTCTTGTAAAAATACGATTAAGCTAAAATTGGCTTAGTTAAACATGATATATATTATAGATAGAATGAAATGTATTTTTTTTTGGAGGGAGAGAGATATTGAGTGAAAATATAATAAGAGGTACGTAAATGGAAATCTACATGCCTACGCACTCACTCATTACTGTGCCAAAGCCTTGGAGAGATGGTAATTTAGGTAAAAAGAATTATTTTGTTCAGAGGAAAAATAGTTTTGAAATCCTATACATCTTCAGTCATACCCGACAAAGAGAATTAGACACTCCTCATTGCATTGATAAATTTAAAATAATCAAACCGACTTGATCCTAGCAAATAAAAAATCAGATATTTAACCAAGCGAAGAAGAGAATAAATTACTAATCGGAAAAACTTGTCTTAAATTTGAATTTAATTCTATAAAAGCTCTTATGTTATAAATATAGGAATATTTTACAATGTGGCGTTAATAGTTTAAATACGGAAATCTCTCGTCGGCTTTTCTTGTCCAATTTTCCTTGAAATATTTCCACCGGTTCCATCAAAAGGTTAAAGAGAATGATACAGTTATTCGTAGCAAAAAGCATTATAAGATATTAAAAATGTTAAGGATTTAAAGAATAGCGTTTTTAAGGGGAAACTATAATGGTTTCAATTTGGAACGTCATTCCGCTTCAAAGATGTGAGTAATCATGGAGAATGAAGGAAACTTTACATGAGATAGGTGTGACAAGATCTTTAGCCAAATTATGTGGCATTCGCTAGGTTCATCCTGAAGTGTATATAATAATAGTTTAGACAACCTCTTCTAGAACTTGCTATATTTGTACAGATGGATGCATTCATAAATTCTTTATTGAAATAATATCTCGTTATTAAATTTATTTAAGAATAAAAATGCATGTCAAATCCAAGAGGTAAGAAATAAAGATTTAACTAAAATCTCATATTGCTGGATAGTAATTTTACAAAAAGTATTTGTTCAAATATATCAAATTCATGAAAAATATCATCCGTAAGCTCCGATAATTATGTTCCAGTAAAGGAAAGGAAATAAATAGATCAAATATCATAGTATTTTATTCATGACACTTCCTTTTTTGTGCAATCATGTATTACGAATTAAAATTTTAAAATATGCATTAAATAAATTTTGGATGAAATAAGAAGAATTAAAATCAAAGTAATCCTCGATAACTCAATTATATTGATACAACAACAAAACATCTTTTTAGAATCGATTACAGCTGAAATATTTAAAGTAGTTATTTCTCACATTAGTGTACTTATGTTGGAAGAATTCTTCGAATAAAATATTAATCTTAAATTAATTATTGTTACAATGGAAGTTATGGAAGTAATGTTAAAATAAAAATAATCAAAACAGAAAAAACTTGGAAATCAATAAAAATAACAACAATTGTTTGTATACTTTGAGACATCAAATCGATCTAAATTATACATGAAAAACCGGTCAAAGAGCAGAAGTAAAACCTCTGCAAGAAGAGAAAGAGTAGGCGGTGCTGAAGGCGGAGGATGTGGGAGTGGTCGGATAAACTGCCTGAACCCACGTTGAGAAGAATGCCAAACAGCAAAGGCGAGTAAATATGAAAAATAAAATCAGAAAGCTATTAATACTCAACTCAAGGGTCTCTCAGTTCATAACAAACTTGTATTTTAGTGCATCGTCGCAGCATTGTGCCAACAAAAAAGTCTTTACATTGTAATTAAAAAAGAAATATTTTTCAAAAATCGAACTAGAAGATAATTACCATCTCATTTTCGTACAATATTTAGAAGCAGAATTTTAACGGGATGCTTCATTTATCATTCATTTATCCATTTATTCTTTTTATTCCCGGATAGAAAATTTTCTAAGCTTCCAGCAAATAATTCCAGCATTTTCTTTGTGAAGCAATTTTAATTTAAATCTAATAATTAAAAATAAATTTTCATATCTTTTCCAAATTTATCTTTATCATTTACAGATTTATATAATAACGGGCAATGCATGTATTAAATGTAATGTATCAGAGATCAACGTGGGAGATTTACCCAAAATTATACTACTTTAAGGTGTTTTCTAAATTTACAATTTGGTCTCAAGTCATTCGAAGTGTGGAATAATAATGTTTGCATTATGCATGTATTTCATTTCATTACATTCCACGCTGCATTAAGCTGTTATTAAATGAATATCGACGCAATCGGTAGTATTGATGCGAAACTTTTATTCGATAGCTTTCTTCTATCAAATACTAGGGGTTTTCAATATTAAGCAATGGATAAGATGAGAAACTTTTAGTAACAGAGAGATTAAAAGCAAGTTCTTCAGTACAGAGATCGATTGGAAAATGTTTTCAATTCAAGAGAATCACTCCACGTAATAGATAAATAACAGGAAATGCATTTGCCTCCAGGAAGTGAATGAGCGAAGCCCAAGGAAAGGGGAATGAAATTTGAGCAGCAATGTTTCACGACATGTTACGAAGAGGTTTCATGGCGAGTGTGCCACTTCCTATCTAACCCAGAGACATTTCATTCTCCAGTAATAACGACAAAGCAGGTTGATTCGACACACGTCCTCAAGGGAATTATTTATCTTCCATCGACTTTTTATCCGAGATATGACTTCAGTACTGTTGCCAAGAAGTGTTTTAGCAATGAGAAAACATCAAACAACATAATCTACGATGTGGTCTTCTTTGAAATGTACATAGAGGTATATTATAAATATGAAAGTTTGTCTCAAACATAAGAGAAGTTATTACATAAAAGTTCAAAACAATTCTAGGATTTTCATAATCTTGAATTTTCTCTATAACTCTGGGGGTGTATACTTATTTTATGGTTGAAAGGTTGGGGCATCATCACCTTGAAAACAAGCTTCATTTTAATATTTACAGAATAGGATAAAGTAGAAGTTCTTCACTGTGTTTTGGAGAATTTGAAATTAAATACATCTTGAATCCTAAAGGTAAATATCATGACAATTTATTCAAAGAAGTAGTTAATGTTATTTATATGCGATGTATATTTTACATAGCTCTTTACTAATTTAGAGAAAAACATATGAGAGTATATATATTTTTTTTAAAGGTATAAATGTCTGAAATTTTGTTTAGAAAAAGTTACATTGAAATATCATTGAATTATTTCATATGTTCCGAAGTAAGAAATTGGAAAATATACCAAGAGGTCAGACTTTGGTCAACTTATGTTACGTGGAACAGAATTCAGTTTACTGAAGTCTACAATTAGTACCACTGAAGATCTTGGGTGAGAGAAGTTCAACAAACTGTTTTCTCTCGTTAATAGTTAGCGATTAACATTGCGGTGGAAACTCGAGCTAACTTCACATTTAATGGATCCTAACACATTCAAGAAGGGACATTCTATTTGATAGTTTATTATAAAATCACATGTGAACAAATGAGTTTTATGCAATTTTGATCTTTCAGAGGAAAGTTTTCCCACAACCTTCAGCTTATTTATGATAAAAGAATTTACTTTTAGGGAAAATTAGAATCGCTTTGTTAAATTTAGAAGTAATCTCTGAAATAATGTAATGACAAAAGTAATAAAGGAATTTTATCCTCAATCTTTACTTTAAAATTTAAAATCGCGAAAGTTAGATAAACCACAGCACAGTTTCTATGCAATCAGATAGTTCTTATTGATTAGGTTTTCGTTCAGTGAATAGAGTTAAAATAGACATAATTAACTTTCAATTTATAGTAGTGTATATGTATAATTAAAAATTTAAATATTTGTAAGAGATAAAATAATTGTAAGAGATTTTGCAATTGGAACTAACAGCGTTAAAAATAGCTTCTTCAATTCCTAGGAAGGAATCAAATAAATGGAATCGCGTCTGCTTTTGATGAATCTTTAGCGTCCTAAGTGATAAGGCGCTCAGAAGTTGTCCATATTCATGAAGATCCCATCTGCATATACCGGATGTGGTCCCTTAGTTCACTTACACCCACAGCGTCCATTTCATGTGACCCGCTTTCACCCGATAAGAAAAAGTGTCTCTCGGTTTGAAATGTCAGTTTCCGTGTGGTAAAAATATCAGAAATCTATCCTCTATTTCCTCAAATGGAAACTGACGTTTACTGCTCGATTGGTATAAGAAACTGATGACAGCTATACTAATGAAAATTACAATTTAATTTCGAGATGAAGAAAAAGCAATTTAAATTTTATATTATCACTCAAATAAATTATTCCAATTTCATTTGCTAAGGCTCTATTTTCATTTCGAATGCGTAATGAACTTATTTACAGCACCTTAGTAACAACGATAATCTCCAAATAAAGGATTTTTTAAAAGTGATCATAAGAAAAAAATCGATCAAATTCAAAAGACAGTAAGACTTATTATAATAAATTTATACTTCACTCGGTTCAAAAAGTTACTTTTTGAGACAATGAAAGTGAAGGCTAAAGTATATCATCTCGTAAAGGAGTTAATGAGAAGAAATAGATAATATCGATTATAGAAATTTAATAAAAGACAATCTATCGTGTTATACAAATTCAAACTCTAAATTTAAATTGAAATTATTAAATCTAAGTACGAGATGATATAGAATCAGTGATTGTGACGAACTGAAAAAAAACTTCGTAAATAACCAAAATGTATCCTAAATGCGATATATCTAACGTCCTTAATTTCATTACTCATCGTCTGTGACAACGATCAAAATTCAATTACGGAAGCAGTAAAAGAAAAAATAAGGAGATCGTGATAGAGTAACTATCAAAAGTTAAAGCAATCAATACACTTATTTCAATAAATTTCTTTTAAATATAACAATTATTGTTTATGAAAATAACAAAAAATCTGTTAGTTGAAAATTATAGCCTATTGGAAATAGAAACGCTTGCATGAAGTTGGCGGTTTGAGTAGGTGTAGGGCCATTTAAGTAGCAGATTCTTGGAGCGTCTTCTACGCACGCTGCGAATTCCCGGAGATACAAGATGACGATCTTTGATTGGCCTCACTTCGAAGGGTGACTAAACCACTTGTAGCAGCATCTCGAACGCATGCCTTTTTCAGTCGTGTTTCAAGTTACTTGGCAAGACTTCAACTAGGCCTCAACCCACCCAAAGGATATTAGAAAACAAGTACCAGCACTTAAAATAAACCGTGCGTTCCGTTTCTGTACAACTCACTCGTCTGCGGAAACTAGTGCAATGCCAAGGTCAGACCTTGATACAAAAATAAATTATATCACTTTATCTTCGAATGTGAATGAAGAGGTCAATGGAACGAGAGTTACAAAATGGCAAATGAAGGAAAACATTTTGTTCAAAGGAAGGTTTAAGTGGTGCTGTAACACTTGGTAATCTTTCTTATGATCGTATCACATCGAGATTCGAGGATCTCATAGTAAGTGACATAAACTGTTAGGATTTATTACACCGGCTCAGATAATAACTCAAGAACACAATACTCAAAATTAAATAAATTAAAAACCAAACAAAATCACATAAACACACTTTCCTTAACCCTTCAATTCAATAATGACCGCGATTCAAATGGAAAATTTTGTTTTTTAATAATGTTTTAATAACATTTTTGTTGGTTAATTTGATAAATTCACGAACGAAAGATAGTCTTGATATAGTGGGAATCCTCTTTAACAAATGAAAAGCGAATAAAGTAAGGAAAGCTAGATTCTAAAAAATTGCATTTAAATCGCATAAGATTGTTTAGCAAATTTTTTGCAGTTCATGAATGCTGAATTCCAAAAATATAATTATAAATGATGCAAAATTTCGTCTCTGGATGCCCTGGGGAACAAGTGCCCCCCCCCCCCCTAAATTACGAATTTATAATCTATCGAGTTCATAAAACAAAGAACTGCGAATATTTTTTCTGTAATCTCGATTACAAAAAGCCTAAGTTTTAGTTGGAAATGAAAAATAATAAGAGAGATTAATAAAATGAAAAGAAAAAAATGGGATTACTTGAAGAAAGGATATCTGGTTTATGGGAGAAAGATTATAAGCAATAGATTTTCACATAAAAAATCAACCGTTTAAATATTTGTATAACACTGGATTTGGTTAGTCAAAAATGTTTACAATATCATAAATTCCGTTTGTATCCATTATTAAAGTTTGGCGAGATTTATACCGAAATATTCCATTTCAAGAAGAAACAGTTCTCTCTCAATATTATTTGCAGATCAATGAAGTTGGGGAAAAGTGTGTATTTCGCAAATAGAAACACAGTGACGCTGGTTTACAGAAAATTGCTAATATTAAATTGTTCTAGGAACACGAGTAATAATAAAGAAGCACAAAAGAACGTCGAACATCTTAAAAGAGCGCGTTAGTACAGCAAATAATACTAGTTGATTATTGTTTGAAAGCAGTTTTATGTATTACAAGAAGAAAGCGTAACAAAGACGTCTCACAGAGGAAGAGAAACTGCAATTGATGCAGGTGTGACAAGGGTGTTCCATCAAACAGAGAGGTCGACAACCTTTGAGAGCGAAAGTTTTTACCGAAACGACATCCATTCGCCCTTTTGAAAAGAAGATTGTGCGTATTATTGCACCGTTCTTCTGTACTCTCCCAGTTGGAGAGTTTCAAAATCATACGAAACATATGAAGATACCTCCATCACGCTAAGTTTAAAAAATCACTCCGAGTAAAAGTTTCAATAAATATTTTACATTATTTTGTACCTAAACAATGTATCCTAACACTTAAACTTAATCTAAATAGGAAGACTTAATGATATTAAATATGAAATTCAATTCAAAAGTTTCTTCATAAAATAAATACAACTTTATCTAGTATTCTATAAACTATAAGAAAAGATTATTAGGGGTTCAAATAGGATCGAAAGGTTCTTTAAAACAATATTTAATATTATCGATCATTTTTTAAAATGTTCATATGATTTATGGCCTGAAACAAAATAATATTATTTTGTTATTAAATATTTATTATTGAATATTAAAAAATGAAATAATATTCACGAATTAATTAGCATACATTACGAATGAGAAACGGACAACTCCAGTAACTACGGAAATAGAATAGTCTTTCGCTTCGAAACTTAATCGTACAATAAAAACTAAATTAACTAAATTTTTTCACTTTAATTTTACTTTAAAAGATAACAGATAAGAATCTAAAATATTAAGCAAATAAATTTCTTGTAATTTTTTTTCGGAAATTACATTTTATAATTACATTCACCGGACGAAACTATCCAATTTGATCCCAATCCCAATTAAGGCGATATAAAAGACGTTTTGTAACGAGAGATTTTAAAAAATCCTCCCAGGAATTAAATTTGATTTGGTTTGATTGAGACGAAGCTTCCGGACTCCATCTGCAATCAAATCTGAAATTCATAGTCGATTTTGAGGAAAAAAGAAATTATTCAGGAAACGATAATGAAAAAGAGGTTATAAATGTCTCTCTCCGTTTATTGCGTAATAAACTTCGAAAAGGATATATCCTTTGATTCATTTCAAAGCTCAAATATTATGTAATGCCATCAAAAACAGCGACAGTGGCTAAAATTACTTTTTACAAGGCAATTAAAATTAAGTATATACATAGGTATTGGAAGCATTTAGTGATAAACAACTAAGACTGGTGTCCAACGGGCGGTATTAAACTGGAAAGAGAACCAATCAATTTTTAGTTGCTCAGAAATAGTGAGGTGAAGTAATTAAAGTTAAAATAAGGCGGTGAACTTTCCAGATTATCAGCATCATTGGCCATTCTATTATATCATTCTACTTAACGTACATGCCGATATCACTTCTCTACAACTTTTTTCCATATTCGTTGATGTTTTTATTCTTCCCTTGGAACATTTTCTTTCACTTTGCCTTCGAGTATATTTATTATAAAGCACAATTCATCGAGCACATTATTAAGCACCGAATAAATGATTGTAAGGTATTTTGGTAAATAAATTTTTTTATAAACTTTTAACATTACCCTATCGAGCATTAGATAAAATTTTTTGTAAACGTGATACTAATTGAAAGTTTTGTATCGAATCATTTGAATCGACAATAAAGCATTTTTAATACAGTTTTAAGTTTATATAGATTTCGTTCTAATACTAGTATCTTGTTTTAGGTAGAACTGAATAACTGAAATAATGCAACTGATGGCACAAGAAATTCCACTTCATGATTCAAATTAACCTTCCACGTTTTTAAATAATGCATCAATAATGTAAATAAGAAAGTCAAATTTACAGCAAGAGTTTTAGCTATATAATCGCCTTAGCGGAAATTAGAGAGTTGGTGATAATTTTACTGTTCCGAAAATTGAGTCGATAAAATTTGCTTCCCAGTCTCTCTTTTCAAGTTCGTGCTTCTGTCTTCGTGCAAAAAATCTGGGTTGAGCGTCAATCCACCGCATCAAACGGGAGTTTCAGAGTATCGTCAAGCGTACTTTTGAGAATTTAGAAACTGGAACGAAACTAAAGTAACGCGGAAGTTCCGATTCTTTCCGAGTGATGTTTTCAGTCGCGAGTTCTGTTGCGAACATTAACCTTTTTTCAAGATTGTGGAAAACTGACATGGTTAGGTGTTATATCGAGCATAATTGGGCCCAATAATGAATTATTTAATTATACTGTTCAGAATTTAATCTTCACATCGGACTATCGTCATCAGTTCTCCATGAAAGATAATATAAACCTTTCATCAAATTGTAAGCTGATTTTACAATCCTCAATAATCATTACAAGCATGAGAATTTGAAAACTTAAGGGAAGCAATCTCTAACTCGAAAGTGAAGGACAGTAACTTCGCTAATGAACAATGAAAATCCTAAATATTAGTGATCAACAGGGATTACATTTGATTCATGCGCAGATGTCAAATAATATTTGCAGTAAAATCATTCTCTCCGTCTTCACCTAAGTATACGGGAATTCGTGAGGTGCAACTGTAAAGTTTCGATCATTATCTTAAATTTTACCGTAAGAATGATTCACACGATTACGTTACGTTACGGGACGTTAATGAATTTAAACCTTTTAATACGCCTGCGATTCGATGATTGACTTAAATATCGGAGGAGATTTAAACGACGTATTTAACTTATTTATGGAGAATTTTTATGAAGTAACGAAACAGTAAAGATAATTACCAAAACTGTGCAAGGTACTCGAAAATAATATAAATTGAATGTTGATTCAAGAATTGGTCACACTCCTGTTCAATTCTCCTCCAAAAAAAATAGCTAAATATTTCATACCAACTACCGAATTCATCAACTTCTTCCGAATACCACCTTAATTAATACCCTTTAATAATTCCAAATAAAATCTCATTCCATGAAGCATCTAGGTATTTGAAATCTATCACCTAAATCTATTCTAAACATTTACGTTAGATAAATTACTACTTCCGTCGATAGCGAAATCCACCACATTTCTCAGCGACACAAATCAATACAGTAAATCTGTTATTCTATTCTTTATCCTCAGTCTAAAGCTCTTTTTGCGAATGTGAAATTGGTACACTCAGGATTGCAAATTGAATATTGAAGGTATAAGGGACAGATTTGAGGGGTTTACTCTTCGGTGCGGTGCACGCTAGTCCAGGATTAATCCTGGAATCACTTGCGTCCGTGAACCCTCTATACATTTGGATAGCGATGCAAAAAAAGAATCAATGATTCAAATTAGGGAGGAAGTATTAGAGGCACGGATATTGGATGGTTATTGGGAGTTGGTGAGAAGAGAGCGGAAGACTTGATGAAAGGGTAAAAATGGAAAATGAATTGGAGGAAAGGTTTCCTTCGATTTACCGCATATTTGGGTTTCGCGCGCTTTGGACCGTAAACCAATTCTCAGCGATTTTTTTGGATCGATATTAATTCAACTTCGGAAATTTTATTTTTTAGCTAATCTTCACGAACATTCTGAAAGTAATGTAAATTTTAATTGCATGAATTCGATAACAAGGATATGGTTTTATGGATAACTAATAGTATAAACATTTTTGAATTTTAATTTTCGCAGGCATTTATTTCCAGTAAGAGCATTTAGTAATTCTTTATCCTTATGTACAAATCAAGAATTGAAGTAAATTCTTTTTAAATTTGATAATTCTTGGATTTTACTGTGATTAAAATTCAGAATTGTACTTAAACATACAGTAAAATTATAACACGGAAAACCATTATTCTTTAACAGCATTTATGGAAGTGCAGAGTAACGATATGACTGGGTTTCGAACCCAGCTCATTTCACCTTTTCGGTGTTGTGGTTAGTATACTGAAAAGTTGGAGACCTAGGTCCGAGACCTAGTCGTGCAGATATTTTTCACGTCTTTTTAAATCGATGTTCTAGTTGCACGCGCATATTTTCTTAATTCTCCTTTCCTTCAGTAAAAGAAGATTCAATTAATATCCTTCACCAGATTAAATATTTGCTATCAGACAAATATCTAATATATAACTGTTTCAAAAGATACGATTTTTCACTCAAATATTTTTCCGTAGGTTATATCCTAATGAAAATATATAAAAATTACTTTCGATTAACTTATCTCTTCAGAATGGAATGCTATACCTTGAACCCCGAGGCGATAGAAGTGAAACTCTTACTCAATGTTACGAGGCCTGAGTCCGAATCCGGTTTTCTTGTATCAAATCAAGACCTAATTATCTAGATGAGAGAGTCATGTGCAATGATATCACCTTTGGAGTGATTCATTCCAGTTCAAACAGACCCTCATTATATTGTTTTTACCAAGCTGTCCTTGGATGCATACTTTTAGTAATATAATTACGATTAAATAAAATCATCACGTGTCTTGACGTTGGATATCACGGTGAAGATATTAACTTAAACAAATAGAACGTTCAAATTTTATGACATAATTTATTAACAGCTTACAATTGCTGAAGAATTCCTTAGCTAATTTTAAATTCACGCATTAACTTGAGAAGTATTCCGAACAAAGTATCGAAGGAAATAAGAGAGGAAATGATATCAAAATATTCTTAAGATTGGAAAGCATGGCAATCAGAATGTCAATTTTGTTCAACGATATGTTTCATTGAAGCCTGGAAACAAGAAGTAACGCCGATATCAAGTCGTTTGAACAATATTGACGTAAGGCTAAAGTTTCAAGGAGATTTGTAAACATAGATATGTCAACTTTCTCCAAGATAAATGTCTACAGATTTACTTATTTATTTCATTTGATATGGAATTACATTCGAAGTTCCTCATTTTATTTCCCTTTTAGTTATTCGCTTGCAATATTAAAACCAATTAAATCTTAATTCCAAATTCAAAATACCCGGAGAGAAGTAAAAATTTGAGTTTTGCTGTCCTAAACTCCTTTAAATTAGTTTATTACTGTTTAAAGTGTAAAACTGACGAATGACGAAAAGATTTATGGAAATGGATAACAAAATTCATAATATAATATTGTAGTACACTACTCGTAGGTCAGATTTAGAAATCCTTTTCGACAAAGAGATATTCCTCCGTCTATTTTCAAAGATAACAGTGGTTTATTAATAGGAAAAATGGCCTCACGGAAGATAATAAAATCGATTTGGAGGTTTTGCAACGACTCTGCATGAGAACAGCACGAAAGTATAACCTGTTCGACACCTGTTGGTTTTATTCCATATTGGCCACATGTTTCGAACTGAAGACAACCGCAAATGCTCGAAGGGGAAGATGTGAATTGAAACCTCATTTTGCAGATAGCATGAGAGATGAAAAGTAATTGGATGAAAGTGAAAATGTTGTGATATCTTCTTCTAAGGTCTCAATGGTTCATTTTCATCCATTTTAATTCGTAATTTAATGAATATCATATTCTTCAAAATCGTTTTAAACAAAAACCTATCATAAGTCCCTCACAATTTGTAGTGTCACATATTCCAAAATAAACTAGATAAATACTGGGTGAAAACCTTTTCCTCCAAACATAAACACGTGGCTCACCTGAACGAATTCTTAAGGACGTCTGGATGTTAGAATTCCGAACGATACGAGATCTCTCTGAAGTGCGTTGACCTAATTACAATACGTCCTCAAGTTGTTGGAAGGGGAAACAGTTCAGGAGAGGGGAAGAGGCGAACCCAGAAGGCCTAGGGCAACACGATTGCGTAAGTCAACCCTAATTCGCTCAAGAGAGGGCAGTCAATAAATAAAGACAGCCAAGAGATCTGTTTACATGGCCTTAACTGGGTTTCAGCTAATCTCAACAATCTACGGAGAACGAATTCATCATCACTCTCTTGATGTACTTCGCGGAATCAGCTGTGAGGTTAATTGGACATCGGCGTTTCCTCTTTGAATCGCATATGGCACTTGATCGCCCTTCGGCTGTGAGCTTACGTACAGCCAAACGGTTTACGTAGGTAAAAATGTTAACCGGTGACTCCCAGAGAGCACGTTCGCTTTGATGAATGCGGTTCCGAGTGCGATTACTGTAGGGATCACCTAATCTACAGAATAACTCTTGCCATCGAACCACGCATCAATTCTTCGTCAGATACTGAATAGACTATAGAAGCATTTCAGTTATGTTTCTGGAAAGAAGAAATGTTTCATGGAATATGTTTAATGTTCCGTTCTATGGTGTGATGAAGCTAAGGTAAGATATATACATATTAAACGCAATAAAACATTAAAATAGTGAGTTCATTGTACTTCACGCGAGTTTATGATATCTATTGAGTGTAATTCATCCTCAAGGAAGTAAGATATTACGGCAATATGTTTATCCTCAATCAGTCTAATAAGTCTTATAAAATTCCACATTTTCTGACACTCATTAAATTGAGTTATATGGTACTGAATGTTAACTAGCACATTCTAAAATGCTCGATATGGGTTAGGTGGGTTCCTATATAAAATTTATTTTTGAAAAGAAAAAACTTAGCAATGTAAACAACGACTGTTTCTCTCCAATTTCAATCCAATTCAAATCAGAACTAAAGGAGTAAAAACGTATAAACCTGTGATACCGATGGCTGAGCGGATGATTACATTAAAGGGAGGGAAAGAATAGGTCCAATGGCCTACGTCACGTCCTGTAGATGAAATCATTGTTGCGGAAACCTTTTATAAAGGTCCACACGTGGGAAACCGGCTGTGGATTAAGTACGCCGATCTCTGGAGGATTGCGCGTAGGAAAACCTGTATTCGAAGAAAATAAGGAGGCCATCTCGACTCGAGGACATCACATATGCTAGAGGTGACTCACGGGTGACGTGTATGCTTTCCTCGAGCGGTAAAATGAGCCAGCAGTGACGCAATGGAAGGCGCGCCATGGAAGAGGGAATTCTCTGTCTGCATAAGGGATTGGGACGGCCGCCAGCTGGCAGCACTGGTCCTCGTATGTACGTCATCTCCCTCTCGATTTCGTGTTTTGCTTTCTATCGGAGGTCGAGATATGCTTAAGGCAAACATCGAGTATTGTGAGTCATTTGGGTCCGAAAGGGTGCGATGAATTCGTAAAGGTCTTACAGAACGAAATTACACGTAATCGGGTTTAATTGCGGTGTGTCACACAGATTCAATTACTAGTACATAGTTCACTTTTTACTACATAGTTTACTTTTTTACGAATCGTAATTAATACTATTTCAATCTTAGCTCGTGATTTCCACGATGAACGATTTTCAATTTCAAAACAGGATATTGAATTCTGAATTGATTTGCAGACTCCATCGAGATTAAAAAACCTCGATTAGATACGATTTAAATATTGGGATACTAATCACTTTATAAAAGCAGGTTTTCGATAGATTTCTTTACGGTTATTTTTGAGTTGATATGCGCTATTCGTTTATATTGTGTTCAGTTTGTTTTCGTTAATAATATACGGTCAATTTAATGAATGGAGATTCTTAGTTAATTATAGAAAATAAATTAATTAAATAGGTAAATTAAGAAGTTAAATTAATTCGTATAAATAATTATTAACAGGATATTCAGTATTCTATCATTACTTATTTATCTTTCGCTTTATCGATGAAACTGTAGCACTAACTACCTTAAATGTTGTAAAATGAATATTTTAATAAAATAAGTTCATAAATAAAACTGTCTCCATGGATACAATAATTATTTCTTAATATATCGCTAATATTCATTTACTCATAATCTAATCGATATGTATTCTTAGAGTAAGATAAAATCAAGACAACTTAAAGATTTTACCCCTGAATTTACCTCCTAAAAATGTTTTGCGATATTTAAGACACCTACAAATTATATGCTATCGTTTTTAATGGATTCAGCGACAAATTCATGTGATAATCAATCATTCTACGCAACGCTGACCTCGGAGGTGAAATTTTGGATGCTTTTAGATATACTTTTACCTAGGATAGTCTCATAAAGGTCACTCTATGATTCCTAGTCCTTGACTGCTATTTGGACAGAGCTATATGAAGACCATGACCTAGTTCTATGACTCATTGGATTAGAGGCGTAGCTATGTTACGAATTTATCTAGGATGGGTTAGACTTCCACAAGGCGTATAGTCCATAGGCACACGTCTTACCTTAGCATCTGCTACAATTAAAGTAAACTGCAAACAAAATTGAAACCTTTACCATAAACTAGGGACATATTAACATAAAGGGACAACATTAAAAGAAAAATGTTTGGCATATTGGAAATTCCAAACGCGCTTAATTTATTAATTTCCCTTTTTTTGATCAAACCAAGTATTATTATAAACGTATATTATTATTATGAATAACAATTTAAATAAGTTTTCCCCATATTGAATGGGAAATTATTAATAAGCCTTATTTACAGTTTACAAGAGGTAATTAAGATGAAAATTTCATTTTCTCTGAATACTAAAGCTGAAGTAATCCACTATATTTCTTTCAGTGTTCAGAGACTATAATTTATGTTCCCTCACCGCTTCAGGAAAGTAGTAGTGAGTGAGATCTAAGAATTGTTTGCAGAACTTGGCTAATGCACTAACAGTCTATCAAGTAGATTTACCAGTTTTGATATAATGGTGTAAAAATATGAATAAACCGTTTTTTAAATTTTATTTCTTTTATTTTATAAGAAAGACGTGCATCAAAGTAACTGTAAAAATATAAAAAAACGTGAATATTCCGTGGGAACTAACAATCAACAGTAGAGAAACGAAAATCTCGAGGTGAAAATTTATGCGCTGTGCCATAAATTACGACCTTTCTTCGAGTTTTTGGGGGAAAAATAGCAGCGCTAAAAGCTTTCACTGTTGGTGGCGACAGAGTAAACATAAACCCATTAAATGATGCTTACTAAGGAAGTCTTTGTCGTGAAATAATATGCCCAAAACATAAATAGGGCCTTCAATGAGTGAGAGTAATGCAGCAGCAATCATCCTATATGGTCCATTCGGACAATGACGCGGCTCGGAACACAGGACAACGAGGCGGCTGGAGAAAGATGACGTAACCTCTGGAGAACGGAGATTGCTTATACGATGGACCACCTTGTTTGGAATCTTGCCCAAAACCACACACCCGGATAAAAGCTTTCTCCATCTCGAGGTGATGTTTTGAAAATTTTAATTTACCGCGTCCAAAGTGAGTTTAAACTCCTGTTTAGCTACGTGTGTGTTAATTCCGATTCACAAAATAGGTGAATGTACGATATTGGAGAATGTTACATCAAAGGAAAAGGTATTCAAGTCCTTTAAAGTTATTTTTTCAAGTTGTGTATGCGTATGCGTACAGTAACTTATTAAATTAATAATTATATATGCGATGTAAATGTCTTATTTTTCTTATTTAATGTATTAATTAATTGAGAAATTAATTTGCTCATATTTTGTGATTCTAATTTCGCTTATATTCAGTGTTTTTAAGATGAGATCATGAATGAGAAAAAATAGCATATGAATTGAATTATGAAGAGTGGTTTTAAACTGAATATGAATAAGTAACCGCAAGAGGCAAAAGTAGATTGATAAAAATTGAACGGCCATCAAGCCAAGACAGGTATGTTGAATTAACATTTCCGAAATAATTCAATTGATAGCTGTTTCAATTTACGCTTTAAAGGGTATGTTTTTATATATAGCGTAACAAGATAAATTTATGAATATTTTTACCAAATTATAACATGACTACTGCAGTATTTCCAGGACTAAAAACATGAATTCTAATTTAAGGTGACCAATGATTATAATTTAGGATACAATATAGTGGAAGCTCCTTCTTTACAAAAACCTACTTTTGGAGATTTTTCGTAAAAATTCTGTATTTCGTAATTTCGAAAGATTTTGAAATCAAACGTGATAATTTTCGCTTTTGTGGTTCCTTGCAAAGTGTCAAATTATGAGCAACCAACAGTTAAAAATTACGCTTAATAAATGAATGGATTCAAAATTTAAAAACCCTCCTCATTCCCTTGCATAAATCTACCGTGAATGGGAAATTAAATTAAATGTCCATCTGAGTTCATAGGTCGTGACCATCGGCAAAAATTCTCATCGTCTATTTTTAGAAACTGATTTCATGATCACTTTGTAAATGGAGAGAAAATCTAATAATCTTTTGTCTCCGCAATAAGTGGGTTGCACGAAGATCAGTCATGCAAGAAAGTCATAATGGTCGCGCATGACTATGCCTTCGATACGTAATCAAAAGCTCGCAAAAGCAACCATCAACTGAACTACGGAATACTTCAAGAGACTTTCCCACACGCGCTCATTATAAAAACTGCCTTTAACGCGGGATGACGTAATGATTTCCTTCAAAAACTCACACCCTTCGATTCAGATCCATTCATACCTTGACCTCCACCAGCGTTCCTTCTATTCCCTCCTCTTTTTCATCAAATAGAGATTCCAACGCGCTATCGTCACCTGTTAAAGTTATCGCACGGTTCATGTTTTGGTGTTTTTTCGGTGTGACTGATTCTTAAAGGAACTGATGGGTTCGCCCACTCTCACAGGTAAGCTCTTCTGCGATGGCCGAATAGATAAAAGGAATGATCTCATTCACGGTCACGAATTCATAAACCTATGTTTATGAGTGATTTTACTCAGCATATGAGATCATAGAATAATAAAACGAAGTGTGAGTATTGATTCATACCGTGAGTTGCCTTTTTATCGAAATTTATAAATTATATTATAAATACTCTCATTTTAAATTTAAATTACTTTTTTGAAGAGTATGCCAGCTGTGTTATAATAATAATAATAATAATAATAATAATAATTTTATTCATCCCAGAAACAAACACATGTTGGTATAGGACAAGTCAATAGTCATTACAAATATAATTACATTGGTCATTATACAATTACGAACAGAAACAAATCTTTATCATCGTAGACACTTATATGATCGAACATCATCCTAATACATTAATTTTACAAAATAAATTATTATAAATACAAAATATTTACATATTCTTATCATTTAAAAATTCATTGACACTATAGTATGATTTAGTCAGTAAGAATTTTCTCACTTCCTTGCAAAAAAGTGCACTGCTTAAGCTCTTCAAATGGCTTGGCAGCTTATTGTATACTTTAAGAGCCATTATTTCAAAGCTTCTTCCTGTGAGGCTCAGCCTATGGGATGGAGCCCTCAAGAATAACCTTCCCCTGGTGAGGTGGTCATGGTGGTGGTTATGTTGTTCATAGTTATTCATGTTTGACTGAACATGTATAACGCAAGCATAAATATATGCACAAGGCATTGTCAAAATTTCCCACTCCTTAAATAAAGGTCTACATGAATTTCTCCCTCCAATCTTTCCCATTACTCTAAGAACTCTTTTTTGCATTACAAAAACATGCCTCCAATGAGGAGAATTACCCCATACTAATATCCCATAAACCATCACTGTATGGAAAGTGGCAAAGTATGCCACTCTCAGGACATTTAAGGTAACTGCAGAGGTTAGTTTGCCAATCAGGTATGTTGCTTTACTTAATTTTTTACCTAGATATCTAATGTGATCATACCAGTTTAGCTTTTGGTCAATCAGAACACCCAAATATTTTACTGATGGCTGATTTGTATTTGCTACATTCCTGGCAAGAGAGATTTTTAGTGACTGGTATTTGCTTTGGTTTACAAATAATTGATTCTCACTGAACCAATCCGTTATTTTTTTATATTCAGTCTTCATTACAGAGTCAACATCATCATGATTCTTGCTTTTAACTAGGATCACAGTATCATCAGCAAATTGAAAGGTTTTAGCAGTACAAGAATTGCTTAGGTCATTAACATAAATTAAAAATAGAAAAGGTCCAAGGACAGATCCTTGGGGAACTCCATACCTCACCAGAGTTTTTGTGGACAATTTATTATCAACTGACTCATACTGATATCTATCAGTAAGAAAACTCTCAATAAGAAGCAAAGGAGTACCTCTTATACCATAAGATGATAATTTTGATAGAAGCTTAGTATGACATATACTATCAAAGGCCTTAGATAGGTCATTGAAGGCAAGAATGGTACTCTCATTGTTTTCTAAAGAGAAGTGTACATCACTAATCATTGACATTATACATTCTATAGTTCCTCTACCCTTTAGGAAGCCAAATTGTGTCTTACTTATTAGATTATTTACTTCAAAGTATTTATTTAACCGTACAAGTAATGCTTTCTCTATGATTTTAGAAATTATTGGCGTAATTGCTATTGGTCTGTAACTCGAAGGATCGTTCTTTTGTCCTTTCTTAAATATTGGGATGATTTTTGAAAGCTTAAGTTCCTTTGGATAAATACCTGACTCAAATATTTTATTAATTAATGTGGTAAGAGGTTGGGAAATTGTATGAGATATACTTTTCAATAAGTTTGAATTCATCCCATAGATATCACAGCTGTTGCAGTTTTTCAAATTAATGTTTTTCAATTATACTTTCGGAACATATTCACTGTAAGATATTAAAAATATATATAAAATAAAAAGAATGGAAATCATTAATCCAACGAAATACAATGGTTTCTCCATTGCATTTTTAAAATTTAATTTACTAATTAATATAATTAAGATAATTTTACATTTAAAAAATACATCTACAGCGTTTAAAATAACTATTCATTCCCCAGATATGTATTTGTGTATTTGCTTTGGAGTCTTCTATCTAGAAATAAAAGTAAAGAAGATAAGAAAAAAGGAAGAGAACGTAACGTTGTGATTAAAAAGTTTTTTCATCTCATTCCAGGAATTTATTTTTCTCCTTCGCCGCGAGATAAATACATATGACCTAAATAGGTATCGATTCCAGGACCGGTTGGTTGCGTTACGCTTTTCCTATTGCAGAAAAAACATTTAGGAGTGTCTCCGAAGGAAATTCCTAAGACGCCCTCCACTTTCCCTTTGCTCTCATCTCCTTTCCTCAATGCCAACAGCAAATACACTTCCCAAATGCGTGGGATATTCTCAATGAATAATGAGTTATTTAACGAGAAACGCGTATATGGAATCGAATAAGGAATGCAAATCCGGAGGCAAAAGTTTTTAAATTAACATTTCTCAACCAAGAACAACTATTATAAAAAAGAATTATAATATTATAGATTTAAATGAATTACGTCTATTTTTAACGAATTATCACGCTTGTACCCCCTGCCACACACCGAAAGGTGGCAGGGTATCTACATAGACATAGGCATCATTACATAGAGCGCATCAAAATTGACATCTTATATGGTTGTGCAGCTAATGTTCAGAATTGGTTTAATTGTAAATTGTTAACGATAATTCCTTTCATTTTCAACACCACATAAAATTCATAATTTTGTAGATATTGGCAAATTAAAAGTATGAGTAACAGAATTATGTAATAATTTACGCATGCTAACTAAAATTCAAAGACATTTGGCAGAATGAAAAATTCTTTGGATTTATTTTACGCTTGATACGGGAACTTGACGCAATGCGTATTCGTGGGAAATGAAATAAAAATTTATCATCGTCAGATATTCAACCAATTCGACATATCTGTATTTACTGCAAAAATTAATTCCCAGCCTTATCGGAAAGAAATTAAATCTTTGCGAGAAATCAGAGGCATCATACGGAACACATGAAAATTCAGTTTCACCGCTATCTATATGAGTAAATCAATGTTATTTATCGATATATCCCTTGATGTCTATACGATTTCCTTCAAATTAAATAACGAATTCCGAAAAGAAATCTTTCTGTATTACATATGCGGGTGTGGTTTGAGGAGCAGATAGCAACAGAAAGTCTACGCTATTATTATAGAAATTCTATGGACTCCAAATAGCTAACGAGAGAATTCCGTGCTATAACACGTTAAATAAACCTGTGGAATATTTTAATAGCCTTAAGTTACTCAAACGATTTTTATTGCGTGTTGCCTTATATTTTACCCTAAAAGCAAAAACTATTTCACAGAGAATTAGCTTTCATTTCCTTAAAATCAAAGTAAAGCACTGGAAAAAGATTTGTTTCAGAAGTACTGAATTTCAATACAGTTAATTAATATTTTTGTAAATATATTTTAAGGCTCAAATTTGATCGTTAGCTTCGACCTAGGATTGGTTATAGAAAAGCATCACCATCTTTCATGAACAAGAAACATATCAATATTTTGAAAACAATGAGTGAGTAGAATCTACTATACTGTATATGTATATATATATTCACATAATATACATCCGTTTTATCATTGTTACATTCATGTAGTGAAATTTATTTTAAAATAATGTTCCGATTCTTAAGATGGATAATTAATCAATATTAATCTTTTATTTATTAAAACACTGACTATAATATTTAACCTCCATAGATAACTATAGAACTGTACCATCAAAAGACATATACGATGTTAATAACATACGCCGGATTATTCGAATAAATTTTATTTTAGAGTGACAGCTTTATTCTACACCTATTACTACTAACTTTCGTCCAGTAGTTCGAAAATGCATACCTCTTTAAAACGACTGTTTCAATCTATATATCGACTCTTTTTGAGTCCACTCCTTTGATGTAACCGGTACTTATTATTTTTTGAATGTCAGCAGCTCCGTGGGATAGTCGATACCTCAAGGAAAGGAATCAACAGTTCATCAGTGAAAAGGATTTTTACTCCAAGATGGATCACTCAAAATTAAAATTTATCGATTCAAGACTCGTGTTCTTATCTTGCTCACGTAATGAATTACTTAGCTACGAGTTAGTTGAAATAAACAAAAATTACTTCAAAGTGAATCTATAATTAACAGGGAATAACTACAGCGTTTGGCTTTGTAAGTATAATATCCACGATGAAATGAGATAGTTATCTCTAAGCTGTCCATACTTCGATATCTTTTCGACTGCTATCAAACGTTCTGGGAAAAGCTGTCTATCTTCACGATCCAATATTGTTAAAATGACCAATTTATTCAAATCGATTTTGTTCAATCTGAACTCGGAGTAAGAATATTCAAGCTCCATTTATCATATTACAGGATCGGGTTTTTTGCGGAATACGCATCAAAAAATTAATTCAATTATATCCCAGGTATTTTTCAATAAAACTTTTTTGAAAGTTTAAAGATTGAATTCAACGTGTGTTTGTGATATTAATTAAATCATTGCAAACTTGAGAATGTATTCCAATTTTTTCATAAGAAATTGCTGATGACTTCTCAAATCAAACTAATAATTGATACACATCGAATCGAATCCGTTGCCTCGTATGAAATTGAAAATGCGAATTCCAATCGGAGGTTTAACTTCGAAAGTGTAAATGCATTTTAATTGTCTTCCCGTACTCTCTGGAGGAATTAAGAGCAACATTCATTTTAACTATATTGCATCCAATAGAGAACACTAGGATAAAAAATCGAAGAATACGAACGATGACATGATCAAAACAAAATATCTCATACCTTAACGATAGAATCACTGTTTTTTCTGTAGTTGTAAATAAATGAATATCTATTACTGTATAGGTCACGAAATCAAGTCCGAAAACGTGAGTATGCAATCTCTCTTAATCTTTCTAAAGTGAAAAAAGTTGTTCTCCATTATAATGTTAATTTAAATCGTCCATGTCCACGGCTCTCATGTCCAGAAAACATGGGATTTCGAACGCGCGGCTGACCGAATTCAGAAACTGGAAAATGGGCGGAAGCAAAATGTTTAGACTTCTCTATTAGGAATCTTGAACTCAAAAGGATGTGGTTTGAAGTATTTCTATTCATAACTCACTCATAATTTTTACCCGAAATTAATCCTTAAACGAACCTATTCAGTTTCAGTAGCAATTAGTACAAAAAGGAAAAAAACGCCTTCAACGTATGCAGTATAGAACTTCTTCATAAAAATTCATTAAAGGATTGAGGTAAATAAGAGATATTCAGGAATCATGACTACCTTTTCCATAAAATAGAACATAAATATTTGAACATTAATGGGTTATATACGAGTACAGCATAGCGTTAAGATTTCATAAAATTTTCCTCACCTATCAAAGATAAAGATATATCGTAGGTTAAATACTTCTTAATTCATATTCGAGGTATAAAATCCACTAAGTAATTATACAAACACAAGTTTTTATCTTTCCATTTAACATACATTTACACTTACGTTCCTGATAACGTTAGTGATAAAGTTGAATAAACATTTCCATCATGTCCATATTATTTAATCTGCTTTTACAATCTCAGCTGCAGGACGGTTTGCACAAATACCCAAACAAATATTTGATGAAACTACAATCTGTGGAAAGGATCCAAAAACGAGAACAATCTCTCACGTGCAATTTTTTGAGAGACCGTTACACTTCATGCCCCAGTGACTCTCCGTCACTGGAGCACTAAGCCAACTGGAAATGAGACGGATCTAGAGTGGCTTGAGAATACGTGTATCAAAAGTGAATACACAGATAGTGATGTATTTTACTTTGCTTTCAAATTTGCGCTGAATACAGCGATCTCTTGCTTAATAGGCTCCTAATAAAATTGTCTTTATAAGTGTACAGAAAACTTTTGTTAACATTTTGTAAACAACAATTTTATTTAATAGCCACTAGATTCGTCGCTTACTCGCCATCATCCGGCTAACTCGGAATAGGGGAACCGTGGAAGTTTATTTAAGTGTTCTTTGCCCATTTAGACCTTCCACGCAATTGAGTTTAATATAATCGAATTTAAAAGCCTTATTTTACTCTTTTGAATTTTAATAGGATATTATTTAAGATCGCCCTCTCATAAATCCATTTACTGGACAATTACTGCGAGGAACTCAAAAAGGAACGAATACCAACAGCAGATCCCGAGATCAGACATCTATCAACAGGGGCACGAATTGTGGGAAAATTGCAAAAAGCCATCACGATATCGAAGTCGGTAGGAAATTGATCTTGGTTGGAAGGTAATTAACAAAGATCCTTTAGACATGGAGGGTAATTCTCCTTACCTTAATCCCCTTGATGATCCTAGTTTCTCCATCTGGGATGCCCATTACGCACACTGCAGAGATGACCATTAAGTTGAACGCCGCAGACCCCACAATGGTACCAGGTCCAAGATCTCCGGCCTCGAAGTTCTTTCCAGAGATTTCAATGACCGAAAGCAAGATCTCCGGAGCCGAAGATCCCAACGCCATCAGGGTGAGGTTCGCGACTGTGTCGTTCCATATCCTGACCTCCACCACCTCCGGTTCGTCTGCAGATGACGGGTTCGCCCCAGCGTGGTCTCCTGTTCCGTTGGAGGACTTGCCCTCCTCTACCATCGCATCTCCCACCTTGGCTATCCCCGGCCTCCATACGCCAGTGGGACTGGGACTCGGCCTTGCCAAGTAGATCTTTCTGGTTTTGCTGGTGATTACTTCGATGGCGCCCATGAACACATCGGCGATGATGGCCACGCCGAGGAAGCAGTAGAGAAGTCCCACGAAGTAAAGCACGGCTCTGAACACCTGGTCCCATCTTTCTTCCTCCAGTAGGAGCGGAAGAAGTAAGCCGCCTCCGCAGAATTCGTTGCTGTCTCCGTTTGTCTTGTTGCTCATGGTTGCTATGGGAATGTTTTTCGAATGACCTGTTACAAAGAAGATAAAACAACTCAGTCAATTTACACAAATCCTACTAGTATTTACAAAATTTATATTCTTTCCATAAACCTCTGATTCATAAAAATGCGAGATAACCATTAGGAATATCAGTTAAGAAAATTAAAATAGTGATCGATTTGGGAAAACGTACGCTTCAAATAATAATCAAGAAAGATATTTGTCAGAGAGAAGTTAACTGTTTAGTAACATTGTCTATAAGAAATAAAATACATTCTGATGATAAGGCTTCTTATAATAAAACGAAATAACGCAGTGGAAGAAAACGAACATATTATCTATCTCAAGTATTATGCATTATTTATTTTTTAATCAATTTACTTGTATTCGAAATAACTCCTTGGTATCTGTTTTGGTATTGAATTATGTTTTATTGGATATCGTAAGCTGAAGTTACAAGAGTAAATTAAAACACGAAATGATGATAAGATAGAATACCTAATGATATATATGTTCGGATATCTTTACTTTACCTAGTTTACCTACCTAATAGTTAATCTAAAAATGATTAAAAAGTATTTGAAAGACTTCAGAATTGGTAAACAGAACTAAGAATTCGAATAAGTAGCAATGTTTCAAAATATACCCACAAAATTAGTAAAGATTTAATAAAGATATATAAAATTTTCTTTGCAGTCTTCATATTCTAGAATTCAAAATTAAATAATTCAATTTCTAAACGACTTCTTACTTATCACTCCAAACAGGAATGTTAAATTTTGAATGAGTGCAAGGAATGATAAAAAAATAAATTATTGTTATTATTATTAATAAAAAATTATTATTATTATTATATATTATTATTATATATTATTATTATATATTATTATTATATATTATTATTATTATATATTATTATTATTACATATTATTAATAAAAAAATCAACTGCCTTTGGGAGATTTAACTGCCTTCGGGAGGTTTTGGGGGGTTTCCCTCTCGACTAGGGCGAATGCCAGGCAGTATTACTAAGTTCCCCTTAAATGTAGAGCTACCACCTGGCCTGGTGCCTATTTGTAGTTCTGATATACAATAAATAAATAAATATTGGTATTGTTATTTCCGAAGGTGAGTTATGGTAGGCAAGTAAGGAAAAAAGATTACCTAAGAGAGATTTTAAGTTGTCTCACGGATGAGAAAATGGTAGGCTTTAGATTCTGTATCGTCATAACCAAATCGTTTAAGGAAGCTTTTGAAGAGACAGGGATCAGTTCCCAACTTTTTACCGTGTCGGCAAACAGAGTTATGCAAAACGTCTTAAGGGAAATTCGGATTTTAATATTCAATGAGAAGGGAGCTTGTTATAAAAGAGTTCCGAGATGAAACCTCTCCTGAAAAAGAAACTGTCTGCTCAAACCTAGCTGTAACAAACTTTCTCTACTATTCTCGGAATAAAAAAAAATATCTTTTTCTCTTTTCCTTAATACGTTCTTCCCGAAGGAGTCAAAAATAAATCTTTCTCAACTGATTTTTTTAACCAAATCATACCTTTTACTAAGCATTAATTAGTATAAAGCATACATAATCTAATTTGTATTTAATTAATTAATGCAATTATAAAACACAATTTAATTATAAGAGTGATACACGATTAGTAATAACGATATGATGATAAACACGCATATGAATAATTAAGAATGGGGTGAATAAAGAAATACATTTAGTCCTCTAGACTCATAAAATCCTATATGCTTAATTCATTTGGGAATCTATTGCAATATTTTTCTAATAAATCTGAATAGGTTAAATTATCGTATCTAGAAACTGAAATCTTAAGAGTGTTATATTAAGTACAGTTCATAGTATTAGCTGAAATTTCGAGTAACCTTAGAGTATATTATGTACGGTATATTAATGAAAATGAAGGATAAACTATAATCAGTTGTGGATAATTCGAAAATAAGAAGTGTTTCACAGGTTTATTTTAAGGTTCGTATAAGCATAAACGGGGTCAAGTTTATCGTATAATACGAAATGTTAAAAATCTCTTGTATGCGAATGTTCCTTTTGATATTTTGTTTAGGATTTACGTGAGAATAGTAACATTATGATAGAATTCAGCTGATGATTGAATTGTCACAGGATATAGATTTCGACAGACACTAATGCTTTTACGTTAAGAGATTTCGATTAACAATAGAAAAATCTCGAAGTAATCCCATTTGCAGTTTACGTTGGTTACTTTCAGCATGGATTTACTATAGAGCGAGAGACAGCTTTCGAAGAAAACCTATTTTTTGGGATTTATTTGGCTGCCCGGAAATTTTACGGCTTAAATCGAGTGGTACATAATCCAGCGATGTTTTGATACGAAAAGGAGAAAGGATAGTTGACGAGGGAAATCATTTCTTCCACGACGTGCTGAAGAAGTCTATAATTAACTAACTTGATTGGATAGTGAAGGTGAAAGAAACATCCGATTGGGATAAAAAAGGGGTAATCGAAGTAGAACTTCGGCGTACTTTCTCCTTCAAATCTTTCAGACGAATCTTTCGCTCTTGGATCGACTTAACTTTGAACCAACATTAAGAGGTAATTTGGTGATCCAAATTCAACGATCATTTTAGTTAAACATATATTTAATTATGTCATAATAGCTTAACAAACGGTTTGATGAATTAGTTAAACGGTATTTTATAAGTACTTTATAATAATATAAAATTATGGATGAGGATGTAATTTTATACTACGAAACCGGTTGCATATATAACAATTTTTTCTGTGGAAATTTACTAAGTTATTTTTATTACTATGGCATTCCACGAAGTCACGCCTTCTCACATTGATTTCGGTAGCGTAGTATTTAATGGAGTGCATTTACCTTAAAAGGCTGAGTAAACGTTCACAATCATCTCGATTATTCTAAATTACATAATCGATAATATATATAGAAGTAATAATGATACTAACGGGAGTGTATTTTAGAGTGAGACTGACACTTGCAACTTCTCATATTACAACTAATCCACAGGTATGATATTTGGGAAAAATTTAAGCATAGTACTTCAAAACGAATGATTAAACTAAGATAATATTATAAATATTTTATTACGATAAGAAAATTTAAAGATTTGAATGAAAAAATTGAAATACATAAAAACTATTTTTATATCTTTTTTGTAAAAATAGCTTCAATTAAATACTTTGGTGTAACTGAGTTTACGTTCCAGTCTTCCCACTTTAAATGACTTTCAAAAATGTCGATTCTGAAAAAGCGTCTTATAAAAAATGCAATTCATCGATTAACCTACGCTACATAATATTCTGTACAAGTAAATAAAAACCCTTTTTCAGTGAAAGAGAGTCCTAACCCGATTTTCGTCAAAATAGGACTCGAAAGAACTTTTACGACCAAATGTTACGAGCGTCAATAAAATAGACTGAAGGCTTTTACTTTCTGAGTCTAATAAAAATAAGCATTTGATATCACTGATTAAATGGAAAAAGGGAAGAACATCTTATCTTGAGAATAATTTTCAACTTATGCTGAAGCATAGTATCATGTTGAGAATATATTGAGGACCATAAAACTGAAATAGATTTACTCTTGCATGAGTTATCCTATTAGATTGTTAAACCGTTTATGTTTTTGGGTTGATGAATATTTCGGTGCATTTAGGGTAAAAATCATAAACGAGCGTGTTTCAAATTATAAATATCGATTTGAAAGTGAATTACATATATTGATTCGAAATTCAACGAAATTTAAAGCCGACGAATTAAAAGAATCTTGGACTTTGATTAATCGAATTTGTGAAAATATAGGGAAAAAATTATCTGCGGAATATTCACTTACGTGTTCCTCCTATAAGTATCAATCCTTTCATTTGATCCACGTATAATAATTCGTGCTGAAAGTGAGCAGATATTTACATCGTTATCCTAATGGTTACCCTCAAACGCTATTAGGAATGCTACTAATGCAAGGAGACCCTTGATTACCCGAACCGGCAAATCTATCAGCTTTTGGAGAAGTTTGTTGATTAGTCGGAGATGTGCAGTAAATCGGGACGGACCTTAAATTAGAAGATACAAGATCGATACAGGCCCACGGACTGGGCGAAAAACCACCGACTCACTGAAACGGGCGGGATAAGGCTTTCACGCAACCCGCAAAAGCAAGAATTTTCTCTTAAGATCACCTTGAGATGGATGCCCTTAAACTACTGGAAGTTGAACTGCTTCATACTCCAATCTCGAGCGTATTCACAACTTCATTTTGCTTCCCCAGGGAAATATGATACACTCTCTCTATAAGCATACTAAAACCACAAAAAACTTTAGATTGGATATTTAATATTCGGAAACATCGAAGGAGAAAACATGATTGACTCGAAGTATTAATAATATTGAGAAAAGCATTATATACCCTTGAAAATGAATCAAACTAACCCCTTTAACCCTTAAAATGGAGCTCCAGAAGCTATTTACGCAACTTTAGTAGGAGTATTCAAGATGAGAATTCCCCTGTAAATGTACTTTAATTATTCTTTAATATTATGAAAATTATTATCAAATACAAACAAAATATACAATTAAAAATCAAAAATAACAAACAGTAATACTTAAAATATAACTATTTATATAAAATAAGTGACACATTTAAATGATATTTTCTGTATACTGGTTTCCTGAGTTTTACACCAAAAAGGATCAATGTAATTTTTTTGCTTTGTAAGTGTAGAAAACATAAATATTTTCCAAAACATATCTCATTTCAAAAGTGGTATTTTTACCTCACCTAAGACACAAATTTGTTTAACTGAACTTTTAGATGAGAAATAGAACGAACAAGTACTGGGAAGAATAGTCTTTAATTTACAATGAATTGGTGACACAGCGCTCTGATTTATTAATTATATGCAAAACATTAAACATGTAAATCTCTCTATTAACGAATTTAAAGTAAATTACAGATAGTATATAAACGTTTATTCAAAATGGAATGATTCCTCACCGTTGTGCCTGGAGATCAATTAAGTGAATCCTTTAGCAACATTTTCTGGCCAATATTTTACACTTTCATTCCCCTTCTGTAAATAATTTAGTCGCTCGATAAACCTTTAAAGGTTTCTGGTATCTTTTACTGCGTAAAATGTATTTTGGTTCAAATAAACTCACCCATTTTTGCTTCGTTAACATATTAGTTCGTTAAAAGATTCAGTTGGCTGATAATTAGCGAGCATAAGCCCTCATCTTCGATATAACACGAAGGGAGGACCCAAAAATGCTCGTATCCGTCACTCCCACTGACGGATTTGCCACAGCTTTCGGTAACTTGGAGATTTGCAACACGAGGATTAGTGAGGGATTTTGTGATGTATCTCCCACACTAATCCAATTACTCGACCAAAATTTTCCCAATTTTGGCGCCTTACTTTTCTCTATCATTTTCCGAGATTTATTTCTCAAGAGCGTCTTTACGAGCGCAAGTCTCTTTCTGCACGTGATTGGATTAATTAACGAGTAATTTTCTTGGCTTCCCGAATCACAGTATGCGTTGAAGGTCGAGTGAAAGTTTAACGAACTTCAATTGAACCCTTTTTAACGCCAGTGACGGAGGTTTGATAAATAATTTTCGACATTTTTACATTTTTAAAAATATCGAGGTTTTCTCGACCGTCTCCCGAAATAGACTTGTTACGAACGTGGAATACTCAAAGAAGTCGAGAGAGAAGTTTACCTTCCGCATCAGGTGCCGAGGATTCGAAACGTGTGACCCAAACCGTGTGATTAATTCAGTCAGTGGGCGTATTTTTACAATTTATACTCGTGCGTACCTAAAAATATTTTGAGGGAGTTCAGATCTGCTAGATAGATGGAGTTTATTTTTTGGCTTCGTTAACTAGAATGCTGAAATTAGAAAAAGTCTGTCAAGAAAGGAAATGACGATAAAAGTTCCTAGTAATTAGATCACCATTCGTAATATAATATTTAATAAATAATTCTATTGTTTAATATGTGGGTAATTAATATTTTAATACGATACAACCGTTCCACCAAGATATTGTATGGATTTGTTATAAATGATGATTTTTTGCCGAATTTATACTTTGACTAATGATTTTACTCATAAAAAGTTTCCTTAGGTTGTAAGAGATAAAAAGTGTTATTTGAAACAAGTAAATAAAAACCTAACTCCGGTATTTAACACTATTCTTGTTTTTGTATATTAATGGTCTCTCTTAACTGAATTTTCGTTAATTAATTTTGAATTAATTACAAAAGTCAACTCACATCAAAATGTTTACCATAAACCTGAAACGAGACCGGAAATGAGATCACAGAAGAACTTAGGAGTAATACAATTCGCCTAAGCTCTTATCACAGAGTCAGAATTTTCCAAGAAATGTATGCGTAACCAACAGCATAATACATTTTCAGGGAATACAAGAGGTATAACGAATCTGATTTATAGAAAGTAAAAGGGTTTTGAAACTCGGTTTGCGATGCTGTTATGAAGCAAACAAAGAACCACCAATTAAGTTTACGTTCGAAAACAAAGGAATTACAAACTTCTTGAAGTTAATATCACATGTAGCATACACAAAATTTCTCTTCTCCACCTAATAGAAGTTCCCTCTCACGTGATTTGCATGCATTATCAAACAAGAAGGGTCTGACAAAGCAACGGATACCACGCCCAAGACCTCGATTAGAATATCGCTATTTTAGCGATATGACATGACTTTGCATAAAAACCAAAGTTGAAGCTCAACCTTTTGAATAGATAGACTCATAGTCCATGATTCGATTAATTTCTTCACATTTAATCATTTCATCCTAAATTTAAGCGATGTTGTAATGGGTTGTATTTAAACGTATTGATATTTAAGAAATTACTTCATAAAATATATAAAGCTAAACTGCCGTAAGAATGTTATTATATCATTAAAGACTTAATTACTATAATTTTTAAGCATTTACGAAGTAATTTATCGATTCGTAATTCATTCTTCTTAAACTTTCATTAAAAGTTATCTAAAATTCGTGTATTGCTGTTAAATGATATATATAGAATCAATTTGAAATTAACTTCATTGCTTATCACCTGTTGGTTATTCCTTAATTTCCAATGTCGATTTCCTAAAGGTACTCCAGGAATAACTTACGCAACGAAGGAAATGAATAAAAATATCGAGAAAAAAATAACCTTGAGACGTTTCTTAATGTAATGCCAAGTGCGTATACATTATGAAAACAAACAGAGCTGGTATAAGTAACCACTAATGTCCAGAGCGAGTGAAAATAGAAATGACGCTATATCCTGAGAAATGTATTCAGATGAGAGGAAACAAACGTTTCTCAGAAATTTGGTGCCGTTGCATGATTGTGATAATAAATGTAAACTGGAGTTGCTCATACTGTACCGACTCGAGCGATATATTCGTCGACTACTTAAATTCCAAAAATAAAAAAGTTAAAATACCCTTGGAGAATCATTAATTAGAAGGTCATATTCTGTTATTCAGATACATTTTTGAGAAGGAGAAGCCATATGTGGAAGCGTCATACAAAGGTATATATCGATAGTCTGTTAATTTTTTGGTTTGCATTGTTTTCCCTAACGACCGCTAGATAAGGAGTAAATAATCAAATTTACCAATATTATCTTGGTGATACTTCATCTGTGTAAGGGCCGAGTAAAATGTCGAATAATGACTGATGTAGATATAAATGAAGTTAACTAATGTGGAATGTGTGTAAATACGATAAAGTAAATACAAGAGTTACATATTAAATGAATAAAAGTACCACTAGATCACAATTTAATGTAGAAATGAATGACAATAAACATTTTGAAGATGAACAGATAGAGTGATCTATTGGTAACTCCTAGACCAAGAAAATAAATACAATAAAAGTTTCCACAAATGTAATTCGATAAAAGAGGGGAAAAGACCTATTAAATTTGAGTATATTTACCGCTTATCACGAGTTTTAGCGAAGGGGTTTCCACTCACTGCGGATATTACAAACTCTGCAATCGACAAAATTTCTTGGCACGCAATATTAACGGTGTTGAACGAAATTTGGCAAACACACTCTCGGTAATTATGATTTAACCATCTCTCTCCATTTTATAAATGCGCATATAATTATGTGCCGAGTACACGATAGGGTTGTCAAAAATTGACCTTCGTTTAAAAAGTCGTTAAGAGAGTAAAGAATAATTTACACCAAAATAATAATGAGTACTACGAGGAATAATACACCATGTCTTCATTTGGCTTCGAAATGAAATATCATTGTAAATGTATAAAAAGGATTCTGTTAAAAACAATAAATTTTGTACGAAAAAATTGCTATTTAAATGCTCCGTATCGCTCCAGCTCAATTCCGTTCTTGTCTCAGAAAATGTTGTTTAACGACTAGAATGAGACGTTCATTTACACCTATGAAACTCGTATTCGTTTCCTTACGCTACATTAATTCACTCATTTTCAAGGGCTTCTTAAATTTTTACGTGCAGGGTCTGACGTGACCTTGGCCACTTGAGTCCAGTATTTCTCATTCCTTATCCTGATCGAGGATAAAAATGCGGCCCTCTGCAGCAAATTGCCTCACACACCCGAAAATCCCGCACTCTTTCCAGAGAAAGGTTAGAAAAAACCAGTTGTTCAAAGCGAATTTTTTTATCACCGACGGGACCCTTTCCTTATCAACTATATCTCCAAGTGGGAAAGGTAGATTTGTAGGCATGAATTAATGGCATAATCTGATGAATTGAAGGGTATTTCAAAATAAGTAAGGATTTTCAAGGTTCCAAGGCTCGGAGCCCGAGTTCATTCCCCACGAAATTGAGATAGGGTTATATTTGAAAAATTGAGATCTTGATAACTTAAAACCCTGGTTAAGGAACAATATTTTTCACTGTTAACAGCTTTGCTATCACTTAACTAAAAATAAAGTATCTCTCGAAGTCCTAAAGTCTCGAAATATGTAAAAATACATCACAGTACGTAACGAGTATATTCACGGTTTTAGGAAATGATTGCCTTGAATATTTAAAATATTCTGTCAACCCAAAATAGGTTAATTTAATATCATAGAATTCAAATTCCTACTATACAGACATCAAGCATTGTTTTACACAATAATGTTCATCATACAAATTTAAATTGGGAGTTTTCCATTCAGAACTTAACTCCTGAGCGTACGTTTAATTTACGCAGGTATGTATTTCTACAGTCCAAGAGATCTGGGATGTTTGCAAATGTATCAGCCACGGTAAAAAATAAATCTAACGTTACTTAGTGTTCCTTAGAGGTCAGATCTGATAACGCTGTCCCCAAATCCTATCCAATCTCTGTGTAAATGTCCTTTTAAGTTTCTTTCTCATCAGATATCCTCGGAGATCTCTGGATTTGGAACATCTCTCTTGAAATTGTTCAGTTTCGCTTAGAATCTTTTTTCTGCGGCAATTTTTGATTCCTTGCGCACAATATCTTATACTATATTTTCACCGAGGTATACAAAAAATTGTATTTAATCAGATCAAAACGCGATAGTTTAAAATTGAGACATTTGAGGCTAATTATTATAACTAATTTAACTTACTACAATAGTTTTATTTTTATAATTCTGCGACACATAGCATAATATATAATATATTAATTATAATTAACTACAATGAATCTGATCAATAGTTTTCTTTAACTAGAACGTACATATATTATAATTTCATGCATTAACCCTTAGAGGGTATAAAACAATTTAAAAAGTTCGGTAGTGAAGTTTTAATATGAGCTTACGTAAGTACTGCAACAGAACTGGAAACGAATCATGGAATCAAATTATCATGTCTCAGTGATGCAGAGTAATTTTAACTAATGAAATTAAGGTAAAAAAAAGAATATCGTTCCTCGAGAATCGATATAATGAAAGAGAAAGTACGAGAAGTCAATCAAGAGAACGTACTCTTTAACTCCTCACGCAAAATAAAAGCAACTGATGCATAGCCATACTTTGTATGTATTGCTATGAATCTCTCCATACATAAAATACTGCTACAACACGTGATGATCTGATATTTGAAGGGGAAGCAGATATTTCAGGATTAAATGGAACATGGAAGACAAAGGATTAGCGCTGCTCACATACGAAAAGGTAATCTAACGATTTTCTATCACTACACGGTTCCTCCTTCCACCATCAGAATCTTCACGAACTGCTGTCAAATTCAGAGCTAAATTTAGACTGAGGATTTTCCTTTTTTACCTCCCATTCGTGGATGGATATTCGAACTATAAATAAATACAGTATTACTTCCGATATTATGATACTTAATTGGAGTGATTTCGGAATCATTCGAGAAATCACAATAATAAATATGGCACGAATAAATAAACTTCAAATCTTGAGATAATATGTGAGTTTCGAAGACTTCGAACTCATAAAGTTGAATGGAAGAGGACAAACATAAGGTAACACATTAATTAATCTAACTCGGTTTAGGCATATAATTTTATTTAAGAGATCGTTTGAAGTGAAGATATAGAGAATAATGTGGAATCGAAATTTCCTAAGCAAGTAATATGCAAGATTTTTCTCCTCTAAATTTCCATAACAAAGTCAATAGAGAGCATAAAATAGTACAAAAGGAAACCAGAGCTTTATCAAGTTGGCTCACGGCAAAATTTTAAATGTTTCTTTTACCACACGAAATGGAAAATTTTTTTATTATAAAATGTAATGGTTTTATAATACATGAATTATGAATTTAATAAATAATTCAAGATATGATAAGTTGAGGTTTATATGATCCGCATTTTTCTATTTAATAATTGGAAGTAATCAGTAAAACTAAAACAGTAATATTCAAAATAGTTAACCTAAATTAGAGGGAATTTTAAAATTAGATGAAATTCAAGGTTAAAACGTATTCTGTTTTTTTTTGCAATGGATGACAATACATTAAAATAATTTTTCAATGAACGTAACGATAAATCAAGTTCTCAATCTTTGGAAGTGAATAATGCGACGAAACGAATATGAAATAACTTGATTCAACGAATAATTTATCATCGTGACCTGCATATAGCACCCAAAACGATTCATAAAGTCAAAGTGCACATATATTAAATCAGATAGAAGTAGCAGCCATCACTCAGAAAAAAATGACTAACCAAATATAAATCTTTCCTAACTGCGAGAGATTTTAAAAATTCAATCGAATCTATCTTCGCAAAATTACAAAAAACGCCTGCAAAATTGATTCATACCATAAAACCGAAGCGAGGAAGATAATAAAAAAAATTAAAAAAACGAGAAGCTGAGATAATCGTTATTTTTGATTAAGAACCGATTAAAATCCATAATTTTGAATTCGAATTAAAAAAGTACGAGGTAGACATTAATCATCGCACACAATGATAAATATGAACTCAAGAAATTATTATCACACGAAATATATACTTTTGCTAAAAACTCTTTAAGAGAAATGATCTTGGCTAGTAGGCACGTTCTTAAAAATATATGGAAGTGTATGTTTGAACTTTTTATAACTAAATACAGTCTAAGATTATTAAAAACGAATTTAGCATAAATTATTCGCCATAAAAAGTGCGTAATCGGAAAATAAAAAAATGTAAGCATTTTGATAAGCTTCCAATTCATTTCATTCGTAAATAAGAGTAAATTTATGATTCTATATAATATGATTGAGTCTATATGATTCGATAGTTGTTGATCATATCAAGTATCATTAGCATTTATCAGAGTTTGTGGTTTCTTGGGGTTTGTGGTTTTTGGAAACTTATTTTGGCGATACATCACTGACTAATTTACAGTTTCACAGATAGCCTATAATGCACTTTCTAATATATTCTGAAATGAAGCTTTTTTTAGTAAAGATGTAGATGGCGCCATTTTTTTCATTTTTTCATAATTTCACGGATCAGATAGAAAAATATACTTCGTCGTCCTATCCCAAAATAAAGACGATTGTTATAGAGAATTACAGGTAGAAACGAGCGCGTGTCTTTGAATATCAGCAATTATTATCTTTTCTCGCATATGATCGGTGTTTACACACTGTTTTCAGGTAACTAGTTATTTGCTGAAATTCTCAAAATTTATAAATGAATTAATGAAACGCATTTTGGAGATAATGATTGTAATGATACTTCTATAATAATTAAATATATGGTATGCGAAGAACCATTTATATAAGACATAAAAAAGTTAATAGCCAAAGTAAAACGTTGCACTGGGATATAATCACATCCTCTGCATCGTGGTACCGTTCTCATAAAATATTCCACATCTAATGCGGTTACGTCAAGTATAAAATTTCACTCGAGAGTAACCGAGTTGCATAACTCCCTTCCTTCCTCAAAGCAAAAGCGCATTAAAACATACTGTTCTCGTGAGAATCTCACAGAAATATGCGTTGTTTGAATCATTGTCGCTTTCGGGACAATGAAAATAAATACTGCGTACACAGACTTGGGAATTTTCCCACGCGAGACGGGTTATCTCAAAGAATCGTTGAAAATTCACGCTCTTCTGGTGATTCAAATTCCGCCGATTTTCAAGGCCTCGCAGATTTGAACGGCATTAAATATTCATTCCCTTCATCTACGTGCGGAAATTCCTCAGGTCAAAATTCTCTAACTAGGTTAGGGATTTAAGGAACCATATGCACGTGATAAAATTCACCTTCGGAAGCAGTTTATTGAGTAAATCCATCATGTTGGATGAAGACCTTGGTCCCTTTTCTCTTATTGTTGTGGAGAGGTGCGAGGTATTTTAAATAATCCAAGGGAATGCTTTGGAGTAAATCAATAATGTCGGAAGAGGAAAAGATTATTGCATTATTTGTATCATTCCCACAAGTCGTTTCTCATAATTTAAAAAGTATTATCGATAATTATGGTAATTTCTTCCCATCATCATTTCCGTAATTATTTCTACCTTAAATATCCAGCAAATAATTTCCTTCGATGCATTTACATAAGAACATTTCTTTCAAATTAGTTTATTAAATGTAGTACGTTCGCTTTACTCTCCTTATGTATTTCAATTTTATTAACAATAAATCTTTAAATATAAATCTCATTTTATATAATTAATAATTTTTTCACAAACTTTTAACCATGATTATCTTCTCCCAGTACTTTGAATGGTTTCCCAATCCCATTAATATTTTTCGTACTGACGAAGTTCATGATGTGGAAAGTAATCATGAGGACCAATTAATCCCATTATAGACCTCTTTCAAGTATTCACGATCGACCAATTAGGTCAAAATTTCCATCGCAAATATTAGAAATGCTAGTTCGGCCACAAATTCATTTCATGCATCCTCTTTTCCTAAAAGATCAGGTTAATGAATCAAGCGGATTAAACTGAGATGAAATCAGCTGCGTCGTTGTGCAACGCGAGGCACATATTTGTCGACAGTACGATTTATCAAGAGATAAACATTCTACGCCTCCGGGAATGAATGAGAGAGGCCTTTGGCCGATGCATCATCTCTATTCTTTTACGATTCAGAGTGTACCGGACATTCTTTGTATATTTTTATCCTGGCATAAATCTCATGAAGTGGAATAGGTTTTTTTATTCGCTTCATAATTCTGATAACAGTTATTCTTTTACCATTCTCTAGGTCCCATAAAAATAAAATATAGGATAAACGCTAATGCGTTTCTGAAGTAATTCGTTGTTTGTCCCTCGCTAATAATTTTCACACGTATTCCACGGGATACAAGCGGTTGAGTTTACATTGAAGAGAATGGTAATCAACTAATCATGTGCCAAAGAAGCTAAACAATATAACGTGTAATACGATTAATCGACGAGAGAAATGATTGTAATAACCATTAAATTCAGAAACAGGAGAATGAATCAAAACAGGTTTCAAAGGTGTCAATGGATGTTGTCATCCATCAATAATCATATCCATCCACTTTTGGATTATTCATCCAATTTGAACACTCTATTTGCATAGAAAGTTCCCACACAACTTAATTATGCAATTATTCAATGAAACCACATCCATAAAATGGATTAAATACTCGATTGATGCATAAATTTAATCCATCGTGAAAACATTAAAATTCATCAGAATAAAGCAAATGATCTGCCAAAATTGAAAGCGCTTATTACACGGGGAAACTAAACTTAATTGGTTCAATCACTTTATTTATTACATAAATGTAATGTTGTCGAATTAATGATTTAATTAAAAATTTCCCTTGAAACTAACCAATCGTAATTATAATTCATGATATTTAAGTAAAAATCAAGTAAAACTGATTTTATTTTCGAAAGCTGTCCTTTTCATCTTTCTCCTTTAATCTCTTTCCTTCCGATACATTTCCAGTTCGTTGCCTGTTTCTCCTTTTTTTACGAGTGTCCGACCCTTTTGCTTCAATCAGAATTAAAGGGACCAGTTGGCTATCGAATTGACCAGGAAAACATTCTTCAAACATATACCGGTCCAATACACGAATCCCAAAATAAAAAAACGTAAATCGATGCGACTGTCGGAGCTATATTTCACCGGTAAAGACTTCCTGAATATATTTTTTTTTGAACATGAAAAATATCGTTCAAGATAAAATGAATACATTCATTGCTACACCGTGGTAGGAATTTTAAAAATATATGTCTTTTAGATACCCAAAAAGGTTATAAAAGTGTGCTAATTAAGTGTTTTCATATTTTTATAGAAGTTAAACTCTTCAAAATATTGAAGAGATAAAATATCATATTTATAATGTATACTTAACATATACATATAACATTATTTAATTCACTGCAATTAGGAGCGCTTCCTTACTCTGTGTTCTCTGAGGGACGTTCACAGTAATGAATATTAAGAGTTCCCAACATTAAGATGGGAGAGTAGAATTATGAAAGGATAAAGATCATGTAAACCTTTGTCGAAATATTAGATATCATAATGTTTATTTAAATAATCGGCTTACGCATTACACATATGTTTCCAAATGGATCAACATACCAAAAATGATATTCCAGTTCGATTCGATGGAATAAGAACTACCTTTTGATATCATAATGGTATCGAAATCGGATCGACGCAAATAAATCTTCGTTCCATCCGACCTTAAAACCTTTTGTGTGTTTTTCCCTCGGAACTCTTTCCATAATCGTTCGGGCGGGGCCACGAGATAATAAATGTTATTGACGGATCCCATACGAGTGTCATTTGAGTGCAGATACTAGATCCAAATGTATTTCACTATCCTCTAGAGCGTTCATTTCCTCTTTTGGCTTCTTCGGGACGAAACCCCTTTCACTTTCCTTTCACCTCCATTCACTTACCTTTACCCATTTACCATTCGTTGCTGCTAAAACGTTTTTGAAAGAAAGCTAACCCTTTCCCAAGGGCAATGGTGTATTGAGGCGAACGAAAAGGGTTTCTTGCGTCTCTTGATGCCACGGATAATTAATGTAAGAAGCACACCCGACTTAGAGTTGAGACTTTATGCTCGAGATGCCACCAAGGCGCGGAATTGCGTATTGTTGTCACCTTTGGTATCGTATACTCAGGGTAATGTAATAAATTGCGGGAGAAAAGGTGTTGGGTTGGTACATAAATTAAGTTAGTTATTCTATACAAATTCAGCTTAAAAATACTTTATAAAGAGAATAATAGAATAGACAGGAATAAACGGAATATATACTATATGTAATTTATTTACATCTATACTACACTTAAATGAATCGATTATAAGATTTTTATAAGTTACATATTTTCCATACATTTAACAATTGCAGATAGGCTTATTAATTTCAATCAGAGAAGGAATATTTAAGTGATAACGAAGAAATGTAAGCTATAAAATGAAAGAGTTACTTACAATAAGGAGGCTTCCCAAAATCTCAAAAATAAAAGCATATTAGGTAATTTATGAAATCCTTAAACTGGAGTAAATATTGACCATTTACGTATCAATTTCCTGTGTAACGAAAAGGCATAGAAGATCACAGGAAATAATTTTCAATCAGGAAAAATGCAACTAAAAGCAAATTATGTTTTGAAAATTGAAAGATTATATTGTGAATCAAGGGAAAAAATTATTGAACGATATAACATTTTAATGAATTTCCCCAGACACTTCAATATCATAGCTTGTTTGTTTATTTTAAAGAAAAATTGATATTGGACGAGTATACCATTAAAGTGGTTGCTTACAGCTTTTACATATAATTATTTGCGCTAGATATAAGTCTAAATATTATCTTTAAACGTATTCAGTAAAACAAACACATCGTAAACCGAGATAGTAATCTTGTATGACTTTCATATCTTAGGTGGCAATTAAACTATATAAGAAGAGCAACTGCGCAGGGTCAGTCTTGCAACTTCGATAGACCCCTTCCGCTAATTTAAATTCACGATCTTTCCGGCCTAGTTTATAACGCGCATGATCTTATCCTCATTGGCGAGAAGTTAGATCTGCTTTACTTAATGGTCTCTGTGAAACTTCGTCTTTCAAGCTGAATATTATCAACCTCAGCTTGGGAGCACTAATACTTTAATCAAAACAACTTTTCCTGAATGTTTCGCCGCTATGAACCTTAACTTCTTCAAAAGAAAAAGCTTCTTCATTCGAATGAATCTCGTATGCTAAACGCGTAGCTCACTCGAAGTTGAGATAACAACGTGCTCTGATTCAATCGTTCGAGGCAGTTATAGATTCGATCTACTTATCTATGCTTCACACTGTGAATCATGATTCTCGAGATCAGTAGTTTATCAAAGAAATTGTTGACTAATGGATAATTGAGAATACTATAAATACATAGTTGCAAAAGTGAAACATGGGAGTTATAATACGAGAAACTTTCATAATTATTACTCTAGCACTATTATAGACATAGTATTTGCTACCAAAATATTTGCTTTTCGTATAGTTTGGATATGGATTATGGATTTATATAATCGACTCTTTGAAAGTATTTTCATGTGAGGTTGTATTAAAGTAAGGAATAGAAGAGACGAAAATACATTTTTATTCCTGAGAGATGAAAAGATAAGATTAAAATGTAACTTCGGTAATATATTAATTACACCTCTAACGTTGCAGAAATGTTTTGTAAAAAAACTATATTTCCAATCATACAATAAGCACCAAGATATTTTACTATACTGTTTGAACTATGAGAATAACGTAGTTGTATATTTCTGTCTTAGACATACTGTTAGGGATTGGTCGATATTATTTTCTCATCTCTATATTGAAGTTCCTACGACAATAAATGACATGTTGCAAATACAATGCCTCACAAAAGACAACAGCCGGACAGCAGTTCATCTCTGAAAGCAATGTCAAGGAAAGTCAAGGTAAGAGAAACACTTTTTTTAGCATAACAATTCACGTCTCCATAAAACCAACCGGGTTCGTTAGAAAGTTCCATTACTTTGGAGGAAAACTTTAAAAATAGAGACTCCACAGCCTCATCAAGTTCTCTCCGCCCATTTCCTTTGCTCTCCTCCGGAATATGAAAAAGGTAACCTCCGTAATGAACGAGCACATTTAAAAAGGAATTACAAAAAATGCCACCGCACTCCTGACACGCACTCGTATATTTCATAGGGGAAATGAAGTTTTCGCAGCTGGATTCGTACATCCTCGTTAAGACCGCGACGTAGATAAATTCAAACGGTTGCTCCATTAAGGACCAAAGGATAATTTTTATCTGGACGTCCTACAAATTTCAGCGGTCGAGATGTATTCCGTATTCTGCGTTAATCAAGAGATGGGGGTCATCTCGCAACCACTAGTTCGCATTGCAAGCCCACGCAGCGTGAACTTGACGCCTTCAGGGTGTCATCGTTGGTGGGTGTGCAAGGTGAGCACAGGCCAAGGATTAGATTTGAATTCGGAACGGAAATTTACTTATTCTATCTAATAAATATGTTTTTAAATCGCCAATTAAATTAATTGCTATTGAAACATCGGGAAAAAATATATAAAGCAGAATATGATAGTGCTGAATATACAATAATTTCTTTTAATCATTTTCAAAAACCATAGTACAGTTAATTTTTTAGCTTTAAAAGCCGTCTTCTTCAGCACTTCATAATAACTTTCCCCACAGTAAGTTGACCTTAGCTCATAATTTTTTTAACATTCAAACGAATATTGCAAATTCTTGTGCGAATTATTACCATTAGATCGATTTAATGGAATTTACACTTGAAAAGCTTCTTTGAAAAAGAAAAGTAATAATTACTACAATGTTGTAATTAAATAAATGATATTCGTATTATAATGAAAGATCTTTAAATTTTTTTTAATTATTGAAAAATGAAATGATTAGGATAAGATGTCAGGTTTTGCGATGAAAAAGCTGGCACAAGTCGAGCCTATTTAAACATTCTTTCCTAAAAATAGACGAGTGAAAAGTAATAATCGTGAAATAATCATTAATTTTTTTACTTACGTATATACTAAAGATACTGGCTGGTTATCCTTCACATAAGGTGTTCTGAACGCATCAGTTGCCACCCCAACCACTCGCCGATGGAGAGCACCTGAAATACGTACGAATATATATTAATAAACATGGTGTCACGACGCAGAAACGTAAAATACTAGACAAACCTTTTATTAAATTGCAAGGAATATAACTACAATCTATGTCTCTCTTTGATATAGAATTTAAATAAATAAAGGGGTTGTAAATACCAAACTTTAACTAGTTTTTTGGGAAACCAAGTCGCAAAACTGCTCGAAATAGTTTCCTGTTACGTAAACTTTCAAAATCATTGCCCTGTTCCACCATTGGTTGGGGTTCAATTCAAGTTTCCAGTTTTTTTCAGACCAAAATCCTGCAGAATAGTATTTGGCTACGCCGAGAAGGAAGTTTCCAAAGATAAGAGACATTTAGACAGACCTCCTGAGAACAGCAATGATCAGAAAATAGAAAACGTTGGAGGATAATACAATCCTCCAGTTACACTTTTATACAGATATACGACAGGAGTAAACAAGATGAAGCAACTATTTCCAGTTCAGAAGGGACGAAAAAAATTCAATACACAGAGAAATACTGTGCTGCTATAGATGCTATCGCTTTTCTTTCCAGAAAGTTTTCGCACTTTTCCAACTAAAAACACTGATGGACAACTTAGAAATGAGATATATACTCGTAAATGAAATGATATTAACTCCCGAGAGATTTATATTTTAAATTTTTTCATATTTATATCATATCTCTTTCTAAGATAAATAATGAGAACATAATATGATTACGTAAAATTGAGCCTTTGAAGCTAAACTACCTTACTTCATGAAATCAATGTGTGAAGGCGTGACTTCGTGGAATGCCATAGTAATAAAAATAACTTAGTAAATTTCCACAGAAAAAATTGTTATATTTGCAACCGGTGCCTGAGGATGTAATTTTATATTACGAAACCGGTTGCAAATATAACAATTTTTTCTGTGGAAATTTACTAAGTTATTTTTATTACTACCTTACTTCAGTTTGATTTTTGATATGAATATTGTTAAATTTAAGAAGTATAAGGATCATAAATATTTAGAATAATTTTCAAACAATTCCAGAATCTTGTCACGGATTGTTAGGTAGTTACGCAATCAAAATCCTCTACTATCTATTAAATCTCACTCACTGACTAAATTTTCTAACTGCTACAAACTAAACTGAAAGATATTGGAGTTTCTTCGCATAAGAAACGACACAATTGCTTCGTAACATGAAAGTAGTGAAATTAAAAGTAGGAACGAGATTTTAATCAGAAAAGCGTGACCTTTTTGCATTCCTTCATGTGCCGTTCATCTGAAAGCGATTTTGATCCACTTGAGTTATGCGAGCATTAGAAAGTAACAAAGTCCTTTCAAATGAATATGGCTTTTAAACTAGACAAAAGTATTCAGATCATTCTATTTATAATAAAATAAAAGGTATTATCATTAAGCAGCGGTCACGATAACGTTAAAACAAGATTCAAAAGAATAAAGAATTGAAAATCAAATTAGGTTTCACAATTCATTTTTTTTGACCCTACAAAATATTCTAAAGGAATTTCTAAAGGTAAAACAGAATATTATATGTAAAAATTCAGTAGAAATTTGTGTAAGAGCAGTATTATAAACGTATTGTGATCCATTAACTTTTATTAATGATTAACGCGGATTTACGCATTAGTTTACGAATACTGTAGTAAACTGTTTGAACATAAAATAAAATTTGAAACAGCTATGGTCTCGCAGATAATCGATTATGAATGCAAATATTTTATTTGGAAATGGGTATTAGGGTTAAATCTCTACTCAAATCGGATAATAAGATTGTGTGTGTTTCTACCTTGTGTTATATTATATTTTATGGTTTTGTTTAATTATTAATGAGTAATTATACTCTTCCAGATCTAATTTGAAGATCATCCGCAAGAAACCCAAATGCCTTGAAGATTAGGATGTCTGTGAATGACTATCTCAGAGTACGTTCTGGAAATAAATGACAGCTTTGCTCGTGTCATTTTCAGGGACAGATACCCAAAGAGAATTGGTTGGAATTATAGAGTCTGTCTTTAGCAGACACGTTTTCAGTCTAGTGATATAAGGAAATCACGGATGTGGGTCTAGAACAGAGATGAATGAAAAAATAATAACTAAAATCATTAACAATAATATAAAGGTAATAATTATAAATTCGAAGAAAGTTACTTACTATAGAATATAATATGTAAATAAGATAAAATAAGTCGATTCACTTAAGATTTTCTAATGATGTTTAATTGAATTTATTAAATTATGAGAATTTTGTTGCTATCTTGTCTTTTGTTGTCTATCTTGCTCAATTATTTGCCTTAAAATACGATATCTCAGCTTATAATTTTGCCACTTTTGTGAGATTTTCGTCATATTATTCTTTGCAAAGAATTGACTGTCCTTAAATAATTTATCCTTTTGTCGAAAATCAAATAATAATCTTCCCTTCTTTAAAACCATGGAATTCTCACAAATAATAATATTTAAATATATACATTAAAATTTTCCCCTTTTATTTTTTAAATATTAGAAAGAGCTCATGCGCACATATGAAAATAGCTTCTATTCTTTGTTCTTCTTAGAGTATTCATCAAAGGGAAATCTTCCCTTACAGAACGAAACGTGAAATTTAACGCTATCAAAACCATTGATAATATATTTCAGACATGTATTGAATGACCATCAAACAAAAAAGGCAGATTGATTTGTTGATATTAAATGACAAGGTACAAATATCAGATATTGATATCTAAGTTATATCAAGAAATAAAACATTTGATAGTACATTAATCGCAAAGAAAACGAATGAATGTCGTAAACCGCAGAATAGCGAAAGATCAAAGAATAAAATCCTAAGGATTATTTAGAATTTGGAGCGATCCTCAAACGATATACTATAAAAGAGGAAAGATTAATTCGTTGATATATAATCGATCGAAAATACATGATAAGAATCAACTAATCGGATTTGTAGGTAAATTTAAGCCGAAAAGATTAAAATGACCATGAAAGGTATCAGAATGGGTCAAGACTAAACCCTTAAAAAAATGAAAAACCCTAATGCGTATCGAATCGATCTACTGCTGTATAATCTCCGTGATTCTGCACTCACTCAGAGTAAGCACTGTTGCACGACATTAGAATCGATTTTAAGTTCCATGAACGTCACAAGATTTCGGGTCAGTTTTATTCATTAAGGCAAAGTTGTTTACCTCATCGTCCATTATTGATCATAACTCAGTGGTAGATTTTTATCGTAATGGATCCTAATATCGTAAACTCGGCTTCTAAAAGAAGTTTGTTAGATTTTATTTCTACTGAAGCAGTTCCTTATTTGATATAAAATAAATTTTACAAATGTGCATTCAAAAAATTTGACACGAAGTTCGTTCGAATACGACAAATAATAATGCATCATTAAAATGAAACTTTTGTTACTTTAGCTTTCGGAAAAGTTTTGAATGGTTGTGCAGTAGGGAAAATATTTTGCATTTTTTGTATTCACATAAAAGATTAGGCATAAAATATGAACATGTGAATCTGAGAATTAAATCGAAATTTTAAAAAAGTTCCTAATAAAAATGTGTTCATAGGTTCAAAATTACAGATGTTTTACTTTGAATCACTTGTTCGGAATTTTTAAAATTTGTCTCGTAGTTAGCGATTAAAATGTAAGATTAGGTAATTTAAGGATTTATATGTTTTGCAACCATTCGGATGACTGGATCAGTTTAGTTACTTATATTCATTTTCCCCGGTTTGACAGAACGAGGTTCTACATCAAATAAAAGTTCATTTTGTACAATTAAGGTAAGATAAATTCCAGGATTACTTCTTTGTATGTAACTACTTTAAAATGTAACTACGATTGAAGATAATACAAAAATGGTTTTTAGCCTATTAGCGGAACATATAAACCACATGCATAATATGAATAAATATAATGTCTAAAACTTTAAAAGTTATTTTTGAAACCAATTAACCCTAATAAAGAGCAATATTTTCAAAATAAATCTTACTATGCCATCAAAATCTATTATTACTTTTAGTTTTTAAGAGTAAGAACATTTAAACCAGCATCGTTGGCAAAAACAACAGCTCAAAAAAAACTCCATTAAAATAAAAAAGCTGTTGCAATACTTTGCATAAGATTCACAATTTTCCAGCTGATTAATTAACGCCGAGTCTCATTAAAGATACAGTAACAATGCTAATTTGATCATTGTGAGAATTTCCCATGGCGTACATGAGATTTCCACAATGAGAAAGACATCATCCTTTGCAATGAAGAATGACTCGGCCGAGATAACTCTGGCTGCGTTACACAAATTACGACACGGCCGTAATGGCTGAGGCGTGTTCTACTTTAAAAAGTATCTTCTTCTGGGAATTCGCTTCAATTCCTTATTCAACCATGTTAGAAATGCACGACCCGTTCCACTTGAAGATGAATGCACGTCCTACTCTGAGAGCGTTTGGACATGTTATTTCAGGTCAACAACAGCCCTAATTGTTTCCAGAGACTATCCATGGAGGTAATTTTCCGGTTAATCTGACTAAAAAGGCAAAAATGAACCAATTAGACTCATTGAAGGGAATGCTAAATGAATTTTTAATAAGAATGAAAAACCCTTAAAAATATCCCTCTTTCGAAACATTCCATACACTTGTATGCAACTTGGTTTCGTGGCAGAAAAATAATTTTATGTATTTTCCTGGAGCGATGAGTGAAAATCTGTCTAAATATGATACAAAAATATAAACTCGCATAAACTCGAATAAGCATACTTCGAGCGATTATTGCGACTATTACTAAAAACGTTGTTTTATCTGTGAATTTATATTTGAATATTTTATTTAGTGCATATTCATTCTAGTGCAATACTTAGTACTTTTATATTTGTGTATTTGATCTGATAAATAATCTTTTGAGATTTACAATCAATTTGAACTTAAAAAATCAAGTAGGGTATAATGAAAGATTTCAGTTAGTCACATGTTGCTGCGTTTAAAAGCAATTTGGACGACCTCATACGTGGTTTCAGGATCGACTCAACAAAATGATCGCTATGGGATTTTATGGGGCCGTTTATTGAAGAGTAGAGTCATGCGATGCACAGCGAGGCAGAGTACAACATATCGTAAAATTAAAAATTCCAATTCATCATCAGGTGCATTCGAATAGACACACAGTGCATGATATCAGTAAGAATCCCAAGTTCTTCATAAAAGAGTTTAAATTTAGCAAATAAATGAAATACGGAACGCTAGGAGTACATAACTGAAGCTATTTCCTGCGTATGAAATATATCACTAACAAAGTACAATAAAGGGGATGGAATTTCTAAAGGCGTGCGTGAATGCAGCATCAAAACAAAATCACTAAGTCACGCAAAGTAATACAATAAAGTCAATCGATAACCTGAGCCATAAACTTTGTTTGAGGATATGTTTCCAGGATACCATTTCTGAGATCCCAAACTTCCAAGAATGTATCCATAGCATCAAAATAAATACTATGAGCCCTTAGGGGAAAGGAAATGGTCAATTTTATATTTAGAGTTAAATAAGAATACAGATCAGAAGAGATTTGAATATAAAGGGATGAAGTTAATGTTTTGTCAAATATATGCTATAGAAGAAATCAGAGGAAAGAATGAATAGTATAAATAAATTGTAGGAATTAAGATTCAACGTAGTATCCGAAGTTCATACACTTCTAAAGTCACAATGCTTACAAGTAATTGATTACAGCTTCAATAATGGAAAAACTCAACTTTTTTCATCATGAGTTTTATACTTCATTGTTGAAATTCAAAGTGCTAATTCAGTCTTTGTTCTATCACTTTTATTACAAAATCCGCTTATTTTCAGCTAAACGAGTGAGATACAATTTTTTCGGCTTGAAAAATTCTGGATGAGGAAAACGAACTCCAAAAAAATAAAACATAACAAATTTAAAGAATTTTAGCTGATGATAATTATGCATGAGTATGTATAAAAAGAAATATTATACACTAGATGGGCTTGTTTATATTAATCGTAACTATATTTTGAATATGACAAACTTTCTTTGTATTTCTCAGTCACTTCAACATAAATGTGGGAAAAGTATTTCAAACTAAATGAGATCAATATACTTCAAAAATACAAATTACTCAGATTCAAAATAAAATTAAAGTTGAGTAAGTTAAGATTGTTATTAAGTATAATTATATTAGATAGCCGAATGATTGTCGAATTGCAATTAAAACCGACAGCAAATAATGATTAGGAAGTAGAAATTTAAGACGTACGTTGATATGAAACAAATAACACAATAATTCCGATTATAATGATTTTTCTGAACAACCAAGTTTGAGTTAAGAAGAAATAGTAAACTATTAAGAGCAAGAGATCATAAACTCATTACATCTCTTAATAAAAGTACCGTATTCAAATCCTAAGAGCATAATTAAACATTGATTTGTAGATCCGTTTCCTGGCTATTTAAAAAGAGTTCGCCCAATACAAGAGGCAATCTATTCGGCTTAATTCGTCTCTGGATATTATTCCTCTGATCTCCAATATAATAGGATTTCCACGCTCTTTAATCCTCGCAAACAAGGCCAAAAGGCCGTATATCAAGTTGAGCAACGGCCTCACTCATAATTAATACTTGGTTTCGTTTCGGCGATAATTGCCAAAGCCGCCGGATTAACACAGCAGTAGCGCAACACGCATAATTGTCGTGGAGAACACGGGGTGTCGTCAGCGGAGGAGTGCTTCGGCGTATAAAACCTCCTCATTTTGCATCGGGAGCGTAAAATACTACTTCCTTAAGTGCTTTAGAGTTTTACGTGGCAATTTCGTGCGGATATCGTTTCGCATACGCGTTACCGCCCACACGTGAAACTTCCGACCGCGGATCGATACGCGGGAGGAAACCGAACACGCGGGAGCGTGTTTGCCCGCCACCGTGTTCCATCCGAATGGAGACAATGACATCCGGTTCCACAGTGGCCATTAAGGCGCAGGGAACTTGTCCGACCTTTCTTAACTACGGAGAAATGGAGCGACGACTTGAGTTGCTTCCAAAAAATGTTCAAAATGCTGCCAAATATTCTACGCCACTAAATGAGATTCTGCGTAAAGTTTTGAGTAATTACATTGACACGTATTGTAATGTAAAAAGTTGACCTGATATAGTTTGCGATCTGTGCAGTATTATATAAATTAAATATTATAATGTTTGATTAATACAAATATATTGGAAGAGAGGTAAGGATGGAAACTTTAGGTCTTTCTATTTTGTATTTTTTATTATAGAAAGATATACGTCATCAATCAAATAAATTACATTGAAAATTCATAATTTAAATCTTTCGATTACTGATTGAAAGAAATTACTCTACAACAACTCTTATGCATACATCATTGATACTTATTCATAATGAAGATAGTCAGTTAAAGAGGAAGATATTTCTATTAATATATACTATTCAATGGATATATTTAAGTTTCCCTTTATGACAACCAAATCCTTAAAATTCCTTCCAGAAACTAGGTTAAATAAAAGTCAAAAATAGCGACAAAACTACAACTGGAACCTAGATACAGAAAAATAGAGAAAATGCAAATGAGTTTACTGAAATATTCGCATTATAACATTTATCTATGGGCGTTAATTATGTAAAGTGACCATTAATACGGAGTCTCATTGCGTGGGACGAATAACGAAGGTTTGACAGTGGCATCCTGTGAGATAGGCAACTCATCGAACTAACAGCCTGGAAGTTATGGCTCCCGCACGACACGGACACTAGATGGCAGCAAATTTCTTTCATTACAGTATCACACAGCTAAGCTCCTTGCAACTTTCATCGGGATATCTACTTCCAAGTTTAAATCACGCTGATATTACGGTGCGAGATTATCTCAGTTTAAAACTAGCCAAAAGTTTTCTCCGAGGGTTATCACAGACCGAAAAAGTTAAGATCTCGTGAAAGTATACTGTGTAAAATAGGAGATTTAGTTTAAAAAGAAAAAACCCATTTAAGTTTTTGGGCAAGATATATATATATATATCTAAGTAACTTTCTTATATATTTATATCTGATTATATTAAACGACAAAAATTAAACTTCTTTATCTGCCCATTACGACTAGAGTGTGCAATATAATAATAATAGTCATAAAGTGGAATAAAGTATGAAAACGGTCATTAAAATATTGATAAGCCATATTGATATGAATATTGAAGATGCCATATTGAAACTAATTACTAATGTTCATTAAGTACTACTTCTTTTGAATAGCAATTAAAAGACAAAAACAGTTAAAAGACTTAACATTTACAAGTATTTCACTTCATTCAACACATATACCTGTTAAAATATAAGCAAGGAAAATAATTAAAAATGTCAAAATCAATAGAAAAATATTTCGGACATATTATCAACATCAAAGCTAGTACGTGAATTTATAGTTTGAATCAAATGATTGTTTTTGAAAAATATAATCCTTAGAAACCTTTCTAAAAGATTAACCATCATAACAGTAGATTACGATACGTGGTAAAAGGTGAAATAGTAGCGTAAATATCGACATGAGAAACTTTTCCTGAACACGGTATCGTCATAGAAACTCAATAAACAAGTGTTGATATACGAGTAAATGCGATCAGTAAACATTACGTGACGACCTCAACGTATTTACCAGAGAGCAATTGGAAGGCAGTACAAGTGTCGATGGCAGCCTTCCTTAATCGGATGAAGGGAAAACATGCAAAAGTGCTGAGGTTAAGATAGGAAGTCCTATCAATCTGCCCTTTCGTAGGGCAAATCCCATTACAGAGGCCACCTTTTCATTCAACTCACAAGACGGATGCTGTAAGGGGATCCTTAGAGGGTTTATGCCCAAGAGAGGATGAGAAGGCACAAAGTCATTTTCGGCATATGCTCCAGTGTGAGGCTCCCAGCAAAGAGGGATACCAAGGGATCGTGAAATGAAGGGCTACTAAGTCCCTCGGTAAACTCCCACGATGGGGAAAATAACCCAGATTTTTCAAAACATGGACACAAGACATCAATTTTTCATACGTCAAAAAGGGGTCAAACCGGAAATATCGCACATTTACGACCGATTTTTTTCAGTTTATTGGGCGACTTAATAATATTTGTATTTTAGCAATTTTATTGGTTAAATATGTACAAGAGAGTACCATATTGCATTGAAACCCCTGGTTATTTAACATAAGTCACTATGTATACAAAAAATAAATACTAAACATAGATAAACAAAATATCATTAGAATAAAAAAAAAATAAAAATAGTATTCCTCTATTTATTATTTATTCACGAAGATATGACTGGAAAAAGTCAGAATTCTTTATTCAGAATGACGACTACTTTTAAAATCTGAGTATTATAATCAATATATTCACAAAAATTACTTTCTCAAATTTGCATAATGGTCATTTCTGTGAGACGCTCTTTCGAGCGTCAAAACTATAAATAAACTTATTTATCGTAATATTAATTTGGAACACTTGGAAAAGAGCAGCTTACATTATATCGGTAATTTAATACTTCTGGATAAATTTCAAAAGATTTTCCCGTAAAATATATGAAACTGACATCGGTCTTCAGAGGATATAAACTAAGTTATTGGGTTATTTTACTAAATTTACTCCATCCATCACAAGTCAAATATCTGAAATTACGTTTCTCTGAGTCTAATTTCCTTCATTTTTTAAGGATAAAGTGTTTTTCAATTAAGTCAATAACAAGTAGAAGGTGGTTACGATGCTATTTACACATTCAATTTTAAAAGTAAATTTCATCAACAGATCATTATCGTAGTCAATAAATATCTCAAATAAGTTGAGCTTATCTTGTTCTTTTTAGCTTAAATGATTATGAAAATACATAATAAGAAAAAAAACATCGTCGGAAAGATTTATCCTCTCATTAAAATTATTCCAATTCACCAGTTAACAAAATTCCAATCAATTCTTATTAATTTCTATTTAAAGTAAATACGAAATAATATAAAGCATAAACATGATTTATCCATGGCATATTATTGAAAATTTAAGGTAAGCGTCACCACATTCGCAACAAATTCATTAATTAATCCCAAATGGGAGACCGCAGATCAATTTAGCTCGTAAAACACTCATATTTACGAATTCGCGTAATTAAGTGCATACAAATGCATACTTTTTATCTACGCGCATGCGCAGATAAAAAGTCGACAAGCATAAAAACTGCGTTTATCAGCTGATATCAAACGACCTTAAGTATCAACAGCCTCAAGTCTTCTATAGAAATATACGAGCTTAAAAAACGATCGTATGCAGGTCACGGCTGCAAGCAATTTGGCGTGATTAAAAGGTCACGAAGAAAAATGGATTCTTTTTTGCGTACGTCGTTTATACAAATTAGATTCACGCGGACTTATTAATTTCGCATGAAAGAAGGTCGTATCAGAGACGAGATTAATGTGCAGTTTATTAAACGGCGATGTAAATTACACGGGAGCGTGCTTTTGAATTCATCCTTTTTCAGGGACTTTGAATTCTGATTAGGGCAATGCGTATTTCTACTCGTAATGACGCTAATTACGGGAAACGTGTAAGAATCCCTTGGCCAATTGGACGTCTCCTCACTCAAACAAGTCCGTATCTTTACGTACATAAAAGAGGCTCTCGGAGAACCTTTTGCTCATAGTTTAATAAGCATACGAATTGCCGAAAAGGGGAGAGTACCGATGTGAACTCCAGAGCAGAATTCAACGTCAAAACTGCAGAAGAACGTTAATATTCTTGCGATTACAAGTTTTGTTCTTTCTATGGAAGCATCTTATCTTAAAGATTTAAATATTAGGTATAGATGAATCATTTAACTTTTAATATTGCATTTATAATTACTATTATCATAGGTATTTTGGGAATAGAGAATATGATACTTCATTACTGCGAGCAAATTTTTTAATTAATTTTTACGTTACTTATGGATTATTGAAATTTTTTCGGTGTCACAATCATTTAGCGTATATTTATTATTTCTTAACAAGATTTTCCGAAGGATTTCCTTTCCATTTCAGGACATTTTCCGCAGATGAAAGAGAATAATAATAAAACTTAATTTTAAATACTAATAAAAAGAATATAATATAGTTAATAAGATCATATTATAATATTTATTTAAATATTTAAATTAAATAAATATGAATGGAATTTAACTCATTCCATTATAATATCTTTATAAAATAGGTATAGCAAATCATTTGATATTTCTGAAACAAACTAAGAGAATGCCAATTAAATAATGCATTTATTACAAATCAATTGGCGATTTCAAGAAAAAATGACCAAAATTAGGAGTTGAAAACATCACAGAAAAAACTTAGATCTTTTTACACCTCTTTACTCAAAGCTGTCTTTGAAAAGAAAGCTGCACAGAAAATAAATGGAGTATATCCACCAGAAAAAGAGCGAGGTAACACTTTAGAGATACCTATTAAGGGTCAGAATTAAAGTAGATGGAATATAATCGGCGAAAATTAGCATCGCCTTTTCTTTCTGCTAAAACTCAACCGCCATCGGGGTACTGCAGTCTCCGAATAGAAAACGTCTCTAAACGCTTAGTAAAATGAACCAAAGGCGAATATAGGCTTTTTCCCACGGTGGAGAGAGACGCGAGGGAATTACCAGCATACCTTAACATGGACGAGGAACTCATTTACGGGCACCAAACGAAATGGGCTCTTTCGCACCCAACGCCTCTATACTCAGGGGATATTACATTAAGTAAGTTGAGGTGGAAAAGAACTTTTGAAAGAGCGTACGTCTGCAAAGAGATAAGAAAGACTATGAGAAGAGCTGCAAAAAAGAGGAAAGGAAAGGAATTGGAAGGGATACTACTTCAGAATCAAGTTACTCAGGCACAGAAAAAGGTTGGAACGAGATTCCGAACTTAAGTTGCAAATATCGAATTTGCTACCGAAATCGAAACCAAGTAGAATCGTCTATTTCGATTAGATATCGAGAGTAAAAGTAGATTAAACATCGAAAGAGATTGATAATGGAATCTATATCCAAACTATGTCAAAATCGATTCTATTTCGGTACTGCTATAACCTTTTCCGATTAAGGACTTGTTACGGATTGGGATTCGATATAATATCAGCAGTATTTGCAGAAAATAATACGCATCTTCATTTATTCCCTACGAGTAGGTCTTCTTCAAATTGAATCAATCTGGAATCCTTACTTAGATTCGGAAGGATATATATACTAAATTCCCCACTAATCTTTATTACGTATAACAAGAACTTAATCTCGTTATATCACTCATGACTTACCACTACGTACTAAAAGTGTTCCACACGTACCGCTCCCAGCTATTCGTTTCTCAGAACGAAGTATCCGTGAAGTATCTTCTAAACCTCATCATTGACGATGTAATCACATCGTTATTTCAAACCGGGATTCCCTTTCTCTTCCGTAACATAGATATTCATATCATAGGCCGTAGTCATTCCATCTTTTGCTACTAATATATTCAAAGTGGAGAAGGAAACCCATTTCGTATGGATGACCCGGCTTTCCCTAAGTCAACTTTCCTTCGTTACAAAACTATCAATCAAACAACCCTTTTTGCATTTTCCTTTTCTAACTTCTTTGGTTGCATTCATTTTACCTCAACTTTTACTATGGACTATTTTACCTATATCACTGTCACACATTGAGATAGACGCAACCACAACGAAAATAGGAAGGAATCATCTGATTTTATGGAATTTTTTTTTTGAAATATCTGTATCGATGTTTCAAGTATTAATCCAAATTTCAAAAATACAGCTTTAATGTAATCACAGCGATAATGTTAATATCTATGTCACGTTATTCTACGATTCTGCATTAAATCGCAAATACATCTCGTTACGGAAAAAGAGAGTTGAAGTGGATGGAAAAGAGGGTATAAAATCGCTGAAAGAACTCAACATTGCGAGTGAACTGCCGTTGATAACTGCAGCCGTGGAGAAAAGGCTTAGTGCAACAGAAGTGTTGACTTTTAATTTAAAGCGGAGAAAGACTTTAAAGAACTCGAACAATTTGGGAAAACGGTGAGAAATGACAAAAAGAAGGCGGAATTCAAATTCTGAGCAATTTCTGCAAAATGATACTAACGTCGACGAGCAAATAATTGGAATAACTAAGACCTTGATCATTGAAATATTTCTCGTACTGTCATTATTTATCACGAAAAATATCGTAGAAAATTGGAAAATATTTACAGGATGAATAAATTAATATAAAATCATAAAAGGCCGCTAAACTGCAGAAAAAATACTTTAAAGAAGAAAAAAGGTTGTTAAACATCAATGTCTACTATTCATAAAATCCATATAGTTTACATTAAATCGTGGATATATACTTTGTATTTTTTCCGAACTTGAAACATTTACATTTGTAATCCTCTTCTTCTCCATTTTGCTTTTTACTATTAGGTTAGGCTGTTCATTGGAATTTTTCCTTATAAGACATTTTATATGATTAAATCTAATGATTTAAAATCTTAAAAATGAATTTAAGCCATTCACTATGCATTAATAGACTCTATTCCCAATAAAGTATGTACGTTTGATATGACTATCTCCATTGAACCTTAGGAATAGCAATTAACTAACTACTTCAATTATCAAAATCTCTACTGACGACGCAAGGATCGGATGTAATAGTATACCACAACTACTCGTTGTAGCATGAAAAAAGGAATAAATTTGTAGGTCAAAACACACGCCTTTTACTTCTTCTCTATATATTTTCGAATTGTGGAAACTAAAAATTTTATGTACCATAGCTCGATAAAATTTCACACCATATTTTGGCAGAAACGAAGACGCCATGAAACCGTTTCGAGATATGTGTTTCGAGGAATATGATACAATGGGGAGTGTAAATAAGAAGCATCGAGATGTTTTATGGGTGTGTTTACGAAGGGTGAGTCGCTAGGCAATTTCTTCTGTTGACTCCTTGAAAAAATTGCGCTGGACCGGAGAAACAGCATTTTACGATTTACCCTCCAAGAAATAGTGCGCTAGAGAGGATGCTCATGAAATAGGTACAGCGGAAGCTGGGACAATCTGCAGTGGGAGTCTGGATGGAAATGACGCCTCCGTCTTGGAATATGCGTCGAAATCTTCCTTGGTTTGCATAGGAATACACCGTAAAAGCACGGATATTCGACGTAATTGGGTTCGGAGCCATCTGAGATAGTCGAATCCTTGGAAAGGGTGTTTTTGAATGCGCACGTGTTTATTATTCGCTATTGTAAGGAGGATGATACCCTAAGACAATTCCATATCAGGAGTATAAAATTCAAGTTAATTGCAAGATACCCAGACCCGATGTTTCCCATTGATAAGGACGCTTTAAAATAAACTTAGATATATTTCATTTATTAGTATAAATTAGATATATTTATTTTAAATAAAATCGCTAGCGTGGTTTTCTATGATTTTAAAGATTAAGTAGTTAAATTATTATAATGTACTCCAAGATTTTGGTGTATCAAAAACATATATGTTATCTTTTAAATTAACTGCATAATTTTGACTAAAGAAAAAATGATTAGTAAATAGTTATAATCTTAACCTTTAATTATATTTTCCGTCGTTAAGATAAAATGTACTTTCAACCAACAAATCGTAATAGTTTAATCGTAAATGGTAGAATTATCAGACTATAAAAGAAGCAAGATTATATTGCACGATATTATAAATCGACCTTTACGAATTCGCAATTATATTCGCTACATTTAATTCAGCTTCCAATTTGCACTCTCAGAGGCCTACGATATTCGATATTACGCAAAAGGCAGAAAATCGGCGATGAAAATTGGGTGGAATTAATTCGCCATTTTATCTGCTCGCAAAAATTTCGCAACGCGTGAGAATCACGAATTCCCCAAGGGTTAGCCAGTTAAATTCGGAGTCGTAAAACGGATCCCTTTTATTTCGCGCGATATCAGAAATTACGACTTCATCCCACGGGCACAACCGAATTTCACCGCATTCTTTGTGAATGCGCCCACGAGAAAAGTAAACCTCACAAAACATTCGAGAGAAAATGAAGATTGTCATTCGGCAATTTCTATTTATCCATTCCAATTTACATAGCAACGGTTGGCGTTCGTGCAAAAGTCGTTCATAAATGATTTTCTTCAGCTCATTATGAATCATTTCAATGGAGGGATTAAATGGAAAGTCAATCAAAACAAAACAAAAAATTTTATAAATTTAACTTTCTCTGTAGAAAGCCGCAGCTTAACAGAATACCGTTGGAATGAAGATAATCATCTGAATTTAAATTGGGGGAAGAAGTTATACCATAAAATAATATTATCATACATATGCATATAATATACGTAGGAACAGATAGAGTGACTAAATACACGTACGTTTACATATACATATATCTATCGTTAAAAGTCTTAATAAATAATATCATTGGTAGCTTATTCAATGAAATGCTACATTCATAATACAACGAAAAATAAGATATAAATCATGATGTTCTGAAAAAGAGAGTGAATGAATGCAAATCACCAGAGATGACTTCCTTGACATTCTCCACTTCCCTTCCGTAACATTCATTCGAAAATGTTCGTCGGAAAAATCGTACCTAAAGCGATATTCGTTTTTCCCAAAAACGTATTTTTTCGGAAAGCGTCTTTTGGAAGAGGTCGTTCGAAAGGGTTGAGATAATGAGAAGCGGAGAGATTGATCGGAGAGAGTAACAAAGAGAAGCAGAAAGTGAGACAAAGAAGGACGCATTTTCCCTTCCTGTCACGATCACGCACCTTCTCGGGCGTGTTTTTAACGGCATCGCAACACGGCACCGAGTCCACGAGACATGTCCGTGCACTTCCATAACAGAGATCGTATATCTTCTGGGAGGTATTCAAACGACCGCACTCGTGGGCATTTCATAGTTTTTGCTTCGTTTATAAAGAATTGCTGTTCTATTCTCAGAGGCGGGTAAATTTGTTTCCATTAATTTCCTCTACATCCACGTGTTGAGTCTTAGAAAACTTCTTTTGTTCACGAAATATCTTAGCAGTTCGTAAAAATTCGATATTTACAAATTTTAGAAAAAAGAGACGATCTTTAGCGAATTATAGCTTTAGGAGTAATATGAATGGAAAATATTAGATGCATTACATCAGATGCACTTTTTATAAACGTAGCATCTTCTATAATACTACGGTTCGGATTGGAGGTTTACTGAATTCTAAAGCCCTTGACTTCCATTCAAAAGAAAAGGGTCAAGCTTCACTTCTTACTTGAAGAAGAACCCTGAGATATATTGCTAAGGATGGCAGTCGTCTGAAAGTCTGAAAGGGGTTCAAAGTGGATCTTTCAATTATCTTCAATCTTCTGAACTAATATATTGACCTTTCACGATAAGAGATTGATAATAACCACTCGAGTACGTCATATAGGTCACGTGGGTTCTAAAAAGATATCTTTATTGCTGGTTATTATGACAAGGAACAGGGAAATCTATGTTCAACTCCTCATGGTTTTTTGTAAATCCGTTCCTAGAGTGAGCTATGGAAAGATTGATTTGATATAGAATTAAATATACGTATCTTTGATGTGATAGATATCTTGATCCATATCTATTGTTTTTCAGTATATTCACCTAAATATTAGTTTCAATAAGATATGTTTTCCAATAACTTAAGACACTATTAAAGTGATCACAAATAAATTGAATTCTTTCATATATTGTATAAGCAAAACACTATTGAAAAACATTTTCCTTTTCTTAAAACACGATTAACTGAAAACTAATTAACGAAGAACTTAAGCCCACCTTGTAATGAATTCCCGTAATCACTAACAATAAGTAAAATTCATCTTTATTAATACACTTCGTTTACTCTTATGTTTCCATAATGAAATCAATTGATATAATATAATCAAATGATAACATACTTATTTTTTTCAAAATATATACGTCAATTAAGTAAAATACTGTGGTCAAATTTTATCTGATATGTTATACTGTATACCTTTTTACTTCCTCCTTATTAAAATCCTACTCTTGGATCGTTAGCGTAGACAAGATTTAGCAAATTTTTCGCACCAATATTTTTAAGAATATCTGCAACCCTTTGAAGAGAACCCATTTGTCAACGTCAGAGCTGTACCTATCCGAAAAAAGCATTTGAATAAAAAGTAGTTGCATGAGAATCGATCGCTTCTCTGACGCATCTCTTCTGTTTATGATTTATAGATTCCGCAGATGTGTTCGAATAGGACAAAATAATTCGATTTAAAATATCGATTTATTTGCGAATGAAGGGGCGTTTGTAATATCATCTGAGTGACATGAGAAAGGAATCAGCAATCTCATCCAAAAATTTCAATCCAAAGGAAAAGTATACATGGATCCGGGTAACAGATATAAAGAGGTTTGTTTAGAGTTAATCCGACACATGTTCAAAGATGAGGACAAAACAAACTTCGGAGAAAGGGTGTAGATTACGAAATATGAGAGAAAGTATGAGAATGCCAGGAGATTGGAAAGTAAAAGGAGTGGAGAGACAGGATTTTAAAGGAAATAGACCGATGAAATAAATCAGCAAATATTGGATTGAACTCCCGCAATGCCCATTCTTTCAAAAATAGAAAGTATTAGAAAACCAAGAAATTCTATTACATTATGCTCTCATTTATCTGAAAATGAAACATTTGCATGATAATTAATAAAGAGAATGATGAAAAGTAAAACTGGAGATGAATAAAAATTTAGTTCTGCTCAAAAGAATAGAACAATACAAAAAAGGTAATTTAGAATTAAATAGACTAAAAATACGAAATGCTTGATGTGGTATGTCATGAATACATTTTGTAGGATTAGCTCCACCCAAATACACTTAATTTCTAATTTTCTTCATCTTCCACTTAAGTGCGTGAGTGGATTGAGCTCTTGAAATGAAGAATATCTAATCAAGTGTTTCGTGAGACAGTGCCAAATTAAAATGTTTTTGACCTTAATTTTTATCGGTAAATTACAACGAAATATTAATGAACGTGTTAAGATGAGCTCCACCCTCGAGGGAAACTGATTTCGTGATTAAACTTCGCATTATCTCATGAAGGACTTTTGATTATGCTGCACACGGAAATGATAAGTAAAACCTAAAAGTATATTTGCAATATCTATTTGATACATTAACTGAGTATAGACAAACAATTGGTTAAACGCAGCGCAAATTATAATCTGAAAAATTTGGGATTAAAATGGAGAATTTAGAAGAATTCCGTGAAAATATCATACTTTAATGTCTACAATCATTCGAAGCTAAGAAATTGAGAGCTGATGAGCAAAATGTATCTCAGGATTCTCAGGAACGTAAGGAGAGGTTCTTGAAATAAAAAATTGCGCGAGATGTCTAAATGATTTATGAAAGCAGCGAAGAGTGAAAATGGTACACGACTCTAAAAACGTCATCGTCCACTTAAAAGGAAAAGCAGTCCACGTTAATAAATGATTAAACTCGTGGAGTCAGTAGTGCATCTGGGAACTCCTCTTAAAGAGATCTTTAGGTGATAAAGAAATCATGCTAAAAGCTTGACCCTTGCTAAAGACGAGAATACTCAACTTTAATTCACGAAACGCGCAATCATTAATCGAAAAGTCTTCCCATAGGAACAATATCCACTAATAGAAGTGCTTACTTCTTTAAATGTAACATTTAAATATAATCAATTATGTAATTATAGATTTACTGATTAATTCAATGGAATATCAATAAAACTTTCTTCATTTTGACGAAGTTATTACTGATGTTCTTCGTTAAGCAGCTTTTAAGTTGCATCGATGAGAGGTTTATTAAATGAGGATCATATTTCATTTGATAGATATTAAACGCAATAAATTTAATGTGATAGGAAATGAGACGCTTCATGATAACATACATAATGAGTGATTTACCATCTGATACGAAACATTTTTAGATGAATGTATAGCTTTAAATACGGGTAAAGATTTCAATTAATATTTCCTCTTCTATTTCAAAAATATTATCACCTCATTGAAACAAAATGCATGAAAATGAGTATCTACTAGCTTATTAGTAAATAAAGAAAAATTCAATTCGAAATTGAAATAATAGAACATTTACAAAACTTTTGCCAAAGAATTGTTTTAAATTATACGATGGAAAATACTGAATATCTAGGCTTAGTGGCAAAATAATTTTTCAGCCCACATATAAGGGCGATAAAAACTTCTTTCGTCGTGGCTTCTAAAAGTAGAAGCCATTTTACGACAGTTTTCACAGATAGCAGTGGAAGTAAAACGCAGTTGACCGTATATTTAGTGTCTTTTTCAGACTTCCAACATGGATCTTTCATACCATAAGCCAAAAACCATCTTCACACTCCATTTTCTATCTCCTCATCCCTTTTCGTGCTTTCACTTTCTTCTTAACAGTCTCTCTCTTTTTCAGCTCATTCATTATTAATGTTCATATATTGTATACATGTAAAATAGTCTACTATTCTCGCAGAAAATAAAGGTCTCCGCCCACAATTTCTTGTTCCAGGAAACAAGTGGCGGGAGGCTGCGAGATTTCCCAGATTCTGTCATCTAAATAAACTCCTGAGTGAAAAATCGACTTTCAGATTGAATCTTTCTATTCCGAAATCCTATTTCCTACCCTTTTCTATTCGGTGAAATAACATTTGGTATTATCTTTGATTTGAATATCAAAATAAATTCTCAGATTTTTCTCGTTCATATTTTATAACCATCATCCCGAAGAAATAATTCCATTTCAACATTGAAGAAATGTATTAGTAATTTTAATTCTTAATTTAATCATTTATTTATTCCAGTGTAGCTATTCTCCATTTCAAATGATACATTACAGATGTATCTAATTTACGATGGAACTGGTATTTAAATTAACAGTTTAAACTAGAAGAAGGAAAGAAGTATTCCTAAGTTGAAGTGAATGAATACCATAACTTATAGAAGATCAAAAACAGAATATATGAAAATACAAATTTCTCATTCATAAAAATATAAAAATCCTATGGTTTAAGATTATTTTCCAAAACACAGGAAAATTTCTTAAACCACTAATTAAGTTTTATAGATCTCAACAATAATAGAATAATTACTATAAAAGTATTTCTTACGTCACCTTTAATACATACTAGCGTTTCGGTTTTGATTTAGATATCCATCTAGGGTTCAATAACCTTGTTTAAGAATAAGAATTTGACATCAGTATACTATCGCCTCCCCTTTGATATCTAGGATATTCTTTTCGTCAAACTTTTCTATTTCCCAGATGTTCACTAGTATTTTATTTCCCACTGGATATTTTCAAAGATCCAATACCCAGAGGCGCAGCAACTGTCCCCTAGCAACAGACGACATGTCTGTTGCTAGGGGACAGTTGAATTGAAACTACATTCAAGCATCTATTTAAAGACTCGATTAATTCTTAGTCCTATTTTTTCATGCTTCATTCATAAATGGTGCACAATATCAGAAAAGGAAAGAAACCTTATTGAGAATAATTATTCAGTCTAGGAACTTTTTCTTAAAACTCAAAAAAACTTGGAAGATACGAAATTTATTCAATTTAATTAATTTATTTAATTTTCGTATTTATATAAAAAATGGAATTTCTGAAAGAGCTGACCTAATATTTGTAACTCTTTAATTAATAAAAAGAGATTTATTAAGCAATTAAAATACTTAGATATTACTTTTCTATGAAATAATTCTGTAAATAAAAATTCTCTTCGCAAAATAACGCATTAAACTTCCACATCATTCACTCGTATGAAACTAATAAAGAAACGAACAGCCCTCCTTTCCCAATCTCCTCGCACTAGACATACATTCGAAATTCAGAATTTAAAGGTCATTCAAAAAAGCACACATCGTAACTATGGCGATTGGATTCATTACAGAGAAGGAACTCCTCTTGTGGTTGAAACGATACCAAATTGAGTGCGCCCTCGATTCCTCTACTTTCTTATGCTTTTGTTTCCCTTCTCTCCACTTCCCGCTGAGTTCAGTTTCGATCGATAAACTCTTAGAGTGCGAATGAAACAACTGAATCCTACGCAGCGATAGTGAGAAAAAGCTGAGGATCGCAGAAAAAAAAAGAGTTCGGAATCTTTCCCACCCCATAACCAGAGAGGGTTACACCTCGCAGTCTATTAACTACATCCAGCGCACATGGGGAATTAATTAAGTGCGAGAAAACCAAAGAAAAACAGATTGGCTGGTGTTGGCTCAACCAAACCCTTCGTAAAATTTAATCCACCGCAGAAAATTGGCTTTCGCTTTATCTAAAACATTCAGTGGCTTTAGTTCGTTGTTCATCCTTTTAGATTGGAATAGGTGATAATTTAAAATAATAAACATTAGAGAGTTTGTCTTTTATACATTTGATAACTATCTCTGAATTCAGAAATAGGCGAGTGAAAGTTAACTTTTCACACCTTCAGGAAAGATAAAGTAGAGTGAGGTGAGTTTTATAGGAGGAGAATTGATATAATTTCAATTATCTTTCAAAAGAAGCTCATTTGTTATTATAAAAATATTTCTATGCCAAAAAATGCCTTTGCAATGATTTCATTTAATAAAAATCCAAGTAAGAGCTCTTCGTCGTTTACTCAGCATCTCTTAATAGCTTCACATGAAGCCATTAAAACTTTATGTCATTATTAGGTATTCATATCGTGGTTAACATTTAAAAATAAATTTTTCTTAGTCATAAATAATAGGTCTATTGACGGAATTATATTCCTTCAATCAGGATTGAAATTACTCGTCCTTTATATTCTAGAATAGTTCCAGGATAAACTATGAAACGTTTCTTCTTCCTCTAGTTGTTTTAGAAAGAGACTTATTTTCAGATCTTCGCTCAAAGACAGTGATGAAAGGTACTCAAAATGCTACATTTAAAAGATTGAAAGGCCTCAAAAGAATTAATTCACATCAATTCAAACATCCGAGTTTTAACGAGGTTCTCTTGTTTCACAGACATCCTCCTCTCCCGAGATTTCAACAAGAATATACGAACTAAAGCTCTCTCATACTTGATTCGCCGAAACCAGAACAGCAGACGTTTCATCCAAATTGCAAATTCGTACTAGGAACAAAATTTATAATTCAGTACTCGGAGCCTACGCATGCAAATACGTAAACGCCAGTTAAAAATTCATGAAGGTTATTTTTTGCCTTCAATACACTGCATTAATATCGTACGCCGCGAGTATAAATATTCATTAGCTATGGAATGTCTATAGCTCTCGTGTAAGAGTTCAATTATTCATCAAAGATTTTAAACGGAGGCGATCATTATAGACTCAAAGATTATGCGAGTTTATGAAGTATTCGAGAGGGAAATTTCTGGAACACCAAGCTCTTTGATAGAATGTATATAATTGATAATGAATTATCCTTTAAAGGCTTTTTAAAACTCTTCTTTCAAAGACAAATTTCCACGCAAAGATAGAGAATATTACTGAATGATGAAAATCAATGATTTAATAAAAAGAATGTTAAAAACTTTTAACATCAAATTAAACTAAAATATTGAAATTACACAAAGAAGTAGGTTGTGTTTATTTCGAGGAACCATGGCATTCTTTTAAAGAGAAATATATTATTGGAAACTAAAATATAATACTCTTTAGCGATATAATACATATTCGGCAGATAAGTAGCAGCTTCTGAATTAATGATAAGCTTTAATGTAATTTAATGTAACGTATGAGAGTGAGATACTTTTTTGTTCTAGCGGCGGATTGCAAGTGATAATATGTTTGGTTGAGGTCTAAATTTTTTCATTAAAAGGCCTTCAAAACAATCATATTGTTAAAATCCTGTGAATTCGCAATAAATTCTTTGAATTTTCTAATTCATTCGTCATAACGTGAAATTATCTACTTCTAGATCAAATTCTGTCCGTAAAATAATTCGATAACATCCATAGAACAACTTAAACAGAAAGTTTCGTTACGTAAAAATTGATAAAAATACGTAATGCTTTCATAAAAAGCTACTGTTTCAAACAACTCAATCTAGTCTCATTCAATACCTATTTCACATTTAAGCTTAAAAGTCAATTAAATTACGGAGTAATTACAAATTTAGTAAACAAAATCATTAGCAAATTAATCAGCTGCAATGTACGCTTATAGACACATTGTTAATAACCATACATTATATGTTAATAACCATATTGTATACAACCATAATAACCATAGCACTGATTGAAATTAAATAATAATTTACTAGTACATGATCGTTATAATATACCTATTGATTATAGAGGTACGAAATTAAAATCTATTTCAATTGATTAATTACGTTCATGAAGGTTAACTTTTTGCAATAAGTCTCTCGAAAAAAGGATAAAAGAATAACACCGATTTTATGTTTTGAAAATAAAGGCATATTTTCAAGTCAAAAATTCGGTTTCAAAAGGTTAGTGGAAAAGGTAAGAGGAAAACTTTGCGTAGAGAGCCGAAGTTTCCCATGCCTTAGGGTGAGACTCTAAAATACTGGTGTTTATCGTTGTGTGCAGAAAGAGAAGCAATCGGGAATTCAGGCCGCGAGCTATGAACGAGTATACGAATCGTTGTGATGTATTATTTCATCAGATCCATCTTTCGAAACGTCGTGATAACATTTGAACTGAAGTTATATGTACCTGTAGTTGATATCCTTGACAAAATTTCAAATTTCAATCAGGATATGAATTCACCGATTCTCTCGTCGAACTTTATTTGAAAGCTAACGACATTATTAATTTATAAATATTTCGCGAAACGTTTGAAATCAATTTAAATTTTCCGTCAGTTTGATTAAAATTTGTTCCTTTTTGTCATATCCCTTATACATTAATGCTCTAGTAGAATACCGGAGTATCAACTTATAATTTTAAGAAATTATATTTCCTCATTTTTAAGGTTTTGATGTTTTCTTCCATTCATAATAGCTCGATATTGAACTAAAATTCAATGATTTGAAATAGTATTCAGTTCATAAATGAAAATTAATTTATGAGAAAAAATTTCATGGTTTAAGACCTATATAAGCATCAATGGATAAAGGATATTTCAACTTTGTACTATGAACATCGTGGACAGAGAAAAAATTTTTATGTGTAAGTTTCATTCCAAAAATTAAGATCTGCATATGATAAACGCTCCTTCTACTGTGGCTCTTCTATTATGTATATTTTGAAAGCTTATTTTTATTATTTTACTTATAAGTATACTTATATAAGTTGCTTCGATGTAGTTACAGATGCAATATATTTTATGTTATAGAACATTTTTAATGTAATCGAAAATTAAAATTTTTTATAATCATGCGTTTGAATTGTTTACAAAATCTAAATAAATCATCGAGTACTTACTTATATTCCTCTTGTATTTCAGGGTATGAGAACACGAATTAATTTTATTTATAATTAATGGAATACCCTTTCCTCATTATTCTCTTCTATAAGAAGGGAAATGATAATTCAAACTCCACTTGGTCACAATTAAATCTTACAGTCACGAAGTAAGAAGCGAGAGCAAAAGTTTGTGTCCAAACATTCACCACAAAAGGAGGGTAACAGTTACGCCTGAAGGTTTGAAAATAGCCACCCAGCATAAGCGAGAGCTTCCAATGAGGAGCAGAGGGCGTCATAAAACAAAGGAAAGCAGATAAAGGTGATCCGCCGACAAGAAGGTTAGAGATAAAAGGGTCCGTGGCTTTGATTCAGTGAAAACAACTCAAATGCTATGGATCGATATAAGGAACCAGGTGCGGGTTCGACAATGAAAGTGGTGTGAGAATGTGAGCAAAGGGCATATTCACGAAATGGTGAAGAAATGAGTGGTTGCGTGTTCAAACGCAGGAGCTGGATTCACAATTTCCGTACCGATCACTTTAAAAATTACGAAGTTTTACCTTGTGATGGAAGGAAGCTTGTTTGGCCTAAAATAACCCTCTGCTTGGAGAGGAAGAAATAATTCTTGGTCATAAATATGATATCACTGAACGTTGCTCTTAATTTTTTTAAATATAGAATTCGTGATTAGAATAGAATAATAAAGAAAAATTTAATTTGAAAAAATTATAAAATACATGAATTTTTAACTAACGACTAACTTTTCTAAAATTTTATGAATACATACATTTATGGATGTTTTTGAAACCACCTAAGATACAATCAGAGTGTAGCGACTTACGAGGTACCAAACCCATGAAAATCAATAATTAAAATAATTTTACAGTAATTCTGATCCAATTAAAATATCTAAACAATAGAATAATTTCAAGTTAAATTAAGACAAAATCATTTTATACTGCCCAGTTGGTATATCAATATATTACGAATTTCAAACTTTTAAATCTAATAATTTAATTCTCAATATAGAACGGACTTGAAAAAAGGCTGACGGGACCGGAAATCGAACCCAGGTCTCCCAATTGTCCGTTCAGGTATCCCGGCAGAAGTTATTCATAAGTCATTCGGGTTACTTACTGGGGTTCGATTCGGAGTCCCTTCTACCTTGGGAATTGTCCTCGGCGCACAGCGTATCTGTGCAACACCTATTCCTCGTCCCCTCGGATAATTTAATATCCGGATATCAAAACAGATTTTAATTAGCTCAGAAACGATAGATTTTGGATTTTCCAGCTATTTGGGAGGTAAAAACTTTGATCAATCGATGTACAAGCATTTTCACATCCTAAACCGTGTAACAATCCGTAGGAGGCAAACATCTTGATCGTGTTTATTCAACAAAGCGAACGCCTCAATCACCCGCTCCTTGGCAAATATTGAGAGGGACAAGGAGCTGTGTTTTGATAGCCGAAACACGCTAAGAATCCCTCGGATCAATCAGGGTAAGCTCTAGGCGATGTGGCAAAACGTAGAGGTGCTCTAGAATGTGTACTGCCCTTTGCGAGGCAAGATGGATAAGGCCTAACATCATAAGATTTCGAGCGCCTGAATACATAGCCTTTGCATTATTCACTCGTGCGAGGGCATTCACCGTTCGCAGAGAGAAATCACGGGTGCTTTAAGTACTTCATCAAATCGCTACCCCGCACACCTTTACTTTCCGCATGAACTTTTGATGAATATTATTTATTTTCGATATCCATTATTATTTTCACGTCATTTATATAATAGATTCAATTTCCCTATAACCATCTGCAGCTCCCTACAGCTCTTTTATCCAAAAAGTTAATATAAATACTTTTATTATTGTTTCATACTCACCTTTAGGATACTTTATATTAAAGTACTGTCTCTACTACTACTACTCTACTTACTAGCTGTAAGTCGCTTATGACAACCATTAAGAATTGAAGATTTCATACCGCTATTATCGTCGTTTTTAACTGTTTATAATTCACTTAAATACCAAAGCAGAGGAGAATGAAACATTTGAATCCATTTTGCCTGAATTTTACCCTGATATTTCAATTGTTAACATCGCGTAAACTATTAATCTCCATTATGCTAAATATTATTATAAATACGCGAATAATGGCGATTTTATTATGTTTAATGACAACTTAACCGAGTATAAAAAATTAAAACTTTGATTTAAACATGCTCTGCTATTTCTAATTGTCGACATCGCGCTAATCCTTAAATAAAAGAGCATTAAGAACAGCTTAGTTTTTCTATTGCATAGCGAACCAGCATCCAAGTTCGTTTCCTCAAAGGTCAAAAGTGTCCCAGAAGATGAGGGATCCTCTTCTATAAAACCCTTTTCTTCAGTTTACCTTCCAAAATTCTAAGTTATCGAAGAACACGGCCCCAACTAATCTCCTTCCTCAAGGGTCACCTCGTGCTTTCACACGCCTCTGTTTGGACAGCAATAATTCACAACTCACGCGTTAATCCGCATAATATACAGATCTCGCTTATAAAATTAATCCTATAACTTTCTCTCGAAATCAAATTGAAAATAGGAGGAAGCACGCAGAGATAAAAGGTCCAGGACTCTTCAAAAGACAGTGGATGCTGTGATTTGGTCGTTAAGACAATTATCTCGAGTTTGCATTGGATTAAACACTTATCCCATGTAATCCTCTTAACGAATTTTGCACATAAATTGGGTTTAAGCTCGATTGATATCGCTGTTCATTAGCTACATTTGGTAAATTTTTACTGTCCTGTAAATCTGCCAATCTTATTTGAATAGTTTTCTCGGTTTTGTATTAAAATTATCGTATTATTGGGAAATTTGTATGGTTTTAAAATCCTTGCAGCTACAAACATATAAGAAATTTCAGAAATATAAGGATTTCATATATTTCAAATGTATTTACACATGTAGAAAACTGATGGAATTAAATAATATACTACCTAAGTGAGAATATATGCCTTTTGATGGATCCAGTCCAATATAACTGAAAGAAACACATCTTACTATGGAAAATAATAATTTATAATTTTGAAATTATTTAAAAATCTACTCCTAAAATAATGAAATCTTTTCGTATATATTTAGCGGTTACGAAATGATCATCTGTTCTAAAACCAGCTGGACAGTTACAGCCTATTAAAACCTTGTCATTCTAATTCCAGAATTCAACATTTCCTTACATCTGAAATCATTACCTTTAATAGGCAGGGAACATGTTAACATATTTGTTATCTCTCTACACCTGCTTTTTCCCTTTTCATAAATTAAACCCTCATACCAACGGGAGCTAGTTTTTCTTTGGCATAATAAAAGATAAGAATGATCATAGCTCAATGCTCAAAATAGACTTAATCCAAATCTTACCGCAAAATATTAATCGCTGCTTGGCTTTCCTGAGTTTTAGTTAGGATCAATATACACAGAGTAGACCTTCCGCCTATGGCAACCTATATTTATGGAGAGGGAATACTGTTTACGTGATGAGTGAGAGATTTACAAATGATTCCAGTAGGTAGAAATAGAATTAAAGGAAAGTATTTATTTTCCTAAAAACAAGATAATATCATCATGTTATAAAAATGATAAACAATAAAAATGTAAACAATAGTCATAAAAGTATACGTGACGAGGTTTTCGCTACAATTAACGAAACTCAGGATAATCAGATATAAACTCGGCTCAACTATTCATTAAAAATTCCACTCATTTCGATATGATAGCAGAGAATTGAACATGTTACTGCATAAACGAAATCTGAAGGAGAAATAAAGAGAAACTATAAACGTTCAGAAACATCATTACAATCAAAATTCCGGAAGTAATTCTTTCAACTTCCTTAAAGGTGGAGAAATATTATCCTCTAAAATAAAAAATACTACTTGGGCTCTTCCGCGGATGTAACTGAAATGGGTTGAATTCAGAGGAGAATTGACAAAGGAAAATTAATTTAGCCTTCTTCTTTCCACCCGATTTAATAATTTAAGCCACGCAATTCCGCATCCTCATTTGTCTACTCTCCTTCGAGATGTGGATCCAACGAAAAATCTACCATTGTGCATTTTTAAAGCGATTCTACGATAGCTTCTTCTGAAAGTGGTTCGAATGGATTGAATTCTTCCAAAGGGCCATAAAATTGCTATCAGGTAAGGAGAGGACTCATAGAATCCGTTCATGCATTCTTTAACTCCTCTTTCGCTATTTCACCTTTATTTTTCTTTGTCCCTTTCTCCAATCGTCCTTGTAGAATAAAGAAAAATGTGCTTTTTTATTGAAGATTTCTTTGAATTTTTTACTATGCCAATATCTAATTTTTTATAATATCTATATATAAAAACAGCCACGTATCATCAAATTCTGCAACATAAAGGAATATAATGCAGTATTTCAATAATCTTACAATTATATAGTAAAAGGAACAAATTAATATAAGCGAAAAGTGAGTCAAATGTCTCCTTAAAAGTTATTTTATCCTGCCAAAGTATGTTTAAGACACATTATAAACTGAATTTCTCCATACGCGAGGTTCGTTTCTAATGAAGAACCGCATCTAAATAATTCCAAAAAAGTTTTTTCTTGCATGTTTTATTCATTAAAGAAAGAGAATCTGTATAAGCGGTTTCCTATTTATAACAGTGATAGCATATGATTAATGAGGAGCAATTTTCAGAACATAATATAATAAATATCAAACATAGCTTGATTCTAAATCAATGATCTATTATTTTCTTTGAAAACGTTTGTGATATTATACGAAAATTTAATTCAGCGGTACACCGAAACTCGATTAACTTAATGAAGTTGATTCTGAGCTTTATGGTTCGAATCCCTCTTAAGCCTATGGATTCCCTGAAATAGATTATCTTTGAATATATGAATCATTCATGAGAGAATAGGGAGTTACTTGTTGCCGTTGGAAACTTGCCAATTCTATTTCCTATGTCAATTCCTCATATTCTATTTCTACTGTGTTTAGCACTAATCAGTGTAATATTCTACACGTCGAGGCGTAAATTTCGCTACCTTTAAGTTCTATCCTTCCCTCTTTCCTTAGCCCCTTCTCTAACAGCTCGATCCTCTCACGCACATACAGATAAAGGGTTGCCTTCATTAGCATAGGTTGCATGATTCATCATGATTTGAGACCACTTTCTCCACTAATATCCACTCTTCTTCTTCCTTTGCCGATGTGTGTTTAAAAGTTTCACGACATGTTAATCTATTCGGTTTAATCCTTCTTTTATAACGAATGCAATAAATGAGAAGTAATAATGGAGTAAATGGTTGAGCTACCTTTATAAAAAATATTCATCACGAAGGGTAGTATGAAACTCATATTCTCATTATTACTACTAGATATAGTTTCAAACACGAGGTATAGCTTTTGTGTCACACTTTCGAAATTGCTATGATTTTATTCCTAAAACCTTGCAATTCACGTAAATGTTCTCAGTTTCGTGATATATTGGGTTGGGTTACATAAGTAAGAGAATAATTTTCCCAATTCCACAAGAATAGAACATTTTTTGCAAACTAATTGTACCTCATCTGTGGTCGACCATATCGAAATCAGACACAAAAATAATCCAAAATTGATTCTTGCAACCATCGATGTTTACGCGTTGCTAAAGCACCCGATTTTTGTTTATTTTGCGTTTCCACGAAATTCTAATCAACTTTTTCATCTAAAAACAGCTCTCCCTGGAAACCCATTCGTTTTCATATGCTTAAAACTCCCTATACAGACACTGAGCCACTCCGCACCACCATTTCGTTGTGAAAAAGAATAAATAGCTATAAAATGTTATGAAAAGCACAGAGAAAGTACAATTCTCCTAATTTCATACGCAGTTCATTTGTTTGACCGAACCACTCAGCGATGTTCCTGAGTAAAGATACCACTCCTCGCCCACAAACAAAAAACCTTCAAAGACCAATTTAAAAGGTACATGGCGGAATCCTCTGAAACGAATTATTTTCGAGAATGAGCAAAAAAAACGACAAAAAATAAATTGCGGTTGGCGCTTTTCAGTTTTTTCCGAAAGAACGAGGACGCCTGACCCTGAAAAGGATAGATGCAGATTCTATTTTTTCCCTCTCCTAATGGAATATGTTCCTGTATTTTTTTCCAAATCCGCTCTCTATTTTTTCCAACGGTGGTGGCTCTCATGAAAGTAAAAGCGGTGGACAGAGGGGATAAGAGCGAAAGAGAAGTAAAGCGATTCTCAAGAAAAGGGGGAAACATCAGAGGAAAAGGAGGCACAGGAAAAAAGAAAGTCCCTGATGAGCGGTAAAAATTGAATCGCGGTTTACATGGAGACGAGATTATAAAAACTGTTAGCTTGCACATGATATGTTTACTAAAATTTTAAAGGGTCCAATATTTAAATGCAGAGAGAACAGAAAAATTAACTATCCACTTTAAACTACCGTAAATATCAATCTTTAATTATTCTATAAATGAAATGTTGAACTTAATTGACATTATGACTGAAAAATCTGAATTTCATATTAGCCTTTTTATAATTAATACATCAGATATTTAATAAATTTCGTATATCAGTATTCAAATCAAAATTCAATCTGGGAAACATGTGATATTTTTCTCTTCCACCGAGGATTATAATTTTTCATAGTAATCACTGTATATTAAATTCTTAAATTTCATCAATATATATGATATATAAATAAATTCTAAAATATAATAAAAATAATTCTCGGAAATAAGTCTTTTTCCATTTCAATTTAAAAATAGCTGACAGCCAGACGATCAATTTAAAACTGAAATAATTTGAACATTTTAAATTATTTATCATTCTGTGTCAAAGTTAAGCAATAGACCTTATATAACAGTTTTTAAATTCATAGGCAGTATTTATCAGGAAACGCGACTGTCTTGGAGTATATATCTGTTCCACATTTAACATTTTCAATAGAGTATAACAGGAAAAGTGAACACCACTATCAAGATATTTAAAACATTTTTAAGGGATATCGTCTTCTTTCAAACAATTTCACATAAAAATAATCTTCAGGTGAGTTTTGAAACACTCCATCAAAAAGATCTTTACAAGCAATAAATCTCCGCCCATCACTTCCTTTTGTTAAGACGTCCGTAAGTAAAAGCAGTCGTGAAATAAAGTTACTAACAAAAGGCAATCAAACTGAACGCGGTGGCCGAATATTAAAGCAAGCGTGTTAAATTATAGCTCATAGTTGTCAGTTCCTTCTGATATTGCGAAATAAAAATAAAGTTTATCGGAGAAGTTAAAGTTTGGTAAACTTTTTCGTTTACGTGCATCGACTTCATAAGAGGACATGTTACTCACTCCTCGTGCTCTGTAAAAAGCGTCGTAAAATACTTCCGTGAATTTTTATTACGTTCGTGTACTGAACTTCCTCTTATCCCCATAAGATACTATCGAACAAGTATTTTGGCCCAATTCTCATAAGAGGATCTAATTTTAATCCATCCCAAAGATTTTCACTTGGACATAAATCTTTCGAAATTGTGGGTTTCGGGGAGAGATTGCCATTTTCATAATTATGAAATATGAAGTAAGAAGAGGATTATTTCTCATTTACGAGATTTGCGTTGAATCCGATTAATTGACGTATAAATATGACTGCATTAAGATCCATACTTAGAAATAGGTTCTTTTACATTGGTGAGTATAAGTGTGAACATAAATGTTACTCATGAATAACGTGATTCTCATGTATCGGTTCAAATGAATTTAAATTTATTTTCTTATATTATAAATTGGATTTCCAATAGAAAAATTACCCAAATACGGGAAAAATATATATGTAAATTATCAGAAATTTCAACCACGCATTCCCTTTATTATAATTTATTCTTTTTTACATTGCTTTTAAAAGATTATATTATTAATATATCCTCAGATTCTTACATACGAAACAAGTATATAGTATTTTAATGTGGAAAAAAAGGATAAACTTGAATCAAAAAGTTTTGAGCAAGGATTACCGCAAAAAAGGTTTTTGCTTACGTGCGCCCAATTTAAGGAAAATATAACCCATTAAACTGATTATGAGTATGAAGTCTTTCAGTTTCCGATACCAATGAAAATATTTTTACGTATTCTTTTAACTGTTTTGATGCCAAGTTTCAAAATCCTGTGGCGATACGAATCTCTGGAAACTTTGCAATAAGAAGCGAGAGCGTCTTTCAAGCTGTCGCGAAGAAATTCGAATACATAAATTATCCCACTCCTTCATCTTTATTCGACTAAACTTGTCTACCCACGCAATGCAAACTTCAGAGACTAGCTTTTAATTTCCTTGGAAATCATTCATCCGAATTTCTCTCGTGATGGAATATATTTTTCCCTCAAAAGAACTCCTCCAACAGATATGAGGGGACGCATTGGTACATCGCCCTTTTGATGATGTCTTCTGTTGCTCGTCTACGTGGTCATTTGCGAGTCCCAAATAGCACACGTATTTTCGAAGAGGAATTTAATTTGGAGCGAAATACGCGTGCGCAGACTTACGCGTCACCAGTTTATCCTAAAGAGGAACAAAAGCTAAGCGAAGGGGAAATAAAGGATAATATATTTTCCCTGTTTTCCTGCTGAAGAGATAAAAGTGAGTCTTCGCCTAAAGGGATGGCTTAAAGAGTGATGAAAAGCGAAAATTTACGTTGTTTGGAAGTAAGGATAATATAATGATAGGTATGGGTGAGATGAGAACTGTGACTTCTATATTTCCTCAAAATATTATATTAATCACGTTACAAAAGCTAAATAAAAATACTGGAATAATATTTGCGGATTCTTTCGCATTGTGTCCAGAAGCCGTAAAAATTCTGAAACGCGCGGATGAACCTACAAACTCTCCACAAAAATACGAAAATGAATAAAAATAAAGGGAAAGAACATGAGTCAACTCGCTTTGATAATTCCGGTCATCCGGTATGTCCGTATTGCAATGGAATACTTTTCAAAATAAACGCTTTGTTGATAAATCGTTTAAACATGGAAAATCTGGTTCTGAATCAAACTTCGTAGTTTATGTTTCATATTTATATTTCGCATAAAGGTCCAAACGAACCCTTTTATTATTTTATTCTTATAACGAAAAATTGTATTGACATTTTATGACAAAATAAAATACAGAACATGTAAAAGTGAAGTAAATAGACTAGAAAATTATTTTTATTACTAAATTACAAAATTTGACCTAATTGCATATCAATCTTGCAGCTATAATTATGAATAATTTATCTACTAGTTAAAAATTATTTTAAATTATTCTTAATTCGATAATAAAACGCTGATATACGCGTAAGAAAATTAGCCTCTGAATATCAGAATTGATATTCAGGGGCTTAATTAATAAATAATTCGGAGATGAGAGAAAAACATATAAGTCCACGCAGTAAGTGAAACTTGGTAAACAGATGTAGAGAGTGCAATACAATTTTGACGGAACGAAGTCCAAGTAAATGCGGACCAAGACAGTCATTTGGTGTAAATACGAGTCATGCCAAGAAAATTATCATCCCCCAGGTCGTTAGGATGAAAAGAAGATGCGAATGCTGAGTGAAAGGGCGTCAAGGAAAGTGAAAGGGATCGACGGAGGGGCAAAAAGTGAGAGCCCGCAAGTTTGCGGTATGCTAAAAACAAAATAGTGATGAAAGGGAAATATGCGTGAATGGGACAAATTATAAGCCACAATGAAAAATATGCGAGGCTTTTTACATTCATGGATCCACATTTGTCAAGGAAACGAGATCCTCAAAATGCCAAGGGATTTGGTTCCTCTTCATTTATCGTATTCATAAATATTTCGCGTATTTAAGCACTTGAGGGTTTCATGGAATTCCGGTGGATGAAAAAATAATCACATCGAGATACTCCGAGAAATTAATGACGTAAAACGCAAGGAAGAAGTTTATGGAAAGGACATTTTAAGAACGTAACCAAACGAATAAAGACACATGATTAGATTAATAGCATAATTGGATTTTGGAAAATTTATACTTTTTCTAAGTAAAAGGAATGTTAAGAGCAAATATTTGGCCAATTAATCCTTGAGCTCTTGTAAATCTGCCTGTTGACGCAATTCTTTATTGTCACATTTTAGAAGTTTATGGTAACTATGTACAACTGGTAAAAAAGTTAGGTATTAGAATTCAGTCTTTCCCAATACTATCACTTCCTCTTAGACCTTCTCTTTAATGAAATTAAGCGATATACGACTCATCCGTCGAATACTTTGCCCTCAATTCCTTTTCCCTTCATTAATTTCTAATTTTCCTGTTCCGAATAAATCGAACCTCTTTTCTATTCTTTCGTCCCCTTTTATTGGATTCCTTTTCACATTCTGTTGGTCCATTCTCATTACCAAAAAGGGCATTCATTTCATTGAGAACAAATTCCGAAGCTTCCTTCACTCTCCTTACCGATAAACTCTTTTCTCTATAAAAATGCTTTTCTGAATAAATACTTTTACTCATAAAATGCATATCAACATCTTCATTTCAAATTATTCATAAATGACAAAGTTATGAGACGCAATATTAAAAGATATAATCAGGAAACAATTGATCACAAGAGAATTCAACCTGTATACGACTTTGTTAGAATAATGTGTTCGTAATTTCACACGCAGGTCTGAGATTATTATTTAATTGTGGATACTTGTTGACCATGAACACCCGATGAATTCACTCAAATATTACAGAATAAAGACTAAACTTTCATAGTTAATCTAACAGCAATAAATTGCTCTAGTGAATGCTAGTTTTTATGGTTGTTAATAATTTTCTCACATCCATAACTATTCTTTATAAATACAAGAGTAATATAGCGAAGTATACTTTTCTAAAATTGATATAAGCTTTTAGAGAGCAAAGATCCAAGAAATCGAGGGATATCTAAAGTAAATGAACATATATAAAACGTTGTACAACAAATAGTACACTGGACTAGACCAAGAGACTAAATAGATTATTTTATGACAGACGAGCAATGAAATTGAACTGATTAAAAACGATTAATTATATCATAGATTCAAAAAAAATAAAATAAAATGAAATTACATACATTTGTATGAAACTGTACTTCATACAAAATTCCTTCCTCCATACAAAGAAACAGCTGACGTAAAAATAATAAAAATAAACCGTAACACATTTATGAGTAAATACCACGTTAGATCTTCAGTTAAACGAAAACAAAACAATAACAGATTATTGTTTACTAAACCGGTTTCTCTTGGTTATAAGGAAGGAAAGCCAATAAAAACAGTGCAGATTGAGGCGATGAAGGAACACCGACCACGAATAAACGACCCTCCGTTCATCCCCTTTCGTCTTAGGATACATTCCCTTTAAAACACCGCGCCCAAAGCGGGAGATCAGAAAGTACATTGACGAAGGGCGGGGCCGTCTCCAGCCGAGGTTGGGATTGAGACTCTTCTGGATCCCGAATTTGACCCCTCGATGACGCTTAATACCTGCGATTCTTTTCTTCAAATTGCCCCCTTTCATCCTTTGAATTCCTCTGACGCAGAAAGAAGGACAAAGGATTGAAGTCGTATGAGAACTCTTTCCACAGTTTTGCATTTATTTTCCCGAATAAAAAAGTAGAGAGCTGTCCGCCACAATCCCATTCTCACAAAGGACTAGGTCTTTTTTCTTTCGAGAGAATTTCTCCTGATTTTTAATCACATCCTTTAGAAACTCCGGAAAAATTCGGGGAATGAATCGTTTGTTTCTTCAAACTCACTCTTACGCCCGTTTATGTCTCTTTTTTTTTAAGAGCAAACTTTACTATTTTAGTTTTCTTCGCTATGGTTGATCACAGAGAAATTATACGCGCGTATAAAACTTCCCTTCTCGGGTCACTAACCGCTTTTGTTGAATTATGATATTCATCTGTTTTACGCCACCAATGGAAATTAGAGGATGGAATCCCATCAACAGGTGCGTGTTATTGGAAACGCCGCTATAAACTTTCCGATAAAAAGGAAAAATAAACTTCAAGCGGTCGTTTTATTAAAAGCAGATACATTTTCATTTAAATCGTGATTAATTTTTGAAGTCCAAAGTGGCTGATTCGATATGGAATTAATTAAATCGAATTGGAAATGCTACGGTTTCTCTGAATGAGATGTTCACCATAAATGTCAAACATAATTTCGTGAGGACCTATGAGTTGTTCATTTTGATCGCTCTCTCATTGAAACACCACAAATTACAAGGTTGATAATTGGTACTCGTAAAAATGTATGTTTGTTTGTTTAAAATTTAATCATTTGGGCAATTATTTCAAACTATGAACGTCCTCTATAAAAGTATAAGATTCAATAATCAGTTTATAGTACCGTTTTGGACTAGCATTTATCTCTATATTCTGCTTGCAACTTAAAGATTACGTTCAAAGGAAATATTTAAAAATATTGAGAGAATCTTCATATTTTACTTTCAGAAATCTCAAAATATTTAATAGTATAACTTCAAAGATGACATTTTCATTCCAAATCGCACACGAGTATACTTATCTTAAAGATACACTGGAAAAAGAAACATCACATTTCCATCTGCATTACCAACTACGTATTAAGATAATCATAAATTTATACATATGTATATATGTTTAAATCAGTCACTTAAAATAAAACTAGCTACACACCAATCTCCATAAAGGTTGCTCTCGGGAAATAAGTTTGGCATGATATATAATCGATAAGGTTCGGCGTAACTTAGTTGGGAACCGCAAGGAAGCAAGAAATATGAAACTTCGTTTTTGCCACAATTTATTCACTTCAAACATTCTTCTTTCATAAAAGCGTGTACAAACTTTACCGCAGTTTACGCATTTTATACTAACGTATTTTTTATGGTGTTTCTCCTAACTTAGTGAGAAAGGCAGTAGTGATGTAACAATGAATAACACAGTTGCTAACCGTGTTTTCAGGTCGAATTATGAAAGAAAAGAGTTAGATGTTCACCATATTATACAAGATATTGAATTCATTACATGAAATAATCTTACTTAAGTTTTCAAAATTAATAATAATAATTTCTAATTGTATAACTACTTTCTTTATTTTTATCATTATCATTTCACTTCAGAGATACTGAATAAATATTTCGAGAAGAAATCGGCTATTATCGTCTCTCCTCATTCCATTAATATTTAAGTTAATGGAACAAAAATTAAAATCAATTGCACTTGAATCTAATAGCACAATATTCATAATGCTATGAAGCAGCCAAAATGAGAAAACGCTCAAGTGCTTGAAGACCTAAAATATAATGGATCATTAACTCCATAACCCTAATGAAGAAAGGGGTCTTTCATTTAGAGATTTCAGTATTTATCAAACGTTGCTCTTTTAATGATCCCATCAATTGTGCAAAAGAGACCTTATGGTATACGTTGGCGTAAAATTCAAGAGCTTTTTAAAGGTTGCTTAAATGAAGAGTGAATGAAATATCCATAGTAGGCTAAATTTGTTTTCAGCCTCCTTCACCTAGCAACAGAACCTCGCACGTAACTAATGATAACTTATTTCTAATTTAAAGGTTTTCATGTTTGGGGTTTGATTATGTGCAAATCGTGGATTTCCTAATGGCTTAAATACAATGAGAAGAAAGAATTCGTAATTTAATTTGCAAATTAAAATATATTTATAGCTTAATGTTAAAATTAATAAAAACTGAGGATAAAAAAAAATTAGAATACCTCTCCGAGTAAAATAGAAAGTAAATATTAAGAATTAATCGAAAAAATAATATAATTTAAAAATTCTACGCACAAGAGATAATTTTGACGAATCATTTTCGCTTCAACTCTTGAAATGTTTGAATCCCAAAATGATATTACGTATTTTACATAAATACGCGTCGAATATCTTTCATCAAATAGCACATTCATATTTGAAAAACTAATGGATTTAGACTGATTGGGAAATACCCTTATTGTAACTACTAATGAAGTCACAGTCGAGAAGAATGAGAATTGAAAATTCAGTCAACTTACGACCGATCATAAAGTAAAATAGGCTTAACACAACCATTACCGGAAGACTTACGAGTAGGCCAACATCTGGAGCGCCGTAATATACGGGCGTTGGCCGATAACAGCTGCTTTTCAGATGAGAAAAACTACTACGTTCAGGAATGCTAAGAGTGTTAACTCTTCGTTGACTTTAATATGAGCTGAGAAAAATTCAACGTGCGAGATTAAAAAGATTCTCGAACTATATTCCTGACGAATATTGCAAATATTTAAGCTAGAATTAAGTAAATTTGCAGAACTGTTCGCTAAGCTATTGAAGTATACATACAGATCCCGTATCAAGAACTATTTTTATCAAATAACAAGAAAGAAATGTAGCTCAAAATGAATTTTTTCAGAAATTTCATCTTGAACGAGTCGCAGCATTGACATCCCGACAGAATTAGAATGTATTATTTGATAATTTTACTCATCTCCTTTCTTTGAATTCAATCCTAATTTATTCTCAAAATAACTTGCCTTCAAGACAAATCAATAAAGTCATATTCTCCGTCGATTTTTTTATTACAACCCTTTCCCATCTCCAGCATACTCCAGAGTATTTAATAACCAATCCGAATATTTTTCCATTCTGCAAAAATGTCTCCATATCGATTTCTTATTGCTCTCTTTTCTTTTATTAGGGATAATAAACACAAAACATTCCATTAAAAATAAATTAAAAGGGGAAAATGCTTAACCAAATCAAAGCAGAGTGCAATTCGCACTTCGGAAACCCACAGAATACGTAAGAGTAATAAAAACAGCTTCGCTCGCGAGTTGAATAGAGGCTAAGTAGAGAATCCGATAGAGGCTATCAAAACCTGCGTGAGAATAGGGAACTACTGAATGACCTTCTATTTGGCGTGACTGAACCCTTTTTAGCATTTGCGAAGGGTTTGACCTAATTCTAAAGCCATTGTACGAAAATTAATAGCCCCAACAGTGAGGGAAGAAAATGCCAGGAAAATCCCTTCCATTTTTCATTCTTTTAACGAATCATTGTTAGGATGGACCCAAAAATTAACGCGTTACAGTTAGAGACGCTTTCGCAAAAAAATCGGAAATTTTTAATTGCGATTTATCGATTGTGGACGTGTCCATACGCGTGTTAAAGTGATGGCAGTGAATGGAATTGAAACGAGCTATGCCTTCATAACGGAAATGGAAATATGAGTCCGTATTTCAGATTCTTCCCACGAAAATCATGGCGAGGATTTGATGTGAATATCGATTCAATTTCAAGATTATTTTTTGGGCGAAATTTCTCCAAACGCATTGACAATAAGAAATGAGATTTTTAGTGAAAAATGAACAATAGGAATTCTCACCGAGATTTTGCAGTTACGGTTTCATTTCTCATGAAATTATATCTTGGTGATTAAAAATTTTTTGTTCCCTTTAAAATTTGTGGCGTCCCAGGAATCGCAGCTGGAATACATGCATTTATTTAAAATGATAAAAATCCTTTAATCGCATAAAAATTTATTGCAGTTATTGAAATTCAAATAAATTTCAGGCATATATTGTATATTATAAATAAAATTCAATACGTAATTATAATATAATTATAATATTCAAAGTGGCTAAGAGAAAACTGAAAAACAGGAGTCAAAAGATAATATTTTTATATATTTGAACTAAATTATATGACTGTAAGAGACGAATGGTTCGTAAAACAAAACACTCGTATAAATGATAAAGGTGTAAATGATTGAGGTGTAAAATGATTTGATACATAATTTATAAAAACGTTTATACCATTTCGCCTTCCCAAAATGTATTAGAAGTTATTGTACCAGACTTACATTCTTAATATTTCAAAATATCCTTTTTATATCATAGCGTTAAAATTTCAAAGGATATATGAAAATCTTCGTTCACACCGTGGTTTAGATTCCTATTTATAAATTTATGAAGAAATATTTGGTAAAAATTTCAGATAAAATAATATAGGATTTATGTGATGTTAATTTTTTTCTAAAAGATTCAAATTTATTTGGCTCTACTCTCTTTCGGGGAATGGTGGAAATACGTAAATATTTATGACCACAATAGTTTAAATTCAAACAAATATACAAATTAAAATCTTTTTGAACTTTCATTGCCTTTATATAAATTAATGTTTCATGAATAACTTTTCATATAGACACTCAATGCATAATGGTGATTTGATATTTTTAACTTATTTAACCTTCATTTTATCTTCATAGATTTATGCTTTAGTTTATTTTCTGGTGCCATAGTAACCAAAAAGCTCCCGAAAGAACGTAAATCACAACAAAATTTGACATTTTATATGGAATCATAACCAGGAGAGAAAGTGAGTATACTCGTAAATTCACTGGGGAGTATAAATATTTTAGAGTATGAAAGTATTCTACGCAGAATTGCCATCTCATCATTTGCGATATATTTTCCGATCCCATATTCCTCGTGCACTAGGCGTCTCGAATTCTTTAGAAAGAATCCAGCCAGAGGCGGGCGACAATGTCCCTCTGGGGTGACGCAAAGGAAAAAACCGTCATATGTGAAAGAGGTTGTCACAATAAATAGCCAGGCGATTTAAAGCCATGCGACGGAGTGGTTTATGAAGTATACACACACAGCACGTACATCAATCTTTAATACTTTGGTTTCGATTATTATTACGACATGAAATGCGCATTATGTATATTAACATAATTTCCGCACCGAATCGACTAAAACTGATTTAATATCTATTACAATTCGAGTCATTCACTTCTCAATTAATAGAAAGAAAACTAAATTTCTATCGTAGGAGAGATAAAATGTATAACACAAAGTCCACGCTATACACTTATATCACTATTTCAAGTTGTAATGAGAATGTCCTCATGATGCTAAAGATGTGACCTACGTAGGAATTCCACCAGAGGCTATGGAAACAAGCGAGATAATGTCATCTATGGCCTCGACATCAAACGCATTCAGGGTTAGAGATTCTATGACAGAGCTATTCGCAATTCCGTACTATGGCTGAAATACTCTAAGCTTATCTTAATTGCTTTGCAGCTAGATGTTAATACTGTTAAGTTTCGGATCGTATAAATTATTACACTGCTCTCTTATGCATCTAAATTGCAAGTGAGAACTTGGGAGATAACATTGAATTGATAGTCATTGATGAGTACAAAGGCTGCAAACATACGGTGACTCAGCTTAGATGAAGGGAATTGACATCAATATCTCCCTTAATAACACTGGTATAGTTTTATAGAATTTCGAATTAAAATCATTAAAGCTCTTTCAATTTCTATTAATCATAATCGATAACCAATAATTCTAAGACAAAGAAGCATAAAAGTTTATTGATTTAAATTTAATTCAATCTTTTTATTTCTAATGAAGTAAATTTAAAAAGCTTTATTTCGAATTTTCACATAAATAATTTTCATGAAATTACTCAAAGTAAAAAACGCGGTTTGTAAGTTAAAGAAGAACTGTTTTCGTCTTATATTGCAAGTATTTCGGTGAAATTTTGACTTGTTTGAAAAACTAACAATCTTAATCTAAATTAAAAATTTAATTATTTTTCATATAAAGACAATGTTACTGATAAATCTAAAAAATGGGAATAGATCAAAATAATGTGAGAGAAATAGTGAAGGAAGAATAACACCGCATAAGAAATTTATATCGTAAATTTAAATGTAAAATTCAAGCAAAAAATGAAGGAATCGAATCCGAAAAAGTTTTCACTGAAAACTTTCATTTATCTTAAACTTTTGATTTTTGTTAATACATACTTTGATATCCTAAAAGTGAAAAAAGGAACGTCATTTATTCACGTTAGCTAATACAAATTTTTTTATTGATAACAATACCAATTCATTATCAAAATACTTCAGAATGAAATCCATGAAGGATATCAGTATTACTTTATCCATTCTTGCTACCGAGACGCTATCTAAGGAGAAGAAAAATGCTGAATTTCTAATTATTTTAGCTTACAACGGCAAAAGGATAGCAAAAGATAGGACATTTTGTGATTCAGTAACTTCAGCGAAATATTATGCATCCTTTGCAAAATATGAACCCAGATAAATTGTCGTTAGACAATTAAGGAAAATATAAAATACTTTCGGAGTAATTCTTTAAGACTCTTAAATTGCGTATCGCTGTCTTTTAGTTTCATATCTATAAGAAAGGCTGGGATATATTGTCGTGCAAATGTAGCTTAATTCACAGTTTTTAAATAACATCATACACGAAATTGAGCTTTGGGACGCTTCCCTAACACCAACCTTACTTAAACACAAAGAGCTTCGTAGAGCACAGCATCTTCGTAGCTTTGATCAAAAAGAGCTATATTTTATTATGGGAACCAAATTTCCGTGAAAACGTATATCTACCGTTTTTTCAGAAAGCCCTTTCTCAATCTGAGGTTTTATCTTGAATGGAATCTTGAATAATCCATAGAAATCTTTCATCACAAGGAAAAGCATTGATGTGGCCTATAAGCTCTATTCATTCATTCAATGACCATGCCCTCCTTATAATGGAAAAGGAGTGAGTTACTAAATAGAATATATTATTGGTAAATCATAGGATCCTTGTTTTTTTACTAAAAATCCTCTCTTTATTGTATTCAATAAGATATTGTCCGCGACTATTAATGTTTTATAATATTTAAGGAAATATAATACAGATCTAGGGATTTAAAAATATTTGTGCTATAAATACCATTTAAAGGAAATAAATTTTGAGTGTAAGAGACATACTGAACTAACTCCTCCTACTATAAAAAATTATCCTTCTGACAAATTGCTTATATAGAAAAAATGTCAATACGACCTATAAATTAGAATCGATCGAGAGTCGATGTTTTGAACATTAATTAAGGAAGGTTTTTATTTATTTGCTTCTCCTCGACCAGTTTTTCTCTTGAATACTTCGAAATTTTTCCTGAACAACGAAAATATATCACTTTTTCATTTAACTTTATTTATTATGATAATGATTTATATTATTTTAACTTTACAAGGATATATAAATAAAACTATATTTTAAGGAAGCAGTAATTAAAAAAAACTTGTAGGATTATAACGCAAATTGTTTTTTCACAGATTTTGTGTAATTTAAAAGATTATAAACTGTTCAAATAGTCACCTAGAGTTTAAAATGTATACACATAAATATTTTAATAAATTAAATAATAGAAATAAAAATGTTTCATATACTATTAAACATTAAAACTTGAAAGATTTATCGTTTCTTGGGTTACTAAGATTTAAGCAAAAGATTTATAGTAAAACGAATCTAACACAGTGATCTTTTTCCCTATCATTTTTGCTATGGAGGCCATAGGGAATCCATTAATTCGAATTACTCATAACCGTTCCAATCGAGTTTCACCATCGCTTAATATTCAATCGCTGGGATTCATTTCCATTGATCTTCTTCGATATAATCTCCTAAGGAATTCCATTTCACGAAATCCATTCGATTTTCTACGAGATTTGGACGCATTTCGGTCGATTCCGCTCTTAAAAGAGTAAAAGAATTATAGAAGATCCCTCCTCCGCATCCATTGTCCTCATGAGCTGAGGATTAAGAGATGGAAGCCACCTGTGGAAACTGATTTATGAGCGCAAGATGGATTGGAAGCTGTTGCATCCGGAGCTTCTAATGGACGTTGCCTTCCGACGAAGAAATTGCCCAACGAAAGGAGTTTATCCTTCCACTCCCGTTCCATAATGCATGGCTAACCGCTCTTATATATCCTTTGGGAATGAAGGGGCCTATTGGATACTACGATGGAGTGAAAGGAACATAGTGGATAGGGAAAACGTGGTGATGAATGTTTAATATCAGGAAGGAAACTAAGTGATATGTACAAAGAGGAAATATCAACTACTTCGCGCCTTCTTAAATTATCGAATTTTAAATGTACATCATTATTGATAACCATACGTTAATTTATTAGTAAATAGACTATGGTAACCAAAGCCTTCTTAGAAAAAATCTTATCACTACACCATCAAATATACTCTTGCTTCTTAAGCGTAAATCCTTTCCTTATTCTTTACCTCTTTTAACTTAGAAGTCGTAAACAGCAACCTTATGAATTGTCTGACATAATGTTATTATTATCTTTTGTTGTGAATTGGAACTGATAAACTCCATAGAATATAAATTCAATATATGATAAATTAAATAATTATTGGGATGTTCATTCGACGCGAATATGACATTGATAACAACAATAAATATTGATCACATTCATTTTTAGTATTTTTAAAGGTGTTTCCTTATAGCTTTTGGGAATAAGGAAATTCAAATATCGGCATAAGTTTCCAGTACACAACAAGTATCACATTTAATCAGAAAAAGCTGTATTAATGGAAAATATTTCCTTCTCTTCCTTTCTCATTAAAACTCTGTTTACTTTTCAAGTCCAATGTCAACTTACGAATAAAAAGCCAAATGTAAACTTCTTTTCAAAAATAAGGAAATGGTGCGTATTCAAATCACTCGTATTTTCACTATGTTTCTAATTGCCTTCGTTTGAGAGAGGATGTAAACACTATTTCATTATCATTTTAGTATTATTTTTAAAATCAAGAATGAACAAATAAATTTTCATGAACTTTAGACTATTGCAATAAAATAAACTTTTCAACTATCATATACGTTAAACTATTGAAAATAAAATATTACGTAAAAATTGAAAATAAGGAGCTCTGATTGAAATTCTTAGGGAAAAAGGTATTTTATGACATCATTCATCGATATATTTTATTTAAAAATATGTCTTCTTTGAGAAATCTTTAAATGGAATTTATATAAATTTCACATTAAATGATACTAAATACAGCTGAGCGAGATGGAAATTGCATTGTTTAATTTATTATTGGCTTTGGGAACATAATTTTTGCATAGATACACAACGGAGTATGGATGTTTGTTTAAAAACTTTAATTAATTCCCGCTCGCAAAAAATCTTTCAAATATTAATATTCCACTTGAAACTAGCTATATAAATATTCATTTAGATATTCATTTAGCCATGAATTAACATAAATAGAATCTGCTGTGTGTGAATTAAAACTACCCGCTCTGTGTAGTCGAGTTTATTTGATTACGAGAAACAAGTGCTTTCAGTTGCAATGTGCTTATAATTCTAGTGTTTACAGTTGTAATCGTGTAACACGCGCGTATCTAGGGCAGACATCAAAATTTCAGGACACCAAATAGGGAAGGACTTCGAGTCAAAAGCTACATTTTGGAGAAGTTAATTAGAGCGAAAGTCATCCATTCGCAACATGCAGAGGATGTTCCCTATTTGTAAATAATGGAGAGGCGTCCGCAAATTGCCGTTGGGATGGTCAGTTTCAACGCGGATTCATTCACAAATCAACGGAATTGGAAAACATACCATAACCAATATCGTGTTTCCACAACTGTGGTATATTAGTGATGATTCACTCTTTACTAACACAGTCATAGTTCAGTAATGGGTTGGTAATCCCATTAATAATAGAGATGGATGAGATCAAACGGTATCTCTTTTGAACTTGGTTTAGGTACCAATTGATATGTACACCTATGTGTAGAGCTATATTCCGATCATAAGAAAATATATACGTCCATGAAATAAAAGTTATTTTGATCCCAAATTCTTTCAATTCCCGTATATTACGTGTAATCAAACAATAAATATAGCTAATAAATGTGGTTCTTACTTAAAAAGATAAATCGGATGGAGATACTTTCGCAGCCAGATCCTAAGAACTTAATTCGTTGACTCATTCATTCTCAAATAGGGATATTTCTAACGCTTTAAGTTAAGATTTTTTCGAAAGAAGAATTTCGAAGAATTTCAAGTTTTATACTTACATTATTTCAATTTTAATATACAAGTAAAAATTCCATTCTATATAATCAGAATTTTTAACAGGAAAAAGGAATAATAATTTGTCTCGCAAAAGATGAAATGGAATTCTTTGACTTTCCATTCCGTAAATTTTATAATTACAACTATACTTGCAGGACAAGGCACATATGCTTTACTAATAAATCTTTGAAAAAGCTTAACTTTATTTACATACATGAATTTTAACCCATTATTGATAATACATTGATTGGGAATACGTTCCGTAAAGAATTATATATTTATGAAGAAGAGTTGTGAAATATGTATGTATACACATGTCAATAGTTGGAAGGCAGATAAAACGCTAATTCTGATGCATATCTTTAAGAGCAGAGTATTATCGACTAATTTACTTCTAATTACGATCTAATAGTAACAAAGATCAATTGGACATGGAAGTGAAAAACTTCTCAGCATTACAATGCGGAGTGTATGAGGTTGAACACCACAGTCATCCTAATTTTCCCAGCTTCACCATCACCAAATACACACAGATATCAATTAACAAGGAGACCACGACAGCGGTTCGCCCATAGGCAACGCGACACCTGTCGATTCGACCGCTAAAATATCGCTGACGGAGGAAATCGATATATCGCAATTAAAACCCTTTTTCCCTTGCAACGCCTGAGAGGAGGCGCTAACAAAGTGCACTGGAATACTACGGACGAACTCACCAGCTGCGCTTTTCCTATTTCCTTTTTTTCAATGGAACGACTGAAAACACTCGAAGCTGTTCGAAGAGAACTTAAAAAGAGGTATATTTTAAAAAACCTATACACTCAATGTCCAATTGGCATGAGACTCTCAATGGTACGGAATCTTTAAGCGTTTGAAGTTAGATTTCGGTAAAATACACAAATACAACAAATATAACGATACACAAATTATCATATAAAAAAAACGAATAACGAGTACATAATCATTGTTATCATTTTTAAATATACATGAAATATTTCATTTAGCAAAATAGAAAACTTCGAAGACATTTTGAAATATCCCACATTAGACCAACTAACATAAGAGCACTTTAAAACGATAGACGGTTAAGAGAAATTCAGATGCAATAATTAGAGCATGTCCATTAAGGAGATGAGCTTAACGAATAATGGCTTGATTACCATTACTTGGCGAGAGGAAAAATCACCTCACTCATCACCTATTACATGAGATTTCACAGGACCAAATTAGTTTAATATCTTATATTTAGATTATTGTTTCATAAGTGGAGACAATTTCCTAAAATAGGGTTCACACAGAAAAATCTCCTTAAGCTACCATTTACTTGAAATCGTTTAGAGATAAACGGAAAGGAATTTTTTTTCCTGAGACTATTTCCCTAATAGACGTTCGATTCCAAAATTTAAGAGGAATTTTGAAGAGGGAATTGTAATTGCGATGTATTTCTCTTAAAGGGGAGAGCGAATGATAGGAATCAATAGACATCGAGTAAAAGAGGAAAGTGGAGAAAAGTAAAAATGAATTGAGAGGAAGCAAGGAAAGGGCAGAAGGGAAGTCCTAAAAGGAAGTGTAATGAGAAGGAGAAGAGCAGAGAGCACTGGTAACTCTACATATACATGTGTGAAGAACGAAAGGTTAGAAATAGCTGATGGATAGTCAAATATTGTTCTTAATCGAAGTTTTATTTACCTTTGACTTGGATAACGAATTTTCACATTCAAATTCAAATTAAGAGATATACTTTGATATAAACTTTCCGTTATAACGTACGCCTTTTGATGATGAATAATTCAGCGTTCAATTATTGAAAGAACCTAAGAAACCGAATTACAACAAAAAACGATATTGTGCATAAAAATATGTCGTAATGTGAATGCCCATGATAAATAAGCACTATATACTCGGCAGAAAACAAAGGTAAATCTCTCTGTGGTCGTAATTGACTTCTTGAAAGGGTTATCTATTATCAGCCAGTTCCAAATTTGCTAGACCACGCCGTTAAAGAAGATTACGAAACTGCAATTGCTTTGGCGAAACCAGAAGTACCTATTTCTCTCGCGGGTTAAGTAACCACATTTCCGTGAGTGATTTATTTCTTTTCCACGACTCAGAAGATTGCTGCTCTCAACAAAAGTTGCCGGCCGAATTCTTGAACCGTGAGAAATCGACCTTAAGCAGTTACTACCATTCCCCGTTACAGAGACCACTTTCTTCGAGGTTTAATCCTATTATGAACACTTTCTGATTCCCTCTTAATACAGAATAATAAGTCTTAAAAATCAATCTCCTACATTTGGCTTATTTTTCCCTCTCGATTTAAGAAGTTTCTTGCAAAATTTTCTGTGTATTAATAGGCACTTAAAGATTTAGCATAGCTTTCCTGAATTCCATAAGATAGCTAAAGCCTTAAATACTTTCTTTCATACCTTATTTAAAAAATAATTAATAAAATACTATAGTAATGCGTATGTGTAGGAGGATAACCATATCTTCAGCATAGAATAAGTTTTTTTTATGAAGTACTTGGATACAAAATTAAACTTTCAAGCCATACAAAATGGGTTATCTAATTGAGAGATGACAAATCATAACAATTAATTATATATATATATATATATATATATATATATATATATATATATATATATATATATATATATATATATATATATACAATTGTATTACATAAGATATGAATATCATGAAATATTTCAATATTATTGCTACGCTATCAAAATCACCGCAAAATATTAATTATTAGAGTGAATAAAATATATATTAAAACATATCAACAAAAATTTTGCTGCTAAAAAATTCAAGATCAAATACTTCAGCATTATTGTTAAATGAGAATCAAAATTGTCACCACAAAACATTTATTTGAACATATAACAAACAATATCCTCGTTTATGATAATATCAGATGGTAGAGGGACACGTCAAAAACCCAACAGTGGCACTGTTTAAACCGCATCAAATTTCAGGCGATGGATTAGCAAGTGGTAATTAGGCCGATAGAAAACCCAGTGCCCTCGTCTCTGCGAAGGCGTAGAAGCGATGCAGTAGCACGGATCGCTGGATCCCGCAACGGTACAAAACCGTTCCGGAAACGTAGCCAAAACAGCGCTCACCTACTTAACCGCGAGGAAAGTTAGCTCTCGAAAATGCAGCGATATAAAAAACAGAAGAAAAACGCTTTTCCTATTCACGACCTGTGCAGGTATGTGACAGCTCACTTGGAAATTGATGATGTCGAATAGAATTTCGACGGGCCGTAGATATAGGAGTGTTTATAAATAAGTAAACGTTTGAATGACGTAAATCGCAATGTAAATGAGTCTTGAACAAAATCCAATTATTTAATGGGTAAATTAAAATAATCCTTCCTTACTTGAATATCTAAACTACAGATCTTTATTCTAAGAATTAAATATAACATGTACAAATAAATAATTATATATAGATAATCAAGTTCAAATCAAATATTTTCTCACAGTATCAATCAAACAATTATTTTCATTTATTAAAGAAAACAATAATTCTTAACTACGACTGTCATAAAAATATTAAAGTTATAAAATAAATATTTTATTTACAAGAAAAACAAACCTAAAATATATGTCACATTAAATAAATCAAACGTCTGTTTTACATATAGGGGAATATAATCTTGAATTAATGAACATGTTGGTATTAATTACAGAGTCCTTTTAATTATAGCATCTACGGTGAATTGGATATGTATAGTGAAATATTTTATTTCGAATTTTATTGACGAAACATTTATTATTCAGGTTTACTTAATTGATTATATATCTTTGCATAAAGCCCTAGGAAACTTCACAGAATGGAACAAACAATAAAAATGTCCTGTCAGTAACAAATGGCTCATGCTCATCAGGTTGTTATGAATTCTTCAGAAAATATCCCACTATGAAAATATCAAAGAGCGCAAATAATTACTTAGCCCGAAAATCATAATTTCCGGGGAATACAAAATAAAAATCTCAGATAAATTTTTAATAAAATCTTTCCTTGTATATACTCTATACTCAGCTCAGAAATTCGTAACGTACGTGCATTTAAAACAAAATAATTCTTATTTTTTAACAAACTAAAACTGGAATTCTGCATCTAAATTAAAGTTTACGTTGCTTTTTAAATTTTTCTTGATACCATACAATAATAAGGAATAAATATGGAATAATATCTTTGACTGATTTGATGGTTGCTAGGTCATTGTTTATCGAGAGAAGTTACTTGTATGCCCGGCATTTGATGCATCAAAAAAATGCCAAATCCATCCAACCGCCCTGGTTCATTGCCCTCTATTTATTGTGGATGGCATAAAAGGAACCCTGATGATTCTCCAGAAAAGCCCAATCAATCACAACGAAGGTCTCTCACATATTGGCATAAATGAAAAGGCTGTCGATTTGGGGCGACGGATCTTTTATGATCCTCGAAGAAGTTAATCAAGTCACGGTAAATCCGTGAGGGGTGATGGCTAATTCGGCCCTTTATTGTCGTAGTCAAAAGCTCCATCTAGTGACAGGCACGGAAAAAGATCGATTCCTGACATTGCCCCCGTGAGAGACGATTCGTGCAGCACGCAAGAGAACAGCGGACGAGTAGGCGAGATTTTTCCAAGAAATAACATTACGGGGACACATTAAGAAATAAAACTCGTTAAGGCAATGTAAAAACTTGTCAAAACGATAGTAAATCTTGTAAAAAAGATTCCATGCACTCAAACCATTAGATACTACAGTAAAAGAAATCGACAAATATATTTCAATATCTTATACATTAATTAGATGGCATGCATGCAGGAAGAACTTGCTGAAAGGTACTTCTCTTAAGTATATTACTCAAAGCATGACTCTAAGAAATAAGTTTTCTTAACTAAGAAATTAATGACTACGGATATGGTACACGGAATTGCATTTCTGCACACTTCATGTGTATTCATAAAACAACTCTAATTGAAGTCCTAGTGCTAGGTAGTACCATACGACCGATAATTTTTTTATCATTAACATATTTTGTATACATATTTTTCTTGCACATATATCGTTAACATAGTATATCTTTAACTCGTAACTGTATTTAAAACACAAACTGAAGCAGAACTAGAAAAATATAAATAAAATGCGCTTTATAATTGACAATTGAAATCGAAGTAAAAACCAATGGCTATATTAAAGCCATACATTGTATACGGAAAAATGACTCCGCTCACTTTTACCATCATAAAATTTTCTTCATATGAACGATAAATTTCAAAGGTTATTATATCCATGGAAACCATCTCCAAGAGAAGGCTACGCGTACGATATAGTGATACAAACAACAGCCTTACGTATTCAAAACATCAACAAATTTTTTACGGGTTTTCTTCGTAAAGGGAATTGGAATTTACGATTAAATCTCTACATTTAATCATCTGATATGAATAACAGTAGATTACGACCGTAAAAAAAGCCAACGGCCGAATTCGATGTGGAGATAAAGACGTCTGATCCTATCATATTGCACCGTTCCTTTAAGGAGCTTCCGTATCAAACACAGCAATGCTAAACGAAGCGCGATGGAAATTGAACGAACAGCAAATTAGCACAATCATAAATGGGCATAACGAGCAGAGGAATTTTGACAACAGATGGTGAATTCGACGGAAGAGTCCCTCAATGTCCAAACAACACAATACCATCGTTCTCACGGGCGTACGAATCTCCCGCTAAATAATGATACTAAAAGAGCAGGTGAGTGGATGATAGAGAGTCTTTAATCAATCAGAGATGAAACTCAAACTCATAAGTAACTTTATTGTTTCAGGCTTGAACACTGAGTGAGTCAAAGAACATGGTTTAATAATTGACTAAACTTCGTCGCGCGGGCTAACAAAGACCGGGCACAAATTAGCCCAAGGGATCTAACGTGGTGGGAGACTTTCTCGGAAAATTTCAACAGTTTAGTACTCACTATTCAAGTACCGTGTCTTCTAATTCCCTCCAGCACTTCTCCATTCGTTGTTAAATTCCACAAGTGTCGATTCGCCCGGTGTCCCAAGCTGAGAGAGTACAGTAGGACGCCCACCACTGTCAACAAACTTCTTGCCGCTAGTTTCTACCCTCGCCCGAAAGATCGCGCTACTCTTCGCTCTACGGTACCTTTCCACGCACTACCGCGGGTGCCCAACTGTGATCGGCCTAACGCAGTCGGCCGTCTGCTGTGCCATTTTTTTCAATAGCATCACGCGCGTGTATTTTCTGCGCATGCGCTCTGAGTCAGCCTTTCCCCTCTCACACCCATCTGTATAACCCACGACCTACGAATCAAGTCCGGACTTGGAATGACCAACATCCGACAAATAGGCGACGCTCTCATAAGGGGGGTTCAGTTCACCCCATTGCCCTTCCCATATCTTTACCGAATAACATTCATGTTAAATCACCTAAATTTTTAAAGACATCGACATATCCGTCTAATCAGATTTTCCATGCTTCAAGAAAGGGAGGCTATCTATAAATGATAATTAATTGTAAATACGTTTTATTATTCAATAACAGTTGGACTACTGTTTCTTTTAATCCTTAACAGATGGTGTAACACGGTTTTTCGAATTTCATGGACTTTTTCTTTATTTAATTTTGGTTGGAAAGAAATTTTATTTGAGATCAAATTAAATTTGACATCAAGATATTTTTGTGCAGAAGGAAGGTTTTTTATTTTGCTCAGTATATCTTTACTTTAAAATATCTGTCGTTACTACTGGGAATTAAAATATTTGTTAAGAAATCATGTTTTATTTGCGCATTAGTTCAAATATATTAAAATTTTCGTTTGGAAACTGTTTACGATAACAGAATATTTTAAATTAATTTCGCACATAAATATGCATCATTAATGCTTAAATCAAGCGCTTTTATACACCTTAAAAGTTTATCAATACGTCAACTTGAAACGTATTCCAATAATTTTCAAACTATAAATTCAAAAATTCCATAAAAAGGTAGTATACTTCAACCGCTTGCCTCACCACGCATTACTTTCTTCCGCCAAAAGAATTTAGCGAAGGTGTTGCCGATGATGTCACAGTTCTGTATACGGACGGTCACGTCTCAGCTTTCGCTCTGATGTCACGACATGAGATCAACGACTAAATAGTATAGTACGTAAAGATTTCGCTGTAAAAGATGTTTCTTACCTCCCGCTGACTGTATGACGTGTTAAATATCTGACCTAAAGATGCAATGCCGTCATCGTTCCTAAGGCGTGGAAGCAACAGACAAGTCGTCACCGATGTGGATCCGCTTTTAGTCGATGTATTTGAAGCAATTAAACAAATGAAAATTACCATAGTGCGGTTTCGATTGTTTTGTTGTTGATTGTTGAACCAATATGGACCATTTTTAGTTTTTCACGGATCAAAAATCACGGGAGCAATAGAAGTATCCCAAACGATTCGTTGGATTCATCAAAAACAAGAAATTTGAAGTATTTAAACCATAATATTTATACAATTGTTGTACAGAATGGTTTCTCTATCTCTCTTCTAATTGTAAGGCAAATGCCAGAGACTTCTGGTGTTCCCTCAGCTCATTTAAACGTAAACCAAGTTGTAAACACTGCCACCAGGCACTGCAAAACTCCTCCTACCCATCGAGTGTGAGAAGCTATAGCTTCAAGTACACCGATATCTATATTATAGAATATGAAAAGTAGAGAATTTATTTCTATCTTAGTTCATGCGTGGCTAAATTTCGGTTTTTTAACTCCACGTAACTCGCGATTTACTATACTTTGATAAATGTGACAGTTTTGGCGCTTAAGAAGGAATGTCTTGTTACTTCATCAATTTTCGCTCAGTTCATTTTAATAATAATAAATTGTAATTTGGGTATAAGTTCGACTATTTTACTATTAACACGTCCGTGTAAATAATATTTTTAAATATTAAAAATTTTACGAGAAATTGATAATCTTGTAATTTTTTGTGGTTAAAGTATTTATTAAGATTTTATATGAATATTTCCATTATGGATCACCACAACTTTGCATGATTCAGTAAAGTTTAAAATTGTAAAATTCTGATACCTCCGAAATGAGTAATTCAATTATAATTTAAGTTAACTGTTTTGGTAGCGAAAATGAGAGCAAAACAGACTGATAAAGTTATGGTTACTGAAATATAAATATGAAAATAAATATGAAGATAAAAATTTTTATTTATCTCAATATTTTCGCACTCTAAGCAGCGGAGTAACGCTGAAGTCGAAGAAACGTGTTTCCGTCGTTCAAGGAGAATGCGCGCACATAACTATGTTTATACCTGTAATAGAAGCATTTTCCATAAATCACTTATTTTATTACTGTTAAATTTATTGAAAATCCAAAATCTTCATATTAATTCTCTTAGTAAAAAGAGAATAAATAAATAATAATAAAAAAGAGAATCTTGGAGATATATTTTCTATTAAAATATCTATTTATATACATTTATATCTATTTTCTCTGAAATATATCATGTGCCAGAGGAGCTTGTCTTATGAATATCATCATATTTGCTAATACTTTCCATTTTCTTCAAATTAGTAATTATAATATAATCGGTGTTCAATGTAATTTATGATTCCTGATTATATTGTTTTCCAATGTTCATGAAAAATGTAAAGAAAATAAGACTGACAGAGTAAATTGGTACATACATAACATCTACCAAAATTTATTTTTAAATCTTTTTTTAATAAATTTGTCATATATTTTATAAAAAGAAATTTGTATCAGCATACTATTAATTTTTCTATTTTGTTCAATCCATTATTTATTTAGGAATTATACAGCTTGTCTATTACCCAAAGGCCTCCTTACTATTTTCATTTCCCTTAGTTGGTTATTGTAGTTAGGCTCTGCTGTTCATCTTCTAGAATAATGCTTTAATTTTGGTTTGCTATGAGATGTTGTGCATTTCATGTAAAATAAATTAATTTTATCTTTAAATGTAAATTATTAATAATAAGCATATAAATTAAATATTTATTAATTAAATTATTATGTGTATAACAAATAATTACAAGCATTTCTCAATATAAAATTATAACAAAAATTACAAATAGTGACTAGGGAAAATGAAATCCATTGACTAATGGGCGTTTGAAACATAGATGTGTTTTTAAACATTGCTATAAATAGTTTATAATAACAGAGAAAATTAAGTATTTGCTTCATTATACATCTATCATTTCATTGCTGATCCACCAATTTCAAGATATCTTCCAAATATTTCTGTATAGTGCATATCATACACAGTCATTGCTTGATGAGGTTGTGAACAAAAGCCATGGCCAATACATAAGATTGAAAATAAAAAATAGAATTGGATTCATTATGGCAGTAAATTTATCTAAACGCTTTCTCATCTCCATTAACCTCTCTTCTTTCATGTTTAATATGCTGAATCGCCTCAGTGATGTTTTTTTCTTAATACTTGCTCCATTTTCATAATCATCCTTCGCGATCCAATTCTGTAGGAAGATCAACATCCATGAAGTATATCAAGGCAAAATATCTACTATTCTTCAATTAATATAATTTTATGTATCTCCACTGCTATGTTTGAATAAACATTTTTAATTAAAATATTGCATTTGAAGTTTTAATGAATTACTTTATTGACATAAAAATGTTTTCAATAATTAATACACCCTTCTAGTTAGATTTTGTGAAAATATACCAGGAATTGTACATATCATATTTTTTTTAATTGGAAGGATATTAAAAAGGGATAAGTTGATTATTAATTTCAAAAGGTGAATTTTGAAAGCAGTTAAGATATATATTTACTAAATAAAAATGATAGCCAAACTTAAAAGTTATAAAATGCTTTTGACATTAATGACAATTTTTGTAACCGATTCATAGTAAATTATGCTTAATTTTGTGAAATAACTTACACTTCCTTTCACTTCTAGGGGTTCAAACTCACTGTTTTCGAACTGGCTTGTTTTCCTTTTGTTGGACAGTTTTGTCAATTTATCCATTCTGTGACATGTAATTAAACCATTAATATGTATTGTGAGAACATTATATAGTTTTTTATTTTTATACTATTCATCAGTCATTCTCAGAATCTTCTTCTGTGAATGTGTTCATTTTTGAGAATTTTTGTTTCCAAAGACATTACTTAAGAGATTTTATTTAAGATTTAAAGCTAATTTTTTAACTCCTTTGGTATTGAATTTGAACTATGAAATTTTGACCTTGAGTAATGAATAATTGATATTCTAAAGAAAATTGATAATAATATAATAGTACCATTTTTCTAATGGGTATTTTAATTCATGGAATATTTTATTATTCTAAATCTTAGTTTCATAAACATCTTGAATAACTATATTGACTAAATTTGGAAGGAAACTTATCTACTGCTTATCATTCCAAAGGAATAGGACTGGTAATTTTTCCAAATGGAAAGAAAAATTTTACCTGAGAACAAATGCAAACTCCACTAATGACAGGAAAACAAAGAAAATACACGCTACCATCCAGACATCTAGGGCCTTGATGTAACTTACACTTGGTGTCAGCAATCTATATTTGAGAAGTATAACATGAAAAAAGAAAAGATAAAAATATTTTGCTTTTCCATAATTAAAATTTTTCTGTACAAAATTTCTCAAGAAATCAACAATAGGAGTAAATAAATAAAGTATAAAAATATTTTATGAAATATTCCTACCTAATTCCTCCAAACATAGCTGTCAAAGTTAGAAGTAACGTCATGCCTATTGCTAATCTTGCTGGGGCATATTCAATTGGAACCAGATATGATACCCATGATGTTACTACTAATATACTACTTGGAATATAAGTCTGCAGTATATGGTAGCTTAATCTTCTGTGCAGTCTCAGACAAACAAATATAGCCGGATAACTTCCTGTAATAGAGTTAATTCAGTATTAATTAAAATATTTCTTATTATTTGAAATAAAATACCTTTTCTTCCAATTACAGTTGAATTTGTCTGATTAGTATTGATTTATTATCAACATCAGAAATTGAAGGAACTATTTAAAAAAAAAAAACTTAGATAAATTTTTATAATCCAAAAACTGATCAGTAAATGTTATTGCTTAAAAATTCTAGTTATTATTACATTAATATTTTTATCTCTTTCATTCAGGAGAAAGAGAAATTGGACTTAATTATCTAAACTATACCAATAAAATTTAATGGGTAACTGTGGAAATACATTATATTCCTTTAAATAATTATAATCTTCATGGCTATATTTCTTACAAAGAGTTTGAATTGTTGTCTTTTGTTTAATTAGCACATATTTTTTGTTCCCCACCTGATTCAAAATTCACATCCCCTTTCTCTCCAATCAATGCTACATCAAAATCAAAATGAGGCAGCCGGTGGCCAATATTAACACTCTTTCCTTCATATTTCCATGAAAAGGCAAGCTCGTCTCTAGTGTAGCCATCTAAACAGTATACACATAAGGGAAAAACATAATATTAAAATTTGGTCATTTGAAGCACTAGATTTAAAATATTCTTTTCATTTCATCATGAAGCACCTTTTGTTCACTTAAGGATCTTTGGTTAACTTCAATACTTCATCAAGAAATGGAAACAATGTTATACACTTATGTAGAAGATTGACCCTAAAGAAAAGTACACTTACAACTTTCAAGTCTCAGATCACATCGCTGTGTGTCTCCAGGGTACATTCTGAAATCCATGGGACATGACATCTCAATTGTGATTCTGAAAAGAATTTTCAATGAAGCTGATTTATATTAAAGTTAAATAAATCTAAATAAATGTTTTATGAATAATTATATCTTAATGGCTAATATTAATGATTTCTATAATAATTGTATTGATAATATTTTTGCAAAGAAAAATGAATGATGATTAATTAAACAGATTCTTATGGGCCTGTTGTTATGAATCTTTAGTGTGTCTGTTTATGATTGGTGAAAAGTAACACTAAATTTCAATTGTGAAGTCAAAGTATTGGCCTGTAAAGTGCTAGTGGAAACAATTATATACATTTTTTGGTTTGTGAATATTTATGATCACATGGGAGCAAAGTAAATGGTATGGTAAACTTTATTTGATTTAACTTTTGAATTTTTCTGAAAGGGAGTTATTATTCTTGTAGATTAATTGATAACTCAAAAATTCAAGATAGTAATTCAAGACACTTTTGTATGGAATCAAGGTGTTAATTTGTATAATTACTTACCGAGCTGAATACCTCACAGTTCCATCGGGATAAATTCTCAAGGAAACAGGTGGAGAAAGAATTTTTTGAGATGTTACAGCTTTAGCATAGTCTAAGAAAAAATATTTATTGAAATTAAATTTAAAATATCTACTGCAATAAGAATAAAGACTGATTGAAAATGTCTTATCTCAACTGCAAATGTCTTTAATTTCAAATAATACATATCGGAAACTTTATGAATTATTAACAACAAAAGATATTCAATGCTAAAATGTTTTGAATATTCATGCAGCTTTTATATGTATCCAATATTAGTAGGAAAATCTTCTTGAAACATTATAAAGAGTACATACAATTTTCATAAAAAGAGAAATATTTATCAGATACTGTGTATCTATGGAATTAAGACATTAACTTTTTGAAAGTCATATTCAGAAGTTTTAGAAGTATAAAGTTGATACCATCTTCATAGAAATATCTTAGGATGTCAAAAAACTGAAGGTGAAGCATTGAGAAAAGATGAAGTGATACAAAGAAAATCAAAATAAAGCATCAATTAAATAGCATAGAAGTTTTATAGGATAATATATGAATATCATGATCATTATTATTATTTATTAGAATAATTGCATGATTGCTGTATTTAATACATTAGTTGAAGCCTAAAAGTCAAGATTAAGATGTATTACACTCTTACCTGTGTAAATATCAGGTACCCATATCTTGCTTAAAATGATAGGGTTTAAACTAACATAATTATGTGTTTTTTGATGTTTTTTCTTTTCATAGATCACCTCTGCTCCAGGTATCAATCTTGTGTCTTGCCAGTATACTCTTAGATTCAACTCCATACTTATCATCTGTAGGTCATTTAAATATGAAAAAGATTTTATATTTTCAGATAGTATGAACCATTTTATCTTTACTACAGTTTCAATGCATACAATTTATGACAAATTTATTTCTTATCCAAAACTGTATGGATGAGTACATAAAAATGGACCATTAAAATAATATGTGTCATCTTAATGAACTGTATTTAAAAAAGAGCATTATTTTGTGGAATCTAGAAATTCAATAAAACCTACTGAGGTAGTTTAAAAAATGATAGTGTCAATCAATTCCTTTTAAATGCCCATATTTATTAAAAAGTATAATTTTTCTAGCTATCTTTCTTTTATTTTTGCTTTTATTATATGACATTAACATTTTAGTACTTTACCTAAATGCCTGGCTTACTTACCTGCTTTAATTCATTGACTTCAGGAATATTTTTAATACTTATTGAGAAATTTACTGGAACCGCCTTGTCTGAGAAAAACATGAGTGAACAGAAAAGTAATTATTATTAACTATAAGCACATAATATACTGTTATCATTCTTTTTCATGAAGTTTAAAATCTCAATTATAGGTTTCTGAAATTTTTAAAACAAAGAATTTAAATGTCCATAATCATTATGAAAAAGCAATGAATATACAAAATATTATATATATTATAAATTTAATTGAATTGATTAGTAAATAGAGCCCAATTTTTATTAATTAGCATGGCTTAAATATGAATGAGATAATTTTTAAATAAATAAATATTTACTGTTGATCAATGGTGGAGGTTCATGTAAGTTGTAACTTTGTGGTATCAATTCTATAATTTCTTTAGCAGCCACATTTTTCCTAAGTGAGTGCATTCCTTGATTTCTTTCTATTGGTGGATTCCTTCTCATTGGGTGAAAAGTGACAGAAGAGTTAGTCCTATTCATGGAAAGGACTTTTGAATTTGTATTGCACAGAACCAAGCAGGTGAAGATGATTAAGCTATTTTGTAAAGAAAATAGTAAAGTTATCATTAAAACTATTGTAATATCTGTAAATTTCTATGCTATCCTATCCTTCCAAGCAGATATTCCAAAGAAATTTGTAGTTTTTGTAGAGTAGTTTTAATTGTATTCATGAATTTTTTGTAAGCATAAAAATAAGCCTCTGTAAGAACATGTATCCATAACCCATACACATCTGCAGCGATTTCTGGTTTAGGAGAAAATATTTCAAATATTGACTCATATTTGCTATCTTTGAGAGGCACATGGCAGGAAGTGCTGAAATTGGAGGAGGGGAGGTGGTTGATCTGTTAGTAAGTGCAAACTACAACCAGAAAGAGTGGTACAGTGATGAAAAACCATTTACGGCAGATCATAGCAATGGAGTAAAAGTTTAAGAAAGGATGAATGAAGTCTCAGGGTTTCTCTCAGGGGTATCTAAGAAACTCTACGCAGCAATACTCATAGAATATACTAAATCAAATAAAACAGGAGGTATTTTAAAAGCTAAATTAATTCACTAACACGAAATTGTCTGTTGATAAAACTTTTTCAGCAAGTAATCAACCCTATTAGAAAATATTTTAGTATGCTGAGTAATGTACTTCCCTTTGCGAGAAATGTTTTCTTCGGCAGTGTAAGCGTTATCCCTTGTTTTTTCTTCTTTTTTTGTATAATCAACGCATTCCTTTGTTCGCCTTATTCAAGACAATTATGGCTTACTCAATTTTTTCTCCTTCTAAGGATCATAGAATGTACTTTCTTTTTTTGATAACTAAGTATTCTCCCTTTTATACTCATTCATGGTCAAATTACTACTCCTGCTCCTCCGGGTCTCTAAGTTTGATATGAATTCTGATTGTAAAATTTGTGTACCTTATTATGCGCGGCTTTCTCTTGTGAGCCCATACAAGTAACTACTGAAAGAATGAAGACCGCGAAGTGAATCAACTGCTCCTGAGCTGAAATTGATTTTGGCAATTAGAATTTTAATAAAGGTGGGTCGGTTTTCAATACATTCGCAAGCAAAGAAATCCTAAAATTAAAGTTGAAGTCCCTATGCTATTATGTATAAGTTATACTTTCTATTCTACTCTAAGGTGATGTTCTTGAAAAATTCTCATTTCGGATATGATAGACTGATAGCCGGCAATTCCTGTTCACTCAATCACAAGGTCAAACTACGTCGAGCTTTACTTCGAAATTTATCTAACAAATTTATGGGCCCATAAGGCTTTAATCCTAATCTGTCCACTTATCTCTTCTTCTAACATTGTAAATCGTGAATGAGCTATCGTAAAACATACGCGCTCATCTATTTGAGAGATTGTGTATCCTTGTTCATCTTTGTGCAACATGGATCCTAATTTTCGCAATCGATTATTAAATAACAGTCAAAGAATCCTAATGATATTATTAATCGTTTAAACTTAAATTTTATGAATGAAAAACGTTTTACTAGAGATTATTATTTTTACTTTGGGCCAAAAACATGTCAAAGAATTCAACGGAGTACACTATGTATTTAGGGAATAAAAAGATGAATTCTCCAGTCGTTTTTCAATCATAATTTCATTCTCTCATTCATTCATCCGCGAAAAATCCTAGTTTTTAAAAAACGCTTTTCGCGATAAGATATTTGTTAACTGAAAATCCATAATGAAAAAGGCAATGAATTATCCTGAAGCATATTTCTCTAAGTTTATTTTGTATTATAAGTTATGTACCTTTACAAGTAAACTTAAAGGTTTCATTTATTCGGTTTTAGCCGTTTCATCACAAGAATGTTACATTTCAAAAAACAGCTCATTATTAACAATACTAATTGTTTAGATGGAAAATAAGATGAGATATTACATTAAAATTAGTTTTTATCGAGCAAGATCTATTCTAAATATTTACGCTGATAAATGTTCAACGGAATTTTAACGTTTCGAGATTATACATTTCATTCAAACGAATAGTCTTTCAAAGGTATACTAGATTAAAATAGCGAGATCAAATCAGGCCTTACTCTCTTACTCAATGAAAGCTTTGGTTGTTAACGTAAGATCGTTCTATATTCGGAAACTGCATGTGATGGCGCACATGCACATCCAATAACTCTTTGAGGTGCAACGTGAGGTGGAAAGATCCGCTAAAAATTTCCCGTGTTCCGCAAGAGCTCTTGAAATTCTTCCTCACAAAAGTCTGAAACTTTCGGAGGAAGAAAACTAGAAGCTGTTTAAAAGAAAGTTATTATAAGGAGCGATTTTTTATAAATGAAGGAACACATTTTTAGAATGACAGTTTGTAACAGTGTTACAAATATTGTCATTTCAACAATAAGCTTCAAATTAGTGAGATTAGTACATTAAACGTGTAAAAAACAAATCAATCATACATTCTCATGCATTCAAATACGATTCAAATTGATAAAATGTAGTGTTTAGCCATTCTGTTTATATATGTTTACATCATTGATGTTATTTTCCTATTTTATTATTTCCTATTCTACATTTTCGCATCCAATTTAATAGCGATCACAAAGAATTGATTGAATTGACAAAGAATGAATTATTATAATTATTCGAATAGAACATAGTAGATTAGAAACCTAAGTAAAAATTTCGTTGCACCGGATGATAGCAATAGCTAAACTTAAAAAGTAAGCATTCATAGAAAGAAGCGAAAATGTGTCAGATGGAGATCATTACCACGATTCGCATGAATCATCTCTGCCAGATTTATAATATATATGCGGCATATGGTGTTTCAAAGATCCAAGGAAAGAATAACAAAAGAGCTATAATTTACAGAATTTTTTTAACGTCTCAAATTAAATGGAATAAACAAGTAGAACTATATACATAGTAAGTACAGTGATTTTCTGAAGAAATCGGATAAAATTGCACTAAATGGCTGATATTCAAAGGAAGTGGTCGGACTTCTAAGAAAATGTCGACAGCGCAGAAATATTTTATTTCAACCGGAAGATAAACGCGTAACCCATTCTACTAGAGACTATAGAATATGCTTTTCCTAATGAGGACGTAAATATTAATGAAATTTATACTAGAATATGATTGTAAGTGCATTATAAATATGGAAATAATATGAAAATAATTTGAGATAGGTATAGACCTATTTATATGTTTGTATTTCTGTGCACATTGGGTAAGGGATCTTAGTACTCGTACAAGGGAGATGTAAATAACACGTACTAGATTGCAATGACAAATATCTTCGCGAATCCATCAAGATTATGTTAACAAGATTCTCTCTAACATATTAACGTAGAAGTGCTGAATACTTGCCCTCGAGGATCCATTCTGCAAGAGGTGTTGAATGCAGATTCGCCGGTTCTGAGGTCTGCCTCGCCGATGTAGGCGAAACAAGGACTGGAAGCCTCAGAGTCAAAGAAGAGAAGGGTTATTCAGGGGAGGGGGATGTGGGAGGAGTCGGTCAGGAAATACATTTGGGTGGAGGGGTGCAAGATAAGCGCATCAGACAAAGTAACCCTCGGGAAAAAAAATTGTTTGTTAATTTCCGAACTCAGCACCTTCGCCTGTTCATCCTTAGGTTATACTTGAGGAGCGACACTGGCGGTGTTAGCCTAAAATTAGCAGAGCCATCGAATATTATAAATATTTGCTTTCAGTATCCTCTTGAGGTATCGTAAATAAACAAGTGCTGAACGAGTTTTTCCATCGCCATTCATTAGGGTCTTTTAATAACCTATTCACCTTCACTTATATGATTCATGTGACCAAAGCCTTGCATATTTTCAGATTTAATGGAAGAAGCAGAATATATGAAATACTATTGGTATTTGAGTGAAAATATTAATTTATAATCCTCTATATTTGAGATTGCTTCTCATGCTATAGCGTCTCGTAAAAGATATAGTTTTAACAATATTTATGTATATTTAAACTAATAATGAATTTTATTTAGATTTTACGATTATTTAGTAAATTAAATTTCGATAGAAAAAATAATAAATTAATAATGTATAACAGTAAAGATATATTATGTATTCGATTCAGCAAGCATCGGGTATTTTTGTGCTTTCAATTTAATTATATCAAATTTTTTTATGGTTGAATTAATTGGTTTTCTTGACTGTGAAGGGATGTAATTCTTAAAGTTAAATCTTACAATAAGTCAATCAAATAAGACTGGTTGTTATGAAAGAGATAAACTATATAAACAAATAACTAATAGGGTTTCGGAAGTGTAGAACGAAATAAGATGCAGTTTTATAGAAAATCCAAAAAAAATATGGAACGTGAAATGATATTACTGTGACTTGTCTTTTCTTGTCCATTCATTCAAAAGGGAATGGAAAAATTCTGCAAAGATGTAATTGTAACCTAAAAAAAAACAAATTTTTTATCTTAGATGAATAGTGAAATCAATCCGAGAGGGCATGACTTCGTGGAATGCTATAGTAATAAAAAACTTTGTTAATTTCCACAGAAAAGATGGCATATATTTTCTGTGTAAATTTAAAAAAATTTTTGTCAGATAAATTGTATTTAACATGTAATAACTAATGGTAAGGGTGTATCCTTTTTACCTTTATAATACCTTATATCTAAGCTATTTTTTAGTTTAAAATGCTGATCAAATTAAAAATATATGAATGCTGCGGTATGACGAAGAGAAATATCTCACGGAATAATATTTTGGAATTTTGGAATAATTTATAAATCATTTTGCAAAAATGAAATCAGAATTACTGTCTGCATGTTTCAAACACATGGTTAGAAAATAAAATCAACAGTTGTGATTATATATCTAATCACAGCTGTATCCATAATTATTATTATTAAATAATAAAAAATATGTTTTCTCACATCAATTTCTCTGTATAGCTATGCCCTTGATACTACAAAAACATTTGTGCGGTTGATTACACAAAAACAGCTTTACTCATTTTTTGCCATTTATAAAATATAATGTTTACTTTCGACGCATTTTAAAGATGTAAACGTTTTGAAATGTAAAAATAAAGCATTATACTGTCGTGTGATAATGAGAATAGAATATGATATCTATTATATCTAATATTGGTAAATATTACACGGGTCTGCTTTACTCTCTCTGACGTTAATTCTATCGTATACGATAACATTTGATAAAAAATTAAAATCTTTTATCACATAATTAGTGTAAAGTAGTCATCAATATTATCGTTAAAATCAAAAGCGTTGAATTATTTCAAATTATAATTCTTTATAAGGCAAAATTGCTTTAAATTTGAAGAGGACATTTTTAATATCTTTTTGCTAACCGTCACTTTAAATTTAAAAGTCAAAAACCAATCAAATTCTTGAAATAGAGGAAGAAGGATGAATATATTGCATTGAAACGGATACACTCTCATCTCCCTTAAGAACACCTAACTTTTAAGGAATGCGATCTCGAAGTTTCAGAGTTCGAATCCTTTCACTTCCAGTGATGATGTCATTCGAAAACGGTACGTGATGACGCACGATCTGACGGAGAAACTGCTATCAAAAGACTACGTCATGACCTGCATCCCACAAGTACTGGCGGTTGAGTCAAGGTAGCCGCTCGTTAAATTCCAGTAATCGTCATCTTCGAAAGAAAAAAGACGGATTGAAAAGCGCTTCAACATTTTTGCGTGGGAGTTTCGATCTTTTGCTTCACCTTCAACGTGCAGTTCAATGTTTCAGAAATTTTCCTATCGATTACAGATATTGTGAATGATGGTTGTGTAACCGATCGTGCCATAATGGTTGCTAGGGGTGATCATGTTGCATTCTCAAATAAAAAGTTATCACATTCCCTTCTTGTTGCCATTTCAAGTTCAAAATAAATTATGATCATGACTTAAAAGATGACATATTTTAATAAAAAGAGCTGATACAATTGAAATTGATCGAATTTAATTTTTTTTTACAATAATCAATGGAAAATATTACGCAAACTCAATATGCCATCTACTATTATGCACTCTGAATTATTCTGGCAAATTTTCTCAGAATGTTACAGAATTTATTCGTGAATCTCAAATAGATTTCAAAATATAAATTTTAATTAAAGTTAATACGTTTACTAATGATAATTCATATTGAGAGATTGTATTGACATGATTAAATAATGGTATTGATTCAGGTCTTACCTTACGGTTTGGAATAGTTGGATTACGCTTTCATATTTTCTTTCTTTATATTATTGTGTTTCCAGTCCCCGGACATTGATGAAAAGAATATTCTTATTTTACTGTAGAATTCAGGATCGAAATTCTCCTGTTACAATTCTTCATGTTTGAACATGTGTACTCAAGTACACAAGCTGCCTCTCGGCGTGTGACAGAGGGTGAAATCACCATAACTTCCTCACGCAGTTCGCTTAGAAAAATGAATTCTTAAAGTCCTATAATCTTTCTCCCTAATCTTCATTGCATGTAGCAGCACGCATCGGCTACGTCTTCTAAGAACTCGCTTTCACAGAATTTATCCAGCAACTTAATATTTTGCCTAAATCTTCTTGTTTTGAATCTCTACCTACATCACTGGACCTTTTCTATTTCTCGAATGAAACCCTTGTTGGGTCCCATAAGCTGCATGCACATGCAAAGTGAGTTCTAATTAGCCAAGGTAGCACTTCTTCCGGACCTTTTCTTCATTTTTGCCGATTATACTCTCAATAAAACTGAATTCTTTAAGTGCTTTTCCACATATCGTACTGATTTGGACACCCAATGTCAACTTGCGAGGGTGTTACCAAGGTATTTACCGATTATAATGTCCCCCGAAGTCTACATGAATGATCAATTACTCTATTTTCTTCCGAAGAAGTTTACTACGGAACATTTATTCACGTTAATCTCCAGCTGCTAAATATACGTCGTAGTATCATTTCAGCACTCTCCCTAAATCATTAGATGATACTAGTTTATCTTCTATCTATTTGCTTGTAAATTACAATGTCATCCACAAATATTTAAACTATACTATGAGTACTTTACTGAAGTGGTTAATGTATGCCAAATAGAGAGAAGCTCCGATTCCTCTATTCCTCTGAGGAACTTCGAACAAATATTAACCCTTTCGAAACGAATGCCGTGTTTAGGCGTCAGTGATTTTCCGGGCTCAGAATGCGAAAGTCGTGTAAAGACTGCGGGAATTTTCTTACGCTAAACGCCCAGTGCCGTGTTTAGGCGTCGGAATTAAAAATCGTGCAAGGGTGCAGATGCAAAGGATTATGGTTTATGGTCTAACCTTTCCGACCTTTTTCTAGGGAGTTTCAGACATTTTTCCTTAAAGGAAATCTTGCTTAGGGAGTAATTACTAGACCTTATTACTTCTCTTTCTGCTCAACTTATCTTAAAAATATTTTCTCGTAGCAATTTTATATTCCCCGAATATTCTATATCATTACACCCATTTACACTTGATGAAACGACACTTTCTCGAGAACTACCCTTTCTGCATATCTCCTGTCTTCGTCATTTGGCTTTTACCACTACTACCACTTGGACAGACCCACGTACTAACGCCTCTTCACAATGAGATAACAGAATTTCTCTGCATTCATAACTCTCAAATGAATGGTCATTGATTTCCAATTTTCTCATGAATCATATCGTGTAATTTCCATTAGTATTTTCCATCATCTTTGTATACTAATATAAAACTATACATGCGTCTCCCTTAAAAATTGGTTAGATGTACCTCGTACGTTTTAATACATACTGATAATAAGACTATAGACGAGAAAAATTTGTAACATTACTTTTGAAGGATATTAAATAAATCATGGCTCTGATGACGAGTTAATTTAAAATATTTATAGTTATTTTATGATCACTTTGATATTTTTTAAGAATGAAGAGGAATTTACAAATTGAATTGCTTCTTCAAAAATGATTATAAAATGATTAAGAAATATGTCACTGTTACCTTTTGAACATTTTGAAGCGTTAAATGAAAGGAAAGGTGAAATTTATTTCAATTTATTTATTTAAAAAAATGTTCGCAATACGATACAAAGAATAAAGAAATTTTCGTCATTCGTCACACAATTTCGTTTCGATACATAAAAACATCAAAAAAATGTCAGGAAAAATAAATAATTAGCACAGGACTTATTTAGGAACATCCCTGAGCAATAAAATTCTGACACTTCTCCGTCGATACAGTCTAAAAAGTTAAAAATGATATGGAATATGGATGGAACTTGAGCCTTTGGAATGGTTGAGCGGATATCAACATTCCATATCTCTGGAAGGTGTGAGGAGAATCCATGGCCAATACCAGAGATTAAAGATGATGAATCCTATAGGAGCAATTATGGCCGATATGAATTCCATCCTTCTCCTCAGAGAAGTTAATGATTCATCTGTCACCTTATACTTCTTTCGATGTTTTTGGTTGCTATCTTCATTTTCTGATGTGATTTCAAAGGTTTCGCCACCGCTGATCCATTTCTGAAACCGATAATTTACAAAACTAATTGACTTAAGAACAAAATTCAAAGCACATTCCTTATAGTAGAGTTGTCCATGTACTGTCTAGTCATGTTTGGAATTAAATACGTTAATTAATGAACATCTTGAATGGAGAAATGTTCTCTACGAGTGTAAAATATTTAAAAATCCTTTGTGAATCTCCAAAAATTACTAAAAGTAAGGGTAAACACATGATGATAAAATCCTCTTTTAAGATTAAATGATGCAATGTGTTATTGGCTCTATGTAATGGTCTTTATGAACTTACTGAGTAATAAATGGGCAGTTCAGGCAAAAAAAGAGACGAAGAATTATCTCCTTTTCCAGCATAGATTCACTCAACTTACCCTTTTTAATCTACTCTCGTTTTCATCAGGGCTTTCTGTGAACCTAAAATGGCCGGATCCGAGCTGTCTCGGTGCCCCACAGCCCCAGTTCGACTTCTTGCTCTTGTTCTCTTCTTCCTTCTGGTCCGTCGATGGCTTCTTTGTTTTTCTCTCCGTCACCTTCAACTGTTTGTCTAGCCTGGGAAAGAACAGAAGGTGATCAATTTAGTTTTAATTGCAGATCATAAGTTTACGAGGTTATAGGAAATAGAAGAAACAAATTCCCATCTAAAATGGAAATTTGTTAAACAGATATCAAGAATATTTTAACCTATGTACTATGTTATTATTTTAAATGGCAATTGCGACATACCTCAAAACAAATGCAAATTCTGCGAGGGCGAAGAAGACAAAGACGATGCAGCCAACCATCCAAATGTCCAAAGCTTTGATATAACTGACGCTCGGAGTGTTTTGCCTGTTCGTTGAAGAAATAATTTTATTACTTTACAAAGGATTTATTAAGAATTCTTCCCACTCAAAATATTATTGTAAATTTTATATGATATACTCATTATTCCTAATATAATCCATTTAAACAACACAGAATCTGTAATTAATATAAATTACATTTTGCAGTTAGGTATCGAAGTTTAGTATTATAAATGGTGGGTTTCGCAGGTTTTTTACAATCCTCCACTTGTAGGTGATCTCTTTAAAAATTTCCCAAAGCAAACAGCGGTTGTTTTTAGATCGACTTCTCTATTTAGCTCTTTTTTCTGAATCTATTCTGTACTTTAGCCTCAGTATTAATACGTGGAAGATAAGGGTAATCCAAATATTGTCTGAATTGAAGAAGATTCTAATCCTCATTGTATTCAAATAACATTCCCATAAATAAAAACATTTTTGAATCAATCGAACGTTAAGAGACGACCAACGGTCGTTGAAATCACCGCTACGCTACTTATTTGCATTTCCTATATAATTTCCAAAGTGTGAAATACTCGCCTGACAGCTCCAAACATAGCGGTGAGAGTGAGCAAAGTGGTCATGCAGATAGCCAGTCTTCCTGGAGCACATTCTCTTGGAACGAGGAACGATACCCAAGAGACTACCACGAACAGACCGCTCGGAATGTACGTCTGCAGAAGATGGTAGTTCAGTCTTCTTTGGAATTTGAGGCAAACGGCTATGGCTGGGTAGCTACCTACAAATTAAAATAAAAATGTCATTATTTTTCAATTGATAATTATGTATTTTATTATTTCGTTTTTAAGAACTTAAAAATTAAAAAGTGCCTATATAGATATTCAACACAAAGCAAAAGTTCTACAGTGGATAAAAATGCTTTTAAAAAGATATGATATATCCCAACTGGTTCTTAAATATTGTCACTCAGAATATATTTGAAATTAAATCTAGTTTTCTATTATATTTAGTTATCTGAACTTTAAATCTTGATTTAAAGTTCGAAAGATCTTCTTAACAAACTCCCAAATTTACACGAAGTATCGTTGAAAACGGAGATTAGGGCATTGCAAAGTAGACGATGTAATATTAATAGAATAATATGGAATACATGCCAGAGATGAAGTTGACGTCATTCCTATCGTTGATGAGATTTGCTTTGAAGTCAAAATGAGCTAATCTGTGGTCCATGTTTACCACTCTTCCTTCATGGATCCAGGAAAATGTTAGCTCTTCTCTGGTGAAACCATCTGAAAAATAATGATTGAATCAAATTCAGGTCAAAATATTAATTTCCTATGAGTTTTGTACAAAAAAGTTTATATATAATATTAAATAAAAATTCATAACTCTATCGTATTAGAGAGAAATATAAATTACGATTTTAGATTGATTTGTTATGTGTATTCACAAGATTATAACAAAGTAAATTCTTACAGCTCTCGAGTCGCAGTTCACATTGTTGGGTGTCCGCTGGATACATTTTAAATTCCATAGGACAAGACATTTCTATCATGATTCTGAAATGAAAGAACGCGCTGTTATAAGAATAAAGGATAATTGAAAAAGGAAGCGTGGCTAATTAAAAAATGGAAGGTAACAATAGATTTAAGCCCAATATATTAGAGGAAATACTAAAATAGTTTTCCTTAACTTAAGTCGTTAAATAATGATAAATCTGAATTATCATGTGCAACTTTAACTAAACAAGATCAATTGAATAGTCAGGAGCTATTCGGTTAACAATACCAAATGTATTGGTATTGGTATTTGTAATGGTTATTCCACCACAAGGAATATTTAACTATTATTTTAACAGAATCTGAAAACAGAAAAGACTCGAAAGGATATACACATAGGTATTGCTCAATCTTATTAAAGAAATTAAAATTATTAACTTATAATTGTATAAAATAAATAGTTAAAATAATTTTAAATATAACTAGCATAAATATTTAGCCATAAGAATATTATATGCTGACTTTTTAGTAATTATAATTACAGAATCGTTCTGAATATTTTCGGTTCGGATTTTGCATTCGAGAAATGAAAAATTAAAATTTTTATGAACTCACCGGGATGAATATCTCAAAGTTGCATTCTTATATATTCGTAGGGAAGTCGGAGGAGATAAAATTCGATGTGTGCTTACACTTTTCGCGTAATCTGCAAATTAATACATCGTCATTAATTTTTTTTTAATTTAAAAACTACACAATATACATCCTAGATATATCTTGGAAAAGATATTCTATTAGTAATGCCTATTTGCTCAATCTATGTAATTTTATTTTTTTTAATATATGCCACTTGTCCTACCGGTGTAAATATCAGGAACCCAAATGTCTGAGAGTACGACTGGATTTAAGCTTATATAACTTCGGTTGAGGACATCTTTCGACTTCTCCAGAAGTATCTTTGAAACATTCAACAGTCTCATATCTTGCCAGTAAATCCGGAGGTTCATCTCCACGCTAAGCATCTATAAATTAAGAAATATAGGTCACTAAGCCACAAAATAATAAATTTAAATAATAAAAAATTATGATTCCACGATATGCAAGTATTAAAAATCTCAATTCATTCTTAAAATCCATCATTTGATTATTTTTATAATTCATTTCAAAACCTATCATGCATATATTATTTGAAATGTTTAAAGTTTAGAATTAACTGAAAGTGAATATGGTTATAATAATCTATTTTTATATGGAAAGCTTCAGGAACAATTTCTTGGTTTCATGAAATTTTTAATTTGTTTTCTAAATCACTATTGTATCTAAAACTTTAATTTCTGCTAGAGGATCTGGAGAAAATATTTAAGCTTGAAAAAGTAAATTTTTATTTTTGTTCATCAAGGAAGTAGACCCGTAAAAATCTTAGAGCAGAAAAATAACAAAGTAATCAGTTAGAGAAAGTTCGACATGGTCCAATCCCATTATGATCCTATCTTTGGTCGTTATCAACAAATTTTCACCTTTTTAACAAACTACTATATATTTCAGCAAGTTTTTACTATAGTTTTTTTAATACTGAAACGAATACTTTTTTAATATACTTCATTTCTATTTAAGATCAACAACGAAATAGATGAACGCTACATTACGTGAGTTTATTGATTAAGTCTTTAGATTACCCATAGAACTCAGTCGTTCCAGCACAGCAATTGCCAAGTGATCTATCAAAAGAATGAAAGTAAATTTTCCTTTGTAAATGGGTTTGATGATCGGTTGAGTTAATCTGGGAAATTTCTGCTAACAGTTCCATTTTCTTCTCTTAAGTGGAGTTCGCTTGGTAAAAGTGGTAGAACTGAAATAGTATCTCACGTAACGATTTGTATGAATAACTTTACAATATTTCAGTGAATAATTTTGAAAATTTCATAAAATGTCTATTCATTAAATATTGAAGTTCCACCAAATAATCAGTTTCGAGCGGTATTAAATGATTCAAGAAAGCTATTTGTGTCGCAAGATGCAGGTGAACAGCTCGTGATACAAAATCAACAAGGCATATCGATTAAGCGAATGAAGTGTACCCGAAAATTGGATAAAATAAATAAAAAATATTTTTTTACCTGCTTCAGTTCATTGATGTCTGGAATGTTTTTAATGCTGACAGAAAACTTGACTGGTACTGGCTTTCCTGAGTTAAAAATATCAGAGTTATAACATTTAAGATAACATCGCTGGATATATTGAAGTTTCATTTCCGTTTGAGAGATTATTAACGAGGACTTATTATCGGTTATTATGGATTGATATTTAATTTAAAGCTTCACAGGATTTTGAAATATTAAAAAAATTATATTATTATATTTTATAGATTTAAAATTTCAACTAAATTATTGTTGCAATAAATTACCAGAAGAAATTCCCTCTCAAATTTTCTATGCTGGTATAATAACGAAATTTCTACCCAGTGTTGATATTTTATCTGCGTAATTAAATAAGATAAACAAAAGTACTGACCATCAATCAATGGTGGAGGATCGTGAATACTATAGTCTTCTGGAATCAGTTCTCTGATCTTCTTCCTCTCTGAATGTCCGTAGGAACTGTCCACTGATCTCGTCACGTGGTGATGCTCTGCTGAGTCCCCCATTCCCCCAAAAGTGGTGCTCAACAAGGAAAGGGTTTCAGTCATTGTTTCTGTTGTTCCATCGAAGGCACTTGTTCCCAACGGGAGGACGATTAAAAGTACCAGCCTATGGAGAAAAATAATAATTATTATATAAATACATATAGTATAATATAAACAAAGGCTCATTGAAATGGTTGTAATAGTGCATGGAATAATTATTTCACTCTATATCTGGGCTATCTGCTATGTGAATGGTATTTAGTTCCTGTACAAAGCACTAATCTATTAAATACGTACATGTGAACGCACATATATTCCGAATATTATATAAAATATTACACTAATTCGGTTTAACATAAAATATTACATAGAGATAATTAAAGAAGAAACATATCTTTTGTAGATATCATGAGGAATGATGAAAATTAAATAATAATAAAAGAAACAGCAAAACGAATATTATTAAAATACGTCTCAGATTCTTGTCTAAAATGTTTCATTAATATAAGATAAGATTAATAACTGATGTCTTGAATAGTTCATGCTATACAAATCATTGTTTTAATATCACAGAATTATTAAAAAAATAATCATAATCAAAAATGCAACGAAGGTGCTTTTCCTTGAAGTTCATTTCCCTATCAGTTTCGTTTTTCCATTTATTAGCACATCCAAATTCGGATGCGAGAGACATGTTTGCAAATTTGATAATGAATATTTCACCAGGAAGTTTTCTTCTTTTGGAATCCAGAAAGCACCTTTCCCTCTTAAGGAAAACGTGGGAAGACCTCGCATTCCTAAAAGGTTTCGTAAGAGATCATCGTGGGCGAGTGTTTGTACTTACACTCGTAAAACAAGTCCGGTTGAATTGCAAGAAGGAAGGAGATTTCGGTTGACTTATGAATTAGAAGACAAAGCAATATATGCGTCGTACATGTGAGGCTATTATATTAATTTTCTAAAGCGACAGCATATTTTTTCTTCTTGCTATCCTCGGATATTTATTCACAAACCGTGTATGACCTTGTGACCTCAAGGACACCTGTTTTCATTGCCTCTCTTCTTCAGGCGAGTCCTCAAGCCTTGATTAGGGCAATCAGTTACTATACACAAAGCATCTGTGAGCATAATCTCGAAACTGCGGCTTATTTTCGCACTGAATTCGTCTTCCTTTTCTAATGCTGTAATCTGCATATTAATATCTCTCTCAAGTTGAGACTCAAGATATTATTATTTTTGTCCGAAGGAAATTTTTTATTTAGCTTTCACTAGTTTTTACTTATATTCATGATTTTTCTATGAACTTTCGTAACCCTATGTCAAATGCTACTCGGGGAAAAGATGCTATGGATTTATATTTCGTATCAAAAGGTTCCGGTTAATTATTTCCGGTATTTTATGCATACTGTATACTGACAGCTGTATTCTAGCTTTCTCAGCTACTGTGAAAAAAGTAAACTATCACATTACAAATACAAAGGCTCATTCCTCTATAAAATTGTTGGATTTTAAAGTTATGGTATATTAAAGTCAAAGTTGATCATACCAATAATTGAGAATAAATTTTAATTAAATATATATGATCCAAAAATATATTTAATCTAATGAAATACCTTTAGAAGGTTTAGCGGAATACATGAAGCGAAAAGAATTGTGATATTTGACCTCTTCTTTTTATTGTTACATATTATTGCATAATTAATTGTGCTAGGATTTTACTCCACCTACGCAAATAAACCTTAATCGAGGAATCTTGGTAACTGTTTATCTTCACATAACTTTCACATTGCCAGCAATATATGAACCGTGGGTTTGAAAATGAACGACACCTCATCCATTAAGATAATGTTGTTTGTTGTGAAGCAAAGGCATTCTCTGAACATCTTGGGGTTGAGTAGTAAAACTTCTGTCATCGGTACACACAATACTATATATACCTGCTATACAGGCTGATCGGATACAGCGAATAAAATAAGGGAAATATATGCAAAAACTAACATTTAAAAATTCCTTTTTCCCTCATCGAGTGAGTAATCGTTTAGGGAAGTAGAGTCGCGGTGCTTGCACCCCCTGCCACACAATGAAAGGTGGAAGTTCACAGGATATTCACATAGACGAAGCAATATCGAAAAACACAAATGAGCTATCATAATGACACACAAATGAGTTTAAATACGCGACTCAACAGTGAAAACTTGGTCATTAGTTCTAAATCTTCCTCGACACAAATACATTTCATACATATATTATATACATACTATTTGGATGAAGGTGTGGAATTATTTAAGCATAAAAAAACATTTTGGTGAGCTTAGGAGGGAATGAGAACAATTTATAGCTGTTTGAATATTTTTTAAGTATTTATAGATATGGCAGTTCATTTTTTGGCTCACACGAGTAACTGAATGCAATTTTAGTAAGAAGAATAATCTACGAGCAGGTTTAATCAAGATACCTTACTGATTTAATACGCGAGTTACTCCTTGGCCGAAGGGATATATTTATTTGTGTTTATTGAATTACCTTGAAGTAAATCATATTCAAATTAGTGCTACATTTCACGTTTAGTATTAATGTTAAGGATTATTTTGAGAATTTTAAGTGATAGATTAAATGTATTATATACAGGTTACGGTTTGAAATAAATGTATCGATGAACGATTGATTTTATAATAGCAATGGAACATTAGAAAATCTTTACTTCTTGTAAGAAAAATAAAGAATATTGATAAAAGAAAATAAGGATGGTAAAAACTCATCTAAAAAGAGGGATAGTGGAATGCAAAGGTGTTATACCGATTCTAATACAGCAATCAAACTCATTTATGCAAATTCCACGTCCGTGAGACGGACTGCTCTGAATATCTCTTTCCAATTAATGGGTTGAAAAGGTGTCAACGGTAGCTTACGGAGAAATATCCCACGAACAATGAACTAAAATCCATCTCGAGTTGGGTGTGGTGAAGCATTACATGGTCGCGTTGGAAACCGGTTGAAGGACAATGTGCGGAAAATTGCCATCAGAGAGTACAGTAATAATGGAGAATACCGTAATAGCACAAGTGATTAACCGATTAATTGATTACGTAACATTATGATTATAAAAGTAGAAACAAAGAGAAATAATAACTGTGCTTACCATATTAACATTCTTGTGTTGTTCGGAGAACGAGTAACTTTGTTCCAAAAAGTTTTTCCTTTTGAAGCTTTATACCTGATCTAAATGTTGGCTTACAAACAGTTTTCTGACTCTTGAATGAAATCGGTGACGAGATCCTAAGCACTAGTGCATTGTGGCGTCACTCAAAACACTAAGTCTTGAAACATAAAAGTAACCTTTTATAAGCAAGGTGAGTGATCCAAGAAGCTCTCTCTAATGCGGTAGAATCATCCCTCGAATGACACAACAGTCTGAGACATGCACTTATTTTGTACGAGGAAAATCCTTGAGGAAAAAAGAAGACGATGCGTTACTTTAGTGTCTACGAGAATATTAACACAGCAATGATCTCTTCATTAGACGCCGTTGGTTGTTCGCGTGCGATCGGTAAATGGAAGTCTAATTTGTCAAAAGTGTCGAATAGCCTATCGCAAAATGCACGACCAAGGAGAGGTGGTAACCAAGGTTACTCATGCAAGATATTGAATCACTTTGCGGGAGTTCCGAAAAGTGACCTCTAAATGGAGCATCAAACACTACTAACCACCGGAAGCGGTGTTGATTGTCGCAAAGTATTCCTCGTAAATTCCACCAAAACTTATTCATCTTTCTAATGAAGTCTTGCGAATTATAATAGGAAAATGTATCTCATTTCCATGTTATATAAAGGAAATCATGCTGTTCTCCTTGTTATTTCAAAGCCTCCAAAAAATCACTAGCGTCTCATATCCTACAATTACTATTGTCAAGAATTTATTCCTTTAATATTCTCATTGATGTATCGCCAAAGTTTAGATGTGTCTTGGATGCTAGAATTGACTTATAATTAAATCATTATACACTGACTTAGAAATGACTGATTGTGCCAAATGAAATTTTCGAAAAAGATGATGATAGTAATGATCTCAAAAGTGTACATGTATCTCTTTACTAGGTCGAGGATATTATTTCATATCCATGAAATGCTCGAATAAATTCAACCAACTTAAAATAAAAGTATATTTAAACGAATTGTAAATTAAAAATAAATAACATTTTAATAATTTTTCTTTATCTTTTCACGTTAAAAATTTTTGATGAATTTTGATATATATGAAATGAGTATTATAATACATTGCAAACCCGGATAAATGCAAATTTCTTATCAGTAATTTATATATTGATATAATTATTGATATATTGATAAAATATATATTTAATATATATTTATATAATATATTGATAAAATTTTTGAAATGATTTGGCGTATTAAATTCAACGAGAAAGGTTTCTTGATTAATCCGAAGTTAACATGTTGAAGCTTAAGTTCTTTAATTCAATGAGTATATAATAGGTATGGATGTTGTTTGGTAATCGTATCGAACCATGAACCGGAAGATTCAAAACGAATACATTTTTTTCGTAACGAGAACATTCCCGTGAAATCGAGAACATGTCATCAGCACTAAACGGAGCGTAAATTTTCACTTTCGTATGAAGATTTTCACTTTTTAATTTACGAATTTTATGGAATACATAATAGCTCGCTTAAGGCGTGCTCAATAAAAAAATAAGATGATGTTCTACGTTTACTTTTTTATATGTGATGCTATGCAGAAATTAGCGATTAATATACTCAATATTCCAAGCGTTATACACAATCCGTATTCTTGGGCTGCGTCATTGGCTGATAGATCAGAGTTTAATTTAGAAGATACGGAATTACTCAAATCCCAAGTTCAAGGTCTTCAATATTCCTACAGATATCTCATACTTTCCGTTGTTTTGCTCAGAACACACTCGAGCAATCATGAATTTTGTACAACAAGGTAAGTGATAATCCAAGAAAATGGATACTATATTTTGAATACTTTACTTTATTTATAATTGATTAATTAGTTACAAGAAAATTCTTGGTGGTTTAAATGAAAGGTCAGTAACTCCTCAAAAACCTTGCTTTTTATGTAAAATCATTCCTTTACAATACTATTCATTTTGTATTTAGGGTCTTCCACTCATAAAGTTAATCGATGTTACAAAACTGCAAGGTCAGCTGGTCAGTGAGTAATAACATTCCGATTAAGGAATCATGCCATAATAGAAAAAGCATTTGAAATGTGACGTATGATTAAGTTGCATTGCAAACAATATCCGGATCCAGTAAAAATGTATGTTATCTAAAAAAGAAAGGAACTAAATTTTAAGAAAAAGGCTAACCGTATTCAAATATAATTGACAGTAAATTTAGCATGGGATATTTGGATATTAAGTACTTTTAAGTGTATCAGTCATTGGAATAGTAAAAATAAAAAAGCTACATTAAAGGAATCGCCTATCGATTGTTAAAGACGTAAATTCTATTTATTGATTTTCTATCGGTAACCATAGTCGTAACTAAGAAGATTATCTTATCCAATGTAAATGAGCAATTGACAGCATGTCCAGATTTTTGAAAGGAAGTGAACTTTATATAAGAAGAAAATCCAATACTTTATTCCAAACGATTTTACTTTCCATTTTCATGTGTCTTCATATAAGTATGAATAAAAATAACCTATTGTTAGACAAATACACTAAGGAGTTGCGTAATGTTTTGTAAGAAAATTAATAAATCCATTCTTCATCAACAATGAAAGCTTAATTTGTTCGAAAAATTCATGAAGAGGCATGCCTTCACCACATTCAGGAATGCTTTTCTTTGCCATTCAAAACGATTTCTCATAAGGAAGAAGAGAGGAAATACGTGACAAATGCACAAAGAGCGCTTCTCAGTGTCATTCTTTAATTTCCGTGACTATTTCAAACTCAAAATGCAATAAAAAAAACCCATGCTTGGTGACTTCCCGTTGCGGAAGTATCTATTTATTAAGGATTCGTTCAACTATACTGAGAGGATATCTTGATTAGTTGAGATTCATATTTAATATAGACAACTTATCAAGATATATAGTCCTTTTAATAAATCGATTTTTGTTTCCAAAGTAGCATTTTTTAATGTTGCCTTTTCGTTCTATTTTGCTTAAGAGGCGGTGGAAATCATAATGCGCCAAGTACACCATAGCAATACTTTAAAGATAGAATGTAAATAATTTACTTAGAAACACTTCCGCAGATTAGGCAGTTTTGTTTAATTCTCTCCTGAGAATCTAATTTGATAGGGTTCATCAATGGCGATATCTATGTATACCTTGTCTTTTTGACTTTAAATAATAAAGAAAGAGATTACAATATATTTGACATATATTTAATTTTTTATATTTAATGTTATATATATATATTTGTACATAAAACTCTAATATTTTATATTTTAATATCCGTTTACTTGAAATATATGTACGTTTCAACGACAAAACGGATATAATGAGGTTTTACATCCTGTATCAATTGCGAAACGGAAAGAATTCAGACTTAGTAGCTACTATTTTTTTGCTGTATTTCCATCTTCAAGGTTGAACGGATACAATTTATTTCTTATAAAGCCTTCACACGAAAAACTAGGCTGCTTTTTTCATTCCGAGAAATTTGGTTTGGTCGCGGACATTGCGTAAATAATGCTTCACGCTATCTCTATTTCTGCGAATTTATTTACGAAGTAGAGCGCGACTTGAGATGCAAAATATGACGTAATATCTTAACGTAAACATTTTCTTTAGTACCTAAATCGAATTTCATTCAAAAATTTTCTGTTTTTATTATTTATCACCATCCGATCCTTGGATGGAATTTGAAAAAAAAACTATTGTTTATGAGGGAAAACTTTCTTATCATCGAAAAGTAAAATTCGATTAATTTCATATGATTACTTACTATATCATTAATATGGAGTTAATTATGGTTGATTATTACGTAAAATTTTATTTTTTGTTTTATTAGGTAAATTAACATTAATCCTCAAAACTATTTAATTAGTTATCAATTGTAGTTCATCTTTTTATAGTTTCTAATATACTTATGATATCTTGTTTTTAGCTATATTCAAGAAGTACAGAACTGTATCAAACGTTTTCTGAAGTGATTCTTTAATTACGAGCTATTGCGGATATTGCTGAGATTTCCATTGTTTTTATCTGCAGTTGAGATTCTTGGGAAACAACAATAATTAAAAGGTATAGCGTTTCGAAGGATGACTGACGATCCATACAAATGAGAACATCGGCTCTTTCATATTCAAAGGATTTCTCAATACGAAACTATTTCCTTTATAAGGATCACCTCTTAGAGATCTACTGACAAGACCTTTCCTCACATCCCAAGCACATTTATGACTCATGTTTCCTGGTTATAAATGTCTGATCACAGTGCACGACCACAGAGTTTGATGAAATCGTTCATTTTTAGAATACAGAGAGTTCATTTAGAGAAGTAAATTCCCATTTCCTCAGAAATTCACTTGAGGAAGTTGATCTCTGGTGAACCTAACTTAGGTACAAGAGATGGTATTCATTTGAGTAAAAGGAGATTGCATTGAATTTCAGATTTAATAGAAAAAATGATCCAAAGAAGGCCCTTTTTCGATAAGTTTGATGCTTACTTTCTCTTTATAAGATATACTTTTGTTTTTTTTTTTTTTAAATCAATTTCTTGCTATGTTTCGAATCCCTTTTATACATTGTGTGGTAAATTAATAATAAATTTCTTACATAAGGAATTATATGAATTTGAAATTTACACTGAGACGACATTGGTGACTTAATTTTTATGATATTTATGGTCTTTACGTTTGCAGGTCTGAGCAATAATTATAATAGCATAGTATAATATATATAAAAATGTATTATATATAAACGCAATTTAACTATAAATAATAAGTAATCTTTTAATCACATGTAGGTTTATGTTACATCAATATTTATAATTATAGTAAAAATTCCATGTAGTTATATTTATATATCATAGTAATACTGTACGATTTACACCTAAAATATAACGAATGCGTTCATTATAATATATTTTACACCAAAATTCTCAGGTAAGAAATGCATCATATACGAACAATCAATCCTAATAGCGAGGATATCTTACATCTACATATAGTTTCTACATATTTACCGTGCGAGCCGCCTTTCGGCGTTTGGCAGAGGGTAATCTTACCCATAAAGCACGAGCGTATCTGTCTCAACGCATTCTAAGCACAAATTCGGTTCACTTGAGGATATAAAGATCCTTCTACTTGTCACATGCTACGAATAAATCAACTGAGCATCTACTAAGTAAGAGAAAAGTTAAATAATTACAGTATTCTCTACAATCGAGGGTCTGTGCTTAGTGAATAACTGACTTCGCCAATGGATATCAGCCAATTCGCAAGAGATAGAGGTTAAGGTAACCATAAAACGAGAATAACTGTACATTTTGTTTACAAGTGAGTTTCAAACCTTCTAAAGATTCATATTAAGAGTGAATCATAGTTTATACGACATTTTTCAAAAATTATCGAAAGGTATTTTAATAAGATTTTTTTATAAGTCTGCTATTTTATGAAATATGTGAGTTTAAAGATAAACATCATAATAAGATGAATAGTCGAGATCTAGTGATTAAACGTATTTTTATCGAAGATTCAGATATATGTTTAATCTTTCATCTCTTCCCTGGATCTAATTGATCGCTAATTTAATTTTTAAACTATTTACAATCATATTTAATAGGTGCATGAGAAAAATCTGACTTATTGAGATAAGACAACGTAAAGAGAAGATAAGGACGTAGTATAAATACAGTGAAATAGAAAAATACTAAATACTATCATAGGCTCCTATTGTATCGGTAATCATTCGAAGTATCAGGTCTCAAAAGCAATTTGGGAACTACTTCTATGACGTATTTAAGTCGCTTCTATTAATAAGCCATCTCTTTGCTCTTAATTTTTGTTGACTGTTAGTATCTAATTAATTATCAACTTATGACATATATATATAATTTTAATATATATTTTTTATGAAAATAATAAAGATGATTTCCATTCTATTTTAGAAAGAGAACTGCGTTTGCTGTGTCATTCATCGAGTGATAGCGATGTCACCAATATGACCTGATCTGTCATCCTTTCGAAACAGTCCCTGGAAACTGAAACATGAAAATAAATCCGCCATAGGTGTCGATGAGGGGAATGGGTGAGACGAACGCGTAGCAGGTCCAAGACCTTGGCACAGAAGGAAACATCCTGCCCTGCAAACCGCTCACTTTCTGCCAACCGTGAAAGCTATAAAACATTCTCCCCTTCCAACAGATCCTCCTGACCTTCCCCTCCACAGCCGAATTTTGAAAAGAATCATTCGCGCCCACTTTCGAAACGTCTGAGGAGCCAAAGAATCCATGAGAAGAAAACTTAAATGGCTCTTCTGAAGTGTGGAACGTGTGTGAATGGAAGTCATTGTTTTAGGTGTTTCAAAATTGGAAGATCGAATCTTTTTGAAGAGTTGATGCTGTTTCCAAGGCAACGTTCAGAGGATTAATGATTTGTCTTGAATGAAATTATTAACGAACATTAATCATGAAACATCCTTTCACGTAAAATGAAATTTAAGGGAGAAATTCATGTGACTTATTTTGGTTCGAAAAGTAGAAAAGTAATTTAGTAATAATCTTGACCTCTCTTACGACATGTATTGGTTAATAAATTATAAAAAGCATGGCTTACTTCTAGCGTCTTAAAAATAAGATGAATATTGGAGAATATGGCTTAGAAGTATTGCCCTTAAGCAGTGCTTCGCTGATTCAGCGCTTCTAGCGATTCTGTTGCGCTTTGTACAGACGAGATCATTGTATGGTCTTTTATTTCTCTTATATCCTGTTATGATTACCGGATCATTTTCTAAAGTGTTATGACTTTGAAATAAGAATTTTGCAATGAAAGATGACGTTACATTAACAAGCAATGTTATCTTATCCCTATCAAACTCAATGGCTCAAGTTTTAATATTTCCCCTTCAGATATTTAATCAGGTTCATTAAAATGTTAACCATATTTCAGCTTAGTTCCGCTTCTATCTGCTTCTTACTTATATTAACCGCTTTCTATCGGTTTTCTCCCCCATAAAGACTTAATATATATCCAAGCGAAGTATTTGCCATTTTCAGCTGCATCAAATGTTATTATAACACAGAATAGTATTGGTTAACATGTATTTACTAATCGAATAGTTAAATAAATTTTAAATTAAATAAATATTACAGTGTTTCCTGTATCTTTCGCACTTTCCCTTCATCTTTGAGTAGAGACACTTTATGAGTGCATAAAATATAAGTTTTTCCCCTCCTCCACATATAAATCTTCTTTCCTTTAATTTTTTTACTTTTTCCTTTACTATTTACTCTTTTAAATTTTATCATTTTTCCTCATTCTATAGCAAAGGTTAAATTAAATATAACTCTTTAGTCTCACATAATAAAGAATTTTAATTATTATTAAAATATAACAGTAATGTACCTTGGTACTTAATTAAATTAGATAAGATGATGTTATTTAAGAATCCATTCATTTTCAACTGTGGTTAATTTGAATTTTGCAGATGTATTCATTTCTTTCCATATAATCATTTTCATTCTAGGTATTCAAAATAAAATATTATTTATTACCACAATTTTAATTTTCTATATCCATAAATCATTTGAATATGTACAATTTTAAGGAAAGATAAGATACTGCCTACATTAGCGATGATTTAAGCCATCGCTATTTTTCATTTTATAACGAGTATTCTTGAAATAGAAATGGTTGCTTTCTTGATCCAAGTCAAATCGTGCATGTCCATAATTGATGGATCACGAAAGTTGTGTAGCTAAGCTATAAATGTCAAACTGCCAGTCAAAGAAAGTAATTTAAATGCAAAGAAGATACAGGTGCAGTAAAGTATCTAGGCATACGAAGTGCACTGAAATGGAGAAGCAACTATTATGATGTGAAATCCCAGTTCTACTTTAGAGACCTGCGGTGATAAACCAATTTGGAAAGAAATTTATTATTGAAAAGAGGTTAGATCTTATTTCTAATTTATTTATTCTAAATCTAAGTTAAGTGAATTACGTTACCGTTATTTACGATTGAATACCTTCGCAATATCGTTTATAGGGCAAATCTGGAAAGCTTTACTAGAAACTATTCTCCGATGAGCGTAACTAAGGTAATGAGGTAACCAAGGCTGCAAAATATTGTTATATTCAGCTTTGGTATAATTATTTCTCATCGTATAATCGTATTTGGTATTTCCCATCGTCCCATCGTATTAGGTATAATTATTTCCCGATGCCCTTATCTATAATAATGATTTTTCCTTAATCCAATGAGCTTTATCTTATTGTCTCAACTGGATTGTTACGATCATACACTGAGGTTTCACTGCTCAACTATAATAAAAATGGAAATTTTGGAAAGATCTTCTAAGCTGTAAATAAATTATCACTAACAATTGGCACAAAGACGTGGTAATATTTAAAAAACAGTCATTCTAATTCCCAACAATGACTGAAAAGTGTGGACGAAAGATATATTTCTCAGCCGGAAATAATAAAAGAAATCGATTGACTAAGGTCTTAATGTAGAGTTTCGTAAAATACGGATGAATATTTAATTCGTCGATGCAGTTTCGAGGACACATTCTCAGAACGACTAACATCAAATCCGAGAGTTCACAATGACATTTTAAACAAGTAGAACATGCTCTATATTCACCATGAAGGATTTACTGGCTACTGAAGTGGGACAAACTGATATTTCCACTTCTCACGAGTGGGTGCTTCATACATTAAATCCAATGATAAAGCAAGAACACCTTCATAAAAAATGTGAGAAATCTCTCTCTTACGATTTTGTCCAAGTTAATGTTTATAATAATAGACGCAGTAAAAAGCTTTAAATAATTCACAGTTGAGAATTTTCAGCAGAAACTCTCCCTTTTGTTTGAATCAAAAGAAAGTCATTTCTATTGGAGAAAAGCGTTAGATTGGAAACAATCTTTTCCTATTGGGATGAAATGGAAAATTCTCATTTAACTTATTCGAGGAAGACATTCTATACTTTACGCAATCAAATTAAATTTATTTCCTGACTGTAATTTCGAAGTATTCTATTAAATGATAATATCGGCAATTAATTTGAGTGGCTCCAGAGCAAATCGAAAACGACTTGGAAATTTTCTTGATTTTGTTCTCAGTATTACCTAATCCATAACTTAATAACTGAAATTAACTCTGGTTTTTCAATGGGATATTTCAAGGTCTATTTTCAATGTGAATTGTATGAAAACTTTTCAGTGCTCCTCAATCGAGCTATAAATATCCGGGAAATACCCATTTCAGAAACAGATTTTCTTTGCGAATAAAGGCTTAATCATTTACAATAGTAAAATCTTTGAATATTTATTTAGACTCAATACTATTTTTAGAAATAAACAACGCTCAACTATATTTAAATGTATTTTCATTTTTATGCATAATTTTAAGTATGTATTTTTAGAGGCTACGAACATGATGTAATTCAATAATTCATTTCAGCTAAGTCAGATTCCTAGACTGAAGATACTATAAGATTTTACTGTATCAATCTGAAATTAAAATAGGCAATTATTTGATAAAATGAGTGCTCATGTATCGTTGTAATAAAAATTATCAATTTGACTATATACAAATGATTAATTGCTCAAAAACTAAATAGGGTTTGGTTCGAAAGGTCAATTCGATCAAATATTTATTCCGTTGGTTGGAAAGAAAAATTCGCAAAATAAAGCTCCAATGAGTCCGATTTTTCATTGCTTTAGTACGGCACTTAGTAGTTATCACTTATTTCATTCACGTTGGAAAGCTCTCAATCGGTGCCAGGATGGGAGTTTGACAGCACAGGATATAAAAGAGACATCAAAACCAAAGTAAATGTATCTAGGTTACTATGGTTTTGAGGAACGAAGCACCTGTTGGATTCGATCGAATACAAAAGAATAAGAGTAGAAAACGTAGGAGGAACTTTCCCTTTCTATGTGCGTCCTTGACCCACGGCTGAAAGATTTCAACGGCCTTCCCAAAAGCTCGCTCGAAAGAAATTGCCGGAAATATTGAAGACGAAAGTGATTACCTATGGAATGTATCTTTGTTTATCTTTACATTTAATCGGTGTTTAATTAGGTCTCGCGCAGGAGATCTATTTACACTATAAAATCGATAACTTTTCTCGGAACAGAGCGAGTTAATTGGTTTTATATTATCCTTGTACTTAGTTTTTTACTAAGCTGAACTAGTTTGCACAGAGCATAACTCCCTTGGCCGTAATTTTCATTAATTCATCTTAATTTCTCTCCCTTAACTTAGTAAAAGGTTATCTTGTCTGTTATCCACGGAAAGTTAGTAAATTGGATGTGATAATCGGTACTCATGCCCAATGTCTTTTTAAACATACACAGTGCACCAGTATATTCAAAAAATACATTAAAATTTTCAGAAATGTAAGCAATTTAATTATATAAAATGTCACTAAAAATCTGTCGTTTGAAGCATTGATGTTATCAAGCATAATGATATATCGCGAAGATACGGCAAATCTGATGAATAATAACCATAATAACAAATTAACATTATTTTTTAGCGAGTTTAAGTTACTTATAATTCGTACCATAAAAATAATTTCCATACAATCTCTCGTTAATAATGAAATCAATGTGAGAAGGCGTGACTTCGTGGAATGCCATAGTAATAAAAACAACTTTGTAAACTTTTTTCTGTGGAAATTTACATAGTTGTTTTTATTAAAACAATCTCTCCATTTACTGACATGTAGATTTTACATACTTCTGATTAGAAAAAGAAAAATCTTTTGCATCCCTTTCTATTTTGATAGCATTTTGATTGAGAATGGAAGAATAGGCGTACATAAACTGTACATAAGAAAGGGGTATATATGATATGTATATAAGAAAGTTTGAGAATGTTAGACAGTTAGGAACATGAAAACTTACATGTTAGGTAAGCTATCGTAAGATCTTTCCTCATCTATCGTGCATAATTCTTTGGTCTGAGTGTATGATGCCTAAATGACATCACAGTTGATTGGAATTTTTACCTTAACTGTAGAACATTTACTTGTTGGTAACGATTTAGACAAACTTGTGGAGACTTACTAAAATACATTTTGATATAACAGTCACTTAATTTAAATTCTGAAGGACCCATTAGCTGAATTTGCGATTATAGATAATTTGGCGTAAGTTTAAGCACCTCATTGCACACAAATTGCACAATTGGTAAGAGCGGACGAAAAGTCAAAATTCGTGTTTTAAAAATTCAGCATAAGTTGTTATTTCGCATACTGTTCAATTGGAGAATTATTTGTAACGATTTCAATAAAATTTTTAATTGACATTATTGAATTAGTATAGCAATAATTAAGATGTAAATAAGAATAGAGACTTCAATAAATATTGATTGAAGCGGAAAAAAACAATAGTTTTTGAGCTACTAAAGAAATCAATTCCGTGTGCAAAGGAAATGAAAATGTACAAATTTTCTAAGAATATATGACTTAAATTTATGGAATCCTAGTGAAAATTATTCATTATGAAAGTATCTCTTCAAAGCTTTGATTCCATCAGAAATCCAACGAGCAACCTATATATTGTTGAGGTCATTTTAGATAGACAATATCTTACTTAGAGTCTTAACTTATATAGTATAAATACTTATCTTCAGCAAAGCGAATACATTTCCTTGTCCAAAAAATAGGTATCTTGATACTGATATCATATATTGCTTACAGAATATAAATATAATATTTATAAATAATATAAATGCAATACATATGTAATAAATAAATATAATATTTACAAAAATTTTGGCTGAAAACTTGGATTATTTTTCGTCTAGCTCTACAAAAGGGAAAATATCAAAATGTTGGAGGTTACTCCACTAAAACCATGCGGAAGATATATCACGAGTGATGACTACATATTGACGAAAGTGACCTCTTTGCAAACAATTCCCAAAGAAGACTTAGAGATGATTCACATTTCGCAAACATTCTTATATTGACTAGTATTTCAATAATGAATCATTCTCTGTCTTTGAAATAAAGGAGATAGTGCTAAAAGATATAGGTTTAATCTTGATGATTAGCAGATTAAATCACTCCAAGTAAATAGCGATAAAATTTTGGATTTTTAGTATTTTTCAGGATTCAAGAGTAAATTTAAAAGTATATTGAAGAGAATAAATGAGTATTTTCAATCTTTTTGGTATAAAATGAATATTTTATAGTATATAATTTCGCAATTGAATAATACTATAATAACTGAGTTATAATTTAATAATAAAACCGGAATATTCATTATTATATAAAAAGCATAAAGAAATTTAAAAAGAAAGAAACTCGCGTAACTTAGCTTTCGTCATGTTGAGTTTCACTATTGGCAGATAGAAAAGGTTTCTTACCCTCTCGAAGCAGACCGTGCGGCTGACAATAGATAGACCGTTGAGAAAGGCCGTGAAAGATCTTTTAGCATTTCATTGAACAGCTGAGGGGTTCTTTCAAGACGTTCACAACAGCTGCGAAAAATACTGTAAGCTCTAGGCAACGGAGATATTTTTGGCTATTTTCCTTCTTCCACGACATATCTTCCTAAAATTCAATATGAGAAGACGTTTACTTATTGAAGGCCATCACGTTAAAATCATCTTTAGTATAATATAGTACAGACGCTTTTATTAATTGGACGCATTTCAACAGCGAACTAACATCACCGGGCGTTCTTTACTAATTCAGGTTCGGAGTTTTATATATTAATAAAAAATATAGAATATGTTAAACTCGTAGTGAGAGATTAGTTAGATATTAATTCTCTAATACAATATTATCCTGCGTCAAAGGTATGCAACGCCTCATTATTATCTCTAAGAGCATCGTAATAGAGAGACATACAAATCTCCTGAGTCAGAATTCATTGTGAAAGGCATTATTTTCACTCTTGATATTGAATTCAGTCATAAAATGATATAGTTAAAATGGGAGTAATTGTTAGAATTATTGATTAAAATTTCAATGGGGATTCTAACAGTTTATCATTAAAATTTGTTATAGAATTTAAAATTTTTCTATCAAACAAATTTCGCATTTGTAATAAGTATCGAATAGTACTCATCCTTGAAGTATACCTCATTTTAATCGTGGATAATTAAAATACGTGGATGTTTGTAAGCGCTATATTAAATACAAAAATGTATAAAAATAGAGTGGAATATTTCTAGAATGATTATACTAATAAATATTCCTCTAAATTTATGTCTAAATAATATAACCCGGGCACTGACCTTTCCCTTATCGTGAGGTATAGCTCCATCGGGCATTGAAGTATGAAATGAAGTGCTGAAAACACTCAAGCAAATGGATTTTTGCTTCGATACATCTCCTTGCGCTCAAACGCTTCTTAGCTGCACAAAGTTCCGTATCTTTTAAGAAGCAGATAGAGTGCAGAATCGGAACTTCAATTTTATTTTAGAACTGACATTTCAGTACTATACCATTCTTCTCATCGGGAGTCAAGTGATCAAAACAATAGTTAACGAATCGAGACAAATAAATGCAAATTAACGTAATCTCAGTCTGACTTAATTATAAGTAAGAAACACTGCCACGGGAAGTCTTTTTCAAGGAAAAAGTTGATGGCTTATTTCTCAAGGATAATTTTATGGAAAGTCCAACCTAAGAGGGATTCGTGACCTGAAGTGCAAACTCATTTAGTTTCACTGATATCGGAATCATTTTTTGCATTAAATATCCCACAAAAATAGTATCATTCATGAACGTTACATGATCTCGAGAGCAATGCTTAAAGACCATAAATATCCGCCAAATTATTCCATATTTTATATCGTATTTTATTTAAATTTGATTCCATGTTAATAAGAGTTCAAATATTCATTATTATTTTTTTATTTTTAGTTAAATACATAAATGATGTACAAAATATAATCTTCACAGCGACTTCGTTTAATGAAATGATTCATATTCCGGAAAATTATCGGAAAGCTCAACAATTCCTTATGAAATTTTCTTGGACTCAGACTTATAATTCTTAGACATATATAAACACACACACATATATAAATAGACGTATTTGCTCTGAAATATGCAAACAAACAACTGTGCGTTTGATATCAGCTAAGTGACTAAGAATCTAAATTTTGATTGTTTAATTTGCCCACCATCTTTGTTTAGAATAGTGAATAGATTTAAGAATAGATAATCAAGAGTTATAATGAATTCCCTAAAATATAAATACTTAATGATATTTTAGCATTTTTCAGTAGCTGAATACTATGTACTGTTCACAAATTACTCTGTGTGATTTAGTTTAATATCGGTTTATAAAAATATTGAAACAAGACTTTAGATGTAGTATATTATCAATACGACAATATGTAACATATTGTCGTCTAAGAATGCTAAGAGATGCGAGTATAAAATGAGCCACAAAGATACTTTAATAATATAACAAAGTGTTTACGGATATTATGTAAGAAAAAAATATAATTTCCCATGATCCTGGAATGCGGGAAACGTTCATATCCTAGGAAGGCTGCAAAACCTGCTCTTCCCTCCCATCCTTAGCTTTCCTCGATTTTATGGCACTGCCTGCGATTGAGGCAAATCCCGGAATTCTTCATTTCTAAGTAATCCCACGTTTTGAAATCTGTTCGATTTCTTATAATTCTGCAAAAATATCTTCGTACTTAGTGCTTGTCTGGTACAAAATTAAGCAACAAACAGCTAGGAAAATAAATTTGGATAGCGAATTTTATCTAAGTCTCTCGTAAAATCATTTTCAAAAGCTTGAAGTCTTGAAAAATAACGGATGACCGAAGGCGAAGGGAAAAGGTCGGATTACTGCGGATCTGATCCATCAGAAGAAGGAACGATTTCTTCTGCACACGTTTGTGTGTCAGTGTGGGTATGAAAACCATGAATGAATCTTAAAGCCACCTACTTCTGCGGCTGTTGAAATTACCGAGGAAATTAGAGTAAATGGCTCCCTTGTTTAAATGGATTATTCTGGCTATTTACATATTGTTGAGAAACTTTTAAGAAATCCATCTGGCTCACTGACACTAGAAGACTTATTCCCGTTAACGCACGATCTGTTGGTACATCCTCGACCCTATTACAGTAAATGCAGTGGATGAGCGTTGAAGTCAAATCGTTGGGTGATGTTTTTGATAAAGAATAAAATAAAGAGCATTGCATTTTGAATTCTTCATTATTATTGTTTCAGTGGAAGAATCTTTCTCATTAACTATAAATGCCTCCAAATTAGAAAATCTCTTGAATAGCGGGTGAAAAAAATTCCATTAAATTTTAAAAACGTGATAACCTCATTACCTTCCTGATAAAAGAGAACCTTGCAAGCAGAGAACTTAACATGAATTCCATACACACAAAAAGAGTGCGAAAAAGCTTTTCATTCGCGAAAGAGCTTATAAATAATTATATAAAACTTGGCGTTTCGTTAGTTATACTCCTAAAAGAAGAAGCTGATTTATAATCTTAGAAAATTGTTAATTCATTAACTAACCTCACATCAACTCGCAAACGTGAAACTAATATGCACCTGAATGCGCTAATCATTTAACAATCCTCTTTAAAATGTTATACCGATTAGTTTAACAACAATGAACATTTGTAATGGATAGTTTCAAAATGCAATTGTTGACTCCAAGCAAATGAATATAGTGAAAACGAGCATAAATCGGAGCACAAACAAACAATTTTGATAGAACTAATTTCTCTTGATAAAGAGCTATAAAAATGAAAGACACGTATTCCGGTAAGATAGTAAAGAACACTTCCTGCTATGTTCTAGGAAATTCTACCAATTAATAAGTAAATTGTAATTTTCATTGCGAACCAGGTATAAAATATGTGGCAATGCACTTCAGTGAATTCCTTTGAAAGTAAAATTTATATGTCCAGGAAACGATGAATAAATGCGGCTTTCTAGTTTCTTCATTAAGTAAATTTAGTTCAACTGATAACCTTTTAATTATTCTGCAAAATTTCAAATTATTCTGAGAATTAACATATACATAAAAAGAGCGTAGAAATGACCATAGAATATTATCAAAATTTGTGAATTCCCTCGAAGATTTGTTAGAACCTTTTGATCAAGAAGAGTGTCTCTCATTGGATGGAGTTTGAGACCAATTGGTTTCAAAGGGAGATAAAGTGATGATTAATGCATCCCCATGAGTAACTTCTACGACCGTATGTTCGCGTGTGTGTGGAACCTGTTCCTGTGCGTCTTCCAAACTTTAGCGTTAAAAAAACTCTTATGCGAGTAAACGGGCAACTCATAACGTAACCTCGGAAATTTAGGATATTTGTTTATAATTCGTTTAATAGTTGGGAATAATGTGAATTTCTGAAATTTTAAACCTTCTCATGGGAAAAATAAGGATTAATTATCCAGGTTCCAGTTTTATCAGCCATTTGAATAAGTTTCCGTAAGGTTCTAAAAAACGTACGTAATACTTTTTATAAATTCATTTCACGTATGAATGATAAATCAAGGAAAGAATTTCATTGGATTAATCTTGTACGATAATTTAAATTTTGAGAACAACGAGGTGAAAGTAAATTTATCGGACTAAATATCGATGAAATTAGGAAAGTCTTCCTTGTTCTTAAAACTTTAACAGTAACTTTAACTTTCGAAGGGAGAAAATGAAAGATCTTCGTAGAGCTCGTCTTTTAACAAAATATTTCTGTGGTGTAAGTCTCTGATTGTTGACTTTCACTATAGCTGACATAGTTTTCATCGCCATTGTGTGTTAGTAGTATTTACTAAAACGCTTTATCTGTCTCAAAAATCTTAAATTTACTTTTTCCTTTCCTGATGCATTTTAAAACAATTATTCATGCATCATACATACTGGTTTGATGGAATGATTAATTGAAAAAATTGATATTTATGATATTCGAAATTTAAGGTTGCTCCTTGAGGTTTATCACTTCAACTCAAAAGGGAAACACGCAAAAATATAAAAAGGAGCTACTATCATCTTCTACCGAAGTCATCCAAAAACGTCTTACTCCGAAATTTCAAAATTACAGAAACGAATAATAAATAACGAAAGAAGGAAACTATGTATAGCGGTGAGAATTCGGATCAATTGACTACTTGGACGATGTACACTATTGGGCTTTTATTAGTTAAATTTGTTGCGAGAGATTTATATTTATTTAGAGCCAAAACTTCGAAAGTTATGCAAGATGACCATACCCAAGGGAAGCTGCAACAGCTGTGGAAAGCCGGGTCCGACGAAGGGATGCGCTGAGAAGTCCCTCTGACAGCTGCATTCTCCTCTGGTTCTTTCCACGCACGTGGCTCACGAGAGACTGGTAAATACGCCGCTTTCCCGGCACAACCACCAGGGAGGGGAGCTCAAAAGTGGAAGGGGTAATCTTTCAGACACAGAGGTGAGTCGCGCAAGGTTGAGGATCTTGGAGGTAAGGCATTTTCGCAGCGCTCGCGTAAGAGTCTATTTATAGGTCAGACATCCTATATAGCCATCAGCTGATAAGAGATAACCCTTTACTGATACATTCCTGTATCACCAATGTTTTTGAATTACATGCTATACTAATGAAACTGCTAAATTCGCTACAATAATCAGTTACTTATACTATACTTATAACTAAAATACATATATATATATATACATACACACACACAATCCCTTAATTAATTTTCTGGGATTTTAACCATTAATGAAATTCATTCACTCACTCACTTATCCTCTTTATTTTTATGCATGATTTTTTATTAATAAAGTAATTCACTTCTGTAAATAAATTTTTATCATAAATTTCAAAAAATGATTTTTTGCTACACAATTTGTTTCATTGACATATGAGTTGTTATAAGGCACTGAGAGTCATTATGAAACATTGATAAAATGTTCAAATTATATACAGAAAATATACAAAGATGATTGGTAGTTATATAAAAGATAGGCTATTAAATGTTCAACTGGCATTAGGAGGTGAGGGCAGATAAGTTAACAATAGGATAAAAAGAATAAATTTTTGGTAGAAGATAATTCTTGATTAAGATGTTATTAATTTGTAAATTATTTTCAATAAATATCTGTTCCAAAGAAAATGTAGTTTAACTTTGTCACCTTTATTTTGACCATATAGCAATAGTGGTATAAAATCGAAGTGTTTTTCTTCATCTAACAAACATGATTCATAATTAGAATCTGGCAAATTATCATGAAAAATTTTTCCTATTTCTTTCATAGAAATATTTTAAATAAAGGTATAAGATACAATGGCACAATTGGCTTTTCCTTAAACAAAAATCCAAGAACTAGATTGATTTTAATCTTCTATCACAATAAATAACAATGCAATGTATACTTGGAAATTCTAATTATTCATCATGCACAACTAGTTAAGATTCAACTCTGGTTGAAAATACATTGTTGAAGTTTTACTACTTCCTTGTAATTGGCTAATTAGAACTTAGAAAAAAAGCTGTTTTGTAATACTTCAGTGAATATTTTGTCTTGAGGTAAATGAACCATTCAATCTCCTGAAGCAAAACATATGTAACATGAAGAAAATAAAACTATGCTTAGTTAGAAGAAAGAATAATTGCTATAACATTTTACTAAGCTAACAATAAATTCAGAAAGTCCAGGGGCACATAATTAAGACTTGGATTATAGTGGAAATCATAAGACTCCCTTCAAGCTTCAATGTTTTTAATAATATCATTAGTCGATTCCTAAAATAGGAGATTAAATAAGAAAATCATTCAATTAAGTTAAATTATAAATATATTTAAAGTATCATTAAGAGATAGGTAACCATAGGTAATGTTTGAAAAGTTTTAAAGCCAACAAGATCATTACTACCCTTATGTATATTTAATTCCAATGATCACTGTGAATTGTGAAAGATATTTGTCTTACACTCTCATGGTTTTATGTTATCTAATATCCAATTAATATAAGGGAATACTCTGGTATATAAACCTGGAACATCTTTTGTCCCACATAACAAAGATCCTCCCTGAACTACAGCAACAATAACCCATTGTTCTCCAGGACGGTATGGTATGACATGTTCATGCATCATCAGAGGTCCACCACTATCCCCTATGCATGAACTCTCCCCATTTACTGATCCAGCACACATCATTGTATTATCCATCACAACATCCAATGTTTCTGCACATCTGTTATTGTGTACCACTGGTACTTTTAGCCACTGCTTCACATCACTGGAGATATCTTTGGAAATGGGATATAAATTTTATTGAGCATCTTTAATATAGGTTCTTGACTAAAAAGAAATTTTACTTGAATTGCCATCTTGTAAATTTCAAGCAATATTTCTGAATAGTAAGTATTTTAATATAATCATTATTACTCTAGTAAATGACACTGAGTTGAAAAAAATCTCCAAAATATTTATTTTTATGATAATTTAATATCTATATTGAACAATTTCTGGTTTCAATAATCATTCTCATCACAATCTACCTAAAATTTAAAGAACTGATTTGTTTGCTTGAATTTTAAGTTAACACAATTTAATATTTTTAATAGTAAATCCAGCATTTTTTACAAATGAAATAATCTGGGTGAAGTAATAGATGTTTCATAATAACTCACCAATTTCTGTTGCTCCCCATCCTGCAACTATGAGATTCCTTTCTAAGTAGTTTCTATTCAATGAATCTAAGAATGGTAAACAGATAGGTATGGCATACTCTGCAAAATTATTAGATACATATATTATGAAAGATTTTCAATTTACCTTTTTAATATTAGGTTGTATATAAATATAAATGCAAGATTATTAATTCAATAGGAATACTACTCACCTGTAAAAACTACCTTTTTATTCAGCCTAATTAAAGCCATATCACCCAATTTTTTCTTTTTGTTATATGTAGGGTGTCTTATAAATTCATCAATTTCAAAAGTTTGTAGCAGATCTCCACACAATATACCTTCACAATCAGGATCGGTCATAATATTATGTTCTCCAAGACAGACAGATGTACTGAATTTTTTTCATAAATGAAAGATAGTAAAATATTTAGTTTGACAAATATTTGTCGGTATTAAAGGTAAAACAACTATATAGATTACTTCAAGAATAAGTCTTTTGAGGAGTATAAATCTAAAAGCTTTGGCCCTAAAATAAAAATAGTCCCTTATATAATACTTTACTATGGGCAAGATTGGGACTATGAAGTCCCTTCTTGCATTTATAAGCTAACTATAAGCTGCATTATGAAGGCATAAACATGACCTTAGAACACTATTTTTTGCCTTATAAAAGTATGATTGAAAGTAATCTGCTGTGCATTTTTGAAAAGTTAATTTTTTTGCTTCCTAAAATCAGAGCATTTATGATAATCCCATTTTTATCCAGGAACATGTAGATTATATATGGACTTGAGCGATTTTTTCTTTATTTTTATTGTTAAAAATAGCATTTGAATTGTTTTATAATCATATCTCCATTCATGATGATGATGATTCTGCAAATATAAAGAAACTATTAAAATAATATTTTATAAAAAATTTCCCAGTAAATGTATGCTCGCTACTAAATATTTTGCCACTATCTTTAAAACATCTTCAAGATTCATTAGAGCTCACTTAGAGAGAGGCTTATTTAATCATTTTCTCTAATAAACATTTCCAAAATTCATTAAGATAACATCTATGAAATGATTACAAAAGAGTTCGTTAGTACTGTAAAAATACAGATATTTGAGATTCATATCATGTATTAAATATACTCACCGCTTCATCTGATCATCATTATTAATACAATGTGCTGCAGATAATACATAGTTTTCATTGATAAGTGATCCTCCACAAATTATCCTTGGCCCTGTATCTGTAAAAAAATGACTAATCAATATTTTACTCTGTCAAAAAAATATTTCAAGAAGTCATTTGCTTTTGTAATTACTATGTGTTAAAAACTATATTTTCCTGTTGGGTAAGATGTATTCTATGAAGCACTCATGAATTGCGATTTTTAGTTAATGATTACTAAAACGAATACCCTAAACTAACAAATTACTAATTCTTATTCAAAATATTCTAGAGAAGTCTTTTAGATTACGACCCTTTGTGTTACTAAGTATATATCTGTACTTCAAAACCTTAATGTTCTTTTGCAATGGATATAAATGTCAAGTATATAAAAATAAAACTATCCAGGGGTGATTTAAAAATGCCTCTACACACAGTCAAATCTGCAAATTTTGAGCAAATAATTTTATTGCTTAATGAAGTTCCTAGCAAATTTATTATTGTTATTTATTATTACTATAGAATATATTATGTTCACTATTTTTAACAATTCTATATTTTGTAAAAAATGTCCAAATAGTAAAGTCACACTTTTAATTAAAGATTATGATTATTGTAGGGACACTCTGAGGATGCATAAATTTTTCATTGGTACTACAATACCCTGATTTCCCTCATTTTCAATTTTCCTTCGCTACTTCCCAGAATTTGCAAAAGACATATATTTAACCATAATGGAATGCATTAGAAGAAGGTTAAAAGTTCTTTATAATTCACACTGAAATATAAAAAAAGCGAGGTGACCCCAGTTTCCTTTAAAGCATATCCCTCACGTATGATTTGAATGACTTTACTAAGGAATTCTGACAGTTTTTGACTTGTATAATTTTATACCAATTTTTTAGACCTCATCATATTTATACTCTCAGACATTCGTCAAGAATGCAAGCCTCTATATTCCAATTCATTATCTTTGACTGCAGTGCTCCTAAAGAGCATATGAAATACTTAACCTTCCAATATTTTGATAATTTAGATTTATGATTTCAATTCAGTGTACTAATAATTTTATGTATATTTTGTATGAATTATCCTTCTAAAAACTCATATGTATACACTAATCAAGAATTTATACTCATTATAATGTAGGAATCCTTATTTCTAGAAACTGTGAAATTATAATTACTAACTTTAAATTTTGACATTTCATTTAAGCACTATTTATAATCAATAAAAATTACTGTAAGATATATGTGACATACAAATATTATGAATATTATAGCATTACTGAAGGAATTAAACTAAATTATTTGTTTATAATGTATTAATATATATATATAAATAATATATTGAAATGGGTTTTCAAGCTCAAGAATAATGTGCATGAATGGAAAGCGGTTATTCAATTCTCTATTATTCTGTATACCTTCCTCAATCTGCAGCAAAGCCATCCATGGAAACTGCTTTAGTCTGGCATCCTTACCTCCCAGAATTCTGTCTGAAAAATCATACCCACAAATATGTCTCGGTAGCAGTTGGAGGTTTTGGTGTTCCATGGGTGTGATTACATCACTGGAGGTTTTAACTGGAAATGGGCAGCAAAAATATGGCTTCATACCCACTATTCCACAAGACGTATTTCTTAGCAAGTCCATAATATAGGTTCCTTTCATGATTTCTTTCAAAATAACTTGTTGTATTTCTGGGCAGTCATCTAATGCTTTGCATTCTCCGACATCAGCAGTACAAGGTACAGCAGTACAAGTACAATATCCTGTGGGAAATATATAGTATAGTACTTATCTTTCCTATTTAGAATGTCATTCCACGAAGTGAGGCCATCCAAAGTAGAATTTAATAGTACAAGGTTGGTTTATATTGTAAGTAGTAGTTGATGTAGGTTTCGCTGTAAATGCATTGAATCTGATAATCACATTATCAATAATATTTATCAAATGATATCATGTCACACTTAAAAATCATAAGTTTGTGTCAAGAAATACTAGATTATAACTGAATGGCTGATCGTAATTGTAATAATTTGATAAAATACTAATTTATAATGCTAAATATTTAGAAATCTGATGCTGCTGTAGGTTTTAGTACGATTAATTTAAGAATATTGATTAAAGTAGAAAAATGGTGTACAATATATACTGGATTTTGATTTGAGAGAATCAAAATCCAGTATATATTGCCTCACCTCGAGTATGCGTGTAGCATATGGGACCCAGCCGACAAGTATTACTGTCCTACTCGGGAAATAGAAAAGTTAAAAGAAGGGCAATACGTTTCGTGAAACATTTCTTCCATAGATTAATGAGTGGCATTTAAAAGCTTAGAACGCGGGATAGGAGTAATTAGAAAGTGATTAATCTTAAGGATTAATTTATTAAATAAGTTTAGAGAAATCACGTTCTCGGAAGAAGTCTCGAATATAATGCGCCCTCCCGAATATTAGGACGTGGTATACATATATATATATATATCTTATATATATATAGACGCTTCGGGGGGATATATATAACATATATATATATATATATATAGGATATTAATGTCAGGCCCAAACCGCTTTGGCCACGGAGCCGCCGATTTTTTTCCGTAATGGCCAACTAAATCTCACTTAGGAAAAATTGGGAAACCGACCCTACCTATCATTGGTTCGATTCTAGGAGGCCCCAAAAATCGATTTTCCCCATTTAGAATGCATTGGGCCGTTTTTCAGATGATTTTAAAAATACTTCCCATTAACCTAGAAGGATAAGATTTCATGTAGCTATTGCTTATATATATATCTACGGATAAATTCTATATTTTACGCGCAAACGGTCATGGGTTCGATGTCAGGAGGTAAAATATTTTCAAATTTCGAAAAATCGTAGCTCTCTAAATATGATATATAGATCATTAAAACTATTTACACGTATAGATACGTACATAATGTACTTTTAAAAAAATCAACAGTTGCCTATGTGTCACGGGTTCGATTCCAGAGCGTCCCGTAATCTCGATGTTCCCCGTTAAGAATGCATGGGGCCGTTTTTCAAATAATTTTAAAAATACTTCCAATTAAGTTACAGCGATAAGATTTCATGTACCTATTGCTTATATATATATATGTCTACGGAAAAATGTAATTTTTTACGTACAATCGGTCCTGGGTTCAATGCCAGGAGGTGAAGTATTTTCGAATTTTAAAAAATCGTAGCGCCCTTAATGTCGTACGTAGAAAATTCAAACTTACAACACAAATAGATAAGTTTATATTGTGCTTTGAAAAAAATCAACACTTGCCTACGTGTCACGGGTTCGATTCCAGAGCGTCCCGTAATCTCGATTTTCCCCGTTAGGAATGCATGGGGCCATTTTTCAAATAATTTTAAAAATACTTTCCTTTAAGTTAAAAGACTAAGATTTCATGTGGCTATTGCTAATATATATGTCTACGGAAAAATATAGTATTTTACGTACAATCGGTCCTGGGTTCGATGCCAAGAGGTGAAATATTTTCAGATTTTGAAAAATCGTAGCTCCCTTAATATCTTACATAGATCATTCAAACCTTCTACAAATATACATACATACAAAATGTAATTAGAAAAAAATCAGCACTTGCCTATGTATCACGGATTCGATTCCAGAGTGACCCGTAATCTCGATTTTTCCCGTTTAAAATACATTGGTCATATTTCCGAAGGCTTTTTATGACACTTCCCAACCGCGCAGAGGTTCAAAATTTCACACAGCCATTAAGGGGACCATTCTCATATAAAAGCTATCCTAAGACTATCGTAAAAGGTCGTTGGTTCGATTCTAGGGGGCGAACCTTCGTAAGAAATGCATAGGGAATTTAGGACACATTTTGAAGTACTTCCTGAATGAATTTCCTTTTGATATTCGGAATATTTATAAAGTCAATCATACTCAAGCCAATAATGACAGCGTGTTTCGTTGGAGTCCTTGGTTATATGCCAGGGCGGTAATAATGCTGCAGTAAGAAATGGTTGGGAAATTGGAATCAATGCATTGCTCGCTGCGAAAACGCCCTTTACTTTACGTTTAGAATGGTCTTTCAGAATAATATACCGAAAAATTTTCACTATTATTAAAATATATATTATTACATTGCTTGCTGTAAGCAAGCGCACCTTTACTCGTATATATATATATATATATATATATATATGAGTTTCTGATTTATGAAAAATATATATCTGCCCAAAAATAGAAAGAATCATCGACTTTCGATGTATGATAAGGTGGGTTACTGAATTTCGAAACAGTATAGTTTCTAATTAATTTCAGTAACTTACGTCTCTGGATCATTGATAATAATACGTTTATTACGGGAGTTATCCCATTAATATTTTACATATAAATTTTAATTACAATATAATATTATAGTACAAATTGTTTAATAAATAACAATATAATACACTAATACCAGAAAACAAGACAAATTTTCTTGCGTTCGGAAATGCGAAAAAACTGTGTGAAAAATTGCAATATTTTATGTAAATTTTATGAGAGGATTTGTGCAAATACAGCCATTATCTCATGTATGTACAACAGAGAAAGTACTAGAGATTCTATTTATATTTCGAGAGGTATGACGAACAAACCATAAAGAGTATAACAAACACGAGAGGTGCAGAAAGGAGTAAGTTTGATGCTGAGAAAATTCCACGACGTATTTATACAAATAATTTGAGAATACTGCCAGTATTGACTGAAGTTTATCCCATAAGTTTTGATCAGAAACTTAGAGATTGTAAACTTGTTTTGGTTGTATGAAACCAACCGTTCAAATTTATCTAATTTTAGCCATTTTTCGTCAAATATGAAGACACCAAATCTCGCTTTTGTAGATTTTCAATTTATGTTCACTTTTCTGAGAGGTTTATTTACACACTGAGAAAAATGGTGGATCGCCGCATTAATTAATTTGAAACAGAAATTTGAAAAATGAAAATATATCCGCAGGCCCTTCAGTTTTTCTCTCTATGTGCCAATGGCGATATGTTGACTCGTGATTCTCTTTCCGAATCCCAACTTACTTGCGCCGGAAACGAGAAGCAGATAGGCGACCGCCAAAGTTCCCTCGAAGAACCGCATCTTACAATGAGAGAGATTATGTTATACAGATAGTTCTTTCCACAGCTGCGTCTCCTCCACAACTGAGAAAGAGTTGAGAAAAGAGATCAGGTGATATAAACTCGCGGAAAAGAACTGAAGCAGGAAAGCCGAAGGAAACTTGCTTTTTCCTCAACAACTTTTATTGCATTATAATTTGCTTTAATGCAAATCCACCGTTTTAAGTTGATAAGAAGAGTTATATTTATTTTTGCTATAACATCCTTTCTTTCAAACAATCAAGATTCCTCTGAAATTTTGATAGGGTTGTTTTTGCACAATAAATTGAGTCTATGACTATAATTGAGTTCCGAAAACCTATGTTCGGTATTTGTTGTCATTGCTGAAATACAACCTGTCTGTGAATTTTGATGTACTGAATATTTCAAGAAGAATTGGGAAGGTGATATCAGTTGGCGGGAAACAGTTATTTAAATTCGCAGATTAAACAAATGTACACATTGTAACACAAAATATCTTTTTAGTGGAAAACATTCACGTGAAATTCGTTCTATTTGTTCTATCTTCAGTAGACCATTTAAGCAGCAAAAAGCAGCTTACTAACTTTTATAAAGCTCTAAGATATTTTAAATCTGTATCGAGTAACTCTTGATCGATACTTGCCCCTGAAATGGATCCATAGCTGAGTGAGATGATGTACATTTGTGGATAGGGATTTCTATCACTAAATCATATCTGACGAATACGAACATGAATATTTTGTTTCTTATATTAAAAAATTTTGTGCTACGTTTTTCGTTTTATTTTTATATCTCTTTATCGCATTTTTATGCTCTTATATAGATAGTAAATATATAGGGTGCAGCAGCATAATTTCCTTTTTTTAAACTAAATAAAACCCATTGTATGAATCAAAAATGTTTTAATCGTATTTTATGCTCTGAAAATATTTTTAAAGTTTTGTTTTACCTAGTTCTGATATCAAATTAGGTGTCGTCTTCAATTTTCCATACTTCAAATGAGTCGATTTTTGACGTTTTTCATGACTCTCGCGAGCATAGCAGAATTTTGTTGGCAATATCTTCCTGGGTGTTAATCTTTTAAGTTGTATGGTCCTTGGATAGTTCACTTAAATATGGGATTTCATTCATCCCCATAGGAAAAAATCGCAAGAGGCAAAATCGGAAAAGCGTGCCACTCCAAATCGCCCTTAATTATGATGAGGCGCTCTGGAAGTGTTCCCTCATAACAGCCGTTGACGCTCTTGAATCGTAATCCGTTGCATCGTCTTCTTGAAATCGAATGTCCGCTGAGTCCAACTCAATTAGCTGTGGAATAAGTTCCTGTATCATGTTTAAATAATGGTCTGAATTCACTGTCACTGTGACTTAATTGTCCTAAAAAACCCAAGGGCCAATAATTCCAACTCAGGAAATGGCACAGCACACAGTGAATTTAGGTGATTGCAAAGGTCTTACAAGGGGACCTTTAGGACTACGGCACGGGATATTGGATAAGACCGGTATGGAAGTGTAGCTTAGATATTACTTATAACAACCTGAAAATACTAGGGGCCAACGCTCCCTCGTTTCTTTGTAATTAGTGTTTAAAAATCGTCAATTCTAGCCGCTTCCAATATAAGCCCCGCGGCAACGACTTCTCAGCAAGCAATTGGTGGCGTTTCTTTCTTTTTTTGGCAAAATTTTAATCAATTTAAATGCTGTCTTATTATTTTATTTTTAAAAGTTTTAAACTTTAAAACTTTTAAAAATAAATTAATAAGACAGCATTTAAAAAAGAAAGTGATGGAAGAAAAAAAAAAGAATAGTGTAAACTGGATTCGAACCATGCATAGATTACAATGAATCTAACACGCTTACACCACGCCACCAATTGCTTGCTGAGAAGTAGTTGCCGCGGGGCTTAGGAAGTAGCTAGAATTGACGATTTTTAAACACTTATAGTAGTATAAGTAATTCCCAAGGATTGGTGCCAGCCCAAACGGCGCTAAATTAAAAGTGATTCCCGAAGGCTGGGTCGCAATCACAGAACATGCGCTCGAAAAATAAGCCATAACGGCAAACGCACCCTATCTTTTACACACAGCTGCTTCAGGGGGATTTATATATATATATATATATATAGGATACGAATGTCAGGCCTAAACTGCTGGATCGCCGATTTTTTTTCCTAATGGCCCACTTAATTTCACCCAGGAGAAAATCTCTCATCAAAGTAAAGCACGAAACATTTACATTATGTTAAATGCCAATATTATCACAAAAAATAGATTTCGTATAATGACTATGACTATTAGTTATAATTGACGCCAAAGAGTCAGTTTGAAATTCCGCATTCATTTGTCGTCTGTTAATTTTCCCGGCTGTGATCAAAATTACCGAATCAACCGAATTTCTATATTTTTCATGAATTACCATTTAAACGAGGAATCGAAGAATGCTTTAATGTCGTTTTTCTAAGTGTAAGTATTTTACATTCACCTGCCATGAATGACATGCGAAACGTTATAGATATACACGGAAGCTTCATGATGAATTTGTGAACAAGGGTTTTTAAAACGTAAGCACGTGATAAGGAGTAGTTCCAACTTCTTTGGATGAAGTTCAGGCAAGATATTTATCCTAAAACACTAATATTCAGTACTTATATATTAGAATGTCTTGAATGTAATGAATTCTACATTTAACTACATATTTTAGTATTGAACAAATTTTGGAGTGAATCGTAAATTAACCTAACTTAATTTCCTTCCCAATAATCTCTTTATTTGCCACGACGACTATTTCATACGTTTTCTATGAGCGTTTTGAAACAACCTTAATAGTTCTTCCGCGTTTTTAATAGTTCTATGAATCGTGCATAACTACAAAAAGTAGTTTGTATATACTCCATTTTTCGAAATTCGTTTATTCACATAACATTTAAATACTACATAGTGTCATATATTCACAAAATAGAGTTGTAAAATTATTTTTGGCTTTGAATATAAGTTTTAAATTATCAACTAAAAGTAAGTGCAAATTTCAACATTCTTATCGTATGGTCAACAACGTGGCTGCGCTCAGAGTAACCTTATCAACTGAATTTCTGTATTTATTAACAATTTACTAGTTAAAGAATTGAAGAAGAACATCTATAATTCCTTTTGCAACAGGATGTATTTTAGGATCACTGTCCTTGCATGCCGTTGGTGAACGTTATTATGGATAAGCATAATTGATAAAATATATCTCAGTCTTATTTATAATACATGCACAAGGTTCGAAGAAACGTAAAACCTTAAAATGCATAGGGAAGATTTAAATTTTAATTGATAACTAGTCCAAGTACATTTATGTTGTATCAAACTAATAGCTTAGCTATTAGTATTCTAAGCTGAAGTTTATCAGTCAAAGAATTCATATCATAGTGAATACTGTGAATCATGAAATTAATAATTCTTAAATGGAAGTTTACACTCAATAGTATTTTATTCTAGAATTGACTACATGACTTACAAGATATCAAATTAATGAAAGGAACTTTATTTGCCTTCAATTCTATCTTGAAATTGTAGTTAATATCCTTTTTAATACTGCTGGATAGTATTAGGTTGTTAATGCTAAATACATATAACCGATGTTAAGGAATGATGTTTTCATAGAATTGATTTTAATTATAACATAAATAATTTAGTAATTATTATGAGCCTTGAATATAAGATTATAATTGATGATGAGAATACAGTGCAGAATGTCCAGATTATCTAATCAACCAAAGTTCTAGATTTTTGGAAATTCATTGGTGAAGCAGATAAAGGTTTAAATGATTGATTTGCAGCTGCTTTTGTTTCAGGCTCCCTTTTCAATGTATGATTAGGTTAACGCAATTGATATATCCATACAAGCTTCAGGATAAAGTGATAAAGGAGGTATTATAGAGCATGAAGACTTTCTTAGGTATGGTTACAACTTCTTTGGATGGATTTATGGCAAGATATTTGTATTAAATGCCTTGGTTCAGTACGTTATTAATGTTACTTTTATTTCATAATATTTATCCCAATGTTGTTTTAAAATTTGTTATTCTTTTGAGCTAAAATACCTTGTTATGTTAGATTTACTCCCTTGACCTTCATAAATTTCTTTGATACATAACCCTGTAGTCCAAGTCAGTGGCTTGTGTCAGCCAATGAGTGTTAAAGGTATGGTGACATATGTACATGTAATAATGGAAAACTGTTTTGATTGAAGATATAAGCTGGACTTTGGTTTGAAATCAATATCTGTGGCCTCCCATTTACCAAAGATTTGAGAATCCATGACACAGCTCTTTGAAACCAACACTCCTAGACCCCAATTTGAAAAACCTGGCAATAAATAGTATTGGTGAATGGTGGTGGTGGTTAATCCATGTCTATGGCTTATCCACATTCAGATATTGACAATTTTTAACTTCATTCTAATTTGGTTCATTCCCTTGGCAATGTGATGAATGTTACATATTACATTTATATTATATTACATTTCTACAGTTTCTTATAAAAATGAAGACTTAAAAAGGTTATAGAATTTAAGGTTCTTACTTTTAGGTTATAACCTTCAGATTATGATAAATAATTATTTTAATTATCTGATTCATTTTCAGGAACCTGAACATTGTGATAGTATTGCCTGAGATGTTAAAAATGTGAAGATTTTATGGAGAGAATGAGAGACAAATGAAAAGGTTTAGATATCAACTGACCAGATGTCACACACTACTAGAAATCAGCTTTTCCTCTATCAGAGTTAGGACTTACATAGAATGGATTTTGAGAAAATTTGGGGCAAATAGTGCATGATGTCATATATATTAAAAGTGAAAGTGATATTTCTGTAATGTTAATAATAATCATGTGTGGTGAAAGTGTTTGTGAATACAAGTGAAGGTCATTCATACATTCCATATTCTCAAGGAGTATTTATAAGTGTTGGTGAATAGTTTGTGGCAGTATGTGGGGGATAATTGAAGGACCGACTGGTAAGTTGACTTTAATTTAACTTATTACTTAAAAATAAGACTCAACCTACTGCATGGTTAATCTTTGTCTATTGGTCTACCGCATTCAGAATTTTACAATTCTTAACTTATAATTTAAATTAACTTTCTAATTTGGTTCATTTCTTTGGTAATGTGAAGAATGTCCTTCTGAATGGCTTATTTTATTGTCTTAGTTCCTTAAAAAGATGAGGGTGATAAAAGTTTACAAAAAACTCAGCTTTACTCAGATTTGATCAGTTATTGACAATCATTAATCCTCTTTGAGATGCTTTGTGTTTTGTAGTAAGTAGAAACTTCAATAGAAGATGATGATAAGCTGATATATTTTCCTTTTCTTAATGTATTTATGTTTATCTTTTCTGTAATCATGTCAAAAATAGAAAAATAAAAATTAACGCTGTAGGGCTCTATCACTGCATGTTATTCTGTTTAATTTCATATTGATACTGTCATTTTATAGGAGAAGGTTCTTGATTTCTAGTGCTTTCCACTACAACTTAGTATCATGACAATAAGATAAATTAATCGACTTCAATGTAAATCAAGAAATGTATGAAAAGGAAATTATTGAGAAATTATAAAAAATTGACAATGTTTATGATTTATATCCTTTTATTAGATTATAACATCTATGAGTGTTTAATTTATAAAATTAACGATATTCTTAAAATTCTTAGAATCTTATAATGTAATGTTTGAGTAAGCATGTGAATCAGAAACTTCTAGAACAATTTTGCTGTAAGGAGACTGAATCCATGATTAGATCAACTTTGTCAATGACCCTCATGTAATTTGTAGTTTAATTCTTTAAAAATCACCTTACCCACTTACATCACTTCTTTTATTTTGTACATAAATACTAGTTGATCATTCTTTGATGTCATGAATAAGTATGTTCTCTTTTATTTCATCAGTGAGTATGGCTAGGATGTTTAATTTTTAAAAATATCAATGCAATTCATAATGTAGTACATAAAAGGTTAAAAAAGTTGAATGGCAAGATCTTTCTTAGCCAGATAATGATTATCCAAAGGTTCCTGAATTATGCAGTGTTCAAAATTAATAATTTTAAGTTTATTATTTCCTCAAACAAGCTACAGAAAAACATTACAAATAACAAAAAACTAACAACCACATGTAAAATGTATTAAGTACAACCCCAAGGAATATACTGGAAGCCACTCTGAAATTTTCTTACTTCTTCTCGTATTTTTCCTATGAATTGGGAAATAAGTATATAAATATAACCAAACCATAGTATCAATCTTTCTTTCTGCTCTCTTAATCCTGACTGTTTCACCATGGAGATATATTAAATTGTTAAATACATTTATTATGAATTAGTTACATTTATTATGAATTAGTTACATTTATAATGAATCCAAAATGAACAAAGAATTTATATGGTTCTGTATAAAAGAAAACAGCAGTAATTTATAGGTGTCGGGGTTGTTTTAATAACTAGTGATTGAATTTAATTATTTTTAATTAGGTATCACTAGTATAGTACTAGATATGCTCGAAATACAATGAAAGAAATTAGTATCAAACTTATACTAATCTTTAAAATTTTTAATGCCTAATTCATGTTCAAGCTCAATTGAAAATCAATTAGTGAATATTCCTTATCTAATTTCTTAATAATGTATTGTTAAGGATTTACTTGAATGGTTGTTTGAGGAATTATTTTCATCTTTCATGATATTATTCTCTTTCAATGTACATTATATTTTTAAAAATACAATCAAATGTAATTAATAAAGTAACTTCTATCATTCCTTTAAACAATTAATGAACAATGAATTCTATAAACCTTCAAAAAACAATAAATACTATACACCTTATCAAATTCGTACTGTGCTTCTATGTATTTAAGATAAACATAATTATAAAATTTTTAAAAACAACTTTCCTGAAATTAAAAAATTCAACTTTGTGTAACCTGCCTTGTGCAAAGCATTTACATGTGCAATAGCAACGCAATACGTAATTAGATTGGTTTGAATCACTTTAGTTGCTAGGGACACATATTCACTCATGAAAACACATCATATTTTGTCTCAGTGCAAAGACATTAGAATCGTCAAAAATCCTACCCTCCCCGCCGACGGACCTCTGTCCCTACGCAACGCGCCTATTACTTACCAATTAACCGCTGAAGTCACCCAATCGATCCGCCATGGATATTTTCTCACTCTAACATGGAATTGCCTCACTTGGCGCATCCTGTAATTTAATTCTAAACTCACAGATAAAGTACTTATACATTCATAGTGCATGAAACGATGGAAATGATAATATTTACTAAAACCCGTTCTGGGTATGTCAAGAATATTTCTCAATTCGTTCCTGAAAACTACCAAATTCTAGTCTTAGAGTATTTTTATATTAATTTTCCTTTCTATGGAAAAATAAGTATGGGCCAGTGGATCTTAAGATAATTATTTTTTAATGTCTCGAATATCTTGCATTAAGGTCTCATTATAATAGTGTCCTTGATTAATGGAAAATAATACTCCATGATATTAATTTTTAAATCGATTAATCACGTAAAACATATAATTGTACATTTTAATTATTTTATAAAATATTCGAAATTGAAGTTAAAGACGTTTTATCGAGGGTGATGGAAAGTATAAGTAAATTAAATTAGTAAAGAAATTTCTAAAATTAGCTTGGAAAATTTCAAACTTAAAATTACTCTATTATCGCGCCCTAGGTTTGAATAACTTTACAATCATGAGCCTCGTAAATCCATATTATATAATTTTACAGATAGGACTACTTATATATGTTATATTAACATTACATGGTATATACAGCTCACGTGATGTTGAACAACTGAATTAATTATGATCGTAATGTACGAATTTTTTTCAGATATGATTACATTGAGATAAAATTTCGAATATCAATTACGGAAATAAATTATATCCAAATAGATGGTTAAGTAAATGTATGAAGCTCATTTGAATAATTTGATTTAGTTTTATTTTAAAGAAATAAGTAATCATACACTAACTTAAAGATATGAACTAATTTTCTTGGTCTTGATAAAATAATATCGTCCGAGGCTATGCTGGTGAATTACCAAAAATATAATAAAAAACAAACGACTTGTCATTCTCTTAGGCATTTTGAAATTAAAGGATAGGAATTATTTGGGAGATAAAGATAATTAACGTAATAGAAGAGAATATTTCCCCATAATAAAGCCGCTATCTTGTTTTTAGCGATAGATGGTCCAAATGAGGTTCTTAAATAATCAATATTAAACTTCTATCAATGGACTGATTGTGTCAGTTAAACAGAAGCGTGAATGTTAGTATTTTAATCTGGAATTAATCCTGGGAGGATGGTTAAATAGTGGATACCTTAAGATATAGAACGACTCAAATCAAATTCGTTCATTTTCAATTGCTCACCGATTGACGTTAAAAAAATGCATTCCGTAGCCAATTCCATTTCTTCTTAAAAACGATGGCACTATTTAAGTTATAAATCTTCGAATTGAAAATGTTTACGGAATATCACAAGATGTATGAACAACACTTTCACACCCAAACGAACGGTGTCAGTGTAAACTTGATATATAATGAATAATGTGAATACATATTGAAATTTCACTAACTTATAATAAAAATCTTGAATTTTTTGTTCAGATACTATGATTAAATATATTAATCGAATTGACCATATTTTCAAAATCGGAAAGGTATTTTGCAATACTTCAGTGATGACTTAAGGTAGCCATCTTGAATTATCTGCTTTATATCAACGATGGTAAATGAAATGGTCAAATGTGGAGCAAGTGTTGATGAATGTTACGTGGAGTTATCATACCTTTTTTATTTAGATTACTATGGAAGATGTACATACATTATAAATTAATATGTAACTAAATACTTCGAATAAATACTGCCTTCAAACTCCAAATAATAGTTTCCAATATATATCATTTGAGCTTTCCTTCTTTAAGATATAAAATAAACTTCCAAGAAGTTGACTAATAAAATGCCAAGAGTTAAGTAGCATAAATTGTATGAAAGTTCGATTCCTCTGAATTTCTTAGGTTATTTCGATTAATATTTTTAGACATATTAATATGCATCATGAAATGCTGAAAATAAACTGATGGCAAATATTATTCCTCCAAATCATTTTATTTGAAATGAAATCACAATTGAGATATAAAATACCTTTTAAAAACCTATTATCGATGAACCAAGCTTAAATGAATTCTCTTCAGCTTAGAATCTAATAAGATAAAATTCATTGTCTGGTATTGGATAGACTGCTGTAACTCAATGGCATATACTATTCGGATTTATAGAAAATGATGAATTGTGATACTAATTTTGAGTTAGAGCCATTATTTTTTTATTTCAATGTTGTACTCTCAACCCCCAGTCTCCATTGATATATTCTCAAATGATGAATTGTGATACTAATTATGAGTTAGAGCCATTATTTTTTTTATTCCAATGTTGTACTCTCAACCCCCAGTCTCCATTGATATATTCTCAAATGTTCAAATACATGGAAGACTGAAGGAATTAGAATTTAACATTCAGAGAAGATGGTCTTATGTCATAAAAGGTCGTTCTTTCACGTAAATGATGATGTGACTTTACATTTTAGATGCACATTAAAACAAAACACACTTCGTGTCTTGCACATTATTCAAACGATGGGCTTTCATTTTTAAGAACTTGATTTCTTCGGGTTCATTTCTCTTTACGATCTTACCATCACTCTTTATAACATATATACAAACATAATTTGCATACCTTACTACACCTCAATCACAACTGGTACAATAATATATGGACACAAACTTTACATTCTACTGCCATGTAAGTCGGTTCTTGCCCAAGAGATGAGTGATCATAAGCGAGGCATTTTCGTTCCTACTTTGGCGGGAAACGTCTCAAAATTATAACGTGTATCACAGAACCGAGTGTGTGCCGTCGTGCTAAAGTAAGTGAGCGAAAAAGTGAAAACTATTACAGGAAATCATTTGTGGGAATTTGATACAATTCCAATAGTTAAGTGTGTGATTTAAAGTGTGCCTGTTTTGTAAAAAGTGGTTCTTACTTATCAAAGTCTTTTGTGCTCCGAATTCATCGTAAAGGATAATTTCGTCGGTTAATACTTTCATCTAAAAAGAAGAAGAGATACATGAAAAGGCTCTCCACGGTAAAGATGTAAGTTATCATATGGGAATTTTATTTCATTACTTTCTATTTTACTGGAAGCATTCCTGCTATTCTTATTCTACACTTCCCTCGTCTTATTGTATTTATATTTATCTTTTCTTTAATCGCGTCGAAAACGAAAAACTTCATAAAATGAACTCTGTAGGGCTCTATTTCTGTATATTCTGTTAAATGTCATATTGGCACTGTCCTTATAAAGGTGAAGGTTTTCGATTTCTAGTGCTTTCCACCACAATTTAGCATCCAGACAATAAGATGAATTAATCGACTTCAATGTAAATCAAGAAATGTATGGAAAGGAATAACAGACATGATACTGTAAAGAATTGACGAATTTTTTGATTTATATTCTTTTATTGCATTTTGATATCTATAATTGAGCATTCATTCATAAATTAAATCATACTAGTACGAAAAACTTGGAAAAACGCTGTCATTTAGGAGACGTATGGGTATATAACCAGAAGTTCTATAAGGAATTTAATGTTCGTTAAGTATAAGTATATTCTAGAACATTACGTTGTACGGAGACTGTGAATTTCTGACTAGACCAACTTTTTTAATGACACTTTATATGTAATTTATAATTTAAGTCTCTAACGATTGTTAAATGATGTTTCTCTGAAGATTTTTAAGGGTGCTTCGCTGGTAGCTATTCGAGAATTGCTTAACTTATATAATATAGAGTAACTAATTAACTTAACTGCTGTAACTCAATGGCATATACTATTCGGATATATAGCATATGATGAATTGTGATACTAATTATGAGTTAGAGCCATTATTTTTTTATGATTAATGTGAGAGTATGGAGTATGATTTATATGAGACATATTATCAGGAAACAGATCAATACTAATGATGAATAAAATAAGTTTAATTTCATGTTTCATTCCACTTTTAAAAGGTATTACTTTATTTTAGCCGTATTGAATTTGCAACATTTACTCCGAACTACTTCGTGCTTTGAAAAATATATTACCTTCATAATCTTTGGTAGACTCGGCGAATAAAATTATAAAATAATTTTATAGCTTATAAATGAACCTTGAATTTTAATGTACAATTTTTAATTAAAATCTGAGAAATATCAAGAAAAATCACTAAGTAATCACTTGTAATCACTTGACGTCATGTTTTTCATATCGAAGAAGGATAAGGAGGTGAATCCAAGTAGTTTAAAATTTAGTTCAAACGATAAGTACTAATTCTTAATTTTAATGAAAAAGTTTTTAAAAAATCTGAAATATTTATTTATAATTTAAATTTATAAAAATTTTAAAAAATAATTGCCAATGAGAAATATGAAGGAACGCTAAAGTGGGCGTGGTCAATTGGAACCAGCCAATCAGAAGCGAGGATTTATGTTCAACTTTAACGGTTTTGCCACTCTCCAGTGTAAATTCTTCGAGGAATGTCATGCTGCCGGTCTGTTCCAGAAAACGTCAAAATTTATGTTAAATTTCGTTAGAAGTTTTTAAAGTGCGTTATTATATTGGGTAGAAGTTGTTTTTGTAACTTCTCCGTATTGATTATTATTGAGATTTAATATTTGGGACGATAGCTGCGATGGACCTCTACCGCGGGATCAGGACCTCAACGATTTTACGAGATGGGACACTATAGGTAGGAGACATATGATATTTAATATTATTGTTCTTCAATAGAGTGCGTTACTTTCTTTGTCGTAATAAAATTTGTAGTTCAGAATCATTTTTATGGTCCGACTTTTTTTTAAAGAAAGTTATTGCCGTCAATATATCTTTAGAACGTTCGTGCTTCCGTTGCCTAGTTGTTCAAATGAAAAAATGTTTACCATGCGTTTATACGTTAATTATATGAGGAAACTCAGTACTGATACTTTAAAACTAAAACATCGCTCCTAATCACTTTTAAATACAGGATCGCTTATTAATATCTCATTTTGAAAGTTTCAAATTATAATTGAGAGGTTTTTCTTGTGCTAAATTCTCTTGTTAATTAAATTTTCGTTCAATTTCCTTAATGTAACAACGACTTCCGGTTAGACCACGTGCTCATTATGTACCTGATCTCATGCCATGATAGCTAACCTACTGTAAGGAATCTGAATCCATCGAACACTATTCAATTTTCCTGTTTTAATCTACATCGGTATTTTGAATAAATTGAATTTTGGAACGCATTGAAGAATTTTAAACGGTACCCGGGAACAGTGTTCCTTACAAGATAACCTACCGATAACCTAACATAAATATATAAGCGGGAACTTACGCGATTAAATGTTGGTCCAGGGTGGAATTTTTAGTAACAGATAGTTTTACTTTATAAAATAAAGTTACAAGCGTTTCCTTATACAATTAGCATGTTGCCGTGATGCATCCTTATATTTTTCGTCCTATTCCTACTTCATGAAGAATTTTTACCGAGATTTTGGCGATATATTACATTCAAAAAGCACTATGAACGAAAATTAATTAATGCTTCAATATTTTACCTTAAATCCCACTTTGCAGTCATCAGTCAATGAGATATTAGACGATTAATACCTGATTCCGACAGTTTCGGAAATACTAGTTCTAAAAGGAATTAATAGTTCTCGCAAGAGCGGCATTCCAATGTTTAACTAACTTTTTCGGTTCAATTTTGCAAATACAACGACACATTGCTTTAAGTTTTAGTATACGTGTTCAATACGTAAGTGATCTCATTCGATAATAATAAAATTACTTTAAGTAGTCTAAATTATTTTTAAACTTGCTTTAATTTCATTACATACATAGTTTTTGAAATCTATCCAAATCATTTTCGAATTTTTGAACGATATGAAATTTAATTCCGATGTCGAAATAAACTATATTCTATAAATATATAGTTTTAGTATAGTTTCTTGTTTACTCTGTTTACATCTCTACTTATTACGATTGTACAATTGCATCATATATAATTTAAGAATGCAACAGCTCCTCTTGATAATTAAAAAACAACTAGGAAGTTCATGTAAAAATGTTTTTGTAAAAGTGTTCCACTTATAACACTTAGTACACCGGTGGATATACGCTAGTACTATTCTAAATATTTAGTGGTTGATTAAATTTTATAAAATATAGTTTAATTCGATCCGTAACGCTAACCACATTTTAATAGGATACCTTATATACCGTCCTGTTTTCTGATATTTAATAAAACATTAGCCTATCTTAGATATTTTTCCTAATTAAATCCTTCGATAGGAAATTAGGATGGCCATATTTAATTCATCTATATAAGATACCAAGTTTTCATTAAAGATTGAACTCGTAATTTCATTGACAGCAAATGATATGCAACGATAGTTTATCTCGTATTCGGGAATCCTTTAAATACGTATAAATAAATATATCTAAATACTTCAGGTCAAGTAACTTACAAACATTTACTTTCCTTTCTTTTTTTGCCTTGAACGAACCGCATTTGTCCTTGAGTGTGTGTGATACATTTTCTAAACAAACAGGACTCAAACTTCCGAGCGAAAACAAAATTGAACAACTATCTAAATGAAATTTAAAACCACTGCGCGGTTGGGAAGTATTGCGCATGTATTTCTGACGGGAAAATCGAGATTACGGGTCGCTCTGGAATCGAACCAGTGACACATAGTATACTGATTTTTGCGAAGTACTTAATATAAGTTTCAATATGTGTGGAAAGTTTGAATGATCTATTAAGATAGATTAATATCATATTAAGATAGATACGATTTTTCAAAATTTGAAAATAATTCAGCTCATGGCATCGAACCCATAACCGCTTGAAAAAAGTTGCATTTTTCCGAAGAAGTATTTGAAAGGATTAGTGTCATAAAATTTTATCATTCAAAGATATATCGTATCGTAACACATTCTCACGGGGCAAAAGTAGATTTTTGGGGCCTCCCAGAAACGAACCCATGATATATAGGGTCATTTTCCAATATTTCCTAGATTATATATATCCCTTGAAGCGTCAATATATAAGAGATAAATGGCAGAATAATCAAAATTCAATTCTACATATTTTAATACCAATTAATTTTTTTTATAGATAATTGTACCATTGACGTTTCTGTGTAGCTTTGTGGAGAAAGTATTTCAGTAAAACTGAGGTATGGCTGATTAATTATCCTTTGAATTTCTTGATGTGGAGCAGTAAGTTAAAGGCGATGAATATATGTTGTTGAATGTATATAATGTAATGGTTTACCAATATAGTTCTAGGATATTTTTAAAGAATCATTTTAACCTTCAGGAGTCTAGTTACTGGTGAAAGCTGATGTGATTTGAGATCATGCTTGAAGTCCTTGAGGATCCTCCCTGGGATGAAAGAGATGAATTTTATGTGGAGTTACGAAGTGAAAGAGGTACTTGATAAGAATAAAAAATTTCTTTTATCATGGATTTACTTGTGAAATTGAGATTTAAAATCATTTCTATGCAAGCGTAGCATTATTCACATTCCTGTGGTTTTTAGAACAAAGAATGGGGATCGTGTAACTGCAACTGTGATCCACGTGTATGCAGTGTAATATCAGGTTAGTAAAGCACATAAAAAATGAGTTTACTTTGTCTCGAGCGATTCCCTTTCATGACCTTCTTTATTGCTAGGACCTGCGGATAACTCGGTGCATCTGGCTGTGTAGAATCCTGAATGGTGTGAGATCCTCTGCTGCAGATTAGTTTGGTGAGCCTCATGGACCAGTGTAAATTATCTGTTATAATAAATTTCTTAGCGTTTGATGAGTTTTATTTTATAGTTTCAATTTTACATTTTTTTATTGTAAAATAATTTTTTCTACAGAATATTGTTCCATTGACGTGTTGCAGTATCGTCAGACGGAGATGGATTTTCAGCAACACTGAGGTTTGACTGAGCAATTGCTCTTTGAACTTCTTGATGTGGATCAGTATGTTAAAGGGCAATGAATATAATTTGTTGAATGTATATAATGTAAGGTTTTACCTATATAGTTCTAGGATATTTTAAAAGAATCATTTCAACCTTCAGGAGTCTAGTTCCTTGTGAATGCTGAAGTGATTGGAGATCAAGCTTGAAGTCCTTCAGGATCCTCCCTGGGATGAAATAGATGAATTTTATGTGGAGTTACGAAGTGTAAGAGGTACTTGATAAGTATAAAAAATTTCTTTTATCATGGATTTACTTATGTAATTGAGATTTAAAATCATTTCTATGCAAGGGTATTATTATTCACATTCCTGTGGTTTTTGGAACAAAGAATAGGGATCGTGTAACTGCAACTGTGATCCACGTGTATGCAGTGCTATATCAGGTGAGTACAGAACATTAAAAATGAGTTTACTTTGTCTCGAGCGATTCCCTTTCATGACCTTCTTTATTGCTAGGACCTGCGGATAACTCGGTGCATCTGGCTGTGTAGAATCCTGAATGGTGTGAGATCCTCTGCTGCAGATTGGTTTTTTGAGCCTCATGGACCAGCGTAAATTATCTGTTATAATGATTTCTTAGCATTTGATGAGTTTTATTTTAAAGTTTCAATTTTACATTTTTTAAATGTAAAATAATTTTTTTTACAGAAGATTGTTCCATTGACGTGTTGCAGTATCGTCAGACGGAGATGGATTTTCAGCAACACTGAGGTTTGGCTGGGCAATTGCTCTTTGAACTTCTTGATGTGGATCAGTAAGTTAAAGGGCAATGAATATAATTTGTTGAATGTATATATCCTAAGGTTTTACCTATATAGTTCTAGGATATTTTTAAAGAATCATTTTAACCTTCAGGAGTCTAGTTCCTGGTGAAAGCTGATGTGATTGGAGATCACGCTTGAAGTCCTTGAGGATCCTCCCTGGGATTAAATAGATGAATTTTATGTGGAGTTACGAAGTGAAAGAGGTACTTGATAAGTACAAAAAATTTCTTTTATCATAAATTTACTTGTGTAAATGAGATTTAAAATCATTTCTATGCAAGCGTAGCATTATTCACATTCCTGTGGTTTTTAGAACAAAGAATGGGGATCGTGTAACTGCAACTGTGATCCACATGTATGCAGTGTAAAATCAGGTTAGTACAGCACATAAAAAATGAGTTTACTTTGTCTCGAGCGATTCCCTTTCATGACCTTCTTTATTGCTAGGACCTGCGGATAACTCGGTGCATCTGGCTGTGTAGAATCCTGAATGGTGTGAGATCCTCTGCTGCAGATTAGTTTGGTGAGCCTCATGGACCAGTGTAAATTATCTGTTACAATAAATATCTTAGCGTTTGATGAGTTTTATTTTATAGTTTCAATTTTACATTTTTTTATTGTAAAATAATATTTTTTACAGAAGATTGTTCCATTGACGTGTTGCAGTATCGTCAGACGGAGATGGATTTTCGGCAACACTGAGGTTTGGCTGAGCAATTGTTCTTTGAACTTCTTGATGTGGAACAGTAAGTTAAAGGAAATGAATATAATTTGTTGAATGTATATAATGTAATGGTTTACCTATATAGTTCTAGGATATTTTTTAAGAATCATATTAACCTTCAGGAGTCTAGTTGCTGGTGAATGCTGATGTGATTTGAGATCACGCTAGAAGTCCTTGAGGATCCCCCCTGGGATGAAAGAGATGAATTTTATGTGGAGTTAAGAAGTGAAAGAGGTACTTGATAAGAATAAAAAATTTCTTTTTCCATGGATTTACTTGTGAAATTGAGATTTAAAATCATTTCTATGCAAGCGTAGTATTATTCACATTCCTGTGGTTTTTAGAACAAAGAATAGGTATCGTGTAACTGTAACTGTGATCCACATGTATGCAGTGTCATATCAGGTTAGTACAGGACATTAAAAATGAGTTAACTTTGCCTCGAGCAATTTCCTTACATGACCTTCTTTTTTTCAAGGACATGCGGATAACTCAGAGCATCTGGCTGTGTAGAATCCTGAATGGTGTGAGATCCTCTGCTGCAGATTGGTTTGGTGAGCCTCATGGACCATTGTTAATTGTCTGTTATAATAGATTTCTTAGTGTTTGATGAGGTTTATTTTAAATTTTCAATTTTACATTTTTTAAATGTAAAATAATTATTTTTACAGAAGATTGTTCCATTGAGGTGTTGCAGTATCGTCAGACGGAGATGGATTTTCGGCAACACTGAGGTTTTGCTGAGCAATTGCTTTTTGAACTTCTTGATGTGGATCAGTAAGTTAAAGGGCAATGAATATAATTTGTTGAATGCATATAATGTAAGGTTTTACCTATATAGTTCTAGGATATTTTGAAAGAATCATTTTAACCTTCAGGAGTCTAGTTACTGGTGAAAGCTGATGTGATTTGAGATCACGCTTGAAGTCCTTGAGGATCCTCCCTGGGATTAAATAGATGAATTTTATGTGGAGTTACGAAGTGAAAGAGGTACTTGATAAGTACAAAAAATTTCTTTTATCATAAATTTACTTGTGTAAATGAGATTTAAAATCATTTCTATGCAAGCGTAGCATTATTCACATTCCTGTGGTTTTTAGAACAAAGAATGGGGATCGTGTAACTGCAACTGTGATCCACGTGTATGCAGTGTAAAATCAGTTTAGTACAGCACATTAAAAATGAGTTTACTTTGTCTCGAGCGATTCCCTTTCATGACCTTCTTTATTGCTAGGACCTGCGGATAACTCGGTGCATCTGGCAGTGTAGAATCCTGAATGGTGTGAGATCCTCTGCTGCAGATTGGTTTGGTGAGCCTCATGGACCAGTGTAAATTATCTGTTACAATAAATATCTTAGCGTTTGATGAGTTTTATTTTATAGTTTCAATTTTACATTTTTTTATTGTAAAATAATATTTTTTACAGAAGATTGTTCCATTGACGTGTTGCAGTATCGTCAGACGGAGATGGATTTTCGGCAACACTGAGGTTTGGCTGAGCAATTGTTCTTTGAACTTCTTGATGTGGAACAGTAAGTTAAAGGAAATGAATATAATTTGTTGAATGTATATAATGTAATGGTTTACCTATATAGTTCTAGGATATTTTTTAAGAATCATATTAACCTTCAGGAGTCTAGTTGCTGGTGAATGCTGATGTGATTGGAGATCAAGCTTGAAGTCCTTGAGGATCCCCCCTGGGATGAAAGAGATGAATTTTATGTGGAGTTAAGAAGTGAAAGAGGTACTTGATAAGAATAAAAAATTTCTTTTTCCATGGATTTACTTGTGAAATTGAGATTTAAAATCTTTCTATGCAAGCGTAGTATTATTCACATTCCTGTGGTTTTTAGAACAAAGAATTGGGATGGTGTAACTGCAACTGTGATCAACGTGTATGCAGTGCTATATCAGGTTAGTAAAGCACATTAAAAATGAGTTTACATTGTCTCGAGCGATTCCCTTACATGACCTTCTTTTTTTCAAGGACCTGCGGATAACTCGGAGCATCTGGCTGTGTAGAATCCTGAATGGTGTGAGATCCTCTGCTGCAGATTGGTTTGGTGAGCCTCATGGACCAGTGTAAATTATCTGTTATAATGGATTTCTTAGCATTTGATGAGTTTTATTTTAAATTTTCAATTTTACATTTTTTAAATGTAAAATAATTTTTTTTACAGAAGATTGTTCCATTGACGTGTTGCAGTATCGTCAGACGGAGATGGATTTTCAGCAACACTGAGGTTTGGCTGGGCAATTGCTCTTTGAACTTCTTGATGTGGATCAGTAAGTTAAAGGGCAATGAATATAATTTGTTGAATGTATATATCCTAAGGTTTTACCTATATAGTTCTAGGATATTTTTAAAGAATCATTTTAACCTTCAGGAGTCTAGTTCCTGGTGAAAGCTGATGTGATTGGAGATCACGCTTGAAGTCCTTGAGGATCCTCCCTGGGATTAAATAGATGAATTTTATGTGGAGTTACGAAGTGAAAGAGGTACTTGATAAGTACAAAAAATTTCTTTTATCATAAATTTACTTGTGTAAATGAGATTTAAAATCATTTCTATGCAAGCGTAGCATTATTCACATTCCTGTGGTTTTTAGAACAAAGAATGGGGATCGTGTAACTGCAACTGTGATCCACGTGTATGCAGTGTAAAATCAGGTTAGTACAGCACATAAAAAATGAGTTTACTTTGTCTCGAACGATTCCCTTTCATGACCTTCTTTATTGCTAGGACCTGCGGATAACTCGGTGCATCTGGCTGTGTAGAATCCTGAATGGTGTGAGATCCTCTGCTGCAGATTAGTTTGGTGAGCCTCATGGACCAGTGTAAATTATCTGTTACAATAAATATCTTAGCGTTTGATGAGTTTTATTTTATAGTTTCAATTTTACATTTTTTTATTGTAAAATAATATTTTTTACAGAAGATTGTTCCATTGACGTGTTGCAGTATCGTCAGACGGAGATGGATTTTCGGCAACACTGAGGTTTGGCTGAGCAATTGTTCTTTGAACTTCTTGATGTGGAACAGTAAGTTAAAGGAAATGAATATAATTTGTTGAATGTATATAATGTAATGGTTTACCTATATAGTTCTAGGATATTTTTTAAGAATCATATTAACCTTCAGGAGTCTAGTTGCTGGTGAATGCTGATGTGATTTGAGATCACGCTAGAAGTCCTTGAGGATCCCCCCTGGGATGAAAGAGATGAATTTTATGTGGAGTTAAGAAGTGAAAGAGGTACTTGATAAGAATAAAAAATTTCTTTTTCCATGGATTTACTTGTGAAATTGAGATTTAAAATCATTTCTATGCAAGCGTAGTATTATTCACATTCCTGTGGTTTTTAGAACAAAGAATAGGTATCGTGTAACTGCAACTGTGATCCACATGTATGCAGTGTCATATCAGGTTAGTACAGGACATTAAAAATGAGTTAACTTTGCCTCGAGCAATTTCCTTACATGACCTTCTTTTTTTCAAGGACATGCGGATAACTCAGAGCATCTGGCTGTGTAGAATCCTGAATGGTGTGAGATCCTCTGCTGCAGATTGGTTTGGTGAGCCTCATGGACCATTGTTAATTGTCTGTTATAATAGATTTCTTAGTGTTTGATGAGGTTTATTTTAAATTTTCAATTTTACATTTTTTAAATGTAAAATAATTATTTTTACAGAAGATTGTTCCATTGAGGTGTTGCAGTATCGTCAGACGGAGATGGATTTTCGGCAACACTGAGGTTTTGCTGAGCAATTGCTTTTTGAACTTCTTGATGTGGATCAGTAAGTTAAAGGGCAATGAATATAATTTGTTGAATGCATATAATGTAAGGTTTTACCTATATAGTTCTAGGATATTTTGAAAGAATCATTTTAACCTTCAGGAGTCTAGTTACTGGTGAAAGCTGATGTGATTTGAGATCACGCTTGAAGTCCTTGAGGATCCTCCCTGGGATTAAATAGATGAATTTTATGTGGAGTTACGAAGTGAAAGAGGTACTTGATAAGTACAAAAAATTTCTTTTATCATAAATTTACTTGTGTAAATGAGATTTAAAATCATTTCTATGCAAGCGTAGCATTATTCACATTCCTGTGGTTTTTAGAACAAAGAATGGGGATCGTGTAACTGCAACTGTGATCCACGTGTATGCAGTGTAAAATCAGGTTAGTACAGCACATTAAAAATGAGTTTACTTTGTCTCGAGCGATTCCCTTTCATGACCTTCTTTATTGCTAGGACCTGCGGATAACTCGGTGCATCTGGCAGTGTAGAATCCTGAATGGTGTGAGATCCTCTGCTGCAGATTGGTTTGGTGAGCCTCATGGACCAGTGTAAATTATCTGTTACAATAAATATCTTAGCGTTTGATGAGTTTTATTTTATAGTTTCAATTTTACATTTTTTTATTGTAAAATAATATTTTTTACAGAAGATTGTTCCATTGACGTGTTGCAGTATCGTCAGACGGAGATGGATTTTCGGCAACACTGAGGTTTGGCTGAGCAATTGTTCTTTGAACTTCTTGATGTGGAACAGTAAGTTAAAGGAAATGAATATAATTTGTTGAATGTATATAATGTAATGGTTTACCTATATAGTTCTAGGATATTTTTTAAGAATCATATTAACCTTCAGGAGTCTAGTTGCTGGTGAATGCTGATGTGATTTGAGATCACGCTAGAAGTCCTTGAGGATCCCCCCTGGGATGAAAGAGATGAATTTTATGTGGAGTTAAGAAGTGAAAGAGGTACTTGATAAGAATAAAAAATTTCTTTTTCCATGGATTTACTTGTGAAATTGAGATTTAAAATCATTTCTATGCAAGCGTAGTATTATTCACATTCCTGTGGTTTTTAGAACAAAGAATAGGTATCGTGTAACTGCAACTGTGATCCACATGTATGCAGTGTCATATCAGGTTAGTACAGGACATTAAAAATGAGTTAACTTTGCCTCGAGCAATTTCCTTACATGACCTTCTTTTTTTCAAGGACATGCGGATAACTCAGAGCATCTGGCTGTGTAGAATCCTGAATGGTGTGAGATCCTCTGCTGCAGATTGGTTTGGTGAGCCTCATGGACCATTGTTAATTGTCCGTTATAATAGATTTCTTAGTGTTTGATGAGGTTTATTTTAAAGTTCCAATTTTACATTTTTTTATTGTAAAATAATTTTTTTTACAGAAGATTGTTCCATTGACGTGTTGCAGTATCTTCAGACGGAGATGGATTTTCGGCAACACTGAGGTTTGGCTGAGCAATTGCTCTTTGAACTTCTTGATGTGGATCAGTAAGTTAAAGGGCAATGAATATAATTTGTTGAATGTAGATAATTTAAGGTTTTACCTATATAGTTCTAGGATATTTTTAAAGAATCATTTAACCCTCAGGAGTGTATATTGCTGGTGAAAGCTGATGTGATTGGAGATCAAGCTTGAAGTCCTTGAGGATCCCCCCTGGGATGAAAGAGATGAATTTTATGTGGAGTTAAGAAGTGAAAGAGGTACTTGATAAGAATAAAAAATTTCTTTTTCCATGGATTTACTTGTGAAATTGAGATTTAAAATCTTTCTATGCAAGCGTAGTATTATTCACATTCCTGTGGTTTTTAGAACAAAGAATTGGGATGGTGTAACTGCAACTGTGATCAACGTGTATGCAGTGCTATATCAGGTTAGTAAAGCACATTAAAAATGAGTTTACATTGTCTCGAGCGATTCCCTTACATGACCTTCTTTTTTTCAAGGACCTGCGGATAACTCGGAGCATCTGGCTGTGTAGAATCCTGAATGGTGTGAGATCCTCTGCTGCAGATTGGTTTGGTGAGCCTCATGGACCAGTGTAAATTATCTGTTATAATGGATTTCTTAGCATTTGATGAGTTTTATTTTAAATTTTCAATTTTACATTTTTTAAATGTAAAATAATTATTTTTACAGAAGATTGTTCCATTGAGGTGTTGCAGTATCGTCAGACGGAGATGGATTTTCGGCAACACTGAGGTTTTGCTGAGCAATTGCTTTTTGAACTTCTTGATGTGGATCAGTAAGTTAAAGGGCAATGAATATGATTTGTTGAATGCATATAATGTAAGGTTTTACCTATATAGTTCTAGGATATTTTGAAAGAATCATTTTAACCTTCAGGAGTCTAGTTACTGGTGAAAGTTGATGTGATTTGAGATCACGCTTGAAGTCCTTGAGGATCCTCCCTGGGATTAAATAGATGAATTTTATGTGGAGTTACGAAGTGAAAGAGGTACTTGATAAGTACAAAAAATTTCTTTTATCATAAATTTACTTGTGTAAATGAGATTTAAAATCATTTCTATGCAAGCGTAGCATTATTCACATTCCTGTGGTTTTTAGAACAAAGAATGGGGATCGTGTAACTGCAACTGTGATCCACGTGTATGCAGTGTAAAATCAGGTTAGTACAGCACATTAAAAATGAGTTTACTTTGTCTCGAGCGATTCCCTTTCATGACCTTCTTTATTGCTAGGACCTGCGGATAACTCGGTGCATCTGGCAGTGTAGAATCCTGAATGGTGTGAGATCCTCTGCTGCAGATTAGTTTGGTGAGCCTCATGGACCAGTGTAAATTATCTGTTACAATAAATATCTTAGCGTTTGATGAGTTTTATTTTATAGTTTCAATTTTACATTTTTTTATTGTAAAATAATATTTTTTACAGAAGATTGTTCCATTGACGTGTTGCAGTATCGTCAGACGGAGATGGATTTTCGGCAACACTGAGGTTTGGCTGAGCAATTGTTCTTTGAACTTCTTGATGTGGAACAGTAAGTTAAAGGAAATGAATATAATTTGTTGAATGTATATAATGTAATGGTTTACCTATATAGTTCTAGGATATTTTTTAAGAATCATATTAACCTTCAGGAGTCTAGTTGCTGGTGAATGCTGATGTGATTTGAGATCACGCTAGAAGTCCTTGAGGATCCCCCCTGGGATGAAAGAGATGAATTTTATGTGGAGTTAAGAAGTGAAAGAGGTACTTGATAAGAATAAAAAATTTCTTTTTCCATGGATTTACTTGTGAAATTGAGATTTAAAATCATTTCTATGCAAGCGTAGTATTATTCACATTCCTGTGGTTTTTAGAACAAAGAATAGGTATCGTGTAACTGCAACTGTGATCCACATGTATGCAGTGTCATATCAGGTTAGTACAGGACATTAAAAATGAGTTAACTTTGCCTCGAGCAATTTCCTTACATGACCTTCTTTTTTTCAAGGACATGCGGATAACTCAGAGCATCTGGCTGTGTAGAATCCTGAATGGTGTGAGATCCTCTGCTGCAGATTGGTTTGGTGAGCCTCATGGACCATTGTTAATTGTCCGTTATAATAGATTTCTTAGTGTTTGATGAGGTTTATTTTAAAGTTCCAATTTTACATTTTTTTATTGTAAAATAATTTTTTTTACAGAAGATTGTTCCATTGACGTGTTGCAGTATCTTCAGACGGAGATGGATTTTCGGCAACACTGAGGTTTGGCTGAGCAATTGCTCTTTGAACTTCTTGATGTGGATCAGTAAGTTAAAGGGCAATGAATATAATTTGTTGAATGTAGATAATTTAAGGTTTTACCTATATAGTTCTAGGATATTTTTAAAGAATCATTTAACCCTCAGGAGTGTATATTGCTGGTGAAAGCTGATGTGATTGGAGATCAAGCTTGAAGTCCTTGAGGATCCTCCCTGGGATGATAGAGATGAATTTTATGTGGAGTTACGAAGTGTAAGAGGTACTTGATAAGTATAAAAAATTTCTTTTATCATGGATTTACTTGTGAAATTGAGATTTAAAATCTTTCTATGCAAGCGTAGTATTATTCACATTCCTGTGGTTTTTAGAACAAAGAATTGGGATGGTGTAACTGCAACTGTGATCAACGTGTATGCAGTGCTATATCAGGTTAGTAAAGCACATTAAAAATGAGTTTACATTGTCTCGAGCGATTCCCTTACATGACCTTCTTTTTTTCAAGGACCTGCGGATAACTCGGAGCATCTGGCTGTGTAGAATCCTGAATGGTGTGAGATCCTCTGCTGCAGATTGGTTTGGTGAGCCTCATGGACCAGTGTAAATTATCTGTTATAATGGATTTCTTAGCATTTGATGAGTTTTATTTTAAATTTTCAATTTTACATTTTTTAAATGTAAAATAATTATTTTTACAGAAGATTGTTCCATTGAGGTGTTGCAGTATCGTCAGACGGAGATGGATTTTCGGCAACACTGAGGTTTTGCTGAGCAATTGCTTTTTGAACTTCTTGATGTGGATCAGTAAGTTAAAGGGCAATGAATATAATTTGTTGAATGCATATAATGTAAGGTTTTACCTATATAGTTCTAGGATATTTTGAAAGAATCATTTTAACCTTCAGGAGTCTAGTTACTGGTGAAAGCTGATGTGATTTGAGATCATGCTTGAAGTCCTTGAGGATCCTCCCTGGGATGAAAGAGATGAATTTTATGTGGAGTTACGAAGTGAAAGAGGTACTTGATAAAAATAAAAAATTTCTTTTTTCATGGATTTACTTGTGAAATTGAGATTTAAAATCATTTCTATGCAAGTGTGGTATTATTCACATTCCTGTGGTTTCTAGAACAAAGAATAGGGATCGTGTAACTGCAACTGTGATCCATGTGTATGCAGTGATATATCAGGTTAGTACAGCACATTAAAAATGAGTTAACTTTGTCTCGAGCGATTCCCTTACATGACCTTCTTTTTTCTAGGACCTGCGGATAACTCGGTGCATCTGGCTGTGTAGAGTCCTGAATGGTTTGAGATCCTCTGCTGCAGATTGGTTTGGTGAGCCTCATGGACCAGTGTAAATTATCTGTTACAATGGATTTCTTAGCATTTGATGAGTTTTATTTTAAAGTTTCAATTTTACATTTTTAAAATGAAAAATAATTTTTTGTTACAGAAGATTTTTCCATTGACGTGTTGCAGTATCGTCAGACGGAGATGGATTTTCGGCAACACTGAGGTTTGGCTGAGCAATTGCTCCTTGAACTTCTTGATGTGGATCAGTAAGTTAAAGGGCAATGAATATAATTTGTTGAATGTATATATCCTAAGGTCTTACCTATATAGTTCTAGGATATTTTGAAAGAATCATTTTAACCTTCAGGAGTCTAGTTACTGGTGAAAGCTGATGTGATTTGAGATCATGCTTGAAGTCCTTGAGGATCCTCCCTGGGATGAAAGAGATGAATTTAATGTGGAGTTACGAAGTGAAAGAGGTATTTGAAAAGAATAAAAAATTTCTTTTTCATGGATTTACTTGTGTAATTGAGATTTAAAATCATTTCTATGCAAGCGTAGTATTATTCACATTCCTGTGGTTTTTAGAACAAAGAATAGGGATCGTGTAACTGCAACTGTGATCCACGTGTATGCAGTGTCAAATAAGGTTAGTACAGCACATTAAAAATGAGTTTACTTTGTCTGGAGCGATTCCCTTACATGACCTTCTTTTTTTCTAGGACACGCGGATAACTCGGTGCATCTGGCTGTGTAGAGTCCTGAATGGTTTGAGATCCTCTGCTGCAGATTGGTTTGGTGAGCCTCATGGACCAGCGTAAATTATCTGTTATAATAGATTTCTTAGCATTTGATGAGTTTTATTTTAAAGTTTCAATATTACATTTTTTAAATGTAAAATAATTTTTTTACAGAAGAATGTTCCATTGACGTGTTGCAGTATCGTCAGTTGGAGATGGATTTTCGGCAACACTGAGGTTTGGCTGAGCAATTGCTCTTTGAACTTCTTGATGTGGATCAGTAAGTTTAAGGGCAATGAATATAATGTTTTGAATATATATTTAATGTAAGGTTTTACCTATATAGTTCTAGGATATTTTTAAAGAATCATTTTAACCTTCAGGAGTCTAGTTGCTTGTGAATGCTGATGTGATTGGAGATCAAGCTTGAAGTCCTTGAGGATCCTCCCTGGGATGAAATAGATGAATTTTATGTGGAGTTACGAAGTGTAAGAGGTACTTGATAAGTATAAAAAATTTCTTTTATCATGGATTTACATGTGTAATTGAGATTTAAAATCATTTCTATGCAAGCGTAGTATTATTCACATTCCTGTGGTTTTTAGAACAAAGAATAGGGATCATGTAACTGCAACTGTGATCCACGTGTATGCAGTGCTATATCAGGTTAGTACAGCACATTAAAAATGAGTTAACTTTGTCTCGAGCAATTCCCTTACATGACCTTTTTTTCTAGGACCTGCGGATAACTCGGTGCATCTGGCTGTGTAGAGTCCTGAATGGTTTGAAATCCTCTGCTGCAGATTGGTTTGGTGAGCCTCATGGACAAGCGTAAATTATCCGTTATAATATATTTCTTAACATTTGATGAGTTTTATTTTAAAGTTTCAATTTACATTTTTTTATCGTAAAATAATTTTTTTTACAGAAGATTGTTCCATTGACGTGTTGCAGTATCGTCAGACGGAGATGGATTTTCGGCAACACTGAGGTTTGGCTGAGAAATTGCTCTTTGAACTTCTTGATGTGGATCTGTAAGTTAAATGGCAATGAATATAATTTTAACCTTCAGGAGTCTAGTTGCTTGTGAATGCTGATGTGATTGGAGATCAAGCTTGATGTCCTTGAGGATTCTCCCTGGGATGAAAGAGGTGAATTTGATGTGGAGTTACAAAGTGTAAGAGGTACTTGATAAGTATAAAAGATTTCATTTTTCATGGATTTACTTGTGAAATTGAGATTTAAAATCATTTCTATGCAAGCGTGGTATTATTCACATTCCTGTGGTTTCTAGAACAAAGAATAGGGATCGTGTAACTGCAACTGTGATCCATGTGTATGCAGTGATATATCAGGTTAGTACAGCACATTAAATATGAGTTAACTTTGTCTCGAGCGATTCCCTTACATGACCTTCTTTTTTCTAGGACCTGCGGATAACTCGGTGCATCTGGCTGTGTAGAGTCCTGAATGGTTTGAGATCCTCTGCTGCAGATTGGTTTGGTGAGCCTCATGGACCAGTGTAAATTATCTGTTACAATGGATTTCTTAGCATTTGATGAGTTTTATTTTAAAGTTTCAATTTTACATTTTTAAAATGAAAAATAATTTTTTGTTACAGAAGATTTTTCCATTGACGTGTTGCAGTATCGTCAGACGGAGATGGATTTTCGGCAACACTGAGGTTTGGCTGAGCAATTGCTCCTTGAACTTCTTGATGTGGATCAGTAAGTTAAAGGGCAATGAATATAATTTGTTGAATGTATATATCCTAAGGTCTTACCTATATAGTTCTAGGATATTTTGAAAGAATCATTTTAACCTTCAGGAGTCTAGTTACTGGTGAAAGCTGATGTGATTTGAGATCATGCTTGAAGTCCTTGAGGATCCTCCCTGGGATGAAAGAGATGAATTTAATGTGGAGTTACGAAGTGAAAGAGGTATTTGAAAAGAATAAAAAATTTCTTTTTCATGGATTTACTTGTGTAATTGAGATTTAAAATCATTTCTATGCAAGCGTAGTATTATTCACATTCCTGTGGTTTTTAGAACAAAGAATAGGGATCGTGTAACTGCAACTGTGATCCACGTGTATGCAGTGTCAAATAAGGTTAGTACAGCACATTAAAAATGAGTTTACTTTGTCTGGAGCGATTCCCTTACATGACCTTCTTTTTTTCTAGGACACGCGGATAACTCGGTGCATCTGGCTGTGTAGAGTCCTGAATGGTTTGAGATCCTCTGCTGCAGATTGGTTTGGTGAGCCTCATGGACCAGCGTAAATTATCTGTTATAATAGATTTCTTAGCATTTGATGAGTTTTATTTTAAAGTTTCAATATTACATTTTTTAAATGTAAAATAATTTTTTTACAGAAGAATGTTCCATTGACGTGTTGCAGTATCGTCAGACGGAGATGGATTTTCGGCAGAACTGAGGTTTGGCTGAGCAATTGCTCTTTGAACTTCTTGATGTGGATCAGTAAGTTAAAGGGCAATGAATATAATTTGTTGAATGTATATAATGTAAGGTTTTACCTATATAGTTCTTGGATATTTTTAAAGAATCATTTTAACCTTCAGGAGTCTAGTTGCTTGTGAATGCTGATGTGATTGGAGATCAAGCTTGAAGTCCTTGAGGATCCTCCCTGGGATGAAAGAGATGAATTTTATGTGGAGTTACGAAGTGTAAGGGGTACTTGATAAGTATAAAAAATTTCTTTTATCAAGGATTTACTTGTGAAATTGAGATTTAAAAACATTTCTATGCAAGCGTAGTATTATTCACATTCCTGTGGTTTTTAGAACAAAGAATAGGGATCGTGTAACTGCAACTGTGATCCACTTGTATGCAGTGCTATATCAGGTTAGTACAGCACATTAAAAATGAGTTTACTTTGTCTCGAGCGATTCCCTTACATGAACTTCTTTTTTTCTAGGACCTGCGCATAACTCGGTGCATCTGGCTGTGTAGAATCCTGAATGGTGTGAGATCCTCTGCTGCAGATTAGTTTGGTGAGCCTCATGGACCAGTGTAAATTATCTGTTATAATAAATTTCTTAGCGTTTGATGAGTTTTATTTTATAGTTTCAATTTTACATTTTTTAATTGTAAAATAATTTTTTCTACAGAATATTGTTCCATTGACGTGTTGCAGTATCGTCAGACGGAGATGGATTTTCAGCAACACTGAGGTTTGGCTGAGCAATTGCTCTTTGAACTTCTTGATGTGGATCAGTATGTTAAAGGGCAATGAATATAATTTGTTGAATGTATATAATGTAAGGTTTTACCTATATAGTTCTAGGATATTTTAAAAGAATCATTTCAACCTTCAGGAGTCTAGTTCCTTGTGAATGCTGAAGTGATTGGAGATCAAGCTTGAAGTCCTTCAGGATCCTCCCTGGGATGAAATAGATGAATTTTATGTGGAGTTACGAAGTGTAAGAGGTACTTGATAAAAATAAAAAATTTCTTTTTTCATGGATTTACTTGTGAAATTGAGATTTAAAATCATTTCTATGCAAGCGTGGTATTATTCACATTCCTGTGGTTTCTAGAACAAAGAATAGGGATCGTGTAACTGCAACTGTGATCCATGTGTATGCAGTGATATATCAGGTTAGTACAGCACATTAAAAATGAGTTAACTTTGTCTCGAGCGATTCCCTTACATGACCTTCTTTTTTCTAGGACCTGCGGATAACTCGGTGCATCTGGCTGTGTAGAGTCCTGAATGGTTTGAGATCCTCTGCTGCAGATTGGTTTGGTGAGCCTCATGGACCAGCGTAAATTATCTGTTATAATAGATTTCTTAGCATTTGATGAGTTTTATTTTAAAGTTTCATTTTACATTTTTTTATTGTAAAATAATTTTTTTTACAGAAGATTGTTCCATTGACGTGTTGCAGTATTGTGAGACGGAGATGGATTTTCGGCAAAACTGAGGTTTGGCTGAGCAATTGCTCTTTGAACTTCTTGATGTGGATCAGTCAGTTAAAGGGCAATGAATATAATGTGTTGAATGTATATAATGTAAGGTTTTACCTATATAGTTCTAGGATAATTTTAAAGAATCATTTTAACCTTCAGGAGTCTAGTTACTGGTGAAAGCTGATGTGATTTGAGATCATGCTTGAAGTCCTTGAGGATCCTCCCTGGGATGAATGAGATGAATTTTATGTGGAGTTACGAAGTGTAAGAGGTACTTGATAAGTATAAAAAATTTCATTTTTCATGGATTTACTTGTGAAATTGAGATTTAAAATCATTTCTATGCAAGCGTAGTATTATTCACATTCCTGTGGTTTTTAGAACAAAGAATAGGGATCGTGTAACTGCAACTGTGATCCATGTGTATGCAGTGATATATCAAGTTAGTACAGAACATTAAAATGAGTTTACTTTGTCTAAAGCGATTCCCTTACATGACCTTCTTTTTTTCTAGGACCTGCGGATAACTCGGTGCATCTGGCTGTGTAGAATCCTGAATGGTGTGAGATCCTCCGCTGCAGATTGGTTTGGTGAGCCTCATTGACCAGCGTAAATTATCTCTTATAATATATTTCTTAGCATTTGATGAGTTTTATTTTAAAGTTTCAATATTACATTTTTTAAATGTAAAATAATTTTTTTACAGAAGAATGTTCCATTGACGTGTTGCAGTATCGTCAGACGGAGATGGATTTTCGGCAGAACTGAGGTTTGGCTGAGCAATTGCTCTTTGAACTTCTTGATGTGGATCAGTATGTTAAAGGGCAATGAATATAATTTGTTGAATGTATATAATGTAAGGTTTTACCTATATAGTTCTAGGATATTTTAAAAGAATCATTTCAACCTTCAGGAGTCTAGTTCCTTGTGAATGCTGAAGTGATTGGAGATCAAGCTTGAAGTCCTTCAGGATCCTCCCTTGGATGAAATAGATGAATTTTATGTGGAGTTACGAAGTGTAAGAGGTACTTGATAAAAATAAAAAATTTCTTTTTTCATGGATTTACTTGTGAAATTGAGATTTAAAATCATTTCTATGCAAGCGTGGTATTATTCACATTCCTGTGGTTTCTAGAACAAAGAATAGGGATCGTGTAACTGCAACTGTGATCCATGTGTATGCAGTGATATATCAGGTTAGTACAGCACATTAAAAATGAGTTAACTTTGTCTCGAGCGATTCCCTTACATGACCTTCTTTTTTCTAGGACCTGCGGATAACTCGGTGCATCTGGCTGTGTAGAGTCCTGAATGGTTTGAGATCCTCTGCTGCAGATTGGTTTGGTGAGCCTCATTGACCAGCGTAAATTATCTCTTATAATATATTTCTTAGCATTTGATGAGTTTTATTTTAAAGCTTCAATTTTACATTTTTTAAATGTAAAATAATTTTTTTTACAGAAGATTGTTCCATTGTCGTGTTGCAGTATCGTCAGACGGAGATGGATTTTCGGCAACACTGAGGTTTGGCTGAGCAATTGCTCTTTGAACTTCTTGATGTGGATCAGTAAGTTAAAGGAAATGAATATAATTTGTTGAATGTATATAATGTAATGGTTTACCTATATAGTTCTTGGATATTTTTAAATAATCATATTAACCTTCAGGAGTCTAGTTGCTGGTGAATGCTGATGTGATTGGAGATCAAGTTTGAAGTCCTTGAGGATCCTCCCTGGGATGAAAGAGATGAATTTTATGTGGAGTTGCGAAGTGTAAGAGGTACTTGATAAGTATAAATAATTTCTTTTATCATGGATATACTTGTGAAATTGAGATTTAAAATCTTTTCTATGCAAGCGTAGTATTATTTACATTCCTGTGGTTTTTAGAACAAAGAATAGGGATCGTGTAACCTGGACTGTGATCCACGTGTATGCAGTGCTTTATCAGGTTAGTACAGCACATTAAAAATGAGTTTACTTTGCCTCGACCAATTCCCTTACATGACCTTCTTTTTTTCTAGGACCTGTAGATAACTCGGTGCTTCTGGCTGTGTAGAATCCTGAATGGTGTGAGATCCTCTGCTGAAGATTGGTTTGGTGAGCCTCATTGACCAGCGTAAATTATCTCTTATAATACATTTATTAGCATTTGATGAGTTTTATTTTAAAGTTTCAATTTTACATTTTTTAAATGTAAAATTTTTTTTTTTACAGAAGATTGTTCCATTGACGTGTTGCAGTATCGTCAGATGGAGATAGATTTTCAGCAACACTGAGGTTTGGCTGAGCAATCGCTCTTTGAACTTCTTGATGTGGATCAGGAAGTTAATGTGCAATGAATATAATTTATTTAATGTATATAATGTAAAATTTTACCTAAATAGTTCTAGGATATTTTTAAAGAATCACTTTAACTTTCAGGAGTCTAGTTGCTTGTGAATGCTGATGTGATTGGAGATCAAGCTTGAAGTCCTTGAGGATCATCCCTGGGATGAAATAGATGAATTTTATGTGGAGTTAAGAAGTGTAAGAGGTACTTGATAAGTATAAAAAATTTCTTTAATCATGGATATACTTGTGTAATTGAAATTTAAAATCATTTCTATGCAAGGTTAGTATTATTCACATTCCTGTGGTTTTTAGAACAAAGAATAGGGATCGTGTAACTGCAACTGTGATCCACGTGTATGCAGCGCTTTATCAGGTTAGTACAGCACATTAAAAATGAGTTTACTTTGCCTCGAGCAATTCCCTTACATGACCTTCTTTTTTTCTAGGACCTGCGGATAACTCGGTGCATCTGGCTGTGTAGAATCCTGAATGGTGTGAGATCCTCCGCTGCAGATTGGTTTGGTGAGCCTCATTGACCAGCGTAAATTATCTCTTATAATATATTTCTTAGCATTTGATGAGTTTTATTTTAAAGCTTCAATTTTACATTTTTTAAATGTAAAATAATTTTTTTTACAGAAGATTGTTCCAGTGTCGTGTTGCAGTATCGTCAGACGGAGATAGATTCTCGGCAACACTGAGGTTTGGCTGAGCAATTGCTCTTAAAACTTCTTGATGTGGATCAGTAAGTTAAAGGAAATGAATATAATTTGTTGAATGTATATAATGTAAGGTTTAACCTATATAGTTCTTGGATATTTTTAAAGAATCATTTTAACCTTCAGGAGTCTAGTTGCTTGTGAATGCTGATGTGATTGGAGATCAAGCTTGAAGTCCTTGAGGATCCTCCCTGGAATGAAAGAGATGAATTTTATGTGGAGTAACGAAGTGTAAGAGGTACTTGTTAAGTATAAAAAATTTATTTTTCATGGATTTACTTGTGAAAATGAGATTTAAAATCATTTCTTTGCAATCGTAGTATTAATCACATTCCTGTGTTTTTTAGAACAAAAAATAGGGATCGTGTAACTGCAGCTGTGATCCATGTTTATGCAGTGTTATATCAGGTTAGTACAGCACATTAACCCATTAACCGCCGAGGTTAGAATTAGCGAGAAATTTACCAATTTTTTCTTATGAATCTTCTATTTTCTGCCTAGAAAAGACAAATTATAAATTTGAACTCTGAAAAAAAATTGTAAGTGCGAAAAAAATAATGTTGCGTTTTCGCAACTTTGGCAGAATACCTTAACTTTTTTGGATATGCAACCCGCGAAACACACATAATTTTTTTCGTTATTTATTACTATATCTCACAATAAATACTGTAAATGACTGATTATTGAATTTTTCCTTTGCCTTTGAAGATTACCTTCGATTAATCTATTTTAAATGGCATAAATAACATAATTATTCTAACAATAATATAGTGAATTTTATAATTCCCCATATATTTTGGGTGGAAATTGTTATAGAAAATGCAATATTTTTTCCGTTTAAACTGAATTTATTTGTAAATTTGAGATAATTAAGTGTTTTTATTTATTAAATAATTCGAAACATGTAGGATGTAAGAACCTATTATTTTCCTTGCAAGAATAAATAGTTTGGCTTACATTGCCTACATTTTCTCATGGAGTTGCCCTTAAAAATAAGATGAGATAATATATCCCCTTTTCAATTCATCAGGCAACAGAAATTGAGAATATGTGCCTTTCTGAGATTTTTTTAAACATTATGGCTCATGATTTTAGTCTTCGAGAGAAGCCACACCACCTTTTAGGAGGGTTACTCCAATGTAGGACCTAAACTCAAAGTGTGAAATCTTATTTTCTTTAGGTTTCCGGAACAGTTATGGCTTGGTGCTTACTCTTTCTATAGATATCGATGCATAGAGGCCACCATCAACATTATTCCTCTAACTCTAACTCTATGATTCGCATTGTAATTGTGATGATCAACTCCGCCCATAAACTTTTTGTATGCCCGGACAACATAAGGCTGTGAGATAAAGATACACTTTCTGTTTTTCCGGCTGAATATCTTCGCCGTCCCTAATGGAAGAAGCTATGCAAAATTTCTTGCTTAAGAGATAACTGAGTTATCGTTCCATTTCATTATTGACAGATCAATGGATCTATCAAAATCAGTAATAAATCCTCTTGACCTTTTAGCGAATTTCTTCGTATCTTCTATTACTCACTTTCTATTTACCGTATTGTGCCTGTAGTGAAGTTATTCTTTTCTTTAAAAATACAAAACTAAACGTACGACAAGAAACATATTGTCGAAACACAAATAATGTTGGAATAGCACAGGAATGACTTATAATAATTCAATAACTACGCTGGTACCCAAACCTAATTTGTTTTCATAGGAGTTTTCTCTGGCTCTAGCCTATGGCAAAAGCTAAAGAAGTGACCAATTTAATGAGCAAACACGCCAGAATTTTACACCAAATCTCACAGGTTTATTTTTATAAACATGGTCTCCGAATGACGTCCAAAATTAGGTACCATCTGCTCAGCTACGGATAAATTATGCGAAAATATTCTGAAATGCTGGTTTTTTCATTTAATATGTTGAATTATGTCCTCATTTTTGCAAATACGTCCATTTTTTTTAAGCATCAATTATCTAAAAAATTAATATTTTCTTTGATTTCCCGAAAATAGTTCCTTCTGAAAGAGCAACGGACCAAATCCATACCTTCACCAAGGTCCTTTGATTAATACATATCTAGCTCGGGAAAAATACCCATCCTGTGATAAGCAACAATTGAATGAATTTCCTTAAATTCTATTTAGTTGGACTTCATATCTATTCATTTTTTGGTACCTGTTTGTTCGAAAAGAACTATTTTCTCTAAGACAACGTCGTCCAAAAAAATCGAAAAATTCATAAATGTATTTTACGAATAATAGATATGGTTTCTCTGTAATAGACTCCATTTCCTTACCTAATGGATCTCCTATCTTCTAATTTGAAAATTAAGCGGATACAAACCTATATAAGCTAAAACATGTCGAGAAACGGGTATAGTATAGGGAGCGCTGGCAGCGCCGCCAGACCCCCTCCCGCCAAAGTTGCGAAAACGCAACATTAAGTTCAGCCTTCAAAATGATCTAGAAAAAAGTTTCTAATTCATGAAAAAAGAATTACATGTGTTCAAATGATATTACTTCTATCACGAATAACTACTTTAAATCCAAAAAAAAATTTTGATTGGATGGTAGAAATGTTTGACTTGGGCAGAGTCATGCGATCGAAAAAGTGACATTTTTAAAAAACTCTAAAAAATAAAATAATCATTATAACTGCTCCATTTTTGCACTAAAAATAATTTCAAGACTTTATCTAAACGAATAACAAAAAGAATTATCGAAATTCGAAAGAAAACATAAAAATTATGAGCGAAACATTAATGTTGCGTTTTCGCAACTTTGGCCGGATATGGGTTAAAAATGAGTTTACTTTGTCTCGAGCGATTCCCTTACATGACCTTCTTTATTTCTAGGACCTGTGGATAACTCCGTGATTCTGGCTGTGTATAATCCTGAATGGTGTGTGATCCTCTGCAGCAGATTGGTTTGGTGAGCCTCATGGACCAGCGTAAATTATCTTTCATAATAAATTTCTTAGCGGTTGATGAGTTTTATTTTAAAGTTTCAATTTTACATTTTTTTACGTAAAATAATTTTTTTACAGAAGATTGTTCCATTGACGTGTTCAGTATCGTCAGACGGAGATGGATTTTCGGCAACACTGAGGTTTGGCTGAGCAATTGCTCTTTGAACTTCTTGATGTGGATCAGTAAGTTAAAGGGCAATAAATATAATTTGTTGAATGTATATAATGTAAGGTTTTACCTATATAGTTCCTGGATATTTTTAAAGAATCATTTTAACCTTCAGGAGTCTAGTTGCTTGTGAATGCTGACATGATTGGAGATCAAGCTTGAAGTCCTTGAGGATCCTCCCTGGGATGAAAGAGATGAATTTTATGTGGAGTTGCGAAGTGTAAGAGGTACTTGATAAGTATAAATAATTTCTTTTATCATGGATATACTTGTGAAATTGAGATTTAAAATCTTTTCTATGCAAGTGTAGTATTATTCACATTCCTGTGGTTTTTAGAACAAAGAATAGGGATCGTGTAACTGCAACTGTGATCCACGTGTATGCAGTGCTATATCAGGTTAGTACAGCACATTAAAAATGAGTTTACTTTGTCTCGAGCGATTCCCTTACATGACCTTCTTTTTTTCTAGGACCTGCGGATAACTCGGTGCTTCTGGCTGTGTAGAATCCTGAATGGTGTGAGATCCTCTGCTGAAGATTGGTTTGGTGAGCCTCATTGACCAGCGTAAATTATCTCTTATAATATATTTCTTAGCATTTGATGAGTTTTATTTTAAAGCTTCAATTTTACATTTTTTAAATGTAAAATAATTTTTTTTACATAAGATTGTTCCATTGTCGTGTTGCAGTATCGTCAGACGGAGATGGATTTTCGGCAACACTGAGGTTTGGCTGAGCAATTGCTCTTTGAACTTCTTGATGTGGATCAGTAAGTTAAAGGAAATGAATATAATTTGTTGAATGTATATAATGTAATGGTTTACCTATATAGTTCTTGGATATTTTTAAATAATCATATTAACCTTCAGGAGTCTAGTTGCTGGTGAATGCTGATGTGATTGGAGATCAAGCTTGAAGTCCTTGAGGATCCTCCCTGGGATGAAAGAGATGAATTTTATGTGGAGTTGCGAAGTGTAAGAGGTACTTGATAAGTATAAATAATTTCTTTTATCATGGATATACTTGTGAAAATGAGATTTAAAATCTTTTCTATGCAAGCGTAGTATTATTTACATTCCTGTGGTTTTTAGAACAAAGAATAGGGATCGTGTAACCTGGACTGTGATCCACGTGTATGCAGTGCTTTATCAGGTTAGTACAGCACATTAAAAATGAGTTTACTTTGCCTCGAGCAATTCCCTTACATGACCTTATTTTTTTCTAGGACCTGTAGATAACTCGGTGCTTCTGGCTGTGTAGAATCCTGAATGGTGTGAGATCCTCTGCTGAAGATTGGTTTGGTGAGCCTCATTGACCAGCGTAAATTATCTCTTATAATACATTTATTAGCATTTGATGAGTTTTATTTTAAAGTTTCAATTTTACATTTTTTTAATGTAAAATAATTTTTTTTACAGAAGATTGTTCCATTGACGTGTTGCAGTATCGTCAGATGGAGATAGATTTTCAGCAACACTGAGGTTTGGCTGAGCAATCGCTCTTTGAACTTCTTGATGTGGATCAGGAAGTTAATGTGCAATGAATATAATTTATTTAATGTATATAATGTAAAATTTTACCTAAATAGTTCTAGGATATTTTTAAAGAATCACTTTAACTTTCAGGAGTCTAGTTGCTTGTGAATGCTGATGTGATTGGAGATCAAGCTTGAAGTCCTTGAGGATCATCCCTGGGATGAAATAGATGAATTTTATGTGGAGTTAAGAAGTGTAAGAGGTACTTGATAAGTATAAAAAATTTCTTTAATCATGGATATACTTGTGTAATTGAAATTTAAAATCATTTCTATGCAAGGTTAGTATTATTCACATTCCTGTGGTTTTTAGAACAAAGAATAGGGATCGTGTAACTGCAACTGTGATCCACGTGTATGCAGCGCTTTATCAGGTTAGTACAGCACATTAAAAATGAGTTTACTTTGCCTCGAGCAATTCCCTTACATGACCTTCTTTTTTTCTAGGACCTGCGGATAACTCGGTGCATCTGGCTGTGTAGAATCCTGAATGGTGTGAGATCCTCCGCTGCAGATTGGTTTGGTGAGCCTCATTGACCAGCGTAAATTATCTCTTATAATATATTTCTTAGCATTTGATGAGTTTTATTTTAAAGCTTCAATTTTACATTTTTTAAATGTAAAATAATTTTTTTTACAGAAGATTGTTCCATTGTCGTGTTGCAGTATCGTCAGACGGAGATAGATTTTCGGCAACACTGAGGTTTGGCTGAGCAATTGCTCTTAAAACTTCTTGATGTGGATCAGTAAGTTAAAGGAAATGAATATAATTTGTTGAATGTATATAATGTAAGGTTTAACCTATATAGTTCTTGGATATTTTTAAAGAATCATTTTAACCTTCAGGAGTCTAGTTGCTGGTGGATGATGATGTGATTTTAGATCACGCTTGAAGTCCTTGAGGATCCTCCCTGGAATGAAAGAGATGAATTTTATGTGGAGTAACGAAGTGTAAGAGGTACTTGTTAAGTATAAAAAATTTATTTTTCATGGATTTACTTGTGAAAATGAGATTTAAAATCATTTCTTTGCAATTGTAGTATTAATCACATTCCTGTGGTTTTTAGAACAAAGAATAGGGATCGTGTAACTGCAGCTGTGATCCATGTTTATGCAGTGTTATATCAGGTTAGTACAGCACATTAAAAATGAGTTTACTTTGTCTCGAGCGATTCCCTTACATGACCTTCTTTATTTCTAGGACCTGTGGATAACTCCGTGATTCTGGCTGTGTATAATCCTGAATGGTGTGTGATCCTCTGCAGCAGAATGGTTTGGTGAGCCTCATGGACCAGCGTAAATTATCTTTCATAATAAATTTCTTAGCGGTTGATGAGTTTTATTTTAAAGTTACAATTTTACATTTTTTTACGTAAAATAATTTTTTTACAGAAGATTGTTCCATTGACGTGTTCAGTATCGTCAGACGGAGATGGATTTTCGGCAACACTGAGGTTTGGCTGAGCAATTGCTCTTTGAACTTCTTGATGTGGATCAGTAAGTTAAAGGGCAATAAATATAATTTGTTGAATGTATATAATGTAAGTTTTTACCTATATAGTTCTTGGATATTTTTAAAGAATCATTTTAACCTTCAGGAGTCTAGTTGCTTGTGAATGCTGACATGATTGGAGATCAAGCTTGAAGTCCTTGAGGATCCTCCCTGGGATGAAAGAGATGAATTTTATGTGGAGTTACGAAGTGTAAGAGGTACTTGATAAGTATAAATAATTTCTTTTATCATGGATATACTTGTGAAATTGAGATTTAAAATCTTTTCTATGCAAGTGTAGTATTATTCACATTCCTGTGGTTTTTAGAACAAAGAATAGGGATCGTGTAACTGCAACTGTGATCCACGTGTATGCAGTGCTATATCAGGTTAGTACAGCACATTAAAAATGAGTTTACTTTGTCTCGAGCGATTCCCTTATATGACCTTCTTTTTTTCTAGGACCTGCGGATAACTCGGTGCTTCTGGCTGTGTAGAATCCTGAATGGTGTGAGATCCTCTGCTGAAGATTGGTTTGGAGAGCCTCATTGACCAGCGTAAATTATCTCTTATAATATATTTCTTAGCATTTGATGAGTTTGTTTTAAAGTTTCAATTTTACATTTTTTTAACGTAAAATAATTTTTTTACAGAAGATTGTTCCATTGTCGTGTTGCAGTATCGTCAGACGGAGATGGATTTTCGGCAACACTGAGGTTTGGCTGAGCAATTGCTCTTTGAACTTCTTGATGTGGATCAGTAAGTTAAAGGAAATGAATATAATTTGTTGAATGTATATAATGTAATGGTTTACCTATATAGTTCAAGGATATTTTTAAATAATCATATTAACCTTCAGGAGTCCAGTTGCTGGTGAATGCTGATGTGATTTGAGATCACGCTTGAAGTCCTTGAGGATCCTCCCTGGAATGAAAGAGATGAATTTTATGTGGAGTTACGAAGTGTAAGAGGTACTTGATAAGTATAAAAAATTTCATTTTTCATGGAATTACTTATGAAATTGAGATTTAAAATCATTTCTATGCAAGCGTAGTATTATTCACATTCCTGTGGTTTTTAGAACAAAGAATAGGGATCGTGTAACTGCAACTGTGATCCATGTGTATGCAGTGATATATCAGGTTAGTACAGAACATTAAAAATGAGTTTACTTTGCCTCGAGCAATTCCCTTACATGAACTTCTTTTTTTCAAGGACCTGCGGATAACTCGGTGCATCTGGCTGTGTAGAATCCTGAATGGTGTGAGATCCTCTGCTGCAGATTGGTTTGGTGAGCCTCATGGACCAGCGTAAATTATCTCTTATAATATATTTCTTAGCATTTGATGAGTTTTATTTTAAAGTTTCAATTTTACATTTTTAAAATGTAAAATAATTTTTTCTACAGAAGATTGTTCCATTGACATGTTGCAGTATCGTCAGGTGGAGATAGATTTTCAGCAACACTGAGGTTTGGCTGAGCAATTGCTCTTTGAACTTCTTGATTGGATCAGTAAGTTAATGTGCAATGAATATAATTTATTTAATGTATATAATGTAAGGTTTTACCTATATAGTTCTAGGATATTTTTAAAGATTCACTTTAACTTTCAGGAGTCTAGTTGCTTGTGAATGCTGATGTGATTGGAGATCAAGCTTGAAGTCCTTGAGGATCATCCCTGGGATGAAATAGATGAATTTTATGTGGAGTTAAGAAGTGTAAGAGGTACTTGATAAGTATAAAAAATTTCTTTAATCATGGATATACTTGTGTAATTGAAATTTAAAATCATTTCTATGCAAGGTTAGTATTATTCACATTCCTGTGGTTTTTGGAACAAAGAATAAGAATCGTGTAACTGCAACTGTGATCCACGTGTATGCAGCGCTTTATCAGGTTAGTACAGCACATTAAAAATGAGTTAACTTTGCCTCGAGCAATTCCCTTACATGACCTTCTTTTTTTCTAGGACCTGCGGATAACTCGGTGCATCTGGCTGTGTAGAATCCTGAATGGTGTGAGATCCTCCGCTGCAGATTGGTTTGGTGAGCCTCATTGACCAGCGTAAATTATCTCTTATAATATATTTCTTAGCATTTGATGAGTTTTATTTTAAAGCTTCAATTTTACATTTTTTAAATGTAAAATAATTTTTTTTACATAAGATTGTTCCATTGTCGTGTTGCAGTATCGTCAGACGGAGATGGATTTTCGGCAACACTGAGGTTTGGCTGAGCAATTGCTATTTGAACTTCTTGATGTGGATCAGTAAGTTAAAGGAAATGAATGTAATTTGTTGAATGTATATAATGTAATGGTTTACCTATATAGTTCTTGGATATTTTTAAATAATCATATTAACCTTCAGGAGTCTAGTTGCTGGTGAATGCTGATGTGATTGGAGATCAAGCTTGAAGTCCTTGAGGATCCTCCCTGGGATGAAAGAGATGAATTTTATGTGGAGTTGCGAAGTGTAAGAGGTACTTGATAAGTATAAATAATTTCTTTTATCATGGATATACTTGTGAAATTGAGATTTAAAATCTTTTCTATGCAAGCGTAGTATTATTTACATTCCTGTGGTTTTTAGAACAAAGAATAGGGATCGTGTAACCTCGACTGTGATCCACGTGTATGCAGTGCTTTATCAGGTTAGTACAGCACATTAAAAATGAGTTTACTTTGCCTCGAGCAATTCCCTTACATGACCTTCTTTTTTTCTAGGACCTGCGGATAACTCGGTGCTTCTGGCTGTGTAGAATCCTGAATGGTGTGAGATCCTCCGCTGCAGATTGGTTTGGTGAGCCTCATTGACCAGCGTAAATTATCTCTTATAATATATTTCTTAGCATTTGATGAGTTTTATTTTAAAGCTTCAATTTTACATTTTTTAAATGTAAAATAATTTTTTTTACAGAAGATTGTTCCATTGTCGTGTTGCAGTATCGTCAGACGGAGATAGATTTTCGGCAACACTGAGGTTTGGCTGAGCAATTGCTCTTTGAACTTCTTGATGTGGATCAGTAAGTTAAAGGAAATGAATATAATTTGTTGAATGTATATAATGTAAGGTTTAACCTATATAGTTCTTGGATATTTTTAAAGAATCATTTTAACCTTCAGGAGTCTAGTTGCTGGTGGATGATGATGTGATTTTAGATCACGCTTGAGGTCCTTGAGGATCCTCCCTGGAATGAAAGAGATGAATTTTATGTGGAGTAACGAAGTGTAAGAGGTACTTGTTAAGTATAAAAAATTTATTTTTCATGGATTTACTTGTGAAAAAGAGGTTTAAAATCATTTCTTTGCAATCGTAGTATTAATCACATTCCTGTGGTTTTTAGAACAAAGAATAGGGATCGTGTAACTGCAGCTGTGATCCATGTTTATGCAGTGTTATATCAGGTTAGTATAGCACATTAAAAATGAGTTTACATTGTCTCGAGCGATTCCCTTACATGACCTTCTTTATTTCTAGGACCTGTGGATAACTCCGTGATTCTGGCTGTGTATAATCCTGAATGGTGTGTGATCCTCTGCAGCAGATTGGTTTGGTGAGCCTCATGGACCAGCGTAAATTATCTTTCATAATAAATTTCTTAGCGGTTGATGAGTTTTATTTTAAAGTTTCAATTTTACATTTTTTTACGTAAAATAATTTTTTTACAGAAGATTGTTCCATTGACGTGTTCAGTATCGTCAGACGGAGATGGATTTTCGGCAACACTGAGGTTTGGCTGAGCAATTGCTCTTTGAACTTCTTGATGTGGATCAGTAAGTTAAAGGGCAATAAATATAATTTGTTGAATGTATATAATGTAAGGTTTTACCTATATAGTTCTTTGATATTTTTAAAGAATCATTTTAACCTTCAGGAGTCTAGTTGCTTGTGAATGCTGACATGATTGGAGATCAAGCTTGAAGTCCTTGAGGATCCTCCCTGGGATGAAAGAGATGAATTTTATGTGGAGTTGCGAAGTGTAAGAGGTACTTGATAAGTATAAATAATTTCTTTTATCATGGATATACTTGTGAAATTGAGATTTAAAATCTTTTCTATGCAAGTGTAGTATTATTCACATTCCTGTGGTTTTTAGAACAAAGAATAGGGATCGTGTAACTGCAACTGTGATCCACGTGTATGCAGTGCTATATCAGGTTAGTACAGCACATTAAAAATGAGTTTACTTTGTCTCGAGCGATTCCCTTACATGACCTTCTTTTTTTCTAGGACCTGCGGATAACTCGGTGCTTCTGGCTGTGTAGAATCCTGAATGGTGTGAGATCCTCTGCTGAAGATTGGTTTGGTGAGCCTTATTGACCAGCGTAAATTATCTCTTATAATATATTTCTTAGCATTTGATGAGTTTTATTTTAAAATTTCAATTTTACATGTTTTTATTGTAAAATAATATTTTGTACAGAAGATTGTTCTATTGTCGTGTTGCAGTATCGTCAGACGGAGATGGATTTTCGGCAACACTGAGGTTTGGCTGAGCAATTGCTCTTTGAACTTCTTGATGTGGATCAGTGAGTTAAAGGAAATGAATATAATTTGTTGAATGTATATAATGTAATGGTTTACCTATATAGTTCAAGGATATTTTTAAATAATCATATTAACCTTCAGGAGTCTAGTTGCTGGTGGATGATGATGTGATTTTAGATCACGCTTGAAGTCCTTGAGGATCCTCACTGGAATGAAAGAGATGAATTTTATGTGGAGTAACGAAGTGTAAGAGGTACTTGATAAGTATAAAAAATTTATTTTTCATGGATTTACTTGTGAAAATGAGATTTAAAATCATTTCTTTGCAATCGTAGTATTAATCACATTCCTGTGGTTTTTAGAACAAAGAATAGGGATCGTGTAACTGCAGCTGTGATCCATGTTTATGCAGTGTTATATCAGGTTAGTACAGCACATTAAAAATGAGTTAACTTTGCCTAAAGCAATTCCCTTACATGACCTTCTTTTTTTCTAGGACCTGCGGATAACTCGGTGCATCTGGCTGTGTAGAATCCTGAATGACGTGAGATCCTCCGCTGCAGATTGGTTTGGTGAGCCTTATTGACCAGCGTAAATTATCTCTTATAATATATTTCTTAGCATTTGATGAGTTTTATTTTAAAGCTTCAATTTTACATTTTTTAAATGTAAAATAATTTTTTTTACAGAAGATTGTTCCATTGTCGTGTTGCAGTATCGTCAGACGGAGATGGATTTTCGGCAACACTGAGGTTTGGCTGAGCAATTGCTCTTTGAACTTCTTGATGTGGATCAGTAAGTTAAAGGAAATGAATATAATTTGTTGAATGTATATAATGTAATGGTTTACCTATATAGTTCAAGGATATTTTTAAATAATCATATTAACCTTCAGGAGTCCAGTTGCTGGTGAATGCTGATGTGATTTGAGATCACGCTTGAAGTCCTTGAGGATCCTCCCTGGAATGAAAGAGATGAATTTTATGTGGAGTTATGAAGTGTAAGAGGTACTTGATAAGTATAAAAAATTTCATTTTTCATGGAATTACTTATGAAATTGAGATTTAAAATCATTTCTATGCAAGCGTAGTATTATTCACATTCCTGTGGTTTTTAGAACAAAGAATAGGGATCGTGTAACTGCAACTGTGATCCATGTGTATGCAGTGATATATCAGGTTAGTACAGAACATTAAAAATGAATTTACTTTGCCTCGAGCAATTCCCTTACATGAACTTCTTTTTTTCAAGGACCTGCGGATAACTCGGTGCATCTGGCTGTGTAGAATCCTGAATGGTGTGAGATCCTCTGCTGCAGATTGGTTTGGTGAGCCTCATGGACCAGCATAAATTATCTCTTATAATATATTTCTTCGCATTTGATGAGTTTTATTTTAAAGTTTCAATTTTACATTTTTAAAATGTAAAATAATTTTTTCTACATAAGATTGTTCCATTGATGTGTTGCAGTATCGTCAGGTGGAGATAGATTTTCAGCAACACTGAGGTTTGGCTGAGCAATCGCTCTTTGAACTTCTTGATTGGATCAGTAAGTTAATGCGCAATGAATATAATTTATTTAATGTATATAATGTAAGGTTTTACCTATATAGTTCTAGGATATTTTTAAAGAATCACTTTAACTTTCAGGAGTCTAGTTGCTTGTGAATGCTGATGTGATTGGAGATCAAGCTTGAAGTCCTTGAGGATCATCCCTGGGATGAAATAGATGAATTTTATGTGGAGTTAAGAAGTGTAAGAGGTACTTGATAAGTATAAAAAATTTCTTTAATCATGGATATACTTGTGTAATTGAAATTTAAAATCATTTCTATGCAAGGTTAGTATTATTCACATTCCTGTGGTTTTTAGAACAAAGAATAAGAATCGTGTAACTGCAACTGTGATCCACGTGTATGCAGCGCTTTATCAGGTTAGTACAGCACATTAAAAATGAGTTAACTTTGCCTCGAGCAATTCCCTTACATGACCTTCTTTTTTTCTAGGACCTGCGGATAACTCGGTGCATCTGGCTGTGTAGAATCCTGAATGGTGTGAGATCCTCCGCTGCAGATTGGTTTGGTGAGCCTCATTGACCAGCGTAAATTATCTCTTATAATATATTTCTTAGCATTTGATGAGTTTTATTTTAAAGCTTCAATTTTACATTTTTTAAATGTAAAATAATTTTTTTTACAGAAGATTGTTCCATTGTCGTGTTGCAGTATCGTCAGACGGAGATGGATTTTCGGCAACACTGAGGTTTGGCTGAGCAATTGCTCTTTGAACTTCTTGATGTGGATCAGTAAGTTAAAGGAAATGAATATAATTTGTTGAATGTATATAATGTAATGGTTTACCTATATAGTTCTTGGATATTTTTAAATAATCATATTAACCTTCAGGAGTCTAGTTGCTGGTGAATGCTGATGTGATTGGAGATCAAGCTTGAAGTCCTTGAGGATCCTCCCTGGGATGAAAGAGATGAATTTTATGTGGAGTTGCGAAGTGTAAGAGGTACTTGATAAGTATAAATAATTTCTTTTATCATGGATATACTTGTGAAATTGAGATTTAAAATCTTTTCTATGCAAGCGTAGTATTATTTACATTCCTGTGGTTTTTAGAACAAAGAATAGGGATCGTGTAACCTCGACTGTGATCCACGTGTATGCAGTGCTTTATCAGGTTAGTACAGCACATTAAAAATGAGTTTACTTTGCCTCGAGCAATTCCCTTACATGACCTTCTTTTTTTCTAGGACCTGCAGATAACTCGGTGCTTCTGGCTGTGTAGAATCCTGAATGGTGTGAGATCCTCTGCTGAAGATTGGTTTGGTGAGCCTCATGGACCAGCGTAAATTATCTTTCATAATAAATTTCTTAGCGGTTGATGAGTTTTATTTTAAAGTTTCAATTTTACATTTTTTTACGTAAAATAATTTTTTTACAGAAGATTGTTCCATTGACGTGTTCAGTATCGTCAGACGGAGATGGATTTTTGGCAACACTGAGGTTTGGCTGAGCAATTGCTCTTTGAACTTCTTGATGTGGATCAGTAAGTTAAAGGGCAATAAATATAATTTTTTGAATGTATATAATGTAATGGTTTACCTATATAGTTCTTGGATATTTTTAAATAATCATATTAACCTTCAGGAGTCTAGTTGCTGGTGGATGATGATGTGATTTTAGATCACGCTTGAAGTCCTTGAGGATCCTCACTGGAATGAAAGAGATGAATTTTATGTGGAGTAACGAAGTGTAAGAGGTACTTGATAAGTATAAAAAATTTATTTTTCATGGATTTACTTGTGAAATTGAGATTTAAAATCATTTCTTTGCAATCGTAGTATTAATCACATTCCTGTGGTTTTTAGAACAAAGAATAGGGATCGTGTAACTGCAGCTGTGATCCATGTTTATGCAGTGTTATATCAGGTTAGTACAGCACATTAAAAATGAGTTAACTTTGCCTAAAGCGATTCCCTTACATGACCTTCTTTTTTTCTAGGACCTGCGGATAACTCGGTGTATCTGGCTGTGTAGAATCCTGAATGACGTGAGATCCTCCGCTGCAGATTGGTTTGGTGAGCCTTATTGACCAGCGTAAATTATCTCTTATAATATATTTCTTAGCATTTGATGAGTTTTATTTTAAAATTTCAATTTTACATGTTTTTATTGTAAAATAATATTTTGTACAGAAGATTGTTCTATTGTCGTGTTGCAGTATCGTCAGACGGAGATGGATTTTCGGCAACACTGAGGTTTGGCTGAGCAATTGCTCTTTGAACTTCTTGATGTGGATCAGTAAGTTAAAGGAAATGAATATAATTTGTTGAATGTATATAATGTAATGGTTTACCTATATAGTTCAAGGATATTTTTAAATAATCATATTAACCTTCAGGAGTCCAGTTGCTGGTGAATGCTGATGTGATTTGAGATCACTCTTGAAGTCCTTGAGGATCCTCCCTGGAATGAAAGAGATGAATTTTATGTGGAGTTACGAAGTGTAAGAGGTACTTGATAAGTATAAAAAATTTATTTTTCAGGTATGTACTTGTGAAATTGAGATTTAAAATCATTTCAATGCAAGCGTGGTATTATTCACATTCCTATGGTTTTTGTAACAAAGAATAGGGATCGTGTAACTGCAGCTGTGATCCATGTTTATGCAGTGCAATATCAGGTTAGTACAGCACATTAAAAATGAGTTAACTTTGCCTAAAGCGATTCCCTTACATGACCTTCTTTTTTTCTAGGACCTGCGGATAAGTCGGTGCATCTGGCTGTGTAGAATCCTGAATGGTGTGAGATCCTCTGCTGCAGATTGGTTTGGTGAGCCTCATGGACCAGCATAAATTATCTCTTATAATATATTTCTTCGCATTTGATGAGTTTTATTTTAAAGTTTCAATTTTACATTTTTAAAATGTAAAATAATTTTTTCTACAGAAGATTGTTCCATTGATGTGTTGCAGTATCGTCAGGTGGAGATAGATTTTCAGCAACACTGAGGTTTGGCTGAGCAATCGCTCTTTGAACTTCTTGATTGGATCAGTAAGTTAATGCACAATGAATATAATTTATTTAATGTATATAATGTAAGGTTTTACCTATATAGTTCTAGGATATTTTTAAAGAATCACTTTAACTTTCAGGAGTCTAGTTGCTTGTGAATGCTGATGTGATTGGAGATCAAGCTTGAAGTCCTTGAGGATCATCCCTGGGATGAAAGAGATGAATTTTATGTGGAGTTAAGAAGTGTAAGAGGTACTTGATAAGTATAAAAAATTTCTTTAATCATGGATATACTTGTGTAATTGAAATTTAAAATCATTTCTATGCAAGGTTAGTATTATTCACATTCCTGTGGTTTTTAGAACAAAGAATAAGAATCGTGTAACTGCAACTGTGATCCACGTGTATGCAGCGCTTTATCAGGTTAGTACAGCACATTAAAAATGAGTTAACTTTGCCTCGAGCAATTCCCTTACATGACCTTCTTTTTTTCTAGGACCTGCGGATAACTCGGTGCATCTGGCTGTGTAGAATCCTGAATGGTGTGAGATCCTCCGCTGCAGATTGGTTTGGTGAGCCTCATTGACCAGCGTAAATTATCTCTTATAATATATTTCTTAGCATTTGATGAGTTTTATTTTAAAGCTTCAATTTTACATTTTTTAAATGTAAAATAATTTTTTTTACAGAAGATTGTTCCATTGTCGTGTTGCAGTATCGTCAGACGGAGATGGATTTTCGGCAACACTGAGGTTTGGCTGAGCAATTGCTCTTTGAACTTCTTGATGTGGATCAGTAAGTTAAAGGAAATGAATATAATTTGTTGAATGTATATAATGTAATGGTTTACCTATATAGTTCTTGGATATTTTTAAATAATCATATTAACCTTCAGGAGTCTAGTTGCTGGTGAATGCTGATGTGATTGGAGATCAAGCTTGAAGTCCTTGAGGATCCTCCCTGGGATGAAAGAGATGAATTTTATGTGGAGTTGCGAAGTGTAAGAGGTACTTGATAAGTATAAATAATTTCTTTTATCATGGATATACTTGTGAAATTGAGATTTAAAATCTTTTCTATGCAAGCGTAGTATTATTTACATTCCTGTGGTTTTTAGAACAAAGAATAGGGATCGTGTAACCTCGACTGTGATCCACGTGTATGCAGTGCTTTATCAGGTTAGTACAGCACATTAAAAATGAGTTTACTTTGCCTCGAGCAATTCCCTTACATGACCTTCTTTTTTTCTAGGACCTGCAGATAACTCGGTGCTTCTGGCTGTGTAGAATCCTGAATGGTGTGAGATCCTCTGCTGAAGATTGGTTTGGTGAGCCTCATGGACCAGCGTAAATTATCTTTCATAATAAATTTCTTAGCGGTTGATGAGTTTTATTTTAAAGTTTCAATTTTACATTTTTTTACGTAAAATAATTTTTTTACAGAAGATTGTTCCATTGACGTGTTCAGTATCGTCAGACGGAGATGGATTTTTGGCAACACTGAGGTTTGGCTGAGCAATTGCTCTTTGAACTTCTTGATGTGGATCAGTAGGTTAAAGGGCAATAAATATAATTTTTTGAATGTATATAATGTAATGGTTTACCTATATAGTTCAAGGATATTTTTAAATAATCATATTAACCTTCAGGAGTCTAGTTGCTGGTGGATGATGATGTGATTTTAGATCACGCTTGAAGTCCTTGAGGATCCTCACTGGAATGAAAGAGATGAATTTTATGTGGAGTAACGAAGTGTAAGAGGTACTTGATAAGTATAAAAAATTTATTTTTCATGGATTTACTTGTGAAATTGAGATTTAAAATCATTTCTTTGCAATCGTAGTATTAATCACATTCCTGTGGTTTTTAGAACAAAGAATAGGGATCGTGTAACTGCAGCTGTGATCCATGTTTATGCAGTGTTATATCAGGTTAGTACAGCACATTAAAAATGAGTTAACTTTGCCTAAAGCGATTCCCTTACATGACCTTCTTTTTTTCTAGGACCTGCGGATAACTCGGTGTATCTGGCTGTGTAGAATCCTGAATGACGTGAGATCCTCCGCTGCAGATTGGTTTGGTGAGCCTTATTGACCAGCGTAAATTATCTCTTATAATATATTTCTTAGCATTTGATGAGTTTTATTTTAAAATTTCAATTTTACATGTTTTTATTGTAAAATAATATTTTGTACAGAAGATTGTTCTATTGTCGTGTTGCAGTATCGTCAGACGGAGATGGATTTTCGGCAACACTGAGGTTTGGCTGAGCAATTGCTCTTTGAACTTCTTGATGTGGATCAGTAAGTTAAAGGAAATGAATATAATTTGTTGAATGTATATAATGTAATGGTTTACCTATATAGTTCAAGGATATTTTTAAATAATCATATTAACCTTCAGGAGTCCAGTTGCTGGTGAATGCTGATGTGATTTGAGATCACTCTTGAAGTCCTTGAGGATCCTCCCTGGAATGAAAGAGATGAATTTTATGTGGAGTTACGAAGTGTAAGAGGTACTTGATAAGTATAAAAAATTTATTTTTCAGGTATGTACTTGTGAAATTGAGATTTAAAATCATTTCAATGCAAGCGTGGTATTATTCACATTCCTATGGTTTTTGTAACAAAGAATAGGGATCGTGTAACTGCAGCTGTGATCCATGTTTATGCAGTGCAATATCAGGTTAGTACAGCACATTAAAAATGAGTTAACTTTGCCTAAAGCGATTCCCTTACATGACCTTCTTTTTTTCTAGGACCTGCGGATAAGTCGGTGCATCTGGCTGTGTAGAATCCTGAATGACGTGAGATCCTCCGCTGCAGATTGGTTTGGTGAGCCTTATTGACCAGCGTAAATTATCTCTTATAATATATTTCTTAGCATTTGATGAGTTTTATTTTAAAATTTCAATTTTACATGTTTTTATTGTAAAATAATATTTTGTACAGAAGATTGTTCTATTGTCTTGTTGCAGTATCGTCAGACGGAGATGGATTTTCGGCAACACTGAGGTTTGGCTGAGCAATTGCTCTTTGAACTTCTTGATGTGGATCAGTAAGTTAAAGGAAATGAATATAATTTGTTGAATGTATATAATGTAATGGTTTACCTATATAGTTCAAGGATATTTTTAAATAATCATATTAACCTTCAGGAGTCCAGTTGCTGGTGAATGCTGATGTGATTTGAGATCACTCTTGAAGTCCTTGAGGATCCTCCCTGGAATGAAAGAGATGAATTTTATGTGGAGTTACGAAGTGTAAGAGGTACTTGATAAGTATAAAAAATTTATTTTTCAGGTATGTACTTGTGAAATTGAGATTTAAAATCATTTCAATGCAAGCGTGGTATTATTCACATTCCTATGGTTTTTGGAACAAAGAATAGGGATCGTGTAACTGCAACTGTGATCCAAGTGTATGCAGTGCAATATCAGGTTAGTACAGCACATTAAAAATGAGTTTACTTTGTCTCGAGCAATTCCCTTATATGAACTTCTTTTTTTCTAGGACTTGCGGAATACTCGTTGCATCTGGCTGTGTAGAATCCTGAACGGTGTGAGATCCTCTGCTGCAGATTGGTTTGGTGAGCCTCATGGAACAGAGTAAATTATTTCTTATAATATATTTCTTAGTATTTGATGAGTTTTATTTTAAAGTTTCAATTTTACATTTTTTTATTGTAAAATAATTTTTTTACAGAAGATTGTTCCATTGATGTGTTGCAATATCGTCAGACAGAGATGGATTTTCGGCAACACTGAGTTTTGGCTGAGCATTTGCTCTTTGAACTTCTTGATGTGGTTCAGTAAGTTAAAGGGCAATGAATATAATTTGTTGAATGTATATAATGTAAGGTTTTACCTATATAGTTCTAAGATATTTTTAAAGAATCATTTTAACCTTCAGGAGTCTAGTTGCTTGTGAATGCTGATGTTATTTGAGGTCATGCTTGAAGTCCTTGAGGATCCTCCCTGGAATGAAAGAGATGAATTTTATGTGGAGTAACGAAGTGTAAGAGGTACTTGATAAGTATAAAAAATTTATTTTTCATGGATTTACTTGTGAAAATGAGATTTAAAATCATTTCTTTGCAATCGTAGTATTAATCACATTCCTGTGGTTTTTAGAACAAAGAATAGGGATCGTGTAACTGCAACTGTGATCCACGTGTATGCAGTGCTATATCAGGTTAGTACAGCACATTAAAAATGAGTTTACTTTGTCTCGAGCGATTCCCTTACATGACCTTCTTTTTTTCTAGGACCTGCGGATAACTCGGTGCTTCTGGCTGTGTAGAATCCTGAATGGTGTGAGATCCTCTGCTGAAGATTGGTTTGGTGAGCTTCATTGACCAGCGTAAATTATCTCTTATAATATATTTCTTAGCATTTGATGAGTTTATTTTAAAGTTTCAATTTTACATTTTTTTAACGTAAAATAATTTTTTTACAGAAGATTGTTCCATTGTCGTGTTGCAGTATCGTCAGACGGAGATGGATTTTCGGCAACACTGAGGTTTGGCTGAGTAATTGCTCTTTGAACTTCTTGATGTGGATCAGTGAGTTAAAGGAAATGAATATAATTTGTTAAATGTATATAATGTAATGGTTTACCTATATAGTTCAAGGATATTTTTAAATAATCATATTAACCTTCAGGAGTCTAGTTGCTGGTGGATGATGATGTGATTTTAGATCACGCTTGAAGTCCTTGAGGATCCTCCCTGGAATGAAAGAGATGAATTTTATGTGGAGTAACGAAGTGTAAGAGGTACTTGATAAGTATAAAAAATTTATTTTTCATGGATTTACTTGTGAAAATGAGATTTAAAATCATTTCTTTGCAATCGTAGTATTAATCACATTCCTGTGGTTTTTAGAACAAAGAATAGGGATCGTGTAACTGCAGCTGTGATCCATGTTTATGCAGTGTTATATCAGGTTAGTACAGCACATTAAAAATGAGTTAACTTTGCCTAAAGCGATTCCCTTACATGACCTTCTTTTTTTCTAGGACCTGCGGATAACTCGGTGCATCTGGCTGTGTAGAATCCTGAATGACGTGAGATCCTCCGCTGCAGATTGGTTTGGTGAGCCTTATTGACCAGCGTAAATTATCTCTTATAATATATTTCTTAGCATTTGATGAGTTTTATTTTAAAATTTCAATTTTACATGTTTTTATTGTAAAATAATATTTTGTACAGAAGATTGTTCTATTGTCGTGTTGCAGTATCGTCAGACGGAGATGGATTTTCGGCAACACTGAGGTTTGGCTGAGCAATTGCTCTTTGAACTTCTTGATGTGGATCAGTAAGTTAAAGGGCAATAAATATAATTTTTTGAATGTATATAATGTAAGGTTTTACCTATATAGTTCTAGGATATTTTTAAATAATCATATTAACCTTCAGGAGTCCAGTTGCTGGTGAATGCTGATGTGATTTGAGATCACTCTTGAAGTCCTTGAGGATCCTCCCTGGAATGAAAGAGATGAATTTTATGTGGAGTTACGAAGTGTAAGAGGTACTTGATAAGTATAAAAAATTTATTTTTCAGGTATGTACTTGTGAAATTGAGATTTAAAATCATTTCAATGCAAGCGTGGTATTATTCACATTCCTATGGTTTTTGGAACAAAGAATAGGGATCGTGTAACTGCAACTGTGATCCAAGTGTATGCAGTGCAATATCAGGTTAGTACAGCACATTAAAAATGAGTTTACTTTGTCTCGAGCAATTCCCTTACATGAACTTCTTTTTTTCTAGGACATGCGGAATACTCGTTGCATCTGGCTGTGTAGAATCCTGAATGGTGTGAGATCCTCTGCTGCAGATTGGTTTGGTGAGCCTCATGGAACAGCGTAAATTATTTCTTATAATATATTTCTTAGTATTTGATGAGTTTTATTTTAAAGTTTCAATTTTACATTTTTTTATTGTAAAATAATTTTTTTACAGAAGATTGTTCCATTGATGTGTTGCAATATCGTCAGACAGAGATGGATTTTCGGCAACACTGAGTTTTGGCTGAGCATTTGCTCTTTGAACTTCTTGATGTGGTTCAGTAAGTTAAAGGGCAATGAATATAATTTGTTGAATGTATATAATGTAAGGTTTTACCTATATAGTTCTAAGATATTTTTAAAGAATCATTTTAACCTTCAGGAGTCTAGTTGCTTGTGAATGCTGATGTTATTTAAGGTCATGCTTGAAGTCCTTGAGGATCCTCCCTGGAATGAAAGAGATGAATTTTATGTGGAGTAACGAAGTGTAAGAGGTACTTGATAAGTATAAAAAATTTATTTTTCATGGATTTACTTGTGAAAATGAGATTTAAAATCATTTCTTTGCAATCGTAGTATTAATCACATTCCTGTGGTTTTTAGAACAAAGAATAGGGATCGTGTAACTGCAACTGTGATCCACGTGTATGCAGTGCTATATCAGGTTAGTACAGCACATTAAAAATGAGTTTACTTTGTCTCGAGCGATTCCCTTACATGACCTTCTTTTTTTCTAGGACCTGCGGATAACTCGGTGCTTCTGGCTGTGTAGAATCCTGAATGGTGTGAGATCCTCTGCTGAAGATTGGTTTGGTGAGCTTCATTGACCAGCGTAAATTATCTCTTATAATATATTTCTTAGCATTTGATGAGTTTATTTTAAAGTTTCAATTTTACATTTTTTTAACGTAAAATAATTTTTTTACAGAAGATTGTTCCATTGTCGTGTTGCAGTATCGTCAGACGGAGATGGATTTTCGGCAACACTGAGGTTTGGCTGAGTAATTGCTCTTTGAACTTCTTGATGTGGATCAGTGAGTTAAAGGAAATGAATATAATTTGTTGAATGTATATAATGTAATGGTTTACCTATATAGTTCAAGGATATTTTTAAATAATCATATTAACCTTCAGGAGTCTAGTTGCTGGTGGATGATGATGTGATTTTAGATCACGCTTGAAGTCCTTGAGGATCCTCCCTGGAATGTAAGAGATGAATTTTATGTGGAGTAACGAAGTGTAAGAGGTACTTGATAAGTATAAAAAATTTATTTTTCATGGATTTACTTGTGAAAATGAGATTTAAAATCATTTCTTTGCAATCGTAGTATTAATCACATTCCTGTGGTTTTTAGAACAAAGAATAGGGATCGTGTAACTGCAGCTGTGATCCATGTTTATGCAGTGTTATATCAGGTTAGTACAGCACATTAAAAATGAGTTAACTTTGCCTAAAGCGATTCCCTTACATGACCTTCTTTTTTTCTAGGACCTGCGGATAACTCGGTGCATCTGGCTGTGTAGAATCCTGAATGACGTGAGATCCTCCGCTGCAGATTGGTTTGGTGAGCCTTATTGACCAGAGTAAATTATCTCTTATAATATATTTCTTAGCATTTGATGAGTTTTATTTTAAAATTTCAATTTTACATGTTTTTATTGTAAAATAATATTTTGTACAGAAGATTGTTCTATTGTCGTGTTGCAGTATCGTCAGACGGAGATGGATTTTCGGCAACACTGAGGTTTGGCTGAGCAATTGCTCTTTGAACTTCTTGATGTGGATCAGTAAGTTAAAGGAAATGAATATAATTTGTTGAATGTATATAATGTAATGGTTTACCTATATAGTTCAAGGATATTTTTAAATAATCATATTAACCTTCAGGAGTCCAGTTGCTGGTGAATGCTGATGTGATTTGAGATCACTCTTGAAGTCCTTGAGGATCCTCCCTGGAATGAAAGAGATGAATTTTATGTGGAGTTACGAAGTGTAAGAGGTACTTGATAAGTATAAAAAATTTATTTTTCAGGTATGTACTTGTGAAATTGAGATTTAAAATCATTTCAATGCAAGCGTGGTATTATTCACATTCCTATGGTTTTTGGAACAAAGAATAGGGATCGTGTAACTGCAACTGTGATCCAAGTGTATGCAGTGCAATATCAGGTTAGTACAGCACATTAAAAATGAGTTTACTTTGTCTCGAGCAATTCCCTTACATGAACTTCTTTTTTTCTAGGACATGCGGAATACTCGTTGCATCTGGCTGTGTAGAATCCTGAATGGTGTGAGATCCTCTGCTGCAGATTGGTTTGGTGAGCCTCATGGAACAGCGTAAATTATTTCTTATAATATATTTCTTAGCATTTGATGAGTTTTATTTTAAAGTTTCAATTTTACATTTTCTTATTGTAATATAATTTTTTCTACAGAAGATTGTTCCATTGACGTGTTGCAGTATCGTCAGACGGAGATGGATTTTCGGCAACACTGAGGTTTGGCTGAGCAATTGCTCTTTGAACTTCTTGATGTGGATCAGTAAGTTAAAGGGCAATGAATTTAATTTGTTGAATGTATATAATGTAAGGTTTTACCTATATAGTTCTTGGATATTTTTAAAGAATCATGTTAACCTTCAGGAGTCTAGTTGCTTGTGAATGCTGATGTGATTGGAGATCAAGCTTGAAGTCCTTGAGGATCCTCCCTGGGATGAAAGAGATGAATTTTATGTGGAGTTACGAAGTATAAGAGGTACTTGATAAGTATAAAAAATTTCTTTAATCATGGATATACTTGTGTAATTGAAATTTAAAATCATTTCTATGCAAGGTTAGTATTATTCACATTCCTGTGGTTTTTAGATCAAAGAATAGGGATCGTGTAACTGCAACTGTGATCCACGTGTATGCAGTGCTTTATCAGGTTAGTACAGCACATTAAAAATGAGTTTACTTTGCCTCGAGCAATTCCCTTACATGACCTTCTTTTTTTCTAGGACCTGCGGATAACTCGGTGCATCTGGCTGTGTAGAATCCTGAATGGTGTGAGATCCTCTGCTGCAGATTGGTTTGGTGAGCCTCATGGACCAGCGTAAATTATCTCTTATAATATATTTCTTAGCATTTGATGAGTTTTATTTTTAAGTTTCAATTTTACATTTTTTTAACGTAAAATAATTTTTGTACAGAAGATTGTTCTATTGTCGTGTTGCAGTATCGTCAGACGGAGATGGATTTTCGGCAACACTGAGGTTTGGCTGAGCAATTGCTCTTTGAACTTCTTGATGTGGATCAGTAAGTTAAAGGAAATGAATATAATTTGTTGAATGTATATAATGTAATGGTTTACCTATATAGTTCAAGGATATTTTTAAATAATCATATTAACCTTCAGGAGTCCAGTTGCTGGTGAATGCTGATGTGATTTGAGATCACGCTTGAAGTCCTTGAGGATCCTCCCTGGAATGAAAGAGATGAATTTTATGTGGAGTTAAGAAGTGTAAGAGGTACTTGATAAGTATAAAAAATTTCATTTTTCATGGAATTACTTATGAAATTGAGATTTAAAATCATTTCTATGCAAGCGTAGTATTATTCACATTCCTGTGGTTTTTAGAACAAAGAATAGGGATCGTGTAACTGCAACTGTGATCCATGTGTATGCAGTGATATATCAGGTTAGTACAGAACATTAAAAATGAGTTTACTTTGCCTCGAGCAATTCCCTTACATGAACTTCTTTTTTTCAAGGACCTGCGGATAACTCGGTGCATCTGGCTCTGTAGAATCCTGAATGGTGTGAGATCCTCTGCTGCAGATTGGTTTGGTGAGCCTCATGGACCAGCATAAATTATCTCTTATAATATATTTCTTCGCATTTGATGAGTTTTATTTTAAAGTTTCAATTTTACATTTTTAAAATGTAAAATAATTTTTTCTACAGAAGATTGTTCCATTGATGTGTTGCAGTATCGTCAGGTGGAGATAGATTTTCAGCAACACTGAGGTTTGGCTGAGCAATCGCTCTTTGAACTTCTTGATTGGATCAGTAAGTTAATGCGCAATGAATATAATTTATTTAATGTATATAATGTAAGGTTTTACCTATATAGTTCTAGGATATTTTTAAAGAATCACTTTAACTTTCAGGAGTCTAGTTGCTTGTGAATGCTGATGTGATTGGAGATCAAGCTTGAAGTCCTTGAGGATCATCCCTGGGATGAAAGAGATGAATTTTATGTGGAGTTAAGAAGTGTAAGAGGTACTTGATAAGTATAAAAAATTTCTTTAATCATGGATATACTTGTGTAATTGAAATTTAAAATCATTTCTATGCAAGGTTAGTATTGTTCACATTCCTGTGGTTTTTAGAACAAAGAATAAGAATCGTGTAACTGCAACTGTGATCCACGTGTATGCAGCGCTTTATCAGGTTAGTACAGCACATTAAAAATGAGTTAACTTTGCCTCGAGCAATTCCCTTACATGACCTTCTTTTTTTCTAGGACCTGCGGATAACTCGGTGCATCTGGCTGTGTAGAATCCTGAATGGTGTGAGATCCTCTGCTGCAGATTGGTTTGGTGAGCCTCATGGACCAGCGTAAATTATCTCTTATAATATATTTCTTAGCATTTGATGAGTTTTATTTTTAAGTTTCAATTTTACATTTTTTTAACGTAAAATAATTTTTTTACAGAAGATTGTTCCATTGTCGTGTTGCAGTATCGTCAGACGGAGATGGATTTTCGGCAACACTGAGGTTTGGCTGAGTAATTGCTCTTTGAACTTCTTGATGTGGATCAGTAAGTTAAAGGAAATGAATATAATTTGTTGAATGTATATAATGTAATGGTTTACCTATATAGTTCTTGGATATTTTTAAATAATCATATTAACCTTCAGGAGTCTAGTTGCTGGTGAATGCTGATGTGATTGGAGATCAAGCTTGAAGTCCTTGAGGATCCTCCCTGGGATGAAAGAGATGAATTTTATGTGGAGTTGCGAAGTGTAAGAGGTACTTGATAAGTATAAATAATTTCTTTTATCATGGATATACTTGTGAAATTGAGATTTAAAATCTTTTCTATGCAAGCGTAGTATTATTTACATTCCTGTGGTTTTTAGAACAAAGAATAGGGATCGTGTAACCTCGACTGTGATCCACGTGTATGCAGTGCTTTATCAGGTTAGTACAGCACATTAAAAATGAGTTTACTTTGCCTCGAGCAATTCCCTTACATGACCTTCTTTTTTTCTAGGACCTGCAGATAACTCGGTGCTTCTGGCTGTGTAGAATCCTGAATGGTGTGAGATCCTCTGCTGAAGATTGGTTTGGTGAGCCTCATGGACCAGCGTAAATTATCTTTCGTAATAAATTTCTTAGCGGTTGATGAGTTTTATTTTAAAGTTTCAATTTTACATTTTTTTACGTAAAATAATTTTTTTACAGAAGATTGTTCCATTGACGTGTTCAGTATCGTCAGACGGAGATGGATTTTTGGCAACACTGAGGTTTGGCTGAGCAATTGCTCTTTGAACTTCTTGATGTGGATCAGTAAGTTAAAGGGCAATAAATATAATTTGTTGAATGTATATAATGTAATGGTTTACCTATATAGTTCAAGGATATTTTTAAATAATCATATTAACCTTCAGGAGTCTAGTTGCTGGTGGATGATGATGTGATTTTAGATCACGCTTGAAGTCCTTGAGGATCCTCACTGGAATGAAAGAGATGAATTTTATGTGGAGTAACGAAGTGTAAGAGGTACTTGATAAGTATAAAAAATTTATTTTTCATGGATTTACTTGTGAAATTGAGATTTAAAATCATTTCTTTGCAATCGTAGTATTAATCACATTCCTGTGGTTTTTAGAACAAAGAATAGGGATCGTGTAACTGCAGCTGTGATCCATGTTTATGCAGTGTTATATCAGGTTAGTACAGCACATTAAAAATGAGTTAACTTTGCCTAAAGCGATTCCCTTACATGACCTTCTTTTTTTCTAGGACCTGCGGATAACTCGGTGTATCTGGCTGTGTAGAATCCTGAATGACGTGAGATCCTCCGCTGCAGATTGGTTTGGTGAGCCTTATTGACCAGCGTAAATTATCTCTTATAATATATTTCTTAGCATTTGATGAGTTTTATTTTAAAATTTCAATTTTACATGTTTTTATTGTAAAATAATATTTTGTACAGAAGATTGTTCTATTGTCGTGTTGCAGTATCGTCAGACGGAGATGGATTTTCGGCAACACTGAGGTTTGGCTGAGCAATTGCTCTTTGAACTTCTTGATGTGGATCAGTAAGTTAAAGGAAATGAATATAATTTGTTGAATGTATATAATGTAATGGTTTACCTATATAGTTCAAGGATATTTTTAAATAATCATATTAACCTTCAGGAGTCCAGTTGCTGGTGAATGCTGATGTGATTTGAGATCACTCTTGAAGTCCTTGAGGATCCTCCCTGGAATGAAAGAGATGAATTTTATGTGGAGTTACGAAGTGTAAGAGGTACTTGATAAGTATAAAAAATTTATTTTTCAGGTATGTACTTGTGAAATTGAGATTTAAAATCATTTCAATGCAAGCGTGGTATTATTCACATTCCTATGGTTTTTGTAACAAAGAATAGGGATCGTGTAACTGCAGCTGTGATCCATGTTTATGCAGTGCAATATCAGGTTAGTACAGCACATTAAAAATGAGTTAACTTTGCCTAAAGCGATTCCCTTACATGACCTTCTTTTTTTCTAGGACCTGCGGATAAGTCGGTGCATCTGGCTGTGTAGAATCCTGAATGACGTGAGATCCTCCGCTGCAGATTGGTTTGGTGAGCCTTATTGACCAGCGTAAATTATCTCTTATAATATATTTCTTAGCATTTGATGAGTTTTATTTTAAAATTTCAATTTTACATGTTTTTATTGTAAAATAATATTTTGTACAGAAGATTGTTCTATTGTCGTGTTGCAGTATCGTCAGACGGAGATGGATTTTCGGCAACACTGAGGTTTGGCTGAGCAATTGCTCTTTGAACTTCTTGATGTGGATCAGTAAGTTAAAGGAAATGAATATAATTTGTTGAATGTATATAATGTAATGGTTTACCTATATAGTTCAAGGATATTTTTAAATAATCATATTAACCTTCAGGAGTCCAGTTGCTGGTGAATGCTGATGTGATTTGAGATCACTCTTGAAGTCCTTGAGGATCCTCCCTGGAATGAAAGAGATGAATTTTATGTGGAGTTACGAAGTGTAAGAGGTACTTGATAAGTATAAAAAATTTATTTTTCAGGTATGTACTTGTGAAATTGAGATTTAAAATCATTTCAATGCAAGCGTGGTATTATTCACATTCCTATGGTTTTTGGAACAAAGAATAGGGATCGTGTAACTGCAACTGTGATCCAAGTGTATGCAGTGCAATATCAGGTTAGTACAGCACATTAAAAATGAGTTTACTTTGTCTCGAGCAATTCCCTTATATGAACTTCTCTTTTTCTAGGACTTGCGGAATACTCGTTGCATCTGGCTGTGTAGAATCCTGAACGGTGTGAGATCCTCTGCTGCAGATTGGTTTGGTGAGCCTCATGGAACAGAGTAAATTATTTCTTATAATATATTTCTTAGTATTTGATGAGTTTTATTTTAAAGTTTCAATTTTACATTTTTTTATTGTAAAATAATTTTTTTACAGAAGATTGTTCCATTGATGTGTTGCAATATCGTCAGACAGAGATGGATTTTCGGCAACACTGAGTTTTGGCTGAGCATTTGCTCTTTGAACTTCTTGATGTGGTTCAGTAAGTTAAAGGGCAATGAATATAATTTGTTGAATGTATATAATGTAAGGTTTTACCTATATAGTTCTAAGATATTTTTAAAGAATCATTTTAACCTTCAGGAGTCTAGTTGCTTGTGAATGCTGATGTTATTTGAGGTCACGCTTGAAGTCCTTGAGGATCCTCCCTGGAATGAAAGAGATGAATTTTATGTGGAGTAAAGAAGTGTAAGAGGTACTTGATAAGTATAAAAAATTTATTTTTCATGGATTTACTTGTGAAAATGAGATTTAAAATCATTTCTTTGCAATCGTAGTATTAATCACATTCCTGTGGTTTTTAGAACAAAGAATAGGGATCGTGTAACTGCAACTGTGATCCACGTGTATGCAGTGCTATATCAGGTTAGTACAGCACATTAAAAATGAGTTTACTTTGTCTCGAGCGATTCCCTTACATGACCTTCTTTTTTTCTAGGACCTGCGGATAACTCGGTGCTTCTGGCTGTGTAGAATCCTGAATGGTGTGAGATCCTCTGCTGAAGATTGGTTTGGTGAGCTTCATTGACCAGCGTAAATTATCTCTTATAATATATTTCTTAGCATTTGATGAGTTTATTTTAAAGTTTCAATTTTACATTTTTTTAACGTAAAATAATTTTTTTACAGAAGATTGTTCCATTGTCGTGTTGCAGTATCGTCAGACGGAGATGGATTTTCGGCAACACTGAGGTTTGGCTGAGTAATTGCTCTTTGAACTTCTTGATGTGGATCAGTGAGTTAAAGGAAATGAATATAATTTGTTGAATGTATATAATGTAATGGTTTACCTATATAGTTCAAGGATATTTTTAAATAATCATATTAACCTTCACGAGTCTAGTTGCTGGTGGATGATGATGTGATTTTAGATCACGCTTGAAGTCCTTGAGGATCCTCCCTGGAATGAAAGAGATGAATTTTATGTGGAGTAACGAAGTGTAAGAGGTACTTGATAAGTATAAAAAATTTATTTTTCATGGATTTACTTGTGAAAATGAGATTTAAAATCATTTCTTTGCAATCGTAGTATTAATCACATTCCTGTGGTTTTTAGAACAAAGAATAGGGATCGTGTAACTGCAGCTGTGATCCATGTTTATGCAGTGTTATATCAGGTTAGTACAGCACATTAAAAATGAGTTAACTTTGCCTAAAGCGATTCCCTTACATGACCTTCTTTTTTTCTAGGACCTGCGGATAACTCGGTGCATCTGGCTGTGTAGAATCCTGAATGACGTGAGATCCTCCGCTGCAGATTGGTTTGGTGAGCCTTATTGACCAGCGTAAATTATCTCTTATAATATATTTCTTAGCATTTGATGAGCTTTATTTTAAAATTTCAATTTTACATGTTTTTATTGTAAAATAATATTTTGTACAGAAGATTGTTCTATTGTCGTGTTGCAGTATCGTCAGACGGAGATGGATTTTCGGCAACACTGAGGTTTGGCTGAGCAATTGCTCTTTGAACTTCTTGATGTGGATCAGTAAGTTAAAGGAAATGAATATAATTTGTTGAATGTATATAATGTAATGGTTTACCTATATAGTTCAAGGATATTTTTAAATAATCATATTAACCTTCAGGAGTCCAGTTGCTGGTGAATGCTGATGTGATTTGAGATCACTCTTGAAGTCCTTGAGGATCCTCCCTGGAATGAAAGAGATGAATTTTATGTGGAGTTACGAAGTGTAAGAGGTACTTGATAAGTATAAAAAATTTATTTTTCAGGTATGTACTTGTGAAATTGAGATTTAAAATCATTTCAATGCAAGCGTGGTATTATTCACATTCCTATGGTTTTTGGAACAAAGAATAGGGATCGTGTAACTGCAACTGTGATCCAAGTGTATGCAGTGCAATATCAGGTTAGTACAGCACATTAAAAATGAGTTTACTTTGTCTCGAGCAATTCCCTTACATGAACTTCTTTTTTTCTAGGACATGCGGAATACTCGTTGCATCTGGCTGTGTAGAATCCTGAATGGTGTGAGATCCTCTGCTGCAGATTGGTTTGGTGAGCCTCATGGAACAGCGTAAATTATTTCTTATAATATATTTCTTAGCATTTGATGAGTTTTATTTTAAAGTTTCAATTTTACATTTTCTTATTGTAATATAATTTTTTCTACAGAAGATTGTTCCATTGACGTGTTGCAGTATCGTCAGACGGAGATGGATTTTCGGCAACACTGAGGTTTGGCTGAGCAATTGCTCTTTGAACTTCTTGATGTGGATCAGTAAGTTAAAGGGCAATGAATTTAATTTGTTGAATGTATATAATGTAAGGTTTTACCTATATAGTTCTTGGATATTTTTAAAGAATCATGTTAACCTTCAGGAGTCTAGTTGCTTGTGAATGCTGATGTGATTGGAGATCAAGCTTGAAGTCCTTGAGGATCCTCCCTGGGATGAAAGAGATGAATTTTATGTGGAGTTACGAAGTATAAGAGGTACTTGATAAGTATAAAAAATTTCTTTAATCATGGATATACTTGTGTAATTGAAATTTAAAATCATTTCTATGCAAGGTTAGTATTATTCACATTCCTGTGGTTTTTAGATCAAAGAATAGGGATCGTGTAACTGCAACTGTGATCCACGTGTATGCAGTGCTTTATCAGGTTAGTACAGCACATTAAAAATGAGTTTACTTTGCCTCGAGCAATTCCCTTACATGACCTTCTTTTTTTCTAGGACCTGCGGATAACTCGGTGCATCTGGCTGTGTAGAATCCTGAATGGTGTGAGATCCTCTGCTGCAGATTGGTTTGGTGAGCCTCATGGACCAGCGTAAATTATCTCTTATAATATATTTCTTAGCATTTGATGAGTTTTATTTTTAAGTTTCAATTTTACATTTTTTTAACGTAAAATAATTTTTTTACAGAAGATTGTTCCATTGTCGTGTTGCAGTATCGTCAGACGGAGATGGATTTTCGGCAACACTGAGGTTTGGCTGAGCAATTGCTCTTTGAACTTCTTGATGTGGATCAGTAAGTTAAAGGAAATGAATATAATTTGTTGAATGTATATAATGTAATGGTTTACCTATATAGTTCAAGGATATTTTTAAATAATCATATTAACCTTCAGGAGTCCAGTTGCTGGTGAATGCTGATGTGATTTGAGATCATTCTTGAAGTCCTTGAGGATCCTCCCTGGAATGAAAGAGATGAATTTTATGTGGAGTTACGAAGTGTAAGAGGTACTTGATAAGTATAAAAAATTTATTTTTCAGGTATGTACTTGTGAAATTGAGATTTAAAATCATTTCAATGCAAGCGTGGTATTATTCACATTCCTATGGTTTTTGGAACAAAGAATAGGGATCGTGTAACTGCAACTGTGATCCAAGTGTATGCAGTGCAATATCAGGTTAGTACAGCACATTAAAAATGAGTTTACTTTGTCTCGAGCAATTCCCTTACATGAACTTCTTTTTTTCAAGGACCTGCGGATAACTCGGTGCATCTGGCTCTGTAGAATCCTGAATGGTGTGAGATCCTCTGCTGCAGATTGGTTTGGTGAGCCTCATGGACCAGCATAAATTATCTCTTATAATATATTTCTTCGCATTTGATGAGTTTTATTTTAAAGTTTCAATTTTACATTTTTAAAATGTAAAATAATTTTTTCTACAGAAGATTGTTCCATTGATGTGTTGCAGTATCGTCAGGTGGAGATAGATTTTCAGCAACACTGAGGTTTGGCTGAGCAATCGCTCTTTGAACTTCTTGATTGGATCAGTAAGTTAATGCACAATGAATATAATTTATTTAATGTATATAATGTAAGGTTTTACCTATATAGTTCTAGGATATTTTTAAAGAATCACTTTAACTTTCAGGAGTCTAGTTGCTTGTGAATGCTGATGTGATTGGAGATCAAGCTTGAAGTCCTTGAGGATCATCCCTGGGATGAAAGAGATGAATTTTATGTGGAGTTAAGAAGTGTAAGAGGTACTTGATAAGTATAAAAAATTTCTTTAATCATGGATATACTTGTGTAATTGAAATTTAAAATCATTTCTATGCAAGGTTAGTATTATTCACATTCCTGTGGTTTTTAGAACAAAGAATAAGAATCGTGTAACTGCAACTGTGATCCACGTGTATGCAGCGCTTTATCAGGTTAGTACAGCACATTAAAAATGAGTTAACTTTGCCTCGAGCAATTCCCTTACATGACCTTCTTTTTTTCTAGGACCTGCGGATAACTCGGTGCATCTGGCTGTGTAGAATCCTGAATGGTGTGAGATCCTCCCCTGCAGATTGGTTTGGTGAGCCTCATTGACCAGCGTAAATTATCTCTTATAATATATTTCTTAGCATTTGATGAGTTTTATTTTAAAGCTTCAATTTTACATTTTTTAAATGTAAAATAATTTTTTTTACAGAAGATTGTTCCATTGTCGTGTTGCAGTATTGTCAGACGGAGATGGATTTTCGGCAACACTGAGGTTTGGCTGAGCAATTGCTCTTTGAACTTCTTGATGTGGATCAGTAAGTTAAAGGAAATGAATATAATTTGTTGAATGTATATAATGTAATGGTTTACCTATATAGTTCTTGGATATTTTTAAATAATCATATTAACCTTCAGGAGTCTAGTTGCTGGTGAATGCTGATGTGATTGGAGATCAAGCTTGAAGTCCTTGAGGATCCTCCCTGGGATGAAAGAGATGAATTTTATGTGGAGTTGCGAAGTGTAAGAGGTACTTGATAAGTATAAATAATTTCTTTTATCATGGATATACTTGTGAAATTGAGATTTAAAATCTTTTCTATGCAAGCGTAGTATTATTTACATTCCTGTGGTTTTTAGAACAAAGAATAGGGATCGTGTAACCTCGACTGTGATCCACGTGTATGCAGTGCTTTATCAGGTTAGTACAGCACATTAAAAATGAGTTTACTTTGCCTCGAGCAATTCCCTTACATGACCTTCTTTTTTTCTAGGACCTGCAGATAACTCGGTGCTTCTGGCTGTGTAGAATCCTGAATGGTGTGAGATCCTCTGCTGAAGATTGGTTTGGTGAGCCTCATGGACCAGCGTAAATTATCTTTCGTAATAAATTTCTTAGCGGTTGATGAGTTTTATTTTAAAGTTTCAATTTTACATTTTTTTACGTAAAATAATTTTTTTACAGAAGATTGTTCCATTGACGTGTTCAGTATCGTCAGACGGAGATGGATTTTTGGCAACACTGAGGTTTGGCTGAGCAATTGCTCTTTGAACTTCTTGATGTGGATCAGTAAGTTAAAGGGCAATAAATATAATTTGTTGAATGTATATAATGTAATGGTTTACCTATATAGTTCAAGGATATTTTTAAATAATCATATTAACCTTCAGGAGTCTAGTTGCTGGTGGATGATGATGTGATTTTAGATCACGCTTGAAGTCCTTGAGGATCCTCACTGGAATGAAAGAGATGAATTTTATGTGGAGTAACGAAGTGTAAGAGGTACTTGATAAGTATAAAAAATTTATTTTTCATGGATTTACTTGTGAAATTGAGATTTAAAATCATTTCTTTGCAATCGTAGTATTAATCACATTCCTGTGGTTTTTAGAACAAAGAATAGGGATCGTGTAACTGCAGCTGTGATCCATGTTTATGCAGTGTTATATCAGGTTAGTACAGCACATTAAAAATGAGTTAACTTTGCCTAAAGCGATTCCCTTACATGACCTTCTTTTTTTCTAGGACCTGCGGATAACTCGGTGTATCTGGCTGTGTAGAATCCTGAATGACGTGAGATCCTCCGCTGCAGATTGGTTTGGTGAGCCTTATTGACCAGCGTAAATTATCTCTTATAATATATTTCTTAGCATTTGATGAGTTTTATTTTAAAATTTCAATTTTACATGTTTTTATTGTAAAATAATATTTTGTACAGAAGATTGTTCTATTGTCGTGTTGCAGTATCGTCAGACGGAGATGGATTTTCGGCAACACTGAGGTTTGGCTGAGCAATTGCTCTTTGAACTTCTTGATGTGGATCAGTAAGTTAAAGGAAATGAATATAATTTGTTGAATGTATATAATGTAATGGTTTACCTATATAGTTCAAGGATATTTTTAAATAATCATATTAACCTTCAGGAGTCCAGTTGCTGGTGAATGCTGATGTGATTTGAGATCACTCTTGAAGTCCTTGAGGATCCTCCCTGGAATGAAAGAGATGAATTTTATGTGGAGTTACGAAGTGTAAGAGGTACTTGATAAGTATAAAAAATTTATTTTTCAGGTATGTACTTGTGAAATTGAGATTTAAAATCATTTCAATGCAAGCGTGGTATTATTCACATTCCTATGGTTTTTGGAACAAAGAATAGGGATCGTGTAACTGCAACTGTGATCCAAGTGTATGCAGTGCAATATCAGGTTAGTACAGCACATTAAAAATGAGTTTACTTTGTCTCGAGCAATTCCCTTATATGAACTTCTTTTTTTCTAGGACTTGCGGAATACTCGTTGCATCTGGCTGTGTAGAATCCTTAACGGTGTGAGATCCTCTGCTGCAGATTGGTTTGGTGAGCCTCATGGAACAGAGTAAATTATTTCTTATAATATATTTCTTAGTATTTGATGAGTTTTATTTTAAAGTTTCAATTTTACATTTTTTTATTGTAAAATAATTTTTTTACAGAAGATTGTTCCATTGATGTGTTGCAATATCGTCAGACAGAGATGGATTTTCGGCAACACTGAGTTTTGGCTGAGCATTTGCTCTTTGAACTTCTTGATGTGGTTCAGTAAGTTAAAGGGCAATGAATATAATTTGTTGAATGTATATAATGTAAGGTTTTACCTATATAGTTCTAAGATATTTTTAAAGAATCATTTTAACCTTCAGGAGTCTAGTTGCTTGTGAATGCTGATGTTATTTGAGGTCACGCTTGAAGTCCTTGAGGATCCTCCCTGGAATGAAAGAGATGAATTTTATGTGGAGTAAAGAAGTGTAAGAGGTACTTGATAAGTATAAAAAATTTATTTTTCATGGATTTACTTGTGAAAATGAGATTTAAAATCATTTCTTTGCAATCGTAGTATTAATCACATTCCTGTGGTTTTTAGAACAAAGAATAGGGATCGTGTAACTGCAACTGTGATCCACGTGTATGCAGTGCTATATCAGGTTAGTACAGCACATTAAAAATGAGTTTACTTTGTCTCGAGCGATTCCCTTACATGACCTTCTTTTTTTCTAGGACCTGCGGATAACTCGGTGCTTCTGGCTGTGTAGAATCCTGAATGGTGTGAGATCCTCTGCTGAAGATTGGTTTGGTGAGCTTCATTGACCAGCGTAAATTATCTCTTATAATATATTTCTTAGCATTTGATGAGTTTATTTTAAAGTTTCAATTTTACATTTTTTTAACGTAAAATAATTTTTTTACAGAAGATTGTTCCATTGTCGTGTTGCAGTATCGTCAGACGGAGATGGATTTTCGGCAACACTGAGGTTTGGCTGAGTAATTGCTCTTTGAACTTCTTGATGTGGATCAGTGAGTTAAAGGAAATGAATATAATTTGTTGAATGTATATAATGTAATGGTTTACCTATATAGTTCAAGGATATTTTTAAATAATCATATTAACCTTCACGAGTCTAGTTGCTGGTGGATGATGATGTGATTTTAGATCACGCTTGAAGTCCTTGAGGATCCTCCCTGGAATGAAAGAGATGAATTTTATGTGGAGTAACGAAGTGTAAGAGGTACTTGATAAGTATAAAAAATTTATTTTTCATGGATTTACTTGTGAAAATGAGATTTAAAATCATTTCTTTGCAATCGTAGTATTAATCACATTCCTGTGGATTTTAGAACAAAGAATAGGGATCGTGTAACTGCAGCTGTGATCCATGTTTATGCAGTGTTATATCAGGTTAGTACAGCACATTAAAAATGAGTTAACTTTGCCTAAAGCGATTCCCTTACATGACCTTCTTTTTTTCTAGGACCTGCGGATAACTCGGTGCATCTGGCTGTGTAGAATCCTGAATGACGTGAGATCCTCCGCTGCAGATTGGTTTGGTGAGCCTTATTGACCAGCGTAAATTATCTCTTATAATATATTTCTTAGCATTTGATGAGTTTTATTTTAAAATTTCAATTTTACATGTTTTTATTGTAAAATAATATTTTGTACAGAAGATTGTTCTATTGTCGTGTTGCAGTATCGTCAGACGGAGATGGATTTTCGGCAACACTGAGGTTTGGCTGAGCAATTGCTCTTTGAACTTCTTGATGTGGATCAGTAAGTTAAAGGAAATGAATATAATTTGTTGAATGTATATAATGTAATGGTTTACCTATATAGTTCAAGGATATTTTTAAATAATCATATTAACCTTCAGGAGTCCAGTTGCTGGTGAATGCTGATGTGATTTGAGATCACTCTTGAAGTCCTTGAGGATCCTCCCTGGAATGAAAGAGATGAATTTTATGTGGAGTTACGAAGTGTAAGAGGTACTTGATAAGTATAAAAAATTTATTTTTCAGGTATGTACTTGTGAAATTGAGATTTAAAATCATTTCAATGCAAGCGTGGTATTATTCACATTCCTATGGTTTTTGGAACAAAGAATAGGGATCGTGTAACTGCAACTGTGATCCAAGTGTATGCAGTGCAATATCAGGTTAGTACAGCACATAAAAAATGAGTTTACTTTGTCTCGAGCAATTCCCTTACATGAACTTCTTTTTTTCTAGGACATGCGGAATACTCGTTGCATCTGGCTGTGTAGAATCCTGAATGGTGTGAGATCCTCTGCTGCAGATTGGTTTGGTGAGCCTCATGGAACAGCGTAAATTATTTCTTATAATATATTTCTTAGCATTTGATGAGTTTTATTTTAAAGTTTCAATTTTACATTTTCTTATTGTAATATAATTTTTTCTACAGAAGATTGTTCCATTGATGTGTTGCAATATCGTCAGACGGAGATGGATTTTCGGCAACACTGAGGTTTGGCTGAGCAATTGCTCTTTGAACTTCTTGATGTGGATCAGTAAGTTAAAGGGCAATGAATTTAATTTGTTGAATGTATATAATGTAAGGTTTTACCTATATAGTTCTTGGATATTTTTAAAGAATCATGTTAACCTTCAGGAGTCTAGTTGCTTGTGAATGCTGATGTGATTGGAGATCAAGCTTGAAGTCCTTGAGGATCCTCCCTGGGATGAAAGAGATGAATTTTATGTGGAGTTACGAAGTATAAGAGGTACTTGATAAGTATAAAAAATTTCTTTAATCATGGATATACTTGTGTAATTGAAATTTAAAATCATTTCTATGCAAGGTTAGTATTATTCACATTCCTGTGGTTTTTAGATCAAAGAATAGGGATCGTGTAACTGCAACTGTGATCCACGTGTATGCAGTGCTTTATCAGGTTAGTACAGCACATTAAAAATGAGTTTACTTTGCCTCGAGCAATTCCCTTACATGACCTTCTTTTTTTCTAGGACCTGCGGATAACTCGGTGCATCTGGCTGTGTAGAATCCTGAATGGTGTGAGATCCTCTGCTGCAGATTGGTTTGGTGAGCCTCATGGACCAGCGTAAATTATCTCTTATAATATATTTCTTAGCATTTGATGAGTTTTATTTTTAAGTTTCAATTTTACATTTTTTAAATGTAAAATAATTTTTTTTACAGAAGATTGTTCCATTGTCGTGTTGCAGTTTCGTCAGACGGAGATGGATTTTCGGCAACACTGAGGTTTGGCTGAGCAATTGCTCTTTGAACTTCTTGATGTGGATCAGTAAGTTAAAGGGCAATGAATTTAATTTGATGAATGTATATAATGTAAGGTTTTATCGATATAGTTCTAGGATATTTTTAAAGTATCATTTTAACCTTCAGGAGTCTAGTTGCTGGTGAATGCTGATGTGATTGGAGATCAAGCTTGAAGTCCTTGAGGATCCTCCCAGGGATTAAAGAGATGAATTTTATGTGGAGATACGAAGTGTAAGAGGTACTTGATTAGTATAAAAAATTTCTTTTATCATGGATTTACTTGTGAAATTTAGATTTAAAATCATTTCTATGCAAGCGTAGTATTATTCACATTCCTGTGGTTTTTAGAACAAAGAATAGGGATCGTGTAACTGCAACTGTGATCCACGTGTATGCAGTGCTATATCAGGTTAGTACAGCACATTAAAAATGAGTTTACTTTGTCTCGAGCGATTCCCTTACATGACCTTCTTTTTTTTTAGGACCTGCGGATAACTCGGTGCATCTGGCTGTGTAGAATCCTGAATGGTGTGAGATCCTCTGCTGTAGATTGGTTTGGTGAGCCTTATTGACCAGCGTAAATTATCTCTTATAATATATTTCTTAGCATTTGATGAGTTTTATTTTAAAATTTCAATTTTACATGTTTTTATTGTAAAATAATATTTTGTACAGAAGATTGTTCTATTGTCGTGTTGCAGTATCGTCAGACGGAGATGGATTTTCGGCAACACTGAGGTTTGGCTGAGCAATTGCTCTTTGAACTTCTTGATGTGGATCAGTAAGTTAAAGGAAATGAATATAATTTGTTGAATGTATATAATGTAATGGTTTACCTATATAGTTCAAGGATATTTTTAAATAATCATATTAACCTTCAGGAGTCCAGTTGCTGGTGAATGCTGATGTGATTTGAGATCACTCTTGAAGTCCTTGAGGATCCTCCCTGGAATGAAAGAGATGAATTTTATGTGGAGTTACGAAGTGTAAGAGGTACTTGATAAGTATAAAAAATTTATTTTTCAGGTATGTACTTGTGAAATTGAGATTTAAAATCATTTCAATGCAAGCGTGGTATTATTCACATTCCTATGGTTTTTGGAACAAAGAATAGGGATGGTGTAACTGCAACTGTGATCCAAGTGTATGCAGTGCAATATCAGGTTAGTACAGCACATTAAAAATGAGTTTACTTTGCCTCGAGCAATTCCCTTACATGAACTTCTTTTTTTCTAGGACATGCGGAATACTCGTTGCATCTGGCTGTGTAGAATCCTGAATGGTGTGAGATCCTCTGCTGCAGATTGGTTTGGTGAGCCTCATGGAACAGCGTAAATTATTTCTTATAATATATTTCTTAGCATTTGATGAGTTTTATTTTAAAGTTTCAATTTTACATTTTCTTATTGTAATATAATTTTTTCTACAGAAGATTGTTCCATTGACGTGTTGCAGTATCGTCAGACGGAGATGGATTTTCGGCAACACTGAGGTTTGGCTGAGCAATTGCTCTTTGAACTTCTTGATGTGGATCAGTACGTTAAAGGGCAATGAATTTAATTTGTTGAATGTATATAATGTAAGGTTTTACCTATATAGTTCTTGGATATTTTTAAAGAATCATGTTAACCTTCAGGAGTCTAGTTGCTTGTGAATGCTGATGTGATTGGAGATCAAGCTTGAAGTCCTTGAGGATCCTCCCTGGGATGAAAGAGATGAATTTTATGTGGAGTTACGAAGTATAAGAGGTACTTGAGAAGTATAAAAAATTTCTTTTATCATGGATTCATTTATGAAATTGATATTTTAAATCATTTCTATGCAAGCTTAGTATTATTCACATTCCATTGGTTTTTAGAACAAAGAATAGGGATCGTGTAACTGCAACTGTGATCCATGTGTATCTAGTGATATATCAGGTTAGTACAGAACATTAAAAATGAGTTTACTTTGCCTCGAGCAATTCCCTTACATGAACTTCTTTTTTTCAAGGACCCGCGGATAACTCGGTGCATCTGGCTGTGTAGAATCCTGAATGGTGTGAGATCCTCTGCTGCAGATTGGTTTGGTGAGCCTCATGGACCAGCGTAAATTATCTCTTATAATATATTTCTTAGCATTTGATGAGTTTTATTTTAAAGTTTCAATTTTACATTTTTAAAATGTAAAATAATTTTTTCTACAAAATATTGTTCCATTGACGTGTTGCAGTATCGTCAGATGGAGATAGATTTTCAGCAACACTGAGGTTTGGCTGAGCAATCGCTCTTTGAACTTCTTGATGTGGATCAGTAAGTTAATGTGCAATGAATATAATTTATTTAATGTATATAATGTAAGGTTTTCCTTTATAGTTCTAGGATATTTTTAAAGAATCACTTTAACTTTCAGGAGTCTAGTTGCTTGTGAATGCTGATGTGATTGGAGATCAAGCTTGAAGTCCTTGAGGATCATCCCTGGGATGAAAGAGATGAATTTTATGTGGAGTTAAGAAGTGTAAGAGGTACTTGATAAGTATAAAAAATTTCTTTAATCATGGATATACTTGTGTAATTGAAATTTAAAATCATTTCTATGCAAGGTTAGTATTATTCACATTCCTGTGGTTTTTAGAACAAAGAATAGGGATGGTGTAACTGCAACTGTGATCCACGTGTATGCAGTGCAATATCAGGTTAGTACAGAACATTAAAAATGAGTTTACTTTGTCTAAAGCGATTCCCTTACATGACCTTCTTTTTTTCTAGGAGCTTCGGATAACTCGTTGCATCTGGCTGTGTAGAATCCTGAATGGTGTGAGATCCTCTGCTGCAGATCTGTTTGGTGAGCCTCTTGGAACAGCGTAAATTATCTCTTATAATATATTTCTTAGCATTTGATGAGTTTTATTTTAAAGTTTCAATTTTACATTTTTTTAACGTAAAATAATATTTTTACAGAAGATTGTTCCATTGACGTGTTGCAGTATCGTCAGACGGAGATGGATTTTCGGCAACACTGAGGTTTGGCTGAGCAATTGCTCTTTGAACTTCTTGATGTGGATCAGTAAGTTAAAGGGCAATGAATATAATTTGTTGAATGTATATAATGTAAGGTTTTACCTATATAGTTCTTGGATATTTTTAAAGAATCATGTTAACCTTCAGGAGTCTAGTTGCTTGTGAATGCTGATGTGATTGGAGATCAAGCTTGAAGTCCTTGAGGATCCTCCCTGGGATGAAAGAGATGAATTTTATGTGGAGTTACGAAGTGTAAGAGGTACTTGATAAGTATAAATAATTTCTTTTATCATGGATTTACTTGTGAAATTTAGATTTAAAATCATTTCTATGCAAGCGAAGTATTATTCACATTCCTGTGGTTTTTAGAACGAAGAATAGGGATCGTGTAACTGCAACTTTGATCCATGTGTATGCAGTGCAATATCAGGTTAGTACAGCACATTAAAAATGAGTTTACTTTGTCTCGAGCAATTCCCTTACATTACCTTCTTTTTTTCTAGGACCTGTGGATAACTCCGTGATTCTGGCTGTGTAGAATCCTGAATGGTGTGAGATCCTCTGCTGCAGATTGGTTTGGTGAGCCTCATGGACCAGTGTAAATTATCTCTTACAATATATTTCTTAGCGTTTGATGAGTTTTATTTTAAAGTTTCAATTTTACATTTTTTTAACGTAAAATAATTTTTTTACAGAAGATTGTTCCATTGACGTGTTCAGTATCGTCAGACGGAGATGGATTTATGGCAACACTGAGGTTTGGCTGAGCAATTGCTCTTTGAACTTCTTGATGTGGATCAGTAAGTTAAAGGGCAATGAATTTAATTTGTTGAATGTATATAATGTAAGGTTTTACCTATATAGTTCTTGGATATTTTTAAAGAATCATATTAACCTTCAGGAGTCTAGTTGCTGGTGAATGCTGATGTGATTTGAGATCACGCTTGAAGTCCTTGAGGATCCTCCCTGGGATGAAAGAGATGAATTTTATGTGGAGTTACGAAGTGTAAGAGGTACTTGATAAGTATAAATAATTTCTTTTATCATGGATTTACTTGTGAAATTGAGATTTAAAATCATTTCTATGCAAGCGTAGTATTATTCACATTCCTGTGGTTTTTAGAACAAAGAATAGGGATCGTGTAACTGCAACTGTGATCCACGTGTATGCAGTGCTATATCAGGTTAGTACAGCACATAAAAAATGAGTTTACTTTGTCTCGAGCGATTCCCTTACATGACCTTCTTTATTTCTAGGACCTGTGGATATCTCCGTGATTCTAGCTGTGTATAATCCTGAATAATGTGAGATCCTCTGCAGCAGATTGGTTTGGTGAGCCTCATAGACCAGCGTAAATTATCTCTTATAATATAATTCTTAGCATTTGATGAGTTTTATTTTAAATTTTCAATTTTACTTTTTTTTAAAGTAAAATAATTTTTTCTACAAAATATTGTTCCATTGACGTGTTGCAGTATCGTCAGATGGAGATAGATTTTCGGCAACGCTGAGGTTTGACTGAGCAATCGCTCTTTGAACTTCTTGATGTGGATCAGTAAGTTAATGTGCAATGAATATAATTTATTGAATGTATATAATGTAAGGTTTTACCAATATAGTTCTAGGATATTTTTAAACAATCATTTTAACGTTCAGGAGTCTAGTTACTTGTGAATGCTGATGTGATTGGAGTTCAAGCTTGAAGTCCTTGAGGATTTTCCCTGGGATGAAAGAGATGAATTTTATGTGGAGTTAAGAAGTGTAAGAGGTACTTGATAAGTATATCCATATCATGGATTTACTTGTGAAATTGAGATTTAAAATTATTTCTATGCAAGCGTAGTATTATTCACATTCCTGTGGTTTTTAGAAAAAAGAATAGGGATCGTGTAACTGCAACTGTGATCCACGTGTGTGCAGTGCTATATCAGGTTAGTACAGCACATAAAAAATGAGTTTACTTTGTCTCGAGCGATTCCCTTACATGACCTTCTTTTTTTCTAGGACCTGCGGATAACTCGGTGCATCTGGCTGTGTAGAATCCTGAATGGTGTGAGATCCTCTGCTGCAGATTGGTTTGGTGAGCCTCATGAACCAGTGTAAATCATCTCTTACAATATCTTAGCGTTTGATGAGTTTTATTTTAAAGTTTCAATTTTACATTTTTTTATTGTAAAATAATATTTTTTACAGAAGATTGTTCCATTGACGTGTTGCAGTATTGTCAGATGGAGATAGATTTTCAGCAACACTGAGGTTTGGCTGAGCAATCGCTCCTTGAACTTCTTGATGTGGATCAGTAAATTAAAGGGCAATGAATATAATTTATTGAATGTATATAATGTAATGGTTTTACCTATATAGATCTAAGATATTTTTAAAGAATCATTTTAACTTTCAGGAGTCTAGTTGCTTGTGAATGCTGATGTGATTGGAGATCAAGCTTGAAGTCCTTGAGGATCCTCCCTTGTATGAAATAGATGAATTTTATGTGGAGTTAAGAAGTGTAAGAGGTACTTGATAAGTATAAAAAATTTCTTTAATCATGGATATACTTGTGTAATTGAAATTTAAAATCATTTCTATGCAAGGTTAGTATTATTCACATTCCTGTGGTTTTTAGAACAAAGAATAGGGATCGTGTAACTGCAACTGGGATCCACGTGTATGCAGTGCTTTATCAAGTTAGTACAGCACATAAAAAATGAGTCTTTGTCTCGAGCGATTCCCTTACATGACCTTCTTTTTTTCTAGGACCTGCGGATAACTCGGTGCATCTGGCTGTGTAGAATCCTGAACAGTGTGAGATCCTCCGCTGCAGAATGGTTTGGTGAGCCTCATTGACCAGCGTAAATTATCTCTTATAATATATTTCTTAGCATTTGATGAGTTTTATTTTAAAGTTTCAATTTTACATTTTTTTAACGTAAAATAATTTTTTTACAGAAGATTGTTCCATTGACGTGTTCAGTATCGTCAGACGGAGATGGATTTTCGGCAACACTGAGGTTTGGCTGAGCAATTGCTCTTTGAACTTCTTGATGTGGATCAGTAAGTTAAAGGAAATGAATATAATTTGTTGAATGTATATAATGTAATGGTTTACCTATATAGTTCAAGGATATTTTTAAATAATCATATTAACCTTCAGGAGTCTAGTTGGTGGTGAATGCTGATGTGATTTGAGATCACGCTTGAAGTCCTTGAGGATCCTCCCTGGAATGAAAGAGATGAATTTTATGTGGAGTTACGAAGTTAAAGAGGTACTTGATAAGTATAAAAAATTTATTTTTCATGGATTTACTTGTGAAAATGAGATTTAAAATCATTTCTTTGCAAGCGTAGTACTAATCACATTCCTGTGGTTTTTAGAACAAAGAATAGGGATCGTGTAACTGCAGCTGTGATCCACGTTTATGCAGTGTTATATCAGGTTAGTACAGCACATTAAAAATGAGTTTACTTTGTCTCGAGCGATTCCCTTACATGAACTTCTTTTTTTCTAGGACCTGTGGATATCTCAGTGATTCTGGCTGTGTATAATCCTGAATGGTGTGAGATCCTCTGCAGCAGATTGGTTTGGTGAGCCTCATGGACCAGCGTAAATTATCTGTTTTAATAAATTTCTTAGCGGTTGATGAGTTTATTTTAAAGTTTCAATTTTACATTTTTTTAACGTAAAATAATTTTTTTACAGAAGATTTCCATTGACGTGTTCAGTATCGTCAGACGGAGATGGATTTTTGGCAACACTGAGGTTTGGCTGAGCAATTCCTCTTTGAACTTCTTGATGTGGATCAGTAAGTTAAAGGGCAATGAATATAATTTGTTGAATGTATATAATGTAAGGTTTTACCTATACAGTTCTAGGATATTTTTAAAGATTCATTTTAACCTTCAGGAGTCTAGTTGCAAGTGAATGCTGATGTGATTGGAGATCAAGCATGAAGTCCTTGAGGATCATCCCTGGGATGAAGAAGATGAATTTTATGTGGAGTTAAGAAGTGTAAGAGGTACTTGATAAGTATGAAAAATTTCTTTTATCATGGATTTACTTGTGTAATTGAAATTTAAAATCATTTCTATGCAAGGGTAGTATTATTCACATTCCTGTGGTTTTTAGAACAAAGAATAGGGATCGTGTAACTTCAACTGTGATCCACGTTTATGCAGTGCTTTATCAGGTTAGTACAGCACATTAAAAATGAGTTTACTTTGCCTCGAGCAATTCCCTTACATGACCTTCTTTTTTTCTAGGACCTGCGGATAACTCGGTGCATCTGGCTGTGTAGAATCCTGAATGGTGTGAGATCCTCCGCTACAGATTGGTTTGGTGAGCCTCATGGACCAGCGTAAATTATCTCTTATAATATATTTCTTAGCATTTGATGAGTTTTATTTTAAAGTTTCAATTTTACATGTTTTTATTGTAAAATAATATTTTTTACAGAAGATTGTTCCATTGACTTGTTGCAGTATCGTCAGACAGAGATAGATTTTCGGCAACACTGAGGTTTGGCTGAGCAATTGCTCTTTGAACTTCTTGATGTGGATCAGTAAGTTAAAGGGTAATGAATTTAATTTGTTGAATGTATATAATGTAAGGTTTTACCTATATAGTTCTAGGATATTTTTAAAGAATCATTTCAACCTTCAGGAGTCTAGTTGCTTGTGAATGCTGATGTGATTTGAGATCACGCTTGAAGTCCTTGAGGATCCTCTCTGGGATGAAAGAGATGAATTTAATGTGGAGATACGAAGTTTAAGAGGTACTTGATAAGTATAAAAAATTTCATTTTTCAGGTATGTACTTGTGAAATTTAGATTTAAAATCATTTCTATGCAAGCGTAGTATTATTCACATTCCTGTGGTTTTTAGAACAAAGAATAGGGATCGTGTAACTGCAACTGTGATCCACGTGTATGCAGTGCTATATCAGGTTAGTACAGCACATTAAAAATGAGTTTACTTTGTCTCGAGCGATTCCCTTACATGACCTTCTTTTTTTTTAGGACCTGCGGATAACTCGGTGCATCTGGCTGTGTAGAATCCTGAATGGTGTGAGATCCTCTGCTGCAGATTGGTTTGGTGAGTCTTATTGACCAGCGTAAATTATCTCTTATAATATATTTCTTAGCATTTGATGAGTTTTATTTTAAAATTTCAATTTTACATGTTTTTATTGTAAAATAATATTTTGTACAGAAGATTGTTCTATTGTCGTGTTGCAGTATCGTCAGACGGAGATGGATTTTCGGCAACACTGAGGTTTGGCTGAGCAATTGCTCTTTGAACTTCTTGATGTGGATCAGTAAGTTAAAGGAAATGAATATAATTTGTTGAATGTATATAATGTAATGGTTTACCTATATAGTTCAAGGATATTTTTAAATAATCATATTAACCTTCAGGAGTCCAGTTGCTGGTGAATGCTGATGTGATTTGAGATCACTCTTGAAGTCCTTGAGGATCCTCCCTGGAATGAAAGAGATGAATTTTATGTGGAGTTACGAAGTGTAAGAGGTACTTGATAAGTATAAAAAATTTATTTTTCAGGTATGTACTTGTGAAATTGAGATTTAAAATCATTTCAATGCAAGCGTGGTATTATTCACATTCCTATGGTTTTTGGAACAAAGAATAGGGATCGTGTAACTGCAACTGTGATCCAAGTGTATGCAGTGCAATATCAGGTTAGTACAGCACATTAAAAATGAGTTTACTTTGCCTCGAGCAATTCCCTTACATGAACTTCTTTTTTTCTAGGACATGCGGAATACTCGTTGCATCTGGCTGTGTAGAATCCTGAATGGTGTGAGATCCTCTGCTGCAGATTGGTTTGGTGAGCCTCATGGAACAGCGTAAATTATTTCTTATAATATCCTCTGCTGCAGATTGGTTTGGTGAGCCTCATGAACCAGTGTAAATCATCTCTTACAATATCTTAGCATTTGATGAGTTTTATTTTAAAGTTTCAATTTTACATTTTCTTATTGTAATATAATTTTTTCTACAGAAGATTGTTCCATTGACGTGTTGCAGTATCGTCAGACGGAGATGGATTTTCGGCAACACTGAGGTTTGGCTGAGCAATTGCTCTTTGAACTTCTTGATGTGGATCAGTAAGTTAAAGGGCAATGAATTTAATTTGTTGAATGTATATAATGTAAGGTTTTACCTATATAGTTCTTGGATATTTTTAAAGAATCATGTTAACCTTCAGGAGTCTAGTTGCTTGTGAATGCTGATGTGATTGGAGATCAAGCTTGAAGTCCTTGAGGATCCTCCCTGGGATGAAAGAGATGAATTTTATGTGGAGTTACGAAGTATAAGAGGTACTTGAGAAGTATAAAAAATTTCTTTTATCATGGATTCATTTATGAAATTGATATTTTAAATCATTTCTATGCAAGCTTAGTATTATTCACATTCCATTGGTTTTTAGAACAAAGAATAGGGATCGTGTAACTGCAACTGTGATCCATGTGTATCTAGTGATATATCAGGTTAGTACAGAACATTAAAAATGAGTTTACTTTGCCTCGAGCAATTCCCTTACATGAACTTCTTTTTTTCAAGGACCCGCGGATAACTCGGTGCATCTGGCTGTGTAGAATCCTGAATGGTGTGAGATCCTCTGCTGCAGATTGGTTTGGTGAGCCTCATGGACCAGCGTAAATTATCTCTTATAATATATTTCTTAGCATTTGATGAGTTTTATTTTAAAGTTTCAATTTTACATTTTTAAAATGTAAAATAATTTTTTCTACAAAATATTGTTCCATTGACGTGTTGCAGTATCGTCAGATGGAGATAGATTTTCAGCAACACTGAGGTTTGGCTGAGCAATCGCTCTTTGAACTTCTTGATGTGGATCAGTAAGTTAATGTGCAATGAATATAATTTATTTAATGTATATAATGTAAGGTTTTCCTTTATAGTTCTAGGATATTTTTAAAGAATCACTTTAACTTTCAGGAGTCTAGTTGCTTGTGAATGCTGATGTGATTGGAGATCAAGCTTGAAGTCCTTGAGGATCATCCCTGGGATGAAAGAGATGAATTTTATGTGGAGTTAAGAAGTGTAAGAGGTACTTGATAAGTATAAAAAATTTCTTTAATCATGGATATACTTGTGTAATTGAAATTTAAAATCATTTCTATGCAAGGTTAGTATTATTCACATTCCTGTGGTTTTTAGAACAAAGAATAGGGATGGTGTAACTGCAACTGTGATCCACGTGTATGCAGTGCAATATCAGGTTAGTACAGAACATTAAAAATGAGTTTACTTTGTCTAAAGCGATTCCCTTACATGACCTTCTTTTTTTCTAGGAGCTTCGGATAACTCGTTGCATCTGGCTGTGTAGAATCCTGAATGGTGTGAGATCCTCTGCTGCAGATCTGTTTGGTGAGCCTCTTGGAACAGCGTAAATTATCTCTTATAATATATTTCTTAGCATTTGATGAGTTTTATTTTAAAGTTTCAATTTTACATTTTTTTAACGTAAAATAATATTTTTACAGAAGATTGTTCCATTGACGTGTTGCAGTATCGTCAGACGGAGATGGATTTTCGGCAACACTGAGGTTTGGCTGAGCAATTGCTCTTTGAACTTCTTGATGTGGATCAGTAAGTTAAAGGGCAATGAATATAATTTGTTGAATGTATATAATGTAAGGTTTTACCTATATAGTTCTTGGATATTTTTAAAGAATCATGTTAACCTTCAGGAGTCTAGTTGCTTGTGAATGCTGATGTGATTGGAGATCAAGCTTGAAGTCCTTGAGGATCCTCCCTGGGATGAAAGAGATGAATTTTATGTGGAGTTACGAAGTGTAAGAGGTACTTGATAAGTATAAATAATTTCTTTTATCATGGATTTACTTGTGAAATTTAGATTGAAAATCATTTCTATGCAAGCGAAGTATTATTCACATTCCTGTGGTTTTTAGAACGAAGAATAGGGATCGTGTAACTGCAACTTTGATCCATGTGTATGCAGTGCAATATCAGGTTAGTACAGCACATTAAAAATGAGTTTACTTTGTCTCGAGCAATTCCCTTACATTACCTTCTTTTTTTCTAGGACCTGTGGATAACTCCGTGATTCTGGCTGTGTAGAATCCTGAATGGTGTGAGATCCTCTGCTGCAGATTGGTTTGGTGAGCCTCATGGACCAGTGTAAATTATCTCTTACAATATATTTCTTAGCGTTTGATGAGTTTTATTTTAAAGTTTCAATTTTACATTTTTTTAACGTAAAATAATTTTTTTACAGAAGATTGTTCCATTGACGTGTTCAGTATCGTCAGACGGAGATGGATTTATGGCAACACTGAGGTTTGGCTGAGCAATTGCTCTTTGAACTTCTTGATGTGGATCAGTAAGTTAAAGGGCAATGAATTTAATTTGTTGAATGTATATAATGTAAGGTTTTACCTATATAGTTCTTGGATATTTTTAAAGAATCATATTAACCTTCAGGAGTCTAGTTGCTGGTGAATGCTGATGTGATTTGAGATCACGCTTGAAGTCCTTGAGGATCCTCCCTGGGATGAAAGAGATGAATTTTATGTGGAGTTACGAAGTGTAAGAGGTACTTGATAAGTATAAATAATTTCTTTTATCATGGATTTACTTGTGAAATTGAGATTTAAAATCATTTCTATGCAAGCGTAGTATTATTCACATTCCTGTGGTTTTTAGAACAAAGAATAGGGATCGTGTAACTGCAACTGTGATCCACGTGTATGCAGTGCTATATCAGGTTAGTACAGCACATAAAAAATGAGTTTACTTTGTCTCGAGCGATTCCCTTACATGACCTTCTTTATTTCTAGGACCTGTGGATATCTCCGTGATTCTAGCTGTGTATAATCCTGAATAATGTGAGATCCTCTGCAGCAGATTGGTTTGGTGAGCCTCATAGACCAGCGTAAATTATCTCTTATAATATAATTCTTAGCATTTGATGAGTTTTATTTTAAATTTTCAATTTTACTTTTTTTTAAAGTAAAATAATTTTTTCTACAAAATATTGTTCCATTGACGTGTTGCAGTATCGTCAGATGGAGATAGATTTTCGGCAACGCTGAGGTTTGACTGAGCAATCGCTCTTTGAACTTCTTGATGTGGATCAGTAAGTTAATGTGCAATGAATATAATTTATTGAATGTATATAATGTAAGGTTTTACCAATATAGTTCTAGGATATTTTTAAACAATCATTTTAACGTTCAGGAGTCTAGTTACTTGTGAATGCTGATGTGATTGGAGTTCAAGCTTGAAGTCCTTGAGGATTTTCCCTGGGATGAAAGAGATGAATTTTATGTGGAGTTAAGAAGTGTAAGAGGTACTTGATAAGTATATCCATATCATGGATTTACTTGTGAAATTGAGATTTAAAATTATTTCTATGCAAGCGTAGTATTATTCACATTCCTGTGGTTTTTAGAAAAAAGAATAGGGATCGTGTAACTGCAACTGTGATCCACGTGTGTGCAGTGCTATATCAGGTTAGTACAGCACATAAAAAATGAGTTTACTTTGTCTCGAGCGATTCCCTTACATGACCTTCTTTTTTTCTAGGAACTGCGGATAACTCGGTGCATCTGGCTGTGTAGAATCCTGAATGGTGTGAGATCCTCTGCTGCAGATTGGTTTGGTGAGCCTCATGAACCAGTGTAAATCATCTCTTACAATATCTTAGCGTTTGATGAGTTTTATTTTAAAGTTTCAATTTTACATTTTTTTATTGTAAAATAATATTTTTTACAGAAGATTGTTCCATTGACGTGTTGCAGTATTGTCAGATGGAGATAGATTTTCAGCAACACTGAGGTTTGGCTGAGCAATCGCTCCTTGAACTTCTTGATGTGGATCAGTAAATTAAAGGGCAATGAATATAATTTATTGAATGTATATAATGTAATGGTTTTACCTATATAGATCTAAGATATTTTTAAAGAATCATTTTAACTTTCAGGAGTCTAGTTGCTTGTGAATGCTGATGTGATTGGAGATCAAGCTTGAAGTCCTTGAGGATCCTCCCTTGTATGAAATAGATGAATTTTATGTGGAGTTAAGAAGTGTAAGAGGTACTTGATAAGTATAAAAAATTTCTTTAATCATGGATATACTTGTGTAATTGAAATTTAAAATCATTTCTATGCAAGGTTAGTATTATTCACATTCCTGTGGTTTTTAGAACAAATAATAGGGATCGTGTAACTGCAACTGGGATCCACGTGTATGCAGTGCTTTATCAAGTTAGTACAGCACATAAAAAATGAGTCTTTGTCTCGAGCGATTCCCTTACATGACCTTCTTTTTTTCTAGGACCTGCGGATAACTCGGTGCATCTGGCTGTGTAGAATCCTGAACAGTGTGAGATCCTCCGCTGCAGAATGGTTTGGTGAGCCTCATTGACCAGCGTAAATTATCTCTTATAATATATTTCTTAGCATTTGATGAGTTTTATTTTAAAGTTTCAATTTTACATTTTTTTAACGTAAAATAATTTTTTTACAGAAGATTGTTCCATTGACGTGTTCAGTATCGTCAGACGGAGATGGATTTTCGGCAACACTGAGGTTTGGCTGAGCAATTGCTCTTTGAACTTCTTGATGTGGATCAGTAAGTTAAAGGAAATGAATATAATTTGTTGAATGTATATAATGTAATGGTTTACCTATATAGTTCAAGGATATTTTTAAATAATCATATTAACCTTCAGGAGTCTAGTTGGTGGTGAATGCTGATGTGATTTGAGATCACGCTTGAAGTCCTTGAGGATCCTCCCTGGAATGAAAGAGATGAATTTTATGTGGAGTTACGAAGTTAAAGAGGTACTTGATAAGTATAAAAAATTTATTTTTCATGGATTTACTTGTGAAAATGAGATTTAAAATCATTTCTTTGCAAGCGTAGTACTAATCACATTCCTGTGGTTTTTAGAACAAAGAATAGGGATCGTGTAACTGCAGCTGTGATCCACGTTTATGCAGTGTTATATCAGGTTAGTACAGCACATTAAAAATGAGTTTACTTTGTCTCGAGCGATTCCCTTACATGAACTTCTTTTTTTCTAGGACCTGTGGATATCTCAGTGATTCTGGCTGTGTATAATCCTGAATGGTGTGAGATCCTCTGCAGCAGATTGGTTTGGTGAGCCTCATGGACCAGCGTAAATTATCTGTTTTAATAAATTTCTTAGCGGTTGATGAGTTTATTTTAAAGTTTCAATTTTACATTTTTTTAACGTAAAATAATTTTTTTACAGAAGATTTCCATTGACGTGTTCAGTATCGTCAGACGGAGATGGATTTTTGGCAACACTGAGGTTTGGCTGAGCAATTCCTCTTTGAACTTCTTGATGTGGATCAGTAAGTTAAAGGGCAATGAATATAATTTGTTGAATGTATATAATGTAAGGTTTTACCTATACAGTTCTAGGATATTTTTAAAGATTCATTTTAACCTTCAGGAGTCTAGTTGCAAGTGAATGCTGATGTGATTGGAGATCAAGCATGAAGTCCTTGAGGATCATCCCTGGGATGAAGAAGATGAATTTTATGTGGAGTTAAGAAGTGTAAGAGGTACTTGATAAGTATGAAAAATTTCTTTTATCATGGATTTACTTGTGTAATTGAAATTTAAAATCATTTCTATGCAAGGGTAGTATTATTCACATTCCTGTGGTTTTTAGAACAAAGAATAGGGATCGTGTAACTTCAACTGTGATCCACGTTTATGCAGTGCTTTATCAGGTTAGTACAGCACATTAAAAATGAGTTTACTTTGCCTCGAGCAATTCCCTTACATGACCTTCTTTTTTTCTAGGACCTGCGGATAACTCGGTGCATCTGGCTGTGTAGAATCCTGAATGGTGTGAGATCCTCCGCTACAGATTGGTTTGGTGAGCCTCATGGACCAGCGTAAATTATCTCTTATAATATATTTCTTAGCATTTGATGAGTTTTATTTTAAATTTTCAATTTTACATGTTTTTATTGTAAAATAATATTTTTTACAGAAGATTGTTCCATTGACTTGTTGCAGTATCGTCAGACAGAGATAGATTTTCGGCAACACTGAGGTTTGGCTGAGCAATTGCTCTTTGAACTTCTTGATGTGGATCAGTAAGTTAAAGGGTAATGAATTTAATTTGTTGAATGTATATAATGTAAGGTTTTACCTATATAGTTCTTGGATATTTTTAAAGAATCATGTTAACCTTCAGGAGTCTAGTTGCTTGTGAATGCTGATGTGATTGGAGATCAAGCTTGAAGTCCTTGAGGATCCTCCCTGGGATGAAAGAGATGAATTTTATGTGGAGTTACGAAGTGTAAGAGGTACTTGATAAGTATAAATAATTTCTTTTATCATGGATTTACTTGTGAAATTGAGATTTAAAATCATTTCTATGCAAGGTTACTATTATTCACATTCCTGTGGTTTTTAAAAAAAAGAATAGGGATGGTGTAACTGCAACTGTGATCCACGTGTATGCAGTGCTATATCAGGTTAGTACAGCACATAAAAAATGAGTTTACTTTGTCTCGAGCGATTCCCTTACATGACCTTCTTTTTTTCTAGTACCTGCGGATAACTCGGTGCATCTGGCTGTGTAGAATCCTGAATGGTGTGAGATCCTCTGCTGCAGATTGGTTTGGTGAGCCTCATGGACCAGCGTATATTATCTGTTATAATGGATTTCTTAGCATTTGATGAGTTTTATTTTAAAGTTTCAATTTTACGTTTTTTTATTGTAAAATAATTTTTTTACAGAAGATTGTTCCATTGACGTGTTCAGTATCGTCAGACGGAGATGGATTTTCGGCAACACTGAGGTTTGGCTGAGCAATTGCTCTTTGAACTTCTTGATGTGGATCAGTAAGTTAAAGGGCAATAAATATAATTTTTTGAATGTATATAATGTAAGGTTTTACCTATATAGTTCTAGGATATTTTTAAAGAATCATTTCAACCTTCAGGAGTCTAGTTGCTTGTGAATGCTGATGTGATTTGAGATCACGCTTGAAGTCCTTGAGGATCCTCTCTGGGATGAAAGAGATGAATTTAATGTGGAGATACGAAGTTTAAGAGGTACTTGATAAGTTAAAAAAATTTCATTTTTCAGGTATGTACTTGTGAAATTTAGATTTAAAATCATTTCTATGCAAGCGTAGTATTATTCACATTCCTGTGGTTTTTAGAACGAAGAATAGGGATGGTGTAACTGCAACTGTGATCCACGTGTATGCAGTGCAATATCAGGTTAGTACAGCACATAATAAATGAGTTTACTTTGTCTCGAGTGATTCTCTTACATGACCTTCTTTTTTTCAAGGACCTGCGGATAACTCGGTGCATCTGGCTGTGTAGAATCCTGAATGGTGTTAGATCCTCTGCTGCAGATTGGTTTGGTGAGCCTCATGGACCAGTGTAAATTATCTATTATAATATATTTCTTAGCGTTTGATGAGTTTTATTTTAAAGTTTCAATTTTACATTTTTAAAATGTAAAATAATTTTTTTTACAGAAGATTGTTCCATTGACGTGTTGCGGTATCGTCAGACCGAGATGGATTTTCGGGAACACTGAGGTTTGGCTGAGCAATTGCTCTTTGAACTTCTTGATGTGGATCAGTAAGTTAAAGGAAATGAATATAATTTTTTGAATGTATATAATGTAATGGTTTACCTATATAGTCAAGGATATTTTTAAAGATTCATATTAACCTTCAGGAGTCTAGTTGCTGGTGAATGCTGATGTGATTTGAGATCAAGCTTGAAGTCCTTGAGGATCCTCCCTGGAATGAATGAGATGAATTTTATGCGGAGTTACGAAGTGTAAGAGGTACTTGATAAGTATAAAAAATTTATTTTTCATGGATTTACTTGTGAAAATGAGATTTAAAATCATTTCTATGCAAGCGTAGTATTATTCACATTCCTGTGGTTTTTAGAACAAAGAATAGGGATCATGTAACTGCAGCTGTGATCCACGTTTATTCAGTGTTATATCAGGTTATTACAGCACATTAAAAATGAGTTTACTTTGTCTCGAGCGATTCCCTTACATGACCTTCTTTATTTCTAGGACCTGTGGATAACTCCATGATTCTGGCTGTGTATAATCTTGAATGGTATGAGATCCTCTGCTGCAGATTGGTTTGGTGAGCCTCATGGACCAGCGTAAATTATCTGTTATAATAAATTTCTTAGCGGTTGATGAGTTTTATTTTAAAGTTTCAATTTTACATTTTTAAAATGTAAAATAATTATTTTTACAGAAGATTGTTCCATTGACGTGTTGCAGTATCGTCAGACGGAGATGGATTTTCAGCAACACTGAGGTTTGGCTGAGCAATTGCTCTTTGAACTTCTTGATGTGGATCAGTAAGTTAAAGTGCAATGAATATAATTTGTTGAATGTATATAATGTAAGGTTTTACCTATACAGTTCTAGGATATTTTTAAAGAATCATTTTAACCTTCAGGAGTCTAGTTGCTGGTGAATGCTGATGTGATTGGAGGTCGCGCTTGAAGTCCTTGAGGATCCTCCCTGGGATGAAAGAGATGAATTTTATGTGGAGTTACTAAGTGAAAGAGATACTTGATAAGAATAAAAAATTTCTTTTTTCATGGATTTACTTGTGTTATTGATATTTTAAATCATTTCTATGCAAGCGTAGTATTATTCACATTCGTGTGGTTTTTAGAACAAAGAATAGGGATGGTGTAACTGTAACTGTGATCCACGTGTATTCAGTGCTATATCAGGTTAGTACAGCACATTAAAAATGAGTTTACTTTGTCTCGAGCGATTCCCTTACATGAACTTCTTTTTTTCAAGGACCTGCAGATAACTCGGTGCATCTGGCTGTGTAGAATCCTGAATGGTGTGAGATCCTCTGCTGCAGATTGGTTTGGTGAGCCTCATGAACCAGTGTAAATCATCTCTTACATTATCTTAGCGTTTGATGAGTTTTATTTTAAAGTTTCAATTTTACATTTTTTTATTGTAAAATAATATTTTTTACAGAAGATTGTTCCATTGACGTGTTGCAGTATTGTCAGATGGAGATAGATTTTCAGCAACACTGATTTTTGGCTGAGCAATCGCTCCTTGAACTTCTTGATGTGGATCAGTAAATTAAAGGGCAATGAATATAATTTATTGAATGTATATAATGTAATGGTTTTACCTATATAGTTCTAAGATATTTTTAAAGAATCATTTTAACTTTCAGGAGTCTAGTTGTTTGTGAATGCTGATGTGATTGGAGATCAAGCTTGAAGTCCTTGAGGATCCTCCCTTGTATGAAATAGATGAATTTTATGTGGAGTTAAGAAGTGTAAGAGGTACTTGATAAGTATAAAAAATTTCTTTAATCATGGATATTCTTGTGTAATTGAAATTTAAAATCATTTCTATGCAAGGTTAGTATTATTCACATTCCTGTCGTTTTTAGAACAAAGAATAGGGATCGTGTAACTGCAACTGTGATCCACGTGTATGCAGTGCTTTATCAAGTTAGTACAGCACATTAAAAATGAGTTTACTTTGCCTCGAGCAATTCCCTTACATGACCTTCTTTTTTTCTAGGACCTGCGGATAACTCGGTGCATCTGGCTGTGTAGAATCCTGAACAGTGTGAGATCCTCCGCTGCAGAAAGGTTTGGTGAGCCTCATTGACCAGCGTAAATTATCTCTTATAATATATTTCTTAGCATTTGATGAGTTTTATTTTAAAGTTTCAATTTTACATTTTTTTAACGTAAAATAATTTTTTTACAGAAGATTGTTCCATTGACGTGTTCAGTATCGTCAGACGGAGATGGATTTTCGGCAACACTGAGGTTTGGCTGAGCAATTGCTCTTTGAACTTCTTGATGTGCATCAGTAAGTTAAAGGGCAATGAATTTAATTTGTTGAATGTATATAATGTAAGGTTTTACCTATATAGTTCTTGGATATTTTTAAAGAATCATGTTAACCTTCAGGAGTCTAGTTGCTTGTGAATGCTGATGTGATTGGAGATCAAGCTTGAAGTCCTTGAGGATCCTCCCTGGGATGAAAGAGATGAATTGTATGTGGAGATACGAAGTGTAAGAGGTACTTGATTAGTATAAAAAATTTCTTTTATCATGGATTTACTTGTGAAATTTAGATTTAAAATCATTTCTATGCAAGCGTAGTATTATTCACATTCCTGTGGTTTTTAGAACGAAGAATAGGGATGGTGTAACTGCAACTGTGATCCACGTGTATGCAGTGCAATATCAGGTTAGTACAGAACATTAAAAATGAGTTTACTTTGTCTAAAGCGATTCCCTTACATGACCTTCTTTTTTTCTAGCACACGCAGATAACTCGGTGCATCTGGCTGTGTAGAATCCTGAATGGTGTGAGATCCTCTGCTGCAGATTGGTTTGGTGAGCCTCATGGACCAGCCTAAATTATCTATTATAATATATTTCTTAGCATTTGATGAGTTTCATTTTAAATTTTCAATTTTACATTTTTTTAACGTAAAAAATTTTTTTACAGAAGATTGTTCCATTGACGTGTTGCAGTATCGTGAGATGGAGATGGATTTTCAGCAACATTAAGGTTTGCCTGAGCAATTGCTCTTTGAACTTCTTGATGTGGATCAGTAAGTTAAAGGGCAATGAATATAATTTGTTGAATGTATATAATGTAAGGTTTTATCTATAAAGTTCTAGGATATTTTTAAAGTATCATTTTAACCTTCAGGAGTCTAGTTGCTGGTGAATGCTGATGTGATTGGAGATCAAGCTTGAAGTCCTTGAGGATCCTCCCTGGGATGAAATATATGAATTTTATGTGGAGTTACGAAGTGAAAGAGGTACTTGATAAGTATAAAAAATTTCTTTTATCATGGATTTACTTGTGTAATTGAGATTTAAAATCATTTCTATGCAAGCGTAGTATTATTCACATTCCTGTGGTTTTTGGAACAAAGAATAGGGATGATGTAACTGCAACTGTGATCCACGTGTATGCAGTGCAATATCAGGTTAGTACAGAAAATTAAAAATGAGTTTACTTTGTCTAAAGCGATTCCCTTACATGACCTTCTTTTTTTCTAGGACATGCGGATAACTCGTTGCATCTGGCTGTGTAGAATCCTGAATTGTGTGAGATCCTCTGCTGCAGATTGGTTTGGTGAGCCTCATGGAACAGCGTAAATTATTTCTTATAATATATTTCTTAGCATTTGATGAGTTTTTTTTTAAAGTTTCAATTTTACATGTTTTTATTGTAAAATAATATTTTTTACAGAAGATTGTTCCATTGACGTGTTGCAGTATCGTTAGACAGAGATAGATTTTCGGCAACACTGAGGTTTGGCTGAGCAATTGCTCTTTGAACTTCTTGATGTGGATCAGTAAGTTAAAGGGTAATGAATTTAATTTGTTGAATGTATATAATGTAAGGTTTTACCTATATAGTTCTTGGATATTTTTAAAGAATCATGTTAACCTTCAGGAGTCTAGTTGCTTGTGAATGCTGATGTGATTGGAGATCAAGCTTGAAGTCCTTGAGGATCCTCCCTGGGATGAAAGAGATGAATTTTATGTGGAGTTACGAAGTGTAAGAGGTACTTGATAAGTATAAATAATTTCTTTTATCATGGATTTACTTGTGAAATTGAGATTTAAAATCATTTCTATGCAAGGTTACTATTATTCACATTCCTGTGGTTTTTAAAAAAAAGAATAGGGATGGTGTAACTGCAACTGTGATCCACGTGTATGCAGTGCTATATCAGGTTAGTACAGCACATAAAAAATGAGTTTACTTTGTCTCGAGCGATTCCCTTACATGACCTTCTTTTTTTCTAGGACCTGCGGATAACTCGGTGCATCTGGCTGTGTAGAATCCTGAATGGTGTGAGATCCTCTGCTGCAGATTGGTTTGGTGAGCCTCATGGACCAGCGTATATTATCTGTTATAATGGATTTCTTAGCATTTGATGAGTTTTATTTTAAAGTTTCAATTTTACGTTTTTTTATTGTAAAATAATTTTTTTACAGAAGATTGTTCCATTGACGTGTTGCAGTATTGTCAGACGGAGATGGATTTTCGGCAACACTGAGGTTTGGCTGAGCAATTGCTCTTTGAACTTCTTGATGTGGATCAGTAAGTTAAAGGGCAATAAATATAATTTTTTGAATGTATATAATGTAAGGTTTTACCTATATAGTTCTAGGATATTTTTAAAGAATCATTTCAACCTTCAGGAGTCTAGTTGCTTGTGAATGCTGATGTGATTTGAGATCACGCTTGAAGTCCTTGAGGATCCTCTCTGGGATGAAAGAGATGAATTTAATGTGGAGATACGAAGTTTAAGAGGTACTTGATAAGTATAAAAAATTTCATTTTTCAGGTATGTACTTGTGAAATTTAGATTTAAAATCATTTCTATGCAAGCGTAGTATTATTCACATTCCTGTGGTTTTTAGAACGAAGAATAGGGATGATGTAACTGCAACTGTGATCCACGTGTATGCAGTGCAATATCAGGTTAGTACAGCACATAATAAATGAGTTTACTTTGTCTCGAGTGATTCTCTTACATGACCTTCTTTTTTTCAAGGACCTGCGGATAACTCGGTGCATCTGGCTGTGTAGAATCCTGAATGGTGTTAGATCCTCTGCTGCAGATTGGTTTGGTGAGCCTCATGGACCAGTGTAAATTACCATTATAATATATTTCTTAGCGTTTGATGAGTTTTATTTTAAAGTTTTAATTTTACATTTTTAAAATGTAAAATAATTTTTTTTACAGAAGATTGTTCCATTGACGTGTTGCGGTATCGTCAGACGGAGATGGATTTTCGGCAACACTGAGGTTTGGCTGAGCAATTGCTCTTTGAACTTCTTGATGTGGATCAGTAAGTTAAAGGAAATGAATATAATTTTTTGAATGTATATAATGTAATGGTTTACCTATATAGTCAAGGATATTTTTAAAGAATCATATGAACCTTCAGGAGTCTAGTTGCTGGTGAATGCTGATGTGATTTGAGATCAAGCTTGAAGTCCTTGAGGATCCTCCCTGGAATGAATGAGATGAATTTTATGCGGAGTTACGAAGTGTAAGAGGTACTTGATAAGTATAAAAAATTTATTTTTCATGGATTTACTTGTGAAAATGAGATTTAAAATCATTTCTATGCAAGCGTAGTATTATTCACATTCCTGTGGTTTTTAGAACAAAGAATAGGGATTATGTAACTGCAGCTGTGATCCACGTTTATTGAGTGTTATATCAGGTTATTACAGCACATTAAAAATGAGTTTACTTTGCCTCGAGCAATTCCCTTACATGAACTTCTTTTTTTCAAGGACCTGCGGATAACTCGGTGCATCTGGCTGTGTAGAATTCTTAATGGTGTGAGATCCTCTGCTGCAGATTGGTTTGGTGAGCCTCATGGACCAGTGTTAATTATCTCTTATAATATATTTCTTAGCATTTGATGAGTTTTATTTTAAAGTTTCAATTTTACATTTTTAAAATGTAAAATAATTTTTTTTAAAGAAGATTGTTCCATTGACGTGTTGCAGTATCGTCAGACGGAGATGGATTTTCAGCAACACTGAGGTTTGGCTGAGCAATTGCTCTTTGAACTTCTTGATGTGGATCAGTAAGTTAAAGGGCAATGAATTTAATTTGTTGAATATATATAATGTAAGGTTTTACCTATATAGGTCTTGGATATTTTTAAAGAATCATGTTAACCTTCAGGAGTCTAGTTGCTTGTGAATGCTGATGGGATTGGAGATCAAGCTTGAAGTCCTTGAGGATCCTCCCTGGGATGAAAGAGACGAATTTTATGTGGAGTTACGAAGTGTAAGAGGTACTTGATAAGTATAAATAATTTCTTTTATCATGGATTTACTTGTGAAATTTAGATTTAAAATCATTTCTATGCAAGCGAAGTATTATTCACATTCCTGTGGTTTTTAGAACGAAGAATAGGGATCGTGTAACTGCAACTTTGATCCATGTGTATGCAGTGCAATATCAGGTTAGTACAGCACATTAAAAATGAGTTTACTTTGTCTCGAGCAATTCCCTTACATGACCTTCTTTTTTTTAAGGACCTGAGGATAACTCCGTGATTCTGGCTGTGTAGAATCCTGAATGGTGTGAGATCCTCTGCTGCAGATTGGTTTGGTGAGCCTCATGGACCAGCCTAAATTATCTATTATAATATATTTCTTAGCATTTGATGAGTTTTATTTTAAAGTTTCAATTTTACATTTTTTTATTGTAAAATAATTTTTTTTACAGAAGATTGTTCCAATGACGTGTTGCAGTATCGTCAGACAGGGATGGATTTTCGGCAACACTGAGGTTTGGCTGAGCATTTGCTCTTTGAACTTCTTGATGTGGATCAGTAAGTTAAAGGGCAATGAATATAATTTGTTGAATGTATATAATGTAAGGTTTTACCTATATAGTTCTAGGATATTTTTATAAAGAATCATTTTCACTTTCAGGAGTCTAGTTGCTTGTGAATGCTGATGTGATTGGAGATAAAGCTTGAAGTTCTTGAGGATCATTCCTGGGATGAAAGAAATAATTTTAAGTGGAGTTACGAAGCGAAAGAGGTACTTGATAAGTATGAAAAATTTCTTTAATCATGGATTCACTTATGAAATTGATATTTTAAATCATTTCTATGCAATCTTAGTATTATTCACATTCCATTGGTTTTTAGAACAAAGAATAGGGATGGTGTAACTGCAACTGTGATCCACGTGTATTCAGTGCTATATCAGGTTAGTACAGCACATTAAAAATGAGTTTACTTTGCCTCGAGCAATTCCCTTAAATGAACTTCTTTTTTTCAAGGACCTGCGGATAACTCGGTGCATCTGGCTGTGTAGAATCCTGAATGGTGTGAGATCCTCTGCTGCAGATTGGTTATGTGAGCCTCATGGACCAGCGTATATTATCTGTTAAAATGGATTTCTTAGCATTTGATGAGTTTTATTTTAAAGTTTCAATTTCACATTTTTTTATTGTAAAATAATTTTTTTACATAAGATTGTTCCATTGACGTGTTGCAGTATCGTGAGACGGAGATGGATTTTCAGCAACATAAAGGTTTGCCTGAGCAATTGCTCTTTGAACTTCTTGATGTGGATCAGTAAGTTAAAGGGCAATGAATATAATTTGTTGAATGTATATAATGTAAGGTTTTATCGATATAGTTCTAGGATATTTTAATGTATCATTTTAACCTTCAGGAGTCTAGTTGCTGGTGAATGCTGATGTGATTGGAGATCAAGCTTGAAGTCCTTGAGGATCCTCCCAGGGATTAAAGAGATGAATTTTATGTGGAGATACGAAGTTTAAGAGGTACTTGAGAAGTATAAAAAATTTCTTTTATCATGGATTCACTTATGAAATTGATATTTTAAATCATTTCTATGCAAGCTTAGTATTATTCACATTCCATTGGTTTTTAGAACAAAGAATAGGGATGGTGTAACTGCAACTGTGATCCACGTGTATGCAGTGCTATATCAGGTAAGTACAGCACATTAAAAATGAGTTTAATTTGCCTCGAGCAATTCCCTTACATGACCTTCTCTTTTTTGCGGATAACTAGGTGCACCTGGCTGTGTAGAATCCTGAATGGTGTGAGATCCTCTGCTGCAGATTGGTTTGGTGAGCCACATGGACCAGCCTAAATTATCTCTTATAATATATTTCTTATCATTTGATGAGTTTTATTTTAAAGTTTCTATTTTACATTTTTTTATTGTAAAATATTTTTTTTACAGAAGATTGTTCCATTGACGTGTTGCAGTATCGTCAGACAGAGATAGATTTTCGGCAACACTGAGGTTTGGCTGAGCATTTGCTCTTTGAACTTCTTGATGTGGATCAGTAAGTTAAAGGGCAATGAATATAATTTGTTGAATGTATATAATGTAAGGTTTTACCTATATAGTTCTAGGATATTTTTAAAGAATCATTTTAACCTTCAGGAGTCTAGTTGCTTGTGAATGCTGATGTGATTGGAGATCAAGCTTGAAGTCCTTGAGGATCCTCTCTGGGATGAAAGAGATGAATTTAATGTGGAGATACGAAGTTTAAGAGGTACTTGAGAAGTATAAAAATTTCTTTTATCATGGATTCACTTATGAAATTGATATTTTAAATCATTTCTATGCAAGCTTAGTATTATTCACATTCCATTGGTTTTTAGAACAAAGAATAGGGATGGTGTATCTGCAACTGTGATCCACGTGTATGCAGTGCAATATCAGGTTAGTATAGAACATTAAAAATGAGTTTACTTTGTCTAAAGCGATTCCCTTACATGACCTTCTTTTTTTCAAGGACCTGCGGATAACTCGGTGCATCTGGCTGTGTAGAATCCTGAATGGTGTGAGATCCTCTGCTGCAGATTGGTTATGTGAGCCTCATGGACCAGCGTATATTATCTGTTATAATGGATTTCTTAGCATTTGATGAGTTTTATTTATAAGTTTCAATTTTACATTTTTTTATTGTAAAATAATTTTTTTACATAAGATTGTTCCATTGACGTGTTGCAGTATCGTGAGACGGAGATGGATTTTCAGCAACATAAAGGTTTGTCTGAGCAATTGCTCTTTGAACTTCTTGATGTGGATCAGTAAGTTAAAGGGCAATGAATATAATTTGTTGAATGTATATAATGTAAGGTTTTATCGATATAGTTCTAGGATATTTTAATGTATCATTTTAACCTTCAGGAGTCTAGTTGCTGGTGAATGCTGATGTGATTGGAGATCAAGTTTGAAGTCCTTGAGGATCCTCCCAGGGATTAAAGAGATGAATTTTATGTGGAGATACGAAGTTTAAGAGGTACTTGAGAAGTATTAAAATTTCTTTTATCATGGATTCACTTATGAAATTGATATTTTAAATCATTTCTATGCAATCTTAGTATTATTCACATTCCATTGGTTTTTAGAACAAAGAATAGGGATGGTGTAACTGCAACTGTGATCCACGTGTATTCAGTGCTATATCAGGTTAGTACAGCACATTAAAAATGAGTTTACTTTGCCTCGAGCAATTCCCTTAAATGAACTTCTTTTTTTCTAGGACCTGCGGATAACTCGGTGCATCTGGCTGTGTAGAATCCTGAATGGTGTGAAATCCTCTGCTGCAGATTTGTTTGGTGAGCCTCATGGACCAGCCTAAATTATCTCTTATAATATATTTCTTATCATTTGATGAGTTTTATTTTAAAGTTTCTATTTTACATTTTTTTATTGTAAAATAATTTTTTTACAGAAGATTGTTCCATTGACGTGTTGCAGTATCGTCAGACAGAGATAGATTTTCGGCAACACTGAGGTTTGGCTGAGCATTTGCTCTTTGAACTTCTTGATGTGGATCAGTAAGTTAAAGGGCAATGAATATAATTTGTTGAATGTATATAATGTAAGGTTTTACCTATATAGTTCTAGGATATTTTTAAAGAATCATTTTAACCTTCAGGAGTCTAGTTGCTTGTGAATGCTGATGTGATTGGAGATCAAGCTTGAAGTCCTTGAGGATCCTCCCTGGAATGAAAGAGATGAATTTAATGTGGAGATACGAAGTTTAAGAGGTACTTGAGAAGTATTAAAATTTCTTTTATCATGGATTCACTTATGAAATTGATATTTTAAATCATTTCTATGCAATCTTAGTATTATTCACATTCCATTGGTTTTTAGAACAAAGAATAGGGATGGTGTAACTGCAACTGTGATCCACGTGTATTCAGTGCTATATCAGGTTAGTACAGCACATTAAAAATGAGTTTACTTTGCCTCGAGCAATTCCCTTAAATGAACTTCTTTTTTTCTAGGACCTGCGGATAACTCGGTGCATCTGGCTGTGTAGAATCCTGAATGGTGTGAGATCCTCTGCTGCAGATTGGTTTGGTGAGCCTCATGGACCAGCGTATATTATCTGTTATAATGGATTTCTTAGCATTTGATGAGTTTTATTTTAAAGTTTCAATTTTACATTTTTTTATTGTAAAATAATTTTTTTACAGAAGATTGTTCCATTGACGTGTTGCAGTATCGTGAGACGGAGATGGATTTTCAGCAACATAAAGGTTTGCCTGAGCAATTGCTCTTTGAACTTCTTGATGTGGATCAGTAAGTTAAAGGGCAATGAATAAAATTTGTTGAATGTATATAATGTAAGGTTTTATCTATATAGTTCTAGGATATTTTTAAAGAATCATTTTAACCTTCGGGAGTCTAGTTGCTTGTGAATGCTGATGTTATTGGAGATCAAGCTTGAAGTCCTTGAGGATCCTCCCTGGAATGAAAGAGATGAATTTTATGTGGAGTTACGAAGCGAAAGAGCTACTTGATAAGTATAAAAAATTTCTTTTATCATGGATTAACTTGTAAAATTGAGATTTAAAATCATTTCTATGCAAGCGTAGTATTATTCACATTCCTGTGTTTTTTAGAACAAAGAATAGGGATGTTGTAACTGCAACTGTGATCCACGTGTATGCAGTGCAATATCAGGTTAGTACAGAACATTAAAAATGAGTTTACTTTGTCTCGAGCAATTCCCTTACATGACCTTTTTTTCAAGGACCTGCGGATAACTCGGTGCATCTGGCTGTGTAGAATCCTGAATGGTGAGAGATCCTCTGCTGCAGATTGGTTTGGTGAGCCTCATGGACCAGCGTATATTATCTGTTATAATGGATTTCTTAGCATTTGATGAGTTTTATTTTAAAGTTTCAATTTTACATTTTTTATTGTAAAATAATTTTTTTTACAGAAGATTGTTCCAATGATGTGTTGCAGTATCGTCAGAAGGAGATGGATTTTCGGCAACACTGAGGTTTGGCTGAGCAATTGCTCTTTGAACTTCTTGATGTGGATCAGTAAGTTAAAGTGCAATGAATATAATTTTTTGAATGTATATAATGTAAGGTTTTACCTATATAGTTCTAGGATATTTTTAAAGAATAATTTTAACCTTCAGGAGTCTAGTTGCTTGTGAATGCTGATGTGATTGGAGATCAAGCTTGAAGTCCTTGAGGATCCTCTCTGGGATGAAAGAGATGAATTTAATGTGGAGATACGAAGTTTAAGAGGTACTTGAGAAGTATAAAAATTTCTTTTATCATGGATTCACTTATGAAATTGATATTTTAAATCATTTCTATGCAAGCTTAGTATTATTCACATTCCATTGGTTTTTAGAACAAAGAATAGGGATGGTGTAACTGCAACTGTGATCCACCTGTATTCAGTGCTATATCAGGTTAGTACAGCACATTAAAAATGAGTTTACTTTGCCTCGAGCAATTCCCTTAAATGAACTTCTTTTTTTCAAGGACCTGCGGATAACTCGGTGCATCTGGCTGTGTAGAATCCTGAATGGTGTGAGATCCTCTGCTGCAGATTGGTTTGGTGAGCCTCATGGACCAGCGTATATTATCTGTTATAATGGATTTCTTAGCATTTGATGAGTTTTATTTTAAAGTTTCAATTTTATATTTTTTATTGTAAAATAATTTTTTTTACAGAAGATTGTTCCAATGATGTGTTGCAGTATCGTCAGAAGGAGATGGATTTTCGGCAACACTGAGGTTTGGCTGAGCATTTGCTCCTTGAACTTCTTGATGTGGATCAGTATGTTAAAGGGCAATGAATATAATTTGTTGAATGTATATAATGTAAGGTTTTACCTATATAGTTCTAGGATATTTTTATAAAGAATCATTTTCACTTTCAGGAGTCTAGTTGCTTGTGAATGCTGATGTTATTGGAGATCAAGCTTGAAGTCCTTGAGGATCCTCCCTGGAATGAGAGAGATGAATTTTATGTGGAGTTACGAAGCGAAAGAGGTACTTGATAAGTATAAAAAATTTCTTTTATCATGGATTAACTTGTAAAATTGAGATTTAAAATCATTTCTATGCAAGCGTAGTATTATTCACATTCCTGTGGTTTTTAGAACAAAGAATAGGGATGGTGTATCTGCAACTGTGATCCACGTGTATTCAGTGCAATATCAGGTTAGTATAGAACATTAAAAATGAGTTTACTTTGTCTAAAGCGATTCCCTTACATGACCTTCTTTTTTTCAAGGACCTGCGGATAACTCGGTGCATCTGGCTGTGTAGAATCCTGAACGGTGTGAGATCCTCTGCTGCAGATTGGTTATGTGAGCCTCATGGACCAGCGTATATTATCTGTTATAATGGATTTCTTAGCATTTGATGAGTTTTATTTAAAAGTTTCAATTTTACATTTTTTTATTGTAAAATAATTTTTTTACATAAGATTGTTCCATTGACGTGTTGCAGTATCGTGAGACGGAGATGGATTTTCAGCAACATAAAGGTTTGCCTGAGCAATTGCTCTTTGAACTTCTTGATGTGGATCAGTAAGTTAAAGGGCAATGAATAAAATTTGTTGAATGTATATAATGTAATGGTTTACCTATATAGTTCTAGGATATTTTTAAAGAATCATTTTAACCTTCAGGAGTCTAGTTGCTTGTGAATGCTGATGTGATTGGAGATCAAGCTTGAAGTCCTTGAGGATCCTCCCTGGAATGAAAGAGATGAACTTTATGTGGAGTTACGAAGTGAAAGAGGTACTTGATAAGTATAAAAAATTTCTTTTATCATGGATTAACTTGTGAAATTGAGATTTAAAATCATTTCTATGCAAGCGTAGTATTATTCACATTCGTGTGGTTTTTGGAACAAAGAATAGGGATGGTGTAACTGCAACTGTGATCCACGTGTATGCAGTGCTATATCTGGTAAGTACAGCACATTAAAAATGAGTTTAATTTGCCTCGAGCAATTCCCTTACATGACCTTCTCTTTTTTGCGGATAACTCGGTGCATCTGGCTGTGTAGAATCCTGAATGGTGTGAGATCCTCTGCTGCAGATTGGTTTGGTGAGCCTCATGGACCAGCGTATATTATCTGTTATAATATATTTCTTAGCATTTGATGAGTTTTATTTTAAAGTTTCAATTTTACATTTTTAAAATGTAAAATAATATTTTACAGAAGATTGTTCCATTGACGTGTTGCAGTATCGTGAGACGGAGATAGATTTTCAGCAACATAAAGGTTTGCCTGAGCAATTGCTCTTTGAACTTCTTGATGTGGATCAGTAAGTTAAAGGGCAATGAATAAAATTTGTTGAATGTATATAATGTAAGGTTTTATCTATATAGTTCTAGGATATTTTTAAAGAATCATTTTAACCTTCGGGAGTCTAGTTGCTTGTGAATGCTGATGTTATTGGAGATCAAGCTTGAAGTCCTTGAGGATCCTCCCTGGAATGAAAGAGATGAATTTTATGTGGAGTTACGAAGCAAAAGAGCTACTTGATAAGTATAAAAAATTTCTTTTATCATGGATTAACTTGTAAAATTGAGATTTAAAATCATTTCTATGCAAGCGTAGTATTATTCACATTCCTGTGTTTTTTAGAACAAAGAATAGGGATGTTGTAACTGCAACTGTGATCCACGTGTATGCAGTGCAATATCAGGTTAGTACAGAACATTAAAAATGAGTTTACTTTGTCTCGAGCAATTCCCTTACATGACCTTTTTTTCAAGGACCTGCGGATAACTCGGTGCATCTGGCTGTGTAGAATCCTGAATGGTGAGAGATCCTCTGCTGCAGATTGGTTTGGTGAGCCTCATGGACCAGCGTATATTATCTGTTATAATGGATTTCTTAGCATTTGATGAGTTTTATTTTAAAGTTTCAATTTTACATTTTTTATTGTAAAATAATTTTTTTTACAGAAGATTGTTCCAATGATGTGTTGCAGTATCGTCAGACGGAGATGGATTTTCGGCAACACTGAGGTTTGGCTGAGCATTTGCTCCTTGAACTTCTTGATGTGGATCAGTATGTTAAAGGGCAATGAATATAATTTGTTGAATGTATATAATGTAAGGTTTTACCTATATAGTTCTAGGATATTTTTATAAAGAATCATTTTCACTTTCAGGAGTCTAGTTGCTTGTGAATGCTGATGTGATTGGAGATCAAGCTTGAAGTCCTTGAGGATCATGCCAGGGATGAAAGAGATAATTTTAAGTGGAGTTACGAAGTGAAAGAGGTACTTGATAAGTATGAAAAATTTCTTTTATCATGGATTTACTTGTGTAATTGAGATTTAAAATCATTTCTATGCAAGCGTAGTATTATTCACATTCGTGTGGTTTTTGGAACAAAGAATAGGGATGGTATAACTGCAACTGTGATCCACGTGTATTCAGTGCTATATCAGGTTAGTACAGCACATTAAAAATGAGTTTACTTTGTCTCGAGCAATTCCCTTACATGAACTTCTTTTTTTCAAGGACCTGCGGATAACTCGGTGCATCTGGCTGTGTAGAATTCTTAATGGTGTGAGATCCTCTGCTGCAGATTGGTTTGGTGAGCCTCATGGACCAGCGTAAATTATCTCTTATAATATATTTCTTAGCATTTGATGAGTTTTATTTTAAAGTTTCAATTTTACATTTTTAAAATGTAAAATAATTTTTTTTACAGAAGATTGTTCCATTGACGTGTTGCAGTATCGTCAGACGGAGATGGATTTTCAGCAACACTGAGGTATGGCTGAGCAATTGCTCTTTGAACTTCTTGATGTGGATCAGTAAGTTAAAGTGCAATGAATATAATTTGTTGAATGTATATAATGTAAGGTTTTACCTATATAGTTCTAGGATATTTTTAAAGAATCATTTTAACCTTCAGGAGTCTAGTTGCTTGTGAATGCTGATGTTATTGGAGATCAAGCTTGAAGTCCTTGAGGATCCTCCCTGGAATGAAAGAGATGAATTTTATGTGGAGTTACGAAGCGAAAGAGCTACTTGATAAGTATAAAAAATTTCTTTTATCATGGATTAACTTGTAAAATTGAGATTTAAAATCATTTCTATGCAAGCGTAGTATTATTCACATTCCTGTGGTTTTTAGAACAAAGAATAGGGATGTTGTAACTGCAACTGTGATCCACGTGTATGCAGTGCAATATCAAGTTAGTACAGAACATTAAAAATGAGTTTACTTTGCCTCGAGCAATTCCCTTACATGAACTTCTTTTTTTCAAGGACCCGCGGATAACTCGGTGCATCTGGCTGTGTAGAATCCTGAATGGTGTGAGATCCTCTGCTAAAGATTGGTTTGGTGAGCCTCATGGACCAGCGTATATTATCTGTTATAATGGATTTCTTATCATTTGATGAGTTTTATTTTAAAGTTTCAATTTTACATTTTTTTATTGTAAAATAATTTTTTTACAGAAGATTGTTCCATTGACGTGTTGCAGTATCGTGAGACGGAGATGGATTTTCAGCAACATAAAGGTTTGCCTGAGCAATTGCTCTTTGAACTTCTTGATGTGGATCAGTAAGTTAAAGGGCAATGAATAAAATTTGTTGAATGTATATAATGTAATGGTTTACCTATATAGTTCTAGGATATTTTTAAAGAATCATTTTAACCTTCAGGAGTCTAGTTGCTTGTGAATGCTGATGTGATTGGAGATCAAGCTTGAAGTCCTTGAGGATCCTACCTGGAATGAAAGAGATGAACTTTATGTGGAGTTACGAAGTGAAAGAGGTACTTGATAAGTATAAAAAATTTCTTTTATCATGGATTAACTTGTGAAATTGAGATTTAAAATCATTTCTATGCATGCGTAGTATTATTCACATTCGTGTGGTTTTTGGAACAAAGAATAGGGATGGTGTAACTGCAACTGTGATCCACGTGTATTCAGTGCTATATCAGGTTAGTACAGCACATTAAAAATGAGTTTACTTTGCCTCGAGCATTTCCCTTAAATGAACTTCTTTTTTTCAAGGACCTGCGGATAACTCGGTGCATCTGGCTGTGTAGAATCCTGAATGGTGTGAAATCCTCTGCTGCAGATTTGTTTGGTGAGCCTCATGGACCAGCCTAAATTATCTCTTATAATATATTTCTTATCATTTGATGAGTTTTATTTTAAAGTTTCTATTCTACATTTTTTTATTGTAAAATAATTTTTTTACAGAAGATTGTTCCATTGACGTGTTGCAGTATCGTCAGACAGAGATAGATTTTCGGCAACACTGAGGTTTGGCTGAGCATTTGCTCTTTGAACTTCTTGATGTGGATCAGTAAGTTAAAGGGCAATGAATATAATTTGTTGAATGTATATAATGTAAGGTTTTACCTATATAGTTCTAGGATATTTTTAAAGAATCATTTTAACCTTCAGGAGTCTAGTTGCTTGTGAATGCTGATGTGATTGGAGATCAAGCTTGAAGTCCTTGAGGATCCTCTCTGGGATGAAAGAGATGAATTTAATGAGGAGATACGAAGTTTAAGAGGTACTTGAGAAGTATAAAAATTTCTTTTATCATGGATTCACTTATGAAATTGATATTTTAAATCATTTCTATGCAATCTTAGTATTATTGACATTCCATTGGTTTTTAGAACAAAGAATAGGGATGGTGTAACTGCAACTGTGATCCACGTGTATTCAGTGCTATATCAGGTTAGTACAGCACATTAAAAATGAGTTTACTTTGCCTCGAGCAATTCCCTTAAATGAACTTCTTTTTTTCAAGGACCTGCGGATAACTCGGTGCATCTGGCTGTGTAGATTCCTGAATGGTGTGAGATCCTCTGCTGCAGATTGGTTTGGTGAGCCTCATGGACCAGCGTATATTATCTGTTATAATGGATTTCTTAGCATTTGATGAGTTTTATTTTAAAGTTTCAATTTTACATTTTTAAAATGTAAAATAATATTTTACAGAAGATTGTTCCATTGACGTGTTGCAGTATCGTGAGACGGAGATGGATTTTCGGCAACACTGAGGTTTGGCTGAGCAATTGCTCTTTGAACTTCTTGATGTGGATCAGTAAGTTAAAGGGCAATGAATATAATTTGTTAAATGTATATAATGTAAGGTATTACCTATATAGTTCTAGGATTTTTTTAAAGAATCATTTTAACCTTCAGGAGTCTAGTTGCTTGTGAATGCTGATGTGATTGGAGATCACGCTTGGAGTCCTTGAGGAAAATCCCTGGGATGTAATAGATGAATTTTATGTGGAGTAACGAAGTGTAAGAGGTACTTGAAAAGTATAAAAAATTTCATTTTTCAGGTATAAACTTGTGTAATTGAAATTTAAAATCATTTCTATGCAAGGTTAGTATTATTCACATTCCTGTGGATTTTAGAACAAAGAATAGGGATTGTGTAACTGCAACTGTGATCTACGTGTATGCAGTGCAATATCAGGTTAGTACAGCACATTAAAAATGAGTTTACTTTGTCTCGAGCAATTCCCTTACATGACCTTCTTTTTTTAAAGGACCTGCGGATAACTCCGTGATTCTGGCTGTGTAGAATCCTGAATGGTGTGAGATCCTCTGCTGCAGATTGGTTTGGTGAGAATCATGGACCAGCCTAAATTATCTCTTATAATATATTTCTTAGCATTTGATGAGTTTTATTTTAAAGTTTCAATTTTACATTTTTTTATTGTAAAATAATTTTTTTACAGAAGATTGTTCCATTGACGTGTTGCAGTATCGTGAGACGGAGATGGATTTTCAGCAACATAAAGGTTTGGCTTAGCAATCGCTCTTTGAACTTCTTGATGTGGATCAGTAAGTTAAAGGGCAATGAATATAATTTGTTGAATGTATATAATGTAAGGTTTTATCTATATAGTTCTAGGATATTTTTAAAGAATCATTTTAACCTTCAGGAGTCTAGTTGCTTGTGAATGCTGATGTTATTGGAGATCAAGCTTGAAGTCCTTGAGGATCCTCCCTGGAATGAAAGAGATGAATTTTATGTGGAGTTACGAAGCGAAAGAGGTACTTGATAAGTATAAAAAATTTCTTTTATCATGGATTAACTTGTAAAATTGAGATTTAAAATCATTTCTATGCAAGCGTAGTATTATTCACATTCCTGTGTTTTTTAGAACATAGAATAGGGATGTTGTAACTGCAACTGTGATCCACGTGTATGCAGTGCAATATCAGGTTAGTACAGAACATTAAAAATGAGTTTACTTTGTCTCGAGCAATTCCCTTACATAACCTTTTTTTCAAGGACCTGCGGATAACTCGGTGCATCTGGCTGTGTAGAATTCTTAATGGTGTGAGATCCTCTGCTGCAGATTGGTTTGGTGAGCCTCATGGACCAGCGTAAATTATCTCTTATAATATATTTCTTAGCATTTGATGAGTTTTAGTTTAAAGTTTCAATTTTACATTTTTAAAATGTAAAATAATTTTTTTTACAGAAGATTGTTCCATTGACGTGTTGCAGTATCGTCAGACGGAGATGGATTTTCAGCAACACTGAGGTTTGGCTGAGCAATTGCTCTTTGAACGTCTTGATGTGGATCAGTAAGTTAAAGTGCAATGAATATAATTTGTTGAATGTATATAATGTAAGGTTTTACCTATATAGTTCTAGGATATTTTTAAAGAATCATTTTAACCTTCAGGAGTCTAGTTGCTTGTGAATGCTGATGTTATTGGAGATCAAGCTTGAAGTCCTTGAGGATCCTCCCTGGAATGAGAGAGATGAATTTTATGTGGAGTTACGAAGCGAAAGAGGTACTTGATAAGTATAAAAAATTTCTTTTACCATGGATTAACTTGTAAAATTGAGATTTAAAATCATTTCTATGCAAGCGTAGCATTATTCACATTCCTGTGGTTTTTAGAACAAAGAATAGGGATGGTGTATCTGCAACTGTGATCCACGTGTATGCAGTGCAATATCAGGTTAGTATAGAACATTAAAAATGAGTTTACTTTGTCTAAAGCGATTCCCTTACATGACCTTCTTTTTTTCAAGGACCTGCGGATAACTCGGTGCATCTGGCTGTGGAGAATCCTGAACGGTGTGAGATCCTCTGCTGCAGATTGGTTATGTGAGCCTCATGGACCAGTGTATATTATCTGTTATAATGGATTTCTTAGCATTTGATGAGTTTTATTTAAAAGTTTCAATTTTACATTTTTTTATTGTAAAATAATTTTTTTACATAAGATTGTTCCATTGACGTGTTGCAGTATCGTGAGAGGGAGATGGATTTTCAGCAACATAAAGGTTTGCCTGAGCAATTGCTCTTTGAACTTCTTGATGTGGATCAGTAAGTTAAAGGGCAATGAATATAATTTGTTGAATGTATATAATGTAAGGTTTTATCGATATAGTTCTAGGATATTTTTAAAGAATCATTTTAACCTTCAGGAGTCTAGTTGCTTGTGAATGCTGATGTGATTGGAGATCAAGCTTGAAGTCCTTGAGGATCCTCCCTGGAATGAAAGAGATGAATTTTATGTGGTGTTACGAAGTGAAAGAGGTACTTGATAAGTATAAAAAATTTCTTTTATCATGGATTAACTTGTGAAATTGAGATTTAAAATCATTTCTATGCAAGCGTAGTATTATTCACATTCGTGTGGTTTTTGGAACAAAGAATAGGGATGGTGTAACTGCAACTGTGATCCACGTGTATTCAGTGCTATATCAGGTTAGTACAGCACATTAAAAATGAGTTTAATTTGCCTCGAGCAATTCCCTTACATGACCTTCTCTTTTTTGCAGATAACTCGGTGCATTTGGCTGTGTAGAATCCTGAATGGTGTGAGATCCTCTGCTGCAGATTGGTTTGGCGAGCCTCATGGACCAGCGTATATTATCTATTATAATGGATTTCTTAGCATTTGATGAGTTTTATTTTAAAGTTTCAATTTTACATTTTTTTATTGTAAAATAATTTTTTTACAGAAGATTGTTCCATTGACGTGTTGCAGTATCGTCAGACTGAGATGGATTTTCAGCAACACTGAGGTTTGGCTGAGCAATTGCTCTTTGAACGTTTTGATGTGGATCAGTAAGTTAAAGTGCAATGAATATAATTTGTTGAATGTATATAATGTAAGGTCTTATCGATATAGTTCTAGGATATTTTAAAGTATCATTTTAACTTTCAGGAGTCTAGTTGCTGGTGAATGCTGATGTGATTGGAGATCAAGCTTGAAGTCCTTGAGGATCCTCCCAGGGATTAAAGAGATGAATTTAATGTGGAGATACGAAGTTTAAGAGGTACTTGAGAAGTATAAAAATTTCTTTTATCATGGATTCACTTATGAAATTGATATTTTAAATCATTTCTATGCAAGCTTAGCATTATTCACATTCCATTGGTTTTTAGAACAAAGAATAGGGATGGTGTAACTGCAACTGTGATCCACGTGTATTCAGTGCTATATCAGGTTAGTACAGCACATTAAAAATGAGTTTACTTTGCCTCGAGCAATTCCCTTAAATGAACTTCTTTTTTTCAAGGACCTGAAGATAACTCGGTGCATCTGGCTGTGTAGAATCCTGAATGGTGTGAAATCCTCTGCTGCAAATTGGTTTGGTGAGCCTCATGGACCAGCCTAAATTATCTCTTATAATATATTTCTTATCATTTGATGAGTTTTATTTTAAAGTTTCAATTTTACATTTTTTTATAGTAAAATAATTTTTTTAGAGAAGATTGTTCCATTGACGTGTTGCAGTATCGTCAGACAGAGATGGATTTTCAGCAACATAAAGGTTTGCCTGAGCAAATGCTCTTTGAACTTCTTGAAGTGGATCAGTAAGTTAAAGGGCAATGAATATAATTTGTTGAATGTATATAATGTAAGGTTTTATCGATATAGTTCTAGGATATTTTAATGTATCATTTTAACCTTCAGGAGTCTAGTTGCTGGTGAATGCTGATGTGATTGGAGATCAAGCTTGAAGTCCTTGAGGATCCTCCCAGGGATTAAAGAGATGAATTTTATGTGGAGATACGAAGTTTAAGAGGTACTTGAGAAGTATAAAAAATTTCTTTTATCATGGATTCACTTATGAAATTGATATTTTAAATCATTTCTATGCAAGCTTAGTATTATTCACATTCCATTGGTTTTTAGAACAAAGAATAGGGATGGTGTAACTGCAACTGTGATCCACGTGTATGCAGTGCTATATCAGGTAAGTACAGCACATTAAAAATGAGTTTAATTTGCCTCGAGCAATTCCCTTACATGACCTTCTCTTTTTTGCAGATAACTCGGTGCATCTGGCTGTGTAGAATCCTGAATGGTGTGAGATCCTCTGCTGCAGATTGGTTTGGTGAGCCTCATGGACCAGCGTATATTATCTGTTATAATGGATTTCTTAGCATTTGATGAGTTTTATTTTAAAGTTTCAATTTTACATTTTTTTATTGTAAAATAATTTTTTTACAGAAGATTGTTCCATTGACGTGTTGCAGTATCGTGAGACGGAGATGGATTTTCAGCAACATAAAGGTTTGCCTGAGCAATTGCTCTTTGAACTTCTTGATGTGGATCAGTAAGTTAAAGGGCAATGAATAAAATTTGTTGAATTTATATAATGTAATGGTTTACCTATATAGTTCTAGGATATTTTTAAAGAATCATTTTAACCTTCAGGAGTCTAGTTGCTTGTGAATGCTGATGTGATTGGAGATCAAGCTTGAAGTCCTTGAGGATCCTCCCTGGAATGAAAGAGATGAACTTTATGTGGAGTTACGAAGTGAAAGAGGTACTTGATAAGTATAAAAAATTTCTTTTATCATGGATTAACTTGTGAAATTGAGATTTAAAATCATTTCTATGCAAGCGTAGTATTATTCACATTCGTGTGGTTTTTGGAACAAAGAATAGGGATGGTGTAACTGCAACTGTGATCCACGTGTATTCAGTGCTATATCAGGTTAGTACAGCACATTAAAAATGAGTTTACTTTGCCTCGAGCATTTCCCTTAAATGAACTTCTTTTTTTCAAGGACCTGCGGATAACTCGGTGCATCTGGCTGTGTAGAATTCTTAATGGTGTGAGATCCTCTGCTGCAGATTGGTTTGGTGAGCCTCATGGACCAGCGTAAATTATCTCTTATAATATATTTCTTAGCATTTGATGAATTTTATTTTCAATTTTACATTTTTACATTTTTTTATTGTAAAATAATTTTTTTACAGAAGATTGTTCCATTGACGTGTTGCAGTATTGTCAGACAGAGATAGATTTTCGGCAACACTGAGGTTTGGCTGAGCATTTGCTCTTTGAACTTCTTGATGTGGATCAGTAAGTTAAAGGGCAATGAATATAATTTGTTGAATGTATATAATGTAAGGTTTTACCTATATAGTTCTAGGATATTTTTAAAGAATCATTTTAACCTTCAGGAGTCTAGTTGCTTGTGAATGCTGATGTGATTGGAGATCAAGCTTGAAGTCCTTGAGGATCCTCCCTGGAATGAAAGAGATGAACTTTATGTGGAGTTACGAAGTGAAAGAGGTACTTGATAAGTATAAAAAATTTCTTTTATCATGGATTAACTTGTGAAATTGAGATTTAAAATCATTTCTATGCAAGCGTAGTATTATTCACATTCGTGTGGTTTTTGGAACAAAGAATAGGGATGGTGTAACTGCAACTGTGATCCACGTGTATTCAGTGCTATATCAGGTTAGTACAGCACATTAAAAATGAGTTTAATTTGCCTCGAGCAATTCCCTTACATGACCTTCTCTTTTTTGCAGATAACTCGGTGCATCTGGCTGTGTAGAATCCTGAATGGTGTGAGATCCTCTGCTGCAGATTGGTTTGGCGAGCCTCATGGACCAGCGTATATTATCTATTATAATGGATTTCTTAGCATTTGATGAGTTTTATTTTAAAGTTTCAATTTTACATTTTTTTATTGTAAAATAATTTTTTTACAGAAGATTGTTCCATTGACGTGTTGCAGTATCGTCAGACTGAGATGGATTTTCAGCAACACTGAGGTTTGGCTGAGCAATTGCTCTTTGAACGTTTTGATGTGGATCAGTAAGTTAAAGTGCAATGAATATAATTTGTTGAATGTATATAATGTAAGGTTTTATCGATATAGTTCTAGGATATTTTAAAGTATCATTTTAACCTTCAGGAGTCTAGTTGCTGGTGAATGCTGATGTGATTGGAGATCAAGCTTGAAGTCCTTGAGGATCCTCCCAGGGATTAAAGAGATGAATTTTATGTGGAGATACGAAGTTTAAGAGGTACTTGAGAAGTATAAAAAATTTCTTTTATCATGGATTCACTTATGAAATTGATATTTTAAATCATTTCTATGCAAGCTTAGTATTATTCACATTCCATTGGTTTTTAGAACAAAGAATAGGGATGGTGTAACTGCAACTGTGATCCACGTGTATGCAGTGCTATATCAGGTAAGTACAGCACATTAAAAATGAGTTTAATTTGCCTCGAGCAATTCCCTTACATGACCTTCTCTTTTTTGCAGATAACTCGGTGCATCTGGCTGTGTAGAATCCTGAATGGTGTGAGATCCTCTGCTGCAGATTGGTTTGGTGAGCCTCATGGACCAGCGTATATTATCTGTTATAATGGATTTCTTAGCATTTGATGAGTTTTATTTTCAATTTTACATTTTTACATTTTTTTATTGAAAAATAATTTTTTTACAGAAGATTGTTCCATTGACGTGTTGCAGTATCGTCAGACAGAGATAGATTTTCGGCAACACTGAGGTTTGGCTGAGCATTTGCTCTTTGAACTTCTTGATGTGGATCAGTAAGTTAAAGGGCAATGAATATAATTTGTTGAATGTATATAATGTAAGGTTTTACCTATATAGTTCTAGGATATTTTTAAAGAATCATTTTAACCTTCAGGAGTCTAGTTGCTTGTGAATGCTGATGTTATTGGAGATCAAGCTTGAAGTCCTTGAGGATCCTCCCTGGAATGAAAGAGATGAATTTTATGTGGAGTTACGAAGCGAAAGAGCTACTTGATAAGTATAAAAAATTTCTTTTATCATGGATTAACTTGTGAAATTGAGATTTAAAATCATTTCTATGCAAGCGTAGTATTATTCACATTCCATTGGTTTTTAGAACAAAGAATAGGGATGGTGTAACTGCCACTGTGATCCACGTGTATGCAGTGCTATATCAGGTAAGTACAGCACATTAAAAATGAGTTTAATTTGCCTCGAGCGATTCCCTTACATGACCTTCTCTTTTTTGCAGATAACTCGGTGCATCTGGCTGTGTAGAATCCTGAATGGTGTGAGATCCTCTGCTGCAGATTGGTTTGGTGAGCCTCATGGACCAGCGTATATTATCTGTTATAATGGATTTCTTAGCATTTGATGAGTTTTATTTTAAAGTTTCAATTTTACATTTTTTTATTGTAAAATAATTTTTTTACAGAAGATTGTTCCATTGACGTGTTGCAGTATCGTGAGACGGAGATGGATTTTCAGCAACATAAAGGTTTGCCTGAGCAATTGCTCTTTGAACTTCTTGATGTGGATCAGTAAGTTAAAGGGCAATGAATAAAATTTGTTGAATTTATATAATGTAATGGTTTACCTATATAGTTCTAGGATATTTTTAAAGAATCATTTTAACCTTCAGGAGTCTAGTTGCTTGTGAATGCTGATGTGATTGGAGATCAAGCTTGAAGTCCTTGAGGATCCTCCCAGGAATGAAAGAGATGAACTTTATGTGGAGTTACGAAGTGAAAGAGGTACTTGATAAGTATAAAAAATTTCTTTTATCATGGATTAACTTGTGAAATTGAGATTTAAAATCATTTCTATGCAAGCGTAGTATTATTCACATTCGTGTGGTTTTTGGAACAAAGAATAGGGATGGTGTAACTGCAACTGTGATCCACGTGTATTCAGTGCTATATCAGGTTAGTACAGCACATTAAAAATGAGTTTACTTTGCCTCGAGCATTTCCCTTAAATGAACTTCTTTTTTTCAAGGACCTGCGGATAACTCGGTGCATCTGGCTGTGTAGAATTCTTAATGGTGTGAGATCCTCTGCTGCAGATTGGTTTGGTGAGCCTCATGGACCAGCGTAAATTATCTCTTATAATATATTTCTTAGCATTTGATGAGTTTTATTTTCAATTTTACATTTTTTTATTGTAAAATAATTTTTTTACAGAAGATTGTTCCATTGACGTGTTGCAGTATCGTGAGACGGAGATGGATTTTCAGCAACACTGAGGTTTGGCTGAGCAATTGCTCTTTGAACTTCTTGATGTGGATCAGTAAGTTAAAGGGCAATGAATAAAATTTGTTGAATGTATATAATGTAATGGTTTACCTATATAGTTCTAGGATATTTTTAAAGAATTTTTTTAACCTTCAGGAGTCTAGTTGCTTGTGAATGCTGATGTGATTGGAGATCAAGCTTGAAGTCCTTGAGGATCCTCCCTGGAATGAAAGAGATGAATTTTATGTGGTGTTACGAAGTGAAAGAGGTACTTGATAAGTATAAAAAATTTCTTTTATCATGGATTAACTTGTGAAATTGAGATTTAAAATCATTTCTATGCAAGCGTAGTATTATTTACATTCCTGTGGTTTTTAGAACAAAGAATAGGGATGGTGTAACTGCAACTGTGATCCACGTGTATGCAGTGCAATATCAGGTTAGTACAGAACATTAAAAATGAGTTTACTTTGTCTAAAGCGATTCCCTTACATGACCTTCTTTTTTTCTAGGACCTGCGGATAACTCGGTGAATCTGGCTGTGTAGAATCCTGAATGGTGTGAGATCGTCTGCTGCAGATTGGTTTGGCGAGCCTCATGGCCCAGCGTAAATTATCTCTTATAATATCTTTCTTAGCATTTGATGAGTTTTATTTTAAAGTTTCAATTTTACATTTGTAAAATGTAAAATAATTTTTTTTACAGAAGATTGTTCCATTGTCGTGTTGCAGTATCGTCAGACGGAGATGGATTTTCAGCAACACTGAGGTTTGGCTGAGCAATTGCTCTTTGAACGTCTTGATGTGGATCAGTAAGTTAAAGTGCAATGAATATAATTTGTTGAATGTATATAATGTAAGGTTTTACCTATATAGTTCTAGGATATTTTTAAAGAATCATTTTAACCTTCAGGAGTCTAGTTGCTTGTGAATGCTGATGTTATTGGAGATCAAGCTTAAAGTCCTTGAGGATCCTCCCTGGAATGAAAGAGATGAATTTTATGTGGAGTTACGAAGCGAAAGAGGTACTTGATAAGTATAAAAAATTTCTTTTATCATGGATTAACTTGTAAAATTGAGATTTAAAATCATTTCTATGCAAGCGTAGTATTATTCACATTCCTGTGTTTTTTAGAACAAAGAATAGGGATGTTGTAACTGCAACTGTGATCCACGTGTATGCAGTACAATATTAGGTTAGTACAGCACATTAAAAATGAGTTTACTTTGCCTCGAGCAATTCCCTTAAATGAACTTCTTTTTTTCAAGGACCTGAAGATAACTCGGTGCATCTGGCTGTGTAGAATCCTGAATGGTGTGAGATCCTCTGCTGCAGATTGGTTTGGTGAGCCTCATGGACCAGCCTAAATTATCTCTTATAATATATTTCTTATCATTTGATGAGTTTTATTTTAAAGTTTCAATTTTACATTTTTTTATTGTAAAATAATTTTTTTTACAGAAGATTGTTCCAATGATGTGTTGCAGTATCGTCAGAAGGAGATGGATTTTCGGCAACACTGAGGTTTGACTGAGCATTTGCTCTTTGAACTTCTTGATGTGGATCAGTAAGTTAAAGGGCAATGAATATAATTTGTTGAATGTATATAATGTAAGGTTTTATCGATATAGTTCTAGGATATATTAATGTATCATTTTAACCTTCAGGAGTCTAGTTGCTGGTGAATGCTGATGTGATTGGAGATCAAGCTTGAAGTCCTTGAGGATCCTCCCAGGGATTAAAGAGATGAATTTTATGTGGAGATATGAAGTTTAAGAGGTACTTGAGAAGTATAAAAAATTTCTTTTATCATGGATTCACTTATGAAATTGATATTTTAAATCATTTCTATGCAAGCTTAGTATTATTCACATTCCATTGGTTTTTAGAACATAGAATAGGGATGGTGTAACTGCAACTGTGATCCACGTGTATGCAGTGCTATATCAGGTAAGTACAGCACATTAAAAATGAGTTTAATTTGCCTCGAGCTATTCCCTTACATGACCTTCCCTTTTTTGCAGATAACTCGGTGCATCTGGCTGTGTAGAATCCTGAATGGTGTGAGATCCTCTGCTGCAGATTGGTTTGGTGAGCCTCATGGACCAGCGTATATTATCTGTTATAATGGATTTCTTAGCATTTGATGAGTTTTATTTTAAAGTTTCAATTTTACATTTTTTTATTGTAAAATAATTTTTTTACAGAAGATTGTTCCATTGACGTGTTGCAGTATCGTGAGACGGAGATGGATTTTCAGCAACATAAAGGTTTGCCTGAGCAATTGCTCTTTGAACTTCTTGATGTGGATCAGTAAGTTAAAGGGCAATGAATAAAATTTGTTGAATGTATATAAAGTAATGGTTTACCTATATAGTTCTAGGATATTTTTAAAGAATCATTTTAACCTTCAGGAGTCTAGTTGCTTGTGAATGCTGATGTGATTGGAGATCAAGCTTGAAGTCCTTGAGGATCCTCCCTGGAATGAAAGAGATGAACTTTATGTGGAGTTACGAAGTGAAAGAGGTACTTGATAAGTATAAAAAATTTCTTTTATCATGGATTAACTTGTGAAATTGAGATTTAAAATCATTTCTATGCAAGCGTAGTATTATTCACATTCGTGTGGTTTTTGGAACAAAGAATAGGGATGGTTTAACTGCAACTGTGATCCACGTGTATGCAGTGCAATATCAGGTTAGTACAGAACATTAAAAATGAGTTTACTTTGTCTAAAGCGATTCCCTTATATGACCTTCTTTTTTTCAAGGACCTGCGGATAACTCGGTGCATCTGGCTGTGTAGAATCCTGAATGGTGTGAGATCCTCTGCTGCAGATTGGTTTGGTGAGCCTCATGGACCAGCGTATATTATCTGTTATAATGGATTTCTTAGCATTTGATGAGTTTTATTTTAAAGTTTCAATTTTACATTTTTTTATTGTAAAATAATTTTTTTACAGAAGATTGTTCAATTGACGTGTTGCAGTATCGTCAGACTGAGATGGATTTTCAGCAACACTGAGGTTTGGCTGAGCAATTGCTCTTTGAACGTCTTGATGTGGATCAGTAAGTTAAAGTGCAATGAATATAATTTGTTGAATGTATATAATGTAAGGTTTTATCGATATAGTTCTAGGATATTTTAATGTATCATTTTAACCTTCAGGAGTCTAGTTGCTGGTGAATGCTGATGTGATTGTAGATCAAGTTTGAAGTCCTTGAGGATCCTCCCAGGGATTAAAGAGATGAATTTTATGTGGAGATACGAAGTTAAAGAGCTACTTGATAAGTATAAAAAATTTCTTTTATCATGGATTCACTTATGAAATTGATATTTTAAATCATTTCTATGCAAGCTTAGTATTATTCACATTCCATTGGTTTTTAGAACAAAGAATAGGGATGGTGTAACTGCAACTGTGATCCACGTGTATGCAGTGCTATATCAGGTAAGTACAGCACATTAAAAATGAGTTTAATTTGCCTCGAGCAATTCCCTTACATGACCTTCTCTTTTTTGCAGATAACTCGGTGCATCTGGCTGTGTAGAATCCTGAATGGTGTGAGATCCTCTGCTGCAGATTGGTTTGGTGAGCCTCATGGACCAGCGTATATTATCTGTTATAATGGATTTCTTAGCATTTGATGAGTTTTATTTTAAAGTTTCAATTTTACATTTTTTTATTGTAAAATAATTTTTTTACAGAAGATTGTTCCATTGACGTGTTGCAGTATCGTGAGACGGAGATGGATTTTCAGCAACATAAAGGTTTGCCTGAGCAATTGCTCTTTGAACTTCTTGATGTGGATCAGTAAGTTAAAGGGCAATGAATAAAATTTGTTGAATGTATATAATGTAATGGTTTACCTATATAGTTCTAGGATATTTTTAATGAATCATTTTAACCTTCAGGAGTCTAGTTGCTTGTGAATGCTGATGTGATTGGAGATCAAGCTTGAAGTCTTTGAGGATCCTCCCTGGAATGAAAGAGATGAACTTTATGTGGAGTTACGAAGTGAAAGAGGTACTTGATAAGTATAAAAAATTTCTTTTATCATGGATTAACTTGTGAAATTGAGATTTAAAATCATTTCTATGCAAGCTTAGTATTATTCACATTCGTGTGGTTTTTGGAACAAAGAATAGGGATGGTGTAACTGCAACTGTGATCCACGTGTATTCAGTGCTATATCAGGTTAGTACAGCACATTAAAAATGAGTTTACTTTGCCTCGAGCATTTCCCTTAAATGAACTTCTTTTTTTCAAGGACCTGCTGATAACTCGGTGCATCTGGCTGTGTAGAATTCTTAATGGTGTGAGATCCTCTGCTGCAGATTGGTTTGGTGAGCCTCATGGACCAGCGTAAATTATCTCTTATAATATATTTCTTAGCATTTGATGAGTTTTATTTTCAATTTTACATTTTTAAAATGTAAAATAATTTTTTTTACAGAAGATTGTTCCATTGACGTGTTGCAGTATCGTCAGACTGAGATGGATTTTCAGCAACACTGAGGTTTGGCTGAGCAATTGCTCTTTGAACGTCTTGATGTGGATCAGTAAGTTAAAGTGCAATGAATATAATTTGTTGAATGTATATAATGTAAGGTTTTACCTATATAGTTCTAGGATATTTTTAAAGAATCATTTTAACCTTCAGGAGTCTAGTTGCTTGTGAATGCTGATGTGATTGGAGATCAAGCTTGAAGTCCTTGAGGATCCTCCCTGGAATGAAAGAGATGAATTTTATGTGGAGTTACGAAGCGAAAGAGGTACTTGATAAGTATAAAAAATTTCTTTTATCATGGATTAAATTGTAAAATTGAGATTTAAAATCATTTCTATGCAAGCGTAGTATTATTCACATTCCTGTGGTTTTTAGAACAAAGAATAGGGATGGTTTAACTGCAACTGTGATCCACGTGTATGCAGTGCAATATCAAGTTAGTACAGAACATTAAAAATGAGTTTACTTTGTCTCGAGCGATTCCCTTACATGACCTTCTTTTTTTCTAGGACCTGCGGATAACTCGGTGCATCTGGCTGTGTAGAATCCTGAATGGTGTGAGATCCTCTGCTAAAGATTGGTTTGGTGAGCCTCATGGACCAGCGTATATTATCTGTTATAATGGATTTCTTATCATTTGATGAGTTTTATTTTAAAGTTTCAATTTTACATTTTTTTATTGTAAAATAATTTTTTTACAGAAGATTGTTCCATTGACGTGTTGCAGTATCGTGAGACGGAGATGGATTTTCAGCAACATAAAGGTTTGCCTGAGCAATTGCTCTTTGAACTTCTTGATGTGGATCAGTAAGTTAAAGGGCTATGAATAAAATTTGTTGAATGTATATAATGTAATGGTTTACCTATATAGTTCTAGGATATTTTTAAAGAATTTTTTTAACCTTCAGGAGTCTAGTTGCTTGTGAATGCTGATGTGATTCGAGATCAAGCTTGAAGTCCTTGAGGATCCTCCCTGGAATGAAAGAGATGAATTTTATGTGGTGTTACGAAGTGAAAGAGGTACTTGATAAGTATAAAAAATATCTTTTATCATGGATTAACTTGTGAAATTGAGATTTAAAATCATTTCTATGCAAGCTCAGTATTATTCACATTCCTGTGTTTTTTAAAACAAAGAATAGGGATGTTGTAACTGCAACTGTGATCCACGTGTATGCAGTGCAATATCAGGTTAGTACAGAACATTAAAAATGAGTTTACTTTGTCTAAAGCGATTCCCTTACATTACCTTCTTTTTTTCAAGGACCTGCGGATAACTCGGTGCATCTGGCTGTGTAGAATCCTGAATGGTGAGAGATCCTCTGCTGCAGATTGGTTTGGTGAGCCTCATGGACCAGCCTAAATTATCTCATATAATATATTTCTTAGCATTTGATGAGTTGTATTTTAAAGTTTCAATTTTACATTTTTTTATTGTAAAATAATTTTTTTTTCAGAAGATTGTTCCAATGACGTGTTGCAGTATCGTCAGACGGAGATGGATTTTCGGCAACATAAAGGTTTGCCTGAGCAATTGCTCTTTGAACTTCTTGATGTGGATCAGTAAGTTAAAGGGCAATGAATATAATTTGTTGAATGTATATAATGTAAGGTTTTATCGATATAGTTCTAGGATATATTAATGTATCATTTTAACCTTCAGGAGTCTAGTTGCTGGTGAATGCTGATGTGATTGGAGATCAAGCTTGAAGTCCTTGAGGATCCTCCCAGGGATTAAAGAGATGAATTTTATGTGGAGATATGATTTTTAAGAGGTACTTGAGAAGTATAAAAAATTTCTTTTATCATGGATTCACTTATGAAATTGATATTTTAAATCATTTCTATGCAAGCTTAGTATTATTCACATTCCATTGGTTTTTAGAACAAAGAATAGGGATGGTGTAACTACAACTGTGATCCATGTGTATGCAGTGCTATATCAGGTAAGTACAGCACATTAAAAATGAGTTTAATTTGCCTCGAGCAATTCCCTTACATGACCTTCCCTTTTTTGCAGATAACTCGGTGCATCTGGCTGTGTAGAATCCTGAATGGTGTGAGATCCTCTGCTGCAGATTGGTTTGGTGAGCCTCATGGACCAGCGTATATTATCTGTTATAATGGATTTCTTAGCATTTGATGAGTTTTATTTTAAAGTTTCAATTTTACATTTTTTTATTGTAAAATAATTTTTTTACAGAAGATTGTTCCATTGACGTGTTGCAGTATCGTCAGACTGAGATGGATTTTCAGCAACACTGAGGTTTGGCTGAGCAATTGCTCTTTGAACGTCTTGATGTGGATCAGTAAGTTAAAGTGCAATGAATATAATTTGTTGAATGTATATAATGTAAGGTTTTATCGATATAGTTCTAGGATATTTTTAAAGAATCATTTTAACCTTCAGGAGTCTAGTTGCTTGTGAATGCTGATGTGATTCGAGATCAAGCTTGAAGTCCTTGAGGATCCTCCCTGGAATGAAAGAGATGAATTTTATGTGGTGTTACGAAGTGAAAGAGGTACTTGATAAGTATAAAAAATTTCTTTTATCATGGATTAACTTGTGAAATTGAGATTTAAAATCATTTCTATGCAAGCTCAGTATTATTCACATTCCTGTGTTTTTTAAAACAAAGAATAGGGATGTTGTAACTGCAACTGTGATCCACGTGTATGCAGTGCAATATCAGGTTAGTACAGAACATTAAAAATGAGTTTACTTTGTCTAAAGCGATTCCCTTACATGACCTTCTTTTTTTCAAGGACCTGCAGATAACTCGGTGCATCTGGCTGTGTAGAATCCTGAATGGTGAGAGATCCTCTGCTGCAGATTGGTTTGGTGAGCCTCATGGACCAGCCTAAATTATCTCATATAATATATTTCTTAGCATTTGATGAGTTGTATTTTAAAGTTTCAATTTTACATTTTTTTATTGTAAAATAATTTTTTTTTCAGAAGATTGTTCCAATGACGTGTTGCAGTATCTTCAGACGGAGATGGATTTTCGGCAACATAAAGGTTTGCCTGAGCAATTGCTCTTTGAACTTCTTGATGTGGATCAGTAAGTTAAAGGGCAATGAATATAATTTGTTGAATGTATATAATGTAAGGTTTTATCGATATAGTTCTAGGATATATTAATGTATCATTTTAACCTTCAGGAGTCTAGTTGCTGGTGAATGCTGATGTGATTGGAGATCAAGCTTGAAGTCCTTGAGGATCCTCCCAGGGATTAAAGAGATGAATTTTATGTGGAGATATGATTTTTAAGAGGTACTTGAGAAGTATAAAAAATTTCTTTTATCATGGATTCACTTATGAAATTGATATTTTAAATCATTTCTATGCAAGCTTAGTATTATTCACATTCCATTGGTTTTTAGAACAAAGAATAGGGATGGTGTAACTGCAACTGTGATCCACGTGTATGCAGTGCTATATCAGGTAAGTACAGCACATTAAAAATGAGTTTAATTTGCCTCGAGCAATTCCCTTACATGACCTTCCCTTTTTTGCAGATAACTCGGTGCATCTGGCTGTGTAGAATCCTGAATGGTGTGAGATCCTCTGCTGCAGATTGGTTTGGTGAGCCTCATGGACCAGCGTATATTATCTGTTATAATGGATTTCTTAGCATTTGATGAGTTTTATTTTAAAGTTTCAATTTTACATTTTTTTATTGTAAAATAATTTTTTTACAGAAGATTGTTCCATTGACGTGTTGCAGTATCGTCAGACTGAGATGGATTTTCAGCAACACTGAGGTTTGGCTGAGCAATTGCTCTTTGAACGTCTTGATGTGGATCAGTAAGTTAAAGTGCAATGAATATAATTTGTTGAATGTATATAATGTAAGGTTTTATCGATATAGTTCTAGGATATTTTAATGTATCATTTTAACCTTCAGGAGTCTAGTTGCTGGTGAATGCTGATGTGATTGGAGATCAAGCTTGAAGTCCTTGAGGATCCTCCCAGGGATTAAAGAGATGAATTTTATGTGGAGATACGAAGTTAAAGAGCTACTTGATAAGTATAAAAAATTTCTTTTATCATGGATTCACTTGTAAAATTGAGATTTAAAATCATTTCTATGCAAGCGTAGTATTATTCACATTCCTGTGGTTTTTAGAACAAAGAATATGGATGTTGTAACTGCAACTGTGATCCACGTGTATGCAGTGCAATATCAAGTTAGTACAGAACATTAAAAATGAGTTTACTTTGTCTAAAGCGATTCCCTTACATGACCTTCTTTTTTTCTAGGACCTGCGGATAACTCGGTGCATCTGGCTGTGTAGAATCCTGAATGGTGTGAGATCCTCTGCTAAAGATTGGTTTGGTGAGCCTCATGGACCAGCGTATATTATCTGTTATAATGGATTTCTTATCATTTGATGAGTTTTATTTTAAAGTTTCAATTTTACATTTTTTTATTGTAAAATAATTTTTTTACAGAAGATTGTTCCATTGACGTGTTGCAGTATCGTGAGACGGAGATGGATTTTCAGCAACATAAAGGTTTGCCTGAGCAATTGCTCTTTGAACTTCTTGATGTGGATCAGTAAGTTAAAGGGCTATGAATAAAATTTGTTGAATGTATATAATGTAATGGTTTACCTATATAGTTCTAGGATATTTTTAAAGAATTTTTTTAACCTTCAGGAGTCTAGTTGCTTGTGAATGCTGATGTGATTCGAGATCAAGCTTGAAGTCCTTGAGGATCCTCCCTGGAATGAAAGAGATGAATTTTATGTGGTGTTACGAAGTGAAAGAGGTACTTGATAAGTATAAAAAATTTCTTTTATCATGGATTAACTTGTGAAATTGAGATTTAAAATCATTTCTATGCAAGCTCAGTATTATTTACATTCCTGTGGTTTTTAGAACAAAGAATAGGGATGGTGTAACTGCAACTGTGATCCACGTGTATGCAGTGCAATATCAGGTTAGTACAGAACATTAAAAATGAGTTTACTTTGTCTAAAGCGTTTCCCTTACATGACCTTTTTTTTTTTAGGACCTGCGGATAACTCGGTGAATCTGGCTGTGTAGAATCCTGAATGGTGTGAGATCCTCTGCTGCAGATTGGTTTGGTGAGCCTCATGGACCAGCGTATATTATCTGTTATAATGGATTTCTTAGCATTTGATGAGTTTTATTTTAAAGTTTCAATTTTACATTTTTTTATTGTAAAATAATTTTTTTACAGAAGATAGTTCCATTGACGTGTTGCAGTATCGTCAGACTGAGATAGATTTTCGGCAACACTGAGGTTTGGCTGAGCATTTGCTCTTTAAACTTCTTGATGTGGATCAGTAATTTAAAGGGCAATGAATATAATTTGTTGAATGTATATAATGTAAGGTTTTACCTATATAGTTCTAGGATATTTTTAAAGAATCATTTTAACCTTCAGGAGTCTAGTTGCTTGTGAATGCTGATGTTATTGGAGATCAAGCTTGAAGTCCTTGAGGATCCTCCCTTGAATGAAAGAGATGAATTTTATGTGGAGTTACGAAGCGAAAGAGCTACTTGATAAGTATAAAAAATTTCTTTTATCATGGATTAACTTGTGAAATTGAGATTTAAAATCATTTCTATGCAAGCGTAGTATTATTTACATTCCTGTGGTTTTTAGAACAAAGAATAGGGATGGTGTAACTGCAACTGTGATCCACGTGTATGCAGTGCAATATCAGGTTAGTACAGAACATTAAGAATGAGTTTACTTTGTCTAAAGCGATTTCCTTACATGACCTTCTTTTTTTCTAGGACCTGCGGATAACTCGGTGCATCTGGCTGTGTAGAATCCTGAATGGTGTGAGATCCTCTGCTGCAGATTGGTTTGGTGAGCCTCATGGACCAGCGTATATTATCTGTTATAATGGATTTCTTAGCATTTGATGAGTTTTATTTTAAAGTTTCAATTTTACATTTTTTTATTGTAAAATAATTTTTTTACAGAAGATTGTTCCATTGACGTGTTGCAGTATCGTCAGACGGAGATGGATTTTCAGCAACACTGAGGTTTGGCTGAGCAATTGCTCTTTGAACGTCTTGATGTGGATCAGTAAGTTAAAGTGCAATGAATATAATTTGTTGAATGTATATAATGTAAGGTTTTATCGATATAGTTCTAGGATATTTTAATGTATCATTTTAACCTTCAGGAGTCTAGTTGCTGGTGAATGCTGATGTGATTGGAGATCAAGCTTGAAGTCCTTGAGGATCCTCCCAGGGATTAAAGAGATGAATTTTATGTGGAGATACGAAGTTAAAGAGCTACTTGATAAGTATAAAAAATTTCTTTTATCATGGATTCACTTGTAAAATTGAGATTTAAAATCATTTCTATGCAAGCGTAGTATTATTCACATTCCTGTGGTTTTTAGAACAAAGAATATGGATGTTGTAACTGCAACTGTGATCCACGTGTATGCAGTGCAATATCAAGTTAGTACAGAACATTAAAAATGAGTTTACTTTGTCTCGAGCGATTCCCTTACATGACCTTCTTTTTTTCTAGGACCTGCGGATAACTCGGTGCATCTGGCTGTGTAGAATCCTGAATGGTGTGAGATCCTCTGCTAAAGATTGGTTTGGTGAGCCTCATGGACCAGCGTATATTATCTGTTATAATGGATTTCTTATCATTTGATGAGTTTTATTTTAAAGTTTCAATTTTACATTTTTTTATTGTAAAATAATTTTTTTACAGAAGATTGTTCCATTGACGTGTTGCAGTATCGTGAGACGGAGATGGATTTTCAGCAACATAAAGGTTTGCCTGAGCAATTGCTCTTTGAACTTCTTGATGTGGATCAGTAAGTTAAAGGGCTATGAATAAAATTTCTTGAATGTATATAATGTAATGGTTTACCTATATAGTTCTAGGATATTTTTAAAGAATTTTTTTAACCTTCAGGAGTCTAGTTGCTTGTGAATGCTGATGTGATTCGAGATCAAGCTTGAAGTCCTTGAGGATCCTCCCTGGAATGAAAGAGATGAATTTTATGTGGTGTTACGAAGTGAAAGAGGTACTTGATAAGTATAAAAAATTTCTTTTATCATGGATTAACTTGTGAAATTGAGATTTAAAATCATTTCTATGCAAGCTCAGTATTATTTACATTCCTGTGGTTTTTAGAACAAAGAATAGGGATGGTGTAACTGCAACTGTGATCCACGTGTATGCAGTGCAATATCAGGTTAGTACAGAACATTAAAAATGAGTTTACTTTGTCTAAAGCGTTTCCCTTACATGACCTTCTTTTTTTCTAGGACCTGCGGATAACTCGGTGAATCTGGCTGTGTAGAATCCTGAATGGTGTGAGATCCTCTGCTGCAGATTGGTTTGGTGAGCCTCATGGCCCAGCGTAAATTATCTCTTATAATATCTTTCTTAGCATTTGATGAGTTTTATTTTAAAGTTTCAATTTTACATTTTTAAAATGTAAAATAATTTTTTTTACAGAAGATTGTTCCATTGCCGTGTTGCAGTATCGTCAGACGGAGATGGATTTTCAGCAACACTGAGGTTTGGCTGAGCAATTGCTCTTTGAACGTCTTGATGTGGATCAGTAAGTTAAAGTGCAATGAATATAATTTGTTGAATGTATATAATGTAAGGTTTTACCTATATAGTTCTAGGATATTTTTAAAGAATCATTTTAACCTTCAGGAGTCTAGTTGCTTGTGAATGCTGATGTTATTGGAGATCAAGCTTGAAGTCCTTGAGGATCCTCCCTGGAATGAAAGAGATGAATTTTATGTGGAGTTACGAAGCGAAAGAGGTACTTGATAAGTATAAAAAATTTCTTTTATCATGGATTAACTTGTAAAATTGAGATTTAAAATCCTTTCTATGCAAGCGTAGTATTATTCACATTCCTGTGTTTTTTAGAACAAAGAATAGGGATGTTGTAACTGCAACTGTGATCCACGTGTATGCAGTGCAATATCAGGATAGTACAGAACATTAAAAATGAGTTTACTTTGTCTAAAGCGATTCCCTTACATGACCTTCTTTTTTTCAAGGACCTGCGGATAACTCGGTGCATCTGGCTGTGTAGAATCCTGAATGGTGAGAGATCCTCTGCTGCAGATTGGTTTGGTGAGCCTCATGGACCAGCCTAAATTATCTCATATAATATATTTCTTAGCATTTGATGAGTTGTATTTTAAAGTTTCAATTTTACATTTTTTTATTGTAAAATAATTTTTTTTTCAGAAGATTGTTCCAATGACGTGTTGCAGTATCGTCAGACGGAGATGGATTTTCGGCAACATAAAGGTTTGCCTGAGCAATTGCTCTTTGAACTTCTTGATGTGGATCAGTAAGTTAAAGGGCAATGAATATAATTTGTTGAATGTATATAATGTAAGGTTTTATCGATATAGTTCTAGGATATATTAATGTATCATTTTAACCTTCAGGAGTCTAGTTGCTGGTGAATGCTGATGTGATTGGAGATCAAGCTTGAAGTCCTTGAGGATCCTCCCAGGGATTAAAGAGATGAATTTTATGTGGAGATATGATTTTTAAGAGGTACATGAGAAGCATAAAAAATTTCTTTTATCATGGATTCACTTATGAAATTGATATTTTAAATCATTTCTATGCAAGCTTAGTATTATTCACATTCCATTGGTTTTTAGAACAAAGAATAGGGATGGTGTAACTGCAACTGTGATCCACGTGTATGCAGTGCTATATCAGGTAAGTACAGCACATTAAAAATGAGTTTAATTTGCCTCGAGCAATTCCCTTACATGACCTTCCCTTTTTTGCAGATAACTCGGTGCATCTGGCTGTGTAGAATCCTGAATGGTGTGAGATCCTCTGCTGCAGATTGGTTTGGTGAGCCTCATGGACCAGCGTATATTATCTGTTATAATGGATTTCTTAGCATTTGATGAGTTTTATTTTAAAGTTTCAATTTTACATTTTTTTATTGTAAAATAATTTTTTTACAGAAGATTGTTCCATTGACGTGTTGCAGTATCGTGAGACGGAGATGGATTTTCAGCAACATAAAGGTTTGCCTGAGCAATTGCTCTTTGAACGTCTTGATGTGGATCAGTAAGTTAAAGTGCAATGAATATAATTTGTTGAATGTATATAATGTAAGGTTTTACCTATATAGTTCTAGGATATTTTTAAAGAATCATTTTAAACTTCAGGAGTCTAGTTGCTTGTGAATGCTGATGTGATTGGAGATCAAGCTTGAAGTCCTTGAGGATCCTCCCTGGAATGAGAGAGATGAATATTATGTGGAGTTACGAAGCGAAAGAGGTACTTGATAAGTATAAAAAATTTCTTTTATCATGGATTAAATTGTAAAATTGAGATTTAAAATCATTTCTATGCAAGCGTAGTATTATTCACATTCCTGTGGGTTTTAGAACAAAGAATAGGGATGGTTTAACTGCAACTGTGATCCACGTGTATGCAGTGCAATATCAGGTTAGTACAGAACATTAAAAATGAGTTTACTTTGTCTAAAGTGTTTCCCTTACATGACCTTCTTTTTTTCTAGGACCTGCGGATAACTCGGTGCATCTGGCTGTGTAGAATCCTGAATGGTGTGAGATCCTCTGCTGCAGATTGGTTTGGTGAGCCTCATGGACCAGCGTATATTATCTATTATAATGGATTTCTTAGCATTTGATGAGTTTTATTTTAAAGTTTCAATTTTACATTTTTTTATTGTAAAATAATTTTTTTACAGAAGATTGTTCCATTGACGTGTTGCAGTATCGTCAGACTGAGATGGATTTTCAGCAACACTGAGGTTTGGATGAGCAATTGCTCTTTGAATGTTTTGATGTGGATCAGTAAGTTAAAGTGCAATGAATATAATTTGTTGAATGTATATAATGTAAGATTTATCGATATAGTTCTAGGATATTTTAAAGTATCATTTTAACCTTCAGGAGTCTAGTTGCTGGTGAATGCTGATGTGATTGGAGATCAAGCTTGAAGTCCTTGAGGATCCTCCCAGGGATTAAAGAGATGAATTTAATGTGGAGATACGAAGTTTAAGAGGTACTTGAGAAGTATAAAAATTTCTTTTATCATGGATTCACTTATGAAATTGATATTTTAAATCATTTCTATGCAAGCTTAGCATTATTCATATTCCATTGGTTTTTAGAACAAAGAATAGGGATGGTGTAACTGCAACTGTGATCCACGTGTATTCAGTGCTATATCAGGTTAGTACAGCACATTAAAAATGAGTTTACTTTGCCTCGAGCAATTCCCTTAAATGAACTTCTTTTTTTCAAGGACCTGAAGATAACTCGGTGCATCTGGCTGTGTAGAATCCTGAATGGTGTGAGATCCTCTGCTGCAGATTGGTTTGGTGAGCCTCATGGACCAGCCTAAATTATCTCTTATAATAAATTTCTTATCATTTGATGAGTTTTATTTTAAAGTTTCAATTTTACATTTTTTTATTGTAAAATAATTTTTTTACAGAAGATTGTTCCATTGATGTGTTGCAGTATCGTCAGACAGAGATAGATTTTCGGCAACACTGAGGTTTGGCTGAGCATTTGCTCTTTGAACTTCTTGATGTGGATCAGTAAGTTAAAGGGCAATGAATATAATTTGTTGAATGTATATAATGTAAGGTTTTACCTATATAGTTCTAGTATATTTTTAAAGAATCATTTTAACCTTCAGGAGTCTAGTTGCTTGTGAATGCTGATGTTATTGGAGATCAAGCTTGAAGTCCTTGAGGATCCTCCCTGGAATGAAAGAGATGAATTTTATGTGGAGTTTCGAAGCGAAAGAGGTACTTGATAAGTATAAAAAATTTCTTTTATCATGGATTAACTTGTAAAATTGAGATTTAAAATCATTTCTATGCAAGCGTAGTATTATTCACATTCCTGTGGTTTTTAGAACAAAGAATAGGGATGGTGTAACTGCAACTGTGATCCACGTGTATTCAGTGCTATATCAGGTTAGTACAGAACATTAAAAATGAGTTTACTTTGTCTCGAGCGATTCCCTTACATGACCTTCTTTTTTTCTAGGACCTGCGGATAACTCGGTGCATCTGGCTGTGTAGAATCCTGAATGGTGTGAGATCCTCTGCTAAAGATTGGTTTGGTGAGCCTCATGGACCAGCGTATATTATCTGTTATAATGGATTTCTTATCATTTGATGAGTTTTATTTTAAAGTTTCAATTTTACATTTTTTTATTGTAAAATAATTTTTTTACAGAAGATTGTTCCATTGACGTGTTGCAGTATCGTCAGACGGATATGGATTTTCAGCAACACTGAGGTTTGGCTGAGCAATTGCTCTTTGAACGTCTTGATGTGGATCAGTAAGTTAAAGTGCAATGAATATAATTTAATGAATGTATATAATGTAAGGTTTTACCTATATAGTTCTAGGATATTTTTAAAGAATCATTTTAACCTTCAGGAGTCCAGTTGCTTGTGAATGCTGATGTTATTGGAGATCAAGCTTGAAGTCCTTGAGGAACCTCCCTGGAATGAGAGAGATGAATTTTATGTGGAGTTACGAAGCGAAAGAGGTACTTGATAAGTATAAAAAATTTCTTTTATCATGGATTAACTTGTAAAATTGAGATTTAAAATCATTTCTATGCAAGCGTAGTATTATTCACATTCCTGTGGTTTTTAGAACAAAGAATAGGGATGGTTTAACTGCAACTGTGATCCACGTGTATGCAGTGCAATATCAGGTTAATACAGAACATTAAAAATGAGTTTACTTTGTCTAAAGCGATTCCCTTACATGACCTTCTTTTTTTCAAGGACCTGCGGATAACTCGGTGCATCTGGCTGTGTAGAATCCTGAATGGTGTGAGATCCTCTGCTGCAGATTGGTTTGGTGAGCCTCATGGACCAGCGTATATTATCTGTTATAATGGATTTCTTATCATTTGATGAGTTTTATTTTAAAGTTTCAATTTTACATTTTTAAAATGTAAAATAATTTTTTTTACAGAAGATTGTTCCATTGACGTGTTGCAGTATCGTCAGACGGAGATGGATTTTCAGCAACACTGAGGTTTGGCTGAGAAATTGCTCTTTGAACGTCTTGATGTGGATCAGTAAGTTAAAGTGCAATGAATATAATTTGTTGAATGTATATAATGTAAGGTTTTATCGATATAGTTCTAGGATATTTTAAAGTATCATTTTAACCTTCAGGAGTCTAGTTGCTGGTGAATGCTGATGTGATTGGAGATCAAGCTTGAAGTCCTTGAGGATCCTCCCTGGAATGAAAGAGATGAACTTTATGTGGAGTTACGAAGTGAAAGAAGTACTTGATAAGTATAAAAAATTTCTTTTATCATGGATTAACTTGTGAAATTGAGATTTAATATCATTTCTATGCAAGCGTAGTATTATTCACATTCGTGTGGTTTTTGGAACAAAGAATAGGGATGGTGTAACTGCAACTGTGATCCACGTGTATTCAGTGCTATATCAGGTTAGTACAGCACATTAAAAATGAGTTTACTTTTCCTCGAGCATTTCCCTTAAATGAACTTCTTTTTTTCAAGGACCTGCGGATAACTCGGTGCATCTGGCTGTGTAGAATTCTTAATGGTGTGAGATCCTCTGCTGCAGATTGGTTTGGTGAGCCTCATGGACCAGCGTAAATTATCTCTTATAATATATTTCTTAGCATTTGATGAGTTTTATTTTAAAGTTTCAATTTTACATTTTTAAAATGTAAAATAATTTTTTTACAGAAGATTGTTCCATTGACGTGTTGCAGTATCGTCAGACTGAGATGGATTTTCAGCAACACTGAGGTTTGGCTGAGCAATTGCTCTTTGAACGTCTTGATGTGGATCAGTAAGTTAAAGTGCAATAATTATAATTTGTTGAATGTATATAATGTAAGGTTTTATGGATATAGTTCTAGGATATTTTTAAAGAATCATTTTAACCTTCAGGAGTCTAGTTGCTTGTGAATGCTGATGTTATTTGAGATCAAGCTTGAAGTCCTTGAGGATCCTCCCTGGAATGAAAGAGATGAATTTTATGTGGAGTTACGAAGCGAAAGAGCTACTTGATAAGTATAAAAAATTTCTTTTATCATGGATTAACTTGTAAAATTGAGATTTAAAATCATTTCTATGCAAGCGTAGTATTATTCACATTCCTGTGGTTTTTAGAACAAAGAATATGGATGTTGTAACTGCAACTGTGATCCACGTGTATGCAGTGCAATATCAAGTTAGTACAGAACATTAAAAATGAGTTTACTTTGTCTCGAGCATTTCCCTTAAATGAACTTCTTTTTTTCAAGGACCTGCGGATAACTCGGTGCATCTGGCTGTGTAGAATTCTTAATGGTGTGAGATCCTCTGCTGCAGATTGGTTTGGTGAGCCTCATGGACCAGCGTAAATTATCTCTTACAATATATTTCTTAGCGTTTGATGAGTTTCATTTTAAAGTTTCAATTTTACATTTTTAAAATGTAAAATAATATTTTTTACAGAAGATTGTTCCATTGACGTGTTGCAGTATCGTCAGACGGAGATGGATTTTCAGCAACACTGAGGTTTGGCTGAGCAATTGCTCTTTGAACGTCTTGATGTGGATCAGTAAGTTAAAGTGCAATGAATATAATTTGTTGAATGTATATAATGTAAGGTTTTACCTATATAGTTCTAGGATATTTTTAAAGAATCATTTTAACCTTCAGGAGTCTAGTTGCTTGTGAATGCTGATGTTATTGGAGATCAAGCTTGAAGTCCTTGAGGAACCTCCCTGGAATGAGAGAGATGAATTTTATGTGGAGTTACGAAGCGAAAGAGGTACTTGATAAGTATAAAAAATTTCTTTTATCATGGATTAACTTGTAAAATTGAGATTTAAAATCATTTCTATGCAAGCGTAGTATTATTCACATTCCTGTGGTTTTTAGAACAAAGAATAGGGATGGTTTAACTGCAACTTTGATCCACGTGTATGCAGTGCAATAACAGGTTAGTACAGAACATTAAAAATGAGTTTACTTTGTCTAAAGCGATTCCCTTACATGACCTTCTTTTTTTCAAGGACCTGCGGATAACTCGGTGCATCTGGCTGTGTAGAATCCTGAATGGTGTGAGATCCTCTGCTGCAGATTGGTTTGGTGAGCCTCATGGACCAGCGTATATTATCTGTTATAATGGATTTCTTATCATTTGATGAGTTTTATTTTAAAGTTTCAATTTTACATTTTTAAAATGTAAAATAATTTTTTTTACAGAAGATTGTTCCATTGACGTGTTGCAGTATCGTCAGACGGAGATGGATTTTCAGCAACACTGAGGTTTGGCTGAGCAATTGCTCTTTGAACGTCTTGATGTGGATCAGTAAGTTAAAGTGCAATGAATATAATTTGTTGAATGTATATAATGTAAGGTTTTATCGATATAGTTCTAGGATATTTTAAAGTATCATTTTAACCTTCAGGAGTCTAGTTGCTGGTGAATGCTGATGTGATTGGAGATCAAGCTTGAAGTCCTTGAGGATCCTCCCTGGAATGAAAGAGATGAACTTTATGTGGAGTTACGAAGTGAAAGAAGTACTTGATAAGTATAAAAAATTTCTTTTATCATGGATTAAGTTGTGAAATTGAGATTTAAAATCATTTCTATGCAAGCGTAGTATTATTCACATTCGTGTGGTTTTTGGAACAAAGAATAGGGATGGTGTAACTGCAACTGTGATCCACGTGTATTCAGTGCTATATCAGGTTAGTACAGCACATTAAAAATGAGTTTACTTTTCCTCGAGCATTTCCCTTAAATGAACTTCTTTTTTTCAAGGACCTGCGGATAACTCGGTGCATCTGGCTGTGTAGAATTCTTAATGGTGTGAGATCCTCTGCTGCAGATTGGTTTGGTGAGCCTCATGGACCAGCGTAAATTATCTCTTATAATATATTTCTTAGCATTTGATGAGTTTTATTTTAAAGTTTCAATTTTACATTTTTAAAATGTAAAATAATTTTTTTACAGAAGATTGTTCCATTGACGTGTTGCAGTATCGTCAGACTGAGATGGATTTTCAGCAACACTGAGGTTTGGCTGAGCAATTGCTCTTTGAACGTCTTGATGTGGATCAGTAAGTTAAAGTGCAATAATTATAATTTGTTGAATGTATATAATGTAAGGTTTTATGGATATAGTTCTAGGATATTTTTAAAGAATCATTTTAACCTTCAGGAGTCTAGTTGCTTGTGAATGCTGATGTTATTTGAGATCAAGCTTGAAGTCCTTGAGGATCCTCCCTGGAATGAAAGAGATGAATTTTATGTGGAGTTACGAAGCGAAAGAGCAACTTGATAAGTATAAAAAAGTTCTTTTATCATGGATTAACTTGTAAAATTGAGATTTAAAATCATTTCTATGCAAGCGTAGTATTATTCACATTCCTGTGGTTTTTAGAACAAAGAATATGGATGTTGTAACTGCAACTGTGATCCACGTGTATGCAGTGCAATATCAAGTTAGTACAGAACATTAAAAATGAGTTTACTTTGTCTCGAGCATTTCCCTTAAATGAACTTCTTTTTTTCAAGGACCTGCGGATAACTCGGTGCATCTGGCTGTGTAGAATTCTTAATGGTGTGAGATCCTCTGCTGCAGATTGGTTTGGTGAGCCTCATGGACCAGCGTAAATTATCTCTTACAATATATTTCTTAGCGTTTGATGAGTTTCATTTTAAAGTTTCAATTTTACATTTTTAAAATGTAAAATAATATTTTTTACAGAAGATTGTTCCATTGACGTGTTGCAGTATCGTCAGACGGAGATGGATTTTCAGCAACACTGAGGTTTGGCTGAGCAATTGCTCTTTGAACGCCTTGATGTGGATCAGTAAGTTAAAGTGCAATGAATATAATTTGTTGAATGTATATAATGTAAGGTTTTACCTATATAGTTCTAGGATATTTTTAAAGAATCATTTTAACCTTCAGGAGTCTAGTTGCTTGTGAATGCTGATGTTATTGGAGATCAAGCTTGAAGTCCTTGAGGAACCTCCCTGGAATGAGAGAGATGAATTTTATGTGGAGTTACGAAGCGAAAGAGGTACTTGATAAGTATAAAAAATTTCTTTTATCATGGATTAACTTGTAAAATTGAGATTTAAAATCATTTCTATGCAAGCGTAGTATTATTCACATTCCTGTGGTTTTTAGAACAAAGAATAGGGATGGTTTAACTGCAACTGTGATCCACGTGTATGCAGTGCAATAACAGGTTAGTACAGAACATTAAAAATGAGTTTACTTTGTCTAAAGCGATTCCCTTACATGACCTTCTTTTTTTCAAGGACCTGCGGATAACTCGGTGCATCTGGCTGTGTAGAATTCTTAATGGTGTGAGATCCTCTGCTGCAGATTGGTTTGGTGAGCCTCATGGACCAGCGTAAATTATCTCTTACAATATATTTCTTAGCGTTTGATGAGTTTCATTTTAAAGTTTCAATTTTACATTTTTAAAATGTAAAATAATATTTTTTACAGAAGATTGTTCCATTGACGTGTTGCAGTATCGTCAGACGGAGATGGATTTTCAGCAACACTGAGGTTTGGCTGAGCAATTGCTCTTTGAACGTCTTGATGTGGATCAGTAAGTTAAAGTGCAATGAATATAATTTGTTGAATGTATATAATGTAAGGTTTTATCGATATAGTTCTAGGATATTTTAAAGTATCATTTTAACCTTCAGGAGTCTAGTTGCTGGTGAATGCTGATGTGATTGGAGATCAAGCTTGAAGTCCTTGAGGATCCTCCCTGGAATGAAAGAGATGAACTTTATGTGGAGTTACGAAGTGAAAGAAGTACTTGATAAGTATAAAAAATTTCTTTTATCATGGATTAACTTGTGAAATTGAGATTTAAAATCATTTTTATGCAAGCGTAGTATTATTCACATTCGTGTGGTTTTTGGAACAAAGAATAGGGATGGTGTAACTGCAACTGTGATCCACGTGTATTCAGTGCTATATCAGGTTAGTACAGCACATTAAAAATGAGTTTACTTTTCCTCGAGCATTTCCCTTAAATGAACTTCTTTTTTTCAAGGACCTGCGGATAACTCGGTGCATCTGGCTGTGTAGAATTCTTAATGGTGTGAGATCCTCTGCTGCAGATTGGTTTGGTGAGCCTCATGGACCAGCGTAAATTATCTCTTATAATATATTTCTTAGCATTTGATGAGTTTTATTTTAAAGTTTCAATTTTACATTTTTAAAATGTAAAATAATTTTTTTACAGAAGATTGTTCCATTGACGTGTTGCAGTATCGTCAGACTGAGATGGATTTTCAGCAACACTGAGGTTTGGCTGAGCAATTGCTCTTTGAACGTCTTGATGTGGATCAGTAAGTTAAAGTGCAATAATTATAATTTGTTGAATGTATATAATGTAAGGTTTTATCGATATAGTTCTAGGATATTTTTAAAGAATCATTTTAACCTTCAGGAGTCTAGTTGCTTGTGAATGCTGATGTTATTTGAGATCAAGCTTGAAGTCCTTGAGGATCCTCCCTGGAATGAAAGAGATGAATTTTATGTGGAGTTACGAAGCGAAAGAGCTACTTGATAAGCATAAAAAATTTCTTTTATCATGGATTAACTTGTAAAATTGAGATTTAAAATCATTTCTATGCAAGCGTAGTATTATTCACATTCCTGTGGTTTTTAGAACAAAGAATATGGATGTTGTAACTGCAACTGTGATCCACGTGTATGCAGTGCAATATCAAGTTAGTACAGAACATTAAAAATGAGTTTACTTTGTCTCGAGCATTTCCCTTAAATGAACTTCTTTTTTTCAAGGACCTGCGGATAACTCGGTGCATCTGGCTGTGTAGAATTCTTAATGGTGTGAGATCCTCTGCTGCAGATTGGTTTGGTGAGCCTCATGGACCAGCGTAAATTATCTCTTACAATATATTTCTTAGCGTTTGATGAGTTTCATTTTAAAGTTTCAATTTTACATTTTTAAAATGTAAAATAATATTTTTTACAGAAGATTGTTCCATTGACGTGTTGCAGTATCGTCAGACGGAGATGGATTTTCAGCAACACTGAGGTTTGGCTGAGCAATTGCTCTTTGAACGTCTTGATGTGGATCAGTAAGTTAAAGTGCAATGAATATAATTTGTTGAATGTATATAATGTAAGGTTTTACCTATATAGTTCTAGGATATTTTTAAAGAATCATTTTAACCTTCAGGAGTCTAGTTGCTTGTGAATGCTGATGTTATTGGAGATCAAGCTTGAAGTCCTTGAGGAACCTCCCTGGAATGAGAGAGATGAATTTTATGTGGAGTTACGAAGCGAAAGAGGTACTTGATAAGTATAAAAAATTTCTTTTATCATGGATTAACTTGTAAAATTGAGATTTAAAATCATTTCTATGCAAGCGTAGTATTATTCACATTCCTGTGGTTTTTAGAACAAAGAATAGGGATGGTTTAACTGCAACTGTGATCCACGTGTATGCAGTGCAATAACAGGTTAGTACAGAACATTAAAAATGAGTTTACTTTGTCTAAAGCGATTCCCTTACATGACCTTCTTTTTTTCAAGGACCTGCGGATAACTCGGTGCATCTGGCTGTGTAGAATCCTGAATGGTGTGAGATCCTCTGCTGCAGATTGGTTTGGTGAGCCTCATGGACCAGCGTATATTATCTGTTATAATGGATTTCTTAGCATTTGATGAGTTTTATTTTAAAGTTTCAATTTTACATTTTTTTATTGTAAAATAATTTTTTTACAGAAGATTGTTCCATTGACGTGTTGCAGTATCGTCAGACTGAGATGGATTTTCAGCAACACTGAGGTTTGGCTGAGCAATTGCTCTTTGAACGTCTTGATGTGGATCAGTAAGTTAAAGTGCAATGAATATAATTTGTTGAATGTATATAATGTAAGGTTTTATCGATATAGTTCTAGGATATTTTAAAGTATCATTTTAACCTTCAGGAGTCTAGTTGCTGGTGAATGCTGATGTGATTGGAGATCAAGCTTGAAGTCCTTGAGGATCCTCCCAGGGATTAAAGAGATGAATTTTATGTGGAGATACGAAGTTTAAGAGGTACTTGAGAAGTATAAAAATTTCTTTTATCATGGATTCACTTATGAAATTGATATTTTAAATCAATTCTATGCAAGCTTAGTATTATTCACATTCCATTGGTTTTTAGAACAAAGAATAGGGATAGTGTAACTGCAACTGTGATCCACGTGTATTCAGTGCTATATCAGGTTAGTACAGCACATTAAAAATGAGTTTACTTTGCCTTGAGCAATTCCCTTAAATGAACTTCTTTTTTTCAAGGACCTGCAGATAACTCGGTGCATCTGTCTGTGTAGAATCCTGAATGGTGTGAGATCCTCTGCTAAAGATTGGTTTGGTGAGCCTCATGGACCAGCGTATATTATCTCTTATAATATATTTCTTATCATTTGATGAGTTTTATTTTAAAGTTTCAATTTTACATTTTTTTATTGTAAAATAATTTTTTTACAGAAGATAGTTCCATTGACGTGTTGCAGTATCGTCAGACTGAGATAGATTTTCGGCAACACTGAGGTTTGGCTGAGCATTTGCTCTTTGAACTTCTTGATGTGGATCAGTAATTTAAAGGGCAATGAATATAATTTGTTGAATGTATATAATGTAAGGTTTTACCTATATAGTTCTAGGATATTTTTAAAGAATCATTTTAACCTTCAGGAGTCTAGTTGCTTGTGAATGCTGATGTTATTGGAGATCAAGCTTGAAGTCCTTGAGGATCCTCCCTTGAATGAAAGAGATGAATTTTATGTGGAGTTACGAAGCGAAAGAGCTACTTGATAAGTATAAAAAATTTCTTTTATCATGGATTAACTTGTGAAATTGAGATTTAAAATCATTTCTATGCAAGCGTAGTATTATTTACATTCCTGTGGTTTTTAGAACAAAGAATAGGGATGGTGTAACTGCAACTGTGATCCACGTGTATGCAGTGCAATATCAGGTTAGTACAGAACATTAAAAATGAGTTTACTTTGTCTAAAGCGATTCCCTTACATGACCTTCTTTTTTTCTAGGACCTGCGGATAACTCGGTGCATCTGGCTGTGTAGAATACTGAATGGTGTGAGATCCTCTGCTGCAGATTGGTTTGGTGAGCCTCATGGACCAGCCTAAATTATCTCTTATAATATCTTTCTTAGCATTTGATGAGTTTTATTTTAAAGTTTCAATTTTACATTTTTAAAATGTAAAATAATTTTTTTTACAGAAGATTGTTCCATTGACGTGTTGCAGTATCGTCAGACGGAGATGGATTTTCAGCAACACTGAGGTTTGGCTGAGCAATTGCTCTTTGAACGTCTTGATGTGGATCAGTAAGTTAAAGTGCAATGAATATAATTTGTTGAATGTATATAATGTAAGGTTTTACCTATTTAGTTCTAGGATATTTTTAAAGAATCATTTTAACCTTCAGGAGTCTAGCTGCTTGTGAATGCTGATGTTATTGGAGATCAAGCTTTAAGTCCTTGAGGATCCTCCCTGGAATGAGAGAGATGAATTTTATGTGGAGTTACGAAGCGAAAGAGGTACTTGATAAGTATAAAAAATTTCTTTTATCATGGATTAACTTGTAAAATTGAGATTTAAAATCATTTCTATGCAAGCGTAGTATTATTCACATTCCTGTGGTTTTTAGAACAAAGAATAGGGATGGTTTAACTGCAACTGTGATCCACGTGTATGCAGTGCAATATCAGGTTAGTACAGAACATTAAAAATGAGTTTACTTTGTCTAAAGCGATTCCCTTACATGACCTTCTTTTTTTCTAGGACCTGCGGATAACTCGGTGAATCTGGCTGTGTAGAATCATGAATGCTGTGAGATCCTCTGCTGCAGATTGGTTTGGTGAGCCTCATGGACCAGCGTATATTATCTGTTATAATGGATTTCTTAGCATTTGATGAGTTTTATTTTAAAGTTTCAATTTTACATTTTTTTATTGTAAAATAATTTTTTTACAGAAGATTGTTCCATTGACGTGTTGCAGTATCGTCAGACTGAGATGGATTTTCAGCAACACTGAGGTTTGGCTGAGCAATTGCTCTTTGAACGTCTTGATGTGGATCAGTAAGTTAAAGTGCAATGAATATAATTTGTTGAATGTATATAATGTAAGGTTTTATCGATATAGTTCTAGGATATTTTAAAGTATCATTTTAACCTTCAGGAGTCTAGTTGCTGGTGAATGCTGATGTGATTGGAGATCAAGCTTGAAGTCCTTGAGGATCCTCCCAGGGATTAAAGAGATGAATTTTATGTGGAGATACGAAGTTTAAGAGGTACTTGAGAAGTATAAAAATTTCTTTTATCATGGATTCACTTATGAAATTGATATTTTAAATCAATTCTATGCAAGCTTAGTATTATTCACATTCCATTGGTTTTTAGAACAAAGAATAGGGATAGTGTAACTGCAACTGTGATCCACGTGTATTCAGTGCTATATCAGGTTAGTACAGCACATTAAAAATGAGTTTACTTTGCCTTGAGCAATTCCCTTAAATGAACTTCTTTTTTTCAAGGACCTGCAGATAACTCGGTGCATCTGTCTGTGTAGAATCCTGAATGGTGTGAGATCCTCTGCTAAAGATTGGTTTGGTGAGCCTCATGGACCAGCGTATATTATCTCTTATAATATATTTCTTATCATTTGATGAGTTTTATTTTAAAGTTTCAATTTTACATTTTTTTATTGTAAAATAATTTTTTTACAGAAGATAGTTCCATTGACGTGTTGCAGTATCGTCAGACTGAGATAGATTTTCGGCAACACTGAGGTTTGGCTGAGCATTTGCTCTTTGAACTTCTTGATGTGGATCAGTAATTTAAAGGGCAATGAATATAATTTGTTGAATGTATATAATGTAAGGTTTTACCTATATAGTTCTAGGATATTTTTAAAGAATCATTTTAACCTTCAGGAGTCTAGTTGCTTGTGAATGCTGATGTTATTGGAGATCAAGCTTGAAGTCCTTGAGGATCCTCCCTTGAATGAAAGAGATGAATTTTATGTGGAGTTACGAAGCGAAAGAGCTACTTGATAAGTATAAAAAATTTCTTTTATCATGGATTAACTTGTGAAATTGAGATTTAAAATCATTTCTATGCAAGCGTAGTATTATTTACATTCCTGTGGTTTTTAGAACAAAGAATAGGGATGGTGTAACTGCAACTGTGATCCACGTGTATGCAGTGCAATATCAGGTTAGTACAGAACATTAAAAATGAGTTTACTTTGTCTAAAGCGATTCCCTTACATGACCTTCTTTTTTTCTAGGACCTGCGGATAACTCGGTGCATCTGGCTGTGTAGAATCCTGAATGGTGTGAGATCCTCTGCTGCAGATTGGTTTGGTGAGCCTCATGGACCAGCCTAAATTATCTCTTATAATATCTTTCTTAGCATTTGATGAGTTTTATTTTAAAGTTTCAATTTTACATTTTTAAAATGTAAAATAATTTTTTTTACAGAAGATTGTTCCATTGACGTGTTGCAGTATCGTCAGACGGAGATGGATTTTCAGCAACACTGAGGTTTGGCTGAGCAATTGCTCTTTGAACGTCTTGATGTGGATCAGTAAGTTAAAGTGCAATGAATATAATTTGTTGAATGTATATAATGTAAGGTTTTACCTATTTAGTTCTAGGATATTTTTAAAGAATCATTTTAACCTTCAGGAGTCTAGCTGCTTGTGAATGCTGATGTTATTGGAGATCAAGCTTTAAGTCCTTGAGGATCCTCCCTGGAATGAGAGAGATGAATTTTATGTGGAGTTACGAAGCGAAAGAGGTACTTGATAAGTATAAAAAATTTCTTTTATCATGGATTAACTTGTAAAATTGAGATTTAAAATCATTTCTATGCAAGCGTAGTATTATTCACATTCCTGTGGTTTTTAGAACAAAGAATAGGGATGGTTTAACTGCAACTGTGATCCACGTGTATGCAGTGCAATATCAGGTTAGTACAGAACATTAAAAATGAGTTTACTTTGTCTAAAGCGATTCCCTTACATGACCTTCTTTTTTTCTAGGACCTGCGGATAACTCGGTGAATCTGGCTGTGTAGAATCATGAATGCTGTGAGATCCTCTGCTGCAGATTGGTTTGGTGAGCCTCATGGACCAGCGTATATTATCTGTTATAATGGATTTCTTAGCATTTGATGAGTTTTATTTTAAAGTTTCAATTTTACATTTCTTTATTGTAAAATAGTTTTTTTACAGAAGTTTGTTCCATTGACATGTTGCAGTATCGTCAGACGGAGATGGATTTTTAGCAACACTGAGGTTTGGCTGAGCAATTGCTCTTTGAACGTCTTGATGTGGATCAGTAAGTTAAAGTGCAATGAATATAATTTGTTGAATGTATATAATGTAAGGTTTTATCGATATAGTTCTAGGATATTTTAATGTATCATTTTAACCTTCAGGAGTCTAGTTGCTGGTGAATGCTGATGTGATTGGAGATCAAGCTTGAAGTCCTTGAGGATCCTCCCAGGGATTAAAGAGATGAATTTTATGTGGAGATACGAAGCGAAAGAGGTACTTGAGAAGTATAAAAAATTTCTTTTATCATGGATTCACTTATGAAATTGATATTTTAAATCATTTCTATGCAAGCTTAGTATTATTCACATTCCATTGGTTTTTAGAACAAAGAATAGGGATGGTGTAACTGCAACTGTGATCCACGTGTATGCAGTGCTATATCAGGTAAGTACAGCACATTAAAAATGAGTTTAATTTGCCTCGAGCAATTCCCTTACATGACCTTCTCTTTTTGGCAGATAACTCGGTGCATCTGGCTGTGTAGAATCCTGAATGGTGTGAGATCCTCTGCTGCAGATTGGTTTGGTGAGCCTCATGGACCAGCGTATATTATCTGTTATAATGGATTTCTTAGCATTTGATGAGTTTTATTTTAAAGTTTCAATTTTACATTTTTTTATTGTAAAATAATTTTTTTACAGAAGATTGTTCCATTGACGTGTTGCAGTATCGTGAGACGGAGATGGATTTTCAGCAACATAAAGGTTTGCCTGAGCAATTGCTCTTTGAACTTCTTGATGTGGATCAGTAAGTTTAAGGGCAATGAATAAAATTTGTTGAATGTATATAATGTAATGGTTTACCTATATAGTTCTAGGATATTTTTAAAGAATCATTTTAACCTTCAGGAGTCTAGTTGCTTGTGAATGCTGATGTGATTGGAGATCAAGCTTGAAGTCCTTGAGGATCCTCCCTGGAATGAAAGAGATGAACTTTATGTGGAGTTACGAAGTGAAAGAGGTACTTGATAAGTATAAAAAATTTCTTTTATCATGGATTAACTTGTGAAATTGAGATTTAAAATCATTTTTATGCAAGCTTAGTATTATTCACATTCGTGTGGTTTTTGGAACAAAGAATAGGGATGGTGTAACTGCTACTGTGATCCACGTGTATTCAGTGCTATATCAGGTTAGTACAGCACATTAAAAATGAGTTTACTTTGCCTCGAGCATTTCCCTTAAATGAACTTCTTTTTTTCAAGGACCTGCGGATAACTCGGTGCATCTGGCTGTGTAGATTCCTGAATGGTGTGAGATCCTCTGCTAAAGATTGGTTTGGTGAGCCTCATGGACCAGCGTATATTATCTCTTATAATATATTTCTTATCATTTGATGAGTTTTATTTTAAAGTTTCAATTTTACATTTTTTTATTGTAAAATAATTTTTTTACAGAAGATAGTTCCATTGACGTGTTGCAGTATCGTCAGACTGAGATAGATTTTCGGCAACACTGAGGTTTGGCTGAGCATTTGCTCTTTGAACTTCTTGATGTGGATCAGTAATTTAAAGGGCAATGAATATAATTTGTTGAATGTATATAATGTAAGGTTTTACCTATATAGTTCTAGGATATTTTTAAAGAATCATTTTAACCTTCAGGAGTCTAGTTGCTTGTGAATGCTGATGTTATTGGAGATCAAGCTTGAAGTCCTTGAGGATCCTCCCTTGAATGAAAGAGATGAATTTTATGTGGAGTTACGAAGCGAAAGAGCTACTTGATAAGTATAAAAAATTTCTTTTATCATGGATTAACTTGTGAAATTGAGATTTAAAATCATTTCTATGCAAGCGTAGTATTATTTACATTCCTGTGGTTTTTAGAACAAAGAATAGGGATGGTGTAACTGCAACTGTGATCCACGTGTATGCAGTGCAATATCAGGTTAGTACAGAACATTAAAAATGAGTTTACTTTGTCTAAAGCGATTCCCTTACATGACCTTCTTTTTTTCTAGGACCTGCGGATAACTCGGTGCATCTGGCTGTGTAGAATCCTGAATGGTGTGAGATCCTCTGCTGCAGATTGGTTTGGTGAGCCTCATGGACCAGCCTAAATTATCTCTTATAATATCTTTCTTAGCATTTGATGAGTTTTATTTTAAAGTTTCAATTTTACATTTTTAAAATGTAAAATAATTTTTTTTACAGAAGATTGTTCCATTGACGTGTTGCAGTATCGTCAGACGGAGATGGATTTTCAGCAACACTGAGGTTTGGCTGAGCAATTGCTCTTTGAACGTCTTGATGTGGATCAGTAAGTTAAAGTGCAATGAATATAATTTGTTGAATGTATATAATGTAAGGTTTTACCTATATAGTTCTAGGATATTTTTAAAGAATCATTTTAACCTTCAGGAGTCTAGCTGCTTGTGAATGCTGATGTTATTGGAGATCAAGCTTTAAGTCCTTGAGGATCCTCCCTGGAATGAGAGAGATGAATTTTATGTGGAGTTACGAAGCGAAAGAGGTACTTGATAAGTATAAAAAATTTCTTTTATCATGGATTAACTTGTAAAATTGAGATTTAAAATCATTTCTATGCAAGCGTAGTATTATTCACATTCCTGTGGTTTTTAGAACAAAGAATAGGGATGGTTTAACTGCAACTGTGATCCACGTGTATGCAGTGCAATATCAGGTTAGTACAGAACATTAAAAATGAGTTTACTTTGTCTAAAGCGATTCCCTTACATGACCTTCTTTTTTTCTAGGACCTGCGGATAACTCGGTGAATCTGGCTGTGTAGAATCATGAATGCTGTGAGATCCTCTGCTGCAGATTGGTTTGGTGAGCCTCATGGACCAGCGTATATTATCTGTTATAATGGATTTCTTAGCATTTGATGAGTTTTATTTTAAAGTTTCAATTTTACATTTCTTTATTGTAAAATAGTTTTTTTACAGAAGTTTGTTCCATTGACATGTTGCAGTATCGTCAGACGGAGATGGATTTTTAGCAACACTGAGGTTTGGCTGAGCAATTGCTCTTTGAACGTCTTGATGTGGATCAGTAAGTTAAAGTGCAATGAATATAATTTGTTGAATGTATATAATGTAAGGTTTTATCGATATAGTTCTAGGATATTTTAATGTATCATTTTAACCTTCAGGAGTCTAGTTGCTGGTGAATGCTGATGTGATTGGAGATCAAGCTTGAAGTCCTTGAGGATCCTCCCAGGGATTAAAGAGATGAATTTTATGTGGAGATACGAAGCGAAAGAGGTACTTGAGAAGTATAAAAAATTTCTTTTATCATGGATTCACTTATGAAATTGATATTTTAAATCATTTCTATGCAAGCTTAGTATTATTCACATTCCATTGGTTTTTAGAACAAAGAATAGGGATGGTGTAACTGCAACTGTGATCCACGTGTATGCAGTGCTATATCAGGTAAGTACAGCACATTAAAAATGAGTTTAATTTGCCTCGAGCAATTCCCTTACATGACCTTCTCTTTTTGGCAGATAACTCGGTGCATCTGGCTGTGTAGAATCCTGAATGGTGTGAGATCCTCTGCTGCAGATTGGTTTGGTGAGCCTCATGGACCAGCGTATATTATCTGTTATAATGGATTTCTTAGCATTTGATGAGTTTTATTTTAAAGTTTCAATTTTACATTTTTTTATTGTAAAATAATTTTTTTACAGAAGATTGTTCCATTGACGTGTTGCAGTATCGTGAGACGGAGATGGATTTTCAGCAACATAAAGGTTTGCCTGAGCAATTGCTCTTTGAACTTCTTGATGTGGATCAGTAAGTTTAAGGGCAATGAATAAAATTTGTTGAATGTATATAATGTAATGGTTTACCTATATAGTTCTAGGATATTTTTAAAGAATCATTTTAACCTTCAGGAGTCTAGTTGCTTGTGAATGCTGATGTGATTGGAGATCAAGCTTGAAGTCCTTGAGGATCCTCCCTGGAATGAAAGAGATGAACTTTATGTGGAGTTACGAAGTGAAAGAGGTACTTGATAAGTATAAAAAATTTCTTTTATCATGGATTAACTTGTGAAATTGAGATTTAAAATCATTTTTATGCAAGCTTAGTATTATTCACATTCGTGTGGTTTTTGGAACAAAGAATAGGGATGGTGTAACTGCAACTGTGATCCACGTGTATTCAGTGCTATATCAGGTTAGTACAGCACATTAAAAATGAGTTTACTTTGCCTCGAGCATTTCCCTTAAATGAACTTCTTTTTTTCAAGGACCTGCGGATAACTCGGTGCATCTGGCTGTGTAGATTCCTGAATGGTGTGAGATCCTCTGCTGCAGATTGGTTTGGTGAGCCTCATGGACCAGCGTAAAATATCTCTTATAATATATTTCTTAGCATTTGATGAGTTTTATTTTCAATTTTACATTTTTAAAATGTAAAATAATTTTTTTTACAGAAGATTGTTCCATTGACGTGTTGCAGTATAGTCAGACGGAGATGGATTTTCAGCAACACTGAGGTTTGGCTGAGCAATTGCTCTTTGAACGTCTTGATGTGGATCAGTAAGTTAAAGTGCAATGAATATAATTTGTTGAATGTATATAATGTAAGGTTTTACCTATATAGTTCTAGGATATTTTTAAAGAATCATTTTAACCTTCAGGAGTCTAGTTGCTTGTGAATGCTGATGTGATTGGAGATCAAGCTTGAAGTCCTTGAGGATCCTCCCTGGAATGAGAGAGATGAATTTTATGTGGAGTTACGAAGCAAAAGAGGTACTTGATAAGTATAAAAAATTTCTTTTATCATGGATTAAATTGTAAAATTGAGAATTAAAATCATTTCTATGCAAGCGTAGTATTATTCACATTCCTGTGGTTTTTAGAACAAAGAATAGGGATGGTTTAACTGCAACTGTGATCCACGTGTATGCAGTGCAATATCAGGTTAGTACAGAACATTAAAAATGAGTTTACTTTGTCTAAAGCGATTCCCTTACATGACCTTCTTTTTTTCAAGGACCTGCGGATAACTCGGTGCATCTGGCTGTGTAGAATCCTGAATGGTGTGAGATCCTCTGCTGCAGATTGGTTTGGTGAGCCTCATGGACCAGCGTATATTATCTATTATAATGGATTTCTTAGCATTTGATGAGTTTTATTTTAAAGTTTCAATTTTACATTTTTTTATTGTAAAATAATTTTTTTACAGAAGATTGTTCCATTGACGTGTTGCAGTATCGTCAGACTGAGATGGATTTTCAGCAACACTGAGGTTTGGATGAGCAATTGCTCTTTGAACGTTTTGATGTGGATTAGTAAGTTAAAGTGCAATGAATATAATTTGTTGAATGTATATAATGTAAGGTTTTATCGATATAGTTCTAGGATATTTTAAAGTATCATTTTAACCTTCAGGAGTCTAGTTGCTGGTGAATGCTGATGTGATTGGAGATCAAGCTTGAAGTCCTTGAGGATCCTCCCAGGGATTAAAGAGATGAATTTAATGTGGAGATACGAAGTTTAAGAGGTACTTGAGAAGTATAAAAATTTCTTTTATCATGGATTCACTTATGAAATTGATATTTTAAATCATTTCTATGCAAGCTTAGCATTATTCACATTCCATTGGTTTTTAGAACAAAGAATAGGGATGGTGTAACTGCAACTGTGATCCACGTGTATTCAGTGCTATATCAGGTTAGTACAGCACATTAAAAATGAGTTTACTTTGCCTCGAGCAATTCCCTTAAATGAACTTCTTTTTTTCAAGGACCTGAAGATAACTCGGTGCATCTGGCTGTGTAGAATCCTGAATGGTGTGAGATCCTCTGCTGCAGATTGGTTTGGTGAGCCTCATGGACCAGCCTTAATTATCTCTTATAATATATTTCTTATCATTTGATGAGTTTTATTTTAAAGTTTCAATTTTACATTTTTTTATTGTAAAATAATTTTTTTACAGAAGATAGTTCCATTGACGTGTTGCAGTATCGTCAGACTGAGATAGATTTTCGGCAACACTGAGGTTTGGCTGAGCATTTGCTCTTTAAACTTCTTGATGTGGATCAGTAATTTAAAGGGCAATGAATATAATTTGTTGAATGTATATAATGTAAGGTTTTACCTATATAGTTCTAGGATATTTTTAAAGAATCATTTTAACCTTCAGGAGTCTAGTTGCTTGTGAATGCTGATGTTATTGGAGATCAAGCTTGAAGTCCTTGAGGATCCTCCCTTGAATGAAAGAGATGAATTTTATGTGGAGTTACGAAGCGAAAGAGCTACTTGATAAGTATAAAAAATTTCTTTTATCATGGATTAACTTGTGAAATTGAGATTTAAAATCATTTCTATGCAAGCGTAGTATTATTTACATTCCTGTGGTTTTTAGAACAAAGAATAGGGATGGTGTAACTGCAACTGTGATCCACGTGTATGCAGTGCAATATCAGGTTAGTACAGAACATTAAGAATGAGTTTACTTTGTCTAAAGCGATTTCCTTACATGACCTTCTTTTTTTCTAGGACCTGCGGATAACTCGGTGCATCTGGCTGTGTAGAATCCTGAATGGTGTGAGATCCTCTGCTGCAGATTGGTTTGGTGAGCCTCATGGACCAGCCTAAATTATCTCTTATAATATCTTTCTTAGCATTTGATGAGTTTTATTTTAAAGTTTCAATTTTACATTTTTAAAATGTAAAATAATTTTTTTTACAGAAGATTGTTCCATTGACGTGTTGCAGTATCGTCAGACGGAGATGGATTTTCAGCAACACTGAGGTTTGGCTGAGCAATTGCTCTTTGAACGTCTTGATGTGGATCAGTAAGTTAAAGTGCAATGAATATAATTTGTTGAATGTATATAATGTAAGGTTTTACCTATATAGTTCTAGGATATTTTTAAAGAATCATTTTAACCTTCAGGAGTCTAGCTGCTTGTGAATGCTGATGTTATTGGAGATCAAGCTTTAAGTCCTTGAGGATCCTCCCTGGAATGAGAGAGATGAATTTTATGTGGAGTTACGAAGCGAAAGAGGTACTTGATAAGTATAAAAAATTTCTTTTATCATGGATTAACTTGTAAAATTGAGATTTAAAATCATTTCTATGCAAGCGTAGTATTATTCACATTCCTGTGGTTTTTAGAACAAAGAATAGGGATGGTTTAACTGCAACTGTGATCCACGTGTATGCAGTGCAATATCAGGTTAGTACAGAACATTAAAAATGAGTTTACTTTTTCTAAAGCGATTCCCTTACATGACCTTCTTTTTTTCTAGGACCTGCGGATAACTCGGTGAATCTGGCTGTGTAGAATCATGAATGCTGTGAGATCCTCTGCTGCAGATTGGTTTGGTGAGCCTCATGGACCAGCGTATATTATCTGTTATAATGGATTTCTTAGCATTTGATGAGTTTTATTTTAAAGTTTCAATTTTACATTTTTTTATTGTAAAATAATTTTTTTACAGAAGATTGTTCCATTGACGTGTTGCAGTATCGTGAGACGGAGATGGATTTTCAGCAACATAAAGGTTTGCCTGAGCAATTGCTCTTTGAACTTCTTGATGTGGATCAGTAAGTTTAAGGGCAATGAATAAAATTTGTTGAATGTATATAATGTAATGGTTTACCTATATAGTTCTAGGATATTTTTAAAGAATCATTTTAACCTTCAGGAGTCTAGTTGCTTGTGAATGCTGATGTGATTGGAGATCAAGCTTGAAGTCCTTGAGGATCCTCCCTGGAATGAAAGAGATGAACTTTATGTGGAGTTACGAAGTGAAAGAGGTACTTGATAAGTATAAAAAATTTCTTTTATCATGGATTAACTTGTGAAATTGAGATTTAAAATCATTTTTATGCAAGCTTAGTATTATTCACATTCGTGTGGTTTTTGGAACAAAGAATAGGGATGGTGTAACTGCAACTGTGATCCACGTGTATTCAGTGCTATATCAGGTTAGTACAGCACATTAAAAATGAGTTTACTTTGCCTCGAGCATTTCCCTTAAATGAACTTCTTTTTTTCAAGGACCTGCTGATAACTCGGTGCATCTGGCTGTGTAGAATTCTTAATGGTGTGAGATCCTCTGCTGCAGATTGGATTGGTGAGCCTCATGGACCAGCGTAAATTATCTCTTATAATATATTTCTTAGCATTTGATGAGTTTTATTTTCAATTTTACATTTTTAAAATGTAAAATAATTTTTTTTACAGAAGATTGTTCCATTGACGTGTTGCAGTATAGTCAGACGGAGATGGATTTTCAGCAACACTGAGGTTTGGCTGAGCAATTGCTCTTTGAACGTCTTGATGTGGATCAGTAAGTTAAAGTGCAATGAATATAATTTGTTGAATGTATATAATGTAAGGTTTTACCTATATAGTTCTAGGATATTTTTAAAGAATCATTTTAACCTTCAGGAGTCTAGTTGCTTGTGAATGCTGATGTGATTGGAGATCAAGCTTGAAGTCCTTGAGGATCCTCCCTGGAATGAGAGAGATGAATTTTATGTGGAGTTACGAAGCAAAAGAGGTACTTGATAAGTATAAAAAATTTCTTTTATCATGGATTAAATTGTAAAATTGAGATTTAAAATCATTTCTATGCAAGCGTAGTATTATTCACATTCCTGTGGTTTTTAGAACAAAGAATAGGGATGGTTTAACTGCAACTGTGATCCACGTGTATGCAGTGCAATATCAGGTTAGTACAGAACATTAAAAATGAGTTTACTTTGTCTAAAGCGATTCCCTTACATGACCTTCTTTTTTTCAAGGACCTGCGGATAACTCGGTGCATCTGGCTGTGTAGAATCCTGAATGGTGTGAGATCCTCTGCTGCAGATTGGTTTGGTGAGCCTCATGGACCAGCGTATATTATCTATTATAATGGATTTCTTAGCATTTGATGAGTTTTATTTTAAAGTTTCAATTTTACATTTTTTTATTGTAAAATAATTTTTTTACAGAAGATTGTTCCATTGACGTGTTGCAGTATCGTCAGACTTAGATGGATTTTCAGCAACACTGAGGTTTGGATGAGCAATTGCTCTTTGAACGTTTTGATGTGGATTAGTAAGTTAAAGTGCAATGAATATAATTTGTTGAATGTATATAATGTAAGGTTTTATCGATATAGTTCTAGGATATTTTAAAGTATCATTTTAACCTTCAGGAGTCTAGTTGCTGGTGAATGCTGATGTGATTGGAGATCAAGCTTGAAGTCCTTGAGGATCCTCCCAGGGATTAAAGAGATGAATTTAATGTGGAGATACGAAGTTTAAGAGGTACTTGAGAAGTATAAAAATTTCTTTTATCATGGATTCACTTATGAAATTGATATTTTAAATCATTTCTATGCAAGCTTAGCATTATTCACATTCCATTGGTTTTTAGAACAAAGAATAGGGATGGTGTAACTGCAACTGTGATCCACGTGTATTCAGTGCTATATCAGGTTAGTACAGCACATTAAAAATGAGTTTACTTTGCCTCGAGCAATTCCCTTAAATGAACTTCTTTTTTTCAAGGACCTGAAGATAACTCGGTGCATCTGGCTGTGTAGAATCCTGAATGGTGTGAGATCCTCTGCTAAAGATTGGTTTGGTGAGCCTCATGGACCAGCCTAAATTATCTCTTATAATATATTTCTAATCATTTGATGAGTTTTATTTTAAAGTTTCAATTTTACATTTTTTTATTGTAAAATAATTTTTTTACAGAAGATTGTTCCATTGACGTGTTGCAGTATCGTCAGACAGAGATAGATTTTCGGCAACACTGAGGTTTGGCTGAGCATTTGCTCTTTGAACTTCTTGATGTGGATCAGTAAGTTAAAGGGCAATGAATATAATTTGTTGAATGTATATAATGTAAGGTTTTACCTATATAGTTCTAGGATATTTTTAAAGAATCATTTTAACCTTCAGGAGTCTAGTTGCTTGTGAATGCTGATGTTATTGGAGATCAAGCTTGAAGTCCTTGAGGATCCTCCCTGGAATGAAAGAGATGAATTTTATGTGGAGTTACGAAGCGAAAGAGCTACTTGATAAGTATAAAAAATTTCTTTTATCATGGATTAACTTGTAAAATTGAGATTTAAAATCATTTCTATGCAAGCGTAGTATTATTCACATTCCTGTGGTTTTTAGAACAAAGAATAGGGATGTTGTAACTGCAACTGTGATCCACGTGTATGCAGTGCAATATCAAGTTAGTACAGAACATTAAAAATGAGTTTACTTTGTCTCGAGCGATTCCCTTACATGACCTTCTTTTTTTCTAGGACCTGCGGATAACTCGGTGCATCTGGCTGTGTAGAATCCTGAATGGTGTGAGATCCTCTGCTAAAGATTGGTTTGGTGAGCCTCATGGACCAGCGTATATTATCTGTTATAATGGATTTCTTATCATTTGATGAGTTTTATTTTAAAGTTTCAATTTTACATTTTTTTATTGTAAAATAATTTTTTTACAGAAGATTGTTCCATTGACGTGTTGCAGTATCGTCAGACGGAGATGGATTTTCAGCAACACTGAGGTTTGGCTGAGCAATTGCTCTTTGAACGTCTTGATGTGGATCAGTAAGTTAAAGTGCAATGAATATAATTTGTTGAATGTATATAATGTAAGGTTTTACCTATATAGTTCTAGGATATTTTTAAAGAATCATTTTAACCTTCAGGAGTCTAGTTGCTTGTGAATGCTGATGTTATTGGAGATCAAGCTTGAAGTCCTTGAGGAACCTCCCTGGAATGAGAGAGATGAATTTTATGTGGAGTTACGAAGCGAAAGAGGTACTTGATAAGTATAAAAAATTTCTTTTATCATGGATTAACTTGTAAAATTGAGATTTAAAATCATTTCTATGCAAGCGTAGTATTATTCACATTCCTGTGGTTTTTAGAACAAAGAATAGGGATGGTTTAACTGCAACTGTGATCCACGTGTATGCAGTGCAATATCAGGTTAATACAGAACATTAAAAATGAGTTTACTTTGTCTAAAGCGATTCCCTTACATGACCTTCTTTTTTTCAAGGACCTGCGGATAACTCGGTGCATCTGGCTGTGTAGAATCCTGAATGGTGTGAGATCCTCTGCTGCAGATTGGTTTGGTGAGCCTCATGGACCAGCGTATATTATCTGTTATAATGGATTTCTTAGCATTTGATGAGTTTTATTTTAAAGTTTCAATTTTACATTTTTAAAATGTAAAATAATTTTTTTTACAGAAGATTGTTCCATTGACGTGTTGCAGTATCGTCAGACGGAGATGGATTTTCAGCAACACTGAGGTTTGGCTGAGCAATTGCTCTTTGAACGTCTTGATGTGGATCAGTAAGTTAAAGTGCAATGAATATAATTTGTTGAATGTATATAATGTAAGGTTTTATCGATATAGTTCTAGGATATTTTAAAGTATCATTTTAACCTTCAGGAGTCTAGTTGCTGGTGAATGCTGATGTGATTGGAGATCAAGCTTGAAGTCCTTGAGGATCCTCCCTGGAATGAAAGAGATGAACTTTATGTGGAGTTACGAAGTGAAAGAGGTACTTGATAAGTATAAAAAATTTCTTTTATCATGGATTAACTTGTGAAATTGAGATTTAAAATCATTTCTATGCAAGCGTAGTATTATTCACATTCGTGTGGTTTTTGGAACAAAGAATAGGGATGGTGTAACTGCAACTGTGATCCACGTGTATTCAGTGCTATATCAGGTTAGTACAGCACATTAAAAATGAGTTTACTTTTCCTCGAGCATTTCCCTTAAATGAACTTCTTTTTTTCAAGGACCTGCGGATAACTCGGTGCATCTGGCTGTGTAGAATTCTTAATGGTGTGAGATCCTCTGCTGCAGATTGGTTTGGTGAGCCTCATGGACCAGCGTAAATTATCTCTTATAATATATTTCTTAGCATTTGATGAGTTTTATTTTAAAGTTTCAATTTTACATTTTTAAAATGTAAAATAATTTTTTTACAGAAGATTGTTCCATTGACGTGTTGCAGTATCGTCAGACTGAGATGGATTTTCAGCAACACTGAGGTTTGGCTGAGCAATTGCTCTTTGAACGTCTTGATGTGGATCAGTAAGTTAAAGTGCAATGAATATAATTTGTTGAATGTATATAATGTAAGGTTTTACCTATATAGTTCTAGGATATTTTTAAAGAATCATTTTAACCTTCAGGAGTCTAGTTGCTTGTGAATGCTGATGTTGTTTGAGATCAAGCTTGAAGTCCTTGAGGATCCTCCCTGGAATGAAAGAGATGAATTTTATGTGGAGTTACGAAGCGAAAGAGCTACTTGATAAGTATAAAAAATTTCTTTTATCATGGATTAACTTGTAAAATTGAGATTTAAAATCATTTCTATGCAAGCGTAGTATTATTCACATTCCTGTGGTTTTTAGAACAAAGAATAGGGATGGTTTAACTGCAACTGTGATCCACGTGTATGCAGTGCAATATCAGGTTAGTACAGAACATTAAAAATGAGTTTACTTTGTCTAAAGCGATTCCCTTACATGACCTTCTTTTTTTCAAGGACCTGCGGATAACTCGGTGCATCTGGCTGTGTAGAATCCTGAATGGTGTGAGATCCTCTGCTGCAGATTGGTTTGGTGAGCCTCATGGACCAGCGTATATTATCTATTATAATGGATTTCTTAGCATTTGATGAGTTTTATTTTAAAGTTTCAATTTTACATTTTTTTATTGTAAAATAATTTTTTTACAGAAGATTGTTCCATTGACGTGTTGCAGTATCGTCAGACTTAGATGGATTTTCAGCAACACTGAGGTTTGGATGAGCAATTGCTCTTTGAACGTTTTGATGTGGATTAGTAAGTTAAAGTGCAATGAATATAATTTGTTGAATGTATATAATGTAAGGTTTTATCGATATAGTTCTAGGATATTTTAAAGTATCATTTTAACCTTCAGGAGTCTAGTTGCTGGTGAATGCTGATGTGATTGGAGATCAAGCTTGAAGTCCTTGAGGATCCTCCCAGGGATTAAAGAGATGAATTTAATGTGGAGATACGAAGTTTAAGAGGTACTTGAGAAGTATAAAAATTTCTTTTATCATGGATTCACTTATGAAATTGATATTTTAAATCATTTCTATGCAAGCTTAGCATTATTCACATTCCATTGGTTTTTAGAACAAAGAATAGGGATGGTGTAACTGCAACTGTGATCCACGTGTATTCAGTGCTATATCAGGTTAGTACAGCACATTAAAAATGAGTTTACTTTGCCTCGAGCAATTCCCTTAAATGAACTTCTTTTTTTCAAGGACCTGAAGATAACTCGGTGCATCTGGCTGTGTAGAATCCTGAATGGTGTGAGATCCTCTGCTAAAGATTGGTTTGGTGAGCCTCATGGACCAGCCTAAATTATCTCTTATAATATATTTCTAATCATTTGATGAGTTTTATTTTAAAGTTTCAATTTTACATTTTTTTATTGTAAAATAATTTTTTTACAGAAGATTGTTCCATTGACGTGTTGCAGTATCGTCAGACAGAGATAGATTTTCGGCAACACTGAGGTTTGGCTGAGCATTTGCTCTTTGAACTTCTTGATGTGGATCAGTAAGTTAAAGGGCAATGAATATAATTTGTTGAATGTATATAATGTAAGGTTTTACCTATATAGTTCTAGGATATTTTTAAAGAATCATTTTAACCTTCAGGAGTCTAGTTGCTTGTGAATGCTGATGTTATTGGAGATCAAGCTTGAAGTCCTTGAGGATCCTCCCTGGAATGAAAGAGATGAATTTTATGTGGAGTTACGAAGCGAAAGAGCTACTTGATAAGTATAAAAAATTTCTTTTATCATGGATTAACTTGTAAAATTGAGATTTAAAATCATTTCTATGCAAGCGTAGTATTATTCACATTCCTGTGGTTTTTAGAACAAAGAATAGGGATGTTGTAACTGCAACTGTGATCCACGTGTATGCAGTGCAATATCAAGTTAGTACAGAACATTAAAAATGAGTTTACTTTGTCTCGAGCGATTCCCTTACATGACCTTCTTTTTTTCTAGGACCTGCGGATAACTCGGTGCATCTGGCTGTGTAGAATCCTGAATGGTGTGAGATCCTCTGCTAAAGATTGGTTTGGTGAGTCTCATGGACCAGCGTATATTATCTGTTATAATGGATTTCTTATCATTTGATGAGTTTTATTTTAAAGTTTCAATTTTACATTTTTTTATTGTAAAATAATTTTTTTACAGAAGATTGTTCCATTGACGTGTTGCAGTATCGTCAGACGGAGATGGATTTTCAGCAACACTGAGGTTTGGCTGAGCAATTGCTCTTTGAACGTCTTGATGTGGATCAGTAAGTTAAAGTGCAATGAATATAATTTGTTGAATGTATATAATGTAAGGTTTTACCTATATAGTTCTAGGATATTTTTAAAGAATCATTTTAACCTTCAGGAGTCTAGTTGCTTGTGAATGCTGATGTTATTGGAGATCAAGCTTGAAGTCCTTGAGGAACCTCCCTGGAATGAGAGAGATGAATTTTATGTGGAGTTACGAAGCGAAAGAGGTACTTGATAAGTATAAAAAATTTCTTTTATCATGGATTAACTTGTAAAATTGAGATTTAAAATCATTTCTATGCAAGCGTAGTATTATTCACATTCCTGTGGTTTTTAGAACAAAGAATAGGGATGGTTAAACTGCAACTGTGATCCACGTGTATGCAGTGCAATATCAGGTTAATACAGAACATTAAAAATGAGTTTACTTTGTCTAAAGCGATTCCCTTACATGACCTTCTTTTTTTCAAGGACCTGCGGATAACTCGGTGCATCTGGCTGTGTAGAATCCTGAATGGTGTGAGATCCTCTGCTGCAGATTGGTTTGGTGAGCCTCATGGACCAGCGTATATTATCTGTTATAATGGATTTCTTAGCATTTGATGAGTTTTATTTTAAAGTTTCAATTTTACATTTTTAAAATGTAAAATAATTTTTTTTACAGAAGATTGTTCCATTGACGTGTTGCAGTATCGTCAGACGGAGATGGATTTTCAGCAACACTGAGGTTTGGCTGAGCAATTGCTCTTTGAACGTCTTGATGTGGATCAGTAAGTTAAAGTGCAATGAATATAATTTGTTGAATGTATATAATGTAAGGTTTTATCGATATAGTTCTAGGATATTTTAAAGTATCATTTTAACCTTCAGGAGTCTAGTTGCTGGTGAATGCTGATGTGATTGGAGATCAAGCTTGAAGTCCTTGAGGATCCTCCCTGGAATGAAAGAGATGAACTTTATGTGGAGTTACGAAGTGAAAGAGGTACTTGATAAGTATAAAAAATTTCTTTTATCATGGATTAACTTGTGAAATTGAGATTTAAAATCATTTCTATGCAAGCGTAGTATTATTCACATTCGTGTGGTTTTTGGAACAAAGAATAGGGATGGTGTAACTGCAACTGTGATCCACGTGTATTCAGTGCTATATCAGGTTAGTACAGCACATTAAAAATGAGTTTACTTTTCCTCGAGCATTTCCCTTAAATGAACTTCTTTTTTTCAAGGACCTGCGGATAACTCGGTGCATCTGGCTGTGTAGAATTCTTAATGGTGTGAGATCCTCTGCTGCAGATTGGTTTGGTGAGCCTCATGGACCAGCGTAAATTATCTCTTATAATATATTTCTTAGCATTTGATGAGTTTTATTTTAAAGTTTCAATTTTACATTTTTAAAATGTAAAATAATTTTTTTACAGAAGATTGTTCCATTGACGTGTTGCAGTATCGTCAGACTGAGATGGATTTTCAGCAACACTGAGGTTTGGCTGAGCAATTGCTCTTTGAACGTCTTGATGTGGATCAGTAAGTTAAAGTGCAATGAATATAATTTGTTGAATGTATATAATGTAAGGTTTTACCTATATAGTTCTAGGATATTTTTAAAGAATCATTTTAACCTTCAGGAGTCTAGTTGCTTGTGAATGCTGATGTTGTTTGAGATCAAGCTTGAAGTCCTTGAGGATCCTCCCTGGAATGAAAGAGATGAATTTTATGTGGAGTTACGAAGCGAAAGAGCTACTTGATAAGTATAAAAAATTTCTTTTATCATGGATTAACTTGTAAAATTGAGATTTAAAATCATTTCTATGCAAGGGTATTATTATTCACATTCCTGTGGTTTTTAGAACAAAGAATATGGATGTTGTAACTGCAACTGTGATCCACGTGTATGCAGTGCAATATCAAGTTAGTACAGAACATTAAAAATGAGTTTACTTTGTCTCGAGCATTTCCCTTAAATGAACTTCTTTTTTTCAAGGACCTGCGGATAACTCGGTGCATCTGGCTGTGTAGAATTCTTAATGGTGTGAGATCCTCTGCTGCAGATTGGTTTGGTGAGCCTCATGGACCAGCTATATATTATCTGTTATAATGGTTTCTTAGCATTTGATGAGTTTTATATTAAAGTTTCAATTTTACATTTTTTTAACGTAAAATAATTTTTTTACAGAAGATTGTTCCATTGACGTGTTGCAGTATCGTCAGACGGAGATGGATTTTCAGCAACACTGAGGTTTGGCTGAGCAATTGCTCTTTGAACGTCTTGATGTGGATCAGTAAGTTAAAGTGCAATGAATATAATTTGTTGAATGTATATAATGTAAGGTTTTACCTATATAGTTCTAGGATATTTTTAAAGAATCATTTTAACCTTCAGGAGTCTAGTTGCTTGTGAATGCTGATGTTATTGGAGATCAAGCTTGAAGTCCTTGAGGAACCTCCCTGGAATGAGAGAGATGAATTTTATGTGGAGTTACGAAGCGAAAGAGGTACTTGATAAGTATAAAAAATTTCTTTTATCATGGATTAACTTGTAAAATTGAGATTTAAAATCATTTCTATGCAAGCGTAGTATTATTCACATTCCTGTGGTTTTTAGAACAAAGAATAGGGATGGTTTAACTGCAACTGTGATCCACGTGTATGCAGTGCAATAACAGGTTAGTACAGAACATTAAAAATGAGTTTACTTTGTCTAAAGCGATTCCCTTACATGACCTTCTTTTTTTCAAGGACCTGCGGATAACTCGGTGCATCTGGCTGTGTAGAATCCTGAATGGTGTGAGATCCTCTGCTGCAGATTGGTTTGGTGAGCCTCATGGACCAGCGTATATTATCTGTTATAATGGATTTCTTAGCATTTGATGAGTTTTATTTTAAAGTTTCAATTTTACATTTTTTTATTGTAAAATAATTTTTTTACAGAAGATTGTTCCATTGACGTGTTGCAGTATCGTCAGACTGAGATGGATTTTCAGCAACACTGAGGTTTGGCTGAGCAATTGCTCTTTGAACGTCTTGATGTGGATCAGTAAGTTAAAGTGCAATGAATATAATTTGTTGAATGTATATAATGTAAGGTTTTATCGATATAGTTCTAGGATATTTTAAAGTATCATTTTAACCTTCAGGAGTCTAGTTGCTGGTGAATGCTGATGTGATTGGAGATCAAGCTTGAAGTCCTTGAGGATCCTCCCAGGGATTAAAGAGATGAATTTTATGTGGAGATACGAAGTTTAAGAGGTACTTGAGAAGTATAAAAATTTCTTTTATCATGGATTCACTTATGAAATTGATATTTTAAATCAATTCTATGCAAGCTTAGTATTATTCACATTCCATTGGTTTTTAGAACAAAGAATAGGGATAGTGTAACTGCAACTGTGATCCACGTGTATTCAGTGCTATATCAGGTTAGTACAGCACATTAAAAATGAGTTTACTTTGCCTCGAGTAATTCCCTTAAATGAACTTCTTTTTTTCAAGGACCTGCAGATAACTCGGTGCATCTGTCTGTGTAGAATCCTGAATGGTGTGAGATCCTCTGCTAAAGATTGGTTTGGTGAGCCTCATGGACCAGCGTATATTATCTCTTATAATATATTTCTTATCATTTGATGAGTTTTATTTTAAAGTTTCAATTTTACATTTTTTTATTGTAAAATAATTTTTTTACAGAAGATAGTTCCATTGACGTGTTGCAGTATTGTCAGACTGAGATAGAATTTCGGCAACACTGAGGTTTGGCTGAGCATTTGCTCTTTGAACTTCTTGATGTGGATCAGTAATTTAAAGGGCAATGAATATAATTTGTTGAATGTATATAATGTAAGGTTTTACCTATATAGTTCTAGGATATTTTTAAAGAATCATTTTAACCTTCAGGAGTCTAGTTGCTTGTGAATGCTGATGTTATTGGAGATCAAGCTTGAAGTCCTTGAGGATCCTCCCTTGAATGAAAGAGATGAATTTTATGTGGAGTTACGAAGCGAAAGAGCTACTTGATAAGTATAAAAAATTTCTTTTATCATGGATTAACTTGTAAAATTGAGATTTAAAATCATTTCTTTGCAAGCGTAGTATTATTCACATTCCTGTGGTTTTTATAACAAAGAATAGGGATGTTGTAACTGCAACTGTGATCCACGTGTATGCAGTGCAATAGCAAGTTAGTACAGAACATTAAAAATGAGTATACTTTGTCTAAAGCGATTCCCTTACATGACCTTCTTTTTTTCAAGGACCTGCGGATAACTCGGTGCATCTGGCTGTGTAGAATCCTGAATGGTGTGAGATCCTCTGCTGCAGATTGGTTTGGTGAGCCTCATGGACCAGCGTATATTATCTGTTATAATGGATTTCTTAGCATTTGATGAGTTTTATTTTAAAGTTTCAATTTTACATTTTTAAAATGTAAAATAATTTTTTTTACAGAAGATTGTTCCATTGACGTGTTGCAGTATCGTCAGACGGAGATGGATTTTCAGCAACACTGAGGTTTGGCTGAGCAATTGCTCTTTGAACGTCTTGATGTGGATCAGTAAGTTAAAGTGCAATGAATATAATTTGTTGAATGTATATAATGTAAGGTTTTATCGATATAGTTCTAGGATATTTTAAAGTATCATTTTAACCTTCAGGAGTCTAGTTGCTGGTGAATGCTGATGTGATTGGAGATCAAGCTTGAAGTCCTTGAGGATCCTCCCTGGAATGAAAGAGATGAACTTTATGTGGAGTTACGAAGTGAAAGAGGTACTTGATAAGTATAAAAAATTTCTTTTATCATGGATTAACTTGTGAAATTGAGATTTAAAATCATTTCTATGCAAGCGTAGTATTATTCACATTCGTGTGGTTTTTGGAACAAAGAATAGGGATGGTGTAACTGCAACTGTGATCCACGTGTATTCAGTGCTATATCAGGTTAGTACAGCACATTAAAAATGAGTTTACTTTTCCTCGAGCATTTCCCTTAAATGAACTTCTTTTTTTCAAGGACCTGCGGATAACTCGGTGCATCTGGCTGTGTAGAATTCTTAATGGTGTGAGATCCTCTGCTGCAGATTGGTTTGGTGAGCCTCATGGACCAGCGTAAATTATCTCTTATAATATATTTCTTAGCATTTGATGAGTTTTATTTTAAAGTTTCAATTTTACATTTTTAAAATGTAAAATAATTTTTTTACAGAAGATTGTTCCATTGACGTGTTGCAGTATCGTCAGACTGAGATGGATTTTCAGCAACACTGAGGTTTGGCTGAGCAATTGCTCTTTGAACGTCTTGATGTGGATCAGTAAGTTAAAGTGCAATGAATATAATTTGTTGAATGTATATAATGTAAGGTTTTACCTATATAGTTCTAGGATATTTTTAAAGAATCATTTTAACCTTCAGGAGTCTAGTTGCTTGTGAATGCTGATGTTGTTTGAGATCAAGCTTGAAGTCCTTGAGGATCCTCCCTGGAATGAAAGAGATGAATTTTATGTGGAGTTACGAAGCGAAAGAGCTACTTGATAAGTATAAAAAATTTCTTTTATCATGGATTAACTTGTAAAATTGAGATTTAAAATCATTTCTATGCAAGGGTATTATTATTCACATTCCTGTGGTTTTTAGAACAAAGAATATGGATGTTGTAACTGCAACTGTGATCCACGTGTATGCAGTGCAATATCAAGTTAGTACAGAACATTAAAAATGAGTTTACTTTGTCTCGAGCATTTCCCTTAAATGAACTTCTTTTTTTCAAGGACCTGCGGATAACTCGGTGCATCTGGCTGTGTAGAATTCTTAATGGTGTGAGATCCTCTGCTGCAGATTGGTTTGGTGAGCCTCATGGACCAGCTATATATTATCTGTTATAATGGTTTCTTAGCATTTGATGAGTTTTATATTAAAGTTTCAATTTTACATTTTTTTAACGTAAAATAATTTTTTTACAGAAGATTGTTCCATTGACGTGTTGCAGTATCGTCAGACGGAGATGGATTTTCAGCAACACTGAGGTTTGGCTGAGCAATTGCTCTTTGAACGTCTTGATGTGGATCAGTAAGTTAAAGTGCAATGAATATAATTTGTTGAATGTATATAATGTAAGGTTTTACCTATATAGTTCTAGGATATTTTTAAAGAATCATTTTAACCTTCAGGAGTCTAGTTGCTTGTGAATGCTGATGTTATTGGAGATCAAGCTTGAAGTCCTTGAGGAACCTCCCTGGAATGAGAGAGATGAATTTTATGTGGAGTTACGAAGCGAAAGAGGTACTTGATAAGTATAAAAAATTTCTTTTATCATGGATTAACTTGTAAAATTGAGATTTAAAATCATTTCTATGCAAGCGTAGTATTATTCACATTCCTGTGGTTTTTAGAACAAAGAATAGGGATGGTTTAACTGCAACTGTGATCCACGTGTATGCAGTGCAATAACAGGTTAGTACAGAACATTAAAAATGAGTTTACTTTGTCTAAAGCGATTCCCTTACATGACCTTCTTTTTTTCAAGGACCTGCGGATAACTCGGTGCATCTGGCTGTGTAGAATCCTGAATGGTGTGAGATCCTCTGCTGCAGATTGGTTTGGTGAGCCTCATGGACCAGCGTATATTATCTGTTATAATGGATTTCTTAGCATTTGATGAGTTTTATTTTAAAGTTTCAATTTTACATTTTTTTATTGTAAAATAATTTTTTTACAGAAGATTGTTCCATTGACGTGTTGCAGTATCGTCAGACTGAGATGGATTTTCAGCAACACTGAGGTTTGGCTGAGCAATTGCTCTTTGAACGTCTTGATGTGGATCAGTAAGTTAAAGTGCAATGAATATAATTTGTTGAATGTATATAATGTAAGGTTTTATCGATATAGTTCTAGGATATTTTAAAGTATCATTTTAACCTTCAGGAGTCTAGTTGCTGGTGAATGCTGATGTGATTGGAGATCAAGCTTGAAGTCCTTGATGATCCTCCCAGGGATTAAAGAGATGAATTTTATGTGGAGATACGAAGTTTAAGAGGTACTTGAGAAGTATAAAAATTTCTTTTATCATGGATATACTTATGAAATTGATATTTTAAATCAATTCTATGCAAGCTTAGTATTATTCACATTCCATTGGTTTTTAGAACAAAGAATAGGGATAGTGTAACTGCAACTGTGATCCACGTGTATTCAGTGCTATATCAGGTTAGTACAGCACATTAAAAATGAGTTTACTTTGCCTCGAGTAATTCCCTTAAATGAACTTCTTTTTTTCAAGGACCTGCAGATAACTCGGTGCATCTGTCTGTGTAGAATCCTGAATGGTGTGAGATCCTCTGCTAAAGATTGGTTTGGTGAGCCTCATGGACCAGCGTATATTATCTCTTATAATATATTTCTTATCATTTGATGAGTTTTATTTTAAAGTTTCAATTTTACATTTTTTTATTGTAAAATAATTTTTTTACAGAAGATAGTTCCATTGACGTGTTGCAGTATTGTCAGACTGAGATAGAATTTCGGCAACACTGAGGTTTGGCTGAGCATTTGCTCTTTGAACTTCTTGATGTGGATCAGTAATTTAAAGGGCAATGAATATAATTTGTTGAATGTATATAATGTAAGGTTTTACCTATATAGTTCTAGGATATTTTTAAAGAATCATTTTAACCTTCAGGAGTCTAGTTGCTTGTGAATGCTGATGTTATTGGAGATCAAGCTTGAAGTCCTTGAGGATCCTCCCTTGAATGAAAGAGATGAATTTTATGTTGAGTTACGAAGCGAAAGAGCTACTTGATAAGTATAAAAAATTTCTTTTATCATGGATTAACTTGTAAAATTGAGATTTAAAATCATTTCTTTGCAAGCGTAGTATTATTCACATTCCTGTGGTTTTTATAACAAAGAATAGGGATGTTGTAACTGCAACTGTGATCCACGTGTATGCAGTGCAATAGCAAGTTAGTACAGAACATTAAAAATGAGTATACTTTGTCTCGAGCGATTCCCTTACATGACCTTCTTTTTTTCTAATACCTGCGGATAACTCGGTGCATCTGGCTGTGTAGAATCCTGAATGGTGTGAGATCCTCTGCTGCAGATTGGTTTGGTGAGCCTCATGGACCAGCGTATATTATCTGTTATAATGGATTTCTTAGCATTTGATGAGTTTTATTTTAAAGTTTCAATTTTACATTTTTTTATTGTAAAATAATTTTTTTACAGAAGATTGTTCCATTGACGTGTTGCAGTATCGTGAGACGGAGATGGATTTTCAGCAACATAAAGGTTTGCCTGAGCAATTGCTCTTTGAACTTCTTGATGTGGATCAGTAAGTTAAAGGGCTATGAATAAAATTTGTTGAATGTATATAATGTAATGGTTTACCTATATAGTTCTAGGATATTTTTAAAGAATCATTTTAACCTTCAGGAGTCTAGTTGCTTGTGAATGCTGATGTGATTGGAGATCAAGCTTGAAGTCCTTGAGGATCCTCCCTGGAATGAAAGAGATGAATTTTATGTGGTGTTACGAAGTGAAAGAGGTACTTGATAAGTATAAAAAATTTCTTTTATCATGGATTAACTTGTGAAATTGAGATTTAAAATCATTTCTATGCAAGCGTAGTATTATTTACATTCCTGTGGTTTTTAGAACAAAGAATAGGGATGGTGTAACTGCAACTGTGATCCACGTGTATGCAGTGCAATATCAGGTTAGTACAGAACATTAAAAATGAGTTTACTTTGTCTAAAGCGATTCCCTTACATGACCTTCTTTTTTTCTAGGACCTGCGGATAACTCGGTGCATCTGGCTGTGTAGAATCCTGAATGGTGTGAGATCCTCTGCTGCAGATTGGTTTGGTGAGCCTCATGGACCAGCGTAAATTATCTCTTATAATATCTTTCTTAGCATTTGATGAGTTTTATTTTAAAGTTTCAATTTTACATTTTTAAAATGTAATGGATTGTTTAACTGCAACTGTGATCCACGTGTATGCAGTGCAATATCAGGTTAGTACAGAACATTAAAAATGAGTTTACTTTGTCTAAAGCGATTCCCTTACATGACCTTCTTTTTTTCTAGGACCTGCGGATAACTCGGTGAATCTGGCTGTGTAGAATCATGAATGCTGTGAGATCCTCTGCTGCAGATTGGTTTGGTGAGCCTCATGGACCAGCGTATATTATCTGTTATAATGGATTTCTTAGCATTTGATGAGTTTTATTTTAAAGTTTCAATTTTACATTTCTTTATTGTAAAATAGTTTTTTTACAGAAGTTTGTTCCATTGACATGTTGCAGTATCGTCAGACGGAGATGGATTTTTAGCAACACTGAGGTTTGGCTGAGCAATTGCTCTTTGAACGTCTTGATGTGGATCAGTAAGTTAAAGTGCAATGAATATAATTTGTTGAATGTATATAATGTAAGGTTTTATCGATATAGTTCTAGGATATTTTAATGTATCATTTTAACCTTCAGGAGTCTAGTTGCTGGTGAATGCTGATGTGATTGGAGATCAAGCTTGAAGTCCTTGAGGATCCTCCCAGGGATTAAAGAGATGAATTTAATGTGGAGATACGAAGTTTAAGAGGTACTTGAGAAGTATAAAAATTTCTTTTATCATGGATTCACTTATGAAATTGATATTTTAAATCATTTCTATGCAAGCTTAGTATTATTCACATTCCATTGGTTTTTAGAAAAAAGAATAGGGATAGTGTAACTGCAACTGTGATCCACGTGTATTCAGTGCTATATCAGGTTAGTACAGCACATTAAAAATGAGTTTACTTTGCCTCGAGCAATTCCCTTAAATGAACTTCTTTTTTTCAAGGACCTGCAGATAACTCGGTGCATCTGGCTGTGTAGAATCCTCAATGGTGTGAGATCCTCTGCTGCAGATTGGTTTGGTGAGCCTCATGGACCAGCCTAAATTATCTCTTATAATATATTTCTTATCATTTGATGAGTTTTATTTTAAAGTTTCAATTTTACATTTTTTTATTGTAAAATAATTTTTTTACAGAAGATTGTTCCATTGACGTGTTGCAGTATCGTCAGACAGAGATAGATTTTCGGCAACACTGAGGTTTGGCTGAGCATTTGCTCTTTGAACTTCTTGATGTGGATCAGTAAGTTAAAGGGCAATGAATATAATTTGTTGAATGTATATAATGTAAGGTTTTACCTATATAGTTCTAGGATATTTTTAAAGAATCATTTTAACCTTCAGGAGTCTAGTTGCTGGTGAATGCTGATGTGATTGGAGATCAAGCTTGAAGTCCTTGAGGATCCTCCCAGGGATTAAAGAGATGAATTTAATGTGGAGATACGAAGTGAAAGAGGTACTTGATAAGTATAAAAATTTCTTTTATCATGGATTAACTTGTAAAATTGAGATTTAAAATCATTTCTATGCAAGCTTAGTATTATTCACATTCCATTGGTTTCTAGAACAAAGAATAGGGATAGTGTAACTGCAACTGTGATCCACGTGTATTCAGTGCTATATCAGGTTAGTACAGCACATTAAAAATGAGTTTACTTTGCCTCGAGCAATTCCCTTACATGACCTTCTTTTTTTCTAGGACCTGCGGATTACTCGGTGCATCTGGCTGTGTAGAATCCTGAATGGTGTGAGATCCTCTGCTGCAGATTGGTTTGGTGAGCCTCATGGACCAGCCTAAATTATCTCTTATAATTTATTTTTTATCATTTGATGAGTTTTATTTTAAAGTTTCAATTTTACATTTTTTTATTGTAAAATAATTTTTTTACAGAAGATTGTTCCATTGACGTGTTGCAGTATCGTCAGACAGAGATGGATTTTCAGCAACACTGAGGTTTGGCTGAGCAATTGCTCTTTGAACTTCTCGATGTGGATCAGTAAGTTAAAGTGCAATGAATATAATTTGTTGAATGTATATAATGTAAGGTTTTACCTATATAGTTCTAGGATATTTTTAAAGAATCATTTTAACCTTCAGGAGTCTAGTTGCTTGTGAATGCTGATGTGATTGGAGATCAAGCTTGAAGTCCTTGAGGATCCTCCCTGGAATGAAAGAGATGAATTTTATGTCGAGATACAAAGTGAAAAAGGTACTTGATAAGTATAAAAAATTTCTTTTATCATGGATAAACTTGTGAAATTGAGATTTAAAATCATTTCTATGCAAGCGTAGTATTATTCACATTCCTGTGGTTTTTAGAACAAAGAATAGGGATGGTGTAACTGCAACTGTGATCCACGTGTATGCAGTGCAATATCAGGTTAGTACAGAACATTAAAAATGAGTTTACTTTGTCTAAAGCGATTCCCTTACATGACCTTCTTTTTTTCTAGGACCTGCGGATAACTCGGTGAATCTGGCTGTGTAGAATCCTGAATGGTGTGAGATCCTCTGCTGCAGATTGGTTTGGTGAGCCTCATGGACCAGCCTAAATTATCTCATATAATATATTTCTTAGCATTTGATGAGTTGTATTTTAAAGTTTCAATTTTACATTTTTTTATTGTAAAATAATTTTTTTTTCAGAAGATTGTTCCAATGACGTGTTGCAGTATCGTCAGACGGAGATGGATTTTCGGCAACATAAAGGTTTGCCTGAGCAATTGCTCTTTGAACTTGTTGATGTGGATCAGTTAGTTAATGGGCAATGAATATAATTTGTTGAATGTATATAATGTAAGGTTTTACCTATACAGTTCTAGGATATTTTTATAAAGAATCATTTTCACTTTCAGGAGTCTAGTTGCTTGTGAATGCTGATGTGATTGGAGATCAAGCTTGAAGTCCTTGAGGATCATGCCTGGGATGAAAGAGATAATTTTAAGTGGAGTTACGAAGTGAAAGAGGTACTTGATAAGTATAAAAAATTTCTTTTATCATGGATTTACTTGTGTAATTGAGATTGAAAATCATTTCTATGCAAGCTTAGTATTATTCACATTCCTGTGGTTTTTAGAACAAAGAATAGGGATGGTGTAACTGCAACTGTGATCCACGTGTATGCAGTGCTATATCAGGTTAGTACAGCACATTAAAAATGAGTTTACTTTGCCTCCAGGTTTTCCCTTACATGACCTTCTTTTTTTCTAGGACCTGAGGACAACTCGGTGCATCTGGCTGTGTAGAATCCTGAATGGTGTGAGATCCTCTGCTGCAGATTGGTTTGGTGAGTCTCATGGACCAGCGTAAATTATCTGTTTTAATACATTTCTTAGTGGATGATGAGTTTTATTTTAAAGTTTCAATTTTACATTTTTTTATTGTAAAATAATTTTTTTTACAGAAGATTGTTCCATTGACGTGTTGCAGTATCGTTAGATGGAGATTGATATTCAGCAAAACTGAGGTTTGGCTGAGCAATCGCTCTTTGAACTCCTTGATGTGGATCAGTAAGTTAAAGGGCAATGAATATAATTTGTTGAATGTATATAATGTAATGTTTTACCTATATAATTCTAGGATATTTTTAAAGAATCATTTTAACCTTCAGGAGTCTAGTTGCTGGTGAATGCTGATGTGACTTGAGATCAAGCTTGAAGTCCTTGAGGATCCTCCCTGGAATGAAAGAGATGAATTTTATGTGGAGTTACGAAGTGAAAGAGGTACTTGATAAGTATAAAAAATTTCTTTTATCATGGATTAACTTTTGAAATTGAGATTTAAAATCATTTCTATGCAAGCGTAGTATTATTCACATTCCTAGGTTTTTAGAACAAAGAATAGGGATGGTGTAACTGCAACTGTGATCCACGTGTATGCAGTGCTATATCAGGTAAGTACAGCACATTAAAAATGAGTTTAATTTGCCTCGAGCAATTCCCTTACATGACCTTCTCTTTTTTGCAGATAACTCGGTGCATCTGGCTGTGTAGAATCCTGAATGGTGTGAGATCCTCTGCTGCAGATTGGTTTGGTGAGCCTCATGGACCAGCGTATATTATCTGTTATAATGGATTTCTTAGCATTTGATGAGTTTTATTTTAAAGTTTCAATTTTACATTTTTTTATTGTAAAATAATTTTTTTACAGAAGATTGTTCCATTGACGTGTTGCAGTATCGTGAGACGGAGATGGATTTTCAGCAACATAAAGGTTTGCCTGAGCAATTGCTCTTTGAACTTCTTGATGTGGATCAGTAAGTTAAAGGGCAATGAATAAAATTTGTTGAATGTATATAATGTAATGGTTTACCTATATAGTTCTAGGATATTTTTAAAGAATCATTTTAACCTTCAGGAGTCTAGTTGCTTGTGAATGCTGATGTGATTGGAGATCAAGCTTGAAGTCCTTGAGGATCCTCCCTGGAATGAAAGAGATGAACTTTATGTGGAGTTACGAAGTGAAAGAGGTACTTGATAAGTATAAAAAATTTATTTTATCATGGATTAACTTGTGAAATTGAGATTTAAAATCATTTCTATGCAAGCGTAGTATTATTCACATTCGTGTGGTTTTTGGAACAAAGAATAGGGATGGAGTAACTGCAACTGTGATCCACGTGTATTCAGTGCTATATCAGGTTAGTACAGCACATTAAAAATGAGTTTACTTTGCCTCGAGCATTTCCCTTAAATGAACTTCTTTTTTTCAAGGACCTGCTGATAACTCGGTGCATCTGGCTGTGTAGAATTCTTAATGGTGTGAGATCCTCTGCTGCAGATTGGTTTGGTGAGCCTCATGGACCAGCGTAAATTATCTCTTATAATATATTTCTTAGCATTTGATGAGTTTTATTTTCAATTTTACATTTTTAAAATGTAAAATAATTTTTTTTACAGAAGATTGTTCCATTGACGTGTTGCAGTATAGTCAGACGGAGATGGATTTTCAGCAACACTGAGGTTTGGCTGAGCAATTGCTCTTTGAACGTCTTGATGTGGATCAGTAAGTTAAAGTGCAATGAATATAATTTGTTGAATGCATATAATGTAAGGTTTTACCTATATAGTTCTAGGATATTTTTAAAGAATCATTTTAACCTTCAGGAGTCTAGTTGCTTGTGAATGCTGATGTGATTGGAGATCAAGCTTGAAGTCCTTGAGGATCCTCCCTGGAATGAGAGAGATGAATTTTATGTGGAGTTACTAAGCAAAAGAGGTACTTGATAAGTATAAAAAATTTCTTTTATCATGGATTAAATTGTAAAATTGAGATTTAAAATCATTTCTATGCAAGCGTAGTATTATTCACATTCCTGTGGTTTTTAGAACAAAGAATAGGGATGGTTTAACTGCAACTGTGATCCACGTGTATGCAGTGCAATATCAGGTTAGTACAGAACATTAAAAATGAGTTTACTTTGTCTAAAGCGATTCCCTTACATGACCTTCTTTTTTTCAAGGACCTGCGGATAACTCGGTGCATCTGGCTGTGTAGAATCCTGAATGGTGTGAGATCCTCTGCTGCAGATTGGTTTGGTGAGCCTCATGGACCAGCGTATATTATCTATTATAATGGATTTCTTAGCATTTGATGAGTTTTATTTTAAAGTTTCAATTTTACATTTTTTTATTGTAAAATAATTTTTTTACAGAAGATTGTTCCATTGACGTGTTGCAGTATCGTCAGACTGAGATGGATTTTCAGCAACACTGAGGTTTGGATGAGCAATTGCTCTTTGAACGTTTTGATGTGGATCAGTAAGTTAAAGTGCAATGAATATAATTTGTTGAATGTATATAATGTAAGGTTTTATCGATATAGTTCTAGGATATTTTAAAGTATCATTTTAACCTTCAGGAGTCTAGTTGCTGGTGAATGCTGATGTGATTGGAGATCAAGCTTGAAGTCCTTGAGGATCCTCCCAGGGATTAAAGAGATGAATTTAATGTGGAGATACGAAGTTTAAGAGGTACTAGAGAAGTATAAAAATTTCTTTTATCATGGATTCACTTATGAAATTGATATTTTAAATCATTTCTATGCAAGCTTAGCATTATTCACATTCCTGTGGTTTTTAGAACAAAGAATAGGGATGGTGTAACTGCAACTGTGATCCACGTGTATTCAGTGCTATATTAGGTTAGTACAGCACATTAAAAATGAGTTTACTTTGCCTCGAGCAATTCCCTTAAATGAACTTCTTTTTTTCAAGGACCTGAAGATAACTCGGTGCATCTGGCTGTGTAGAATCCTGAATGGTGTGAGATCCTCTGCTGCAGATTGGTTTGGTGAGCCTCATGGACCAGCCTAAATTATCTCTTATAATATATTTCTAATCATTTGATGAGTTTTATTTTAAAGTTTCAATTTTACATTTTTTTATTGTAAAATAATTTTTTTACAGAAGATTGTTCCATTGACGTGTTGCAGTATCGTCAGACAGAGATAGATTTTCGGCAACACTGAGGTTTGGCTGAGCATTTGCTCTTTGAACTTCTTGATGTGGATCAGTAAGTTAAAGGGCAATGAATATAATTTGTTGAATGTATATAATGTAAGGTTTTACCTATATAGTTCTAGGATATTTTTAAAGAATCATTTTAACCTTCAGGAGTCTAGTTGCTTGTGAATGCTGATGTTATTGGAGATCAAGCTTGAAGTCCTTGAGGATCCTCCCTGGAATGAAAGAGATGAATTTTATGTGGAGTTACGAAGCGAAAGAGCTACTTGATAAGTATAAAAAATTTCTTTTATCATGGATTAACTTGTAAAATTGAGATTTAAAATCATTTCTATGCAAGCGTAGTATTATTCACATTCCTGTGGTTTTTAGAACAAAGAATAGGGATGTTGTAACTGCAACTGTGATCCACGTGTATGCAGTGCAATATCAAGTTAGTACAGAACATTAAAAATGAGTTTACTTTGTCTCGAGCGATTCCCTTACATGACCTTCTTTTTTTCTAGGACCTGCGGATAACTCGGTGCATCTGGCTGTGTAGAATCCTGAATGGTGTGAGATCCTCTGCTAAAGATTGGTTTGGTGAGCCTCATGGACCAGCGTATATTATCTGTTATAATGGATTTCTTATCATTTGATGAGTTTTATTTTAAAGTTTCAATTTTACATTTTTTTATTGTAAAATAATTTTTTTACAGAAGATTGTTCCATTGACGTGTTGCAGTATCGTCAGACGGAGATGGATTTTCAGCAACACTGAGGTTTGGCTGAGCAATTGCTCTTTGAACGTCTTGATGTGGATCAGTAAGTTAAAGTGCAATGAATATAATTTGTTGAATGTATATAATGTAAGGTTTTACCTATATAGTTCTAGGATATTTTTAAAGAATCATTTTAACCTTCAGGAGTCTAGTTGCTTGTGAATGCTGATGTTATTGGAGATCAAGCTTGAAGTCCTTGAGGAACCTCCCTGGAATGAGAGAGATGAATTTTATGTGGAGTTACGAAGCGAAAGAGGTACTTGATAAGTATAAAAAATTTCTTTTATCATGGATTAACTTGTAAAATTGAGATTTAAAATCATTTCTATGCAAGCGTAGTATTATTCACATTCCTGTGGTTTTTAGAACAAAGAATAGGGATGGTTTAACTGCAACTGTGATCCATGTGTATGCAGTGCAATATCAGGTTAGTACAGAACATTAAAAATGAGTTTACTTTGTCTAAAGCGATTCCCTTACATGACCTTCTTTTTTTCAAGGACCTGCGGATAACTCGGTGCATCTGGCTGTGTAGAATCCTGAATGGTGTGAGATCCTCTGCTGCAGATTGGTTTGGTGAGCCTCAAGGACCAGCGTATATTATCTGTTATAATGGATTTCTTAGCATTTGATGAGTTTTATTTTAAAGTTTCAATTTTACATTTTTAAAATGTAAAATAATTTTTTTTACAGAAGATTGTTCCATTGACGTGTTGCAGTATCGTCAGACGGAGATGGATTTTCAGCAACACTGAGGTTTGGCTGAGCAATTGCTCTTTGAACTTCTTGATGTGGATCAGTAAGTTAAAGGGCTATGAATATAATTTGTTGAATGTATATAATGTAAGGTTTTATCGATATAGTTCTAGGATATTTTAAAGTATCATTTTAACCTTCAGGAGTCTAGTTGCTGGTGAATGCTGATGTGATTGGAGATCAAGCTTGAAGTCCTTGAGGATCCTCCCTGGAATGAAAGAGATGAACTTTATGTGGAGTTACGAAGCGAAAGAGCTACTTGATAAGTATAAAAAATTTCTTTTATCATGGATTAACTTGTGAAATTGAGATTTAAAATCATTTCTATGCAAGCGTAGTATTATTCACATTCCTGTGGTTTTTAGAACAAAGAATATGGATGTTGTAACTGCAACTGTGATCCACGTGTATGCAGTGCAATATCAAGTTAGTACAGAACATTAAAAATGAGTTTACTTTGTCTCGAGCGATTCCCTTACATGACCTTCTTTTTTTCTAGGACCTGCGGATAACTCGGTGCATCTGTCTGTGTAGAATCCTGAATGGTGTGTGATCCTCTGCTAAAGATTGGTTTGGTGAGCCTCATGGACCAGCGTATATTATCTCTTATAATATATTTCTTATCATTTGATGAGTTTTATTTTAAAGTTTCAATTTTACATTTTTTTATTGAAAAATAATTTTTTTACAGAAGATAGTTCCATTGACGTGTTGCAGTATCGTCAGACTGAGATGGATTTTCAGCAACACTGAGGTTTGGCTGAGCAATTGCTCTTTGAACGTTTTGATGTGGATCAGTAAGTTAAAGTGCAATGAATATAATTTGTTGAATGTATATAATGTAATGGTTTACCTATATAGTTCTAGGATATTTTTAAAGAATTTTTTTAACCTTCAGGAGTCTAGTAGCTTGTGAATGCTGATGTGATTGGAGATCAAGCTTGAAGTCCTTGAGGATCCTCCCTGGAATGAAAGAGATGAATTTAATGTGGAGTTACGAAGCGAAAGAGGTACTTGATAAGTATAAAAAATTTCTTTTATCATGGATTAACTTGTAAAATTGAGATTTAAAATCATTTCTATGCAAGCGTAGTATTATTCACATTCCTGTGTTTTTTAGAACAAAGAATAGGGATGTTGTAACTGCAACTGTGATCCACGTGTATGCAGTGCAATATCAGGTTAGTACAGAACATTAAAAATGAGTTTACTTAGTCTAAAGTGATTCCCTTACATGACCTTCTTTTTTTCAAGGACCTGCGGATAACTCGGTGCATCTGGCTGTGTAGAATCCTGAATGGTGAGAGATCCTCTGCTGCAGATTGGTTTGGTGAGCCTCATGGACCAGCGTATATTATCTGTTATAATGGATTTCTTAGCATTTGATGAGTTTTATTTTAAAGTTTCAATTTTACATTGTTTTATTGTAGAATAATTTTTTTTTCAGAAGATTGTTCCAATGATGTGTTGCAGTATCGTCAGAAGGAGATGGATTTTCGGCAACACTGAGGTTTGGCTGAGCATTTACTCTTTGAACCTCTTGATGTGGATCAGTATGTTAAAGGGCAATGAATATAATTTGTTGAATGTATATAATGTAAGGTTTTACCTATATAGTTCTAGGATATTTTTAAAGAATCATTTTAACCTTCAGGAGTCTAGTTGCTTGTGAATGCTGATGTTATTGGAGATCAAGCTTGAAGTCCTTGAGGATCCTCCCTGGAATGAAAGAGATGAATTTTATGTGGAGTTACGAAGCGAAAGAGCTACTTGATAAGTATAAAAAATTTCTTTTATCATGGATTAACTTGTAAAATTGAGATTTAAAATCATTTCTATGCAATCGTAGTATTATTCACATTCCTGTGTTTTTTAGAACAAAGAATAGGGATGTTGTAACTGCAACTGTGATCCACGTGTATGCAGTGCAATATCAGGTTAGTACAGAACATTAAAAATGAGTTTACTTAGTCTAAAGTGATTCCCTTACATGACCTTCTTTTTTTCAAGGACCTGCGGATAACTCGGTGCATCTGGCTGTGTAGAATCCTGAATGGTGAGAGATCCTCTGCTGCAGATTGGTTTGGTGAGCCTCATGGACCAGCGTATATTATCTGTTATAATGGATTTCTTAGCATTAATGAGTTTTATTTTAAAGTTTCAATTTTACATTTTTTTATTGAAAAATAATTTTTTTTACAGAAGATTGTTCCAATGATGTGTTGCAGTATCGTCAGAAGGAGATGGATTTTCGGCAACACTGAGGTTTGACTGAGCATTTGCTCTTTGAACTTCTTGATGTGGATCAGTAAGTTAAAGGGCAATGAATATAATATGTTGAATGTATATAATGTAAGGTTTTATCGATATAGTTCTAGGATATTTTAATGTATCATTTTAACCTTCAGGAGTCTAGTTGCTGGTGAATGCTGATGTGATTGGAGATCAAGCTTGAAGTCCTTGAGGATCCTCCCAGGGATTAAAGAGATGAATTTTATGTGGAGATATGAAGTTTAAGAGGTACTTGAGAAGTATAAAAAATTTCTTTTATCATGGATTCACTTATGAAATTGATATTTTAAATCATTTCTATGCAAGCTTAGTATTATTCACATTCCATTGGTTTTTATAACAAAGAATAGGGATGGTGTAACTGCAACTGTGATCCACGTGTATGCAGTGCTATATCAGGTAAGTACAGCACATTAAAAATGAGTTTAATTTGCCTCGAGCAATTCCCTTACATGACCTTCCCTTTTTTGCAGATAACTCGGTGCATCTGGCTGTGTAGAATTCTTAATGGTGTGAGATCCTCTGCTGCAGATTGGTTTGGTGAGCCTCATGGACCAGCGTAAATTATCTCTTATAATATATTTCTTAGCATTTGATGAGTTTTATTTTAAAGTTACAATTTTACATTTTTAAAATGTAAAATAATTTTTTTTACAGAAGATTGTTCCATTGACGTGTTGCAGTATCGTGAGACGGAGATGGATTTTCAGCAACATAAAGGTTTGCCTGAGCAATTGCTCTTTGAACTTCTTGATGTGGATCAGTAAGTTAAAGTGCAATGAATATAATTTGTTGAATGTATATAATGTAAGGTTTTACCTATATAGTTCTAGGATATTTTTAAAGAATCATTTTAACCTTCAGGAGTCTAGTTGCTTGTGAATGCTGATGTGATTGGAGATAAAGCTTGAAGTCCTTGAGGATCCTCCCTGGAATGAAAGAGATGAACTTTATGTGGAGTTACGAAGTGAAAGAGGTACTTGATAAGTATAAAAAATTTCTTTTATCATGGATTAACTTGTGAAATTGAGATTTAAAATCATTTCTATGCAAGCGTAGTATTATTCACATTCGTGTGGTTTTTGGAACAAAGAATAGGGATGGTGTAACTGCAACTGTGATCCACGTGTATTCAGTGCTATATCAGGTTAGTACAGCACATTAAAAATGAGTTTACTTTGCCTCGAGCATTTCCCTTAAATGAACTTCTTTTTTTCAAGGACCTGCGGATAACTCGGTGCATCTGGCTGTGTAGAATTCTTAATGGTGTGAGATCCTCTGCTGCAGATTGGTTTGGTGAGCCTCATGGACCAGCCTAAATTATCTCTTATAATATATTTTTTATCATTTGATGAGTTTTATTTTAAAGTTTCAATTTTACATTTTTTTATTGTAAAATAATTTTTTTACAGAAGATTGTTCCATTGACGTGTTGCAGTATCGTCAGACAGAGATAGATTTTCGGCAACACTGAGGTTTGGCTGAGCATTTGCTCTTTGAACTTCTTGATGTGGATCAGTAAGTTAAAGGGCAATGAATATAATTTGTTGAATGTATATAATGTAATGGTTTACCTATATAGTTCTAGGATATTTTTAAAGAATCATTTTAACCTTCAGGAGTCTAGTTGCTTGTGAATGCTGATGTTATTGGAGATCAAGCTTGAAGTCCTTGAGGATCCTCCCTGGAATGAAAGAGATGAATTTTATGTGGAGTTACGAAGCGAAAGAGCTACTTGATAAGTATAAAAAATTTCTTTTATCATGGATTAACTTGTAAAATTGAGATTTAAAATCATTTCTATGCAAGCGTAGTATTATTCACATTCCTGTGGTTTTTATAACAAAGAATAGGGATGTTGTAACTGCAACTGTGATCCACGTGTATGCAGTGCAATATCAAGTTAGTACAGAACATTAAAAATGAGTTTACTTTGTCTCGAGCGATTCCCTTACATGACCTTCTTTTTTTCTAGGACCTGCGGATAACTCGGTGCATCTGGCTGTGTAGAATCCTGAATGGTGTGAGATCCTCTGCTAAAGATTGGTTTGGTGAGCCTCATGGACCAGCGTATATTATCTGTTATAATGGATTTCTTAGCATTTGATGAGTTTTATTTTAAAGTTTCAATTTTACATTTTTTTATTGTAAAATAATTTTTTTACAGAAGATTGTTCCATTGACGTGTTGCAGTATCGTGAGACGGAGATGGATTTTCAGCAACATAAAGGTTTGCCTGAGCAATTGCTCTTTGAACTTCTTGATGTGGATCAGTAAGTTAAAGGGCTATGAATAAAATTTGTTGAATGTATATAATGTAATGGTCTACCTATATAGTTCTAGGATATTTTTAAAGAATCATTTTAACCTTCAGGAGTCTAGTTGCTTGTTAATGCTGATGTGATTGGAGATCAAGCTTGAAGTCCTTGAGGATCCTCCCTGGAATGAAAGAGATGAATTTTATGTGGTGTTACGAAGCGAAAGAGCTACTTGATAAGTATAAAAAATTTCTTTTATCATGGATTAACTTGTAAAATTGAGATTTAAAATCATTTCTATGCAAGCGTAGTATTATTTACATTCCTGTGGTTTTTAGAACAAAGAATAGGGATGGTGTAACTGCAACTGTGATCCACGTGTATGCAGTGCAATATCAGGTTAGTACAGAACATTAAAAATGAGTTTACTTTGTCTAAAGCGATTCCCTTACATGACCTTCTTTTTTTCTAGGACCTGCAGATAACTCGGTGAATCTGGCTGTGTAGAATCATGAATGCTGTGAGATCCTCTGCTGCAGATTGGTTTGGTGAGCCTCATGGACCAGCGTATATTATCTGTTATAATGGATTTCTTAGCATTTGATGAGTTTTATTTTAAAGTTTCAATTTTACATTTTTTTAATGTAAAATAATTTTTTTACAGAAGATTGTTCCATTGACGTGTTGCAGTATCGTCAGACTGAGATGGATTTTCAGCAACACTGAGGTTTGGATGAGCAATTGCTCTTTGAACGTTTTGATGTGGATCAGTAAGTTAAAGGGCAATGAATATAATTTGTTAAATGTATATAATGTAATGTTTTACCTATATAGTTCTAGGATATTTTTATAAAGAATCATTTTCACTTTCAGGAGTCTAGTTGCTTGTGAATGCTGATGTGATTGGAGATCAAGCTTGAAGTCCTTGAGGATAATGCCTGGGATGAAAGAGATAATTTTAAGTGGAGTTACCTAGTGAAAGAGGTACTTGATAAGTATGAAAAATTTCTTTTATCATGGATTTACTTGTGTAATTGAGATTTAAAATCATTTCTATGCAAGCTTAGTATTATTCACATTCCTGTGGTTTTTAGAACAAAGAATAGGGATGGTGTAACTGCAACTGTGATCCACGTGTATGCAGTGCTATATCAGGTTAGTACAGCACATTAAAAATGAGTTTACTTTGCCTCCAGGTTTTCCCTTACATGACCTTCTCTTTTTCTAGGACCTGAGGACAACTCGGTGCATCTGGCTGTGTAGAATCCTGAATGGTGTGAGATCCTCTGCTGCAGATTGGTTTGGTGAGTCTCATGGACCAGCGTAAATTATCTGTTTTAATACATTTCTTAGTGGATGATGAGTTTCATTTTAAAGTTTCAATTTTACATTTTTTTATTATAAAATAATTTTTTTTACAGAAGATTGTTCCATTGACGTGTTGCAGTATCGTTAGATGGAGATTGATATTCAGCAAAACTGAGGTTTGGCTGAGCAATCGCTCTTTGAACTCCTTGATGTGGATCAGTAAGTTAAAGGGCAATGAATATAATTTGTTGAATGCATATAATGTAATGGTTTACCTATATAATTCTAGGATATTTTTAAAGAATCATTTTAACCTTCAGGAGTCTAGTTGCTGGTGAATGCTGATGTGACTTGAGATCAAGCTTGAAGTCCTTGAGGATCCTCCCTGGAATGAAAGAGATGAATTTTATGTGGAGTTACGAAGTGAAAGAGGTACTTGATAAGTATAAAAAATTTCTTTTATCATGGATTAACTTGTGAAATTGAGATTTAAAATCATTTCTATGCAAGCGTAGTATTATTCATATTCCTAGGTTTTTAGAACAAAGAATAGGGATGGTGTAACTGCAACTGTGATCCACGTGTATGCAGTGCAATATCAGGTTAGTACAGAACATTAAAAATGAGTTTACTTTGTCTAAAGCGATTCCCTTACATGACCTTCTTTTTTTCTAGGACCTGCGGATAACTCGGTGCATCTGGCTGTGTAGAATCCTGAATGGTGTGAGATCCTCTGCTGCAGATTGGTTTGGTGAGCCTCATGGACTAGCTATATATTATCTGTTATAATGGATTTCTTAGCATTTGATGAGTTTTATATTAAAGTTTCAATTTTACATTTTTTTAACGTAAAATAATTTTTTTACAGAAGATTGTTCGATTGACGTGTTGCAGTATCGTGAGACGGAGATGGATTTTCAGCAACATAAAGGTTTGGCTGAGCAATGGCTCTTTGAACTTCTTGATGTGGATCAGTAAGTTAAAGTGCAATGAATATAATTTGTTGAATGTATATAATGTAATGGTTTACCTATATAATTCTAGGATATTTTTAAAGAATCATTTTAACCTTCAGGAGTCTAGTTGCTGGTGAATGCTGATGTGACTTGAGATCAAGCTTGAAGTCCTTGAGGATCCTCCCTGGAATGAAAGAGATGAATTTTATGTGGATTTACGAAGTGAAAGAAGTACTTGATAAGTATGAAAAATTTCTTTTATCATGGATTTACTTGTGTAATTGAGATTTAAAATCATTTCTATGCAAGCTTAGTATTATTCACATTCCTGTGGTTTTTAGAACAAAGAATAGGGATGGTGTAACTGCAACTGTGATCCACGTGTATGCAGTGCAATATCAGGTTAGTACAGCACATTAAAAATGAGTTTACTTTGCCTCGAGCAATTCCCTTACATGACCTTCTTTTTTTCTAGGACCTGTGGATAACTCGGTGCATCTGGCTGTGTAGAATTCTTAATGGTGTGAGATCCTCTGCTGCAGATTGGTTTGGTGAGCCTCATGGACCAGCGTAAATTATCTCTTATAATATATTTCTTAGCATTTGATGAGTTTTATTTTAAAGTTACAATTTTACATTTTTAAAATGTAAAATAATTTTTTTTACAGAAGATTGTTCCATTGACGTGTTGCAGTATCGTCAGACAGAGATGGATTTTCAGCAACACTGAGGTTTGGCTGAGCAATTGCTCTTTGAACTTCTCGATGTGGATCAGTAAGTTAAAGTGCAATGAATATAATTTGTTGAATGTATATAATGTAAGGTTTTACCTATATAGTTCTAGGATATTTTTAAAGAATCATTTTAACCTTCAGGAGTCTAGTTGCTTGTGAATGCTGATGTGATTGGAGATCAAGCTTGAAGTCCTTGAGGATCCTCCCTGGAATGAAAGAGATGAATTTTATGTCGAGATACAAAGTGAAAAAGGTACTTGATAAGTATAAAAAATTTCTTTTATCATGGATAAACTTGTGAAATTGAGATTTAAAATCATTTCTATGCAAGCGTAGTATTATTCACATTCCTGTGGTTTTTAGAACAAAGAATAGGGATGGTGTAACTGCAACTGTGATCCACGTGTATGCAGTGCAATATCAGGTTAGTACAGAACATTAAAAATGAGTTTACTTTGTCTAAAGCGATTCCCTTACATGACCTTCTTTTTTTCTAGGACCTGCGGATAACTCGGTGAATCTGGCTGTGTAGAATCCTGAATGGTGTGAGATCCTCTGCTGCAGATTGGTTTGGTGAGCCTCATGGACCAGCCTAAATTATCTCATATAATATATTTCTTAGCATTTGATGAGTTGTATTTTAAAGTTTCAATTTTACATTTTTTTATTGTAAAATAATTTTTTTTTCAGAAGATTGTTCCAATGACGTGTTGCAGTATCGTCAGACGGAGATGGATTTTCGGCAACATAAAGGTTTGCCTGAGCAATTGCTCTTTGAACTTCTTGATGTGGATCAGTAAGTTAATGGGCAATGAATATAATTTGTTGAATGTATATAATGTAAGGTTTTACCTATATAGTTCTAGGATATTTTTATAAAGAATCATTTTCACTTTCAGGAGTCTAGTTGCTTGTGAATGCTGATGTGATTGGAGATCAAGCTTGAAGTCCTTGAGGATCATGCCTGGGATGAAAGAGATAATTTTAAGTGGAGTTACGAAGTGAAAGAGGTACTTGATAAGTATAAAAAATTTCTTTTATCATGGATTTACTTGTGTAATTGAGATTTAAAATCATTTCTATGCAAGCGTAGTATTATTCACATTCCTGTGGTTTTTAGAACAAAGAATATGGATGTTGTAACTGCAACTGTGATCCACGTGTATGCAGTGCAATATCAGGTTAGTACAGCACATTAAAAATGAGTTTACTTTGCCTCCAGGTTTTCCCTTACATGACCTTCTTTTTTTCTAGGACCTGAGGACAACTCGGTGCATCTGGCTGTGTAGAATCCTGAATGGTGTGAGATCCTCTGCTGCAGATTGGTTTGGTGAGTCTCATGGACCAGCGTAAATTATCTGTTTTAATACATTTCTTAGTGGATGATGAGTTTTATTTTAAAGTTTCAATTTTACATTTTTTTATTGTAAAATAATTTTTTTTACAGAAGATTGTTCCTTTGACGTGTTGCAGTATCGTTAGATGGAGATTGATATTCAGCAAAACTGAGGTTTGGCTGAGCAATCGCTCTTTGAACTCCTTGATGTGGATCAGTAAGTTAAAGGGCAATGAATATAATTTGTTGAATGTATATAATGTAATGGTTTACCTATATAATTCTAGGATATTTTTAAAGAATCATTTTAACCTTCAGGAGTCTAGTTGCTGGTGAATGCTGATGTGACTTGAGATCAAGCTTGAAGTCCTTGAGGATCCTCCCTGGAATGAAAGAGATGAATTTTATGTGGAGTTACGAAGTGAAAGAGGTACTTGATAAGTATAAAAAATTTCTTTTATCATGGATTTACTTGTGTAATTGAGATTTAAAATCATTTCTATGCAAGCGTAGTATTATTCACATTCCTAGGTTTTTAGAACAAAGAATAGGGATGGTGTAACTGCAACTGTGATCCACGTGTATGCAGTGCAATATCAGGTTAGTACAGAACATTAAAAATGAGTTTACTTTGTCTAAAGCGATTCCCTTACATGACCTTCTTTTTTTCTAGGACCTGCGGATAACTCCGTGATTCTGGCTGTGTAGAATCCTGAATGGTGTGAGATCCTCTGCTGCAAATTGGTTTGGTGAGCCTCATGGACCAGCGTAAATTATCTCTTATAATATATTTCTTAGCATTTGATGAGTTTTATTTTAAAGTTTCAATTTTACATTTTTTTATTGTAAAATAATTTTTTTACAGAAGATTGTTCCATTGACGTGTTGCAAGATCGTCAGACAGAGATGGATTTTCGGCAACACTGAGTTTTGGCTGAGCATTTGCTCTTTGAACTTCTTGATGTGGATCAGTAAGTTAAAGTGCAATGAATATAATTTGTTGAATGTATACAATGTAAGGTTAAGTACAGCACATTAAAAATGAGTTTACTTTGCCTCCAGGTTTTCCCTTACATGACCTTCTTTTTTTCTAGGACCTGCAGACAACTCGGTGAATCTGGCTGTGTAGAATCCTGAATGGTGTGAGATCCTCTGCTGCAGATTGGTTTGGTGAGCCTCATGGACCAGCGTATATTATCTGTTATAATGGATTTCTTAGCATTTGATGAGTTTTATATTAAAGTTTCAATTTTACATTTTTTTAACGTAAAATAATTTTTTTACAGAAGATTGTTCGATTGACGTGTTGCAGTATCGTGAGACGGAGATGGATTTTCAGCAACATAAAGGTTTGGCTGAGCAATGGCTCTTTGAACTTCTTGATGTGGATCAGTAAGTTAAAGTGCAATGAATATAATTTGTTGAATGTATATAATGTAATGGTTTACCTATATAATTCTAGGATATTTTTAAAGAATCATTTTAACCTTCAGGAGTCTAGTTGCTGGTGAATGCTGATGTGACTTGAGATCAAGCTTGAAGTCCTTGAGGATCCTCCCTGGAATGAAAGAGATGAATTTTATGTGGAGTTACGAAGTGAAAGAAGTACTTGATAAGTATGAAAAATTTCTTTTATCATGGATTTACTTGTGTAATTGAGATTTAAAATCATTTCTATGCAAGCTTAGTATTATTCACATTCCTGTGGTTTTTAGAACAAAGAATAGGGATGGTGTAACTGCAACTGTGATCCACGTGTATGCAGTGCAATATCAGGTTAGTACAGCACATTAAAAATGAGTTTACTTTGCCTCGAGCAATTCCCTTACATGACCTTCTTTTTTTCTAGGACCTGTGGATAACTCGGTGCATCTGGCTGTGTAGAATTCTTAATGGTGTGAGATCCTCTGCTGCAGATTGGTTTGGTGAGCCTCATGGACCAGCGTAAATTATCTCTTATAATATATTTCTTAGCATTTGATGAGTTTTATTTTAAAGTTACAATTTTACATTTTTAAAATGTAAAATAATTTTTTTTACAGAAGATTGTTCCATTGACGTGTTGCAGTATCGTCAGACAGAGATGGATTTTCAGCAACACTGAGGTTTGGCTGAGCAATTGCTCTTTGAACTTCTCGATGTGGATCAGTAAGTTAAAGTGCAATGAATATAATTTGTTGAATGTATATAATGTAAGGTTTTACCTATATAGTTCTAGGATATTTTTAAAGAATCATTTTAACCTTCAGGAGTCTAGTTGCTTGTGAATGCTGATGTGATTGGAGATCAAGCTTGAAGTCCTTGAGGATCCTCCCTGGAATGAAAGAGATGAATTTTATGTCGAGATACAAAGTGAAAAAGGTACTTGATAAGTATAAAAAATTTCTTTTATCATGGATAAACTTGTGAAATTGAGATTTAAAATCATTTCTATGCAAGCGTAGTATTATTCACATTCCTGTGGTTTTTAGAACAAAGAATAGGGATGGTGTAACTGCAACTGTGATCCACGTGTATGCAGTGCAATATCAGGTTAGTACAGAACATTAAAAATGAGTTTACTTTGTCTAAAGCGATTCCCTTACATGACCTTCTTTTTTTCTAGGACCTGCGGATAACTCGGTGAATCTGGCTGTGTAGAATCCTGAATGGTGTGAGATCCTCTGCTGCAGATTGGTTTGGTGAGCCTCATGGACCAGCCTAAATTATCTCATATAATATATTTCTTAGCATTTGATGAGTTGTATTTTAAAGTTTCAATTTTACATTTTTTTATTGTAAAATAATTTTTTTTTCAGAAGATTGTTCCAATGACGTGTTGCAGTATCGTCAGACGGAGATGGATTTTCGGCAACATAAAGGTTTGCCTGAGCAATTGCTCTTTGAACTTCTTGATGTGGATCAGTAAGTTAATGGGCAATGAATATAATTTGTTGAATGTATATAATGTAAGGTTTTACCTATATAGTTCTAGGATATTTTTATAAAGAATCATTTTCACTTTCAGGAGTCTAGTTGCTTGTGAATGCTGATGTGATTGGAGATCAAGCTTGAAGTCCTTGAGGATCATGCCTGGGATGAAAGAGATAATTTTAAGTGGAGTTACGAAGTGAAAGAGGTACTTGATAAGTATAAAAAATTTCTTTTATCATGGATTTACTTGTGTAATTGAGATTTAAAATCATTTCTATGCAAGCGTAGTATTATTCACATTCCTGTGGTTTTTAGAACAAAGAATATGGATGTTGTAACTGCAACTGTGATCCACGTGTATGCAGTGCAATATCAGGTTAGTACAGCACATTAAAAATGAGTTTACTTTGCCTCCAGGTTTTCCCTTACATGACCTTCTTTTTTTCTAGGACCTGAGGACAACTCGGTGCATCTGGCTGTGTAGAATCCTGAATGGTGTGAGATCCTCTGCTGCAGATTGGTTTGGTGAGTCTCATGGACCAGCGTAAATTATCTGTTTTAATACATTTCTTAGTGGATGATGAGTTTTATTTTAAAGTTTCAATTTTACATTTTTTTATTGTAAAATAATTTTTTTTACAGAAGATTGTTCCTTTGACGTGTTGCAGTATCGTTAGATGGAGATTGATATTCAGCAAAACTGAGGTTTGGCTGAGCAATCGCTCTTTGAACTCCTTGATGTGGATCAGTAAGTTAAAGGGCAATGAATATAATTTGTTGAATGTATATAATGTAATGGTTTACCTATATAATTCTAGGATATTTTTAAAGAATCATTTTAACCTTCAGGAGTCTAGTTGCTGGTGAATGCTGATGTGACTTGAGATCAAGCTTGAAGTCCTTGAGGATCCTCCCTGGAATGAAAGAGATGAATTTTATGTGGAGTTACGAAGTGAAAGAGGTACTTGATAAGTATAAAAAATTTCTTTTATCATGGATTTACTTGTGTAATTGAGATTTAAAATCATTTCTATGCAAGCGTAGTATTATTCACATTCCTAGGTTTTTAGAACAAAGAATAGGGATGGTGTAACTGCAACTGTGATCCACGTGTATGCAGTGCAATATCAGGTTAGTACAGAACATTAAAAATGAGTTTACTTTGTCTAAAGCGATTCCCTTACATGACCTTCTTTTTTTCTAGGACCTGCGGATAACTCGGTGCATCTGGCTGTGTAGAATCCTGAATGGTGTGAGATCCTCTGCTGCAGATTGGTTTGGTGAGCCTCATGGACCAGCGTATATTATCTGTTATAATGGATTTCTTAGCATTTGATGAGTTTTATTTTAAAGTTTCAATTTTACATTTTTTTATTGTAAAATAATTTTTTTACAGAAGATTGTTCCATTGACGTGTTGCAGTATCGTGAGACGGAGATGGATTTTCAGCAACATAAAGGTTTGCCTGAGCAATTGCTCTTTGAACTTCTTGATGTGGATCAGTAAGTTAAAGTGCAATGAATATAATTTGTTGAATGTATATAATGTAAGGTTTTACCTATATAGTTCTAGGATATTTTTAAAGAATCATTTTAACCTTCAGGAGTCTAGTTGCTTGTGAATGCTGATGTGATTGTAGATCATGGTTGAAGTCCTTGAGGATCCTCCCTGGAATGAAAGAGATGAATTTTATGTCGAGATACAAAGTGAAAAAGGTACTTGATAAGTATAAAAAATTTCTTTTATCATGGATAAACTTGTGAAATTGAGATTTAAAATCATTTCTATGCAAGCGTAGTATTATTCACATTCCTGTGGTTTTTAGAACAAAGAATAGGGATGGTGTAACTGTAACTGTGATCCACGTGTATGCAGTGCAATATCAGGTTAGTACAGAACATTAAAAATGAGTTTACTTTGTCTAAAGCGATTCCCTTACATGACCTTCTTTTTTTCTAGGACCTGTGGATAACTCGGTGAATCTGGCTGTGTAGAATCCTGAATGGTGTGAGATCCTCTGCTGCAGATTGGTTTGGTGAGCCTCATGGACCAGCCTAAATTATCTCATATAATATATTTCTTAGCATTTGATGAGTTGTATTTTAAAGTTTCAATTTTACATTTTTTTATTGTAAAATAATTTTTTTTTCAGAAGATTGTTCCAATGACGTGTTGCAGTATCGTTAGACGGAGATGGATTTTCGGCAACATAAAGGTTTGCCTGAGCAATTGCTCTTTGAACTTCTTGATGTGGATCAGTAAGTTAAAGGGCAATGAATATAATTTGTTGAATGTATATAATGTAAGGTTTTACCTATATAGTTCTAGGATATTTTTATAAAGAATCATTTTCACTTTCAGGAGTCTAGTTGCTTGTGAATGTTGATGTGATTGGAGATCAAGCTTGAAGTCCTTGAGGATCATGCCTGGGATGAAAGAGATAATTTTAAGTGGAGTTACGAAGTGAAAGAGGTACTTGATAAGTATAAAAAATTTCTTTTATCATGGATTTACTTGTGTAATTGAGATTTAAAATCATTTCTATGCAAGCGTAGTATTATTCACATTCCTGTGGTTTTTGGAACAAAGAATAGGGATTGTGTAACTGCAACTGTGATCCACGTGTATGCAGTGCTATATCAGGTTAGTACAGCACATTAAAAATGAGTTTACTTTGCCTCTAGGTTTTCCCTTACATGACCTTCTTTTTTTCTAGGACCTGCGGACAACTCGGTGCATCTGGCTGTGTAGAATCCTGAATGGTGTGAGATCCTCTGCTGCAGATTGGTTTGGTGAGTCTCATGGACCAGCGTAAATTATCTGTTTTAATACATTTCTTAGTGGATGATGAGTTTTAATTTAAAGTTTCAATTTTACATTTTTTTATTGTAAAATAATTTTTTTTACAGAAGATTGTTCCATTGACGTGTTGCAGTATCGTTAGATGGAGATTGATTTTCAGCAAAACTGAGGTTTGGCAGAGCAATCGCTCTTTGAACTTCTTGATGTGGATCAGTAAGTTAAAGGGCAATGAATATAATTTGTTGAATGTATATAATGTAATGGTATACCTATATAGTTCTAGGATATTTTTAAAGAATCATTTTAACCTTCAGGAGTCTAGTTGCTTGTGAATGCTGATGTTATTGGAGATCAAGCTTGAAGTCCTTGAGGATCCTCCCTTTAATGAAAGAGATGAATTTTATGTGGAGTTACGAAGTGAAAGAGGTACTTGATAAGTATTAAAAAATTTCTTTTATCATGGATTAACTTGTGAAATTGAGATTTAAATTCATTTCTATGCAAGCTTAGTATTATTCACATTCCTGTGGTTTTTAGAACAAAGAATATTGATGGTGTAACAGCAACTGTGATCCATGTGTATGCAGTGCGATATCAGGTTAGTACAGAATATTAAAAATGAGTTTACTTAGTCTAAAGTGATTCCCTTACATGACCTTCTTTTTTTCTAGGACCTGCAGATAACTCGGTGCATCTGGCTGTGTAGAATCCTGAATGGTGTGAGATCCTCTGCTGCAGATTGGTTTGGTGAGCCTCATGGACCAGCCTAAATTATCTCTTATAATATATTTCTTAGCATTTGATGAGTTTTATTTTAAAGTTTCAATTTTACATTTTTAAAATGTAAAATAATTTTTTTTACAGAAGATTGTTCCATTGACGTGTTGCAGTATCGTCAGACGGAGATGGATTTTCAGCAACACTGAGGTTTGGCTGAGCAATTGCTCTTTGAACTTCTTGATGTGGATCAGTAAGTTAAAGTGCAATGAATATAATTTGTTGAATGTATATAATGTAATGGTTTACCTATATAATTCTAGGATATTTTTAAAGAATCATTTTAACCTTCAGGAGTCTAGTTGCTGGTGAATGCTGATGTGACTTGAGATCAAGCTTGAAGTCCTTGAGGATCCTCCCTGGAATGAAAGAGATGAATTTTATGTGGAGTTACAAAGTGTAAGAGGTACTTGATAAGTATAAAAAATTTATTTTTCAGGTATGTACTTGTGAAATTGAGATTTAAAATCATTTCTATGCAAGCGTAGTATTATTCACATTCCTGTGGTTTTTGGAACAAAGAATAGGGATGGTGTAACTGCAACTGTGATCCACGTGTATTCAGTGCTATATCAGGTTAGTACAGCACATTAAAAATGAGTTTACTTTGCCTCGAGCAATTCCCTTACATGAACTTCTTTTTTTTAAGGACCTGTGGATAACTCGGTGCATCTGGCTGTGTAGAATTCTTAATGGTGTGAGATCCCCTGTTGCAGATTGGTTTGGTGAGCCTGATGGACCAGCGTAAATTATCTCTTATAATATCTTTCTTAGCATTTGATGAGTTTTATTTTAAAGTTCCAATTTTACATTTTTAAAATGTAAAATAATTTTTTTTACGGAAGATTGTTCCATTGACGTGTTGCAGTATCGTCAGACGGAGATGGATTTTCAGCAACACTGAGGTTTGGCTGAGCAATTGCTCTTTGAACTTCTTGATGTGGATCAGTAAGTTAAAGGGCAATGAATATAATTTGTTGAATGTATATAATGTAAGGTTTTACCTATACAGTTCTAGGATATTTTTAAAGAATCATTTTAACCTTCAGGAGTCTAGTTGCTTGTGAATGCTGATGTGATTGGAGATCAAGCTTGAAGTCCTTGAGGATCCTCCCTGGGATGAAATAGATGAATTTTATGTTTAGTTACGAAGTGTAAGAGTTACTTGATAAGTATAAAAAATTTCTTTAATCATGGATATACTTGTGTAATTGAAATTTAAAATCAATTCTATGCAAGCTTAGTATTATTCACATTCCTGTGGTTTTTAGAACAAAGAATTGGGATCATGTAACTGCAACTGTGATCCACGTGTATGCAGTGCTTTATCAGGTTAGTACAGCACATTAAAAATTGGTTTACTTTGCCTCGAGCAATTCCCTTACATGACCTTCTTTTTTTCTAGGACCTGCGGATAACTCGGTGCATCTGGCTGTGTAGAATCCTGAATGGTGTGAGATCCTCTGCTGCAGATTGTTTTGGTGAGCCTCATGGACCAGCCTAAACTATCTCTTATAATATATTTCTTATCATTTGATGAGTTTTATTTTAAAGTTTCAATTTTACATTTTTTTATTGTAAAATAATTTTTTTTTCAGATGATTGTTCCAATGACGTGTTGCAGTATCGTCAGACGGAGATGGATTTTCGGCAATACTGAGGTTTGGCTTAGCAATCGCTCTTTGAACTTCTTGATGTGGATCAGTAAGTTAAAGGGCAATGAATATAATTTGTTGAATGTATATAATGTAATGGTTTACCTATATAGTTCTAGGATATTTTTATAAAGAATCATTTTCACTTTCAGGAGTCTAGTTGCTTGTGAATGCTGATGTGATTGGAAATCAAGCTTGAAGTTCTTGAGGATCATGCCTGGGATGAAAGAGATAATTTTGAGTGGAGTTATGAAGTGAAAGAGGTACTTGATAAGTATGAAAAATTTCTTTTATCATGAATTAACTTGTGAAATTGAGATTTAAATTCATTTCTATGCAAGCGTAGTATTATTCACATTCCTGTGGTTTTTAGAACAAAGAATAGGGATTGTGTAACTGCAACTGTGATCCACGTGTATGCAGTGCTATATCAGGTTAGTACAGCACATTAAAAATGAGTTTACTTTGCCTCCAGGTTTTCCCTTACATGACCTTCTTTTTTTCTAGGACCTGCGGACAACTCGGTGCATCTGGCTGTGTAGAATCCTGAATGGTGTGAGATCCTCTGCTGCAGATTGGTTTGGTGAGTCTCATGGACCAGCGTAAATTATCTGTTTTAATACATTTCTTAGTGGATGATGAGTTTTAATTTAAAGTTTCAATTTTACATTTTTTTATTGTAAAATAATTTTTTTTACAGAAGATTGTTCCATTGACGTGTTGCAGTATCGTTAGATGGAGATTGATTTTCAGCAAAACTGAGGTTTGGCAGAGCAATCGCTCTTTGAACTTCTTGATGTGGATCAGTAAGTTAAAGGGCAATGAATATAATTTGTTGAATGTATATAATGTAATGGTTTACCTATAGAGTTCTAGGATATTTTTAAAGAATCATTTTAACCTTCAGGAGTCTAGTTGCTTGTGAATGCTGATGTTATTGGAGATCAAGCTTGAAGTCCTTGAGGATCCTCCCTTTAATGAAAGAGATGAATTTTATGTGGAGTTACGAAGTGAAAGAGGTACTTGATAAGTATTAAAAAATTTCTTTTATCATGGATTAACTTGTGAAATTGAGATTTAAATTCATTTCTATGCAAGCTTAGTATTATTCACATTCCTGTGGTTTTTAGAACAAAGAATATTGATGGTGTAAAGCAAATGTGATCCATGTGTATGCAGTGCAATATCAGGTTAGTACAGAATATTAAAAATGAGTTTACTTTGTCTAAAGTGATTCCCTTACATGACCTTCTTTTTTTCTAGGACCTGCAGATAACTCGGTGCATCTGGCTGTGTAGAATCCTGAATGGTGTGAGATCCTCTGCTGCAGATTGGTTTGGTGAGCCTCATGGACCAGCCTAAATTATCTCTTATAATATATTTCTTAGCATTTGATGAGTTTTATTTTAAAGTTTCAATTTTACATTTTTAAAATGTAAAATAATTTTTTTTACAGAAGATTGTTCCATTGACGTGTTGCAGTATCGTCAGACGGAGATGGATTTTCAGCAACACTGAGGTTTGGCTGAGCAATTGCTCTTTGAACTTCTTGATGTGGATCAGTAAGTTAAAGTGCAATGAATATAATTTGTTGAATGTATATAATGTAATGGTTTACCTATATAATTCTAGGATATTTTTAAAGAATCATTTTAACCTTCAGGAGTCTAGTTGCTGGTGAATGCTGATGTGACTTGAGATCAAGCTTGAAGTCCTTGAGGATCCTCCCTGGAATGAAAGAGATGAATTTTATGTGGAGTTACGAAGTGAAAGAGGTACTTGATAAGTATGAAAAATTTCTTTTATCATGGATTTACTTGTGTAATTGAGATTTAAAATCATTTCTATGCAAGCTTAGTATTATTCACATTCCTGTGGTTTTTAGAACAAAGAATAGGGATGGTGTAACTGCAACTGTGATCCACGTGTATGCAGTGCAATATCAGGTTAGTACAGCACATTAAAAATGAGTTTACTTTGCCTCGAGCAATTCCCTTACATGACCTTCTTTTTTTCTAGGACCTGTGGATAACTCGGTGCATCTGGCTGTGTAGAATTCTTAATGGTGTGAGATCCTCTGCTGCAGATTGGTTTGGTGAGCCTCATGGACCAGCGTAAATTATCTCTTATAATATATTTCTTAGCATTTGATGAGTTTTATTTTAAAGTTACAATTTTACATTTTTAAAATGTAAAATAATTTTTTTTACAGAAGATTGTTCCATTGACGTGTTGCAGTATCGTCAGACAGAGATGGATTTTCAGCAACACTGAGGTTTGGCTGAGCAATTGCTCTTTGAACTTCTCGATGTGGATCAGTAAGTTAAAGTGCAATGAATATAATTTGTTGAATGTATATAATGTAAGGTTTTACCTATATAGTTCTAGGATATTTTTAAAGAATCATTTTAACCTTCAGGAGTCTAGTTGCTTGTGAATGCTGATGTAATTGGAGATCAAGCTTGAAGTCCTTGAGGATCCTCCCTGGAATGAAAGAGATGAATTTTATGTCGAGATACAAAGTGAAAAAGGTACTTGATAAGTATAAAAAATTTCTTTTATCATGGATAAACTTGTGAAATTGAGATTTACAATCATTTCTATGCAAGCGTAGTATTATTCACATTCCTGTGGTTTTTAGAACAAAGAATAGGGATGGTGTAACTGCAACTGTGATCCACGTGTATGCAGTGCAATATCAGGTTAGTACAGAACATTAAAAATGAGTTTACTTTGTCTAAAGCGATTCCCTTACATGACCTTCTTTTTTTCTAGGACCTGCGGATAACTCGGTGAATCTGGCTGTGTAGAATCCTGAATGGTGTGAGATCCTCTGCTGCAGATTGGTTTGGTGAGCCTCATGGACCAGCCTAAATTATCTCATATAATATATTTCTTAGCATTTGATGAGTTGTATTTTAAAGTTTCAATTTTACATTTTTTTATTGTAAAATAATTTTTTTTTCAGAAGATTGTTCCAATGACGTGTTGCAGTATCGTCAGACGGAGATGGATTTTCGGCAACATAAAGGTTTGCCTGAGCAATTGCTCTTTGAACTTCTTGATGTGGATCAGTAAGTTAATGGGCAATGAATATAATTTGTTGAATGTATATAATGTAAGGTTTTACCTATATAGTTCTAGGATATTTTTATAAAGAATCATTTTCACTTTCAGGAGTCTAGTTGCTTGTGAATGCTGATGTGATTGGAGATCAAGCTTGAAGTCCTTGAGGATCATGCCTGGGATGAAAGAGATAATTTTAAGTGGAGTTACGAAGTGAAAGAGGTACTTGATAAGTATAAAAAATTTCTTTTATCATGGATTTACTTGTGTAATTGAGATTTAAAATCATTTCTATGCAAGCTTAGTATTATTCACATTCCTGTGGTTTTTAGAACAAAGAATAGGGATGGTGTAACTGCAACTGTGATCCACGTGTATGCAGTGCTATATCAGGTTAGTACAGCACATTAAAAATGAGTTTACTTTGCCTCCAGGTTTTCCCTTACATGACCTTCTTTTTTTCTAGGACCTGAGGACAACTCGGTGCATCTGGCTGTGTAGAATCCTGAATGGTGTGAGATCCTCTGCTGCAGATTGGTTTGGTGAGTCTCATGGACCAGCGTAAATTATCTGTTTTAATACATTTCTTAGTGGATGATGAGTTTTATTTTAAAGTTTCAATTTTACATTTTTTTATTGTAAAATAATTTTTTTTACAGAAGATTGTTCCATTGACGTGTTGCAGTATCGTTAGATGGAGATTGATATTTAGCAAAACTGAGGTTTGGCTGAGTAATCGCTCTTTGAACTCCTTGATGTGGATCAGTAAGTTAAAGGGCAATGAATATGATTTGTTGAATGTATATAATGTAATGGTTTACCTATATAATTCTACGATATTTTTAAAGAATCATTTTAACCTTCAGGAGTCTAGTTGCTGGTGAATGCTGATGTGACTTGAGATCAAGCTTGAAGTCCTTGAGGATCCTCCCTGGAATGAAAGAGATGAATTTTATGTGGAGTTACGAAGTGAAAGAGGTACTTGATAAGTATAAAAAATTTCTTTTATCATGGATTTACTTGTGTAATTGAGATTTAAAATCATTTCTATGCAAGCGTAGTATTATTCACATTCCTAGGTTTTTAGAACAAAGAATAGGGATGGTGTAACTGCAACTGTGATCCACGTGTATGCAGTGCAATATCAGGTTAGTACAGAACATTAAAAATGAGTTTACTTTGTCTAAAGCGATTCCCTTACATGACCTTCTTTTTTTCTAGGACCTGCGGATAACTCGGTGCATCTGGCTGTGTAGAATCCTGAATGGTGTGAGATCCTCTGCTGCAGATTGGTTTGGTGAGTCTCATGGACCTGCTATATATTATCTGTTATAATGGATTTCTTAGCATTTGATGAGTTTTATATTAAAGTTTCAATTTTACATTTTTTTAACGTAAAATAATTTTTTTACAGAAGATTGTTCCATTGACGTGTTGCAGTATCGTGAGACGGAGATGGATTTTCAGCAACATAAAGGTTTGCCTGAGCAATTGCTCTTTGAACTTCTTGATGTGGATCAGTAAGTTAAAGTGCAATGAATATAATTTGTTGAATGTATATAATGTAAGGTTTTACCTATATAGTTCTAGGATATTTTTAAAGAATCATTTTAACCTTCAGGAGTCTAGTTGCTGGTGAATGCTGATGTGATTGGAGATCAAGGTTGAAGTCCTTGAGGATCCTCCCTGGAATGAAAGAGATGAATTTTATGTCGAGATACAAAGTGAAAAAGGTACTTGATAAGTATAAAAAATTTCTTTTATCATGGATAAACTTGTGAAATTGAGATTTAAAATCATTTCTATGCAAGCGTAGTATTATTCACATTCCTGTGGTTTTTAGAACAAAGAATAGGGATGGTGTAACTGCAACTGTGATCCACGTGTATGCAGTGCAATATCAGGTTAGTACAGAACATTAAAAATGAGTTTACTTTGTCTAAAGCGATTCCCTTACATGACCTTCTTTTTTTCTAGGACCTGCGGATAACTCGGTGAATCTGGCTGTGTAGAATCCTGAATGGTGTGAGATCCTCTGCTGCAGATTGGTTTGGTGAGCCTCATGGACCAGCCTAAATTATCTCATATAATATATTTCTTAGCATTTGATGAGTTGTATTTTAAAGTTTCAATTTTACATTTTTTTATTGTAAAATAATTTTTTTTTCAGAAGATTGTTCCAATGACGTGTTGCAGTATTGTCAGACGGAGATGGATTTTCGGCAACATAAAGGTTTGCCTGAGCAATTGCTCTTTGAACTTCTTGATGTGGATCAGTAAGTTAAAGGGCAATGAATATAATTTGTTGAATGTATATAATGTAAGGTTTTACCTATATAGTTCTAGGATATTTTTATAAAGAATCATTTTCACTTTCAGGAGTCTAGTTGCTTGTGAATGCTGATGTGATTGGAGATCAAGCGTGAAGTCCTTGAGGATCATGCCTGGGATGAAAGAGATAATTTTAAGTGGAGTTACGAAGTGAAAGAGGTACTTGATAAGTATAAAAAATTTCTTTTATCATGGATTTACTTGTGTAATTGAGATTTAAAATCATTTCTATGCAAGCGTAGTATTATTCACATTCCTGTGGTTTTTGGAACAAAGAATAGGGATGGTGTAAGTGCAACTGTGATCCACGTGTATGCAGTGCTATATCAGGTTAGTACAGCACATTAAAAATGAGTTTACTTTGCCTCCAGGTTTTCCCTTACATGACCTTCTTTTTTTCTAGGACCTGCGGACAACTCGGTGCATCTGGCTGTGTAGAATTCTTAATGGTGTGAGATCCTCTGCTGCAGATTGGTTTGGTGAGCCTCATGGACCAGCGTAAATTATCTCTTATAATATCTTTGTTAGCATTTGATGAGTTTTATTTTAAAGTTTCAATTTTACATTTTTAAAATGTAAAATAATTTTTTTTACGGAAGATTGTTCCATTGACGTGTTGCAGTATTGTCAGACGGAGATGGATTTTCAGCAACACTGAGGTTTGGCTGAGCAATTGCTCTTTGAACTTCTTGATGTGGATCAGTAAGTTAAAGGGCAATGAATATAATTTGTTGAATGTATATAATGTAAGGTTTTACCTATACAGTTCTAGGATATTTTTAAAGAATCATTTTAACCTTCAGGAGTCTAGTTGCTTGTGAATGCTGATGTGATTGGAGATCAAGCTTGAAGTCCTTGAGGATCCTCCCTGGGATTAAATAGATGAATTTTATGTTTAGTTACGAAGTGTAAGAGTTACTTGATAAGTATAAAAAATTTCTTTAATCATGGATATACTTGTGTAATTGAAATTTAAAATCATTTCCATGCAAGGTTAGTATTATTCACATTCCTGTGGTTTTTAGAACAAAGAATTGGGATCATGTAACTGCACCTGTGATCCACGTGTTTGCAGTGCTTTATCAGGTTAGTACAGCACATTAAAAATGAGTTTACTTTGCCTCGAGCAATTCCCTTACATGACCTTCTTTTTTTCTAGGACCTGCGGATAACTCGGTGCATCTGGCTGTGTAGAATCCTGAATGGTGTGAGATCCTCTGCTGCAGATTGGTTTGGTGAGCCTCATGGACCAGCCTAAATTATCTCTTATAATATATTTCTTATCATTTGATGAGTTTTATTTTAAAGTTTCAATTTTACATTTTTTTATTGTAAAATAATTTTTTTTTCAGAAGATTGTTCCAATGACGTGTTGAAGTATCGTCAGACGGAGATGGATTTTCGGCAACACTGAGGTTTGCCTGAGCAATTGCTCTTTGAACTTCTTGATGTGGATCAGTAAGTTAAAGGGCAATGAATATAATTTGTTGAATGTATATAATGTAAGGTTTTACCTATATAGTTCTAGGATATTTTTATAAAGAATCATTTTCACTTTCAGGAGTCTAGTTGCTTGTGAATGCTGATGTGATTGGAGATCAAGCTTGAAGTCCTTGAGGATCATGCCTGGGATGAAAGAGATAATTTTAAGTGGAGTTACGAAGTGAAAGAGGTATTTGATAAGTATGAAAAATTTCTTATATCATGGATTTACCTGTGTAATTGAGATTTAAAATCATTTCTATGCAAGCGTAGTATTATTCACATTCCTGTGGTTTTTGGAACAAAGAATAGGGATGGTGTAACTGCAACTGTGATCCACGTGTATTCAGTGCTATATCAGGTTAGTACAGCACATTAAAAATGAGTTTACTTTGCCTCGAGCAATTCCCTTACACGAACTTCTTTTTTTTAAGGACCTGTGGATAACTCGGTGCATCTGGCTGTGTAGAATTCTTAATGGTGTGAGATCCCCTGCTGCAGATTGGTTTGGTGAGCCTGATGGACCAGCGTAAATTATCTCTTATAATATCTTTCTTAGCATTTGATGAGTTTTATTTTAAAGTTCCAATTTTACATTTTTAAAATGTAAAATAATTTTTTTTACGGAAGATTGTTCCATTCACGTGTTGCAGTATCGTCAGACGGAGATGGATTTTCAGCAACACTGAGGTTTGGCTGAGCAATTGCTCTTTGAACTTCTTGATGTGGATCAGTAAGTTAAAGGGCAATGAATATAATTTGTTGAATGTATATAATGTAAGGTTTTACCTATACAGTTCTAGGATATTTTTAAAGAATCATTTTAACCTTCAGGAGTCTAGTTGCTTGTGAATCTGATGTGATTGGAGATCAAGCTTGAAGTCCTTGAGGATCCTCCCTGGGATGAAATAGATGAATTTTATGTTTAGTTACAAAGTGTAAGAGTTACTTGATAAGTATAAAAAATTTCTTTAATCATGGATATACTTGTGTAATTGAAATTTAAAATCATTTCTATGCAAGCGTAGTATTATTCACATTCCTGTGGTTTTTGGAACAAAGAATAGGGATGGTGTAACTGCAACTGTGATCCACGTGTATGCAGTGCTATATCAGGTTAGTACAGCACATTAAAAATGAGTTTACTTTGCCTCTAGGTTTTCCCTTACATGACCTTCTTTTTTTCTAGGACCTGCGGACAACTCGGTGCATCTGGCTGTGTAGAATCCTGAATGGTGTGAGATCCTCTGCTGCAGATTGGTTTGGTGAGTCTCATGGACCAGCGTAAATTATCTGTTTTAATACATTTCTTAGTGGATGATGAGTTTTAATTTAAAGTTTCAATTTTACATTTTTTTATTGTAAAATAATTTTTTTTACAGAAGATTGTTCCATTGACGTGTTGCAGTATCGTTAGATGGAGATTGATTTTCAGCAAAACTGAGGTTTGGCAGAGCAATCGCTCTTTGAACTTCTTGATGTGGATCAGTAAGTTAAAGGGCAATGAATATAATTTGTTGAATGTATATAATGTAATGGTTTACCTATATAGTTCTAGGATATTTTTAAAGAATCATTTTAACCTTCAGGAGTCTAGTTGCTTGTGAATGCTGATGTTATTGGAGATCAAGCTTGAAGTCCTTGAGGATCCTCCCTTTAATGAAAGAGATGAATTTTATGTGGAGTTACGAAGTGAAAGAGGTACTTGATAAGTATTAAAAAATTTCTTTTATCATGGATTAACTTGTGAAATTGAGATTTAAATTCATTTCTATGCAAGCTTAGTATTATTCACATTCCTGTGGTTTTTAGAACAAAGAATATTGATGGTGTAACAGCAACTGTGATCCATGTGTATGCAGTGCAATATCAGGTTAGTACAGAATATTAAAAATGAGTTTACTTTGTCTAAAGTGATTCCCTTACATGACCTTCTTTTTTTCTAGGACCTGCAGATAACTCGGTGCATCTGGCTGTGTAGAATCCTGAATGGTGTGAGATCCTCTGCTGCAGATTGGTTTGGTGAGCCTCATGGACCAGCCTAAATTATCTCTTGTAATATATTTCTTAGCATTTGATGAGTTTTATTTTAAAGTTTCAATTTTACATTTTTAAAATGTAAAATAATTTTTTTTACAGAAGATTGTTCCATTGACGTGTTGCAGTATCGTCAGACGGAGATGGATTTTCAGCAACACTGAGGTTTGGCTGAGCAATTGCTCTTTGAACTTCTTGATGTGGATCAGTAAGTTAAAGTGCAATGAATATAATTTGTTGAATGTATATAATGTAATGGTTTACCTATATAATTCTAGGATATTTTTAAAGAATCATTTTAACCTTCAGGAGTCTAGTTGCTGGTGAATGCTGATGTGACTTGAGATCAAGCTTGAAGTCCTTGAGGATCCTCCCTGGAATGAATGAGATGAATTTTATGTGGAGTTACGAAGTGTAAGAGGTACTTGATAAGTATAAAAAATTTATTTTTCAGGTATGTACTTGTGAAATTGAGATTTAAAATCATTTCTATGCAAGCGTAGTATTATTCACATTCCTGTGGTTTTTGGAACAAAGAATAGGGATGGTGTAACTGCAACTGTGATCCACGTGTATTCAGTGCTATATCAGGTTAGTACAGCACATTAAAAATGAGTTTACTTTGCCTCGAGCAATTCCCTTACATGAACTTCTTTTTTTTAAGGACCTGTGGATAACTCGGTGCATCTGGCTGTGTAGAATTCTTAATGGTGTGAGATCCCCTGTTGCAGATTGGTTTGGTGAGCCTGATGGACCAGCGTAAATTATCTCTTATAATATCTTTCTTAGCATTTGATGAGTTTTATTTTAAAGTTCCAATTTTACATTTTTAAAATGTAAAATAATTTTTTTTACGGAAGATTGTTCCATTGACGTGTTGCAGTATCGTCAGACGGAGATGGATTTTCAGCAACACTGAGGTTTGGCTGAGCAATTGCTCTTTGAACTTCTTGATGTGGATCAGTAAGTTAAAGGGCAATGAATATAATTTGTTGAATGTATATAATGTAAGGTTTTACCTATACAGTTCTAGGATATTTTTAAAGAATCATTTTAACCTTCAGGAGTCTAGTTGCTTGTGAATGCTGATGTGATTGGAGATCAAGCTTGAAGTCCTTGAGGATCCTCCCTGGGATGAAATAGATGAATTTTATGTTTAGTTACGAAGTGTAAGAGTTACTTGATAAGTATAAAAAATTTCTTTAATCATGGATATACTTGTGTAATTGAAATTTAAAATCAATTCTATGCAAGCTTAGTATTATTCACATTCCTGTGGTTTTTAGAACAAAGAATTGGGATCATGTAACTGCAACTGTGATCCACGTGTATGCAGTGCTTTATCAGGTTAGTACAGCACATTAAAAATTGGTTTACTTTGCCTCGAGCAATTCCCTTACATGACCTTCTTTTTTTCTAGGACCTGCGGATAACTCGGTGCATCTGGCTGTGTAGAATCCTGAATGGTGTGAGATCCTCTGCTGCAGATTGGTTTGGTGAGCCTCATGGACCAGCCTAAACTATCTCTTATAATATATTTCTTATCATTTGATCAGTTTTATTTTAAAGTTTCAATTTTACATTTTTTTATTGTAAAATAATTTTTTTTTCAGATGATTGTTCCAATGACGTGTTGCAGTATCGTCAGACGGAGATGGATTTTCGGCAACACTGAGGTTTGGCTTAGCAATCGCTCTTTAAACTTCTTGATGTGGATCAGTAAGTTAAAGGGCAATGAATATAATTTGTTGAATGTATATAATGTAATGGTTTACCTATATAGTTCTAGGATATTTTTATAAAGAATCATTTTCACTTTCAGGAGTCTAGTTGCTTGTGAATGCTGATGTGATTGGAAATCAAGCTTGAAGTTCTTGAGGATCATGCCTGGGATGAAAGAGATAATTTTGAGTGGAGTTATGAAGTGAAAGAGGTACTTGATAAGTATGAAAAATTTCTTTTATCATGAATTAACTTGTGAAATTGAGATTTAAATTCATTTCTATGCAAGCGTAGTATTATTCACATTCCTGTGGTTTTTAGAACAAAGAATAGGGATTGTGTAACTGCAACTGTGATCCACGTGTATGCAGTGCTATATCAGGTTAGTACAGCACATTAAAAATGAGTTTACTTTGCCTCCAGGTTTTCCCTTACATGACCTTCTTTTTTTCTAGGACCTGCGGACAACTCGGTGCATCTGGCTGTGTAGAATCCTGAATGGTGTGAGATCCTCTGCTGCAGATTGGTTTGGTGAGTCTCATGGACCAGCGTAAATTATCTGTTTTAATACATTTCTTAGTGGATGATGAGTTTTAATTTAAAGTTTCAATTTTACATTTTTTTATTGTAAAATAATTTTTTTTACAGAAGATTGTTCCATTGACGTGTTGCAGTATCGTTAGATGGAGATTGATTTTCAGCAAAACTGAGGTTTGGCAGAGCAATCGCTCTTTGAACTTCTTGATGTGGATCAGTAAGTTAAAGGGCAATGAATATAATTTGTTGAATGTATATAATGTAATGGTTTACCTATATAGTTCTAGGATATTTTTAAAGAATCATTTTAACCTTCAGGAGTCTAGTTGCTTGTGAATGCTGATGTTATTGGAGATCAAGCTTGAAGTCCTTGAGGATCCTCCCTTTAATGAAAGAGATGAATTTTATGTGGAGTTACGAAGTGAAAGAGGTACTTGATAAGTATTAAAAAATTTCTTTTATCATGGATTAACTTGTGAAATTGAGATTTAAATTCATTTCTATGCAAGCTTAGTATTATTCACATTCCTGTGGTTTTTAGAACAAAGAATATTGATGGTGTAAAGCAAATGTGATCCATGTGTATGCAGTGCAATATCAGGTTAGTACAGAATATTAAAAATGAGTATACTTTGTCTAAAGTGATTCCCTTACATGACCTTCTTTTTTTCTAGGACCTGCAGATAACTCGGTGCATCTGGCTGTGTAGAATCCTGAATGGTGTGAGATCCTCTGCTGCAGATTGGTTTGGTGAGCCTCATGGACCAGCCTAAATTATCTCTTATAATATATTTCTTAGCATTTGATGAGTTTTATTTTAAAGTTTCAATTTTACATTTTTAAAATGTAAAATAATTTTTTTTACAGAAGATTGTTCCATTGACGTGTTGCAGTATCGTCAGACGGAGATGGATTTTCAGCAACACTGAGGTTTGGCTGAGCAATTGCTCTTTGAACTTCTTGATGTGGATCAGTAAGTTAAAGTGCAATGAATATAATTTGTTGAATGTATATAATGAAATGGTTTACCTATATAATTCTAGGATATTTTTAAAGAATCATTTTAACCTTCAGGAGTCTAGTTGCTGGTGAATGCTGATGTGACTTGAGATCAAGCTTGAAGTCCTTGAGGATCCTCCCTGGAATGAAAGAGATGAATTTTATGTGGAGTTACGAAGTGAAAGAGGTACTTGATAAGTATGAAAAATTTCTTTTATCATGGATTTACTTGTGTAATTGAGATTTAAAATCATTTCTATGCAAGCTTAGTATTATTCACATTCCTGTGGTTTTTAGAACAAAGAATAGGGATGGTGTAACTGCAACTGTGATCCACGTGTATGCAGTGCAATATCAGGTTAGTACAGCACATTAAAAATGAGTTTACTTTGCCTCGAGCAATTCCCTTACATGACCTTCTTTTTTTCTAGGACCTGTGGATAACTCGGTGCATCTGGCTGTGTAGAATTCTTAATGGTGTGAGATCCTCTGCTGCAGATTGGTTTGGTGAGCCTCATGGACCAGCGTAAATTATCTCTTATAATATATTTCTTAGCATTTGATGAGTTTTATTTTAAAGTTACAATTTTACATTTTTAAAATGTAAAATAATTTTTTTTACAGAAGATTGTTCCATTGACGTGTTGCAGTATCGTCAGACAGAGATGGATTTTCAGCAACACTGAGGTTTGGCTGAGCAATTGCTCTTTGAACTTCTCGATGTGGATCAGTAAGTTAAAGTGCAATGAATATAATTTGTTGAATGTATATAATGTAAGGTTTTACCTATATAGTTCTAGGATATTTTTAAAGAATCATTTTAACCTTCAGGAGTCTAGTTGCTTGTGAATGCTGATGTAATTGGAGATCAAGCTTGAAGTCCTTGAGGATCCTCCCTGGAATGAAAGAGATGAATTTTATGTCGAGATACAAAGTGAAAAAGGTACTTGATAAGTATAAAAAATTTCTTTTATCATGGATAAACTTGTGAAATTGAGATTTACAATCATTTCTATGCAAGCGTAGTATTATTCACATTCCTGTGGTTTTTAGAACAAAGAATAGGGATGGTGTAACTGCAACTGTGATCCACGTGTATGCAGTGCAATATCAGGTTAGTACAGAACATTAAAAATGAGTTTACTTTGTCTAAAGCGATTCCCTTACATGACCTTCTTTTTTTCTAGGACCTGCGGATAACTCGGTGAATCTGGCTGTGTAGAATCCTGAATGGTGTGAGATCCTCTGCTGCAGATTGGTTTGGTGAGCCTCATGGACCAGCCTAAATTATCTCATATAATATATTTCTTAGCATTTGATGAGTTGTATTTTAAAGTTTCAATTTTACATTTTTTTATTGTAAAATAATTTTTTTTTCAGAAGATTGTTCCAATGACGTGTTGCAGTATCGTCAGACGGAGATGGATTTTCGGCAACATAAAGGTTTGCCTGAGCAATTGCTCTTTGAACTTCTTGATGTGGATCAGTAAGTTAATGGGCAATGAATATTATTTGTTGAATGTATATAATGTAAGGTTTTACCTATATAGTTCTAGGATATTTTTATAAAGAATCATTTTCACTTTCAGGAGTCTAGTTGCTTGTGAATGCTGATGTGATTGGAGATCAAGCTTGAAGTCCTTGAGGATCATGCCTGGGATGAAAGAGATAATTTTAAGTGGAGTTACGAAGTGAAAGAGGTACTTGATAAGTATAAAAAATTTCTTTTATCATGGATTTACTTGTGTAATTGAGATTTAAAATCATTTCTATGCAAGCTTAGTATTATTCACATTCCTGTGGTTTTTAGAACAAAGAATAGGGATGGTGTAACTGCAACTGTGATCCACGTGTATGCAGTGCTATATCAGGTTAGTACAGCACATTAAAAATGAGTTTACTTTGCCTCCAGGTTTTCCCTTACATGACCTTCTTTTTTTCTAGGACCTGAGGACAACTCGGTGCATCTGGCTGTGTAGAATCCTGAATGGTGTGAGATCCTCTGCTGCAGATTGGTTTGGTGAGTCTCATGGACCAGCGTAAATTATCTGTTTTAATACATTTCTTAGTGGATGATGAGTTTTATTTTAAAGTTTCAATTTTACATTTTTTTATTGTAAAATAATTTTTTTTACAGAAGATTGTTCCATTGACGTGTTGCAGTATCGTCAGACGGAGATGGATTTTTGGCAAAACTGAGGTTTGGCTGAGTAATCGCTCTTTGAACTCCTTGATGTGGATCAGTAAGTTAAAGGGCAATGAATATAATTTGTTGAATGTATATAATGTAATGGTTTACCTATATAATTCTACGATATTTTTAAAGAATCATTTTAACCTTCAGGAGTCTAGTTGCTGGTGAATGCTGATGTGACTTGAGATCAAGCTTGAAGTCCTTGAGGATCCTCCCTGGAATGAAAGAGATGAATTTTATGTGGAGTTACGAAGTGAAAGAGGTACTTGATAAGTATAAAAAATTTCTTTTATCATGGATTTACTTGTGTAATTGAGATTTAAAATCATTTCTATGCAAGCGTAGTATTATTCACATTCCTAGGTTTTTAGAACAAAGAATAGGGATGGTGTAACTGCAACTGTGATCCACGTGTATGCAGTGCAATATCAGGTTAGTACAGAACATTAAAAATGAGTTTACTTTGTCTAAAGCGATTCCCTTACATGACCTTCTTTTTTTCTAGGACCTGCGGATAACTCGGTGCATCTGGCTGTGTAGAATCCTGAATGGTGTGAGATCCTCTGCTGCAGATTGGTTTGGTGAGCCTCATGGACCTGCTATATATTATCTGTTATAATGGATTTCTTAGCATTTGATGAGTTTTATATTAAAGTTTCAATTTTACATTTTTTTAACGTAAAATAATTTTTTTACAGAAGATTGTTCCATTGACGTGTTGCAGTATCGTGAGACGGAGATGGATTTTCAGCAACATAAAGGTTTGCCTGAGCAATTGCTCTTTGAACTTCTTGATGTGGATCAGTAAGTTAAAGTGCAATGAATATAATTTGTTGAATGTATATAATGTAAGGTTTTACCTATATAGTTCTAGGATATTTTTAAAGAATCATTTTAACCTTCAGGAGTCTAGTTGCTTGTGAATGCTGATGTGATTGGAGATCAAGGTTGAAGTCCTTGAGGATCCTCCCTGGAATGAAAGAGATGAATTTTATGTCGAGATACAAAGTGAAAAAGGTACTTGATAAGTATAAAAAATTTCTTTTATCATGGATAAACTTGTGAAATTGAGATTTAAAATCATTTCTATGCAAGCGTAGTATTATTCACATTCCTGTGGTTTTTAGAACAAAGAATAGGGATGGTGTAACTGCAACTGTGATCCACGTGTATGCAGTGCAATATCAGGTTAGTACAGAACATTAAAAATGAGTTTACTTTGTCTAAAGCGATTCCCTTACATGACCTTCTTTTTTTCTAGGACCTGCGGATAACTCGGTGAATCTGGCTGTGTAGAATCCTGAATGGTGTGAGATCCTCTGCTGCAGATTGGTTTGGTGAGCCTCATGGACCAGCCTAAATTATCTCATATAATATATTTCTTAGCATTTGATGAGTTGTATTTTAAAGTTTCAATTTTACATTTTTTTATTGTAAAATAATTTTTTTTTCAGAAGATTGTTCCAATGACGTGTTGCAGTATCGTCAGACGGAGATGGATTTTCGGCAACATAAAGGTTTGCCTGAGCAATTGCTCTTTGAACTTCTTGATGTGGATCAGTAAGTTAAAGGGCAATGAATATAATTTGTTGAATGTATATAATGTAAGGTTTTACCTATATAGTTCTAGGATATTTTTATAAAGAATCATTTTCACTTTCAGGAGTCTAGTTGCTTGTGAATGCTGATGTGATTGGAGATCAAGCGTGAAGTCCTTGAGGATCATGCCTGGGATGAAAGAGATAATTTTAAGTGGAGTTACGAAGTGAAAGAGGTACTTGATAAGTATAAAAAATTTCTTTTATCATGGATTTACTTGTGTAATTGAGATTTAAAATCATTTCTATGCAAGCGTAGTATTATTCACATTCCTGTGGTTTTTGGAACAAAGAATAGGGATGGTGTAAGTGCAACTGTGATCCACGTGTATGCAGTGCTATATCAGGTTAGTACAGCACATTAAAAATGAGTTTACTTTGCCTCCAGGTTTTCCCTTACATGACCTTCTTTTTTTCTAGGACCTGCGGACAACTCGGTGCATCTGGCTGTGTAGAATTCTTAATGGTGTGAGATCCTCTGCTGCAGATTGGTTTGGTGAGCCTCATGGACCAGCGTAAATTATCTCTTATAATATCTTTGTTAGCATTTGATGAGTTTTATTTTAAAGTTTCAATTTTACATTTTTAAAATGTAAAATAATTTTTTTTACGGAAGATTGTTCCATTGACGTGTTGCAGTATTGTCAGACGGAGATGGATTTTCAGCAACACTGAGGTTTGGCTGAGCAATTGCTCTTTGAACTTCTTGATGTGGATCAGTAAGTTAAAGGGCAATGAATATAATTTGTTGAATGTATATAATGTAAGGTTTTACCTATACAGTTCTAGGATATTTTTAAAGAATCATTTTAACCTTCAGGAGTCTAGTTGCTTGTGAATGCTGATGTGATTGGAGATCAAGCTTGAAGTCCTTGAGGATCCTCCCTGGGATTAAATAGATGAATTTTATGTTTAGTTACGAAGTGTAAGAGTTACTTGATAAGTATAAAAAATTTCTTTAATCATGGATATACTTGTGTAATTGAAATTTAAAATCATTTCTATGCAAGGTTAGTATTATTCACATTCCTGTGGTTTTTAGAACAAAGAATTGGGATCATGTAACTGCACCTGTGATCCACGTGTTTGCAGTGCTTTATCAGGTTAGTACAGCACATTAAAAATGAGTTTACTTTGCCTCGAGCAATTCCCTTACATGACCTTCTTTTTTTCTAGGACCTGCGGATAACTCGGTGCATCTGGCTGTGTAGAATCCTGAATGGTGTGAGATCCTCTGCTGCAGATTGGTTTGGTGAGCCTCATGGACCAGCCTAAATTATCTCTTATAATATATTTCTTATCATTTGATGAGTTTTATTTTAAAGTTTCAATTTTACATTTTTTTATTGTAAAATAATTTTTTTTTCAGAAGATTGTTCCAATGACGTGTTGAAGTATCGTCAGACGGAGATGGATTTTCGGCAACACTGAGGTTTGCCTGAGCAATTGCTCTTTGAACTTCTTGATGTGGATCAGTAAGTTAAAGGGCAATGAATATAATTTGTTGAATGTATATAATGTAAGGTTTTACCTATATAGTTCTAGGATATTTTTATAAAGAATCATTTTCACTTTCAGGAGTCTAGTTGCTTGTGAATGCTGATGTGATTGGAGATCAAGCTTGAAGTCCTTGAGGATCATGCCTGGGATGAAAGAGATAATTTTAAGTGGAGTTACGAAGTGAAAGAGGTATTTGATAAGTATGAAAAATTTCTTATATCATGGATTTACCTGTGTAATTGAGATTTAAAATCATTTCTATGCAAGCGTAGTATTATTCACATTCCTGTGGTTTTTGGAACAAAGAATAGGGATGGTGTAACTGCAACTGTGATCCACGTGTATTCAGTGCTATATCAGGTTAGTACAGCACATTAAAAATGAGTTTACTTTGCCTCGAGCAATTCCCTTACATGAACTTCTTTTTTTTAAGGACCTGTGGATAACTCGGTGCATCTGGCTGTGTAGAATTCTTAATGGTGTGAGATCCCCTGCTGCAGATTGGTTTGGTGAGCCTGATGGACCAGCGTAAATTATCTCTTATAATATCTTTCTTAGCATTTGATGAGTTTTATTTTAAAGTTCCAATTTTACATTTTTAAAATGTAAAATAATTTTTTTTACGGAAGATTGTTCCATTGACGTGTTGCAGTATCGTCAGACGGAGATGGATTTTCAGCAACACTGAGGTTTGGCTGAGCAATTGCTCTTTGAACTTCTTGATGTGGATCAGTAAGTTAAAGGGCAATGAATATAATTTGTTGAATGTATATAATGTAAGGTTTTACCTATACAGTTCTAGGATATTTTTAAAGAATCATTTTAACCTTCAGGAGTCTAGTTGCTTGTGAATCTGATGTGATTGGAGATCAAGCTTGAAGTCCTTGAGGATCCTCCCTGGGATGAAATAGATGAATTTTATGTTTAGTTACAAAGTGTAAGAGTTACTTGATAAGTATAAAAAATTTCTTTAATCATGGATATACTTGTGTAATTGAAATTTAAAATCATTTCTATGCAAGGTTAGTATTATTCACATTCCTGTGGTTTTTAGAACAAAGAATTGGGATCATGTAACTGCAACTGTGATCCACGTGTATGCAGTGCTTTATCAGGTTAGTACAGCACATTAAAAATTGGTTTACTTTGCCTCGAGCAATTCCCTTACATGACCTTCTTTTTTTCTAGGACCTGCGGATAACACGGTGCATCTGGCTGTGTAGAATCCTGAATGGTGTGAGATCCTCTGCTGCAGATTGGTTTGGTGAGCCTCATGGACCAGCCTAAATTATCTCTTATAATATATTTCTTATCATTTGATCAGTTTTATTTTAAAGTTTCAATTGTACATTTTTTTATTGTAAAATATTTTTTTTTTCAGATGATTGTTCCAATGACGTGTTGCAGTATCGTCAGACGGAGATGGATTTTCGGCAACACTGAGGTTTGGCTTAGCAATCGCTCTTTGAACTTCTTGATGTGGATCAGTAAGTTAAAGGGCAATGAATATAATTTGTTGAATGTATATAATGTAATGGTTTACCTATATAGTTCTAGGATATTTTTAAAGAATCATTTTAACCTTCAGGAGTCTAGTTGCTTGTGAATGCTGATGTGATTGGAGATCAAGCTTGAAGTCCTTGAGGATCCTCCCTGGGATGAAATAGATGAATTTTATGTCGAGATACAAAGTGAAAAAGGTACTTGATAAGTATAAAAAATTTCTTTAATCATGGATATACTTGTGTAATTGAAATTTAAAATCATATCTATGCAAGGATAGTATTATTCACATTCCTGTGGTTTTTAGAACAAAGAATTGGGATCATGTAACTGCAACTGTGATCCACGTGTATGCAGTGCTTTATCAGGTTAGTACAGCACATTAAAAATGAGTTAACTTTGCCTCGAGCAATTACCTTACATGACCTTCTTTTTTTCTAGGACCTGCAGATAACTCGGTGCATCTGGCTGTGTAGAATTCTTAATGGTGTGACATCCTCCACTACAGATTGGTTTGGTGAGCCTCATGGACCAGAGTAAATTATCTCTTATAATATATTTCTTTGCATTTGATGAGTTTAATTTTTAAGTTTCAATTTTACATTTTTTAAATGTAAAATAATTTTTTTTTCAGAAGATTGTTCCATTGACGTGTTGCAGTATCGTCAGACGGAGATGGATTTTTGGCAACACTGAGGTTTGGCTGAGCAATTGCTCTTTGAACTTCTTGATGTGGATCAGTAAGTTAAAGGGCAATGAATATAATTTGTTGAATGTATATAATGTAAGGTATTACCTATATAGTTCTAGGATTTTTTTAAAGATTCATTTTAATTTTCAGGAGTCTAGTTGCTTGTGAATGCTGATGTGATTGGAGATCACGCTTGAAGTCCTTGAGGAAAATCCCTGGGATGAAAGAGATGAATTTTATGTGGAGTAACGAAGTGTAAGAGGTACTTGATAAGTATAAAAAATTTCTTTTATTATGTATTAACTTGTGTAATTAAGATTTAAAATCATTTCTATGCAAGCGTAGTATTATTCACATTCCTGTGGATTTTAGAACAAAGAATAGGGATTGTGTAACTGCAACTGTGATCCACGTGTATGCAGTGCAATATCAGGTTATTACAGCACATTAAAAATGAGTTTACTTTGTCTCGAGCAATTCCCTTACATGACCTTCTTTTTTTAAAGGACCTGCGGATAACTCCGTGATTCTGGCTGTGTAGAATCCTGAATGGTGTGAGATCCTCTGCTGCAGATTGGTTTGGTGAGCCTCATGGACCAGCCTAAATTATCTCTTATAATATATTTCTTATCATTTGATCAGTTTTATTTTAAAGTTTCAATTTTACATTTTTTTATTAAAAAATAATTTTTTTTTCAGAAGATTGTTCCAATGACGTGTTGCAGTATCGTCAGACGGAGATGGATTTTCGGCAACACTGAGGTTTGGCTTAGCAATCGCTCTTTGAACTTCTTGATGTGGATCAGTAAGTTAAAGGGCAATGAATATAATTTGTTGAATGTATATAATGTAAGGTTTTACCTATATAGTTCTAGGATATTTTTTTAAAGTTCATTTTAATTTTCAGGAGTCTAGTTGCTTGTGAATGCTGATGTGATTGGAGATCAAGCTTGAAGTTCTTGAGGATCATGCCTGGGATGAAAGAGATAATTTTAAGTGGAGTTATGAAGTGAAAGAGGTACTTGATAAGTATGAAAAATTTCTTTTATCATGGATTAACTTGTGAAATTGAGATTTAAAATCATTTCTATGCAAGCGTAGTATTATTCACATTCCTGTGGTTTTTAGAACAAAGAATAGGGATGGTGTAACTGCAACTGTGATCCACGTGTATGCAGTGCTATATCAGGTTAGTACAGCACATTAAAAATGAGTTTACTTTGCCTCCAGGTTTTCCCTTACATGACCTTCTTTTTTTCTAGGACCTGAGGACAACTCGGTGCATCTGGCTGTGTAGAATCCTAAATGGTGTGAGATCCTCTGCTGCAGATTGGTTTGGTGAGTCTCATGGACCAGCGTAAATTATCTATTTTAATACATTTCTTAGTGGATGATGAGTTTTATTTTAAAGTTTCAATTTTACGTTTTTTTATTGTAAAATAATTTTTTTTACAGAAGATTGTTCCATTGACGTGTTGCAGTATCGTCAGACGGAGATGGATTTTCAGCAACACTGAGGTTTGGCTGAGCAATTGCTCTTTGAACTTCTTGATGTGGATCAGTAAGTTAAAGGGCAATGAATATAATTTGTTGAATGTATATAATGTAAGGTTTTACCTATACAGTTCTAGGATATTTTTAAAGAATCATTTTAACCTTCAGGAGTCTAGTTGCTTGTGAATGCTGATGTGATTGGAGATCAAGCTTGAAGTCCTTGAGGATCCTCCCTGGGATGAAATAGATGAATTTTATGTTTAGTTACGAAGTGTAAGAGTTACTTGATAAGTATAAAAAATTTCTTTAATCATGGATATACTTGTGTAATTGAAATTTAAAATCATTTCTATGCAAGGTTAGTATTATTCACATTCCTGTGGTTTTTAGAACAAAGAATAGGGATTGTGTAACTGCAACTGTGATCCACGTGTATGCAGTGCTTTATCAGGTTAGTACAGCACATTAAAAATTGGTTTACTTTGCCTCGAGCAATTCCCTTACATGACCTTCTTTTTTTCTAGGACCTGCGGATAACTCGGTGCATCTGGCTGTGTAGAATCCTGAATGGTGTGAGATCCTCTGCTGCAGATTGGTTTGGTGAGCCTCATGGACCAGCCTAAATTATCTCTTATAATATATTTCTTATCATTTGATCAGTTTTATTTTAAAGTTTCAATTTTACATTTTTTTATTGTAAAATATTTTTTTTTTCAGAAGATTGTTCCAATGACGTGTTGCAGTATCGTCAGACGGAGATGGATTTTCGGCAACACTGAGGTTTGGCTTAGCAATCGCTCTTTGAACTTCTTGATGTGGATCAGTAAGTTAAAGGGCAATGAATATAATTTGTTGAATGTATATAATGTAATGGTTTACCTATATAGTTCTAGGATATTTTTATAAAGAATCATTTTCACTTTCAGGAGTCTAGTTGCTTGTGAATGCTGATGTGATTGGAAATCAAGGTTGAAGTTCTTGAGGATCATGCCTGGGATGAAAGAGATAATTTTGAGTGGAGTTATGAAGTGAAAGAGGTACTTGATAAGTATGAAAAATTTCTTTTATCATGAATTAACTTGTGAAATTGAGATTTAAAATCATTTCTATGCAAGCGTAGTATTATTCACATTCCTGTGGTTTTTAGAACAAAGAATAGGGATTGTGTAACTGCAACTGTGATCCACGTGTATGCAGTGCTATATCAGGTTAGTACAGCACATTAAAAATGAGTTTACTTTGCCTCCAGGTTTTCCCTTACATGACCTTCTTTTTTTCTAGGACCTGCGGACAACTCGGTGCATCTGGCTGTGTAGAATCCTGAATGGTGTGAGATCCTCTGCTGCAGATTGGTTTGGTGAGTCTCATGGACCAGCGTAAAATATCTGTTTTAATACATTTCTTAGTGGATGATGAGTTTTATTTTAAAGTTTCAATTTTACATTTTTTTATTGTAAAATAATTTTTTTTACAGAAGATTGTTCCATTGACGTGTTGCAGTATCGTTAGATGGAGATTGATTTTCAGCAAAACTGAGGTTTGGCAGAGCAATCGCTCTTTGAACTTCTTGATGTGGATCAGTAAGTTAAAGGGCAATGAATATAATTTGTTGAATGTATATAATGTAATGGTTTACCTATATAGTTCTAGGATATTTTTAAAGAATCATTTTAACCTTCAGGAGTCTAGTTGCTTGTGAATGCTGATGTTATTGGAGATCAAGCTTGAAGTCCTTGAGGATCCTCCCTGGGATGAAAGAGATGAATTTTATGTGGAGTTACGAAGTGAAAGAGGTACTTGATAAGTATTAAAAAATTTCTTTTATCATGGATTAACTTGTGAAATTGAGATTTAAATTCATTTCTATGCAAGCTTAGTATTATTCACATTCCTGTGGTTTTTAGAACAAAGAATATTGATGGTGTAACAGCAACTGTGATCCATGTGTATGCAGTGCAATATCAGGTTAGTACAGAATATTAAAAATGAGTTTACTTTGTCTAAAGTGATTCCCTTACATGACCTTCTTTTTTTCTAGGACCTGCAGATAACTCGGTGCATCTGGCTGTGTAGAATCCTGAATGGTGTGAGATCCTCTGCTGCAGATTGGTTTGGTGAGCCTCATGGACCAGCCTAAATTATCTCTTATAATATATTTCTTAGCATTTGATGAGTTTTATTTTAAAGTTTCAATTTTACATTTTTAAAATGTAAAATAATTTTTTTTACAGAAGATTGTTCCATTGACGTGTTGCAGTATCGTCAGACGGAGATGGATTTTCAGCAACACTGAGGTTTGGCTGAGCAATTGCTCTTTGAACTTCTTGATGTGGATCAGTAAGTTAAAGTGCAATGAATATAATTTGTTGAATGTATATAATGTAAGGTTTTACCTATTTTAGTTCTAGGATATTTTTAAAGAATCATTTTAACCTTCAGGAGTCTAGTTGCTTGTGAATGCTGATGTGATTGGAGATCAAGCTTGAAGTCCTTGAGGATCCTCCCTGGGATGAAATAGATGAATTTTATGTCGAGATACAAAGTGAAAAAGGTACTTGATAAGTATAAAAAATTTCTTTAATCATGGATATACTTGTGTAATTGAAATTTAAAATCATATCTATGCAAGGATAGTATTATTCACATTCCTGTGGTTTTTAGAACAAAGAATTGGGATCATGTAACTGCAACTGTGATCCACGTGTATGCAGTGCTTTATCAGGTTAGTACAGCACATTAAAAATGAGTTTACTTTGCCTCGAGCAATTACCTTACATGACCTTCTTTTTTTCTAGGACCTGCAGATAACTCGGTGCATCTGGCTGTGTAGAATTCTTAATGGTGTGAGATCCTCCACTACAGATTGGTTTGGTGAGCCTCATGGACCAGAGTAAATTATCTCTTATAATATATTTCTTTGCATTTGATGAGTTGTATTTTAAAGTTTCAATTTTACATTTTTTAAATGTAAAATATTTTTTTTTTCAGAAGATTGTTCCATTGACGTGTTGCAGTATCGTCAGACGGAGATGGATTTTTGGCAACACTGAGGTTTGGCTGAGCAATTGCTCTTTGAACTTCTTGATGTGGATCAGTAAGTTAAAGGGCAATGAATATAATTTGTTGAATGTACATAATGTAAGGTATTACCTATATAGTTCTAGGATTTTTTTAAAGATTCATTTTAATTTTCAGGAGTCTAGTTGCTTGTGAATGCTGATGTGATTGGAGATCAAGCTTGAAGTCCTTGAGGAAAATCCCTGGGATGAAAGAGATGAATTTTATGTGGAGTAACGAAGTGTAAGAGGTACTTGATAAGTATAAAAAATTTCTTTTATCATGTATTAACTTGTGTAATTAAGATTTAAAATCATTTCTATGCAAGCGTAGTATTATTCACATTCCTTTGGATTTTAGAACAAAGAATAGGGATTGTGTAACTGCAACTGTGATCCACGTGTATGCAGTGCAATATCAGGTTAGTACAGCACATTAAAAATGAGTTTACTTTGTCTCGAGCAATTCCCTTACATGACCTTCTTTTTTTAAAGGACCTGCGGATAACTCCGTGATTCTGGCTGTGTAGAATCCTGAATGGTGTGAGATCCTCTGCTGCAGATTGGTTTGGTGAGCCTCATGGACCAGCCTAAATTATCTCTTATAATATATTTCTTATCATTTGATCAGTTTTATTTTAAAGTTTCAATTTTACATTTTTTTATTAAAAAATAATTTTTTTTTCAGAAGATTGTTCCAATGACGTGTTGCAGTATCGTCAGACGGAGATGGATTTTCGGCAACACTGAGGTTTGGCTTAGCAATCGCTCTTTGAACTTCTTGATGTGGATCAGTAAGTTAAAGGGCAATGAATATAATTTGTTGAATGTATATAACGTAAGGTTTTACCTATATAGTTCTAGGATATTTTTTTAAAGATTCATTTTAATTTTCAGGAGTCTAGTTGCTTGTGAATGCTGATGTGATTGGAGATCAAGCTTGAAGTTCTTGAGGATCATGCCTGGGATGAAAGAGATAATTTTAAGTGGAGTTATGAAGTGAAAGAGGTACTTGATAAGTATGAAAAATTTCTTTTATCATGGATTAACTTGTGAAATTGAGATTTAAAATCATTTCTATGCAAGCGTAGTATTATTCACATTCCTGTGGTTTTTAGAACAAAGAATAGGGATGGTGTAACTGCAACTGTGATCCACGTGTATGCAGTGCTATATCAGGTTAGTACAGCACATTAAAAATGAGTTTACTTTGCCTCGAGCAATTCCCTTACATGACCTTCTTTTTTTCTAGGACCTGCGGACAACTCGGTGCATCTGGCTGTGTAGAATCCTAAATGGTGTGAGATCCTCTGCTGCAGATTGGTTTGGTGAGTCTCATGGACCAGCGTAAATTATCTATTTTAATACATTTCTTAGTAGATGATGAGTTTTATTTTAAAGTTTCAATTTTACGTTTTTTTATTGTAAAATAATTTTTTTTACAGAAGATTGTTCCATTGACGTGTTGCAGTATCGTTAGATGGAGATTGATTTTAAGCAACACTGAGGTTTGGCTGAGCAATTGCTCTTTGAACTTCTTGATGTGGATCAGTAAGTTAAAGTGCAATGAATATAATTTGTTGAATGTATATAATGTAAGGTTTTACCTATATAGTTCTAGGATATTTTTAAAGAATCATTTTAACCTTCAGGAGTCTAGTTGCTTGTGAATGCTGATGTGATTGGAGATCAAGCTTGAAGTCCTTGAGGATCCTCCCTGGGATGAAATAGATGAATTTTATGTTTAGTTACGAAGTGTAAGAGTTACTTGATAAGTATAAAAAATTTCTTTAATCATGGATATACTTGTGTAATTGAAATTTAAAATCATATCTATGCAAGGATAGTATTATTCACATTCCTGTGGTTTTTAGAACAAAGAATTGGGATCATGTAACTGCAACTGTGATCCACGTGTATGCAGTGCTTTATCAGGTTAGTACAGCACATTAAAAATGAGTTTACTTTGCCTCGAGCAATTACCTTACATGACCTTCTTTTTTTCTAGGACCTGCAGATAACTCGGTGCATCTGGCTGTGTAGAATTCTTAATGGTGTGAGATCCTCCACTACAGATTGGTTTGGTGAGCCTCATGGACCAGAGTAAATTATCTCTTATAATATATTTCTTTGCATTTGATGAATTTTATTTTAAAGTTTCAATTTTACATTTTTTAAATGTAAAATAATTTTTTTTTCAGAAGATTGTTCCATTGACGTGTTGCAGTATCGTCAGACGGAGATGGATTTTTGGCAACACTGAGGTTTGGCTGAGCAATTGCTCTTTGAACTTCTTGATGTGGATCAGTAAGTTAAAGGGCAATGAATATAATTTGTTGAATGTATATAATGTAAGGTATTACCTATATAGTTCTAGGATTTTTTTAAAGATTCATTTTAATTTTCAGGAGTCTAGTTGCTTGTGAATGCTGATGTGATTGGAGATCACGCTTGAAGTCCTTGAGGAAAATCCCTGGGATGAAAGAGATGAATTTTATGTGGAGTAACGAAGTGTAAGAGGTACTTGATAAGTATAAAAAATTTCTTTTATCATGTATTAACTTGTGTAATTAAGATTTAAAATCATTTCTATGCAAGCGTAGTATTATTCACATTCCTGTGGTTTTTAGAACAAAGAATAGGGATTGTGTAACTGCAACTGTGATCCACGTGTATGCAGTGCAATATCAGGTTAGTACAGCACATTAAAAATGAGTTTACTTTGCCTCGAGCAATTACCTTACATGACCTTCTTTTTTTCTAGGACCTGCAGATAACTCGGTGCATCTGGCTGTGTAGAATTCTTAATGGTGTGAGATCCTCCACTAAAGATTGGTTTGGTGAGCCTCATGGACCAGAGTAAATTATCTCTTATAATATATTTCTTTGCATTTGATGAGTTTTATTTTAAAGTTTCAATTTTACATTTTTTAAATGTAAAATAATTTTTTTTTCAGAAGATTGTTCCATTGACGTGTTGCAGTATCGTCAGACGGAGATGGATTTTTGGCAACACTGAGGTTTGGCTGAGCAATTGCTCTTTGAACATCTTGATGTGGATCAGTAAGTTAAAGGGCAATGAATATAATTTGTTGAATGTATATAATGTAAGGTTTTACCTATATAGTTCTAGGATATTTTTTTAAAGATTCATTTTAATTTTCAGGAGTCTAGTTGCTTGTGAATGCTGATGTGATTGGAGATCAAGCTTGAAGTTCTTGAGGATCATGCCTGGGATGAAAGAGATAATTTTAAGTGGAGTTATGAAGTGAAAGAGGTACTTGATAAGTATGAAAAATTTCTTTTATCATGGATTAACTTGTGAAATTGAGATTTAAAATCATTTCTATGCAAGAGTAGTATTATTCACATTCCTGTGGTTTTTAGAACAAAGAATAGGGATGGTGTAACTGCAACTGTGATCCACGTGTATGCAGTGCTATATCAGGTTAGTACAGCACATTAAAAATGAGTTTACTTTGCCTCCAGGTTTTCCCTTACATGACCTTCAGTTTTTCTAGGACCTGCGGACAACTCGGTGCATCTGGCTGTGTAGAATCCTGAATGGTGTGAGATCCTCTGCTGCAGATTGGTTTGGTGAGTCTCATGGACCAGCGTAAATTATCTGTTTTAATACATTTCTTAGTGGATGATGAGTTTTATTTTAAAGTTTCAATTTTACATTTTTTTATTGTAAAATAATTTTTTTTACAGAAGATTGTTCCATTGACGTGTTGCAGTATCGTTAGATGGAGATTGATTTTAAGCAAAACTGAGGTTTGGCTGAGCAATCGCTCTTTGAACTTCTTGATGTGGATCAGAAGTTAATGGGCAATGAATATAATTTGTCGAATGTATATAATGTAATGCTTTACCTATATAGTTCTAGGATATTTTTAAAGAATCATTTTAACCTTCAGGAGTCTAGTTGCTTGTGAATGCTGATGTTATTGGAGATCAAGCTTGAAGTCCTTGAGGATCCTCCCTTAAACGAAAGAGATGAATTTTATGTGGAGTTACGAAGTGAAAGAGGTACTTGATAAGTATTAAAAAATTTCTTTTATCATGGATTAACTTGTGAAATTGAGATTTAAATTCATTTCTATGCAAGCGTAGTATTATTCACATTCCTGTGGTTTTTAGAACAAGTATAGGGATGGTGTAACAGCAACTGTGATCCATGTGTATGCGGTGCAATATCAGGTTAGTACAGAACATTAAAAATGAGTTTACTTTGTCTAAAGTGATTCCCTTACATGACCTTCTTTTTTTCTAGGACCTGTGGATAACTCGGTGCATCTGGCTGTGTAGAATCCTGAATGGTGTGAGATCCTCTGCTGCAGATTGGTTTGGTGAGCCTCATGCACCAGCTATATATTATCTGTTATAATGGATTTCTTAGCATTTGATGAGTTTTATATTAAAGTTTCAATTTTACATTTTTTTATTGTAAAATAATTTTTTTTTCAGAAGATTGTTCCAATGACGTGATGCAGTATCGTGAGACGGAGATGGATTTTCAGCAACATAAAGGTTTGCCTGAGCAATTGCTCTTTGAACTTCTTGATGTGGATCAGTAAGTTAAAGGGCAATGAATATAATTTGTTGAGTGTATATAATGTAAGGTTTTATCTATATAATTCTAGGATATTTTTAAAGAATCATTTTAACCTTCAGGAGTCTAATTGCTTGTGAATGCTGATGTTATTGGAGATCAAGCTTGAAGTCCTTGAGGATCCTCCCTTTAATGAAAGAGATGAATTTTATGTGGAGTTACGAAGTGAAAGAGGTACTTGATAAGTATGAAAAAATTTCTTTTATCATGGATTAACTTGTGAAATTGAGATTTAACATCATTTCTATGCAAGCGTAGTATTATTCACATTCCTGTGGTTTTTAGAACAAAGAATAGGGATGGTGTAACAGCAACTGTGATCCATGTGTATGCAGTGCAATATCAGGTTAGTACAGAACATTAAAAATGAGTTTACTTTGTCTAAAGCAATTCCCTTACATGACCTTCTTTTTTTCTAGCACACGCGGATAACTCGGTGCATCTGGCTGTGTAGAATCCTGAAGGGTGTGAGACCCGTGCTGCAGATTGGATTGGTGAGCCTCATGGACCAGCGTATATTATCTCTTAAAATATATTTCTTAGCGTTTGATGAGTTTCATTTTTAAGTTTCAATTTTACATTTTTTAAATGTAAAATAATTTTTTTTACAGAAGTTTGTTCCATTGACGTGTTGCAGTATCATCAGACGGAGATGGATTTTCGGCAACACTGAGGTTTGGCTGATTAATTGCTCTTTGAACTTCTTGATTTGGATCAGTAAGTTAAAGGGCAATGAATATAATTTGTTGAATGTATATAATGTAAGGTTTTACCTTTATAGTTCTAGGATATTTTTAAAGAATCATTTTAACTTTCAGGAGTCTAGTTGATTGTGAATGCTGATGTGATTGGAGATCAAGCTTGAAGTCCTTGAGGATCCTCCCTTTAATGAAAGAGATGAATTTTATGTGGAGTTACGAAGTGTAAGAGGTACTTGATAAGTATAAAAAATTTCTTTTATCATGGATTCACTTATGAAATTGATATTTAAAATCATTTTTATGCAAGCGTAGTATTATTCACATTCCATTGGTTTTTAGAACAAAGAATAGGGATCGTGTAACTGCAACTGTGATCCATGTGTATGTAGTGCTATATCAGGTTAGTACAGTACATTAAAAATGACTTTACTTTGTCTCCAGCGATTCCCTTACATGACCTTCTTTTTTTCTAGGACCTGCGGATAACTCCGTGATTCTGGCTGTGTAGAATCCTGAATGGTGTGAGATCCTCTGCTGCAAATTGGTTTGGTGAGCCTCATGGACCAGCGTAAATTATCTCTTATAATATATTTCTTAGCATTTGATGAGTTTTATTTTAAAGTTTCAATTTTACATTTTTTTATTGTAAAATAATTTTTTTACAGAAGATTGTTCCATTGACGTGTTGCAAGATCGTCAGACAGAGATGGATTTTCGGCAACACTGAGTTTTGGCTGAGCATTTGCTCTTTGAACTTCTTGATGTGGATCAGTAAGTTAAAGGGCAATGAATATAATTTGTTGAATGTATATAATGTAAGGTTTTACCTATATAGTTCTAGGATATTTTTATAAAGAATCATTTTCACTTTCAGGAATCTAGTTTCTTGTGAATGCTGATGTGATTGGAGATCAAGCTTGAAGTTCTTGAGGATCATGCCTGGGATGAAAGAGATAATTTTAAGTGGAGTTATGAAGTGAAAGAGGTACTTGATAAGTATGAAAAATTTCTTTTATCATGGATTAACTTGTGAAATTGAGATTTAAAATCATTTCTATGCAAGCGTAGTATTATTCACATTCCTGTGGTTTTTAGAACAAAGAATAGGGATGGTGTAACTGCAACTGTGATCCACGTGTATGCAGTGCTATATCAGGTTAGTACAGCACATTAAAAATGAGTTTACTTTGCCTCCAGGTTTTCCCTTACATGACCTTCTTTTTTTCTAGGACCTGCAGACAACTCGGTGCATCTGGCTGTGTAGAATCCTGAATGGTGTGAGATCCTCTGCTGCAGATTGGTTTGGTGAGTCTCATGGACCAGCGTAAATTATCTGTTTTAATACATTTCTTAGTGGATGATGAGTTTTATTTTAAAGTTTCAATTTTACATTTTTTTATTGTAAAATAATTTTTTTTACAGAAGATTGTTCCATTGACGTCTTGCAGTATCGTTAGATGGAGATTGATTTTAAGCAAAACTGAGGTTTGGCTGAGCAATCGCTCTTTGAACTTCTTGATGTGGATCAGAAGTTAAAGGGCAATGAATATAATTTGTCGAATGTATATAATGTAATGGTTTACCTATATAGTTCTAGGATATTTTTAAAGAATCATTATAACCTTCAGGAGTCTAGTTGCTTGTGAATGCTGATGTGATTGGAGATCAAGCTTGAAGTCCTTGAGGATCCTCCCTGGAATGAAAGAGATGAATTTTATGTGGAGTTACGAAGGGAAAGAGGTACTTGATAAGTATAAAAAATTTCTTTTATCATGGATGAACTTGTGAAATTGAGATTTAAATTCATTTCTATGTAAGCGTAGTATTATTCACATTCCTGTGGTTTTTAGAACAAAGAATAGGGATGGAGTAACAGCAACTGTGATCCATGTGTATGCAGTGCAAAATCAGGTTAGTACAGAACATTTAAAATGAGTTTACTTTGTCTAAAGTGATTCCCTTACATGACCTTCTTTTTTTCTAGGACCTGCGGATAACTCGGTGCATCTGGCTGTGTAGAATCCTGAATGGTGTGAGATCCTCTGCTGCAGATTGGTTTGGTGAGCCTCATGGACCAGCTATATATTATCTGTTATAATGGATTTCTTAGCATTTGATGAGTTTTATATTAAAGTTTCACTTTTACATTTTTTTAACGTAAAATAATTTTTTTTACAGAAGATTGTTCCAATGACGTGATGCAGTATCGTGAGACGGAGATGGATTTTCAGCAACATAAAGGTTTGCCTGAGCAATTGCTCTTTGAACTTCTTGATGTGTATCAGTAAGTTAAAGGGCAATGAATATAATTTGTTGAATGTATATAATGTAAGGTTTTACCTATATAGTTCTAGGATATTTTTATAGAATCATTTTAACCTTCAGGAGTCTAGTTGCTTGTGAATGCTGATGTTATTGGAGATCGAGCTTGAAGTCCTTGAGGATCCTCCCTGGAATGAAAGAGATGAATTTTATGTGGAGTTACGAAGCGAAAGAGGTACTTGATAAGTATTAAAAAATTTCTTTTATCATGGATTAACTTGTGAAATTGAGATTTAAAATCATTTCTATGCAAGCGTAGTATTATTCACATTCCTGTGGTTTTTAGAACAAAGAATAGGGATGGAGTAACAGCAACTGTGATCCATGTGTATGCAGTGCAATATCAGGTTAGTACAGAACATTAAAAATGAGTTTACTTTGTCTAAAGCGATTCCCTTACATGACCTTCTCTTTTTTGCGGATAACTCGGTGCATCTGGCTGTTTAGAATCCTGAATGGTGTGAGATCCTCTGCTGCAGATACGTTTGGTGAGCCTCATGGACTAGCGTATATTATCTGTTATAATGGATTTCTTAGCATTTGATGAGTTTCATTTTAAAGTTTCAATTTTACATTTTTTAAATGTAAAATAATTTTTTTTACAGAAGTTTGTTCCATTGACGTGTTGCAGTATCGTCAGACGGAGATGGATTTTCGGCAACACTGAGGTTTGGCTGATTAATTGCTCTTTGAACTTCTTGATTTGGATCAGTAAGTTAAAGGGCAATGAATATAATTTGTTGAATGTATATAATGTAAGGTTTTACCTTTATAGTTCTAGGATATTTTTAAAGAATCATTTTAACTTTCAGTAGTCTAGTTGCTTGTGATTGCTGATGTGATTGGAGATCAAGCTTGAAGTCCTTGAGGATCCTCCCTTTAATGAAAGAGATGAATTTTATGTGGAGTTACGAAGTGAAAGAGGTACTTGATAAGTATAAAAAATTTCTTTTATCATGGATTCACTTATGAAATTGATATTTAAAATCATTTCTATGCAAGCGTAGTATTGTTCACATTCCATTGGTTTTTAGAACAAAGAATAGGGATCGTGTAACTGCAACTGTGATCCAAGTGTATGTAGTGCTATATCAGGTTAGTACAGTACATTAAAAATGAGCTTACTTTGTCTCCAGCGATTCCCTTACATGACCTTCTCTTTTTCTAAGACCTGCGGATAACTCGGTGCATCTGGCTGTGTAGAATCCTGAACGGTGTGAGATCTTCTGCTGCAGATTGGTTTTGTAAGTCTCATGGACCAGCGTTAATATTCTCTTATAATATATTTCTTAGCGTTTGATGAGTTTTCTTTCAAAGTTTCAATTTTACATTTTTTTAAATGTAAAATAATTTATTTTACAGAAGATTGTTCCATTGACGTGATGCAGTATCGACAGACGGAGATGGATTTTAAGCAAAATAAATGTTTGCCTGAGCAATTGCTCTTTGAACTTCTTCATGTGGATCAGTAAGTTAAAGGGCAATGAATATAATTTGTTGAATGTATATAATGTAAGGTTTTATCTATATAGTTCTAGGATATTTTTAAAGTATCATTTTAACCTTCAGGAGTCTAGTTGCTGGTGAATGCTGATGTGATTGGAGATCAAGCTTGAAGTCCTTGAGGATCCTCCCAGGGGTTAAAGAGATGAATTTTATGTGGAGTTACGAAGTGTAAGAGGTACTTGATAAGTATAAAAAATTTCTTTTATCATGGATTCACTTATGAAATTGATATTTAAAATCATTTCTATGCAAGCGTAGTATTATTCACATTCCATTGGTTTTTAGAACAAAGAATAGGGATGGTGTAACTGCAACTGTGATCCATGTGTATGTAGTGCTATATCGGGTTAGTACAGCACATTAAAAATGAGTTTCCTTTGCTTCAGCGATTCCCTTACATGACCTTCTCTTTTTTGCGGATAACTCGGTGCATCTGGCTGTGTAGAATCCTGAATGGTGTGAGATCCTCTGCTGCAGATTGGTTTGGTGAGCCTCATGGACCAGCTTAAATTATCTCTTATACTATATTTCTTAGCATTTCATGAGTTTTATTTAAAAGTTTCAATTTTACATTTTTTAAATGTAAAATAATTTTTTTTACAGAAGATTGTTCCATTGAAGTGTTGCAGTATCGTCAGACGGAGATGGATTTTCGGCAACACTGAGGTTTGGCTGAGCATTTGCTCTTTGAATTTCTGGATGTGGATCAGTAAGTTAAAGGGCAATGAATATAATTTGTTTATTGTATATAATGTAAGGTTTTACCTATATAGTTCTAGGATATTTTTAAAGAATCATTTTAACCTTCAGGAGTCTAGTTGGTTGTGAATGCTGATGTTATTGGAGATCAAGCTTGAAGTCCTTGAGGACCCTCCCTGGAATGAATGAGATGAATTTTATGTGGAGTTACGAAGCGAAAGAGGTACTTGATAAGTATAAAAAATTTCTTTTATCATGGATTAACTTGTGAAATTGAGATTTAAAATCATTTCTATGCAAGCGTAGTATTATTCACCTTCCTGTGGTTTTTAGAACAAAGAATAGGGATGGTGTAACTGCAACTGTGATCCACGTGTATGCAGTGCAGTATCAGGTTAGTACAGAACATTAAAAATGAGTTAACTTTGCCTAAAGCGATTCCCTTACATTACCTTCTTTTTTTCTAGCACAAGCGGATAACTCGGTGGATCTGGCTGTGTAGAATCCTGAATGGTGTGAGATCCTCTGCTGCAGATACGTTTGGTGAGCCTCATGGACCAGCGTATATTATCTGTTATAATGGATTTCTTAGCATTTGATGAGTTTTATATTGAAGTTTCAATTTTACATTTTTTAAAGGTAAAATAATTTTTTTTACAGAAGTTTGTTCCATTGACGTGTTGCAGTATCGTCAGACGGAGATGGATTTTCGGCAACACTGAGGTTTGGCTTAGCATTTGCTCTTTGAACTTCTTGATGTGGATCAGTAAGTTAAAGGGCAATGAATATAATTTGTTGAATGTATATAATGTAATGGTTTACCTATATAGTTCTAGGATATTTTTAGAGAATCATTTTAACCTTCAGGAGTCTAGTTGCTTGTGAATGCTGATGTGATTGGAGATCAAGCTTGAAGTCCTTGAGTATCCTCCCTGGGATGAAATAGATGAATTTTATGTGGAGTTACGAAGTGAAAGAGGTACTTGATAAGTAAAAAAATTTCTTTTATCATGGATTTACTTGTGTAATTGAGATTTAACATCATTTCTATGCAAGCGTAGTATTATTCACATTCCTGTGGTTTTTGGAACAAAGAATAGGGATGGTGTAACTGCAACTGTGATCCACGTGTATGCAGTGCAATATCAGGTTAGTACAGGAAATTAAAAATGAGTTTACTTTGCCTCGAGCAATTCCCTTACATGACCTTCTTTTTTTTAGGACCGACGGATAACTCCGTGATTCTGGCTGTGTGAATCCTGAATGGTGTGAGATCCTCTGCTGCAGATTCGTTTGATGAGCCTCATGGACCAGCGTAAATTATCTCTTGTAATATATTTCTTAGCATTTGATGAGTTTTATGTTAAAGTTTCAATTTTACATTTTATAAATGTAAAATAATTTTTTTTACAGAAGTTTGTTCCATTGACGTGTTGCAGTATCGTGAGACGGAGATGGATTTTCAGCAACATAAAGGTTTGCCTGAGCAATTGCTCTTTGAACTTCTTGATGTGGATCAATAAGTTAAAGGGCAATGAATATAATTTGTTGAATGTATATAATGTAATGGTTTACCTATATAGTTCTAGGATATTTTTAAAGAATCATTTTAACCTTCAGGAGTCTAGTTGCTTGTGAATGCTGATGTGATTGGAGATCAAGCTTGAAGTCCTTGATTATCCTGCCTGGGATGAAAGAGATGAATTTTATGTGGAGTTACGAAGTGAAAGAGGTACTTGATAAGTATAAAAAATTTCTTTTATCATGGATTAACTTGTGTAATTGAGATTTAAAATCATTTCTATGCAAGCGTAGTATTATTCACATTCCTGTGATTTTTGGAACAAAGAATAGGGATGGTGTAACTGCAACTGTGATCCACGTGTATGCAGTGCAATATCAGGTTAGTACAGCACATTAAAAATGAGTTTACTTTGCCTCGAGCAATTCCCTTACATGACCTTCTTTTTTTCTAGGACCTGCGGATAACTCGGTGCATCTGGCTGTGTAGAATCCTGAATGGTGTGAGATCCTCTGCTGCAGATTGTTTTGGTGAGCCTCATGGACCAGAGTTAATTATCTGTTATAAAATATTTCTTAGCGTTTTGGTGAGTTTTATTTTAAAGTTTCAAATTTACATTATTTTATTGTAAAATAATTTTTTTTACAGAAGTTTGTTCCATTGACGTGTTGCAGTATCGTAAGACGGTGATGGATTTTAAGCAACACTGAGGTTTGGTGGAGCAATTGTTCTTTGAACTTCCTGATGTGGAACAGTATGTTAAAGGAAAGGAATATAATTTGTTGAATGTATATAATGTAAGGTTTTACCTATATAGTTCTAGGATATTTTTAAAGAATGATATTAACCTTCAGGAGTCTAGTTGCTGGTGAATGCTGATTTGATAGGAGATCATGCTTGAAATCCTTGAGGATCCTCCCTGGGATGAAATAGATGAATTTTATGTGGAGTTACAAAGTTTAAGAGGTACTTGATAAGTATAAAAAATTTCTTTTATCATGGATTAACTTGTAAAATTGAGATTTAAAATCATTTCTATGCAAGCATATTATTATTCACATTCCTGTGGTTTTTAGAACAAAGAATAGGGATGGTGTAACTGCAACTGTGATCCATGTGTATGCGGTGCAATATCAGGTTAGTACAGAACATTAAAAATGAGTTTACTTTGTCTAAAGTGATTCCCTTATATGACCTTCTTTTTTCCTAGGACCTGCGGATAACTCGGTGCATCTGGCTGTGTAGAATCCTGAATGGTGTGAGATCCTCTGCAGCAGATTGGTTTGGTGAGCCCCATGGACCAGCGTAAATTATCTGTTATTATATATTTCTTAGCGTTTGATGAGTTTTATTTGAAAGTTTCAATTTTACATTTTTTATTGTAAAATAATTTTTTTTACAGAGGACTGTTTCATTGACGTCTTGTAGTACCTTTAAACGGAGATGGATTTTCAGCAACACTGAGGTTTGGCTGAGGAATTGTTCTTTGAACTTCTTGATGTGGAAAAGTAAGTTAAAGGCAATGAACATAATTTGTTGAATGTATATAATGTAATGGTTTACATATATAGTTCTAGAATATTTTTAAAGAATCATATTAACCTTCAGGAGATTAGTTGCTTGTGAATGCTGATGTTATTGGAGATCAAGCTTGAAGTCCTTGAGGATCCTCCCTGGAATGAAAGAGATGAATTTTATGTGGAGTTACAAAGGGAAAGAGGTACTTGATAAGTATAAAAATTTCTTTTATCATGGATTAACTTGTGAAATTGAGATTTAAAATCATTTCTATGCAAGCGTAGTATTATTCACATTCCTGTGGTTTTTAGAACAAAGAATAGGGATCTTGTAACTGCAACTGTGATTTACGTGTATGCAATGGTATATCAGGTTAGTACAGCACATTAAAAATGAGTTTACTTTGTCTCGAGCGATTCCTTTACATGACCTTCTTTTTTTCTTGGACCTGCGGATGACTCGGTGCATCTGGGTGTTTATAATCCTGAATGGTGTGAGATCCCCTAATGCAGATTGGTTTGGTGAGCCTCATGGACCAGAGTTAATTATCTGTTATAAAATATTTCTTAGCGTTTTGGTGAGTTTTATTTTAAAGTTTCAATTTTACATTATTTTATTGTAAAATAATTTTTTTACAGAAGTTTGTTCCATTGACGTGTGGCAGTATTGTAAGACGGTGATGGATTTTCAGGAACACTGAGGTTTGGCTGAGCAATTGTTTTTTGAACTTCTTGATGCGGAACAGTAAGTTAAAGGCAATGAATATAATTTGTTGAATGTATATAATGGAATGGTTTACCTATATAGTTCTATTATATTTTTAAAGAATCATTTTAATCTTCAGGAGTCTAGTTGCTGGTGAATGCTGATGTGATTGGAGATCACGCTTGAAGTTCTTGAGGATCCTCCCTGGGATGAAATAGATGAATTTTATGTGGAGTTACAAAGTGTAAGAGGTACTTGATAAGTATAAAAAATTTCTTAAATCATGGATTTACTTGTTATATTGAAATTTAAAATCATTTCTATTTAAGCTTAGTATTATTCACATTCCTGTGGTTTTTGGAACAAAGAATTGGTCTCGTGTAACTGCAACTGAGATCCACGTGTATGCAGTGGTATATCAGGTTAGTACAACACATTAAAAATGAGTTTACTTTGTCTCAAGCGATTCTCTTACATGACCTTCTTTTTTTCCAAGGCCTGCGGATAACTTGGTGCATCTGGATGTGTAGAATCCTGAATGGTGTGAGATCTTCTGCTGCAGATTCGTTTGATGAGCCTCATGGACCAGAGTAAATTTTCTGTTATAATATATTTCTTAGCGTTTGATGAGTTTTATTTTAAAGTTTCAATTTTAAATTTCTTATTGTGAAATAATTTTTTTTAAAGAAGTTAGTTCCATTGACTTGGTCAGTATCGTTAGACGGAGATGGATTTTCAGCAACACTGATGTTTGGCTGAGCAATTGTTCTTTGAACTTCTTGATGTGGAACAGTTAGTTAAAGGCAATGAATATAAGTTGTTGAATGTATATAATGTAACGGTTTACCTATATGGTTCTAGGATATTTTTAAAGAATCATATTAACCTTCAGGAGTCTAGTTGCTGGTGAATGCAGATGTGATAGGAGATCACGCTTGAAATCCTTGAGGATCCTCCCTGGGATGAAATAGATGAATTTTATGTGGAGTTACGAAGTGTAAGAGGTACTTGATAAGTATAAAAAATTTCTTTAATCATGGATTTACTTGTGAAATTGAGATTTAAAATCATTTCTATGCAAGCGTAGTGTTATTCACATTCCTGTGGTTTTTAGAACAAAGAACAGGGATCGTGTAACTGCAACTGAGATCCACGTGTATGCATTGGTATATCAGGTTAGTACAGCACATTAAAAATGAGTTTACTTTGTCTCGAGCGATTCCCTCACATGACCTTCTTTTTTTCCAGGACCTGCGGATGACTCGGTGCATCTGGCTATGTAGAGTCCTGAATGTTGTGAGATCCTCTGCAGCAGATTGGTTTGGTGAGCCTCATGGACCAGCTGAATTATCTTTTATAATATATTTTTAAGAGTTTGATGAGTTTTCTTTCAAAGTTTCAATTTTAAATTCCTTATTGTGAAATAAATTTTTTTACAGAAGATTGTTCCATTGACGTGGTCAGTATCGTTAGACGGAGATGGATTTTCAGCAACACTTAGGTTTGGCTGAGAAATTGTTCTTTAAACTTCTTGATGTGGAACAGTAAGTTAAAGGCAATGTATATAATTAGTTGCATGCATATCATGTAATGGTTTACCTATATAGTTCTAGGATATATTTATGGAATCATATTAATCTTAAGGAGTCTAGTTGCTGGTGAATGCTGATGTCATAGGAGATCATGCTTGAAGTATTTGAGGATCCTCCCTGGGATGAAAGAGATGAATGTTTATGTGGAGTTACGAAGTGAAAGATGTACTTGATAAGTATAAAAAATTTCTTTTATCATGGCTTTACTTGTGAAATTGAGATTTAAAATCATTTCTATGCAAGCGTAGTATTATTCACATTCCTGTGGTTTTTATAACAAAAAATTGGTATCGTGTAACTGCAACTGTGATCCACGTGTATTCAGTGCTATATCAGGTTAGTACAGCACATTAAAAATGAGTTTACTTTGCCTCAAGCGACTCCCTTATATGACCTTCTTTTTTTCCAGGACCTGCGGATAACTCGGTGCATCTGGCTGTGTAGAATCCTGAATGGTGTGAGATCCTCTGCCACAGATTGTTTGGTGAGCCTCATGGACCAGCGTAAATTATCTGTTATTATATATTTCTTAGCGTTTGATGAGTTTTCTTTCAAAGTTTCAAATTTACATTTTTTATTGTAAAAAAATTTTATTAAAGAAGATTGTTCCATTGACATGTGCAGTATCGTTAGACGGAGATGGATTTTCAGCAAAACTGAGGTTTGGCTGAGAAATTGTTCTTTGAACTACTTGATTTGGAACAATAAGTTAAAGGCAATGAATATAATTTGTTGAATGTATATAATGTAATGGTTTACCAATATATTTCTATGATATTTTAAAAAAAACATTTTTGCCTTCAGGAGAATAGTTGCTGGTGAATGCTGATGTGATTGGAGATCATGCTTGAAGTCCTTGAGGATTCTTCCTGGGAGGAATGAGATTAATTGAAAAGGGAGTTGCGAAGTGAAAGATTTAGTTGATAAGAATAAAAAATTTTTTTTTTTTGGGCTGATTTGTAATATTGAGATTTTCAAACATTTCTATGCAGGTTTTATTATTCACATTCCTGTGTTTTATAGAACAATTAATATGGATTGTGTAACTGGAACTGTGATCCTTGTGTATGCAGTGTTATATCAGGTTAGTACCGTAAAGTTAAAATGAGTTTATGTTGTCTCAAGCGATTCCCTTAAATGACCTCCATTTATTCCAGGACCTGTGGACAACTCGGTGGATCTGGGTGTGTAGAATCCTGGATGGTTTGAGATCCTCTGCTGAAGAGTTGTTTGGTGAGCCTTATGGACCAGTGTAAATTATTGGTTATCATAGGTTTCATGGTGGTTGATGATACATATATCACGAGTTCCAATTATACATATTTTATTACCAAATATTATTTTTTTATATATTATTGTTCCATTGGCTTTTGCAGGTTTGATGGACGGAGATGGTAGAATCCTTGGCGGTATGAGATCCTCTGCTGCAGAGTGGTTTGGTGAGGCTAATGGACCAGAGTATATTATCTGTTATCATATGTTTAAGAGTTTTTGATGATACATATATCATGAGTTCCAATTATATATTTTTTATTAACTAATATTTTTTTTATAGATAATTGTACCATAGACGTTTGCTGCGTAGTTTGGCGGAGTAAGTTTCTGATGAATGGAGTGTGGCTGAGTAATTGTTAGATGAACTTCTTGTTGTGGAACAGTATTTTGTAGGAGATGAATGTATGGTCTTGAATGAATATCTTTACTTGGAATTTAAATACCTTTACTCAGGATATATTTCATCTATAAGAATGTTTTATATCTTCAGGAGAATAATGTGTGTTTTATGCTGAAGAGTTATTTGGATCAATCTCTTATTTCCTGAGGATTCTTCTGGGGAAGAATGAAATGAACTGGAAAGGGAGTTTCTAAATGAATTAGTAGGTTTATTGTATGAAAAATTTTCTTTTTTCTCTGGATTCAATGAAATAATGAAATTTTTTACTTTTTATTGCCAAGTTTAGTTATATTGCGCATTCTTGTATATTGTCAAACAAAGGTTAGGGAGTATATAGCATCAGCTGTGAACCTAGTTGATGCTGTGTCTATTTGGTAAGTACCCCACACTGTATATGGGTGATTGATCTTTCAATCTTAAGGCTTACATGTTCTCCATTTATTGAATGTTTTTGGACAACTTGAGGCATTAAGATATACAGCATTAAGGATGAAAGGAGATCATCTACTGCAGAGTCTTTTGGTGAGCCTTAAGTACCAACGTAAATTATCTGTTACTATATGATACTGTTGTAGTGTTGTATGACATATCTTGTATTAGTTTCTTGCTTCCATACCTTTACCTATGGCTGTTTATATGTTAGATAAACTTCACTGTGGAACAGTTAGTTAAGGGAGATTAAAATATAGTTTTTTAATTAATATTTTTCATGGTATTTATATATATAGTTTCCTAGGATATATTTCATGTTAAAGAATCATTTCTTGCTTCAGGAGAATGGTTTATTGTGAATGCTGAAATTTATATTCAGATTAAGCCATTAGTGATTGAGGATTCATCTTTGGAAGATTGAAATGAACTGGAAAGAGAGTTACCAAATGAAGCATTAGGTATAAAAAAATTCATATTTTTTTGTGGATGTTACTGAATGAATAAATTTTTTACATTTTTCTGCCTGTTAAGTTATTATTTGCACTTCTAAGGTATCTTTGTAAGCGTATCGCGTTGAATTTGAGTATTCAATCTTTGAACAAATCTTTTGCCTGACCTCCTTTTTATTTAATGAGCTTGAGATCAGTCAGTGCATCAGCAGATTCATTATAATTAAGATGGAATCAGTCTAATCAGTTCTTAATTGCTTAGTCGGTTGGTAATTTTTAGTTAACAAGGAGAATAATTTGATTTCTTCATTTTAGTAAAACATTCACTGAAATATGAATTCTTACTTTTATGCAGCCACTTCTTATTATTCCTTGTGTAAATAAGTATTCATGTAATTTATAATTCCTTTTGTTTGAAGGATACTATTAGAAGAGGAGAGGAATATATATTGTATCTACGAGGTATGAAGTAGAATTTTTTAAGATTATATTCTGATGTTTTTCAGTATATAGTTACAGAATGTATTTATGCTTGAATGAATATTTGGAATTTAGTTATATCCTTTTAGTTTGTGCATTTTTAAAGTCTACCAATCACTAATATTATAAGAGGAATTTTTAAAACATTTCTGAATCCAGCATATTTCTTGAATGATGCTTTATGTCAGGGGTCCCCAGACTATGGCCCGAGGGCCACATCCGGCCTGTGGAGAGCATACTTGAAAACTCCTTTTAGAGAACATATTTTTTTATAGCAAATTAAATTTAGTTTACTGAAGTATTCTAATTTTATGTTGAATAATTATTAATATGACATTACATGGATATGGTCATGGGCTACGTAATTTTTTGGACTTTTTTTTTCATCAGTGGACTATTTCACTTTTTACCACCAGCAACAATGATAATATGGTTTCAGCTCTCAGAACTTACTGGAGTAATCAGTATGGCTCTAAGGCTGGAAAGTTTGGAGACCCCTGCTTTATGTGATGATTGAACTAAAGTGGAAGGACAGGTTTTAAATAGATAATGGAGGGAAAGGGTATGAAAAAATATCTCTTCATTCTGTAAAATTTTCCTGATTAAATGGATATTTTTTATATTTATGTTAAAGTATATGTTGAAATATATTTAGTTTTACCTTAAGGAATCTACATAGGGGCACTTTGTACTGCTATTTATATCCTTGGGCTTGGAGGGAAGCTGTTGTTTTAATGTGTCACATAGATTACGACTGTTAAATATTTTGAACAATTGATTACATTATATCTATCATCTTCATAATATATATAAGTCGTTAGATATCGTAAATGGTCGTTGGTTAGGTTCTAGATGGCGTTTACTATATCTCCGTAAGAAATGCATTGGGAAATCAGAACTCTTTTCGAGGAGCGAACGTGTGCCACGTGAAGTGACTCCATTTGTAATTTTTGTGTAATGTATCCTCATCCCGCAGAAAAGTTCCTCTAAAAGAAAAAAAAAAAACATCGGATCCGGAAGGTAGAATAAGTAACGCTGACGTGTTACGATGACTCGTTACATAACTCCCCAAATACTCCAACCACCTCTTTCCTGTATCAGCCAATGGTATTGGACTGTCACTATCGGGTTTCATTCTATAAATTACTTTTATTTTCGGAAATATCCGCTTTTTGTGTCTGCCTTTTGGTATTAAACGGGTTACGTGGTGATCCGTATTTATTCATAGTTTTCTGCGATGGAAAGAATATTTAAGCTTCTTCCAGCCTTGGAAATCATCAAGGTTTATCGTGCTGGAACTCTCAACACTTATTGACGGCCGCATATGAAGAGGTGATCCATCGCATTACAGATTCGGTGATTTTGTTTCCTTAGCCGATACTGCTGCTGTACAGATCACGCAGTCCTTTGACCCAAATGATTTTGGCCTCATGAATTACTCTTCTGAAGTAGAAACATCCTCCATTTTCTAGCAATAATTGGTTTTTTGAGAGTGCGTACGATCTACCTGTTATGATTGGATATACTTATGAACCTGTTTCTTTTTCATCTTGGGATAATTTCAATATGGATATCAGATTTTCCTGAGAAAATTTCGTCTCTTGGTGAGGGAAATAGTAATATCAGTACGTCCAGTCCATTAAGGTCTTACTCCGCTCCCATGGAATGAAGAAATGCTGGATTCTCTTTTTAGTACACCAAAGTCGAATGTGGATGGTGCAATGCGCGGAGGGACTAAAATTCGAAACGATTCTTATACCGGTCGTGATATTAACATCTCGGAGATATGATCAGTATGAAACTCCTGATATTTTGCAAAAATCCGAAATTCAATCAAACGATGATATCTTCTTAAACGGTTCTGTCTGTTTCTTTCCAATTCGTCTTCGTTCGTGAAGGTCGACGAAAAAAAAAAAAACAAAAATTCCAGGATTTTGTGAATTTCATCATCGTTATTTCCATAGACGCGATTCTATAATTGTTGTAAATACGAGGATAACTTATGCAAATCGAGAGTATTATGCTCCCTATCTCCTGCCTTGTGGATGATCCCATAACCTTCAAGAGATTGTGCAAGATTTCTCTCAGATGGAAGGTGGTATCCCTTTGAGAGAAAGAAGGTGATTGGGGAAGAAGGGGATTCAGGAGTTACTACTTTTCCAAAAATTCATTCAGGATTACTAGATCACGGTATTTGGTGATCGATATTTGGAGAAAGGAAGTTTTTTTTGAAGGCATTAATTTATATCGTTGTGATATGAATAAAGATAAATTAAAGAATAAGTATTCTTTGATTACAATACCTTTGTTTAAGCTCGACGGGCCCTTACTTGATTGAATGGAATCACGCTGCTAGAATTTACACGGAGTTTGATTAATTGAAAGGAAACGACGACTGTCCTGAGGTAGAAAATCTTCTGCCGTACTGTACGAAGTATTGGATCTACATTTTGAATAGCTAAGAGGCTAACACGAAGTAATAATTTCTAACTTGCTCGGCCTAGATTCTGGGGTGAGGATGTATCTCGACAACACCAAAATCCTCAATACAATGACGTTTGAGGGAAAAAATAGAACGAACGTTGATTTTTTATACAGAGAGGAACATTTTAATTTGATCAGATTCGTAACAGGTGATTTTGGGTGTTCATACTACTAAAGAAAATATCAGAAACCCTTTGATCACCATAGCAGCCAATGTTGTCAATTAGACTGCGATGGTTGCCTGTCATTTCCTAGTTGTATACTACCCCTAATTTAAAAACATGTGGATCCTACAATCGTTATTTCTACGGGGAAGAATGTTTTCAGGAACATCTTATTTGGTCAAATAAGGGCTAATCTGTCAGTCGATACATTCGTGCACCTTCCACCAACGCACCATTCCCCTCCATCCCCGCCGCGATCCACCCACCTCCGTCCCCGGCGCGACCCACCCACCGCTACCCCCGGCGCGACCCACCCACCTCCATCCCCGGCGCGACCCACCCACCGCTACCCCCGGCGCGACCCACCCACCTCCGTCCCCGGCGCGACCCACCCACCTCAGTCCCCGGCGCGACCCACCCACCTCCGTCCCCGGCGCGACCCACCCACCTCCGTCCCCGGCGCGACCCACCCACCTCCGTCCCCGGCGCGACCCACCCACCTCCGTCCCCGGCGCGACCCACCCACCTCCGTCCCCGGCGCGACCCACCCACCTCCGTCCCCGGCGCGACCCACCCACCTCCGTCCCCGGCGCGATCCACCCACCTCCGTCCCCGGCGCGACCCACCCACCTCCGTCCCCGCCGCGGCCCACCCACCGCTACCCCCGGCGCGACCCACCCACCGCTACCCCCGGCGCGACCCACCCACCTCCATCCCCGGCGCGACCCACCCACCGCTACCCCCGGCGCGACCCACCCACCTCCGTCCCCGGCGCGACCCACCCACCTCCGTCCCCGGCGCGACCCACCCACCTCCGTCCCCGGCGCGACCCACCCACCTCCGTCCCCGGTGCGACCCACCCACCTCCGTCCCCGGCGCGACCCACCCACCTCCGTCCCCGGCGCGACCCACCCACCTCCGTCCCCGCCGCGGCCCACCCACCTCCATCCCCGGCGCGACCCACCCACCTTAACGACCTTTACCTTACCATTACATTTATTACCTATATCAGGTCCTCATCCGTCCAATATTCTCATGCGTCTTGAACCCCTTCATTCCTCATAGGTCTTCCTTGCCCAAGAGGTTTCGATCCACCTACTCACCAACCTATTAGACTTAGTACCTTATAATGACATAAAAACATTATTGTAGAAATAAAAGAAGACAAAATAGTTAGATCCACTTCACACTTATTTTATGTCGAGGACATTCAGCAATGGATGCTATAAAATAAAAAACTATAAAATTTTATTTCGTTGTTACCGCTTAATCTTTCATTTAATAGTTCAGAATAATCCCTTTTACGAAATAAATTACTCTGTAAGTCCATATTATTTCTTTCTTATATTTTTGAAGAGTAAGAATTGATTCATTTAATAATATAAAAAATCCCAAATATACGTTAACGATTAAATATATCGAAACAATAAGTCTTACTAAAATTCTAAAATAATACCTAAAAGTTTTATTTATTCACCCTTAATAGCTACAATACAATTGAAAACTTATTGTCTTAGTTATGTGGTAATCATTCAATAAATCGCTTCAATAAATTCATGTTTATTATATTTATTATAATGAAATACTAGTTATAATCGTATAATTAATTCAATAAACCGAAAAAATAATTAAAATATTTAATATTTACAAACGTATCTAAACATGACAGTAAATGAAGTTTCTATATAATAAAAAACTTAATTTTTTATAACAAGAATTAAAGATTTTTTTCAATCCAACATTAACGTTCCGAGAATTCTTAAAACCATTTTAACTTTTGAATTACTCAACCTTAATATTAGCATTCAAATTTTAATTTTCATTATAATTATATATAATTCATTATATTATAATTATATTCATTTTAATAATTTATTAGTTATAATCGTATAATTCAGTAAATGAACCAAAAAAGATAATATTTACAAAAGAATCTAAACATGAGTGTTAATTAGATATTTTAATTAAGTTTCAAATAAATGAACAACTTAAAAAATATTCTTAAATCTTCGCTCAAAAATTCAAATCCAGAAATTACGATCCGAAAATTCTTAAAAACATTTTAATTTTTAAATTACTCGACCTAAATATTTGCATTCAAGTTTAAAAGTAATTTAGTTTTAAAATATATTTTTATTAGTAGTTCTATAATTCCAAATTACCTATGCTTGGAATTCTTAAGATTTTGTAACGGTATTAACTAACAGTCCTTGTTAACTAAATTATAAAATTCAAATGATTCATTTACAATAAAATTTAGATTTATTTTTAAAATATTGAGAGATTTCAATTTACAATATAAAATTATAAACTCGGTATAATATTCCTAGGGCATGGAACTCGAAAAGTTAAAAAAATCTTCGTTATCTTATTTAAGGCAAAAATACATTAAATATTTCATTTTTATAATAAATTTTACTAAGTCAAAAGTAAATAGAATTTTCATTTGAATATATATTGTGAACGTAAATTATTCTTCTATGTCAACATGTCGTCTTTCAGAAAGCAAGGTGACAAAGGTCAACATCTGAAAATTTTAAAACTTCCGCGATATAATATTTAAATAATTATATTAACTGAATCATATCGTAATATTAGAAACGTATGCACTTATAATTTAACTAGTTTTAAAATTGTTTATTATGTGATGTGAATATCAAATTCTTATATCAGTGAAATATAAAATTCCAGAATATCAATAATTTAATAAACATAGGTTATTGAATTCCCAAAAAATAAATCGAACTATAATATAATATTATATTTTTGATTTTTTATGTATTAGGCTACTTATCGTTACTACCCTAAATTCGACCACGTGGTGAAAATACTCACAACTGCGATAATTATATTAACTAGCATTTCAGAATTTTGACTTGATTTAGAAGAACGCCTTTTCGATAACTAAATGATTTCAATACAAGAAAAAGAAAAATACATACGGAAGAATTATATCACTACCCCAAAATTCCAACCACGTGGCGAAAATGGCGAATTACTTTCTCTTATGCTCAAGTATGACTTAAATTCAATAACTATCCGTTACGATTGATGAATGAATTGAAATCGATGGAAATAAATTCAAGGAGGAAGGAAATATCCCCGTTTATTGCCCTAAGTCAAAGGTAGAATCTTCAAGAGAGATAAAAAAAGGTCATTCTTACTTACGAATTTAAAGGACCCATTTTGCAGATTTCCAATCTTCTCTTTGCCGCATCTTGAAGGATCCATTGGAACCATGTTTTATTTGAACAGTCTCGAATGAAATATTTTTTCTAAAAGAAATACCGGAATTCGATAGCACATCTGTAAACGCACCTCACCCTAACAGAGCTGACTAACAAAAGAACAACGGATATCCGGTTTGCTGTAAAATACTCGATTCTTATTGGCTGATGATATTGGATAAACTGCAACTAAATAAAGCTAATACTAAATTTATAATTCTTTTATTAATATTAATGATCAAACTCACTATTAATAATTATTATTTTATTAATAAGTAATCTCAATAATGGTCATTTCGCATTCTGAGTATTATTATCAATTATCTAACTCGCACATGTTCTTTAAGAGGTAGCCATCTTGAAAACTTATAACTTATCTGAATAGAAAAACATAAATATATTTAAGTAGAAGCAAAATTACTTTATTACAACGGTGATATTTTGTAAAAGCATCGAACGATTTCATGAGTATTTTTCTATAGGAAATAGTAAAGCATGTTTATCGTCGTGGGTTACAATCGTACCTCCAAGAAATTTCTGGAAAGCATTATCTTCATTATGTGCACAAGAAACTTAAACAATGCCCATACCGAGCTGTTAATAATTTCAGTAAAGATAATTAAGCAATTCCTTAGAAACCATCGACCTTTTAAACGTTTTTAATTGTATTTATTCGAAATATCGTCCAAGAATTTCGAGCAACGCTTATATGTATTAAATTTTTTAAAATATTTCGTTAAGTACTTACATTTTTCATGCACAATATTACCACATATCACATTGAACTTTTCAAGAATTCGAATTTTTAAAATGTTTATTACTTTGAAGTAAAACACTGTAGTCTTCGTACCGTGATTAAATGATCTTCATGATCGTTAACGAATCGATCACTTGTGTACATATGAATAAAAATGTCGTTATGTAATTATATACATACTTATATATAAATTGTCGGCGGTTAAAGGCACATATAATCACTTCCTGATGTATTCCAAAATAAACATGAATGTACATTTTAATTCACTCACTGAAGCGTTTCACGAGAACATATTGCACTGGTTTCGGACAATGGAAGGCTGAAGACACGCATTTTAATACTAATAATCGTTTTACTCTTACTTACTCCCCATGAGCTCGTTTCGAGCAACTAGTTACTTCCCAGCAAAAGGGCAGAAATATGCTGGCGTTACTCATGTAGTATGACCTTCAAATTTTATGATGAATGAACGCTTTAGTTGTAGCGATTATTTCAAGGTAAAGCTTGTTTTGGTAACTTTAATAAATTCTCCTTTTCACAACTCCCAGTGGTTAATATATATATTGGCATCGAACCAAGACATTCCTGCAAAAACACTGTAGAACCCTTGATAGGTATCGTAGGATTCTGATTTTTTCCTAGGTAAGATTCAGATGGCCATTTCGCGAAAAAATCGGCGAGCCCGTGACAGCAAGCGCACCTTCACTCGTATGTATATATATATATATAAGAGTAAAGGTGTGCCATCTGACAACAAGCAATGCTATTAAATATTTTAATGTAAAATAAGATTTTTCCGAGGATAACTCCGCTCAAAAATTGCTAAACATAAATTAAGGACATTATCGCAGCTAACAATGCACTGAATTCGATATCCCATGCATTTTTTACGGCAGCATTATTCCCTCCCCGGCGTCGAACCAAGGCAATCCTATGAAAATCACTGTAATCTGTCGCTTATGTGCGAATATCTTTATAAACACTCTAAATGTCAAATTGAAATACCTTAAGGAAGTACCTCAAAATGAGTCCTTAACTCCCTATGAATTTCATATGGAGATATAGTTATCGCCCCCTAGAATCGAACCAACGACCATTTCCGACAATATTAAGGATGAATTTATTTGAGAATGGTCCCTTTTATGGATGTGTAGAATTTTGAACCTGTGCGCGGTTGGGAAGTGTCATAAAAAGCCTTCGGAAATATAGTCAATGCTTTCCTTGGGGGAAAAATCGAGATTACGGGACGCTCTGGATTCGAACCCATGGAACATAGGCAAGTGCTGATTTTTTCCGAAGTAAAATATATACGTATCTATTCGTGTTGAAAGTTTGAATGATCTATGTATCATATTAAGAGGGCTACAATTTTTCAAAATTTGAAAATATTTCACCTCCTGGCATCGAACCCATGACCAGTTGTACGTAAACAATAGCATTTTTCCGTAGATATAAAAATTAGCAATAGATCTATGAAATTTCATTCTTCTAGCTCAATGAAAAGTATTTTTTTAAATTATTTGAAAAACGGCTCCATGCATCCTTACAGGGGAAAGTCGATTTTTGGGGCCTCCTAGAATCGAACCCATGATAGGTAGGGTGGATTTTCGAATTTTTCGTAGAGATTTAGTGGGCCATTACGTAAAAAAATCGGCGGCTCCGTGGCCCCAGCGGTTTGGGCCTGACATTAATATCCTATATATATGAATATATATATGTATCCCCCCGAAAAGTCTATATATAATAGATAAAAATAATGCTAAATGAAAGATAAGATTCATGATAAATTTTGGAAAGAAAAAATGTTAATTTCCAATTAAAAAGGACACAAATTGTTATGAATTCATTCATTGAGGTTGAGATTTAATAATAATAAATGAATAAAAGGATATTTTACCAGGTGTAAATTTGGTACTAAATTTTTTGAACCTAGCTCTCATGAGGAACTGCTTGGAAATATTAGATACATGACAATAGTTTTGCTCTTATGATCTGCTAAATACCACAATGCTCAGTGAAAAATATTTTAATATACAAACTTGAGTCCAGCCAGAAAATTATTAAATCTAATAATTTCATTACTTTGGGAGACAATAACATAATTTTATTTAATAAATTTGAAATGTTTGTGATTAATTATCAAAAAATCTTCCCTATAAATGGATTTGATCAATTAATTAAAGAACTATATCAGAGAAGAAATTATAAATAATGCCATAACAGAATATTATTATGTCCCATTCAGATAATCATTCTCAAATAGAGTTGAGGAAACATAGGAATGGGCTCTTTACATCAACAGGACCGCCTTACTTCTTTCTTTTTAAAAATTAAATTCTGAATAAGAGTTAATCAATAGGATATTATTGGGAAGTTATAATGAAATGTAATATTTAGTATCATGTCATATACATGTATCTTGAAGTTAAGCCTGCTACCTATGCCGCCCACAATAAAGAAATTAATTATTATTATTATTTTAAAGTTTAAGATGAAAGTCTCAATACATGCATTAAAAATAAGATTCATATAACTTCAAACATTTAGGACAATTGTCAAGTTATTGATACATACAGTTAGTATCAATAGTTATCAATACATCCCTGACTTTCTCAATTTCTAGACAATGAGAGGACTTCCTTGGATGCTGAGCAAGTACTGAAATATAGCAGGCCTCACATGAAAAATGGTATTTCTACAGAATTACTGAGAGGCAATTGATCAAAACCACGAAGAGGATCACATTTTTGATTGAAAACAGCTAGTGAACAGGAAGCATTCAACACAATTGGTAACATGCATATAACTAAAAAAATCATTGGACTGGTCTCGTAGAAAATTAGAGATAAAACATATTATGCATAATTAATAAGAGAAACTTATAAACCCTTGCTCATCAGAAGTTCAGTATCTATTTATATTTCGATATCAATATGAGCAATTGTCTATGTTGGGAGAAGCGGTGTGTAAATATTTTTAATAATAGACAATAACATCCATAACTAGACATGAAAATTTCCTCCTCATCTGCGATTTGAACCTGGTCCTTAGAAATGGGAAGACAGCATACTGTCTGTCTTAGTCTAAATGAGGATAAAATGACAATTATATAAATTCATTTGAGAAACATTAATTATGAGGTGTAAATGCAGATAGGACTAAGAAAAGGATAAAATACACTTGTGCTGTTGTATTTAAAGAAAATTTGAATATATCTTGGAAAATATAACAGAATTAAAATTAGTTATAAGAGTGGGTGATAGTATACACTATGTATATTTCTAAAAAACAATAAATGTAAAAATCTAAGAGGAACATTATTAACATCATGACAGCAATGACGAAGTAGGTGCAGGTGGGAATAAGAGCTCAATAATTTGATTCACAGGGAGAATGTTATGTAACTTTGGGCATAGAATCATCATTTATTCGGAGTAAATGATTTCTATTGGGATACTGCTCATACTCTGTTGATAACATGGTTGATAACCATAGGAACGACAAGAGCGTTAACGAAATGATAGATTAGTTGGGATGGGAATCGCTACAGTACTGGAGGAAATCTTTCCAACTGACGGGTATACATAACACATGGAACCGTAAAGGTGGATGGGAAGAACTGCACCATAAGTCCAAAACTCCAATCTATATTGGACTCGACGACCATAATCTTAAATTTCTAGAACAAGTCTAGGACAAAAGACTGATTTGGCAATATTTTCGTCTATAAATAGACGGATAAGGGAGAAGTTCTCATTCCAATGCCAAAGACTTCCAGAAAATTTATGTCTAAGTCATGTAATGTTAGTTGTAAATATGGGCTTATTATGTTTTTTAGTTTTTTTACATTTTTCTTTTTTGTTTTGATTTGAAATCTATGAATGCATTCAATGCATTTTGTTTGACGTACTGCCTTTGGAAGGTTTTACAGGGTTTCCCTCTCGACTAGGGTGAATGCCAGGCAAGTATAGCATTTTAGCCCCTGAAAAGAGAGCTACCACCTGGTGCCTATTTGTGGCTCTAGGAACAAAAAATAAATAAATATAATTATATCTTATAATCATAGTAATAATCAAATGTAAGTGGATATTTCATTGAATTTTTAAACCATCAACAGTGTACCGAATTACTGATTGAGAACTATTGATGAAGAATAGACAAGTAGATGTTAGATTAGTTACTTTGGTCCAGGATCTAACCAATATGACAGATAGTTTAAGAAGAGCAGTGCCTCCTTTTCAAGGGCACCTCACTATGTGCTTTAGTATCCATAGCAGCAAAACCAGCCATTAAAAGTAAATCAAATATTTTCTTCTACTGAGCACTGAATTAGGTGATTCTTCAATTCACTATCATAAAATTCATTTCTTTGTCAATATTACATCTATGATTCATTTGTATACAATATGCCAGGTAATTTATCTTGTAAAGAATAGGAATGGCACATACAGCAAAACAGTTCTACAGTCTTCAAACGAGTTATACAGCAGATCAGTTTATGATAGGTAGAAAAGAATATCTTCTTATTTACTACATATACAACTAGGAACTACCTAAAAATACAGATGATTGCAGGCCAAGAATTATACTCTTGTTATAGAGAAAGTAATGGAAAGGTCAGTTAAGATTGAATAACCATTTCTTAGCTATTGCGACTTACTTTTTGCATATTTAATCTTGGGTTCCAAAACCTTTGTTAGCGATAAACATAAGCACATTATTGTACATCTAACTTCTAAAGATATTCTTTCCAACCTTTGCTTCAATTTCGCCCACCCATATTTCCCATAACAACCCTTTTAGAAGTGTACTTTCGATATATATTACGATTATCGTCTCGATTCGTGGCAACCCATAGCTCGTTTTCTTCCGCGGGATACTTAAGGATATGGAAATACTGCATAAATCCCATCTTGAAAATGGGTGTTGTGATTTCATGAAAATTTGATTCTCCGAAGAATGAATTACCGTGTCGTCATCTAATTTCCTTCCCGGTTTTCGTAGATAAGTATTTGCGGATAAATTAAGAAACTGATTTCCTCTTACGAAAGGATGAACTTTTCTTGGAGACAATTTATCAAAGGTTTTATGTATCTTCTTTCAAAGACATTTTAGGACTTCAATAGCAGATATAAACAGGGAAAAATAATCACTAAATGCTTTACTGATTCAACTGAAATGAATCGGTGTTAGTACAAGTTTAAAGCTATTGAGAAATTATTAGAAAACGTTCTTCCTAATATTATTCCCGCCAAAAGCTGATCTTGTTGCCATTGTTACGCTTCGAAATTGGCGCTATGGTTCTAAACTACCGTATTAAAAGACGTCATAATTAAGATGTATATCAAGAAATTTTTGACTGAAATTATTATTTTATATCAAATTATTCTCATGATATTAATAAATTCTGACAAATTAATTTAATTATTGGGAGAATAAAATCAAATCAGGGATTATTTGTTTATCCATATACTGAATATAAATACGAAAACATCGGTAATTTAAATTCATACATACGTAAGCCTTAAAAATTAAAGTATAAATATTTCAGGAATAATACATATCTCGAGGTTAAAAGGTTTAAAATAATTTAACATGTAATTTAACGATTCTATTGAATGTGCAGTTGTTTTTGGGAGGGAAAAACATCAACATTCCACCAATCAGAACACAGAATGTGTCGTAGGAATTGAACAAGAGGAAAATTTGGAGGGAATGGTTCAGTTTCTCTCGAGCATTCATTAAGTGCAGTTCAATCGAGTGGTTCGTGAGCATTGGCGTCGAAGAAGACTACGAAGATTTAAGATCCAGGTAAGTTCAGCACTTAATATAGAGGAAATATGGTCATCATATGCTACATTTAATTGTAGTTTAGTTTTAATTTCTGTTCAATATTTTCGTACCACTTCGAAATTTCGCGTGTGGTTCAGAAGTGAGGTTTGCTGATCAGCGTAACGAATATTCACATCATAGGTTTTTTTAAGGTTTTTTATTGCTGCCGTAGGTAACATTCTAGATCATTGTCGTTTTAAGGAAGATGTTAAAGTTTTATAACTTTTTTACGTTACGTAATAAAATGACAACCAAATTAAATAACTATCGTATACTTGTTTTACGAGTGTATTATTCACCGAATCCGGAAATTTTGTATGGTGCAGCAAGTTGAATGCGATGGATTAAAGTTATTTTACAGCTCTTTTTAGAAAATGTGACAAGTGAACTCGTAAACTTAAGGTAGCTTGCTCATTGGTTTCAGGTGCTGTGCTGGCAATCTTGCGAAGATTTGAAGCTAAGCAGAAGAAACGAAGAAAGAAGTTTCTTCAAGTGGATCCCTCCATCAAGTAGCAGATTGGTATCAAGGATAAACGGTTACGGTTTTCATTATATTTAACATTTTTCTTATTATACTGCATGTGTATTTATTTATTTGCATGTTATTTTAATATATGCTTTCTCCCTATGTTCGATTGCGATGTATGCGTGCGAATGCGTTCTAGGTACATTATGAGTTGTCGTCGATGGTTTGTGGGTTCTTTCTGAGGTTCGCTTTGCTTCGTGTCGTTTGTGTTGTTCGTTGTTTCGGTCGTTCTTGGGATAGGGCTGGGTTGGGAGGGTTGGGTTGGCGTGCGTTTTTCTTTTTTACAGGTACATATTGCGTTATTTTGCGTTTTTTTAGTGTTATGTTTCGAATTTAGTGTTTTCTTTGCCATTTTTTCTATTATCTGTCTAATCTTATTGCTTTTTTTCAGGTTCATTGAATAATCATTGTTTCTTGCAGGTACATAAAATTTTGAGTTGTATGTTATTTCTGTTGTTTTTTTATTTCTATGTCTATTCTTTCTGTTTTGAGTGTTTTTCTATTTCAATGTCTCTCTTCTGATTTTTGAGTGTTGTTTCATTTTATTGTATGTTACTTAACCACATTTCTTCTTTTTCTAGGATATTTATCCTTACAGGTATTAGGAGTACCGTGAAGGGGCCCACCAGCCTGAGTGTCTTCAGCCGCGGATTTTTTTATTTTATTTTTTGTATTTTTTATTATTTTGTATTTGTAATTTGAATTGTAATTTTGATTGTAATTTTACTTGTAATTTACTTGTAATTTACTTGTAATTTGAATTGTGATTTTTTGTTGTATTCGCGACCGCGGCTTGGGATTCAGTATCCGTTTGGGAGCTTCACTCTCGCGGATACCCCAAGTAAAATTTAAGCGTTTGAGTTATGTAGTGGAACGTCTGGTCGTACCGCTTTGTACGAACGGTTCTTCTATTTCCTCAAATCGCTCGCCGATTAAGTCCCCAGTAACTTTTGATCATCGTAACTCATGTGCAGATATGGAATGGATTTCTAGTGAGTTGTGCGAGTGCATGTGTGTGGTGTGTGTGCTAGTGCGTATGGAGTATACTCCAGTGTGAATGATTTTATAGGTATACATTTTGTAGTTTTCGCGAGTAACATTCCGATCTAATCCTATTTACTAATTTGTTGTGGTGGAGTGTGTGGGGATCCATTCCAAGCTGTGCATTTTTAAATGACGTTAGATTCAATTTTCCGATGTTCAACTTTTATTTTAAAGTAATTTTTTTCAAATTCATTTTAAAGTACTTTTTCTAATCGCGTTTTAAAGTAAATTTTTCAAATTTCATTCTTCTCTTGCTTGAAGTAAATTCTCTTAGTAAATTTTACATCCTCCCTTCAATCATTTTTCATTCAAAACATTGTATATATTTTGTTTTTGATATGTACTTTTTGTATAAGTGCTTTTTTGTTAAATTTTGTATTTGTGCATCTTCAGTAACCTTCGATTCAATTTACTCATTTTCAAATTTATTCCAAAGATAATTTTATCTTAAAGTAAATTTTTCAAATTTCGTTTTAAAGTAAACTTTTCAAATATCATTTTGAAGTAACTTTTTCAAATTTCATTCCTCTTTTGCTTGAAGTAAATTAGCTTCGTAAATTTGCCATTCTCTGTTCAATCATTTTTTATTCGAAACATAGTATATATTGTTTTTGATGTGTTAATTTTGTTAAATTTTTTATGTCTTTTGGCTCTTGCATGAGCAGCGTGGTTGTTTTCTCCGTTACCTTAAGTGGCGGAGCTTTTTCCACGCTCGTGGGTTTTTACCTCCGGAAGCCTTAAGCTTCCAGAGGCTTTTCCCACGATTTCCATAATAAATTCATATTTTTTAGCAATGGAAATAAGTTTTTTCTTCGAAAATCCTCCTTTTCCTCATCTCAACGAATGGCGGCATAAATGCTTCTTTTAAAATAATTAGAAACCTTGCTCATTTTCAAGAAATGCGATAATTATTCTACTTTCATAATGATTAAGAATAGCTATCAAGAGTTCTCCAGTACGTCGGTAGAAGGATAAGATATTATTGGACATAATGAGATACTTTGAATATTGATTTGAGAAAGTCATTCTTACTCATATTTAATCGTTTTTTGGTGATAATTGTGAATCTTCAAGTAAAGTTTACGTCAGTATAAGATAGTTAAACGTGCCTAAAAGGTAAAATTCTTGACCCATGATAAAAATGAAGCTCATGTGAAATCCGTGGCTGTCGAAGGTGAAATTGAGAAGTATTGCTTCATTTTCGACAGATTTATTCCCTTAATTTTTCAAATGAAGTAGGCCAGAAATACGCTCAATACTTAGATAATTTTCATATTTTTGATAATTATAGTTTCGTTATCCCGAATCTTTAAAGCCGTTCTATAAATATTAAACTTTGAGAAAATGTTTGAAAATATAGTTTTTTGTCTTTAATAAACAAATAGAATACTCAAGGTTTACAAGGCGAAACTTGGATAATTCTCGATAGAAAAAGTCTAAAGTGAAATATTTTGTATTTCGCTTAAAAATGTATCTGAATCGCCCTCAATCATGAAGTTGATTTCGATATTTAAATCAGCTTCTTATAGTAGCCTTCAAACAAATATTGAAGTAAAACAAATAATCTATATATATATATATATATATACGAGTAATGGTGCGCTTGCTGACAGCAAGCAATCTAATAATATATCTTTTAATAAAATGTAAGATTTTTCGAAACATTATTCTGAAAGGCCAATCTAAACATAAAGTAAAGGCCATTTTCGCAGCGAGTATTGCTTTGATTTCGATTTCCAATGCATTTCTTACCGCAGCATTATTACCGCCCTGGCGTCGAACCAAGGCCATCCAACGAAAATCATTGTCATTATTGGCTTGAGTACGATTGACTTTATAAACATTCAAATTTGAAAAAAAAATTCATTCAGGAAGTACCTTAAAATGAGTCCTTAACTCCCAATGCATTTCTTACGAAGGTATAGTTAACGCCCCCTAGAATCGAACCAACGACCATTTACGACATAATTTCGGTCGCTTTTAAGTGAGAATGGTCCCTTTTATGGCTGTGTGAAATTTTGAACCTCTGCGCGGTAGGGAAGTGTCATAAAAAGCTTTCGAAAAATGGTCAATGTATTTTAAACGGGAAAATCGAGTTTACGGGACGCTCTGGAATCGAACTCATGACTTATACGTATATGTTGATTTTTTCCGAAGTACATTATGTAAGTATCTATACGTGTAGAAAGTTTGAATGACCTAAGTATCATATTATGAGAGATACGATTTTTCAAAATTTGAAAATAATTTACCTCCTGGCATCGAACCCATGATCTTTCGTGAATAATTGATAAATTTTTTTTATAGAAACATATATTATCTATGGCCAGATGAAATTTCGTTGTACTGCGTTCCCGGGAAGTATTTTTTAAAAATTGTCAAAAATCGACTCCATGCATTCTTATGGAGAAAAATCCGACTTTGGGGCCTCCCAGAATCGAACCCATGATAGGTAGAGTGGGTCTTAGATTTTTTCCTGGGTTAATTTTAGATGGCCATTACGCAAAAAAATCGGCGAGCCCGTGGCCTCAGCAGTTCGGGCCAGACATTTGTATCCTCAATTTTTTTTTACCCCCTAGTTATCTATATATAATAGATATATATTCGTTTATTTTTCATTGGCATAGTAACAATAGTTTCAAATAACTATCTTCAGACGTATGTTAAGGGCTCTCTTCCGTATAAGCACATCAACTCGTAAGAAAGGTAATTGACGGTTATCTAATACGCTACAGCAGGAGAAACAGCGAGTGAATGAATAATCGAATGAGAGGAACGCGGCAAAGAAAAGAGGAAATGGAGATGAATACAGAGATTTGGGGACGTAAGAGCATTATGGGATTTGCACGAACGAAAGACGTTAATTTTTGAAACTCGATTAACGAATCACAATACGAAGATCTGAGACAAAGGTGGCGTTAATAGGACAACGGATTTACTTATGCATTGAGAGCGATGGGCACCTGATTCGCGTTAGAAACATCTTGAAAGGGAAGATTAGACGAGTTTATTCCAAAGTCTTACTTTCTGTTTATCCACTTGCTAAGTCGCGTTCCTGGTAATTGTAGGAGATGGCGTTCATACATTAAGCTCTCTTCAGCTTTGATAGTCGCTGAGATTCTGGAACACTTTGTCAAGTTAACGAGTGTCTATCCATGCGTACTAAATATGAGTTTCAGTACTTTCGATGCATATACTAAGGAAATAGACTGTTAATGACTTGGATGAGTGAAAAACTTCCAACGTCTGACAAGGTAGCATAGGTGTCTCCCGAATTTTAAATGAGAAGAGCATAAGACAATAAAGGATCAAAATTAAGAAGACACGTCTTTTTTTAACTGCTTCTCGCCGTAAGTTTAGGAGATATTAACGTTCAAAGATTGCAATTTTTTTCTAATTTTACGCCGGGAAAAACCAAACAGCTTGCCTCAGATAAGATCACTTCCGAGCTACATTATTTTAAGTAGGTTCGGTGGTGGAGTAGGTAGATGCTATCGTCAGCTTTTTCGAGTCGTCATTTTTGCGTGGTGGACGCTGGTTCGCAACCCGGGAACGGACCTTTTTTTCTCTCTCATTATAATTCTTTTGCTTCGTATTTATCGTCTTTCATGCACCGCGTTTATCCATTTCGGAGACGGGAGACACCTATGTTTTATCTCCTTGGGAGTTTAACTACGAGCTTCTATTAGCATTTGTACTTTTGAATTGTATTTTTAGTTATCAATTTGTAATTGGTGAACCAAACGCTATGATATTTAAATAATACTTTACTTTGTTAAGAATACGATTTACTTTATATACATACGATACGACTTATTTTGTATAAGGAATAATAAACAGAAACAGTAAAAAAGTATTATTTCGTACTAATATTTATAAAATATATTTTGTGTAACAAATTTCTTAATGGGCAAATGTTTTACTTATCATGAAAACAGTTTATCGAATAATTAAAGCTAAGAAATTTTTGAATAAAATTCTACAAAATAACATGTTAGCTGACGAGCTCAGAGCAGCCTTATTTTCCACCCAAAAATTCAAAGTTTAAGCCTCAAACAAATTATGGCGCAACTTAAGAGATTCGCTCTTTAAATAATTCACAGTAAACTTTACTATACACCTTACCAACTATTGATTCCAGAATGTAATGTGAAATCAGCCTGAATGAATAAATCCTGCAGATGACAAAATATCATGCGACATTCTTACTATTTGGAAAATAATCCATTCAATCAATAATTATAATAAAAACATGAGAAATTAAATGCGTTCTTGGCTAAAAATAGCTTCCCAGAGATCTAAAAACTTTTAAAATTCTTTAAAAAAGAATGAAGTTCATTGAGGAGGACTGTTCAATGAAAGAACTTTTATAATATCACCTCCGTCGTTTAAAACGCTTATCTGCGTGGTGAGCATTTTTCAATTCAACATCACTTAGGTCTTGTCCTTACTCAATTATCCCAAAAGAATAATATTACGTTTCCTCTAAGAAAGTGGATAATTGAATAAGTATGGATAGGGATTCTTTGAAAAAATTACGGCATCGAGGGACAAAAACATTTCCTAAAAATTATTCTCCGGCTGGAAATAAAAGGTTTTCGTTTGCGAGGAAAGAGTTTTCTTTCCCAATGGCGGGAATTCAGTTAAGAATTTGAGCAAAGAACCTCTTCCTAAGGGAGAGGGGAAGGGTTGTACCGATGGAAAGGGGTGTTCCTCTTAAACCATGTTCGATGTTCATCCACTTAAGGTAGAGTTCCATAACATACATATATATACGAGTAAAGGCGTGCTTGCTGACAGCAAGCAATGCTATAATATATCTTTAATGAAAAATAAATTTTTCCCGAAGATTACACAGTTCGAACATTGCTAAACATAAACTAAAGGAATCGCAGCTGACAATGCACTGAATTCGATTTCCCATACATTTCTTACGGCGGCATTATTTCCGCCCCGGCGTCGAACCAAGGCCATTCTACAAAAATCACTCTCATCTTTTACTTATGTATGATGTTCTTTATAAGCACTCCCAATTTGAAAAGAAAATACATTCAGAAATTACTTCAAAATGCGTTCTTATTTCCCTATGCATTTCTTAAGAAGATATAGTTGACGTCCCTAGAATCGAACCAACGACCATTTACGACAACCATAGGGATGCTTTTATATGATATATATTTATTATATATATATATTAGGAAAAAATCGAAAACTCTTATACTCTTGTACTTACGCTCTTGTACTTTATTCTGTGACGTATTACGCGGCGAGACGCAAATTCAAATCGGTTCCGATTAGAAGTCATACAGAGGTCTCTGCTGGGAAATCAGTACCCGAACAAAGATAATTCTAATTATTTTGTCAATAAATAGCAAGTTTAATGTTTATTATGACCCCAGTTGGGCTACAAGAACAAACTTACGTAACAATGAAAGTGGAATATTTTATTTCAATACAAAAAAGTCTCTGAACTATGATTGATATCTTGTTTCATCGCTTGCAGAATTAAAGGCGTCCATAGTCAGAGGCACCCGTAATCATTCATGAGTATTACTTTGGGGAGCAGCTGATGGGAATCGTTTGGCAGACTGAAATTCCCGGATAGCCGGTATACAAATGAATAGGCAAGGTCAGCACTGACCTGGAGTCCTTTACGATACTGGCTGGCTAATCCTATTAAGAGGGTATGAGCCGACGACTGAGCGGTACCTTAGGTCCCCACAAACTGGTGCTTAGTACCATGAGTATGACGTACCCGACACACATCTGGATTAAAATTTTGTGATGATCGTACCCCGTAATATATTCAGTGAAATGTTGATCTCTGCGAGAGTAGGGTGGATGGATTATGCTCTTAAATGCTTCTAAAGAATTAATCCTTCATTCAGAGGGCAATACGACAATCAGTACATAAACAATGATCTAATGTATTATTCAACAAAGAGGATGAGGAAGCTATAATGTTTATAATGAACCGTATTTTCGCTCCAAATATAAATCTGCCTAAGAATTACAGTAAAATACGTACTTTTAAATACAGACGTACCTTAACTATGATAGATGTCTTGGCCAGCACCGAGATCCAGTAACCTTACTGGTATCAACGCTTCCGCCTATGACAGTAGGCATAACAACTGGTGCTCCTAAAATTTATCTCGCATACATGGCCTACGGGGTACGTTCGTCAATCGTACTCGATTGGTAGACTGAATAACCGGATGTTCGATATAGGATGAGTGGCATGGGTCGCACCAGGCTGGAATCCTTTGGGAAACTGCGTGGTCTACCCTAAAAAGAGGGATAGCGAGAACAGATCTTCTATAGTTAGAGAAGACCCTGCCGAACGCCGAAGAGCGGCTCGCAGGTGAAATACGTGGATGTAAATGGTCCCTACTGCTTCCTGCTCTAATAAATTTATCGGAAATAGAACTTAACCCAAAATATACTTAATAATAATTTTTTTCAATAAATGTGTGGACATTATAAAATTTTTAGAAAACCATTTATTTGCATTTAATTTTCAAGCTACTTTTACTCGTATAATGTACGGATAGAAATAAATATTAGTATAATATACATAAATATTTTTCTGTCAAATTATTTAAAGCATTAATTCAAATAATTTACGATTTAACAACGACTTTAGAGTGACATTAGAAACTGACAGCAATTCATAAATTTAAATTTTCCCTCTTCATTATGGATTCGTTAAAATGACGTAAAAGTGATCGCTAGATGGCTCTTGATATTTTCTTGCAAAACCTTTACGTTTATAGCGTTATTTTTAAAATTAGGGGAAAATATCCTTCAACTATCACCCCTATTTGGTTCGATTTGGTTAGTTTTATCGATTGACTTTATGAATCCTGAGCTAAAATTTGAAATTATGGATATTTTCTCAAAATGCGACTCTCGGTACTTTCCTGTAGATAGCATTTGCCTTAGCCTCCCTTGATTTCTCACATTTACGGAGGATATCTTTGGTCTATAAAAAGGTTGAGAGGAGGACCAAATTTTCGGGGGAGCATGGGGGAAACGCTAGACCAATTCAGGTTGGTTTACATTTCCCCAGCATGACCCCTTTCCAGAACATCCTGGAGGAAAATTTTGAATTGAACGTAAATTAAAACACCCGCCAAATTTCGGAAATAATTTAAGACACCTGGGGAATCACCATTTCATAATAACTTGAAAAACGCAAAATCACGAAGAATATAAAAGAGAGGGAATTTTTTTTTCTTGAAGAAATCGCGTTTTATAATGTAAACGCCCCACCCACATCCCCCTCTACGAGCCTACAATTTTTGAAATACTTAACCTATTTCCTCATTAATACGTACCGCGATGAATAAAACCTTTAAGTTATAGAGACATCTACCGAGCTTTTCCTCTCCACCACGGTTCTAGTCATTGCCGTTCTGGCGCTGATACCCACCTCTCATCACCGATATAAAGTCCTGAATCTTATCGTTCGATGCATTTTCGTATCTCATTCGTCCCCATAATTTTTGCTTCCAACCCATTCTTTTACAACGTGGGGTTGAAAATTTAATATTAAATAAGAAAAACATTATACCGTGCTTCAAAATTCTTTAATATTTCTGGATTGGGAGTTTGAGTGGATTGCCGGAGTTAAAAAAAACTCAAATTTTTTTGTTTCTTCAAATTCTTCCTGAAAAATATTGAAACAAACCATCCGATAAAAAACTTTTAAGATACCACATTAATTGTCAATAACTTCTCCGGATTTTGTATTTACTTATCGATTAAAAATAAAAGGCAGAAGTTTATTCTAACGAAAAACTCAAGTTTTGATCGATTAATCTTAAAAAAGTTTTAATTTGATCTCGTGTTGCATGAATATCGGACGTGGTCTGGAGACGAATACTCTCCGTGTCAGATATTCTTCACAATCTCACTTAATGCATCCGCCAATTTCATACCTTTCGAGCTTAAGAAGTGAAATTTTTACTTTACCACTCGTGCCTAAGTAGAGCGCATACATTAAATCCTTTTTATTCCCGAATTTTTTCTGTTTGGCATACCTGGTTTGCGATCGACGCAACAGCGTCGAAGTAGCAAAATAATTGAAATTAAAATTTTGCCTGATGAGGGGAATTATTGTATTAACCCTTTCGAGACGAATGCCGGGAAAACCCGGCGGGAATTTTCTAGGCTCAGAATACGAATGCCGTGTTTTCCCGTCAGTAGTACAAATCGTGCAAGGGTGCTAATACTAGGTTAAGGATTATGGTTTATAGTCTAACCTTTCAGACCTTTTTCCTTAAAGGAAACCTTGCCTTGGGGGTAATTAAGCCCTTTTCCAAGCATGGTGCCGCTGCAAATTAAAGGTTATTGCAATAGTTTTGCCAAATATTTATATTAAGGAATGATTGTTTATATTGCTTTGGGAAAGAAAACCTTGTAATTTGACGAAATTGTACAATTTTTAAACGAAATTTTATCGCAAATAATAAGGTAGTTAATGAGTAACTCAATTTCATAATTATCATTTAGGTTTCACGCTATATAGCTTAAAATTGGTGTTAGAATTTCGCTTCAAATTTCTACTTAGTCAGCAAAATGCAAAATTTTAATACTTATTGCAATATTTGCAATTAGTCCTACAAAAGCTATAGGGAAATACTACTGTATTAATGGTGGTCAAGCTTCAAAGCAATGCTGCAAAAAAGAAAGTGGATTACCAGAGGACAATGTTCCATATTTGCCGTTGCTGAGGATAAGTTACAACTACCTGCTGAGAAAAGGGTACCTGGCAAATTCAGAGTATCACGCTCCGTATCACTGGGAAGATTTTCAGAAAATGTCTCCGTCTTGAAAGGGTTAAGTCACTACTATATAACTAGAATAAGGAATCTTGTTATATTTGGGAAAATATCAGAAGAAAGGATATGGAAAAATTATAGACAAGATAGTAACACTATTAACAAACAACAATATCAACTTTATTGAATAATTTTATAATATTTAATGATTTAATAATAATTGGAATAATTGAAAAAACTGAGTGTGCCCTATAGAAAATTCTTCTGAAACAGTATATGTTTTTGATTAATTTCATCCTTTCTCCTTAAAGGTTCTCACCAAGTCACTGAAAGAGAAACTGTACCCATTATCATCTGAAATCATCCATCTACTAAGCATTCTAATGTATTAAATTAAAATGATTCTTCTAGGCAGGTCCATGAAATCTATTGCTGACAGCAATGATTTTAGAACACAGCTCGACTTCAGGGTAAAATAATGAAAGGCTATATATCAAGTTTCGTAGAATCTCAATCTCTCTTAAAAAATTATTTGTGATTTTTCTTCAATTCAACACAAAAAATCTCAACTCCCGTACATCTGGCAATATCCACTGTAAATCCTTCTAATGAAGTCATTAAAACCTTTGTGAATATACTTTAATTATAATATGAATACATAAAATTACATGAATATATTAGAAACTATAGAATGAATGTATTATTCTACCAAATATATTATCATACCCTAACAGCTTAGCTTTCATATTAATTATTTTGTTTAAAAAAATCTATTCCATTCATAAAATTATTGATTTCATCCTTTATAGTGTTCACCATGATATGAGACCTTTCATATATAAAGTACATATTGATTACTTACCCTCAAGAAAGTTGCTTGATTATTCATCATGGATAATATAAGTTAATACAAAGTACAAAAACAGCTGTTGCACTTGAGTGTTACACATCAAAGCTAAAGGTTGACCAAGATATTTGTCCACCTCATTGGTGGTAAAACCAAAAGCATCAAATCTGCTAGTCTGCAGTCATGCAAGTGTACTACAAGCTTTCTCTTGCTGGGAGTATAAGAAACCAATATCGCTCAGTGCCAGTAACTTGAACAGACTAAAATCTCTCCACAGGTGGTTGTTGAAATAATATCTGTTACTACAGCTCTGCATGTAACACAGATACATTTATAAAAAATTTAACTTAATAACTATCACTGTGTTTATCTGAATAAATAAATTCTGTATTTAAACAAAATTACTTATTATAAAATTCCACTGATATTGAACAATAGTTGAAACAAATATTTATGATTAAAATAAGTGTTACAGCACATTTGAAATTCCTTATCAATGCAATTAACAGTGAATAAAAATTTTAATGGTTGACCGGTACTATTTACATGTTACAATTATTTTCCAATATACGTAGTAGTGATAACAAGTGCCATTTCATAAAATATATTCATTATACACTTTGTAAAGGTGATAATAAAAATTGATAATTACCGAAAGAATTTTATGTTTAAAACGAATAATTATGAATTATTTACCATTTGAATTTTGAGTTGAAACATTACATCTGAATCAACTCACATATTTTTATACTCCCTTAATAAAAACGACTATGAAAGTGAAAAATTTAATATAACAATGCATTATAGTACAAAAGAATGAAGAGTATGATTTTAATATAAGAAAACTAATAGAAATGAGCTGAATGAGCAAATGATTAGAAGTCCTCTTGGAGAATTTGCCTATAAAGTGGCAAAAGCAGAAAAGGGCTTCATTAGAGTATGTTGACCCAAGAGCTCTGATGATCTGTAAACTGAATTGAAGGGATAGATGTTGTTAATTATAATTAGGTCAATGAAACTTATATGATTCACACAATAATACAGGTATTTCTAAAGAATATTACTGAACTATTTTATCTTCAAATGAATGATTGAATAATATGGTAGAAATATTAAGTACTAGTATAGTGACAATTAACACCATGATATAGCGGACAACAATTTTATTAATGAAATTGAATACCATTACAGAATAAATTGTGGCCAAAAGAATTACATGTTTAATAATTTAATTGAATTTATTAAGTGCTTACCATTCCATACCATTAGTATGATGCTAATTAAAAAATAAAACACTATAAAATAATTCATAGTAATAATTAATTATTAATTTCATCATTAACCCTGTTCCCATGATATATGATCTTTCATTGATAATTTTTATATTAATTTATAAAGTAATATGTTTAAAATTTCCAGCATTCCACTCAAACTGTACACAAATTGTTTCAGAAATCCGACGCGCATTTCTGCTTAATTGGGAAACTGAATGTGCCAAAGATTTGCCTTCACCCGTCAACTGAATTAGTTAAAATTCAACATTCAATCAATTGTATGGGGTTATTCACAATTCATTTGATTATAAACATCGCTGCAGAACTTGCAGTCAACAGAATAAAAGAGAGGATAACAAAGAGGTTACTTTTAAAATGCAAATAAAAAATTTAGAAAACTCATTTGAAAAAAATTAAGTATAACATTTAAAAAAAAGAGAGAACATTGCTAATAAATAACTTTATGAAAATGTGGACCGCGTAGCGAAAGAGTCTAGCCAAGAGAGAAACCGACTCGCGAGATTTTACATTATTCATTTACTGAACAATACAAGTTAAGCGACCGCGTGGTCCAAGAACGAATAGACAGCGAAGAGGTGTGGAATCGAGGACGGCTGGAGGAGAGAGCAAGAGAGAGAGGTGAAAGGGTTAGTTGTCCCTTTCCCTTTTGGTCCTTCCACTGTGAAGGCCGTAGCAGAAACCCTAAATAAGGCTGCTGTGCGTTTTTTCTGGTCGACATGAGTGTGGCTACGACCAAAGTTTACGATCAACTCAGAAAATTATGATCGTAGAATAATATACATTACTATTTCGTAGGACATTCAAGACATTTTCTATACTTAAGTAGGAAATAAACACACGCATTTTACCATAAATATCTCACCTAATTTTCATTGAAAGTAGTTTCAATCAATTCGCTTTCAAATCCCTTCTTCATAATATTGTCATGAAGATTTTGAATATTCATAACGTTTAGCAGCGTCATTGATCTACGATAAGCATTAAATACTTAAACCAACAAAAAGTTCAATTAAAAGCCTTCTTCGATTCTTCGTTTATCAAGAAAATCTTTAAAAATGCAGAAATATAGTTCATTAAGTTACCTTTATCTCAGCCAGGGAGTGGAGTGTACGGCAAATGAATGCGGAATTACGCAGTTGCCTTTCGGCATCATCTTTAAACGCATGTGCAAGGCCGATCATTATTCGAGATGTATATTTTGCCATTATATTTCCATTATCTCTATTGTAATATATGGTGCTACTATAATGAGATGATTCTCAATTAAAGATAAATTTAATCAATTAACTTTAACTGAAGGATGAGGTTTTTCGTTCTCATTTTCGTCCAAATAAGTATGTAACTATAATGTTTATATTTTAATTTAACTCTCCTCTTGGGCTCTTGTGTATTAGTCCTTAATATTCCTATGTATAGCAGGCTAAACACTGACAATGTGAATCTATACTCAGTTTCATATTGAGAAAAGATCACGTATTTCTTATGGCCCAATGTATTTTTAATGGGAGAATCTAGTGCTTTTGCAACTTTGAACCGAGTAGAGAACACTGAAATTGATTTGGTATAAAGGAAAAAATTGTTAACAACGTAGTACAAATTATTCACGTTTAAAAGCTATAACAATCGATGGTGAAATAGAAAAGTTATAATTTCAAGAAATACTGAGAATCGGTTGGAATGTTCCTTAAACCAAGGAATTTGAATCTTTCTTTCAAGATATCTTATAATATTTTGAATCAATACTCACCTCGTTATATTCAATTTCCTTTAATATTGTCAACTTTTACAGTAAAATTTTGAGCGAGACATTTCGAATAGAATTCTTAGAACTTCGTCGAGGGTTTTGGCAAAATGAGTTCTAAAATGTGGTTGTCTGCTATTTTCCGTTCCGTTAATGTAGGCTAAAACTTCAAGCGAGAAAGTTTCTCAGAAAATACTGAATTAATTCGTACTCGAATTTAATACTCTACGTTCAACAGCATTGTAAACAACGAATTTTTGTTACGACCGTTTATATAACAACTGAACTTTCGATTTTCGCGGTCGCTTGTAATGATCTCATTAATGTCATCGTAAAGAAACACAATAAGAATAAGGTAATTGAGTGAGTAGAATAATTACATAAAGTAGCCATAAATTGGTCAATTTTAGTATCCATTAAAGTTGAGCATTCTTCCAAATAAGAAAATCGAGTATACTTTAACCTTGTGTTGAAATATAAAAAGAATGTAACAATAGTTTGGGGATCAATTTGTAATTTCTCCCTTTTATATATTCCTCCCCATTTCATATTTTTTTCATATATATGATTTAAGGGAGGTTACCTAATTATAAATTATAAATAAGTGTTCCTCATGATCATTTACAACAGGAATAAATTTAAGTATTATATATGATAAATGTTCTGATGATGTGTCCTACAAAGACGACCACATGACTAGGACCAGTCATGTTGCTATTTTCCACTTTTAACTTTAACTTTGTGTATTACACTGTAGAAAGCACAAAATTTCTTATGCTAATCAAAAACAAACTATTTTCCCTTGAATTAAAGAGGAATTTATTTTAAAGTAAATGCAGAAGAAGTATATATTACGAAATATATATATATTTTTTCATAATATTTGTGTAATACTTGTAGAATACTAATAGTATATTTTTCCTACTCTTAGTTTATAAGCTATTATAACCTAATTCTTCTAACATCTGAGAAATGCTGCTATGTTTTTTGTACCTACCAGAAAATAATTAAGCTGCCTTTCTCTTCACTTTTTCTAATAACTCATTTTTGAAAGGAACCCAAATATATTCACCATACTCTAGTATCATCCTAATCAATAATTTGCAGGTGGTTTTTTTTACTTTTCTACTTGACTTTCTGAGTGACTGAATTAGAAAATATAGCAATGTATTGGATTTCCCTATGATTATCTTCTGTGTGTGCATTCTATTTTAAATCATTGCTGAGGAAACTCCCAAGTACTTGAACTTATTTTCCTCAGCTAATATACGTTCTCCAATTTAAACTTATTGGTTTAAATTTATCTTTGTTATCCAATTTATTTGATTTGACCCAATAGCTCAATATATTAATATCATTTTACAAATCAGTGCAATGTCAGTTTCTTTCAATAGCCCTGTACCTTGTACAGTCATCTGCAAATTGTTATAAATAAGATTTTATTAGGCTTGGCATATGATTAATGTATATTAAGAAGGGTAACAGACCCACCGCACTACCCTCAATTACCCATGGCTTTATTTTAACAGCATCTGATAACTTATTTCCTATTTTGACTCTCTGAATTCTATAATGAAGACCTCTATGATGAAGATCTATTTTACTATCCTCGTATCTACTGCCATTATACTCATTTTCTGTAACAAAAGACATCTATGTGTCATGTCAAAGGCTTTCACAGAGTCCATTTCTATAGCATCTACATGATCTCCCCTGTCCTTTGCTTCTATTAACCCCTGATTAAGTCAAAACATTTGTCAGTTAAAAGATATTCCCCTCCTAAACCCCTATTGATTTTCACTGACACACTTATAATATATGAATCATTCAAATGTGTTATTCATGGGTAGTAATGGAAATGGTTTAATATTGAGAGAAGTGTTCATTTAATATTATGTTATGTAAAACAATAGAAGTGCAAATATAAATTATATCTCAAGGGAGTGAACATCAAATTATTAAAGTCTTCCTTACAACAGTACCATTTTGTCCTAGATGAAAACATGAGATTGAGCTTTAATGCAAATACAACCAATCATATGTTTTTGTATGCTCTTTGCAATTAGAACTCTTCTAATGTTTCAATATATTATAAAACTATTTGTCATCATGATAATTCATCAGTACAATTCTCTTAAGAGAATACTGTTAACCACTTATCATTAATTAAAGTTGTCAAACTAGCGTAAAAATAAAAACAGATATTTTATGCAATTGCATAACCTCAATTTAAAAAACTATACTTACTTAATAGCTAAACATTTTTTACAATAAAACCTGATAATTGTCAAATTTTTTGATTGTTTACTTAAAAGATTGTTTTCTTAAAGATAATGGACATGAACGATAATAAATGTTCAGAATCAAATACATCAAAGTAAAGAAAATGTGTTGATATAACGGGAAAATGTCATGATACAAAATGTAAATCTATCCTTATGCATAATATATAGTAAGAATAATGCTGAGAATACCTGTTTGTCTGATTAACCATGCCAGTAGGAAGCTGCTCTTCTTGAATTATGAAGGTTTAAGAATAATTTCTGCTGAAGAATAAATTAAGCTGTTTACACACGTCCATTTTTATTTTTTTGGGCTTTGTAAACATTGTTTTAACAGTTTTACAATGAAAGTATTACAAAAAAAGCACAGACATACGACTAAATCTTTTACATTCACCTTCGCCATTGTTTTAATTTTCAATTTCTCCGGGAAAATATATCAAATGCCCAATAACTGGAGACATTAATGACAAGCAAAAAAAGAGTCAAATGACGAGAGAGGACTCAAAATTTACTGTTATATTTTCTGTATGCCTTCAGTCGATATGTTGGTAATTTTGTCATAGAGACAATAGTACATTAGGCGCAGCTTTGGAATGGAATTTTCAATAGATCACTGAACCAGATTCTTTGATTTAAACTTTGGACTGACGCTATGCATTAGAAATTATTTACTTCCTTAACATTAATTGGCAGGCCATGACTTAAATATCAAATAAAGAAATTTGATAACAATTTGAATATCTGTTTAAGAATTGCTCTGAGACTAGCTTTATAAACTCATAGGACTAACAGCGACAGTTTCTAGAGATTTATCAAGCTACTGCTGTTTGGGAAAGGGGAAGCAGGGAGCAAAAAGAGAAAATAGGGTAAAAGGTCAAAGTACTGAATTAAGAGGAGAGCTAAATAGAGGAAAGTGGAATTAGAGTAGTTTTGGAGGGACAGAACATGAGACAGCCACATGAATACTTTGGAGTGAACTCCATCAATTCTTTTGAAAGCACTGATATCCACAGAATTTGAAAAAGAAAACGGTTTTCTGTGCTGAAAGAGATGTTGCATATCAATTTACCTCCTGGCATTGATAATTCATCATAATTTTCTCGTTTCAGGCAGATAAAAGTATTTGGTCGTGGCAATCACATCTCTACACCAAGGATTATAAATCTAAGCTAAACTTCAAACATGACAGCATAGGTAAATATTATTATTAGTATGTACATAGATTCAACACACTAAATATATATTAATATGAACAGTTACAATACCTTTTTTGAAACTTTTGCCGATACATTTATATTTTTTTGGTAAGTTTCTTCCTTTACGAACGATTTGAACAAGAAAAATTGAAACGAGGATGTTTATCAACATTCTGCGTTACACCGGAAACAATATAAGATACAATCTAACGTTCAATAATTCATTTTATAAACTTCAACAATAAAGTGAACATAACACCCACTGTCCGCAGAGTACAGAGAAAGCGTCTCGCCTTTATCAAAACGACAGAAAAACCTCTTGCAGTGCAGAAATTTGGTCGGAGCGCCATAAAGATAGTATCAGTGCCTCTAATCCCCTCTAAATTCTGCAGGTTGTTCATGAGCCGTGTTCTTCTGGGAAGCGTAAAAGTTGTGGTTGCAGGGTAAAGATGAATCTCTGCGAATACCTCCATAGGACGACTATCCTACTTCAACCTTTCGCAGACTCGACGATCCTTTTTCTCCTTTGTGGGGTATCTCCAGTATCGTAATCTATATCGATGTGTGCTGAATCTGATAGACTTTTCGTTAACCCCACAGATACATCAGAATCCATCGTCAAATTTTAAAGCAGAGGATCAAAATCTTCAGCTTTTCCTCTAGTTATAGCTTCCCAGTTCAGTCAATCGATTCGTATCTGTGGGATTGTTTTGTAGATGACTAGAGAGGCCTCAGCAAACCACCACCTCGAACATTCAGCGCTAAGCAGTGCTTCCATTCGAGTGCAACCTGGATCGTTCCGCCGAATGTAGCCCTTTTTAAAGCTTTTACTTTGGAAACGCTCAAGGAATAAGTATCAACTACAAGTGCTTTTCGCATGACATGAATGAAGGAATATTAACTCTGTTACGATTACCTGCCAGCAGGCTTCAGCACCAGTGCCTGGATATCTCATTAGAAGACAGTGAGCCAACGATGTTATCATGTCCAAGTTGGTATGTCAGCACTCATTGCAACAAATCTTTGGCTGATGGATGCTCCTAGAATGTAAATATGCTTCGCATCAACATGGTCACTTCCACGCGTGTTTCCAGGGAACGCAAACGGAGAAAGCATAACCGGTTTACAACTCCTGCTACGAATTCCCTCTCTACGAGCTAATATTCTATTTCGCCGAGGAATCGTTCACGCACAAGTGTGTTTTTGTGAGCGTATGCTTTTATATTTTAAATTATTTGTATCCGCTGTCAAATGGCGGATGGTCCCACAGCATTGCCGGCCGCGCGGGGCCGACTTAACTCAAAGTGGAGTGCACAGTTCGGCGAAGGGATCCACTGGGGATGCTCGCCACGACACCATTACGAAACGCGAGACCTTCCTCCAAGGCCTCCAGGTTCTTCTGCGAGGCCACCACGAAACAGAACGCAGAAAAGTCCCAACTCGCTAAATCCTGGAACACCAACCAAGGAAAGAGAATCAAACAAAAGGAAAAAAGCTACTGAAACGTGCCGAACACAGCCGGAGGCGTTTTTTCTCATGAACTACACAGAGTAGCACTTCTTAGAACACCTTTTTTTCTCTGAGTTACACACAGAAGTAGCGAAACACCTATATACTTTATGTATTTTTTAATCTTTCGTCCATCTCGAAATCATTCAATCTGCAGCATCTCAGTACTTCCGAAAACTCTCGTTCCTTCTCGCGAAACCTTGGCTGTCCTACGAGTTCTTATCACCCTCCAAAGGTTACGCGGAGCACCACTCAAGTTTATCTTATTCTTTGGTATGTGGATTCCTATCTGCAAACACCCAACGTTTGAGAGTTTATTCGATCCGTTGGACGGGTGTCCCACTAGAGCGGATTACAGTCGCGGGGTTCCGGGGAGGTGGCGGTGGAGGTATCTTCCTCTTTCCTCCCCCTGCTTCTCTGCCGGCCCTAAGACTGCCGCCCTCCCCCTCGTCCTATATATCCGCCCTATCGTAGGTCCCTGGGCGATAACCGGCCATTCTTCCGGTTGTAGCGGTAGTGGGGCATATCCTGGTGGATCCGTTGTTGCTGCTTCTGGGGTATTGAAGATCTGCGTAAAGATTTCCACTCCACTCTGTCCTTGCTGCGTAGCCTCTTCTGTCCCCAACCACCATTGTGCCCAGGTACTCCCCTCCCCAACTCCCTCTAGGTTGCTGCAGAGAAAAGAGTTCTGTTAACGAACTGAGGTTTAACTGATGCAAGGTTCTCCGAAGACATGCACAGAAGGGATTTGAAAGCTGAACGGATTTGAACCGATTTTGAACCAGTTAGTGTAATTAGTTTTAACAACTTAGGGAACCAATTGTCTTATCTTTATGGTATATCATTCAACATGTGTCGCATTTGATAGCGATTCTCAATCGAGTTCAGATTTTGCGAATAGACTGACTATAACACTGAGGACATGGATATTTAAGGCACATTATTTTAGAATGAAAATGAATTTTAGGCACAGTAAACAGTTTTAGATCAACAGCAGTTTACATTATTTATGAGAATATTTATCGATTTAATTAATGCCATGGAAAGAACACAGAGAAATATTTTAAATTTAGCGTAACTTTGGGTTGAAAATGTGTAATTGAAATCATTTTGAAATTATAGCTTCCTCTATTGATGAGTAGGGTGAGGGATAATATTTGCATTCTTACAAATTTTTTCATTTAAATTATAAAATGCTAAAAGGTTGTTTTGAGAGTCGTTTTTCTTTTCACAGAAAATTCTGGTCGGTTGTGCACATGTGACATACTAATGTGAAAATGAGGAAAGGAAAAATTATTTAGGTATCTTAACCATGCACTTTTTCGTAATTTACCAACTTCATCAACTACATGCAATTGTTAGACTAAAAATCAACAGATTTACACTCAATTAGAAATGCTTTACTGAGTTTCTTAGCTCATAAACGATACATAATAGACAAAATAACATAAAGGTAAGATGCAAGATAAGAGAGAATACATTGTTAAATATTTAAACTGCAAATCATTTATTGCAAAAGATACGGCAGGAGGGAGAACACGAGGAATTCTCCTGATAAATTCACTTAAAAAAAGACGATTTCCAGGATGATGAAAGAGAGAAAGTCTTCTTTTGGGCAAGTAATATAAAAGTAATATAAAAGAAAATGATCGAGATATGATATATCCACTCAAATTTATTTGTTCCGATTTAAAATTCAATTAAACCACATTTCAAAGTTTTATTTTAGAAGGACATTCAATTCATGGAAACTCCTCGCAAAGGATCTAACGCTCCGTGAATTGATAATTAAATTCTCAATATCTCGTGGTTGCCAGATAGCATCAGGAAAATCTCTGTTATCAAATTTATATATTTTTTATATTTATCTTTAGGAAATTGAGATTTGGAGCCCATACACTTCGTACTAACGGAAAGGATAATTGAATTATATGAACTCAAAATTTTCTCAAAAAAAAAGGGATAACAGATCTCAAAAATAGGAGATAATAATGAAGTTCATGGAAATGTCACAGTTTATATCATGAAAATAAAAGGCCTGGAAACATCTTGATATAAATGCATGTATGCATTCATTCTTAGACAGGAAATAACTGAATCGGTTCAATGATGTTTCGCATTTTAATCCTGAAGTTCATCAATTTATAAATATTTAATATTTGTTCAATATTTATCATTTAATGTAATAAAATCCCCTATCATAAATAAAACATTTTATAAAATGAGAAAAACAGCTTCTTTTCTGCGAAAAAGCATACTCATGACCGGATTATTGAGGAAAAATAACAATTAGCTTCTGAAATTATTACTTATGATATTAATGGATATTTTACAATTTAAAAGTTAACCATTGTTATACCATGCACATGCAAATGTTAGTAATGGTAACATTCATATGGAACTGAATTATATGTCACAAAGATGTGGTGAATTTATTATTACATAATGAAGGAAAATAATCTAGGAAAAATAAACATGCATCAAGTTTACGCAACAGCTATCCAAACCCAATTTTTTGTTTCACTCCTTCGACGCATTGACGTCTGAAGAGCTACCAACCGAAAATTGGGAAATTCGGTTTTAGTTTTTCTCCGCTTTTCTTTTATATATTTCAAATTCAAATATTTTAGATAATGGAGAATTTTTAGCACTTGATAATATTAAAGACAATAAAAAGGTTATAATGAATGAAAATCATATCAAATATACTTGCCTTAACCTTGAATAATTATATCGTAACGAACATACATAAAAACATTATTTTAACCAAGAAGAATGTTTTAGATTATTTTCTTGAGTTTCGAATCACATTTGATTTTTTAAATAAATTTATAGCGAGCATTATTATTATAAATTCTTATTTTGTCTTATTCTAATGTTTCCTCGTTCTTCTTTCATGTAATCATATTATTTCGTATCATAAGATGCTGTTTAAATATGTGTCATAGATTTTTCTATCCTAAATTCGACCTTTCAAAACATCTTAGCTTCGGCGAGATGCTTCAGGACATTTTGTATTGACTCATTTACTAACAAAGCCTCTTTTATTCACTAAACTCCAAAGACAAATCAATACGATGGAAAGTCTGAAATGTTTTAATTTATCAAAAATAACAGTGTCTTCCATTCATAATTTTTTTTGAGCTCTGAAACTAGTGACCATCAAGTTTTTAATCTTCAAATAATTTCATTCTGAAATTATCCAGGTTTGGCGCTTGTTCATCCAATTAAAATTGCAGGATCGCATCCTTTTCTGACGTTTTCTCACAATTATAACCAATAGCCTCAAATTTCGATTCTTGAAATCGAGAAATCCAAAAACTTTATCTTTTTTGACCTCTTTCTTGGCTTAAGTCTCCTTGGTGGAAAGGTGCAGGATGCAACTAGTATTCGAACTACACATTTGTTGGATAAAACGTCTTTTAGTATGACATCCAGCGAAATAATTCATCGGTATTTCTGGACCGCTGTTAATTAACATAAGGTAGATTTATAAAAAAATTATTCCAGAATGAAATCTTCCTGACTTCGGGTATGGTAAGGATCGAATGAGGTCACAAATGAACGGATGAAAATGAATGACAATTGAACCGTTTGCCTCGATTCTTCACTTATGTACAGCTTTACAAGCAATCCTCCACCAGACGTACTATCGCTCTCTACTCACTGAGGTCGCTCCGTCGCTATTAGACGGTGGTGGGAGGCGAGAGAATGGAAGGGGCCATCCTCACCTTCTTCACTGCTTCAGGGGTGGAGAATCCCCCTCCCGCTGCAGGGCTGACACCTTGAGACCGGATTCCGGGTCCTGCCTGCAAGGCGGGGTCGACGGAATTTTGGGCGGGCTTTGAACCCATAGGTTGCCGTCCTGCGACGACTTCCGACCCCGCTTCACTGCAATTAAAGTCCAACGTGAGTTTGCGATAGTATGCGATTTCAGAAGGTGCTGAAGAAACAATGTGCAAGGAGAGCAATGAATGTATATACAATGTTGCTTTCAAGAAGGTGCCGTTATGCACAACGTTGCTGTACTAGTCTCCGGTGGTGAAGACGTAGTAAATTTACGCTTTCGTTTATTAGTGATTATTAATTATTAGTGAAAATTCACTTGAAATCATGCAAATTTATTTATATTTCTTACTTTAAATTATTAAATGATAAATTTAAAGCTCTTCAATTACTTCACTCACTTATTGCTTAGTATAGTTGTAGCTTGATACGTATAGGAAATAATATAGAGTTGGATTTCTACTTTTGAAATAACGTGTAGTCACAATTAGTAGCGAATATAGTGGGGAAGAGATATCAAACATAGAAATACTCATTTAATGGCATCCTTATCTTATTAGAATAAATACCACATAAATACTTATAATGAATTACAAGATATACATACAGTTGCAATAATATCAGGATTATCAGAGTATATATAATGTACTGTATCTTAAATATATAATTTATTACTTAAAATATTAAAATACTTACAAAAATTGAATTGTATACTATGAAAGGAAAGTCTTTAAAGTAATTTTTGAGAGAGCTGAATAATATCGACTTACTGTAAATAATAATTATTTTCGTAAGAGCAAGTTTTTTTGAGAAACCAATGAACTCAAAACAAATAGCGAAACGATAAATATGGTTGAAATATTATTTTATCAAATCATCTAATTCAAGTATCAAGTTTTCCTACTTCTAAAGAATTCTATATTCAATTCACGAGAAAATGCTTATTAACAGAAATTTATTGCTACATTAAACATATTCAAATTTCAAAAACGTTCATTTCTACCTTATATAACATTAACTTACACTAGTAATAAAAGACAAGTACGTACATGTGTATCTCTACGTGTTATAAATTCACTTTAATTTCACCAAAACATCAGAATGAATTTGAAATAATTTTATAGACAACGTTTCAAACGTATTAAGAGAGAATAAAGATTCTCTTATTTCATTAAATATTATAATTTTTGAAGAAATTTAAATTTACAATGACGAATTTTATCTATTACATAGATCTGAATTCGTCTTATAATGCTTAAGACTTAAAACTCCATTGAGGTTTAATATCGAAGTAAAAGAAATAAAATGCCACAATAAAGCATTATATATTTTCGACAATTTCATTCTTCGATGAATGAATGATTACTTGTCTATAGTTATTAGTTATTGTGTAATACTAAATATTATTTTCAGAAACTTTCCTTGAGTAATACGACCAAAAGTTTACTGTAGTTTTCCAATTAAATGAAGTAATATTACAGGAAATATTCCTTTACATAAGATAGTTTAAATGTTGTAAACGGATGGAAAGCGCTACTCAAAACTGACCCAGGAAAAAATTGTAAGAATAGAGTGAAAGAGTAATACTAGACCATTCATTAATAAATTGCTATTGATTTTTCGAAAAATATTGTTTATATCCATAGTAATAAATTAATTATTAATGAAACTATTATTAAATTAAACTATGTGTTTTTTCATTGCGCAGAACGATAAAAAACGGGTGGTTCTCCTCAAACTCTTCAAAAAGTCTCTTCACAAAACTGAATTTCAACCATTTAAGACCGTATCGCTTCGGAGTAATAACTTCACAACTCGCAATAAGGTATTTATCAACATGTGCAGAGCGTTAATTCTTTACCTAAATCCTCAGACATTATTTAAAGGCGTAGCAACTCTAATGCGCCGTTTTCGCAAGATATTGCACCCGCTTATTTGGTCGAAATCGTAGATTTATCTCCTGGGCAACCGGTAAAAATATTCAACTAACCCGGTGTTTAACGAGCTCTGCTTTAATTGTCGTAGTCGGCGTTAAAGGTTTGATTCTGGTTTATTCTAAGAGGGAAGAGATTTAACTCCCATGCGTGTATTTACGAGTGAATCCGATTGCAAACTGATAAAATCTCGAGTGCGGAATCAGAAGAGTAAAAGAGTGGGTGAGGGAAAAGAGAGAGAATTTATAGATAAACGAAACGGATTTATTTGACGGAGACTAAGTTACATAGTTGTAGAATTCCCATTCATTTCGATGAATCAGAGATGGGAAACGAGCGTTCCAGGTTCAGCCTCCCGATATAATTTGCGATATAAGCGTAAGTTCCTTTTTATTTATTTTTCCGCGATGGAATTTTCCAGCTTCTACTGACTGACTCGGTTTCATTTTTAAGAAACTTTTTCCTCCGAAAGAAAGCTTTGCAAAGCGGCATGAGGTTTTCTTTGAACGGAGGAAGATAACTGGACCTTTTCCAGACGAAACTTCCTTGGTCCATTCTGAAAATCCTTCTTGGAAATAGCAATCTTTTGTTCGTATACCTGCTTTGGGTTTATATTGAGTTGAAGGGACTCTTTCGATGCGTTGTTCACCAGTTTCGGAAGGAAAAGTTCAAATTAAGATTCTTTTTTTGAGAAATATTCGAAAAATAGGGCTTGAATTTAAACATAAAAATTATATTCTACCATTCGAATTGGGTGTAATTTATTACACTCGGGCCTGCGAAATTTAACATTGTAGAATGCACTTTAGATAACCATTAGTAACTCGTACATCATTAAAGTATTGGATTTTTAGGTAATGTTTGTTTAGGTATTTGAACGTCAATTACTATGTATTATATGAAATAAACGAGGAAAAAGTGAATTTAACATTCAAAATTATTCGGTTGATTGGATTTAAATTTCACACTTATTATGTAGATAAACGCTATCGATGAAAGTTTATCATATTGTCTATATTAATTTTGTTCGTTGTTACATCTAACCATTCGAGCTTTTTCTCCCAAGAATTAATTGATAATGTTAAATATTTAATCGATTCAGATAAAAGATATATTATTTAAAGATTACATCAAAACAAACTAAATAGAATGTGGGTTGAAAAATATAGGCCAATTTTCACTAAAGCGTTGATAAATTTCAAATTACATACACATTTTAATTACATATCGCCGTTCGAATCAATATAGTGAATTATCATTCGTAAGTCGATGAAAAAATAATTCTTGGAGATATGCAGTTAAATTCTCCAGTAAATAGAATCTAATCATCTTTGGGAACAAATCAGAGGAGAGCTTAAAGTCACGTAATTTCAAGTTATTATTCAAGAAAAATAGTCACCATAATGTAAGAGATATATATCAGAGTAGAGTCTACTGTAGGTCACTGCGTTGAGCACGTTCTTTGTGAAAGGCGATCACGTTTTTAAAGACACCGAGTACAATCTTGCCACAGTCCACGTGTCTCGGTTATACTTTAAACCACATAAAGGTCACCCTTCACCTTGAATGTAATACAAAAATGGCTAAACATAGCGTCAAAATCTCTGTATCGGAAACCGGGTTCTCTTTTCTTTCCCTTCAATCGTATCCCCTTTAAACACTCCTTCAGTTGCACTGTCCATTTTAGATACTCGGTGTGAAGTGGTTCCGTTTACTTCAAAATGGGATGATGATGACGCAGAGCAACTAAAACGATAGTTCGACCTTATGCTCCGTTTTTCGATATACGTTTTTTATTCTTAATATTAATAAACTTCCGTAGCTTGAGGACTTATAGACTTGCAGGAAACAATTTAATCAATAATTCAAGGAGGTAGTAGACCTATGATCTTGAAATGTTTTCCACAGTGATTATATCCCATCAGAGCTTTCTTCTTTTAACGCTACAGATTATGAAAAATTGGAATTACTTTAATAACTAATTGCTAAATTTAGTTTATTGGGAGAATAAAATAAGCTTTAAAAGGTTCTATGGACTCAAAATGAATGATATTAGTCGAAAATGGTTTTCGATCCATTCTGAGCGAGATGTAATTCGTAATTTCATATAGAATTTCGTAGTATACGTGATAGAATTTACGTAATGCTAAAGGAATACAACAGAATACAATACTTTACCACAACTATTTAATTTCACAGGTATAGTTAAAACTATTTAACTTCACAGGTACAAGGATATAGTACTACTTACCAATAATTACTCTACAATATAAATGTAAGCATAATCGGAATGTAAAATTTGCGAAGTAAGGTGCAAAGTGAAGTAATACGTATAAGATAGTGTTAGTAAGTTAGCTAAAATATAGTCGGAAAAAGAAAACTCTTAAATATGAAATATTTTGAACTAACTTAGGATTGATGTATTTCTTTACCCTTAGCAATTACTCTTTCTTTTCTGACATCTTACGAATTTAAAATACGTCTCAATGATTGAAGACATCCATTTTAAATACAGTCACAGTTAACCATGAAGTTTCCATCGGGATATGAAGGATTATGGAAATTAAGGCCAAAGACTGTTTTTCGCAGTATCAGTTACTTAAATTTAAGTACAGAATAAGAGCAGAGTTTATAAAATAGTGCAGAAGCTTCAACTTTTCGAATCTAACTCTCTAGCACTACGAAAGCTAACTTCATGGAATGGAAATTCAAAAAGTCTGATCTACTGAAAGGGAATAAGCTGAATAAGCTTAAAATTTTGACGCATAATTACCTTAATTTACGAACCTGATGCTGTAACGACTGGAAATAACTTAAAATTCATTATGTTTTAAGTAAAACAACGTTCGGTAGCGGATCGAATGTTGCTAGATCTAGAATGCTACGTAATATTTACATAAATTCTCTACTACGGGTGTCTAGCAAACTACAAACAGGCTACTACTTCAAGAACTGGTAGCACTCATCAAAACTGCGCTTCCATTTCACTACTTCCAACTAAGTTCGAGATAAGTCACTTCACAGTTTCCAAACAAATAAAAAACCTCCTAAAAATAAATCATCCAAACTACATCCGGGCATGTTCATAAGCGTTTGGGGGCGAATAGAAATTAAAAATCCCTGAGGAGAGAGAACCAGAGAATAATATGGGGAAGCTAAGGTACATATATATTTATATAAGGAATGAGGAACACTGGAATGGCTCCGCGTAGGTCATCCCAATGACAAAGTGTGTAAGCGTGGACAAAAGCCAATGTGGAAAAACAAAAAAATAGGGGTGGAGTCGGGCCGGAACTCGGATTAACAATAAGGGGAAATACTAGGGAGAAAACAAAAAAATGTACCAGACCGAACAAAAAAGCTAACGTAAAACAAAAAAAAAACTACTCACCTCTCGAGGTCTGTTGGCCGGAAGTCGCCGCGACCTGTAACCGACAAAAAAGTGGGAAAAATTAAAATAAATAAATGAAACAAAAGGGGAATGAGAGGAGACAATGAATGGTGCGCTAGAAACCAAGGGGAGTGAGGAAAAACATTTGAAGTGGGTAAAAAAGAAGGTGAGGATTATGGGAAGAGGTCAAAATATGTGATGGCAGAGGTCAAAGAGGAAAACTGCATTATGTTAGGAGCGCCTAAGAGGAGGAAATGCTCTCGTTGGAAGCACCTAAAATCTTTCTTCTTTTCGGGGGCAACCTTTCTTCCCTCAATGTCAGAGATTAAATACGCCATCTGCGATTCGGTTGTGACCAAAACTCTCCGAAGACTCAACCTTTAATTTTCTCCTAATTATAGACTTAATTATTTAATTTTAATTGCTTATATTATTCATTATTTCTAATAAATTCGCCTTCACGATTGAAACTTTCATATTCTTCCTAATTTAACACAGCTCTTTCCCTAAGATGGTTTCTATGACTTCCTTGTAGAGATACCTAATGATTTTTAAGGAAAAAAGGAGTAGCTATACAGGTAGATTTGTAATTTTCAAAGTCTCACTTTAATATTGTTATCTGTTTCATGTACTGCATTAGCTTAAATGACCCAATAATTTCGGAAAATACCGTATCATAAATTATATAAGAAAATGTACACAGCTGTCTGTGAGCTGTATCTTCAAATTTAAAGTATAACATTTGAATAAGACAGCTCTTATTAGATAATGTGTATCACATTCAATACTTATGAAAATTTTTATCATTATATCTACTCATTGTACAATAATCTATTTGGAAGGTACACGTAGCTACTCTTCTTAATATTTGCGAAGAATTAGCTCCAAAGCCGATTTAGAATAAATGTAAATTATACCAATAACGATTTGGAATGTTTTGTATAGACGAAGATTTATGATATCAGGTAAATAATTTCGTATCTTTCTAAAAATATAACACATGTAAGAGCACGATGAGTTTCGTTTGGAAGCTGTTTACTTCAAAACTATACTTGAAGTATATAAGAAGTTATGTACCATTAGATGGATAATCAGTGCTTTTTAAGTAATCAGGATAACTGACTTTATCGGAAGAATATCCAGTTGAAATATTTAGGTATAACTTTTTTCAAGCCATTTTGTTTTCAACGAATACCCGGAAATCTAATTGATGACACAGATGAAACAGGAAGGGACAAACAAAAGAAACTGAGGTTTATGTAGATGATAAATCTGAAAATTAAGTATTTTTTACAAAAGTTTAAAGTTATATAGAAACTCTTATGTAGAACCCAAAAAAATTGGCAATTATCGAGTATTAATAATTTAAGTTATTTTCTCTATCCATTGATTAAATATATGGATTTTATGGATGTTGTGATGCATACTCCGCATTGTGATCTGTCTCCATGTAAATATGATCAGGGTTCTCTTAATATTGGTTCTAATGATGTTGTAATGACTGCTTCTCAGTATTTGATATATATTTTCGTATTAATTTATTTCGATAAACCAAAGCAATCTTTTGAAGAATAAAGACTTCTCAATGTACGAGGATAAAATTAACAACCAAGAAAAACTACACCGTATAGATTTTTAGAATCATTGTACCTTAAAGTTTTGGAAACGGAATCTTCAATGATAAGGAGGAAGTAAATTAATTCAGCTCACGTATAAAGAACAAATTTTTGCAATGAGACACTCTTTAAATTGTCATATTATTTTTAGAATATTATATTCTAACAGAAAAAATTGCTCTTTAGAAGACGCTAAATAAGAATCTCAATCCACGTTTCGGAGATAACAAAGAACGGTACAGTTGTACTTAGCTCCTTGATTTATAAAAGTAGGAAACTATATAAATTTTCTCACTCTTTAATCAAGGTTAAAACATTTTTTCACGAACCCAACTCGCTTGGATATGAGCTGCTCTTCGATTTATGGAAACTTCTTATTTTACTCTAATTTTCATCGCTATTTTTTCGCCCGAAACTAGACATCAATCTGATTTTTCTCAAGTCTTCGAATATATCGATGAAATAATGAAGCATAGCCTGATAAATTTTCTTAGAGTAGGTTATGATATTTAATGTCTATAATGAATGTTTAGAGAAATAGGAAATTTAAATAATTTTGAAGAATATGACTAATTTACAATTCCATGTATTATATTTGCATCGTCAAATTAAAGGATAACTGGTTCATGTCCAGGTATTAGTTTTAAAAGAGCCTCCCCGTTTCCATGGAGAGTTCAAAGTTTATCCGACATAGTTTCCAACTCCGCTCACAGATGACTCACGCTCCTCTTTTGGAAGTATGAACCCCACAGGAATTTCCAATTTTTACGGCGCAATTTCCACGGCTCGTCAATTGAAGATATAATTAGTGTTTTATGACCTTAAATCTCATTATTATCATCTTATATACAATTATATATTATATTAATGTGCCTGTAAAAGACTGCAATACCTTCATAGCCTTTTGAAAGAATAGAATTTTCTAGTTTTAACTCTTTAATCCGAGTGCGCATTGTCTATAAAATATTTGGTAATTTGAACGTTCTATTTTACCACTATTTGTTAGAATAAGATTAACTAGAAGCATTATATCAAAGTTATAAAGCAATTTATAAATATCATAACGCACACCGTTCTGTTAAAGTAATCATTGATTAATTGACCATTCATTACGTAACATCATCATTATTAGTCACATCAATTATTAAATAATTCATCATTATTAATTTAGACAATTCAGTAATAATAACCATCTAATATCTCAATAATTATGCAAGAAAGCTCTAAGATTTTCGTAACAATAAGATAAAAGTATTGAATTAAGTTTCAACTAACATTAGTCGTAGAATTTCACAATGATAGTATGCATTAAATAAACGGTGAAAATTATTGCATAGGATGAATCTATCACAAGACAGATTTAATTATAAATGAAAGGGTAATGTTGATATAAAATCTTGAATGTATTAATTTCAAGCAATATAAAAATCCTGCAATTTAGCTATATTTAAGTATATCACACTATATTTTTACAAGTATGCATATATAAGTTATATATTAATATACAATGCGAGTGAAGAATAGAAGGAATTTAGGTAATCAACCGAAATTCAAAAACAAAAACGAGAATTTATATAAAATCGAAATGAAGCAGGAATCAGAACTTTCTGTTTCGCTTTCAAAAATGGAAGGAAAAAATGAAACTTTTCCCTTCTTGTTGAAACAAGTGGCCCGTTCGCAAAAAAGATCATTCAATGGAGTGAACTGGAATATACCGTCAGCGGTTCGTAAAATAGAATTCATGATAAAATCGTGCAACTGGAATCTCAAAATTCGCAGGAAGTGCAGTAGAATTTACATCCATAGCGAATTCATGTCTTTCCGTTTCATTTTCGGTGTTGTGACTTCGGCGAGGAACGAAAATAAAAGAAACGATAGACTCTAAAGCTTTCAAATTTAAATCGTATTCGTCTTTTGTTTTAAACGGAATATATAATGTCGAAATGCTGTCTGTTTGTTAATAAGTTTTCGAACATTTAAACATTTAGAAACAATAGTAGTTATAAGGAGAAATAAGGTATTATATATGAAATTTAGATTTAGATAATTACTTTGCGTATGAAATGCTTGTCTTTTATACAGTACAATCTTAGCAAACATTTGCACGAAATGTGATGGGTAAAATTCAAGGTTTGTAAGGTAATCTGTTAATCAACAAAATATGTTATATTCTTTCGAATATCTCTTTTAGAGCAATTATAATGAGTTAATATAGATCAGAGTCATTGAATATTAGATCGAATTACCCTGAAAATGGTCTGGATAAATTGACGTAACTGCTCAGCGTAAATATTTTGCGTATCTTAGCAACATCTATATCAATAAATTTTAACAAAGCTCAAGGTTTATATAGCTAACACCACAAAAAGCTCTAATGAACTATGAGAATGCAACTAACACAAATACTACGCCATGGCAAGAACTGCTTCATATGTGAGACACATCCCATATTTTCCAACTACGCTATGAGTAAAATAAATGCCCACAATCCTACTGTTGCTACGGAGAACATGCATAGAAACGCCGGCGGATCAAAAAAGCGCGATGTTTACATAGATTAATATTTTCGAATCGCAAAACTCCGTTTTTAGACATGTATCCGAGGAAAACAAGAAAATAAACACCCGCTCGAAGCGGAGGAAATTTTCAATCGGACCGCAGAAAATGTAGAGTTGACCTCTGTAGCGGAATGAAAAACGTATCCCACGCACGTCTTTGATCATCCGATAATATGTCGTCATCGAATGCGGAGTTTGTATTAGCGCAAGAGAAGTCGAAGAAATCGTTTGGAATTCGCGGTATTCAGACGCATCAGAGTCCCTCCCATTCACCTGTAAAGCTATCACAGTCATCGTGAAGTAATTAGAATCAAAAAGAGGATTTATTTGGGTGATGAATTAGGATAGGAATGTCCGCCTCTGACGTGTTGATGTACTCACGTGCGAAGCAGCATTTCTCATTCTTGTATGCTATTACTGTCGAAAGGATCAAAAGGAGGAGAAGAGAAGCGAAGATCACTCCTATGGTTACCAGCGTCATCATCGGAATCGGATCTAGAAAAGAGAAGAGGTAAATATTAATAGATACGTCTAACTTAATAGATCGTTAAAACTCGAGATTCTTCTGGAAGGTAATCGAAATTTTCTCATTCCTTAACAATAGAATGGTAAACGTTACAAATACCTTTTTAGAATCGACCAAAAATAAGGTAGAAGTATTAAACGAGAGGAGAAAAACTCACATAAAATAAAGTTAGCTCAATTCGATTATCTGATACAAACATATCTGGATCTAATCCTGTCACTTTGTTAGAGGACTTACCTTTTCAAATCAACCTGAAGGCTCTATAATTACCGAAATAATTTCCGTTGGATGAAACGGATCAAAAATATTCGACATTGATACATGAACGTGGTTAAATCTTATGCCATCCTTGTGTACTTACTCATTATGCCCTTGAATGTAAGTTACGAATTGCGAAGTTACCTAATTGCGAAAGAATCTTTTGAGATTCAGAAAAAGTAAGGAGTGGTTTAGATTAAATGATTTTAAATAATGCTAAAAGACTTGAATATGAATAACTGTAAAACGTTTAATTCACCTTTGCTTATTAGAATACAATAACGCTTTACAATAATATACATCCCCTTTTAATAACCTATAACGAAAAAAAGGTTCCAGTTCAGATTTTAATTCAATTCCTGGGCTTCATATCGCTATATTATTTGTGTCATTATGCGATTTTATTTAAGGCTACTCATGTGTGTATATACATGTCCATTGAAGCATCCACCCGATCAAAAGTGCGCCCAAAGAGCGGTAAGCCGATTCCAGTGTCACTTGTGACACAGGTGCGCTTTGAAGCGACCGTTGCCAATGTGATCGGATTGTCTTTTCACAGCCCTCGAGCGCCGTGCTAAAGTGTAGCGGAACGACAGCCCCAAAAGAGATTTTGGAATCGATAAGAATACACAAAAAAGCAGCTTATGTACACACACCGATACTTTTCATGGTTTTTTCCTCATCACTTCCCGAACTCCTCAAAATATTTGCCCGAAAATTATGAAATGCGATTAGAGCATTGATTTGAAGAAGGAATAATTTTCAAGGGGAATATACGCAACTTCTAACTTCATATAGAATTAAAATATATTTTTACATCTAAAACATAACTCCTTTTAGGAATGTGTGCATTCAAGCTGAGGATAAATTCAGAAGGAGGGAGAGGAGAAAGATAACACTAATGTTTGAATGACAATAGCAAACAATAGGAAACTCTGAGATCAAGGAAAAAGGTAGATTATTTACGAACTTATTTCGTATCATTTGTTTCTAAACTATTATCATATGCATTCATTACAAGTATATTTTGTTCTCTGTATGTATTTAGCGGGACACAATCGAGAATTATTAGAGATTGTCATTTGTTTTGTTTCATCATAAAAATAACTCCCGAATCTTACAAAGTTTCATCTTATCTCATCTTTTTTCAGCTAAAATTAACTTTTACATATGAATTAATAAACAAACCAATAAAAATTAATTCAGAAAGATATTTTACTAAGATGACTTTTATGCTTAAGAAGGAACTTCCATAATCGAATCAGATATCTTAGACTTGGCAAATATTATAACATTTAATGTTTTATATGTAGGAGAAGGTTTAATATTAAAAACCACGATCTTAACTTTCAATATCGGTTATTGGAATAATTTATTCTTAGACATTTGCTTAAACTCGTACTCAATTTTCACTGTCTACTTCTTTTTAGGAATATGAAATTGAGGTAGATTTGAAAAATATCCGAACGAACTGAATAAAAAATTTTAAACATTCAAGTCTCATTTTATTTTACACCGAAAAATGCCTGGATTATGATTAATCCAATTGGAATTGGGTTTAAACAGATTGTCTCTTTCATCCAGAAAATTTATGTCCCCGTTTGGCAAGAATAATTCTACGCTTATGGGACTGAACTATACATAGCCTAGAAGGCCGATAAATCATTACAACTACACTCTAATTAAATTAAAATTTCTCCAAACCATAACTCGTAATTCACTCAGATCGGCTTCCACAATCGCTTTCAAAAACCCATTCTTACAGAAATATGCTCGCTTGACTGAGAACAGAAAACTAAAAATATCCGTTGAAGTCAACCCTGCCATATCGGATTATAATAGGCTCATTTTGTCCACCCAAGTTATCCCACCACAAGGAATAAACCCACTAATTCATTCATTCTTTTGAAATGTTACTTTCTAGTCGTAAATATCTCGTGTGTTTGAAAAAAAAACATCGTATCAAGTGGGCTTAGCTCCGAGAGGGAGGTTAGCTTTCGTTCGCTAAAACCAGACGTATAAATTAATACGCGTTTGTTATGCGAACTTATTCACTCGGCGATTTGCCCCCTCTCGAGGCAGTCGAGTGAAACACCCCTCCCCATTGTTTATACGCGAGCCACATTACCCAGCCTACCGGAACCGGGGAATAATAAACATCATACTGGGAGAAACCAAACTGTTTTTCGGTGGAGAGCCGTGTTAAAAAACTGCCTTCCTGCTCGTCAATTCGTGAAACGAAACTTTTTTCTCTCTATGGAAAGTGGAACAGAGTTTTCACGAATTTGATTGCGTGAAAAATTCACTTTAAGAGCGAACCGGTTGGAATTGATCTGTTTAATTTTTCTACGTTTTTGATGATTCGCTTTTATTTTTCGGTGGAAAACGCACTACGTATTCTTGATGGCAATAGACTTAATTATAGCAAGCAATTTTTAATACTTATTCCTTAATTTTGATAAACATAAGGTTATTCCACGATTATTGTATATGAATATTAAATATTTATGTAGTTATATATATTCAAATTGGAAAAGGTTTGCCTTTAATAGAAGTATAAGATATAATACAAATTATAATACATTTATTTTATAATAAATACTTATGATGATAAAACTTCCACGACATGATTGTGATTCAAAATTCTCATTTCTAAAAATAAATTTACATTAACGGATAAAACATGTAATTACGATCCTTGGGATGTAATCCATGATTATACTGGGAAGAAAATTTCTATGGCTTTAAAATTCATAATGCAGGAAAGGTTAAGCTGGGATTTGATAGAGACAAGAAGAGAACTGAATATCCAGCATATACTGTAGCCTAATTCTTTAGGAATATATTACTGTACTGATTGTGAGCCAAATCGTATACGAAAGTTCGCAACAAAATTTTAAACCATTCCTTATGAGGTCAATAAAAGGGTAAGTAAAAGCTTCAGATGAAAGTTTCAGAGTGTATAAGGAAAAAATCATAATGTTGAAATAGCTAAACATGATCAAAGAATCAGCTTATTGTCCACAATTTGACCAAACGTATGAAATTCGTAGTCCATACTGACAACAGATTCTGTTTTCCTTAACAGTCTTTGTTCATCTAATTTTTGTTTCATCTCAAAGGAAGTTTTTTATCGCCATAGAGATATTCTATTTTGGAACTATACGCTAATTTTGCTAAATTATTTATCAAGTGTTCTCTATTTAATATCTACAGGGTACTTCGAAACAATCATCTCCATTTCAAAATCGATATGGCTAATATTTACTGGTTTCCATGCCAACCATTGGAATCACTTCTGATTCATTACATGACAGATTTAATAAATACATCCATATTCTTTTCCCCATTTAATGAATGATATTAATTTTCTGTCGGAAAAGAATTCGATTTTTCTATGCAATGGGAAAATTTGACCTCAGTTGGGGATATCAAAGAGCGTTCGGTGCATCTGAAACTTTTCCATTGGAGAGAAAAAAATCCAAGGCGTGTAGCTTTGTTCTAATTATCTTACTCACACAGCGTATCCGAGATGAGCTTCCTTAATTATTGATCCTAGAACAGAGTCTACGAAAAGGACTTGTTTCCTTGGGTTTAAAAGTTGGGAGAAAGCGATGCAAACTTCTCCTTTGCGGTGTGGATTGGAGTTAAGTAAGAATCGGTTATGAAAAACTAAGAGGATTACTTTGTAACTTAAACTAATAAGAGGGCAAAAGTAATTTACTTCAAAAAAAGCTGAAAGCAAAGGTTGCACTTTGTTTAAGCAATCCGTTGTAACTTTTGTGGAAGTAGCACGGCGCGCACCTTGCTTCATATTTCACCAATTTAGTTTCTGATCAATGAATATACAAAAAAGTTTTACCGCATATAATTGAATATATACAATTATGTATATGAAAATATACACACATAAAATGTAACTTATATTATAATTATTATTTTGTATGGATTCGCACTTTTTTCATAATTTTCGCGGATGTTTTCTTGGAACGGAGACACTTTTTTGTGCAAAAAATCGCACCTTTTTCCTCCCCATGAAAACCATCTTCTTTTCTTTGCATTTTTATTTTCATCCTTCTTTTGAAAACGGAAGAATTTAACTCTTCAGTGCCAATTTCGCCTAATAAAGACCTTCATTATTGTTTTGCATAATAGAATTGATCGATAATTTTTCTTCGGGATATTAAATAGTAATATCTGATTTATGCGACAAAAGTTATTTTGGAAGCTCAAAATTAGATATTTTAAGATCGAGTTTATCCGAAATGAATTTCCTTAGGCATATTTTAAAAATTTCAAATACCCATTTTTTTCTTTTACTAACCGACAATACTAACGCTATTGTTAGCGGAATAGAGATATTTTACTATGAAAAAGAGAGGTGACTGAAAATATATATGTACCTATCTGCCTCTAAAGCTGCGAAAATGAAATATTTTTGGGGAGAAGATTTGGCTATTGTCATAGTGACGGTGGACGTCGAGTGCATTTGCTCGAAATGAATTGAAACACCTTTGGGAACGATTGTGACATTTGTGAATGCAGTCCTTTTCTAACTGAATATTCAAAACACGTAAAATACATACAAGTCTGAAATACAAAAAGTTACTGTTCTTAAAATTCTTTTTAGAGAGTCTTAATCTACATCTACAAAAACAACCAGCTAGCCGCCATTTGGCGTATGGCATGGGGAGTTAACACTACTTATAATACCTCTGAAGACACGTTCAAACGTTTTCACGGGTCATCGAACTTCGCTAAAAAGTGAATAAAATATCATTTCATCGAAAGAAACAAATTAGGAGTTGAGAAACAGTTTCACTGTAGAATAAAATATGTTATTATACTTTTTTCATAATTATATATATCATCTGATTCGTAAGAAAGAGGGTTAAGTTGTAAAATAGACCCATCTATCTAAGCTAACATATTTGAGGAACAAATAATAATGATAATTCCTACCATTTTTCAGAAGATTTTGACTTAATACATATACATCAATGGAATATATCACCATATATATCTAGTAAATAAATCTTATTTAAATATTTTAAAATTTCTATATGCCTATCCAATAAATTACTCAAGAGGAGTAAATTGCATATTTTACCTTTATATAACTGTTTTTAACCCTTTTACTGCCAGCCCATTTCGGGTGGGATGTGCGAAGACTGCCAGGGCTATTTTCCGGAATATGAAGGATTTCAGATTCTAAATTATTTCAGCTACTAAACTTCATTTAATTCATCTAGATTTTTTCCCAATGCTAAAGATATATTTATAGTTTAGAACCATAGATGGATTATGGGGGTTTACTTAAATTTTCATAAAGAAAAATAATAACAAAGTAATTATAATATATGTAAAAACCCAAAATTCTCCGTTTTTTTCACTTTGTGATGTATAAAATATTATATACGTGGAAAAAAATTATAAAAGTTTTTGATATTATTTAGTTTTCTCACCCGTGGTAAAGTTTGATAGTGATAAAACTATTTTTGCCAGAGATATAAAATATTTTATCTGACTCTACACTCACGGTCCCATCAGCTAGCGCACTTATGCTTATGGAAGCATTCACCAAGAAGTCCTTTTTTGCATTTTCCACACACAGTTCTGCATCTTTTTCTTTATTTTATTCCTTTTTTCCTCTTATTCTAGACACACAACAGTTCTTTTCTTTTTCATTTGGCAATTTTATAAGTTTTTTTGAGGTATGTCTCTGAAGATCCGGGTTGCATATCTCGGTTTTGCTTATATAAAAATAGGTGGGCCAAAAATGAATATTTACTTATCTAGCTGGAAACTGACACTCTAAAACAAATACTTAGAGCCACAAGAAAACAGTTCAGCACGACTTGCGACAAACACGAAAGATAATACTGTGCAGGATGACGCGGGCCCGAAGTAACGAAAATATCCGGACGAATTAACGAGGAAAGATCACTGTAAAATATCAAAATGTATCGCAAGGTAAGGTGAAACCATATAAGTTGGATAAAGTAAGCAGTAGAGATACAGCACATGTGTATTAAATGAGACGGCAGCCGTTGAAATGGTCACAATCACGAAATAAATAGTGTCAAATAAGTCGGGCCGATATATCGGCCCGCTGGCAGTTTTCGCACAACCTGCGAGGGCCGATATATCGGCCCGCTGGCAGTAAGAGGGTTAATGAACTTTTAAATTAGAGATGTGATTTTTTGATCAAAACAAAATTAATTATGGAGAGAAAATGACGTTTATTGCCCATAAAGTATCTTTTAAGTATTTCAATCGATCCAAATATCCTTTCAGTTTCATTGCAGAGAGTAATCTATTCATTTCCGAATAAACCATATTTTTCCCCTCTACCATTTCAAGTGAAAGCAAAACAGAAATGGTCCGAACAGAAATCCACAACTTGCAATTGGCAATGTTGTCTGATATCTCCTCTTTGGGAAGTCACTCTTGCAGATGGAGTATCAAAGGCAAGTCCTTTGAACTAGTAATGAAAGGATCCAAATACATTCCCACCGATTGGCGAATTACAGAACTCAAAAGCGGTTGAATTTGCATCTTTTTGCGATTCCTAATAACCGTCATTTATCCATCATTTGAGCCACTCGATGTAATCAAGCGTAAGCCTCGATTTTTATCTCGAGAAGCGTTCCCTTGGATGCACTGATGCTGACCGATTGATAGAGTGCAGATGGAGTAGATAAGAAGCAGAATTTTATCATCGGATGTGCATGTATATGTTTCCATCTAAGGACATGAGATATACTCTACACGTTGAGTCAACTGTAATGGAATATTATAAACATTTTTTTTCAATTACCAACACCATACATTCGGTCAAACTTAACTATGAACTTTCCATTCCTTATATAATTTACTTTCTTTTTATTTAATTTTAACCTTTGAGTTCCTTACGTCATATTATTCTCAAATATTCAATGATGAATAGCGAAATAACATATGTTATTCACTTTTCTCACTCATGCAATTCAACGTCAATATCTTTTCGCTTTTTTTAGGATAGAACCGGAATAAGGATGAATGGATGATCTTTTTATGGATCATAAGGGATAAAATGCTTTCTATACAGCTATAAAAATATTTAAAATTATTAACAGTTTTTTTAAACCTTGAGATCGAATAATAATTAAGTACGTAAATATTTTATAACATAATGAAACTAAGCTGAATAAACTTCAGAAAAGGGCAATTTTAAAACTTGTACACGAAAAGCGAATATTATATTTATATATTTATCTCAGTTACGTTAATTGGGAATATATTCGAAAAAAATAGTTATCGGTTATAAAGGAAGAAAGATGAAAATTATTGAAGTCCCTTTTTCAGAAATCTTTCTCAGATAATTGTCGTATAATTAAAATTTAGAATTTATTCGGAACACTCCCAATAAGAATAACTGCTATTTTGAAGCAAGTAATTTTTAAAAAATAACAGTCGAAGTGTTAAACGAATGCGGAAGAAATGTGAGATTTTGTTCTTTAACGAAACACAGGCTGATATCAAGCGATGGAAACGAAGCAGTATCTTTATTAAAAAGTATCTCCGAGATTATGTATCCAACCATAGGGCATCGGTACGTTCGTAAAGGACACGTTCTGGACGTTCCAATCAAAAGTTCGTGACTGATTGAGAATTTACGATGAGAGATAACCCTTATCGGGCCAATTGGATTCCGCGAAATCATCTCGGGATAATCGACGCAACCGAATGGCGTTCTCCCCGTATCTTAGCAGCCATCCTTCCGCGACCATTATTCCGATGTCTAATTAGGTCGCATCCAACTGAACTTATCCTACCACCATTTTACTACGCCAAACAGTATAGTTTAGCAAAATGGCGGTTTCGTGAGTACCGCGTGAGATAGGGATTCGCATCAAGTGCAATTGAAGTACGTTCCATTGAGAACGCGGATTAATTAATTCAAATCGAGAGCTCTGAATCAATCAGCATTCCTGTTAAGGATCGGAAAAACACGAGGCCCAATCAATTTCAATTAGAGGTAATCAGTGGTCGATGAATCGCATCGAAGATTCCAGAGGAATGCGTACAGATATGAATAAGCGCAATACATACAAAACAGGAGAAGAAATTATTTTATATTTATCGTTTTAAAAGGAGAAATACGATCGGAAATATATATCGTAGTTAATTAGTAAGTTCATTGATAAGGTTGTTTTCTTATAAAAACATTTTACATCGTTATCGAGGATAGTTATTCAACCTTATTAAATGAGCACAAGTATTAATTTAAATCCTTTTACGATTGGTACTCTTAATAATCCATGTAATATTTATATACGAAGGCAATTCAATGTTCAATAATCACATAATTCTTAGTAAATTATGTATAAATTTTGTCAACCTCCTGTTCAGTATAATTAGAAATTATGTGTTGAATTGTAAACATTAATAAAAATGTATAAAGGTATCAAATTTTTTTTCTATGAATAAAATTATGAATACTTTTGCCTTTTTAATTACTCACTACATATAACTCGTTATTTAAAATCTGTGAGTGACCTTGCTCTATATCAATCAATATTTCAATAATATCAATATCGATAAGTATTTCGATGAATAACGTGATATAATAATCTTATAATAGTAAGTAAATATTTCAAATTACTTGAAGGCATCTAAAAATATTTAAAAATATTATTTATTTTTAATTTAAATTTCATAAGATATATTAAAGCTATATTTTATATTTCGACTTTGATTAGTATTTCGTCAATAAGATATTCCATTCCTAAGATATATCTAATTCTATGTTTAATTGTTCTGGATAACAAATGGCGTAACAAATTTGCAAATAGCAAATAAACAGATACCATTATAATGGTAACTTTTCTTAAAAAGCTATTAGCGTATCACAAGGATTTTTCTAGACGTAAATCATTATATCCGCAATGGAATGAGCAACTTTTATACAAAATATTATAATTAAATTTTTATTCCTCATTCAATATAAGGAATACATAATAGTAGACATAATAATTGTTAACTTACCTCGCACTACTAAACGGACTGAGTGTTTGTCAAAGCCACGGTCGTTCTCCACCCGCAGATGGTAATTTCGTGAGTCCTCTTGGTCTGCATGGCTGATTGTCAGCAGCGCTACGTAGCAATCTTCGCGATCACTCTGAAGGAAAAAAATAAATATATAAGAAAGATTCCCTTGTAACATAAGTCTTTTTAGAAATAACTTACAGTAAAATCGATTGATTTTCAAATTTTGAGCATGTGGCACTATTATGATTGACTTTGAATTTTTTTCTTATCTGCTTTATGACGAAAATAGAACGCTTAAATTTCCAAGTCAGTGGTATGCAATATCAGCTAAACGAATTAAAAATTGGATTCCATAATATTTTTCAATCAAAAAGCGCAATGCGAAGTATTTTAGGCGAACAGTCAAGAATTCTGGTAGCGATATTAACAGGTACATAAAATTCCTAGACCAAGTAATTTTTGACGACCGTATCTCGACTCTTCACCGTATAAATTCTGCAACAGAGCATCCTTGGGGTTCCATCATCTTTGATATAACGCTGTCAAACTTAATTCCCCTCGACAATCATAACCCGCACTCTGACGTCGGAACTATAAATTACGAAGATACGCAATATTTCTTCATCCTCTCGCGGAGTTCATAACCGTGAAAAATTTTTAAATATGCAATTCGGCGCAGAAGTGGAATTTAATTTCCACTCCGCGATAACGGCCTCAATTTAGCCGTTCTCAGCGGTGGAGGGGGAAGAAATGTCAGTTTGCTTCCAGGGCACTTTCATTAAGGGAATTTTATTTTGGGAGGACTGAATGGATCGGAGATCACGCCGTATTTGGGAAGAAATGAAAGTGTTGAAAAGAAGCTGTATAACAAAGAGATTCTCTTCGGAGAAGGAAATTTTACTTTTCCTTTATCCCTTAGTAAATGAAGTCGACAAATGGATAGGTGAATTAAACTAATATTATTATTTTTACATGTATTTTCTCTGGCTAAATAACATAAATATTCAATTCAATATCATGTTCCGATTGAGTGAAATACAATACAATCAGCGGAATTGTACTTTAAAACTTAAAAATTAGAGTTTAATTCAGCGAATATCTCCTGGTTATCATCACACGTGGAGAATGTCAAATTTTCGATTATATGTTAATTTTTATCGTGTGCATAACTAAAGAATTTTATAATTATTTTTATACTAGTAATTCCCTTGTTTTCAAAGTAACTCATATTACTTCACAAAAATGATATTCTCATCTCGTAACATTTTCTCAGTAGCCTTAGTACCTCAAGTCTCGATAATTTTTTACGATTTAAAATCTGAGCTGTAGAAGTTAAATTGTAAGACGTATTTACTTTTACTTAATGGACATCGAAATCATTAGAGAAATCTTTTTTTCGAATCAATGGACGATGATTTCATACATACACTGGATCCTCATCTGAGAATACCTCATAGACCTTTAACACTAGAACAGCGGGAAACGGACACCCCCCTAGAACAGCGGAAGGTGTCCTCAGGACACCTACACTTGCGCTTCTTTTAAATTGAATGAGGCAGTCGTATTTAAATTTCTAGTCTTTCCTTATACGCTTAAAAATTAATAACTAAGTATGGGTACTTATTTATCGGCAGATCATGAGGTAAATAGTTGCTACATATTTAATATAGAAATTGTTGTTGAGTTCTATCAATTTCATGAGACCCATATTCCGATATAAAAATATACAGAACAGTAAAGCCAGAAATAAATTATATGAATAAATTAATATAAAGCCTTTTCGAGATAAAATAATTATTTGCTTGAATAACTTTTGAAAATTACCCGATTTTATCAACAATTTACATGGGGTACAAGAAAAAATAAACTCGCGTAATAAAACTTTACCGCTTCACGTACCTTCCTTTGATTTTATTTGACAACAAAAAGACTAGAAATAAGGTTTAAGACACAAACTGGACCTTAAATGTTATTTGCATACGCAATTATATTAATTTTTCTTTTTTAGCACAATGATGCTGTCACGAAATAATTACTCCACAGAATCCTTCCACGAAGCTAATACATAAATCTTCTTGATGTTACAGTTTCTATTAACCTATTCCTTGCACTTCTTACACTTATCTGATGCTATATTTCACTTGTATTTTCTTTTGAACAGATATCGGTGGCTTCATTGGATGATGTCTCGTGCATCTAGTGTTTACTTAGGTCCTTCTTGAGATCTCTTTAGACAGCTTATGTTTTACTTTGTTTATCTGCGATTCGTTGCAAGAATCTATATCTGGTTATTTGGCGACCTCTTTTCTGCTTGCAAATAACCTATACATTGACTTCTGCTAGATAAATTTTTATGTAAAAAGAATGCATTAGGCAACGTCGTGAGTCTGTCTCACCGTGTGCCTACGCGCCATTTGGTCCACTACGCCGCTTTTTGTACAATTATGGTACGTCACCGCGTCTGATTTTCTTTTACTAATACTGTCAAATACGACATTAGAAAGCATCTAAATATCGAGAAGATCATGTTTACTCTGTTTAATTTTATAAACAGGGATTATTCTTCATTTTTGACAACATCGGAATTCACGTCAGATCTTTGCTGATTTTCAACTCCAGCGACTCTCTCCACAATTTGTTCTATGTTCCAAATAAAAAAATACCTGCTTTCTTCAGCCTTTTAAATAGTTTCTTTAATTTAAAATAATTATCGGTCATTAGGTTCATTCCTTTTATATAGAAAAAGTCCCATCAAGGTCATGACCACATGGTTCAGGAAGATGGCCTATCCTCCAACTCGACAAATCATAGAAATTCATTCAATGCATATTTGGAATTAAAATCCATTACTAACCGAAACTTAAATACATATTTATCAGGTTTATCAAGAATAAATTGTGTGGATAGACATCAACACTTTCTGGGAAAAAGCTGATCATTCACCGTCACTTTTGTACCGGAATTGTAGCAAGCTTGGCAATATTCAATGAGTGAGTGTCACAAAAAGATATAAGACAAATTAGTCAATTGCGAAAATAGAAATGGGAAACGTATCTTATAAATGGAAATATTAGAAAATATAAGGCAAAATGTTTCCAACTCAAATCATCATTAGAATTGCTACCTCAAATTTTTATACATAACAATATAATTAATTAATTTTAGAGAACGGGGACAAAATAATAGCAAAAAGCAATATTATCTCAAAGTACATTCGTAAGAGCTTCTAATATAAAACAATGAAGGTTTTATCGTAAGAAATAATAGTAAATATTACGTAGGTGTCCTGAGGACACCTCCGCTGTTCTAGGGGGTATGTGGTAGGATCTCCTTTGACAATGTTCCAATAATTATAAAACTTGGTAGAAATACGCAGAATATTAAATAATTAAAAGTCACGAAACGATTTTTTTCTATGATACAAATTACAAAAATGGTGCGTTTTCTTCATGGGCGAGGTGTCCTGAGGACACCCTCCGCTGTTCTAGTGTCAAAGATAAAAATTTTTTAATGATATTTTAAATGATACAACAAGTAAACAGTAATTCGTAGAAAATCTATTAAAATATTGCAGAAATTTGTTAATTAAATATAATTTGAAAAGGACGACACGAGATACTTAAAGATCAACAGCTAGTAATTAAATTGTAACTTCGTTAATATCGATTATTCAACCAAATATAGCTTTACAAAATTTTATTTGAATAAAATATAAAGATCTAGAATGTATAAGGAATATAAGTTAATATTTATAAACGACAGATTGCGTTTCCATTGGTAAGCTTCAAAATGGAATTTTATGAAGAAATAAGGAAGAACTGACAGTTTCTGGGGCTTTGGGTGGCTTAGGATGAATGGGAGGGAGGTGTATTCGGAGGAATAAAATAATAAAGCCATCAAAATGTAGAGATAGAGCCTAAAAGTTTGAAGGGAACAAAGAATACTTTGGAGATCTAATCAATGGGTGTTCACAGGTGATGGAATACTCATTAGAAGATAATCATTTTTGATTAATAAGTTTCGGAAATTCAGGGAATTGGAAAAACTGAGAAGGAACTATGGGAATGGAATATCTCGTTTCATTATTAATTATTATTTTGTTCCTGAAATATGGTCCTTCACTTTCAGACAAATGTTAGAAAAATCTTAAATATTTATGGAAAATGTTCTTGTACATAGAATTGTTCTACTTTCATTCATGTGAAATTAAAATGATTTATAAAACGGTTCAAAAAAATTAATTAGGCATAATTTTCAAGTATTTTATGAATTATTTTCATGAAATTCTATAAAAGAAAGAATAATGTTCATCTTGCTTGTTTATCTCCCATTTTATAGTTTGATTTATTTTGGAGAAATTTATAATTATTATCAATAATTTTTCAATTTAATTGTTGCTTCTTCACTTGTTGAAGAGAATAAGAAAGTAATCAGTAATTCCGCAAAAAATAAAATATATCTTTAAGTATATGTTTATATTCTATTTAAAGGATTAAAATTAAACTTGACAACTATTTCTTTGCCAAGAATCATCGTTTTTCTACTTTTTCTAATATTAAAACCTAATTAAAAAGTACCTTTTGTAATTAATTAATCGATTATCCTTTAATTCAATAATTTTAAAAATACATATTTAGATAAAATGAAATTATTTAATTTTGGAAAGAATTTCCTTATATTACTTTGAAAAAATAAGGGAATGCCAAACAGGAAATCCACGAAGCACTTAATCCATTGTGATAAGGGACCAAATTCTTAGGGTTTTTGAGTGGTGGATTTTTAAAAGATAGAGTAGAAATCCCCTTTAGAATTGTTATTTGAAGAAACGTCCGTCGCTTCCCGAAAAACTCATTTTAACAAATCGAAAAAGAGTGGATAGCTCATCACATTAATTATTAAAGGAGCTACAATTCAATCATAAAAAATAACAAAACAGTTCAATAGATTTTCTCAACATTTGATTGAAACGTACAGAATAAAGAAACATCTTTTGACATTACATGAGTAGTCTTTTTATTTTTCGTATAATATATTTCTTATTCGACTGATTCGAAACAGCTGTGGCTAGTAACTTAAATATTATTAATTGTTGATCATAGAGATAGTCGAGTGGTTAGCATTTACCAATTGAAACGGGTTTATTATTCGATTTCCTCTAATAAAAAATGTTATCGAAGTCATCTTGGATATCAAAACATTTTTAGGAACATTACTATACGTTTTTTTGCATCTTTTGATATGATTTAATGTTTTTATATTATGTATCATTAGCGATAATAAAGATTGAACTGTGCTAAGGTTGATTTAGTTTAAATTTTGCGAGATGCAACAACGCTTTATTAATAGATTCTATTTAGCCTTATCGTCATTACAGAGAATTATACAGCCTCATTGATAAATGTTAGCTAGCGTTCACACACATTTACACCACAAGCATAGTGTTTGGTATCTTATTTTTTTATTCATATCTATTTAGTAATCAAAGTAGATCGCACGAAAGTGTGCGGCCCATCGTATGTGATGGATCAGTCACGTGGACAATTTTTCGAGTTATTTTCTTAATAACGATTTTTTGTTGCAATCTGGCGGCTCAAATTTAGAACTAATTTATTCAGAGCGACTTCCTACTCTTTTGCATACTCATTGCATTTTATCTCTTTGAAAGAATTTCCATTAAATGCATAAAAGGAGAGCCGAAATTGCACCGACGAGCTGAAAAATTTATATAACTTGATCAAAGAAAAATTTGAATTTTATAGATTGCAAACAATCCACAAACCAAATTATTTTATCTTAAAGTAATTTAAATGACACTGTATGATATAAATTATATTTTGTTGGATGTTGTATTAGTTTCATTTCTAGTTTTCTTATTACTAAAATTGTACTAAATGCGAATCAATTGAAAACATAGATAATTAAATTTAAATTCGAACATCGATTACATATAATATATTGATAATTTTTAGTTCTTTTTCCCCTATTTTTAGTAGTAGACCTTATATTAAACTGCAGGTAGATATTATTTCTTGTACCAACGGAATATTGGGAAATATTTTGAAGTGTCTATTTTAGAGAGTTTTAAAGCAAATATACTACATTTTTACACGGAATATGAGCGACTTTTTCTAATTATTTACTTATGGTGAGGAGCATTTGGTTTTTCGTCCAAGCATAAATTTTTTCTGTTTTCTACTCTTAAATACGAAAGGATGTTTAAAAAAATCCTTTCTTTCATTATCATAATCTCAGTATTGATAGTTATATCTCCTTTAAAAAGTTCTAAAGGTTTTCATTGAATCAAAAAAGGCTTTGCAGCATAGAATAAAAAAATTGAAATAAAGTAAAACGTAAATAATTGAATGGATTGAAGTAGTTTTAAGTAAATTAGACATGAAACGTAAATGAAGGAATTGATACAGTAAAAAATCATAAAAAAGAGATTCTTAAATACAAAAAGGACCGTCGACTTTAAAGCAGGCACTTAGAGGAAACAGGGCGTTGCAGAAGAACGTGTGAAGGGTATCCTTTGGAGGGTAAGCAATGGCCCTTGGAAATCCACATTGGCTCGTCTACGGCTGAACGCACTGGCATCTACTCGACGTCCCTTCTCGATGCTTTGTTCGCGGCTCCTTGGAAACGCCAGAATTCCGTGGGAATTAGAAGAATTAAGAGGGAAATCATTCTTGGAATGCAGAGATTCTGTGGACTGCGTAACTACCTATGTCTTGCTGTTTTGATCGTTCGCTGGGGTGTGCCTCAAACATCGCCTCCTGAAGACGTCCATTCAAAGGGATTGCCTTTCGAATGTTACTTGTGAATTGGAAGATCCAATCTCCTAGAAAGGATGCCTTTTTTGCTACCATTGTGAGCGACTCTTATAAATATTAGGCGCTTTATAACTTGTGGAAAATGGTACTATTGGACGATGGCTGCGGAAATTACATTTTTGATTATACTATCGTAACAATGCGTATTAAGTACACAACATACATAAGATAACAAGCTGTGGTTTATATACACAGATGAAAACCATAGTCTAAAGTATATATACCTGATGGTAGTAATCGCGAATTCAGACAAGATTCTGCGATTTGTTCGAACTGTGAGTAGTTAGATTATATTCTACAATTGTAAATTTAAATTGGTTACTTTCAATAACTCTGCTTTTTCTAATATCCCTAAGTGATAATAAAGAATTTGTAGGGGCTTTATGTGTAATGTATAGGTATTCAATTTTTCAGTTTTTAAAATTTTATAAAATATGCACATGCATTCTTTGAAGATTGCAATCTAAAACTTCAATTGATATTTTTTTAGCCTCAGATAATTTCAAAACAAATCAACTCATCAATGGTTTTTTCTTTGAGTTTTCAACTTAAAATTATTCGACATATATATCGTTTTATTGCAATATTTCGAAGTCCGATGAAATTATTCTATGTTGAACATTTTATAAATATGAATTATATGCAGATTGTAGATCCAGTCTAAAGAATTTTGATCGTGAATTATTTTAATATAGTGAAAAACTCTGCATTTTAGATGCATAAATTATATTTCTCTAAATTGCATCTGCAGCTGTCGAGTAATGGAATTCCCCGTAGCGACGAATTAGAGAGTAAAAAATAATATATAATACAGAAGTAGTATGATTAAATTAATATATATACATATATGAAATGATTCTGTATTCAATTAAATTAGATGACGTATTAAAAATTCGATGAGAAATATCGAAAGCTGTATTGCTCCGCGCAATCGGAACCGCGCTGAAGAACAAATCGAAACCAGACGAGTACACCGCCCGCTTACATATCTATATAAGTGCAAAGGCGATCGATTCAACCTTTTGGAAGATTACAATCACGGAGGAGAAGAATCCTTTAGAATTGCCGACTTCCGGGTCCTCATTTTTCCCTTCCGATCCCCGTCACCTGGAGACGGCCTCGTAACGACGTTAAACGCACAAATTGCACACATATCGATTGCGCGAACAAGGGTCAGGGAACTAAAACATCAATCCTCCAATATCCTTTGTCAACCTCCCACGGGATGTATAAGCAGGCGGGGATTTATAGACGAGTAAAGTTTATCTAGAAAAGGAGGTCAGAAGAGAGTCACATAGCGTTTGATGCCTCGAGGAGCCGGAATAGGTCTCCGGATAAAAGGGTTTTTCTCTACTTTTTGGACCCCTACCTTTCATTTCTGTCCTCCGAGGCTTAATAGGAAACTCTGCTGCAATTTTCGGTGCGCTACCTCCTCGAGCATTCGCGATGGACGTAAAAATATTACGACGTCTCTCTTTGGGAATCTTTTGATAACTGCAGCGGAACGTTAAAGACTGAGATGTAATTCGATACTCTCCCGAGGTCAAAAAATATGGCAGAGATATATTGAGTGGTTTTTCGAAAGGTTTGATGAATAGGGTTCGTAGCAACGATCTTGTACGAATATAATTCCGAGGTTTAACGTAAGATATGGGAAAGATCTAACAAATAAAATTCTCTTCGCAAATTTTTCATTTTATAAAATTAAACCCCCAAGTGGCTGTAGAATTACAGTTCTATTAGAAATGTTGAATCCATAACATACGATACAAGTATACTTAAGTTACTATATCGAGCATTTTGAATGAACACTCATTCAGAAATATCAGTAATTGTATTTTAAATGTTTGGGGAGAATTTTATAATTATTTAACTTATTTATAGGATTAATTAAAATGAAATACCAATCGAAACTTATTTAAGAGCCTCATGACGTACACGTTATAAATTATTCTAATATGTATAAGGTTTTTTTATTAGGGAGCTAAATATTCCTCATGATAAAAAGAAATTAATATTTTATCGTTGATATGGCAAAATTATCGTGTTTCACATTCATAAACTAAGTTATCGATCATCTATTTAATTCTAATTCATAAATCATGATTCGCGTGATTTGAAACTCGAATGTTTTAATTATATTGTAATTACAATCACGCAGTGATTATAAATTATAGCTTTCTTTCTAGTTAAGTTAAAGATCGTACGATATTTGGAACATTTTGCCTGACAATATCGTGATAAAAAGAATAGAATTGTATTTTACGTATCATTCGGTTATAAAATATATATTTAATATTTTACGGTTTGCTTTCTGGAGAACCGTGTAAATTGGAAGGTATGAGAATTATGCATTGTACACCTTAAGATAGACGGACTCAATTAATAATTCAATTCAATTTTAACATGTAAGGATGTTTTCCGTCGATCGATCGTAGAAAAGCTAAAACGTGAGATCGCTTTAGCATACGATTTTGGGAGTTCTGTTATTCTAAAGATGCACCGAATAAAAAAGAAACGTTCGACCGAAAGTTTTTGCGCCGGCGGATGGATTTGTATAATTCCCGAGCGAAAGTTTGCGTTGAGATTATCTCGCGGGAAAGTTGGCCATCGTTAATTACAGCAGTTGAGAGGAAGTTGTGGGGGTCAGAGGAGCGGTGAAAATGGAGTTTACTCAAGTCATTAGGGGAGAGGAAAAAGATGGCCGCAAAGATTTGAGTTATATGCGCTTAAAAGCCTTTGAAGACGCTCAAAAGGAAGAAACAGATATTTCTGAGAAGTTAAAAACTCAAAGGGAATTTTATTTCGTGAGATGAATTTCCAGTTAAAGAGATGCAAAGAAAAGTGAGCGTTTCTCAAAAGAGAAATGCTGTGTTTTTGGAACAATAATAAAACAGATTTCTTGAGGAGGAATAATAAAACACAGGAAAAATTTATTATCATTATAATGGAAGGAAGGGTTAAGTAGAAAGGAAAGTGATTCTAGTGATTTTTCTAGCAACAAAACCTTTGTTTAACAGCATAGTAAGAAATAAGAAAGAAAGAAATACTTGATGATAAAATGATATCGAGAGTTATTTAAAAACTTAAAATGAAGCGTTATAAATTCGAAGATTTAACGACATTTATAAAAATGGTAACTGAACTGAAAAAAATGGATATTTTGGACGAGAAAAATTCTCTCTATGAAGTTTCAGCTGTAATTCTTGCGTATATTCACGTCGTGTATCAAATAAAGGCATATAAATTAAATTATAAGGACAGGCAATGAAGATATTTTGCATATTTGATTTTTTAGAAAACAGAGGGTAAAGTGAATTAAAGAGATGCATGGTCCAAAATGGATGGTTATGAAAAGAACCACAGTTTGAAGGACAATATTAATTGTGGAATCGGGAAAGTTACCAAAAGGTGTTTTGAGTCTATTGATTGAAGCAAATGTACGTTTTTAAAGAGAAAAGTATAATTTTGGGAATATTCTGAAAAGAAAAGTTTAGCGCGACATTAAATGTATAGAGTGTATGGATGGATAGGGTTAAAAAGAATACACTTGAAACGATGTTGGATTGATTAGTATAACTCTCGAACCTTTTACTTTATTAGTCGTTGTAAATAAGATAAAATACTATTTAATTTCATGTAAAACTCTTCCGGTTCCCAAAATATTCAACTTCGATCCATGCATTGACATTTACGAACGTTTTAGTTTTTTATAAACTTTTTAAAGATTCCCCAATTCCTTTACTTTTTGACCAATTCCGTACACGCTTATGCAACTCTCATGCATTTTAAAGTTCTATTTCCCTTTGCTTTGATGGATTCATTCGGACGAATTTAATTTAAAATATCATTTTTTTCCTCATCATCTCTACAACTTCCCTTATCAATATGATGTCCTTGAACCTTCATATCCTTCATCGCTCTTATTTTTATGACACATTTATTATTATTAATTCCATACACTGTAAAGTAATTGAGTTTAGCTCACTGTGAGTTTCCTGCAACGGTGTTTCGTAATAATAGAAAATTAATTTTCTCTCGCATTTTAAAGACTTTTATGGAAGCAAACTCTCGTTTAAAGGACCTTCCCTCACATTACCGCTAATTGGAACCGTTTCTAACCGATGATTCCGGATGAAAGCCCACAAGGACGGGCATTTTTCAAAGGCAGCAAATCCTGGACCAGAAGATAACACTCCTGTATGTGGCGAATGCATTTGGGTCTCTGATAAACCCCACCGATAGCAGTTTTGACCGAGAATGTCTCTGCGACGGATCAAGGAACCAATGTCGACTTTTTGAATCCCACGTATCCGAACCTATTCTGACCACAATTAAATTCCAAACTTCCTTTGATTATTTCCCACCTTTATTAGGCGAAGGTGAATTCAAATTTAAGGAGAACGAGAATGCGCTTCATCTGCGGAAAAATAGCGAACGGGGGATTCGGTTACAGAGGCATTCCATTCTGCGGACAATAGGGCACTCCTCCCCCAGTGGGAGTCGATCGAAAAATGTGATTTTGTTTCCCGCCGACGTCCACCAATAGGAACAAAGCTCTTTCTCTCTTTGGCCGACTTTGCATCGGAATGAACACGGGACGTATTTCGACAGTCTTTTGTCATGGCCATCCCTTTGAGACCATGTACATGGGCGGGGGCAGTTGGTTTCCTTTCTTTATCGCAAACGACTTCATTTGGAAATACAAACTTCGACACTAGGATGCACTTAATTATTACTTGTAAGAAGGTTTTGGGCTGAAATACTTTGTAGTAAACGTATACTTACGAGGAATAGCAAATGAAAAATATAACTGTCTTCAATTCATATAAAGATATTCATAGAAATATATTTTTCTTTTCCCCAACTTCACTATTCATTTCTGAACGAATTCTGAATTATAATTTCTCTTCTCTGAATATTTTGCGTTTCATAATTCCAGCTATAAATATATTTCACATTTTTTATTGCTCACCAAAATACTGTAATCTTTTTTGGTGTTTAATCTCCATTCAAAAGATTCAATGAAGATTTTAATCATTATCAGTATCATGTAGTTTTCTGAAAAGTAAAAATACCACGAATAAAAGACATTTTTATCATAGTATACTACTTCTAGCTCTAGTGTGCTCTTCTAGTGTACATAATACCGACTAGAAATGTAGAGGATTTTACACATATACACATAATTGTAATTCAAAAGATTCAATCTTAGTTTCTACGTAGGATTGTCATAATCTTTTTCGCAAAACTTTATCAAAAGAAAAAGGCTTTAAATACTGTGGAAAGATAGCAAGGTAAATTGATTATTATGTTATGTGTATTCTATAGACGTTATCTGAGCCTTAAAAAATAATAATATATAAATTTTAAATAGAAATAATTAGCTAAATTGAGAGGACTCTCACAAACTCTAGTTTGTTACTTATTCCAAATTAGTAAAAACGCTTGATCACTTCACCGGAATATCTGTTTCTCCTTACTATTTAACCACTCTATTTCAAAACGTCTCGTTTTCTCAAAGTCAATCCAAGTGAGTGGAATAAAAAACATCTTTGGCTACTTTTGGCAAAAAACAATAATCCCATCACAACTTCGAGGTAAGAAATGGAGATGTCTAAGACGTTCATGACGTCACTGCGGTTTCAATTTGTAGATTTAGATGGGGTTTTAGGGTACGAAGGCAGGGGTTCTTAAAGGCTTAAGAATGGTAGTGGCGAGCAATGGAAGGAGTAGATCTTTGGAGGCGCTTCTTGCATCCATGGCTTGTTACGGACCCAATTGCTGCTTCTTTTTGCTATCCGATCTTATCGTTTCTTTTTGTCAGCGGTCGCAAAATGCGAAACAAAACCGGTCTGATACGATTTTCCTTTGAGGGTCAAAGGGAGACCAATTTTCTTGGTATGAACCTTGGGGCATTTTCTGGAAACGTATTTTCCTTGAAAAAATTCAATGAGGGAAAAAAAGATGAATTATATCCTAAGCTTTCCTGCCGTCAATTCTGTGGAAAGTGAGTTTATCATCGGTATTTATCTAAGTGCGCTTGAAAAGAAGTAGTCTTACAAATTGGAACTTTACCCTTCGAACCTTAATATATTAGATTCAATGATATGCCTTCATAGATCATTAACCATTTTTAAACCTTTTTTCGCGTTTGATGTTACCTTTTTCAGAATTCCATTCTCGATTTTTTTCCTTCAAAATCACTTTACGACTTAAATAAAAACTTCTGAATTTTCTCTATCGACGCACAAGAACCCATAACGCTTCGATTCTTCCGCGACTGTCAAGATTATTTCATTCGTTCAAGTGAACAGATATGATGCTACCAATTTGATATGATGAGTTACAGTTCAAAATATTTGGTATTATTAGAGGACATGTCCTTAAACTTTAGATGTACACTAATTAGGTTCGTATGACAAAAAAGGGGAAAATTATGAGAGATGTCATAATAATAACAAAAGGACAATTATAAATGAGTTTCATGTGCCATTGTGGTCTTTTTAGGAAAGAATAAAAAGCCTCACTTAGTGGGATTACAAGGGCGTGTTAGAGAAAAACCATAAGATGTCAAATTAAATCAACAAAATTTTGAGATTAGGAGAACATAAAGTGGAAAACACGGTGAAAGGAGAAAGTAAGCAATTATTACGAAAGCCTTAGGAGAAAGGCAAGAAGAGAAAGCATTTGTACTATTCAAGAAAAATTCTTCGAAGAACATTCATTAATGGTATATTGAGATGTTGATTTGGGTTAAAACGAAGAATCATCATTAGAAAATATGTTCAATTTTGACGAAGCAGAAAGCGTTTAATGTAATGCAATTGTAATATACATGAATTGAATATCGCATTGATTAATAAATAGTAGTACATTAAATATCGGAGAAACCTTTTCATAAATACTATTTATATCGGTTTCATTTAAGTAATTTTAATTAATTTTATCCTAGATGTATCTTCTAACAACTTTATTTTAATTGTCGTGATTTCATAACAAAATATTCTTAACATTTCAACGGAAATATTGGAATGATTTTTAGATTTACCTACCTTCTTAATAATTTTAATTTTCTCTGTTGTAATTCTTACAGCTCGTAAACTCAGACACTACTCTGTCTTAAAATATATATATACTTCCATTATATACTTTATACTTTACTACTATATATAAATTTTCTATTTAGATACAGCAATTTCTCGTTTATTGCATACAACGACATATATATAACATACACGAATCTAGTTCTCTGAACATCTAATTTACTCGAGAGCAAAAGATGTAGCTATTGCTGATCAAACGCGTGGACTAGAAATACGGCGACTCGTGATAAAAGAGGAGTCCCATTTAAACGGGAGTCTGCAGACAAATCGGGAAAGAAAACAAAAGCTCCGGAGTGACGCATTGTGGCAAACAGTCGGTTGGGAAGAAAGGCTGGAGAAAAATCAGACGGGGGCAACCATTGGGACCCGCAGGTGTTTCTGTTGGTGCAGAAGGTCGATCAGGGCCCTTCCGGAGTCGGCCAGAGGGCTCCAAATAGCCTTCATTTGTCCTTACTTGCTTCCATCACACTTATCACCCGTCTACTTCCGACTCCTCACGGACATTTTGTTTCTCCTCTTCCACGCGTCCGAATGACAAATTCCTTTCACTCCAATTCGACGCGGATTCATTTCTCATAGTTTAAAGACGATTCCGAAACAGTTTTGCTTTTTTGCTTCGGCTGTTTTCGCTACGATTCCTCAACAAATATCTTATTCACGTTAGACATGAAATCGATTATGTCTAAGTGACCCTAGAGTTAGCGTGCGCCTTTAGTATCGATTGCGTCACGATATTTTGCTTACGTGAAAAGAAAGATTGCTTTAGAGATATAATACCCATGGCATCAAGGTCTGTCAGTTTATTTTGCTCTCCTTTCCGGATTGATGACTGATAACAGCTTAATACATAAATATAAAATATGCATACTTCTGATGTTCGAAGAAAATAATTTAAACTCAGCGAATTACTAGCGTAATAACAGTGAAAATATAAAGAACTGACTTTCTGTTAAATATTGATATGCAATATGTAAATTTTAAAAGTGAAATCGAATGTCAATAATTAACCAAAGTGAAATTTCTTAACTTTAGGTTTAAAATTCTTAATATTTCTCCTCGAAAACCTTCACTTTTCGATCTTTTTTTTTCAATGGAGTATTTATTTGTTATTAGTAAGGCTTTCATATCAAATCAATCAATCATCGCTGTTTTTGTCTCTTTCCATTGAAATCATATCTTAACGTTTTATCTGAAAGTTTGTGCTGAGGGAAGGATAACTTGAGATCCCTTCAGATAATGCAAGTCATTAAGTCATTAAGAATGATTGCTTGAACGGAGAGAAAGCAACTGCAGTTAACGTGGAACTGCGCGATGATGGCAATGCATTTGGTAACGCAAAAACCGTTGTGTGAGAATTTCCCATCTTGTACCATTAGCCCAGTGACATACTTGCACCTCGTAAGTTATGAATGTTTGAACATCGTGAGTACAATTCGGTTTAAATTACGGTTCGAAATATTTCGAGATGCGCTAAGATAAATTGAAATGATCCGAGAATCTAATAGATCTAACTTTGCCCATATTTTAATTGAAATATTCCATAGTATAGAAAAACGTTGAGCACTAAAAAATGAATATTTGCTCATGAACGCTATGCAGTTAAGTGATTATTCAGAATGCAAAGGAGAATTTTGATATATTTTGATTGATTGAGACTATAAATAATGATTATCAACGAAATAGTCAGATAGCGTAAAATGAAAATCATAGACTTGTGAGAGGATTTATATGAGTGCCGCATTTAAACGGGTATTTTTCGGCTCATTGTGAAGAGAAATGTTTCTTTCATTAGTTTTTTCACCACGTTCATTGCAGAAATGTTGAAGCTCCTGAGATGGCAGTGATTCTGAAAAATGGATCTCATTTTGGTAACTGCTTTTTTATTGCTGTGAAACATGCTCTTCATGAAGCACTTAAGTGTTCTTGTTCCTCTGAATGCGTTCTATCTGTAAAAATGGCACTACAATAGACATAGACTCAACATACGTAAAAACATACTAAACGTGTAGTTAACCTGTTATTTACACTTTTAAAGTAGATTGCCGAAATAGAAAATGGCGAAGTTCTTTGTAATTCCCACAAAATATATATCTTGTGTATAGCTAATCGTTCACTTTATTACTATGCTTCTTCTTTAAAATGTAAAGTGGATGTAAATCAATTGAAGAGTAAAGATCAAGTTCAATATTCCGCTAATTAATTTGGAATGTCTTTTTATACAGAAAAATTAAAATTTTATTAGCGTTTAATTATTTAAATTTATAGTGTTTGATCGATCGAATTTATTAGAATAAGAAATGATTACACAGAATACATGGAAATGTTTTTTTTCGGCCAAAACAAATAGATATGAGTTTTATGGATATTTTTTCCATACAAGTTCCTGATGATATTTTCATTTGCCTGATGTTACGACATACACGAATGTTTCTTAAATTTTCTGTTTAGTTTATTATTTAAATATTATTTTATATTTTTTTTCTGTTCCTTTTCGTCAACGTTATGGCTATGATTTGGAGACAACTGTCTTCTGCGATCTCTTACGCAGTTTCGGTCAAATCTGGAGAACGCATCTATGGAATGAAATATTCTTTCGTAACTGCGCAGTACAAGACTCGAAGAGTGTCCCTTTAGCTTCCGAGTTAAAAGGGCGAGTAAATAGGACAGTGCACGAAATCGATTCCGTGCATCAACTCAAGGCCGCTCTCAGATACCCTCAGATTCACACTTTCATTAGAAGACGCGATCAACCACTTCGCAATGACATTTGTGACGATCAAATTCCTGTACAAATGAGATATTCTCCAAAAGAAAAGATTAATGCAAAAGGAATATGGGAAGCTAATATAAAGGCGTAATCCTCATTCCTTAAGATTCGTGCTGCTCAAATAGGATCACCTGCTGAAGAAAAACACGCCCATTTTTTACTCTTATTTACTTCCAAATTCCTTTGGATCCTTCTCATATTCTCATAAATACGCATTCCATAAGATTACGTGCTCAGGATTCACTTTGAAGCTCCACGAGGACTACTTCGGGAAGGAAATGACGTAAAGTGTACGAGATAAAGGGTAAATGAAAGGAGAAGAGTTAGGTTTATGTTCAGTACGAGTCCGTGAAGCATTTCCGTGATCTATTATCATATTCCAATATTATAAAATGAGCTGGAATTTTTTAAGGAATTCATTAATATTGATTTTGCTGTTCTTAGATGTATTTTAATGTCTACATTAATGTTAAAGTCTCTAAAAACTCAACTTTTAATCAATAGTCATAGCCACATATCTTACAGAACGAACGACAAAAACGGTTTTTTCTTCAACACATCAAAACCGATTCATGTTTAATTTCACAATTAATGTAATACCAAATATACAATTTGTGGCTGAAAAATCAAATCTAAACGACAATTTTCAAGAAATGAAGTCAATTTAGCAGTAATCATGAATCCTCACATATAATTAAATGGAAGTAGTAAATGTTGATTAACAGTCAACGCTGTCGGAAATAATATTAATTTGTTCTCTGATAGAATTAATCGAAGGTCGCAACGTAAATTAAACTTTTTCCTATAGAATTTGTATTTTTTTATATCTTCCGTCATTTACATTAACTAATGTGAAATTAAGGAAATATTTTCATTCTCATTCAATTGTCATTTCAACACCAAAATGAATGATTTTAAGTTTAAAAAAGCTAATGATCGATTAAACTTCACATATACAACGTTTTCAATATTATTTAGGGTACAAGATGAATACCGACCACTTTAATCAAGTAATTCTTTCTAAAGTAATTGTTTATTATATAAAAAATTGATACAAGATTAACTGAAAGAATTGTTGAATTCTATTTATAAATGTTGTCATATTCCATTACACCTCTGCTCTTAAAAGCTTCGAAATTTAAATTACTTTATAAATAAATTAAAATATAAATGTTCCTTATGCTATCCTACGTTGGAATTAATGAACATAAAACTTTGAATTGTTTTTACGAAGAAATAACAATTAGGAGCCTTTATTAATTATAAAAAATAAATTATCTAGAAAAATAAATTCCCTGGTTTTAACGAACGTTGAAATGAAGAGGATTTATTATTAATTTATTTAAATTATGGAAATGATGATTTGAATTCAGCAAATAATTTTAGAAGTAGCTGGAAAAGTAAAAATGGAGCAGAGAGAGATTCAAAAATATTTATGAAAATCCCAAGTAAATATTATCAAAATATCGCACAACTTTCCCATCGAAAGGTTTGTCATTAAAATTATAAACTATTCACTAAAAGAAAGGCGAACATAAAAGTTTAGGAGCGCCTTGAGGTCTGGATCTGACATAAAATAGATAGAGTTCATAGAAAAAAGGAATGGTTAAAGATGAGTGAGGGAAAGGCAGCTTTAATTGAGTTAATTAAGCGAAGTAATGGACCAATATTGAGAGATGAAGGACCCCTGAAGAATATAATGGAGGTAAAAGAGAAAGTAGAGAGTGAAAGATGATGTTTAATGATGTAAAAACGGTGGAAAGAAGAGAATTTAGTCAAGTGAGACAGAAAATCAATCGATAAAAACACGTAACAATTGGGTACGTATATTTGCGAGTACAGATTTAAAGGAAAGGGAATGTAATGATTGAAACAGTAGACGCCTCGTAAAAAGTAAAGTCAAGCACTCTCTGGTTGGCGGAAATGTATGTTTATATTTCTTCCTTGGAAGTTCTCTTCGTTGTGATCCCCACAGGAAACTTTTCTACTATCGCGAATGAAATATAAAGATACCCTGAGAAAATATGACGCGGGCTGAGAGGAAAGATATATGTGAAAATCTCTAGCGGGCAGCTCATCGCAGCGGGAGACCGAAATCGGAGAAAGGTATCAGAAAACTGGAAATATCGAACCACGAAAATACCAGAAGTCTATATTTCATCGGAGGAGATTTCACTTCTAAAGGAGAACTGATGTCTTGGCGAGCGGAAGACGCCTGAGAAGACATAAGCACAACGTTATTCGGGCTACTCAGAACCTCATTCTCGACACTAAAGATGTGGTGTTTTTCCTTTAATAAAATGCAGATAAATTTTATGCGAAAGCTAGTAGATGGATTTGTTTTTAAAGCGGGTTTACATTCAATTTTACTGTTTAAGTATTTATATCAAGTTCTTTTCATGTGGAGGAAACCATATTTAATTACTATTTACGTTCAGGTTTTATGACGAATGAGTTACAGTTTAAGTTGTGACTTCCTAAAACAAATGATTATTAGATGAAATAAAAAATTTCAAATAATTATTGTTGATAGTATAATTTACTTTGAATGTTATCTCATTTGTTGCGTACAGAGCAAATTTTATTTGCACTATTTATTAGTGGAGCTGCTTTGAAGAATCAAAATCTGAAGATTATGGGAAAATACTGCTTATTGACGAATGTGATTTTAACAACGATTTAATAAGGACAATGGTGTAACGGAAAGTTGAAGAAAAGAGCAAGAGTTTTAAAAGAAGAGAGATGAACAGAGCGTAGGTTTGCTTTAATATTAAGTTGTATTTTTCTCTTGATATGATAAATGTCATGCTACAATTCTTGAATGAGCCTAAAATTTATGCAAGAAACTGAACATCTCCGTATTACCCAAGTGGTTGATTGTCAGATGTTGCTCTGAGAATGAATTAATATCCAACTTGCATCTGGAAGGAATGCAACGTTGTTTCATATCTCAAGATAGGTTGCGAAGCAGTGATTAATGTCGACTGCCATACCAAAGGAAGATTGTGGACCAGGACAAGATTTACTTGGTGGATGGGAAATTTATGGATATGTCCCATCCGTTCGTCTGAAATCATGAGAAATTGCATCTTGAGATGCATTTATCGAGTATCTGAACATGCAACTAAGCATTTTAAAGTCCGTACATTGAGGTTTACTACAAGTTTACACTAAGTCTCATTAATGGCAGCAGAGAAAAAGATTGATGTGTGACATTGTAAATTGATTACAATTACATTATAATTATAAACAGTGTTTATATAAGACATTTTATTTTTCACTGCAAAGTCAGCTGTAGGAAAATTTGTATATTTCAACTAGTTTGAAAGTCAATTTACATTAGTTTGCTGAGAGTTTCCGTATATATGTTCTTATTTATAGTATTTGTTGAACTTTATAAAATTTCTTTAAACTGTATTGGATGTTTTGCGGATGTACGTTTGTACTACCGCTTGACCAGTTGCATTACTAAGGCAGAAGGCATACTGTTTTAAAATATAGGCAAAAAAGGTTTTTCCTACTCCTCTAGTTCATCGAATCTGATTCTGAGAACTTACAATTAAAGTACTTGTCATCTAGGTTAAATTATTCATAGGATCAAAACACTTATAGGGAAAGCTCTTGTACTTACATAATTGTAAGTAGGTAATAGATAGATGAACGTAGGAAACTAACATATACACATTAATTCGGTTGACAATGTTTCATCATAAACTTTCTAAATTAAAAGGGTACTTCAAAATTTTTCCACCATAAGTCTTCAGAAATCGATACATTACTTTCAAAAATATATTTTGAGAGAAATATTTTTTCACTGAAGATATCCGTTAAAAGATGTGCGAAATTGAAAACACGATATATCTTCGTCCACGAAATATACATATTATAAAAGAAACTACCGATTTCTGGAAAAGAGTATCAATAAATGAGTAGGAAGTGAGAGTTGGAAGTGAACTCTGTTGTGTGTGAAAAATTCTAAAAGCGATAGACAGTTCTAACATCATTATTATTGGCACGCAACTGAAAGGCGATTATGTTTACATGCATCACCCACAAGAGTCAGTTCAAATTACTCCGCAATAAAAGTGCTGTATCATTGGGTGGATGCTGTATCCTAGGAGAGGATCAATCATGAGACATTCTTTGAATCAGAGACGATATCATTCGGACACTTAAAATCGACGCAAAAAGATGAAGTGGGAGCTTTCGATCAACGTTCCAAAGTGTTGTCGGTGCCATTAAGGGGCGGAAAGACAAAAGGGATTGATTGATGAGATCTCCTTTGTCGATCCAGAGATTAACGACTGCTTGGCGTTTCCTTTCATCTCGAAAGCCTGGCTTAATGATTTATTTTTTCCCACCTTCTTTATCCCCCATTTTTTCTATACCTTCCGCCGGAAATGATGTCATAAAAACCTTTCCCATAGAGAAAGGCTTAAAAAGCTTCCGTCGACGATAATTTCGAAAAAGCCGCCTTGTTACAGTTTCCGAATAGCGTTCGACACATTGCGAATTTCCGAAATTTATTCGCCTCGTTTTCGCCTATGGAAATGCAATTAATCTTGAACGGCCTCTCTTTATTAAAATAGAATTAAGAAGATCTAATACTCTGATGGTGTGAAAGCGAAATTTTGAATTTTTTCAATGCGTGAAAGTTATGAAAAAGGTTCAAGCGTTGAATAAATTCCTGTTACATACATTTCCTTAGTATCAAAAGGTACAATTGGTAGCGTGTTTATTCCGAATTTCGATATTTTCAATCAGTGAATGCATGAGAATCAACAATGATATTTGATATTCCATTTAGTAATATGTATATCTGTTCATTTTATAATTTAATTATGTAAAACAATACTAAATTAAATACATTTACACTGAAGATAAAATACACACTACTTTTATTTATGTACAGGAAACATCTTAGCTGCAGAGATACTCAAGGGTACTCTTCCAAACTTAGAGTAACAATTTAGCTTTTCCAATTCATATTATACTAGTAGAAGTGAAATTTTTATTTTTTTGGCATTACACATAAAGAAGAATCTATGTGGAATCTAAGAAAATATTTTCTAATTATTAAATTTACTTAAAGTAGTACTTATATTAATACTCAGATATAAAATAACAGACCTATGTACCCATAATTTTAGAACAAAATTTGTATTGCTTAAGACATCTATCTGAGTATAGTATAATTCTGGAATGGTTAGGGGAATTATTATTAATAATTTACGTCATTGAAAACTGAAGTGAATATTTTTGGCATTCAATTTGAAAATTGTGCCTCCAAAGGTCACGTGAGAATAATCGACATTTTAAATGTGATATTTAAGTTGAAGAACTAATTTAAACACGTAATTTTATAGGAATAATGACTTGCTAATGCGACTAAAACGTTTTGACGGGTACTTTGAAGTCAACTGCTGTCAGCCGATGATGATGAAGAGCGAAAAATAAAACAAAGCTCTCGAAATAAAATGAAGCAATAAAATTAAGAGATTGAGATAAATCACGTAATCGGGAGTTGCCACTTTCTCTCTTTATGAGGAAAAAAATCGAGAAGCGCACTCTCGTGAACCCATACTCACCACTTTTTCAAGTGGTAAACAACTGCTCTCTCCTTTCTATGCTAATTTCATCCTTATATTGTTTGCTTTTCCGAGAGGTTTTTATCGCCTACAGTCAATACGGTGATCCTCGCTTCGCGAAGAGTCTCTTTTTTAGAGGCGAACGTTATTTCAGAGACTTTAACTGCGGCACTTTAACTTCGAGAAGGTTTTTAAGTGACATTCATCACAAACAAAGTAAGAAAATAAAGGCAGCAGAAATATTTTCCCTCTGATGTAGATGTTAATTTTATATCGGAAAAAGTGTTTCATCCAAATTGCCTGCCAAAAAGTTCTAATAAAGGGTTGTATCTAAAGTTTAGTAATTTTTAACCAAGTTTTTTGACTGATGAAATTGCAGGAATACAAATAGATTGATCATGTGGTAAAATGAAATAAAAAGAAATGAATTTCTATTAAGTTATAAAATTGAATGAATGTATCGTTTAATTGTATCTTCATTTTTAAATAATCGAATTTTAAAATTTAAGTAAAAAATACACAGTAATAATTATTTGCTTGTAACAGTTTCTAATTCGAGATCTATCATTTAAAATTATTAAATTTAAACTTGATTATTTTTTAACTCACTTAAACTAAATTCTAATCATAGATCTATGCATTAATAACTCTCACTGATCAGTGAAGATATTTACTGAAGTTTTTCATCAATGGTAAATAATTTTTTTCTTTTTATTTTCTCGATATTTCTTGTGATGATTCCTCCGTGATCTTTGCCAAAGCAAAAACTTTGAAACCTATCGAATGTAAGTTAAACTAGTGCTTCAGAAACAATGTAACTCCGTGTTCCATTTTCCATTGTATTCAAACAATCATGTAGCTTGGCGATATATCTCAAGAAATGCATTCCTCAAACCGTAGCAATGTTGTGCGAGGCGGGTCAATCGTCCGTGTTGGAATTTATATACCTCGAAAATAGCTAATCTCATCGAAACCCTTCTTTCGCTATCCCCTGACCTTTCATTGCCCATATTCCCCGCCCTGTAATCTCCGGCTGATGGCCACTTCGGCGGAAATGACCTATCGAAGCGATTCTCTTCACCCCGATGCCAATTACGTTCGAAGGAATAAAAACAAAAGAAATCGTTGGCGCGAAACTCATCGATCTTTCTCTGCTGTCCGAATTGGTTCCGTTGACCCATCGATCGAGCGGCGATTTGTCATTTTCACTTGAGAAGAAAATGCTAATGTCAATTTTTAATTTACCACTTCGGAATTCTCAAGATTCTAATAGATTTTCAATTTGCGAAAACTTTCTAAAGTGAGTTCAAATAAGAGCTAAAAAATTGTGAGAGAGTTGGATATTTCACTAGTGAATTTAAAAAGTAAAGAGATAAAAATACCGATCATAGTTTTACTAGCAAACTGCTTCCTCAGTTCAATGTATAATGTAAAATATAAAAACGCGATTTTTTTTCTCGTAAAAATCAATCATCTAGAACAAATTTTTGCAAGTAGATAATAATAATAATAATAATAACCATATTATAATTTATTGCATTCGATATTATAAATGAAGAAGAATTACAAAATATTTTAGTTCGAAAGTACAAGGTTAAGTCATAATGTAATAATATATTCCACTTTCGTTCAACCATTTTGATAAAGTTGCACGATTAATTGTGCAAAATTAAAGTACACCTTTCCGTTACTCATGAAATAATCGTGAGATATTCATTTATCTTTATTGCATCCACCGGAAGTAAAAGTTATCTGTTCATATATTTTTCCTCTTTTTCTAAATGGAGCAATACAACTGACATCATCGAAGTTTATCTTCGGAGTATCCATTACGTGCTCAGTCTCCAAGATCCTCAGTCACTCGTCGAGATAATGTTTCTAGGTCATCTCCGAGTCGGTGACCCCACCGTAATTTCTTTAAGAGTGGAAATAAGCGTTAATCCCTCGATGCATCCCTCTTTCGGATGCTGCGCCGAAACTTGCCACGTTTACTGCTCTACTTATGCGCGGATACTTGTTCCGTGGGAAGTGCACCTAAGATATTACGTAAGCCGTAATTTGCATTTTGAGCGAAGGGATATGCTAGATAAGATCAGTACCTATATGCTTAGATAAAGATCATGTGGTAGGATACCGGTATATAACGTAGATTGATAAGATATGATTAAACAGTGTTTCCTCGCCACTATGCGCTTTAAGTTTCACGGATTTTTGGAAAATAACTATAGCACTCTGTCATTAATTGTTAACGATGTTTAGTACTGTAAAAGGTTTTGTAAGAAACCTTACTAGTTATCACTGACACCTTTAGGTGAATATTTCTATATAATTTTGTAATTTTTGTGTCTTAAATTTGTAAAATGAAAATACTGTACGCATACTATTAAAAACATCCTTATTCCCGCGTAAAAGTAAATATCTTGAAGAAAATCCTACTTCGCGGTTTATCGTTAATCGTTACCATTAACTATGAATAAAGTAGGATCACTGTATATCATGGATTGATTAAAATCGGGTTTCATTATCTATAAGGATAGAAAACGTTGGAGTTAAAAATTACACTGACAAAATTTAATCAAATTACTTAAATTTCATTTCATCAGTAATGTAGGAGACTAAAGTGAACTTTATTAATTATTAGTATCACATTCTACGTTACGTTAATTCATATGTCATAAACATGTATCGATTGGGAATGTTATAATAAATCAACAACGCCCTCTAAGAAAATTTTCTTTCTTAGAGATCAGTATCCGTTGACAATGTTATTTATTTATAAAATTAGTAAAAGTTATTGCAAAATGAGATATCTTCATCTAATACCTATAGTTATTCTGATATATAAAATAATACTATTCTATACATAAGAAACGGAGTAAACCTTTGAAGAAAAGAGACTTTAACCATTGAACCGAAATTCGGAATGCCCGCAACACCCACTTTGGGAATCCTCGAGCTTAAGTGATTAAAAGGAAGGAGATACGAAGGAGAGGAATCACTGTTAGGGAACGTGTTATTCGAACTGGTGTTATCCCTTGAAATCAGGGCCTGTGAGTGTGTTACGGAAACCGATTGTTACAGGATTCGGATGGTATATACACTCTATCTATGACTTCATTTCATTTGTTAAAGATCATCGATATTGAGAATATAAGATTTCATATTAGAAAGTGAAAAGTTCTTATCAAAACAAAAGAACGATTTTATTACAATTTTCACAATTTAAAAGCGATATTTTAGCGTGTTTCGAGGTATAATCTTAGGTACGTCTTGAAGTACCATATGGCACCGTGAAATGTTTTTGGAGAAAGAAACAACAATAGAGATGAAACAATGCGTTTAGGGAGATAAAAGCAGATCGTAGACTCACCGGCACCAATGGATGGGCGTGGAAGCGCCCCATGGGCTGGTCCCCTGCCTCCAAGCGGATGGAGCCCCACTCCCAGGACGCTGCTCTCGGGTGCGGGTCTGCACACACCACCAGCCGCATCTCGGCCTTGGAACCAGTGGTGACCGCCACCTGCTCCTCGTCGTCGCTGGTCGAAGCTCCTCCGCTTAAGAGCCACGGATTGTACCCAGGAGGGACGTTCTGATTGGCCACTTGCGTGGAACGGCGGAGTACTTGCGGTCCACCTAAAGCCCGTGAAACAGATTATCGGACGTGTCGAAGGCAAATGGAGTGGAGGAGGGCTTCTTTTCGATTTCGGGCTAAGATGGGAAACTGTAAGCCCCTTTGGTTTCAATTAGGACGCTCAAGTATTGGCCAGAGTACGTGTGTTGAGGATGCATTTCACGAAAAGTCTTTTCTCCAATTCAGTTAGCAGTGTAAAGTTTGAATGGAAACTGCTTCGTACATTCAAATAATTTAGAAGTAAATTATTGACCAAAATATTCGGTCGTCAGGGTAAACACCTGAATATTAGTTCACTATGAACAGTATATTATTTGATTGTTTAATGGCAATGTTATATATTTATATGTAATGTCATAATGATTTATATCTTATCGTCTTATTCATATCTTAGTTTATCTTCTAATCTTAAATAAAATTAAATTTATTAAATTTTTCATATTAATTTAGAATTTTCACATGTTTATATAAAAAATCCCTCTATCTTATTAGATAATAATATAATCAAATATGATAAGGGTTTTTTCTTAAGGCATATTTATGATGTACCATATACCAATTTACAGTGGAGATACTCAGAACATCATTCTTATGTGTATAAATAAAAACTTAAACAATTTATTTACCTGACTGTTGTTTTTAATTTATTTTTAAACTTAATTTAGATTTTACTAGTTATATCAAACATTAAAATTGGGTCATGTTCAACCTTCACACTTTGGTAAGAAATAATGAATATTTTACAATGATATTATCTGCAACGTATTTCACAAATCCAATGAAATTTTATCTTGAAAACATGCGCTGCATCCTTTAGTTCAAAACGGGAGAATGTGGATAATTAGCGGCTGTGAGTATTGACGATGTAAAAAACCACTTTTCCATCGAATGCGTATCTCGTCAATTAAAATAATCCACTATTCAGAACTACGCAATTAGATTTGTGAATGCTAATTTCAAAGGGTACTAAAATTTATTTATCGGTTACGAAAACATGGATGTATTTATATGCATTCAAGAAATTATTCCAATATTGATGAGCAGAATTTTAATATGATCATAAAAATACATTTCGGGCAAAAAATTGAACCCGTTTTTAATAGTTTCCAGATGGGACCACAAATTATTTACTGCAAATAATTGATGAATGTGTAAAAATAGTGTTTTTTAGCAGAATTAGTGTACTTTTGTTTAAGAATTGGAATTTATTACTTCAGCTACATCAAGTATTATTTAATATTAATTATTAATTTTATTTAGTTACGAAAATTTTGCAAGGGAAAATGGAAAAATCAAATTACAGCTATCAGTGTATACTTATTCTATAAAATAGTATTTAATTACCTTTGAGTAACAATAAAGGTAGAATTGATTACTTTTGTATTCAAATGTAAACTTACTTTAACCGTACGCATTGTCTTGTCTAAATTTTAAAAGATCTGAATAAAATATATAAAAATGTATGTAAAGTAATGGAGTATGTAAATACGATAGCTATAAAATGTATACTCACCAACAACTTGAATGGAAATAGGTTCACTTTGGACGGCTCTCTCCTCTCCTCCGATGATATTGGTCGCAACGCACACAAGTTCCCCTTGATGCTCATACGTCACATTCCTCAGAAGAAGGCGAGATTCGGAGCCTCTGACCACCACAACACCGCCTGGATCTCCTCCCTAAAGGAAAAGGTTTTGGTAAATATTGCGACTATGAAAAAGAAACTTCCGACTTTTATATCAAATAAGTAGAGGATAATAGTCATTTTATCATGAATTTCTGGTGGTAGCTGTTTAGTTAATTTATATTATGCATACATAACAGGCATTCAATTTTAGTTTTTTGGTATCTAAGGAAATGCTGGAAAGGAAAATACACTTGTCAAATAAAAATGAAGCCTAATATCAATTAGAATAAATTTTTCGGTATGCGTGGAACTAAAATAAGGGGAAGTTACGTTACTCTTATTTTCATCTTTGCCAAAGCAAAAATCGAGAAATAATGAAATGCGGATCACATATTTATGCGAGATTAAGACATAAAAGTCCCTTCTTACATCCAACATATGTAGATGGCTTGTGAAATATACATAACATAAAAACAATTTCAGTACAAAATAAATAGGATTAGTTTACCTAGGAATGATCAAACTGAATAAACTGAAAAATAGACTCAAGAATAGGATTTTAAAATTATGAATTTAAATCGAAAAGCTGGAATTAAATTTGAAAAACAATTTATTTATATGCAGGATATACCATCGCTTCACTTCTACTGGAAAGACATCAGCGCCTGAAAGTTATGCACCCATGCATAACGGATGTGTCATTGCGGGTTGCATACTCTCCCGTCTTTTGTGAAGAGTATCGGGCGAAAAATAGCAACTCAATATGCAAGGACCTTTCATTACTAATTTTTTTTATTATCATATTTTCTGATAAGAAATCAGACAACTTTCTTGTAATTTTTAAAGTATTCAAAGAAATTTTATTTTAAAGGAGTAAATAGAAGCCAACAACTTTTCTGTATCCAAAACCTGATTGAGTCTACTATTAATTCATATAAAATCAAATCAACACACTCTGTTTCATAGTTTTCTATTATTATGGTTCGATGTTACTTATTTCATACCAATATTATCCGCTTACAATAAGCTAAAATACTATTATAGGATCAGCGAAGAAATTTTTGAGAAACTGAAATATATATATCGTTAATATTTTCCGATATTTTTATAAAATTTAAATAACTTTGCGTATGATCCATTTTTTCATATCCAAAACATGAGACTGTTTACCCACATCGTACGTCCAAAAGGATTTTAGCTCACGTTTGATAAATTGTCCTAATTTTTTCATCAATAATCCCATATCCCAGCGTGACAGATTTGCTCGATAAATTAAATATTCAATTTTAATGTTGCGATTGATTTCAATCGAGCCCATCCAGATTATTTATGACCGGTATCAATATTCCGCAAATTGACCTATGTATTGGCAATGGATACAATGCTCTACGTACGTTGGAAATGCACCGAAATTTTAGACACAAATCATGGAGTTTTGTTCCCCTGTGCAACTCATATAAAGGATTTATGCAAATTAGCGATAAATGGCATAAATCTTGAAACAATATTCTTCTGTAATATTATATGATTTTGGTTGTTAAATATAATTCATTTCACAACTTAATAAAACTTGCTAATGTTATCCACATATCTATCTTAAGGAATAGCAATATTTTTAGCAATTAATTATTTGTCTTTATTAACAATTTAAAAGTATAGCTAATACATGTTAATGTTTAATTCATCTAGCATTTGGATTCATTGTTAATTGAATTATTCTTTGTTAAAATTCTAAGAACAAGAAGCACCAACTGGTAATGAATCCATAAGAGGATGTATTGGAGTAATATTTGCACAAGTTTTTATTGGTAGAATGGATTTTTTTATTTGTACAATTTGCTCACGGTCTCAAATGTTAAAGGATCTACGAGTCATACAAATCTCAGGGTCATGAACATATACGCACAATTTATGAGGTTATTCCAAAATTTTATGGTAATAGTAATCTCTCATCAGATGTGTATGTCTGTTTCTACACATAATAATAGTCTTCAAATGAGAATCTTTACCTGCATAGCACCGAATGGAAGTCCCGATGAAAGCTTCTGCAGCCATCGGAAACTTGGTGGAGGATTTCCTTCAGCTTCACATTCAAATTCGACTTCGGAAAAGAGTACCACAGTTGTGACTCTCTCAGGACCAACTCTCAAGATGGTTGGAGGAACTGTAAGAAAAAGAAAGCCTTTCTGAAGCATTCTCACACCAGGAAAAAATTTCATTTTATATTCTCATAACACATGTGTCTAAGAATTTAAGCATTTAAAATATAATTATTCAGATATATATTACTAGAGAAGTATGTCTCAAAATATCTCTTCCACTTCAATGACATTTTAATATTGCTTAAAAATTGCTAATTTACAACACATAGCAAAATGAAGTGTTTGTAGACATAAGAACTTTCATCTGCTGGGCGTTCGACCATTTTTATATTTAGGTAATGTACCAAACATTTTATCCTATAATAATTTTATTGTAACCCATTTACTTCACCTCATGAATGAACATATGTGAACTAAAATGTTATTATAAGATGAGTAAAATTTCGTCACTCTGACCTAGATTCACGTCGTTAAAGTTTCTAATATAAGGTTAAAATAGAACCCCCTTCATTCTTGTCTTACCATTTTTCTTTCCGTGTAATCCAGTTAATAAGAAGTGATGAGATTATGCCCTCAAAGTAAAAAATTCTAACCCTTCACTCGGTTCTTTATTAGTGACCTTGGCACGATTGAGCCCAATTAATTCACCTCCACATCTCCCAAGCAGCCCACGACCACAAGATATATCGATGAGGAGTTGTATGGCAAATTCACTAGGGATGGCAATTAGCGCTTGATAATGACCCTTCGGTCGTTTGTAACACGTCCATCTCGACAGACATTGAATTTATGTGATGAATGGAAACAATGATATTCAGATTAAAGATTCTTTTTGTATTATTATGTAGAAAAAGCAGGATATAATAGAGGATGCTTTTCACACAGGAGTTTTTAATAGTAAAATTACTTTTAATTATCCTTAAGGGATACATGATGTGAGTAATGGTGTAAATGGAATAATTATGGCGTAAATAAACACATGAGGGATTTGTTTTGAATTGAGATATAAATCCAGATATTTCATGCCAAATTAAAAAATTTTTCGCTTTCTATGCCACATAATTGCTTTAAGAAAAATTTATTACTTTGACTATGCAAAGCTATAAGAGCTATTTTCTTTGGTTTGCTATATGAATTAATTCGTTTTCTACTATATTAGGTAACCTTATATGCATCAATGTTCAAGATAGTTTTACCGAATGAAGGGGAGAACAATTAGTAACTTCTACCTTTAATAATATTCAGGGTGTTATTTATTGAATAATATGCTATATATATTATATATGTAGTATAAATGTTATATAATACATAATCAAAAGCCTTGGCCCTTTTTTATATTCTTGAAGGTGAAGTGGTAAAATGGGTGATTCCACAGGTTTGTAATAATTAAAGATCATAATCAAAGACAATTTACTCAATAACATTTCGTTGATCAATTGCCATAGATACTCAATAAATACGTAGATTTAAGATAATTGAACTTTACCACTTATGATAAATATACTTTAAAATTTATGGATAGGAAAGAGATAATATCAAAATGAATTGGAATAAATAAGTAAAAACCTCTCATAAATTAACCGTATTTAAAAGTTGGTACGTAAATTGTTTTATAGGATACATTCCATTGTATAATTCAAACAACTCTAAATAATTCCGAGCAACCGTTAGTTCATAGGAATTCCTTTTTTTACACTCGAGGAAGCTTAAAGCAAATTTAATGTGCATCCACAAGGTTTATAATATTAATTCAAACCGCGTTTAGAACCTTCCCTTAACATGTTCCCATTTTAAATTCAGTTATGCGCGTCGGAATCAATCTAGCGATGAAAAACCCGTGGGATGACCACAACAATTTTCGCCCATTAAAAAGTAACATCCAATATTAATGGCTCAAAATGATTTTGGAACGGAAAGAGGGGAATATTTCGAAAGCAGAAAAAACAACGCCTAAGCGAGTAATCAATTTTGCTCTGAATTTTTCGAAGCTCGTTCATAACTCTTGGAGACATAATTCAGACGCAAATATGTCGAAGAGGGAAACTCCGTTGGGAGTAATTACGTTCGAAAAGGACAGCGCGATTGGACGCACTTAATTGGCATTCACTCTTCGTACGTCAATCGCCATGGAGACGAATCTTTCGTTTGCACTAATGCGATACTTTTAAACGTCTATTAGGTGGGAAGAGTGGTGGAAATTATTCTCTCTTATAAGTGGAGGGTTCTGAAATCAAAATCATTGTTCTTTTGTTTTCTTTTCATTTAATTTACCTTCATTTAAATATTTTTTTCTTTTAAACGCTAATAAAATATTATTTGCTCTTAAAAATTAGCGATTCGTGCTATTATTATAATCCATTATCTAAATAATTCTATAAATCATTCATATTTATCGTTGACTTTTTCCGTTTTACAAGCCTTATAATTCGTTGTCTCTTCAGTAACTATACAGCTAAACATGTAAAAAGCATCTGGTATTAGCATTAGACATTAGTGGTGGATTATAAGAATATGTTATTTGCAACTATTGCGAAAGTAAATTTTTTTCAATAGATATATTCAGTCAAGAAATATTTGGATGTGTAATAAGTCGTTAACCATTAGAAATTGTGCCAATTATAAATATATGTTACTGATATTCTGCTTTTACATTTCATAGTTCTCTTAATTATCTAAGTCATATTTCTCAAACAAGTTATCGCATATCTTTCACAATTGTTTTTTTCTTCCGATAAATTCCCTTAATCGCTCGATTTGTTAATGGATTGTTCTCAGAAAATTTTGAAGTTAACACGTGAAAGATTAATGAACGAGACGCATACATACGGAAAGGGATTAAGAGGTGTGGGAGTGAATCCGTAAGAGCATCAGATAGATGAAGTTTACACAGAGGAAAAAATTGGACAAAGAGTAGAGAAAATGGAAATAAAATCCGTCAATTATTTTCTATATCTCGTGGAGAGAATATTCCATAAACATCATGGAGAGTGAAGCCATAAAGATGACGAAAGACCTTCATTCTTCGTGAATAAATAATAGAAAGATTATCCGAGCTGATTACTTTGCACGTTTACGAGTGTGGATAACAGATCCCAAAGTACACCAACGCGAAATAAGTTACTCGAGGAACAACCCTCGCATAAACGGAATTAATCAATCAGAAAAATAATGACAAAGAAACTGGTAATAAATCTCTAACGCCATATCATCCAGCTCATCCTCTGTTATCCTTCTCTTACGACCTCCTTATCTCAGTTTCCTTTTCCGCGAAATACGCTCTCCGTCGCCAAACCACCCCTCCAACGTCACCCTCCCACTTCGTCCCGAGTTAACTCATCTATTTTTAACGCAATTACCCTCAATGCCACCACATTTTCCTTTGTCTCTTTTGGACTACCCCTTTCATCGATGGCATTTTCTTAGCCTATCTGAGCTTCACATCAACCCAATCGACTGATCACCGCCTCTATTCATTCGCTCTTCATTTATAACCCTTCTCAATATTACTTATTCAAAGGCACATCCTTTCCCTCTCGTTCACCCATAAATCTATTTTCGCCTTAAAATCTGGATTCTCTGTACGTTTCAAGAGTTGATTTAGGTCGTATTTTTTTCCTCGCGTCTGACAGAGGGCATACGCGTCGGTGGCTAGATTCAATTTCCGGTCGGTTTATCGCCCAATAATGAGTTTTCTCGAACTTTTCAAGAGCAAGCAAGAAAGGTCAAAGCGACATCTGACAGGAAACGCTGAAAATATCCCCCATTAAATTGATTTGTGAAATTTAATCCGAGGAATGTATTTGTAGGGGTTCGAGTTATTATAGATGAAAGTTTTACAGCGGTTCGTTGAAACCCTTTTCTTAAAAGACCGATTTATAATTGGATAGACGTATAGAGGGACCTCGATCATACTGCTTCAAAGGAATTACTAGTAAAAGTTCCTTTTCCTTACCATCCCTTTAGAGTAGCTTAAAATTTATATCTTATAATAAAGGTCAGAGTACGCTAATGAAGGTCAGCGATACTGGAAAAACATTAAGTTTAATACATTCGATTCAATCCAGTTATTACCGGAATTACGAAAAAAGACAAAATATACATATTAATAAAAATGGAACTATATATATATTAACGTACTAAATAGAATAAAAACATATCTTAAAATATTTATCTTTTTTAATCATAGGAAGTTAATGTACCTGATGTTTCAATGAATTGAATCGCTTAATCATTAATTTCCTCCATCTTCATCTACGTTCAGTCTAACACATCATCTACTTTAAAAAATATAGAATTTATTGTCCAACCAAGGTGAGAAGGTGTTTAATCAAAGATAAACGTAATCTATTCTTTAGCAGATGCACTACTTTTCAATTGAAATTTGAAACCTAGCATATAAATAACTTCTTAAATAGGTAATTTGCCTAAATTATATTATACGGCAAAGAGTTTATGGACTATACTCTCTTTTTCATATAATAAATATAAGAGTAATCTCACAGATCATCATATTCCGAATTTATTTCATTTTTTCCTATAAGACGATGATAGAGGCAAAATTACAGCAAATTGTCATCGCATTTGGTGTTCATCATCATCAAAGGCAGGAACGTTAAAGAATAATGCCTTATAGTAATAAATTTCTCTTGAAATTCTCCCTTAATTAAAGAAACCCTTTTAATAGGACCAAATTACCTTCCTTTCAGACTTTTGCAAATTTCTTCAAAGACGATTTCTTTGACTCAGAAATCAAATTCAACAAGATCTCCCTCTTTGGCATATCTCTTTCAAATTACCTCATTATGCTCCTTCAATCCCTCAAAGGCATTCCGCGTGTGCCACGAATTAAATCCAACGCCTTTGGGGATTCTCCCACAGATATACATTATGCTCAGATTGCATTCATGCAAGGTCCTGCCTAAGATTTCTTGCTCCTTAACGTTTTGGCTGTATTTCGCTGGCAAACAATCCCTCTCATTTGTTGAGGACCTACTCCGCCTATCGCCTCCACACGCCTACTATTCCACCTTCTTTATTCTCCTTACTCGGCTTTTTCTTCATCCTTTTTTCTTACTCCCATTCCCTACTCAACCACTTCTCTTTCACTGCCATTGTTTTCGAACCAGTTTCACTTCCACACGTTAAACCTAACTCATATACCTTGAAGTTTCGATTCTAATGATTTTTGCTGATTGTGAGATCTATGGTAGTCTGTGTTACTAATACTATTCTATTATATTATAAGATGTACTTTCGTGACAGTAATTTCCTTTGGAAAGATATTTCAAAAAGAATAACTTTGGAAACTAAATATGAAAAATTTTATATTTATAGAATTGCTCCAGGTCTAAAATTTCATGTTTTTCGCATCAAAATCAAAATTTACGCAGCATTTCAACTTTCTGAATATTAATTTAACAAAGTTTAATAATAGGACGATGCCTTCCTAACATGCTTTTAAATACATTACAGAAATTTAACCCGCAAAGAACTATATATTAAAGTTATCTCAACTAAATTAGATACATTATAACGCTATGGAATTAAGATCTTCCTTCGATTGCTTCGAAATATAAATATCATTTGGCTTTTAACTTTCGTCATTTAGACAGTCGATTACGTACTTATAACCCAACCTATAGAACATAATTAGCCGTCAGGATCCAACAGTTGAGGAAACCTAGTCTAACAAGGATAGGTATAAAATCATATTCTGCAAATACAGAATATAAGAATCAGCTTTCTCCATCTAGAGAAATTCCCCTAAAATGCACCGAGAAACTCACAAGTACATACGAAGAAATGTGTTTTGAGAACGAGAAATACAAAAACGTATGAGTACTTTCATAGCACAGAAAGGGTTAATGAGCGAAGTAGGGGACCTCTGACGCAGTAACATAATATTGAGTATGAAAGAAGAGGCTTTCACTTTTAGATAAATAGATTCGAAATGAATGAACTTCATTATCTCAAAACTAATACTATTGGGTTATTCATAATCCACAGCAAATTAGAAGCGATGTCAAACAATCTTTAGATATTGTGCGTATTACATAACATTTACTCGGAAGATGGAATATACAATAGACTCGCTTGGATCTCTCGATATAAATGAAAATGTGAGGGTAAGGGCTTACATGTATGGCAGAATATTGTGAAAAAGATTTTCATATATATATATACATCCGGTACGAAGAGATTTATGTTTATTAAGAATGATTATTAAACGTGCGTAATAATACTCCCAATTATATGCCTTAAATATCTCAAAAAACATTCTACTCCAGAAATGGTGTCGATTTCTTTTAATGGTTCCTAATGTTGGCGTGGATGGAATTCGTGCATGAAAAAAGCCATCGAGTTCCTCTATCAGACTTCCGCGAATCATATAGTTGGTGGAGGAGCACTTTAATTACATGTCTCTAGTAACTTTTCTCTTCAGAGAATTCCTCCTTCAATATACTCGGAGTATTTTGGACTAATAGGAGTCAAATATCTGAGACTTCTTAACTGTACTCTCCTTTCTGAGAAGATGTTAAGTATTGAGTTGATTCGAAGTTTTCCTTGGGAACCACCCCCAAAAAATACGAGTGCCCATTAATACGTAATAGGAACAAGATACTCGTGTCTCTACCTCGTTTGTGAGCTGCTTTTACAATTGGCGTCGCTTAAGATTGAGGTAAGATCATCGAATACGGCTCTTAAGTTATGAATGGGGTGTGATTTACGTGAGGAAAGTGGTTGCTTAAACTTCGGGTGAATAGCCCATTAGTCGCTTCATTTCGTATGGGAAATCATTAAGTTGTTGCACTCTCCTAAATTAATGGGATGTTTCCATTAAATGCTCTAGGAAAACTATGAAAAATCGACGTCTACGTCTCATTAAGGGTGCTTCATGGTACATTTTGTAGTAATTTAGGCATATAGACCTGTAGACATATGCGAACTATTCGAATCTTTAAGGAAGGATAGAGTTTCCTTTGAAAACTCGTATTGTAAGTTCGAACTTTTTCATTAGGAATATAGACTTTTGCTATAGACGCTTGCTAGTTCATAAATGGATAGATTTAATCGAATTTATCAAACACTTCGTTAAAAAACTGGAAAAATAATAAATTATTCATATAAAAATTTCTACATACTTTATATTGTAAAACGAATCGTGATATAGCAGGTTAAAACATAATTATATATGTTAATAGATAATCAAAAAGATTATACATGCTTTTCACCAAAATTTTGAGATTCTTGTTAAATAAAAACTCAAAAACCAGGAAATAATCATTATTAATGATAAATTGAACCCTTAGTTTAACCAGTTACTATCTATCTAGCCTCTAAATGAAATATTTCAATTGAAGTTTGTGATTTCAAATCCTACACAAACAGAAATATATACAAAGGATACTAATTCTACCAAAATCCTTTGACCTAATTTGTTTCTATTATTTCAAATAATTACAACAGGAATTAGTTCCGTGTTGCATGCAAAGTTTTGACAGCGCTTTCACATAATCATCTCAGTCACTGTTTGACGTGTTCTGTTTGAGCTCAAAGCACGTTACACCGAAAGGGGTTTTGTGGCCAGTTTAAGCACGCTGTCTCACTGCGTACACTCTTTGTGCAAACATTTCCTTTGTCCTATTTTCTGAAGGTGTGTCTGTGAGAGTATCACTGCTCTGTGCGTCAGAATCTTTCCCTCTAATCCCTGATGCTTAGGACCTAGGTAACGCCCGGAGGAAGTAATCTGTTACTCAATGCTTCAATAGGAAGCATTGCTATGGTATTATTCGGACTGCATACACAGGATGGATTTCCAAAGGACTAGCGCATAAAAATTAACCCTCTTACACACTTTTTATCAAGATAAAACAATAATTTTGACAAATAAAAGTTACTTTTGTCGACGGAGGAAGTTCTAAAAATTTACTTCGCCGTGTGTTTCGGAATCAACTTTGACCTTTGTAAACGAACCGAATTCTGAAATAAAATTGTATACATAAAGTTAATAAATAATAACAGGGATTTATGGTCTTTCCTTGTTTTAAAATTCGAAACTGAGATTATGACGTACTTGGTGATAGTTAACTTTAAAGCATAAGTTATCCTTACATTGAGAGCTAAAACTGAACCTTAATTCTCTTTCGCTGCAAGTTTCCATGCTCATTACAGTTGCGAAATTCACAAGTTGCTATTTGATTATATATTTCCTCGATTTACACCATGAGCTACGAAAACAAATTTTATCATGCAAACACTTCCGTCTCTTCCTCAACTATTCCTTTGAACCTTCAGGAACTTTTTATAACTATTCATTCCCTTTTCAATATTTGAGTTTCTCATTTTCTTTCTTCACCTTTCTATTTATTCGGCGATAACCTTTTCCTTCCACTTAATTTCCATCACAAGTTTGTCTTTCAATCTTCCCAACGTTATGGTTTCTTAAAGGTCCTTGATCATCAAAACCCATTCAAGGAAACGTCCTAAGCTACTCATTATGAAAGGTTAATTGAAATATAGATTGAAATAGGAATTTCAATATTAATTAGGTAAAACCTTGTCGTAAATTAAACGAAATACTTTTCCATTAAACTAATAGATTAAATTGAAGGGTATGAACACTTGTTGTGCATGTATCCTTTCTTTTGAAATATTTGCAGCAGAAAAAATATTTCGTCCTATTTTTATCGATTAAATTTGATTTTTTTTCGAGGGAAAGACCATGATAATATTCTGAGAGAATTAGCACCTTAATGAGTATCTATCGAATTATATATATATATATTAACGTTAACCCATCAATTTTCATAAAACCTCTTAGGAATTCCTAAAGTACATGAATTCGCAAATCATTACTCCACAATAATAAATAACTTTAAACTTTTCTTCACCATAATTTATATATAACTTCACCCATAATTTTCTGGAATTATTATTCTAGCCAAATCATTTTTATAGTAAAATTATTAGACTTAACACAATAAAATTCTACTTTTGCAACTTATGTGATACGGTTGTAAAATAAATTTATTCCTGGGAGAGTAAAATAGACGATAAGAATTTATTCAAAAGTAATATTTTATGAAGTTTAACTTAATATACTCTTTGGAATAATAATTACGATGTATTTTAAGTTTTCCTGATCCATCTAATGAGGAAACCATCGAGTAGTTTTCGCGTAGGTTTTTCCTTCCATAAATAATCGAAATCAATCGCCTCGTACAATTTAAACCTTGCGATAGTGTATATTGCCTCCAAAGCACGCTCGAGTAAAACCCTTTTGTATCACTTACTTTCAAACTAACCTCTAACTGTCACATTGATACAATGTCTCAGTTGATGATAAATGTCCCTTGTAGCACGAGAAGTGCGGTTTCAATTGGTCGATCGAGATAGTGCTTATTTAAAGGACTCAAAGGAGAATAACAGCTCGATTACGAGAAGGGGAGAGAAAGGTCAATTTCTTTTGTGAAAACAAAGGGAACTTAAGCCTTTGAGAGAGGGAAATTGCATGTTGGCTACACAGAGAGAAAACGAATTAATAAGTGCGATGCAAATAAAGGAAGGAGTTTACGAAGAAAACGGACCTGCATACGATTGATAAACAGTTTTCAGTTAATCAGAAAAATGACATGCAAGTATTGTATAATTTAAGGAAACCATAAACCATGATATTGTTTTTCTAGCCACAAGAAGAAAAGAACATCGAACGTCAACATTTATCAACTTGAGACCAAGTTTGATTGTTTTGTGATTGGATGGCATTTAGGAGAATGCCGAAGAATTTTTGGAACTGAGACTATATTGCACTTTGGAGTAACTTCTCAACGGAGACTCAAAATCGAGATAACTGAATAGATCTTGGAGAAGTCCACATTGAATTTCGATTGAAAGTGACTGATGAAGATGATACATTTACAGAAATAAACATAGCAGTAAGTACAACTGTTTAAATTCAATAAAATGTGTCATGAGTTTGAGAACATGAAGTATGTACTTGGAAAATTTAAGCGAGTCGTTTTATGTAATCAGTTAAAAATGAGAAAAAGCATGGCAGTGCGGGAATGTAAAGGAGTCGGCTATGATTCCACTGAAATCTCACGCTTCCCCCATCTGCTACCCTTTGGATTGAGATGATACAGTTGAGGAATGTTTTGTTTGCTGGCGCCTGAGTGCTTTCGACTCCAAAGGATGTTGTTCTCATTCGTAAGGAGATGGTTTCGCAGATGCGTTAACGATTGGTCTCACAGTTGAAATCGATTTGCACGGATTGCGAAGGAAATTTTAACTAAGCAATCTGGGTCGCTTTTGTGTCCGAGATGAAAATGAAAAGGATTCTGAGATAAGGTTTTCGAACGAAATTTCTCAAAGAGAAAGGCCTTTGTGGCGGATAACGAGAAATGCACCGCTGCATTAGTTGATTAAAGATACCCGGATTTGCTTGAGCGGAAACCTGCTTTCGTTTATGCCGATGAAGTGGAGTCGTAAGTCTTACTGCGTTCCAGTTCTTGTGGCGTATGCACTTAAGGAGAGTTGATGAAATGGAATATGTCGTGAGGTGATATTTGCGGTATGATATATATATATGAAGGAAATATTGCGACAGTTATGAAACACGACATTTTTACACGCTCTACAATTTTCTGAAAATTATTATTTTTCTTTAAGTGATGCGGAATTATAATTTAAGCGAAGAATCAATTATAACTAATGCACAATACATTTACTGAACGTTTAATCGAAAGTGTCCGGTTTATCATTACATTAATTGTGTGAAAACAAAATACAGATATCAGGTTCTGATTTAATATTCCTTAAAATGTATATGGTCATAGAAGTACTGACTAAAACTCTTATTTGAGGGTAGGAATGGCAATTTATAAGTAAATAGAAAAATTATTGAAATTACATAAAGACATTTTGTATAACTAATTAGCTTTTATAACCCTTCGTTTGTCTTGTAAGCATTTCCGTTTTACCAATTTCCATCTTGCATTCATTGAAGCGATATGTGACCATAAAATTAAGAATTGTATAATAAATTTGTGTTTATTGAAAATGGAACTTGAGCCAAATAAAAGAGTTATTCAAAAAGAATAACAATTAATTGGAAAATAAGCGAGATGATATAAAAAGATAATAGGAAATAGCATTTATATTCTTCTAGAATATTTACAAAACTGTCCAAAAAGTGAGGCTAAATTTACGTATTATAAAACGCAATTGTAAGAAGATAATATTTTTCGTAATATTAACGTATCTCATTGATGATGATGAGAAAAGGTGAAAGAATAGAGGCAGAAGTACGGAACTGAAGGAAAGGGACGAACAAAAGAGAGGGGAAAAGGGGAGAAGAAGACTAAGAAGCGGTAAGTTATTGGCAACGACGAGCAAATGCTAAAAGGAAAGGGAGTGAGAAATTGAGAGGTGACAAACACGACTGCCTCAAAAATGGTATGTGAGATCAACAAGCGAAAAAGAGTCAATATTTGAGGATTTGCCGAGCGTCAGTTGTTTGCGCAATTAAAGGAAGATTTGGAGAGATGGACGGTGTACAAATATCCTTGTGAGAACGCCTTTTCTCACAGTTTACCTTGAGGTGGTGGATCAATGGCAGAAGTAGCAAATGCAGTGATATTCGAGAAGTCAGAGGGATTAATGTCCTCTAGAAATAACGGGAAATGATGTACCGAAGAGCTCTTCAAATATGTGATATACAGTCTGTTGCGTGATACCATGGTGATGTTGTTTGTTGACGGATTCCAACACATATTATTCCTCGGTTGGGTTGTCTAGGTGAGTGTGGCGAAGGTTCAAAAAAGAGAGAGTAAACGATACAACAGAGCGTCGTTCCAGTTTCTCGTGAAGGGCTTTCGAGTGCAGGAAAATTTGAATTTGAGAGGCGTGATGGGAATGTGTGTCGGTACCAAACTGTTTCTATGTCCATTCGTATAATAGTTGTCTCGTTGAAGACTAAAATAAATATCACCCTTCAATAGTCAAAATTTCCGAGCTACTATCTGTGAGTGCTCAACTGATTTTTAATTATATTTGAAAATTTTCTTTGTTGACAAAGAAATATAATGGAAGGCTAAAATTACTGTATCGCGTCGACTACATAAAATTTACTTCGCCATAATTAATAAATATATGGTTACGTAACATAAGATATATTAGCTCAAATGCATTATTCAATTATTAAGTACTATTTTCCTTGATTTGCATATAATATTATTTTGAAATTTCATATAATTTACAAGAAAATATACGTTTATAAACATCATAGACATATGTTTTTGAAAGAATTACATACGCGATAACCCTTATCGATTAATATGTCCTTTGTCACATCTACTTTCGCAATCAGCGCCAATATTTTTCATTCATTCATATTTCTCAAGGCTTTCTAAAAACTCCGCAAACCTTAAATAGATCACTCTATACATCTGCCACTGTTTACCTAGTCCCTCAATGACTGAGGACAGTGGTTTACCTGGAGAAGGAAGTTAACAAGCAGGGTAATTACTCTGATTGGTGGCGAGGGGGTGATAAAAGGCTTTTAAAGGTGCAGCTCTATTCCCAGGAAAGGCCCTTCCTAATCCTATTCCCTGCCCGCAACGGCAACTTTTCAGCAATTGGAATGAGAAATATCCCCTAGAAGTGACCAATTGACCTCAGGCCCAGAAGGGAATTCTGATTTATTACACCCCGAGGGGGGATACGTGGGATTCCGCTCTCACAGCGAGAGAATGCTTGCAGAATCGAGAGGTGTCGAGTGGGTATTTCTCCAGCAGAGAATTCTTCCTAGTGAACGCCATTATAACTATCTACATGATCACGTTGTTTTAGTTTGGCTCACTTAAGCGATGTTAGATCATGATTTTCATCGTTATGATCCTTACAATGTGCAATATCACTGTTCAGATCTAAAAAGCAATTTTGAACGGATAGTTACTCTAGATCCAAGTCATATATCAGACTCTATTTTATACCTATTATGTTACCTTTCATTATATCATAACACAACATAATATTCGTTATTACTCATTATAAAAACATTGCTTCATTGTGTTAAAAAGATCTATATAGTTACCTTTACGTATATTCGTCTACATGATTATATTATTAGGAATACTCTAGATTGTAAAAAAATATATTAAAGGGAATTTAGAATAAACAAAGGATGAAAATGCTATAAAGATCATAATTGGACAGTGTTAGGAAATTGCAAAACCCTTAAGGTTATGACAGGTTTCGTTTCTCTATAACTGCTACAGTAAAGAAAATGCTTTTCCAACATCTGATCAGTGAATGGAACTTATAGATTCTTTTAAGAAAGATATCCAAACACAGAATATTTTATAGTTCACAACTATGAAATAACAGTTGCTAATAACTAATATTCTTCGGCCTTAATTAAAGCTACTCATAAAAATGTTTCACATCCAATTATCTTCTTTGATTTGTTAGAGATTTCTAAAGAATTAGATTCAGTGAAACGATGTTGAGTTTATTAGATATTGGATGCTTAGATATTTAACATCCTTAATCCTTATTTAGCATCCTTAACACTGAGCGTTTGAATACCAAAATAAGCCTTCATTTCTCCGCGAACCAATCAAATAACGTAGCTGTATGGATTCAAGAGGAAAATGAGACAATTATATTCGAGTATAATACGTACAAATTTCTTCCTCTGTTTTGGGCTACACATAACAAACTCATTCATACCAAATCTATTTTTAATATTGAAAATGAGTCATTTAATCTGAGAAATACGATGAATTTGTAGGACTGCGCGATCTGATATTCATCTGTTTGTAGAAAGAGGGAATTTATTGGGCAGAATGTGATGCTCAAAGGAAAGAGTGGTGAAAGAGAAAGGAATATGGCGTGGCATGCAATGGAAGGCGGTATAGGAGATCAATGGTGCACAGGTAGGGAACACGTCTGAGAACAGTTAGAGAGCCGTGGAATGCAATCAAGAAGATTGCTTCCGCTAGATTTACACCGAGAAAAAGATCACTATGGTGAGTGTCTCAAAAACCGTCGCCATGGAAATTAGAGTGGGAAAATATTTTTGTTTCTCGCGATCATCTGAAGTGGTTGCATGGTGAGTGTGCGCGTGATTCTATTCGAAAATGGAATTGACTTAACATGAATGATAATTGAATTAACGGTCTTATAACTGGATGAAATAGAAAGTGGGCAAATAGTGAGACACTATCTCTTGTTCGGCTCTGGATTCGAACAGTTTGATTTAAATATTTACAGCTCCTTTTGATAGGATGTAAGGCATGGGTAGATAATTAACATTATTCCTTTTTCTCTCACGCATCATTCATAAATCATCATTATATAGAAATCATAAATACATAACGGCTGCGTTAGATTTACTTAAAAGAAAAACTAAAATCTAATGGACATTTTAGAATAATTGTAATTAAATAATATAGAAACTATAAAAGTATATTATAACATTTTTGCGTTAACACAGAGGGAGAAACAATTTTTAAAGAGTGTAATTTATACTAATTATATGAATTATTTTTATTAATGAATAATGGAAATTTGCATTAATATTTCCTTATATATTAATCTAAATTCTTTTGATAACACTTTATTTACCAATTGAGTTTCTCCCCCAGGAAAAGGTTATCAAAAGCACGCTCTAATCTCCCAATCAATGTATTTTCTCTAAATATTTATTGAAAACTGTTTTGGTTGGTGAATGGATATTTAAGCGGAGGGAGGAGAATCCGTGTATCGGAAAGTAAAACGGTACGAGAACGTTGCCTTGTGGTTAAATTCGCCTTCCAAATACTTTATCCGTTAACCAGATGAGATTGAATTTATATGGAATGAGGGAGAGATACATTCCATTGTGTTGCGTATAAGAGATCTCGCTGGGGTTAAAATCCGATTACACATTAGCATACGTTCCGTTTTCTTCTCCACTGTTTCAGTAAGCGGTTTTTCAAACACGATCAGCGTACGTAGATAGAAATCTTAAGAATATGACAAGGATTTGTTATTGGGGATTTGATTTGATAAAAACCTTAATCTATTTGAGATTCTGCATTATTAAAATTTTAATTTATAACGAGAAGAAGTAGAATTCAGTATCCTATCGCCAGAAAGGGGAATCACCAAACTTCTTAGATAATCTTCAATTACTTGAGAAGATTCTGTTTTTGTTCCATAAATACCGCGAAGAATTGAATTCCTACTAGTAAGTAGCAATGAGGTAAGTTTTTATGCCTTTTCGACCGATGCCAAGAAGTTGGGGTCTCATAAGGCAAATGACAATTCTGATTAATGTTCAAGCCCTTAACTTAAAATCACTTATTTCGCGTGAAGACAAAAGACAAAAAAACTCTTGCTTCACATACGATTCATGTCGTTGTTTCTAAGTAATTTCATCAACAAGGAAAAACAATGCCAAGTTTTTAATTAGTTTGTAGTTTACTAATTTGTTAATGTAACCTATCGAGTTTATTTGAGGAGTATTCAAGCTCTGACTTCAATTAATACAGTTGCTAACGAAAGCAATCGCTTTTATCAAAGTGAAGGAATCGATCCTATGAATTTCATAAGGGATGAATGCCTTTGGAGGAATCATTTCTTTGGTCTCTTCTCGAATTTCTTTTAGGAAAAAAATCTTGAAAAGGAAGACTGCCAAATTAAAAGGCAAATTCAATTATTGACTGAAAATAAAACTAAAGAAAGAGCAATTAAAGAAATTAAAGAAAGAAGGACGGAAGTTTTATTAACGCCGAAAATAAAGAACAATACATTCGTCGTAAAAAAGTGAAGTACATCGAAAATTCATTTATTATGTTAGGGTTAACTGTCTTTGCACTTAAAACTCAGTTCATCCTATTTAAACTAATATTATTAATCATAATATCCTTAAGAATATAAAAGTCTATAATATTTACATTAGACACCACGAATAAGAGAACTTCAAAATATAACTTAAGACAACTTAAATCTGCTTATAGTATGAGTTACAATAAGAGTGTATTTGATGATAGATAATTTTCCAGAGAACAAATAACAGAGAGTAGAAACAAAAATAATACGAACTATTTATGAGAAGTGTAACAACTGGTAATCACGAAAGTGCATGAATAGATTACTTTGTTGATTGGTATATCAAGAGGCTTTCTTTTCGTAAGCCATGGGGTGAGGGAGGGTTGTGAAAGGAGAGTAATATGTATGAGAAGAAGAGACAATGAGGGAGTTGAATGAATCGGGATACGTCTCTAGCATCGATGATTGATGATATTTACTCTCCATTGTATTACAACTACCTCTGTCTCTCCACATCGAATCTTCCACTCGTACACTTTTTCTATTAATCGTTAGGTTCTGGTGAAAAATGAATTGTGCGCTATGGCAATTCAATGGAGGTATAATTAACCATCGGATTTCATTGCTATTCCGGCTGGTGCTCGGCAAAAAACGAAGTAATCCGCGTCCATTGAATAATGATCGGTATTTCGGAATGTTTCCTCTTGACATTTTTCCAAGCCATCCAATGGAAGAAAATATTACTTCTGGAAATTCCCGTCGCTGTACGTCATAGCAATCACATCGGTTAATTATGAGTAATAAAGTAAAATATTCCTTTTGGATTTCCTGAGAGGGGAAAAAGTGTAATTAATAATTGAATTAGCTCGGAAGGGTTGGATATTAATGAGTCGTTGCAAAAGGTACGCAACGAAATCCAGATTTCCCCAGGGAACAGGGTTATATATGATGCATCTCATCTTATTTATCTCGATTTTTAATTTGATTCACGTATCCGTAATCCACGAGGAAATATAAATTCGATTCACATCCAGGGGCTAAATCAAACTGAGGCCTACGAATTTTAAAAAAATTGGAATATTTAATGGGATGAAATGATTAATTGTAGCTGCAAGTGGTGGATTAAATTATTATAGTAACAGTGGATATTACATGAAACAATATATAGTTATTTGCTCACGTCTAATAAACCATGAGATGAGCAAAATTATCAATCTCCAATTCCTTTCATGTCGGAATCACTTTAAAAATTTTAGTAAATATATACAATTTCTCATTTCCAGTTATGTCGATTGTATTGCCTGGTTAGTTTAAAATACGAATCCAACGCCAAAAACTGTTCAAGGGAATGAATGTTTGATGTTCGTACGAAACGCACAGAATAGTTATTGAATTCGTATCGAGGCATAATTCCAGTGTCGATAGATCATAGCGTTAGAAGGGGCAAGAGTTATAACTACTTATTATCTCAAAACAAGGTATGTTTAGGACAAAGTGAGGAAGTCACCTTCCACAAACGATTTTAATTATCTCGAGAGAGGAATCCAATCGGCACGTGTACGAATCCTGTTGCATTGGAATAAAGCAGTGCTCCACCCAAAGCAGATAACACATTTACCGGAGTCTGTCCTCAATTTCCCGCATAGCTGTTTCATCTTTTCTCTAATCTGCCTCTATGACTATCGCCAGCAAACATTCCACTTTCCATTTCGATAATCCCCTCTAATTAATTCCGTTATAATGCTGGGAATTCGGCTTTTATATTTGGACAGAGGGAGTGATCCTGGAGGCAATTGCATTCCGCAGATTTCTTAGCCGCAAGAGACTCCCCTAAATATCCGAATGGACCGCTTTTGAATGATGTGGTAAGAAATCCTCTGATTGTGGACCTCAACACAATCTTGGCTCTGATACGCATCTATTGAATTATAATTGCCATTATTTGTCACTTCGCTCGACATAGAAAGCATTGGAGGTAGAAAAGCGTCCATCGGAATGAAAGGGATAGTAAATGTGGGTAATATCAAGAAAAGTTGCCGTTGCTATGTATAATCGACGCCTTGTAAGAGTACGGAAAATTTCTGAAAGAATCTACAGATAATTAAGATCATAATCGTAAAATAAACTCGTAATGCCATATTTTATCGAAAAAGAACGTCAGGAAAATGTTAGAGTAAGAATGAGTGTTCGTGTTTTGAAGTCTTATAACAAAACTTTTAGCTTCATTTGCAATATTGTGGTACCGTATTCTGCCATAAATAAAAGATATCCCGCTTTTCCTATATTTTTATGGAATTCGCGCAATTTTTTTTATGTCTTCACCAATAATTTTGTACTGATGCATACATTTTACATTAAAATTCCTCTGTTAAATATGAATAAAGGTAATATGAATCTATATTATACAAGACGGAAAGATTTAAGGAACATTTAAGAGCTATTTAAAAGTTTTTTGAGATTTTATTGAGAGAGAAGTATCAGAGGCAGAGAAAAAAGCAATTCTCATGAAACACCATTGTGAATAAAAACGTTCAAATTGCTCTGAAATGACCAAATGACTCGATGACCCAGTGACCCAATGCGACTCTTTAAATTCTCAAAATCGCGAATAAATTCAAAGAAAACAATTTCCGTAACACGAGCGGTTTCTGCAATATCAAGGGAAATAATTGCGGAGAACCGGCAACACCGCTTTTTATTCCTAACACATATCATATTGTAAGCTACAAATGCAGAGTGAGATATGGGGGAAGATCGTTTGCTTCAAATAGGAAAAGTTTCCCTCTCTAACGACCTTCCGGCTATTCCCTCCATCGATTTGGTTTTTATCGGCGTTCACCGAGGCTAATTGCTTCGATTACTTCTCCCCTGTAATTTATAGCTCAGGAGTCAGCGTAGGAGAGGTATACAAAGTTGGAATCACTCTTTAATGACAACATAGGCCCCATTCTCTTTCTTCTTCTTGCCTTGCTTTTGTCCCAATTCCCTTTTTACGACTCCTTTCAGAGAAGGATTACACTTTCCGCGATTAAGTGACTTCTATCAGAGGAGACTTCTATTCATGGATTTTTCTACGATCCGAGGATTGCGCGATGAGTAATAAAAGGATCGCTTAGAGTTCGCCTCTTTCAATTCCATTCTGCATAAAATAGAGATTTAAAAAAATGTCTCACAGTAAAAAAGAGGTCTTAATTTATTTCGCGTAATTCAACCATGGAAACCTTTATGTTTATCGAAATTAGCTCCATGGGGAGGTATGTTCTATTCATATGTAAAATTGGTTCGTCGTTTATCATGAAAGTAACTCGAATGTTAAGTGCAAGGGAAGAGAGTTATTCACAGTGAAGCTGAGTTAAGAAATAGTTCTATTCTATGTAACTTCCAAATACAACTCAACAATACTCAGGAAATATTTTTCTTGCAGTCAACATACGGCAAAACACTATTTAAAAATATTTCTAATCACTAAAAGAGTTTTCTTACGTTGAACCTTTAAGTTGCTTAATTACTTAAGAAGCGATCGAATTTATACTCACATTTTTCTCTAAGACTAAGGGCAGATTCTCTGTATTTGAAGCTAATTTTTATAAATTTCATTTTTATGAGAAAACCGTATTATTCAGTCTTTTTTTCCTTCAGCGGGAACTAAACCGCTCATTTCGCAATGGGGTCGAATTATTCGTATCCCCGTTTTAAATACGTCGAAGCAAAAAGGTACTTAATGTTATATTTTTCAATCCTTTTAGTTTTTATCACATTATTCCAGTATTTAGGTGCAAGAGATGAAATTCGATAAAATGTTAAGAATCAGGAGAGAGAGGTCTTTTGATCCTTTCCAGAAGGATTATGAAAAGATTTGCTTCCCCATGAGCGGTTTTTAATGGGAAATTTAGCTTTTCCCTCACTTCCCCAAAGTCTTAATACGCCTCTTGACTTAATTAGGGTAATCTTGATCAAACGATTAATTAAAATACGCAATTTGCAGGAAGGAGAAGACCCCTATGGTCATCTTAAACCTTCGATGAAGATAAATTGCAGCATCTACCTCTTCAGTTTTACATGCATCCATCTTTTCATTCGTATTTAACGTAGTAAATTAAAGTTGTTCAAAGTTAATTAAAGGAAATTAAAAACTAAGATTTGTAAATAAGAGTCTATGAAGAGGAAGTATACGTATACGGGACGAGGGATTATCCTAAGCGAAGCAAATACGACTATACTATATGGAATAAAAGAGAGAGATATGATCAGGCAACATAGAGCAATACTCTATAATTATGGATAATTAATATAAATATACAATATTGGGATCCGGTGATACAGAGACCACATAAGCGATAAAAGATCTTCTAAAATTCCTAGAATACAACCGCAAGACGATTTCAATTGACGATGAAAAAAAGATTCGCCTAATCAATCAAGACAGCACCCGTTCAGTTCTCATGTTCATCTGTTCATTCTCACACATCTGGTCTGGCAAAGCACTGTAGAAAAGGTCAAAAAATATAATAAAAACATCGCAAATGGTCTCATTATCCTTCCTCTTCAAAACTTCTACAGGTTGGATTTTATTCCGGCAAAAGTCCATTTGAAAAGCCAAACGGCGCTGATTTAAGATTCATGTCTTGAACCCGAAATAGTGCCAATTCTTCGCTACTTTTCCTTCGTCTATTCCTCCTTAAATATCCCATTTATCGTCCCATTAAATTTTCCTGATCAATTCCGTCCGTGAGCTATAACCTCCTGAAACCTTAGGGGCCATTGTGCAAGTAGGTCTTTTAACACGGCCCATTGAAGCACAGGTGTGGCTCTAGTTTTATCTTGCACCGAATGAGGGAGACAAAAGTTTGAGAAGAGGTAAAAGTTTGGGTGGATTTAAGGTCCTGGGTTGAGACCCCTTGGATTATAGCCCTCTCAACAAAGGTCGAAAGGTGTCTTACATCTCCAAAGGTGGATATACATTTGAAGTGGATATATTATCCATTCTATATAAGTCTATAAAAGTGGTTCTTTTATTGCAATATTCCTCTTTCATGACTGTCTAAGTTTGAAATACGGCTGTGGATTTAGCTGTATTTCAGAGGGTGTTATCCTCTTCTCTTCCCTACTTTTTTCATATATCGATTTCTTCTCTTATTTGTTATTGAATGGAGTTCTTCGATAGTTTGAAACATTTAGGAGTGACGAACGTTAAGGGAATTTGGAGCTACTTTCGCTTGTATTCTGTAACTTGAAACTCTGTACAACAAAGAATTACTTTTATGCCTTTTACCATATAAGAGTGAAGTATGAGCGAAACGGAATTGTCGCGGATTGGATTAAAAGCTAGAATGATACTATTTATTGTCAAAATAGCGGAAGAACTTGAAGTTATAGCCGTATCACTTCCTTTATAACGTTTCGTAAAAATAAAGATGCCTCCTTTTTCTTGAAAGAACTCTACTAAAATTGCACTTCTAGGTCAGATGATCAAGTTTAAGAAAGATTCTTGAAATCAATTTTAAACAGGGAAAAATCATTGAAACAGTAGAATTAGAATCAACGAAATTTTTTTATTACCTCAGTGATAATGACTGAGCGATAATCATGTAAAAGATCAACTAATGTATATTTACAATAGGACCTTCAGCTTTGCTTAAAATGAGATTGATAGTGCTATAAATTTCGAATGGTTAACAAGATAAAATACTCTCAAATATTGAGTGTTTTCGTAAAAGGTTTCAAAGACATGATTTATAGTATGAATTAAAAATTTTAAGTGATTTAATTACTAAGTATTATTAAGATCTGTTTTACAAAGATTACTTGTTAGCAGCAATTTTTACCACACCATCAATTACTTTAATCTGCAATACAGAGCTCTCCGTCGATGGAAGTGAATGATATTTTCCCCATTATCGTTAACGCGGCTACGAGTTGTTTTTTCTCCACTATGACGCATTAATCTCTTGAATGAAACATCATCGTTTTCCAGATGATGTTACCAAAATTTCAGTTAGCTACTTAGGTTTTAGCACTCTCGTTCATCCATCAAAGGTTCTAGCCTTTGGGATGATTGATTGATCAACTTCTCCAGTTTTTCTCCCTTCACCTATTAAAGAGCTCCCTTGATGGACACACCAATAAAACCGTAAATTTTTCAACGCTTCGAAAATTAGTTCTCAGTCCACACGAACTGGCAAAATTTGCGAACCCACGCTTTTTCAATGTGCGAATTTATTTTTCCATTAAAATGGATATTGCGATGGATTTTTGAAACTTTAATCGTCCATTATTCTAGTATTCCTCGTGTCGGCATTTAAGTCAAAACAAAGTTTTAGCTTCAGTTGTTTAAGGACCAGGGTGTATTGACAACCCATTCCATACGATGGCTGTTTACGGAATATTAAGGCGGATGTAAATTGGATTATTATAAGATGGATGATATTAAAATTAAAACGAAAAGTCTGCAGACTCTCTGTTTTCAATTTACATTGAAGTTGAAATCTCTCCTTTTCAGTCGATACTCTTCAAGTTCTAAGAAACTATTAGATATTATTTTTCGATGTTAAAAACGGAAGTAGGTTATAAAAAAATAAAATAGCAAGATATTAATAATATATTATAAAGCCTATATAATACTGGCTATTTGGTCAGATTTGGTATAGTATTGGCAGGCTATTTCTGGTCAGAGGGGCTTTAGACTGATCCAGAAAAAGTTGGAACATAATCGGCAGAATGAAGTTGGATGAAAGTAGAATATAAAATGCACTTACATTTGACGTCCAATATGACAGACAGTGGTTGGGATGCACCGATAGCGTTTCTTGCCTCGCATGAGTAAGTCCCTGAGTGAGACCTCATGGCTGGGCGGAAGGAAAGAATGGGCTCCAGGCCCACCACGTCACCGCTGGCTGCTCCACTCCCCACTACGTTTATCGTGCCATAGCTGTCGCGACGGGTGGCCTAAGGAAAGAGATGTTACCTTGTCACTTGTGGAAAGGCTTGGGTCAGTTATTCACATACAATTTAACTGAACTGCATTACGCTTGTCTAGGTTCTGATGATTGCGTTATATTACTGGTTCGCGAGGGATTTTCTTCTTCTTGTACCGTTAGCAATTGGGAGTAAGGGAAATCCCTGTCTCATAATATGGAGCGTAAACATTGTTATTTTTATTCATATCGTTCACAAAATACATTCGTAATTAAGTGAGATTTAGATATCTGTTGAGCAATGCTAATAGAGTATTCAACTTGGAGCTAACTATGATTATTTATTATTATTTATTAAGTAGTTATCAAAGCATGAAATTTAAAATCTTGATAAGACGGTTATTTATTTAATATCGTTAAAAAGCTAGATTTCTTCCCAGAAACTTGATATGAATGACACACTTAAATTTCATCAGAATATACGCAGAGAAATCGCAGGAATATATCACTGCTTCTGAGTTATACTAAGGTTGTTTTATAATATGGATATCTAAAAGCATGATGTGAGTTCAGTTGCGGAGTACTTACCACCGATGGGAGAGCGCTGATGCGTCGCCAGACAACGCCGGGGGTTGGGTTGCCATCTGCCGAACACTGCAGAGACACTGCGTCCCTGCCTTCCTCTACATCGGCCAACGGAGCGCCCAACAGACGCACCTCTGGAGCATCTAAGAGATGGTAACAATTTCATTAGATTAGTAATGAATAATGGATTCCATAAGAACATAAGAAACATTCGAGAAGAAATCCCGTTTTGAGTTTTTATATGAATCCAACTGCGCGTTTAGGGATTCAAAAAACTAAGCGAAAAATTATTCAGTTGGTCATCAATAATGATAATTTAGCTGTGATAGGATATTTTTTAAATTATCTTATTTGTCGTGGCAGCTAAAGTACTCTGAAATTCAGCTTAAAACGAATTGAACATCGAAATTTAAACTGAAGGAATATTTTGGATTTATTTTCAATATCTACTTTTTATAATGGACAGAGGTTATAAAATACGACATACAGAATATAATATTATTAAATATACAATTATATATACACGTTTCATTTCAAATATAAGCATAATGTGGTATTCAGAACAAAGCCGTTGTCTTATTTTTTCTGTTCTGTCGCATATTTAATGTAATTTTGAGAAATATTTCAGTATCTTTCAATTTTATTCACCATTATGCAAAAATTTATCCAAAATTAAATCCAAAATTATTAAATGAAATGTAAAATAAATTTATGGATACGATAATAAATATATTTGATACACCAGCCAAAACCATCTGATTGAACTGGATGTGAGTGTATCCTAAATCCAGTCTTCTTGAATGCGACACAAGAAAGTCGACTAAATTATGGCCTCAAAACAAGAGAGAAAAAATTCGCAGTGTCCACTTGTCTAAGCCAGCTTGGTTTCAGCTTTCGTAAAATATTCCCATGGAAATAGGTCGTGGAGTTAAGCGCAAACGTTTTCTAAACTAGAAACGGAATGCATAATTCATGTCGTGGGCAATGTTTTTCTGAAATGTGATTGGCTAGCGTTTCCAGTGACAGCAGTTCAAAAGTTGGAAAAAGTCCCTCTCAGCAATGGAAGGGGAGTCATCTGTTATTTTTAAAGGCTTAAATAGGAGAAGGACATCAAGGCAATTTCGAAATTGCTGCTGTAAAGTTTACAATATTCTGACGAAATTATGCCTGAGTACTTGCTACGCTAATTTTTTCTGTGTCTGGGACTTTAATCATCTCATTATACGATTTATAAACCAAATTTTAAACTCTAAAACTTCTGTTATGAATATTTTACAGACGTGTGAGTAAGAATGTATATTTCTCACCGTATTTAAAAAATGTCTTTCAATACACGCTTTATGAATACGAGAAAATTATTCGAAGAATAATTGTCGGGTAACAATGAAAATATTTTGTTCTATTTGAAAACTTCTCTTCCCTGAGGTTATAAAAAAGAAGGGAAAATTTTTAACGAGCAAGAGCCAGTTTTACTCATATCACTTTTATCATTTTCAGCAACACCTTTATACCTTAAATTTCTAAGCCCCTTAATTCATCAAGCGTAGTGAAAATGTTTAAAATTTGTTACGGAAATAGAAGTAAAAATAACTGAGAACTTTACTATTAACTCGAAGTTCCTCCTTACGCTTCTTTAACGGAGTATATAGTATAATTTTAACCTGTATTTATAGCGAGAGATGTTCAATATCAATACTTATAGACATATTAGATATTATAAAATTGATAATCTACTTATTTGAATATTTTGTAAATAAGTTAATATTTTTCTGAGATAAATTACCAATTCTGATACACGGCATAAATTAAAGTTTCCATAATTCCGAGTAATTTCCACATTTCGCGCAGCGATACTTAATTCCGAGACACTCGGAAAAAATCCATCCAGTCCGGCGGAAAAGAAAAACTTCAAAACATCGGAAACTCTAAGAGGAGTAAAGCTCATAAATAGTGCCGTTTTGAAAGTCCCTTGATTACACCCTCTCTCTTCAAATCACACGTCCTTTCATCAATGATTTACTAATAGTGCTTCGGGCGTATTGTCGGAAAAAATGAGTTTCACCAGAGAGGATTCCTGCAACGATCAATCCAATGCTCTCGCGATTTCCCCGAAATTTCTTTCACTTGTGCCATCAGTTTTTAGCGGCGGCTAAACAAAGTAGTGGCGCGTCCAGCAGCGACGCGAGTAAACAGAAGCAACGCGGAAGGCGGGAAAGTGACAAGAGAAAAGTGCGTCGGAATGGATGGCCGAAAAGGGAATACAGATGAATAAAAACAAATGAAGGGAGTTTTTGAAAAATGGATGGGATTCACTTTGATGGAGTGGTAAGGTTTTTGGCGGGGGTTTTTCCCACGAGTGAGAGGTGGACGGGTAGTGGATTGGATGAAATAATTACCGCTCGGATGAGAGGATTCGAACTGATAGAAAAAAGGGAGATATTTACGGAATCGAGGAGAGAAAATGGAAGCTGTGCGGTGGAATTTCAAAGTTGCTCTGACGTATTACTTTCTTATGATTTTGGATGTCGCAATTAAGGCTTTTTTAGACAAAAGGAATTAATCATCTGAGAGCTTATGGGAACATCACGTTTTAGTCACTCACAATTTTGGAACATTAAAACTAAAGATTAAAAATACAGTAAGATAATCCTATAATACAAGTAATTACACTCAATGGTTAATTTCGGGAGTTAACCTCTGTTATGTACCAACATGCATGGTTTATTTCCTCAATCAAAAACCACATGGAAAAAATAAATTTAACGGTGCAGATTATATTAAAAGGCAGATATAGTTTTCAATTATTATTTAAAGCCTTGAGTAATATCATTATTATTATTTTAGCTGTAATTGAAAAAAATAATTATGAGGGTTCATCTACAACTTATTTTCGAAGAGTTATCTCTGTACTGTACCGGTAGACCACTGTGTTAAAATAGGCCTATTGTTTCCTTACACTTTCTTTAAGAACTAATGTAGGATAATTTTTTGGGTCAATATTATTACGATTCCACATAAATTTATATACACCAATTATAATTGGGAAAATTTTCCGGCGAACGAACTATGCGTCATTCAAAGAAGTATCGAGTCAAATACTGAACTCTTCGAAACGCAGGGATTGCGAACCTTTGATCGATAATTAATTAACAAATAGTTACGGAAATTCGTTTGCTGTGAAAGGCAGAATTCCTTCGCTTCTTTCAGAATCACCGGTCCCATAGCAGGAATCGTATGCGTTAACCTACTTTGAGGTCTGTGTAGTTTGATGAATCCGTGGTCATGTGGGCATCTTCCGATGTGGTCTCTATGGGAACGGTTCGGTTAACGTATCCGGTTTGTGGAACCCACAAGGGCGTGGAACTTGGGCGTGAATGAGGGAAATGGGAACGATATAAAACGAGCGGATATCCGAGTTTTGAAAAGGAAGTGAAAGGAAAAGAAAACAAGCGATGGATGCTAAAGGAAATGCTCTTTCGAAAGGAAAAAAGGTGGAAATATTGTTCCGAATTCCAATCGAATACGCTTCAGTTATTTAAAGCACTCCGATGGTATCCCATTTACATTAGACATGAAGATACGAAAAGAAAAATCTTTAGATTGTCATTTTTTTAAATGTACAACTTCTAATACACCAAAAAGGTAATGACAGAAAAATATATTTACAGCCACCCTACCGTACGTAACAAATACCCTATCTGTCATAATAGCTATATACTGAGCAGCTTTTCATTCGAGACTTATTGAACATTAAAGACTTATTCGCAATAAACTAAAATAAATATCTTTCTCAAGATTTTTGTGAATCTTTCTTACACTTGCTATCCAAACTGACTTTTGAATTATCGGTATTGCAGGTAAAATTGCTGAGTCCAAGATTTAGAATAAGAACTACAGTTCATATAGCATACGTATAATTACTCTCATAAAGGAACTGCTTTGCTGTCGTTAATTACTTTCTAAATGGATTTAAACATTAGATGATTTTAATCATACTAAGTTCTTTATTGTTGTCAATTTTATCCATATATGGATATGATCTAAGTAATCATAAGTAAGGGATACTTTAAAGTTCTAATTATCCATTCTATATTCTCGCATTATCAATTAAGGTAATATTTAAAACACGGAAAATTCATGAAACATTCGTGAACTGAAGTAGATAATATTAAATAGTAGTATTTGTATTTATTCCATTACTATGATTGAAGATTATTTTTAATACTATTATTTTATACGTAAGCAAACATATGATGTTTGACTTCGAACTTATTTGATAGTTTTGAGAACGTTTCACCCAAATAAGAAACACATTATTTTTATACATGTCTCAACTTGCTTCTCTATCACTAAAATTCACGCAAAAACTTGAAGCAATCAATCGACGATACAAACGAAGAAAAAGAGGTAATAAAACAATACATATTAGAGTGGAAAAGAAATTCGCATTCGAAGAGAGAGAGGAAAACATGTCAAAAGTAGGGCAGAGACAATAAACTTCGTACGGCTTCAATATATTGCAACTCTGAGGAGCTTCGATAATTTTTTCTCTTTCTAAATAAAATCTTCCGTCGCATTTTCTGCCAAAATCTAAGCCACAGCTGCTCTTCAATTCCGGCTGACTTTAGTGTCTCCATTCCAAGATGGAGCAAAAGGCTTCAAATCCATCCTTTGCCGTCCATCTTTTGAAAGCCGTGTCTCTAATCCGTTCCTCACCTCCCATCGCCACATGATCCTCTTCCAACCCTTTCTTAGCCTTTCCTCTGCATTTGTCTCTGCGCGCCTTTTGAAACATTTTTATTATAAACATTAACTTAGGTCCATATCCTTTTCCCTTCATTTATATTTCTATTCTGGATTCCAGTTCTTTAATTTCAGATACGCAATAGAATTATACCTTGATTAATAAATATGCACGTAAAATAAGTTTATAAAATAAGAATTGATGCTGTAAATTCTTCATTAGATGATAGAATATATTATAAGTTTATTCTAAAACATAAAAAAATCTCAATTACCGTTCTATAAAATAGAGAAAACCTACTTGAAACTGTTCCTTCAGTCCGGGTTTAATTGAAGGTTAAAATATCCACATCATTTACAATACGAGTAAAAAATATCTCGACCTAACACAGAGTGACATTCAATTGGGACAATTCATGTGCACTCGTTAAAGGGGAAATGTAGAGAGGCAAAGGGTATGAGTGAAGGGGAAATAGGTGAGAAAGGACTTAAGATGCATTGCATGTCGGGATACCGAAGTCGGCAGGATCCGAATCCTTCTTTCAAAACTAAAAGGAGTCCAACATCTCCTCAAGGTCCTGCTTTTTCTTCCAGCGACCGTCTTCATTCAGTCTGATTACCCACTTATACATTCTACCAATTTGTGAACTCTGGTCTATGTAAATGAATAATTATATTTAACCATTATTGATTATGAGCTTCGACTGATTACAGAAAAACTATTTATTAATTCATTAATTGAAAAATTATAATAATTACCTAAACTTGGAATTATTATGAATTAAATAAGCATGACTTGATATACTGTAAAAAACATTTCCTATTGATATTCGGTGACTGGATCTTTATTGCTAATCGATTTTATTTTATACCTGTATTTAATGGTTCGATCATTTTTGTATTATCTACTAAACTTACAATTTTAATAACTTTTATACTTCATGAGATTAAACAAATTCAAACAGATATTTAAAGTTCGATTTATTCCTTACCGACTGCTATTAATGTATCTTTTCATGTCGCACACTCTAAAAGAAATATTTAGCACAAGAAAGGTTTAATTTACTACTATAAACAATACACGTCACTAATGAACTCACTTTCCTTTGAACAGTTAATCCCTCGAATTCTGAGGGTCTCCATTATAACATGATTAATCCTTCTTAGATTAGCCAAAGCCTACAAAGTTAATTTGATGAACGAGGAAAATATCAAAACTTTTTAATAGACTTCTAGCGAATCCTTTTTCTTGCGTTATCCTTGGAAAGCCTTGTGATAGGTTGATGTTTTTGCTGTTGGAAGGATGCGTAGTCGTTGAGAAGCCCTGACAGAAAATTCGTTGTGACAAGCGAACAGCGTAGGGAAAAGGAAACAGTCACGCATTTTATAAGTATATTTTCTTTGTTTCGAAAATGGATCACAAAAACTGGATCGAGTGGTTCGGCATCAATTTGCAGTGATCGAAAATGTGTTTTCATCCAAATAATTTGAGAGTAATTACCACGACCAGGAGCTAATACATTCTCCACCGATATCTGAAACATCTCCGTTAATGTAAAGGATTTCTCCAAACCAAAATTGATCAATTAATTCAATAATGTTAATAATCATCCAGGAAAATTTTCTTATCTTGTAAATTTAAATTTTTGTTACAGCGACCTGGAAAATTTCAAAAGGTATAATCTTTCTGTTATTAACAATCTGTACATTAATTCTTAAGGATCATTGGAAATGAGAGTGAAAAAACCGTCACAAGTCCAAAGACATTTTCTGAGAACTATTTCTGGAAATAAATGACATCGAGGAAGAATCGAGACAACTTCCCTCGAGACTAACAAAAGAATGGAGGGATGTCAGATATTAATTATAGCACTTCCTAAGGCGACAAATTATTGAATTTTATGAAATTTATTAAAGAATTAATCGCAAAGATAACTCTCTTTATTACAAGGTTGAATTTGACGAATCTTATTATCTAATTTTCACTTTAGATTAGAAATATTTGTTCTTTTCTCTAGAATATCCATATAAAATTTCTCAAATACTTCCCAAGTAAACAAAATTACAATTTATATCAAATGCTATTAAGGTACATATTTACGTTATGGGTGAGTATTAAGCAATGTGGAAGTTATATTTAAAATTAAATATGAATCATACTTTTATTTAAATGTAATAATGACGTTATAGTGTTATAATAATAATAGTGTTTTAAAGCTAATTTTCATTCGCACTTTCCTTGAGATCATTAGTATTTAAACGACTTTCTTAGGAAGTATTTGTGACTATAAGGGTATGAAGTACTTTATGAGGAATACATACTTTATAAACTTTAGAAGTTCGTAAGAGTAAAATAAAATTTTCCTCATCGTAGGTAAGAAACTTAAAGCTGAAATTTATTCTACGCCCAAAGGTTAACTTAACATAGAGGAGCCAAAGACGTCTTGAATAAATAGAGTATGGAAAGATCAAGGATAACATGGCAGAGAGAAATATTGATCACCAAAAAATGAATAAATTTCGAGTTGGAGAAGATTTAAAAGAGAGTACAACAAGATATCTAAGATGGGATGAGATCTATCTTTCAGCAACTTTTCAAATACGTAAACATGACTCATTCATTTTAGGCTAGAAAAACATCCTTTCATAATTCGGCCTATGAAGCATTCATGAATTGCCAAAATTCTCCAATAAATGGTAATTTGGTAGATCAAAGTTTACTCTTTGAATCGATATCTTGTTTTGAAATTTATATTTTTTTGCCGATACAAAGTCAATAAACACAACTTTAGAAGGATGAAAACAGGATTTACGTTAGAGGAGTTGATAAATATTTAAGGAATACTTATGAGATCTGAAATGGATGCTTAAGAAAACTATAAAACTCTAAAATTATATTTATTGAAATGGAATAAATATTTATAAAATTTGGTATTTCATAACGAATTAGAATAATTTGGCCAGTAAAATTCGATAATAATTTTTTACGTTCGTTAAAATCCTTTTTCGTCAAACAGCATGGCATGAATTGGATTAATCGTCAAAAGGGTTATTACATTGATCTCCCAAATGAATCACAAAACGATTTTTGAAATAATTCAGCAAGAAAAACTATAATTGACTCTTCAGATAGAAACAGCAATATCACTCACGTCAATGTTTCTGTCAGGAGAAACTCAGTACATATATCAGCTTGAATGCCTCGATCCTTTTATATCTTAACGCATCTCATATCTTTACATCACATCTTAACGCAATTATTGCTCAATCATAGCTCTCCACTATTGATAGAATATAGAATAGATGATAGAATAGATGATAGAATAGATGATAGAATAGATGATAGAATAGATACAATTAGACAAAAAAATCAACTTTAATTAATATATTTTAGCAGCATAATTTCTTTAGAATACATAAGTAACTTGTAACCGAGTGCTGAGCTCACTGATGTCATTCTCTCTCATTTGATAGTGGAAAGACATGCGTGTCTGCTCCTCCGCAACCGAAACTTGATTATTTGAAGGCGATCAGACATTGTAGGCAAAGTGTGATTCTAACGCGAGGATGGCGATAGAATGAGGCGAACTGCAATGACTGAGGCAGGAATAGAAAAAAGTGAGTGAAAAAGAAAGGTAGTTACATTGAGGAGGTGGACACAATGGGTAGAGCTGTTGAGGGATCATTAATCAACGGTTATGGTGGAGGAGCGATAAAGTAAGGGGCCGTTGATAAGAGTGGCAAACAGGTCCCTCGAGGAGAGGACGTGAAAGGGATCACAAAAGGACATAAGGAGAAAAGGGTTAAAGAAGATGGAATATGAATGTGTGACATACAATATACACATGTAGCGGATGAAAGGGAAACCTATATCATAAAATGACGGGAGTCCTCGCTGATGGGAAATGTCGAGCAAAAAACAAAATAGGGATTGAACGCCCTCCGATCGACGGTTATGGACGCATGTCACAGACTCAAATTCATGTCGAAAGATGCATCTTCATCTGCGAAACGTCTTTTTTTGAGGGTCAAGATGCGTGAAAATCGAGACATCATATTGCGTCACTTTCTAGAGGACATTCGGAAACTTTTTTCGACGACTTCTTGAGTGCCTGCCACTCATGTGATCGGTGAAACTTTGGTGGAATAAGAAATTTCAACTCTCTTATCATCACGAATTCTCTATATTTAGGTAATATTCTGATAAACCTTTCGGAAATATAAAATCATTTTATGATAATATACTAACATTTAAATAGTAAAAGATTGAAGATTGAAAAATTGCTGTAAAATGTAAACGATAGCTGAAAGTGCGTCTTCTGATTCTTGTCGCGGTTAAAAAATTGTATCGATTAAAAAGTAGTTATGTTATTCAATCACATGTTAATTCCAGAATCTTTTTCAATATGCTCCGTACCCATTATTATCTGCTTTGAAATTAATATGTAAAAAAAATAAACTTATAGATAAAACGGATAAATTTTTTTCAATTCAAGAATACGTTCACAGAAAAGCTTAAGAGTTTGTAATATATGAGAATAAATAATGCCTCTTGAACCAAAATAAGTGAAGAAAACATTTTCATTTCGATGGAAATATAGTATAAAACGGTACATTTTCACTGAACTGTCTCAAAAGAACCATCTCTTTGAAGAGGATATTGGAATCACTCTGTGAAATGGTGATTGTCACAGTTTTCTCTCTAGACATTGAGTATAAACAATCAATTCATTAAACACTGCGGAAGGGGAAAGAAATGATCAGAGTGCAAATTGAAAGGAGAAAATGAATTGTCGGCAGTTTATAACTCTCAGGTCGAATGAGACGAATGACAGAAACCGGATGATGAAAGAAATGGAGAAGAAAAATGGAATCCGCAGGAGGGCAAATTGGGCTGAGGAGGGCAGCGTCTGGGTAACGTAAAGAGGAAGTGTTGGAAACCATGGGATCGATGTTTTATCATTACTGAAATGCTGTTGAAGGTGCAAAAAAGAATTAAAGGTGAACTCGGATTGTACTGAAATAATTTACACTTCTCTATCATAAGAGGTGTGCCGAGTTAAATGGTAAATTAATCAAAAACTAACAAAAGATATGAAAGAATCTTCTAAATTCAATATTTAAGATAATTTTGTTAATATTCTGACCTAATGTTTTAAATCAGCATATACTTCCTTAATCGTTATAAGGATACGCTTCGATATTTAGGCAGAATTTACTGATAAATACACTAGAGCGATATAACGTTAGGGTAAATAAGGCAACAACCCTGGGAGCATACTTCTTTCGAAATAAATTAAATTTAAATATACACTTTGCTCACAAAATTTTTAGCGATTAGAAAATATTGGAGTAAAACATGTACGTCTTTCACGTTTTAGGAGAATTTGAGACACTAGAAATTGAGTGAACATTTTATTTCTTGGAACAACATCTTCTATGTAAACTTTTTGATTTTCAGAAAACTGTTCTTTTTAAATTGTTCAATTATTGAATACACCACTAACTTATACGTTGGCAGCCTATAATCTCGAAAATCATTAACTCGTGGATGTAGTACTCTTTAACTTGTTAACCTTGTGACCTAAAAGCCACATATTTAGTGTCTACTTGGAAGTTTAAAGTTCGATCTACTGTTGTTACCATCCATGACCTTATCTATCGATAATATATTTACCTCAGAATTAGATTTAGAGCTGTTTTGATAATTATAAACTAATTTTAAGCATATTAAATGTGTTAATCCAAATAAATTAATGATAGAGAAAGAACATTGAATCTTTTTTTATTGGAAGGTTATATTAAATTGTCTAATTATATTACATAGAAGAAATTTATTTCTCTGACCTTTTCGTGTTTCCGTTCGTAAAAAAATCCCAGAGTAAATCAATAACGATAGTTTCGAGTTAATTTCCTCCTCATAAAAATGTGAAAATTATTCGCCATCGAAAACCATTTAGGACATCTTTTACGAGTTTCCTCTAAAAAGGCAATGATAAAAGAATTTCTAAATTATGTTTTAGTTGAGGGTTCGTATTCTATTTCCAGAAGTAATTATTGCCAAAAGTAAAACTTTAATCTTGATTTCTATGCATGTCTGTACAATGACTTTGAAGTCAGATTCCCCGACGAATACATCAAAAATGTCTTACGTTTCATCTAAGGAAAACTCAAAACAACGACCCATTCTATCGGGTATATGCTTCCCTTCGAATCGAACGTTTCCTCGCATCCGAGATAAAAGCAAGTAGGTCAGACTCATCCCATCGTTTACGCAGCATTCTTTCCTAAAAATTTGATCAAAACTACATTCGGAAGGATTTTGTTTCTCACGGCGGATCCGATACACACAGCGCCGCCATTATGAGATGCCTTTTCATTAAACTAATGCAGATACCGCGAAGTGCAGACAAAAGCCGGCGCTGATGCGATGTTTAAAGCCGACAAACAATGGGAAACAGGGACGCGGGGGAGAGAACAGCCACCGTCTCTTATCTGAAAGCGCCCGGACAAACAGAATAAAAGAAAAGCTTCCCGAAAAACAATCTAGCAGTCCAATCGACCGTTAGTCGGAGGGACTAATTGAAGCGGCGTTCGGGGAAAAGGTTTGTTTAGGCAACGATGGGAAAGAAGCAAGCGAACGACGCGGGCGCATTGTTACGCCCCCATTTGCGTCTCGGGAGCGACTCCTGCGGTGAAATGAGTAACTACAGGAGAACAATCGCGAAGTGATAAGCGGAGATCGAATCTTTGCGCGGATAGGAAACAGAGGGTGCGCTGGTTTCGGAAAGCAATAGAGACCTCTTGTAGAGGTGTTCATCAACGATGCCGCCGAGGGAAATGTCGATCCGAACCGAATTTGGCTCTTGCTCTTCGCAAAGAAGGCGAACGTTCCTTAGCAACGAAGATGGTTTCGTAGACATATGGATAAACGCAGTGACAGAGATTGTCTTGCTCTAAAAGGGAACGGATGGATGAATCCTCTATTGATAGTTGTGAATCCACGCATAAATGGGAATTAGAGGGCCATAGACAAATAAATTGTAGTAAGATAAAATCATGTAAAAGTCATTATATATAAATCAAGACGTTAGAATTATTTGGCAATGTATGGCGAAAATTATTACTCAAAGTTCGATGGTTAAAAATAATTTCCACATCATTAAATGAGGAATGCATGGTTAATAAGAGAAAGTTAAATTACAAAACATGGAAGGATCCAGGAATGCAACTTTGGTCTCCCAATACAATACAAATGTTGGTGTATTCATTCCTCACGCTTCCAAGCGAATGCCATACTAATATTCCTTAATGAGATAAAGTAGACATTGTCATCATACATTCAAGTTGCGAAATACAAGCCAATAGAGACAAAAATAACTTACGTATGTAATTCTGAGACCAGCTACATTCCGGGAATGCAATTCTGCATTTGCTTTTGCGTTGGAAGCTCATTACATAATAATACGATGCATTCGATAGCAAACACCCATTACGTGGAGCAATAATTCCAACAGAGGCCTCCCAGTAGATCAGATGGCTTAAAATGATCTCCGATTCGTAATTGGCGGGAAATTCTTTCGTATGGTTTTTTCATCTCGGCATCGCTTTGTGATCCTGGATCGCTTTGTGAGTTTAATTACAGAGGGTATTCCAAGGAAAGCGTTGCAATAACCTGCGATAGGCCAATTAATTTCGTATTTGGGCAAAATCGTCGGGCGAATAGAGAATGGCCGATCATTGCCGTCCCAAATAGAGGAAAATTGGCAAAGATTATCCTTCAAATTTTTGATCCGTTTGCGAGCGAAAAAATACTCTCTCAAAGACGAGTTGCCAATTGATTGGTTCGCTGTATTCTGTTTGAAGGGCATATATTCGCAAATGCATCGTTTCTAACCGAAGTAAACGAATTCCTCTGCCGGAGAATCGATAGAGAAGTTAATCAGTTTGATTCGTTCGTGGATGATCGGAAATTCTAACCGAAAAATCGGCAGACATACTCTTCATTAGAGAGTGAAATCAAATTTGAAAGTTTTAGGATGGAATAGTTCGAGAGTTTCAGTCGGGTGAAATAGATTTGAATCATCTTTCGGTCCAGTTCAAATTGAGTTAAATAAAAGTGCGATAAATGAATCAATTTTATGATGGGTAATCTTTGATTGAGAGCAACGGGATTTTTTTAGAGAAGAGATTGAAACATGACATCCGTGCGATGCAATCAAGATTTAAATTTTATATTCTAGGATATCTGAATAAATCTCAGCTGTGATCTACATATCGATTTTAGGTCTATTTTATGCAATATTTTGAACTTATGAAAGGAAATTTAGGAATTTATGTTCTTCCTCATTATTATATATTTTCTGAGGATAATTGTTCTATCTCTTTGTATCTTGAAGGAAGAGATGAGTATATAGTAATTCTATTTTTACTTTATTTTAAAAGCATACGATATGATTCAGAGGAATTTGATCAAACTTTTTCACTAGTAATAAAAAAAATCAATTCAGGAAAATATCTGTAAACCTTAAGAATAATTATCGTACTGTTTACAATATTACGAAAAATCCTTCTGACAGTTAAGAGAATAAATAAACATTATACAAACTTTATTGAAGAACTTATTCGATAGATTTTAAACGATAATCGGTATTATATTCCATCCAGATATTCACAATATCTACAGAAACGTATTTTTCATCCATCTAGGGGCTATTTTTGCGGGGGATAAATTTTAATACTTATAAAAGCGATGACCGAATTAGAAATTGCATGTAAGAGCTTTGGTAAAAACGTAAGACGGGATGAATTAGAGAAGAATGAATTTTTGGCGTCTTATTTGGACTAATGAAAGAAAGGATAGAATAAGAGATTGAAATAATGAGACATCGAAGTGGAGCACAGGACTATTTTCTCGCAGAGGACGCATTTGCGGTGAAGGGATATAAGTTCCGGAAATGGCATTTACCTAAAAAAAGAAAATGCAAAGCAGTGGGTGGGAGAGAAGACTCATCCCTTTTCCTCAATGATATCCACCTGTTCTCGGGAATATAAGCCTCCTTGTATGCAACAAGGCGGAGCTTATCTCTTAATACAAGACGGAGGGGGAGTTTGGAAAACCTGGTTCCACGGAAGATAATGAAAAAATTCCAAACGAGAAACTAGTTGATAATAAATCCCCACAAAAATTCCCTCAGAGTAATCCGTCAAGCCCACTGGTGACGAACCTGGATATTCAACACATTGGGCAATTTATTCCCTTCGAATTTAAATCGCGTAATTAAGGCGCCTACATCGGACGCAGTTAAATACCTCAGCCCTTTGGGCTTCTGATGGATACGATTCTAGAAATGGATTTTAATATTCATAAAGTGCAATTTGGAAGAATAGCTTTCATTTATCTCCGCGAAATATCAATCCAGTCGGCTCCATGGAATTCAATCGTGACGACTGATAATTTGATTTAGTCACCGGTGGAATAAATTGATTACAAATATCAATGTTTCTATGTAATTTTGAAGGGTTATTTTTTAGATGCTTAATTGAATCCCATTTCCATTTGATTACGCGGTGCACTCGATTATAAAAATAACAGAGGAAATGTTTCATATTTAAAATAGGAGAGAGTACGAAAACCGAATCTCTGAATGAACTTGCCTTTTCGTCGATAATGAAGCGAAGTTTTTTCGAAATGCTTTTCAGATGCAATTCCTTTGCCTATTATTTTATTCATTTCAGAGTGATGGAATGCCAAAATGTCATGGAGGCAACGTTTTCATTAACTTTTTTAATGGAGTTCCATGAAGCACCCACATTTCTACACATTTCCCACGATGAAGCATTGCTAATTAAGCAATCATTCCACGAACAATTTTATTGACGAGCAAAAATTATCAAATGATTTATCCATCTTCTTAATATATGCTTCCACTCATGACGAATACGTTTCAAAAATTAATAACTGAAGTACGTAAAAATGAAAGATTTACTATTGAAAGGTTATCAATTTACTATGAATCATTCGAATGAAAAGATATGAAGTTATCGAATGAATAGTGAAGCGTTGAGCTGTCTTTTTTGGTTCGTAGAGATATACTTAGATCATTAAATATCTAATTTATTAGCTTTCGCGACATTCCGGTTCTATAGCTTAATGAAAAAGTTTTGCCTCTAATTTGATATAATTATAGCCTACATATGGCAAATATCGTTATCATAGGACGTGAATAATAAACAAAATTAAACTCTATAGAGTAAAAGGATAGTTTGGGGATATTCAAAACTGAACTAAACTTTGGAATAATGTTACTTTTCCTGAGTTTTCAGTAAGCATATCAGATATTAATCTCTGCAAGAAAAACCTTTCACTAATTTACTTCTACTTTCTTATTGTTGATTCTCACTTTTGTACTATTTCCAACTTATAGGAATCATATATTTGACAATTATATTAGATGCATTCATTAGAAGAAAAAAATCCATATTGATCGCTGTTTTTCAAATACTGAATAAAGGTAACCCGAGAATTAATTGATGGTTAATAATCAAGTACATTAATGAGGAATAAATCCTTCAATTTCTTATTTCACTCGATGTTTGCTAATCTAGTTGGAATCACCCATTTTTCTAGACATTTTTTTTCGAAACATCACGGGTTTACTCTCCCTTTCTGGTCTTAAATTCTGTGACGCTCTCATTTACTACTCTGAAATCCTTCTGATTAATCTCTCGTATCTAAGGAACCCTTCCTTTCTCCATTGGCTTTTACTACTCCCATCTCCACGAAGATGAGATTTGGATACTCCGCTGTTTTAAAACGACCCCTTTCCCGACAGAGCCGTAAGTTGGAAAGAGTAATCTATTCTGGATGGCTTCATTGAGGAGAGAGAATGCACCCGAAAAGAGGATGCTAATAAGTGATCGATCTTTTTCCGAAGTAAGAGATTCAATGAAGGCTAATGAAGCCATAGATTCCCATCCGAAGTGAGGATACTACTTCCAGAATCGTGAAAAGTCTAGATCGAGTTTTTGCTCAAATTTTACATATTCTTGAGCCCAAGTTTGTCGGAAATGTTTCTGGAACTAGGTTAAAAAATTCCTTTCTTTTTGGAATTGGGCAAGAATTCTTTTTTTAGCTGATATCTATTCTCTACCGAGGTCGAATCTATGATGATCTTTTCTGGATCTAATGAATGGAAGGATCTAACTTGCGAAATGATTTCATATTTTTGTCGAGGGAAGTTTCTTGCATTAGGAATATCAAATTTAAAAATTATATGAATCATATGAATAAAATATTGTATCCACCGAGTAATACCGAAAACACGATTAAAACTTTTATTAGTTCTTTCATTAATATACAAGGATAAATATTTATACAGTAAGAGGGTAATAGGTTTGAAACCCAAATTATTAGTGAAGGAAAAGGGAATTTATCAGAGCAAATTTAGTAGAGAATACCTCTACTAAATCAGAAAAAAAGTAAAATAAATTTTTTTAATAAATTAAAATGAAGTTTTAAAATATATTATCCCAGTATTTAGCGATTAAATTCCAATCTAATAAGTTTATTTAGAATTAAGAATAAATGAATCATATAGTCAATCTGAAACATTTTTAATTCATTCTGAGAATGTATTTCTTGCTCATATCCCGAAATAAACATCGTATAATTCTTCTATAAGCACAAAAATGTATTGTTTCAGTCAAATATATGAGATTTAAATCGAATCTTAATCAAACTTAATGAGAGGATCCATTTTTTTAATTGAACCCATTTAAAATATAATTGACGTGAGAACTTAATTAAAATCTTTATAATATCCACTCAGCATACATAAGAGTTCTCTTTAAAGTGAAAAAGCTTCCGATTTACGAAAACCCGTAAGGAAATCCTGATGAATAGAATCGTATAGAATTATTAAACGATATATTCGTCCAAACCTAAATCATTCTAAATTTAATTCCTATTACCGGATAAATAATCTTCATCAGAAAACAAACTAATACGGGATAAAATAAACTAATTTTTCATTCAAATTATAGCTCCTATATTAAATGGATTCGGTAGAAGTAATCCTGAATGTATCCATGGTTCGATGGAAATAAAGAGACATTGAGCACTTAATGAGCTCTTGATTAAAAATGTCCCTCATTGGACACCGATGATTTATGGTTGATATGAAAGCACACTTGGACGAAATTGGGTGTATCACAGGGTGTATCTCTGGTGCAATTGAAATTGAATCGCTTCGAATGGTGTCCAATCCAAAGAGATTTTTGATCTAAGCAACCAATGTGATTTATGAATGATTAATTACAATAATGGGACCAATTGAAATCCAGCTTTATCGTGTTGTTTAATATTTTGATTTCGATTCCCACAACATAGCAATTTATTACTATTTCCCTTTGTTGCTTATTGTAGTTATTTTTTGATGCGATTCAGCATTGAAATGCGTATATTTACGCGAATGATATTATCTATTCAACACTTCTTCTTGCTTTATAAATTAGCATATTTTAGCGGGAATTTCACATCCAATTTCTATTTCTCTCGTTCTATAATTGTAAAAAGGAGCATCATTCTCTTGAATAATATTCAAACTATTAACAATGAATGAGGTGTAACATTATAGCAAGTAGATAAGAGGGTATTTAAATTATTATAGATGATGATGTCCGAAATAAAAATGCATAAACATTTTTAACATTGTATATGAAATTTTGAAAATAATTTAAGTAGATACTACTGTGAGAATAATTCTTAATTATAATAACTTATCTACAATCATGTTACCTTTCATTACAGGCGAATTTTATTATATGCTGTTTGATTTTTTAGTTGTTTATGGCTCTCCCTTAAATAATTTAAATAAATAGTAGAGCATATTTATAATTACCATTACAAACAAATACGATTATATTATGATATTTTAACTTAATTATAGTACTTCTAGAAATTCGCTATCATCTTATGAATAAAATGCTAAGCATATCCTTTCTATAAGCCAGTTTTAGAGTTCACTGCGCTTTCATAAAGATAATTCATATCGACTACCTGCAGTGTGTGGCTTTTGCCTATTACGAAGGTGTGCCATCAGGAATAGGAAGTCTCCCTTTACGTCTAATACTCCCAGGATATTGAACAACTTCCCTTAATTCCATCAACACGAATTTCTCCTTTCAGCGCTGATCCCGTGCGATGAAAATAAATCGCTCAAATGTTTAAGGATATTAAGCGGCGACGCCTCTATCAGACTTCAGCAACAGTGGGCACGTTCGCAGAAAAAGAGCAAACGGGATGATCTCGACTTCATATGCAACACACGTCTGGAAGCAGTTGGCAATGGAGGTATTTTGGGTTTGAGGATGAAAGAGTGGGGGCGCCAACATATGCGATTAGGCGGTGGTTGGAGAAATGGATGGTTGAGGAAATGGTATTGGGCGGTTGGAAAGCGCTCTGGAGTACGAGAATGGGCCGGACGTGTCGGGAAGCCAAGGTCGGAAGCAGATAAACATCTGGTAAAAAAGGAGGACTGTGGGAAAACGCACTAAAGGAGACATTCGGAGAACTGCGAGAAAAGTAATTCATAAATGAAGATTGCATACGTCCGTATCTCATTGACAGAGGATAATTGAAGTTGGAGTAAGAACTACTGTTATGGATGTACATAAAATATTCTAGATTTATTCACGTTTAAGATTGTTACGATATTGCAACTGAAAGAATGATAGAGATAAAGCTGGTTATATCTTAAGCAAAAGATACAAATAATTATTTTGAGATATTTATTACATTCTAAAATGCCAAAATATAACATAATTTAAAATTCAAATCCATATTTTATTCCGCTAATTTGTTCTAAAGGAAATATTAATTCTTTTAGGAAATTCTATTTTAATTAAATTATAATCTTTTGTTTCCTCCATGATTCTTTATTGCATACTATTAATTATAGTTCATTAAACGTCGTAATTTTGACTGAGAATTATCTAGGGAATATTGCAGGATATCATTAGCATCTCGAGGCCGCTTTTGAAATCGTTAGAAACAGTCCTTACTAAATGAGTATCGTGTCATGATAGGATATAATTTTTCAAATAATATTGACCCGTAAACAATGCTTCGCGATAGACGCGTATTCTAGGCGGAATGAGTCCTAAACACCTTGGAAACGGAAGTGCAGCGTTTAATTCTTAACCAAGAGAAGTGTTAGTCTATAGAGTAACCAGTCCATAGCAATAAAAGCAGCTCTCAAATAGCAACCCAAGAGTGGAATTGTTTCCACGGGTCAATTATCCAAGTTGGTGAGGGAATGGCGAATAAATTAAGGAGCCGGTTATGGAACTAGTTCAAGTCTCACCACACATAATGGGAGTTAATAAGAAATGCACATTCAGTTCAGACGCTTGTGCCTTTGAGAGTTGGCTACAGAGACGTTTTTCAAACGCTAGAGTTTATCTTCGTATACATTCAAGAAGATAGTACAAATGTAATCCTATAGTTTGTTTTGTTACTGCGTAAGATATAAAGATAGAGTTACAGTACAAACTACACTGTGGAAATACTTAGATCCATAATGTTATTTATAGTTACAAAGGACAGAATATAGCTTCGGTTTTATTGTATTTCTCATGATAAAGAAACAAATTTTGCAAAATATTATTTAAAAATAGTTTTTAATTATTTAAAAATGTACAAGAAATTTTCAAATATTTAATAAAAGCATAGCATATGAATGAAAGTAGTATTATAGAGATAGAATTAAACATTTTTAAATTTATAAAATTAGGAGAACTAATTATCTTTGATTAAATTTAGCCGTAGTAACTCGTAAATTTCTCCAAAATATTTACCAACACAATTAACTGAATCTCAAGATTTATGTGAAAAGAAGGTGTTCTATGGTATCAGATAGAATTTACTATTAATAGTATTCCATCCAACCTCTTGAAGGTAATGAAATAAAAACTTTTAAACTGAGCTCTTATTTTGATGAAATTCTTTATATGAATATTCAAAAAACAGCATGAATTATTTCTTCGTAATATTTTCTCTTTCGCTGTGAATGAACGAAGTCAGATTGTTTCCGTAAAAATTGAACAATACATTAATGATTGCACACTTTCTTTTTTCTTTATTTAATTGGATAGTGATATTTATTTATCTAAAAATTTCAACTTTATTGGAAGCACATTTTTCCATAATTCCCTCCAACGTTCTTTACATACAGTTCCATCAGAAAATGGAAAAGGGCCATCAAAGAAGAAAGAACCATCGAAAAAACCACAATCTTTTCAGCGATTGAAGGAAATTCTCTTTTGGACGAAGGAGAGGATTAAGGGAGGAGAAGAATAGAGGAAAGAGTAATCAAAGCAGAGAATAAAGTAAAAGAAGGAATACGAATGAGTGGGAGAGATAAATAAGATTTGGGAGAGTGGAAAATTGATTTTCGCCAACGTAAACAAGGCATTGCGGCCATTCGAGGAAGAAGTATTTTCGCAAGCGATCGAAAAAGTTCAAAGAAGAGCGAATTTATACGATGCGAATTTTTTCTTGGACAAAAATAGGAAAGGGATTTACTCTGCGTCTTTATAAAGAAAAGAAGAATAAAGTCTTGGCAACCACTCTTTGGAATTTGATAGGCACACTTCAGAGGCTAAGATTGAAGGCGTTTTTTTATAAGAATTAAATGCTTTTATCTATCGCCGTAGCTTACTGATATCTTACTGATTAAGTAAGTAATAAAATATTATGAAAAAAGAGGATTTTTCTCCAGAATCAAAATGCATAATATTTTTAATTCTGTAGATTCGTATTTAACATCATTGATATGGTATAGATACGATAGAAGCTACATATTTTCATTTTCCCCGATAAAAATAATACCACTGATAGAGCTGGAAAATTTATCACTGCAATTTGCATTATTTTAAAGCCTAATTTAACAATTCTCTTCTTTCCTTGCAGCTAAAATCATCTCAATGAAAGCTAAATTTTCATTAAACCTTGAGTATACATTCAAAATTAGACCAGACAATCGAATACATACGTAAACTATATTATTTATAACTTTATTACATAGTTTATAGCAACCGAACTCCTAGAGCTTAAGGTCTTGAGCTATTCGTGAAAATTTTAAGAACTTACTTCTTCTCTAACTGTTTCTAAGGCAAAAAAGTAACAAAATGCTGGAAAGTCAAGTTACCATGAATATTGCATCGTTGCTACGAGACAGTTCATAATTATTTTCGTAGGCATGCTTTACCCGTTGCATGGGAAGTATTAAAATTAAAAGCGAGTAAAGATTGCTACCAAAAGGTGGGTACGCGTGTAAAAAGAGATAACATTGCATAGTAAAATTCACGGAGAGTTTCAAAGTTTACTCGGATGCTTTTATGGAGGCTGCATAGTTTTGCTGGCGAAGTTCTCTGTCTTTTGAGAGTTTGTGAGAATGGCCAAGAGACTGCCTCCATCGAGACGCCTCCTTCAGGAGGTCCAGATTATCTTCGTCCCTAAGGAGGCGCGCCAATAAGCATACTTTCTCTCCCATGTTTTCCTAAATCCTGCCCCATTTTCCCATATCTTGGTCTCCCTGCAAAACCAACTCCATCTCTTGAACTACTGAAAAGTACGCCTTACGATAGAGCCGCAGTTAGGAGTTGAAAATACACGAGAATGATACAGAAAGTTTAAGAAGTATCTTTTGATGATAGAGCAATTAAAATAACAATATCAATGGAATAAATGTGCTGAAAATCTTGTCTAATTTTTAATGTAGTTAATTTAATATATGTCAAAATTGTAACGTTCAATATTTTTTATTAGACGATACAGCAATATTATATGACTAGCAGTAGGATATTGCTAATAGATTTGCAATGAATAAGTAAACAAAAGAAAAGAGAGCTTTTTAAAGAATGACAAAGGTCCTTATTTTGGATTTTGATAGAGAAATCGTTCATTTCTTTATATCAGAGTAACTGTATTCGATTGAAAACTACTCTTTGAATTGACTATTAAATGTTTATATTATCAAGGAGAGTATGCATACATCTGTAAGCACATCGGTATATATATTTAACAGACCTTCATTTATATCCATTCAGCTTTAAAAACGAGAAGAAAGAAGAGCTGAATATAAGCTCACTTCATTTGTCAATATGTCTTTTATAGGAAACGTGTCCATTTGAAGAAAGCATCTTCCTTTACAATTCATTTGATGGGAAATCGATTTCTTAAGTAGCGATTTTCTTATAAAAAATATTTGAGCGAATAAGCGAAAAATTGTTCCTAAATAATCCTTTAAATAAGTAATTCAATCATAATGGAGCTAATTTTTTGTAAAAGGGTTGTTCAAGTTACATCGAAGGCAAGTTATAGAAAGTTAAATTACACTTAATACAATAATAGCAATTATAGATGTTTCAAGATAAAGAAAAAAACTGTAGCTAATGATGAAATTCCTTTCATTATATTTCTCTTCAGAAATACAGTATTTTAAACTTGTCATTTTCAATGTTTGATTATCAAAAACTCTTACTTTAAGAGTCCTCTACATCATTATTTTTCCTTTTTTGACAAAAGTTGCCTCCTCACTTTCAATGTTAATACGTAATTAAATAATTGCATCGTAAACTTCGAATCTTTCCCTAAATAAAAGTAAAAAAGGGAAGAGACGTTTAATTTAAGCTCTTGAGATTCTACGAAATCAATCTCACTTATTTACGAGTACCTTTTCAGGTTCACTATGATGAGGGTAATTCATGAATATATCCTATCTGAGGACACTTCCGAACTTTATCCTGAGGAAGCTTTAACAGGACAGCGGCTAAATTAAATTCCCTAAAGTTTTCTTTCCGAAATGTTTATCAAAGTCGCTTTTGTTGTCTTCTCATAAAGTGGCCTCTTTCAAAGTTTAAATGAATCAAACATCTTGCACAACGAATATTTAATCAAGCCTTTTTAAACGTTGGACAATAAAGTTAACTGCGTAACGCAAAACGACTTTCATAAAACGCTTTTCATTTTGTTTCCACTCTGCCGCAAACTTTTACGCTCGTTTCTCATCCGTGCTTTGTAATTGGCTGTGTGAACTAGCTCCTTCTTCGTGAGATCCCACTCATCGACAAGTTCCGACACGTCCCTTTGAGTCTCCTTCGAATGGGGTTTTGCGGAAAAGAAAGTCCCAAAAGGATAAAGAAAGAAAGGGTGTTACGGAATAATCCATTCGGGAAGGAGAGGATCTTAAAGGGACGAAAAAACAACGGGAAATATATTGTTCTGCGGTCTCTGAAATGATTTGGTTACGTGGGAAAGTAGTGTAGATTTTCCTGACCCACGCGGTTCCTGTCCTTAGCAATTTCAGTCACGTTTGTGGTGATGATTTAAGATGGATATTTTAAAGAAAAGAAGTACTTTTAGCATAAATCTAGGAAAAATAAACTTCAAATAATTGCAGTATGTTATAAACGAAAAATAGACTCTATTGATTATTTAATTCCGTAAATTTATAATGAAATTCTAATTTAATTCTAACGTTTTGCATGAACGAAGAACGCTCAATATAATTGAAGATTAAATAGTAATAGAAATTATTCATAGTAAAAATCGAAAAGTTCTCTAAACTTTAATTGGCGATAATCTGTTAATCTGACGAACTCCACTTGATTTTCATCTCTTAATCAATTTACCGAGAGATAATAACATTATAATTAACATCAAAGAAATGCGGACAACAGGAACATAAATATAGTTAAATGAATATCGTAAAAGGAAATTTATAAAATATTTAATAATTGTTGAAATATATTTCAAAGAGACCTATAAGGAACTTAATAATTACCTAATTCTTTGAGTATGAACAATTTACTCTCCGGGATAACCTTTGAGCGCAGAATTGCATAAAAACCGAGTTAAATTATTTTAAATACACGGTAAACAGTTTATGGCCACTACGGAATAAAAAATGAGCATAGAGACGATGAGTACTTTTTTTACTCCTGCAACTGTTTCAGCTACTCTAACGATCTTCTTATACTCTGAGTACATCTTTTTCGCGAAATATCTCAGATACCCTCCCGTGTATCGTTAGAGAATATATATAGATGGTGCAGTTCTCATATTGCAGAAACAAGATCCTCCTCTAGTATATCCAGTGTTCTGCAGCTTTTTTGAAATCCATTAAAGGAATTACTGTAGGTGTAGTTGAACGTAAGAAACGAACTGTTTCTCTTGAGAGCAACGATCATTAGATTTTAGAATCTTCGCGTAACTCCACTCCTGCGTCTCTACTGAACCTTAACATGAAATTTACGTCTCTCGTAAGAGACGGTTAAGACGTAGTTATCAAATGATTCCCATGGAGTCATACGTTCTTACAAATATTGAGATACTAGTGCACATATTTTTTTATATCTAGAGATCATATTCACGCGATGGGATGGGAGCGTATTTCAAGAAATAATTCATAGAATTACGTATACGAAATATTATGAAGTATACGAGATAATATTTTTATGTTGAGTTTCTACAGCTGAAAGTAATAAAATAGATTTAGCCCTTAAGAGAGATGTTAATCCTCCTTAGTAATTCTGCAAGATGATGGAGTTCCACTACTAATAGTGCTCCTTAAAAATATTATGGAGTTCAGATTCTACGAAATGTTTAAGACGAGGATACAATAATATCATGGAATATCTTCATGTACATCTACATAATGACTAAAAAAATTTGTAGCATTAATTTATATTGCAAAATGTTATGTTAAGATTTGTAATTAAAAAGGCGATAGGAAGCCGTATAGAAGGTTACGACAGATGCCCTGAACTATGCATTTAAAAATTATTATGGACAAATAAAGAATCATGAAATATTTTCAAAATTTTAAAGAATATTCATTATTGCATTATCCATACTTATAGAACGGAAACCCTCTGCAGCCCTTATTGAATTATAATAGAACTACAAATCAACATTAATCTCTAATAGAAGATGTAACAGGTAAATAATATGTACAATTATAAAAATTTAGTATCCAGATAATTTTATAGCTAATAAACAACAAACTTAAACTTACAATTTAAGATGCAAACTATTTACTTATAAATTAACCATATTTCTGCCCATAAATCCCCTGAAGTTTTACCAATCCTTCAACCAAAAATAACCAAAAATAAAGTACAGCTTTAGTTATTAATATATAGAATGAGTATTTAAAACAAAACCTTTTCTTATTCCTTAACATTCGAGATATACCAAAAGGCCACCAGTAGTCCACTCTTGATGAACTCGTGCCATTTGTCGAGAACTCAATTTCCTCGTGAAATATTTAACGCTCGCACAGTTTCACGGCGTTTGGCGTAATTAAAAAACTTTTCGGTAAACTGAATGTATGGGGACTCATGAAACAAAAGTAAGAAATGATATACCTCCGGAAATATGTACTCGTGAGAGGACAACATCTGTGACGGCGTTTCCAAATATTTCTAGGAGAATCAATGGTTTATAGGAGTTAAAAGAAAGGGAGCGGATAGTCCAAAGTTGATGGAATAATACGTTCAGATTAAAGGCTATAGCTGTCAAATGCTCATTTAAATAGCGTTCTTATTTGTAATGGAAGAAGAGGAGAAAATGAAAAGGTGTGAAAAGAGTGGTTAATAGCACTAGACACAATGGAATGTTTCAGTCCATCCATCAATCCAACAAGAAATTATAATGGTGTCTTCATTTTGAAATATTTTTTTGTAACTTTCGTATAACTTTCGTTACAAGAACCTCACGTACGTACCTTAGCTTTAATGTACTAAAAGAATGAAATGTAATGCTTATTGTCAAAATTATGCTACAGATTTAATAAACACTATCTTCGAACAACGTGAAACTCTTGTTTTATTACTCACTGTTCACAGAAAAATTTTTAAGAAGAGATATTTAACTATTAAAAGCATTTATCCACTCCGCTCATCATACTCATTACACGCCGAAGAAGCGTAAGGAATAATGGAGCAAATATGGAGAATCCAGGGTAATTTAAATTCAAGACGCACCTAAATTTTCACCAGAGAAAGAAAATGATATGGAGGCAGACGCTGATATGACAATTCGACGCTTCATACACCCGTATATGTGGGATATAATATATGAAAAAGTAACTCAATAAACCATTAATAGTAATTCAAGTAGTCTTTGATTGAATATCGAAGATTAAATGTAACAAGGATCCATACGCTACATCGACATTCGTCACTCAAACAATCATTAGCTATAAAGCTGAATTTCGCATCCAATAACGAACCCTTTTGGTATGGTGCGAATATAACACGTAGGAAAAATACGGTGAAAAACAGATAAAAGACTGCGTCTAACAACCGAGCGAATACGGAAAATACAGCGATAAAATATGATAGAATAATTAAATCATTTTGTTAGAAAAAAGTCTTCTATCTTATAAACCTTTTTTAAACAGCATTAATTCAAACTAAACGCTTTAAATATGCTGAGTATAGAAGTAAAACACATTCAAATGTTTTTCAGTAAGTGCCAACCACTTCTGGTCTCATAAATCACGATCAAAGATACCAGATTCTAGCTTACTTATACTTAAACAATGCAATTGTAAATAGGATTCAGAATAAAGAGATTCTCTACGCATTGTTTGCACGAAATCATGAATCTTAAAAGAATAAATAAATGGGACTATACCGACAACCACGATGCCCATTCTAAACTGATTTTTTTCACAACCGCTAAGTAATGCTTCAAGTGGAAAACTTCGGGACTTAGGTGGCAGGCCGTTCTCGTAGCAAATACCTTCCAATATATAATCCTAGATTTTGTCAGCTCCAAACAATTTTCTCACTTACAAATAGCTCTTACATCCCTTTCTATCATTCATATCCTATAGCCTTTTGTCTTGCTGCTTTCTATGCTCCATTCTTGTGCAAAGTGGAAGTGGGCAATTAGCAAGACGTGGACTGCGTTCATTTCCTCAAGAGGAGTCTTGAAAACGGAGGAGCAGTAGAAATGATCTACGTTCATCGCTTCGTTGTCGTTTTATCATACGGATCATTCCAACAGAGGGCCGCGCGAGCGTCGCTGCTCCGGCCTCAGTTCTCAATAGGTCTGTGAGCTAAACTGTTCTTGTACCGTGTGCATCGCGAAGTGTCTCCCGTCGTTTTCTGTTAATCTTTTCGCAATGGAATTCCTCCCGGATGAAGTGATTTTGTCCAACTTCCCGTTTGCGGAGGGCATGTAAGATTTGATAGCGGTTCGGTCGAGAGAAGGATTTTGAAATCATCATGACCGAAGATAGCATTGCGTGAGGACAAGCGGTTCGAAGAAATGAGTAAGCTAAGAAACGAAGGCCCATCGGAATATATTTCCAACTCCATTTGCTCGTGTTTACAAATATTTCCTTCGAGGATTCTACCTGGCAAGGAGAACGAGATTCCTGTTAGTCGTCTCGAGAGACGTCTTAAACGTTAGCTTAAATCGTGGATAACGATGACATGGAGCGATTGCTAACCGTCCACAGCCGTATCCAGCGCACAAGCTGGCACTATTTTGTTGAAATTCACTTATTCAGTTCGAACTTGAAGCGGATTCTATTGACCGATCACTTCGTCGCGGCATCATAGTTCGATTTGGCATGGATGTAACCTCGATGCTACATTCTAACCATCAAATATAGATAAAAAATCAACTGGTGATCGGAGCGATGTGGACGCGGTGAGGTGCAGGTGGAAAGTGACATATGTTGAATCTTGTTGGGAAGTGGGACTGTGACCGTCGGGATTCTAAAATTGTAATTAGATTTTAGAATATTGGCATGAGATCCTTTGAAAACGATAAATATTTCATGAAGACTAGTATTTATTATGATTTTTTCCTACTACGTGAGTCTTACCGCACACGATTACCATTTTCATAAGTATCGACGCCAGATTTCTGATGAAGCGACGAAAACCAACGTTAGTCGCGGTCGACATAAAAGAAGAGAGAAATTTTAACGATGTGCTATCGTTCATTCGCTAAAGGAATATGTGGCTTAAAATTTAACAATACAGCTTTTGCACTGACAGCGGTGGTTATTCCCTCAGCCAATCAGAAGCAAGAGAAATGTTTATGCGGGAAGTTAAACATTATTGAAAGACCATTATCAAAATTTTTAATTAGTAAACGGTTTATCAAACTTCTTTCGTAATTTGCAACGTTTCTTAGGGGATGCCCAACCCATTATATACTCCCGACAGGTGTCATTATGGTTATATTAACCATTCAATACTTTTAAACGACATGTGATCAACATTTCTTGCAAACGTTATTGTGCACTCTAAAATACTTTTGAAGATTATCTCTCATAAACACAGCCAGATGCATCCTTGAAATATCGTCATGGTGTTTTCGATCATGCTTGTGAAGTAGGAGTGATCCTTTTTATCGGAAATATGCTTCTTTATTCAATCTCAATAACATTCTTTTCTTTTTTAGGATGCCATGTGTTTCGAGACTTCACACGTACGAGTGGAGGAGAAGAGTGATCGTGTCAACCCAGTGCGCTACTGCACTTCTTTTGCTAGAGGACTAAACCGATCAAAACTTTCAGAATGTGAGTATGACCAGCCTCTTAAAACATGGAGTCTTTGGAGCAGGAGGTTATGATGTTATTTACTGTTTTCTAGAATATAAGACACTGCACTTTATTGATTGATGGTCCATTACTAGCTACTGATATTGTTGGAAGAGAATGAGAGGAATTACTAGAACAGTTTTGTCGGTTGCAGGCGGTAAATAAAATATCATATGATTTCTCTAAGAAATGAATGACATTAGATATTTTAAAATTTTCCTTTGAATTATTAAGCAATTCATGATAAACATAGTTTTAATAAATGACTGAATTCCTACGGATTGTAACAAACTGTGTGGGGAGCCAAATAATTTTACTTGCTGAGAAATGGTGAGGGTTTAGTTAAAATCAAAATGAGACACTGAATTGTCATTATTATAACTATCGTTAGCCAAGATTCTAAACTTGGAGGACCCTCGCCCTTCATCTCCATCCTTCTAACTCTACTAGTCCTTTATACCTAACTCCCTTCCCTACAGCTACTTATTAGGTTAATAAATTTTTTTTCCTTTCCCACATATTCATTCATTCTCTTTGCCTTTCAGGTACATTTATTATGAAACACATTTTTCTTAGCAAGACATCAATTCATAATGCATGAAAGGAATTAATAGAACAGTTACCAAAGGTCGTGGTGATAAATAGAGTAGTGAACAAATAATTATCAATTGCTAAGAATGGAGAGGTGTCCATTTAAGACAATATGTGGAAGTGAACTTTACTTAGTATCAGCGTGGTTTTCATTCCATCTGCAAATCAGTGGGACTGGTTGTATAAAGCCTGTGTTTCAAATTCTGTCCTTAAAACTTCTCACAACAATTTCATGGTGCAAAGTAGATGACTGTTCATTCAAGAGTCTTCGTAGGCCTAGAAATAATTATTCTGGTGCCTTTGCTGCCTCTCGTTTCAACCAAAGCTATGACTCTTCTTTGCTCAAAGAAACAACAAACTTGTCGAACATATTTTTTTCTTCTTGCTGCTTTCTATGCTGCATTCTTCAATCCGACCCCAAATTGGATTCCGTTTTCTCAGTTTTCTTTTGAATTGTGTCCAAAAAGTAGGTAAACACTTGTTCGGGAATGTGTTAATATCTTTGCTGGTGACATCCAACTTCAGAGGACCTTAAATGCATCTACGGTTTGCAAAGACTTACAAATTTGACATATTCTTTTCTTTTCAGGATTTGGGATGGTCCTTTAAACTGACCGCTCCGATTACAAGTCATGGAACGCCTTAGAAGAGGGAAGACAATCAGCACTCAATGCATAGGCATCTTTCCAGAAAACTTGATTGCTCCCAATGGATTTGCTGGAAGGTTGGGTTAAAAAGGTTGGAAGCTTCCTTTAGCATTTTGTCATGTCAGCATTCAGGGAGAAGGATGGGGAAGGCCATATATGCATGTGGACACACATCTCTTCTCCATCTCCTGGTTCCTTCATTGTAAGGAACATGTTGTTTTCTTTGGCGTCAGTAGCAAGGATCTGACCTTGTTATTACCCTTTATTCCTTCTTGCTCGATGCTGATTACCCTAAAGGGTTTTCACAATACATCGTTCTAGTTTTTGATTGCTCCAGATAATTTTTTCTTTTACAAAGAGCTCTCACCTCCCTCGATTTATACCCTTACTATCATTCGGTGCTAATCCTGTTTAATCCACATGCTATATCCAATTGTGTTTGGCCACTAGAATCGGTTGCCTGTGCAGCCCACTACACTCTTTATCAATTGCTCTGTAGCATCTTACAATAAACTCCTGCTAAGCTATCATTTAATCCCATGTTGAATCATATCACAATTTGATCTCACAAGACATATCTTTTACATTCGTTTCAGGTACTTCGAGCGACTGCTCAGGAAAGGAGTGCGATTGAGGGCCGATTGGTTTTCCTGATCCGCTTGGACAAGACGTCAAGTTTGGACAAGCGACCGAAGCGGGAAAGAGAAAATCTGCTTACAAACAAGAATGAAATGTGATACTTTTGATGTAATATGTGGTGCAATTTCAATAAACGATTTCTTTAAATAACTCTGAATTTATTGTTTTTCCTCCCACCATTCCATGGGGTAATTTTCAAGAAAAGATCTTTGAACGGATTCCTTCCATTTATTCGAAGCCTATCTTCCGGTCACAGGACCTCTTCCGATCCCCAATCTTTCTGTAACTTTAGCGCACGCTCGTAATCTCTCAAAAGTCTCCGAGGACGCGTCTCTCAATAAAATAGTAATTTCTCACTATTCCCTTCACGAATCATCTACCGCTGGAAATAATACTTCCATGCAACTACCCTTAGAAGCAGAAGACGCTATTTGCGCAATCGTCTCAATAAAAACTCTTACAGAGGTGCTAGATCCGTCTACGGGCTGATAGTTTCCAAAAAATGAAAATGTGTGGGCAGTTAGCAAGACGTGGATTGCGTTCATTTCCTTACGAGGAGTCTTAAAAAAGGAGGAGCAGTAGAAATGATCTACGTTCATCGCTTCGTTGTCGTTTTATCATACGAATCATTCCTACAGAGGGCCGCGCGAGCGTCGCTGCTCCGGCCTCAGTTCTCAATAGGTCTGTGAGCTAAACTGTTCTTGTACCGTGTGCATCGCGAAGTGTCTCCCGTCGTTTTCTGTTAATCTTTTCGCAATGGAATTCCTCCCGGATGAAGTGATTTTGTCCAACTTCCCGTTTGCGGAGGGCATTTAAGATTTGACAGCGGTTCGGTCGAGGGAAGGATTTTGAAATCGTCATGACCGAAGATAGCATTGCGTGAGGACAAGCGGTTCGAAGAAATGAGTAAGGTAAGAAACGAAGGCCCATCGGAATATATTTCCAACTCCATTTGCTCGTGTTTACAAATATTTCCTTCGAGGATTCTACCTGGCAAGGAGAACGAGATTCCCGTTAGTCGTCTCGAGAGACGTCTTAAACGTTAGCTTAAATCGTGGATAACGATGACATGGAGCGATTGCTAACCGTCCACAGCCGTATCCAGCGCACAAGCTGGCACTATTTTGTTGAAATTCACTTATTCAGTTCGAACTTGAAGCGGATTCTATTGACCGATCACTTCGTCGCGGCATCATAGTTCGATTTGGCATGGATGTAACCTCGATGCTACATTCTAACCATCAAATATAGATAAAAAATCAACTGGTGATCGGAGCGATGTGGACGCGGTGAGGTGCAGGTGGAAAGTGACATATGTTGAATCTTGTTGGGAAGTGGGACTGTGACCGTCGGGATTCTAAAATTGTAATTAGATTTTAGAATATTGGCATGAGATCCTTTGAAAACGATAAATATTTCATGAAGACTAGTATTTATTATGATTTTTTCCTACTACGTGAGTCTTACCGCACACGATTACCATTTTCATAAGTATCGACGCCAGATTTCTGATGAAGCGACGAAAACCAACGTTAGTCGCGGTCGACATAAAAGAAGAGAGAAATTTTAACGATGTGCTATCGTTCATTCGCTAAAGGAATATGTGGCTTAAAATTTAACAATACAGCTTTTGCACTGACAGCGGTGGTTATTCCCTCAGCCAATCAGAAGCAAGAGAAATGTTTATGCGGGAAGTTAAACATTATTGAAAGACCATTATCAAAATTTTTAATTAGTAAACGGTTTATCAAACTTCTTTCGTAATTTGCAACGTTTCTTAGGGGATGCCCAACCCATTATATACTCCCGACAGGTGTCATTATGGTTATATTAACCATTCAATACTTTTAAACGACATGTGATCAACATTTCTTGCAAACGTTATTGTGCACTCTAAAATACTTTTGAAGATTATCTCTCATAAACACAGCCAGATGCATCCTTGAAATATCGTCATGGTGTTTTCGATCATGCTTGTGAAGTAGGAGTGATCCTTTTTATCGGAAATATGCTTCTTTATTCAATCTCAATAACATTCTTTTCTTTTTTAGGATGCCATGTGTTTCGAGACTTCACACGTACGAGTGGAGGAGAAGAGTGATCGTGTCAAAACCAGTGCGCTACTGCACTTCTTTTGCTAGAGGACTAAACCGATCAAAACTTTCAGAATGTGAGTATGACCAGCCTCTTAAAACATGGAGTCTTTGGAGCAGGAGGTTATGATGTTATTTACTTTTTTCTAGAATATAGGACACTGCACTTTATTGATTGATGGTCCATTACTAGCTACTGATATTGTTGGAAGAGAATGAGAGGAATTACTAGAACAGTTTTGTCGGTTGCAGGCGGTAAATAAAATATCATATGATTTCTCTAAGAAATGAATGACATTAGATATTTTAAAATTTTCCTTTGAATTATTAAGCAATTCATGATAAACATAGTTTTAATAAATGACTGAATTCCTACGGATTGTAACAAACTGTGTGGGGAGCCAAATAATTTTACTTGCTGAGAAATGGTGAGGGTTTAGTTAAAATCAAAATGAGACACTGAATTGTCATTATTATAACTATCGTTAGCCAAGATTCTAAACTTGGAGGACCCTCGCCCTTCATCTCCATCCTTCTAACTCTACTAGTCCTTTATACCTAACTCCCTTCCCTACAGCTACTTATTAGGTTAATAAATTTTTTTTCCTTTCCCACATATTCATTCATTCTCTTTGCCTTTCAGGTACATTTATTATGAAACACATTTTTCTTAGCAAGACATCAATTCATAATGCATGAAAGGAATTAATAGAACAGTTACCAAAGGTCGTGGTGATAAATAGAGTAGTGAACAAATAATTATCAATTGCTAAGAATGGAGAGGTGTCCATTTAAGACAATATGTGGAAGTGAACTTTACTTAGTATCAGCGTCATTTTCATTCCATCTGCAAATCAGTGGGACTGGTTGTATAAAGCCTGTGTTTCAAATTCTGTCCTTAAAACTTCTCACAACAATTTCATGGTGCAAAGTAGATGACTGTTCATTCAAGAGTCTTCGTAGGCCTAGAAATAATTATTCTGGTGCCTTTGCTGCCTCTCGTTTCAACCAAAGCTATGACTCTTCTTTGCTCAAAGAAACAACAAACTTGTCGAACATATTTTTTTCTTCTTGCTGCTTTCTATGCTGCATTCTTCAATCCGACCCCAAATTGGATTCCGTTTTCTCAGTTTTCTTTTGAATTGTGTCCAAAAAGTAGGTAAACACTTGTTCGGGAATGTGTTAATATCTTTGCTGGTGACATCCAACTTCAGAGGACCTTAAATGCATCTACGGTTTGCAAAGACTTACAAATTTGACATATTCTTTTCTTTTCAGGATTTGGGATGGTCCTTTAAACTGACCGCTCCGATTACAAGTCATGGAACGCCTTAGAAGAGGGAAGACAATCAGCACTCAATGCATAGGCATCTTTCCAGAAAACTTGATTGCTCCCAATGGATTTGCTGGAAGGTTGGGTTAAAAAGGTTGGAAGCTTCCTTTAGCATTTTGTCATGTCAGCATTCAGGGAGAAGGATGGGGAAGGCCATATATGCATGTGGACACACATCTCTTCTCCATCTCCTGGTTCCTTCATTGTAAGGAACATGTTGTTTTCTTTGGCGTCAGTAGCAAGGATCTGACCTTGTTATTACCCTTTATTCCTTCTTGCTCGATGCTGATTACCCTAAAGGGTTTTCACAATACATCGTTCTAGTTTTTGATTGCTCCAGATAATTTTTTCTTTTACAAAGAGCTCTCACCTCCCTCGATTTATACCCTTACTATCATTCGGTGCTAATCCTGTTTAATCCACATGCTATATCCAATTGTGTTTGGCCACTAGAATCGGTTGCCTGTGCAGCCCACTACACTCTTTATCAATTGCTCTGTAGCATCTTACAATAAACTCCTGCTAAGCTATCATTTAATCCCATGTTGAATCATATCACAATTTGATCTCACAAGACATATCTTTTACATTCGTTTCAGGTACTTCGAGCGACTGCTCAGGAAAGGAGTGCGATTGAGGGCCGATTGGTTTTCCTGATCCGCTTGGACAAGACGTCAAGTTTGGACAAGCGACCGAAGCGGGAAAGAGAAAATCTGCTTACAAACAAGAATGAAATGTGATACTTTTGATGTAATATGTGGTGCAATTTCAATAAACGATTTCTTTAAATAACTCTGAATTTATTGTTTTTCCTCCCACCATTCCATGGGGTAATTTTCAAGAAAAGATCTTTGAACGGATTCCTTCCATTTATTCGAAGCCTATCTTCCGGTCACAGGACCTCTTCCGATCCCCAATCTTTCTGTAACTTTAGCGCACGCTCGTAATCTCTCAAAAGTCTCCGAGGACGCGTCTCTCAATAAAATAGTAATTTCTCACTATTCCCTTCACGAATCATCTACCGCTGGAAATAATACTTCCATGCAACTACCCTTAGAAGCAGAAGACGCTATTTGCGCAATCGTCTCAATAAAAACTCTTACAGAGGTGCTAGATCCGTCTACGGGCTGATAGTTTCCAAAAAATGAAAATGTGTGGGCAGTTAGCAAGACGTGGATTGCGTTCATTTCCTTACGAGGAGTCTTAAAAAAGGAGGAGCAGTAGAAATGATCTACGTTCATCGCTTCGTTGTCGTTTTATCATACGAATCATTCCTACAGAGGGCCGCGCGAGCGTCGCTGCTCCGGCCTCAGTTCTCAATAGGTCTGTGAGCTAAACTGTTCTTGTACCGTGTGCATCGCGAAGTGTCTCCCGTCGTTTTCTGTTAATCTTTTCGCAATGGAATTCCTCCCGGATGAAGTGATTTTGTCCAACTTCCCGTTTGCGGAGGGCATTTAAGATTTGACAGCGGTTCGGTCGAGGGAAGGATTTTGAAATCGTCATGACCGAAGATAGCATTGCGTGAGGACAAGCGGTTCGAAGAAATGAGTAAGGTAAGAAACGAAGGCCCATCGGAATATATTTCCAACTCCATTTGCTCGTGTTTACAAATATTTCCTTCGAGGATTCTACCTGGCAAGGAGAACGAGATTCCTGTTAGTCGTCTCGAGAGACGTCTTAAACGTTAGCTTAAATCGTGGATAACGATGACATGGAGCGATTGCTAACCGTCCACAGCCGTATCCAGCGCACAAGCTGGCACTATTTTGTTGAAATTCACTTATTCAGTTCGAACTTGAAGCGGATTCTATTGACCGATCACTTCGTCGCGGCATCATAGTTCGATTTGGCATGGATGTAACCTCGATGCTACATTCTAACCATCAAATATAGATAAAAAATCAACTGGTGATCGGAGCGATGTGGACGCGGTGAGGTGCAGGTGGAAAGTGACATATGTTGAATCTTGTTGGGAAGTGGGACTGTGACCGTCGGGATTCTAAAATTGTAATTAGATTTTAGAATATTGGCATGAGATCCTTTGAAAACGATAAATATTTCATGAAGACTAGTATTTATTATGATTTTTTCCTACTACGTGAGTCTTACCGCACACGATTACCATTTTCATAAGTATCGACGCCAGATTTCTGATGAAGCGACGAAAACCAACGTTAGTCGCGGTCGACATAAAAGAAGAGAGAAATTTTAACGATGTGCTATCGTTCATTCGCTAAAGGAATATGTGGCTTAAAATTTAACAATACAGCTTTTGCACTGACAGCGGTGGTTATTCCCTCAGCCAATCAGAAGCAAGAGAAATGTTTATGCGGGAAGTTAAACATTATTGAAAGACCATTATCAAAATTTTTAATTAGTAAACGGTTTATCAAACTTCTTTCGTAATTTGCAACGTTTCTTAGGGGATGCCCAACCCATTATATACTCCCGACAGGTGTCATTATGGTTATATTAACCATTCAATACTTTTAAACGACATGTGATCAACATTTCTTGCAAACGTTATTGTGCACTCTAAAATACTTTTGAAGATTATCTCTCATAAACACAGCCAGATGCATCCTTGAAATATCGTCATGGTGTTTTCGATCATGCTTGTGAAGTAGGAGTGATCCTTTTTATCGGAAATATGCTTCTTTATTCAATCTCAATAACATTCTTTTCTTTTTTAGGATGCCATGTGTTTCGAGACTTCACACGTACGAGTGGAGGAGAAGAGTGATCGTGTCAAAACCAGTGCGCTACTGCACTTCTTTTGCTAGAGGACTAAACCGATCAAAACTTTCAGAATGTGAGTATGACCAGCCTCTTAAAACATGGAGTCTTTGGAGCAGGAGGTTATGATGTTATTTACTTTTTTCTAGAATATAGGACACTGCACTTTATTGATTGATGGTCCATTACTAGCTACTGATATTGTTGGAAGAGAATGAGAGGAATTACTAGAACAGTTTTGTCGGTTGCAGGCGGTAAATAAAATATCATATGATTTCTCTAAGAAATGAATGACATTAGATATTTTAAAATTTTCCTTTGAATTATTAAGCAATTCATGATAAACATAGTTTTAATAAATGACTGAATTCCTACGGATTGTAACAAACTGTGTGGGGAGCCAAATAATTTTACTTGCTGAGAAATGGTGAGGGTTTAGTTAAAATCAAAATGAGACACTGAATTGTCATTATTATAACTATCGTTAGCCAAGATTCTAAACTTGGAGGACCCTCGCCCTTCATCTCCATCCTTCTAACTCTACTAGTCCTTTATACCTAACTCCCTTCCCTACAGCTACTTATTAGGTTAATAAATTTTTTTTCCTTTCCCACATATTCATTCATTCTCTTTGCCTTTCAGGTACATTTATTATGAAACACATTTTTCTTAGCAAGACATCAATTCATAATGCATGAAAGGAATTAATAGAACAGTTACCAAAGGTCGTGGTGATAAATAGAGTAGTGAACAAATAATTATCAATTGCTAAGAATGGAGAGGTGTCCATTTAAGACAATATGTGGAAGTGAACTTTACTTATTATCAGCGTCGTTTTCATTCCATCTGCAAATCAGTGGGACTGGTTGTATAAAGCCTGTGTTTCAAATTCTGTCCTTAAAACTTCTTACAACAATTTCATGGTGCAAAGTAGATGATTGTTCATTCAAGAGTCTTCGTAGGCCTAGAAATAATTATTCTGGTGCCTTTGCTGCCTCTCGTTTCAACCAAAGCTATGACTCTTCTTTGCTCAAAGAAACAACAAACTTGTCGAACATATTTTTTTCTTCTTGCTGCTTTCTATGCTGCATTCTTCAATCCGACCCCAAATTGGATTCCGTTTTCTCAGTTTTCTTTTGAATTGTGTCCAAAAAGTAGGTAAACACTTGTTCGGGAATGTGTTAATATCTTTGCTGGTGACATCCAACTTCAGAGGACCTTAAATGCATCTACGGTTTGCAAAGACTTACAAATTTGACATATTCTTTTCTTTTCAGGATTTGGGATGGTCCTTTAAACTGACCGCTCCGATTACAAGTCATGGAACGCCTTAGAAGAGGGAAGACAATCAGCACTCAATGCATAGGCATCTTTCCAGAAAACTTGATTGCTCCCAATGGATTTGCTGGAAGGTTGGGTTAAAAAGGTTGGAAGCTTCCTTTAGCATTTTGTCATGTCAGCATTCAGGGAGAAGGATGGGGAAGGCCATATATGCATGTGGACACACATCTCTTCTCCATCTCCTGGTTCCTTCATTGTAAGGAACATGTTGTTTTCTTTGGCGTCAGTAGCAAGGATCTGACCTTGTTATTACCCTTTATTCCTTCTTGCTCGATGCTGATTACCCTAAAGGGTTTTCACAATACATCGTTCTAGTTTTTGATTGCTCCAGATAATTTTTTCTTTTACAAAGAGCTCTCACCTCCCTCGATTTATACCCTTACTATCATTCGGTGCTAATCCTGTTTAATCCACATGCTATATCCAATTGTGTTTGGCCACTAGAATCGGTTGCCTGTGCAGCCCACTACACTCTTTATCAATTGCTCTGTAGCATCTTACAATAAACTCCTGCTAAGCTATCATTTAATCCCATGTTGAATCATATCACAATTTGATCTCACAAGACATATCTTTTACATTCGTTTCAGGTACTTCGAGCGACTGCTCAGGAAAGGAGTGCGATTGAGGGCCGATTGGTTTTCCTGATCCGCTTGGACAAGACGTCAAGTTTGGACAAGCGACCGAAGCGGGAAAGAGAAAATCTGCTTACAAACAAGAATGAAATGTGATACTTTTGATGTAATATGTGGTGCAATTTCAATAAACGATTTCTTTAAATAACTCTGAATTTATTGTTTTTCCTCCCACCATTCCATGGGGTAATTTTCAAGAAAAGATCTTTGAACGGATTCCTTCCATTTATTCGAAGCCTATCTTCCGGTCACAGGACCTCTTCCGATCCCCAATCTTTCTGTAACTTTAGCGCACGCTCGTAATCTCTCAAAAGTCTCCGAGGACGCGTCTCTCAATAAAATAGTAATTTCTCACTATTCCCTTCACGAATCATCTACCGCTGGAAATAATACTTCCATGCAACTACCCTTAGAAGCAGAAGACGCTATTTGCGCAATCGTCTCAATAAAAACTCTTACAGAGGTGCTAGATCCGTCTACGGGCTGATAGTTTCCAAAAAATGAAAATGTGTGGGCAGTTAGCAAGACGTGGATTGCGTTCATTTCCTTACGAGGAGTCTTAAAAAAGGAGGAGCAGTAGAAATGATCTACGTTCATCGCTTCGTTGTCGTTTTATCATACGAATCATTCCTACAGAGGGCCGCGCGAGCGTCGCTGCTCCGGCCTCAGTTCTCAATAGGTCTGTGAGCTAAACTGTTCTTGTACCGTGTGCATCGCGAAGTGTCTCCCGTCGTTTTCTGTTAATCTTTTCGCAATGGAATTCCTCCCGGATGAAGTGATTTTGTCCAACTTCCCGTTTGCGGAGGGCATTTAAGATTTGACAGCGGTTCGGTCGAGGGAAGGATTTTGAAATCGTCATGACCGAAGATAGCATTGCGTGAGGACAAGCGGTTCGAAGAAATGAGTAAGGTAAGAAACGAAGGCCCATCGGAATATATTTCCAACTCCATTTGCTCGTGTTTACAAATATTTCCTTCGAGGATTCTACCTGGCAAGGAGAACGAGATTCCCGTTAGTCGTCTCGAGAGACGTCTTAAACGTTAGCTTAAATCGTGGATAACGATGACATGGAGCGATTGCTAACCGTCCACAGCCGTATCCAGCGCACAAGCTGGCACTATTTTGTTGAAATTCACTTATTCAGTTCGAACTTGAAGCGGATTCTATTGACCGATCACTTCGTCGCGGCATCATAGTTCGATTTGGCATGGATGTAACCTCGATGCTACATTCTAACCATCAAATATAGATAAAAAATCAACTGGTGATCGGAGCGATGTGGACGCGGTGAGGTGCAGGTGGAAAGTGACATATGTTGAATCTTGTTGGGAAGTGGGACTGTGACCGTCGGGATTCTAAAATTGTAATTAGATTTTAGAATATTGGCATGAGATCCTTTGAAAACGATAAATATTTCATGAAGACTAGTATTTATTATGATTTTTTCCTACTACGTGAGTCTTACCGCACACGATTACCATTTTCATAAGTATCGACGCCAGATTTCTGATGAAGCGACGAAAACCAACGTTAGTCGCGGTCGACATAAAAGAAGAGAGAAATTTTAACGATGTGCTATCGTTCATTCGCTAAAGGAATATGTGGCTTAAAATTTAACAATACAGCTTTTGCACTGACAGCGGTGGTTATTCCCTCAGCCAATCAGAAGCAAGAGAAATGTTTATGCGGGAAGTTAAACATTATTGAAAGACCATTATCAAAATTTTTAATTAGTAAACGGTTTATCAAACTTCTTTCGTAATTTGCAACGTTTCTTAGGGGATGCCCAACCCATTATATACTCCCGACAGGTGTCATTATGGTTATATTAACCATTCAATACTTTTAAACGACATGTGATCAACATTTCTTGCAAACGTTATTGTGCACTCTAAAATACTTTTGAAGATTATCTCTCATAAACACAGCCAGATGCATCCTTGAAATATCGTCATGGTGTTTTCGATCATGCTTGTGAAGTAGGAGTGATCCTTTTTATCGGAAATATGCTTCTTTATTCAATCTCAATAACATTCTTTTCTTTTTTAGGATGCCATGTGTTTCGAGACTTCACACGTACGAGTGGAGGAGAAGAGTGATCGTGTCAAAACCAGTGCGCTACTGCACTTCTTTTGCTAGAGGACTAAACCGATCAAAACTTTCAGAATGTGAGTATGACCAGCCTCTTAAAACATGGAGTCTTTGGAGCAGGAGGTTATGATGTTATTTACTTTTTTCTAGAATATAGGACACTGCACTTTATTGATTGATGGTCCATTACTAGCTACTGATATTGTTGGAAGAGAATGAGAGGAATTACTAGAACAGTTTTGTCGGTTGCAGGCGGTAAATAAAATATCATATGATTTCTCTAAGAAATGAATGACATTAGATATTTTAAAATTTTCCTTTGAATTATTAAGCAATTCATGATAAACATAGTTTTAATAAATGACTGAATTCCTACGGATTGTAACAAACTGTGTGGGGAGCCAAATAATTTTACTTGCTGAGAAATGGTGAGGGTTTAGTTAAAATCAAAATGAGACACTGAATTGTCATTATTATAACTATCGTTAGCCAAGATTCTAAACTTGGAGGACCCTCGCCCTTCATCTCCATCCTTCTAACTCTACTAGTCCTTTATACCTAACTCCCTTCCCTACAGCTACTTATTAGGTTAATAAATTTTTTTTCCTTTCCCACATATTCATTCATTCTCTTTGCCTTTCAGGTACATTTATTATGAAACACATTTTTCTTAGCAAGACATCAATTCATAATGCATGAAAGGAATTAATAGAACAGTTACCAAAGGTCGTGGTGATAAATAGAGTAGTGAACAAATAATTATCAATTGCTAAGAATGGAGAGGTGTCCATTTAAGACAATATGTGGAAGTGAACTTTACTTAGTATCAGCGTCGTTTTCATTCCATCTGCAAATCAGTGGGACTGGTTGTATAAAGCCTGTGTTTCAAATTCTGTCCTTAAAACTTCTCACAACAATTTCATGGTGCAAAGTAGATGACTGTTCATTCAAGAGTCTTCGTAGGCCTAGAAATAATTATTCTGGTGCCTTTGCTGCCTCTCGTTTCAACCAAAGCTATGACTCTTCTTTGCTCAAAGAAACAACAAACTTGTCGAACATATTTTTTTCTTCTTGCTGCTTTCTATGCTGCATTCTTCAATCCGACCCCAAATTGGATTCCGTTTTCTCAGTTTTCTTTTGAATTGTGTCCAAAAAGTAGGTAAACACTTGTTCGGGAATGTGTTAATATCTTTGCTGGTGACATCCAACTTCAGAGGACCTTAAATGCATCTACGGTTTGCAAAGACTTACAAATTTGACATATTCTTTTCTTTTCAGGATTTGGGATGGTCCTTTAAACTGACCGCTCCGATTACAAGTCATGGAACGCCTTAGAAGAGGGAAGACAATCAGCACTCAATGCATAGGCATCTTTCCAGAAAACTTGATTGCTCCCAATGGATTTGCTGGAAGGTTGGGTTAAAAAGGTTGGAAGCTTCCTTTAGCATTTTGTCATGTCAGCATTCAGGGAGAAGGATGGGGAAGGCCATATATGCATGTGGACACACATCTCTTCTCCATCTCCTGGTTCCTTCATTGTAAGGAACATGTTGTTTTCTTTGGCGTCAGTAGCAAGGATCTGACCTTGTTATTACCCTTTATTCCTTCTTGCTCGATGCTGATTACCCTAAAGGGTTTTCACAATACATCGTTCTAGTTTTTGATTGCTCCAGATAATTTTTTCTTTTACAAAGAGCTCTCACCTCCCTCGATTTATACCCTTACTATCATTCGGTGCTAATCCTGTTTAATCCACATGCTATATCCAATTGTGTTTGGCCACTAGAATCGGTTGCCTGTGCAGCCCACTACACTCTTTATCAATTGCTCTGTAGCATCTTACAATAAACTCCTGCTAAGCTATCATTTAATCCCATGTTGAATCATATCACAATTTGATCTCACAAGACATATCTTTTACATTCGTTTCAGGTACTTCGAGCGACTGCTCAGGAAAGGAGTGCGATTGAGGGCCGATTGGTTTTCCTGATCCGCTTGGACAAGACGTCAAGTTGGACAAGCGACCGAAGCGGGAAAGAGAAAATCTGCTTACAAACAAGAATGAAATGTGATACTTTTGATGTAATATGTGGTGCAATTTCAATAAACGATTTCTTTAAATAACTCTGAATTTATTGTTTTTCCTCCCACCATTCCATGGGGTAATTTTCAAGAAAAGATCTTTGAACGGATTCCTTCCATTTATTCGAAGCCTATCTTCCGGTCACAGGACCTCTTCCGATCCCCAATCTTTCTCTAAATTTACCGCACGCTCGTAATCTCTCAAAAGTCTCCGAGGACGCGTCTCTCAATAAAATAGTAATTTCTCACTATTCCCTTCACGAATCATCTACCGCTGGAAATAATACTTCCATGCAACTACCCTTAGAAGCAGAAGACGCTATTTGCGCAATCGTCTCAATAAAAACTCTTACAGAGGTGCTAGATCCGTCTACGGGCTGATAGTTTCCAAAAAATGAAAATGTGTGGGCAGTTAGCAAGACGTGGATTGCGTTCATTTCCTTACGAGGAGTCTTAAAAAAGGAGGAGCAGTAGAAATGATCTACGTTCATCGCTTCGTTGTCGTTTTATCATACGAATCATTCCTAACGAAGGGCCGCGCGAGCGTCGCTGCTCCGGCCTCAGTTCTCAATAGGTCTGTGAGCTAAACTGTTCTTGTACCGTGTGCATCGCGAAGTGTCTCCCGTCGTTTTCTGTTAATCTTTTCGCAATGGAATTCCTCCCGGATGAAGTGATTTTGTCCAACTTCCCGTTTGCGGAGGGCATTTAAGATTTGACAGCGGTTCGGTCGAGGGAAGGATTTTGAAATCGTCATGACCGAAGATAGCATTGCGTGAGGACAAGCGGTTCGAAGAAATGAGTAAGGTAAGAAACGAAGGCCCATCGGAATATATTTCCAACTCCATTTGCTCGTGTTTACAAATATTTCCTTCGAGGATTCTACCTGGCAAGGAGAACGAGATTCCCGTTAGTCGTCTCGAGAGACGTCTTAAACGTTAGCTTAAATCGTGGATAACGATGACATGGAGCGATTGCTAACCGTCCACAGCCGTATCCAGCGCACAAGCTGGCACTATTTTGTTGAAATTCACTTATTCAGTTCGAACTTGAAGCGGATTCTATTGACCGATCACTTCGTCGCGGCATCATAGTTCGATTTGGCATGGATGTAACCTCGATGCTACATTCTAACCATCAAATATAGATAAAAAATCAACTGGTGATCGGAGCGATGTGGACGCGGTGAGGTGCAGGTGGAAAGTGACATATGTTGAATCTTGTTGGGAAGTGGGACTGTGACCGTCGGGATTCTAAAATTGTAATTAGATTTTAGAATATTGGCATGAGATCCTTTGAAAACGATAAATATTTCATGAAGACTAGTATTTATTATGATTTTTTCCTACTACGTGAGTCTTACCGCACACGATTACCATTTTCATAAGTATCGACGCCAGATTTCTGATGAAGCGACGAAAACCAACGTTAGTCGCGGTCGACATAAAAGAAGAGAGAAATTTTAACGATGTGCTATCGTTCATTCGCTAAAGGAATATGTGGCTTAAAATTTAACAATACAGCTTTTGCACTGACAGCGGTGGTTATTCCCTCAGCCAATCAGAAGCAAGAGAAATGTTTATGCGGGAAGTTAAACATTATTGAAAGACCATTATCAAAATTTTTAATTAGTAAACGGTTTATCAAACTTCTTTCGTAATTTGCAACGTTTCTTAGGGGATGCCCAACCCATTATATACTCCCGACAGGTGTCATTATGGTTATATTAACCATTCAATACTTTTAAACGACATGTGATCAACATTTCTTGCAAACGTTATTGTGCACTCTAAAATACTTTTGAAGATTATCTCTCATAAACACAGCCAGATGCATCCTTGAAATATCGTCATGGTGTTTTCGATCATGCTTGTGAAGTAGGAGTGATCCTTTTTATCGGAAATATGCTTCTTTATTCAATCTCAATAACATTCTTTTCTTTTTTAGGATGCCATGTGTTTCGAGACTTCACACGTACGAGTGGAGGAGAAGAGTGATCGTGTCAAAACCAGTGCGCTACTGCACTTCTTTTGCTAGAGGACTAAACCGATCAAAACTTTCAGAATGTGAGTATGACCAGCCTCTTAAAACATGGAGTCTTTGGAGCAGGAGGTTATGATGTTATTTACTTTTTTCTAGAATATAGGACACTGCACTTTATTGATTGATGGTCCATTACTAGCTACTGATATTGTTGGAAGAGAATGAGAGGAATTACTAGAACAGTTTTGTCGGTTGCAGGCGGTAAATAAAATATCATATGATTTCTCTAAGAAATGAATGACATTAGATATTTTAAAATTTTCCTTTGAATTATTAAGCAATTCATGATAAACATAGTTTTAATAAATGACTGAATTCCTACGGATTGTAACAAACTGTGTGGGGAGCCAAATAATTTTACTTGCTGAGAAATGGTGAGGGTTTAGTTAAAATCAAAATGAGACACTGAATTGTCATTATTATAACTATCGTTAGCCAAGATTCTAAACTTGGAGGACCCTCGCCCTTCATCTCCATCCTTCTAACTCTACTAGTCCTTTATACCTAACTCCCTTCCCTACAGCTACTTATTAGGTTAATAAATTTTTTTTCCTTTCCCACATATTCATTCATTCTCTTTGCCTTTCAGGTACATTTATTATGAAACACATTTTTCTTAGCAAGACATCAATTCATAATGCATGAAAGGAATTAATAGAACAGTTACCAAAGGTCGTGGTGATAAATAGAGTAGTGAACAAATAATTATCAATTGCTAAGAATGGAGAGGTGTCCATTTAAGACAATATGTGGAAGTGAACTTTACTTAGTATCAGCGTCGTTTTCATTCCATCTGCAAATCAGTGGGACTGGTTGTATAAAGCCTGTGTTTCAAATTCTGTCCTTAAAACTTCTCACAACAATTTCATGGTGCAAAGTAGATGACTGTTCATTCAAGAGTCTTCGTAGGCCTAGAAATAATTATTCTGGTGCCTTTGCTGCCTCTCGTTTCAACCAAAGCTATGACTCTTCTTTGCTCAAAGAAACAACAAACTTGTCGAACATATTTTTTTCTTCTTGCTGCTTTCTATGCTGCATTCTTCAATCCGACCCCAAATTGGATTCCGTTTTCTCAGTTTTCTTTTGAATTGTGTCCAAAAAGTAGGTAAACACTTGTTCGGGAATGTGTTAATATCTTTGCTGGTGACATCCAACTTCAGAGGACCTTAAATGCATCTACGGTTTGCAAAGACTTACAAATTTGACATATTCTTTTCTTTTCAGGATTTGGGATGGTCCTTTAAACTGACCGCTCCGATTACAAGTCATGGAACGCCTTAGAAGAGGGAAGACAATCAGCACTCAATGCATAGGCATCTTTCCAGAAAACTTGATTGCTCCCAATGGATTTGCTGGAAGGTTGGGTTAAAAAGGTTGGAAGCTTCCTTTAGCATTTTGTCATGTCAGCATTCAGGGAGAAGGATAGGGAAGGCCATATATGCATGTGGACACACATCTCTTCTCCATCTCCTGGTTCCTTCATTGTAAGGAACATGTTGTTTTCTTTGGCGTCAGTAGCAAGGATCTGACCTTGTTATTACCCTTTATTCCTTCTTGCTCGATGCTGATTACCCTAAAGGGTTTTCACAATACATCGTTCTAGTTTTTGATTGCTCCAGATAATTTTTTCTTTTACAAAGAGCTCTCACCTCCCTCGATTTATACCCTTACTATCATTCGGTGCTAATCCTGTTTAATCCACATGCTATATCCAATTGTGTTTGGCCACTAGAATCGGTTGCCTGTGCAGCCCACTACACTCTTTATCAATTGCTCTGTAGCATCTTACAATAAACTCCTGCTAAGCTATCATTTAATCCCATGTTGAATCATATCACAATTTGATCTCACAAGACATATCTTTTACATTCGTTTCAGGTACTTCGAGCGACTGCTCAGGAAAGGAGTGCGATTGAGGGCCGATTGGTTTTCCTGATCCGCTTGGACAAGACGTCAAGTTTGGACAAGCGACCGAAGCGGGAAAGAGAAAATCTGCTTACAAACAAGAATGAAATGTGATACTTTTGATGTAATATGTGGTGCAATTTCAATAAACGATTTCTTTAAATAACTCTGAATTTATTGTTTTTCCTCCCACCATTCCATGGGGTAATTTTCAAGAAAAGATCTTTGAACGGATTCCTTCCATTTATTCGAAGCCTATCTTCCGGTCACAGGACCTCTTCCGATCCCCAATCTTTCTGTAACTTTAGCGCACGCTCGTAATCTCTCAAAAGTCTCCGAGGACGCGTCTCTCAATAAAATAGTAATTTCTCACTATTCCCTTCACGAATCATCTACCGCTGGAAATAATACTTCCATGCAACTACCCTTAGAAGCAGAAGACGCTATTTGCGCAATCGTCTCAATAAAAACTCTTACAGAGGTGCTAGATCCGTCTACGGGCTGATAGTTTCCAAAAATGAAAATGTGTGGGCAGTTAGCAAGACGTGGATTGCGTTCATTTCCTTACGAGGAGTCTTAAAAAAGGAGGAGCAGTAGAAATGATCTACGTTCATCGCTTCGTTGTCGTTTTATCATACGAATCATTCCTACAGAGGGCCGCGCGAGCGTCGCTGCTCCGGCCTCAGTTCTCAATAGGTCTGTGAGCTAAACTGTTCTTGTACCGTGTGCATCGCGAAGTGTCTCCCGTCGTTTTCTGTTAATCTTTTCGCAATGGAATTCCTCCCGGATGAAGTGATTTTGTCCAACTTCCCGTTTGCGGAGGGCATTTAAGATTTGACAGCGGTTCGGTCGAGGGAAGGATTTTGAAATCGTCATGACCGAAGATAGCATTGCGTGAGGACAAGCGGTTCGAAGAAATGAGTAAGGTAAGAAACGAAGGCCCATCGGAATATATTTCCAACTCCATTTGCTCGTGTTTACAAATATTTCCTTCGAGGATTCTACCTGGCAAGGAGAACGAGATTCCCGTTAGTCGTCTCGAGAGACGTCTTAAACGTTAGCTTAAATCGTGGATAACGATGACATGGAGCGATTGCTAACCGTCCACAGCCGTATCCAGCGCACAAGCTGGCACTATTTTGTTGAAATTCACTTATTCAGTTCGAACTTGAAGCGGATTCTATTGACCGATCACTTCGTCGCGGCATCATAGTTCGATTTGGCATGGATGTAACCTCGATGCTACATTCTAACCATCAAATATAGATAAAAAATCAACTGGTGATCGGAGCGATGTGGACGCGGTGAGGTGCAGGTGGAAAGTGACATATGTTGAATCTTGTTGGGAAGTGGGACTGTGACCGTCGGGATTCTAAAATTGTAATTAGATTTTAGAATATTGGCATGAGATCCTTTGAAAACGATAAATATTTCATGAAGACTAGTATTTATTATGATTTTTTCCTACTACGTGAGTCTTACCGCACACGATTACCATTTTCATAAGTATCGACGCCAGATTTCTGATGAAGCGACGAAAACCAACGTTAGTCGCGGTCGACATAAAAGAAGAGAGAAATTTTAACGATGTGCTATCGTTCATTCGCTAAAGGAATATGTGGCTTAAAATTTAACAATACAGCTTTTGCACTGACAGCGGTGGTTATTCCCTCAGCCAATCAGAAGCAAGAGAAATGTTTATGCGGGAAGTTAAACATTATTGAAAGACCATTATCAAAATTTTTAATTAGTAAACGGTTTATCAAACTTCTTTCGTAATTTGCAACGTTTCTTAGGGGATGCCCAACCCATTATATACTCCCGACAGGTGTCATTATGGTTATATTAACCATTCAATACTTTTAAACGACATGTGATCAACATTTCTTGCAAACGTTATTGTGCACTCTAAAATACTTTTGAAGATTATCTCTCATAAACACAGCCAGATGCATCCTTGAAATATCGTCATGGTGTTTTCGATCATGCTTGTGAAGTAGGAGTGATCCTTTTTATCGGAAATATGCTTCTTTATTCAATCTCAATAACATTCTTTTCTTTTTTAGGATGCCATGTGTTTCGAGACTTCACACGTACGAGTGGAGGAGAAGAGTGATCGTGTCAAAACCAGTGCGCTACTGCACTTCTTTTGCTAGAGGACTAAACCGATCAAAACTTTCAGAATGTGAGTATGACCAGCCTCTTAAAACATGGAGTCTTTGGAGCAGGAGGTTATGATGTTATTTACTTTTTTCTAGAATATAGGACACTGCACTTTATTGATTGATGGTCCATTACTAGCTACTGATATTGTTGGAAGAGAATGAGAGGAATTACTAGAACAGTTTTGTCGGTTGCAGGCGGTAAATAAAATATCATATGATTTCTCTAAGAAATGAATGACATTAGATATTTTAAAATTTTCCTTTGAATTATTAAGCAATTCATGATAAACATAGTTTTAATAAATGACTGAATTCCTACGGATTGTAACAAACTGTGTGGGGAGCCAAATAATTTTACTTGCTGAGAAATGGTGAGGGTTTAGTTAAAATCAAAATGAGACACTGAATTGTCATTATTATAACTATCGTTAGCCAAGATTCTAAACTTGGAGGACCCTCGCCCTTCATCTCCATCCTTCTAACTCTACTAGTCCTTTATACCTAACTCCCTTCCCTACAGCTACTTATTAGGTTAATAAATTTTTTTTCCTTTCCCACATATTCATTCATTCTCTTTGCCTTTCAGGTACATTTATTATGAAACACATTTTTCTTAGCAAGACATCAATTCATAATGCATGAAAGGAATTAATAGAACAGTTACCAAAGGTCGTGGTGATAAATAGAGTAGTGAACAAATAATTATCAATTGCTAAGAATGGAGAGGTGTCCATTTAAGACAATATGTGGAAGTGAACTTTACTTAGTATCAGCGTCGTTTTCATTCCATCTGCAAATCAGTGGGACTGGTTGTATAAAGCCTGTGTTTCAAATTCTGTCCTTAAAACTTCTTACAACAATTTCATGGTGCAAAGTAGATGACTGTTCATTCAAGAGTCTTCGTAGGCCTAGAAATAATTATTCTGGTGCCTTTGCTGCCTCTCGTTTCAACCAAAGCTATGACTCTTCTTTGCTCAAAGAAACAACAAACTTGTCGAACATATTTTTTTCTTCTTGCTGCTTTCTATGCTGCATTCTTCAATCCGACCCCAAATTGGATTCCGTTTTCTCAGTTTTCTTTTGAATTGTGTCCAAAAAGTAGGTAAACACTTGTTCGGGAATGTGTTAATATCTTTGCTGGTGACATCCAACTTCAGAGGACCTTAAATGCATCTACGGTTTGCAAAGACTTACAAATTTGACATATTCTTTTCTTTTCAGGATTTGGGATGGTCCTTTAAACTGACCGCTCCGATTACAAGTCATGGAACGCCTTAGAAGAGGGAAGACAATCAGCACTCAATGCATAGGCATCTTTCCAGAAAACTTGATTGCTCCCAATGGATTTGCTGGAAGGTTGGGTTAAAAAGGTTGGAAGCTTCCTTTAGCATTTTGTCATGTCAGCATTCAGGGAGAAGGATGGGGAAGGCCATATATGCATGTGGACACACATCTCTTCTCCATCTCCTGGTTCCTTCATTGTAAGGAACATGTTGTTTTCTTTGGCGTCAGTAGCAAGGATCTGACCTTGTTATTACCCTTTATTCCTTCTTGCTCGATGCTGATTACCCTAAAGGGTTTTCACAATACATCGTTCTAGTTTTTGATTGCTCCAGATAATTTTTTCTTTTACAAAGAGCTCTCACCTCCCTCGATTTATACCCTTACTATCATTCGGTGCTAATCCTGTTTAATCCACATGCTATATCCAATTGTGTTTGGCCACTAGAATCGGTTGCCTGTGCAGCCCACTACACTCTTTATCAATTGCTCTGTAGCATCTTACAATAAACTCCTGCTAAGCTATCATTTAATCCCATGTTGAATCATATCACAATTTGATCTCACAAGACATATCTTTTACATTCGTTTCAGGTACTTCGAGCGACTGCTCAGGAAAGGAGTGCGATTGAGGGCCGATTGGTTTTCCTGATCCGCTTGGACAAGACGTCAAGTTTGGACAAGCGACCGAAGCGGGAAAGAGAAAATCTGCTTACAAACAAGAATGAAATGTGATACTTTTGATGTAATATGTGGTGCAATTTCAATAAACGATTTCTTTAAATAACTCTGAATTTATTGTTTTTCCTCCCACCATTCCATGGGGTAATTTTCAAGAAAAGATCTTTGAACGGATTCCTTCCATTTATTCGAAGCCTATCTTCCGGTCACAGGACCTCTTCCGATCCCCAATCTTTCTGTAACTTTAGCGCACGCTCGTAATCTCTCAAAAGTCTCCGAGGACGCGTCTCTCAATAAAATAGTAATTTCTCACTATTCCCTTCACGAATCATCTACCGCTGGAAATAATACTTCCATGCAACTACCCTTAGAAGCAGAAGACGCTATTTGCGCAATCGTCTCAATAAAAACTCTTACAGAGGTGCTAGATCCGTCTACGGGCTGATAGTTTCCAAAAAATGAAAATGTGTGGGCAGTTAGCAAGACGTGGATTGCGTTCATTTCCTTACGAGGAGTCTTAAAAAAGGAGGAGCAGTAGAAATGATCTACGTTCATCGCTTCGTTGTCGTTTTATCATACGAATCATTCCTACAGAGGGCCGCGCGAGCGTCGCTGCTCCGGCCTCAGTTCTCAATAGGTCTGTGAGCTAAACTGTTCTTGTACCGTGTGCATCGCGAAGTGTCTCCCGTCGTTTTCTGTTAATCTTTTCGCAATGGAATTCCTCCCGGATGAAGTGATTTTGTCCAACTTCCCGTTTGCGGAGGGCATTTAAGATTTGACAGCGGTTCGGTCGAGGGAAGGATTTTGAAATCGTCATGACCGAAGATAGCATTGCGTGAGGACAAGCGGTTCGAAGAAATGAGTAAGGTAAGAAACGAAGGCCCATCGGAATATATTTCCAACTCCATTTGCTCGTGTTTACAAATATTTCCTTCGAGGATTCTACCTGGCAAGGAGAACGAGATTCCCGTTAGTCGTCTCGAGAGACGTCTTAAACGTTAGCTTAAATCGTGGATAACGATGACATGGAGCGATTGCTAACCGTCCACAGCCGTATCCAGCGCACAAGCTGGCACTATTTTGTTGAAATTCACTTATTCAGTTCGAACTTGAAGCGGATTCTATTGACCGATCACTTCGTCGCGGCATCATAGTTCGATTTGGCATGGATGTAACCTCGATGCTACATTCTAACCATCAAATATAGATAAAAAATCAACTGGTGATCGGAGCGATGTGGACGCGGTGAGGTGCAGGTGGAAAGTGACATATGTTGAATCTTGTTGGGAAGTGGGACTGTGACCGTCGGGATTCTAAAATTGTAATTAGATTTTAGAATATTGGCATGAGATCCTTTGAAAACGATAAATATTTCATGAAGACTAGTATTTATTATGATTTTTTCCTACTACGTGAGTCTTACCGCACACGATTACCATTTTCATAAGTATCGACGCCAGATTTCTGATGAAGCGACGAAAACCAACGTTAGTCGCGGTCGACATAAAAGAAGAGAGAAATTTTAACGATGTGCTATCGTTCATTCGCTAAAGGAATATGTGGCTTAAAATTTAACAATACAGCTTTTGCACTGACAGCGGTGGTTATTCCCTCAGCCAATCAGAAGCAAGAGAAATGTTTATGCGGGAAGTTAAACATTATTGAAAGACCATTATCAAAATTTTTAATTAGTAAACGGTTTATCAAACTTCTTTCGTAATTTGCAACGTTTCTTAGGGGATGCCCAACCCATTATATACTCCCGACAGGTGTCATTATGGTTATATTAACCATTCAATACTTTTAAACGACATGTGATCAACATTTCTTGCAAACGTTATTGTGCACTCTAAAATACTTTTGAAGATTATCTCTCATAAACACAGCCAGATGCATCCTTGAAATATCGTCATGGTGTTTTCGATCATGCTTGTGAAGTAGGAGTGATCCTTTTTATCGGAAATATGCTTCTTTATTCAATCTCAATAACATTCTTTTCTTTTTTAGGATGCCATGTGTTTCGAGACTTCACACGTACGAGTGGAGGAGAAGAGTGATCGTGTCAAAACCAGTGCGCTACTGCACTTCTTTTGCTAGAGGACTAAACCGATCAAAACTTTCAGAATGTGAGTATGACCAGCCTCTTAAAACATGGAGTCTTTGGAGCAGGAGGTTATGATGTTATTTACTTTTTTCTAGAATATAGGACACTGCACTTTATTGATTGATGGTCCATTACTAGCTACTGATATTGTTGGAAGAGAATGAGAGGAATTACTAGAACAGTTTTGTCGGTTGCAGGCGGTAAATAAAATATCATATGATTTCTCTAAGAAATGAATGACATTAGATATTTTAAAATTTTCCTTTGAATTATTAAGCAATTCATGATAAACATAGTTTTAATAAATGACTGAATTCCTACGGATTGTAACAAACTGTGTGGGGAGCCAAATAATTTTACTTGCTGAGAAATGGTGAGGGTTTAGTTAAAATCAAAATGAGACACTGAATTGTCATTATTATAACTATCGTTAGCCAAAATTCTTAACTTGGAGGACCCTCGCCCTTCATCTCCATCCTTCTAACTCTACTAGTCCTTTATACCTAACTCCCTTCCCTACAGCTACTTATTAGGTTAATAAATTTTTTTTCCTTTCCCACATATTCATTCATTCTCTTTGCCTTTCAGGTACATTTATTATGAAACACATTTTTCTTAGCAAGACATCAATTCATAATGCATGAAAGGAATTAATAGAACAGTTACCAAAGGTCGTGGTGATAAATAGAGTAGTGAACAAATAATTATCAATTGCTAAGAATGGAGAGGTGTCCATTTAAGACAATATGTGGAAGTGAACTTTACTTAGTATCAGCGTGGTTTTCATTCCATCTGCAAATCAGTGGGACTGGTTGTATAAAGCCTGTGTTTCAAATTCTGTCCTTAAAACTTCTCACAACAATTTCATGGTGCAAAGTAGATGACTGTTCATTCAAGAGTCTTCGTAGGCCTAGAAATAATTATTCTGGTGCCTTTGCTGCCTCTCGTTTCAACCAAAGCTATGACTCTTCTTTGCTCAAAGAAACAACAAACTTGTCGAACATATTTTTTTCTTCTTGCTGCTTTCTATGCTGCATTCTTCAATCCGACCCCAAATTGGATTCCGTTTTCTCAGTTTTCTTTTGAATTGTGTCCAAAAAGTAGGTAAACACTTGTTCGGGAATGTGTTAATATCTTTGCTGGTGACATCCAACTTCAGAGGACCTTAAATGCATCTACGGTTTGCAAAGACTTACAAATTTGACATATTCTTTTCTTTTCAGGATTTGGGATGGTCCTTTAAACTGACCGCTCCGATTACAAGTCATGGAACGCCTTAGAAGAGGGAAGACAATCAGCACTCAATGCATAGGCATCTTTCCAGAAAACTTGATTGCTCCCAATGGATTTGCTGGAAGGTTGGGTTAAAAAGGTTGGAAGCTTCCTTTAGCATTTTGTCATGTCAGCATTCAGGGAGAAGGATGGGGAAGGCCATATATGCATGTGGACACACATCTCTTCTCCATCTCCTGGTTCCTTCATTGTAAGGAACATGTTGTTTTCTTTGGCGTCAGTAGCAAGGATCTGACCTTGTTATTACCCTTTATTCCTTCTTGCTCGATGCTGATTACCCTAAAGGGTTTTCACAATACATCGTTCTAGTTTTTGATTGCTCCAGATAATTTTTTCTTTTACAAAGAGCTCTCACCTCCCTCGATTTATACCCTTACTATCATTCGGTGCTAATCCTGTTTAATCCACATGCTATATCCAATTGTGTTTGGCCACTAGAATCGGTTGCCTGTGCAGCCCACTACACTCTTTATCAATTGCTCTGTAGCATCTTACAATAAACTCCTGCTAAGCTATCATTTAATCCCATGTTGAATCATATCACAATTTGATCTCACAAGACATATCTTTTACATTCGTTTCAGGTACTTCGAGCGACTGCTCAGGAAAGGAGTGCGATTGAGGGCCGATTGGTTTTCCTGATCCGCTTGGACAAGACGTCAAGTTGGACAAGCGACCGAAGCGGGAAAGAGAAAATCTGCTTACAAACAAGAATGAAATGTGATACTTTTGATGTAATATGTGGTGCAATTTCAATAAACGATTTCTTTAAATAACTCTGAATTTATTGTTTTTCCTCCCACCATTCCATGGGGTAATTTTCAAGAAAAGATCTTTGAACGGATTCCTTCCATTTATTCGAAGCCTATCTTCCGGTCACAGGACCTCTTCCGATCCCCAATCTTTCTCTAAATTTACCGCACGCTCGTAATCTCTCAAAAGTCTCCGAGGACGCGTCTCTCAATAAAATAGTAATTTCTCACTATTCCCTTCACGAATCATCTACCGCTGGAAATAATACTTCCATGCAACTACCCTTAGAAGCAGAAGACGCTATTTGCGCAATCGTCTCAATAAAAACTCTTACAGAGGTGCTAGATCCGTCTACGGGCTGATAGTTTCCAAAAAATGAAAATGTGTGGGCAGTTAGCAAGACGTGGATTGCGTTCATTTCCTTACGAGGAGTCTTAAAAAAGGAGGAGCAGTAGAAATGATCTACGTTCATCGCTTCGTTGTCGTTTTATCATACGAATCATTCCTACAGAGGGCCGCGCGAGCGTCGCTGCTCCGGCCTCAGTTCTCAATAGGTCTGTGAGCTAAACTGTTCTTGTACCGTGTGCATCGCGAAGTGTCTCCCGTCGTTTTCTGTTAATCTTTTCGCAATGGAATTCCTCCCGGATGAAGTGATTTTGTCCAACTTCCCGTTTGCGGAGGGCATTTAAGATTTGACAGCGGTTCGGTCGAGGGAAGGATTTTGAAATCGTCATGACCGAAGATAGCATTGCGTGAGGACAAGCGGTTCGAAGAAATGAGTAAGGTAAGAAACGAAGGCCCATCGGAATATATTTCCAACTCCATTTGCTCGTGTTTACAAATATTTCCTTCGAGGATTCTACCTGGCAAGGAGAACGAGATTCCCGTTAGTCGTCTCGAGAGACGTCTTAAACGTTAGCTTAAATCGTGGATAACGATGACATGGAGCGATTGCTAACCGTCCACAGCCGTATCCAGCGCACAAGCTGGCACTATTTTGTTGAAATTCACTTATTCAGTTCGAACTTGAAGCGGATTCTATTGACCGATCACTTCGTCGCGGCATCATAGTTCGATTTGGCATGGATGTAACCTCGATGCTACATTCTAACCATCAAATATAGATAAAAAATCAACTGGTGATCGGAGCGATGTGGACGCGGTGAGGTGCAGGTGGAAAGTGACATATGTTGAATCTTGTTGGGAAGTGGGACTGTGACCGTCGGGATTCTAAAATTGTAATTAGATTTTAGAATATTGGCATGAGATCCTTTGAAAACGATAAATATTTCATGAAGACTAGTATTTATTATGATTTTTTCCTACTACGTGAGTCTTACCGCACACGATTACCATTTTCATAAGTATCGACGCCAGATTTCTAATGAAGCGACGAAAACCAACGTTAGTCGCGGTCGACATAAAAGAAGAGAGAAATTTTAACGATGTGCTATCGTTCATTCGCTAAAGGAATATGTGGCTTAAAATTTAACAATACAGCTTTTGCACTGACAGCGGTGGTTATTCCCTCAGCCAATCAGAAGCAAGAGAAATGTTTATGCGGGAAGTTAAACATTATTGAAAGACCATTATCAAAATTTTTAATTAGTAAACGGTTTATCAAACTTCTTTCGTAATTTGCAACGTTTCTTAGGGGATGCCCAACCCATTATATACTCCCGACAGGTGTCATTATGGTTATATTAACCATTCAATACTTTTAAACGACATGTGATCAACATTTCTTGCAAACGTTATTGTGCACTCTAAAATACTTTTGAAGATTATCTCTCATAAACACAGCCAGATGCATCCTTGAAATATCGTCATGGTGTTTTCGATCATGCTTGTGAAGTAGGAGTGATCCTTTTTATCGGAAATATGCTTCTTTATTCAATCTCAATAACATTCTTTTCTTTTTTAGGATGCCATGTGTTTCGAGACTTCACACGTACGAGTGGAGGAGAAGAGTGATCGTGTCAACCCAATGGTCGGTGCGCTACTGCACTTCTTTTGCTAGAGGACTAAACCGATCAAAACTTTCAGAATGTGAGTATGACCAGCCTCTTAAAACATGGAGTCTTTGGAGCAGGAGGTTATGATGTTATTTACTGTTTTCTAGAATATAAGACACTGCACTTTATTGATTGATGGTCCATTACTAGCTACTGATATTGTTGGAAGAGAATGAGAGGAATTACTAGAACAGTTTTGTCGGTTGCAGGCGGTAAATAAAATATCATATGATTTCTCTAAGAAATGAATGACATTAGATATTTTAAAATTTTCCTTTGAATTATTAAGCAATTCATGATAAATATAGTTTTAATAAATGACTGAATTCCTACGGATTGTAATAAATTGTGTGGGGAGCCAAATAATTTTACTTGCTGAGAAATGGTGAGGGTTTAGTTAAAATCAAAATGAGACACTGAATTGTCATTATTATAACTATCGTTAGCCAAGATTCTAAACTTGGAGGACCCTTGCCCTTCATCTCCATCCTTCTAACTCTACTAGTCCTTTATACCTAACTCCCTTCCCTACAGCTACTTATTAGGTTAATAAATTTTTTTTCCTTTCCCACATATTCATTCATTCTCTTTGCCTTTCAGGTACATTTATTATGAAACACATTTTTCTTAGCAAGACATCAATTCATAATGCATGAAAGGAATTAATAGAACAGTTACCAAAGGTCGTGGTGATAAATAGAGTAGTGAACAAATAATTATCAATTGCTAAGAATGGAGAGGTGTCCATTTAAGACAATATGTGGAAGTGAACTTTACTTAGTATCAGCGTCGTTTTCATTCCATCTGCAAATCAGTGGGACTGGTTGTATAAAGCCTGTGTTTCAAATTCTGTCCTTAAAACTTCTTACAACAATGTCATGGTGCAAAGTAGATGACTGTTCATTCAAGAGTCTTCGTAGGCCTAGAAATAATTATTCTGGTGCCTTTGCTGCCTCTCGTTTCAACCAAAGCTATGACTCTTCTTTGCTCAAAGAAACAACAAACTTGTCGAACATATTTTTTTCTTCTTGCTGCTTTCTATGCTGCATTCTTCAATCCGACCCCAAATTGGATTCCGTTTTCTCAGTTTTCTTTTGAATTGTGTCCAAAAAGTAGGTAAACACTTGTTCGGGAATGTGTTAATATCTTTGCTGGTGACATCCAACTTCAGAGGACCTTAAATGCATCTACGGTTTGCAAAGACTTACAAATTTGACATATTCTTTTCTTTTCAGGATTTGGGATGGTCCTTTAAACTGACCGCTCCGATTACAAGTCATGGAACGCCTTAGAAGAGGGAAGACAATCAGCACTCAATGCATAGGCATCTTTCCAGAAAACTTGATTGCTCCCAATGGATTTGCTGGAAGGTTGGGTTAAAAAGGTTGGAAGCTTCCTTTAGCATTTTGTCATGTCAGCATTCAGGGAGAAGGATGGGGAAGGCCATATATGCATGTGGACACACATCTCTTCTCCATCTCCTGGTTCCTTCATTGTAAGGAACATGTTGTTTTCTTTGGCGTCAGTAGCAAGGATCTGACCTTGTTATTACCCTTTATTCCTTCTTGCTCGATGCTGATTACCCTAAAGGGTTTTCACAATACATCGTTCTAGTTTTTGATTGCTCCAGATAATTTTTTCTTCTACAAAGAGCTCTCACCTCCCTCGATTTATACCCTTACTATCATTCGGTGCTAATCCTGTTTAATCCACATGCTATATCCAATTGTGTTTGGCCACTAGAATCGGTTGCCTGTGCAGCCCACTACACTCTTTATCAATTGCTCTGTAGCATCTTACAATAAACTCCTGCTAAGCTATCATTTAATCCCATGTTGAATCATATCACAATTTGATCTCACAAGACATATCTTTTACATTCGTTTCAGGTACTTCGAGCGACTGCTCAGGAAAGGAGTGCGATTGAGGGCCGATTGGTTTTCCTGATCCGCTTGGACAAGACGTCAAGTTTGGACAAGCGACCGAAGCGGGAAAGAGAAAATCTGCTTACAAACAAGAATGAAATGTGATACTTTTGATGTAATATGTGGTGCAATTTCAATAAACGATTTCTTTAAATAACTCTGAATTTATTGTTTTTCCTCCCACCATTCCATGGGGTAATTTTCAAGAAAAGATCTTTGAACGGATTCCTTCCATTTATTCGAAGCCTATCTTCCGGTCACAGGACCTCTTCCGTTCCCCAATCTTTCTGTAACTTTAGCGCACGCTCGTAATCTCTCAAAAGTCTCCGAGGACGCGTCTCTCAATAAAATAGTAATTTCTCACTATTCCCTTCACGAATCATTTACCGCTGGAAATAATACTTCCATGCAACTACCCTTAGAAGCAGAAGACGCTATTTGCGCAATCGTCTCAATAAAAACTCTTACAGAGGTGCTAGATCCGTCTACGGGCTGATAGTTTCCAAAAAATGAAAATGTGTGGGCAGTTAGCAATACGTGGATTGCGTTCATTTCCTTACGAGGAGTCTTAAAAAAGGAGGAGCAGTAGAAATGATCTACGTTCATCGCTTCGTTGTCGTTTTATCATACGAATCATTCCTACAGAGGGCCGCGCGAGCGTCGCTGCTCCGGCCTCAGTTCTCAATAGGTCTGTGAGCTAAACTGTTCTTGTACCGTGTGCATCGCGAAGTGTCTCCCGTCGTTTTCTGTTAATCTTTTGGCAATGGAATTCCTCCCGGATGAAGTGATTTTGTCCAACTTCCCGTTTGCGGAGGGCATTTAAGATTTGACAGCGGTTCGGTCGAGGGAAGGATTTTGAAATCGTCATGACCGAAGATAGCATTGCTTGAGGACAAGCGGTTCGAAGAAATGAGTAAGGTAAGAAACGAAGGCCCATCGGAATATATTTCCAACTCCATTTGCTCGTGTTTACAAATATTTCCTTCGAGGATTCTACCTGGCAAGGAGAACGAGATTCCCGTTAGTCGTCTCGAGAGACGTCTTAAACGTTAGCTTAAATCGTGGATAACGATGACATGGAGCGATTGCTAACCGTCCACAGCCGTATCCAGCGCACAAGCTGGCACTATTTTGTTGAAATTCACTTATTCAGTTCGAACTTGAAGCGGATTCTATTGACCGATCACTTCGTCGCGGCATCATAGTTCGATTTGGCATGGATGTAACCTCGATGCTACATTCTAACCATCAAATATAGATAAAAAATCAACTGGTGATCGGAGCGATGTGGACGCGGTGAGGTGCAGGTGGAAAGTGACATATGTTGAATCTTGTTGGGAAGTGGGACTGTGACCGTCGGGATTCTAAAATTGTAATTAGATTTTAGAATATTGGCATGAGATCCTTTGAAAACGATAAATATTTCATGAAGACTAGTATTTATTATGATTTTTTACTACTACGTGAGTCTTACCGCACACGATTACCATTTTCATAAGTATCGACGCCAGATTTCTGATGAAGCGACGAAAACCAACGTTAGTCGCGGTCGACATAAAAGAAGAGAGAAATTTTAACGATGTGCTATCGTTCATTCGCTAAAGGAATATGTGGCTTAAAATTTAACAATACAGCTTTTGCACTGACAGCGGTGGTTATTCCCTCAGCCAATCAGAAGCAAGAGAAATGTTTATGCGGGAAGTTAAACATTATTGAAAGACCATTATCAAAATTTTTAATTAGTAAACGGTTTATCAAACTTCTTTCGTAATTTGCAACGTTTCTTAGGGGATGCCCAACCCATTATATACTCCCGACAGGTGTCATTATGGTTATATTAACCATTCAATACTTTTAAACGACATGTGATCAACATTTCTTGCAAACGTTATTGTGCACTCTAAAATACTTTTGAAGATTATCTCTCATAAACACAGCCAGATGCATACTTGAAATATCGTCATGGTGTTTTCGATCATGCTTGTGAAGTAGGAGTGATCCTTTTTATCGGAAATATGCTTCTTTATTCAATCTCAATAACATTCTTTTCTTTTTTAGGATGCCATGTGTTTCGAGACTTCACACGTACGAGTGGAGGAGAAGAGTGATCGTGTCAACCCAGTGCGCTACTGCACTTCTTTTGCTAGAGGACTAAACCGATCAAAACTTTCAGAATGTGAGTATGACCAGCCTCTTAAAACATGGAGTCTTTGGAGCAGGAGGTTATGATGTTATTTACTGTTTTCTACAATATAAGACACTGCACTTTATTGATTGATGGTCCATTACTAGCTACTGATATTGTTGGAAGAGAATGAGAGGAATTACTAGAACAGTTTTGTCGGTTGCAGGCGGTAAATAAAATATCATATGATTTCTCTAAGAAATGAATGACATTTGATATTTTAAAATTTTCCTTTGAATTATTAAGCAATTCATGATAAGCATAGTTTTAATAAATGACTGAATTCCTACGGATTGTAATAAATTGTGTGGGGAGCCAAATAATTTTACTTGCTGAGAAATGGTGAGGGTTTAGTTAAAATCAAAATGAGACACTGAATTGTCATTATTATAACTATCGTTAGCCAAGATTCTAAACTTGGAGGACCCTTGCCCTTCATCTCCATCGTTCTAACTCTACTAGTCCTTTATACCTAACTCCCTTCCCTACAGCTACTTATTCGGTTAATAAATTTTTTTTCCTTTCCCACATATTCATTCATTCTCTTTGCCCTTCAGGTACATTTATTATGAAACACATTTTTCTTAGCAAGACATCAATTCATAATGCATAAAAGGAATTAATAGAACAGTTTCCTAAGGTCGTGGTGATAAATAGAGTAGTGAACAAATAATTATCAATTGCTAAGAATGGAGAGGTGTCCATTTAAGACAATATGTGGAAGTGAACTTTACTTATTATCAGCGTCGTTTTCATTCCATCTGCAAATCAGTGGGACTGGTTGTATAAAGCCTGTGTTTCAAATTCTGTCCTTAAAACTTCTTACAACAATTTCATGGTGCAAAGTAGATGATTGTTCATTCAAGAGTCTTCGTAGGCCTAGAAATAATTATTCTGGTGCCTTTGCTGCCTCTCGTTTCAACCGAAGCCATGACTCTTCTTTGCCAAAAGAAACAACAAACTTGTCGAACATATTTTTTTCTTCTTGCTGCTTTCTATGCTGCATTCTTCAATCCGACCCCAAATTGGATTCCGTTTTCTCAGTTTTCTTTTGAATTGTGTCCAAAAAGTAGGTAAACACTTGTTCGGGAATGTGTTAATATCTTTGCTGGTGACATCCAACTTCAGAGTACCTTAAATGCATCTACGGTTTGCAAAGACTTACAAATTTGACATATTCTTTTCTTTTCAGGATTTGGGATGGTCCTTTAAACTGACCGCTCCGATTACAAGTCATGGAACGCCTTAGAAGAGGGAAGACAATCAGCACTCAATGCATAGGCATCTTTCCAGAAAACTTGATTGCTCCCAATGGATTTGCTGGAAGGTTGGGTTAAAAAGGTTGGAAGCTTCCTTTAGCATTTTGTCATGTCAGCATTCAGGGAGAAGGATGGGGAAGGCCATATATGCATGTGGACACACATCTCTTCTCCATCTCCTGGTTCCTTCATTGTAAGGAACATGTTGTTTTCTTTGGCGTCAGTAGCAAGGATCTGACCTTGTTATTACCCTTTATTCCTTCTTGCTCGATGCTGATTACCCTAAAGGGTTTTCACAATACATCGTTCTAGTTTTTGATTGCTCCAGATAATTTTTTCTTTTACAAAGAGCTCTCACCTCCCTCGATTTATACCCTTACTATCATTCGGTGCTAATCCTGTTTAATCCACATGCTATATCCAATTGTGTTTGGCCACTAGAATCGGTTGCCTGTGCAGCCCACTACACTCTTTATCAATTGCTCTGTAGCATCTTACAATAAACTCCTGCTAAGCTATCATTTAATCCCATGTTGAATCATATCACAATTTGATCTCACAAGACATATCTTTTACATTCGTTTCAGGTACTTCGAGCGACTGCTCAGGAAAGGAATGCGATTGAGGGCCGATTGGTTTTCCTGATCCGCTTGGACAAGACGTCAAGTTTGGACAAGCGACCGAAGCGGGAAAGAGAAAATCTGCTTACAAACAAGAATGAAATGTGATACTTTTGATGTAATATGTGGTGCAATTACAATAAACGATTTCTTTAAATAACTCTGAATTTATTGTTTTTCCTCCCACCATTCCATGGGGTAATTTTCAAGAAAAGATCTTTGAACGGATTCCTTCCATTTATTCGAAGCCTATCTTCCGGTCACAGGACCTCTTCCGATCCCCAATCTTTCTCTAAATTTACCGCACGCTCGTAATCTCTCAAAAGTCTCCGAGGACGCGTCTTTCATTAAAATAGTAATTTCTCACTATTCCCTTCACGAATCATCTACCGCTGGAAATAATACTGCCATGCAACTACCCTTAGAAGCAGAAGACGCTATTTGCGCAATCGTCTCAATAAAAACTCTTACAGGGGTGCTAGATCCGTCTACGGGCTGATAGTTTCCAAAAAATGAAAATGTGTGGGCAGTTAGCAAGACGTGGATTGCGTTCATTTCCTTACGAGGAGTCTTAAAAAAGGAGGAGCAGTAGAAATGATCTACGTTCATCGCTTCGTTGTCGTTTTATCATACGAATCATTCCTACAGAGGGCCGCGCGAGCGTCGCTGCTCCGGCCTCAGTTCTCAATAGGTCTGTGAGCTAAACTGTTCTTGTACCGTGTGCATCGCGAAGTGTCTCCCGTCGTTTTCTGTTAATCTTTTGGCAATGGAATTCCTCCCGGATGAAGTGATTTTGTCCAACTTCCCGTTTGCGGAGGGCATTTAAGATTTGACAGCGGTTCGGTCGAGGGAAGGATTTTGAAATCGTCATGACCGAAGATAGCATTGCGTGAGGACAAGCGGTTCGAAGAAATGAGTAAGGTAAGAAACGAAGGCCCATCGGAATATATTTCCAACTCCATTTGCTCGTGTTTACAAATATTTCCTTCGAGGATTCTACCTGGCAAGGAGAACGAGATTCCCGTTAGTCGTCTCGAGAGACGTCTTAAACGTTAGCTTAAATCGTGGATAACGATGACATGGAGCGATTGCTAACCGTCCACAGCCGTATCCAGCGCACAAGCTGGCACTATTTTGTTGAAATTCACTTATTCAGTTCGAACTTGAAGCGGATTCTATTGACCGATCACTTCGTCGCGGCATCATAGTTCGATTTGGCATGGATGTAACCTCGATGCTACATTCTAACCATCAAATATAGATAAAAAATCAACTGGTGATCGGAGCGATGTGGACGCGGTGAGGTGCAGGTGGAAAGTGACATATGTTGAATCTTGTTGGGAAGTGGGACTGTGACCGTCGGGATTCTAAAATTGTAATTAGATTTTAGAATATTGGCATGAGATCCTTTGAAAACGATAAATATTTCATGAAGACTAGTATTTATTATGATTTTTTACTACTACGTGAGTCTTACCGCACACGATTACCATTTTCATAAGTATCGACGCCAGATTTCTGATGAAGCGACGAAAACCAACGTTAGTCGCGGTCGACATAAAAGAAGAGAGAAATTTTAACGATGTGCTATCGTTCATTCGCTAAAGGAATATGTGGCTTAAAATTTAACAATACAGCTTTTGCACTGACAGCGGTGGTTATTCCCTCAGCCAATCAGAAGCAAGAGAAATGTTTATGCGGGAAGTTAAACATTATTGAAAGACCATTATCAAAATTTTTAATTAGTAAACGGTTTATCAAACTTCTTTCGTAATTTGCAACGTTTCTTAGGGGATGCCCAACCCATTATATACTCCCGACAGGTGTCATTATGGTTATATTAACCATTCAATACTTTTAAACGACATGTGATCAACATTTCTTGCAAACGTTATTGTGCACTCTAAAATACTTTTGAAGATTATCTCTCATAAACACAGCCAGATGCATCCTTGAAATATCGTCATGGTGTTTTCGATCATGCTTGTGAAGTAGGAGTGATCCTTTTTATCGGAAATATGCTTTTTTATTCAATCTCAATAACATTCTTTTCTTTTTTAGGATGCCATGTGTTTCGAGACTTCACACGTACGAGTGGAGGAGAAGAGTGATCGTGTCAACCCAGTGCGCTACTGCACTTCTTTTGCTAGAGGACTAAACCGATCAAAACTTTCAGAATGTGAGTATGACCAGCCTCTTAAAACATGGAGTCTTTGGAGCAGGAGGTTATGATGTTATTTACTGTTTTCTACAATATAAGACACTGCACTTTATTGATTGATGGTCCATTACTAGCTACTGATATTGTTGGAAGAGAATGAGAGGAATTACTAGAACAGTTTTGTCGGTTGCAGGCGGTAAATAAAATATCATATGATTTCTCTAAGAAATGAATGACATTAGATATTTTAAAATTTTCCTTTGAATTATTAAGCAATTCATGATAAACATAGTTTTAATAAATGACTGAATTCCTACGGATTGTAATAAATTGTGTGGGGAGCCAAATAATTTTACTTGCTGAGAAATGGTGAGGGTTTAGTTAAAATCAAAATGAGACACTGAATTGTCATTATTATAACTATCGTTAGCCAAGATTCTAAACTTGGAGGACCCTTGCCCTTCATCTCCATCCTTCTAACTCTACTAGTCCTTTATACCTAACTCCCTTCCCTACAGCTACTTATTAGGTTAATAAATTTTTTTTCCTTTCCCACATATTCATTCATTCTCTTTGCCTTTCAGGTACATTTATTATGAAACACATTTTTCTTAGCAAGACATCAATTCATAATGCATGAAAGGAATTAATAGAACCGTTACCAAAGGTCGTGGTGATAAATAGAGTAGTGAACAAATAATTATCAATTGCTAAGAATGGAGAGGTGTCCATTTAAGACAATATGTGGAAGTGAACTTTACTTATTATCAGCGTCGTTTTCATTCCATCTGCAAATCAGTGGGACTGGTTGTATAAAGCCTGTGTTTCAAATTCTGTCCTTAAAACTTCTTACAACAATTTCATGGTGCAAAGTAGATGACTGTTCATTCAAGAGTCTTCGTAGGCCTAGAAATAATTATTCTGGTGCCTTTGCTGCCTCTCGTTTCAACCGAAGCCATGACTCTTCTTTGCCAAAAGAAACAACAAACTTGTCGAACATATTTTTTTCTTCTTGCTGCTTTCTATGCTGCATTCTTCAATCCGACCCCAAATTGGATTCCGTTTTCTCAGTTTTCTTTTGAATTGTGTCCAAAAAGTAGGTAAACACTTGTTCGGGAATGTGTTAATATCTTTGCTGGTGACAACCAACTTCAGAGTACCTTAAATGCATCTACGGTTTGCAAAGACTTACAAATTTGACATATACTTTTCTTTTCAGGATTTGGGATGGTCCTTTTAAACTGACCGCTCCGATTACAAGTCATGGAACGCCTTAGAAGAGGGAAGACAATCAGCACTCAATACATAGGCATCTTTCCAGAAAACTTGATTGCTCCCAATGGATTTGCTGGAAGGTTGGGTTAAAAAGGTTGGAAGCTTCCTTTAGCATTTTGTCATGTCAGCATTCAGGGAGAAGGATAGGGAAGGCCATATATGCATGTGGACACACATCTCTTCTCCATCTCCTGGTTCCTTCATTGTAAGGAACATGTTGTTTTCTTTGGCGTCAGTAGCAAGGATCTGACCTTGTTATTACCCTTTATTCCTTCTTGCTCGATGCTGATTACCCTAAAGGGTTTTCACAATACATCGTTCTAGTTTTTGATTGCTCCAGATAATTTTTTCTTTTACAAAGAGCTCTCACCTCCCTCGATTTATACCCTTACTATCATTCGGTGCTAATCCTGTTTAATCCACATGCTATATCCAATTGTGTTTGGCCACTAGAATCGGTTGCCTGTGCAGCCCACTACACTCTTTATCAATTGCTCTGTAGCATCTTACAATAAACTCCTGCTAAGCTATCATTTAATCCCATGTTGAATCATATCACAATTTGATCTCACAAGACATATCTTTTACATTCGTTTCAGGTACTTCGACCGACTGCTCAGGAAAGGAGTGCGATTGAGGGCCGATTGGTTTTCCTGATCCGCTTGGACAAGACGTCAAGTTTGGACAAGCGACCGAAGCGGGAAAGAGAAAATCTGCTTACAAACAAGAATGAAATGTGATACTTTTGATGTAATATGTGGTGCAATTACAATAAACGATTTCTTTAAATAACTCTGAATTTATTGTTTTTCCTCCCACCATTCCATGGGGTAATTTTCAAGAAAAGATCTTTGAACGGATTCCTTCCATTTATTCGAAGCCTATCTTCCGGTCACAGGACCTCTTCCGATCCCCAATCTTTCTCTAAATTTACCGCACGCTCGTAATCTCTCAAAAGTCTCCGAGGACGCGTCTCTCAATAAAATAGTAATTTCTCAATATTCCGTTCACGAATCATCTACCGCTGAAAATTATACTTCCATGCAACTACCCTTAGAAGCAGAAGACGCTATTTGCGCAATCGTCTCAATAAAAACTCTTACAGAGGTGCTAGATCCGTCTACGGGCTGATAGTTTCCAAAAAATGAAAATGTGTGGGCAGCTAGCAAGACGTGGATTGCGTTCATTTCCTTACGAGGAGTCTTAAAAAAGGAGGAGCAGTAGAAATGATCTACGTTCATCGCTTCGTTGTCGTTTTATCATACGAATCATTCCTACAGAGGGCCGCGCGAGCGTCGCTGCTCCGGCCTCAGTTCTCAATAGGTCTGTGAGCTAAACTGTTCTTGTACCGTGTGCATCGCGAAGTGTCTCCCGTCGTTTTCTGTTAATCTTTTCGCAATGGAATTCCTCCCGGATGAAGTGATTTTGTCCAACTTCCCGTTTGCGGAGGGCATGTAAGATTTGACAGCGGTTCGGTCGAGGGAAGGATTTTGAAATCGTCATGACCGAAGATAGCATTCCGTGAGGACAAGCCGTTCGAAGAAATGAGTAAGGTAAGAAACGAAGGCCCATCGGAATATATTTCCAACTCCATTTGCTCGTGTTTACAAATATTTCCTTCGAGGATTCTACCTGGCAAGGAGAACGAGATTCCCGTTAGTCGTATCGAGAGACGTCTTAAACGTTAGCTTAAATCGTGGATAACGATGACATGGAGCGATTGCTAACCGTCCACAGCCGTATCCAGCGCACAAGCTGGCACTATTTTGTTGAAATTCACTTATTCAGTTCGAACTTGAAGCGGATTCTATTGACCGATCACTTCGTCGCGGCATCATAGTTCGATTTGGCATGGATGTAACCTCGATGCTACATTCTAACCATCAAATATAGATAAAAAATCAACTGGTGATCGGAGCGATGTGGACGCGGTGAGGTGCAGGTGGAAAGTGACATATGTTGAATCTTGTTGGGAAGTGGGACTGTGACCGTCGGGATTCTAAAATTGTAATTAGATTTTAGAATATTGGCATGAGATCCTTTGAAAACGATAAGTATTTCATGAAGACTAGTATTTATTATGATTTTTTCCTACTACGTGAGTCTTACTGCACATGGATACTATTTTCATAAGTATCGAAGCCAGATTTCTGATGAAGAGACGAAAACCAACGTTAGTCGCGGTCGACATAAAAGAAGAGAGAAATTTTAACGATGTGCTATCGTTCATTCGCTAAAGGAATATGCGGCTTAAAATTTAACAATACAGCTTTTGCACTGACAGCGGTGGTTATTCCCTCAGCCAATCAGAAGCAAGAGAAATGTTTATGCGGGAAGTTAAACATTATTGAAAGACCATTATCAAAATTTTTAATTAGTAAACGGTTTATCAAACTTCTTTCGTAATTTGCAACGTTTCTTAGGGGATGCCCAACCCATTATATACTCCCGACAGGTGTCATTATGGTTATATTTACCATTAAATACTTTTAAACGACACGTGATCAACATTTCTTGTAAGCGTTATTGTGCACCTTAAAATACTTTTGAAGATTATCTCTCAGAAACTTGTCAAGATGCATCCTAGAAATATCGTCATGGTTTTTTCGATCATGCTTGTGAAGTAGGAGTGATCCTTTTTATCGGAAATATGCTTCTTTATTCAATCTCAATAACATTCTTTTCTTTTTTAGGATGCCATGTGTTTCGAGACTTCACACGTACGAGTGGAGGAGAAGAGTGATCGTGTCAACCCAGTGCGCTACTGCACTTCTTTTGCTAGAGGACTAAACCGATCAAAACTTTCAGAATGTGAGTATGACCAGCCTCTTAAAACATGGAGTCTTTGGAGCAGGAGGTTATGATGTTATTTACTGTTTTCTAGAATATAAGACACTGCACTTTATTGATTGATGGTCCATAACTAGCTACTGAAATTGTTGGAAGAGAATGAGAGAAATTACTAGAACAGTTTTGTCGGTTGCAGGCGGTAAATAAAATATCATATGATTTCTCTAAGAAATGAATGACATTTGATATTTTAAAATTTTCCTTTGAATTATTAATTAATTCATGATAAGCATAGTTTTAATAAATGACTGAATTCCTACGGATTGTAATAAATTGTGTGGGGAGCCAAATAATTTTACTTGCTGAGAAATGGTGAGGGTTTAGTTAAAATCAAAATGAGACACTGAATTGTCATTATTATAACTATCGTTAGCCAAGATTCTAAACTTGGAGGACCCTTGCCCTTCATCTCCATCGTTCTAACTCTACTAGTCCTTTATACCTAACTCCCTTCCCTACAGCTACTTATTCGGTTAATAAATTTTTTTTCCTTTCCCACATATTCATTCATTCTCTTTGCCTTTCAGGTACATTTATTATGAAACACATTTTTCTTAGCAAGACATCAATTCATAATGCATGAAAGGAATTAATAGAACAGTTTCCTAAGGTCGTGGTGATAAATAGAGTAGTGAACAAATAATTATCAATTGCTAAGAATGGAGAGGTGTCCATTTAAGACAATATGTGGAAGTGAACTTTACTTATTATCAGCGTCGTTTTCGTTCCATCTGCAAATCAGTGGGACTGGTTGTATAAAGCCTGTGTTTCAAATTCTGTCCTTAAAACTTCTTACAACAATTTCATGGTGCAAAGTAGATGACTGTTCATTCAAGAGTCTTCGTAGGCCTAGAAATAATTATTCTGGTGCCTTTGCTGCCTCTCGTTTCAACCAAAGCTATGACTCTTCTTTGCTCAAAGAAACAACAAACTTGTCGAACATATTTTTTTCTTCTTGCTGCTTTCTATGCTGCATTCTTCAATCCGACCCCAAATTGGATTCCGTTTTCTCAGTTTTCTTTTGAATTGTGTCCAAAAAGTAGGTAAACACTTGTTCGGGAATGTGTTAATATCTTTGCTGGTGACAACCAACTTCAGAGTACCTTAAATGCATCTTCGGTTTCTTTCGAGAAGGATTGGGAAGGCCATATATGCATGTGGACACACATCTCTTCTCCATCTCCTGGTTCCTTCATTGTAAGGAACATGTTGTTTTCTTTGGCGTCAGTAGCAAGGATCTGACCTTGTTATTACCCTTTATTCCTTCTTGCTCGATGCTGATTACCCTAAAGGGTTTTCACAATACATCGTTCTAGTTTTTGATTGCTCCAGATAATTTTTTCTTTTACAAAGAGCTCTCACCTCCCTCGATTTATACCCTTACTATCATTCGGTGCTAATCCTGTTTAATCCACATGCTATATCCAATTGTGTTTGGCCACTAGAATCGGTTGCCTGTGCAGCCCACTACACTCTTTATCAATTGCTCTGTAGCATCTTACAATAAACTCCTGCTAAGCTATCATTTAATCCCATGTTGAATCATATCACAATTTGATCTCACAAGACATATCTTTTACATTCGTTTCAGGTACTTCGAGCGACTGCTCAGGAAAGGAGTGCGATTGAGGGCCGATTGGTTTTCCTGATCCGCTTGGACAAGACGTCAAGTTTGGACAAGCGACCGAAGCGGGAAAGAGAAAATCTGCTTACAAACAAGAATGAAATGTGATACTTTTGATGTAATATGTGGTGCAATTTCAATAAACGATTTCTTTAAATAACTCTGAATTTATTGTTTTTCCTCCCACCATTCCATGGGGTAATTTTCAAGAAAAGATCTTTGAACGGATTCCTTCCATTTATTCGAAGCCTATCTTCCGGTCACAGGACCTCTTCCGATCCCCAATCTTTCTCTAAATTTACCGCACGCTCGTAATCTCTCAAAAGTCTCCGAGGACGCGTCTCTCAATAAAATAGTAATTTCTCACTATTCCCTTCACGAATCATCTACCGCTGGAAATAATACTTCCATGCAACTACCCTTAGAAGCAGAAGACGCTATTTGCGCAATCGTCTCAATAAAAACTCTTACAGAGGTGCTAGATCCGTCTACGGGCTGATAGTTTCCAAAAATGAAAATGTGTGGGCAGTTAGCAAGACGTGGATTGCGTTCATTTCCTTACGAGGAGTCTTAAAAAAGGAGGAGCAGTAGAAATGATCTACGTTCATCGCTTCGTTGTCGTTTTATCATACGAATCATTCCTACAGAGGGCCGCGCGAGCGTCGCTGCTCCGGCCTCAGTTCTCAATAGGTCTGTGAGCTAAACTGTTCTTGTACCGTGTGCATCGCGAAGTGTCTCCCGTCGTTTTCTGTTAATCTTTTCGCAATGGAATTCCTCCCGGATGAAGTGATTTTGTCCAACTTCCCGTTTGCGGAGGGCATTTAAGATTTGACAGCGGTTCGGTCGAGGGAAGGATTTTGAAATCGTCATGACCGAAGATAGCATTGCGTGAGGACAAGCGGTTCGAAGAAATGAGTAAGGTAAGAAACGAAGGCCCATCGGAATATATTTCCAACTCCATTTGCTCGTGTTTACAAATATTTCCTTCGAGGATTCTACCTGGCAAGGAGAACGAGATTCCCGTTAGTCGTCTCGAGAGACGTCTTAAACGTTAGCTTAAATCGTGGATAACGATGACATGGAGCGATTGCTAACCGTCCACAGCCGTATCCAGCGCACAAGCTGGCACTATTTTGTTGAAATTCACTTATTCAGTTCGAACTTGAAGCGGATTCTATTGACCGATCACTTCGTCGCGGCATCATAGTTCGATTTGGTATGGATGTAACCTCGATGCTACATTCTAACCATCAAATATAGATAAAAAATCAACTGGTGATCGGAGCGATGTGGACGCGGTGAGGTGCAGGTGGAAAGTGACATATGTTGAATCTTGTTGGGAAGTGGGACTGTGACCGTCGGGATTCTAAAATTGTAATTAGATTTTAGAATATTGGCATGAGATCCTTTGAAAACGATAAATATTTCATGAAGACTAGTATTTATTATGATTTTTTCCTACTACGTGAGTCTTACCGCACACGATTACCATTTTCATAAGTATCGACGCCAGATTTCTAATGAAGCGACGAAAACCAACGTTAGTCGCGGTCGACATAAAAGAAGAGAGAAATTTTAACGATGTGCTATCGTTCATTCGCTAAAGGAATATGTGGCTTAAAATTTAACAATACAGCTTTTGCACTGACAGCGGTGGTTATTCCCTCAGCCAATCAGAAGCAAGAGAAATGTTTATGCGGGAAGTTAAACATTATTGAAAGACCATTATCAAAATTTTTAATTAGTAAACGGTTTATCAAACTTCTTTCGTAATTTGCAACGTTTCTTAGGGGATGCCCAACCCATTATATACTCCCGACAGGTGTCATTATGGTTATATTAACCATTCAATACTTTTAAACGACATGTGATCAACATTTCTTGCAAACGTTATTGTGCACTCTAAAATACTTTTGAAGATTATCTCTCATAAACACAGGCAGATGCATCCTTGAAATATCGTCATGGTGTTTTCGATCATGCTTGTGAAGTAGGAGTGATCCTTTTTATCGGAAATATGCTTCTTTATTCAATCTCAATAACATTCTTTTCTTTTTTAGGATGCCATGTGTTTCGAGACTTCACACGTACGAGTGGAGGAGAAGAGTGATCGTGTCAACCCAATGGTCGGTGCGCTACTGCACTTCTTTTGCTAGAGGACTAAACCGATCAAAACTTTCAGAATGTGAGTATGACCAGCCTCTTAAAACATGGAGTCTTTGGAGCAGGAGGTTATGATGTTATTTACTGTTTTCTAGAATATAAGACACTGCACTTTATTGATTGATGGTCCATTACTAGCTACTGATATTGTTGGAAGAGAATGAGAGGAATTACTAGAACAGTTTTGTCGGTTGCAGGCGGTAAATAAAATATCATATGATTTCTCTAAGAAATGAATGACATTAGATATTTTAAAATTTTCCTTTGAATTATTAAGCAATTCATGATAAATATAGTTTTAATAAATGACTGAATTCCTACGGATTGTAATAAATTGTGTGGGGAGCCAAATAATTTTACTTGCTGAGAAATGGTGAGGGTTTAGTTAAAATCAAAATGAGACACTGAATTGTCATTATTATAACTATCGTTAGCCAAGATTCTAAACTTGGAGGACCCTTGCCCTTCATCTCCATCTTTCTAACTCTACTAGTCCTTTATACCTAACTCCCTTCCCTACAGCTACTTATTAGGTTAATAAATTTTTTTTCCTTTCCCACATATTCATTCATTCTCTTTGCCTTTCAGGTACATTTATTATGAAACACATTTTTCTTAGCAAGACATCAATTCATAATGCATGAAAGGAATTAATAGAACAGTTACCAAAGGTCGTGGTGATAAATAGAGTAGTGAACAAATAATTATCAATTGCTAAGAATGGAGAGGTGTCCATTTAAGACAATATGTGGAAGTGAACTTTACTTAGTATCAGCGTCGTTTTCATTCCATCTGCAAATCAGTGGGACTGGTTGTATAAAGCCTGTGTTTCAAATTCTGTCCTTAAAACTTCTTACAACAATGTCATGGTGCAAAGTAGATGACTGTTCATTCAAGAGTCTTCGTAGGCCTAGAAATAATTATTCTGGTGCCTTTGCTGCCTCTCGTTTCAACCAAAGCTATGACTCTTCTTTGCTCAAAGAAACAACAAACTTGTCGAACATATTTTTTTCTTCTTGCTGCTTTCTATGCTGCATTCTTCAATCCGACCCCAAATTGGATTCCGTTTTCTCAGTTTTCTTTTGAATTGTGTCCAAAAAGTAGGTAAACACTTGTTCGGGAATGTGTTAATATCTTTGCTGGTGACATCCAACTTCAGAGGACCTTAAATGCATCTACGGTTTGCAAAGACTTACAAATTTGACATATTCTTTTCTTTTCAGGATTTGGGATGGTCCTTTAAACTGACCGCTCCGATTACAAGTCATGGAACGCCTTAGAAGAGGGAAGACAATCAGCACTCAATGCATAGGCATCTTTCCAGAAAACTTGATTGCTCCCAATGGATTTGCTGGAAGGTTGGGTTAAAAAGGTTGGAAGCTTCCTTTAGCATTTTGTCATGTCAGCATTCAGGGAGAAGGATGGGGAAGGCCATATATGCATGTGGACACACATCTCTTCTCCATCTCCTGGTTCCTTCATTGTAAGGAACATGTTGTTTTCTTTGGCGTCAGTAGCAAGGATCTGACCTTGTTATTACCCTTTATTCCTTCTTGCTCGATGCTGATTACCCTAAAGGGTTTTCACAATACATCGTTCTAGTTTTTGATTGCTCCAGATAATTTTTTCTTCTACAAAGAGCTCTCACCTCCCTCGATTTATACCCTTACTATCATTCGGTGCTAATCCTGTTTAATCCACATGCTATATCCAATTGTGTTTGGCCACTAGAATCGGTTGCCTGTGCAGCCCACTACACTCTTTATCAATTGCTCTGTAGCATCTTACAATAAACTCCTGCTAAGCTATCATTTAATCCCATGTTGAATCATATCACAATTTGATCTCACAAGACATATCTTTTACATTCGTTTCAGGTACTTCGAGCGACTGCTCAGGAAAGGAGTGCGATTGAGGGCCGATTGGTTTTCCTGATCCGCTTGGACAAGACGTCAAGTTTGGACAAGCGACCGAAGCGGGAAAGAGAAAATCTGCTTACAAACAAGAATGAAATGTGATACTTTTGATGTAATATGTGGTGCAATTTCAATAAACGATTTCTTTAAATAACTCTGAATTTATTGTTTTTCCTCCCACCATTCCATGGGGTAATTTTCAAGAAAAGATCTTTGAACGGATTCCTTCCATTTATTCGAAGCCTATCTTCCGGTCACAGGACCTCTTCCGATCCCCAATCTTTCTCTAAATTTACCGCACGCTCGTAATCTCTCAAAAGTCTCCGAGGACGCGTCTCTCAATAAAATAGTAATTTCTCACTATTCCCTTCACGAATCATTTACCGCTGGAAATAATACTTCCATGCAACTACCCTTAGAAGCAGAAGACGCTATTTGCGCAATCGTCTCAATAAAAACTCTTACAGAGGTGCTAGATCCGTCTACGGGCTGATAGTTTCCAAAAAATGAAAATGTGTGGGCAGTTAGCAATACGTGGATTGCGTTCATTTCCTTACGAGGAGTCTTAAAAAAGGAGGAGCAGTAGAAATGATCTACGTTCATCGCTTCGTTGTCGTTTTATCATACGAATCATTCCTACAGAGGGCCGCGCGAGCGTCGCTGCTCCGGCCTCAGTTCTCAATAGGTCTGTGAGCTAAACTGTTCTTGTACCGTGTGCATCGCGAAGTGTCTCCCGTCGTTTTCTGTTAATCTTTTGGCAATGGAATTCCTCCCGGATGAAGTGATTTTGTCCAACTTCCCGTTTGCGGAGGGCATTTAAGATTTGACAGCGGTTCGGTCGAGGGAAGGATTTTGAAATCGTCATGACCGAAGATAGCATTGCGTGAGGACAAGCGGTTCGAAGAAATGAGTAAGGTAAGAAACGAAGGCCCATCGGAATATATTTCCAACTCCATTTGCTCGTGTTTACAAATATTTCCTTCGAGGATTCTACCTGGCAAGGAGAACGAGATTCCCGTTAGTCGTCTCGAGAGACGTCTTAAACGTTAGCTTAAATCGTGGATAACGATGACATGGAGCGATTGCTAACCGTCCACAGCCGTATCCAGCGCACAAGCTGGCACTATTTTGTTGAAATTCACTTATTCAGTTCGAACTTGAAGCGGATTCTATTGACCGATCACTTCGTCGCGGCATCATAGTTCGATTTGGCATGGATGTAACCTCGATGCTACATTCTAACCATCAAATATAGATAAAAAATCAACTGGTGATCGGAGCGATGTGGACGCGGTGAGGTGCAGGTGGAAAGTGACATATGTTGAATCTTGTTGGGAAGTGGGACTGTGACCGTCGGGATTCTAAAATTGTAATTAGATTTTAGAATATTGGCATGAGATCCTTTGAAAACGATAAATATTTCATGAAGACTAGTATTTATTATGATTTTTTACTACTACGTGAGTCTTACCGCACACGATTACCATTTTCATAAGTATCGACGCCAGATTTCTGATGAAGCGACGAAAACCAACGTTAGTCGCGGTCGACATAAAAGAAGAGAGAAATTTTAACGATGTGCTATCGTTCATTCGCTAAAGGAATATGTGGCTTAAAATTTAACAATACAGCTTTTGCACTGACAGCGGTGGTTATTCCCTCAGCCAATCAGAAGCAAGAGAAATGTTTATGCGGGAAGTTAAACATTATTGAAAGACCATTATCAAAATTTTTAATTAGTAAACGGTTTATCAAACTTCTTTCGTAATTTGCAACGTTTCTTAGGGGATGCCCAACCCATTATATACTCCCGACAGGTGTCATTATGGTTATATTAACCATTCAATACTTTTAAACGACATGTGATCAACATTTCTTGCAAACGTTATTGTGCACTCTAAAATACTTTTGAAGATTATCTCTCATAAACACAGCCAGATGCATACTTGAAATATCGTCATGGTGTTTTCGATCATGCTTGTGAAGTAGGAGTGATCCTTTTTATCGGAAATATGCTTCTTTATTCAATCTCAATAACATTCTTTTCTTTTTTAGGATGCCATGTGTTTCGAGACTTCACACGTACGAGTGGAGGAGAAGAGTGATCGTGTCAACCCAGTGCGCTACTGCACTTCTTTTGCTAGAGGACTAAACCGATCAAAACTTTCAGAATGTGAGTATGACCAGCCTCTTAAAACATGGAGTCTTTGGAGCAGGAGGTTATGATGTTATTTACTGTTTTCTACAATATAAGACACTGCACTTTATTGATTGATGGTCCATTACTAGCTACTGATATTGTTGGAAGAGAATGAGAGGAATTACTAGAACAGTTTTGTCGGTTGCAGGCGGTAAATAAAATATCATATGATTTCTCTAAGAAATGAATGACATTTGATATTTTAAAATTTTCCTTTGAATTATTAAGCAATTCATGATAAGCATAGTTTTAATAAATGACTGAATTCCTACGGATTGTAATAAATTGTGTGGGGAGCCAAATAATTTTACTTGCTGAGAAATGGTGAGGGTTTAGTTAAAATCAAAATGAGACACTGAATTGTCATTATTATAACTATCGTTAGCCAAGATTCTAAACTTGGAGGACCCTTGCCCTTCATCTCCATCGTTCTAACTCTACTAGTCCTTTATACATAACTCCCTTCCCTACAGCTACTTATTCGGTTAATAAATTTTTTTTCCTTTCCCACATATTCATTCATTCTCTTTGCCCTTCAGGTACATTTATTATGAAACACATTTTTCTTAGCAAGACATCAATTCATAATGCATGAAAGGAATTAATAGAACAGTTTCCTAAGGTCGTGGTGATAAATAGAGTAGTGAACAAATAATTATCAATTGCTAAGAATGGAGAGGTGTCCATTTAAGACAATATGTGGAAGTGAACTTTACTTATTATCAGCGTCGTTTTCATTCCATCTGCAAATCAGTGGGACTGGTTGTATAAAGCCTGTGTTTCAAATTCTGTCCTTAAAACTTCTTACAACAATTTCATGGTGCAAAGTAGATGATTGTTCATTCAAGAGTCTTCGTAGGCCTAGAAATAATTATTCTGGTGCCTTTGCTGCCTCTCGTTTCAACCAAAGCTATGACTCTTCTTTGCTCAAAGAAACAACAAACTTGTCGAACATATTTTTTTCTTCTTGCTGCTTTCTATGCTGCATTCTTCAATCCGACCCCAAATTGGATTCCGTTTTCTCAGTTTTCTTTTGAATTGTGTCCAAAAAGTAGGTAAACACTTGTTCGGGAATGTGTTAATATCTTTGCTGGTGACATCCAACTTCAGAGTACCTTAAATGCATCTACGGTTTGCAAAGACTTACAAATTTGACATATTCTTTTCTTTTCAGGATTTGGGATGGTCCTTTAAACTGACCGCTCCGATTACAAGTCATGGAACGCCTTAGAAGAGGGAAGACAATCAGCACTCAATGCATAGGCATCTTTCCAGAAAACTTGATTGCTCCCAATGGATTTGCTGGAAGGTTGGGTTAAAAAGGTTGGAAGCTTCCTTTAGCATTTTGTCATGTCAGCATTCAGGGAGAAGGATAGGGAAGGCCATATATGCATGTGGACACACATCTCTTCTCCATCTCCTGGTTCCTTCATTGTAAGGAACATGTTGTTTTCTTTGGCGTCAGTAGCAAGGATCTGACCTTGTTATTACCCTTTATTCCTTCTTGCTCGATGCTGATTACCCTAAAGGGTTTTCACAATACATCGTTCTAGTTTTTGATTGCTCCAGATAATTTTTTCTTTTACAAAGAGCTCTCACCTCCCTCGATTTATACCCTTACTATCATTCGGTGCTAATCCTGTTTAATCCACATGCTATATCCAATTGTGTTTGGCCACTAGAATCGGTTGCCTGTGCAGCCCACTACACTCTTTATCAATTGCTCTGTAGCATCTTACAATAAACTCCTGCTAAGCTATCATTTAATCCCATGTTGAATCATATCACAATTTGATCTCACAAGACATATCTTTTACATTCGTTTCAGGTACTTCGACCGACTGCTCAGGAAAGGAGTGCGATTGAGGGCCGATTGGTTTTCCTGATCCGCTTGGACAAGACGTCAAGTTTGGACAAGCGACCGAAGCGGGAAAGAGAAAATCTGCTTACAAACAAGAATGAAATGTGATACTTTTGATGTAATATGTGGTGCAATTACAATAAACGATTTCTTTAAATAACTCTGAATTTATTGTTTTTCCTCCCACCATTCCATGGGGTAATTTTCAAGAAAAGATCTTTGAACGGATTCCTTCCATTTATTCGAAGCCTATCTTCCGGTCACAGGACCTCTTCCGATCCCCAATCTTTCTCTAAATTTACCGCACGCTCGTAATCTCTCAAAAGTCTCCGAGGACGCGTCTTTCATTAAAATAGTAATTTCTCACTATTCCCTTCACGAATCATCTACCGCTGGAAATAATACTGCCATGCAACTACCCTTAGAAGCAGAAGACGCTATTTGCGCAATCGTCTCAATAAAAACTCTTACAGGGGTGCTAGATCCGTCTACGGGCTGATAGTTTCCAAAAAATGAAAATGTGTGGGCAGTTAGCAAGACGTGGATTGCGTTCATTTCCTTACGAGGAGTCTTAAAAAAGGAGGAGCAGTAGAAATGATCTACGTTCATCGCTTCGTTGTCGTTTTATCATACGAATCATTCCTACAGAGGGCCGCGCGAGCGTCGCTGCTCCGGCCTCAGTTCTCAATAGGTCTGTGAGCTAAACTGTTCTTGTACCGTGTGCATCGCGAAGTGTCTCCCGTCGTTTTCTGTTAATCTTTTCGCAATGGAATTCCTCCCGGATGAAGTGATTTTGTCCAACTTCCCGTTTGCGGAGGGCATTTAAGATTTGACAGCGGTTCGGTCGAGGGAAGGATTTTGAAATCGTCATGACCGAAGATAGTATTGCGTGAGGACAAGCGGTTCGAAGAAATGAGTAAGGTAAGAAACGAAGGCCCATCGGAATATATTTCCAACTCCATTTGCTCGTGTTTACAAATATTTCCTTCGAGGATTCTACCTGGCAAGGAGAACGAGATTCCCGTTAGTCGTCTCGAGAGACGTCTTAAACGTTAGCTTAAATCGTGGATAACGATGACATGGAGCGATTGCTAACCGTCCACAGCCGTATCCAGCGCACAAGCTGGCACTATTTTGTTGAAATTCACTTATTCAGTTCGAACTTGAAGCGGATTCTATTGACCGATCACTTCGTCGCGGCATCATAGTTCGATTTGGCATGGATGTAACCTCGATGCTACATTCTAACCATCAAATATAGATAAAAAATCAACTGGTGATCGGAGCGATGTGGACGCGGTGAGGTGCAGGTGGAAAGTGACATATGTTGAATCTTGTTGGGAAGTGGGACTGTGACCGTCGGGATTCTAAAATTGTAATTAGATTTTAGAATATTGGCATGAGATCCTTTGAAAACGATAAATATTTCATGAAGACTAGTATTTATTATGATTTTTTCCTACTACGTGAGTCTTACCGCACACGATTACCATTTTCATAAGTATCGACGCCAGATTTCTGATGAAGCGACGAAAACCAACGTTAGTCGCGGTCGACATAAAAGAAGAGAGAAATTTTAACGATGTGCTATCGTTCATTCGCTAAAGGAATATGTGGCTTAAAATTTAACAATACAGCTTTTGCACTGACAGCGGTGGTTATTCCCTCAGCCAATCAGAAGCAAGAGAAATGTTTATGCGGGAAGTTAAACATTATTGAAAGACCATTATCAAAATTTTTAATTAGTAAACGGTTTATCAAACTTCTTTCGTAATTTGCAACGTTTCTTAGGGGATGCCCAACCCATTATATACTCCCGACAGGTGTCATTATGGTTATATTAACCATTCAATACTTTTAAACGACATGTGATCAACATTTCTTGCAAACGTTATTGTGCACCTTAAAATACTTTTGAAGATTATCTCTCAGAAACTTGTCAAGATGCATCCTAGAAATATCGTCATGGTTTTTTCGATCATGCTTGTGAAGTAGGAGTGATCCTTTTTATCGGAAATATGCTTTTTTATTCAATCTCAATAACATTCTTTTCTTTTTTAGGATGCCATGTGTTTCGAGACTTCACACGTACGAGTGGAGGAGAAGAGTGATCGTGTCAACCCAGTGCGCTACTGCACTTCTTTTGCTAGAGGACTAAACCGATCAAAACTTTCAGAATGTGAGTATGACCAGCCTCTTAAAACATGGAGTCTTTGGAGCAGGAGGTTATGATGTTATTTACTGTTTTCTACAATATAAGACACTGCACTTTATTGATTGATGGTCCATTACTAGCTACTGATATTGTTGGAAGAGAATGAGAGGAATTACTAGAACAGTTTTGTCGGTTGCAGGCGGTAAATAAAATATCATATGATTTCTCTAAGAAATGAATGACATTAGATATTTTAAAATTTTCCTTTGAATTATTAAGCAATTCATGATAAACATAGTTTTAATAAATGACTGAATTCCTACGGATTGTAATAAATTGTGTGGGGAGCCAAATAATTTTACTTGCTGAGAAATGGTGAGGGTTTAGTTAAAATCAAAATGAGACACTGAATTGTCATTATTATAACTATCGTTAGCCAAGATTCTAAACTTGGAGGACCCTTGCCCTTCATCTCCATCCTTCTAACTCTACTAGTCCTTTATACCTAACTCCCTTCCCTACAGCTACTTATTAGGTTAATAAATTTTTTTTCCTTTCCCACATATTCATTCATTCTCTTTGCCTTTCAGGTACATTTATTATGAAACACATTTTTCTTAGCAAGACATCAATTCATAATGCATGAAAGGAATTAATAGAACCGTTACCAAAGGTCGTGGTGATAAATAGAGTAGTGAACAAATAATTATCAATTGCTAAGAATGGAGAGGTGTCCATTTAAGACAATATGTGGAAGTGAACTTTACTTATTATCAGCGTCGTTTTCATTCCATCTGCAAATCAGTGGGACTGGTTGTATAAAGCCTGTGTTTCAAATTCTGTCCTTAAAACTTCTTACAACAATTTCATGGTGCAAAGTAGATGACTGTTCATTCAAGAGTCTTCGTAGGCCTAGAAATAATTATTCTGGTGCCTTTGCTGCCTCTCGTTTCAACCGAAGCCATGACTCTTCTTTGCCAAAAGAAACAACAAACTTGTCGAACATATTTTTTTCTTCTTGCTGCTTTCTATGCTGCATTCTTCAATCCGACCCCAAATTGGATTCCGTTTTCTCAGTTTTCTTTTGAATTGTGTCCAAAAAGTAGGTAAACACTTGTTCGGGAATGTGTTAATATCTTTGCTGGTGACAACCAACTTCAGAGTACCTTAAATGCATCTACGGTTTGCAAAGACTTACAAATTTGACATATTCTTTTCTTTTCAGGATTTGGGATGGTCCTTTTAAACTGACCGCTCCGATTACAAGTCATGGAACGCCTTAGAAGAGGGAAGACAATCAGCACTCAATGCATAGGCATCTTTCCAGAAAACTTGATTGCTCCCAATGGATTTGCTGGAAGGTTGGGTTAAAAAGGTTGGAAGCTTCCTTTAGCATTTTGTCATGTCAGCATTCAGGGAGAAGGATAGGGAAGGCCATATATGCATGTGGACACACATCTCTTCTCCATCTCCTGGTTCCTTCATTGTAAGGAACATGTTGTTTTCTTTGGCGTCAGTAGCAAGGATCTGACCTTGTTATTACCCTTTATTCCTTCTTGCTCGATGCTGATTACCCTAAAGGGTTTTCACAATACATCGTTCTAGTTTTTGATTGCTCCAGATAATTTTTTCTTTTACAAAGAGCTCTCACCTCCCTCGATTTATACCCTTACTATCATTCGGTGCTAATCCTGTTTAATCCACATGCTATATCCAATTGTGTTTGGCCACTAGAATCGGTTGCCTGTGCAGCCCACTACACTCTTTATCAATTGCTCTGTAGCATCTTACAATAAACTCCTGCTAAGCTATCATTTAATCCCATGTTGAATCATATCACAATTTGATCTCACAAGACATATCTTTTACATTCGTTTCAGGTACTTCGACCGACTGCTCAGGAAAGGAGTGCGATTGAGGGCCGATTGGTTTTCCTGATCCGCTTGGACAAGACGTCAAGTTTGGACAAGCGACCGAAGCGGGAAAGAGAAAATCTGCTTACAAACAAGAATGAAATGTGATACTTTTGATGTAATATGTGGTGCAATTACAATAAACGATTTCTTTAAATAACTCTGAATTTATTGTTTTTCCTCCCACCATTCCATGGGGTAATTTTCGAGAAAAGATCTTTGAACGGATTCCTTCCATTTATTCGAAGCCTATCTTCCGGTCACAGGACCTCTTCCGATCCCCAATCTTTCTCTAAATTTACCGCACGCTCGTAATCTCTCAAAAGTCTCCGAGGACGCGTCTCTCAATAAAATAGTAATTTCTCAATATTCCGTTCACGAATCATCTACCGCTGAAAATTATACTTCCATGCAACTACCCTTAGAAGCAGAAGACGCTATTTGCGCAATCGTCTCAATAAAAACTCTTACAGAGGTGCTAGATCCGTCTACGGGCTGATAGTTTCCAAAAAATGAAAATGTGTGGGCAGCTAGCAAGACGTGGATTGCGTTCATTTCCTTACGAGGAGTCTTAAAAAAGGAGGAGCAGTAGAAATGATCTACGTTCATCGCTTCGTTGTCGTTTTATCATACGAATCATTCCTACAGAGGGCCGCGCGAGCGTCGCTGCTCCGGCCTCAGTTCTCAATAGGTCTGTGAGCTAAACTGTTCTTGTACCGTGTGCATCGCGAAGTGTCTCCCGTCGTTTTCTGTTAATCTTTTCGCAATGGAATTCCTCCCGGATGAAGTGATTTTGTCCAACTTCCCGTTTGCGGAGGGCATGTAAGATTTGACAGCGGTTCGGTCGAGGGAAGGATTTTGAAATCGTCATGACCGAAGATAGCATTCCGTGAGGACAAGCCGTTCGAAGAAATGAGTAAGGTAAGAAACGAAGGCCCATCGGAATATATTTCCAACTCCATTTGCTCGTGTTTACAAATATTTCCTTCGAGGATTCTACCTGGCAAGGAGAACGAGATTCCCGTTAGTCGTATCGAGAGACGTCTTAAACGTTAGCTTAAATCGTGGATAACGATGACATGGAGCGATTGCTAACCGTCCACAGCCGTATCCAGCGCACAAGCTGGCACTATTTTGTTGAAATTCACTTATTCAGTTCGAACTTGAAGCGGATTCTATTGACCGATCACTTCGTCGCGGCATCATAGTTCGATTTGGCATGGATGTAACCTCGATGCTACATTCTAACCATCAAATATAGATAAAAAATCAACTGGTGATCGGAGCGATGTGGACGCGGTGAGGTGCAGGTGGAAAGTGACATATGTTGAATCTTGTTGGGAAGTGGGACTGTGACCGTCGGGATTCTAAAATTGTAATTAGATTTTAGAATATTGGCATGAGATCCTTTGAAAACGATAAGTATTTCATGAAGACTAGTATTTATTATGATTTTTTCCTACTACGTGAGTCTTACCGCACACGATTACCATTTTCATAAGTATCGAAGCCAGATTTCTGATGAAGAGACGAAAACCAACGTTAGTCGCGGTCGACATAAAAGAAGAGAGAAATTTTAACGATGTGCTATCGTTCATTCGCTAAAGGAATATGCGGCTTAAAATTTAACAATACAGCTTTTGCACTGACAGCGGTGGTTATTCCCTCAGCCAATCAGAAGCAAGAGAAATGTTTATGCGGGAAGTTAAACATTATTGAAAGACCATTATCAAAATTTTTAATTAGTAAACGGTTTATCAAACTTCTTTCGTAATTTGCAACGTTTCTTAGGGGATGCCCAACCCATTATATACTCCCGACAGGTGTCATTATGGTTATATTTACCATTAAATACTTTTAAACGACACGTGATCAACATTTCTTGTAAGCGTTATTGTGCACCTTAAAATACTTTTGAAGATTATCTCTCAGAAACTTGTCAAGATGCATCCTAGAAATATCGTCATGGTTTTTTCGATCATGCTTGTGAAGTAGGAGTGATCCTTTTTATCGGAAATATGCTTCTTTATTCAATCTCAATAACATTCTTTTCTTTTTTAGGATGCCATGTGTTTCGAGACTTCACACGTACGAGTGGAGGAGAAGAGTGATCGTGTCAACCCAGTGCGCTACTGCACTTCTTTTGCTAGAGGACTAAACCGATCAAAACTTTCAGAATGTGAGTATGACCAGCCTCTTAAAACATGGAGTCTTTGGAGCAGGAGGTTATGATGTTATTTACTGTTTTCTAGAATATAAGACACTGCACTTTATTGATTGATGGTCCATAACTAGCTACTGAAATTGTTGGAAGAGAATGAGAGGAATTACTAGAACAGTTTTGTCGGTTGCAGGCGGTAAATAAAATATCATATGATTTCTCTAAGAAATGAATGACATTTGATATTTTAAAATTTTCCTTTGAATTATTAATTAATTCATGATAAGCATAGTTTTAATAAATGACTGAATTCCTACGGATTGTAATAAATTGTGTGGGGAGCCAAATAATTTTACTTGCTGAGAAATGGTGAGGGTTTAGTTAAAATCAAAATGAGACACTGAATTGTCATTATTATAACTATCGTTAGCCAAGATTCTAAACTTGGAGGACCCTTGCCCTTCATCTCCATCGTTCTAACTCTACTAGTCCTTTATACCTAACTCCCTTCCCTACAGCTACTTATTCGGTTAATAAATTTTTTTTCCTTTCCCACATATTCATTCATTCTCTTTGCCCTTCAGGTACATTTATTATGAAACACATTTTTCTTAGCAAGACATCAATTCATAATGCATGAAAGGAATTAATAGAACAGTTTCCTAAGGTCGTGGTGATAAATAGAGTAGTGAACAAATAATTATCAATTGCTAAGAATGGAGAGGTGTCCATTTAAGACAATATGTGGAAGTGAACTTTACTTATTATCAGCGTCGTTTTCGTTCCATCTGCAAATCAGTGGGACTGGTTGTATAAAGCCTGTGTTTCAAATTCTGTCCTTAAAACTTCTTACAACAATTTCATGGTGCAAAGTAGATGACTGTTCATTCAAGAGTCTTCGTAGGCCTAGAAATAATTATTCTGGTGCCTTTGCTGCCTCTCGTTTCAACCAAAGCCATGACTCTTCTTTGCCAAAAGAAACAACAAACTTGTCGAACATATTTTTTTCTTCTTGCTGCTTTCTATGCTGCATTCTTCAATCCGACCCCAAATTGGATTCCGTTTTCTCAGTTTTCTTTTGAATTGTGTCCAAAAAGTAGGTAAACACTTGTTCGGGAATGTGTTAATATCTTTGCTGGTGACATCCAACTTCAGAGTACCTTAAATGCATCTACGGTTTGCAAAGACTTACAAATTTGACATATTCTTTTCTTTTCAGGATTTGGGATGGTCCTTTTAAACTGACCGCTCCGATTACAAGTCATGGAACGCCTTAGAAGAGGGAAGACAATCAGCACTCAATGCATAGGCATCTTTCCAGAAAACTTGATTGCTCCCAATGGATTTGCTGGAAGGTTGTTTAAAAAGCTTGGAAGCTTCCTTTAGCATTTTGTCATGTCAGCATTCAGGGAGAAGGATAGGGAAGGCCATATATGCATGTGGACACACATCTCTTCTCCATCTCCTGGTTCCTTCATTGTAAGGAACATGTTGTTTTCTTTGGCATCAGTAGCAAGGATCTGACCTTGTTATTACCCTTTATTCCTTCTAGCTCGATGCTGATTACCCTAAAGGGTTTTCACAATACATCGTTCTAGTTTTTGATTGCTCCAGATAATTTTTTCTTTTACAAAGAGCTCTCACCTCCCTCGATTTATTCCCTTACTATCATTCGGTGCTAATCCTGTTTAATCCACATGCTATATCCAATTGTGTTTGGCCACTAGAATCGGTTGCCTGTGCAGCCCACTACACTCTTTATCAATTGCTCTGTAGCATCTTACAATAAACTCCTGCTAAGCTATCATTTAATCCCATGTTGAATCACATCACAATTTGATCTCACAAGACATATCTTTTACATTCGTTTCAGGTACTTCGACCGACTGCTCAGGAAAGGAGTGCGATTGAGGGCCGATTGGTTTTCCTGATCCGCTTGGACAAGACGTCAAGTTTGGACAAACGACCGAAGCGGGAAAGATAAAATCTGCTTACAAACAAGAATGAAATGTGATACTTTTGATGTAATATGTGGTGCAATTTCAATAAACGATTTCTTTAAATAACTCTGAATTTATTGTTTTTCCTCCCACCATTCCATGGGGTAATTTTCGAGAAAAGATCTTTGAACGGATTCCTTCCATTTATTCGAAGCCTATCTTCCGGTCACAGGACCTCTTCCGATCCCCAATCTTTCTCTAAATTTACCGCACGCTCGTAATCTCTCAAAAGTCTCCGAGGACGCGTCTCTCAATAAAATAGTAATTTCTCAATATTCCGTTCACGAATCATCTACCGCTGAAAATTATACTTCCATGCAACTACCCTTAGAAGCAGAAGACGCTATTTGCGCAATCGTCTCAATAAAAACTCTTACAGAGTTGCTAGATCCGTCTACGGGCTGATAGTTTCCAAAAAAATTAAAATGTGTGGGCAGTTAGCAAGACGTGGATTGCGTTCATTTCCTTACGAGGAGTCTTAAAAAAGGAGGAGCAGTAGAAATGATCTACGTTCATCGCTTCGTTGTCGTTTTATCATACGAATCATTCCTACAGAGGGCCGCGCGAGCGTCGCTGCTCCGGCCTCAGTTCTCAATAGGTCTGTGAGCTAGACTGTTCTTGTACCGTGTGCATCGCGAAGTGTCTCCCGTCGTTTTCTGTTAATCTTTTCGCAATGGAATTCCTCCCGGATGAAGTGATTTTGTCCAACTTCCCGTTTGCGGAGGGCATGTAAGATTTGACAGCGGTTCGGTCGAGGGAAGGATTTTGAAATCGTCATGACCGAAGATAGCATTCCGTGAGGACAAGCCGTTCGAAGAAATGAGTAAGGTAAGAAACGAAGGCCCATCGGAATATATTTCCAACTCCATTTGCTCGTGTTTACAAATATTTCCTTCGAGGATTCTACCTGGCAAGGAGAACGAGATTCCCGTTAGTCGTCTCGAGAGACGTCTTAAACGTTAGCTTAAATCGTGGATAACGATGACATGGAGCGATTGCTAACCGTCCACAGCCGTATCCAGCGCACAAGCTGGCACTATTTTGTTGAAATTCACTTATTCATTTCGAACTTGAAGCGGATTCTATTGACCGATCACTTCGTCGCGGCATCATAGTTCGATTTGGCATGGATGTAACCTCGATGCTACATTCTAACCATCAAATATAGATAAAAAATCAACTGGTGATCGGAGCGATGTGGACGCGGTGAGGTGCAGGTGGAAAGTGACATATGTTGAATCTTGTTGGGAAGTGGGACTGTGACCGTCGGGATTCTAAAATTGTAATTAGATTTTAGAATATTGGCATGAGATCCTTTGAAAACGATAAGTATTTCATGAAGACTAGTATTTATTATGATTTTTTCCTACTACGTGAGTCTTACCGCACACGATTACCATTTTCATAAGTATCGAAGCCAGATTTCTGATGAAGAGACGAAAACCAACGTTAGTCGCGGTCGACATAAAAGAAGAGAGAAATTTTAACGATGTGCTATCGTTCATTCGCTAAAGGAATATGCGGCTTAAAATTTAACAATACAGCTTTTGCACTGACAGCGGTGGTTATTCCCTCAGCCAATCAGAAGCAAGAGAAATGTTTATGCGGGAAGTTAAACATTATTGAAAGACCATTATCAAAATTTTTAATTAGTAAACGGTTTATCAAACTTCTTTCGTAATTTGCAACGTTTCTTAGGGGATGCCCAACCCATTATATACTCCCGACAGGTGTCATTATGGTTATATTTACCATTCAATACTTTTAAACGACACGTGATCAACATTTCTTGTAAGCGTTATTGTGCACCTTAAAATACTTTTGAAGATTATCTCTCAGAAACTTGTCAAGATGCATCCTAGAAATATCGTCATGGTTTTTTCGATCATGCTTGTGAAGTAGGAGTGATCCTTTTTATCGGAAATATGCTTCTTTATTCAATCTCAATAACATTCTTTTCTTTTTTAGGATGCCATGTGTTTCGAGACTTCACACGTACGAGTGGAGGAGAAGAGTGATCGTGTCAACCCAGTGCGCTACTGCACTTCTTTTGCTAGAGGACTAAACCGATCAAAACTTTCAGAATGTGAGTATGACCAGCCTCTTAAAACATGGAGTCTTTGGAGCAGGAGGTTATGATGTTATTTACTGTTTTCTAGAATATAAGACACTGCACTTTATTGATTGATGGTCCATAACTAGCTACTGAAATTGTTGGAAGAGAATGAGAGGAATTACTAGAACAGTTTTGTCGGTTGCAGGCGGTAAATAAAATATCATATGATTTCTCTAAGAAATGAATGACATTTGATATTTTAAAATTTTCCTTTGAATTATTAATTAATTCATGATAAGCATAGTTTTAATAAATGACTGAATTCTTACGGATTGTAATAAATTGTGTGGGGAGCCAAATAATTTTACTTGCTGAGAAATGGTGAGGGTTTAGTTAAAATCAAAATGAGACACTGAATTGTCATTATTATAACTATCGTTAGCCAAGATTCTAAACTTGGAGGACCCTTGCCCTTCATCTCCATCGTTCTAACTCTACTAGTCCTTTATACCTAACTCCCTTCCCTACAGCTACTTATTCGGTTAATAAATTTTTTTTCCTTTCCCACATATTCATTCATTCTCTTTGCCCTTCAGGTACATTTATTATGAAACACATTTTTCTTAGCAAGACATCAATTCATAATGCATGAAAGGAATTAATAGAACAGTTTCCTAAGGTCGTGGTGATAAATAGAGTAGTGAACAAATAATTATCAATTGCTAAGAATGGAGAGGTGTCCATTTAAGACAATATGTGGAAGTGAACTTTACTTATTATCAGCGTCGTTTTCGTTCCATCTGCAAATCAGTGGGACTGGTTGTATAAAGCCTGTGTTTCAAATTCTGTCCTTAAAACTTCTTACAACAATTTCATGGTGCAAAGTAGATGACTGTTCATTCAAGAGTCTTCGTAGGCCTAGAAATAATTATTCTGGTGCCTTTGCTGCCTCTCGTTTCAACCAAAGCCATGACTCTTCTTTGCCAAAAGAAACAACAAACTTGTCGAACATATTTTTTTCTTCTTGCTGCTTTCTATGCTGCATTCTTCAATCCGACCCCAAATTGGATTCCGTTTTCTCAGTTTTCTTTTGAATTGTGTCCAAAAAGTAGGTAAACACTTGTTCGGGAATGTGTTAATATCTTTGCTGGTGACATCCAACTTCAGAGTACCTTAAATGCATCTACGGTTTGCAAAGACTTACAAATTTGACATATTCTTTTCTTTTCAGGATTTGGGATGGTCATTTTAAACTGACCGCTCCGATTACAAGTCATGGAACGCCTTAGAAGAGGGAAGACAATCAGCACTCAATGCATAGGCATCTTTCCAGAAAACTTGATTGCTCCCAATGGATTTGCTGGAAGGTTGTTTAAAAAGCTTGGAAGCTTCCTTTAGCATTTTGTCATGTCAGCATTCAGGGAGAAGGATAGGGAAGGCCATATATGCATGTGGACACACATCTCTTCTCCATCTCCTGGTTCCTTCATTGTAAGGAACATGTTGTTTTCTTTGGCATCAGTAGCAAGGATCTGACCTTGTTATTACCCTTTATTCCTTCTAGCTCGATGCTGATTACCCTAAAGGGTTTTCACAATACATCGTTCTAGTTTTTGATTGCTCCAGATAATTTTTTCTTTTACAAAGAGCTCTCACCTCCCTCGATTTATTCCCTTACTATCATTCGGTGCTAATCCTGTTTAATCCACATGCTATATCCAATTGTGTTTGGCCACTAGAATCGGTTGCCTGTGCAGCCCACTACACTCTTTATCAATTGCTCTGTAGCATCTTACAATAAACTCCTGCTAAGCTATCATTTAATCCCATGTTGAATCACATCACAATTTGATCTCACAAGACATATCTTTTACATTCGTTTCAGGTACTTCGACCGACTGCTCAGGAAAGGAGTGCGATTGAGGGCCGATTGGTTTTCCTGATCCGCTTGGACAAGACGTCAAGTTTGGACAAACGACCGAAGCGGGAAAGATAAAATCTGCTTACAAACAAGAATGAAATGTGATACTTTTGATGTAATATGTGGTGCAATTTCAATAAACGATTTCTTTAAATAACTCTGAATTTATTGTTTTTCCTCCCACCATTCCATGGGGTAATTTTCGAGAAAAGATCTTTGAACGGATTCCTTCCATTTATTCGAAGCCTATCTTCCGGTCACAGGACCTCTTCCGATCCCCAATCTTTCTCTAAATTTACCGCACGCTCGTAATCTCTCAAAAGTCTCCGAGGACGCGTCTCTCAATAAAATAGTAATTTCTCAATATTCCGTTCACGAATCATCTACCGCTGAAAATTATACTTCCATGCAACTACCCTTAGAAGCAGAAGACGCTATTTGCGCAATCGTCTCAATAAAAACTCTTACAGAGTTGCTAGATCCGTCTACGGGCTGATAGTTTCCAAAAAAATTAAAATGTGTGGGCAGTTAGCAAGACGTGGATTGCGTTCATTTCCTTACGAGGAGTCTTAAAAAAGGAGGAGCAGTAGAAATGATCTACGTTCATCGCTTCGTTGTCGTTTTATCATACGAATCATTCCTACAGAGGGCCGCGCGAGCGTCGCTGCTCCGGCCTCAGTTCTCAATAGGTCTGTGAGCTAGACTGTTCTTGTACCGTGTGCATCGCGAAGTGTCTCCCGTCGTTTTCTGTTAATCTTTTCGCAATGGAATTCCTCCCGGATGAAGTGATTTTGTCCAACTTCCCGTTTGCGGAGGGCATGTAAGATTTGACAGCGGTTCGGTCGAGGGAAGGATTTTGAAATCGTCATGACCGAAGATAGCATTCCGTGAGGACAAGCCGTTCGAAGAAATGAGTAAGGTAAGAAACGAAGGCCCATCGGAATATATTTCCAACTCCATTTGCTCGTGTTTACAAATATTTCCTTCGAGGATTCTACCTGGCAAGGAGAACGAGATTCCCGTTAGTCGTCTCGAGAGACGTCTTAAACGTTAGCTTAAATCGTGGATAACGATGACATGGAGCGATTGCTAACCGTCCACAGCCGTATCCAGCGCACAAGCTGGCACTATTTTGTTGAAATTCACTTATTCATTTCGAACTTGAAGCGGATTCTATTGACCGATCACTTCGTCGCGGCATCATAGTTCGATTTGGCATGGATGTAACCTCGATGCTACATTCTAACCATCAAATATAGATAAAAAATCAACTGGTGATCGGAGCGATGTGGACGCGGTGAGGTGCAGGTGGAAAGTGACATATGTTGAATCTTGTTGGGAAGTGGGACTGTGACCGTCGGGATTCTAAAATTGTAATTAGATTTTAGAATATTGGCATGAGATCCTTTGAAAACGATAAGTATTTCATGAAGACTAGTATTTATTATGATTTTTTCCTACTACGTGAGTCTTACCGCACACGATTACCATTTTCATAAGTATCGAAGCCAGATTTCTGATGAAGAGACGAAAACCAACGTTAGTCGCGGTCGACATAAAAGAAGAGAGAAATTTTAACGATGTGCTATCGTTCATTCGCTAAAGGAATATGCGGCTTAAAATTTAACAATACAGCTTTTGCACTGACAGCGGTGGTTATTCCCTCAGCCAATCAGAAGCAAGAGAAATGTTTATGCGGGAAGTTAAACATTATTGAAAGACCATTATCAAAATTTTTAATTAGTAAACGGTTTATCAAACTTCTTTCGTAATTTGCAACGTTTCTTAGGGGATGCCCAACCCATTATATACTCCCGACAGGTGTCATTATGGTTATATTTACCATTAAATACTTTTAAACGACACGTGATCAACATTTCTTGTAAGCGTTATTGTGCACCTTAAAATACTTTTGAAGATTATCTCTCAGAAACTTGTCAAGATGCATCCTAGAAATATCGTCATGGTTTTTTCGATCATGCTTGTGAAGTAGGAGTGATCCTTTTTATCGGAAATATGCTTCTTTATTCAATCTCAATAACATTCTTTTCTTTTTTAGGATGCCATGTGTTTCGAGACTTCACACGTACGAGTGGAGGAGAAGAGTGATCGTGTCAACCCAGTGCGCTACTGCACTTCTTTTGCTAGAGGACTAAACCGATCAAAACTTTCAGAATGTGAGTATGACCAGCCTCTTAAAACATGGAGTCTTTGGAGCAGGAGGTTATGATGTTATTTACTGTTTTCTAGAATATAAGACACTGCACTTTATTGATTGATGGTCCATAACTAGCTACTGAAATTGTTGGAAGAGAATGAGAGGAATTACTAGAACAGTTTTGTCGGTTGCAGGCGGTAAATAAAATATCATATGATTTCTCTAAGAAATGAATGACATTTGATATTTTAAAATTTTCCTTTGAATTATTAATTAATTCATGATAAGCATAGTTTTAATAAATGACTGAATTCTTACGGATTGTAATAAATTGTGTGGGGAGCCAAATAATTTTACTTGCTGAGAAATGGTGAGGGTTTAGTTAAAATCAAAATGAGACACTGAATTGTCATTATTATAACTATCGTTAGCCAAGATTCTAAACTTGGAGGACCCTTGCCCTTCATCTCCATCGTTCTAACTCTACTAGTCCTTTATACCTAACTCCCTTCCCTACAGCTACTTATTCGGTTAATAAATTTTTTTTCCTTTCCCACATATTCATTCATTCTCTTTGCCCTTCAGGTACATTTATTATGAAACACATTTTTCTTAGCAAGACATCAATTCATAATGCATGAAAGGAATTAATAGAACAGTTTCCTAAGGTCGTGGTGATAAATAGAGTAGTGAACAAATAATTATCAATTGCTAAGAATGGAGAGGTGTCCATTTAAGACAATATGTGGAAGTGAACTTTACTTATTATCAGCGTCGTTTTCGTTCCATCTGCAAATCAGTGGGACTGGTTGTATAAAGCCTGTGTTTCAAATTCTGTCCTTAAAACTTCTTACAACAATTTCATGGTGCAAAGTAGATGACTGTTCATTCAAGAGTCTTCGTAGGCCTAGAAATAATTATTCTGGTGCCTTTGCTGCCTCTCGTTTCAACCAAAGCCATGACTCTTCTTTGCCAAAAGAAACAACAAACTTGTCGAACATATTTTTTTCTTCTTGCTGCTTTCTATGCTGCATTCTTCAATCCGACCCCAAATTGGATTCCGTTTTCTCAGTTTTCTTTTGAATTGTGTCCAAAAAGTAGGTAAACACTTGTTCGGGAATGTGTTAATATCTTTGCTGGTGACATCCAACTTCAGAGTACCTTAAATGCATCTACGGTTTGCAAAGACTTACAAATTTGACATATTCTTTTCTTTTCAGGATTTGGGATGGTCATTTTAAACTGACCGCTCCGATTACAAGTCATGGAACGCCTTAGAAGAGGGAAGACAATCAGCACTCAATGCATAGGCATCTTTCCAGAAAACTTGATTGCTCCCAATGGATTTGCTGGAAGGTTGTTTAAAAAGCTTGGAAGCTTCCTTTAGCATTTTGTCATGTCAGCATTCAGGGAGAAGGATAGGGAAGGCCATATATGCATGTGGACACACATCTCTTCTCCATCTCCTGGTTCCTTCATTGTAAGGAACATGTTGTTTTCTTTGGCATCAGTAGCAAGGATCTGACCTTGTTATTACCCTTTATTCCTTCTAGCTCGATGCTGATTACCCTAAAGGGTTTTCACAATACATCGTTCTAGTTTTTGATTGCTCCAGATAATTTTTTCTTTTACAAAGAGCTCTCACCTCCCTCGATTTATTCCCTTACTATCATTCGGTGCTAATCCTGTTTAATCCACATGCTATATCCAATTGTGTTTGGCCACTAGAATCGGTTGCCTGTGCAGCCCACTACACTCTTTATCAATTGCTCTGTAGCATCTTACAATAAACTCCTGCTAAGCTATCATTTAATCCCATGTTGAATCACATCACAATTTGATCTCACAAGACATATCTTTTACATTCGTTTCAGGTACTTCGACCGACTGCTCAGGAAAGGAGTGCGATTGAGGGCCGATTGGTTTTCCTGATCCGCTTGGACAAGACGTCAAGTTTGGACAAACGACCGAAGCGGGAAAGATAAAATCTGCTTACAAACAAGAATGAAATGTGATACTTTTGATGTAATATGTGGTGCAATTTCAATAAACGATTTCTTTAAATAACTCTGAATTTATTGTTTTTCCTCCCACCATTCCATGGGGTAATTTTCGAGAAAAGATCTTTGAACGGATTCCTTCCATTTATTCGAAGCCTATCTTCCGGTCACAGGACCTCTTCCGATCCCCAATCTTTCTCTAAATTTACCGCACGCTCGTAATCTCTCAAAAGTCTCCGAGGACGCGTCTCTCAATAAAATAGTAATTTCTCAATATTCCGTTCACGAATCATCTACCGCTGAAAATTATACTTCCATGCAACTACCCTTAGAAGCAGAAGACGCTATTTGCGCAATCGTCTCAATAAAAACTCTTACAGAGTTGCTAGATCCGTCTACGGGCTGATAGTTTCCAAAAAAATTAAAATGTGTGGGCAGTTAGCAAGACGTGGATTGCGTTCATTTCCTTACGAGGAGTCTTAAAAAAGGAGGAGCAGTAGAAATGATCTACGTTCATCGCTTCGTTGTCGTTTTATCATACGAATCATTCCTACAGAGGGCCGCGCGAGCGTCGCTGCTCCGGCCTCAGTTCTCAATAGGTCTGTGAGCTAGACTGTTCTTGTACCGTGTGCATCGCGAAGTGTCTCCCGTCGTTTTCTGTTAATCTTTTCGCAATGGAATTCCTCCCGGATGAAGTGATTTTGTCCAACTTCCCGTTTGCGGAGGGCATGTAAGATTTGACAGCGGTTCGGTCGAGGGAAGGATTTTGAAATCGTCATGACCGAAGATAGCATTCCGTGAGGACAAGCCGTTCGAAGAAATGAGTAAGGTAAGAAACGAAGGCCCATCGGAATATATTTCCAACTCCATTTGCTCGTGTTTACAAATATTTCCTTCGAGGATTCTACCTGGCAAGGAGAACGAGATTCCCGTTAGTCGTCTCGAGAGACGTCTTAAACGTTAGCTTAAATCGTGGATAACGATGACATGGAGCGATTGCTAACCGTCCACAGCCGTATCCAGCGCACAAGCTGGCACTATTTTGTTGAAATTCACTTATTCATTTCGAACTTGAAGCGGATTCTATTGACCGATCACTTCGTCGCGGCATCATAGTTCGATTTGGCATGGATGTAACCTCGATGCTACATTCTAACCATCAAATATAGATAAAAAATCAACTGGTGATCGGAGCGATGTGGACGCGGTGAGGTGCAGGTGGAAAGTGACATATGTTGAATCTTGTTGGGAAGTGGGACTGTGACCGTCGGGATTCTAAAATTGTAATTAGATTTTAGAATATTGGCATGAGATCCTTTGAAAACGATAAGTATTTCATGAAGACTAGTATTTATTATGATTTTTTCCTACTACGTGAGTCTTACCGCACACGATTACCATTTTCATAAGTATCGAAGCCAGATTTCTGATGAAGAGACGAAAACCAACGTTAGTCGCGGTCGACATAAAAGAAGAGAGAAATTTTAACGATGTGCTATCGTTCATTCGCTAAAGGAATATGCGGCTTAAAATTTAACAATACAGCTTTTGCACTGACAGCGGTGGTTATTCCCTCAGCCAATCAGAAGCAAGAGAAATGTTTATGCGGGAAGTTAAACATTATTGAAAGACCATTATCAAAATTTTTAATTAGTAAACGGTTTATCAAACTTCTTTCGTAATTTGCAACGTTTCTTAGGGGATGCCCAACCCATTATATACTCCCGACAGGTGTCATTATGGTTATATTTACCATTCAATACTTTTAAACGACACGTGATCAACATTTCTTGTAAGCGTTATTGTGCACCTTAAAATACTTTTGAAGATTATCTCTCAGAAACTTGTCAAGATGCATCCTAGAAATATCGTCATGGTTTTTTCGATCATGCTTGTGAAGTAGGAGTGATCCTTTTTATCGGAAATATGCTTCTTTATTCAATCTCAATAACATTCTTTTCTTTTTTAGGATGCCATGTGTTTCGAGACTTCACACGTACGAGTGGAGGAGAAGAGTGATCGTGTCAACCCAGTGCGCTACTGCACTTCTTTTGCTAGAGGACTAAACCGATCAAAACTTTCAGAATGTGAGTATGACCAGCCTCTTAAAACATGGAGTCTTTGGAGCAGGAGGTTATGATGTTATTTACTGTTTTCTAGAATATAAGACACTGCACTTTATTGATTGATGGTCCATAACTAGCTACTGAAATTGTTGGAAGAGAATGAGAGGAATTACTAGAACAGTTTTGTCGGTTGCAGGCGGTAAATAAAATATCATATGATTTCTCTAAGAAATGAATGACATTTGATATTTTAAAATTTTCCTTTGAATTATTAATTAATTCATGATAAGCATAGTTTTAATAAATGACTGAATTCTTACGGATTGTAATAAATTGTGTGGGGAGCCAAATAATTTTACTTGCTGAGAAATGGTGAGGGTTTAGTTAAAATCAAAATGAGACACTGAATTGTCATTATTATAACTATCGTTAGCCAAGATTCTAAACTTGGAGGACCCTTGCCCTTCATCTCCATCGTTCTAACTCTACTAGTCCTTTATACCTAACTCCCTTCCCTACAGCTACTTATTCGGTTAATAAATTTTTTTTCCTTTCCCACATATTCATTCATTCTCTTTGCCCTTCAGGTACATTTATTATGAAACACATTTTTCTTAGCAAGACATCAATTCATAATGCATGAAAGGAATTAATAGAACAGTTTCCTAAGGTCGTGGTGATAAATAGAGTAGTGAACAAATAATTATCAATTGCTAAGAATGGAGAGGTGTCCATTTAAGACAATATGTGGAAGTGAACTTTACTTATTATCAGCGTCGTTTTCGTTCCATCTGCAAATCAGTGGGACTGGTTGTATAAAGCCTGTGTTTCAAATTCTGTCCTTAAAACTTCTTACAACAATTTCATGGTGCAAAGTAGATGACTGTTCATTCAAGAGTCTTCGTAGGCCTAGAAATAATTATTCTGGTGCCTTTGCTGCCTCTCGTTTCAACCAAAGCCATGACTCTTCTTTGCCAAAAGAAACAACAAACTTGTCGAACATATTTTTTTCTTCTTGCTGCTTTCTATGCTGCATTCTTCAATCCGACCCCAAATTGGATTCCGTTTTCTCAGTTTTCTTTTGAATTGTGTCCAAAAAGTAGGTAAACACTTGTTCGGGAATGTGTTAATATCTTTGCTGGTGACATCCAACTTCAGAGTACCTTAAATGCATCTACGGTTTGCAAAGACTTACAAATTTGACATATTCTTTTCTTTTCAGGATTTGGGATGGTCATTTTAAACTGACCGCTCCGATTACAAGTCATGGAACGCCTTAGAAGAGGGAAGACAATCAGCACTCAATGCATAGGCATCTTTCCAGAAAACTTGATTGCTCCCAATGGATTTGCTGGAAGGTTGTTTAAAAAGCTTGGAAGCTTCCTTTAGCATTTTGTCATGTCAGCATTCAGGGAGAAGGATAGGGAAGGCCATATATGCATGTGGACACACATCTCTTCTCCATCTCCTGGTTCCTTCATTGTAAGGAACATGTTGTTTTCTTTGGCATCAGTAGCAAGGATCTGACCTTGTTATTACCCTTTATTCCTTCTAGCTCGATGCTGATTACCCTAAAGGGTTTTCACAATACATCGTTCTAGTTTTTGATTGCTCCAGATAATTTTTTCTTTTACAAAGAGCTCTCACCTCCCTCGATTTATTCCCTTACTATCATTCGGTGCTAATCCTGTTTAATCCACATGCTATATCCAATTGTGTTTGGCCACTAGAATCGGTTGCCTGTGCAGCCCACTACACTCTTTATCAATTGCTCTGTAGCATCTTACAATAAACTCCTGCTAAGCTATCATTTAATCCCATGTTGAATCACATCACAATTTGATCTCACAAGACATATCTTTTACATTCGTTTCAGGTACTTCGACCGACTGCTCAGGAAAGGAGTGCGATTGAGGGCCGATTGGTTTTCCTGATCCGCTTGGACAAGACGTCAAGTTTGGACAAACGACCGAAGCGGGAAAGATAAAATCTGCTTACAAACAAGAATGAAATGTGATACTTTTGATGTAATATGTGGTGCAATTTCAATAAACGATTTCTTTAAATAACTCTGAATTTATTGTTTTTCCTCCCACCATTCCATGGGGTAATTTTCGAGAAAAGATCTTTGAACGGATTCCTTCCATTTATTCGAAGCCTATCTTCCGGTCACAGGACCTCTTCCGATCCCCAATCTTTCTCTAAATTTACCGCACGCTCGTAATCTCTCAAAAGTCTCCGAGGACGCGTCTCTCAATAAAATAGTAATTTCTCAATATTCCGTTCACGAATCATCTACCGCTGAAAATTATACTTCCATGCAACTACCCTTAGAAGCAGAAGACGCTATTTGCGCAATCGTCTCAATAAAAACTCTTACAGAGTTGCTAGATCCGTCTACGGGCTGATAGTTTCCAAAAAAATTAAAATGTGTGGGCAGTTAGCAAGACGTGGATTGCGTTCATTTCCTTACGAGGAGTCTTAAAAAAGGAGGAGCAGTAGAAATGATCTACGTTCATCGCTTCGTTGTCGTTTTATCATACGAATCATTCCTACAGAGGGCCGCGCGAGCGTCGCTGCTCCGGCCTCAGTTCTCAATAGGTCTGTGAGCTAGACTGTTCTTGTACCGTGTGCATCGCGAAGTGTCTCCCGTCGTTTTCTGTTAATCTTTTCGCAATGGAATTCCTCCCGGATGAAGTGATTTTGTCCAACTTCCCGTTTGCGGAGGGCATGTAAGATTTGACAGCGGTTCGGTCGAGGGAAGGATTTTGAAATCGTCATGACCGAAGATAGCATTCCGTGAGGACAAGCCGTTCGAAGAAATGAGTAAGGTAAGAAACGAAGGCCCATCGGAATATATTTCCAACTCCATTTGCTCGTGTTTACAAATATTTCCTTCGAGGATTCTACCTGGCAAGGAGAACGAGATTCCCGTTAGTCGTCTCGAGAGACGTCTTAAACGTTAGCTTAAATCGTGGATAACGATGACATGGAGCGATTGCTAACCGTCCACAGCCGTATCCAGCGCACAAGCTGGCACTATTTTGTTGAAATTCACTTATTCATTTCGAACTTGAAGCGGATTCTATTGACCGATCACTTCGTCGCGGCATCATAGTTCGATTTGGCATGGATGTAACCTCGATGCTACATTCTAACCATCAAATATAGATAAAAAATCAACTGGTGATCGGAGCGATGTGGACGCGGTGAGGTGCAGGTGGAAAGTGACATATGTTGAATCTTGTTGGGAAGTGGGACTGTGACCGTCGGGATTCTAAAATTGTAATTAGATTTTAGAATATTGGCATGAGATCCTTTGAAAACGATAAGTATTTCATGAAGACTAGTATTTATTATGATTTTTTCCTACTACGTGAGTCTTACCGCACACGATTACCATTTTCATAAGTATCGAAGCCAGATTTCTGATGAAGAGACGAAAACCAACGTTAGTCGCGGTCGACATAAAAGAAGAGAGAAATTTTAACGATGTGCTATCGTTCATTCGCTAAAGGAATATGCGGCTTAAAATTTAACAATACAGCTTTTGCACTGACAGCGGTGGTTATTCCCTCAGCCAATCAGAAGCAAGAGAAATGTTTATGCGGGAAGTTAAACATTATTGAAAGACCATTATCAAAATTTTTAATTAGTAAACGGTTTATCAAACTTCTTTCGTAATTTGCAACGTTTCTTAGGGGATGCCCAACCCATTATATACTCCCGACAGGTGTCATTATGGTTATATTTACCATTCAATACTTTTAAACGACACGTGATCAACATTTCTTGTAAGCGTTATTGTGCACCTTAAAATACTTTTGAAGATTATCTCTCAGAAACTTGTCAAGATGCATCCTAGAAATATCGTCATGGTTTTTTCGATCATGCTTGTGAAGTAGGAGTGATCCTTTTTATCGGAAATATGCTTCTTTATTCAATCTCAATAACATTCTTTTCTTTTTTAGGATGCCATGTGTTTCGAGACTTCACACGTACGAGTGGAGGAGAAGAGTGATCGTGTCAACCCAGTGCGCTACTGCACTTCTTTTGCTAGAGGACTAAACCGATCAAAACTTTCAGAATGTGAGTATGACCAGCCTCTTAAAACATGGAGTCTTTGGAGCAGGAGGTTATGATGTTATTTACTGTTTTCTAGAATATAAGACACTGCACTTTATTGATTGATGGTCCATAACTAGCTACTGAAATTGTTGGAAGAGAATGAGAGGAATTACTAGAACAGTTTTGTCGGTTGCAGGCGGTAAATAAAATATCATATGATTTCTCTAAGAAATGAATGACATTTGATATTTTAAAATTTTCCTTTGAATTATTAATTAATTCATGATAAGCATAGTTTTAATAAATGACTGAATTCTTACGGATTGTAATAAATTGTGTGGGGAGCCAAATAATTTTACTTGCTGAGAAATGGTGAGGGTTTAGTTAAAATCAAAATGAGACACTGAATTGTCATTATTATAACTATCGTTAGCCAAGATTCTAAACTTGGAGGACCCTTGCCCTTCATCTCCATCGTTCTAACTCTACTAGTCCTTTATACCTAACTCCCTTCCCTACAGCTACTTATTCGGTTAATAAATTTTTTTTCCTTTCCCACATATTCATTCATTCTCTTTGCCCTTCAGGTACATTTATTATGAAACACATTTTTCTTAGCAAGACATCAATTCATAATGCATGAAAGGAATTAATAGAACAGTTTCCTAAGGTCGTGGTGATAAATAGAGTAGTGAACAAATAATTATCAATTGCTAAGAATGGAGAGGTGTCCATTTAAGACAATATGTGGAAGTGAACTTTACTTATTATCAGCGTCGTTTTCGTTCCATCTGCAAATCAGTGGGACTGGTTGTATAAAGCCTGTGTTTCAAATCCTGTCCTTAAAACTTCTTACAACAATTTCATGGTGCAAAGTAGATGACTGTTCATTCAAGAGTCTTCGTAGGCCTAGAAATAATTATTCTGGTGCCTTTGCTGCCTCTCGTTTCAACCAAAGCTATGACTCTTCTTTGCTCAAAGAAACAACAAACTTGTCGAACATATTTTTTTCTTCTTGCTGCTTTCTATGCTGCATTCTTCAATCCGACCCCAAATTGGATTCCGTTTTCTCAGTTTTCTTTTGAATTGTGTCCAAAAAGTAGGTAAACACTTGTTCGGGAATGTGTTAATATCTTTGCTGGTGACAACCAACTTCAGAGTACCTTAAATGCATCTTCGGTTTGCAAAGACTTACAAATTTGACATATTCTTTTCTTTTCAGGATTTGGGATGGTCCTTTTAAACTGACCGCTCCGATTACAAGTCATGGAACGCCTTAGAAGAGGGAAGACAATCAGCACTCAATGCATAGGCATCTTTCCAGAAAACTTGATTGCTCCCAATGGATTTGCTGGAAGGTTGGGTTAAAAAGCTTGGAAGCTTCCTTTAGCATTTTGTCATGTCAGCATTCAGGGAGAAGGATAGGGAAGGCCATATATGCATGTGGACACACATCTCTTCTCCATCTCCTGGTTCCTTCATTGTAAGGAACATGTTGTTTTCTTTGGCATCAGTAGCAAGGATCTGACCTTGTTATTACCCTTTATTCCTTCTTGCTCGATGCTGATTACCCTAAAGGGTTTTCACAATACATCGTTCTAGTTTTTGATTGCTCCAGATAATTTTTTCTTCTACAAAGAGCTCTCACCTCCCTCGATTTATACCCTTACTATCATTCGGTGCTAATCCTGTTTAATCCACATGCTATATCCAATTGTGTTTGGCCACTAGAATCGGTTGCCTGTGCAGCCCACTACACTCTTTATCAATTGCTCTGTAGCATCTTACAATAAACTCCTGCTAAGCTATCATTTAATCCCATGTTGAATCATATCACAATTTGATCTCACAAGACATATCTTTTACATTCGTTTCAGGTACTTCGACCGACTGCTCAGGAAAGGAGTGCGATTGAGGGCCGATTGGTTTTCCTGATCCGCTTGGACAAGACGTCAAGTTTGGACAAACGACCGAAGCGGGAAAGAGAAAATCTGCTTACAAACAAGAATGAAATGTGATACTTTTGATGTAATATGTGGTGCAATTTCAATAAACGATTTCTTTAAATAACTCTGAATTTATTGTTTTTCCTCCCACCATTCCATGGGGTAATTTTCAAGAAAAGATCTTTGAACGGATTCCTTCCATTTATTCGAAGCCTATCTTCCGGTCACAGGACCTCTTTCGATCCCCAATCTTTCTCTAAATTTACCGCACGCTCGTAATCTCTCAAAAGTCTCCGAGGACGCGTCTCTCAATAAAATAGTAATTTCTCAATATTCCGTTCACGAATCATCTACCGCTGAAAATTATACTTCCATGCAACTACCCTTAGAAGCAGAAGACGCTATTTGCGCAATCGTCTCAATAAAAACTCTTACAGAGTTGCTAGATCCGTCTACGGGCTGATAGTTTCCAAAAAATGAAAATGTGTGGGCAGTTAGCAAGACGTGGATTGCGTTCATTTCCTTACGAGGAGTCTTAAAAAAGGAGGAGCAGTAGAAATGATCTACGTTCATCGCTTCGTTGTCGTTTTATCATACGAATCATTCCTACAGAGGGCCGCGCGAGCGTCGCTGCTCCGGCCTCAGTTCTCAATAGGTCTGTGAGCTAAACTGTTCTTGTACCGTGTGCATCGCGAAGTGTCTCCCGTCGTTTTCTGTTAATCTTTTCGCAATGGAATTCCTCCCGGATGAAGTGATTTTGTCCAACTTCCCGTTTGCGGAGGGCATGTAAGATTTGACAGCGGTTCGGTCGAGGGAAGGATTTTGAAATCGTCATGACCGAAGATAGCATTCCGTGAGGACAAGCCGTTCGAAGAAATGAGTAAGGTAAGAAACGAAGGCCCATCGGAATATATTTCCAACTCCATTTGCTCGTGTTTACAAATATTTCCTTCGAGGATTCTACCTGGCAAGGAGAACGAGATTCCCGTTAGTCGTCTCGAGAGACGTCTTAAACGTTAGCTTAAATCGTGGATAACGATGACATGGAGCGATTGCTAACCGTCCACAGCCGTATCCAGCGCACAAGCTGGCACTATTTTGTTGAAATTCACTTATTCATTTCGAACTTGAAGCGGATTCTATTGACCGATCACTTCGTCGCGGCATCATAGTTCGATTTGGCATGGATGTAACCTCGATGCTACATTCTAACCATCAAATATAGATAAAAAATCAACTGGTGATCGGAGCGATGTGGACGCGGTGAGGTGCAGGTGGAAAGTGACATATGTTGAATCTTGTTGGGAAGTGGGACTGTGACCGTCGGGATTCTAAAATTGTAATTAGATTTTAGAATATTGGCATGAGATCCTTTGAAAACGATAAGTATTTCATGAAGACTAGTATTTATTATGATTTTTTCCTACTACGTGAGTCTTACCGCACACGATTACCATTTTCATAAGTATCGAAGCCAGATTTCTGATGAAGAGACGAAAACCAACGTTAGTCGCGGTCGACATAAAAGAAGAGAGAAATTTTAACGATGTGCTATCGTTCATTCGCTAAAGGAATATGCGGCTTAAAATTTAACAATACAGCTTTTGCACTGACAGCGGTGGTTATTCCCTCAGCCAATCAGAAGCAAGAGAAATGTTTATGCGGGAAGTTAAACATTATTGAAAGACCATTATCAAAATTTTTAATTAGTAAACGGTTTATCAAACTTCTTTCGTAATTTGCAACGTTTCTTAGGGGATGCCCAACCCATTATATACTCCCGACAGGTGTCATTATGGTTATATTTACCATTAAATACTTTTAAACGACACGTGATCAACATTTCTTGTAAGCGTTATTGTGCACCTTAAAATACTTTTGAAGATTATCTCTCAGAAACTTGTCAAGATGCATCCTAGAAATATCGTCATGGTTTTTTCGATCATGCTTGTGAAGTAGGAGTGATCCTTTTTATCGGAAATATGCTTCTTTATTCAATCTCAATAACATTCTTTTCTTTTTTAGGATGCCATGTGTTTCGAGACTTCACACGTACGAGTGGAGGAGAAGAGTGATCGTGTCAACCCAGTGCGCTACTGCACTTCTTTTGCTAGAGGACTAAACCGATCAAAACTTTCAGAATGTGAGTATGACCAGCCTCTTAAAACATGGAGTCTTTGGAGCAGGAGGTTATGATGTTATTTACTGTTTTCTAGAATATAAGACACTGCACTTTATTGATTGATGGTCCATAACTAGCTACTGAAATTGTTGGAAGAGAATGAGAGGAATTACTAGAACAGTTTTGTCGGTTGCAGGCGGTAAATAAAATATCATATGATTTCTCTAAGAAATGAATGACATTTGATATTTTAAAATTTTCCTTTGAATTATTAATTAATTCATGATAAGCATAGTTTTAATAAATGACTGAATTCTTACGGATTGTAATAAATTGTGTGGGGAGCCAAATAATTTTACTTGCTGAGAAATGGTGAGGGTTTAGTTAAAATCAAAATGAGACACTGAATTGTCATTATTATAACTATCGTTAGCCAAGATTCTAAACTTGGAGGACCCTTGCCCTTCATCTCCATCGTTCTAACTCTACTAGTCCTTTATACCTAACTCCCTTCCCTACAGCTACTTATTCGGTTAATAAATTTTTTTTCCTTTCCCACATATTCATTCATTCTCTTTGCCCTTCAGGTACATTTATTATGAAACACATTTTTCTTAGCAAGACATCAATTCATAATGCATGAAAGGAATTAATAGAACAGTTTCCTAAGGTCGTGGTGATAAATAGAGTAGTGAACAAATAATTATCAATTGCTAAGAATGGAGAGGTGTCCATTTAAGACAATATGTGGAAGTGAACTTTACTTATTATCAGCGTCGTTTTCGTTCCATCTGCAAATCAGTGGGACTGGTTGTATAAAGCCTGTGTTTCAAATTCTGTCCTTAAAACTTCTTACAACAATTTCATGGTGCAAAGTAGATGACTGTTCATTCAAGAGTCTTCGTAGGCCTAGAAATAATTATTCTGGTGCCTTTGCTGCCTCTCGTTTCAACCAAAGCCATGACTCTTCTTTGCCAAAAGAAACAACAAACTTGTCGAACATATTTTTTTCTTCTTGCTGCTTTCTATGCTGCATTCTTCAATCCGACCCCAAATTGGATTCCGTTTTCTCAGTTTTCTTTTGAATTGTGTCCAAAAAGTAGGTAAACACTTGTTAGGTAATGTGTTAATATCTTTACTGGTGACATCCAACTTCAGAGTACCTTAAATGCATCTACGGTTTGCAAAGACTTACAAATTTGACATATTCTTTTCTTTTCAGGATTTGGGATGGTCCTTTTAAACTGACCGCTCCGATTACAAGTCATGGAACGCCTTAGAAGAGGGAAGACAATCAGCACTCAATGCATAGGCATCTTTCCAGAAAACTTGATTGCTCCCAATGGATTTGCTGGAAGGTTGGGTTAAAAAGCTTGGAAGCTTCCTTTAGCATTTTGTCATGTCAGCATTCAGGGAGAAGGATAGGGAAGGCCATATATGCATGTGCACACACATCTCTTCTCCATCTCCCGGTTCCTCCATTGTAAGGAACATGTTGTTTTCTTTGGCATCAGTAGCAAGGATCTGACTTTGTTATTACCCTTTATTCCTTCTTGCTCGATGCCGATTACCCTAAAGGGTTTTCACAATACATCGTTCTAGTTTTTGATTGCTCCAGATAATTTTTTCTTTTACAAAGAGCTCTCACCTCCCTCGATTTATGCCCTTACTATCATTCGGTGCTAATCCCGTTTAATCCACATGCTATATCCAATTGTGTTTGGCCACTAGAATCGGTTGCCTGTGCAGCCCACTACACTCTTTATCAATTGCTCTGTAGCATCTTAGAATAAACTCCTGCTAAGCTATCATTTAATCCCATGTTGAATTGTATCACAATTTGATCTCACAAGACGTATCTTTTACATTCGTTTCAGGTACTTCGAGCGACTGCTCAGGAAAGGAGTGCGATTGAGGGCCGATTGGTTTTCCTGATCCGCTTGGACAAGACGTCAAGTTTGGACAAACGACCGAAGCGGGAAAGAGAAAATCTGCTCACAAACAAGAATGAAATGGGATACTTATGATGTAATATGTGGTGCAATTTCAATAAAGGATTTCTTTAAATAACTCTGATTTTCTTATTTTACCTCCCACCGTTCCATGGGGTAATTTTTAAGAAAAGATCTTTGAACGGATTCCTTCCATTTATTCGAAGCCTATATTCCGGTCACAGGACCTCTTCCGATCCCCAATCTTTCTCTAAATTTACCGCACGCTCGTAATCTCTCAAAAGTCTCCGAGGACGCGTCTCTCAGTAAAATAGTAATTTCTCAATATTCCGTTCACGAATCATCTACCGCTGAAAATTATACTTCCATGCAACTACCCTTAGAAGCCGAAGACGCTATTTGCGCAATCGTCTCAATAAAAACTCTTACTCCAACTTAACTCCAACTCCATTTGCTCGTGTTTACAAATATTTCCTTCGAGGATTCTACCTGGCAAGGAGAACGAGATTCCCGTTAGTCGTCTCGAGAGACGTCTTAAACGTTAGCTTAAATCGTGGATAACGATGACATGGAGCGATTGCTAACCGTCCACAGCCGTATCCAGCGCACAAGCTGGCACTATTTTGTTGAAATTCACTTATTCAGTTCGAACTTGAAGCGGATTCTATTGACCGATCACTTCGTCGCGGCATCATAGTTCGATTTGGCATGGATGTAACCTCGATGCTACATTCTAACCATCAAATATAGATAAAAAATCAACTGGTGATCGGAGCGATGTGGACGCGGTGAGGTGCAGGTGGAAAGTGACATATGTTGAATCTTGTTGGGAAGTGGGACTGTGACCGTCGGGATTCTAAAATTGTAATTAGATTTTAGAATATTGGCATGAGATCCTTTGAAAACGATAAATATTTCATGAAGACTAGTATTTATTATGATTTTTTCCTACTACGTGAGTCTTACCGCACACGATTACCATTTTCATAAGTATCGACGCCAGATTTCTGATGAAGAGACGAAAACCAACGTTAGTCGCGGTCGACATAAAAGAAGAGAGAAATTTTAACGATGTGCTATCGTTCATTCGCTAAAGGAATATGCGGCTTAAAATTTAACAATACAGCTTTTGCACTGACAGCGGTGGTTGTTCCCTCAGCCAATCAGAAGCAAGAGAAATGTTTATGCGGGAAGTTAAACATTATTGAAAGACCATTATCAAAATTTTTAATTAGTTAACAGTTTATCAAACTTCTTTCGTAATTTGCAACGTTTCTTAGGGGATGCCCAACCCATTATATACTCGTGACAGGTGTCATTATGGTTATATTTACCATTAAATTCTTTTAAACGACATGTGTTCAAAATTTCTTGCAAACGTTATTGTGCACTCTAAAATACTTTTGAAGATTATCTCTCATAAACACAGCCAGATGCATCCTTGAAATATCGTCATGGTGTTTTCGATCATGCTTGTGAAGTAGGAGTGATCCTTTTTATCGGAAATATGCTTCTTTATTCAATCTCAATAACATTCTTTTCTTTTTTAGGATTTCGAGACTTCACACGTACGAGTGGAGGGGAAGAGTGATCGTGTCAACCCAATGGTCGGTGCGCTACTGCACTTCTTTTGCTAGAGGACTAAACCGATCAAAACTTTCAGAATGTGAGTAAGACCAGCCTCTTAAAACATGGAGTCTTTGGAGCAGGAGGTTATGATGTTATTTACTTTTTTTCTAGCAGATAAGATTGATTGATATTGTCTATAATTAGCTATAGCTAATGAGTTTTTTTTAAGAGAATAGAAGGAATTAATAGTCAGTCTTTTAACCTAATTTTGGCTACTTTAATCTTCCTAATTTGGTTATTTATTTTTTTTCCAGGATTTGGGGTGTTTCTTTAAACTCAATCTCTCAATATATATTCCTCAAATGCCACAGAAGAGGGAGTTCTAATAGTTTACGTACACAGTGTGCCTTCTCGTGATGCATCAGGCATAAATCTTAATCAAACCAGTATATCCTGCCTTCAGAATATTTTCTGGTCACACCCTGCTTACTGGAGGGTTAGTTACAGAGGTAGGTAGCATCATAGTGCATCTTTATAATGTTAGCATTCAGAGAGCAAACTAAGGAAGGCTGTACTTTCATGGATATTCCCATTCCTTTTCTCTCTTTTGTTTCCATACTTGTCAATACCATGTCATTCTTCTCAACATCCATCTGTAATTGTAATAACATGAGTCTGTAATTTCACCCTTATTCTATCACCCTTGATAATGAATATATATAATGGTTTTTAGAATATCTTCATAGATTATGTCTGCTCCTGTTCAATTGCTGTATTCTCGAATCGATATCTCCTCCCTCCAGTTACATGTTAAACATCAATCTCTTATTTGTTTTTTATCCACAACAGTATACCTGCACTGGGTTTGACTCCTAGAAATGGTATCATAGTTAGCCTACTTCATTCTTCATCAATTGCTTTGCAGCATGTCCCAATGCACTCCTGCCTAGCTGTCATTTAAGCTCATTTTACTCAATTCCTTAGTTTGTTTTTAGGATTATTACTTCAATAATGGTGTAAGGGGTCAAGCAAAGTTGAAATGAGACAATGATTCTTGATGAATTTATATACTTGGTATATATTTTTTATTTCTTTTCCAAGAATGTCTCATGCCTGGAATTTTTACTATCTTCTTAACTTATTATGCTCAAGTATCTATATTTTTATCCACGGGCGCACGGTAATACCTCTATCATAAATTTTTCTTATAATTATTTTGGAACTACATACTTTTTCTTTCGTTTCAGGAATTCCGATTGACAATTGAGGAGAGAGTTTCGATCAAGGAGCGATAGTAGTTTGCCAGAAGAAGATAGTTGATTCGTCAAATGTGGACAAAGAAATGCGAAGAAGTATCTTAGAATTAAAGTTCTAACAAGTCCAAAATGTGATCCTTGTAATGTAAACATTGTACAGTTTTAATAAAATTTATTATTCATATTCCCTTATTATTACAGTTTTAGAAAGGAAGTTAAAATTTTTAAACGATTGACCTGCTATGCTTATCACATTAATTTCATGCTTAAGTTACTTCATTGTACTGTATATGCTCTATTCTTGGACGTAAGGGAGTTTAAGACGAAAGAGAAATGAGGAGCAAATTTGTAGACATTTTTATATATTTTTTTCATAAGACGTTCCTCAATGGAAAAGGAAAATGGAGGGTCCTCAGTGAAAACATAAAGCTTTATATATTCTTTGTTATTTATGTAAGAGTATTAATTAACGGAGAGATATTATGTATTATTAAATATATCTATCTATGGTATGTATGATACCGCATGTAGAAAATACTCTGATAAATTAAAATTTTATTTGAACGGATGCTAGTATAAGATTATGGGTTTTGATGTATAGTGACTAAATATTGGACAAGAATAAGATATTTATCTTAAAAAGGGAAGGTCATTTAACTTAATAGAAATATAATATCATAAAGTATCTATTTCCTACAAGATTCAAGATGAGAATGATTGGTCAAACATGAACCGAGGGTTGAATATATAGGAAAACATTCTAGGAAAGGAAGAAGCTTGTTGTAAACAAGGTTATACGAAGAAGCGATATAAAAGTAGGAAGTGAATTGTCTTTAGCGAAACATTCATCTTAAAAATAAATTATTTATTTAAATTTACGAAAATTCTAAATTAGGAGAGGCTTGGAAAAAGCACCCTTAACGAAGCAGATTCTCAAAGAGACTGAGTTGACGTAAAAAAATTCGAGGAATTTTCTCTGGAGGCGAAAAACTTTGCGGGGATTCGTAATAGAAGGAAAAAATGCTGAATTGTTAATGTTATTACTTGGAATCTGAGAGACAAAAACGTGCAATGATAAAATGCCTTTGAGGACTCACTAGAAACGGTACAGTTGGATATGAGGAAAAAATAAAATGAGCTGGTATTTTTTAATGGACGGAGGAATGGATGAATTAGGTAGTCAAAGGCGTAGAGTGCTCTAAGTGACAGAATTTGTCCACAAAAGGCAGCTAGAGAAAAAAAGATTCAAACGCAAAAAATATACCCATGAAGAAGATTTCTCTAAGTTAAATGATGCATAGGTCTATCATAAAATACATCGATCAAAATAATGCTTTATTGTTTTCGCAAATACGGTCTTTAAATAATTTTTCAGAAATGTCTTATGAAGTCTGTAACAGAAATACAATTTTGGTGTTGCGGCAGCAAATCGTTAGTAAATATAAAATATAATCTTGAATGGGACGTGAATTTGTTTTTTTAATCATTTTGTTATATCAACTACCTGTTTACTGCAAAATATATTATTGTGATGAATTCCTTCCTACTATTTTGAAGCAAAGTTTCAGATATTAAGCTGACTTAATAACTTAAAAAGCTATTTTCATAAACATTTTTCATATCTGCTTTCATTGACCACTTGGATAGCTATATCATCACCAAAAATTCAATACAAAGTGATAAAAATGGAGTTCTTATTCAGGCACTGCCATTAAAAGAAGTAAAACATGACTATTATATTGAAAATATAAAATTATTATTCTGTTTTTAAAGTATGTAAGCTTCGACAAACCTACAGTGACTAATACGTTCAGCCTTTTTGTTCACTATAACTAAAAAGCAGTTGTGGTAGTAAGGAAATGAAATAGATTTAAAATTAAATTTGTTATGAATACCGTTATTCAATATCTAGTATACTGTTCTTTTTAAATTTGGTTCAATCATACTTCGAATCCTAAAATATAGAATATGGTGATGGAACTCGAAAATTATTCAATTGAATATAAGCTAAATATAAACCAAATAAAGAACATTTTCAAGTTTGAATAGGAAATTTACGACTTCTGCAAATGAAATTATCTGTTTCTCATCAAATTCACTTCCTTCCGTAAAAATTTACGGGTAAATTCGGCATGGATTTGAACAATTCCTTCTGAACAGGATTACGGCGAAGACATCAACGGGTTCGTGCAAGTTTCTCAGTGAAGAGGAACTATCTTCATTAGCCAATACTTCGGTGCAAACGGAGTTAAGCAGTGAAAATCACATTGCGTTCGTTGAAGATGTTCTCGATGAAGACTCCGTGGTACAACTTGATTGTTCCAACTTCCGTTTTAGGAGGTGGACAGGGTAATTGCTCGAGAAAGGATTCGTAGATTATCTCTTCAGCCGATCTTTGGTTTCCTTAGAATGTTGTAGACACAATTAGCGGTTTGAGGTATGCCGGAGATTTACTTTTTACCGAAGGATTTCATTAGCTAGAGCCTTATCATCCCAGACTTAACGCAAATTCTCTTAAGGAAGAATAAACTACAGGGAGAGTGTCTCCATGGTTAATTCATATCGAAGCAGAAGTAAGACGTCCTCTTAAATCCAGAAACATAAGATTCCAAATAAATTTGGATATCGGGAATTTAGAAAACGTTCCGTTAAACTCGGAAAATTGAATATTAGATCAGACAAATCGTTAACTGCTTTTTCATTTTTTTTCTGAAGAATTTTCCTCATAATTCATTATTCTTTCACCTTTCAAAGATAAAAAAAATAAAAATATATTACTATACATGGAAAATTATTTTATTAATTATTAACTCATTTGAACGTAGCACGACCTCGTGAACATTCTATTCACACAAAGTGACTGACAAAATTCACTTATTCATTCACGTGTTCGCTTTATATCTTACGTAGATTAGTTAACACAGGATTCACATAAAAGTTTTCCTGTTTAAAATTATGCGTATACGCTATAATTCCCATTTCTAATAAGATATCGCGCGCTTTTTATTTTTCCTTATAGATGACTATATAATATTAGGCACAGTTTATATGTTCCGTTAGTAATAAAAAACAATTAGTTAATCTAAACTAAATGTAATGGAGGACGACTTCCGATAAAAGGTAATATTTATACATTCATTCAGTGATTACTGAGTTCGGCTTCAAACCTCCGAATCCAATTCGGTTTCAATTATTCTGCTCTTTTAGGAATTAAATATTCGGTAAATATTTGGAACTAATTTTCTCTTTCAATTTAACCAACTTACATGTATTATCCCAATCAACTTGGCGTTAAATCGAATTGCTATTTTCAAACAAGTCAATTATTTTGCTTGTTGTTTAACATTTAAAGTAGATCAATATTCTCCGAATAGTTAATGAACTCATTCAAGAGAAACTTTTGAAATAATTTTTGCTTTATGTCTTTTTCTTCAGTATTAAATTTTTATATAATTCCAATCCCTCACTTTTATAACAAACGATCTAGCAAAATTCAATCACCTTCCCTTTAAATACGAAAGGCAAAGAGAAACAATTCAATGGCCTTCAAGACGTTCGAAGAAATAACAATCCACGTTGAATGACAATATGGAGATCATCCATTTGTCACGTGCAAGTATGTAAATAAGTGCACTTACGGAACTTTTAAGGGATCCAGCGAATTTATGCAGTAGTAAGGTAAGGGCGACGGGAGTGAGCTAAACAGTTCCAATATGAGAGAGACAGCATGTTTAACGGGCAAAGAAGACTTTTATGAGCTTGAGATGCTCTCAAATTTTATGCGGGTGCCTCTATTTACGTTCTCCGAAGATGGCGTGTGCCATCCTAAAAAGTATCAAACGCCGCTGAGCTTTACTTTTCCGACGTCCGTCTTATATTTCGCACTTAAAAAATGCGTCAGTCGTCAAGAGTTGGTTGCTTGGGAATATTAGGGAAACAAGGAACTCTCAGCATAAAGTCGCTCATAAGAGCGCTCGTGACGCTCCCGCATTATTTATCTTCCCTTGAAATTACTTTTGAACGTTCATAAATAGAATCCGTTCACCTCCGAATGTATGACTAAGAAAAGCAATTATCTTGAAAACATTTGTTTGGACCGCGATTTAGTAGCGTAGTATCAACCCAGGAACAGCAGAAAGCTTAAACTTCGAAAAATGACGATTTACTTGTATGTATAGCAAGCCAAATGTGTTACTCAAATGGATATTCTTTATGTTATGCTTTGTAAGGGTTACAATTTCCAATGGAGAAAAATTTGAAGCTTGGTTTCCTTTTCTATTATCGTATTTATATTGGAACTGATTTATTATTAGAATAGAAATGTAATCAATATTAGCATCAATTCATTAAATAATAGTAATTACCACTCACCCGTAATATATTGACAGCGAGTACCTCACGGTCCATTTCTCGGTCTTTTTAACTTTCGAATCCTCGCCTTACATATATCTTCCGATACAGCTCAACGTATACCGCGATTCCAAAAGAAGAAAAGTAGAGGCGGATTAAGGAACCACAATAAGATAGCCGAGAGAGGAGATCTCAGTGAGCAGCACGGAAGATAACGCACAAGTCTTTTGAGGAGCTTTAAATAAGATGGGTGGGGAATCACCTAGAAGCAGGAATTCCTCGAGGGAAAAATTATGAACGGAGTTTGGACATCCAAGAATTCCAGGACGCAAGAGACTCGAGGGAGCGGAAATAAAAGCTCTCGGAATAAAAAAACTTCTTCTCCATATGAAAATTCGAGGCAAAGTCTCCCTCAAACATCGACGAGGGCTCCTTGGTGGCCATAAGTCAAGAGGTAAACGTAAAAGGAGCCGTGTCATTCTTCCCCCGCCTTAAAACGTACCTGCGAGGTGCGGAACGAGGACACGGGGTCAGAGGTCAACAAGACTGGAAAAGCGAGGATGTAATGGAGAACAGTTTTGCTAGTCTATTCTTGGAATTGGGCCCTCCTCTCGAAGGAATGCAGTGGCCAAGATGCAAAAGGAAACAATTCCCTTCTGGAGTTGAGATGTGAAATTAGCCGAGATTTTCGAGGAAGATGCCAGAAAAATGTTTCGTGAGGAGAAATATTATGGGGATAAACAGAAGGGTTTGCTGAACCTAAAGAAACGCCGATGTAAGGGATGTTTTCCTGCATCAGCTATTCAAAGCACTGGTAAAAATGCATCCAGTTGATCAATATTAATTGAACGAGTATATCAGAGGTTAAATGGAAGGCAATAGGAGTTGTTTGCAACTTTAAAATCATTCTGGAACAATGCCGTATCACTTTATTATCATCAGATAACTGCCTTTTTTATGAACATTCGACGGATTATATGTTAATTTGAACTTCCCATGATTGTTAAATTTTCTTAATATTCAAGTGATTGAAGAATTTACTGCGAATTGCATTAATACTCTCATTAATTGAATGATTAATTAATACTCTCATGAATTGAAATGAGATAGGGCGTAGAACAAGAAAGAAAAGAATTTCTTTTTATACAGACTTCATAATTACCGCAGAGCTAAATCTTATTACGAATTCTCAAAGTTTTGTCTTTAATTGCTGATTCCCGAAAACTTAATTGGATGACGAACAATTTGGAGGAAAAAATATTAAACAAGCTTCTAAATCTTGAGTATTTCGTATTTTTATATCATTCACTCAACTCAAATCATTTCAATGCGTTTCTTCCTCGAAAGTTTTTCTTTAGAAAATAAACTACATAATCAAAACATAACGAGATTCTATTATATTCTAACTACATCAATTCGTTCTTGATAGTTACAATAATACTACTGATTTGAAGATATTTTCAAAAGTATTGTTTTAAATGGAAGAATAGAAAGAATAAGCGTATTTATTTATCTAAAATGGTTCTTGTCAAATAGCGTTTTACTCGAAGAGAATTCCAACGGCACCATGTTGACTAAGAATAGCAAGATTCTAAGAACTCTATATTAACACACTTCATCACTCTGAATCTACATTTCCTTATCTCTTTCGTAATTTTGGAATACATACTTTATATTAAAAGGTACAGCAACATTTTGTATGCATCTCTATGCTTCAGATTTCTTACGTCATTTTGAAAAAGTATTCCTCCCGAAATGCTTCAATTTTCTCTGCAAATTTTCAATTTCGTATTCATTTCTTTGGCAACAAACGCAGCTGAGAAGGGGAGCCATTATTTTCGTTAATCTCCACCTGTCGGCGCCACCCGAAATATCCCTTCTTTTTTACGCTGAAACAAAAGCGCTTCATTTATAGCATCCGGCGTTTAGAATCTTAGCTTCGGATAAATATATACATCTGCATCCAGCTGATGAATAAAAAGAGGGAGGCATTGAAGTAGGTAGGTCGAACCGTCCCATGCATTATGCATGTCCTTAAGCATCACCTCCTCTCCTTAGAGGCATTTAAACTCAAATTTATGACCCTTAAAAATCTTTTCTCATCCAATTGTGCCCCGTAACCCTGGAAACCCTTCCTTCCATCTTCGCGACAGCGAAATTACACGAGCGTCTGTTGCGGAGTTATATTCCCCCTTTTATACGCGAAAATTCGCTCTTCATTTTTTTTCCTTCATGTGCGCAGATCGAGAAATCATTCTTCGTCGAGGAACTGAGGTGCGATTCATTAATTCATGGGAAAAAGTGGCGAAAAAACTGGTGTTTTTATTTATCCCGAAGCGATATAAATCATGTTTATTAATGAGAAGATTTCAGGAGGTTGGATTGGATAGATTTGCAGGTACGCGCATCTCCCTCTATTATGATTGAGTTGGGGTACGGCCTGTTCTATCTTTGGACTTGCGAAGATTGTACTAATGAAACCTTTTTTTGATTTCAACTCATCGCAAACTCGAATCTAGATTTTTATATAAATGTATATTTTTCCTTCGCTCTATTTATATGAGTTTTGCTCTTTTATTCAAATAACTGAAATGGAATTTCACAATGGTATCCAGCAACAACGCATAAATATGTAAGGCAAAAAATTCTAATAGAATTTGGCAATCGTTGAAGTTTGAGTTAAAGATAATGAGAGTTCGTCTAATAAGAATGAAAGAAAGAGACGAAATGCGATGCTATGCGATATGATCTGCAAAATTTGATTTAAAAAACTCAAGTACTCATTAATATATTAAATATATACGTAGTAAAAGAACTAGACAAAACGATTGAAATATTTTATCGTTATCACTTACAAAAGTTGTTTATGACTAAACGCAAGTCCATTAATGTTAGGTGATTATATATGCTGAACTGAATTTAAATTACGTAAAATTTTAACATCTCATAAAAAAGTCTTGATTCCACGAAACCTTGAATGAATTAATTTGCTTGGAGAGACAATTAGGTAGTTGATAAGAATAGGAAGTTGGCCATTATTTAATTACTTTCTTAATTAATTTAAGATATCTTAGAATAAGAATAATCACATTTATCCACCTTTGATTTACCTATAATCATTTCATAGATTAGAAAATGACATAAACTAAATACCCTTTTTTAACAAGGAAGCAATATTAAAGATTATAGCTGTTCCAGAAGTATCCATTAAGTAAAAGAGTTCAAAGGAAAGGAGTGTAGTGTGAGTAACATGAGCAAACATACGAAGATATACATTTCCTGTAATTGTGTATCTATTTCTTTGTGAATTAAAAGCAAATGAATTGGGATTGCACTTTCTTGTGATTTTTGATTTTTACTTAAGATATCTCATGGGATGAGAATAAACATATATACTATTTTAATTCGAATTTGAAGCAATTTCTAGACCTCAATACTAGGAGATATAATTTGGCGATTTTCAAGAACGATGATTGATTCTAAAAAAGGATGCTTTTTGAACTTTTTGATGATGATTCATCTTTAATTACAAATTTTTTCAGCTGTCAATTTGCATATCAAAGGCAAAAAATCCGATGCAAAATCCTAATCGATACCGCTTTCATAACCGATACCAATTTTTTCGAAAATTACTGGAATATTGTGAATTTTTCCTCGTTTTGGTTATACTTTCTAAAATTCTAAAAGCAGTTATGGGAAAAGGAGGCCTGGTTTTTCTTCCTAATCATAGATGTATTGTCGGAAGATCTTATGATAACGAAGAAGTAGGTTAAGTAAACCACATTCGAAATCATGCGTCTTAAATTAAAAGCTTTAATTTAGGAATAACGCCAAAATTAAACGACAAAAGATATCCGCAGTTTTCTTAGCACCCTGATGTTGTTCTGAGCGGAGAATCTAAAAGCCCGTATGACATCGTCTTCCATTAAATTTCTTTTGTATGATTTTCCGGAAAATAAACATCTGTGCGAAGATGAAAAATAGTTCCCGTGAGTGCTTGTCTCTGGAAATTGCAGCGAATGAGCATGATTTCGCATCATTTTCCCAAATCTTAATGAAGGAACGAGATATGGATGGTTTCGAACAACGGAGGGAATATCGTATATTTATATCTCACTACTTTTGTATCAGGCAAGAGGAATACCATAACGGCGCTAGATTTTGCGAGCAACTTCTCAGCTCCATTTATGTTTCTATGAATGCAATTAAAGTAGATGATGAGCGGTGAAGAAACGCTGTGCATCAAAATATTTTCAGCTGGAGAAATTATAATTTCACTTTATGTTCAGATTATTATGTACGAGTAATATTTATAGTAAAAATTATATGAGGAGATTTAATTAGACAATCAATTGATAGCCCCTCACTTGCGAAAGAACACTCTATGCATGAACATGCGGAAATGGCTTATGAAAGTAAAAATAATAAGAGAATATATGTATAAATATCTATCCGTTGGACATAAAGAACGGTAAATGATAAAGGTAGATAGTGGAATACAATTAAGAATTAATTAATTATTGTATTTAAATATATAAACTTGGATGGTGGAAAATCAATGATTTTGGTTAAAACCAGCACAATTGTCATCATTACTGAGCATTGTATCCATTTTAGAATCATACTTTTATAATGGATTATAATTATTTTACATATAAGATAATTTTTAATAGCTTGTTTCGAAATTGAATTATAAGCCTAATACAGAATAAAAAAGTTACAGAAGATACTGCTCATATTAAGATAACGTTTTGATGTATATGAAATGTATTTTTACTATGTATCATCCCTTCATTCGGGAATTACACATTTATTTCGTTCCCTTCCATTAAATAATATGTTTGAATAACACTTCTTTCAGCTATGCAAACATTTATTTAGTGTACCTGTTATCTCAGTCTATATCCTAATTTACATATTACGTTTCCAAGGAATGAAACCGAGGTGAAAGAACTTAATAATTTTTCGTGTCAAGATCTGTAGTAAGTTAAATCATCACAGAAAATTTCCTTCTAAAAATGTCTTCGTTTTCGTAACTTATTACAAAGAGCTTACAAACGCAAGTGGCTTAACCTTAATTTGCAACCTCAGCGAATGTTCTCGGAATAAAAACAGTCGTTTGAAGTAAAGGCGGAGAAACCTGGCAACGCATAAGAACACATCCGCGAATACTTTAAATGTCAACTCACCTAGAAAATCCACAAAAGCGCTACAATCGCCAAGGAAAGTCGATTTCACCTACGTACGATATGGACTTTCTGCAAAACTCTTTCGAAAATTTAACCCCGTTTCCCGCTGTTTGCTTCGGTTGAGTTATAAGAGGGTATTCTGTAAAACAATGAAATGGGACAAAAAGCGGATTTCTCCGGCGATGGAAACAAATGCTAGGGAAAGAGCTTTTAAAGGGTTCGAGAGAAAAAAGTGCAAGATGGCATTCGATTGAGTGGACACATTTTTCTCCCCTCCGTAATTCACATACTTCGGAGGAAATTTCCCAACTTCACATGCCGTAGTTCCTTATGGTAGCGCAAACAAAGATGAAATAATGGCATACGATCGATTTAATCCGAACTTTTAAAGGGAAGCAAAAATCGTTCGAGAGGATGTCTTTGGATGCAGAGTTATTTTGCCACGTTAAGATGAAGACTGAGACTGTTATTCTGCAAAGTTAAGCTTAATATGTGTACATGTAAGTGCGAGATTGCAATTATGACCCTAGAACTAAAAAAATATGTACCAAAAATAAAATCAATTATGAATTATGAATGATGGATTGTATTCAGATAATATTGTAGAAATTTTCTTTCTATTATATTTATTATACCAAGGGGTTACTTAAATTTCAGCTACTTAATCTTTAACTGCGAAACGTAAAATCAGCGATTTAGATATGAATTTTGACATTTAAATCTCTCATAATTATGTAATTACGATAAAATTAAAAGTATATACTATCTCAAGAACTACCATAGTGATTAGCACTGATTATTTATTAAATGCTAATTATGTATGCTGATTAAATTTGTAGGCCTAACGATAATCTAAATTGGTATTGAATTAAAGAAAGAAGATTTAAGTATTCCGAATGTAACCATGCGAAATACTCATATATAATGTACATTATTGTGAGAATAATGATATTTTACTTTAAATCATTTAAAACAAAAATTAAATCTATTCTAAATTGGATATTTCCAATGAATATTGGTAACTTTTATATCCAGAATTACATTTATATTAATTAAATTATTATTCGTTAGTTGAAATTGAAACGCAAGATACAACTGGAAGAGGAGATAATGAAATTATTCATGAAGAACCAACTACAGACCTAACACTGAATAAGAATTATATTTTCTGGGCAATAAATTGTCGTTCAATATGAAAAATTCGTAGATAAGAGAAATACAGAAGGAAACATAAGATTGGAAACATTGTTCAACATCCTTTAGTATTGTTACAGCGATTTGACCCGAATGTTAGAAAAGAGTCTATCGGTAGAAAATCATCGATGCGAAACCTCTGGAAGGCTTTCCGAGAATTGGCAAATGCTCCTCGTGGAGAGTGCGTCGGATGGCAAAAGGAAGACTGCGTTACAAATCAAGCAGATTCTCTTTTGAAACATTTTGTCATGGCGACCGATTTCCCAGTGGGAGCCAAGGAATCGTGTGTCGTAAAGAGACTGTGATACTTCTCTAGAGATGTGCTCTATGAAGGGCCACTATGAAACTAAGGATTCGAAGAAATGAAAACGATTCGATGCGACATTCCTATTTCCCAGACTTCAACGAGGTGGATATCTTCCTCACTATTGACGAGTTGAGGGAAATCCACGGATTCAACGGAAATTAAAAACATATGTATCGGAATCTTTCAGATTGGAAAACGCAATTTTAAAATTTCGAGTCTACGTTCAATTTAATAAATTCATTCACCCAAAGACTCAAATATAAAAGATATGGAATTACTTTTTTCGGGAAATATATAGATTAAGCTTGGCACATTGATTATTATAACTACAATTAATACTACACTACACTACTATAACTACAATATAATGAGATTTCTGTGAATGTGCGTTCTTGAGTACGGAGAAAAAATATATTTTGACTGGAGGTTGATTACATTCCATCTCATATAATCGTAAAAGATACATTATAAAGATGGGTAAACTCTTCTACCAACTTACCAATGTCAATTTAATATTGAAATGTTTTATTGAATATGCAATGAATGTCCCTAATGTCCTAAGTATGAAAACAGATATAGATATATAGATGTTTGATTAAATAAAAGGAATTTAAAATAAATCAAATAATTAATATGACTGTTCACAACGCGAATGAACTGAAACATCACCAGAAATATATTCATTTGATAGGCAAATACTTCTCCTATAATTCTATAGGAATGTGCAATTAAAAAAAAATGTACTTCCGTTTCCAATATTCAAAGATACTTCACAGCTCTAGCAATACACTGGAAATAAATTTACTTTAAAACGCGATAAAAATTCTCATGAACGTTTCCTTAGCAACGGAATGAAATTACGGCTCTATGAGATCGATCAATTCTGCAAATGTTGGAGCGAGAAAATTTATGGACTCCTGATCTCCGTATATCTCCGAGAAATACAGCGGAATATGGACACGACTCTTTTGGGGCGTTAATGCTCTCGGGACGCGTTTATTTCTATTTCAGGAATCGTTTCTTTTGCGTGGAAGACATAGGTGAATTTGCACGAACGCACTTTTCACGACATTATCAAAGAATGAGACGAGTTCTAGATTATTCAGAATATATGCACCACAATATGCACATAATATTCTACCACAGTTTTTTAAAGTTAACGTAAGATGAAATTGTGTTACAAAAATTTTTATCATTACAAATCTTTGTTAAAGAGATTGCTTTTTATAATTCATATAATGAATTCAAGTAAATATGGAAGTGTAAACATGCAATAATTTCTCCCTGGGGGGTATTTTCATTGTATATTGATACAATTGATATGAATGAGAAATGTTTACTCTACACGCGAAAAAGATATTGTATAAATACTGCATCCCATTCCTATGGCAACTATTATTAATTATTTAATTCCTTTTATTTTTTTCCACATTGGGGATAATTACTGTAAACTATCATAAAACATTATTTACTTAGAGTATTGACTAAGTCCCGTGTTATTAGTTTCGGAATTCGGATATTTACGTATAAAAACGATCCGAAGAAGCTGAAGATTATTTTTTAAGATAATCACAATTTAACTCAGTAAAACTCTTTCATTTAATGCACGTGATTCAATCATGTGGTCTTATTAGTCGGGAATAATCTGTTATTTCGATATAAATCTGAAATACTTCCAAAAACGGACCAAATCCTCTATTCTTAAACTATTTTTAATCTAGTTGATTACTTCCTTTGAATACGTCTGCCGATATTTTCTTACTTTCGGAAACGCTGTGATTGAATTTACTTTGTTCGCTCTGATTCAAATTAGATCTCCTTTATAGAAGTATCAATGGTCGTCTTATTTTTAACCATTAAATTAAAGTCTCATTTTTTTGATAATACGTTTGGAGGAGAATAGTGGGTGAATGCAAACATGACCTAAGGGAGTTCCGCTGTAATCGGAGAGACTCGTTTCTAGCATTATTCAGCTGCTGTAAATAAAAGGGGCCAACGGAATTCAGGAAAAGTTCATGAGGTAGAAGATGAAAAATGATTCCTCCCACGATATCCCGGAAAATTTCAATCAACTCTTTTTTGGGAAATATGTTATTAGTTTTTAAACTTTCAGTGCTCAAGAAAGATTTGACGATGAAAGTCATATTTACATTAAATGACTCTCGAACGAATAAATTTACTTTCCGAGTGGAATTTTTCGCTATGGAAAATTGATCTGGAACAAAAAACAGTAATTTCGAACGTAATTACTGCTTCTGATTGAATTCCAGAGGTGGAGGCGGAATTACGCGATATTATAACGGCTTTGTCCAGGGTTTCCAAAGGATATGGGTTAGAGGCTGCGATGGAATGCACACGATATAGATAAAAGGCGATGTTGAAAATTTAAAAAGGACGATTGAAGATTGAAAAAGAGAATTATGGGGATGGAAAAGAATGTATAATGAGTATAGAAAACAAGAAATATAACGGCGAGTATTTGATATAATTGAATAAAAAAATTGAATTTAATAATTGAGTTATATTTTTTATACATCCTTATCTAAGTTCGTGTAAACTTTAAATCAATAGAAGACGATGCACAAGTTACCTTAATGACCTAGGTCTGACTACTTGCCACGTCGCTATTTTTCACTGCTGTTTAATCTTTATAATTCTGATGCATTTACTGATCGTGATCAGGTGATAGTCTGCCAGCAGAATATGTTTCATAAATTAAATCGGTGGAGTTTTACAGAAAGTTTTAAGTCTGGGTTTATATTGATATAAGCGCAAATGAAGTTTAAATTAAGAGAAAAAATATTGTTCCATATTGGATAAGATATTTGTTCGCAAGATATTCCTAAACCCACTGCTCGAATAGAATTTTTTTATTGTTTTTACTCTAACGAAATTCAAATGATTTTCTATCGTCGACTAGATTGAGATTCACGCGACACATTACCTTTGTTCTTTAGCTTACAACGCGAGTAAAATATGAGAGAAATTTTTTCAATCGGGAGACGTGACTCTCATTTAATTACACGTAATCTCAACCAAGCTAAGATAATCTGAACATTTTCAGAAAAATTGAGATATATCATGGAACATGATAGTGCGAGTGTAGGGTAACAATACAGAAATACTCTTAGGCGCATTATCTAATTGATGCGGGGCAAAAAGTGACATTACAGCACCGAGATAAAATAACACCTTCCGGCTAATGGGACTGAGAATGAATCGGGAGTGGTAATGAATGGAGAAGGGTGTCTCCTTTCCACCACCGATTTCACCTTTTTTATTATTCTTCTCGGATGCGAAATTATCGTCCGTCCAGCAGACAACCACCGCGGCTAATGCAAAAGTGGGGGAGTGACAGGTTTGAAAAATGTTTTTAGATTAACTCCAACTTTTATGAGGAACCGAGTTTTTCCTCATTTTTTCATTATACGCTCTGCTTAAAATCTCCACGAGATGGATAGCGCACGATAATTCACTCCAACACGTCTGCTGGATAAAAATAAAGGCATTAACGATATGGCTTACACACTCCCCCATATGTGATCTGTTTACCATAACGCCGACCATGTCTTTGCATTTTTTTCCTCTACGTCGCGAGAAGAATTGATGTTCGACAAGTGAGCTGAAATATTCGGGGAACGTTTGATACGTCCGACTTTTGGAAAAAAAGTATCTGTAAAACGGTTCGAAGTAATGCGATCTCGTGTGTCCATGAATTTGCGGCAGATTTGTTTAGAGTTTAGTGTTTTTGGTTCCTTGACCGATGGCTTTTATCTCTGGAATTTCCGAGAGTTTTGAACGCCATTACATGAAAGATTTATGCAAAAGTAAAAAAATATGCTTTTAAATTAAGTTGCCTTAATGGATTTTGAATGGAGATTTTTGTAGCGAATGGAAGAAGGACGATACGAATTTGTCAATTTTGGAGTAGTGAATGTTAGAGAAGAGAAATTTAGAGTGTATGCAAAGCAATCTGTTCTTGATGGATTGTAAGAGCTTTCCTGAAGTTTTCCTTTTAAAGCAAATATAATATATTTGTTGGTTATAGAACCTACACATTTGAGCTGTTACGTACTTCCTTCTTCATTTTAATCCCAGCAAATTCTGTTAGAAACTTAAGTATACTTATATTTCATATCGAATTAAAAGCATACGAGTATATATAAAGAACATACACGTAGGGGATGCGATAAAGTACTTTTAGTCATTTTAGTATCGAATATCGTAAATATGAAGAAAGAGCTTTTTAAAAATACATCTATCAGCGCATCAGCCGACCTTCATTCTCCCATTTAAACTAACTATACGCGAAGGGATTTTTGGTTGTAAGTTATCCCAAAAACATGCTACAGCAACGAAGTATTTAATATTAAACTTTCATACGTTAAACATTCCCTTTTTATACGGTATAAAGTTTCAAGCTATTTTAGTAAAGGATTAAATTTTAATAAACATATCTATATATCGGTTCAACTGAAATAACTAACTCGTTGCTAAATAATGGAACATTGCTGCTAGAAAAGAAAAAGAACACTACAGTTAATCCTCAGAAGTTATTGCTTAAAAAGAAGAAAATTTCTGGAGCAAACTACCCAACTGCTCTCTTCCGATAGTTCAAGAATAAACTACTTCGGAAAGCGGAGACTATCAGTTCATTCAAATGGCCACTTCAGCTCCTTGTTTACAACCACATAATCTGCGAGGACCATTCGGACGGCTTGGCTACGACTGCAAGCTGTTTATTTAAAATGCTCTCGTGTGAGCATCGTGGATAAAGCAGCACAACCGTTAATATATTGCACGTTGGCCCAGTAGCCTCTTTCCACCTGGCTGTGGGTGGAATCGATTGACTCTTTCTTGAGGACGGAGTTGTTTCAACGAAGGGTTACCGTCCTCCGTGCAATACGAGTCATTAGGGAAAATCAATACTTTATCATTAGGTCTTTATCTCATTGGGGCCGGAAATTCTCAAGGAAACCATTCTTGCTTTTTTTATGGACGTTTAGTCCGTATAATAAAGCATTATTAATGATTTTTATATTTCTTGTAATTTTATTATGATTGTTAATCTTCATTACTATTAAAGTATTTATTTCTCCATTTATATTGCTGACTAAAATTTACTATATATCGGTGTACTTACATTTGAAGAACCGAGGATATTATTTCAGTTTTTTTTATAATTAAAATACAATCGAGCTCTATTCTATAATATATCTCCGTAAATATTTTCCAACATTTATTGTATACAGTTACTAAAGAAAATAATCGATTAAAATATAGATTTTATACGTGTACATAGAATGTGACAGACAAAGTTTATGTCATATTTTAATATTGAATGAGATAATTTCGTTTTTGTAGGGAGAAGGTTTTGAGTAGATCAGAGACGTCTTCGTTTCTGATATGATTTTAGTGGAAATGCATATTGATTCTTTATTGTGCTAATATTCACAAACTACGTTCAAATTATCAAAGCACTTTAAACCGTCGCGACATTAATATTATTGCAGTACTTATTACTGATTAAGTTTTTCACCAGAATTAAGATTAAAAGTTTTTTTCCCATTTAAATCCAATATATAGGAAAAGAATAGACTTTGTCAACTATGAAAGGGACATATGCAAGAGCTTTGAGTATTTCAAAATACTAATGTGCTCCTCTAGATCTTCGCAACAGTCACAAACTGTTGTGAGATAAGTTCAAATTGCTCCGAAACGAACTCATAAAGGAAAAAACCCGTTGAATTGATGACCGAAACCTACTTTTCCTTTCACTTCGCACATTACGGCTGCTACCTTTCACTTTGGGGCGAAAAATATCCCTCATTTTCACACTATATGTTATAACATTATTCGAAAAGAACGTAAAGAGCAACGCACTTTCATTAAGTCATAAATACTTAGGTTTTTATCCTGTGAAGAGAGTTTGAATGCACGAAGGACCTTTTATTTCCTAATCCATAAATATAATGATAATTATTTCTTTATAGTTATAAAAATAAGAATTGAAGAATCGAATTTGAGCTGTGCCATTTCAAATTTTAACTTCTACCATTTTACTTTGTGATACTTTTTGAGTGATATCATAGAGTGCTAAAATATGAGACGCTCCTTCGCATTAGATTTCATTATAATGATCTTCGACTCATATGAATTCTCATAAGTATTATTATGCGACTATTTGGAAATCTAAGGAAACTAATCACAAATACTGTGTTTTTTATAGTAACATTTTGTTGCTTAATGATAAAGATTGAGACAAAGTAAGTATGTTCGTTCATTTTTAATCAAATTGCAGTTTCCTGAAAGAAATTAAAAGAGATAAATCTAAATCTCTCACGATATCTACGATTGCTGTTATAATATCAGCGTATAAATAAGGTAGGAATTGTAGAAATCCGATTCACATAACACGTTATTAACAGTAATTAAACCAAATAAAAGGAGCGTAATCCCTCAGTTTAAAATTGGGCGTACAAGTGCTGTTACAAACGTTTAGATACCCAAACTTGATTACGGTTCGAATGGGTACTCCCTATAAAAGGGATACTAACTCCATTAATCTTTAGAAATCTATAAAGTTAATACAGGAAGACGTATATTTCTTTGGAATCGTGAAATGTCAAAGTTATCGCCCTACATCGTAGAGATATTGTATATATATATATGGGATAAATGAGGAAGAAATGACTCACATCGAATGTCGAGGGCTGCAGCGGATGCGGTGGATCCAGCAGGGTAGGCAGGGTGAAGGGCCACGCATCGGATCCTCTTGCCGTGGTGCGTTCTCTCGAAGCGGATGTTGAGGTGAGATGATGAGGTCCATGTCCTTGGGTTCTCAAGGTCACGGGAGTTGCTCTGGTTACTCTGAGAGTGGATCTCTTCATCGTCTGCAAATATGAGGATATACGATAAAACCCACTTTATCAGGATATGGACGAGTGGTTGGTAATTCTCTGCAATTTCCTGCCTTTAGCAGTCCTGATTCATAACCTACCACTCAACTAGTATTCCCTTTCGATATAAAATTTATAATAATTAAATTTATTAACAAATAAAAATTTATTAAATATTGGATACTTGAGTATCGATTGAAGGTTTTAGAAGAGCTGTGAATTTAATTGTTAATAATAAAATTTTCTATTGAATTTAAATTTGCTAATCGATTAAATTGTCTAGAAACTTGAATCTAGGAGAGATCAAGATAATAGGATATATAAATAAACCGGAAAAAGAAAATATTTCCGCTCTATTATGTTCCATTTCAAAAATGACTGATACGAATATTCGGATAATACAATGCAAAAAACAAAGCACTTGGAAAACAGAGTAGAAATAGAACTTTCGTAATTAAAGTTTGAATAGAAGCCGATGACGCTATATGCATCAAGGGCATTATGGGAAAGGCGAAAATTTCCCAGAATTCACAGAAAGGAGTTAATCCTATCACTACCGTAGCGATACTTTTATGTCCGCACAACAAAGATATTTCTTTATTCCCTAGAGGCTTTCACAAAGTAAAATGACGCTACGACATAACGAAATAACGAATGAACTTCGAAAAATTGTATAGCTTCACCCGTTTTGATGAAAGACTTTCGAAGAGGGGTACTTAGATGAACGTTCTACTCGAGGATCAAAATTTTATAAATACCCCGGACTGAAACTTAATTAGTAAAACACTTTTAAAGTGCGTATGGAATTTATCTAGTCACATAACTAATTACTAGGCCATACCTCCGCTCCAATTAAAATTATCTGATAAAAATAAGTCACTATTTAAATATGAAATCAATATTGACGTGAATTCTAAAATTAAATCATTATCACGTTTTATGTTATTTTTATGATTGGTAGACGTGTCTTGGCCTCGCACACAATTATCTGGCACAACAAATACTCAAATATTGTAAACACAGTTTTACTTTCGTTATATCAATATGAGCATTCTGAATACTTGCGCATGACTGAGTTAACATTTCCTCGCATCTCAATAATTACTCCTTGCTATAATCTTTTTAATTCACATAAGATATAAGTTTATCATTCTGATTGTCAAAGTAATTCAAAGACGATTACAACTCCGAATCACGACTCGGACAGAAGAATCGGATCGCCGTGGTCATCCTATCGCTTAACCAATTGCGACTAATGTATTTAGAATGCTATCTGCATTTACCTCACCATCAATCAAATGAAAGGGTATTGCTGATCTCCGATGACGTTCCTTCCATTCGAATCAGATCGGTCGTAATTCTGCTTTCCCGTTATCGATTGAGTCCACTTTGTGAATGGAAACTGAATTGGCAAAAAAAGACTCCGTTGGTGGCCGATGTTCCATCGAAATTTATCACTTAGTTTTTGTTCGACTAATGTTCTATCTCATGCAGATGTTACTCCTTGAACATCCTTCATCATACACTCCTCTTGTTCGGCAGAAAAACTATACTTTTAGCTGAAGAATACGAGGAGCTCATGGGCATGAAATAAATTACCGTTTTAAGTGCCCATTTAAATGATTGCGAATATAACGCTCTTGGTAACTATCGAGTTTAACAATCGGTGACGTAGCGACTCTTATTTAACGTTTCGGAAGCTTTAAGTAACCCATTTATATTCTGAGGGTTTAAAGGGACGGTACGTCTTTATTCTACAGAATCAGATTCCCGTGCATTTCTTTCCATTCTCTATCACTAGGTTCCATCATTAAATATCCCCTATCTATATAATTTACATTGCATTCTATCCTCTATTAATTCTACGATAATCTTACCGATAAAATAAGTTCTAATTGCCGTATTTTACCCTATCAATACTATCTTTTCCTTTGATTTGAAATCTATTTCTATGCATATAAAAATCCATCATATTCCTTTAACTTCAATTACATTTACGTATTCCTCATACTATTACTTATAATATATCATATAACTCATTGTTACCTATAAGTACAAATATTTAACGAAACGCTAAGAAAACATAGACCTTCTCATTTCCGGAATTCGTTTACACACTTCATCGTTATTAATTCAACATTTGAAATCTATGAAATGGAAATAGAAATCACTAAAATATTTGCGTAGAAACAGAAGAAATTCTTAAACTACCATAACCATATAGAAAGGAAGAAAAGTATCAATAATGTTGATAACCTCTTGATTGGTTAACTTTTCAGCTCAACCCACTTTATATTAAGTACTTCTTCCCTCAAACATTTAATAGATAGGATTTCGTATGCTATAATTCCACAATGGAATTGGTTTGAATTTCAATTGTTCACTTTCCTTTACACTTTTTCCTATTCTGAAGCCCTCTCAACAGCTTAGGTATCCCTTAAGCAATTCTGAATGCATTAAACACTTCCAGGAAATATAATTCAACTACTAAAGACCGAATCTCGAAGATGGGTTTCAGAGAAAGTGCCATCCCATTCAAAGTTCCCATAACGAGCGAGAATTGCGGCTTAGTTACTTAAACAGTAAATGTAAACAGTTCCGAAACAGAGCTCACTAAGCAACGTGTTACTATTGTTTCCATAACATCCAGATTCGTCTACAAATGTCAGTTCTAAGGGATTACCTCACCATAGTAACTTAAAGAACAGAATCGAGCTGAGCGCTCTAGAAAGGATTCCTCTTAGGTATGTTGTTCTCTAAGTGAATGGATCGCATCGTAAATATCATCTTTTCTTAAATATTATGAAAAATCCCATTATGTTTAATTAATGAGAGATATTGTGATTTAATAACTGTATATTTCGGCGCGAATTATATATTATTGTAAGTTCTATTTCATTTGTTGCATAGGGTATTCTCAATTTTAATTCTAGGCATTGTTAATTAAAAGTATCGATTTGTTCAACACTTGCTATTTCTTATTATGCTAAAAGTTGCAAAATTACCTAATAAGATAAAGAATATGTTAGGAAACACCAGTGAATGATATTCGAAAATTGCTTAGCACAAGAATTGAAATCAGAACTTATGATTCGAATAATTCAAGCAGAGAGCTTCGTAAATGGTTAATATAATAACGATAACAGAGATAACATCTTAACTCTGCAAATGGAAGGCAAGAAATCTTAGCTCTTGATCTGAAGACCTCAATTCCTCATCTCCGTACCCTGAGTTTGGAGGATCAGATATGAGTAGATTCTCAGTGGATTAGATCTGTTGAGAGGTTTCGTTTAAGTCCCAAGAAATCCTCACCTGAATCACGTGAAATAGACGGAACTAGAAAACGCGTTCGTCTCAATTACTTCAGCAGTTGCTCCTCGACTGTAATTACTTTTAAGAAATATGGCTTCTTTATTTGGGATCGCAGGTGAGAGGCTGCATTCCCTAGAGGCGAATGAGCTTAATTGCGGGGAATTCCCAGTAGGTGGCGCAGAGATTGCAGTCGACGATGGAACTGGATGGCGTCGAGCGCAAGTTTTATGTCTGCAAGGATTCGTTAGTGCGAATTAAGTAAATAGTAAGTGCCGAGGCAGTCTCGGATTCTCGCTGAATACGAGTAGAGCGGAGTTCCTCCAGTGATTCTAGGAGATGTCTAATTACCCTTGAATTTACTATCATTGGCTGAGATCCAATTATTCAAGTAGTATATTCAGTATAAAATTTAGCCATTTATTTCAAAGCCAATCGATGTGAAAAAATGGAAAGATGTGATGCAATTTCATATCATTGAACAGTTTTTTAATGAATTAGGCAAATACAAAGTTAACATAGTCAAGCGTTACTTTGTGGAATGGTAATATAATGAACAAATAACTTAGTACTTTCCATAGATAATTTGCGGAAAACCATGGATTATCTGTGGAAAGTACTAAGTTAATTATTCATTAAATTAGGTGAACTATTATTACGTTAAAATATTAAAATACTTCAGAGTATATTCATTGAAAATTTAAAGCTGTTATACATTAATTTAATTCATTTCATAATAATTACAGATTGGGTTAAATCATGTTCAAATTCGTTCGTTGCTATTATTATTGTTTTTTTTATTTTTCATACGTTATTATTCGTAGTTATCCTATTAATTGGAGAGCGAAGATAGATTTTCAGAGTAATATGGCTATGAGCTTGTATAATAAAATTGCAATGAATTTGTTTTATTTTACTTCACAACTTGGATAAAACTATTTAAAGTTTATTGCGTTTAAAAATTGTCTCGTGTAACTTATCGCACGTTATTTATATGTTAGATTGTGTATATTTTAATGGCAAATGCTATTTGTATTTAATATTCCCCTGTATAAGCTAATTAGATTTTGTTAAAGAAGTCCCTTAAGATATCGCTTATTCTGCCTTTTTAAATAATTCTAATGCAATCTATTTATCTAAATCGAATTCTTTTGAAGAGATTGCTAATGTCAACCATTCCAATTTAGAATTGGGACGCATTAGATAGAATTCAATAGGGTTAAAGGTTCGCATCCAAATATCTCGAACTGTTTTTATTTTACTTTTGCAGATTAGCGATTCTTTAATTTGCTGGAACCATACTGAGCACGTACGTATGTTCTCTTCGGCTACAGCATAAACTTTTATTGCGTGATATATAGGTATCTTTCTTCAGAAGTCCTAAATTTTACTTCAGCGGGAGAACATCAGAAAATATTAATGCCTCCTATTAAGCGTGACACTGCGAGATGCGTCTGGGATAATTGCAGTGCGCTACACACACTCCTTGGGCACTTCCTTATCGTTAAGGATTAATGTCTTGGGCAATTAAGAGGATCGGAAGCGAGAATCGCGGGTGATCTCGTTATCTTTCGAAGACACATTATTGTCGGTTTCCGGCACAAGGTGAGTGTCCAAGGAAACGCTGACTTTTAACGAATGTCGAGTGCGTGGTTGGACACTCCCGCACTTAATTACCCTCAAACGACGATGCAACGGTCACGCACGACTTAGAAAAAGCGACTGTCACGCTGCGGAAAAATGTCTCTAAGTCAAGCGATGTCGGATGAATTTTAGTGCATTCTCGTGAATTATTAACTTCTAAATTAGGAAGTTAAGAGAGAGTTGCTCATGAATGCGGCTTCATTTTAGTGGAGATAAAATTGTTTTTCGTTCTTTTGAAAGAGTACTAAGCGTACCTGAGTACTTTAAACATTTCCCATCTATTCTCGAAGTTGCAGAGGAAAACATTTGAAAAATTATGTTAAAAAATAATTACGTACTTAGAATAATGATTTCCATTAATTAGGATGGCGCTGTAAATTGGATATTTGGTTTTAAATGAGACATTTAATCGAGAATTTGATAAAAAAGGATTTATGCATTCCTAACATTTTCTCAATGTAAGTAATTTGAATTACTATTTAGAAAGATTACTTAATCATTTTACGCATTCATCCTCGTCAAAAATATATTTCACGGGAGAATTATCCTGTCTCTTTTTAATAAACTGATATCGATTTACTTAGTAGCAATTTTAAATGTATATATGTATATATATATGAATAAATCAATAAATAACTAGCTAGTGAGGAAAGGTCTCTTGAAAGAAAAGTTAGTTTAGTAATAAGAAAGTAGGCCTAACGTTGTGATATTTACCCATGATACGGAATAAATAATAAACTTTTGTCCGCAAATGATGCATTTTGTAAGGCTTTGATTTTATCGTAGTCATACGACTAACATTTATATTCTAGTACATAAACATTTAGTACGGAAATTGAACGAGAAATTAAAATGCAAAAATTATTTTAGTGAAATTTCTTCTTTTAAATATCTTAAGGACCATTTCTCGCTGCTAAATATACGATTAAATTTCTCAAATCCTATTTTCTCCTGGTTATCTGCAGAAGACCGATAATCGGTGTGACTTAATCACATTGAGACAACTCACCAATGAACCACTTGAGTTGAGGCGGGGGATTCCCGAAGCGAGATATGCATGTCATGCTGCCCTTTTCCCCTGAAGTGGCGGTCACGTTGGCCGGCGGAGGGCCACTGGACGACCCTGGGGCCTCACCGCCCCCGACGTTCGATCCGTTGAACTCCAGCCGAGGTCTCTGCGGGGCCGCTGTTCAAAAATAGAAGAGGACAATTAGCAAAAATTGCGAATGAGAGAGTTAAATGTGGGACGCATGTGTACATCGGGAATAAACTACCAAGTAATTAATTGGGTCTCTTTTAACACCTCCACATTTATGTGCGTTGTTTAGAGACAAAGGAAAAACAGGTCATGCTATTCTTTCGTACTCAAGCATCCTTCTTTGGCTCCAATAATGTTTAAATTTATAACTTAAAATCTTTTACCAGAAACAAACTCTGCCGTAATTTCGTAGTAGCAAATTGGTTTTAAAGAAAGAGCGGTCGTTTATTTAAAAGGTAATGAATCACATGTACTCCATTACTACTGATCTAAGAATATTTACGCATGAAATATCTATTTTGCATTAATTTCATGGTTCTTTAAATTGAGCATGAGCACTTTTATGAGTATTTATTCCTTACTGGTTCAATTAAGAATTGTTTCTGAATTTATTATTTCGTTATTCATGATCTAATGCATTTTGAGTCCATTTAAATACGTGAGTACGAAAAGATTTAACGTATTTCCTTAATATCTCAATAGCTTTTTCTTTATTGTGGCCTGATTCACCCTATTTATTTTACATTTTCTAGTAAGTTTGCTATTTTTCTTTCCCTTAATGTTTGAAGTTATATACATTCTATTTACGAATTAAGATAGAAAGGAAATTTAAGAGGGTTCAATGAATTTCTTCTATTGGCGTAGTAAAATTTCGCATCAAAAAATAGCAAGGATACTCCTTTCACAAAAGTGAACTAATTTATTTAATAAACTTTATAAAAGCACAAACATGCGTAAATAGGAGACAAAAAGACTTCTCACTGATAGGTTTCCACAAGAATAACTCAGTTCAAAACTTTATCGATTTAAAGAATTAATTAATCAGAATCAACACCTAAATAATAATTTGAAACATTGAAAAACAAAACTGCAAATGATGCATTCGAATGATTAAAGTTCTTCGTAACACTCGCTCAATCAAGAATGCTGAAAAAATTTTATCGCATGCAAGAATCATCCACTATTATGTCGAAGTTTTCACGTAATTGAACACGTATCCCTGAATAAAATCTCAGATTTCGCTATTTTTCGAGCGGAACACTTTTTCATACTCATCGCAGATTCGCCCTCCACAAGAACGCAAAAGTTGATGAAGGATTCAAAACTTGGCGTGTTTAAAAAAGTTCTGCGAGAGTTGGATCGTTCAGAGAGATGCGTTTGAAGGAATGTTCGGTGAGCATTTGAAAAAGTTTCCGAGGCACGGATCCATAAAGAGGAGGTTTGCATACATTGTGGACCAGAAGGGGAGGGAGAAGATATTGAGTGATTAAAACCTCTGTGTAGATTAAGAGAAGTTTTAGGTCGCCATTCAACAGCAGTTTTTTGTTGCTATGTTTGTTTCGACCTCATCACAGTCTCTGAGACACTTCTACTCAACCGTTTGTCCTCTTACGTTCTCTGTTGCACACGGCCGTGTACGATGAGGCGTGTATCTCTGAAAGTAGGATGCGCGTATTTTCCTGTAAAAGTAGGATGCATGCATCGTGCCGTAAAAGTTCTCTGCGTGTAATCCCATGTATACGTTTACTCGGAATTTCCGTGTGTCGAGAAGTCTATTTCCTAGAGCTTGGAAATGATATATTTATCGGAAAAAGAGTATATAATTCAGGAGAAAGCTTGAGATTCTCGGAAAATGTTAAATTCGTATGCCACAATCTTTCTTCCGGTTTTAATGAAAAAAAAGCTAAAAATAGGTAAAAATATAAGGATTGATATTTGTTATTTTATTGGTTTTTAAAATGACCTTATTCAGAGTAACCATTATTTGAACATGACTTAAAAGGTTATATCACATATCGCTGGTTACTTGACAAATTTAATAGTCTATCACAGTAAAATAGCGACAATAGCGGTGTCTAGAATTTAAATAATAATGTAAATATGTGAGATTTACTGGAATTTTTCCTTAGTCCCTTTTTATTAATATTCACTTTTATTTAAGTTAATCAGACACGCATCTTACCATAAAATTTGAAATGCCATAATTTGGATTTACCTTTGTTTATAGATTAAAGCTAGTAGGTTTACGATGTTAAAGATTAAAAGGAAGATTAAATTCAGAGTTGCAAGGAACCCATTCTTTTCTATTACTTACCTCTATTATTACTTATTAACTTTATACTATGATAATTTAGGGAGAGATATCATTATTATAAAATAAAATTTTTCATTTATAGCACTGCATTAATTCCAATCAAATATAAGGTTATATTAAAATTCTCTAACATTGATGGAATCAACTGTATTCTATCTCAAAGGGTATTCGATAACACATTTTAAAGTTTATTTTATTAATTTTGAATTAAGCTATTCTTTAGGAAAAATGGCAAAAAATTATAGTTTAAAAGTATAACGAAAAGAAATATTTATATATTCTCTAGCTTTATGGATAATTAAAGTTAAATTCATCTACACTCGCAAATAAAGCTTCATGCCTATCGAACGTACCATCCGAATTACTTCTTTAAAACCCAAAAATGAAAAAAATGTAGGATGACAGACTCTTTAAAGTTTTCAATTTACAGAGAAACTATCTCTTCACAAAAGTCTATTCGAGAGAGCGGATGTCGCCATATTTTCCATGTGGAGCGTGTTTACAAATGGAATAGTAAAACACTTCTCACGGAGTCGCTAAGCAACGCCTCATTGTTTCCTTCCAATCGAATGAATTCGAGATCTTTTCCTCAGTTCCTTTATAGTCTCCTGTTGCTGGAATTAGGCAAAGCGAGGAATGTGTACTTGCGAGCAGAAGTAATAACAATTTAAAACATTAGATATTAAACTCAAACCACACCTAAATATTAAAACTTTTAAAGGTGCGAATTTTCCAATACCTCAACCCCAAATATGTTTGGAGTCCGAAACAATCTCTTTGAGAGAGAAAATTGAAGGTGAAGAACTATTTAAGCCTGTTTTTATTTCTCAGAATGTAGGGGTTCATAAATAATCAGTTCAAATGCTAATTTAAAACTCATTCATTGTAAGACTATCAACAGCCAAGAATAGGGAAGTAAGCTCATAAATGAAAATGGGATGTTCTGCACTTGAATTCTCTGCGAAAGGCAAAAGCAATATGTACTTATTTCAGAGCTCTTCATTTACAGATAACGCTACCTTGCAGTATATACGAAGAGAAGCTACAGGAAACCACTACAGTTCTGTAGCTTCAAGGTGTAGACTGAGGTTTAACTGAGGAATATTCAAGGAAATAAATGTATATTAAAGGAAAGATATCTACTTAGATTACTATATCCAAGGATGGAAAGGTATTGCAGAAGCTGATGATAAATGATTCTTTTTCATTGTTTGATTCAATTTTCAAATTTTAATTATTGTGTTAATATTAGGAATCAAACTTATTCATAAAGAGAAAAATAAAGAACAGGAAATATCCTTGTTTATCGTAGCGTACAATTGTTTCTACGTAAGTTTATAAAGTACAGGTCCATTAACTTTTTGTTTCATCAAAAGGTATTTCAAAATTTAACAACTAACTTTTTCGGTAATATAGATTTAGCATCGTAGCAAAGATCTAAATGTTTACTGAGAATCGCATAGATTCTTATCACTGAAAAAATTGACTTACTTTTTAAAAGATGTAAATTACATATATGATACGTGACACAAGAGCTATAAATTAGTTATATTTATATGTTAGTATATTACTCTTAAATACAAAATTTTCATTATTATTTACGATAAATTCAAGTATTAAATGCATCATTTCGTATAATTTTCAGCGAGTTTATGCAAGCTGAAAGAGAATATTTTCTTTCGACGAAATTAAATGTGTCTTCTGCGCATAAATGTATTTTAAAGTCATCTGCATACGGTTTTAATAGATCGATCCAAATGCTGAACAGCGCGTATGACGTCATCGCTTTCCCTAAGGGCTTAGAAGTTATTTACGACTTGAATAATGATTTTAGGGACTGCTCTCAAATGCCGTGTAGTTTTTGCACCTAATACCTTCATGAAGGAGTGCCAATTGGAAAGGGAGAAATGCCAGAAACCATTTCAGAAAGACAGATTTTGGGTCTCGCTTAACATAAACCAGAAAATAGTACTACCAGATAATTTTCATTTTTTACAAGATTCTTCTATTCTTTGCATCCTAAATGTCAACGATCATATGAATTTTACCATTATATTATTTTTCAAATACTAGTTCATGAAAATTATGAAAATAAAGTTCCTAAATATTTAAATTTAAAGAAAAAGAGTTACAGGGTTAACGTTCAGTATTCTCTGTGAATCGATAATTCCGTAACTCGCAAATATTGAGAAATTGCAATTTTATGATGAATATATTCTGAATATATATATTGTTATTATTTTTGAAAATTTAATATCATAATTTTCCATAAGACACATACATCCGAAAATTTATATCAAAGATATCCTGTTTAATTTTAACCAATCAGAAGGGATTGTTAGCATACGTTCCGGATAATATAAAGCTGCAAATCCGGGATTTCATGTCAAGTTCCGCTAAAAAAGTATTTCTTCGTCACAATGATGCATCTATAAATTACATAATTCACTTTCCATCTTCAATAAAAAAAACTGTCCTATAGTCTAGATTACGTTCGACACACAATTTCCTCTCCCACATCCAATTGTTCATTCAGATTGTGGATCTGCACACTCAACGGAAATTGTTATTTCCCGCCATTTGAGGCAATAAAACTGTTGATAGGCAGAGGATGGAAAGTCCGTCTTAATCCTGTCATTTCCTCTTCTCATTGTTGCGTGAGATTCGTTCCGAGCAACGAATCCGCGTTTAACACGCGGGCTTTCACTCTTGCAATTTCGGAGCATTCTGACGTTTCAGTTTAAAGAGACCGTGTTTATGCCCTTTTTTACGTTTACTCACATCTGGTCCAAATACCTTGATTGCAAATAGAGAGTCATTCTCCAACATTATACATGATAAAGGGAGGCTGTTTTTTTACTGCACCGCCTTTCATCCTAATTCATACCATATCCATTTCATTACCCGCACTTCTTGAAATGCGGAACTAGAAAAAGAGCTTTAGTTAATGAGAAAATGTTTATTCCGTTATTCGAGCGTTTCTTTCCTTAATGAAACCAAGTTTTTGAACGTTAGAACTTATTTTCAAGCCTCTTTTATCAACAGCAGCAACAATCTATTAACATAGCAATGTAAATATTTGTCATGAATTACGCATTTTCACCTTCAATGTTAGTGATTATCCATTAAAGAATGATCAGAGTTCTAAGTTCTTATAAATTATAGACTGCGCAATTTATTTATTTGAACTTCATTTCAAATTTTAATTTGCATGAAACGATATCATAGTCGATATATTAAATAATCCAGAATCAGTCCAATTAAATTTTAAAATTTCTAACATCTATTTCTTAAAAGGTTGATTTATAGAATTTATATTGAAACACCCTCAATATTATACCAGATACATATTTTAAAATTATGCCACAAATTTATGTGCATTTGTATAATAATTAATTATTTACTACTTAAAATATGGAAGAAATGAATATTATACAGAAAATTCTTTTTCATGTCCGCAATTTACAAAGATACACTACTTTTTGAACAACTTTCAAATGCAAAAGAATAATTATTTTTAGAACTTGTATTGCTCCGAACTAATAGAAGATAAATGCTTTGAATATATTTTTTGATGAGCTGCAACTGAAACAGCAGATTATTTCTATGATGGATGATGCATTGTCACTAATTAATTAGATAAGTAGGCCTTTGAGAATATCCCTAATAGATAAGGGAGGTTAAATTCAGTGTGTTTAAAATTCACTTTTTAAAAATTCAATCTTTTGAAGGCGTGTTAATGAAGAAGAGGATTGAAAGTTAGGAAGCTTATTTAATTAACCACTTTATTCACTAGACTGGGTAGTTAGGTCGGCCTTCCTCTTTAACCAAATTGATTAAATTATAAGAAAATCGTTGATTGTGAAGGGATGGTGCTCGTAAAAGGAACTGATGGTAATCCTAGTCACAGACCAATTAATGCCCCTTTATTTTCAAAGGGCTTTCTTTGGACCGAACAGGAATAAACCTTCCAAAGACTCGTATTATGGAGTGGTTTGAAAGGATTTATTACATTCATGCTATAGAGGTATTTTAAATATCTCCTGATAAGAGATATATTTATAATTATTAACTCGTTTTATTCTGCTATTATATAAATATCGGTAATGTTGCAAAAGAGTAATTTATAAGATTCAGAGTTCAATCACTTCAATTATCAATTAAAGAATGGATATTTTAAATTTAAGTAAGAATAAAATGCAATAAAAATACTTTCATACATTTCTATAAAAATTTTTATGATATTTAACACTTACTTATGAACATTTTAGTATATGATTAACTCTATATACCAAGCCGTAGTAATGCAAACTGATCATTGGATATGATAATATTTAAAGGAAAATTAATTACTATTGTAAATATACATTATGGATCTAATTTTTCATTAGATGTTCACTAAGTTTATATTTTTAACAAAAAACTAAACGCGGTAAAAGTGAAGTTGATCAAATGATCGTTTTAAAACATGAAGAATGAGTAAACTAGAAGCTCTCCTTTAATAAGCTTCGTATATTAATTTATAACGAATTTCAGACCGAAAAATGGTTATTAAATCGTAAGCGCACACATCGTTTTAAATATGGGGAGATTTAATTTTCACCACAAGTGCGCATGGCATTGTGAGATAGAAATAAACGAATTAAAGAACTTTCGCTTTAGTATGTACACGAGGGATCAACTTAATTTATTATCCCGCATAATGCTACGCGTAAATAAACAAAGATCGTTATGCTACGTTAAGTTTAAATTGATGATGAATTCTCATATTAATGCAACGCTACAGTGGAAGGACCACAGACTTTGAGAATGACGTAGCAGACCATTAATATTCAAAATCTGCAATCACAAAACCTCAAATAGAGGATAAAGTAACAATTTGATAGGATAATATTAAATTAAAAATGAAATGAAATTAAATTAAATTAAATAACCTTTTATCGCTCATTATAATATATCAATATAGATTGAAATAATTAGATAAACTACTCAGCAGTAAATTCCTTCAGGAAATTCTATTTCATAATATTTATGAAATCAAAATTCATCGTTCCAAATAATCACGAGGAGTACTGATTATCATATCATTTTCTAAAACGTTAAAAGAAACCTAAGCGTATGATGCGTAGCGTATAAAGATCAGATTAGCCTCACAACGGTAATTAAAGCTTGAGTAAATATCACTCCCATTTATTTGCGCTCTTCCTTCGGACAAGTACACATGGTGATATCCATTCATACATAAAAGCATAATTTTCTAAATACTCCATTGCTCTAACACATAATTTACATAAACGATTATCTTATTGCTCTTTCATAATTTAAACTGAGTTCATTGCACTGTGTACCATTCATTAGCAATTTTCACTTATGATACTCGTTACTCTAAGAAATATAGGATTTGAGTATCTTTTTCGTTCACGTATTTTAATTACGTTCCTATATGAAAATAAAATGCAGAAGGGAAACTTAACTCTATAATTATTGGGTATATTCTGCATATATAATTAAATTTTTTTAAGTTTCTTACGTTAGAGTCCTCCAAAAAATTTGGAACCATTTTGGTCGCTTTAAAGTATGTAAATATGTCCTATAAAGTATGGGAATATATAACTTAAGAAATAAAATAATTTCTTATGGCATTTTATTACATAGAATAAAAAGAATCTAAACTTAATTTACCATTTATGACCCCGAATAATATACTCGAAAGGTAATTATGAACAATTTACAAATGCTTTAATCACACAATGGAAAAAATAAGTGATTCACTAAAGAATTGAAAACCTAAAGGTGTAACTCATTTCTTTGATATGTCACCATTTTAATCTATAGAGTTTTTTCCTCTACTTTTCTAAGTTATATCTTTCCCGGGAGACGATGATCGCATGGTTTTCAAACTGAATTCAAATAATAACATCCGAGAGCTGAGTTGGACATTCACTTACGCATAGGAAATATTCGAAAGTTTCCAAACTCACGAGAGATTCAACTACGAGGAAACCCGCATTTCGTAGAAAAAGCGAAAATTTAGGGTGAGCGGACAGTAGAGAAAGTTACGGAAGAGCGAACAAAAGTGCCTTTACCGTGAAGGCGGCAGAGGGAAAGAAAGTTAGCCCTGGAACTGAGTGAGGGACCGAGAACCGGACAAGACTAGTGCACTCCGTTCTTCTTTTGTTACGCAACTTTTTGCCGTCGGAGTTTTAGAAAGGGCGCAATAGAGCGCGTGGGCAGCAGTAAAATGCGGCGTTGCTACGGAGACACGTGAGGAAAGAACTCCCTTCTTCTTTAAACATTCATTCCTATTTAGAAGATTGGGCTCTCCCATATGTAGATGGAGCCATTCAGAGATGTTTGGCCCGAGATGCACGGACAAGATCTTAAAGGATCGGTCTCTCCTATAGAACGATTCTCATGTTGGCACCACTGTGAGTAAACGCCGTGTGAAATTGCATGCCGTTTCATGGTCATTCCGCCGGAGGCAGTACTCCGTATCAATTCGTGGATGCGACGGTACAATGCACAGGAATAGAGGGACATTTAAAATAATACAGTCGTTATCGATCTGAAGTGGAATGACCACGCGAAACGCCATTTACACGATTTGAGGTTTTATCCTTTATTCAATAAACTGGTTCATCCTAAAATATGTTTCCTATCGCATTTATACATCGGTAAAGGATAAAAATAAGGAAAATATTCATTAAAATAAATCTTTGATGATACAGTATGATATTATTTAAAATCCATAAAATCTAATGACCTAATCATTAATTATAGTTGGTATTGAGATAATTAATTGCTTGAGACAAGAGAAAGAATGTTTGAAGTCACTTATTATGACCAATATAACACCAAACCATTATTGATTATCCTTAAAGTATCCAAATCTAAAGTATCCAAAATATAGAAAAATTATTATTCAGTTGAGTAAGAAGCATTAGATTCTGTAGATCATAAATTCAGTAGAAATAACTTTCAAAGATAATTGCCATTTAATTGTAAGGGATGATTAATATTTCACAATATTGGTTGGGACTTAGGATTTCAATTTTAAACCTAAAATTAAACCTGACTTGTCATTAACGCAACGATACTGTTTGAGTGAAAAACACATTTTTTCGCTGCATTATCGACTGTAACTGATTATTGGAAAGTGACTATTTTAATACTGTCATATCAAATTTTAGATCCTTGACTTGTCTTGTATAAGAACAAAACTAATGATTTTTATCTCATAACATTGAAAATAGCATAAAAAAACCGAGCACCAATAAATCCACATTTTCTATTTTTATAGCTTAATACGTTCAAATCGAAATATTCCATTTAAAATTACAAATTCTGCCTGGAGCGTTTATATCCTTTGGAAATGAATTGGATTTCAGAATTCAAATACCGCTCAAAAGGTCATCTTCCATGAAGCGTATTATTTTGATTTTCAATATTCAAACGGATCCTGTGCCAAATTAAAAAAGGTCAACATTAACTCATTTTTCGCCTATAATCAATTCTTGGAATTAATTCATTATCACCGAGTAGCCTTAAAACCTTTCCTTTGTTAATTCTGCGTATTTTTCTTTTTTACAGTTTAATTAAAGGAAGATATTGTTTTTAGCCCCTTAAAGACGACATTTTTCAGAAAAACAGAGGTCACTTGTTTCTTTATACTATAATTATGTTAAATTAATATGTAAACCATTCATTGCTAAGGATATGATAAGCTCTTCAACTTTTAAAGTTTTTTGTTTAATTTTTTTTTCGTAGATATCGAGCAATCGGGCTTTAATTAACTAATTTAACAAATTTATATAAAAAATAATGGATTAATATATACGATATATGACAAACTTATCTATGAATTGTAAAACTGGTGATATATTACATTTTTGCTTCATCACAGACTTTAAATGTCAGCACAATTTAGTTCATTTAAGTAATATGTTACAAAAAGTAAGTTAAATACTCTGAAAGTCAGCATATAATCAAATGAGACAATACGATTGGGACTAATAGGTTCGCCAGCGTAAAAAGTAACCTCTTTGCTTTAACATAAAACCCAGCGGATCTTTTCGATCTGAAAAGTTTGGCTCTTAGAAAAAGTTCATTCTCCGCAACATTAACCCAGTGTTCCCTTCACTCGTACATTGTCACTCACAGAGTTACTCGGCACGATTTGCGACTCTAACTACCAACGCAAGTTAGTCTTAAGTGGCTGCGAAGTTTGCGCCTCAGAGTAACGCCACCTATACTTATTTCCTCGATTTAGGATTTCCGATCGATGTACTAATTAACCTCCTTCTGAAGGCCTTCCTCAATCAAGGCACAAAGGGAAAACTGCCTTCTCTAGATTGAAGATGCGCACAAAGACGGACCCTCGTGATTCAATCTCCGAGTATAACGTTGTAACTCTGCAGGAAGTGACGAAGGAAAAAACGGACTCCTTTTCATCAGAAGAGTGTCCATGGGTTTTGTATTAATCCCAATTGGACTTCTTTAACCATTCGATGTCTCTAGCGTTAACTAGACGAAAGGTCGTGAGCATCCTCTCGGAAATGAATCGCCCAAGGGTTGTGAGGCGAAGTAGCATTTTTTGTCATCGCTGAACCCAATTTCCTTCGAGAGTTGGCCCTGGAAGACTTCCGCTCCATCCTAATTCACTCGTGTCCTAATGTACGCCATGAAAAGATAGTAATCAACTTAATCACTAAATATCTATGTGGTTGCTATTACTGAATTAAGGTAAATAAATATCGATATTCCGATTGATATCGATCCATTTCGATTGAAGTGGATGATACCAAAGTAGGTCATCTAGAATATATCTTTAATATTTGGTCCCTTAATAGATTCTCATTATAATGCTAATGATTACACAGTTGTCATACAGACTGATATATATATATATATATATATATATATAACATATATATTCATTACGATAAAATGTAATGTAAGTTTAAAATTACCTCTCCAAGTTAGTTATAATTACAAGAACAATTAATTTTCATTAGCATGTATTTCGATAATTACATTTAATTATAGTTTTTATCAATTTCGAATGGACTTTCTAAACACCCCAATACTCTTTACATCACACTATATACTTTTTCCTTAAGAGCTGTAATTTCGGGGAGATATGTTTATTTATAGTTTAACAATTTTTTTTCATTTTTAGTTATTTCTTTGGTACCATTTAGTTGGAGATAATAGGAATAAGATCTGATTATCAATAGCGTTCGTTGAAGACTGATTTCTGAGAATAAAGTTGGAATGAACATCATTCTTTAAGTTAATATTTGTATCAAAATGTTTATCTCTCAATCAATTATGGGATTACTTTTTTTATAAAACTGCCTCAAACAAAAATTCAACGAATAAAGTGATAATACAAATGTTACAAAATTTTTGTTTTCCAGAGGTTGATCAAATATAACTACTTAACTAAGCAAACTCAATTTGATTGAAGTATTATCTCTTAAAACATCAAGAAAGAAGAATATATATTTGAGAATCGTTTCACAAGATCAAACGAACAAAAAATTCTGATTAATTTGATTCCTGTTCTGTTACATATTTCATTCATATTTTCTGTTTCTTATGAACCAAAAAATAAATAATTCAGAAAATAGTTTGGTATTGTAAATAGAGAAGAAATAATGATTTAAGGGGATCACTGCTTATTATCTTCTAAAAATGAACAAGCGTAAATCTCAAATACCATTTTCCGCAATTTATTCATACAAATTTTGTACTGATAAAGTTCTAAAATCTCATTAGTTTTTATAATTTCTGAAACATAGAGTAAAATTTTCAATTTATTTTTAATACCCAAGACCTTTTAAATAAGAGTAAACTCTCCTTTTTATAGGAATTGTATAAATATATATTGGTGTTCAATATCCCTATTTCACTATAAGTTCGTCATGTAATTAGAGTTAGGAATGCTATATAATATAACATAATCATGGTAATATATTACCATCTTCTGGAAAAAAGATTTCTATATATTTCATATTATTATTCATATTGGACATAAACATAAGAAAAGTATACAGATCAGTAAACGCTTTTTCAAGCACTTCAATGAAACTGTAAGCAGTGTGTACAGCAGGTACAAAGAGAGAAGTAGAATCCACAGGTGGGGTTGCTGACACTCGTCAAGGAGAGTAAATAACGAAACAGTTTTTTCTCCCTCCTCTGAAGGCGTAGGGCAGGGATTGTATTGCATCCGATAAATTTTTTCTGATGAAATAAATACGATATAGGTTCACATTAATTAAAGGCATTTTAAGTACATTAAAATTGCCTTAGTAATATTTAATGGTCTCACTCCAAATAAAAATGGAATTAAAGTTGACTAAGACTATGTTATATTCAAGAAACATTACTTCGAACAATTTACAATCTCATAAGACGGATTCAAAAGATTTGATGAACAGTGTATGATTACAAGCAAAAAGAATTTTTTGTTTTGGAATGTCGTTTCAAAAGATTTCATTTCGCGCATTCTGAGATTTAGGCTGACGGAAGCCTGGAACAACTCAATACAGGAGTGGCGCTATTTTATCAACAACAAGAACAAAGTATAAAAATCTCTCGCAAACAAAATCTTCGGAGAAACTCTAACTCAGGAAATCAAATACCCACGACGTCTATATATTAGTTTCGGACACAGGCGCATCCAGACATACCCTGAAGTGAGCTATGACGCGTTCCTTCCCCGTCCTTCCTTTCGTCGGATGTACCTGTCCACCGATTTTACGTAAGCCGAGGAGAGGAAGGAAAGGTCCTCGCGAAATACATCAAGGATTCCACGGCAACGGAAGCGTACGTATCTGGAGATGTCGGGAGCACACGTGGAATGGCTGGAAACCAAACATCCTGCCTTTCTCCAGTGTGAGTGTCCATGCATTTTTCAGTGCGCGATGCGCGAGTGCATTAATATTTGATGAAAAATGCGGTGGAAAATATTTTTGCGCCCTCTCCCCACCTTGTCACCGCGGAAATGTTATTTTTTTGCGGAGTTCGCGATGAATCCAGTTTTGATCGCTGATGAAGGGAAATGAAAATTGGATTTTTTCGTCCACTCTGTCCAGAAATACGCGTGTTGCAACTCACGATCTGAATGGCTATGGAATGGCTAGTTTTGAATAATAAATATAATTTATATAAATAATTTATTCAAATACCTATTCAAATCCATAAAATAGTTAGAAGTAGACGGAATAAGCATGTTCCCTTGAAGCTTAAGCAGCGTTGAATGTTTTTCCAAATATACGGATATCTATTTACTAAAAAATTAACAAGTTTTGTAAAGAAGGAGATTTTTAGGAATGCAGTGCGAAAAAAAGCAACCTTTACCGCGACCCTTCCGTGCTAGGCGCTCATACATGTAATATGAAAAGCAAGCCTGACCATACCCATATGTAGAGGATATAACCCAAAGCAATTTATATCCTTTATAAAATAGAGTTCAAAATGTATTGCAAACAGAACAACTAAGTTCTGACATGAACTATACGTAATAGATGGTGTTTCACATAAATATTGAATGAAATTACGAATAAATAACTGCTATGCATCAAGGCAGCATTTTTAACATGATTTTTATACCTTACTCGTTCCGTTGCTATAATCCTAAATAAATAAAGATGGCATTGACATGATTACGGGATAAAACTGTTAATAAGAAGTTGAAATGAGACAATGATATCATGTCTGAATCTCTCTTTCAAACAATAACATAATTAGCGATTTAATAAGAACGTATTTAAAATCTGATACGTAGATAAAGGTGGACTGAAACTTAGGAAAGTTGGAATTTAAGGATGTTACTTTAAGAAGACACAGAAACATTTAACTTTTCCTCTATCGAATTTGGATTCTCCTCTTGCAACTCGAGTCCCTTTTTAAGACTGCCAATGCACCTTAAAATTGCTCCTCAAAAGATGTGACTGAGGAAGGAACGCCCACCTTTTTCGAAAATTAGGGTTGAATGCAGGGAGGGAATTTTTGAGAAATATAAACGCGGGTCGAAGACGCCTTTTTCTTTTCCTTTTAATTCCCCGAAAAAGGTCTTCAGATTGCTAGGAGGGCGTCTACAAATGGAAATGCGTGGTTTTTAAGCTTCCAAATGCCCAAGTGGAAGTCGCGGGATGATTTTGACGGTCGTTAAGAGAGGGGCCTTCTCGACCTACAAAGGATTCCTAAAAGCCTTTTTCTTATTAATTCGCAGAAATGGAAATGTTTTCGACGGAGGGATATTTCGGTGGAAGACAATGCGGAGGAGCGCAGAATGGGATCAAATTATGCCGAAAAGAAGCATCTTGGAGGGGAATCACGAACGTCTAAATTCTTTTAAGGGAATGCCGCGATCTTCGAGTCGGAATGGTATCCTTTGCCGTCGGACGTGATTCTCCTCGTGTCACGTTACTCCAAAGGCATCGAAATGCCGCGGAAGAATTCCTCAGAAGCTGCTCTGTGAATAAATTAAGTTTAAAATATGGATGAAACTTCATCATCCCGTCTCCATCAACATATTTTCGCCCTTCGTGTCTTACGCCTCGCGTTTTATAGCCGAATAATCCACAAATTACTTTTGTAAAATTATTTCAATTACTCATAATAGGTATTGGAAGCTTAGTTCGTATTGTTACTTTAAATCATTTTTATTTGTAAAATGAACATTTATTATCACTATATTTTGGCACAGACTTCTACTCTCAATATTATAATTCACAAATAGGCGACTACTCATCAACACAGCGAAGTAGATCACCTGGGGTTGATTTCATCGCTGACCGAAAATGCAAATACTACTAACGTGTATTCCATGCAAACATCTGCTGATTCATTCTACAAAATTCTATATAAACAAGATATACTATGAGTAGTAATGATTCAGTTACGGAGCTCCGAGACATGTACGCATTGGAATGTTATTAGACTCGAATTAAATGTATTTTCAAAAAAATAAAAATCGGATAAATTGAGAAAATTTCTTTTATTTGTACGAACTGTAATGTAAATGGTCTAAATTAAGGTATCGGCAGTTTGAAATCCCCTCACAAAGGTGCCTTCAAATCAACTTCGGAAGGGAAAAGCGACTGAAACATTCACATCTGTGGTAACCCTTGTGTAGTCTATACATGCAGTCCCTCACGGTGAAAGCAGAATTTGTTGTTTCCTTGGCAATGCATTGTGGTTACCAAGGGAAGATTGCTCGCATTTCCAATGAGCACGCCGATTGCTTTCTCTTTAGGGTATCTTTCCGTAGAAACTGAGTGAATACTTTAATAGCGTAAACTTTAAACAGTTCGACATTCTCTCGGGTTACTCCCGAGAAATCTATCATAGCAAATGATTAAATCCATAGGTACTCCTAATATTTGGCCTTCCAACTTTTCACATCGACCTATTGGGTACTTTACGTCCACATGCGAGAGTTCTATGCTTACAAAATTAATACATATGATTTGTTGACTATTATATAGAAATCAGTTAAAAAGTTACAGAAAAATAGAATGAATCTTAAGTACAAATCTTCATCCATGCTTTAAATCACCAAGACAAGAAGAATTATAAACACAATAAAGCCTTGGAAAGTGTTTAAATAGCAATCAGTCGTTCTTGCTGGAACACAAAGGCATTAGATTTCAAAGAAAACAGTTTAATTTGAGAAATGGCGTTAATACAGCCGTGAGTGCTAAATTAAGACGTTGTTTGCGAATTAATAAAGAGCGGAATTGTTATGCTTCCTCCGGTTTTTATCCCATTTGAGCAATTTACCATACGAAGTAATCAGTTGGCTAATTGTGATTTAGGGAATAGGAGCCCAAGAGCCGTCTGCGGATAAACTAAATTACGTCACCCCGAATTCCAGAGTCGTTATTCCGGGAGCTCGATTTGCGTCGTTTCCCCGTGCATCCGCATGGCGTCGCTTCCGTCGACCCGTTTAGAACGCTTCATGAATCCCAATCCCTGAATATGAGGTCCCGGTTTTGAAGAGGCGCTTTTACTCTGAATGCCTCTCGAATTGGGGTCTATTTTTGGAGGCATATGACACACCAGTAGGAAAAAATGCGCTTAGGACTGTGCGGGGTCACCATCGGCATTATGTACGGAGGGTCATTGATAAGGGAAGAATGAATTGCCGGATTTGTCAATGATCTTATGTTTCCGTCAGACAGTGTGCCTTTTGTTATCCATCGATATTTTTAAAATGAACGAAGAGAAGAGATATTTCGTTGATTAATTAAAGTTCGATTGTAATCATAGTTGTTTTTATACACAATTTCAACCCTTCAAAGTTCTTTTTGCATTCAATTGTATATTAATACAAAAAAATAGTTACGATTACAAAAGTATAAATATACATTCAGAGAGTAGGGCTGAAAAGGTAATCAATAATAATGGACGGAAAAACTGATACGGCGTATTAAAGTCGTTAAATCTTAAAGTATTCCTATTGAAGTCACAAAAATTTTAAGCATAAAAAATCATTGTCCATTAAGTATTAAACGTTGCATAGCTAGTACGAAAGCTTGGTGAATTCCTCTTTTCTCTGGAAAAAATGAAGAAGAATGAAGTAAATAGCTTCTTTAAGCAAATTTAAAGAAGAGGTTTACTCAGAAAGGCTATACTAGTTCCCTTCAAATTCTATCTCACAGATAAGATAACAAAATTATCATACTGTCTAAGATTGAAAGGCATTCTGGATAAATATTTGTATTTCACATAATCAGTGCATCTTCGAAATTTGCCGAGAATCAAATATGAATGATTAACGCTCGATATACCTCTTTAAGCATTTTAATTCAGAAGGAGCTTTGAATAGAACACGAAAAAATAAAAGTACAGTTTGCGAATTAAATTCCTAACCCGGAAGAAACGAACTATTCCTTCCTCGTATGTATGTTGATTTTGAACGTACGATAAAGCTCACGGATCTTTTGTAATAGAGGATTTCTATTGGATTACTCCACTTCTAGTTCAGTATTAATCCAAGCACGTAGCCTCCGTACTGCACCTGTATGGTTATCTATTTTAAGTACCGGAAGACAGCAATCTAGAGCTCCAGTATTGTGCAAACATAAGGTATTTTGAGATATATCGATATTGATCAGGTTTTTTTGGTTATACCTTATGTATTGCTGAACATTCGATTTATTGTTATGATGCTAAAATAAGTTTTTTATAAGGTGAGATATGATAAATACAGAGATGATTGCATGAATCCTCATTGCTTATATATTGTGCAAATAATTAGTACTATTCTGTCATGCAAGTTTCTTCACTCCATGAATCAGATTTTGTATATATTATGGATTATGATAACTATTGATAAACTTGTATGGCGTGATTATATCATTTTGCTTTAGATGTTTCCCAATAAATAAACTATTCGTACCTTGGTGTGCTGATAAATTGAAATAATTTTCTAAACTAAATGTAGTTCTTGTAAATTCTTAAGGTATATTTCATTTTTATAGAGTTCATTTACATATAATTGCCTTAAAAGTTCTTAGTTTTGTTTTGGAAACTAACCAAAATTTCCTGCAACTTGAAAGAAAATACTAAGAAGTATCTAAAATATTAAAAGAACAAGTAATATAACTGAAATAAGAAAAATTGAGGAAAACGCATTATGTTCGCAAAACGATCGTCTACCTAAAATTCGATAAAATATCCCTCAAGACGTAAGCAATTAGGCAAATCATCCTACGTATTACTTATCTTAAGAATCGACAAATATTCCGTTTGTGTAATCATATTTCATAGGAATCCCTCCTTTGAAGTGTCGTTCGGGAAAATGTTTTTACGAGGGAGAAAAAATTTGACAGCCCTTGGAAATATTTCGGGAGACATATATATTCAAGTGTGCACTCCCCCTCTGCGAATTCGCTTCTTATTGGAGAACCCCACTCTTGTGACCTTTGCATCCGATATAACTCTCTTTCCCCTCAAAGACCCGTCCATTCATATGGGACGAAAATCACACGAAGTCGCGGTCAAAATTTGCCATTCTGTGTTGTCATCCGTTCCCTAGTTACCTCACCCTCTTCACCCATCGCCATTCATAACCTGTTCACATTCCTATTCAATCAACGGTCCACATACTTCTACCGCTCTTTCATCTTATTTCTGTGGGAAATAAGGAATGTTCTTATGGTTCTTATTGCTTTAATATTTGTCTTATATCGTTCATCGTCCGACCCTTCCTCTACAAAATATCCTAAATCAATTATTTCAGAATGAAGAGGCAATAATACTTGAAATGATAGCAGTTTAATCTGAATTATTAAACTATGAGAAACTAAGAGTAAATCGAGTGATATTAAAGTGAGATTCTTTAATAATTGTTATTTTTCCTAGAGAATAAATGTGTGCGATTAATAACAATGGTTGGAGATATATCTTTGCATACTCTTAATTGAAGAAAATTCTTAAATCAGCCTTAAAGATCAAATAAAGAATAAAACTTTATTTATTACTTATTTTTAACATGCGTTTTTGCAAAAAATGATATCACATAGCATTTATAAATTCTCTGAACTCTTTGTACAAGGACCTGAATACGTAGCCATATACCACGGAGGCAGTAGTATTGAATTCGTCTTTCTGATTCCAGCTCATTCATCTTTTCATTTCCCAATTTTTACAACGAATAATTTTTGCGCTCATCACATTCTGCTCTCGGTTTGTTTTGTCTATATTTCCTCATAAAACGTATTTTCTGCGGCAGAGGGATTAGATTCGCGTGGCTAAGAGAATAAATTATGAACTTCCACGACATCTTCGCTCTCATTAAATGTGCGGATGGTTAATCGCACTGAATACCTCTTTCACAAGAGAACCTACTTTCAGAATATCGTATGGCACTACGTCTTTTAATAAGCCCAAGCATTCCGAGCTTCCAAAAAGCTCTCCAATTAGCAGTACTTCAGTTGATATATTTTTTAGGTTTCCTTTTTGGACAGAACTTTATTGTAATGAAAGTTTTAGTATTTTGTACATAGCTGCTGTTTCTCTACAGAATAGGCTCGGAAAAAACTGTTGGAGTTTAGAAAATATACTGAATCAAATATAACAATATTATCACATATGGAACGTAACTGAATACGATTTCCGATAATATGACAGGCTAGAGGGATTTCAACATATTTTCAATTTTTTATTTTAAATATCATTGAAAATCAACATTTCATACTTAATTCAAGATGATTCTTATACATAAGCCGTAGCTCTTTCGTAATTGATTCTACATGGTGTTTGTTTCCGTGATTTATTTAAGAATACGTTAAAATATTCCGCTTCTAAGAAAAATCTTTCTAAAGGTAGACGTTGATGAAACATCAGGCGTACGTCTTTAGCAAAATGACGATATTGATTTCTCAAAAATCTAAAATTCTTTCCGGAAGTCACGTAGTATCCTCTATCATAACACTGGGAGAGGAATCTCTGGAATCACGTACAAAGGTGATCACCGATGAATGCATTTTACCCAGAAATATGGGCAGAAATTACGAGTAAACATTTCCTCGGCCTATGCATATTGATTAGGGCTACGTTCGGAAACAAAACTTGATCGTAAATTCTCCTCGCATATGTATGACGCAGTTGTATGGAAAACTTCCGATCGTAGGAAGACGTCGCAAGGAATGCCATTTATTTATTCCCCACACGAGAAGCAGAATTTGTACATAAATCGCGACTTCTTTCGAGTGCTCGCATTAAAGCGCCTTTACCGCCTCTGAAAATACTCGCAGATTTCAAACGCGAAAAGGGAAATATAAACACCGGAAACTCTGCTCTTTCGTTGCAAAAAAGAGTAGAGAAGCGATCCTTGAAAAAATACAGCCCTCCCAAACAAACGGATCCCACCGCGAAGAAATAAATAAACATAATTCAAAAATGTATGAAAAGGACGTCGGGCGGAATTTCGCGCTGCAACTGTTTCTCGCGTTTCCTTTTGCGGCGGTTTTTCACGAGTGGCGGCGCCATTCACGGTCCAAGAACTTCCGGCACTCATTGTTCCGGGTGCAACGCCTATGACATATGCCCATTAAAATCCTCCCTTTGCGCGATCGGTTTTGCGTAAATGTGCTGCAGAAACAATCGGATGGAAAGGGAGGAATTGGATAATCGGCCGCCGATGATTTTTTCCAAAAGGCCGAGGAATAATATTCTTTCGCGAAAGGGTCCCTTTGCGTGCGATGGAGCGAAATTATTTTCGAAAGCCGATGCACGCGAAATGCGACTTTGAAATGTGCGGCGATTGCAATCATCGTCATTTCGTAAGGGTTTCGTTTTTTTGGATAATCCCACGTTGAGTTGCGGGATTGTTCGCGAAATGATATATAAAAAAATAAAGAAAGGAATGTATATATTCCGAAAAAAGTTTCGTAAATATCAAATAATGATATTTTGAATGGAATAGGATAATCGATTGCGACTGAATATTTCATATACGTAAATAGAAATATATTTACGCCTTCTTCTTTTGGTATCAAGCATTGATAGCTAAATATTTTTTAAATTTAAGTTTGAATGCAGCAAAATACAAAAATTCTTTTCTTTAATTTCTTCTTCGTCTACTTTCTTTTCCATATTTTAATTATTCGCTCTTTAGAAAATAATGATTACAATATTCGTATTTTTATATATATATATATATATATATATATATATATATATATATATATATATATATATATATATATATAAATTCTTAATAATAATTATTCTTTAATTTCTATCAGTATGGGAATTTTCCGAAGAGGGAGTAACGATGACAAGTTTCTATGAGAAATCACATGGCAACTATGATGCTTTGATAAATTCATCATAAGAGAACTTTAATTCCATTAAATATCTTTCGTTCCTCATTCGCTTGCTGAAGATAAGAGAGAAACAAATATTTATTTTTGTAGATTCCGAACGCTTTCAGGTATCAGTGAACAGTGTTTGTCGCTGGAATATTTCACCTCAAAAGAACAAATTCGAGCTCATATCGTCGCATATTCCTAAAGAAGCTCAAATGCCTCGAGGGAAAATATTTATAATTCGGAACGCATTCTCTGCGGGGAAAACAAGGTTTTCCGTGGAATCCTTTTTTCAGATTCGTTTGGATTTTTAGCGAGGGTAAACAGCTCTGGAGGATTTGAAAAGATAAAATGAGGAATGCAAATCCAGGAAGCGATTTGCTAATCCGGTGCTTTCTTTCGGCGAAATTCATTCGAGAAGAATACCGATGCTGGAGAATGAAGTCCTCCATGCGTATCCTAGAAAAGAATGTGCCTAACACTTACGAGCACGGAACAGCGCAAGAATAAAAAACAGGGGGAGAATAAACCGATTCTTTAGTCCCATAGAATTGAAGGAATCGGTAGCACATCTTCATAACCCTAGTATCACTCGATAATGTACCATGGTTACCGCTTTTGAATAATAAATTTTTCTTTCAATCCTTCGATCAATCGCAAAAGACTGCTGACCTGCGAAGGTGAATATATTATAGGCTGTATTCCGTGGTAATCATCGTAAGAATTTGGTTTTCCAGCATGTAATATACTGCTAACGGTGCCTGGAAATCATTTTCTAGTTGCTTATTTTGACCAGCTTATGGGCTGTTATCATCATCTATATCAATGGGGTATTAGTGTTCCGTTGCAATCTGAAATACGATGCGATAAAAAATGTTACTTTTAACAAATACTAAATTTGCCTTATGCATAACCTTACTGAAATGACACATTTTATGTTCATTCATGATGATATCTAGCACTTTTTATTCTAAACAGTAAAATAATGGGATGAGAAAGGGCTAAAGAGAGTTATTGAAAATATGAGGTTTACGTACAGTTACAATAACATGAAATGAACAAGATCATTTTTGTGGAAGAGAGCCACTACTAAAGAAAAGAAAACTCCATAAGCTTCCATTGAGTATGTGTGAGTGAGTGCACTAAGATGTTAGAAGTATGTGATATCGAGGTATTTGAGCTATGATAAATATATTTTCACGTTTTTTATTTACGTGACGATGGATTATGATATCAAGTAACAAACTGTACGGAAGTTTCAAAACAATTAGTTTTCTTTTATCATATTTTGGCTTTAAAGTCACTTAATCTTTTAGTAGTCAATACATCTTTGAATTTAAATGTTTAATTACTAGTAATTCAATTTATATACAGTAACATTATCAATTTGATAACATTTTAATTCTATAATCCTCTGCATCCCTTACTTAATCACTCCAACCCTTTCGTAGTGAATCGGAATCGTTCGTAATCGAAGAGTGTGTGATGGGTGGCGACCGAACTTCTCCACACCCAAATGCGATGCGTGTTTGTTTTCTCCCACGCCGACGCAAACACACGAAACAAAAGCCGCTCGACTAAAAATCCTTTCAACTTTTTCGGGAATAAATCGTGCAAGCGTCAGTTGCAAAACCGACCCCTTTCAGGATTCTGGCATCTGTAGCCAAAAAGAGGAACTCCGCCCAATTCCATCCCTTTTTCTCCAACAATTCCCTTATTTTCCATTTTCCACATTTCTTTTCCCTTTTTCAGAAAGCTATCATTTTTTGTGCGGAGATGACATGGCGGTCACTAATTCTTCGCTGGTGATTAATACGTGTCTCCCTAATGTCCGATTCTGCGTTGGTCAATTTGGGAGATGGATGGTGCGTTGATTTGCTGCGTGAGGCTTATGAAGAAGCAAATGACAGTGGGATCCGTTCGGATTCACAACAACCTCGTATTTCAGAAAAGACGACAAAATATATAAGTACTAGACGCATATCATTGTTGAGATTTTACGATATGTACTAGCATTATATTTTGAACTTAGGAATATAACAATTTGTAGTTTTTTACAATTAATACCATTTCACTAATTTTTCGAACCTCTATTTTTATTTTTATAGTTTGACCCTTCTTAACGTATTCCAGTCCAATAAACGCTTTTCTTTCTCTCAAATCTTACTTCCTACTATTAGGACCCAAATCTCCTTTTAGGAATAATTTCCTCGTCCGTTATCATTAGTATCGTATACTATAATTTTATATTATTCACGTCCAGTTTCAAAAAACTTAGTACACCGACACTTGACTCAGTATACCTAGACTCTTTCTGATTTCTTAGCGCTAATAATTACACATTAAATTTTCTACAAACTTTTGGGAACTCATATTCTATAAAAATTATTGTCGATGTTAAATTTTAAAAATGAAAGTTTGAAATCTCCCTTTTAAAAGATTTATAAATAATGATTTTGATGCTTTTAATTGTTGTTTTAATATATGGAGATGGATATCTGGATTTCATGTTTAGGATGATGATGTTAAACCTGAGTTTTTACGGATATTTTAATTATATTATCAGTAAACACTAAATGTAAAAATTTTTCAACTAAATAAAAATTAAAAAACTGAAAGATTAAATATTTAATAACTATCCACCGTTTTTTATACGCTATTAAACGAACATTTCCATTCACAACTACTCTTCCCTTCAAATCTCCACCATTCGTCAAATAACTGAAACAAATAAATCAATTTTTTATGTATTGATTCTGAAATAATGCATTCAACGGGTAATTTTATAACTCACATTATATCTAATTATATTAAACCAATTCTTTTTTATTTAAACATGAAAGGTATTTTACCCTCCATTTATTTCGAATATCATGTGATTCAAAAGCATTAATATTTAAATTTGATGTGAAATATATCCTCACCAAAATTACCGCATTCTATAATTAAGTTACGTTCATTTTTAATTTCAAATATAATTATTCGTGAATTCTATAAAATATTAAAATTTTTATTGTTTAAAAAAGGGCACATTATAGTTATTTTTAAGTTTTACCTATTTTTATATAGGACGGAAAATCATTAATTCCAATATTTCAAATTTTAATACATATTATCTTGCTGCTTTACTATTATTTTATTATAATCTGGTATCATAATGCTGTTACATTCTTGTTTCAGTCTTCTTTTTCCATTACTTTCACAGAAAAAATGGTCGATGAACTTATAACATCTCTTTCTTATAACTAATGACATCATAAATCATTCATCAAAACTTACTTCTGAAATATGACGTAACCATTTGAACATCATGTGACCACTTAAGTGGAGTCGTAAACATTGCTGATTTGTGTTGGGAAGTGAATGCCCGATAAATGAGGCGATTGCTCCTCTCTAATGTATGTTACTGAATAGATTACCGAATAAAGTTTATCTTTTGCTTCTGAAGAGTGAACAAGGATCGATCTGTAAATACAGAAGCATGAAATAATATTTAAGTCAAAACTATATATAATGAATTCGATATATTGTATTACACTTCAAATGTGGAAAAGCGTTCATTAAATTTGAGGTAAAGATTAAGATATCATGCATTACTTGTCTTTCGAGTCAACGTTTAGGAAAAGTGGAATATATAAGATAACGAACGATGTATTTCATGAAGAAATGTCGCGAAGTATCATTGCATTGTCGAAAAATATCATTACCTTTCTTTAAAATAATCCCCAGAGACTTGATGTCTCTTTGAAATAAAATAAATTGACTATAAATGTATCACGTTTTGAGTTTAAAGTACGATGACCAGTGATACAATTTAACTATTTCTTGTTTCACACTTATCAACTAACAGTTGCTATCACTCTTATAGTCCAGAGAGTGCGTTTATTTTCGACTCAATATAATACATATTATACATTTGGTAAATGTTTGAATTTAGCAAAATGAAGAGGTTTATCATTTTTCCTTTCTCCAATAAAGTTATCAATTCTTTAGCTTTAAGGATGACTTGATCTCAACGAATATAAGGAATCAACAATTTTCCTTGACCTTTACGTATCATACTGTTCTACAACCAGTCTTATTTCTCCTTGTGATATGGTTAACCAGAACGTAGGTAGTATTACCGAAACACAATCATTTTCATTTCATTTCCACAACATTTGCTCAATATCTCTCCTTTATTCCACTTTTTTCTCAGTTCAATCCGAATTCTTCGCTATGCTAATAAACATATGATCCAGAGTAAAGCAAGGGCTGCTAAAAACATGTCACAAAATGAATAAATACGTACAGTCGATATCAATCAAAGCGTAGAGGGAGTGACGTAGGAGCTCCGTAACGCATCGATTCCGTCCTATGTCACATCCGGTGATATGACACTTCTTCCGCCCCAACAAAGCGATACGGATGTCAAACGTATTCCAATTACGGACTGCGATGGCCTTCGAGTGCCGTGAAACAAAGCAGAAGCTCATATGCGATAAAATCCCCGAAAAAGGCTCGAGTGACCAATTGCAGTAAAATGTGAGCCATTGGAAGTGTGGTTTCCGCGTGACCCATTTAACTTCGCGTGAAAGAACTCGGCACCTGTTAAATGCCGGAGTGAATGGCCCTATTAGTGAATACCACTCACTTGACATCTCAATCCGGGTCGTGTAGAAACATGCACACGCCGTGTCACGCTTCCTCCACCGTGTTCTGAGGTCTCTCCACAGCAGTGAATCCAGGTAATTGAAAAATACTCGACGGAGTTTTAATTCCAAATCTTTTCATTCATCGGTGGAGTAATTGGCCCAAGGATTCGTACAAAAACTTCGTGGGCCTCGTTTCGAAGCTTAGTTATGCGACCTAAGTGGGCATTACTCTGGTTTCAATGAAAAACCTTTGATGCCAAAGACGCGTCTTTAAAATACCTACGGAACTTCGAATGAGGAAAATTGACACATCTTTAATTCCTACTAACTCATTGAAAATAAACTAAAACATATCTTCAGTATCGTGTTAAGGGTTTGAAATCAACTTTTCCTTTTTCTTTCTCAATATCACATTATATTAATCGCTAAGCTATTCAGATTTCTCTCGTCTGATCATTACGGTTTAATGAAATAATACCATGAGTGATTATTTATTATGAACATCGTATTTTGTCAATACATCCCATCTATCGCTGCCATTTAACAGTACCTAAAAAGACGGAATATTCAAGCGCGATCCCTGCACGATAGATGTTCCAATCGAACCCAAAATCTGCATCAAATCTCCTCCAGTTAAGGGACGTGGTTTACACAATGCATCCACTCTAGCGTTTACAAGAGGCTTTGACTTAGCAGTTGCGCAACTCCTGGAACTTTTTGCGAGGACTAAAGACCCTTCACAGCGCATTCGTCTCCTAAAAATACTCCATCCCCATAGCAACGCGTACCCTGTTTGCATAAGCTCCGATTGATTAAACAGTTACAGATGCGAGATACTGTGAATTGTACCTTAATGGTTCAATACAAATGCGATTAAACGCAAATATCTTTCGGTCCTAGTTAAATACAATCCCAGAATACGTTTGCTGTTAACAGCAGATCTAATAAAGCATCCCCAAGAACCTCTGTTTAATTGAAAATTAATTTCTAATGCACGAATGAAATTAACGTTTAGAGAATCTGTTAAAAATTCCATATTCGTTCAAAATCCATAAAAAACAATAACCTGCTATATTAAAACATAATAATTCAACTATTACTTTTTAGAATTTTTCACAGAAGAGAGAATGAATTTTTTCTCACTTGCAGTGAATAATCAAGACTAAATTCGCCACTGACTAAAACTTTGATGGGGTATTTCAGCATCAGAAGAAGAAGACGCGATGAATGTATCGTTTGTATTGACTTTCAATGAAAGAGATATACTTATATTTTTTGAGTAAGAAAACAGTAAAGATAGAAAGTTTAGAGGGTAAAAGTTTGTTAAGTAAACGATTGAACTTCTAATGGTAAAAGCAGATATGAATATTTCGTTCTGAAAACTCATTTAGCTTGTTATGAAAATTGTTTAATCTACTTTTTTAACCCATAATTATAAATATTATTTGGGGACCTTCGCAAAAAGGTTTGTTAATAATTTCACGTTAGAGTAAAAGTTGTTTAATTAAATGGACCTTCATCAGCAGTGCATTTCAGATGGCGTCTTTATTGCAGAGGCCAGAAAAAGAACAGATATACTGCAGCCGTAAGCTATTGACCCCTCGATTTCATTATATTTATATGTTCGGAGGAAATAAAAACTAAACAAGTCCCACTAATTATTACACCCTTAATCGCCCGCATTTATTTACCTCGGGACAAGTCCAATTAACTTGACCCAATTCTCGAAAGTTGAGAAAATGAAAAATTAATCCTCGATTCCAGAGAAATATAAATACAAAAATGTCGAGGGGTTAATTGATATTCATAATATCTGCGACAAAAATAATGCGAAATGTATTCGAAGGAGAGTTTTGCAACGCAGGCCGAATGCATTTAACGTGACTAATTGACGGGGGGGATAAACGCAATGGAATTCTGTTTGACAGCCTCTGCGACCACCAACTACTCAATTGAACTCGTTTTATAATTCATGATATGTCACACCGCGTGCGATAATGAGGTTTTCAATGTTCCTCTCGTGTTAATGAAGAGAATTTTTGCGTGAGTTGTCCGAATTTTACGGTTCGACTGAGTTGTGTGAAGTTATAAAGAGTAGAATAGAATGTCAGGATCCTTGTCATTTTAGTCTATTTGTCGGTGTGCTGTCACATAGTCCGTAATCCGCATGAAATGTCACGTAACGTTGACAGATTAAAAATATAAGTGGCGGTTAAACGTTGCCAAATTCAGAAAATAAATGAAAAATTAATAGAAATATTACCGAAAAATATTCCTACGTATTTCCGGATATTTCAGAATATTCGACTTACATTAAAAAACAATTGACTTGGATAGCAAATATGTTTCAAATAAAATGAATGAGTAGTTATTATAAACCAAAACCATACACATTAAAAAGGAAACTTAAGCATTATATAGTAATGAATTTTTCTTTAGCATCTCGGTCTATTTCCTTGATTTTACATTCGTACGTATTTTATCGACTTCTTTTTTATTAATGTACCTAACCTTTTACAGAATACTAAATATTTCCTGCCGTCTATCTTTATCCACGGTGATATCTTTAAAGGTTCCGCTTTGGCATCATAAACATATCGCTTCCCTAGGTTTAATTCATCCCTAAGGGTAAACCAACACACATACAATCCGGTTCCAAATCAATACGAATGACTTTGGGAATGTTCCTAGTCGCGCACACAACACGAATTACGTGAATAGGATTCAGAATCACGAATTTTGGACGCATCCTAAGATTATAACGTAGCTTAGCAAGCGATTTCCGTAAACCGACTAGGTTCATCTTGTATGTTTATTATTTATCATCCCTTAACATAGCCTTTCTCATAGCCCTCTGAAGAAGAGGCATTCAATGGAATAGATCCAGAATCGTTAAAAGCACCTGCTGTTGGTTTCTACGAAAGATTTGTACTTCATGCCCTCCTCAGCAGGGAATAAATTTAATCCCGAGAGCTAATATTCGAGCTCCATATGGGCGCCTTTCGATATTTGCTTTGGGGCGATAAATATCGATTTCTCATCCCAATCTTTCTTGATTGCGTTTGGACCGTTTTTATTGCGAAAGGATTCCATGTAACTGCGGATTTTAGGATGACACGAAGTCTCTTATTGCGGACACTTATACTGACAATTTTTCTATGGAGTACTTTTAGGAACGATTGTTTTGAAATGAGGTTCGGTCATATGTGGGTGGGTCACCATACCCGATATTTTTATAACCTTCATTTAAAGTTTAAAATGGAGTACAATATCAATCAAATGACAAGAAAAGTCACAGTATAAAATTATTAGAATTTATACGAATGAACTTATATTGTGCTATATAATTATTCAATGATGTACCGAGAAATATTCAGAAATAAGAAATTCTTCAATTTCTATTTTAGAAGAAGAAGAATTTTCAATCGAGAAATGAAATTAAATAATTCAATATATCCTTTGATTAATATTAGTTTAATTCACGTACTATAATTATCTAGCAACGTAAAATTTACATGAAATAAATATGATAGTTAGTTTTTATGGAACGAATTATGTATTTCCGTACCTGAAAATAAATTAAAGAAAGAGATTGGCCAAAACGGGATTTATAACTCATTGTTTCTACCTGTATTCAACTAAAGTTAATAGACGTTATGTTATCGAAAATAAAACCCTTAAGTATCCAACCGAAGCCCATGCTTTATCATCGGTGGCCTTCGTTGGAACCGTTTTATCCTCACAATGACCTCGTTTCCCGCAGAAGGCATTCGCAGCCATGGGTACAATCTCGAAAGAGGCCAGGGAAGAATTCGGGAATGCAGGAAGGCGTTGGGGTCCGTTTAATTGCCAAGCCGGTGTAGTGCAAAAGCGAGTTACAGCAGGTGAAGGGAAACGCTAAGGATCCATTAACTCTACTGTCATTGTTCTCTATTAAAGGTCAATCCTATGCGAGAATTATGGCGCGAAACAATGTAAGGGAACGGATGTGCTTTCAAATGCGCGAATCCGAGGACAATGGGGGGTGAAAAAATGGAATCGGATACTATGTGTCCTTAGTAATTCTCTCAACTACAACTCGCCATCATTCGGTTACTGAGAAATAAATTAATGTTTCACTAAAAATAAGATGGTAACAATTTTATAAAAGAATTTTGATTGATTGAATTAGTTTTAATAAAATAAATGTATCTTTTGTGAGAGTAGGTATATATACTCTCTATAAATAGAGGTATCGTTTTCACTTATTTAATATACTATATGGAACAATCGATAATAAAATTTTATAATATAGGTTCTACGTAAAATACATTTAAATTGTTATAATACGTTTTTGACGTAATAGTAACTTGTGTAAAAGTAATTTGTGAGAAAAAAGTACGAACGTAAATTCATCTCGGACATTCAATTTTCCCTGCAGGTTATTCAGTTTTTAATATATGTAACTTGATTTAAAATAATCCTGTCATTCGTGATTATTATAATAACTTGGATGCAACAATAGTTCAATGCTTAATAAGGAATATTTGATATTGCGTTGAGTGCAAGAGAATGCTTTTAGAAGAGACCTGGTGGATTCAGATGCAGCAGTTCCTATGCAAGTTCATACGATAATACTAAATAGAAGCCCGCGAATGATATCTTAGAAAATTAGAATTAACCGAATGAAAATATACTAAATATCCTTAGCTACAGAGTAATAATATGACACATTACCCTTCTCAATAAGTAAATGATACATAATCAATTATATAATCCCACGAGTAACTGTAATGAAATATCTAACACAGACACTATCCGAAATGTACTAATCCAATCTTCTTGAGCTCTGCTATTGATTAGGATCTCAATGGCTATAACAGGCGATGGAACGATGAAAAAATGAATGTGTCTGTAATGGAAATGGATAGGCAGTAGCCGTGGAAACGAGCAGCTGGATTTTGGTGAGTGCATCGCAGGTGACAAGGCGGCCAATGGCAGCCGTCGGAGGGGGAATAGGGAAGTAAACAAGAAGGAAAGGCAAGTGGTGCTGTCTGATCGATTTAAGGAGGAAGCCGAGAAATCCGGTGGAAACCTGTGCTCACAGATGGATGGGTGGCGGCTACTAAATCGCTTGTATTCCATTCTGAAATCGTGTTTGCTATTCTCTCAATCAATCCCTTACCAAGGTCCTGTCGATTTGCGTCCTTATGTGTAATCTCTTGTCACTACCGAATCTACACTTCTTTTTAACTAACATTTTGTTACTTCTCTCTGAACCCATATTTATTATTATCACGCGAGATTAATACTTGACGCACTATCCTTTCGCGATTAATTTTTTTGAATAACCTATCTAACCCTTTAAATGGAGAGGAGGCTGCAACATCACACTAATAATGTTACCTCTTACTTATTTGAAAAAAAGTAATGTAATACTATTTGTGTGAATTTTACTATTCAGCAATCTAAAGTATGCTGCGCAACTATATATCTTTGATATTTGAATGTATTTCTAACATTCCATTACATTTATAACGTAAACATTAAAAAATAGATACTTTAATACTTTTATTATTAAAAAAATAAGAGAATGAAATACTTTCATCAATATTTTTAAAATCTCGATCATCCAATTTGAAAGTTTTCAAATTTAAAAATATTCAATAATTTTAAAATTCTATTCCACATATTTTTTGGCCGAGGATAATTTCCGCCTTAAAAAATTGCACCATAGATATAATCTAATTCTGCTTAAGAGCATAATGGCTCTGGAAATGAAATATAATTAGGTCAGACGTATAATAAATGTGTTCCAGGGGAGCATTCATTTCCATAAATGTACGTGGCCTCTAAATTATCTCTGGTCTCGACCATCCTCAAGAATGTTTGTAAGGCCCTCTTCCGGAATATTAATGAATACTTTGACCTAGAGGTGTTTCCACTATTAGGGATATCCATTTTTCTGACTGAGGAGGATCAACTTTGGATTTGAGCTCAATTGAATCCCTCAAAACGTGCTTTTAATAAAATATATTTAATATTTCTGCTTTAAAGAGTGCGATAACCTATTTTTAAGGATTTCCATATTTTACAGCAAGATATTAGCAACATTAGCGTTTTTAAGAACTATATTTCATACGTTTTATTTGCCACACTTAGATTTGAAGCGTGTATCCTAACAATTTAGTCAAGATTCCAGTCAAATTTCTGCCTTTAAATAAAATGTTAAGGAAGCCTGTATTTAAATGGATGGTCAGCTATATCATTATTCTATTTCATTAATTATCTATACGTGTAGAATGGACAAAGAAAATGGAAAAGGAGCGATATATATCTTTAATCAACAACGGGATTATTTAAATCCGATTTCGTACTCTCATCTAAGTTATCGTTCGATACGTTCTTTTAAACGCAACGAGGTCGACTGCAAACAGAAGCTCCCGTATCTCCACGACAAAGCCGTGTAATTAGACGAACGCAGTACAAGTATTTTCACTCGGCCGTGCACATGATCCATAAATCCAGCCAATTTCCTATTCAGCGGCCGTGTTTCCCCATTTTCCATACTTTTGTATCCAAAACATACGCCCTCCTAAAGTTCTCCATTTACGCTGCTATGAATCAACCCTTTCATTTCCTTTTTCTTCTCAAATTGCCCCCTAAATCACCACCTCCGCTAAATCTACAAATCCTACGTCAACCGCTTCTTTGCTTAGCTCCTTTGACTAAACACGGCTCCCCTTAATCATCTTTGAATCAGAGGAATTACCTCTGTCTAATAGCACTGCCCTCGCCGTTGTCACATTCCACTTTAGGAAGGATACACCAAACGCGTTCGTTCGGTTTAAACCGTTTTAGTCATTTTATATCCAAGCAAAAACGAAATTACTCGAATGTACATACTGTTAAATTAAAGAATGATTAATCTGTTTAATTTTCTATAATTGTAGCGAGGAATTAATGGACGTTAAAAAAATGTTAGGACCAGTACTTGAACCTAAATCTCCTAATATCAATACTAGGGTTCGATTAAAAACGCGAGTATAAACATGAAAATTACTTCTACACATTTATACCTTATTCTAAAGATGAATGATTAATAGAATTTAATTAGAGATATATATTTGAAGGTCTAACATAATTTAATATGATGTATTGTTATCAGCGTAAATGCTTTCTCATAGTACAGTAGACTCTCGATAATTCGAACCTCGGTAATTCGAAAACCTCTATAATTCGAAGAAAACCCTCGGTCCCCCGAGAGAACCTCTATAATTCGAAGAAAATCAATGTATTTTGGTCCCCTCGATAATTCGAAGTGAAGCTAGATCGGCCCACTCCACAATTCGAAAAATTATTCATTTCATGGAAAGTGTCGAGGCAATTTTTCCAAGAACTTGCCTCCCTCCAATGTCTATGATTCATGCTACTCCACCCCTGAAATGCTTTAGTGCAGTTTCAGCCTTAAAATGGACCCTGTACGTATAAGTCTTTGTCGCTCTCCAAAAAGAAACAGGTCATCGCGGCTGTTGAAGAAGGAGAAAATGAAGGATATAGCTCTTCGTTTTAATATTCCGGCATCTACCTTATCAACAATCCTGAAGCTGAAGAGTGCTTGGAACAGACTTCCAGAAGTTTCCATAACTTTTAACGTTATGTTAATATGTTGATTAATTAATGATGTTGTCACAGCGGGTACATTGTCTGATGAAGACATTATGAAACAGTCAATTGTGGTAGGTCAACAGATTTCTGACAGTGAAGATGAAGACGACGATGTTACGATGGTGTCTTCTAAGGAAGCAATATTTTTTTAAGAGGGTTGCGTCGTTTTTTCGAACAGTCCGAGATGGATAACATCCAATCTGGTTGTGCGTTTAAAGCGGTGAGCACTTTGGAAAATGCTGTGGACCAGATTGCAGCCAACCAAGCGACCCAACCGAAAATAACCGATTTTTTATGAAGAAATGATACAACTTTTTTATAATAAATAAATTGATCCACATGTATTATAATAATATGTATTTTTGTTTCTACCAGCATTCACAATCTTATACAATGACAAATAAAATGTAACTTTCTTTAATTCGAATTTTTACTTTCAGCCCCTCTTTAATTCGAACTCTCGCTATTTCGAAAAACTCGATAATTCGAATTTTTTGTTTGGTCCCTATAAATTCGAATTATCGAGAGTCTACTGTATATATAACAAAAATAATCGCTTGGATAATTATCATGGTAGTAAAGCCGAGCCATTCCATTCCCTTTAATGTATGAATATTCTCTTTCCTAGATGAACTTAGGATTATAAATATAGCAAAAAATACTTGTTAATTGGCTTAAAACCTCCGATTACAAATCTTAGTAATAGAAACTTAAAAAAATCATAAGGAAAAGAGCTCAAAAATTCAATGAAGAAAATCGTACTATCATCCCAATTACTGGTGCAGTTATTCCGATCGGAATGCACTATCCAATTACAATGCTCTTTGTCCTCTCAAAACAGAAACTTTATCTTTCGGCATCAAGAGACGGAAGAACCTGTGACGACACTTCCGTCTTTCTTGAGAACTCTCGTGAGGAGATGCTTCCATACGTATTGCGCAGGAAAAAGAAATGAACAGAGAGGCCTCAGGAAATGGAAACATTTCAAACGAATATCGAGAATGAAGCCTCCTGCAAAATCAAATGCGTCCCTCGGCGAATACGAAAATATGGATGGCCGAATGCAAATATTGCTTTAAAAAGCTAAACGGTGACTTCGGATTGGAATCTTCCAGAACTCTGGGTCAAACAAATTCCATCTTGAATATGGAAGGCACATATCGTTCAAATGTTTTAGATCAGAAGGTTTCATGGGTCGTTTCTGCAGATGCAAACCTCTGGACGTTTACAAATCTGAGCCGTGCAAAATTAACCAGCAAGTCAAAATATTATTGAGAAACATTTTTCGTTATAAAAATAGAACACTTTATGAAAAATATTTTCAATTGGTATGCACAAATCATAAAATTTTCGGGAAATATGAAGGAATCATATCACCATTGAAATAACGAAGTTTTTCTTTTCGTACAACCAGAAACTTTTTCCAGCTTGCCCTCAAATTTTAAGAATTATTTGCTTTATTGAAAATTATGCAGAATATATTTATATGAATTAAACTAAAGGAATATTAACATACTCTAAGATTGTTAATTAAAAAAAAATATTAAGCTTACTTTATGCTGAAGTACGATTACACGTCATAACGCATCAACTTTCAAAGATTAATTGATAGATTGATAATATAAGAAAGTTATGATGGTAACGAGATCGATGATTGTTGTTTGTTTATTTATTTATCGAATTTCGGATGCAATGATCCACTATTTGAATACGTAAGGGAAGTCCAAATTACAGGGTTATGGTAAATTAAATCTTTCAGAACATCGGGTCACAATACTTAAGCAGGATTTTTTTGCTATTGATGGTAAGCTCAGATTTATTCGTTCCTTAGTTTAAGTCGTGATTTTGTGAATAAAGAAGAAGCTATAAAAGATTCTGATTAAAACTTTATCATAGCTGACTCACTCATTCTTTATTCAAATACTCACTTGTTAGGATTTTCTGTGTAAAGCTGTTTATTTTAAAATAAATTGAATCCTATTTCAATATCTATACAGAAGTTTAAAAAAGTAAGAAAAAACGTTAATTTATAATATTCTCGCCGTTATTTTGTAATCTGTCACAGGGTTTAAGTCAATTTACACTATTCACAATTTAAATGAAAAACTTCACAATGATTATATTCATACGGACTGGAATATGCATATATTTTACAAATCTGTGAAAATGTCACTGCATAAAATATCTCCGGTAAAATGTAACATTAAACTTTATTACGCTTTCTCAATTAATTATTTCCATCTATTTATACTACCGAAACAAAAGAGCGTTTGCCTTTTGCAGCAACTTCATTGAATTTAATCCGTCGGTTTTTGTTTTACAGGTTAACCGCGATATATGAAGAGGATGCAGAATTCCACAACTTTGTTTAAAATTTGCAGTCGCCATTAACCGAATTGAATACATTTTCATTAAGTTAAGTAACCTTTAATTTATTCTGCATAATTACCTAACCACATGATGACGTGATTTTTTGATAGGAAGTTATCTGCTGCAATCCTATATATTTCGTAACGCTAATGAAGAAATGTAATTAAAACGGGTAAAAACTGAATCATCAAAAAGTTACAAATAAATCGCCTAGAATAAAGGTATTATCTAAATGTATCATTTTCGTGAATTTTATTATTTCTGCAACACAAAAAATAAATGCCATAAATTATTTCCAGCACTGACTTAAATTAACTGAATTTCACGGATTTTTTTAAACGACCGTTTACGAATTATTCCCTTTTTAACACAATGTTTTGGACGATTCGTTGACCGATTATCACGATTCATCTATGTGACATGTATAGAAATTGATTTATTCACAAATGCTGATGATTAATCGACAATAATGTGATGCAATCACTGCGTGAAAATCTCGAAAAAAGTTAATCATCGAAATGGAGTCATTAATCCATCAGAAATGAATTAGATTACCCTTTGATCATCGAAATAAACGGTATTATTTGTTTGTTTCGGATTTAATAAGCTAAATTTTAGAGTTAAAATTTTACCAATATGGATTAAGCTATTTATACCACTTTTGGATTTATATCATCATGAAAAAGATATTAATTTATTTTTAAAAACAATGTTTTGCTTGAATCATTTTCAATAGGTTTATACACCGAAAAATTTTGAATAATAAACTACATTCTTACAATTTTTCATTAATTAATAAAAAGGTAAACGATTATTTGTCTACTAAATCAGAGTGCAGAACGAACTTATAATAAGATAGGATTGAACGTTAAAGTATATAAAAGGAGAAAAATTAAAATAAAATAAACGAAAAAGTTGATACGTAAATGTAAATATACGATTCATAAATCATTCTTTCGTTTCATTAGAGTATAATATCCTTTACATTCAATACATATGTTTATTAAGTTATAATTAACTTATTTGCTTAGTTGCTTATGAATACTAATTCAAATGATTGTCACACATCAAAACATTACCGATCATAAATTAAATGTAAAATGTACAATCTATTATCGATTAGACTATATATGTTCTGAAAGTGAAATCTAATCGAATAATTCTCATCTGAGCAGAAAAGAGATGGAAGACGACGAAGGTGTAGAAATAAACAGTTTCGACGACGAAATTGTGGAAATAATGGAACAGCTAGAGCGCAGAATTCGACAAGAGTATAACGAGAAGAATGCTTCCAAAAGCAATACGGATAGGAATCCCAGCATCCAGGAGATGCTGCAGGAAATGGAGGAACGCGAAAGCTCCAGGTTGAGAAAGAGCGACGGTAACGTCACTCAGTGCGACTGCAACGAAGACAATGGACCGAAAGAGGAAGTAACGGAACTTGAAGGAATCGATTCCCCAAAACACGAATCGGACGCGAGTCTCTTCCTCGAGATGCTGGAGATGATGGATAGTGAATCGCAGAGGACCTCCTCCGAAGACGAGAGGAAATCGTCTCTAGTGGAACTTCTGGAGGCGTGGCTGAGCGATCTGTATGCGGAAGAGCGACTCTCTCAAGATGTCCAGGAGTCGAGGAGGAAGGCGAATGCACTGGAAGATTCGGAAGATCTCTGTTCGGAAATATGGAAAAGGGATGGGACGCGTGAGGGAAGGGAAGAGGGTTGTCCCGAAGATGAGGATGTAGAGAGAGAGTCGAGCGATGATGAGTCCAACGTAGAGTATAAGGATAGTTTGGAAGAGTTTCTTCCGGATGTGGATTACATAGATTTCGACGAGTATGACGGTCAATGAAGGGTCTGCGATTGCTGCAAAGGGATGTAGATATCTTAGGGATGTAGGGTATCTTAGGGATGTATAAGGATGTAGGGTATCTTGCCTTCACTATTTGGGCCATCGTCTATTAATCGTCAGATTTGCACCATAGATGTAGGGGATAAATTCTACTTTAAAATAGACTCTTGCTACGAGTAAGAGTTAGCATTTAACTGTGCGCAATAATTTGCAGGAACGTTTAAAAAAGCTTAAAGAAAAGTCTTTCATCCTGTGTTCTAAATACAGCAAAATTTTGGTTATGGAACAAAAAAAAATTAAATCCCTAGAATTGTTATGAAATGCTTTCATCATAAAATAAGGAGTGATTGTATTATAGTAATGGATAGCCAAAATATATTTATATATATTTTTCGGTTTGGAGAAAAGTGAGAGCTGTTATATAATTCAATACAGACTTTTTAACGAAGCAAGTCGCTTATTAAATGAATTTATTGATATTTTAGGTACATTAAGTACTGTTCATAGGACGAGATTTTTAAAATGTAATTCAACCCCCCCCCATCTACGAAATCATTTGATGCTTTTGAGTAATTGAAAACTAAAAAGGTGAAAATTCGATGGTAGTTCCAAATGTTCCTTTGAACAGACCAAAATGATCGAATTCCTCACGTATTCTTACGTATTACATTGATGAAATCGTAAATACGACTGTGAAATCTTCTCTTGGAAGAGCGAAATGGGCAACACGTGACCGATTTTCCTTGGACATACCTGCTTTCATGCTCCTGTCATTCCAGGGCAGCGATTGATTTCGTACGTGCAGTCCATAGCGAAATAAAATGAATCCATTCGAAATGAGTTTAAAGCTTGAAAACATTTCGAAACGGTGTGACCCACTTAAATTCCAAGCGCTGTTACACAACCTCAGTAAAACTCATTTCTGAGAGTGACTCTAGAAAGAGGCCTCGCTATCATAGCGAGCTTCACTCTCCCCATTCCTTTTATATTTAGCCCACTTAACGAGATGTACATAGTGATAAAGCGGATATAGAATTGCAAATACATTACAATACTCGACAATCCGCTAAACTAAAGAAATATTGGATTATAGAAAAGAGAATTATTAATACTCCCTTATGCATCTATCTATAATATTTACTAAATATGACATGTTCAGAAAAAAATTCAAAATAAATTTAGAAAAAATTGTATTAGAATTACTTTGCACTCACTATTGTATTATGGACTCTTAAATTCGTACTATATCGAGCGAATTTTATGCCTCCGAGGCAACTGAAATACGGTGCGTCTACAGTATATTGCCGATATAAAAAGAAGATATGATGATGCAGTTTATACATCGAATAGATAGAAATATACAATACTGCGAGATTTTGATTCAAGAACAAATTCAGTATCTGAAAAATTGCATAAACGAATTTATTTAACTAATACATATTCGTGAACACTGTCAATGGAGATAATTATTTTCCAAATCCAATCCAATAAATGAAAATACTTCGATAATTATTTATTGTTCTTACTGAAAAAATTCATCTGCCCATGATGCAGTGTCTGATTAACTTTATCTTCAAAATATTTCCACTTCATTTATTACTCAACAGAAACACATGCCTTTTAAATAGCTGCTTTCTATTTTCTCAGTAATACCCCCTGCCATTCCATTTGAAAGAGATAGCCCCTTTAAAGCTTCCACCACGACTATCAACGTTTCCCTCACACTAAAAAAACCTTCCCCCTCTCATTACTAACCTTAGTACCATCGAATTGGAATACAACGCTCCAGATATAAGCTTTCCTTGGTTAGCATTTTCACCTGGAGAAACGTCTTCAAACAAGAAGAAAACTTCAAATCAGTTCAAAGATGAAGTTATTATGATTTCTATTTCGAACAAATGACACCTGAGTATTAAATCCGCTTCTCATCAAAGAAAAGAAATTTTAATTAAATTAGGTGAAAGTAGGAAATTTTAAAAACCAAAACCACTGTAGAGTTACTGTATTATTTTGAACGTTTTTTTGTATGCATTTACTACAAATACTGCACAACTTACATCAGCAATCTCACAGTTTAAAACCTAACTCTCAAAAAATCCTTTGGTTTTGATATCAATATTCAAGGTTTACAGTAATTAGCTTTATAAAAATGAAAAATGGATATCTTTTAGGTGTTATCATGTATCAATTAAGAATGTAATATTGGATCAATCGTTCAATAAAATTATATGAATGTAATTATAATCTTTTAACACTAGAACAGCGGGAAACGGACACCCCCCTAGAACAGCGGAAGGTGTCCCCAGGACACCTATACTTGCGCTTCTTTTAAATAGCATGAGGCTTTCGTATTTAACTTCCTAGTCTTTCCTTAAATGCTTTACAATTAATAACTAAGTATGGATACTTATTTATCGGCAGATCATGAGGTAAATAGTTGCTACATTTTTAATATAGAAATTGTTGGTGTGTTCAATCATTTCCATGAGACTCATATTCCGATATAAAAATATGCAGAACAGTAAAGCCAGAAATTAATTATATGAATAAAGTAATATAAAGCCTTTCCGAGATAAAATAATTATTTACTTGATTAACTTATGAAAATTACCCGATTTTATTAACAATTTACATTGGGCACAAGAAAAAATAATCTCGAGTAATAAAATTTTACCGCTTCACGTACCTTCCTTTGATTTTATTTCACAACAAAAAGACTAGAAATAAGGTTTAAGATACAAACAGGACCTTATATTTTATTTGCATACGCAATTATATTCATTTTTCTTTTTTAGCACAATGATGTTGTAACAAAGTAATTACTCCAAAAAAATCCTTCCACGAAGCTCATAGATAAATCTTCCGGATGTTACAGTTTCTATAAACCCATTCCTTGCACTTCTTACACTTATCTGATGCTTTATTTCACTTGGCTTTTCTTTTGAACAGATATCGGTGGCTTCAATGGATGATATCTCGTGCATCCAGTGTTTACTTAGGTCCTTTTTGAGATCTCTTTAGACAGCTTAGGTTTTACCTTGTTTATCTGCGATTCATTGAAAGAATCTATATCTGGTTATTTGGCGACCTCTTTTCTGCTTGCAAATAACCTATACATTGACTTCTGCTAGATAAATTTTTATGTAAAAAGAATGCATTAGGCAACGTCGTGAGTCTGCTCTCAATGTGTGCCTACGCGCTATTTGGTCCACTACGCCGCATTTTGTACAATTATGGTACGTCACCGCGTCTGATTTTCTTTTACTAATACTGTCAAATACGACATTAGAAAGCATCTAAATCTCGAGAAGAACATGTTTATTCGGTTTAATTTTAGAAACAGGTATTATTTTTCATTTTTCGACAAAATCGGAATTCACTGCAGATTTTTGCTGGTTTTTAACTCCAGCGACTCTCATCACAATTTGTTCTATGTTCCAAATAAAAAAATACCTGCTTTCTTCAGCCTTTTAAATAGGTTCTTTAATTTAAAATAATTATCGGTCGTTAGGTTAATTCCTTTTATATAGAAAAGGTCCCATCAAGGTCATGACCACATGGTTCAGGAAGATGGCCTATCCTCCAACTCGAAAAATTATAGAAATCCATTCAATGCATATTTGGAATTAAAATCCATTACTAACCGAAACTTCAGTACATATTTATCAGGTTTATCAAGAATAAATTGTGTGAATAGACATCTACACTTTCTGGGAATAAGCTGATCATTTACCGTCACTTTTGTACCGGGATCGTAGCAAGCTTGGCAATATTCAATGAGTCTGTGTCACAAAAAGATATAAGACAAATTAGTCAATTGCGATAATAGAAATGGGAAACGTATCTTATACATGGAAATATTAGAAAATATAAGGCAAAATGTTTCCAAATCAAATCATCATTAGAATAGCTACCTCAAATTTTTATACATAACAATATAATTAATTAATTTTAGAGAACGGGGACAAAATAATAGCAAAAAGCAATATTATCTCAAAGTACATTCGTAAGAGCTTCTAATATAAAACAATGAAGGTTTTATCATAAGAAATAATAGTAAATATTAAGTAGGTGTCCTGAGGACACCTCCGCCGTTGTAGGGGGTATGTGGTAGGATCTCCTATGAAAATGTTCCAATAATTATAAAACTTGGTAGAAATACGCAGAATATTAAATAATTAAAAGTCACGAAACTATTTTTTTCTATGATACAAATTACAAAAATGGTGCGTTTTTTTCATGGCTGAGGTGTCCTTAGGACACCCTCCGCTGTTCTAGTGTTAAAGAAACGAATAAGATATAAAAAATAAAAATATTTCTTCGTCTCCATAGCTCGTAGAAGTTAAACTACGAGCTCTGAATATTGTATAATTGTTCTCTAGTTAGTATCACAATAGAGATAAAAGATTTTCTCCTTGTGTCATTCGGAAATACTTGAAACTATTCTTGTGCCATATTCCTTCAGAAAGTGAAAGGTTTCAGGAAGGTCTGCACCTGAATTTTTTTGTATACAAGGGAAATCATAACAGATCTACATCTACATCTACATAAGTACCCTGCAAGCCGCCTTTCGGCGTGTGGCAGGGGGTGTAAACACCTATTCTATTTTACCGCATATTTTACTCTATTGTTGTCGCATATCGTGCGCGGGAAAAAGGAATTCTTAAAACGATTCGTCCTAGCATCTATTTCTCGTATTTTACGCGCATTATCAGATCGGCCTAGATAGCAGGGGGGTCGCATAATTTCAATTACGTCTTCCGAAAGCGTACTTTCTCTAAACTTATCTAATAAACGCAATCTGGCTGCTAATCTTCTATCTGCTAATGAAAAGCTAAAAAAATATCAAATGAAACAGATATACGATAAATTGTATATCTGTTTATGATTTCAGTCTAATATTTTTGGGTTTAGACCAAAAAGATTAGTTTTTGAAAGAAATGTAACCAGGAAATGATTCATTGATTCAATCAATGATTCCAGGAAATGGATCATTACGATTTGTGTTTTTTAAATACTTTATATCAATCATCAAAGTAAATATCTGAGAGTTTATATTATATATACATTCAGCTCGTTTTTGATTTTATAAGTTTCCTATCATTTGAAATGTTTCATTACTCAATGGATTCATTATTTCATTCATTTAAACGATTGAGTTTGAATTCTTTGAAAAGTGAAGTACTTGTTACTCATTATAATCAAGTTCATCTTGATTGAATACATATGAGATTATATCGGAAATAATAAATTGTATTTTATATTTAAACAAACAGATTTAATTGAAGGGACTCGATTGAAAAAATAAACCCTCACACAAAATCCTGAAAATCCTAAAACAATAACTTATTCACCAAACTTTGGAATTTAAAAATATTTAAAACCTTCATAATAAGATATGACCCCTAATTCGTAAGTATTAATGAGAGCTTCAAATTTAGATACCGTTGCTATCTCAGTAGTCAACTGATTACCTACGTAGCTAATTAATACTCTAAAATATAGAAAGAAACATAATTGAAACTTTGGAGAGTGAATGGTTCTGTTTATTAGTTTTTAGTTAATTCGTTCCTGCAAGACTCTTTACTCGTTGTTCCCATGCATTTCGTAGTGGAATGTCTCATTTGAAAGTAAGGACAGGTAATATTTTTCGACTTAAATTGTTGGTAATTAGACACGTGAATTTCCTGCACTTGTCACAGCTTGGAGAAGTCTTTCCTTCGTCATTAGACTTCCGTAATACGGCGTATACGGGTGAAGAGCTAGAAATTTACGCGATGAATTGTGGTTAAAGGAGGTTGGAGTTAATTGCGCGAAGGGAATTAAGTCACTCGTGCATTGAGGTTATTACCATTACCAGAAGTGTAGTAGCATAACCTTCAGTGATACATGGACATTGTTTCATTTATAATAATGATCTTCGGGAGTAAACAATACTATAAATATGAGAAGAATCAAATTCTGAACAATTATAAGATTTCAGACATTGTTATGTAACTGAGTCCAAAATTAAGATTAAGATAATATTCGCTTATTTTCGCATTAACGTTCTAGTGTATTTGTACTCAGTATTTTATTACGTAAAAAAATTCAGGTATAAATTTTTTATTTATATATTTGCAAATACATAAAATGTGTTATCTATATGCTGATATAGAATTTGCATGACTCGATGAACCTAAATGATACTCTTTCGTAAAAGGAGTACTAAATTTTGAAAATACAACGATGATGTATAAAAATGGAAAGCAAAAACAGAAAGAACTTTATTCACCAGAAATATTGAAACTGACGTGATCCTTTCCATATCTGCAAATTTCCCTTGAGATGCGCACAGCGAATGCTCTAGGTATTCATAATGTTCATTCATTTCAAATTTGGATGTGTTGATTTCCACTTTTATAGAAAAACTTCAAGATAAATGTTAACTATTTATCATAAACTACTATTGTGCCTTAAGATTTTGTTTAAAATTCTGCAAGGAAATTCAAGAAGGAAAAAAATATTAAAATTTTACTTCTGATTTATATTTGCATTGAAATTCAGTAGAACTTTTTGAACGAAATTGTGGATAGAAAAATGAGAGAAAATAAGAATTTAGTAAACATAATTACCAGCTTTTAACCAATAATGTGTCATTTCATATAATTCGAGATTTTATAATAAATAAATAAACAACAAATAAAAAATCAACTGAAGCTGGTTTTAAAAATGTCTTTCCATTTTCTGTTCATAGATTAAAATTGGAATTCGATTTAAAGAAAATAAAAACTTTATTGAAGGGATGGTAGCTTTAAGTCACTTATTTTGAAAAGATTTTTCAGGACAAGATTTATCAAGACCGCAAAAGGAGTTTCTTAACAAACGAATAATAGGAATATGATTGCGTACGAATTTGAAAATCGTTTGATAACGAACAATAAAAGGTTTGCAGGAGAGGATAAGCTTTGAGAATTGGAAAACAAACACGAAGAGATTAATAGGATTAAATTGAAGTAATTAATCGTCTTCAGATGTAAAGGAAGGGTTAAATATGGAGCTTTCTAAAGAAAATGATTATGGGAGTAGACTTCAAATACAATAGACTTAGAGGAGGACAAAGGAAAAACATTTCAGATAATAAAAATGAGAATTATTAAAAAATAAATGAAAAAATTCAAAAAGAGAAGACAGGAGACAATAAAAATCTTTTAGTAATTAAAAGGCTATCTAAAAAAAGGTAAACTGAACTTTTATAAATCTTAATAATCTATTCATTATATTGGACACACTCTAATAATAATTCTTTTGATACATTATTTTTGCTAAAAATTCAGGTCCCAAACAATAAATAATTTCATAATTTCGATTGGACGATGGAAATAGTCGCACATTAGAAATCTCATTTTTATGGAATATAATATTGTTTCGTTCATTTATGTACTTATGCAAAGGTCTTCAGTGCCCACGCCCCACTTGAAAAAGTAATGGGAATTCAATCTTATAACTATAATATTTATCTTCTAATGAAACATTATTCACGATGCGAGATTACATTTTTACACATTTACACAATCTGTCTTAAATAGATTCCTATGAGAAACTCAGTATCTAAGTCTATGGGAGATGTCATGGCTTAAAAATGAAAATCTCATCTGTACGTAGAAAGAAATAATAAATTACGAGAAAAATCTCTTAGTTATAGAAGACAGATTCAGTGCGGCATGGAATCGTCAATTGTTTCGATGATAAAGGGGAAAGATAAGTTCTGTGACCTGAATCCTTTATAGAGAAAATAAAGCCCTTATTTACGGTGATAAGCACTCTTTCGTGGTCCAGGGCACATTCCTTATCGCGCCGACAATTTCGGATGTAAATCGGGCGTCATAGGAGTGCGGGAACAATAGAGAGGTATGTTAATTAAACAGGAAAGTGCAGTGGGGAGGTCGAACGGCATTAGGCTGGAAATAAATCCACATGAAAGGCAGACGAAATAGCACACGAGGGACGGCAGTGTAAACGGAAATAATAACAATGAGCCAGTTGGATTTGGAACGCTATCTTGTGGTTGTTGAGTAAATTGATAGGGAATCTCACGATGGATCAAATAGGACGTGTTGAAATTGTGTTACGGCACAAAAACAAGTGCTTTCATTGAATCTCCTATGTATCATGGAGTTGGGAGGATCTCTGTCACTGTGTTTTAAAGAAAAAGAGGGTTTAGAAGCTTGGTTCTGAAGACATTTATGTTATTTTTGGTTGTCAACTATCGTTAATAATCGCTATATATAAGACATTTATTCTTGTTTGCTCTATTAAATCCTTCCCAAATCTATACAGATTTAAAATTTCAATTTATCGACTGATTTCTATGTAAAATATATTAACTTGAACATGATTATATATAGTTACAAAACTATTATATAAGTTTAATAATACTCAAACTATGAAAATTGAATATTCATTCGTTATTCTACAACGAATTTATCATTTTATATGTTTTTTCTTTGCTTCTCTCCTAATCTAATGTATTTTTGATACTCGATAATGTAAAATGTAAGGCAAAGCAATGATCTTGAAATGAAGGGAATTTTATCGATTGATAGCATCTTAAAACTATTTTCTTTACAGAGATAATAGTGAAACATAATCATAAAATACAATATTGCTACAACTTTCTCAAAAAATTATTCTGCCTGCTATAACTTTCGTTAAGCAAATAACATAACATGTGATAATAAAAATAACTTAGAAAATTTCCACAGAAAAATTGTTATATTTGCAACCGGTTTCGTAATATAAAATTACATCCTCATTATATTACGAAACCGGTTGCAAATATAACAATTTTTCTGTGGAAATTTACGAAGTTATTTTTATTACTATGGCATTCCACGAAGTCACGCCTTCTCACATTGATTTCATAACATGTGATACTAAACACAACATTAAACGCAAAAATTCTCGATTCTGAAATTTTATCGTGATTAAATTTCTTAAAATAGATTTTATAAAAACAAAGTGCATTTTAATACCAAGAATAAGATTAAATTCGCATTTATGAGATAAAATTCACGAATTTTGTTTTTCTCCTATAATTCTTATCGATGCTATAACTTGTCACAAATTTATCTCAAACGTTCATCAACTGCAATCATTGAACCTTAAATCAGCAGTAAACTAGGCTAAAATTATTTAAACGCGGCCTAAGCAATGAAGGCGAAAGGCAACGTCTTAAATTGGCAACGGGGAACACGTAAATGGCTCATGAGAAGGAATTGCGGGCGGACGTATTAGGCAAAGCAGAGACGAATAAGTGGAAGACGCCTAAAAAGTTTCTCGAGAGCTCCCGAGAAGGATGGAAATGAGGGAAGGAGATAAAACGCTGGAAATCAGAATGTAATTTCGTGTTGCTCTTAACTGTAATTTCGGGAAACATCCCGTTAAGAAAGCTCACCATGTTAACGGATTAGGTAACTTTTAACGAATTGAATGTAACGAGAGGTAAAGTGAAGCGGAACTCTCCTAAATATGCAATCCAATTTCGCAAAACCGCTTTGCGTCTACATTTGAACTGAAGAATAAAAGCGACAGTTTTAGACACCGTAAATTGTTAATTGAATAATAACTATACGTAAAGGACTTGAAAACTTCTGGATTGGTTCTGAAATAGTGATTGGAGAACATCAAATTCTCTGAAATGAGTAAGATTTTTCTATCCTATTAATGATATTTTAACTGAATCGCGAATTTATAACCTTTGATACATATTAAATTGAAATTTTTCCTTGGGGAATCTACGCCAGCAAAACTTTGATATTAAAATTGAGAAAAAAATAGAAAGTATGGAATATTACATAAAAGTAAAACACTTTTTATTTTCCGGTATATTTGGGTCGAAAATATTTACGAACAGCTCAAATACCATTTGCAAAAGTCAAATAAATGGGAGTACCTTTAGCCTGATGCATCCCTCAAATTACCACATGGCCTATAACTTTTTGAATACCTTTTGGTACATCTGCAGTTCAATTGGTGCGCGGTAAATGAAGAGCAATGACTCCAATGATAACTCGAGTGAATTTCAAAGGCGCACCGTCCAAATAATCTTCTTGAAAGCTGGCTAATGAGTAGTCTCCCTAGTACAGCCCCATTCAGAAGCCAAGCGATTCTTTCCACTCACAAAATGAAAGGGCTGTAAAGGTTGTGCATAGGTCGATTTAATTTTTTAAGCGAAACAAGGAGAGGATGATTTTCAGATTTCATTTCCATTCAAGAATCAAACTCTACATTCTGCCGAAATTACTCACATTTGAATGCCGAATAAGTATCCCCTTCGTCTTCTAATCATTGAGATCAAAGAGCATATCGTGGGCTCTTTTCGATGTTATTTAACGTTGAGTAAAGTAAAATATCTAAAAGGTTTCTATGCTTTTCATTCTCTTTCCACAAAGCCTTAGCTTGCGGTGCTTCGCTGAACAATTTATGAATAATTCCTTAGATGAGTGACCTTTAACATTAAGTATCATGTACGATCATTTTGATGAACTCTAGAAGTAGCTTTAGTAATAATGAGAAGGAAATTCATTACTCTTTTACTTTCCAAAAGTTACTACGCTAAAATTTTATAAAAATTACAAAGGTGATATATAAATTTCCATGGTATATAACAGAAAAAATATTCGAAAAACTATTATTTAAAGTACATCAGTCACTACATTTCTGATGCTTTTTATTCTCAATATTTTTGCTTGATCACTGGTCTGGTCCCAATCGACTGATCGATTGTCTATCCGACAACTTGCTAGCTAACCTGGCCGACACTAAACTGACCGCCAACTCGGTTTAATAAAATTATTTGTGTGCCGAATGAATAAGGTTTGGTGCAAAATATTTAAAATCGTTAGTTTAAAGAAAAAGTATCATGGTATTCCATGGAACATATTGGGAAACCTTGGACAGCATTGGACAGTATTAAGCCACAATCAACTATTATTAACTTGTTATTTACCTAAATTTAAGCACAAGCACAAAAACATGGATTTTTGTACATTTAATAAACCACTATATAATATTCAGGTGATATCATAAAAATCAAATTCGTGGATTAGTATGTTTCATTAGTTTTTCGTTAATAACCAAAAATAAATGTGAACGACCGATAAACAATCTCACAAAGCCTGCGAACTGATTCTTTAAACGAACGATTTAAATTTTTTCACCGACACCGATTCATTCGGTACTTAAATAATTTTATTCAAGCGTTTATCGTAGTGTCCCATGGTGTTCTAAGGTATTCCAAGACTCTCCGGGGTGTTCCATGGAGCACCAAATCGGTCTGTTTTCTTCATTTCTCAAAGGAAAATGTTTTTGCTTTATTGGGTAAAATTGAACCGTAAGATATTTTACACAATACATTGATTTCTTCGAAATACGTCATGATGCTCTTTTAAAAAACTAAACCCATTTAAGATTCTCCATGCTTTAACTTTTAGAACGTTCTTTGTATGTAACTTTAATTCCTTCATCCCTTCGCTTCCCTTTGGCGAGTAAACATTATCCAGAAGGAACCATTTAATTCCAAAGGATCGCAGCTTCATTCGGTGGACACGGGAGGTCGCCGCCGCCGCAAAATTCGTTACTCTGGAAACAAGAAAAAAAACTGCGGAAACTCTTACGCGGAGAGATGTCATCGTGGAGGCCTTACAAAGACAAAGGCGTTAAAGAGAGCAGCGCTTGGCATAAAGCCCATACGAAAAGGCGTTGAAGCTTTTTATTCTCGTACAGTTATTCACACTTCGAACGTGGCGCTGATATTATCATCTTAGCAACGGTGACCGATTCCTTTCTTATGCCCCTGCAGATTATATGCGCGGAGAAGTTATTCTCGGTCATCCCGACTCGGATTATCCCTGATTAAATCTTTTTTTACTTCGTCTAATTGAAAAGCGGAAGTGCAAGAAAACGGTAGCTCGGAGTTTAATTGAAAAGCGACCGGGAAAAACACGCTCGCCCGAGTCCGCGGGTCGTTATTCAGCTGTTTTAGCTGTAATCGGGTCAGAGGAACAGATGCAGGCGCGAATAATCAATCGGCATCCTAGAAATGGACAATTAATTAAGATTAAGCGCGGATGTGCGGCGCTGCTCGAATTCCTTTAAAAGATTTCGGAGCAAGAAGCTTATTAAGGAGGCGGTGATGATACATCGAGTATTTGAGAATTTATGCGCAATATGGGAGCTTGATTTGTTTTCTCACCATCTGCAAAAACGAAAGCCGGATTCTAACTGTAATGAATCGGCTGTATATTAGGAAACCACTTGCAAATGTTAAGATACGAAGCAATCTAGTGACCATTGTCATCCGTTGGGAATTTCTGAATCTGATATAAATTCGTAATAATCTAATTAATTCATCATTCTTTTTAAAAATTCGTTGCAAAGTGTTTTTATTAGAAAAACCTGATGCATATGATGTTTTAACTTGCGTAAATTATTTTGTATTTTTACTAGATCAAGGAAGATAGCTCGTATTTTATAACTCATGATCTGACCTGATTAATAAAACCGCAATGTTTTCCACGCGATTCTGAAATTTTGAATATTATAAATTCATGAAACCTAACATAATTAACGAAAAATTTATTGATTAGCATAATTAATTATTTATTAAATCCACAGTACTTTTTTAAATAGTAATTTTTTGTGCAGTTGAAACTAATACTTTTTAATCCTATATTTAAAATATATATTTAATTGTCCGATCGATTTTTTAACATAAAAATTAACAGCATTAACTATTATGAAATCCCGGAAAATAAAACAATTTTTACATAGCGTTTTAGTCCTTTAAACTCCTGCAATTTTGAAGATTCTAACATAAGGCCTAAAAATTCTTTCTCAATACAAATATATGATTTTCATATGATAATATTTAAAGATTATGGAGAAAAAATACGCATTTTTCCTTTCGTTTAAGCTAATATGCGCCACTTTTGAATCGCTTTTAGCAAAATTATGCTCATTATGATCAAGGAATATAACAAGGGGATGAGATCATCGCTGTAATGAGACAGAATCGGTCCTTAAATGCTTTTGAAGAAGAACTGAAAATCGTCATTCATTTTTAACTCTGAAATGCAAGGGCAGATATTTAAGCGGTGTTGGTGAATTTCGGAATCCATCATTTAGAATACTTCTAAAATCTCCTTAAGATCTTCAGTCTACTTAGGGAAGTAAAGACTGGAGAAAGAACAAAACTCTTCTCATAAAACGAGGGACGGCACGCTTTTAATCCTCTTGCGATTTTAAGTACTCCGTGAATAGTGAGCAAATGAATACAGAAATATTTTAAAGGCATCTGTCATATAATAAAAAAATAAAGTATTTCATTTGCTAAATAATACTCTAACTAGCAGTCGATAGAGAGTGTATAATAGCAAAGGTTAAACAGAAGTGGAAAATAGAGACACGACAAGGATAAACATATGGGTCAGAGTACATGACCGGCAAATGGGTGACCTGGGTTCGTATACCAGTGCTTTTACCTTTTTTCACTTATCTTTAATCTTTTTGATGAATTCGCAATAATTATCTCGCAAAGTCATCTAAATACTGTGCTATCAAAATACTAATACTATCTAAATTTCCTGATCCAAGTCTTTCGTGAATTAAGTAAGAATTTTATAATCAATGAAAGTACCACCTTTTCCAGATTATATAACTCTATTAACTATATTATTCCATATTCTAATAGGTAAAAGTTAGAACGAAGACATTTTTCTTCTTCTTGACGCTATATAAATTCAGAGAAAATAAATTCTATAAAACACTATAATTAATGCCAATGTATGCCAAAATTTATTTATTACCCTTAGATCAAATTAGATTAAGACGAAATGTAATCCAGTTGGCTGAATTTATACTAACGATAATATTAAATAGGCTGAGATTTCCAAGCCAAAGAAATCAGGTTAAAGTTTTTCAAAAGGTCAACCTAAAACTTTCGTGACCAAGAAATGAATTCAATGGAAATGTCAGAGGAAATTTCTTTATCTGTAATTTTGGTCATCATATGGCAACTTGGAGGACTTCTCATGGTCTTCCGAAGGCAAATGAGCACGTTTTGTCAAACTGCTGACCTAAGAGAAGCGGACGAGCCATGAAATGGCAGATGGACTCATGAACTTCAAAGGAAACCACATTTGGGTGATGCAAAGCTGTGTGTGCATCGCTGATCGTAATTCACGGCGGTTTTTTGCGGAGATGAGAATTTGCTGTCAACTCACATCGTGCCGTCAGTTCTAACTTGATTCTATCACGCTATCAAATTGCATGTTAATGGAATACTTTTTTGATGAAGAAAGCTAAAGTAAGTTTTATGAATTTTGACTGAATAAATCTCAGTGAATGAGAAGAATATAACTAATAGTACAAGTAGGCCTTTCATGGCCCTAAGTAATTTACTTTATTATTTATATTAATTATTATATATTTATATTTATTATAGGACATCTGTCCCTTTAACAAACTACATAAGAGATTATTAAAATGAGGAGTTCGCTCATAATGTATGTATAACAATCTTAATATTACATAACGTCATTACATACATAATGTTATAACATAAATACATAGATTATTTATCAAAGCGTATCAAAACGCATATACACTCGAATTAAGTTCAAGCATGAAAATTTATAAATTTCTCATGATACATAGATCATGAGATATAGATTTTAAATCATTAAATCATTAAATTATTTAGGGATAACTTAAGAGTACCGAGTGTCAGGTATGAAAAAGGCGATTCAAAGCACTTAAGGATTTTAATTTTTAAATAATTGATTATAATTAAGAATTATTAGAGGAAATAATTTTGTAGAGTGATTAATAGCAGCAACATTGTGCATTTTGAAAAGGAGAGAATACGACCATTTTCTTACTTTTTAATTATGTTTTTAAGAGAATAGCCGACGAATACTATGAAGACTCATTACGCTCATTTGGGATTCAAAACTTCAAAATCATTAATTTACAATTCAATCATTCTTCGATGCCCTTTCAACTCCTTATGATTCGAATATCAAGACTGTGGTCATTATTTCAGATTCAGACGAAAGACCAACTGATAAAGCCCTTTTCTTTTGAAAGACGTTTGAGATCGTACTGAGTATTCTTCACCGCATTGCGCACATATGAAGTCACAGCATTAATTAAGAGATTGCTGAGCTGAAGATAAAATCTCCCAATAAATAAATAATGAACTCCGTACTTCAAAGAACAGAGAGCAAAGAGGAAATCTTGAAGAAGGCTATCAATCAATTGAACTTTCAAAGTAAAAAGACAATATTTGAGAAAATTTTAACTTCTTGGAAGACAAAAGAAGTAGATCATTTATGATGGTCTCAAATATTACATTTAAAGAGTTCATAAAATCATGATAATTTTATATGTGTACGAGTACGTATATACACTGTGTATAAGTATGTATATAAACTTTCTCAAATATATTGCTGAACCTTTATTTTGTTTTCAAATAAATGCATAGAGATATTAATTTTAATATTCGAGTAAACAAAAGCGTGGAATACAATCTTGGAAGAGAGTTTCTCCTCAATCTTCCTCGTTTGAACTGTTTCAACCAAACGAGAGATTCCTTTATAATAGGTGATCACGTCGGTAAGCCATTCATCACGAGCGCTCTTTCAGATAATTCCACTTTAACATGTTTCCTCAATTGCTACTCTCACCTGATTCCTCTCGTACACGCTAACCGACCTTTCTCCTTTACCTCCTCAAGACTTCTCCTTATGAATATTTGAGAGTTTCCTCTGAAGACACTTCTCCCCTCACCGTCTCCTAATTCAATTTTAATCTCCATTTTCCTCCCGCACTTTCCCTTTTCTTCTTCCCATTATCTCCGTGGGTCCATAAGGAGGCGCTGTGTGCGACTCGACGGTTGTCAGTCTTGGTTTATGAGCACTTTTTTCCGAACGCAAAAATTTCCCTTCGCCTCCTTCGCGATTCTTTTAACCATCCGGCTTCTTAGTCAGTGGGGAATTTTCGCGGGGTTAATCCGAGAATAAAAGGGTTCCGTATTAAGAGATTTACGCTTCGAAAAAGGGGTGAAAGGGATGAGTTCATAATTCACGATGGCTTTCCCCCGAATTCGTCCCGAAGTTACCTTTTCTTTGAAAAATCTCCTTCGTTTGGATTCTCATGTTTCAGAAGTCAATCTATAATTTGGTTTTGCTCTTTATGTGATGATTTAAATTCTCTCATGTTATTCGAATCCTGAAGTTATAAATTTGTGAATAACTCAAGTTTAAATGGACTAATATCAAATTCTTCAGTAAAAGGAATTGCAGGAACAAACAGGTATAAATATTTACATCCACTTTGCCAAAAATAATTTTGTTTAAAATGCATACGAGATGATTCACGGTTTATTTCATCTATAGATTAAAAAATTTCGTTCTGAAATAGTTACAAGAGAATTTAAAGTACAAATATTTAAATATTATAATTTATTTTTTATTACTGGACATTCTTAAAAATTGCATCGCTGTTATAAAATCTTTTCCTAGACTCATTCAAACAAATCGCAAAACCATTAAAGCTATATTTCATATTTGGTTTGCGTACGGTAAGAAATGAAAGTAAAAACTTTTTTTAAAACAATCGCCTACAATTTTCCAAAAAATATAGTTTCAATAAATTCAACTCACAATCCATATTAATAATTTCCTTTTTTCCGATTGAGCTTTGGCTTTGATAAATCTAAAGAAATAAATAAGGTCAGAAATTGATTAATCGGAGCAAACAGTTCAGGTGATGTGAAAGTCACACTTCGTACAGGAAAAATGATCTTAAAGACCCTCAACTTGATCTGCCATATATCTGATAGATTTATATAGATTTTTTAGAAGAAAAGAGCATAATACATATTGCAAAAACTCATATAGAAAATTCTTTAATGGGATAATAATGAATTTTAATAGAAAATACTGATGGAAACTATACAATACTACTTCGAAAGAATTTTTTCAAATCATTTTTTGAATGCTATAAAATTGTATTTTTTATCGATATATTTTCAGTATTTATACACTCAATTTTGTATTCGCCTTTCAACGCTTCGCGAATATGATTGACTATTAGTTATACTCACGCGAATTCAAGCAACACAAATTTCGATTGTTGTACTCGATGTCAAACTGTACAATTCGGTTCATCAATAACGTTGATTCAACATAAAGTTTCGCACAAAATCTATAAAATTTCTGTAAAATTAATTGAATTACATATGTAACAAATATGTTCCAAGATATTTTAATCTTGTATCTGACATTTGATATATTATATTTATAAATTTGATCAATGAATCATACTAAGAGACGTATTTAATTTTTGCATCCTCCAATGAAGTGGGCTGTACTTCCCCTTTAAGACCACCTCTCTGATTTCCACTCCATCGATTCATTAGTTAGAATTCCGTCGATTAACATTGATTCCGGAAGGTCGAGGACAACGATTCAAGACGTCTGAAGTGCGCTCACAATGGCGAAAATATTCGTCAGCAAAGTCGATTGCGCAATATGATTCCTTCGAATAAAAACGGAAAGGTCTTCTTCGAAAGATGATTTCAATTTCTGGTTTCTCGAAGTTCCGCTGAAAGTTTTCACCTCGTGGGTGAATAAACTTGGGATGTGTTGAGGAATCTCTTCTTGATTTCAATAAGAAGGGGGAGGTGTCGAATCCTTTGGGAAAGATCGGCAAAAGTTCCGAGAATAATTGCATTGGAGAGCCCCTTACGGAGTTCCATCCTTTTACCGATGTAGTCATAAATAAATTTAACGTTCGGAAGTTGTTATTCTAGATGAAGCGGAGTGAGAAGAATTGCTTCTCAATAAGAAATGTACGAATGTTCGGGAAAGATCTTTTATCGTATTTTCCCTCTTTCTTTTTACCAAAATGTTATATTTTCTTTCTTAGAAATTGATTAGCTTTATTATACACGCAATAAAATATATTTAATAAGTTAGTAAAATAGTAGTAGTATATTTAATAAGAAGTAAAATAAGGTAGCAACCTACATAACGTTTACTTTTTTTTCACGGAAGAAATGAAATGGGTTTATTTTCTTCTTAAATTTCTGTGGACCATTTTTGATCTTCCAATCACGATTTACGCACATCTAGTAGATCGCTTTAAACCCCTCTAATTAAATCGAACTGATAAATTTTGAATCGAGATGTAATCCTTAGCATTAACATGATAGTAATATCAATAATCCGGCATAATGAAAAGGGACAGTTCGGGAGATGGGTGCGCTGTGGCAATTTGTAGATAAAAGGAAGTGACACAATTCGCTTACCTCTCACCACAAGGCGAACTGGTTGCGAGGTCAAGGCATCTTGAGAAGCGAAGTCAGATGCTGTCACCTGACACTCCCACTCTCCGTCGTCAAACTCTAAAGTGGCGCTTCGGATCCAAATGCTGCAGTCTCCACTTGGGCCAGTGCCCATTGCTGATTCTGGAGAAACCCATTCGTACTTCCGGATGTAGATTCCCACTGGCTGTAGGAAGACGTATGAATTAGTAACGATGCGTGTCTTGGTACATTCACAACAACGGTTTCCATTTAAATCGAGATGAGTCTTTAAATATTATATATATTATATTAAAATAAGTATCACAATGTTTTCATAGCACAAATTTCAGGGATATACGTGTATATTCAGATATTAACTATCTAAAATATCTAGGAAAATAGACAAAGATCGATTGTGTATCACTTACGTAAAGATAAATTTGTTCGAAACAAATCCTATGTGATTAACCTTTTTATGCAAAAATGTAACTGAATGGTCTATCATATCTATTCAAGGGAAGGAATTATAATGTATGTGAAAGTTTCAAAGTAGAAGAGTATTAAACTTGGTAATCGAAAATAATTATTAATAAAAGTAAAATATGTTTAATGCTATAATATGGTAGAACTTAATTTCGCTGTTGGAAAAATGTGTGTTATATATATTTTAATATTTGTAGCAGGTATTTTTGTTTGACTTGCTTAGCTAAAATTAGCAGAAAAACTGAGAAATTTGTAAATAAAAATCAACAAAATATGGTCCATAAATTTGGGATATAGAATTAACTTCACTGCTTCATAGTTATCTCCGCTATTTTCCGAATTCATAGTGCATTATAATGTTATAGTGAAATATATTGTCATAAATAAATAACCAGATTTTCTATGGCTGTGATTTATAATGTCTATCCATTGACTTATTAAAGACGACAGCCATATCTCATATAAATTAGGATCAGATAGATATTTGTAATACAAATTATTAAAGCATACGTATAAATGCCAGATTTATTATTTTTCTATTCGATAGAAAATCGAATATCACAAATATTCGTACTTTTCCAAGAGAATAGAAGAATAAGTTGGGTAACTATGATTTGTGTTCAAATTCCCAATAAACATGAGCCATTAGAGAAATGAATGTAACAACATAGCAGTGGATGAAAACTTCCCATTATCATAAATTAAAGTTCGTTCACCTCAATCGAAACACAGTTATTAATGCGGAAATCCCTCCATTTCTTCTGCACGATGATTAAGCTAAACGAGGAATTACGAGATGCCTTTCCTTTTTTTCTATTTGTACAGCATAAATACGAATTAAGTGTCCTCGCAATGGGAAAGGTCGGAATGGGCTGTTTCGCACCGACTGCATTATCATCTGAACTCGGTGTTGACGCATCCACTTCTTCTGCATTGGATTGGTTAAAACGCAAGGATTATCGAATAATTGATTCAATAAGGTCATTAGCGGAGATAACACCAACTCGTGAGAGTGGGCATTTGTGTTCATTAACTGATTTCAGATACTCTTAAATGGCTTGGGAAACCACGCGAGGGTAGATCTACGTTGCTAAAAAGAGTTTCATGACATTTATAGGAATGAATGCGCTTTATATCTGACTGTAGATTTGAAAGCAGGCATGAAATGAATCCTCTATCGTACAGATTAACTGCTCGGAATCAAATATAATTCTGCAAATACTAACAGTTAGTTGTTCAATATATGAAAAGGAATCCTCTTGCGAAAATCAATTGGAATAATGTCAATGGGAACAAAGTCAATCGGAAATAATTCAAACATGACTTGGTACACCTATTTTAGTAATTATATGAATAGAATAATTTAAATTAATTTGATAATTGAATAAATTATAAGTAGAGAAAATCGAGTCTTATTCAGTATGAAAATAAAACATCTTCCACAGTATACATCACATTTTGGATATATATCGTACGCAGGGGATGCGAAACGTAGAGAAAAAAGGAAAACAAAGGTCGAGGAGTTCAGATAATATAAATAAATCGATAACTTTAAACGAGAGTGAGTAAAGTTGATGTGGCAATCAAAGCAAAGACAAATACGACTTAAGACGGGAACATCGTAAAACACGTATCTACCGTCACTTAACTTTCTGGACCGATTACGTAATTTTCGGGATATCTTGCACTCGCGGTAATTGTCGCAATATAATTCGTGTAATGCGAGCTGATAGATAACAAAAACTCTTTTAGGCGACAACGGCAGTGGTTCCGAGGAGGAGGCTAAATGGAGTGAACTGATACGAGCAAAGGTTGTCATAAGAGGGATGAGTTTCATTGCGAGCACATTAACCGGGTGCCGTTGACGCGTAAACTTCCGATGGAGAGTAAAAAAGGTGCCGCGTTTCCCACAATCCCTTTCGCGTCGACATGTGGAAATAATTCGCGCCAACCGTTGATGACAAAAGCTCGAAACTTAGTCAATTAGGTCTCTCCTGCTGACAGTTGACTATTGCAGCTTATATTTGATAATTTGGCTACAAGCATTGCGGGTGAGTGGCAGCAGAGCTTCATGATTCTGCATTCATGCACTACTTTGTTAACTCTTCGGTGGGATGATGGAAACTAGGGAATAGGGCAAGATAACATCTGTCGGGATTACGCGGTGTATTCCTTACGAGGATAAATATTGACGGATATAATATTTCTCCCTGCCTTTCCCACGTTCAATTGGGGATGGATTGTAAAGATTCTGTCTTTGAAGCATCCTGAAGGATTCTTAATCTGGTTTACTAAAGAAAATGTGATATATTTATACTACTAGCCATTATATACTCAGAAATTCATTAGCGATAATTATCGTAAAGATGATGCCGATAAAATTAAATGTTAAGGACCGTGTGCTTTTCATTATAATAGACATTTTAGTAACTCTGATCAAAATATAAACACATCGATTGAAATGGTGGTAATTGTAAAATTGCGGAAATGAGGATAAGAAATGAAATTAGAATAATATTTGATTATAAGTTTATCTTATGTTATACAGAAATTCATAAATTACACTTGTTTTGAGGAAATGTTTACAAAATCAATAAATCGACTAAAAAATGTTAAATTATAAAGTATTAGGTGGGATTTTGTTGAAATAGATACTGAAGATTAAAAAGAGCAATTTGTTGGAGTAGAAATTACGAACCACCTTTAATTATTTAATAAATGTTTCCTTATAAAGGTTTCAAAGAATTCATTCTAAAACTTTAGAGTAAATCACTTGAACTTTGATAGATAAAAACTTTCATATTAAAAGAAGATTTAATAATATTGCAAGCGAATTATCATTCTTAATTTTGAGAAAATTAACGTAGAAAACTTCCATTATTTTCTCTTTTTTTCCTTTCGTTCAGAATATATTTACCATTATAAACACATTACCAGTTAAATTCGTTTCCCATACACTTGAGCAAACATTGCCTAAACTAACGAGAATCTAATCTTTCATCATTCACTCTGACCTACATTTCCAAACCCCAATCTTATCATTTCCAAGTATTTTTTTATCTGATCCCCTCAAGCACTTCCCGAATCATCCTTCCATTTAATTTTCCGCATTCAAGTCCACTTAGGTCCAAACTTTTTAATTACTTTGTTCAATTCTCGGACGTATTTTTCTCTCGGGACGATATCTACGAGCGCGGAATTTACTCGGAGGTGAATCATTCGAATGGAAGAGGATCAGCATTAAAAAATATAAAGATAGCGATTTGTTTATCGAAATTGTTCTGAAAAACAGCGATTCGAAGTGGTATTAAGTGAATGCGGGACGGAAAGCATCTCGTATTAGAGTTAAAAATTAAGAGCCCTTCTTAAAAATCCACAGCGGGAAAAACGGCTAAATTTTCTCCAAAGATTAATTAAGGCCAGCCGCCATTAATTTGGAGGATTTCTTTTTTCAAAATGCCGTAGATTTCCCTCAAATATAACGCCAACATGGAATATCTCGGCAAGGATTAAAAACGGGAAAAACTTTTCCAATTTAAGTTAGCGCGGAGGGTATTTGTGGAGGGAGAAGGAATGAGTAGAAACAAGTAGTTGGATTAAGCTGCAGAAGGAGGTAGTAAACATCCGATTGTAAGAGGTGGAGAAGATTTTAGTTATCTGATACATAGATTCTCTTGTTATATAAATCATTTTATACGCTCTCTTCCGGGATCACAAGAGGAACCTCTAATATTCCGGTGAATATAATTGGAAAAATATGGAATATGTAATTTAAAATTATATTTGCTCCTGTATGAACTTCATTAGATGAAAACGTTGAGTCTCCTAATTTAATGAACGATGTAATTTACGACCGGAAATAAAATTTCAGATCCATTTATATAAGTAGCTGCCATTTTTCTAATGTTTTCCATGATAGAAACTTCTAAATTTTAAATACGAATCTTGCAGGAATATAGTGCAATAAAATTCTCCTTGATCAAAGAATAATAATGAAGTTCTAAATACCGAGATGTTTTGACAGCTTGTCTCCGGGCATTGATATTGATTTTAATTTTGAATTAAACCAGTCTTTTTCCGCTAAAATGTTAGCAACAAAGGTATCTATATAGAATAAAACCAGGATGAGAATTACCTAATACAAGCTAATTGATATATGCTACCACCTCATATTTATTTGGATGATTTCCTAGAAACCTAGATTAAGTAATTATCAGCAGAGGAGAATATATATTTGAATAGTACTAACAGCTGTGGTCGTTTCTCAAATTTGCTTTTGATTATTCAAAGATAACTCAAACTCATAACTCAACTAGTGATATCCACTTGTTAGTGCAGGAATGCAGTAAACAATTAACAGCCTATATCATGAACTCTATCTCTCATCAGTACCAATTAATTCTGCAGAGAGAAACCTCAACAAGAGGTTTATGAATTATATGTATTACTGATTCTCTTGAAGGATCATCGATAAAAAGCCATCGGCAGCAGAAATTTTATAAAACGAAAGGGAAATGTGAGAGCGAGGGATTAAAAGGAACGAGTTGAGGGAATTCGATTGATGAAAGAGGTACAGTGGACATCGAAGATGTGCGGGAGTATAATCTGAATGTTTCCAGTTGATGTTTTTAAAAAAACACACAATAAGACGAACAGATGAATAAAATGGCTAAATGAAACTTTTCTGTGCATAGAAGAAACGAAATTACAATGGAGAGACTGTACAGAGTTAATGCCTGTGGTTTGTACATAAACAAAAGTGTACGTGTATTTATTCAAGCACTCAACAAAAATAACGATAACTAAGTGGCAATTACTGAGGAATTTAATATCGTCTTCAAAGCAACGACAGGATATTTGTTAAAAATCCGAATAATTTTATTCATAAATTATAAATAATGAACAAGAAATAAATACTCTGTATTATGTAGGAGTGAATCCTTCATAAAAACAGAAGGTTCCCTAAAATATGAAAATAATTTTTCGCTAAAAGACTCATTTGCCAAGCATATTATTATATGTGGACGTATAGAATTACAACTTAGATAAACAACAACAACAAGATATCCGGGAAAAGTGTATTAAGAATTTTTGATTACTCACATCTCAAACTTATATTCAATTTATCTCGTATTTATGCGAGAGTTATCTTGCTGTATGCTACTTAAAGCTTTCACTGTCTCAAAATAAAGCTTGCAACTCCCGACTTTCAAAAACAACGATTCCCAAATTTCGTCAAGCACTCAAACTTTACTGCAGTTAAATTACTCTCTGTATATACACAATACCTTGAACTTGGCTGTGCCCATAATTTCGCTGTTAAATTCATCGGTAATTCGCTAAGAATTTAATTACATTCCTGTAGATGTATGAACGCACTAAGTGTTTGGCGAATAGTTAATTAAGCTTAACAGCTATTTTATAATCCCGTTGTATCAAAACTTTTGCGAATTTCACTTGATATCGTCTTTCCCATTGAATTTCTCTAATCCCCCTTGATCTCCATATTTTAGCACTCCTCTCTCTGCAACATTTCATAATTAACGCTCGCTGTCATTTCGAACCAGTTACAAAAGATTACATCTGTATTTTAATTACTTTGGCTAGACGAATAAAACGTAGCAACCGATTATGTGTCGTTGACAATTATTATGTTGTTAAATCTTATTAAAAACGCTGATATGAAATCTACCCATTAAATCGTATTAAATTTTCGGTGGAATAAAATATTTTTTATATTTTTTCTAATAAACTAGTTAGATAAATAAATTCGCGGATCTAAGAACATTAAGTGCATTAAGGCGTGGATATGAAAACAAATTCCGTGATTCACTTACTTCGTGAGTATAAAACGGTGTTGCGAGGGAAGCGCTCGGTTATATTTTTAATTTATACTCGCGATAATTAGATGGATTAATTCATGCCTGAAACTCCCGTTGGGCAGATTACCTTTGGAAAAAAGAGCGAAGTTTTCTGTTGGTGCGACGGGGGTTTGTGTTCGCGAGGATCGCATTAAATTTTCAACCCCTGGACGGATTTAAATGGAGGCAGGAATGTAACCATTCCTGTTCACTTTTACGGTACGTAGCTCTAATTCAAAGCTTTATTACATAAAGAAATACTATTTTTATGCGATAATCAATACATTCAATCAAAATAGCGATGTGGAACCGCAATTTAAATGCGTAAAATTTCGTTTTTTGTAATTTTATTGAAAATTAAATATGAAAGCATTTCTAGATTAAAATCTATAAAATATGAAATCTAATTGCGTACTTATTAATATTCTTGCAAATTTACACGTAAATATAGTGAGGTATATGAGTCCAGGTGCACAATTATGTTGCATTAATCTTTTATTTAGCGATATATAAAAAGTTGTCATCAAAAGTATCTCTATATAATTACTGCGTGCAATATGTGCACCATTATTGCTATATATTACACTTATACATTTCTCAAAACAGTTCAATGACTTTCAGTCCATATTTAGTCAGACGAAAACAATAATTTGTCAATATTTTTAGACCAATTGCCGCACTGCTAAATTCTTTGTCCTAAACCGTTTATTCATTTCTTAAAGATTGATTAGATGCTCTATTGAGTATATCACTCCTATATTTTTAATTACCGCTATCATCCGAGTTATTTTATAATATAGCATTTAATATACTACAGTTACTTTATTAATCTATACGATATTTTGTATCCTCAGGTAATGAGTCTCTATCTGTCCGTTCATTTTTCACCAATTCATTCACCAAATTCACTATATTAGTATATTTAATCATTTACGATATTTTATCTTCATAAAACTCTGAGCGCTGCTTACTCATTTTCATCAATTCCATTCTCTTATATCCAATAAATTATAAAATTAAGTTCGTAAGATTAGATTATAACTTACATAAAACGAAAGTATCATGGAGGAAAATTTTACCGCTCAATCAACCTCTAAATCATTCCCTTAAGAAGTATCTTTCAATGAGAACTCTACGTATCCTAAAAACATCGATTCCATGAGAGACTAAATGAAGGCACCGCAAAGTAGTCACATGGACAAGAGCCGGCGAAAATAAAAAGTCGTAAGCTCAGAAGAAGGGCGTTAATTGTGATTCAAGAATCTGAGGGGTCAAGTGCTTTGAAAGGATTATCTGGTGGCGTTTTATGGATGCGGAAGAAGAGATCTACGCAGAAAAAGTTTGTCTTTTGAGTGGAGGAGAGAGTGGAGAATGTTCTGAAGAGAGATAATTTAGAAAAAAGAGGGTAAATTGTGGGGAAAGAAGAAGAGGATAAAGTGAGACAAGTAGGGGTTGGATTTTTATGAATTAGAAAAAGGAAAGAAATGATGAAAGGAGAAAACATTGGCATTAAGAAGATGCGCGATCCAATCTTTGAGGAGATGAATGGGAGCTAATTTCGTCACAAACTTTTTCATTTCTCTTCTGTTTAATGTGTATAAATCCAGCCAAAGTTCATGGACAACAATTTCGTTCGTTATCTAAGATATCCATCCAGACCTATCGCCATTCCCTTAAAACGTGCGATATTGTTCAAACAAACACTTCGTAAATCAAATGATCCTGCAGCTTTCATGGCGTAACTGTTTATTCACAGAACGGAATTAATGGATCTCTTTGTTGCTAAATTGTATCTTGCGAAACGAATGCATGCGATAAATTTAGGCGGAAATTATTCGTGTTTGAACTACTAAGGTTTCTCTAAATACTGTATTTTATGAAATTCCAGATTTCGATCATTCAAATTACTCTATTATCTAATTAAACGGATCTCATAGGCTTACAGCAAGTAGCAAATAGAGTTTGTAGATCATAATAATTTGTTTTCTTGATCGAACTTTTACATTCCTAACTAAAAAACCTGTCAATTTAATGAACAGCTCCTTCAAAGATATCTTTACAAAGAAACTTTCGGCAGTTAAATTTAATTTCTAAATTTATCTTCGAAGAAAGATATTTTTACTTAAAGCTTCATTAAGGTCGAATATATCCTAGATTTACTTTGACAACACATTTCGAAGATTTTTCATCTTGCTTTATTAAATTCTTTTAATTAGGAACGAAATAGATAAAGGAAAAATATATTAAATAAAATTACTTTTTTTATAAAATTGAAATTCTTCCTCTTTTAATTTAGATCTCTTTAATAAGAAAAAATGGAAATGAAAAAAGATCATTTTGTCGTTCATCTTTTGCTTACGCGCGGAGGTTCTTTGCGAATGTGGTCCTTTGTCTGAATTCAACCCTACATTTAAAGAAAAACAAAATAATATGCAATGTTCATATTTGACAATCTGTAAACAAAAAGATATTACTTTATGAACATTAAGAAATCAATTGATTAATTCAATGAAACGAAAAATATTTAATAAATCCAACTATGAACAAACAACTATGAATCCAACAATGGTTATCATGTACCGTTAATGAAACTCAGACAAAAAAACATAACTCAAAAGGCTAACCTCGTAGATTTCATGTTCATTTAATAGAATGCGTCCTATAATAAAATAAGAACGTGACATAAACACGTTATGGATGAACGTGACGAAATCATCGAGTACTATTTTTACGAACAAATGGAATTTACGTAAGGGAAATGGTGAGTGAAAGATACCGTGAGTAACATCATTCTTGTGCCAGAAGAATTAAATGAATGGAGCGAAACGAAGAAGTGAATTTGGTGAAGGAACTAAAGCAGCGGAAGATTTCTTGAAAGTGACTCAGATAGTGAGGAGAATGGATTGGGGTAAATACTCGTCAGTGATTCATCATAGAGATTAAAGGGAAGTGGGGCAGAAAGGAGAGAGTTGTGAGATGAATTAGAATAATAATAAATTTCCTTTATTAATCAGGGTGAAATACAGTCTACCACTCTTACATTTAACTCATACACATCCCAGATCGGAAAACTTTCCGATCCGCCAGGACTCGAACCTGGTACCCCGAGGCTTTGAGCGCTAGAAATCAACGCCCTCTTATATAGTAGTCTACAAGAGATTGCCTTGAGTTATTGATTTTAATATAATATCTACTTATGCCATCTTATTCACATTGCGAGAAAAGAAACACAAATATAATTAGCTGATATTAGTTATAGAACTCCATTGAATAGCTGTTGATAATTGTAGGAAAAATGCAAGGCCTAAATTATGACCCAAAATCGTATTTGTAAATATCATTTCCAAAATGTAAAAGCGGCTCTAATTCATTTAAATTTGAGGCTCAAACATAAAGCAATATTCATTTAATGGTCCATTAAAACAGTATTCCAGAATGCTTATCAAGGTAGATTTCAAATATACCTAAGAGAACATTATCTTACGCACGCATCGTCTGTTATGATATAAAATAGAGTCTTTACGATTCCACGATCATTCAACCCATAGTTTAAATATTGAATTGAATTTTTTGGTAAATCATTTTTATAGTAAATCAACAAGTTTACCGAATAATAACTTGGTAATAAATCGATAAAATTCATTTAGGCATAAATATGCCATTCTAGTAAGATATTGAGATGCAATTATCAGTATTGAGTGATACCAGATACCCATTGCATCCATAGCATTTCAGTAATTTTTTTTTTCATTTCAACCTCTAATGTTTATAGCATATTATCATCTCATACCTTAATTATATTCATTTCTCTTAAATTTCTAAATAGATATTCAAAGAAATCTTTAATATTGCTGCATTGTAAATAGCAGAAAATGATTTAACATAATAAATGTAATCTAAATTTTTTTTTACTTGCATAACCTTTCGTACTTTCATAACCTTTTGTACTTTGTTAAATTTCATATTTAGGATTATATACAGATGTTGGAGAAATGCTAGACAAAGGGTTCAGTGTCTTGAAGTTGAGGGAGACGATGTAGAAAACGGAATCATCTTTTCCTCGTAAATTACAGTCTTTCATTGTAAGAACTCTCCACCATACCATTTCAATTCAAGGAATCTGTACAAATTACCTTCTTCAGAATCACGAACTAGTATGTTATTGAAGAATACACTTTTTATATAAATCTGTAGCAGTAGAAACTTTAAGCCATAAATAAAACTTTTAATATGGAATTTTAATTGGAGAATGAGTACTTGGAACTTGAAAACATGACACAGTATTGAGTACCCCTTACAAAAAAGAAAAGGGTTTTAAATTCAGGGTAAGAAGAATGGTAATTCAGCCAGTATATACACAACATATATAATAGCTCATATTTTAACAAACTATTTTCTTTGCATGGGCTACAAGGATCTGTCTCATTTGAATAATCATTCTCAAGCAAGAGTTGAACAACATAGGAATTGACTCTTCACATCAATGGAACAGTCTATCTTCTTTCTTTTTTAATATTAAAATCTGAACATAGTTAAGAATAGGACAAGCTTGGGAAGCTAAGCTTGTCCTATTGATACAATCAAATGTAAAATTTAGTGTCATGTTATATATATGTATTTCAAAATTAAGCCTACAACCTATTTTAAAGTTTAAGATGAAAGTATCAATATATGCATTAAGAAATAAGATTAATATAACCTCAAACATTTAGGACAAATGTCAAGTTATGGCTCTATACATCCCTAACTTTCTCAATTAGTAGACAATGATACGATTTCCATGGAGAACAAGTACTGAAATATAGCAGGACCCAAAATGTTATTACTACAGAATTACTGAGAAACAATTGATCAAAACCACAAAGAGGACCATATTATTCATTGAAAACAGCTGGTGAACAGGAAAAAAAATACATTATATATATATATATATATATATATATATATATACAGTAGACTCTCGATAATTCGAACCTCGGTAATTCGAAAACCTCTATAATTCGAAGAAAATCAATGTATTTTGGTCCCCTCGATAATTCGAAGTGAAGCTAGACCGGCCCACTCCACAATTCGAAAAATTAGTCATTTTATGGAAAGTGTCGAGGCAATTTTTCCAAGAATTTACCTTTATTGGCTAATTATGAAGCGAAAGATATCTTGAATTGTGATGAAACAGGGCTGTTTTATAAATAATTTCCTGATCGTACCTTGGCATTTAAGGATGACACCAGTCATGGAGGCAAACACAGCAAGGAGAGGGTTACAATATTATTGGCCGCCAATATGGATGGATCACAGAAATTTCGACCTTTTATGATAGGAAAATTTGCTATGCCTCGATGTTTAAAAATATGAAATCTCTTCCGCTAATCTACAAATCAAATAAGAAGGCGTACAGCAGTATTGTTTTCTAAATAGACAATGAGCATTGATGCTGAATAGAAGAGAAAACTGAATGGGAAGAGAAAAACGAAAAATTTTGATGTTTATCGATAATTACTCAGCCCATAAAGATGTCCCTTAACTTGAAAATATAGAGCTGAAATATTTACCCCGTAACACAACTTCAATTCTTCAACCCCTAGATCAAGGAATTGTTAAAAATTTTAAAACCTTGTATCGAAAAGAAGTGGTTAGAACTGTAATAGACAGAATGGAAAATGGAAATAACCTGTGCAGCATTTCAGTGCTTACTGCAATGGAAATGGCTCACAAAGCATGGGAAGGGGTTAGCTCACATACAATCGCAAATTGTTTTAAAGCTTGCGGATTCATCAAGGATCAGGAATGCAAGGACGGAAATGATGTGGTTCAACAAGATCTGCAAGATGAGGGACCTCTTTTGAGTGCTTGGAACAGACTTCCAGAGGTTCCCATAACTTTCAACGATTATGTTGATATTGACAATAATGTTGCCACAGCGGGTACATTGTCTGATGAAGACATTATGAAACAGTCAATTGTGGTCAGTCAACAGATTTCTGACAGTGAAGATGAAGACGACGATGTTCCGAAGGTGTATTCTAAGGAAGCAACCTTTTTTTTAAGAGGGTTGCGTCGTTTTTTCGAACAGTCCGAAATGGATAACATCCAATCTGGTTGTGTGTTTAAAGCAGTGAGCACTTTGGAAAATGCTGTGGACCAGATTGACGCCAACCAAGCGACCCAAACGAAAATAACCGATTTTTTTATGAAGAAATGATACAACTTTTTTATAATAAATAAATTGATCAGCACGTAGTATTATAATATGTATTTTTGTTTCTACCAGCATTCACAATCTTATACAATGACCAATAAAATGTAACTTTCTTCAATTCGAATTTTACTTTCAGCCCCTCTTTAATTCGAACTCTCGCTAATTCGAAAAACTCGATAATTCGAATTTTTTGTTTGGTCCCTATAAATTCGAATTATCGAGAGTCTACTGTATATATATATATATATATATATATATATATATATATATATATATATATAATTTAAATATGTAATTTTATAAAATAGCAACACAAAAAAATATAAATTGCATAATAATAAACATATGTAAAATATAATAAAAATCATTCGACTGGTCTCATAGAAATTACATATAATATAATGCATATATATGTATAATTAATAAGAGAAAATTATGAGCCCTTTCTCAGAAGTTCAGTATCTACTTATCTTTAGATATCAACATGCATAATCATATAAACTGGGAAATACAGTGTGCAACTCTTTTTAATAATAGAGATCACTGATATCCAAAACTTGAGATGAAAACTTTCACCTCAGCTGAGATTTGAACCTGGACCTTAGAAATAGGAAGACAGCATACAAATCAATCCATCACCAAAGCCAGCATTTGAATTTAACAATCCCTACTCATTCTCAAATTAGTCCTGATCTGAAGGAGTAACTACAAACTTGAAAAATAGTGACATGACTGGGAAACCACTTGCTGGTAAGCTCACCACTTCATCACCATGCCATATCAATACCACTTATAATATCTTTTGAGTCCTCATCATGTCACAATTTTCACTTCTTGTCAATCTATATGATGAAGTAATAAAGAAACAGAATTCTTCTTGAAAAATTTGATATCCAAAAAGTATACTGAGCTGATTTGGCAAACAAATTACAAAAAGCTGGTCACATACTTCACTTTGCAGAAGGATAGAAAATTACAGAGAATATACAATTCCAGACAATGAAGAGAGCTAACAGAAAGAATTAAAATATATGAAATCAGAAATTAGGTGAGATATAAAAAAGGAATCAAATAATGTTAATCTCTTATTAATTATGAAGAAAATTGCCATCAATATATGCAAATATTGCATATGAAGAGCAACATAAATAAGTTTTTTTAATTATACACAGCATTTATAGCTTATAGCACCAAGCTACTAAAAAAGATTCAATGCAAAAAATCTATGTAGCAGTCTCATCATCTTACTCTCTTAAATGCTATCTAAAATTATGATGTCTATTTTCTGAAAGATAGGATTGGTGGAAGTAATCTTATTATGGTGTATTCTGAAAGACATGAGCTCAAAGAATGCTTTATATGTGAAGGTATATGTATTGAGTATGTAATTTCCACGAGAAAAATATGACAGGCATATTAGGAATAAGACTTTTTTAAAATTTTGTCTATATGAGGATAAAACGACAATCATATAATTGTATAAATATTTATATAAAATAATTATATAAATATTCAATTGAGAAACACTTGGTCTACTGTATTTAGAGAAAACATAACATATTTTGGAAAATATAACAGAGTTAAAATTAGTTACAAGAGTGGGTGATAGTATACACTATGTATATTTCTAAACACAAGAAATGTAAAAAATTTAAGAACAACATTATTAACATCATGACAACAATTATGAAGTAGGTGCAGGTGGGAATAGAAGCTGAATAATATTATTTACACTATAGTGAAATTTTAGGCATAAAATCATCATTTGTTCTAAATAACTGATTTTTATTTAGATACTGCTCATATTTTGTTAATAATCAATGCAATAATTAAATTTAAAGTGGATATTACATTGGATTTTTAAACCAACAATACTGTATCCAATTACTCATTGAGAGCTATTGATGAAGAATAGACAAGTAGATGTTAGATTAGTTACTTTGGTCCAGGATCTAACCAATATGACAGATAGTTTAAGAAGAGCAGTGCCTCCTTTTCAAGGGTACCTCACTATGTGCTTTAGTATCCATTGCAGCAAAACCAGCCATTAAAAGTAAATCAAATATTTTCTTCTACTGAGCACTGAATTAGGTGATTCTTAAATTCACTTTCACACTATTCATTCCTTAGTCAATATTATATCTATGATTCATTTGTATACAATATGCCAGGTAATTTATCTTGTAAAGAATAGGAATGGCACATGCAGCAAAACAGTTCTACAGTCTTCAAACGGGTTATACAGCTGATCAGTTTATGATAGGTAGAAAAGAATATCTTCTTATTTACTATATATACAATTAGGAACTACCTAAAAAAATACAGATGATTTCAGGACAAGAATTATACTCTTGGTTTGGATAAAAGTAATGGAAAGGTCAGCTAAGATTGAGTAACCATTTCTTAGCTATTACGGCTTACTTTTTGGATGTTTAATTATGGGTTCCAAAACCTTTGTTAGCGATGAACTTAAGCAGATTAATGTACATCCAACTTCTACAGATATTCTTTCCATCCTTTGCTTCAATTTCGCCCGCACATCTTTCCCAAAACAAACCGTTTTCGAAGTGCACTTTCGATATATATTACGATTATTGTCTCGATACGTGGCAACCTATAGCTCGTTTTCTTCCGCGGGATACTTAAAGGTTATGGAAATGCTACACGAATCCCATCTTCAAAATGAGTGTTGTGTTTTTATGAAAATTTGATTCTCCGAAGAATGAATTACCGTATCGTCAACTAATTTCCGTCCCGGTTTTCGTAGATAAGTATTTGCGGATAAATTAAGAAACTGATTTCCTCTTACGAAAGGAACGAGGAGGAGAAATTAACTTTTCTTGGAGGCAATTTATCAAAGGTTTTAGGTATCTTCTTTCAAAGACATTTTAGGACTTCAATAGCAGATATAAACAGGGAAAATAATCACTAAATACTTTCTGGTTCAACTGAAATGAATCGGAGTTAGTACAAGTTTAAAGCTATTGAGAAATTATCAGAAAACGTTCTTCCTAATATTATTCCCGCCAAAAGCTGATCTTGTTGCCATTGTTACGCTTCGAAATTGGCGCTATAATTCTAATCTACCGTATTAAAAGACGTCATAATTAAGATGTAATTCAAGAAAATTTTGACTGAAATTATTACTTTATATCACATTATTCTCATGATATTAATAAATTCTGACAAATTAATTTAATAATTGAGAGAATAAAATCAAATCAGAGATTATTTGTTTAACTATATACTGATTATAAATACGAAAACATCGGAAATATAAATTCATATATATGTAAGCCTTAAAAATTAAAGTAAAAATATTTCAGAAATAATACATATCTCGAGGTTAAAAGGTTTAAAATAATTTAACAAGTAATTTAACGATTCTATTGAATGTGCAGTTGTTTTGGGAGGGAAAAACGTCAACATTCCACCAATCACAACGCAGAATGTATCGTAGGAATTGAACAAGAGGAAAATTTGGAGGGAATGGTTCAGTTTCTCTCGAGCATTCATTAAGTGCAGTTCAATTGAGTGGTTCGTGAGCATTGGAGTCGAAGAAGACTACGAAGATTTAAGATCCAGGTAAGTTCAGCACTATATTAAATAGAGGAAATGTGGTCATCATATGCTACATTTAGCTGTAGTTTAGTTTTAATTTCTATTCAATGTTTTCGTATCACTTCGAAATTCGCTTGTGGTTCAGAAGTGAGGTTTGCTGACCAGCGTAACGAATATTCACATCATACTGGTTTTTTTAGGGTTTTTCATTGCTGCCTTAGGGAAAATTCTAGATCATTTTCAATTTAAGGAAGATGTTAAAATTTTATAACTTTTTTACGTTACGTAATGTAATGACCACCAAATTTAATAACTATAGTATACATGTTTTACAAGTGTATTATTTACCGATTCCGCAAATTTTGCATGGTGCAGCAAGTTGAATGAGATGGATTAAAGTTATTTTACAGCTCTTTTTAGAAAATATGACAAGTGAACTCGTAAACTTAAGGTAGCTTGCTCATTGGTTTCAGGTGCTGTGCTGGCAATCTTGCGAAGATTTGAAGCTAAGAAGCAGAAACGAAGAAAGAAGTTTCTTCAAGTGGTTCCCTCCATCAAGTAGCAGATTGGTATCAAAGATAAACGGTTACGGTTTTCATTATAATTAACATTTTTCTTATTATGCTGCATGTGTATTTATTTATTTGATGTTTTATTTGCATGTTATTTTAATATATGCTTTCTCCCTATGTTCGATTGCGATGTATGCGTGCAAATGCGTTCTAGGTACATTATGAGTTGTCGTCGATGGTTTTTGGGTTCTTTCTGAGGTTCGCTTTGCTTCGTGTCGTTTGTGTCGTTCGTTCTTGGGATAGGGCTGGGTTGGGATGGGTTGGCGTGTCTGCGTGCGTTTTTCTTTTTTACAGGTACATAATATATTGCGTTATTTTGCGATTTTTTAGTGTTTACTTTGCCATTTTTTCTTTTTATATGTTGTATGTTATTTCTGTTGTTTTTTATTTCTATGACTATGCTTTCTGTTTTGAGTGTTTTTTTTATTTCAATGTCTATGCTTTTTGTTTTGAGTGTTTTTTTATTTCAATGTTTTTGCTTTGTGTTTTGAGTGTTGTTTTTCATTTTCATGTATGTTACTAAACCACATTTTTCTTTTTCTAGGAATTTATCCTTACAGGTATTAGGAGTACCGTGAAGGGGCCCGCCAGACTGAGTGTCTTCAGCCGCGGATTTTTTTATTTTATTTTTTGCATTTTTTTATTATTTTGTATTTGTATTTTGAATTGTAATTTTGATTGTAATTTTGATTGTAATTTGAATTGTTATTTTTTATTGTATTCGCGACCGCGGCTTGGGATTCAGTATCCGTTTGGGAGCTTCACTCTCGCGGATACCCCAAGTAAAATTTAAGCGTTTGAGTTATGTAGAGGAACGTCTGGTCGTACCGCTTTGTACGAACGGTTCTTCTATTTTCTCAAATCGCTCGCCGATTAAGTCCCCAGTAACTTTTGATCATCGTAACTCATGTGCAGATATGGAATGGATTTCTAGCGAGTTGTGCGAGTGCATGTGTGTGGTGTGTGCTAGTGCGTATGGAGTATACTCCAGTGTGAATGATTTTATAGGTATACATTTTGTAGTTTTCGCGAGTAACATTCCGATCTAATCCTATTTACTAACTGGTTGTGGTGGAGTGTGTAGGGATCCATTCCAAGCTGTGCATTTTTAAATAACGTTAGATTCAATTTTACAATATTCAACTTTTAATTTAAATTAACTTTTAAAAATTCATTTTAAAGTAAATTTTTCAAATCTCGTTTTAAAGTAAACTTTTCAAATTTCATTTTAAAGTAAACTTTTCAAATTTCATTTTAAATTAAATTTTTCAAATTTCATTTTGAAGTAACTTTTTCAAATTTCATTCCTCTTTTGCTTGAAGTAAATTATCTTAGTAAATTTTACATCCTCCCTGCAATCATTTTTCATTCAAAACATTGTATATATTTTGTTTTTGATATGTACTTTTTGTATAAGTGTTTTTTTGTTAAATTTTGTATTTGTGCATCTTCAGTAACCTTCGATTCAATTTAATCATTTTCAAATTTATTCCAAAGATAATTTTATCTTAAAGTAAATTTTTCAAATTTCGTCTTAAATTAAATTTTTCAAATTTCGTCTTAAATTAAATTTTTCAAATTTCGTTTTAAAGTAAACTTTTCAAATATCATTTTGAAGTAACTTTTTCAAATTTCATTCCTCTTTAGCTTGAAGTAAATCAGCTTCGTAAATTTGCCATCCCTGTTCAATAATTTTTTTTCGAAACATTGTATATATTGTTATTGATGTGTTAATTTTGTTAAATTTTTTATATGTCTTTTGGCTCCTGTGTGAGCAGCGTGGTTGTTTTCTCCGTTACCTTAAGTGGCGGAGCTTTTTCCACGCTCGTGGGTTTTTACCTCCGGAAGCCTTAAGCTTCCAGAGGCTTTTCCCACGATTTCCATAATAAATTCATATTTTTTAGCAATGGAAATAAGTTTTTTCTTCGAAAATCATCCTTTTCCTCATCTCAACGAAATCATAAATACATTTATGCTTCTTTTAAAATAATTAGAAACGTTGCTCATTTTTAAGAAATGCGATAATTATTCTACTTTCATAATGATTAAGAATAGCTATCAAGAGTTCTCCAGTATGTCGGTAGAAGGATAAGATATTGTTGGACATAATGAGATACTGATTGAATGATATTGATTTGAGAAAGTCATTCTTACTCATATATAATCGTTTTTTGGTGATAATTATGAATCTTCAAGTAAAGGTTACGTCAGTATAAGATAGTTAAACGTGCCTGAAAGGTTAAATTCTTGACCCATGATAAAAATGAAGCTCATGTGAAATCCGTGGCTGTCGAAGGTGAAATTGAAAAGTATTGCTTCATTTTCGACGGATTTATTCCCTTAATTTTTCAAATGAAGTAGGCCAGAAATACGCTCAATACTTAGATAATTTTCATATTTTTGATAATTATAGTTTCGCTATCCCGAATCTTTAAAGTCGTTCTATAAATACTAAACTTTGAGAAAAAGTTTGAAAAAATAGTTTTTTGTCTTTAATAAACAAATAGAATACTCAAGGTTTACAAGGCGAAACTTGGATAATTCTCGATAGAAAAAGTCTAAAGTGAAATATTTTTTCTTTCGCTTAAGAATGTATCTCAATCGCCTTCAATCATCAAGTTGATTTCGATATTTAAATCAGCTTCTTATAGTTGCCTTCAAACGAATATTGAAGTAAAACGAATAATCAAATTATATATATATATATATATATATATATATATAAACTAATAAAATTATAATAATCAAATCATGTTCTTCAAAATATATTAAACATATTACTATTATTCGTTTATTTTTCATTGACATAGTAACAATAGTTTCAAATAACTATCTTCAGACGTATGTTAAGGGCTCTCTTCCGTATAAGCACATCAACTCGTAAGAAAGGAAGGGTAATTGACGGTTATCTAATACGCTACAGTAAGAGAAACGACGACATAGCGAGTGAATGAATAATCGAATGAGAGGAACGCGGCAAAGAAAAGAGGAAATGGAGATGAATACAGAGATTTGGGGACGTAAGAGCATTATGGGATTTGCACGAACGAAAGACGTTAATTTTTGAAACTCGATTAACGAATCACAATAAGAAGATCTGAGACAAAGGTGGCGTTAATAGGACAACGGATTTACTTATGCATTGAGAGCGATGGGCACCTGATTCGCGTTAGAAACATCTTGAAAGGGAAGATTAGACGAGTTTATTCCAAAGTCTTACTTTCTGTTTATCCACTTGCTAAGTCGCGTTCCTGGTAATTGTAGAAGATGGCGTTTATACATTAAGCTCTCTTCAGCTTTGATAGTCGCTGAGATTCTGGAACACTTTGTCAAGTTAACGAGTGTCTATCCATACGTACTAAATATGAGTTTCAGTACTTTCGATGCACATTCTAAGGAAATAGACTGTTAATGACTTAGGTGAGTGAAAACCTCCAACGTCTGACAAGGAGTGTAAGCATAGGTGTCTCCCGAATTTTAAATGAGACTAGCATAAGACGATAAAGGATCAAAATTAGAAAGATACGTCATTTTTTAACTGCTTCTCGCAGTAAGTTTAGGAGATATTAACGTTCAAAGATTGTAATTTTCAAATTTTGCGCCGGGACATGCCAAACCGCTTATAAGATCTCTTCCGAGCTCTAATATTTTAAGTAGGTTCGGTGGTGGAGTAGGTAGAGGCTATCGTAAGATTTTTCGAGTCGTCATTTTTGCGTGGTGGACGCTGGTTCGCGACCCGGGAACGGAACTTTTTTTCTCTCTGATTCTTTTGCTTCGTATTTATCGTCTTTCATGCTCCGCGTACCCATTTCGGAGACGGGAGACACCTATATTTTATCTCCATGGGAGTTTAACTACGAGCTTCTATTAGCCTTTGCACTTTTGAGTCGTATTTTTAGTTATCAGTTTTTAATTGGTGAACCAAACGCTATGAAAATTTAAATTATACATTCCTTAGTAAAGAATACGATTTATTTTATATATATACGATACGACTTATTTTGTTTAAGGAAAAATAAAAAGGAACAGTAATAAAGTATTATTTCGTACTAATATTTATAACATATATTTTGTGTGACAAATTTCTTAAAGGGCAAATGATTTTACTTATCATGAAAAATGAATAATTAAAGCTAATAAATTTTTGGATAAAATTCTACGAAGTATCATGATAGCTGACGATCTCAGAGCAGCCTTATTTTCCACCCAAAAATTCAAAGTTTTAGCCTCAAACAAAGTATTCCGTAACTTAAGAGATTCGCTCTTTAAATAACTCACAGTAAACTTTACTATACACCTTACCAACTATTGATTCCAGAATGTAATGTGAAATCAGCCTGAATGAATAAGTCCTGTAGATGACAAAATATCATGCAATATTCTTACTATTTGGAAAATAATCATCCATTCAATCAAAAAATATAATTAAAACATGAAAATAAACTGCATTCTTGGCTGAAAATATCTTCTCAGAGATCTAAAAACTTTTACATTTCTTTAAAAAAGAATGAAGTTCATTGAGGAGGACTGTTCAATGAAAGAACTTTTATAATATAACCTCCGTCGTTTAAAACGCCTATCTGCGTGGTGAGCATTTTTCAATTCAACATCACTTAGGTCTTGTCCTTACTCAATTATCCCAAAAGAATAATATTCCGTTTCCTCTAAGAAAGTGGATAATTGAAAAAGTATGGATAGGGATTCTTTGAAAAAATTACGGCATCCAGGGACAAAAACTTTTCGTAAAAATTATTCTCCGGCGGGAAATAAAAGGTTTTCGTTTGCGAGGAAAGAGTTTTCTTTCCCAATGGCGGGAATTCAATTAAGAATTTGAGCAAAGAACCTCTTCCTAAGGGAGAGGGGAAGGGATGTACCCATGGAAAGGGGTGTTCCTCTTAAACCATGTTCGATGTTCATCCACTTAAGGTGGAGTTCCATAACATTAATTTTAGGATGAAAATGACGCTGGAAGCATGTCACAAAGATTTACAAGGGTCTAATTATCTAAGGGAGAAACAAAATCCATATCATTTCGAACAAAATTATCAATTTATATTAGATGAAGTTCTTCATTTATAATTGATAGTAATGAATTTAGTTCGTTCTGAAACTTATGCTACCCATAATCTATTATTTAAAGGTATATTTAACAAAAAACACGAAGAAGAAAAAGAAAAGAAAGAACAAAATGGTCTTTTGTTTTGCCATTCATTTAATTCCTGAAGGAACGTTAAGAAAAATCGACCCCAATCTTATATTAACTGTTTTTGTAAACTAATTAATGATACACTATAATAATTACCTTAAACCTTACGGACTTGAATTTATATCATACTTTCCTCTCCAAACTAATCTTTATACCCATAAATCCCCTGAAATGATTAAAATTTTATTCATTTTAACCCACCATACTTGCCATAGAAAAGTAGCTAGAGATTGTTCACAGTTCATATTTTAAATTCTTTACTCTAAATTAGCACAATGATTCCTCCCTTTGTAGTTACACTCAACTACCATAAGTTCCATTTCTCGCAACTTCTCCCACAGGAAGCATATATCCATCTTGGCGAAAATTTTAATGCATTTTTCATCTCACGCGAGTTATGTAGGTCAACTGGAAAAATTAATTCTCAGGGAAATAGGGTAGTTATCAACTCCTAACAATCTAACATCTTCACTGACGCTATGAACAATGAATAAGTAATGCGAGAAATCTCATGAAAATGAGAATAAATTAACACTCATTCGACGATTACAGTATGTAATGCGTTAACAATATCAAGTTTATATCACGATATTGTTTCTTAACTTTACGAAAATGTAGAACAGAAATGAATCCTCTGCGTAAATTATTTTTGAAAATTCATTTTAGATATTAAATTTATCACTAATACTGTACAATAATCAGAGTTTAGAAAATTATACTAGCAAAGAATTGAAATGCGACAGTATATGTACTTATAAAATGATTGAAAATGATATATGTCATCCTGAAAATACAGTCACAATGTTTCAAATAGAAAAATCTGATCTAACGAAAAATCTTTACATTAACGCATAACATATTTCGATAATGAATATCTTTTATACCGCCTCTTTAATCCCAAATTAAAATCTCATTTGCTTAATTATGAGTGACAAGCATTGCAAACCAACTCCCACACAGAATTCCAAATTTCTATCCTCAAATAAAAGTCACAGCTTATATATTCTTTCTCCGAATTTTCCGCATTATAATCCGTGTGGTTATTTCAGGTAAAATTTCAGATCCAATTAGAGAGAATGTTTTCTACTTGAAATATGGGCTCACGTTAATCCATCCTTATTATGGCAAAAGCGAATGACGGACTTTCACTCGCGATTAAATCAAACACTTTTCCATTGAATAATCAAAATGAAAACATTCGTGAAATACCAGGTCATCCTAATTGATAGAGAGTTTACTAGGTTACGATAATGCTTCCTCCATGTTCGTCGGTTGGTATATTTTAACTATTAGTTCTCAAGTAAAGTTTTGTCCAAAAGCCATACAATTTTAACTTTCCTAATTGTACGATTCTAATACACAATAGTCTGAGGCGTATGTGAGTATAGAATGGAACTAAAGAAAGAAAATAGTTAGAGAAACTAGTAGCACTTTTTGGAACGACAAAACTGAGTGAACTGAATAACTGTCCATGTCAACTTCTTTATATTCACTCCATTAAAAAGTTTATGTTATTTATTATGCTAGAATTTCTCTTAAAAGTTCGAAGATTTGAATGATACTTGTAGCTCTGTTATAACAATTTAGTAGATCATTTTTTAATAATAATCTAAAATTTTATTGCCTTTACTTCATCGAAAAAACTTTTGCTTATTCTATGTAAATATATCTCAATAATCTTCAGTTTTCAATCCTCGATTTTCATTTTCATTTGAACTATCATTTAGGAATCATTATTCCACTAAATAAATCTTTGCCTTATTCGAATCATTCGATATTCGCGGAAGATCTTCATATGTACATATAATTCAACTGAATAGTAATTAATAACTTCGAAATCTTCTCTAGACTATAGAATCAAGTATTTTCTTATCAAATTTTTATATTTCAAAACTATGCTTGTTACGAATTTTAGACAAAACAAAAGATTCATTTCATTAGAAGGTCTAAGAGAAGCTTAAATTGAAACCAAGTTTGAAGGTTGAAAACCATGACGGTAATATATACGTCAGTAATTAAAGCACGGATGCTTAATTTGATAAAATATATGAAACAAAGGACTGCAACATCCACCAACCATCAAAAACAATGTGGAAAACTTTTCATGCAGAAAACCATAGCGTACGGCTTGTAAACCGACCGCAACTCAAGTAAGTCGAATGAAGCAATAAACCTGAATCATACGCCGCAAAGGTGAACAAGATTCCTTGATTCATCGCTAATAGAAGGATTAAAGGGTCGGAGGATGGGTGTAGACATGCACGGAAAGAGGACGGGTGTGTCTCCATGGGAGATTGCTTCGGCTCTCCCACGCGGACTGTAAAATCCGTCTCCGTGGAAATACGGTGAGATTTTTGTCGAAAGCGATTCCTAGCTCGGTGCTCAAGGCATCTAACATCCGTAACCCCACGCAGCAGTACACCTCCCTTTTACTTCACCACTCGCTGACATGAATATTCTCTTTCCGTCCTCCACTTTATGCCCCCTTTTCCATCTCAATTTTGCAGACCTTCACTATGAGGGTCTGCTGCCTTCATTGGACTCATATCCACGAATACCCTTCTCTACATTTCTCAATATTTATTACTTCGATATATTCTACTGCGATAAATCGATCTATGTGTTTGATGCACTGTTTTTGCATTAAGGTATTTATTAGTTTATAGACGATTCTTTCTAAAATAAGGATTTAAATTGTAACTACATTTTAATCTTTCATTCAGAAAAGATAAATAAATCCCTAAAAATATATCTTCAGATAAGAATATAGAAAATGATGACGCATCTTGTTTTCATATCATTTAAAGTACTTGTATTTCATATCATTAAATGAATTTCCATGTCATTAACGCTAATGTCAATAAATAGTATTAAAATATACTTGTTTATCATTCTTCTTGATAATCATACTTATTCGAAAGGGTTAAATTGCTATAGTGATTTTAAATTAAGCATACTTTCTGAATATAATGCAAGTGTCCTATTTCTAAATAGCCACATGTCGTTTTATTTTTTAGCATCGTTAATTTCTCGAAAAAATTCTATCCAACAATCTATAAATAACAAAGAGGGCATAATTCAACGGAAATATATTTTTGGGAGAATTATTATTTCTAATAAAATACATAAACATGTATATTGATATGAAATTCAATTATGTATTCTATCAAATAGGAATGATAACGTATACTTTCCGATTTTTTTGAATGGATGATATTTCACTTCTTTCATCTTTGTAGAAGATTGTAGATCCATCTGTGTTGTATTGATCGCTGTACGGAAATATGCAACAATTCAGAAATAGGGTAATAAATAAATTGCGTTGAAGGAGTCATTCAATGGAAATTGTTCGAGAAATTCGATTGAAATAAGAAATTCTAGCTCATATTATGTATCTTTGAACCTATAAAGTTCATATTTGAGACAAAAATACACACCAAGCCATTTCGTATTTATGTGAGAAACTAAGCATGTAATAAGACAAAGAAGTACTTTATCGATTCAGCCAAAGAAGATATCCATCGAAAATTTCATTTTTTCTCTTTTGCATCCGAATTTCAAGAACTTACAGTATTCCTGCAATAAAAGGGTGCATACATAGAGCGGAATTTTTATGATATTTGTGCTAGATCTCGTTTCGCGAAAGAAGTAATCCGGTAAACTACTAAGGCTTACGTTTGTTTATTCTTTATGTAATTCTGCTTTATAGCTGTTCTATTTAATCCTTGTAAAGTTCATCGGCCTCTACTGGGAATAAGAAATAACAACGGAGTTTACTCATATTTTATAGCTAAGAGCAGTATTCATCATAGGATATTGAGTTTTAAAATTCCTACCTCTACTCTAACGGTACAATTGATAAATATTAGTATATACTTTTATGTTTTATCATCTAAGAGCAGAATTCATAGCAAAATAATCATATCAATTTTTGCACATAATAATATCGGATAATGAGATAAGAATAGATTGAATCAATATGTAGTAAAAATATTTCCCTAAGGACTTAACATGCGCTTTGCCTAACAATTTCATCGGTAAAATTATTACGTATACTAAAGAATCAAGCGGAATATTACATTATTTTTAGAATAATTCACTATGTTGCTAGATTGATATAGCATTAAAAAGTCCATCATCACGAATTAAAATGTTTACATTTATATGATAAAAAATAATTCACCGTGGACTGGAAACTATTCATTTTTGATTGAATAGAATAGTTCAAAGTAATTTTGATGATGATAAGGAATAACTTAGTAATAAATATTACTATAATTTATAATTTATAATCATAAACATGCAATAATTTTTATTCATTTCATTAAACCAAAGTAATTTTTATGCTATAATATTATTTACATTATTAGAGCAATAATTAGAATATCTCATCTTACTTCAAATACTTAATCTTATGATTTATGACCACGCACATTGCAACCGTTTTCTCTAAAAATATTTAACAGAAGCGATTAAAAGATACATTTTCTTTTCATAATTATATTTTTAGAGTCCTTAGCAACGTTTTGGATCTTCAAAAACGTTTCCTACGACTTATTTATTAATTCAAGCACCGTTACGTCACTCAAACATCAACGCTCATTCTCAGCAAACACCGATGAAGATCAAGCACATGGATCTTCATTACGATTACCACTTCCAAAGTGCGCTCATCTACTAAAGTGAAGAACTATTCTCTTTAAACCGCTTTCCGGCAAATGGGAATCAATTTTTCCTCTCATTCTCCCCACGCTAATCGTGACATAATAGCACCTGTCTGAATACGATTTATAAGATAAGGAACGTAATAACTGTTGCCAAGCAATCTCAGGGAACGTCTCTTTCCTCTGCTCCTTTGTTGGGGAATCTGAGATTAGAGGAGCGCGATAGTCCGTGGCTGTGCTAAGTCACACCCGATTGTCGTGTTGAGTGACGCAAGCGCCTCTGGCGTGGGAGTGGGGAAGTTTATAAACTACGAAGGCCTATGAGGGAAGGGGCATTTTGGGATTTAATCGCTAAGGGAGGCCCTGAGAAACCCAATACCTCGGAAAAACAAAAGAATGCTAGGGAAATGAAAAGGGGGCGCTGTCGAGCGCATCTCTACCAGTAGGATATGAAAAAAGATTAGCGATGAATGGCTGTAAGGAAGTTGGAGGAGGCGACGGAAAGAAATCCTGAAATGGGAAAGGAAGGGATTGTATTTTGAGCATAAATCTCGTTTTTTTGAGTCTCAGAGATGATGAGAATACCCTAGGAAGTTGAAGGCAAAGAGAGTTGTTTTGCTCTCCGTAGATACGTATCCAAGTTCAACTTTATCGAGTGAGCACACGCGTTGTGTAAGAAACGATGCTTTCTCTTATTCATGGCGAACTTTTAAAATATATAGTGATGTATTTTACTTACATTTATATATATTTTCAATATAAAGCTAGTTACGTATTCCAAAATTATTCTATTAAATTATCTCCAATTCAATTATATTTTAATACGTATGCCTAAATGAATTTTTACAAAGACAAGTTTTACATTTTATTTTTCGACTCTGAAAGCCTTACTTCGATATTATTTGTTCTTAATAAAAATAATGTTCATAATGAAGCATTTTATTCCCAAATTTGACACTCCAAACATGAAATGATTAACACTGAAAGTTAACGGATATTTATGATCTCGTACATCTACTCTGAATTAATTTTTATAACGCACCAAAAACCTACATCCCTAACAGCAATAAAGATGCTAAAGTAATATGTATTTTAACATACATTAATAATGTATGTTTTATTTATGATAGTATGAGAGTTAATATTAAAGGACTGCATATAAGAATATTTCATGCTAGAAATAATTTAGAATAATATTTACAAGTTATTATTAATAGTGTTTTAAGAATGTAGAAAATTTTAATTTTTTAAGTAATTTTAAAGCTATTCATTACTTTGTGATAGAATAATTAGACCAGAATGAAAAATACTTAAGAGTAAAAGTGGAAGCCTCATAAATTACTATTATATTATTAATTAAACTTTTAAGACGTCACGAAAGCGTTATTTCTGTATTGCCTTATAATTGAATGTGTTAAAGCGTAAGTCAATTTCATTAAAGTAAATACAATATTTGTATATTGTTTTACAGAGATTAAAAAAGTTCTGTCAAATTCTGACACAATTATTCGATAAATGTACATCTCCGTAAAATTATTCATTAAATCGTATTTCATAATGTAATTCTGGATTGTGATTCGAGTGGCGGAGGGAAATGATTTAAGGAGTAGGATTGTGGCCCCATTAGGAGAGCGTTTGGGGAGTGTGTTTGGGCACAGAACTTCCGAAGAAGGAAGTACATAAAGTGATTAATCTGTAAGATAAATCTCCCGGACGAAAGCAAATGTTGGGCGACGTCCGAGGCCTCTGGAAATTGGGTTATTGGTATCCGAAAGGGATTTCAAAGTCCATCCTATATTTTAAACAATTCCTACGCTGAACTATCCACTACGTCTCAGAAGTCTTAGGGCTCTCGATCCTTTAAATATTTGCTTTGCAGATTACTTCAGCGATATTTTCAGGGCAATGCGTCTGAGAGAACACTGAACTACTGAAATCAGTACGGAAATCGCTTTGTTAACTGGCAGAGTAAATAATTTGTTTATAAACAAACTTTATATGGGTATTTGAAATGCAAACTAAATGCAGATATCCGTTGAATTTATGAACAATGAAGGAGGGTATTTTTTGATCGTCAACAAATACAACTTCGCATTAGATGTAAAATATTCTGCTTTAAACTCCATATGCGTAGGGGTTATTTCTTGGAAGGTGAAATAATGGAAACATTGTTGAATAACATTTATCATTGGTATGGAAACACAAATCATACTACGTCATACCATGGTATGTATATATGACCACTAGAACGAGGTCAGGTTATGGCAGCATGATTCATTTTCGTAAGTGAATAAAGTAATTGCGAATACGCCAAAAAAATTCTCCCAACGAAATTTCGAAACATAATATTCCTCAAATGATAAATTGCCGAGATATTCGCATAATGCATCGTAAATCGCAATTTCAAATTCAATCTCAGGAATGACATTTCAAAAATATGAATCAGTAGACGGAATATGTACTGATGCGGAGAAAAAACAAATGATGACTTCAGATATGAATGCTCTGTGGCCATTACTCATCTTGAGGAATCCTCGAGTCTGCTTCGAGAGGCCTAAAGTCAATAGTCGAGGAAAAACCTTTGTGTGATCAAGATTTCAATTTGATTGCCACGGAAAAACTGAATCATGAATTACAAACCTATTCATCTATTTGGGTGAGTTGATATATGGGAACAGGAAAGAAACCAAATAACTCTCCAGACTATGCATCGGCTAAATTTTATTTCTCGAAAGCTCAGAGGTGCTTCCGTTGGGAAGATTCAATCACTATTATCTTTTTCCTCAGACACGCAAATAAGAATTCAGAGATAGCTTCACCTGTAACTATTGTGTGTTTATCATTATTTATAGATGTGTATACTATATTGTGTCATGGTAGTATTAGGTTAGCTTTACATTCCTATCATTTGTTATCCGCCGCATGACAGCTTCGTGTTCGTTACATCAAAGTACCTGCAGCTAATAGTTCTGCTTTCTATCATTAACTTTGGTTCTAAATAAATTTTAATTTGAAAATATCTTTGATATTTTAGGATTTTATCACCTTACATTTTGAGTGATTTTTTACTTCAATTTCTACGTAAATAATGTTCTTCTGTGATTCCTTTCCTTTCGTTCCTGTTTTTATGTAAATTTCCTTAAGGTATCTTTTTCGACATATACGATTCTCAAAATTTATTCTTTTTAAAACAAAAAATCTTTTGAGAATTTTGATTACTGGAAAAATAGCAAGTTTTACCTTTTATTTTATGTATATTTTTTTTAGGAAAGGATCTTAAGTGATAATTATAATTTACGAAATTTATTATCACAATTTAGAATTTATTTTGACGTTACTGCCTTGTTCTAATACTTAATTGCGGCGATTTACTACTGAGAAACATCTGAAATTTAAAAAGAAAGCCCACAATTCCAAAGTGACGTATTATGAGGAAAAATCAATATCTGCTAATTGTAACGTTGCAAAATATCGATTTTTTTCTTTCTTACCTGAAAAATAAACATTATAGACGTAGAACGGAGCATGCAGGATAAAAGTCGCGAATTAAGATGCTTCATCCGATACAATTACGAACAGCTAGCCGAAGAAATTTCTCTACGACGTACAAGATTGCGATGTTGTATGGAAGAGAATGATATTCTCCGAAGTTTCATTAGTCAAAAGTTGCGCTTACAGAGGACACTTTTTGTCCCTAGCGATCTGCAAATGCGACCGTCAACCCAAATTCAGTTAATTTGACCTCCTATCTTCCTTTATTTTTAGGAAAGGTCGCACAGATGAAACCGGAGAATTTATCAAGGAAAATGATTGGCATGATAAGGAAGAAGGAATGGCGTTAAGAAGTTTCATTAAATTCGGGCTGTCTCTTTTGTTTAGAGAAGAAAAACGAGGTGTTAATGAAGAATAGAACACCATTCATTATTCATAAAATATTCGAACTTAATGTATCATCAGCGGGTTACCATGGAGAGATGAGATAAATATATTATAAATCACAGGTGGCGAATTCTTGTTAAAAGATCTTGTGATGGAAAAGTTGATGGTGAGATAAGAAACCTTCGTATGACTGAGATAAAAAGACCTTAGAAATAAAATGGAAGAAGTAATATCGGGAATGAAAAATGCCACCGCTTGAAGCTTAAAAGATAATTTAACTTCAGGATGCAAGTTTCTGCGCAACGGGTAATATTTTCCTGAAGATAACCTCGAAAAGAACGGAACTCATTTCCATGGCATTAATTTCGAGAGATTAAATTATATTAAAACCATTGTGCGGCCTAGTGGATTTCTTAGTCATAGGAAGCCTAGAAGAATTTAATCAAATGTGAGAATATTCATTATCTTATTCACCATATCTTAAGCATTTTATGAATTATTTCGCTTAATATTCTGCAGATAAAAATTTAAAGGATATATGTTTATTAAAATAGCTAAAATATTAGTAGCTCGTTTTAAAGAACTTATAATTGCATATTTCATTTCTTATTTAAATAAATTATAAGTTCAAATTAATTAAAATAGGAAATAAACTAACAATGACATATTTTATAAAATAATTATAATGGGTTGTAAACTATTTATATATTTTAATTAAGTTATAAATTAGTGAAAATAGTGAATAACTCTTTAAAATGAAAATTCACATTCATGAATAAAATTTGTTCTGCATGCACTTAGAATCCTCTACGCCAAGTGGGTTATTCGAAGGAATAAAGAGGAATTGCAAGGGAAAAATCTTTTTTAAAGATTTACATTCTTTGAATATATCCTTTTTTGAATGATTTCTCAACTTTCTGAGAGCTTTTCTAATGCCATGAACAATTTTAAGAAACTGAAAGTTATTGCTATCCCTTCATATTTATTCCGGGAAAAAGGTTATTTGAGATTTATCACAGGTCTTAAAAGATGCATTGCATTTAATTTATCTTTAAATATCACATTTTCGAGTCATGATAGAAATATATTTTTCCGTATTTGAACTTAAAAAGATTCTCATCTTCAAACTTTTGAGTCATAAGATAAGAATGAATGTGTTTTTAGAAGAAGCATGAGGAAATTTACATTCAAGACGTTCTTAATCGTCGAAAGACCACTGAAAAATTTCGTACTACATCTTCAATGAAATTTACTGCTTTACTACATATCTCTTTAAAACCCTTAATTAATCTAGTCATAAAAACGTCTATGCCTGGAAATAAACAGTTAAATGCATATTAGACATAAGTCCATACAAAAACGAGCAAACTTCCACGCGATTCCGTGAAATATCAAACTCTGGAAGAAAGAATCTCCCAAATTATTCTCATTCGTGGAAGTAGCATATTCGCACACGGAACGTATTTTCCGCTTATTGAAAAAAATAACGAAATCTTAGCATTTTAGATTATTCCCAACAGAACAAGGGTCCGTATCGAAATACGCTCCTCTTTGAAGAAAGAAAACCTCCGGAGAATCGCACGTATTTGGAAATACGCGATTACATTTGGGGATAACATACAAATATAATCCAGAAATGCGAGAAAAATACCAAAATAGGGATGAAATAAAAGAAAAGGAAGGTGATAAACATGAGTAAGGCAAATGGAAATAATATTTGAGCGTCATAGGAAGGAAATAGGGGGTGGCATTGCCCGGGGGATGGTGCAGTAGAGAGACAAGGGGAAATAAAGGGGAAATATCCTATAAAAAGTGTGGTTTAGTGCGGCGAAGTTGGAAGAAAGGGAAGGAAAAAGGGATGAAAAAGAGATGGGAGAAAGGGTGCACTGTACAGATATTTATGATCGAGAGCATTCGGGAAGATAAAGGGGGATGAAGGAATATAAGGAGAGAATTGAAGGAATCATGGAAAGAAGTCGTAAATCGGGTCAAATAGATCCATTTGTACGCGCCAGTCAAATTGTTCTCCCACGGTGGAAGTTAATTATCCTTTAGCGCGAGATTCTCTATCCAGGATTTCTGACGAAAAAATTCTCTTCAGATTAAGACTTGTTTTAGTACATTTAAGGCTTTTATATACTGTATGTACTCATTTACGTATATATCTGAATGAGAAATTTTATACCGATTTTCAGTAGATCACACATTAATAAAGGTAAAGTAAACGATGTAGTTTGGAAAGAAGGATTTGGAGAAATTATTCAAAATATTACCCATTAAATATGTAAAATTTGAGAGATCCATGTTCAATTCTCTAAATATGAAATTTGTTGTATTATACAGACATTTATACATGAGCAATTTACGAAAAAAATTTCAATATAAAAAGTTTCATGTTAGATTTCTTATTACCGTTAAATTTATTTTCTAAATCCCTTCACTCTAACCTCTATAAACTCAAGATTTCATGGCTAACTAGCAGATGTATATGGCCCTAAACAATATAACTACAAAAAATTGAAGTACTGTACTTCTACTTTGTAAGGGTGTCAACATATTTGGAATCGTCCACCCTCAAGTCCTAAAGGGACGCATTCTCTTATCATAAGTCTCTAACCCAAGTTCATTGTTTTTTGTCCCCTTCCTTTCCAATCCACTCACGCCATTTTCACACATCACTTCAGTCATCCGAGTTTCATCCATTCTGTGTGTGTGTGTCAAAACCAACTTAGCACTCCATTTTCTTGCTCTAAACTTCTTATATCTAGGCTCGTAGAAAGTGGAAAGAAGGGAATTTAGTGAAAAATCGTTTCACGCACATAGTTGCGACATGTTTTTAGAAGGAATAGGGTGAGATAGATTAAAAAGTTAACCCTTTGCTTATCCTTGATGATGGAAGATAAAAGTATAAAGGTCACAATCTGCATACATGACTTACTCTATTTCTCCTAAGGATCTTTATTCCCTTTATTTAATATTTGATTCAAAGAAGCGTGTGTAATAATAAAATATATTGAAGCCATGAATGTTGGCGATATATTATTATTTATATTGATACTGAAATCTAATTTTATATTACCTTTCGTCGAAGCTGATCTTTAAAATCAACGTTTGTATAATTCCCGCAGTAATTTAACGTATTTATTTCAATATAAATAATACGTTTCAAACCTACATCCTTCTTCTCTATATTGCTCACAGCGTTGCTTGTAATTTATTGTATCATTGCTTTACAATATGAGTTAGTTAAAGCATGTAATATCGTCGTCTTTGGTAAAGAGAAATTTGTTTATACATTTCGCTCGTATCTATTGATTAACTAAGCTCGTCTCCAAAGTATTCTTACCACTGGTATTAAATAATATAACAACTTATAAATCATGCATCTTCAGTCTTTTCTGGGAGAACTCAAACACCATACGAATATCAACCGTAACTTTCGGCAATACTCCCACAGGAACTTATAGGAAAATCGAGAAAGATGTAAGGAAGAATGTCAGCGAGAAGAAGGAAGCGTGGGAAAAGGGGAGATGATGAAGTTGGCCTCGTTCCATTTCACCCGCTGCCACTTCCAACCCTTAGAAAGAAGGAGTTTATGGACAGCTGAAGGACTCCGTTTTGAATCCGAGATTTCTGTAGAAATTACACGAAGATTGTGAAATTTCGCGGTAATGGAGAGGTTGTTCGAAGACAGGGAATTAAGAAGTGGAAGAAGTAGGTGTAAATAAGACGTCATAAAGAGTGAGTCTTTAGAGATAAAGGACAAGAAGAATCGATTCTTATCGATGTCAAGATGTGGTTTTTACTCTTAAAACTTATAAGGGTATTCCATCGAATCAAGCAATAAGAGTCATGTACGATAACTTTTTATATCATTATGACCTATCGCCTCAGGGGATGGATTAAAACTAGCTATCATTTCTTCTTTTAAGAAATATCTATGAATGATACTTTAAAAGCTTATTTTACTTCTAGTCTATCCACATAAGATACAGTTTTTCAAATTGAATAAATAATAAGATTTTACAGTGATATTCAAAATACTTGTGATTCATGGGCATTAAAAATATATAAGAAAGGTTCCTGAGTTATCTGCTCCATCCTTTTGCAAGTGCTATAATTTTTTCGATAATATTTTGTTATTTCCAACTCAATATCAATGGATCTTGCTTTACTAGTTATATTAAATGCTAGTAAGATAGTACAGCTTTTAAATAGATGGTATTCAATACATATTTAAACGAGGAATTCAGTGACATAATTAATCGATATTCAATTTGAATAGTAAAGTAAAATTTATTGTACAACTTCCAAAGGTAATGAAGTAAAATTTGCAAGATGCTCTGTGGAAATTCAAAATCAAACGTTCGGGAATGTATAAGAAATTTTCTAATAATACTGAATTTGAAAAAAATCTGCCAGCTCGATATAAAAGCACACTGATTCAAATCACCAAGGAGGAGATGAAATATTCTGCATCAATAGTTCAGAAAGGAAATCTATTTGGAAAGTGCGTCATGGATCTGTGTCATGGACCAACCGAAAGCCCTGAGATTATTCAAACGTCTTGAAGCGTATCACGCCCAACATCACATCGTAATTGAAAGGGAAGACGTATATTCGGTGGTGTTATTTCCACTTGTGCAACTTTGATGGGAACGGCAGTATTCCAGCGGTGGGAGGCTTAAAACCTAAGAATCTCATTATCTTAGTTTCCATCGCCTTAGAACTTCCTTTCCTTGGATGAGATACCTTATGGAGTCATTCGACGGGAAGTGTATCGTGGAACACATTTACTCTTTGAGAATCAATTTACATTGACTTAGAAGCGGAGAGTATTATCGCTGTAAATAATCAAGAAGCGCACATCTTCCTTCTTAGACAAGCACGCATCGCAATCCCATCAAATATTACTCCAATGTACATCCGTATATAGATAAATCTTCATATAACCGATCATCAATCAATACAAGCGATTTAATCATTTAACAATTGCAACTTATCAACTTCAGGACAGTTCCTTAATATTTATTCCTCTTTCAATTTGGTAAAAAAAGTGATTAAAACATGAAATTGGATATATGAGTCAGAAAAAGAACATTTATTAAGATCAAACATAAAGATATTTGAATTTTACCTTCAAAGGACTGATTGTGTCTATGAAAGTGTAAAGATATTCTACACTTCTACCAGATGTAAGTCCTAAACTTCTTCGAGACATTTTAAAACAGGAACACTAGGCCTAAGAATGTCGTCGAGCGAATAAAATCCGTCAGTGGGAAAAGGCAATAATTCAAGACGCATAAGAGAACTTCTTAGAACGTAAATAGGGAGGCCCACAATTCACGACATGCAGCGGCACACGTACGAAACTCCGGCTTGACATTCTAGACGCAGTTTCCGTCTCCTAGATACGACATTGCGGTATCAAGCATCATCGACTCCGCGAGGATGGGGTCGACGGTTGCGGAATGCTGTTCGCGTATATAACTCTCCTTAAACTCTTCTACGCCCACAGAATTTGGGTGAATCTTACGAGTAGTAACATTTTTAGCGAAATGGAGTGCGCGATTGGAGGGTGAGACTTTAATGGAGCGGGAATTCACGATTGGGAGTGTTGTGGGTGCATTTGTCACCCAGTGGGTGGCACCGCCCGAGGAGGCCCTGTCAGGTCCTCCGAGAGACATATTGTGGAAGCACCCTTAAGGGTGGTGGTGAAGATAGGAGGCGGATTAACGCCTAAGTGATAAATTTCGCCTTCTGATTTATTATTGAAAAAGGGAGTTATACATTTTTAAGAAGAGTCGAGTTATTCATCGAGATGGAAGTTATAAGGAATGACGATTAAATGTTCTCTGTCACAAGTATACTGTCTGATAAAATGCGAAGAGTAATCGAAAACTGCAAGGAAAGGGTTTTTTGATCAATTCTGAGGCAGGGTTGAAAAAATAAGATTTAGTTTATAAAATATATTAATTGATCATGATAAATTTCATTATTTGCTCTCCGTTTAAAGGATAAAAATTTCTTATTTAAGAAAAAATTCGAAAAACAAAGGATTTTCATTTTTTTAATAATTGCAAAGACGTGTTGTCATTCATTGCCCTTAATTTACGAATGAATGAAGCGAATAAAAAAGATCAGAAATAAAACATCGAGTCAGAAACATGTGTTGATTATTATACACTATTGATATTATCATGCATTATTAGTACTATAGTAATAATTTATTTAGCAAAAATATTAACAACATGCAGCACAGAAAGTTATATGTGAGATATAATTTGAACTTTAAAAACTTCGTAAAACCCCAAGTGACTTCTCGCGCATTTAAACACAGTATCGGAAAAAAATCCTTGTGGAATAAGTCGGAAAGAGTAGCGTGCGAAGGGAAGGAGACGCCTTTCAGAAGGAAAAAGCCTAACCGAGGGAATGGCAGTTTTAGGTCGTTCACAATCACATGGCTTCGTCTTTTCATTTGGACCACTGTTTAAGAGACCAACAAAAGTCCATTTACAGCATTTTTGCTCTGATAGAAGCGTCGCTAATTAAATTCTGCGGACGCGTTAAAAATTTCCTTAATAAAGTCATGGTGAGTCGTCGTGAATAGAAAAGTACTGTTTCACTGAAAATTCGAAACGAGTTCCACACACCGGAGTGAGGATTACTTCGGATTTGATGACGTAATTTTACGCTTCGGCTACACTGCGAATCAAGTCCATCAAGAGGAAATTAATTACTTCTACATCATTAGGTTTCGTCATTAGGAAACTAATTAATACACGCGTTGAAAATTTTCCGATGATAAGGTCTCGTTAAATAACGTATGTACGTGATTTAATTATGAACGCAATAGAAACAAAATATGCTCAAAGAAAGGAAATATTATTATATGCCTCCTGCTTAGAAATTATTTATAAATGCATAAAATTTAACATCTTCTATTATTACAATGGGAAAATATGACTCTAATCGAAAATGGAGTGAAATTAGTCATGGTAACCATGTATTATATATCGAACAATACTCTTTTTTGTGGTGTCATTGATATTAAATTGATACTGATAAGATAAAAAAGAGCAATTGCATGCTCAATAAGTTGTGCATAAAAATACTCCTATTGAATTTAAACCGAAATCATTAAATTATTCGAAAAAATAGTTATGTTACGATATGAAGAATTATCGATAACATTTCGTTTATTAAATAAAATGTATTAAATATTGAGCATTAGATAATTATTCTTACAAGGATTCTGTAGATATTATCCATCTTATTTGGAAGATTTTAAATGTTAAAACTCTTTGACACAAATAGTGTGCAGACTGCGGTATTTTTATGTCCTTCATAAAAATATAACTGCAATTGGAACTTAAATGTCAAATGTTAAGACACCAATCAAATTCTTAAGTAGTTCCAGAAGAAATGGACTCTCAATGCTATAAGTAGCCTTGAGAGAGTACAATCCACGGATACTTTAAAACCTCCAAGAAGGACCATTGGACGTGCAATACCAGATGCAGATACAAAGTGGGAAAAGAACTCGCATTTCTCATTTCGGGAAAACACAGCGCATAAGAACTCCTTCAACTGTTTCGAGACATTTTTTGCGAGAACAAGCCGAAATCTCTCGGGAGATTGTGCATCTGCTTCTTTCCCCTTAAGTCTCCTTCTAGACGAAAATGAGCTGACCCGAAAGAGGAATGTGTGGGAGCAAATTTTGTGCGACGCATCGTCACTCTGGAGACGCTATCGGAGGTGGGGGGCGTGAAACAATCTCGCTTCACGTCTGCCCTCTGGTGGCAGGTATGTAACTTTATGACAAGTGCGGATTCCTCGGAAAGAGCCGCGAATGGAATCCGATACACGGCGTCAACTTGACCCGAATTGCTTTCGCGTTTCGCGTGTTACTGCAAGGCGGCTTTCTTCCGCGAGAAGAAATAAGTTTAATTCGTTTCCCTCTTTCGCCACCAGAGGCGCTCGTGACGACGCTGAAAAGGATTGCTGGCGGGAAAAAAAGCGCATCGAGCGATGCTCGTTTGTCTAGAGGAAGATTTCCACTGCAGCGATTTCTAATTATCGCCGGTGTTTTCCGATAGGAAGTTATTCTGCATGTGCCTGTGCGTTTTGCCCATTGCTTGAATCGCTTTCATGGCGAAGTGAGTGAGATGGAAAAAGTTACTCTATATCTTAAACGCTCTTCATGGCTCATTTTGTTTTCCTTTGTGATATTCTTTTATGGATCTCTCGGTAGTAGTTCTCTGTCGCATTCAGACGGTGGCAAACACAAAGGCCTAGATACGATCCATAAATTACACTCGTCCTTTCCAAAGCCTTCATTAAACATTTATTTATCTGTTTGTGTGTTGCCACGTTACTATTGTTGAATTGGCGGATTGCCTTGCTACTTTTATGAGTCTACCCTTGTTAAAATTATTTTAACTGATTGATTATTATTGAGAATAAATTAAAATCTTTTACGTTATTATCTTTGATCTATTTTCAAATATTTCCCTCTAATCACTAAACCTACTTTTATAATTATTTATTACTAAGGAGTTTTTTATTAAATAACAAGCAAAAGCCTTATGCAAGCTCCTATGCAAGCATTTTCGTAAAAATTAATCATTAAAAAAAATTAAATGGTACGAACATGAATCAATTTTCTTTATTATGTAACGTTTTTTATATTCATATATATAAGTTACTTGTAAAAATAACCTAAGAAATGCAAAGTAAACTCCCTTTAAGATGAAGTAATACTCCCATTACAGTGGGTATAAGGTCCAGTTCATCTCTCAATTATCTTTGAAGTAATTAACATCATATAAAAACGAATTACGTCTTTAATAGCGATATTTAGTAACTGATATTTTGCATAAGATAATGATTTCATATTCCGTTTGAAAAAACCGACCATAAATTTCAATACTACGGTGATAATTCAAAATTAACGTATCAATTAACAATTTCAGGGACACTTAAATAGAATACACGATATGTCTAGGATATGTAGAAACACTTACCCCGAGATTTATACGATGATAAATTTCAATTCGGCAATTTAAAAGTTTTCAAATCGATGAATAACAGATGGAACTATGGTTACATTATTCATTAAAACTTGTTCCAAAACGTGTCATAAATTATGTGATTCAAATAACTCAAGTTGGGTTGCCATTGGCATTTAAAACATTCATAAAACGGACGCTTGAACATGATTTATGTCAGCGATGTTAAATATTGCTTTGATCCCATAAATAAATTCTGGTTGCCGTTTTTTTAATCCACCGATACAAGTACTGGGTTAACTTTTCTTCGTGAACTGAGATAAACCATTATTAAAGCTTTCATTTCATTCTCTAAAGCGTATTGAAGCATTGTTATTGGACAAAAAATTAACATTTGAAATTTTAACGAGAGTTTTTTTTTCGATTCAATCGGAAATATATTTGTTGAAATTCAGTCTGAAATTCTTAATCGACAAATTATGGTTAAGCTTTTAAATTAAACTAGTAAATCTTTCCATTCGCAATATAGGCTCTCACTATACCTTGTTGTCGATCAAACCTCTATTTGACTAAGAAATATTGTAGTAATGCGTTATTGCATGTTCAAGAAACACCGAACCGTTGAACTGAAATAAGCTAAATGAGATTTCTGTGATAAATTTCAGGATGCGTAACATTTATTTAACAAACGATTAATAGAAAGGTTCAAAGAGTAAAAGAAAGACACCGACTCGACTCTTTACTGAAAATGGAAAACTCTTCATAAACAATGGAATGGTATATTTAGACGTAATATTTAGAGCCATGAAAGAGAGTACATATAGAAATACATCTAATACCTAGGATAGAAATATAAGATGAAGAATTTTATAAGAGTTCGTAAATTTAAAACGAATCAGGACATGATATTTTGGTAAAGTAATCTATTTATTAATTAATGAAGGCTAATTTATTTAGTATTCTAAAAAAAATACAATATTGAATCCGTTTTCCCTTTAACTTCTGTTAACTTAATAACTTCATTCTTTAATTACGCACCTATAAAAACCTCCATATATCCATTAATTACTTTTATATTTAAGAATATTTATGAAAAAAGTGGGCCTTTACAAAATGACATAAAAACAATACTTTCTGTCCATTAGGCAATCAAAGAGGCGGAAGAAATATCGCAGAATGACTCTTACTCAAATAAATGAGGCAAAATGCATCAGCCGCTTCATTTAAAGAGGTGTCCAAAATGAAAAACAAGTCCGAAAAGGAAATACAGGACGTTGATATATTCATCGACACATTTCCACATTGCGTCGATATATTATGTCAGCGGAGTAAAAAAGCCACAGCGTTGAGAGTCCAAATAACACGAAGACAATTCGAGTAAAACGTGGAAACATTCACGAGGAGCAAAAAGCAACTCGTTTAAAGTTCCACGTAAAGAGATTAGCTGTGACATTGATAAATCTAACGCTCTAGAGATTTCGGGTGACCTTCGGAGTGAAAGTCGATGCAACTTGTGAATCGCTGAGTAACCGATGTACGCGCCCAAATTCATCATAATGAAAAAGCAAACAGCCCTTTCAAACGGCCCGTTTAATAGCCGAAGTATTTCACCACTTACGCAATGGGATTTTCATCGCGTACGTCTGTGCCAATTACTGTACTACTCTAATGCTCTTATTTCCCATTGAAATTCTCCACCAATCACCGAAAGAGCTAAAAATATATTCAATATCTTTATTAAATATTATTAATTATTATAATTAATTAATTAATATATATTATTGGGTAAGTTTGCGGAAATTATCTGTTTATGGAACTTAATCGAATAAAACGATCTTGAAAATAATAAATAATTTTTCAACATTCAATTAATTTCTTTTATCGTTACTTTTGCAAGTAGTATAAAACAGATGTGAATATGCCATGATAGCGAAGATTCCACCGAGATATTTAACCGATACAGTCATCGAGATAGTTTTTGACGAGAGTTTAATCTAATCGGTTTTAGTTAAAATTTGTGAAGGTGTTTTAAAGGTATTAGTATATAGACAACAAAGCTAGGGCTAGAAACTAAAGCTAGGGCTTCTAAAAAATAAAGTGAAGAAAATTCTAAAGAGAATTCGACTGCATTAAATGATTGAAGTTATAGAAAATTTTCTACTCTTACCACTTATTCATAAGTAATATTAATACAAATTACAAGTATTTCTTAATAACCTTACAGCCTAATGAATGTACATAAAATTCAAAATAGAAGTAAACCTTGTTCGTTATGCAAAATATAGATATAAAAATTTTAAAAAATAAATAGAAAAGAATATTTTTAATACCCTTTAAATAGCTTTATAAAACTCTCATTTAATCAGCGTTAGTAAATGAGGCAACAGATTTTCCTCGTCTAGCAATTTTAAATCTGTGAATTTGGCAATACTGTGACCGCAATCCATCGCGAATGGAAATGGCGCGATAGCAAGAACGGTTTCCAACACATCCGAGAGAATAAAAAAGGAGCGCACATCTCCCTTATCTCCGAAGCAGTAGAAGCCGAGATATTCTTCACCTTGGTGGAGATATAAGCGAACGGTTTCTTTTCCAGTGCTTCTCTTTTATCTTGAAGCGATGTGTCTCTTTACTCTCGCAAATGTCCTGATTTCTCTACTGCAAAATATTTTCACTTAATCTTCGCAGCGTCTTTTCGAATGCTATTGCATCGCTAATGGAATCTTTACTCAGTGTATCAAATTCAATTTTTACAATATTATTGAATTGACGAAGATTAGTCGGATTCGCATCGGAATTTGCCACTGCATTAACGTTCTCAATAAGAATTCATGTGCAAAAAATTATCTTTGCGCATTGTTTCCAAAAATGAGGCACTACAAAAGTGGAAAATGTAAAGTTTCATAAAAAGTGAAAGGATTGGATGGTTTGAGGGATGGGGAGAAGGGAATTTTAGTGGGGGTAGCAAAGATGGATGGCAGGGGGTGTGGCGCCGTTTGAACAACAAAGTTTCATGGGAAAGGGTGCTTCATGGGTGGCGAGGAGTAGAAAACAAAAGAGTAAAAACGGAAGCCTTAAACTAAGAGAATTTGAGCGTCGAACAGAGTTTTAATTTCCTTTATTGCATACGTACGTAAATAGCCATATAAATGTTGAAATTCTGTGTTAACGCTCGTGAAACGGTTTCCATCATCGCTAAAGTTCAACTTTTTAAGTCAAATTTATAAGACAATATAAAGTAAATAAAGTTGCCATTTGATTTCAGCATATCTAAATCATTTTTTTCTGTTATTTGACTAATAAAGTGTGAAGTTGATATCCCTAGCTCATACCTAAAGTTTACTAGTTTAACTTTAAGACTTTAAAAGTGAATGAACAGTACATTCGATTGTTGATTTAGTTTTTGCTTCTTAAATCTATTCCGCCAAAAGGAATTTAATTTTAAATTTAATACTTTGTTTCATAAATTAACGTTAGCAATAGTTCAAAAGCCAACTTTTATCCTGTTTAATTACTTCCATTTATGTTGGAGATACTAAGATTTTATTTTAATGCGATACTAAATCCTAATTGCAACCGTTCCATTTTCTGTACGTGGATATTTACACAAGGAATAGAAGAAAAATTTCGTTAAATAATTTTTACTGATAGCATTAAATTACTTAATACTATCTTAATACTTACTACTATCGAAAGGTGAATAATTGATGAATCAATGCAGGAAATATCTTTATTATATCTATTAACAAAGGGGGTGTGATGCAAAAAATTATATTATCATTACAACCATCGGGTACAGCATACGAAAAACTTCAAGGATAATTTTGAAAGAATTTTCAAGAATTTCAAAGAAAGAAAAAACAGCATTTACATCTTGATGATATCTCTCATTAAATTTTTATCTTTATTCTTCAAGATTTTAGCAAAGGTTTTGGAAGTCCCTATTAAAGACACGGAATGTATAAATTATTGTCGATTCGAATAATTGCGATTTACTGTCGTTGATCTTAAAAAACATAATTCGTAGATAGAGCAGTTTCCTTCAAAGGCTTATAGAGAGAATAAAACTGGTTAAAGATGTCGGGAATGAGCGAATAAAATGTAAATTTGGGAAAAGAAGATAAATTGAGATGGTGAAAAGAAAAATGGAGCCGTAAAACGAAAGAAAAACTTTTGTTTATGAAAATAAGGGATTACACAGTCTAAATACGATCTCTGAAATCTTTTGGAAGAATGATTCCTTCACAGTTGGGCCCCTCCCCTCAGTTGATTCTCTCAGACAGTGGATTTCATTGTGAACGAATGAATTATTATGAAGGAAAATAAAATGTATATGAAGAATATGTTGAATGAATTAAATTAAAAATGAAAAACGGTTTCAAAGGTAAAAAATTTAAAAGGAATTGAGGAAGCGGTCTACATACAATAGTATAATAGTAAAAAGTAGTGACCCGATTTCAAAATAGTTACCATACTAACCCACTTCAGGGGCAGAGACTTAACACGAATTTGAAACGAATGGATAACACGTTGATAAGTAAGAGCCTTATAATTATTACAGTCTAACCGCATATTTACGAACGTTTAAAGTAGATGCCACGAATTATTGATGAATGTGGAATTGTGAAAAAGTGAAATTGATGAATGGAACAGAAAACAGAATAAAATGGAGTTGAAATTGAGATGTTTTGATTAAAAATATTCATATGTTTTACTTATTACCGTAATGCAGTTAAATTCAATTCGAGTAAATTAAAATTCTTAGGAAACGATATACTATAATCTCTGAAAAAAACTTAATTGGAAATGTCAATGATTTTAATTCATTCGAAACTTAAAGTAACGGATTAGTCAATATGTTGAATAAACTAGACACTTTGAGCATATAAGCAAACTTAAATAAATTAAATAATTAAATATTAAATATTAAATAATAAAAAAAATTAAATATTAAAAAATTAAAAATATTAAATAATTCATTCATTTCGTATTAAAGAACTTCTTTCAAAACATAAATTGTAGCTCTGCCAAATTATTTAAATACTAAGGGAAGCATTATCAATGATAAAAGTGAAAGTCAATTTTCTTTAAACATCCATATAAAAGGAAATCCATTTTATAAACTTCCACATTCTTATAAAAAACATACTTGAATGAGTGCTGTTTAATAAGCAATATCAACAAAATTAACAGCAAAAAGAACCATTAATGAGATCGAATCCGTTATTTCCGACCTATCGATACGCGAAGTGTAAACAATCATTGCTCCGCTTCGCAATTCCGAATCGAATTTAATTTTCTTTTATGCAAATGAAATTTTGTTCGTGTTTGTTTTATCGAGGAAGAATTGGTGAAAGTGGATATGATATTATTACAAATTGTCAACAAATAACGGAACATATTCCCTTTTTTATGACAATTATTGTGATTGCGATGCAAAATGAGTAATTTTTAGTTCTTTTCAAACGGCTATTTCTTAACTGTAATCACATCCATGATTGATAAATCTATAACAATACATCATATGTATTTTTGTTCAAACTCATGTGGCAGTAATTACTTATTAAATCGTAGATCATTATTTAACGAAATAAATATGGTTTATAATAAACATACAAATAAAAAGTAAGAATTAAGTGAGTCCTTTTTCTTGACTTACACAGGATCATAAAAAGATATTTCTATGGGATGAAAATCTATCCTAAAAATTTTAAATAATCATCATAGTTGACTTCACTTCTAGGACAAAATACTTCAATAATCAAGTCCGTATTCCCAAAAGTTCGTGAGATGAAAATGGAACAATATCAAATCGTAAAGACAGAATGTTCATTCTCCAATAAATAATCCGAAAAACATTCTCATTCTTTTAAAAGGACCATTTTTAAGTAAGCCGATAGAAACAATCAGAATGCTTTTCAATATTTTTTCAAAAAATATCCTCCAGTCTCATAACCATTTACAAGATTAACCCTGTCCCTCAACTTTGTATTTAGACCACACGTTTTGAAGAGGGCGCAGATTACATTTCATTTAATTTTATAGAACGACGTTATTCGAAATAAATGCTTTTCGCAGGTAATATTTCAGAGGAATAATTTATTTTTATTTTCCCTCTATTCAAAATCAATGAAACATCAACAAATTAAATCTTGGAAGATAAAATCGATCCATCTTACGTCAAATCCATTCTCCGAAAACGAGACCTTTCCAATTGGCACCCCTGAAACGGACAAGTTGGCACCCCTGAAACAGACCAGTTGACCAACAGAACCGAAACCAGTTGGCACCCCTGAATTGACTAGTTGGTCAACCTGAAACAGGCCAATTGACCAACAGAACCTAAACCAGTTGACCAACGGAACCGTTTTCCATTGCCAAAGCGAGCAAATATTTAGCATGGTTTGAAGATCGTAGTTTGTCTAAGCATTAATTGTTTACCGCGGCATATAAAATGAGAAGGAGCAATGAAAGGAATTCGTTACTCATCACCTAATCATAGCGATACAATCATTCATACAGAGGGGCTACGTTATGCTTAACCCTTTCGAGACGTATGCCGTGTTTAGGCGTCAGTGATTTTCCGAGCTCGGAATAAGAATTCCTTTAATGGCGTAATGTAATTTTCCTACACTTATCGCCGTGTGCCGTTTTTCGGCGTCGGAAGCACATATCGTGCAAGCGTTCTGATGCAAAGAATTGTGGTTTAAAGTCCATCCTTTTCACCTTTTTCTATGGAGTTTCAGAACCTTTTTCCATAAAGGAAACCATACCTCGGGAGTAATCAAGGCCTTTCCCTAGTGCCGCTGCAAATTGAATGTAATTGCAATTGTTTTGCTAAATATATTCGTCCAGATTGTTGGCTCGTTTTCCCCTAGCGGACGAGTATACTCTTCCTTCCCGAAAATATCGTCTTCGTTCGCGTTCAGGCCGAGTATACGTGTAGTCGTGCGAGTACTTGTCCGCTCAAAGTCATAATTTTTTAAATTATAACTACCGTTTGTGGACGGAATACCCAGGGTATCTAGGGAATATTTTTAAAATTATCTATTTTAACTTGAATGCGTATTGTCAATGCGCGACGTAGATTATACAAGATTTGGTAGTAAGATGTAATAAATTGCGTATTTTTCTGAAATTAAAGTTGAAATTCATCTTAAAAGGATGATATATTAAATTCAATACTTTCGGTTCTTATTTGTGAAATAGTGAGTAATATAGAGAAACTTAAGTAAATCATCAATAACATAGCTAAGGATACATAATCAAATATGAGCCCTAGATTAAAGCAAAGGACCAAGTAAGTTTATTCCTAATGACCGAGACAAAAAGAATATCAAATAAATAAATACGACATTTTCTGAGGGAAATTAGAAAAAAAAAAAATGCGCCAGAGAAGTGGTTAAAACAAAGGAACGATTAAAAGATCGAGTGATCAAGCACAAACAGTTGGCACCAATTTTGCGTACAATTTAGGAAATAAACGGCTGCAGTTGGAAAGAGCGGAGATTTAAAATCGTCTGCTAGGGAAAGGGGTGTTTATTCGAAAGATGCCGAGCGTGAAATTCGGAAATGGCAAACAAAAAAGATGAATATGTGTCCCAGAACTGTGGAGATTTTTATAGGGCTCTTGGCGATGAGTCCTGAGAGATTCTATCTGGGAAGAATACAAAGCAAGCGTTAAGCATAAAGAACAAGGGGAGATATTTCAAAAGAAGAGGTCAGCCAATAAAACCCACATCCGATCTCCCCTGTTGATTTGGCCTTCAAAGACAATGAGTTATCATCCGAAATTCCAAGACTAAGGTCCTTTGATTAATTCTGTAAAGAGATAATATTTACTGAGTTTTTGGCTCGTGTTCATTAGGATCTCTATTACAGAGCTTCAAAGGGGAATTATAGATTTCCTGGCGTTTCTACCACAAAATTCCGAGAGAATTTCGCTTTAATGCTATCTTAAGTTAAAATCTAAATACTAAAATATGAATAGAGAAATCTGGAGTGACTTCAAAGTATTTTTCAATTTTTAGCAAAAATAAAACTCAGTACTCTAATTTTAATTATGTGACATACCGTTTAAGACTCAAAAAATATAACCTGCTAGAGAATATTTATTTTAGTGATTGAAACACCCATTTTAAGTAGGTTGATACAATTAAGTTCTCAGACGGGATAGTCTTTGCTTTCTATTAATATAACACTTTCTTATGATAATTAATTTATTTTAAATCCAAGGAAACTATTTGAATTCAATGCTTCAATGAGATTAAAAGAAAGTATGTAAATACCACTAAAATGAAGTAAATTAATTAATAATAAACTAAGTTAATATCTTTTGCTAAATAATTACGTGACTTTTATATTTATTCATTAAAATACTACCACGTTAACGAACTGCAATACTAGTTTTTGAATTTTTATTGTTCTGCATTTATAATTTTTCCCTTAAAGACACTTTACCCACCCAATGCAATTCAGACCAGTTTTTTGATTAATATCTCAGTGAAAATAGCTGGATTACATAGATGGCTATAAATTGCACTTCGATGCTAAGACAAGATCATTGGCTGTCCTTTTTAGTCACTTTGAGACCAAATTGCTTGAATTCCAAGAATAATCAACGAAACGTTGCGAAATCAAATATTTCCGAGAAATATTTTCAAGCATCTGCCGGCATCATAACAATTCCAAGAAGCCCAAATTTTCGAGTTCCTTTATTTCCCTCAATTTATTTCTGATATATTTAGCGATGAATCTTTCAGAATGCGTTATCACTGATCTATTTTAGTAAATTGGGAATAAAATAATTATTATGTTTGTGTTTGATTCAAGACTTGAAACAGTTCCCTATTTATATAAACCATTTCGTATGAATGAAGTATGAGAATATAACTATTAGATATAAACAAACAATATAAAAACATAATTTTTATCCGTTATAAATCACTACATTACAGACAAATTGTGAGAGGATAATCGTATAATGTCTTTCGGAGCCTTAGTTTTCCTCATCATTAAGTTCAGAAGTTATTAAATTATAGCATATCATTTATCTGTCCATTAGAGTGTATATATGTATGCAAATACAAACATTGAACGAAATTTAAAATCCATCATCCTCCTCCATCATAAATCATAAATTTATTTTTCAATCAATGGCATAAAAATATACTGAGATAAGTTGCAGAGTGAAAGTAAACATTTGATTCGTTTTCATTCAAAAAAAGATTTTATTGTGCGGTAAATACTCCCAAAATCTTTTTATCTTTCGAAATACTTCCTGAGAATCCATTAATAAAATCATCATGTCATCGACTAAAAGTTTGCCATTCAAATAGTTGCATGAACCTGGTCGCAGTTGGTCCAAGAAATTAGCATCCCCGAGAGCAAACATTGGTCCCGAAGACAAATATGGCGTAAAATCGCTCCTCCAAATAGGGGACGCGTATTCGAAAGAAACACCGTTCGAAACTGAGTATCCATGGAAACACGGCGCTTGGTTACGAACGGAAGAAGTGTAATGGAAAAGAAACAGGGAAAAGAAGAGCAGTTCTGAGGGAAAGGGGATGAAAACAATTAAGGATCTAGCGGATAGAGTGCCTCCGGGTGCAGTTGGAGGAGAGATGTCCGTGGAATACAAAAGAATAAAAGGATGGTTTGCTGGTGAGGATGATTTTGAAATTTGAGTGGGAAATAGACTGTGAGGCCTTCACCGAGAGGCTGTTTGAGATGCCCTGAATTAGACGCCGACAGCCAATCCCTTAAAGAGAACCGATTTCCTGGTTTCGTCATTTTTGAATATAGATAGAAATCAGCATATTCGCCCCATCAGTGTTTTGGGAAACCTTGCATTTTTTTCTAAATTCTGATTCATTTAGTTTATTTCTCCACTTCAGGGCATAGACTCTATCATGGTTCCTGCTACACGCCTTTTCCTATCTTTTCTACACAGAAGCTTTAAATTTCGTCATATCTGGAAGATTGGAGCCTCCATCGTTTTAATTAAAGATTGCCCCAAATAAACTTTTAAGTTATTTGACTTTGCGAAATGGAATTCATTACGTAACTCCCTATGATTTACAGTAACTTTTAATCATTTGAAATAAAACATATTAAACTTCTAATAAAAGGAAAAATACTCACTTCTACTCCCTTAAAGTAAAAGTTCCAATTCATTGCTTTAATGAAACAATATATTAGATAATATTAAGAAATTTCTCAGTTTCGTCAAATAATAAAAAAATAAACTATTTTAATGAATTTCCTATCTTTATAATATATCTATAGGAAGATTAATATAATTAGATAAAATATATACTCAGTACATAAGTTTCATCAACATCTCCACCTTTTGAAGCTGTCAATAATGATAAATATTATATATTTTAAAGGGCTTTATTAAATAAATCGTAAATTATCGTTATATTTGTTGATACATGAATACGTAATAAAATTAACTATTATAATCATGAATTTCTTGTATATATTTTCTTTAAATATTGCATTATATCCTTCTTAAAGATGATATATTTAGTCCAAACTGATTAACATAGCTACATGATCGGTTTACCATTCAAAAGCAAATAAACATTCTTCTTCTCGACCGGTTCCTGTTTATTCGAACGCAAACTCCGCTATGCAACTGCTCGTTGCCCTGAATCGGGCTGATTGAATCCTAGAGCATGTTTAGCGATTATCTTTTAAAAGGAATGTATTGAGAGCCAATGCTCGGGACATTAAAAATGCAGCGTTCGAACCTCTGTAACTTCACACGTAGAACTATTCCAAAAGCTTGTTTTACAGAACAATAGTAAAATCCCAATTGTGCGGCGATTGGATTTCAATGTACTTGGAAGAGATTCAATAGTCCTACAGATCCTGCAAAAGCGATGCTTTCCTGTTTCGCTATGGAAAGATTCATTTCCAAATATGAAACTAATTAATGCAAAAATTTTCTTTCATTTAGAAATAATACTAAGAATTTTGAATTAAATGGCATAGGATGAAGTGTAATCTTCATTTTATGAGATAAACCAAAGATTTCGGGAAATATATTGATAATAACTTCCCATTTAAAGATGATTTCCTCTACCAGAGGCATACAAGAAAGTGAAGTAGCTTCGGGAGATGATAAAATTATATTTAAAAATAAATTGAGAAAAAAAGATCAATTATTCTTAAGAATAACGTGCATTCAATTTAACTCGTAATGGCTCAACTTAACTATAATTTACTTGAGCTCAGAATATAGGAAATTCAAGAACCCTTCGTAGCATACGATTCCTTCAGATATTTATTAATCAGTGCATATTAAAGAAAGATTACTTCTTCGGTTGAATTGCTTTAGTCTCTTATGGTTATTAGCTTCCAAGAAACGTAATTTGGAAACTTTTCCTCTAATTATTTGGAACATTTTTAGAAATTATCAGGACTTTCTGTGCATCCAATACTACAAATAATATTTGATCGTACGTAGAGACTCTAGGAAGGAGCATCCAGGACAACGATGATAAAATTCGGCATTCATGTATATTTTAGAGATCAATAAATATGCCTATAACTAAGAAAGTATTTCTCATATTGAAATTAATTCACAAATGATAAATAAAATCAATATGCATAAGTTTCAAATGTATAATATTACAATTTCATTATTCATTATTTAATACATGCCAGCAACAGAAAGAATTTAGATCAAACTCTCAACATATTCCTTACCAGTGAATTATGTTTATAATGTGTGAAATAAATCTTTAAAACCTTATAAATAAATACGCGAAAGCAAAGCTTTTGACTCATCGGCTATTCCGTAAGGATATTGGTCACATCCCAATCTACGCTTAAATAAACCATTCAATCGTATGGTTTGGTGTGAAGATAATTTCGCACGAATTTAAACGACCTGTGGAAAATTTTCGACGCGATCGGCCTGGATATTTTATTTTGTATCCGTTGCCACAGCGACAAATGCTATCGACAGTCCCAACGGCGATCGGAAAAGTCAGGAATAGCATTATCCGGTGGAAATGTAATCCTGGGAAATCGAGACCTCAAAAATTCGTAGAGTCGTAAAACGCCACCGGGATCACTAGAAAAGAATTATACTCGATGCATAAGTATGTCACGGCTTCCGAATGGTAAACAATTAAGCCAAACAACTGACGCAGAACGTGGTTACAAATGATGCAGTGTTTGAAGTAGAGCGAAATATTTGTTTAAATTAATTCAGCCATTAGAGTTTATTAAATTTGTGTGTTTGCATTGAAGTTAATACTCTATGCTATTCTCTATTTGTCAGGGTTTTCGATGCGCCATGCGGTGTTTGTTGTCGAATGTAACATTTTATCGTGTAACTTTCAATTTTTGATAAGTATTTTCATACTATTTCGTCTCGTAAATATTTTAACATTGGCTCATCTTTCAATGAAATTAATTTATACAAAAGCCATTCACCCACCTTAAACTGAAAATCAATAATTGGTTATAATTGACGAAGAATATAAATTAAAAAGTAATAACTCTTATAAGTACCATGTCGATATCTAAATCAGATTTTGTACCTTAGGAATCGAGATGATCCGTTATTCGTTTATTCCCAAGATCGTACACATTTTCGGGTTAAGCCATACAAGATAAAACCCTGTTTCTTCAAAAAATGTTATGAACTGCTGCCGTAAATCCTGTTATTCTTCATTTACACATTCCAAAGTACGGGATGTAGCAATTCTGATACCTAGTTTCGCAAGAATGAATGTTACTTTCAATGAATAATATACAAAAGATTTAATACCCAAATTCTGAAACTTGTAAAGTATCCTTCTCCTTGAAATAGCGTGAAAGAACTCGATTTCCTCTGATTCCTGTTTTCTTATCCTTCTTTTCCCCTCTTCAATTTCGATAGCCTTTTACTCTCTCGAAATTCGCTCACCCGCAGTCGCCACGATATGCATCTCTTATTCGTGTGAAATGCGTATTTACAAAATCTCACACACGTTAACCCTCGTGATTTTTAAATCTCCAGCGTTAAAGGTACCAAAAATTAGAATTGAATACGTAATCCTGTTTCTCGTTGTAGGAAGGATATGAATTGTTGTTAGACCTTGTATTTTATACTAAATACAAATTTGAAATGATTTTAATTTTATAATTGTTATGGCTTTGGACAGGAGCAAAAAGCGTTAAAGAATTTCATTGTCTAGGGTATCCAAAATATATAAAACATGAGTGTGATTGTTTCTACGTTTTAAAATTAAATTTTATTTTAACTATTACAGCAAATATATTTGCATGAGCTAAGAATAAATTCAAACGTGACATTAAATGGCGTATCGTCAAAGTAGGAAGAATAAGACAGAATAATCTGATACTTAATATTTAGTACAGAAATACCAGTGACGTATAGAATTTAAAATGTTATGTTAATTTTCCTGATTCTAATAATCGCATCCTCCTTTTATAGTTTAACATAAGTAACTCCAAAATTTGAAATAACTATAATAAATTCTTTGACTTCAATTCAGATTCAACTGGAAACCCTGTTCCAATTGCTTAGCTGAAAATATCAACTTCAGCATACTAAGAGATTATACATAATGTATTAAATTATGAACAACAAAAGAAAAATACTTTCAGATACAAACTTCATGCTCAAAAAGAACAAACACATCATCTGGCCAAAATTACAGTTAAAGATTCTTTTAAATCTCTTTCAGTGAAAATAGGAAAATCATTTTGACTCAAGTTAAAGAAGCATTGGTTTTAAAAAGCACGTACCTAATTTATTACGAACTACAACTTACTGACGTACATCATAATAGTCCATACATCAATCATAATACATGTAAAGGCAGAAGCAGTATAAACTTAATTTTTTAGAACTGTTTAATCAATTGAACGGAAAAACTATAATGGAAAAACGGTAAAGAAGTAAAACAATGGCAATAAAGGAATAAGCTCTCTATTCTGATAATAAAAGCAAGATATCAAGAATTTTAAAATTAACAGTTAAGATAAATTGATAACATAGATGGAATTTATCATTGGAACAATTGTATTTTGGCTTAATTGATATAAAAAGGAAGCGGAGATAAGTATCTAGTTAACTCTTATAAATTCGCATTGAAATAAATTTTCTTGATACATCCCTTAAGACAAAGAATAACCGAATTAGTTTCCAAAATCACAGCCGTTAATTTATCAACAAAATGTAAGCAGAAGGAGAACAATTCAAGAAACTTAACGATGGTTTCTGAGAAAACTCTATAATCCTTTTCAGCCAATGAGAACCAATCCGAGTTCTTCCATAATTACCTTCTTCCCTCGGATCAATTTAGACGGATGAGGAAGCTGAAGATTCCTTCCAAATTAACTCGCGACTTAAGTGAATACATTCCTCACAATAGCTCGAGATCTCGATCGCCGCCGGTTATACGAAATTGAGATCATTTCTTTGGGCGGATTCACAATTTAGCCAAAAATGAAACACATTCTACGCTAAATTCCTATTTTGAAGAAATTCTTCCTTCATAACATTTCAACGCTTATCAGCTAACCACAAACACGTTGCCTGGCTACTAATTAAACTATGCGTGGATTGTCAAAGAGAAAGCATTGCGTGCATGTCTTAAGATTTTGACGTTCCTTTTTCTTCACTGACTTGTTTCGTAACATTCTGAGCATATATATTTCACCCTAAAATAACTAATACGTTAAGATCAATATTTTATAAATAATGTGATCAAGCGTCACTTTGTGGAAAGAATTATTTTCTTTTTATAATTATTCCTTTGCAAATAAATTTACATCAATTTTTTACTTTAAATAGTCATAGCGGATTAAAACATATTTAACATAGAAAATATTTTATTACTCTACAATAGTACTTTGAATAATTAATTGCCAATCGTATTATTTAAACAAATTGTGCAGTTGATACTTGATATTTAAGACAACTTTGTTTTATAAAACTTGTTTAGAAATAAGTATCATTTAACGCAACGAGTATCGCAGTGTCTTTTGCTCTGCTACGTATTTTTCCTAATGCACCAGGAGTAGATGAGATAGTAGACGAAATTCCTGGTTCCTTAAGATGCTGCCCTGGACATAATCAAGAACGTGTATTGGATTAAAACCCAGAAGATCAGGGACTATGGGATTGAAAGAATAGGGTGAAAAAGACTCGAGGGAAAAGATGAGAGTGGGGTGAGTTACCAAAAAAAGTAATACGAAGACATTATGGCAGATGTATTTAAAGAACGTGACTATTTCAAGGCGCGGAAGATTACTTACCCCGACGTTCAGTTATATTATGATTAAAGATAAAGAGCCGTTCCGAATTCAAACGCGAGGATAGCTTTATGCGCAGAAGCCACGTGCTAAATGGACTTAATTTCCTCCGCATTATATTTGGGAATAAATAAAACCTCCTGGAACCTTGACGATGCTAAAAGGCCCCGACTTAATAGGGCTAACGGACCAACTGACCCTCATTTCGTATCCACGCACAAATTAATAAAATCGAGCCTAGTTACGCTTTGCTTACGACCACGTGCGGCGACACATCTAGTGAAAACGGCGCTCTTGTTTCTTCTCCGAGTTTCCCTCTGTCCCCACTAATTTAATCTCGCCCTCATAAGGGGGCTTCCATTAAGCTGCGGGCACGAAATCGCAATAAACTCCTTGGTTTTTTCCCTCAGAGTTGGCGAAAATAGTTTAAAGATGCCGGCGCAAATGGAGGGTGGCGCTAGTGTGGAAAGGGAAGCGTTATGCAAAACAAGTGGGCGACGAAGGCGATCTAAACACCTCCAACGACGGATGGAATAAGTGCACCATACGAAATGGCCCTTATGGAAAGTTTAAGGATAAGTTTGGGATGGTTTTTCTCGGTTATATCGCCCGAGTAGATAAAACCTTAGGAAAAGTGCTCTGAAGGCGTAAGGATTTCCTAGAATGGTTGGGTCTCCTTATTTTCACTACTGCCTGTAGAGGACCACTGTAATTGCTATTGCGCTGCCTATACTCATTCGAGTTAAAATAGATAATTTCAAAAATATCCACCAGGTACCCTGAGTGTTCCTAAAAACGGCATAAGGCATTTAAAAAATTAAAACTTTTAGTCGATGAGTGTACTCGGCTTGAACGCGAACGAAGACGATATTTTCGGGAAGGCAGAGTGTACTCTTCTCGTACGGGAAAACGAGCCATCAATCAAATAATTGTATCGCTATGATAAGGTGATGAATTAACGAATTCCTTTCATTGCTTCTTCTCGTTTCATATGCCGCGGTAAAAAATTAATGCTTTTACAAACTACGTTCTTCAAACTATGCAAAATATTTGCTCGCGTTGACACTGGAAAACGGTTCCGTTGGTCAACTGGTTTAAGTTCTGTTGCTAAACTGGTTTCGGTTCTGTTAGTCAACTGGTTTAGGTTCTGTTGGTCAACTGGTCTGTTTCAGGGGTGCCAACTGGTTTAGGTTCTGTTGGTCAACTGGTCTGTTTCAGGGGTGCCAACGGGTTTAGTTTCTGTTGGTCAACTGGTCTGATTCAGGAAAGCCAACTAGTCTGTTTCAGGGGTGCCAATTGGAAAGGTCTCGTTTCGGAGAATGGATTAGACGTAATACGGAATTTTCTTCCAAGATTTAATTTGTTGATGTTTCATTGATTTTGGTTACAGGGAAAATAAAATTCATTTATTCCTCTTAGTACCTGCGAAAAGCATTTCTTCCGACGATAGATGAATAAAGCACGAAATTATTTGATGAGGCTGATGTAAATTAAATGTAATTTAGTTTAATTAAGCATTTTTATAAGAATTCCAGTATTCTAAGGAACTGAACTTAAGAATAAAGTGATAAGCATATTCCGTTAAAAAATGTTTAATTTTTGTAAACTTTGCGTACTAATGTTGCATTACATTCCTTTGAGTCTGAAATATGCATTAATATCCTTAAGTTGTAGTTAATAAGTTCGTCTAATTTGAATTGCTTGAAAATAGTAATAAATCCAATACAAGAAATAGTAATTAATTAAAGCAGCAAGAGTAAATGTAAACGTAAACCGATGAAAAATGCTTCCTAATGAAGTATCTACTCTTAGTTCATTTTGTTTCTCTGAGTATTCAAACCTAAGCAACGAACATTAAGTTCCTTGAGAGTAGTTGAGTTATAATGAGTACATAAGTTCTCCGAGAAAGACAAAAGGTTGGGAATCGTGGAGATGAAATGCGAAATTAAGGTTCCAAAAGACAATTGGAAGTAATCCAATGAACGAGGTTTGCTCCTTTGAAATAATATTCGATTAAGAAGTAGAGGGAAATCGCGCTGATAAGGATTCTAGTTATTCCTTTAACATCCGCTGTAAACTTAAATGGAAAATTCCTTATGTTGGAATACCGATGGTTTTGGAATGGGATTCTGGCTTAAAATTATCAAATTTTCGGGAGTCAAAAACTTTTGGTTGGAATTATATTTCTTGAAATTCAAAGATTCTGATTTACATTAATTTAATTTTTAAAAGAGTGTAGAGAACATATCTGAGTGTGTATATTTTGAATGTTAACTCTGGATGATTTAATCTAAAAGTAATTAATAATAAATTTAATTAAATTTATTCCTTCATTAGAAATTGTTAATGGTAATCACCAATTCTTCTCAGAAGATATACGCAACGAATTTATCCTAAAAATGACTAAATTCATTCAAAACTAAAACATTTACAATAAAATAACATTTAATGAGAAATAATTTCCATCCTTAAATTTTATTTCGCTTCGCTTTTTCGACTTAGACTAGAATTGAAGTTTTAAAAAACAATTACGATAATCAATTCAGTTGTAATCCGTCCATTATCACACATCATTGAAACATAGATTAAAGTGTCAAACAATCTTGTTTCTAATGATTCATAGTCCTATTTAAATATTTTAATAACATCTTCAACTAAAATGAAAGAAGATCCAATACACACATAAAATTGAATGCTAACACTATTCATTTTATTTGTTGTAGAGGATGAGGTAATGCTATCTCGTTAGTTGCATTGCACAGACTTACCCTATTTTCACCTTCAAAGAATCGTTCATCGAATTACTCTCTCTACTTCCGCTAATATCCTTTACTCCTGCCTTCTTAACTGTATTTGCAGGTACATCAAATACTTATCGTACTCCTAATTCAATTCTGTGCCATCAATTCTTCGGTAGTACTTTAGATTTTGTAAGGAACTTAAAAGTCCAACGTACAAATTGCTCACATGAATATTGACTCAAATTACCTTAAAAATATCTATTTATACTCGTATTTCAAGATCGAACTTACAAGAATACAATATCTATATACATATAAAATATCCTAGAGTTATATCCCGCAACTTCCTTGTTTTCTTTAATTGGCTTATTTCAGATTTCATTTCCCTCTAAATTGAACTCGTAATGTATATTTGTGCCGTTTATATCCCATCAAATATTATTTACTCGATATTTTTTTAAAATTCTTAACACTAAGGGACCTTGTTGATTATTTCTTCCACTTTTTCAATATCTGTATATGCATTTTTATAGTTAATTCATCACCATTTTATTATCAATGCGACGGTTTTAGAATAAAAAAATTAAATCATAAAATACAGACCTTAACTTCATTATTCCATTTGGATATTCATTTAATAATATATTATAAAATGAAAATCAGTAATTTTCGTATTTCATTCAAGTTGATTCCGAAATGATCGTCATTAAAACACAAGCCCCTGAAATTTTCTAATAATTTTTAAACTATGTATCTATATTCGATTCTGTCTTCGAACGAGATACTGAATAATGCATGTTTGGCATGATTCGGTCTATATTACCATGATCTTATTCCATTTCTGATGATATCTGATGCCTTCTTCTCAAGTAACTGATAATTTTTACACATTCAAAGTAGACGAATAATATCTGAGTACATTTTCCCAATAATGTCAATGCAGACTCATTGACGGTTTTTTGGGCTCCTACTTCTTATCATATTGCAGACAGTCCTCATGCTCCCTGATCTTATCATCTTTATATTCACATCGGATTTCGGTGGAAAAAGGTTTTTAAGAACATTGGTAACTTTCTGTCGTTTATACAATTCGTTTATTATCCGATCGCTTATATTAGTTTTAACGCACAATTCTATCAAATCCTAAATTGTGAACATTGTGAGTTAGTATTACAATTAACCTAAAAGCCTTAAAGAGTATCTCAAAGTAATAAAACAGGGCCGTAATCTGCTTTAAACTTAAAGAAACTTCTGCCTAATCTGAATCCAAAATTAATTACAGGAGAAAAGGCACAATTAAAAACGTTATAATCATCACTATAACATTTGAACAGATTTTTCAAAAGAAATTTTGGTGTGTATACAACTAAATGAATCATCAAATATCGAAAATTTATATGCAAGTAAGATATTAAAGAAAGGACAATACACGAATATGATAACCTTCCTCTTCAAAATGTTGAAAAGTCACTTCGCAAGAGAAATGTTTGGGTCGACGAAGGCCTTTTCAAATCGCACATTCTACTTTCCATGTTTTTACTATTCCTTTCAGGTTCCATATTTCTTTTGCTTAACTTCTTTACCTTTGTTACACCTTCTAGTTCGCGGACGTGCCCCTCAACTTTCATTTTATCTTTCCCTCTCTTTTCACACCACCCATCTGCTATCACATAACTCCCAAGTTTATTTCGAATTTACATAATTTCCCTTTCCCTCCAAACGGATGTTTTCACTTTAAGTATCGTCAAACGAATATTTCCGAGTGTTTAAAACCCATGGTTATTTGTAACTTTTGGATTTGTTTTGGAGGAATAAAAATATTTCACGTGGGTTATGCGATTCAGGAATCCCCATAACGGATAAAAAAATCGAAATTCCGGAATTGAATTATTTGTAATTTAATAGCGCGTTATAGCATTTCGTCCGAAAGAGATGGGTACGTGCAGCGAAAAATGAAAAATTCCTGCGGTGCCTCATTAATTACGTGGCACTGAGCACGAAATTTGCAGAACCCAATGTCTCATACCATCTTGCTCTCGTATTCACGCACGCTATAAAATGTAATTATGGCAAATACGTTATATTTTACACAAATCTCGTAATATCCTAAAATACGTTACTTTCATCGTAATTAACATTGAATTCGCTTCTGAAATCCAAAATATCCATTCACTAAATCAACACTAAATTAAAGTTTGCGCAAACCATTACATTTATTATAAGAGAATTTACCCTAAAGAAGTAAACGTTTAGGGAATTGGAAAAAATGCGTATCCATGGATACCTGCAAAAATATTTCCACTAATATATGATATTCCCTATAGTTGTGCTACCCGTTCTTTTTTAATAAAATTACATAGTAATATATGTACAATATTTCTTCTTTTCGTTGAATATACACAATGTAGCATGAAATAATCTCTTAAACCTTTTGGTAATTAAGGCAGCTCGAAAAGAAATATAAAAACCTATAGCATAGAATACATTTATTGATTGACCCATAAGTTTTTCACGAAAAGATTACAATATACTTTGTAAAATTAAAAAAACTAGATATTCGATTGAGAATACATATATATCCATAATCGATAAAAGAATGCAATATAATAAATTGGTATTTTGATGTCAATGCATTAATTTTGATAGTAAATTTAATTAAATTTCGAAGTGATCTGTGAAAGAAAAATGAGTATGCTAATATTTATACTACGTAGAGATTGTTTCCGAATGAAATGATCTGGAAAATGCTGATTTACATATATCCCCTGTACTACACAAAGAAATCATCAGAAGCATAAAAATTTTGTGGTAGCAGTAACTATGAACTGAGCTTTAAATGAAACTGGAACTTACAGAAACATCTGCTGAAAGGCAGATTAAAATGCCAACGAGAAAGTTATGCAAGGCTATAGTCATTTATAGAACTCTGTACTCCGGAAGGCGTCCTTGAAATCTACACTTATGAAAGCAAGGACCAACTCAAAGAATGCCTTAAATAACCGCGAGTCAAGGCTACCAAAAGGAGGATAGTTTGATTAAAAATTGAGGTTTATTTAGCGAGAGAAAAACTTTTCCCCGTCCTCATCGATCTCCGTGGGCTTTGTGGGCGGCGGTAAAAGCTTTCAAAAAAGCATTCCTTTTGTAGTCGGAGGGTTAAATAGGCAGGGTATTTTGGGCAGGTATCTCCGACCCACGGGTACGCCATTGTCTTCCTCGAGGTTATTATTTCACCCTTGGAAGAAGTCGAAGGTTGGAGTTGGATGGGGAGTGTGTCTATCGGACAGCGCTAAGTGCTTCTTTTCCTCAAACACACGAAAGATGGTCGAAGGACACGTTAAGTTTTTCCGGAGATGAATTGCGTCACGGCTGTGATATGATCATAAAGAGCAAACTCTCCCTTAAATGCAACTATAAATCTCCCGGCGTCCCTATGCTTTTCTTATCCAGAGGGTTTTGAAGCGTTGCTAAGGCTTTTTATAGTAAAGATAGAATATTTTGGAGGTTACGATTAATATTCCAGAGTTAAATTATAGGAAAGTGGGTCTAATGGAAATCTCTTGAAGAATTTAAAGATAAGAATGTTGTACGAAAAGTCACCTGTTTTTGTTTTTCTTTAAAGTATTCTTTACCGTAAACACATTCCTTTGATTGCTTCATAGATTTATTTTCGACGATAATGACTAGTTCAAAAACTCCACACGACAGTGAGATATAAGTTTGACTGACATTCTGGAAATACATAAGTTAGACTAATATTTTCAGCAGTAAGCAGTGCAATCTATCCTAAGAAATTAAGCTACCTTTCCTTACCTACCTTTCCCAAGATAATGATTAAATCACTATCAGTTTTAAAAAACTTAGATTTTACGCAACCGACCAAAGAATACGATGAATTCCTCTACATGCATTAAATATGTTAATTCCTCTATATTCTTATATATTTAGCCTTCACTAATTCATCAAAATACAATGATATATTCTCAAATGAAATGAATATAATTGAAGAACATGGACTGTTGGTATTTTATTATATTTAAATCTTTCCTTTTAGTGATTAATATCAGAATTTTAATTCAGTTCGAATTTATTTCACGGATATTTCCGGACGAAATTATTTATTTAAGACTTTTCCGACGAATAATGCTGTACACTAGACTTTATTTGATCTATTTACAATTCTCGTAAAATCATTATTACTTTTTATATGGAGTAAAACGAACTACTATCTACGAAACATTGAAATATATTTAATTTTACGCATATAATTAATTCAGATTTGTCATAGAAACTGTAAAGTATACGATATTAACAGCTCCGTAATATCCGTTGCTAGGTAACATATTAGCCCCTGACAAGAGTGCGAATAATGTCAAAGCACTTTAAAAAAAGAAAAACTTCATCTATGTCATGCGTTATTTTTGAGTGGTAAATGTCAACTGCATATTTCAATTATTCACGCAGATAATTCCAACTGGATGTTTTGTAGCAAGAGGAGAAAGTCACTTTAATGTTCTCACTAATGCGTATTTTAATTGCGCACCGAACGCTCTTTTGTTATACGTTTTTCCTTTTCAATGGTTATGACTCGGAATTCATAACGAAAAATAAAATTGCGAGAGAAAATTGGCGTGATCAAAAATGCATGAAGAGGATCAAATATACGTATATTTATTCTAATATAATATCGCGCATTGCATTTCCATATCCGTTATTGAATTGGATATCCGAAATTCTTTATTTCTTATATTGCATGTTTCGGATGAAATATTACACGAGGAAATGAAAATATTTGGCGAGCTAATTCAATTATACTCCGTTATTAGCATTCGAAACAAAAGAGATGTAATTCTTTCATCATCTCTTAAGCTACGCTATTTGGGTTAAACTGTATGGTAATACTCATGAAAAAAATTACAGTTTAATTCTTTGTGCTGTGAAAGAAGCCAACGGTTTTTCAATGAGATAGAAAACTCAAACATACGTGCGTACATCTTTCACCTATATCAATTGAAAATAAATATAATAAAAAATGAAAGATAAAACTTCCTTCGATATTATCCAACCTTTGGAGATTTCCAGACTTAATCTAGTTTTTCTTGACGTATGGTTGGAGTGAAATTGATCTCTTCTGTACCTTATTATCATCGCCTAAGAGTATGCGAAATGGTTTGCATATTCTTCCAACGTGACTTTAACGAAGCACTTGTACAATTGCACTCCAATTAAAAATTGTAGCAATACAATCATAGGTCTTGGAAGAACGAAAATGGAATATAAGCTTCTAGTATAAGAGGATGATATCCTAGCCATTTTGATACGGAAAGAATGCTTTAAAATCTACTGACATCTACCCGAAAGTGTAACCAAATTTATGTGCTTGATCCTCAATAAGTATTACGCAGTTAAGCATCCACACTCTGATTAAAGTACAATCTAAGTTACGCATCCCGCATATCCTCTGTTTCACTCACATTCCGATACCTTCAAAGATAACGTCGGATCGATCGTCACTTTTTCCCCGCATTCCTCTTAAAGAAGCCGCCCCCCCCACAATCTCAACCAAAGAGGAAAAAAGCCCACCACGAAACCCTCACAACTCTTTCCTCGCAAACCGCAGCAAACTTCTTCTTTTAAGAGGACAACCACTTGCTCTGGAAATCCCTTTCCCACCACCACTCTCCCTTTCGCCGATGCGCTCCTTCTTTTTGCAGACGGAGGAGACACTGTTTACATTAATCCCCAAAAGGCTTTTGATATAAGATGCGGTTTAACCCTCCGAATGGGTTTAAGTATTCGAGAAGGAGAATTAAGCAATTAAGGAGGCGGGATATTATGGCAGTGAATGGAGGGCCGATATACGTGAGGAAGGGAGATTAATTGGGGACAAATAAGCCGACGGGAATGCGTGTCCCTCGGGTTTCTTTATGTTGAGACGACCTACGATACACATCCTTTGTGAGTTATTCATCTTAGCGGATATCTCTTGTGCACCGGAAATTTATTGAGGAAGTCCCCGTTAAATACATACTAGTATCTTGATGCATACAACTTGGTAGAATTCGTATAGAGTCGATGAATTAAAGTTTGTATAATGTTGCTATAGATACATCGTTTCCAAACGTTTAGGTGTTCAGCTGAACATCAGATTTAAGTGTTTTATAAGTGCGAATTGTTATTTATTTCCGATAGCTATAAATATTTATCACGGAAATGAATTTTGTTATACTTATAAAGGTAAAATTGTTAAAATTGCTTAGACTGATACCAAATTAAACTGTCCTATTTATTAGAGAACAGTGATAAAAAATACTAGGTTTTAGAATCGTCTCCGCCAGATACACGAAAGTTACAACTCTGAAATTTCTTGTTACCTGGTCTTTATACTGATAATAATAATCCACTAAAATCACTGAAATTAGGGGTATAATATCAGAAGATAGTATTAATCATTACATTTTCTCAAAACTTTTCACGTCTATCTCCTACTTGCTTGCCACTCGTTATAAAAATTGTAGATATGCTTTAATTCCCAAATGATACCTATTTTTTCGAGCATGGATTGATTAAAATATATTTATATTCAATCAAAATACAATTAAATATATTTTTAAAAGACTCATGAATCTATATATTATGTGAATAATAATTAATATTATAAACTGAATTACTAAAAAAACTTAAAAAGATATATTGATAGAAGCTAATTACCTACATATATATTGCCACAAATAATATTATGAATTATGAGGGAAATTTTTACTTAAGTATTAAATAAGTTACTGGTTTATTATTTATACTATTAGCATTTAAATTAGCTACCTCAAAATCTGAGCTTATTTAGACTAAATAAGTATTGTTTATAATGGAACGTGGAAGCACTATCATTTTCTTTATTGCATGCTCTTTTTAACTGTATCTAAATAAAACGAAAATTCAACATCCGTATGTCTCTTAAAACTGAGTGAACATAGTTTTCCCTAATGATTTCACGAAGTACTAAAGTAAAAGGATGTCATCGCTATGATGTGTTCTTACCTCGTTACCAATAACTAACAATAGTCAACTATTCGTAGAAGAATAGTTCAAATTGGCTTATTATTTAATTAAATTTGAATTCTTCCGAATGACTATTTGCGAATAGCTTTTAAGACCAGTCTGATTTCCACTTCAATAGATTCGTGCAATTATGATTTATAAAATATAAGCTTTAATCGAATCGAATTCAGAATAATCGTACAGAATATTATCGTCATAAATATCCACAATATTCGACCGAAATTTCCACCGGAAAAATTGGAACAGCTAACTATTACAATCGAGTCGACCACTAAACGAATCCAAATTCCGCTATGACGTCACATTTTTAAGAAGGACTCGTTTAAAAATACCCGTAAAAAGTAAGCAGCCATACGTTTGAATGGCTTTCTAGGTCTTGTCAAAGTGGAGGAATTCGTTTGAATGTAGGGAAAGAACCCCTCTGAAAAGATTCCTTGGCAGCCACGGAGACCGCTAGTCCCTTTCGGAACACAAACAGCGGCGCATGCTCAGACCACATCTATTTAAGACCTCAGTTTAACATTCCACCAGCTTGCGGTGACATCAGAGTAATGGAAAATAAAATTCCTCCTTAATATTCTCTTCAAAGGCGGGAAATTCGAGGAGCGTAGGACAAGGCGATTTTATTTTAATTTCCGTTTCGAAAGGTGAACTTGGATCTAAAACTAGGTCCCAGGGGTAGAAAAAGTGAGAACTTTTTCAGTTCTGCATATTTTACCGGTATGCGGGAATAGACGCTGGATATTAATTTCCTTTTAAAAGCCGAATAAAATTCCAAATAGGGTTTAAAAAGTTTTGACGCGCAAAAGTGCCTTCGACTCTATTACATGGTCAGCGGCTTTCATAAGTATTGTCTGGTATTCATCGTACTGCACACGTATTTCGAAATAATCCCTTCCTAAGTTCTCAATTTCGTCTTAAGTATGTATAAATATATATTCCTCTCCTTTTTTCAATGATAATATCGTGATATTCTGTTAATATTTTTACTTTTTTACGCCAATCGATTGAAAAACAAAAATTCACCATATATTCCGAGATAGGGAAGTAAATTTGATTCTCTAATTTCAATTCGTAAACATTCACTTAAGGAAGCAGGACCATGCTCATTTATAGACGATGATAATGATTAGCGATCAAGCTAAGAGAGCTTGGAATGCATTTGAGGGATTGTATTCAAAATATACACAAAAAATGAACGTAAGATGCTGGGCAGGTACAAGAAGATTCAAAATACAAAGGAGTTCAAAATGAAAGAAGGAAGAAACCATTAGATACAAGCAGAAACATCATTTCGATTGAAATTCAAGACATTGATTTGGAAATATGCATTTGTTATGCATTTAGGACATTGATCGTCTGGAAAAATGCAAGATAAAACAAACCTCCAAAAGATATATGTTTATCGTACATGTACATTTTTATAGGTTACCTCTCAGATGCTGAAGTGATGTAAAATGTCAATGGACTCTTAGGAGGCCTTCATTTATTCGCTGATGTGTAAATGAGTACGCGGTTCCGCCGGAAAGCAGAACTAGCACTAGACAATCTTTGGTCATGCAGAGTACAGTACCGATGAATAATTTTCATAGAACGATGATCACATTACAACCCTCTCAATTATCCAATGGGATTAACTGCACGCACCCTCAATATGAATGACGCTTTGGAAACTTTTCCGAACATGCTTCGATCTACGCTACTCACCCTCGCTACATAATTAAGCTTCACTAATCTCTTCGCAATTTGAAACTAATACGGTGTTTCAGTTTACACAAAAATTGAAGCTTAATATGTGTTTAGACGTGAGGAACACTTTAAAGTGAAAAAGGAATTAATAAAATTGAGGTGAAAATCTGTGAAGAAAATTGTAAATTTGAATACCTTTATATCCCTAATATATTAAATCTCAAAATGAAATACGGGTGTTTAATCGTACAATGAAAGAGGAAAAGAGAAGAATATATAAAGATGCTACTGATGAAAAATTTATTTTTGTAATTTAAAATGTATTTCGACGTTCATAATTTCGCGAATTAGAAATTAAATGATAAGGCTTCATGTAAAAAGATACTCAAGTAATTAAAACGGTTGATACCAGATAGCTAGGAGGCCATACGAAGACAAAATATCAGGAAAGGTCACGGTAATTAAATAAATTTTGAATGTCAGTATGAGAGCATTTTAATTTATCAGATATAATTATAAAATAAAAATAAGAATAAATGAAAAAAGAAAATAAAGAATTCCAATAAAAATGGTCTTTCAAGCAAAGAATTAGTTTTCACCTTCAATTAATAAATAGCTCGCGATATTCAATGATAAATTAGCAAATTTAGCTCTTTTACAGCAAACTTTATGAATATTATGAACCAATGCAATAAAGTTGAACTCAGATAATATCTTTCTTTCTCAATTAAATGAAAGGGGAACAATCACTAACTTATACCTTTACAAAAATTGTGGTAGAGGTAACTGATTGTTCCCCTTTCATTATGGAGATCTGCCAGGAAGTCAACGCCGAGTTAGCAGAGAGTATTCCTAATGTAAATCCATTACAGTTTTTAAGAAGCTTATACTCGAAACCTTTTTAGATTTTTTGAACATTCCCGAACACAGAAAAATTAAGATTAAAGAAAAATTCATATGATTAAGGATTTCTTTTAGCTTGAGATGGATTCAGTGCAATGCGAAACGATTCGTCCCTCGAGATACCCGATGCACCAATCACGGCCCTCAAAACTTCTCCGGAGTGTAAGATGAGACGAAAAGAGGAAATAAGCGGAGAAAAAGTACCCCTGGAGCAGTTCAGTGGGATCGAGTGTCCGCAAGGAAGCAGAAAATACGAGCGGTGAAAGGTTATTGCCGTGCGGCACCACTTTTGAATTTGGGTCATAGGTGTCGCTCGAGCGACGGACAGACCACCGACAAGGGCGCCCTCGTCCCGCTGGCGGCCGCGGTGGAATTAATGCGCCCATGCAAATGAATAGGAGTTTGAGAGGGCAGTTTGAGTATAGGCTCGCATTAATGATAAAGGGGTGAGGTAGTCCAGGGTGGAAAGAAGGAAAGAGGGTTTAAAGGGATGGAATTACCAATTCAGATGGCATCCACTTTCGAGAGGATTAAGAAGGGAGAGAAAAGTTTTTTGGGAATCGAGGAATAATGATGAACTGAGAAGATGAAGGAATGAATGATTCCTCTCTTAGGGACAAATATATAAGAGCTGCTTTTTCATTTTCGGAACCCTTACGAAGGAGAATGAATTTCGTTTCTTGGAATGTTTTCGCCCGAAGATATTTTGATCGGAGAAAATGATTATCATGTTATCCATTCCTCTTAGCTGAGGTCGTTTGAAGGCAATGGAAGCATTTGAGACTAAGCTTTCTTCTAAAACAAGGTTGCTGCTCTCCTTTTGTAAAATATGTACGAGGTTTCAAACAGTATCTTCTCCAAGTTTCAAACTATATATTCTCGAAAATTAATGGATTATTTATTATGCTTTTTGTAAGGTATCAAAGACGTTCATCTAGAGATATTAACTCTCGAATAGTAAATTAATAGAAATTCCTTTTGTAGGAAATAGCGATAATAATGGGAAAATAATTTATAGGAAATTTAATACTGTACTCAAAAATGAAGATATAAATTAAAAGATAATGAAAAAAATTAAAATGAAAATATTAAAATCAGAATTTAAGGCCATTAATTACATATAAAGTTTAGTAGAGTAACTCAAAATCCGATCAAATATTCGTCCGTCAGAATGAGTCGTAATGAAATACAGTTTCTTGCGGTTCGCACTTGAAACATAATAAGAAAGTAAATATAATTAAAATATCTTATTTATAAATTTTCCAACATGATCAAATGCCAAATATGACTGAATATGCTTAATAATCAAATGAAAACATTAAAATCAAAATATTTCTTTTAATAGTCTTTAATTATCAATCAACTTATGTTATTCCTTAACTCGATGGATAATTTTATCCAATCATTTAGCAGGAGACGTGTTTCTTGTCTTTCGTTCTACAGCTATTCACCTTTGAAGCAAAGGTTTAAACTTCCTATTATTTCTTGGTTAACTCCATTATCCTAACGTGAGGTGTATTCAGACCTTGAAATGGTACGAAAGCAATTCATAAACGAAGTCTGAATCCACAATCTGTAGGCGAGAGAAAGGTTAGTGTTGAGGTTAAAGGAAAGGGAAGGTCTTGTTTTCTCACTAAACAGTTTCTAGCATATATAGAATGTTTAACCTGTATCCTTATACTATAAAAAGAATAGCTTTACACACCCAATAGAAGTATGGTTTCATTTGATGATGATATTATTTGAAATTATTATTTTTAAAACGGATAGCATCTACATCATTTTGTTTCTTTAACTATTAAAATAAACTTATTACATGTTTAGTTATAATAAGCTTGATTTACGAAAGAAATTTTACTTTACAATTGCTATCAGGTAATCAATAACAACACTAAAAGTGGTCGAAACACACGTTTTTTAGAAATAAGTATTTATAAAAAATTATATCCATTCTGAATTAAAAAACACCGCATTTTATAGTTTTATTTCCATTTAATGATAAGAAAAATATGCATTGACATTACGAACAATTAGGGGGATAGCCATTGAAAAGTTACAACAAACTATCTTAAAAACTATATTCGATGGAAATATCAAAAAATATATGACGAAACGAGGATCTGCGTCAAGCGTTTTATCAATCAAGACCTGCGAACTTTTATCTTTAGTTGAGAAAGTCTAGTAAAACGTATTTATGCTTGATTAATTTGGAATAAAACGGAAAATTCGTTGAGATTTACAACACAAAATGTAATAGAGTAGAGGTATAGAATAACAGCAAAACGTCCTAGGTAAACGAAATAGATATGAAAGACCGATAAAATAATGTCTTTTCAAAAATGTAAAATTTATGCTTTACACTAATGTAATTGCAATGCAAGAATCTTAAATTCCAGGAATATTAGCTATTGTGCCCCAAAGTTTGAATCATTAGAATTAGGTCACACGGATAGAGATTTACTTCTCCACTCCATGAAGTAACATAAATGTCTGTTTAATTTTATTGAAGTTCTTACAACACTGAAATCTTTATTGTTTAAAATCCTTAGCTGTAACGTATAAGGAAAAAGATTCTTCTTTCAAAATAGACGTGATGTATTTCATGATATATTTCCGATTTTTGTAAGGAAGTACTTTTCAAATAAAAGAAATTTACCTTTCCTGAGTTAAAAAGTTTCCGATTGAATATCCATAAAAAATCATATTTATATCCGTTAAGAAAATATTACTCTAAACCTAGTACATTTCTAAAAAGTAAAGTTTTCATTTAATTTGGATATAGAATCAGAAATGCGATAAACAAAAAATGTGGATTATCAAATCGAATTTTCTCAATTTATCATGTGCTAATTCTTTGAGAAAGGAATCATCTGGAAAATATTTGAAGTAATTTATAATTTTTTATTCTATATATTATTTCCGGTAGGATTTTATTTTGCAGCTTTGGGGAATACATCCTGGTATTTCTTTGATTCATATAGAAGATCGTGTAACGCTTTTTTTTACTTATAATCCCCTTCATTTATCCTACTTTTAAATAAAGCAATGAAATTCTATCGCAGTTATGAAAATATAATATTTTTATAACTATCCTATAAATTGAGCATTATCATTGAATTAGTTTTGATTTTTGAATGAATCCTCAATAAACATTACAAATGCTTCAAATAGCGCAATGACTTAGCGACACGAATTCCTTGCATGGTTAATTCCTAGAGTGCATAAGCGGTAATGCGACATTGGGAACCATAAATCCCTATCATTCCGTTGTATTTATGGAAGGGATTCTCACATATGAATAAGCCTGGACTGACCACTGAATTGGCAGAAGTGATTCGAAAAGGACGTCAAATAGAACGACCACACATGTGCAGGATCTCTAATCCGTGGACCCAGAAGGTATCCTCTCTAGACCCAAGAGCACACCATCCTTTCGCATTTTGGCCACTGTTTGTATTTAATTAGCTGGGAGACGCGCCGTGGGATTAGCGCTGGGTTTACACACCGCCTCTGGTTCACGCATGAATATACGACGGAATTCCTAACAAGGCCTACATTTTTCTCACCTTCCCTTCGACGAAAAAATACGATTTTCTTTTGTTTGTGGAGGGAATGGGAGGTAAAAAGTCGAGTTTAGCGGATGTGCTGGACCAAAAGGAGTGAGAGTGGCTTTTCTTTGGATTACTATAAAAAGACCTAACGAGTTGCTATCTGAGTCTTTAGTTCCTTATGCCTGACTACTACAGATGACGAGATACGGCAGTAAACATATTAAAAATATTTAAGGGTAAGCAGAAAACAAAAGAAATACTATATTCTGTAAATACAGTAGTTCTTATATTTCGTCCTAAATAAAACACAAAAATTCAGCAAGCAGACAACTTTCTTCACTTATTAATATCGTTAAGAGAATCATATTAATAATATTTAAACACATTAAAAGTGAGTTATCTCACAACATTACGATACAAAGAAGTGATGTATTAACATACAGTTTCTCTCTTTTCTTCCAAGCAAATAGTGTTCTCATTCTTTTGATCATACATCTCAATGCAGTGTAACTCCACTGAGAAATCTCTTTCTCAGGAAATAACTCGCATGAATATTTCAAAAGTAAAGAATAACATCTTGACCCCGCGTCAATTCCATTTTACGAGGGGTTATTCTGATTCTAGATACGCAACTGTATTTCATTCGAAGAAAACAATTGCTATTTACTTCTAGTAGTTATAATCTAGCACAAAACGTCAATGAAAAGTAAGATAATACATTCTCAAAATATAAAACTTATTCTTTTGTTTGCTTTCATTATAAAATCTGACTCCGAGTAGTCTCATAATAGAAGCGTAGTTTAGTTTATATCAAATTATCATGAAATGTATTCAGATAAAGGTAAATTAATTAACAAAATGCATTGAGGTATCAAATAGCTGGGATCATATATAAGAATTGATACAGATCTCTAGAGACTACCGTCTCTATGAAATGATTAAAGTGCTATAATCGGGTTGGAATGGCATGGAATAAGTAGAGAGTTGTGATAATATCTCAAAGATCACATCTACGTTGTCTCGTAGTGGTGTAGGGATTAGGTGTTAGGGTTCTGCAGCTTAACTCTGCTCTTGGAAACCAATGCCAAATAGGTCAATAGATAGACGGAGTGTTACATTTGATATTCCTTACACAAACAAGACCTCCAATATAAGTGCTTCATGCAAGCAAACAAAATATATGAGAGCTTAATATGGAAATCTATAACAAAAACCATAAGAAAAAATTAAGAATTGTTTACAATATTCACGGAATACGAGTTACAATTGGAAACACAGAGATAAGTACCTTTTACAAACTCTCTACAGAAAAACCTCTATAAATTCTACAGTTGATAAATTGAATTAAATTAGATAATGAAACTGTGAAAGCACAAGACAATTACATCAATAAAATTTTAAATATACATTAGTTTCGTTACTTAAAATACTATTCACTCTCGGAAATATCAGTAGAATATTTTTTATACTAGGACTAGGAATCCTTAAATACATTAATTAAGAAATGAATCTATATATATTGAGATCTATCGGTAGTTTACGACTCTATGTATTTGCGTAGATAATTAAATTGAAACGAGGTCACACTTCCCTTTCCACTTCTCAGCTATTTTTATAACCATATCCAGCACACGTACTGAAGACTATTCCGCCTTCTGGTGCTAAGTCTACGAACTGCCTCTGTTTACTTTCCCTTCAAGTAATAAACACAGCAAACTTCAGTAAGCCCACACTGGTGCATATCTAGTTTGACCATGCATCTTCTTAGCCAACTTCTCCCAAATTCTGAACGACATACTCCTTCTGCATAAAATCCCTTCTCAAACCCTTTGAAATGCCTTCTCCTTCCTTAACATTCCCCTTCTATCGTATTCTTTATCTTCCTCCAGTTTTCCATGTTTATCACCCAAAGAAGAGGTTGGCCCCATTCCAGAATTTATCGCATTTTTCGTCTTTGGCCGATAGGAGCGCTGGCGTATTCCTTTCGTCCCTATCGCAGTGTTTCCCAAACAGCCTTCGTTTTATTTCGCGTTAATTATTCACGGCCTCTAGTTCCTTCTCTCGGACAAGAAATTCTTCTTTTTAGACACTCCTGCTGAAGGAGGCTTTCAAAAATATACGATTGTGTGGGTTTTTTGAGAAATGTTGATGACGGTTACACAAGTCTCTTTCCAGGATCTCCAGTATGAATACGAAAATTATTAAGAATTTGATCAAAATAGAAGATAAAATAGAGAATAGATTTTCAGTTAATTTCACTGAAACATATTATCGTTATTATCGATATTGAACCGTAAATCCTCCTAAGTATTAGTCACATATAGATAAAGCACATAATTTATTCATTTAAATAATATAAATTTCATTCAGCCTTATCTAATTAAATTCTAATCTATAACTGATTAATCACAGCAAAAAGATGTCAAAAGATGTATGATCGTTCCTTGAAATATAGGGTTGTATTCAATCATAAATTATGGACCAATAGATCTTTCAATTGGTATGCTTCATTGAAATATTCCTAATTCACATGAATTTACAGTATTGAATTTTAAATTATCTAATAAAATACTTTACACAAGTCTGTATCGATAATACACTCTTAAACGTTCGTAATAAAAGTCATTTTGTATAATATCGACCAAATCTCAACGTTTAAATTTTCAAGAAGATCTAATCCATACGTTACTAATTAAGAGAATACAAAGTCAAACGATCATGGAAAGAATAAACTAGTTGAGAAAATCGTCATTAAGCGTTTTCAATAATTCTATTTTGAGTGCAGAGGAATAGAGGCTATTTTAATTTTAAATCACTCGAGGATGCTTGAGAAACGATGGCGAGCGAAAACATCAGAAAGGAATCGCCTCTCAAAGCGATGAAGTGTGCTATTCTAAGGATCAATTAGCTAACCTTGTTGTCCTTTTGCCAGGAACAGTGGCCTCGCTTGTTGAATACACGGCATGCTAGTTTGGCATCTTCCCCTGGATTTATTTCCGTGTATTCGGGCTGCTGTTCAAATCGCTGCACTGCTTCTGCGGCGTCGAATCCTTGATAAGAAATAAATCATTATCATTCATTAATTTTAATGAGTTAATTGATTTAATTAAACTAACTTAATGAGCATTGTCCTAATCTATAACTTGAAGTTTTTCACATATAATAAGTAACCTTAATTCTAAGCCACTAAGAAATGTATTACAGAAATAAATTAAGAGAGAATTATTTATTCGATTTTATTTAAAGTACTAAGTGATATAAAGGTTATTTTATTTTACAATGAGTAATGAATGCTGGAATAATAAGGCAACTTATGTATTGAGATTGAATGTTATGGTGTTGATTAATTAATTGTATAAATTTAGATAATACAAACAAATTTACATATCTGTTTATAATTCAAAATATGCGGAAATATTATCAGAATATTTTTATTTTTACGTATTTACAACACAACGTAATATTTAATCCCTAAGGTATGGAAAGAGGTGACGGGATTCAATGCAATTTAACTCCTGCGAATTGGTAGTTATGCAACCGGGGATACTAATTTCGTTGCATAACTTTAAGGGGCTCTGGACGCTATCAATGGTCCGTAAACGCTATTTATTGCTGGCAGAAGATAGAAAAACACTCGTATAACACGACCACTTTATTTAATAACGCTTTTTGCATTAAGGAATCAGAAGAAGACTTCTGCTTAGTGCCGGTTCGTCCTATAATAAATAAGAAATGAATGTATAACTTAATTTTTTCACAGGCTGATTCAATTAGATTTTTGTGCTGAGAATTTTGTAAAATTTCCGAACCTCCCTTATCTACAAAAAGCTGCAAATTAATTTTTACCGTTCAGCAATTAAAACTAAATTTGGCACACGATTATATCTTGAGCCAGTCAGTATCTTTATTTCACCTCAATGTAACCAAACACTCTTGCGCGATATCGTGCAAACATTATAAATCAACACTCCGAGTCCTGGACTCGTGTATTTTCGGCCGTCGACCCTCCAAATCCGCACCTAATAGTCCCATTCGGAAATAAATTTGGAGAAAGGTTTCCCACGTACTTATCTCGCCCAGATGTACCTTTTTCTGCTCCGAGTGGACAATACGGCTGCATCACGAGCACTGCCGTGTTCACCCGCCCTAATTCCCAACTCTGGGATTATTCTGTTCGAGAGACACGATGCAAAAACTCGATCCTAAATGAACAATCCACAAGGGATGCTTAGCCGTCTACGGAATGACCCGACGTCAACCCCTTCTGCACCCACATACTTCAATCCCCGGTACTCGATTCTAAATTTCCTCCACCAGATTAGTAACTGCGCTCGACGCAGACTACAAATACAAGAGTTAACGGCCCAGGGCCGTGTCGTTTTTTCGGCGAGTGTAGATATGGAAATTGGGACTTGCCAGAGATGGGTGTTTAATGGGAGAAAGTGTGCATTCTTCCTCAATGTGACAGCCGAGGGCTACCGATATTTTTCCTCTGATGTATCGAGAGGAATCGTTACTATGGAATGAAAAACGCATAAAGACTTAGTGGCAGCCACAGATTAGGCATAGAGCTGTATTGATTTCTGTATTGCTCTTTTTTAGTACAATATTTGTAATAGATATGGATATGAATTTAAGACTGAGGATAAAGCAACAGTTATGCTAAAATAAAACATTCCCCAGATTCTCTCAAAATCAATCTCTAACTAACGATAACATTGAATTAATTTATATTAATGAGCTGTATGATTTATCGTTTGATTCGTCATGATTCAATTATATTGCAAAAAAAGTTTTAAACTTTTATGTAATGTTATGATAACATGAAAAAGGACCCAAAGATTTTATGCTGAATCTGTTAAATTAGCTATTATTGAGTTCAATTAATCCTGCGAAAGGAATATTGGGATCTATCTTTACTTTCCTCATCGTATTTTAAAAATCAATCATTACTTAAAAATATAAAAGTCTTCAAAAATAATTGTTCTCTTTCCAATATTTCACTCACGAATTCTTAACTTCATCAAAAAAAAAATTAATTACTGGTTCACTTTTTAATTAATATGACTATCTTAGAACAAGCTAATAGGTATTCTTATATTCTAAAACTTTCTTTAATCCCAATTGTATGTATTTTTAACCTATTTGGAGCATACAATGTATGATGATTTTTAATTCTTTTTACTAATAAGACCTATTTATACGTATATTTAAGGAAAACCCATTCAAAAGTTGATAGAAAATGAGATTCGATTCAATGTGACTTCAATGCAGGGCACGGAATATATTCATTCAACTTCCATAATTTACACTCAATCTATCCTTATCAAGAGTAGAGACACTTCATCTCGTTGTGCTTGTGGAGTACATGGATTGTGGCGGGTCTCTTACACATTGTCAGATGCATCCAAATAATTGCAGATCGAGGGATTTCTGTCATGAGCGACGTGATTTAGCATTCAACTGTGATTTGCAGACTTTGGAATGGGTCCAAAAGACATACATTTACCCCACTTTCCTCGACAAATTTCCGACCAAACGGGTCCACCCGTTTTCGAATCATGATTTTTCGCACTTCAGCGATGGGACTTGTCAGAACAGTTTCAGCAAAATTGTCGAGTGGGTCTAATGGGACTCGAACTATAAATCAGAAACGACCATCTTGAGGTTATGGGTTGGTCTTTAGGTGTTGCATTACTTATTCATTATCTCGATATGACATATTCTGAACATTAGAAAAAGATTTTTTTAGAAATACTCTTTTTATCTAAAATCTGAAGACCCGATTCATGTGTATTTGATTTCTTTCTCCCTCCAAAAGTTGTTCTTTCTTATTTATATAGAACCTATTTTACTTGAGTGATGAATAAAATGAATTTAAACAATATATTAAACATTACTCAAGATGAAAAATAACAAACGTTCAAGTATTAGCTAAAACCTCCTAGAAGTAGTATGAGACAACAGATCTTGCATTATAAATAAATCTCAAGTCAATTTCCCAAAATACTTAACAAATATGTCATATTAGCCAAATTAGTATGGAATGCACATTAAACTGCAGGTCTTATTCCTTCATTCTCAGAAAAATTATCAGCTGTACATAGGCATGACTCTTAATATAAAAGGAAATAAATTCCTGGTGAAGGATATTTAACAATAAATTTAATTATAATTTAATTTTTAAACTAATTCTGTCGTGTAATATAACCGGAACACCTCGTCCGATTCTATGGAGTTTTGAAATATTGGCGTGTTAATTAATAACAAATCCTTTCCTACCAAAACCTCAGCACCAGTTTGTTCATTAGCACTACTTAAAGGCTATTTCCGCCAGCTCGTCCATCAACGGAGCTTTCCCTCCCTAAGGCGCACAATATGACCATCCTATCCCCTGAGGGACTCAACGTGTTATCTCTTCCCCATTAACCAACCTCCGTATAGACAGTGTAACGAAGTAATGGCTTTGCTAATGATGATGTAAAGCATTTTTTCATAATCGAGGTTTGTGAATTTCATCTCTCTATTTAACCGTCAAATATCCCATCATCATGTAGTCATGGAAAACAGATTTGGCACCCGTAATTAATTATACGATTTACAAATCACAGAATGACAATATTGTTGTATCTTCTATTTTAAAACACCAGAAGAGATTAAACTGGACGAACTTTCTATGGCCATCGGTCTAACTCAATGCAAGAAAATAAAATAGTTCTGTTTTTTCTTCTTTATAAATGAATAGCTATTGGATTTTCTGTTACGATGAATTTATTACCATTAATATCTGCGATTCATCACAAACTTCATTTAAGCTTTTGCTAGAAAGTAGAGAAATTTAAAATATTAAAAAGGCTTAAGCTCGTAAAATTCATTTAAAATAATTTTTATTATTTCTGCGAGTAAAAGAAAAAAGTTATCATACTTTCAGTAATTCAGAAAAATTATTTTATTTTACTAGCTTATATCATACAAAACTATATCGAGGAGGCTAATGAAAAGAATAATATCATCTTAAGGTTATATTTAGTTACACATAATAATTTCATTTCGATAAAACTATTCCGATTACGAATGTATATACTTTAAGAAAGAATTTAATTTCGCCAAATTTTTCGAACAAATTCCCTTTATATTACATTCCTTAACGTTCTTGAAGCAAAGCAACTGTACTGATTGAAACTTCCAATCAAAGCCGTTCCTAATTGCGAGGAAGAAACGCTCGGGTATTTACGCTCTGAAGTTACTACTTGTTCCAAAGAAAAAAGGCTGTCTTTCGGAGGATAAAAGACCCCTGTCCACGGCGTGACCTGGTTCTTGCTGTATAATTTCCTTTTAAGACTCAGTCTATCCCTAACCTTATTTCCTGGAGATTTAAACCGGCAACTCCTTTGCCACGGTCGCAATGCCTATTGTCCGGCGCTTTGGATTAAACCAGATCTTCCGGAAGAGACCTGCTTTATCAGGAAGTCCATAATCCTTCCCCGCAAAGGACATACTACACAACCTCTTCACTCACTTGTCTAATTGGGATTAAGGGGAGGCAAGACCTTGTGGAATTAATTTGGGGAGAGAGTGTGGCCTCCTGAAAGACGGATTAAGGGCTGTATAAGAAAATCGGGTTGCAAAGGAAGACATTGGGAAGGAATAGAACTTACGACTATTCAAGAAAAGACGCTTAACTCCAAAGTGTTGAAAATTGTATTTTGTACTGATTTTATGAAGCGATATTAAAGAAGGTTGAAATATCCGATGCTCTTTATTGCCATTCTAAAGCTTCTACCCATTAAAAATTAAGTTTTAGTGAAAGAGTATATAATAATTATTGTTTGAGAGACGTTAACATGAATAGAGATGAGAAAAAAATTGGAAATGAGAAGCTGATACAAAAAGATGTGTATTATTCTGTATAAATTTTAATTTCCATAAATATAAACACATACATGTAACTGTAAGAATAATGCTTTCATCAAAACTAAAAATTCAAGATATTATTAGAGGAAGCTAAGCATATGGTATCGTGGTAAAATCTAATTTATTTTTACAATATCCTTCAACTGAAAAAGAAAATAGGACAAACTCATATTTGGAACAGAGTGAAACAGAAGTGAAAATTTGGAAATTTAACGACGAGATGGAAAAAAGATATTATTTAAGAGAAATAATTTTGGAATCATTGTATCATTTAACTTACCGGCCATTTATCGTTAAAAAATTCAAATTTCAACTTTATTCAGTTAAAATGAAGTTATGTTATTGGCTGTGTTGATAGAAAGAGAAAAAAATGCAGATATAACCGAGAGTATGTCAACATTGTCAATATGAAGGTCCGTCCATGAAAATATTAATGTAAATACCGATTTATTGCAATGCAATGCAATTGTAAATGGAAATTTTAATATTCGATGTTCGATGATTTTAATATTAAGCTTTATTTTGTACCAATATCGATTTAAGTATAAATGTATTACACAATTTTTCGCTTTTTATAAACATTATTTTCATCCAATCGGGAAAATTTGTTACTCTATGCACGATGTGCATATTTTAGGATCATATATACATATAAAGGGATTATTAAACTCGTTCAGTAAATCTGGTAAAAGATCATTTATTTGTATTACAATGTATAATGAAAAATATTACGTTGAGATTTGATATAGAAATCAGTAATATATCAGTATAAAAGCAATTTTTTAAGCTAAAGGAGACTCAAACTTCCCTCTAAACACAGAAAAGGAAACGAATACCATCCATGATTCCCTGAATCGTAAATGACTTTCTAAATGTCATTATTGAATTTCATGAAAAATATACTTTAGAAACAGCACAGAGTACAGAGATATCTCAAAATAGAGCTTCTTATGAACAAACGGAATGCAGAGCACAATGAGATGGAATATATAGGAATTGCGATTTCAAGAAGCACTGGAAGGACTTTGGTGACAGACGAATGCAAAGTGAAAAGAGACTGAGATATGAGAAGAGAGTGAAAAAGAAAAATTAATGGGAAGATGGAAATTGGGCAGGACGGGATGAAGAGAAATGAAGACATTTAAAGATGAAAGAAGGAAGAGGAGCAAAGAAAGCTGAGATGAGGACAAGGGAAATCGCTGCAGGGAAAAGAAAGGCCAGACAGGAAGAACATGAATTAGAAGGGACAATCAGACTGCGTATAAAAGCAGCGTGTTTTGTCGTATATGAGGTCATGAAGCCTACAATTGTTGCCGGAATAACTAGACTCTATGGATCGACTGAACAATTCACCAGAAAGGTTACCACGAAAAAAGAAAATCTCGGTGGTAGGTAAAAGTTTTGCCAAGATTAAAGCTTATCTTTAAAGTTTGAAAGGAAATTTCTCGTGCGAGGATAGTAGAGTACTAATATGAAACTTGAATTTTGAAAGTTTTAGCCTTTGTTCCAGTGGTTAATAAAAATTACTCTGTAGAGATTCATGATCAAATATTTTCTTCAATTATTTCATATAATTTTAATTATTTTGCAGCTTTTTTAAGGTAGAGCTGGTAGAGCTTTTTATAGGCGCACAATATTTGTGTATGTAACGAAATTTCGGAGGTTAAGAACACGGTATCATTAAAATATCTTATGTAGACCTGACATAATAAACTCGGTCATCATATTGAATATTTTTCTCAGAGGTAAAAAAATAGATTTTACTTAAGAAACCTAAACTCTGCTTATATCTCTCTTCTTTTTTATACACATCTAAGGTATTCTGAATTATGTAGCAGTATAATTAAATGAGTCGATTTATAAAGGAAGAAGTACCTTTAAAAAGACAAAGCTGCCTTCAATTTCTTTGATTTCTACTACAATGTATGACATTAATGAAGGACGTTTTTGGATGCAAGATTGCAGTTAAAGCATAGAATTTTTTTTAAACATAGAAACTAATCTTATCTGTCGAAGTCGTAATATTTGATCGACTTTGCATAAAAATACACGGAATATTACTAAAAAGCAGTTTATTTGGAAACCTCAAGACACAATCCAAGGTTTTGAGGTAGAAGAAACATTTCTGAAGGTGAAAAAATTGGCGTGTGGTAGCTATTTTAGGTAAAACGAATATATAATTTGGGAAATCTGTAGACTGAGAATGTAAAAGGGATGTGAAAGGATTGAAAGAGAAGATAACTATCAAAGATAAACACCTATCACATACAAAAGAAAAGAAAATTTAAAAAGTGATTAAACGCCGAAAAATCTACACTTAAAATATAAAAATAGAGAATAGAAATAAAATTGAAGACACAAAATAAGACAATTGCCTTTGATGTAAAAGTAAAAAAGGACGGACTGTAGCTAGTTTTTATAGGTTTAGAAAAAATCAGAAATACATGAAACTTGCCACATTTGAACGGAATTTAAGGTATTTGATAAACAAAACATTTTTTCTTTTGATATAAAAGAGAAAAAATATTAAATTATTTTATGAATTTTCTTCAGTTAATACCAATCTGAGCGAGGCTAAGTACATTAATTAATTTAACTATGATATTTGTGGCTTAGGCTGTGCTATAAAATGAATTTATAAATTATTGACATCATTATTAGATTTAAAATACATCATTTTTTCGATTAAACGCAAAGGAAGAGATATCTTAACTTTTATAGTTAGAAAAGTCAAAGATTGCCGTTCTTTAATTTAGCTAAATGAACTGGAAATACTAATTCATCCCACGAATCACTGCTTTGAAATTTTCGTAGAAATTTAATAAGGCGTTAAAATGATAACTGAAACTCTACCTCAGATCAGTGAGAAAGGCTATAATTTAGCTTAAAATTGTATATTACGAACAGCAATGTTAAAAGTCACTCATAATTATAAATAGCGAAATAAATAATCGCTGAAACTCTATCATTGCAAAGCCTCGTATTCGTAAAAAGGAGAATAGTTTGCAGAGGAAGTAACAGAATCCACGGAACTAAGAAACACAATCCATTTTCTCTTGAGCAATCTCATTAACTTCTCCACACTCGGAAACATTTCTTCATCCAATCAAAACCTTTCGTCTGAAAATCTCGCCTTTGTTGGCCCACTTAATCAACTCCACAAGTCTCTTGAGTTATGAACCATTCAATTCCTCAAACTGCACCAAACGGTGCAATGGCCCCATTGCGAAACACCTCATAACTCACCACGTTTCCTCGATTTGAGTACTTTTTCGCGAAGGGTGTCTTGGAAGTGCTTATCACCCACCCTAGCGACGTACCTCCTTCAGCCCTCCTTTTTCTTCGACGCAGAATCAACAATCGCTCCCTAATCCACAGCCTATTCATTTTAGGGGCCAGGAATTAACCCTACCAGGTCAGCTGTGGCAGATTGGTCTGGGATTGTGGACTAGTTATGCCGGGACTGAGGTATTAAGGGAAGTTGGGAGGGATTTGAGCAGAAGTAATAAGGAAAGATGACTGGGGAATGGCGGAATAGTTTTCCAAATTTTTCCCTTCGGAAGCTTCCGAAATAATTGGGGTCTGGTTGAGCGTAAGAAGATTAACCGAAATGTACTAAATTAAAAATGAAATCCGTTACGTAAGTAGGCGATTTGAGGGGAAAAATTCTGGTGTTTGCGGGAATGGAATCAGTCTGAGAGAAAGACGGTAATGCAGGAAGCTATTAAAACTTTTCGTAGGAAATACATTATCGTCTGAGAAAGGTTCTCTCCAAGTGTCGCCCCAATCGCTAAATGAAGGCTGACAATCGAAGAGCGCATTCGGAGGTTTCAAATGGACGATTGAATGCTGGATCATTAACATTCATCTCTTGTAATCGTCTGCGACGTAACAACATTCAAAAGTCAAAAATCCCCGCATTTTACGGACAATCGCGGCTGAGGAATTAATTGGCAGTTAAAATTTTGTGAAAAAGAAAAAAATGTGAACGCTTGCGTTGTAAAATTTAAAAAAAAAGCCACGGGTAATTAGGGTTTATGCCGATTAAATTTAGAGAGGAGGTAATGGAATTTGCGAATCGCTGCTGTAATATTAAATTATCGTTAATGTGAAAGGATTAATAAAAAGTAAAATCACTCGACGACTTAGAGTTGAAAATAATAAGTAAATAATATTTTTTCATTGTGGAATTATTAAACCTTTAAATGGAATTTCGGAATGTAATTATCGATAAAAATTGAAAATGATTAAATATAAAGTGGAAGTTTTTTTTTAACTGGAATGATTCTTATTAAACTACAAAAATAAGAAGTTGCAAAAAACATATGATTGTCTTTTATGATTCTTAATAATATATAAGTTATAATAAAGTATCAATAATAATTTTTATGCATTGTGATCATCAGTTATAATTCCTATCCCGTCTTCAAAAAAACTTTCATTCTATTGTCTCTGCATTTTTATCTATAGCTCGCATTCTTTAAGATTGATTCATATTCCCGCTAGTCTAAGCTTTACATACTCCCACTCAAATATCATCTATTGCATATCTTTTCATGAGTATGTTTACGATATCCCGTATTTGTCGAGCTAACTCAAAACTCATCTTGAGGCAAATATCTAATCAGTTGATCATATTTCCAAGAACTAGTTTAGATGAATAAACTAATATTAATTTCGATTTCAATCAGAAGAGTGAACAATCGTTATGATTAACGATGATACTTCAGATAATAAATATAAAACCTCAAGAAAATTTTTCATCTGTGCTGATCTTAAATTGTTTGAAAATATTTTCTTCCTTTTTTAGCAAGCGTACTTTTTTTACTCTTTTATATTCATTATCAATGCAAAAAATAATAGATAAAGCAATTCGCAAGAATCGTCATTGCAAATATGTAGACCAACGTATATTAAGTACGAGAGTTTGTTATTAAACTCCCAGAACAAAATTCAATCAATGGTACAATTTTACGAGAGAAATCAAATTTAGTTTCTTCATAATAGTGAACAACCACTGCAAAACTTGCGCCCAGAGTTTCTCAATAATTCTCGAGTGGAAGTGAAAATTTAAAGAGGCAAACGTGGACACTTTTTGTGGAGGAAAAAGGGGCAGAACAAAGGGAGTGTGGCATATGGAAGGAGGGTGTGAAGGGTGATGAAAGATCAAGGAATTGGGTAAGAAAGAGGTGACCCTGGAAAAGAGATGATGCGTGCGGATCTGAAAGGGAAAAGGGATTTGGAAAAAGAATTCGAAGGGAACGCGTTTGAAAAATAATTCATTTTTGTGTCCTTTGCTTCTTATCCTTCAATCTGCTCTTCTGTGCGTTCAACCGGAAGTGTAAAACAAGACGGAAATAAGCAGATGTGTTTTGGTTTACCTTCCGAGATTTCAATTTTTCCGAGAAATCCGCTTTTACAAATATGTACGTAGAATTTCTTTCCGGAGGCAACTGAATCCGAGGGCTATAGAATCCGTGGGTCATTCACCCACGGCCATGTTTCAATGTAAGTCACGCCTTCTTTCGGAGCACGTTTCTTTTGTCAGGCATATTATTCGAGATAAGTAAATCGAATTCGTTTTATGTTTCGATTAATATTTTACTTAAATGATAATGTCACAATTTTGCGTAGCCATTTTTCTGTTCTACTGTTCGTAAATACGAAACCGAATTTCGTCCTTCGTATTCACGGACGACGAGATTATATTTGCTCTATATGATGTTCCAGAATTAGTGAAAAAGTTATATTTTCAGTGTATGAACCAACTTCGCGAAGTTTTTAAGATAAAGAACAAATTAAATCAAACACTTTACACTGAAATGTTAAGAGAGATGAAAACGAAATTGTGAATTCCAGCTACTTAACTATAGGATTGAAATCGTTCGACTATCACAGAAATGCTAAGAATGCTGTATGGTTTCCTTCAAACTTATATTTTTACGCAACTGGAAAATCTTTTCACGTAATCAAATCGAGCTTTGATTCCTTACGGCCTTATAACAGATTTTATTGATATGCGGAATTAAACTTCACAATCGTTTCATAACTTGCTGAATACAAATTCTTGTGCAATCGTTTGACAATGCTAATTCCTTTTACGGCTTTCTTCCACGTTGAAGTCCATAAAGATAAATCCAATATATTTTGATAATAATCTTTGAGGAATAACAAAAATTAAAGAAGTCACAAAATAAAGAGAAAGGCAACGATGTTAATTACTACATCATGATCCGACAAAAGCTCTGAATGCTGATTCCGTTATCGAAATTAAAAGTTTTAAAAATGACATCAATTTTTATTGCAAAACAGTTTTGATTTATTTATACTATGTACATCTGAATTTACTTTTCAATTTCTTCATACAAAATATACACATATTCCCTTTCCGTTTTATTATTAGATAGAGTATTTGAGTACTTCGTGACCTCTGAACTTCCGAACGATAAAGGTGTTTTCCGCAGAAATTTATGAGACATAAAAGAAGCAGCGGGATGTCATATACAACAGAATACAAGCAATATCGAGGGAAGTTTTATTTTTTCGGTTCTTGACAAGTTTGCATTATAACGAGATATGATTTTAAAGTAAGAAATGGTAAAAATTTGTTCAATTAAATGTAATTTTAATTATAAATGGTAATTCACATTTGGAGTTGGCAAATGGTTGCATTTTGTGGAATAATGAAATATACATTTAGCTATCTCAATACTTCGTTAAGGAGAGGAAAGAATAAGTGAGGTCTTAAGTTAATCGATTTCAAAATCAAAGTCTCCAAGATCAGACAAAATTTTTTTTAGATTCAAAGATATTAAAATTAATGAATGACCTACAATATTAATTTCTGAATTCCAAGGTCTAATTTACTTTACTCCTGTGCAGATTTTTTTCCTCTTTACTCTTCAATCTATCATCATCTACTGTATATTATGTTTTTAATGACAGATTCTCCTGGCTTTATTTCCTCAATTTTTGTAAAACATTGAAAGACTAGAAAGATGTACAAACGCTAGCGAATTATCTTTAGATGGTTTGGTCTACTTCTTATTCATTAATTCCTGATTTTAGGCAGATTGATTATCGTAGCTCAAATATTACTCTGAAGACTATCTATTCTTGTATAGAAGTAGAAGTTAAATAGAGCATATTATTGAAAGTTTCTCGTTTTAAACTATGATATTAGCTAAAATATCTTTGAATAATAATTATTTTTCTAGTAACTAAAATCTTTTGTATAATATGATTCTTACACTTCGTGAACAATATTTTTCTTTCCAAGTCCCAAAATGCTCTATGAAATAGCATCTTCGCCTTTGAAAGTGAACTTGACAGAGGATGATGGGATATGGACGGACATGGAATCGTATTCTTTCCGGACGAACACACTTAGCACCAAAATACTTTTCGGAGCTTTTCCTTTGCTAGAAATCGATCCAGGTTTATCTGAATGTTCAGTGGTGTTGAAGGAATCTGTTGAAAAAAACTGTTTTTTGAACTGCGCATGAAAAAATGATGTAATAATAAATCAAGATGAAAGCTAAAAAGATTCAGTGGTTATATTTTAAAATACGAAATGATTATCGTTTCTGGATGATTAACATTTGGAGCAAGGTGATTATCTGAATTAGACCGCCCTGATTTCTCTACGTACTACATTCTTGGGTATAATGACGTAAGGGAAGACACCTTTTGAGGAATCAATTAAGCCTCTCATATCCTTAACTGCCTCTCCTCATCCTTCTCTAATATTCACCTCCTCGCCTTGTTTTGTTATCAAACCGGACCAGACATCCCGAAGAGGAGGCGTTGACCCTCAGCCGTCTAAGGGGTTTTCGAGGAAGGGTTTCAAAGGAAAGGGACGATGGCTGTTTAGGTAAAGAGAAGAGGGAATTGGAGGCTGTGGAGCAATTAAGACGCTGCTGAAGGAATTTGGGAGGATATAGCAATGGTCACTTAAGAGAAAGACAATCATTGGAATCATTGGAAGGACACGAGATGTTTTGTAAAAGGAAAAGATGACGAAAATAGAGGGAATAATATCATAATCGAAGTATCGGTAAGCGAAATAAGATTACGTTTCTTAATAAGAGTATGCAAAAGAATGAGTAAGACGCTTTCCCATTTGATGAGAATCAAAAGAATACGAAATAAAGAGTATAATGGATTTTTTGGTTACATATGGGATTCTTCCTATAACATGAGAAAAAATTATTGGTTGTTAAAATCATCTAAAGTGCGGCAGGGGATGCTAACTACATATTGCAGATATAAAGATTCTCAACCTTTGTAATTCGCTGTACAATACTCAATAGAAAATACTTAATTTTAATTAAAACGCAGTACTTAGAAAACATCGACAAGGAGTAATTTTATAAATCTGTCGAGACAAATATATGCATAAAATAGACTTCCAAAATTACCTTGTAAATTAAACGCAAAGTAATATAGTCCATACATTATTATATAGAAAAGATGATACAAAGTGTACAGAATAATATCAGCACCATTAAATCAATAATATTAATCAGAATTTGTATGAATAATCTACTCGAGAGACATAAAAGTGTGTTTCAGAATGTTTTATTAAAGGTACTTGAGGTGAACTTAAGAAGAATTCGGAACACGAAAATTGAAAAAGTTTAAAGTCAATTTGCAACCATGCAACGTAACCAAAGAGTTCGAAAATAGCTCTGACCTATGATAATAACCAAGCCGCAACCGACCGCTAAAGGCGAAAATTTCAATTACCGCATAGCAAAGTTTTAGTAGAAGAGACTTCATTTATAGTTGGTTCGATGTGAAGTTTGTGAGCGATAGGAAAAGAAAATAAATTGCTGCACCTCGGAACACTTTTGAGAAAAATTTCCATAGCTATTAAGAAGTATGTGAACATCATTGAAAATGGAAATAAGACTGTTTGAAATTAAAATCCTAAGCATCGAAAATCACGATTATTAAAGTAAAGCTGTAATGCACGACATTTCCATTATTTTCGAACTTGTGGTAGCCATGGATATAACAATTATATACACATACACACGGAGTGGGTGTTTATGAATTCGTCCCCCTCATCTATTGGTACTCAGAAAAGAAGTTTAACGTGTGGTGGTTTCTTTCCTAAGAAGGCAAGGAATACTGCGTCCCACGTACGCGATTAAATCCAAAAATAACGACATCTTAACAGAAGAAGAAGGCCGCGTTGTAAAGATAATGCTTATATATGCCATAAGATAAACTTGGAAACATATAAAAGTAATTCAATAGTGAGCGTATGGCTCCGCAAATGTCAAATTTATTACAGATTTCATGGAAACAAGATGTTATAACTCGGCCTCGTAAAATGTTTACTGCTGCACTATATGAACCCTTTATTTTTATTCATCGATTAAGGCTATTTTTATTTTATTTCTCATTTTAACGTGAAGGTTATGAGAAGGAAAATGGTGATAGACAAAAAATCTCAATTAGCCAAGCGAATTCACTTCCACTTCATTAATTCTTTATTAGAGTGGATGGAATAATGAACTGAGATAACAACCTGTTTAATGCCTGTATAAGTTCTGGATTATTTAAGAAACCTTACTTCAAACTTAGCTTTAATACTGAAGAGTAAAATTAAAAACGTTTTCACATTACATATTATAATATAACAAATCACCTTATTTTCTCGATAGATTGGAAAAACTGTAATTGTCTTTCTTCACAAAAATGCCTATGCCCAAAAAAAACGGAAAGCGAGTTTTTAATTGTAAATAATATTTGAATAATGACACTTATTAAAATTTTTAGGTTTGCAAAATCCCGCATGTAAATACATAGCAGGTACGGATTTCATAACATTCTTCTCTTATTATCAATATCATGGAGGTCAAATGGAATGGTATTCGAGGTTGGTTTTAATTCTCGTAATTAGGGAAACGAATAAGTTGATTTTCATCCATCGCAGTTACGATGTTAAGGTTAAAAGAGAAAGATTATTCATAGAAAGAGATACGAAAAATTTACATTCATACATTTATCCCATTCTTTTAGAGGTTCATTATTGTTTTACTTAACCTGAGTAGGTTTGTCAAAATCAGTTTAAAAGAAGACCATATATGCTGGTATAAAAAAGATAAATATACGACGGAAAAGACATTTTTTACATAATTAAAATTCCGAGAAAAAATCTTCTTGAAAATCAAGGAACTGAAAAAAGTTAATAATAATCATCCAAAAAAATATTAACTTTCGTGTGAATGAAACACAATTTATATAAACATATTAAATTCACAATATACGTCTTCACACACTGAAATTAGATTTCATATTTATATACGCAATAAAATCTAGAGCTGAAACTTCACCAAAACAAGAACTTCCAGGAATACCAACGATAAAACTTAAAAGGAGGGATTAGAAGATTTTTCTCTTCATTTTTACTCAAATTATGAAATTTTGTTAAATTTTTGGTGGACAGTAATCGTAACATTAAAAAGGAATACGAGATCGTCAGGATGTATCGCAATAGAAATCTGAAATTTAAGATAAAAGGAAGGATTAAAAACCTTTCTCGCGAAATATAAAAAATGAATTTGATAAACTCTATGTTTAATTAATCCACTATAATTTCCTCTCTCTAGTACGCTCTACATGCATGTCTTAGTTTTAGATCAAATATCCAATAATTTACTCTAATATCCTAAACAGGTTACTTTAAAACTTATGTAAGTTTAATTTTCCCTTCATTTATTTGTATTTTCACTTTCTTCAGCTATCTCTGCAGTGCTGCATCGTAGGGCTCTAAGCGGATCGATGCCATCTAACCTTGGCCTTCTCCGGGCGTTTTTACCTTCGACGGAACTCCCACTTCATCTTATGATGAACTCGATTTTAACAGTTTTCCTTTGTTTCCTATTTGATCAAATCCTATCGAACGTTAAGCGTAACTTTGACTTTTCTTGAACCTTATTCTAAGACTTTCTCAGATCAACATATTCAAAATTGTATTTAAATTATAAAAAATGGGGAGCAGATATGTTGCAAACATCGTGGAGTTATCATACCAGTATATAAAACACTTGATATAAACATGAAACTGAAGACAAATAAACTGCATCGAAAGACTGTTTATAGGGAGTTATTTATAGATAATATTTAAACTTAATGCATTTTCATGATTTTAAAATTATAATTTTCTTGTAAGGGCTCTAGGAATGATCCCGGTAACATATTTCACTCTATGATACCTCTATTACCTAATGAATATTCCGCAGTATTCTTTCTTTGTCTCAGAATCTTCATTTTAAAAGGGCAACTAACATAAATTTCATTGCCACAAAAGTTCTTTATATTCTTACTGCCAATTGAACTTCTACGATAATATAATCTATAAAATCCAGTTTTTTATATCATTTAATTCTATCAAAAATAAATATTCATTCAAAATACGTTTTTCTTTATGTACTATATAGTAATTATAACAATGATTTATTTAGACATAAAAGAGCAGTATATCATATCAAAAAATACTTCTAAAAATTTTAGTATCTCAATTGGAGAGAAACCTTCTTATACTATATGGTTTGATCAAAAAAAGAGTAATTTATTAATTTTGCGCGTTTGGACTGTCCGATATTGCCAACATTTCTTTTAACTGTTAGTACATATGTCCCTAGGTTATGGTGAAATTTCAATTTTGTTTTGCAATTTACTTTAATTGTAGAACACGCTAAGGCAAGAAGTGTTCATATGAGATCGGCGATTTTTATTTGTCGAAAAAAATTAATTATTGGAAACCGTTGCAAATTTTACATAAAATAAGAAATAAAGTTTACCAAGGAGAGTGAAATGTTAACATACGACTATGGTATGGACTATGTCTGTTACGAGTAAAGTAATAGTTTACGAGTGCTAAAAGCAATAACAGGATGGCCGTAAACATGGTGAAGATCCCTCACGGACCAGACACCCAAGAAACGATGAAAACGTAGAAAAAGATTGAAGAAAACGTTATAAAAGTAGAAGAATCACAATAAGAGTAGTCTCTAAATATTTTGGCATATGGATTGGCTTATTTTTTGAAAATTTTCTCGAAAAAACTCCGTGATTTGTGTAAAGTATATAATTTTTAATAAATAATTTACATAAATATTAGGATTTAAATAATTATGAAAGTTAACTAAGTGGAAAAATATCCTTTATTTATTGCAGAATAAACGGTAAAGTGTACCGATCTGTCAAAAGGTAATTTTTACATAAATAAACTTCATATTTTATTAAATGTACCTATGATGCCTCATGTTTCAACCACTGATATGCCTCTTTTTTTCTAAAAGAAACAACAAACTTGAAAAAAACTATAAACACATTTTTCTTAGCAAGACATCAAATCATAATGAATAAAAGGAATTAATTGAACAGTTACCAAAGGTCCTGGTGATAAATAAATTAGTGAACAAATAATTATCAACTGCCTTCTATTATTTAATTTTCTAAGAGTATCCACTGCTATAGATATTGCTGAAAGAGAATGATTGGTATTAATTGAACAGTTATCTAAGGTCCGGGTGATAAATGGAGAAGTGAACCAAATAATTACAAAAAAGGCTAAGATATGGCGAGTGCTCAATGGAAGCCAAAATGAGGCAGTGAACTTGAATCGTTTTCAGCATCGTTTGCATTCCATCTGCTAATTAGTGGAATTGGTCGTTCAAAGCCTGTGTTTAAAATACTGCCCTTAAATTTTCTCAATACAATTTCAAGGTGCAAAGCAGACGCCTGTTCATTCAGAGGTCTTCGTAGACTTAGATTACTTATTTTGGTACCTATGATGCCTCATGTTTCAACCTATGCTATGCCTCTTCTTTGCTAAAAGAAACAACAAACTTGTCAAACATATTTGCCCCTCCAATGCTGCATTCTGCAATCTAACCCCAAATTGGATTCCATTTGTTTTGTTTTCTTTTACATTGGGTCCAAAAAGTAGGTAAATACTTGTTCAGGAATGTATTTACATCTTTAACGTGCCAATATCCTTACTGCTGACATCCAAATCAGAGAACCTACAATGCTCCTATGGTGTTCACAAACTTATGAAATTGGCTCATTCCTTTCTTTTCAGGATTTGGGATGATCCTTTCAACTCTACGCTCCGATTACAAGCCCTTTAATGCCACAGCAGAGGGAGGCAAATCAGGGCATGCGCACTCAATGCCTTATCATAGGCTTGGATTTCTTCTCTCCAGAGAACTTGATTGCTCACAATCGACTTGCTGGAAGGTTAGTTAAATAGGTTGGCAGCATCCTATAGCATTTTGTCACGTATGCATTACAGATATAGTCAGGAGGATAGGGAAGGCCATTCATTCATGTGGAAACACATCTCTTCTCTATCTCTTTTGGTTCCTAAATTGTCAAGAACATTTTGTTTGCCTTAGCATCCGTAGCTAGGATCTGTCTTTGTTATTTCCCTTTATGCTTTCTTGCTCGATGCTGATTACCTTAAAGGGCTTTCAGAATATCTTCCTAGATTTAGTATGCTCCAGAAAATTTTTTCATTTACAAATAGCTCTCACCTCCCTCAATTTACACCCTTAATATCACTCAGTGCTAATACTTTTTGATCCACATGCATCATTTATCCAATTGGGTTTGCCTACTAGGATTGGTTTCATGTGCAGCCCACTGCACTATTTATATATTGCTCTGAGGCATCCGACATTGCATTCCTCCTGGGCTATCATTTGATCTCATGTTGAATCGTATCACGATTTAATCTTTAACAAGGCATATCTTTTACATTCTTTTCAGGTACTCCGAGCAACTGCTCAGGAAAGGAGTTCGACTGAGGGCCGAATGGTTTTCCTGATCCGCTTGAACAAGTCGTCACGTGTGGACAAGCGACCGAGATTGGGAAAGAGAAAATCTGCTTACAATTAAGAATGAAATGTGATACTTTTGATGTAATTTGTGGTGCAGTTTTAATAAAGGATTTCTTTAAATAACTCTGAGTTACTACTTTGCCACCCACCATCCCAAGAGTAATTTTTAAGAAAAGATCTTTGACCGGATTCATTCGCGCTGCTCATCACTTTCATGTGCCATCAACGTGATGTAGTTATGGCTATCGGTAATAAGAGTCGGACATAATAATTATTCGCAATGGATTCCTTCATTTTATTCGAAGACTATCTTCTGTTCAAAGGACCTCTTTCGATCCCCAAGCTTTCTATAAACTTAGCGCACACTCGTAATCTCTCAAATGTGTCCGAGGACGCGTCTCTCCTTTTATTTAGTAATTACTCGCTATTCCCTTCTCTAAGAAAATAGTCCTTCCATGTAGTACTAGCTGAAAATAATACTTCCGTGCAGAATACATTCCTTAGAAGCCAACGAGATTATTTGCGCAATCGTATCAATAAAAACTCTTACACAGAAGAGGGTTGCTCGATCCGTCTTCGGGCTGATAGTTTCCGAGAAAATGAATACGTGCGGACATTAATAAAGACGTGGATAGCGTTCATTTCCTTACGACGAGTCTAAAAAAGGAGGAGCAGTCGAAATAATCTACGTTCATCGCTTCGTTGTCGTTTTATCACATGATTCGTTCCAACAGAGGGCCGCGCGAGCGTCGCTGCTCCGGCCTCAGTTCTCAATAGGCCTGTGAGCTAAACTGTTCTTGTACCGTGTGCATGTCTCCCGCTGTGATACGTCGTTTTCGGTTAATCTTTTCGCAATGGAATTCCTCCCGGACGAAGTGATTTCGTTCAATTTCCCGTTCGCGTAGGCCATATAGGATTTGATAGCGGTTCGGTCGAGGGAAGGATTGTGAAATCGTCATGACTGAAGATAGCATTCCTTGAGGACAAGCGGTTCGAAGAAATGAGTAAGGTAAGGCCCATCGGAAAATATTTCCCACTCCATTTGCTGGTGTTTACAAATATTTCCTTCGAGATTTCTATCTGATAAGGAGACTACGAACGAGATTCCCGTTAGTAGTCTCGAGAGACGTCTTAAACGTTAGCTTAAATCGTGGATGACGATGACATGGAGCGATTGCTAACTATCCTCCGCCGTATCAAGCATACCTGCTCGCACTATTTTGTTGAAATTCACTCATTCAGTACGAATTTGATGCGGATTCGATTGACCGATCACTTCGTCGCGGCATCATAGTTCGATCAGGGATGAACGTGACCTCGATGTTACATTCTAACCATCAAATATAGATAAAAAATCAACTGGTGATCGGAGCGATGTGGACGCGGTGAGGTGCAGGTGGAAAGTGACATATGTTGAATCTTGTTGGGAAGTGGGACTGTGACCGTCGGGATTCTAAAATCGTAATTAGATTTTAGAATATTGGCATGAGATGCTTAGAAAACGATAAATATTTCATGAAGACTAGTATTTATTATGATTTTTTCCTACTACGTGAGTCTTACCGGACGCGATTACCATTTTCATAAGTATCGACGCCAGATTTCTGATGAATAGAAGAAAACCAACATTTGTCGCGGTCGACATAAAAGAAGAGAGAAATTTTAACGATGTGCTATCGTTCGTTCGCTAAAGGAATAGGTGGCTTAAAATTTAACAATACAGCGCTTGCACTGACAGCGGTGGTTATTCCCTCAGCCAATCAGAAGCAAGAAAAATGTTTATGCGGGAAGTTAAATATTATCGAGAGACCATAATTAAAATTTTTAATTACCAAAGTGTTTATCAACCTTCTTTCTTTATTTGCAACGTTTCTTAGGTGATGCCCATACGGTATACCCCCGGTAGGTATCATCATGGTAATTTTTACCCTTAAATTACTTTAAACGACATTTGTTCAACATTTCTTGCAAACGTTACTGTGAACTCTAAACTACTTTTGAAGATTATCTCTCATAAACTTGTCAAGATGCATCCTTCAAATATCGTCATGGTGTTTTCGAATATGCTTGTGAAGTGGGAGGGAGCCTTTTTATCGGAAATTTACTTCTTGATTTAATCTCAATAACATTCTTTTCTTTTTTAGGAAGCCATAGGTTTCGAGAAGTCAAACGTACGAGTGGAGGAGAAGAGTGATCGTGTCAATCCAACGGTTGGTACGCTACATCGTTTCATTTGCTACAGGACTAAATCGATCAGAATGTGAGTATGACCAGCCTCTTAAAACATGAAGTCTTTGGAGCAGGAGGTTATGATGTTATTTTCTGTTTTTATAGAATATAAGACACGGCACTTTATTGATTGATAGTCCATAATTAGCTACTGATATCGTTGGAAGAGAATGAAAGGAATTGTTAGAACAGTTTTGTCGGTTGCAGGCGGTAAATAAAATATCATATGATTTCTCTAGGAAATGAATGACATTAGATATTTTTAAATTTTCCATTGAATTATTAAGCAAATCATGATAAACATAGTTTTAATAAATGACTGGATTCCCACGGATTGTAATAAATTGTGTGGGGAGCTAAATGATTTTACTTGCTGAGGAATGGTTAGGGTTTAGTTAAAATCAAAATGAGCCACTGAATTGTCATTATTATAACTATCCTTAGCCATGTATTCTAGACTTGGAGGACCCTTGCCCCCATCTCCCCATCCTTCTAAGTCTACTAGTCCTTTATACCTAACTCCCTTACCTACAGCTACTTATTCGGTTAATACATTTTTTTCCTTTCCCACATATTCATTCATTCTCCTCGCCTTTCAGGTACATTTATTATGAAACACATTTTTCTTAGCAAGACCTCAATTCATAATGAATAAAAGGAATTAATAGAACAGTTACCAAAGGTCGTGGTGATAAATAAATTAGTGAACAAATAATTATCAACTGCCTTCTATTATTTAATTTTCTAAGAGTATCCACTGCTATAGATATTGCTGAAAGAGAATGATTGGTATTAATTGAACAGTTATCTAAGGTCCGGGTGATAAATGGAGAAGTGAACCAAATAATTCCAAAAAAGGCTAAGATATGGCGAGTGCTCAATGGAAGCCAAAATGAGGCAGTGAACTTGAATCGTTTTCAGCATCGTTTGCATTCCATCTGCTAATTAGTGGAATTGGTCGTTCAAAGCCTGTGTTTAAAATACTGCCCTTAAATTTTCTCAATACAATTTCAAGGTGCAAAGCAGACGCCTGTTCATTCAGAGGTCTTCGTAGACTTAGATTACTTATTTTGGTACCTATGATGCCTCATGTTTCAACCTATGCTATGCCTCTTCTTTGCTAAAAGAAACAACAAACTTGTCAAACATATTTGCCCCTCCAATGCTGCATTCTGCAATCTAACCCCAAATTGGATTCCATTTGTTTTGTTTTCTTTTACATTGGGTCCAAAAAGTAGGTAAATACTTGTTCAGGAATGTATTTACATCTTTAACGTGCCAATATCCTTACTGCTGACATCCAAATCAGAGAACCTACAATGCTCCTATGGTGTTCACAAACTTATGAAATTGGCTCATTCCTTTCTTTTCAGGATTTGGGATGATCCTTTCAACTCTACGCTCCGATTACAAGCCCTTTAATGCCACAGCAGAGGGAGGCAAATCAGGGCATGCGCACTCAATGCCTTATCATAGGCTTGGATTTCTTCTCTCCAGAGAACTTGATGGCTCACAATCGACTTGCTGGAAGGTTAGTTAAATAGGTTGGCAGCATCCTATAGCATTTTGTCACGTATGCATTACAGATATAGTCAGGAGGATAGGGAAGGCCATTCATTCATGTGGAAACACATCTCTTCTCTATCTCTTTTGGTTCCTAAATTGTCAAGAACATTTTGTTTGCCTTAGCATCCGTAGCTAGGATCTGTCTTTGTTATTTCCCTTTATGCTTTCTTGCTCGATGCTGATTACCTTAAAGGGCTTTCAGAATATCTTCCTAGATTTAGTATGCTCCAGAAAATTTTTTCATTTACAAATAGCTCTCACCTCCCTCAATTTACACCCTTAATATCACTCAGTGCTAATACTTTTTGATCCACATGCATCATTTATCCAATTGGGTTTGCCTACTAGGATTGGTTTCATGTGCAGCCCACTGCACTATTTATATATTGCTCTGAGGCATCCGACATTGCATTCCTCCTGGGCTATCATTTAATCTCATGTTGAATCGTATCACGATTTAATCTTTAACAAGGCATATCTTTTACATTCTTTTCAGGTACTCCGAGCAACTGCTCGGGAAAGGAGTTCGACTGAGGGCCGAATGGTTTTCCTGATCCGCTTGAACAAGTCGTCACGTGTGGACAAGCGACCGAGATTGGGAAAGAGAAAATCTGCTTACAAACAAGAATGAAATGTGATACTTTTGATGTGATTTGTGGTGCAGTTTTAATAAAGGATTTCTTTAAATAACTCTGAGTTACTACTTTGCCACCCACCATCCCAAGAGTAATTTTTAAGAAAAGATCTTTGACCGGATTCATTCGCGCTGCTCATCACTTTGAGGTGCCATCAAAGTGATGTAGTTATGGCTATCGGTAATAAGAGTCGGACATTATAATTATTCGCAATGGATTCCTTCATTTTATTCGAAGACTATCTTCTGTTCAAAGGACCTCTTTCGATCCCCAAGCTTTCTATAAACTTAGCGCACACTCGTAATCTCTCAAATGTGTCCGAGGACGCGTCTCTCATTTTATTTAGTAATTACTCGCTATTCCCTTCTCTAAGAAAATAGTCCTTCCATGTAGTACTAGCTGAAAATAATACTTCCGTGCAGAATACATTCCTTAGAAGCCAACGAGATTATTTGCGCAATCGTATCAATAAAAACTCTTACACAGAAGAGGGTTGCTCGATCCGTCTTCGGGCTGATAGTTTCCGAGAAAATGAATGTGTGCGGACATTAAGAGAGACGTGGATGGCGTTCATTTCCTTACGACGAGTCTAAAAAAGGAGGAGCAGTCGAAATAATCTACGTTCATCGCTTCGTTGTCGTTTTATCACATGATTCGTTCCATCAGAGGGCCGCGCGAGCGTCGCTGCTCCGGCCTCAGTTCTCAATAGGCCTGTGAGCTAAACTGTTCTTGTACCGTGTGCATGTCTCCCGCTGTGATACGTCGTTTTCGGTTAATCTTTTCGCAATGGAATTCCTCCCGGACGAAGTGATTTCGTTCAATTTCCCGTTCGCGTAGGCCATATAGGATTTGATAGCGGTTCGGTCGAGGGAAGGATTGTGAAATCGTCATGACTGAAGATAGCATTCCTTGAGGACAAGCGGTTCGAAGAAATGAGTAAGGTAAGGCCCATCGGAAAATATTTCCCACTCCATTTGCTGGTGTTTACAAATATTTCCTTCGAGATTTCTATCTGATAAGGAGACTACGAACGAGATTCCCGTTAGTAGTCTCGAGAGACGTCTTAAACGTTAGCTTAAATCGTGGATGACGATGACATGGAGCGATTGCTAACTATCCTCCGCCGTATCAAGCATACCTGCTCGCACTATTTTGTTGAAATTCACTCATTCAGTACGAATTTGATGCGGATTCGATTGACCGATCACTTCGTCGCGGCATCATAGTTCGATCAGGGATGAACGTGACCTCGATGTTACATTCTAACCATCAAATATAGATAAAAAATCAACTGGTGATCGGAGCGATGTGGACGCGGTGAGGTGCAGGTGGAAAGTGACATATGTTGAATCTTGTTGGGAAGTGGGACTGTGACCGTCGGGATTCTAAAATCGTAATTAGATTTTAGAATATTGGCATGAGATGCTTAGAAAACGATAAATATTTCATGAAGACTAGTATTTATTATGATTTTTTCCTACTACGTGAGTCTTACCGGACGCGATTACCATTTTCATAAGTATCGACGCCAGATTTCTGATGAATAGAAGAAAACCAACATTTGTCGCGGTCGACATAAAAGAAGAGAGAAATTTTAACGATGTGCTATCGTTCGTTCGCTAAAGGAATAGGTGGCTTAAAATTTAACAATACAGCGCTTGCACTGACAGCGGTGGTTATTCCCTCAGCCAATCAGAAGCAAGAAAAATGTTTATGCGGGAAGTTAAATATTATCGAGAGACCATAATTAAAATTTTTAATTACCAAAGTGTTTATCAACCTTCTTTCTTTATTTGCAACGTTTCTTAGGTGATGCCCATACGGTATACCCCCGGTAGGTATCATCATGGTAATTTTTACCCTTAAATTACTTTAAACGACATTTGTTCAACATTTCTTGCAAACGTTACTGTGAACTCTAAACTACTTTTGAAGATTATCTCTCATAAACTTGTCAAGATGCATCCTTCAAATATCGTCATGGTGTTTTCGAATATGCTTGTGAAGTAGGAGGGAGCCTTTTTATCGGAAATTTACTTCTTGATTTAATCTCAATAACATTCTTTTCTTTTTTAGGAAGCCATAGGTTTCGAGAAGTGAAACGTACGAGTGGAGGAGAAGAGTGATCGTGTCAATCCAACGGTTGGTACGCTACATCGTTTCATTTGCTACAGGACTAAATCGATCAGAATGTGAGTATGACCAGCCTCTTAAAACATGAAGTCTTTGGAGCAGGAGGTTATGATGTTATTTTCTGTTTTTATAGAATATAAGACACGGCACTTTATTGATTGATAGTCCATAATTAGCTACTGATATCGTTGGAAGAGAATGAAAGGAATTGTTAGAACAGTTTTGTCGGTTGCAGGCGGTAAATAAAATATCATATGATTTCTCTAGGAAATGAATGACATTAGATATTTTTAAATTTTCCATTGAATTATTAAGCAAATCATGATAAACATAGTTTTAATAAATGACTGGATTCCCACGGATTGTAATAAATTGTGTGGGGAGCTAAATGATTTTACTTGCTGAGGAATGGTTAGGGTTTAGTTAAAATCAAAATGAGCCACTGAATTGTCATTATTATAACTATCCTTAGCCATGTATTCTAAACTTGGAGGACCCTTGCCCCCATCTCCCCATCCTTCTAAGTCTACTAGTCCTTTATACCTAACTCCCTTACCTACAGCTACTTATTCGGTTAATACATTTTTTTCCTTTCCCACATATTCATTCATTCTCCTCGCCTTTCAGGTACATTTATTATGAAACACATTTTTCTTAGCAAGACCTCAATTCATAATGAATAAAAGGAATTAATAGAACAGTTACCAAAGGTCGTGGTGATAAATAAATTAGTGAACAAATAATTATCAACTGCCTTCTATTATTTAATTTTCTAAGAGTATCCACTGCTATAGATATTGCTGAAAGAGAATGATTGGTATTAATTGAACAGTTATCTAAGGTCCGGGTGATAAATGGAGAAGTGAACCAAATAATTCCAAAAAAGGCTAAGATATGGCGAGTGCTCAATGGAAGCCAAAATGAGGCAGTGAACTTGAATCGTTTTCAGCATCGTTTGCATTCCATCTGCTAATTAGTGGAATTGGTCGTTCAAAGCCTGTGTTTAAAATACTGCCCTTAAATTTTCTCAATACAATTTCAAGGTGCAAAGCAGACGCCTGTTCATTCAGAGGTCTTCGTAGACTTAGATTACTTATTTTGGTACCTATGATGCCTCATGTTTCAACCTATGCTATGCCTCTTCTTTGCTAAAAGAAACAACAAACTTGTCAAACATATTTGCCCCTCCAATGCTGCATTCTGCAATCTAACCCCAAATTGGATTCCATTTGTTTTGTTTTCTTTTACATTGGGTCCAAAAGGTAGGTAAATACTTGTTCAGGAATGTATTTACATCTTTAACGTGCCAATATCCTTACTGCTGACATCCAAATCAGAGAACCTACAATGCTCCTATGGTGTTCACAAACTTATGAAATTGGCTCATTCCTTTCTTTTCAGGATTTGGGATGATCCTTTCAACTCTACGCTCCGATTACAAGCCCTTTAATGCCACAGCAGAGGGAGGCAAATCAGGGCATGCGCACTCAATGCCTTATCATAGGCTTGGATTTCTTCTCTCCAGAGAACTTGATTGCTCACAATCGACTTGCTGGAAGGTTAGTTAAATAGGTTGGCAGCATCCTATAGCATTTTGTCACGTATGCATTACAGATATAGTCAGGAGGATAGGGAAGGCCATTCATTCATGTGGAAACACATCTCTTCTCTATCTCTTTTGGTTCCTAAATTGTCAAGAACATTTTGTTTGCCTTAGCATCCGTAGCTAGGATCTGTCTTTGTTATTTCCCTTTATGCTTTCTTGCTCGATGCTGATTACCTTAAAGGGCTTTCAGAATATCTTCCTAGATTTAGTATGCTCCAGAAAATTTTTTCATTTACAAATAGCTCTCACCTCCCTCAATTTACACCCTTAATATCACTCAGTGCTAATACTTTTTGATCCACATGCATCATTTATCCAATTGGGTTTGCCTACTAGGATTGGTTTCATGTGCAGCCCACTGCACTATTTATATATTGCTCTGAGGCATCCGACATTGCATTCCTCCTGGGCTATCATTTAATCTCATGTTGAATCGTATCACGATTTAATCTTTAACAAGGCATATCTTTTACATTCTTTTCAGGTACTCCGAGCAACTGCTCGGGAAAGGAGTTCGACTGAGGGCCGAATGGTTTTCCTGATCCGCTTGAACAAGTCGTCACGTGTGGACAAGCGACCGAGATTGGGAAAGAGAAAATCTGCTTACAAACAAGAATGAAATGTGATACTTTTGATGTAATTTGTGGTGCAGTTTTAATAAAGGATTTCTTTAAATAACTCTGAGTTACTACTTTGCCGCCCACCATCCCAAGAGTAATTTTTAAGAAAAGATCTTTGACCGGATTCATTCGCGCTGCTCATCACTTTGAGGTGCCATCAAAGTGATGTAGTTATGGCTATCGGTAATAAGAGTCGGACATAATAATTATTCGCAATGGATTCCTTCATTTTATTCGAAGACTATCTTCTGTTCAAAGGACCTCTTTCGATCCCCAAGCTTTCTATAAACTTAGCGCACACTCGTAATCTCTCAAATGTGTCCGAGGACGCGTCTCTCCTTTTATTTAGTAATTACTCGCTATTCCCTTCTCTAAGAAAATAGTCCTTCCATGTAGTACTAGCTGAAAATAATACTTCCGTGCAGAATACATTCCTTAGAAGCCAACGAGATTATTTGCGCAATCGTATCAATAAAAACTCTTACACAGAAGAGGGTTGCTCGATCCGTCTTCGGGCTGATAGTTTCCGAGAAAATGAATGTGTGCGGACATTAAGAGAGACGTGGATGGCGTTCATTTCCTTACGACGAGTCTAAAAAAGGAGGAGCAGTCGAAATTATCTACGTTCATCGCTTCGTTGTCGTTTTATCACATGATTCGTTCCAACAGAGGGCCGCGCGAGCGTCGCTGCTCCAGCCTCAGTTCTCAATAGGCCTGTGAGCTAAACTGTTCTTGTACCGTGTGCATGTCTCCCGCTGTGATACGTCGTTTTCGGTTAATCTTTTCGCAATGGAATTCCTCCCGGACGAAGTGATTTCGTTCAATTTCCCGTTCGCGTAGGCCATATAGGACTTGATAGCGGTTCGGTCGAGGGAAGGATTGTGAAATCGTCGTGACTGAAGATAGCATTCCTTGAGGACAAGCGGTTCGAAGAAATGAGTAAGGTAAGGCCCATCGGAAAATATTTCCCACTCCATTTGCTGGTGTTTACAAATATTTCCTTCGAGATTTCTATCTGATAAGGAGACTACGAACGAGATTCCCGTTAGTAGTCTCGAGAGACGTCTTAAACGTTAGCTTAAATCGTGGATGACGATGACATGGAGCGATTGCTAACTATCCTCCGCCGTATCAAGCATACCTGCTCGCACTATTTTGTTGAAATTCACTCATTCAGTACGAATTTGATGCGGATTCGATTGACCGATCACTTCGTCGCGGCATCATAGTTCGATCAGGGATGAACGTGACCTCGATGTTACATTCTAACCATCAAATATAGATAAAAAATCAACTGGTGATCGGAGCGATGTGGACGCGGTGAGGTGCAGGTGGAAAGTGACATATGTTGAATCTTGTTGGGAAGTGGGACTGTGACCGTCGGGATTCTAAAATCGTAATTAGATTTTAGAATATTGGCATGAGATGCTTAGAAAACGATAAATATTTCATGAAGACTAGTATTTATTATGATTTTTTCCTACTACGTGAGTCTTACCGGACGCGATTACCATTTTCATAAGTATCGACGCCAGATTTCTGATGAATAGAAGAAAACCAACATTTGTCGCGGTCGACATAAAAGAAGAGAGAAATTTTAACGATGTGCTATCGTTCGTTCGCTAAAGGAATAGGTGGCTTAAAATTTAACAATACAGCGCTTGCACTGACAGCGGTGGTTATTCCCTCAGCCAATCAGAAGCAAGAAAAATGTTTATGCGGGAAGTTAAATATTATCGAGAGACCATAATTAAAATTTTTAATTACCAAAGTGTTTATCAACCTTCTTTCTTTATTTGCAACGTTTCTTAGGTGATGCCCATACGGTATACCCCCGGTAGGTATCATCATGGTAATTTTTACCCTTAAATTACTTTAAACGACATTTGTTCAACATTTCTTGCAAACGTTACTGTGAACTCTAAACTACTTTTGAAGATTATCTCTCATAAACTTGTCAAGATGCATCCTTCAAATATCGTCATGGTGTTTTCGAATATGCTTGTGAAGTAGGAGGGAGCCTTTTTATCGGAAATTTACTTCTTGATTTAATCTCAATAACATTCTTTTCTTTTTTAGGAAGCCATAGGTTTCGAGAAGTGAAACGTACGAGTGGAGGAGAAGAGTGATCGTGTCAATCCAACGGTTGGTACGCTACATCGTTTCATTTGCTACAGGACTAAATCGATCAGAATGTGAGTATGACCAGCCTCTTAAAACATGAAGTCTTTGGAGCAGGAGGTTATGATGTTATTTTCTGTTTTTATAGAATATAAGACACGGCACTTTATTGATTGATAGTCCATAATTAGCTACTGATATCGTTGGAAGAGAATGAATGGAATTGTTAGAACAGTTTTGTCGGTTGCAGGCGGTAAATAAAATATCATATGATTTCTCTAGGAAATGAATCACATTAGATATTTTTAAATTTTCCTTTGAATTATTAAGCAAATCATGATAAACATAGTTTTAATAAATGACTGAATTCCTACGGATTGTAATAAATTGTGTGGGGAGCTAAATAATTTTACTTGCTGAGGAATGGTTAGGGTTTAGTTAAAATCAAAATGAGCCACTGAATTGTCATTATTGTAATTATCGTCAGCCTTGTATTCTAAACTTGGAGGACCCTTGCCCCCATCTCCATCCTTCTAATTCTACTAGTCCTTTATACCTAACTCCCTTACCTACAGCTACTTATTCGGTTAATACATTTTTTTCCTTTCCCACATATTCATTCATTCTCCTCGCCTTTCAGGTACATTTATTATGAAACACATTTTTCTTAGCAAGACCTCAATTCATAATGAATAAAAGGAATTAATAGAACAGTTACCAAAGGTCGTGGTGATAAATAGAGTAGTGAACAAATAATTATCAACTGCCTTCTATTATTTAATTTTCTAAGAGTATCCACTGCTATAGATATTGCTGAAAGAGAATGATTGGAATTAATTGAACAGTTACCCAAGGTCCGGGTGATAAATAGAGAAGTGAACCAAATAATTCCAAAAAAGGCTAAGATATGGCGAGTGCTCAATGGAAGCCAAAATGAGGCAGTGAACTTGAATCGTTTTCAGCATCGTTTGCATTCCATCTGCTAATTAGTGGAATTGGTCGTTCAAAGCCTGTGTTTAAAATACTGCCCTTAAATTTTCTCAATACAATTTCAAGGTGCAAAGCAGACGCCTGTTCATTCAGAGGTCTTCGTAGACTTAGATTACTTATTTTGGTACCTATGATGCCTCATGTTTCAACCTATGCTATGCCTCTTCTTTGCTAAAAGAAACAACAAACTTGTCAAACATATTTGCCCCTCCAATGCTGCATTCTGCAATCTAACCCCAAATTGGATTCCATTTGTTTTGTTTTCTTTTACATTGGGTCCAAAAAGTAGGTAAATACTTGTTCAGGAATGTATTTACATCTTTAACGTGCCAATATCCTTACTGCTGACATCCAAATCAGAGAACCTACAATGCTCCTATGGTGTTCACAAACTTATGAAATTGGCTCATTCCTTTCTTTTCAGGATTTGGGATGATCCTTTCAACTCTACGCTCCGATTACAAGCCCTTTAATGCCACAGCAGAGGGAGGCAAATCAGGGCATGCGCACTCAATGCCTTATCATAGGCTTGGATTTCTTCTCTCCAGAGAACTTGATGGCTCACAATCGACTTGCTGGAAGGTTAGTTAAATAGGTTGGCAGCATCCTATAGCATTTTGTCACGTATGCATTACAGATATAGTCAGGAGGATAGGGAAGGCCATTCATTCATGTGGAAACACATCTCTTCTCTATCTCTTTTGGTTCCTAAATTGTCAAGAACATTTTGTTTGCCTTAGCATCCGTAGCTAGGATCTGTCTTTGTTATTTCCCTTTATGCTTTCTTGCTCGATGCTGATTACCTTAAAGGGCTTTCAGAATATCTTCCTAGATTTAGTATGCTCCAGAAAATTTTTTCATTTACAAATAGCTCTCACCTCCCTCAATTTACACCCTTAATATCACTCAGTGCTAATACTTTTTGATCCACATGCATCATTTATCCAATTGGGTTTGCCTACTAGGATTGGTTTCATGTGCAGCCCACTGCACTATTTATATATTGCTCTGAGGCATCCGACATTGCATTCCTCCTGGGCTATCATTTAATCTCATGTTGAATCGTATCACGATTTAATCTTTAACAAGGCATATCTTTTACATTCTTTTCAGGTACTCCGAGCAACTGCTCGGGAAAGGAGTTCGACTGAGGGCCGAATGGTTTTCCTGATCCGCTTGAACAAGTCGTCACGTGTGGACAAGCGACCGAGATTGGGAAAGAGAAAATCTGCTTACAAACAAGAATGAAATGTGATACTTTTGATGTAATTTGTGGTGCAGTTTTAATAAAGGATTTCTTTAAATAACTCTGAGTTACTACTTTGCCGCCCACCATCCCAAGAGTAATTTTTAAGAAAAGATCTTTGACCGGATTCATTCGCGCTGCTCATCACTTTGAGGTGCCATCAAAGTGATGTAGTTATGGCTATCGGTAATAAGAGTCGGACATAATAATTATTCGCAATGGATTCCTTCATTTTATTCGAAGACTATCTTCTGTTCAAAGGACCTCTTTCGATCCCCAAGCTTTCTATAAACTTAGCGCACACTCGTAATCTCTCAAATGTGTCCGAGGACGCGTCTCTCCTTTTATTTAGTAATTACTCGCTATTCCCTTCTCTAAGAAAATAGTCCTTCCATGTAGTACTAGCTGAAAATAATACTTCCGTGCAGAATACATTCCTTAGAAGCCAACGAGATTATTTGCGCAATCGTATCAATAAAAACTCTTACACAGAAGAGGGTTGCTCGATCCGTCTTCGGGCTGATAGTTTCCGAGAAAATGAATGTGTGCGGACATTAAGAGAGACGTGGATGGCGTTCATTTCCTTACGACGAGTCTAAAAAAGGAGGAGCAGTCGAAATTATCTACGTTCATCGCTTCGTTGTCGTTTTATCACATGATTCGTTCCAACAGAGGGCCGCGCGAGCGTCGCTGCTCCAGCCTCAGTTCTCAATAGGCCTGTGAGCTAAACTGTTCTTGTACCGTGTGCATGTCTCCCGCTGTGATACGTCGTTTTCGGTTAATCTTTTCGCAATGGAATTCCTCCCGGACGAAGTGATTTCGTTCAATTTCCCGTTCGCGTAGGCCATATAGGACTTGATAGCGGTTCGGTCGAGGGAAGGATTGTGAAATCGTCGTGACTGAAGATAGCATTCCTTGAGGACAAGCGGTTCGAAGAAATGAGTAAGGTAAGGCCCATCGGAAAATATTTCCCACTCCATTTGCTGGTGTTTACAAATATTTCCTTCGAGATTTCTATCTGATAAGGAGACTACGAACGAGATTCCCGTTAGTAGTCTCGAGAGACGTCTTAAACGTTAGCTTAAATCGTGGATGACGATGACATGGAGCGATTGCTAACTATCCTCCGCCGTATCAAGCATACCTGCTCGCACTATTTTGTTGAAATTCACTCATTCAGTACGAATTTGATGCGGATTCGATTGACCGATCACTTCGTCGCGGCATCATAGTTCGATCAGGGATGAACGTGACCTCGATGTTACATTCTAACCATCAAATATAGATAAAAAATCAACTGGTGATCGGAGCGATGTGGACGCGGTGAGGTGCAGGTGGAAAGTGACATATGTTGAATCTTGTTGGGAAGTGGGACTGTGACCGTCGGGATTCTAAAATCGTAATTAGATTTTAGAATATTGGCATGAGATGCTTAGAAAACGATAAATATTTCATGAAGACTAGTATTTATTATGATTTTTTCCTACTACGTGAGTCTTACCGGACGCGATTACCATTTTCATAAGTATCGACGCCAGATTTCTGATGAATAGAAGAAAACCAACATTTGTCGCGGTCGACATAAAAGAAGAGAGAAATTTTAACGATGTGCTATCGTTCGTTCGCTAAAGGAATAGGTGGCTTAAAATTTAACAATACAGCGCTTGCACTGACAGCGGTGGTTATTCCCTCAGCCAATCAGAAGCAAGAAAAATGTTTATGCGGGAAGTTAAATATTATCGAGAGACCATAATTAAAATTTTTAATTACCAAAGTGTTTATCAACCTTCTTTCTTTATTTGCAACGTTTCTTAGGTGATGCCCATACGGTATACCCCCCGTAGGTATCATCATGGTAATTTTTACCCTTAAATTACTTTAAACGACATTTGTTCAACATTTCTTGCAAACGTTACTGTGAACTCTAAACTACTTTTGAAGATTATCTCTCATAAACTTGTCAAGATGCATCCTTCAAATATCGTCATGGTGTTTTCGAATATGCTTGTGAAGTGGGAGGGAGCCTTTTTATCGGAAATTTACTTCTTGATTTAATCTCAATAACATTCTTTTCTTTTTTAGGAAGCCATAGGTTTCGAGAAGTCAAACGTACGAGTGGAGGAGAAGAGTGATCGTGTCAATCCAACGGTTGGTACGCTACATCGTTTCATTTGCTACAGGACTAAATCGATCAGAATGTGAGTATGACCAGCCTCTTAAAACATGAAGTCTTTGGAGCAGGAGGTTATGATGTTATTTTCTGTTTTTATAGAATATAAGACACGGCACTTTATTGATTGATAGTCCATAATTAGCTACTGATATCGTTGGAAGAGAATGAAAGGAATTGTTAGAACAGTTTTGTCGGTTGCAGGCGGTAAATAAAATATCATATGATTTCTCTAGGAAATGAATGACATTAGATATTTTTAAATTTTCCATTGAATTATTAAGCAAATCATGATAAACATAGTTTTAATAAATGACTGGATTCCCACGGATTGTAATAAATTGTGTGGGGAGCTAAATGATTTTACTTGCTGAGGAATGGTTAGGGTTTAGTTAAAATCAAAATGAGCCACTGAATTGTCATTATTATAACTATCCTTAGCCATGTATTCTAGACTTGGAGGACCCTTGCCCCCATCTCCCCATCCTTCTAAGTCTACTAGTCCTTTATACCTAACTCCCTTACCTACAGCTACTTATTCGGTTAATACATTTTTTTCCTTTCCCACATATTCATTCATTCTCCTCGCCTTTCAGGTACATTTATTATGAAACACATTTTTCTTAGCAAGACCTCAATTCATAATGAATAAAAGGAATTAATAGAACAGTTACCAAAGGTCGTGGTGATAAATAAATTAGTGAACAAATAATTATCAACTGCCTTCTATTATTTAATTTTCTAAGAGTATCCACTGCTATAGATATTGCTGAAAGAGAATGATTGGTATTAATTGAACAGTTATCTAAGGTCCGGGTGATAAATGGAGAAGTGAACCAAATAATTCCAAAAAAGGCTAAGATATGGCGAGTGCTCAATGGAAGCCAAAATGAGGCAGTGAACTTGAATCGTTTTCAGCATCGTTTGCATTCCATCTGCTAATTAGTGGAATTGGTCGTTCAAAGCCTGTGTTTAAAATACTGCCCTTAAATTTTCTCAATACAATTTCAAGGTGCAAAGCAGACGCCTGTTCATTCAGAGGTCTTCGTAGACTTAGATTACTTATTTTGGTACCTATGATGCCTCATGTTTCAACCTATGCTATGCCTCTTCTTTGCTAAAAGAAACAACAAACTTGTCAAACATATTTGCCCCTCCAATGCTGCATTCTGCAATCTAACCCCAAATTGGATTCCATTTGTTTTGTTTTCTTTTACATTGGGTCCAAAAAGTAGGTAAATACTTGTTCAGGAATGTATTTACATCTTTAACGTGCCAATATCCTTACTGCTGACATCCAAATCAGAGAACCTACAATGCTCCTATGGTGTTCACAAACTTATGAAATTGGCTCATTCCTTTCTTTTCAGGATTTGGGATGATCCTTTCAACTCTACGCTCCGATTACAAGCCCTTTAATGCCACAGCAGAGGGAGGCAAATCAGGGCATGCGCACTCAATGCCTTATCATAGGCTTGGATTTCTTCTCTCCAGAGAACTTGATGGCTCACAATCGACTTGCTGGAAGGTTAGTTAAATAGGTTGGCAGCATCCTATAGCATTTTGTCACGTATGCATTACAGATATAGTCAGGAGGATAGGGAAGGCCATTCATTCATGTGGAAACACATCTCTTCTCTATCTCTTTTGGTTCCTAAATTGTCAAGAACATTTTGTTTGCCTTAGCATCCGTAGCTAGGATCTGTCTTTGTTATTTCCCTTTATGCTTTCTTGCTCGATGCTGATTACCTTAAAGGGCTTTCAGAATATCTTCCTAGATTTAGTATGCTCCAGAAAATTTTTTCATTTACAAATAGCTCTCACCTCCCTCAATTTACACCCTTAATATCACTCAGTGCTAATACTTTTTGATCCACATGCATCATTTATCCAATTGGGTTTGCCTACTAGGATTGGTTTCATGTGCAGCCCACTGCACTATTTATATATTGCTCTGAGGCATCCGACATTGCATTCCTCCTGGGCTATCATTTAATCTCATGTTGAATCGTATCACGATTTAATCTTTAACAAGGCATATCTTTTACATTCTTTTCAGGTACTCCGAGCAACTGCTCGGGAAAGGAGTTCGACTGAGGGCCGAATGGTTTTCCTGATCCGCTTGAACAAGTCGTCACGTGTGGACAAGCGACCGAGATTGGGAAAGAGAAAATCTGCTTACAAACAAGAATGAAATGTGATACTTTTGATGTAATTTGTGGTGCAGTTTTAATAAAGGATTTCTTTAAATAACTCTGAGTTACTACTTTGCCACCCACCATCCCAAGAGTAATTTTTAAGAAAAGATCTTTGACCGGATTCATTCGCGCTGCTCATCACTTTGAGGTGCCATCAAAGTGATGTAGTTATGGCTATCGGTAATAAGAGTCGGACATTATAATTATTCGCAATGGATTCCTTCATTTTATTCGAAGACTATCTTCTGTTCAAAGGACCTCTTTCGATCCCCAAGCTTTCTATAAACTTAGCGCACACTCGTAATCTCTCAAATGTGTCCGAGGACGCGTCTCTCATTTTATTTAGTAATTACTCGCTATTCCCTTCTCTAAGAAAATAGTCCTTCCATGTAGTACTAGCTGAAAATAATACTTCCGTGCAGAATACATTCCTTAGAAGCCAACGAGATTATTTGCGCAATCGTATCAATAAAAACTCTTACACAGAAGAGGGTTGCTCGATCCGTCTTCGGGCTGATAGTTTCCGAGAAAATGAATGTGTGCGGACATTAAGAGAGACGTGGATGGCGTTCATTTCCTTACGACGAGTCTAAAAAAGGAGGAGCAGTCGAAATAATCTACGTTCATCGCTTCGTTGTCGTTTTATCACATGATTCGTTCCAACAGAGGGCCGCGCGAGCGTCGCTGCTCCGGCCTCAGTTCTCAATAGGCCTGTGAGCTAAACTGTTCTTGTACCGTGTGCATGTCTCCCGCTGTGATACGTCGTTTTCGGTTAATCTTTTCGCAATGGAATTCCTCCCGGACGAAGTGATTTCGTTCAATTTCCCGTTCGCGTAGGCCATATAGGATTTGATAGCGGTTCGGTCGAGGGAAGGATTGTGAAATCGTCATGACTGAAGATAGCATTCCTTGAGGACAAGCGGTTCGAAGAAATGAGTAAGGTAAGGCCCATCGGAAAATATTTCCCACTCCATTTGCTGGTGTTTACAAATATTTCCTTCGAGATTTCTATCTGATAAGGAGACTACGAACGAGATTCCCGTTAGTAGTCTCGAGAGACGTCTTAAACGTTAGCTTAAATCGTGGATGACGATGACATGGAGCGATTGCTAACTATCCTCCGCCGTATCAAGCATACCTGCTCGCACTATTTTGTTGAAATTCACTCATTCAGTACGAATTTGAAGCGGATTCGATTGACCGATCACTTCGTCGCGGCATCATAGTTCGATCAGGGATGAACGTGACCTCGATGTTACATTCTAACCATCAAATATAGATAAAAAATCAACTGGTGATCGGAGCGATGTGGACGCGGTGAGGTGCAGGTGGAAAGTGACATATGTTGAATCTTGTTGGGAAGTGGGACTGTGACCGTCGGGATTCTAAAATTGTAATTAGATTTTAGAATATTGGCATGAGATGCTTAGAAAACGATAAATATTTCATGAAGACTAGTATTTATTATGATTTTTTCCTACTACGTGAGTCTTACCGGACGCGATTACCATTTTCATAAGTATCGACGCCAGATTTCTGATGAATAGAAGAAAACCAACATTTGTCGCGGTCGACATAAAAGAAGAGAGAAATTTTAACGATGTGCTATCGTTCGTTCGCTAAAGGAATAGGTGGCTTAAAATTTAACAATACAGCGCTTGCACTGACAGCGGTGGTTATTCCCTCAGCCAATCAGAAGCAAGAAAAATGTTTATGCGGGAAGTTAAATATTATCGAGAGACCATAATTAAAAATTTTTAATTGGTAAACGGTTTATCAATCTTCTTTCTTAATTTGCAACGTTTCTTAGGTGATGCCCATACGGTATACCCCCGGTAGGTATCATCATGGTAATTTTTACCCTTAAATTACTTTAAACGACATTTGTTCAACATTTCTTGCAAACGTTACTGTGAACTCTAAACTACTTTTGAAGATTATCTCTCATAAACTTGTCAAGATGCATCCTTCAAATATCGTCATGGTGTTTTCGAATATGCTTGTGAAGTAGGAGGGAGCCTTTTTATCGGAAATTTACTTCTTGATTTAATCTCAATAACATTCTTTTCTTTTTTAGGAAGCCATAGGTTTCGAGAAGTGAAACGTACGAGTGGAGGAGAAGAGTGATCGTGTCAATCCAACGGTTGGTACGCTACATCGTTTCATTTGCTACAGGACTAAATCGATCAGAATGTGAGTATGACCAGCCTCTTAAAACATGAAGTCTTTGGAGCAGGAGGTTATGATGTTATTTTCTGTTTTTATAGAATATAAGACACGGCACTTTATTGATTGATAGTCCATAATTAGCTACTGATATCGTTGGAAGAGAATGAATGGAATTGTTAGAACAGTTTTGTCGGTTGCAGGCGGTAAATAAAATATCATATGATTTCTCTAGGAAATGAATGACATTAGATATTTTTAAATTTTCCTTTGAATTATTAAGCAAATCATGATAAACATAGTTTTAATAAATGACTGAATTCCTACGGATTGTAATAAATTGTGTGGGGAGCTAAATAATTTTACTTGCTGAGGAATGGTTAGGGTTTAGTTAAAATCAAAATGAGCCACTGAATTGTCATTATTGTAACTATCGTTAGCCTTGTATTCTAAACTTGGAGGACCCTTGCCCCCATCTCCATCCTTCTAATTCTACTAGTCCTTTATACCTAACTCCCTTACCTACAGCTACTTATTCGGTTAATACATTTTTTTCCTTTCCCACATATTCATTCATTCTCCTCGCCTTTCAGGTACATTTATTATGAAACACATTTTTCTTAGCAAGACCTCAATTCATAATGAATAAAAGGAATTAATAGAACAGTTACCAAAGGTCGTGGTGATAAATAGAGTAGTGAACAAATAATTATCAACTGCCTTCTATTATTTAATTTTCTAAGAGTATCCACTGCTATAGATATTGCTGAAAGAGAATGATTGGAATTAATTGAACAGTTACCCAAGGTCCGGGTGATAAATAGAGAAGTGAACCAAATAATTATAAATAGCAAACTAATGGCGACTGCTCAATTGAAGCCAAAAATGAGGCAGTGAACTTTAATTGCTATCAGCATCGTTTGCATTCCATCTGCAAATTAGTGGAATTGGCCGTTCAAAGCCTGTGTTTAAAACACTGCCCTTAAAATTTCTCAAAACAATTTCAAGGTGAAGGGCAGACGCCTGTTCATTCAGAGGTCTTCGTGGACTTAGATTACTTATTTTGATTTTATATCTTTAGATTACTTTAAGGGCTTTCAGAATATCTTCCTAGATTTATTATGCTCCAGATAATTTTTTCATTTACAAATAGCTCTCACCTCCCTCAATTTACACCCTTAATATCATTCAGTGCTAATCCTTTTTGATCCACATGCATCATTTATCCAATTGGGTTTGCCTACAAGGATTGTTTCATGTGCAGCCCACTGCACTTTTTATACATTGCTCTGAGGCATCCGACATTGCATTCCTCCTGGGCTATCATTTAATCTCATGTTGAATCGTATCACGATTTAATCTTTAACAAGGCATATCTTTTACATTCTTTTCAGGTACTCCGAGCAACTGCTCAGGAAAGGAGTTCGACTGAGGGCCGAATGGTTTTCCTGATCCGCTTGAACAAGTCGTCACGTGTGGACAAGCGACCGAGATTGGGAAAGAGAAAATCTGCTTACAAACAAGAATGAAATGTGATACTTTTGATGTGATTTGTGGTGCAATTTTAATAAAGGATTTCTTTAAATAACTCTGAATTGCTACTTTGACGCCCACCATCCCAGGAGTAATTTTTAAGAAAAGATCTTTGACCGGATTCATTCGCGCTGCTCATCACTTTGAGGTGCCATCAAAGTGATGTAGTTATGGCTATCGGTAATAAGAGTCGGACATAATAATTATTCGCAATGGATTCCTTCATTTTATTCGAAGACTATCTTCTGTTCAAAGGACCTCTTTCGATCCCCAAGCTTTCTATAAACTTAGCGCACACTCGTAATCTCTCAAATGTGTCCGAGGACGCGTCTCTCATTTTATTTAGTAATTACTCGCTATTCCGTTCTCTAAGAAAATAGTCCTTCCATGAAGAACTAGCTGAAAATAATACTTCCCTGCAGAATACATTCCTTAGAAGCCAACGAGATTATTTGCGCAATCGTATCAATAAAAACTCTTACACAGAAGAGGGTTGCTCGATCCGTCTTCGGGCTGATAGTTTCCGAGAAAATGAATGTGTGCGGACATTAAGAGAGACGTGGATGGCGTTCATTTCCTTACGACGAGTCTAAAAAAGGAGGAGCAGTCGAAATAATCTACGTTCATCGCTTCGTTGTCGTTTTATCACATGATTCGTTCCAACAGAGGGCCGCGCGAGCGTCGCTGCTCCGGCCTCAGTTCTCAATAGGCCTGTGAGCTAAACTGTTCTTGTACCGTGTGCATGTCTCCCGCTGTGATACGTCGTTTTCGGTTAATCTTTTCGCAATGGAATTCCTCCCGGACGAAGTGATTTCGTTCAATTTCCCGTTCGCGTAGGCCATATAGGATTTGATAGCGGTTCGGTCGAGGGAAGGATTGTGAAATCGTCATGACTGAAGATAGCATTCCTTGAGGACAAGCGGTTCGAAGAAATGAGTAAGGTAAGGCCCATCGGAAAAAATTTCCCACTCCATTTGCTGGTGTTTACAAATATTTCCTTCGAGATTTCTATCTGATAAGGAGACTACGAACGAGATTCCCGTTAGTAGTCTCGAGAGACGTCTTAAACGTTAGCTTAAATCGTGGATGACGATGACATGGAGCGATTGCTAACTATCCTCCGCCGTATCAAGCATACCTGCTCGCACTATTTTGTTGAAATTCACTCATTCAGTACGAATTTGATGCGGATTCGATTGACCGATCACTTCGTCGCGGCATCATAGTTCGATCAGGGATGAACGTGACCTCGATGTTACATTCTAACCATCAAATATAGATAAAAAATCAACTGGTGATCGGAGCGATGTGGACGCGGTGAGGTGCAGGTGGAAAGTGACATATGTTGAATCTTGTTGGGAAGTGGGACTGTGACCGTCGGGATTCTAAAATTGTAATTAGATTTTAGAATATTGGCATGAGATGCTTAGAAAACGATAAATATTTCATGAAGACTAGTATTTATTATGATTTTTTCCTACTACGTGAGTCTTACCGGACGCGATTACCATTTTCATAAGTATCGACGCCAGATTTCTGATGAATAGAAGAAAACCAACATTTGTCGCGGTCGACATAAAAGAAGAGAGAAATTTTAACGATGTGCTATCGTTCGTTCGCTAAAGGAATAGGTGGCTTAAAATTTAACAATACAGCGCTTGCACTGACAGCGGTGGTTATTCCCTCAGCCAATCAGAAGCAAGAAAAATGTTTATGCGGGAAGTTAAATATTATCGAGAGACCATAATTAAAAATTTTTAATTGGTAAACGGTTTATCAATCTTCTTTCTTAATTTGCAACGTTTCTTAGGTGATGCCCATACGGTATACCCCCGGTAGGTATCATCATGGTAATTTTTACCCTTAAATTACTTTAAACGACATTTGTTCAACATTTCTTGCAAACGTTACTGTGAACTCTAAACTACTTTTGAAGATTATCTCTCATAAACTTGTCAAGATGCATCCTTCAAATATCGTCATGGTGTTTTCGAATATGCTTGTGAAGTAGGAGGGAGCCTTTTTATCGGAAATTTACTTCTTGATTTAATCTCAATAACATTCTTTTCTTTTTTAGGAAGCCATAGGTTTCGAGAAGTGAAACGTACGAGTTGAGGAGAAGAGTGATCGTGTCAATCCAACGGTTGGTACGCTACATCGTTTCATTTGCTACAGGACAAAATCGATCAGAATGTGAGTATGACCAGCCTCTTAAAACATGAAGTCTTTGGAGCAGGAGGTTATGATGTTATTTTCTGTTTTTATAGAATATAAGACACGGCACTTTATTGATTGATAGTCCATAATTAGCTACTGATATCGTTGGAAGAGAATGAATGGAATTGTTAGAACAGTTTTGTCGGTTGCAGGCGGTAAATAAAATATCATATGATTTCTCTAGGAAATGAATGACATTAGATATTTTTAAATTTTCCTTTGAATTATTAAGCAAATCATGATAAACATAGTTTTAATAAATGACTGAATTCCTACGGATTGTAATAAATTGTGTGGGGAGCTAAATAATTTTACTTGCTGAGGAATGGTTAGGGTTTAGTTAAAATCAAAATGAGCCACTGAATTGTCATTATTGTAACTATCGTTAGCCTTGTATTCTAAACTTGGAGGACCCTTGCCCCCATCTCCATCCTTCTAATTCTACTAGTCCTTTATACCTAACTCCCTTACCTACAGCTACTTATTCGGTTAATACATTTTTTTCCTTTCCCACATATTCATTCATTCTCCTCGCCTTTCAGGTACATTTATTATGAAACACATTTTTCTTAGCAAGACCTCAATTCATAATGAATAAAAGGAATTAATAGAACAGTTACCAAAGGTCGTGGTGATAAATAGAGTAGTGAACAAATAATTATCAACTGCCTTCTATTATTTAATTTTCTAAGAGTATCCACTGCTATAGATATTGCTGAAAGAGAATGATTGGAATTAATTGAACAGTTACCCAAGGTCCGGGTGATAAATAGAGAAGTGAACCAAATAATTATAAATAGCAAACTAATGGCGACTGCTCAATTGAAGCCAAAAATGAGGCAGTGAACTTTAATTGCTATCAGCATCGTTTGCATTCCATCTGCAAATTAGTGGAATTGGCCGTTCAAAGCCTGTGTTTAAAACACTGCCCTTAAAATTTCTCAAAACAATTTCAAGGTGAAGGGCAGACGCCTGTTCATTCAGAGGTCTTCGTGGACTTAGATTACTTATTTTGATTTTATATCTTTAGATTACTTTAAGGGCTTTCAGAATATCTTCCTAGATTTATTATGCTCCAGATAATTTTTTCATTTACAAATAGCTCTCACCTCCCTCAATTTACACCCTTAATATCATTCAGTGCTAATCCTTTTTGATCCACATGCATCATTTATCCAATTGGGTTTGCCTACAAGGATTGGTTTCATGTGCAGCCCACTGCACTTTTTATACATTGCTCTGAGGCATCCGACATTGCATTCCTCCTGGGCTATCATTTAATCTCATGTTGAATCGTATCACGATTTAATCTTTAACAAGGCATATCTTTTACATTCTTTTCAGGTACTCCGAGCAACTGCTCAGGAAAGGAGTTCGACTGAGGGCCGAATGGTTTCCCTGATACGCTTGAACAAGTCGTCACGTGTGGACAAGCGACCGAGATTGGGAAAGAGAAAATCTGCTTACAAACAAGAATGAAATGTGATACTTTTGATGTGATTTGTGGTGCAATTTTAATAAAGGATTTCTTTAAATAACTCTGAATTGCTACTTTGACGCCCACCATCCCAGGAGTAATTTTTAAGAAAAGATCTTTGACCGGATTCATTCGCGCTGCTCATCACTTTGAGGTGCCATCAAAGTGATGTAGTTATGGCTATCGGTAATAAGAGTCGGACATTATAATTATTCGCAATGGATTCCTTCATTTTATTCGAAGATTATCTTTTGTTCAAAGGACCTCTTTCGATCCCCAAGCTTTCTATAAACTTAGCGCACACTCGTAATCTCTCAAATGTGTCCGAGGACGCGTCTCTCATTTTATTTAGTAATTACTCGCTATTCCGTTCTCTAAGAAAATAGTCCTTCCATGAAGAACTAGCTGAAAATAATACTTCCATGCAGAATACATTCCTTAGAAGCCAACGAGATTATTTGCGCAATCGTATCAATAAAAACTCTTACACAGAAGAGGGTTGCTCGATCCGTCTTCGGGCTGATAGTTTCCGAGAAAATGAATGTGTGCGGACATTAAGAGAGACGTGGATGGCGTTCATTTCCTTACGACGAGTCTAAAAAAGGAGGAGCAGTCGAAATAATCTACGTTCATCGCTTCGTTGTCGTTTTATCACATGATTCGTTCCAACAGAGGGCCGCGCGAGCGTCGCTGCTCCGGCCTCAGTTCTCAATAGGCCTGTGAGCTAAACTGTTCTTGTACCGTGTGCATGTCTCCCGCTGTGATACGTCGTTTTCGGTTAATCTTTTCGCAATGGAATTCCTCCCGGACGAAGTGATTTCGTTCAATTTCCCGTTCGCGTAGGCCATATAGGATTTGATAGCGGTTCGGTCGAGGGAAGGATTGTGAAATCGTCATGACTGAAGATAGCATTCCTTGAGGACAAGCGGTTCGAAGAAATGAGTAAGGTAAGGCCCATCGGAAAATATTTCCCACTCCATTTGCTGGTGTTTACAAATATTTCCTTCGAGATTTCTATCTGATAAGGAGACTACGAACGAGATTCCCGTTAGTAGTCTCGAGAGACGTCTTAAACGTTAGCTTAAATCGTGGATGACGATGACATGGAGCGATTGCTAACTATCCTCCGCCGTATCAAGCATACCTGCTCGCACTATTTTGTTGAAATTCACTCATTCAGTACGAATTTGATGCGGATTCGATTGACCGATCACTTCGTCGCGGCATCATAGTTCGATCAGGGATGAACGTGACCTCGATGTTACATTCTAACCATCAAATATAGATAAAAAATCAACTGGTGATCGGAGCGATGTGGACGCGGTGAGGTGCAGGTGGAAAGTGACATATGTTGAATCTTGTTGGGAAGTGGGACTGTGACCGTCGGGATTCTAAAATTGTAATTAGATTTTAGAATATTGGCATGAGATCCTTTGAAAACGATAAATATTTCATGAAGACTAGTATTTATTATGATTTTTTCCTACTACGTGAGTCTTACCGGACGCGATTACCATTTTCATAAGTATCGACGCCAGATTTCTGATGAATAGAAGAAAACCAACATTTGTCGCGGTCGACATAAAAGAAGAGAGAAATTTTAACGATGTGCTATCGTTCGTTCGCTAAAGGAATAGGTGGCTTAAAATTTAACAATACAGCGCTTGCACTGACAGCGGTGGTTATTCCCTCAGCCAATCAGAAGCAAGAAAAATGTTTATGCGGGAAGTTAAATATTATCGAGAGACCATAATTAAAAATTTTTAATTGGTAAACGGTTTATCAATCTTCTTTCTTAATTTGCAACGTTTCTTAGGTGATGCCCATACGGTATACCCCCGGTAGGTATCATCATGGTAATTTTTACCCTTAAATTACTTTAAACGACATTTGTTCAACATTTCTTGCAAACGTTACTGTGAACTCTAAACTACTTTTGAAGATTATCTCTCATAAACTTGTCAAGATGCATCCTTCAAATATCGTCATGGTGTTTTCGAATATGCTTGTGAAGTAGGAGGGAGCCTTTTTATCGGAAATTTACTTCTTGATTTAATCTCAATAACATTCTTTTCTTTTTTAGGAAGCCATAGGTTTCGAGAAGTGAAACGTACGAGTTGAGGAGAAGAGTGATCGTGTCAATCCAACGGTTGGTACGCTACATCGTTTCATTTGCTACAGGACAAAATCGATCAGAATGTGAGTATGACCAGCCTCTTAAAACATGAAGTCTTTGGAGCAGGAGGTTATGATGTTATTTTCTGTTTTTATAGAATATAAGACACGGCACTTTATTGATTGATAGTCCATAATTAGCTACTGATATCGTTGGAAGAGAATGAATGGAATTGTTAGAACAGTTTTGTCGGTTGCAGGCGGTAAATAAAATATCATATGATTTCTCTAGGAAATGAATGACATTAGATATTTTTAAATTTTCCTTTGAATTATTAAGCAAATCATGATAAACATAGTTTTAATAAATGACTGAATTCCTACGGATTGTAATAAATTGTGTGGGGAGCTAAATAATTTTACTTGCTGAGGAATGGTTAGGGTTTAGTTAAAATCAAAATGAGCCACTGAATTGTCATTATTGTAACTATCGTTAGCCTTGTATTCTAAACTTGGAGGACCCTTGCCCCCATCTCCATCCTTCTAATTCTACTAGTCCTTTATACCTAACTCCCTTACCTACAGCTACTTATTCGGTTAATACATTTTTTTCCTTTCCCACATATTCATTCATTCTCCTCGCCTTTCAGGTACATTTATTATGAAACACATTTTTCTTAGCAAGACCTCAATTCATAATGAATAAAAGGAATTAATAGAACAGTTACCAAAGGTCGTGGTGATAAATAGAGTAGTGAACAAATAATTATCAACTGCCTTCTATTATTTAATTTTCTAAGAGTATCCACTGCTATAGATATTGCTGAAAGAGAATGATTGGAATTAATTGAACAGTTACCCAAGGTCCGGGTGATAAATAGAGAAGTGAACCAAATAATTATAAATAGCAAACTAATGGCGACTGCTCAATTGAAGCCAAAAATGAGGCAGTGAACTTTAATTGCTATCAGCATCGTTTGCATTCCATCTGCAAATTAGTGGAATTGGCCGTTCAAAGCCTGTGTTTAAAACACTGCCCTTAAAATTTCTCAAAACAATTTCAAGGTGAAGGGCAGACGCCTGTTCATTCAGAGGTCTTCGTGGACTTAGATTACTTATTTTGATTTTATATCTTTAGATTACTTTAAGGGCTTTCAGAATATCTTCCTAGATTTATTATGCTCCAGATAATTTTTTCATTTACAAATAGCTCTCACCTCCCTCAATTTACACCCTTAATATCATTCAGTGCTAATCCTTTTTGATCCACATGCATCATTTATCCAATTGGGTTTGCCTACAAGGATTGGTTTCATGTGCAGCCCACTGCACTTTTTATACATTGCTCTGAGGCATCCGACATTGCATTCCTCCTGGGCTATCATTTAATCTCATGTTGAATCGTATCACGATTTAATCTTTAACAAGGCATATCTTTTACATTCTTTTCAGGTACTCCGAGCAACTGCTCAGGAAAGGAGTTCGACTGAGGGCCGAATGGTTTCCCTGATACGCTTGAACAAGTCGTCACGTGTGGACAAGCGACCGAGATTGGGAAAGAGAAAATCTGCTTACAAACAAGAATGAAATGTGATACTTTTGATGTGATTTGTGGTGCAATTTTAATAAAGGATTTCTTTAAATAACTCTGAATTGCTACTTTGACGCCCACCATCCCAGGAGTAATTTTTAAGAAAAGATCTTTGACCGGATTCATTCGCGCTGCTCATCACTTTGAGGTGCCATCAAAGTGATGTAGTTATGGCTATCGGTAATAAGAGTCGGACATAATAATTATTCGCAATGGATTCCTTCATTTTATTCGAAGACTATCTTCTGTTCAAAGGACCTCTTTCGATCCCCAAGCTTTCTATAAACTTAGCGCACACTCGTAATCTCTCAAATGTGTCCGAGGACGCGTCTCTCATTTTATTTAGTAATTACTCGCTATTCCGTTCTCTAAGAAAATAGTCCTTCCATGAAGAACTAGCTGAAAATAATACTTCCCTGCAGAATACATTCCTTAGAAGCCAACGAGATTATTTGCGCAATCGTATCAATAAAAACTCTTACACAGAAGAGGGTTGCTCGATCCGTCTTCGGGCTGATAGTTTCCGAGAAAATGAATGTGTGCGGACATTAAGAGAGACGTGGATGGCGTTCATTTCCTTACGACGAGTCTAAAAAAGGAGGAGCAGTCGAAATAATCTACGTTCATCGCTTCGTTGTCGTTTTATCACATGATTCGTTCCAACAGAGGGCCGCGCGAGCGTCGCTGCTCCGGCCTCAGTTCTCAATAGGCCTGTGAGCTAAACTGTTCTTGTACCGTGTGCATGTCTCCCGCTGTGATACGTCGTTTTCGGTTAATCTTTTCGCAATGGAATTCCTCCCGGACGAAGTGATTTCGTTCAATTTCCCGTTCGCGTAGGCCATATAGGATTTGATAGCGGTTCGGTCGAGGGAAGGATTGTGAAATCGTCATGACTGAAGATAGCATTCCTTGAGGACAAGCGGTTCGAAGAAATGAGTAAGGTAAGGCCCATCGGAAAAAATTTCCCACTCCATTTGCTGGTGTTTACAAATATTTCCTTCGAGATTTCTATCTGATAAGGAGACTACGAACGAGATTCCCGTTAGTAGTCTCGAGAGACGTCTTAAACGTTAGCTTAAATCGTGGATGACGATGACATGGAGCGATTGCTAACTATCCTCCGCCGTATCAAGCATACCTGCTCGCACTATTTTGTTGAAATTCACTCATTCAGTACGAATTTGATGCGGATTCGATTGACCGATCACTTCGTCGCGGCATCATAGTTCGATCAGGGATGAACGTGACCTCGATGTTACATTCTAACCATCAAATATAGATAAAAAATCAACTGGTGATCGGAGCGATGTGGACGCGGTGAGGTGCAGGTGGAAAGTGACATATGTTGAATCTTGTTGGGAAGTGGGACTGTGACCGTCGGGATTCTAAAATTGTAATTAGATTTTAGAATATTGGCATGAGATCCTTTGAAAACGATAAATATTTCATGAAGACTAGTATTTATTATGATTTTTTCCTACTACGTGAGTCTTACCGGACGCGATTACCATTTTCATAAGTATCGACGCCAGATTTCTGATGAATAGAAGAAAACCAACATTTGTCGCGGTCGACATAAAAGAAGAGAGAAATTTTAACGATGTGCTATCGTTCGTTCGCTAAAGGAATAGGTGGCTTAAAATTTAACAATACAGCGCTTGCACTGACAGCGGTGGTTATTCCCTCAGCCAATCAGAAGCAAGAAAAATGTTTATGCGGGAAGTTAAATATTATCGAGAGACCATAATTAAAAATTTTTAATTGGTAAACGGTTTATCAATCTTCTTTCTTAATTTGCAACGTTTCTTAGGTGATGCCCATACTGTATACCCCCGGTAGGTATCATCATGGTAATTTTTACCCTTAAATTACTTTAAACGACATTTGTTCAACATTTCTTGCAAACGTTACTGTGAACTCTAAACTACTTTTGAAGATTATCTCTCATAAACTTGTCAAGATGCATCCTTCAAATATCGTCATGGTGTTTTCGAATATGCTTGTGAAGTAGGAGGGAGCCTTTTTATCGGAAATTTACTTCTTGATTTAATCTCAATAACATTCTTTTCTTTTTTAGGAAGCCATAGGTTTCGAGAAGTGAAACGTACGAGTGGAGGAGAAGAGTGATCGTGTCAATCCAACGGTTGGTACGCTACATCGTTTCATTTGCTACAGGACTAAATCGATCAGAATGTGAGTATGACCAGCCTCTTAAAACATGAAGTCTTTGGAGCAGGAGGTTATGATGTTATTTTCTGTTTTTATAGAATATAAGACACGGCACTTTATTGATTGATAGTCCATAATTAGCTACTGATATCGTTGGAAGAGAATGAATGGAATTGTTAGAACAGTTTTGTCGGTTGCAGGCGGTAAATAAAATATCATATGATTTCTCTAGGAAATGAATCACATTAGATATTTTTAAATTTTCCTTTGAATTATTAAGCAAATCATGATAAACATAGTTTTAATAAATGACTGAATTCCTACGGATTGTAATAAATTGTGTGGGGAGCTAAATAATTTTACTTGCTGAGGAATGGTTAGGGTTTAGTTAAAATCAAAATGAGCCACTGAATTGTCATTATTGTAACTATCGTTAGCCTTGTATTCTAAACTTGGAGGACCCTTGCCCCCATCTCCATCCTTCTAATTCTACTAGTCCTTTATACCTAACTCCCTTACCTACAGCTACTTATTCGGTTAATACATTTTTTTCCTTTCCCACATATTCATTCATTCTCCTCGCCTTTCAGGTACATTTATTATGAAACACATTTTTCTTAGCAAGACCTCAATTCATAATGAATAAAAGGAATTAATAGAACAGTTACCAAAGGTCGTGGTGATAAATAGAGTAGTGAACAAATAATTATCAACTGCCTTCTATTATTTAATTTTCTAAGAGTATCCACTGCTATAGATATTGCTGAAAGAGAATGATTGGAATTAATTGAACAGTTACCCAAGGTCCGGGTGATAAATAGAGAAGTGAACCAAATAATTATAAATAGCAAACTAATGGCGACTGCTCAATTGAAGCCAAAAATGAGGCAGTGAACTTTAATTGCTATCAGCATCGTTTGCATTCCATCTGCAAATTAGTGGAATTGGCCGTTCAAAGCCTGTGTTTAAAACACTGCCCTTAAAATTTCTCAAAACAATTTCAAGGTGAAGGGCAGACGCCTGTTCATTCAGAGGTCTTCGTGGACTTAGATTACTTATTTTGATTTTATATCTTTAGATTACTTTAAGGGCTTTCAGAATATCTTCCTAGATTTATTATGCTCCAGATAATTTTTTCATTTACAAATAGCTCTCACCTCCCTCAATTTACACCCTTAATATCATTCAGTGCTAATCCTTTTTGATCCACATGCATCATTTATCCAATTGGGTTTGCCTACAAGGATTGTTTCATGTGCAGCCCACTGCACTTTTTATACATTGCTCTGAGGCATCCGACATTGCATTCCTCCTGGGCTATCATTTAATCTCATGTTGAATCGTATCACGATTTAATCTTTAACAAGGCATATCTTTTACATTCTTTTCAGGTACTCCGAGCAACTGCTCAGGAAAGGAGTTCGACTGAGGGCCGAATGGTTTCCCTGATACGCTTGAACAAGTCGTCACGTGTGGACAAGCGACCGAGATTGGGAAAGAGAAAATCTGCTTACAAACAAGAATGAAATGTGATACTTTTGATGTGATTTGTGGTGCAATTTTAATAAAGGATTTCTTTAAATAACTCTGAATTGCTACTTTGACGCCCACCATCCCAGGAGTAATTTTTAAGAAAAGATCTTTGACCGGATTCATTCGCGCTGCTCATCACTTTGAGGTGCCATCAAAGTGATGTAGTTATGGCTATCGGTAATAAGAGTCGGACATTATAATTATTCGCAATGGATTCCTTCATTTTATTCGAAGATTATCTTTTGTTCAAAGGACCTCTTTCGATCCCCAAGCTTTCTATAAACTTAGCGCACACTCGTAATCTCTCAAATGTGTCCGAGGACGCGTCTCTCATTTTATTTAGTAATTACTCGCTATTCCGTTCTCTAAGAAAATAGTCCTTCCATGAAGAACTAGCTGAAAATAATACTTCCATGCAGAATACATTCCTTAGAAGCCAACGAGATTATTTGCGCAATCGTATCAATAAAAACTCTTACACAGAAGAGGGTTGCTCGATCCGTCTTCGGGCTGATAGTTTCCGAGAAAATGAATGTGTGCGGACATTAAGAGAGACGTGGATGGCGTTCATTTCCTTACGACGAGTCTAAAAAAGGAGGAGCAGTCGAAATAATCTACGTTCATCGCTTCGTTGTCGTTTTATCACATGATTCGTTCCAACAGAGGGCCGCGCGAGCGTCGCTGCTCCGGCCTCAGTTCTCAATAGGCCTGTGAGCTAAACTGTTCTTGTACCGTGTGCATGTCTCCCGCTGTGATACGTCGTTTTCGGTTAATCTTTTCGCAATGGAATTCCTCCCGGACGAAGTGATTTCGTTCAATTTCCCGTTCGCGTAGGCCATATAGGATTTGATAGCGGTTCGGTCGAGGGAAGGATTGTGAAATCGTCATGACTGAAGATAGCATTCCTTGAGGACAAGCGGTTCGAAGAAATGAGTAAGGTAAGGCCCATCGGAAAATATTTCCCACTCCATTTGCTGGTGTTTACAAATATTTCCTTCGAGATTTCTATCTGATAAGGAGACTACGAACGAGATTCCCGTTAGTAGTCTCGAGAGACGTCTTAAACGTTAGCTTAAATCGTGGATGACGATGACATGGAGCGATTGCTAACTATCCTCCGCCGTATCAAGCATACCTGCTCGCACTATTTTGTTGAAATTCACTCATTCAGTACGAATTTGATGCGGATTCGATTGACCGATCACTTCGTCGCGGCATCATAGTTCGATCAGGGATGAACGTGACCTCGATGTTACATTCTAACCATCAAATATAGATAAAAAATCAACTGGTGATCGGAGCGATGTGGACGCGGTGAGGTGCAGGTGGAAAGTGACATATGTTGAATCTTGTTGGGAAGTGGGACTGTGACCGTCGGGATTCTAAAATTGTAATTAGATTTTAGAATATTGGCATGAGATCCTTTGAAAACGATAAATATTTCATGAAGACTAGTATTTATTATGATTTTTTCCTACTACGTGAGTCTTACCGGACGCGATTACCATTTTCATAAGTATCGACGCCAGATTTCTGATGAATAGAAGAAAACCAACATTTGTCGCGGTCGACATAAAAGAAGAGAGAAATTTTAACGATGTGCTATCGTTCGTTCGCTAAAGGAATAGGTGGCTTAAAATTTAACAATACAGCGCTTGCACTGACAGCGGTGGTTATTCCCTCAGCCAATCAGAAGCAAGAAAAATGTTTATGCGGGAAGTTAAATATTATCGAGAGACCATAATTAAAAATTTTTAATTGGTAAACGGTTTATCAATCTTCTTTCTTAATTTGCAACGTTTCTTAGGTGATGCCCATACTGTATACCCCCGGTAGGTATCATCATGGTAATTTTTACCCTTAAATTACTTTAAACGACATTTGTTCAACATTTCTTGCAAACGTTACTGTGAACTCTAAACTACTTTTGAAGATTATCTCTCATAAACTTGTCAAGATGCATCCTTCAAATATCGTCATGGTGTTTTCGAATATGCTTGTGAAGTAGGAGGGAGCCTTTTTATCGGAAATTTACTTCTTGATTTAATCTCAATAACATTCTTTTCTTTTTTAGGAAGCCATAGGTTTCGAGAAGTGAAACGTACGAGTGGAGGAGAAGAGTGATCGTGTCAATCCAACGGTTGGTACGCTACATCGTTTCATTTGCTACAGGACTAAATCGATCAGAATGTGAGTATGACCAGCCTCTTAAAACATGAAGTCTTTGGAGCAGGAGGTTATGATGTTATTTTCTGTTTTTATAGAATATAAGACACGGCACTTTATTGATTGATAGTCCATAATTAGCTACTGATATCGTTGGAAGAGAATGAATGGAATTGTTAGAACAGTTTTGTCGGTTGCAGGCGGTAAATAAAATATCATATGATTTCTCTAGGAAATGAATGACATTAGATATTTTTAAATTTTCCTTTGAATTATTAAGCAAATCATGATAAACATAGTTTTAATAAATGACTGAATTCCTACGGATTGTAATAAATTGTGTGGGGAGCTAAATAATTTTACTTGCTGAGGAATGGTTAGGGTTTAGTTAAAATCAAAATGAGCCACTGAATTGTCATTATTGTAACTATCGTTAGCCTTGTATTCTAAACTTGGAGGACCCTTGCCCCCATCTCCATCCTTCTAATTCTACTAGTCCTTTATACCTAACTCCCTTACCTACAGCTACTTATTCGGTTAATACATTTTTTTCCTTTCCCACATATTCATTCATTCTCCTCGCCTTTCAGGTACATTTATTATGAAACACATTTTTCTTAGCAAGACCTCAATTCATAATGAATAAAAGGAATTAATAGAACAGTTACCAAAGGTCGTGGTGATAAATAGAGTAGTGAACAAATAATTATCAACTGCCTTCTATTATTTAATTTTCTAAGAGTATCCACTGCTATAGATATTGCTGAAAGAGAATGATTGGAATTAATTGAACAGTTACCCAAGGTCCGGGTGATAAATAGAGAAGTGAACCAAATAATTATAAATAGCAAACTAATGGCGACTGCTCAATTGAAGCCAAAAATGAGGCAGTGAACTTTAATTGCTATCAGCATCGTTTGCATTCCATCTGCAAATTAGTGGAATTGGCCGTTCAAAGCCTGTGTTTAAAACACTGCCCTTAAAATTTCTCAAAACAATTTCAAGGTGAAGGGCAGACGCCTGTTCATTCAGAGGTCTTCGTGGACTTAGATTACTTATTTTGATTTTATATCTTTAGATTACTTTAAGGGCTTTCAGAATATCTTCCTAGATTTATTATGCTCCAGATAATTTTTTCATTTACAAATAGCTCTCACCTCCCTCAATTTACACCCTTAATATCATTCAGTGCTAATCCTTTTTGATCCACATGCATCATTTATCCAATTGGGTTTGCCTACAAGGATTGTTTCATGTGCAGCCCACTGCACTTTTTATACATTGCTCTGAGGCATCCGACATTGCATTCCTCCTGGGCTATCATTTAATCTCATGTTGAATCGTATCACGATTTAATCTTTAACAAGGCATATCTTTTACATTCTTTTCAGGTACTCCGAGCAACTGCTCAGGAAAGGAGTTCGACTGAGGGCCGAATGGTTTCCCTGATACGCTTGAACAAGTCGTCACGTGTGGACAAGCGACCGAGATTGGGAAAGAGAAAATCTGCTTACAAACAAGAATGAAATGTGATACTTTTGATGTGATTTGTGGTGCAATTTTAATAAAGGATTTCTTTAAATAACTCTGAATTGCTACTTTGACGCCCACCATCCCAGGAGTAATTTTTAAGAAAAGATCTTTGACCGGATTCATTCGCGCTGCTCATCACTTTGAGGTGCCATCAAAGTGATGTAGTTATGGCTATCGGTAATAAGAGTCGGACATTATAATTATTCGCAATGGATTCCTTCATTTTATTCGAAGATTATCTTTTGTTCAAAGGACCTCTTTCGATCCCCAAGCTTTCTATAAACTTAGCGCACACTCGTAATCTCTCAAATGTGTCCGAGGACGCGTCTCTCATTTTATTTAGTAATTACTCGCTATTCCGTTCTCTAAGAAAATAGTCCTTCCATGAAGAACTAGCTGAAAATAATACTTCCATGCAGAATACATTCCTTAGAAGCCAACGAGATTATTTGCGCAATCGTATCAATAAAAACTCTTACACAGAAGAGGGTTGCTCGATCCGTCTTCGGGCTGATAGTTTCCGAGAAAATGAATGTGTGCGGACATTAAGAGAGACGTGGATGGCGTTCATTTCCTTACGACGAGTCTAAAAAAGGAGGAGCAGTCGAAATAATCTACGTTCATCGCTTCGTTGTCGTTTTATCACATGATTCGTTCCAACAGAGGGCCGCGCGAGCGTCGCTGCTCCGGCCTCAGTTCTCAATAGGCCTGTGAGCTAAACTGTTCTTGTACCGTGTGCATGTCTCCCGCTGTGATACGTCGTTTTCGGTTAATCTTTTCGCAATGGAATTCCTCCCGGACGAAGTGATTTCGTTCAATTTCCCGTTCGCGTAGGCCATATAGGATTTGATAGCGGTTCGGTCGAGGGAAGGATTGTGAAATCGTCATGACTGAAGATAGCATTCCTTGAGGACAAGCGGTTCGAAGAAATGAGTAAGGTAAGGCCCATCGGAAAATATTTCCCACTCCATTTGCTGGTGTTTACAAATATTTCCTTCGAGATTTCTATCTGATAAGGAGACTACGAACGAGATTCCCGTTAGTAGTCTCGAGAGACGTCTTAAACGTTAGCTTAAATCGTGGATGACGATGACATGGAGCGATTGCTAACTATCCTCCGCCGTATCAAGCATACCTGCTCGCACTATTTTGTTGAAATTCACTCATTCAGTACGAATTTGATGCGGATTCGATTGACCGATCACTTCGTCGCGGCATCATAGTTCGATCAGGGATGAACGTGACCTCGATGTTACATTCTAACCATCAAATATAGATAAAAAATCAACTGGTGATCGGAGCGATGTGGACGCGGTGAGGTGCAGGTGGAAAGTGACATATGTTGAATCTTGTTGGGAAGTGGGACTGTGACCGTCGGGATTCTAAAATTGTAATTAGATTTTAGAATATTGGCATGAGATGCTTAGAAAACGATAAATATTTCATGAAGACTAGTATTTATTATGATTTTTTCCTACTACGTGAGTCTTACCGGACGCGATTACCATTTTCATAAGTATCGACGCCAGATTTCTGATGAATAGAAGAAAACCAACATTTGTCGCGGTCGACATAAAAGAAGAGAGAAATTTTAACGATGTGCTATCGTTCGTTCGCTAAAGGAATAGGTGGCTTAAAATTTAACAATACAGCGCTTGCACTGACAGCGGTGGTTATTCCCTCAGCCAATCAAAAACAAGAAAAATGTTTATGCGGGAAGTTAAATATTATCGAGAGACCATAATTAAAATTTTTAATTACCAAAGTGTTTATCAACCTTCTTTCTTTATTTGCAACGTTTCTTAGGTGATGCCCATACTGTATACCCCCGGTAGGTATCATCATGGTAATTTTTACCCTTAAATTACTTTAAACGACATTTGTTCAACATTTCTTGCAAACGTTACTGTGAACTCTAAACTACTTTTGAAGATTATCTCTCATAAACTTGTCAAGATGCATCCTTCAAATATCGTCATGGTGTTTTCGAATATGCTTGTGAAGTAGGAGGGAGCCTTTTTATCGGAAATTTACTTCTTGATTTAATCTCAATAACATTCTTTTCTTTTTTAGGAAGCCATAGGTTTCGAGAAGTCAAACGTACGAGTGGAGGAGAAGAGTGATCGTGTCAATCCAACGGTTGGTACGCTACATCGTTTCATTTGCTACAGGACTAAATCGATCAGAATGTGAGTATGACCAGCCTCTTAAAACATGAAGTCTTTGGAGCAGGAGGTTATGATGTTATTTTCTGTTTTTATAGAATATAAGACACGGCACTTTATTGATTGATAGTCCATAATTAGCTACTGATATCGTTGGAAGAGAATGAATGGAATTGTTAGAACAGTTTTGTCGGTTGCAGGCGGTAAATAAAATATCATATGATTTCTCTAGGAAATGAATGACATTAGATATTTTTAAATTTTCCTTTGAATTATTAAGCAAATCATGATAAACATAGTTTTAATAAATGACTGAATTCCTACGGATTGTAATAAATTGTGTGGGGAGCTAAATAATTTTACTTGCTGAGGAATGGTTAGGGTTTAGTTAAAATCAAAATGAGCCACTGAATTGTCATTATTGTAACTATCGTTAGCCTTGTATTCTAAACTTGGAGGACCCTTGCCCCCATCTCCATCCTTCTAATTCTACTAGTCCTTTATACCTAACTCCCTTACCTACAGCTACTTATTCGGTTAATACATTTTTTTCCTTTCCCACATATTCATTCATTCTCCTCGCCTTTCAGGTACATTTATTATGAAACACATTTTTCTTAGCAAGACCTCAATTCATAATGAATAAAAGGAATTAATAGAACAGTTACCAAAGGTCGTGGTGATAAATAGAGTAGTGAACAAATAATTATCAACTGCCTTCTATTATTTAATTTTCTAAGAGTATCCACTGCTATAGATATTGCTGAAAGAGAATGATTGGAATTAATTGAACAGTTACCCAAGGTCCGGGTGATAAATAGAGAAGTGAACCAAATAATTATAAATAGCAAACTAATGGCGACTGCTCAATTGAAGCCAAAAATGAGGCAGTGAACTTTAATTGCTATCAGCATCGTTTGCATTCCATCTGCAAATTAGTGGAATTGGCCGTTCAAAGCCTGTGTTTAAAACACTGCCCTTAAAATTTCTCAAAACAATTTCAAGGTGAAGGGCAGACGCCTGTTCATTCAGAGGTCTTCGTGGACTTAGATTACTTATTTTGATTTTATATCTTTAGATTACTTTAAGGGCTTTCAGAATATCTTCCTAGATTTATTATGCTCCAGATAATTTTTTCATTTACAAATAGCTCTCACCTCCCTCAATTTACACCCTTAATATCATTCAGTGCTAATCCTTTTTGATCCACATGCATCATTTATCCAATTGGGTTTGCCTACAAGGATTGTTTCATGTGCAGCCCACTGCACTTTTTATACATTGCTCTGAGGCATCCGACATTGCATTCCTCCTGGGCTATCATTTAATCTCATGTTGAATCGTATCACGATTTAATCTTTAACAAGGCATATCTTTTACATTCTTTTCAGGTACTCCGAGCAACTGCTCAGGAAAGGAGTTCGACTGAGGGCCGAATGGTTTCCCTGATACGCTTGAACAAGTCGTCACGTGTGGACAAGCGACCGAGATTGGGAAAGAGAAAATCTGCTTACAAACAAGAATGAAATGTGATACTTTTGATGTGATTTGTGGTGCAATTTTAATAAAGGATTTCTTTAAATAACTCTGAATTGCTACTTTGACGCCCACCATCCCAGGAGTAATTTTTAAGAAAAGATCTTTGACCGGATTCATTCGCGCTGCTCATCACTTTGAGGTGCCATCAAAGTGATGTAGTTATGGCTATCGGTAATAAGAGTCGGACATTATAATTATTCGCAATGGATTCCTTCATTTTATTCGAAGATTATCTTTTGTTCAAAGGACCTCTTTCGATCCCCAAGCTTTCTATAAACTTAGCGCACACTCGTAATCTCTCAAATGTGTCCGAGGACGCGTCTCTCATTTTATTTAGTAATTACTCGCTATTCCGTTCTCTAAGAAAATAGTCCTTCCATGAAGAACTAGCTGAAAATAATACTTCCCTGCAGAATACATTCCTTAGAAGCCAACGAGATTATTTGCGCAATCGTATCAATAAAAACTCTTACACAGAAGAGGGTTGCTCGATCCGTCTTCGGGCTGATAGTTTCCGAGAAAATGAATGTGTGCGGACATTAACCCTTTTACTGCCAGCCCATTTCGGGCGGGATGTGCGAAGACTGCCAGGGCTATTTTCCGGAATATGCAGGATTTCAGATTCTAAATTATTTCAGCTACTAAACTTTATTTAATTCATCTAGATTTTTTTCCAATGTTAAAGATATATTTATAGTTTAGAACCATATATGGATTATGGGGGTTTACTTAAATTTTCATAAAGAAAAACAATAACAAAGTAATTATAATATAAGTAAAAACCCAAAATTCTCCGTTTTTTTCACTTTGTGATGTATAAAATATTAATACGTGGAATAAAATTATAATAATTTTTGATATTATTTAGTTTTCACACCCATGGTAAAGTTTAATAGTGATAAAATTATTTTTGCCAGAGATATAAAATATTTTATCCGACTCTACACTCACGGTCCCATCAGCTAGCGCACTTACGCTTACGGAAGCATTCACCAAGAAGTCCTTTTTTGCATTTTCCACACACAGTTCTGCATCTTTTTCTTTATTTTATTCCTTTTTTCCTCTTTCACTACACATACAACAGTTATTTTTTTTCATTTGGCAATTTTATAAGTTTTTTTGAGGTATGTCTCTGAAGATCCGGGTTGCATATTTCGGTTTTGCTTAAATAAAAATAGGCGGGCCAAAAAAGAATATTTACTTATCTAGCTGGAAACTGACACTCTAAAACAAACACTTAGAGCCACAAGAAAACAGTTAAGCACGACTTGCGACAGACACGAAAGATAATACTGTGCAGGATGACGCTGACCCGAAGTAACGAAAATATCCGGACGAATTAACGAGGAAATATCACTGTAAAATATCAAAATGTATCGCATGGTAAGGTGAAACCATATAAGTTAGATAAAGTAAGCAGTAGAGATACAGCACATGTGTATTAAATGAGACGGCAGCCGTTGAAATGGTCACAATCAAGAAATAAATAGTGTCAAATAAGTCGGGCCGATATATCGGCCCGCTGGCAGTTTTCGCACAACCAGCGAGGGCCGATATATCGGCCCGCTGGCAGTAAGAGGGTTAAGAGAGACGTGGATGGCGTTCATTTCCTTACGACGAGTCTAAAAAAGGAGGAGCAGTCGAAATAATCTACGTTCATCGCTTCGTTGTCGTTTTATCACATGATTCGTTCCAACAGAGGGCCGCGCGAGCGTCGCTGCTCCGGCCTCAGTTCTCAATAGGCCTGTGAGCTAAACTGTTCTTGTACCGTGTGCATGTCTCCCGCTGTGATACGTCGTTTTCGGTTAATCTTTTCGCAATGGAATTCCTCCCGGACGAAGTGATTTCGTTCAATTTCCCGTTCGCGTGGGCCATATAGGATTTGATAGCGGTTCGGTCGAGGGAAGGATTGTGAAATCGTCATGACTGAAGATAGCATTCCGTGAGGACAAGCGGTTCGAAGAAATGAGTAAGGTAAGGCCCATCGGAAAATATTTCCCACTCCATTTGCTGGTGTTTACAAATATTTCCTTCGAGATTTCTATCTGATAAGGAGACTACGAACGAGATTCCCGTTAGTAGTCTCGAGAGACGTCTTAAACGTTAGCTTAAATCGTGGATGACGATGACATGGAGCGATTGCTAACTATCCTCCGCCGTATCAAGCATACCTGCTCGCACTATTTTGTTGAAATTCACTCATTCAGTACGAATTTGATGCGGATTCGATTGACCGATCACTTCGTCGCGGCATCATAGTTCGATCAGGGATGAACGTGACCTCGATGTTACATTCTAACCATCAAATATAGATAAAAAATCAACTGGTGATCGGAGCGATGTGGACGCGGTGAGGTGCAGGTGGAAAGTGACATATGTTGAATCTTGTTGGGAAGTGGGACTGTGACCGTCGGGATTCTAAAATTGTAATTAGATTTTAGAATATTGGCATGAGATGCTTAGAAAACGATAAATATTTCATGAAGACTAGTATTTATTATGATTTTTTCCTACTACGTGAGTCTTACCGGACGCGATTACCATTTTCATAAGTATCGACGCCAGATTTCTGATGAATAGAAGAAAACCAACATTTGTCGCGGTCGACATAAAAGAAGAGAGAAATTTTAACGATGTGCTATCGTTCGTTCGCTAAAGGAATAGGTGGCTTAAAATTTAACAATACAGCGCTTGCACTGACAGCGGTGGTTATTCCCTCAGCCAATCAGAAGCAAGAAAAATGTTTATGCGGGAAGTTAAATATTATCGAGAGACCATAATTAAAATTTTTAATTACCAAAGTGTTTATCAACCTTCTTTCTTTATTTGCAACGTTTCTTAGGTGATGCCCATACGGTATACCCCCGGTAGGTATCATCATGGTAATTTTTACCCTTAAATTACTTTAAACGACATTTGTTCAACATTTCTTGCAAACGTTACTGTGAACTCTAAACTACTTTTGAAGATTATCTCTCATAAACTTGTCAAGATGCATCCTTCAAATATCGTCATGGTGTTTTCGAATATGCTTGTGAAGTAGGAGGGAGCCTTTTTATCGGAAATTTACTTCTTGATTTAATCTCAATAACATTCTTTTCTTTTTTAGGAAGCCATAGGTTTCGAGAAGTGAAACGTACGAGTGGAGGAGAAGAGTGATCGTGTCAATCCAACGGTTGGTACGCTACATCGTTTCATTTGCTACAGGACTAAATCGATCAGAATGTGAGTATGACCAGCCTCTTAAAACATGAAGTCTTTGGAGCAGGAGGTTATGATGTTATTTTCTGTTTTTATAGAATATAAGACACGGCACTTTATTGATTGATAGTCCATAATTAGCTACTGATATCGTTGGAAGAGAATGAATGGAATTGTTAGAACAGTTTTGTCGGTTGCAGGCGGTAAATAAAATATCATATGATTTCTCTAGGAAATGAATCACATTAGATATTTTTAAATTTTCCTTTGAATCATTAAGCAAATCATGATAAACATAGTTTTAATAAATGACTGAATTCCTACGGATTGTAATAAATTGTGTGGGGAGCTAAATAATTTTACTTGCTGAGGAATGGTTAGGGTTTAGTTAAAATCAAAATGAGCCACTGAATTGTCATTATTGTAACTATCGTCAGCCTTGTATTCTAAACTTGGAGGACCCTTGCCCCCATCTCCATCCTTCTAATTCTACTAGTCCTTTATACCTAACTCCCTTACCTACAGCTACTTATTCGGTTAATACATTTTTTTCCTTTCCCACATATTCATTCATTCTCCTCGCCTTTCAGGTACATTTATTATGAAACACATTTTTCTTAGCAAGACCTCAATTCATAATGAATAAAAGGAATTAATAGAACAGTTACCAAAGGTCGTGGTGATAAATAGAGTAGTGAACAAATAATTATCAACTGCCTTCTATTATTTAATTTTCTAAGAGTATCCACTGCTATAGATATTGCTGAAAGAGAATGATTGGAATTAATTGAACAGTTACCCAAGGTCCGGGTGATAAATAGAGAAGTGAACCAAATAATTATAAATAGCAAACTAATGGCGACTGCTCAATTGAAGCCAAAAATGAGGCAGTGAACTTTAATTGCTATCAGCATCGTTTGCATTCCATCTGCAAATTAGTGGAATTGGCCGTTCAAAGCCTGTGTTTAAAACACTGCCCTTAAAATTTCTCAAAACAATTTCAAGGTGCAACGCAGACGCCTGTTCATTCAGAGGTCTTCGTGGACTTAGATTACTTATTTTGATTTTATATCTTTAGATTACTTTAAGGGCTTTCAGAATATCTTCCTAGATTTATTATGCTCCAGATAATTTTTTCATTTACAAATAGCTCTCACCTCCCTCAATTTACACCCTTAATATCATTCAGTGCTAATCCTTTTTGATCCACATGCATCATTTATCCAATTGGGTTTGCCTACAAGGATTGTTTCATGTGCAGCCCACTGCACTTTTTATACATTGCTCTGAGGCATCCGACATTGCATTCCTCCTGGGCTATCATTTAATCTCATGTTGAATCGTATCACGATTTAATCTTTAACAAGGCATATCTTTTACATTCTTTTCAGGTACTCCGAGCAACTGCTCAGGAAAGGAGTTCGACTGAGGGCCGAATGGTTTCCCTGATACGCTTGAACAAGTCGTCACGTGTGGACAAGCGACCGAGATTGGGAAAGAGAAAATCTGCTTACAAACAAGAATGAAATGTGATACTTTTGATGTGATTTGTGGTGCAATTTTAATAAAGGATTTCTTTAAATAACTCTGAATTGCTACTTTGACGCCCACCATCCCAGGAGTAATTTTTAAGAAAAGATCTTTGACCGGATTCATTCGCGCTGCTCATCACTTTGAGGTGCCATCAAAGTGATGTAGTTATGGCTATCGGTAATAAGAGTCGGACATTATAATTATTCGCAATGGATTCCTTCATTTTATTCGAAGATTATCTTTTGTTCAAAGGACCTCTTTCGATCCCCAAGCTTTCTATAAACTTAGCGCACACTCGTAATCTCTCAAATGTGTCCGAGGACGCGTCTCTCATTTTATTTAGTAATTACTCGCTATTCCGTTCTCTAAGAAAATAGTCCTTCCATGAAGAACTAGCTGAAAATAATACTTCCATGCAGAATACATTCCTTAGAAGCCAACGAGATTATTTGCGCAATCGTATCAATAAAAACTGTTACACAGAAGAGGGTTGCTCGATCCGTCTTCGGGCTGATAGTTTCCGAGAAAATGAATGTGTGCGGACATTAAGAGAGACGTGGATGGCGTTCATTTCCTTACGACGAGTCTAAAAAAGGAGGAGCAGTCGAAATAATCTACGTTCATCGCTTCGTTGTCGTTTTATCACATGATTCGTTCCAACAGAGGGCCGCGCGAGCGTCGCTGCTCCGGCCTCAGTTCTCAAAAGGCCTGTGAGCTAAACTGTTCTTGTACCGTGTGCATGTCTCCCGCTGTGATACGTCGTTTTCGGTTAATCTTTTCGCAATGGAATTCCTCCCGGACGAAGTGATTTCGTTCAATTTCCCGTTCGCGTAGGCCATATAGGATTTGATAGCGGTTCGGTCGAGGGAAGGATTGTGAAATCGTCATGACTGAAGATAGCATTCCTTGAGGACAAGCGGTTCGAAGAAATGAGTAAGGTAAGGCCCATCGGAAAAAATTTCCCACTCCATTTGCTGGTGTTTACAAATATTTCCTTCGAGATTTCTATCTGATAAGGAGACTACGAACGAGATTCCCGTTAGTAGTCTCGAGAGACGTCTTAAACGTTAGCTTAAATCGTGGATGACGATGACATGGAGCGATTGCTAACTATCCTCCGCCGTATCAAGCATACCTGCTCGCACTATTTTGTTGAAATTCACTCATTCAGTACGAATTTGATGCGGATTCGATTGACCGATCACTTCGTCGCGGCATCATAGTTCGATCAGGGATGAACGTGACCTCGATGTTACATTCTAACCATCAAATATAGATAAAAAATCAACTGGTGATCGGAGCGATGTGGACGCGGTGAGGTGCAGGTGGAAAGTGACATATGTTGAATCTTGTTGGGAAGTGGGACTGTGACCGTCGGGATTCTAAAATTGTAATTAGATTTTAGAATATTGGCATGAGATCCTTTGAAAACGATAAATATTTCATGAAGACTAGTATTTATTATGATTTTTTCCTACTACGTGAGTCTTACCGGACGCGATTACCATTTTCATAAGTATCGACGCCAGATTTCTGATGAATAGAAGAAAACCAACATTTGTCGCGGTCGACATAAAAGAAGAGAGAAATTTTAACGATGTGCTATCGTTCGTTCGCTAAAGGAATAGGTGGCTTAAAATTTAACAATACAGCGCTTGCACTGACAGCGGTGGTTATTCCCTCAGCCAATCAAAAGCAAGAAAAATGTTTATGCGGGAAGTTAAATATTATCGAGAGACCATAATTAAAAATTTTTAATTGGTAAACGGTTTATCAATCTTCTTTCTTAATTTGCAACGTTTCTTAGGTGATGCCCATACTGTATACCCCCGGTAGGTATCATCATGGTAATTTTTACCCATAAATTACTTTAAACGACATTTGTTCAACATTTCTTGCAAACGTTACTGTGAACTCTAAACTACTTTTGAAGATTATCTCTCATAAACTTGTCAAGATGCATCCTTCAAATATCGTCATGGTGTTTTCGAATATGCTTGTGAAGTAGGAGGGAGCCTTTTTATCGGAAATTTACTTCTTGATTTAATCTCAATAACATTCTTTTCTTTTTTAGGAAGCCATAGGTTTCGAGAAGTGAAACGTACGAGTGGAGGAGAAGAGTGATCGTGTCAATCCAACGGTTGGTACGCTACATCGTTTCATTTGCTACAGGACTAAATCGATCAGAATGTGAGTATGACCAGCCTCTTAAAACATGAAGTCTTTGGAGCAGGAGGTTATGATGTTATTTTCTGTTTTTATAGAATATAAGACACGGCACTTTATTGATTGATAGTCCATAATTAGCTACTGATATCGTTGGAAGAGAATGAATGGAATTGTTAGAACAGTTTTGTCGGTTGCAGGCGGTAAATAAAATATCATATGATTTCTCTAGGAAATGAATCACATTAGATATTTTTAAATTTTCCTTTGAATTATTAAGCAAATCATGATAAACATAGTTTTAATAAATGACTGAATTCCTACGGATTGTAATAAATTGTGTGGGGAGCTAAATAATTTTACTTGCTGAGGAATGGTTAGGGTTTAGTTAAAATCAAAATGAGCCACTGAATTGTCATTATTGTAACTATCGTTAGCCTTGTATTCTAAACTTGGAGGACCCTTGCCCCCATCTCCATCCTTCTAATTCTACTAGTCCTTTATACCTAACTCCCTTACCTACAGCTACTTATTCGGTTAATACATTTTTTTCCTTTCCCACATATTCATTCATTCTCCTCGCCTTTCAGGTACATTTATTATGAAACACATTTTTCTTAGCAAGACCTCAATTCATAATGAATAAAAGGAATTAATAGAACAGTTACCAAAGGTCGTGGTGATAAATAGAGTAGTGAACAAATAATTATCAACTGCCTTCTATTATTTAATTTTCTAAGAGTATCCACTGCTATAGATATTGCTGAAAGAGAATGATTGGAATTAATTGAACAGTTACCCAAGGTCCGGGTGATAAATAGAGAAGTGAACCAAATAATTATAAATAGCAAACTAATGGCGACTGCTCAATTGAAGCCAAAAATGAGGCAGTGAACTTTAATTGCTATCAGCATCGTTTGCATTCCATCTGCAAATTAGTGGAATTGGCCGTTCAAAGCCTGTGTTTAAAACACTGCCCTTAAAATTTCTCAAAACAATTTCAAGGTGCAACGCAGACGCCTGTTCATTCAGAGGTCTTCGTGGACTTAGATTACTTATTTTGATTTTATATCTTTAGATTACTTTAAGGGCTTTCAGAATATCTTCCTAGATTTATTATGCTCCAGATAATTTTTTCATTTACAAATAGCTCTCACCTCCCTCAATTTACACCCTTAATATCATTCAGTGCTAATCCTTTTTGATCCACATGCATCATTTATCCAATTGGGTTTGCCTACAAGGATTGTTTCATGTGCAGCCCACTGCACTTTTTATACATTGCTCTGAGGCATCCGACATTGCATTCCTCCTGGGCTATCATTTAATCTCATGTTGAATCGTATCACGATTTAATCTTTAACAAGGCATATCTTTTACATTCTTTTCAGGTACTCCGAGCAACTGCTCAGGAAAGGAGTTCGACTGAGGGCCGAATGGTTTCCCTGATACGCTTGAACAAGTCGTCACGTGTGGACAAGCGACCGAGATTGGGAAAGAGAAAATCTGCTTACAAACAAGAATGAAATGTGATACTTTTGATGTGATTTGTGGTGCAATTTTAATAAAGGATTTCTTTAAATAACTCTGAATTGCTACTTTGACGCCCACCATCCCAGGAGTAATTTTTAAGAAAAGATCTTTGACCGGATTCATTCGCGCTGCTCATCACTTTGAGGTGCCATCAAAGTGATGTAGTTATGGCTATCGGTAATAAGAGTCGGACATAATAATTATTCGCAATGGATTCCTTCATTTTATTCGAAGACTATCTTCTGTTCAAAGGACCTCTTTCGATCCCCAAGCTTTCTATAAACTTAGCGCACACTCGTAATCTCTCAAATGTGTCCGAGGACGCGTCTCTCATTTTATTTAGTAATTACTCGCTATTCCGTTCTCTAAGAAAATAGTCCTTCCATGAAGAACTAGCTGAAAATAATACTTCCGTGCAGAATACATTCCTTAGAAGCCAACGAGATTATTTGCGCAATCGTATCAATAAAAACTCTTACACAGAAGAGGGTTGCTCGATCCGTCTTCGGGCTGATAGTTTCCGAGAAAATGAATGTGTGCGGACATTAAGAGAGACGTGGATGGCGTTCATTTCCTTACGACGAGTCTAAAAAAGGAGGAGCAGTCGAAATAATCTACGTTCATCGCTTCGTTGTCGTTTTATCACATGATTCGTTCCAACAGAGGGCCGCGCGAGCGTCGCTGCTCCGGCCTCAGTTCTCAATAGGCCTGTGAGCTAAACTGTTCTTGTACCGTGTGCATGTCTCCCGCTGTGATACGTCGTTTTCGGTTAATCTTTTCGCAATGGAATTCCTCCCGGACGAAGTGATTTCGTTCAATTTCCCGTTCGCGTAGGCCATATAGGATTTGATAGCGGTTCGGTCGAGGGAAGGATTGTGAAATCGTCATGACTGAAGATAGCATTCCTTGAGGACAAGCGGTTCGAAGAAATGAGTAAGGTAAGGCCCATCGGAAAATATTTCCCACTCCATTTGCTGGTGTTTACAAATATTTCCTTCGAGATTTCTATCTGATAAGGAGACTACGAACGAGATTCCCGTTAGTAGTCTCGAGAGACGTCTTAAACGTTAGCTTAAATCGTGGATGACGATGACATGGAGCGATTGCTAACTATCCTCCGCCGTATCAAGCATACCTGCTCGCACTATTTTGTTGAAATTCACTCATTCAGTACGAATTTGATGCGGATTCGATTGACCGATCACTTCGTCGCGGCATCATAGTTCGATCAGGGATGAACGTGACCTCGATGTTACATTCTAACCATCAAATATAGATAAAAAATCAACTGGTGATCGGAGCGATGTGGACGCGGTGAGGTGCAGGTGGAAAGTGACATATGTTGAATCTTGTTGGGAAGTGGGACTGTGACCGTCGGGATTCTAAAATTGTAATTAGATTTTAGAATATTGGCATGAGATCCTTTGAAAACGATAAATATTTCATGAAGACTAGTATTTATTATGATTTTTTCCTACTACGTGAGTCTTACCGGACGCGATTACCATTTTCATAAGTATCGACGCCAGATTTCTGATGAATAGAAGAAAACCAACATTTGTCGCGGTCGACATAAAAGAAGAGAGAAATTTTAACGATGTGCTATCGTTCGTTCGCTAAAGGAATAGGTGGCTTAAAATTTAACAATACAGCGCTTGCACTGACAGCGGTGGTTATTCCCTCAGCCAATCAAAAGCAAGAAAAATGTTTATGCGGGAAGTTAAATATTATCGAGAGACCATAATTAAAAATTTTTAATTGGTAAACGGTTTATCAATCTTCTTTCTTAATTTGCAACGTTTCTTAGGTGATGCCCATACTGTATACCCCCGGTAGGTATCATCATGGTAATTTTTACCCTTAAATTACTTTAAACGACATTTGTTCAACATTTCTTGCAAACGTTACTGTGAACTCTAAACTACTTTTGAAGATTATCTCTCATAAACTTGTCAAGATGCATCCTTCAAATATCGTCATGGTGTTTTCGAATATGCTTGTGAAGTAGGAGGGAGCCTTTTTATCGGAAATTTACTTCTTGATTTAATCTCAATAACATTCTTTTCTTTTTTAGGAAGCCATAGGTTTCGAGAAGTGAAACGTACGAGTGGAGGAGAAGAGTGATCGTGTCAATCCAACGGTTGGTACGCTACATCGTTTCATTTGCTACAGGACTAAATCGATCAGAATGTGAGTATGACCAGCCTCTTAAAACATGAAGTCTTTGGAGCAGGAGGTTATTATGTTATTTTCTGTTTTTATAGAATATAAGACACGGCACTTTATTGATTGATAGTCCATAATTAGCTACTGATATCGTTGGAAGAGAATGAATGGAATTGTTAGAACAGTTTTGTCGGTTGCAGGCGGTAAATAAAATATCATATGATTTCTCTAGGAAATGAATCACATTAGATATTTTTAAATTTTCCTTTGAATTATTAAGCAAATCATGATAAACATAGTTTTAATAAATGACTGAATTCCTACGGATTGTAATAAATTGTGTGGGGAGCTAAATAATTTTACTTGCTGAGGAATGGTTAGGGTTTAGTTAAAATCAAAATGAGCCACTGAATTGTCATTATTGTAACTATCGTTAGCCTTGTATTCTAAACTTGGAGGACCCTTGCCCCCATCTCCATCCTTCTAATTCTACTAGTCCTTTATACCTAACTCCCTTACCTACAGCTACTTATTCGGTTAATACATTTTTTTCCTTTCCCACATATTCATTCATTCTCCTCGCCTTTCAGGTACATTTATTATGAAACACATTTTTCTTAGCAAGACCTCAATTCATAATGAATAAAAGGAATTAATAGAACAGTTACCAAAGGTCGTGGTGATAAATAGAGTAGTGAACAAATAATTATCAACTGCCTTCTATTATTTAATTTTCTAAGAGTATCCACTGCTATAGATATTGCTGAAAGAGAATGATTGGAATTAATTGAACAGTTACCCAAGGTCCGGGTGATAAATAGAGAAGTGAACCAAATAATTATAAATAGCAAACTAATGGCGACTGCTCAATTGAAGCCAAAAATGAGGCAGTGAACTTTAATTGCTATCAGCATCGTTTGCATTCCATCTGCAAATTAGTGGAATTGGCCGTTCAAAGCCTGTGTTTAAAACACTGCCCTTAAAATTTCTCAAAACAATTTCAAGGTGCAACGCAGACGCCTGTTCATTCAGAGGTCTTCGTGGACTTAGATTACTTATTTTGATTTTATATCTTTAGATTACTTTAAGGGCTTTCAGAATATCTTCCTAGATTTATTATGCTCCAGATAATTTTTTCATTTACAAATAGCTCTCACCTCCCTCAATTTACACCCTTAATATCATTCAGTGCTAATCCTTTTTGATCCACATGCATCATTTATCCAATTGGGTTTGCCTACAAGGATTGTTTCATGTGCAGCCCACTGCACTTTTTATACATTGCTCTGAGGCATCCGACATTGCATTCCTCCTGGGCTATCATTTAATCTCATGTTGAATCGTATCACGATTTAATCTTTAACAAGGCATATCTTTTACATTCTTTTCAGGTACTCCGAGCAACTGCTCAGGAAAGGAGTTCGACTGAGGGCCGAATGGTTTTCCTGATCCGCTTGAACAAGTCGTCACGTGTGGACAAGCGACCGAGATTGGGAAAGAGAAAATCTGCTTACAAACAAGAATGAAATGTGATACTTTTGATGTGATTTGTGGTGCAATTTTAATAAAGGATTTCTTTAAATAACTCTGAATTGCTACTTTGACGCCCACCATCCCAGGAGTAATTTTTAAGAAAAGATCTTTGACCGGATTCATTCGCGCTGCTCATCACTTTGAGGTGCCATCAAAGTGATGTAGTTATGGCTATCGGTAATAAGAGTCGGACATAATAATTATTCGCAATGGATTCCTTCATTTTATTCGAAGACTATCTTCTGTTCAAAGGACCTCTTTCGATCCCCAAGCTTTCTATAAACTTAGCGCACACTCGTAATCTCTCAAATGTGTCCGAGGACGCGTCTCTCATTTTATTTAGTAATTACTCGCTATTCCGTTCTCTAAGAAAATAGTCCTTCCATGAAGAACTAGCTGAAAATAATACTTCCATGCAGAATACATTCCTTAGAAGCCAACGAGATTATTTGCGCAATCGTATCAATAAAAACTCTTACACAGAAGAGGGTTGCTCGATCCGTCTTCGGGCTGATAGTTTCCGAGAAAATGAATGTGTGCGGACATTAAGAGAGACGTGGATGGCGTTCATTTCCTTACGACGAGTCTAAAAAAGGAGGAGCAGTCGAAATAATCTACGTTCATCGCTTCGTTGTCGTTTTATCACATGATTCGTTCCAACAGAGGGCCGCGCGAGCGTCGCTGCTCCGGCCTCAGTTCTCAATAGGCCTGTGAGCTAAACTGTTCTTGTACCGTGTGCATGTCTCCCGCTGTGATACGTCGTTTTCGGTTAATCTTTTCGCAATGGAATTCCTCCCGGACGAAGTGATTTCGTTCAATTTCCCGTTCGCGTAGGCCATATAGGATTTGATAGCGGTTCGGTCGAGGGAAGGATTGTGAAATCGTCATGACTGAAGATAGCATTCCTTGAGGACAAGCGGTTCGAAGAAATGAGTAAGGTAAGGCCCATCGGAAAATATTTCCCACTCCATTTGCTGGTGTTTACAAATATTTCCTTCGAGATTTCTATCTGATAAGGAGACTACGAACGAGATTCCCGTTAGTAGTCTCGAGAGACGTCTTAAACGTTAGCTTAAATCGTGGATGACGATGACATGGAGCGATTGCTAACTATCCTCCGCCGTATCAAGCATACCTGCTCGCACTATTTTGTTGAAATTCACTCATTCAGTACGAATTTGATGCGGATTCGATTGACCGATCACTTCGTCGCGGCATCATAGTTCGATCAGGGATGAACGTGACCTCGATGTTACATTCTAACCATCAAATATAGATAAAAAATCAACTGGTGATCGGAGCGATGTGGACGCGGTGAGGTGCAGGTGGAAAGTGACATATGTTGAATCTTGTTGGGAAGTGGGACTGTGACCGTCGGGATTCTAAAATTGTAATTAGATTTTAGAATATTGGCATGAGATCCTTTGAAAACGATAAATATTTCATGAAGACTAGTATTTATTATGATTTTTTCCTACTACGTGAGTCTTACCGGACGCGATTACCATTTTCATAAGTATCGACGCCAGATTTCTGATGAATAGAAGAAAACCAACATTTGTCGCGGTCGACATAAAAGAAGAGAGAAATTTTAACGATGTGCTATCGTTCGTTCGCTAAAGGAATAGGTGGCTTAAAATTTAACAATACAGCGCTTGCACTGACAGCGGTGGTTATTCCCTCAGCCAATCAGAAGCAAGAAAAATGTTTATGCGGGAAGTTAAATATTATCGAGAGACCATAATTAAAATTTTTAATTAGTAAACGGTTTATCAATCTTCTTTCTTAATTTGCAACGTTTCTTAGGTGATGCCCATACGGTATACCCCCGGTAGGTATCATCATGGTAATTTTTACCCTTAAATTACTTTAAACGACATTTGTTCAACATTTCTTGCAAACGTTACTGTGAACTCTAAACTACTTTTGAAGATTATCTCTCATAAACTTGTCAAGATGCATCCTTCAAATATCGTCATGGTGTTTTCGAATATGCTTGTGAAGTAGGAGGGAGCCTTTTTATCGGAAATTTACTTCTTGATTTAATCTCAATAACATTCTTTTCTTTTTTAGGAAGCCATAGGTTTCGAGAAGTCAAACGTACGAGTGGAGGAGAAGAGTGATCGTGTCAATCCAACGGTTGGTACGCTACATCGTTTCATTTGCTACAGGACTAAATCGATCAGAACGTGAGTATGACCAGCCTCTTAAAACATGAAGTCTTTGGAGCAAGGGGTTATGATATTATTTAATGTTCTTCTACAATATAAGACACGGCACTTTATTGACTGATGGTCCATAATTAGCTACTGATATCGTTGGAAGAGAATGAAAGGAATTACTAGAACAGTTTTGTCGGTTGCAGGCGGCAAATAAAATATCACATGATTTCTCTAAGAAGTGAATGACATTAGATATTTTTAAATTTTCCTTTGAATTATTAAGCAAATCATGATAAACATAGTTTTAATAAATGACTGGATTCCCACGGATTGTAATAAATTGTGTGGGGAGCTAAATGATTTTACTTGCTGAGGAATGGTTAGGGTTTAGTTAAAATCCAAATGAGCCACTGAAGTGTTATTATTCTAACTATCGTTAGCCTTGTATTCTGAACTTGGAGGACCCTTGCCCCCATCTCCATCCTTCTAACTCTACTAGTCCTTTATACCTAACTCCCTTACCTACAGCTACTTATTCGGTTAATACATTTTTTTCCTTTCCCACATATTCATTCATTCTCCTCGCCTTTCCGGTACATTTATTATGAAACGCATATTTCTTAGCAAGACATCAATTCATAATGAATAAAAGGAATTAATAGAACAGTTACCAATGGTGGTGGTGATAAATAGAGTAGTGAACAAATAATTATCAACTGCCTTCTATTATTTAATTTTCTAAGAGTATCCACTGCTATAGATATTGCCGAAAGAGAATGATTGGTATTAATTGAACAGTTATCTAAGGTCCGGGTGATAAATGGAGAAGTGAACCAAATAATTACAAAAAAGGCTAAGATATGGCGAGTGCTCAATGGAAGCCAAAATGAGGCAGTGAACTTTAATTGTTTTCAGCATCGTTTGCATTCCATCTGCTAATTAGTGGAATTGGTCGTTCAAAGCCTGTGTTTAAAATACTGCCCTTAAAATTTCTCAATACAATTTCAAGGTGCAAAGCAGACGCCTGTTCATTCAGAGGTCTTCGTAGACTTAGATTACTTATTTTGGTACCTATGATGCCTCATGTTTCAACCTATGCTATGCCTCTTCTTTGCTAAAAGAAACAACAAACTTGTCAAACATATTTGCCCCTCCAATGCTGCATTCTGCAATCGAACCCCAAATTGGATTCCATTTGTTTTGTTTTCTTTTACATTGTGTCCAAAAGGTAGGTAAATACTTGTTCAGGAATGTATTTACATCTTTAACGTGCCAATATCCTTACTGCTGACATCCAAATTCAGAGAACCTACAATGCTCCTATGGTGTTCACAAACTTATGAAATTGGCTCATTCTTTTCTTTTCAGGATTTGGGATGATCCTTTCAACTCTACGCTCCGATTACAAGCCCTTTAATGCCACAGCAGAGGGAGGCAAATCAGGGCATGCGCACTCAATGCCTTATCATAGGCTTGGATTTCTTCTCTCCAGAGAACTTGATGGCTCACAATCGACTTGCTGGAAGGTTAGTTAAATAGGTTGGCAGCATCCTATAGCATTTTGTCACGTATGCATTACAGATATAGTCAGGAGGATAGGGAAGGCCATTCATTCATGTGGAAACACATCTCTTCTCTATCTCTTTTGGTTCCTAAATTGTCAAGAACATTTTGTTTGCCTTAGCATCCGTAGCTAGGATCTGACTTTGTTATTTCCCTTTATGCTTTCTTGCTCGATGCTGATTACCTTAAAGGGCTTTCAGAATATCTTCCTAGATTTAGTATGCTCCAGAAAATTTTTTCATTTACAAATAGCTCTCACCTCCCTCAATTTACACCCTTAATATCACTCAGTGCTAATACTTTTTGATCCACATGCATCATTTATCCAATTGGGTTTGCCTACTAGGATTGGTTTCATGTGCAGCCCACTGCACTATTTATATATTGCTCTGAGGCATCGGACATTGCATTCCTCCTGGGCTATCATTTAATCTCATGTTGAATCGTATCACGATTTAATCTTTAACAAGGCATATCTTTTACATTCTTTTCAGGTACTTCGAGCAACTGCTCAGGAAAGGAGTTCGACTGAGGGCCGAATGGTTTTCCTGATCCGCTTGAACAAGTCGTCACGTGTGGACAAGCGACCGAGATTGGGAAAGAGAAAATCTGCTTACAAACAAGAATGAAATGTGATACTTTTGATGTGATTTGTGGTGCAATTTTAATAAAGGATTTCTTTAAATAACTCTGAATTGCTACTTTGACGCCCACCATCCCAGGAGTAATTTTTAAGAAAAGATCTTTGACCGGATTCATTCGCGCTGCTCATCACTTTGATGGCGCGCTGTAGTTACGGCTTTTGCTTATAACGCCTGGATATTATTGATGATTTATTATGCTCGAAAGTACTTGTATTCTTTTTTGAAAGCTAACGGCAATTTAAGTCGTTATTTCAACGGGACCCTATTTCAACGCATATAGTAATTATTAGTGATCTTAAATTATCTTAAATTTAATAATTATATAGTGCTTTTACAATTTATTAGAGCATATGCTTCGTATTTTCTGGACTTTCTCGCAAGGTTTTTCTCCGAGAACCTAGGAAAATAGAGATCTCTCCAAGCCTTTATCATTCAAAACAATTTTTATTAATTGGCATTTCTGATTTAATGCTTAAACAGTTCAAATTTTTCTTTAAATTTTCATTGAAGCCTTTTTCAAAACTAATAAATGTAAGAATCTATATTTATCTTTCAATAATTATCTTTAAAAGATTATTAGAATAGCAGTAAAGCGGCATAGAATTGACTCTGAGTTTGAAAACATTTTAACATTTTCCGGCAATCATGTACAGACATGATCGTGATATATTCTTCTATGATATTCTAATCGTACAGCTGTTAAAAAAATGATTCCTCACGTCACACAACTATGATCAGTGAACAGATTGTACATTGTAAAACGCGCTCCAGGAAATACATTAACGCTCGTTTGAAGAAACGATTATGAAATATAGTCCAGGTAAGATGCAATCTATTGTTAAGAAACAGCAGGTGGCTAAATTGGGAAAGATACTCCAAACGCACCTTCTTTTGAAGCACGCTCGCGTGACTCCGTGTGCGCACGATTTATGGAGCAATTGAGCGGTCGTGATTGCGCCTTTGTCTCTTGGCGTGATAAGGGCTCGTAATTAAATAACGCCATTACTCCATACATGTATTAGCGAGACTTCAAAGGCGATCGAGTAAGTTTTTATTATTTTTTTATGTTTCGGGAAACGTCGTTTCGCGTCTTTTTGTGAGACTTCCAAAACGGATGCCAAATGCGGCAACAGGGCTGACTTGTTGGCCATCGAATTAATCTCCATTGATTTGATGAAAACACACTCTCGTATATGACGAACTGGATTTCCGTTTTAAACGTATCCAAGTAATTTAAGTCCAAAAACTCTCTATTGGAAACGGAGGATAAAGCTGTTTTTTTACACAAATAATTTTCATTGCTTCAATAAACTCAATTTCATGTCCCTCAGTTTTCGTTTGCTGTTGCAACCCCAAATCTTCCGATCGTGTTACCTCGCACCGTGTTTTATTCCCATCACTCCTGCAAACACCCATTCCCTTGAAATTCACTGCTCGAGACACCCACATTGTTGTGAAAGAACACGCACACGAGCGCTCACTGAATTGGAAAAAGCTTGTCGGATAGGAGTCGAACTCAGGGCCTCAGTGTAAGTATAAAAGAATGCTACACGCTGAGATTTCTTTTCATTCGCCCATTTGAGTATTTCCTTCTATCCGCTCAAGTGTTTACTTGAGTTTTATTTTTCAACTATATGTATACGCATAATACAATAAGCAATAGCATCGTTTCCATAGAAAATTACTTAATTTAATAATAATATATATTCTATAAAACTTAATATAATAATAATATGCATTCTATAAAACTTACTATAATTATAATATATATTATATATATGACTTAAATAAATAATAATTATTATTCTTTATGACCTAATCAAATGATAATCAATAGCTGAACTGCATTTAATTTAATGCCAGCCAGTACTACTACCACATTTTTTTTACCAAAGAACCCTTTCATTCCATCCTGTTTTGTTCAAAGCCATGAGAAATTGAGTTAATACGAAATAAATTTTCCGATTGCTTTAAAATTTGCAACTCTGGGTCATTTCAAAAGCGTAACATCCACTTGTACTCACTTGTACACACCCTCAAAAATCATAAAGGTAATAGCTAAAGAAATTCAAAGTTTTAGAAATTTATTTTCTGATGTCTTCGTAAAAGTTATTTATGGCCTTTATGTTATTTAACGAGGGTAAAACAAGGACACAGTAACATATAAAAATCTCGGCGGACGTGAATATTTCAAGATACTCCGGAATAACGTTTTCCTTAATGCTTATATAAATACCAAGCATTATTAATTGGAGGAAAATGAGTTGCAAAATTTTATCTTTTCAGCCGGAAAAATTCATTGACGATAACAGGGAGAATGATTAGTCTACTGTTGTATATTGTATGATCTACGCCTACGAGTATTGTGTCACGCAATTTAAAATTAATAACGCACGCTATAAAAATCTCATATTGATTACGTTGGCTTTATAAAAACTCCAAGCAACACTTTTTAATATTTACCGAGAACAGAGACATATTTTTTTAGCTTCATTCGGTTATGCATTTGGTATTTAATATCCACAACGCAGTATCATGCTTCAGTACTATACTTCTGTTCGGTGAATTTCAAAGCAACGAACGTCACTTTTTATTCCATCTGCCTGAGATCTAGGTCAATGAAGCCATTCGCTGCGTAATATCATCCTTGTTATTTCCCATCGAGAGCGGAATTCGAGTGTCAAATGAGCGGCAAAAATTCGGAATGAGGAGCACTGTGAATTGATAATCACGCTTTCGGGAACACGAAAAATAGAAGTGGAGAATCTCGGCTGTTAATTACGGTTCAAAGTGAAGCTCGAAGAATGAGTGAAACATCGTGCGTTTATTAAAGGAGGCGTCTTAAACGTAAAATGAGCAGCTATCAATTTGGAGAGATATAAAGGGCAGTCCAAATAAACCTCCACTTTCGTGTGCCGCTGACATATGTCCTCGCAAACGTCGAAAGCAAACACCAGTTGACGCGTCTCTTCATATCGGAATTAACATCTCGGTGGGCAAATCGAACGCTCCGATTGGTTACCCAACTTTTGTGAGCAAACTTGACCTACGGTTGTAAAAGTCTCCCGACTGTCATTTTGGGACGCAAAATGCGACTTTATTTGTTCTTCGATGGACAGGTTTTATCGACCAAAGTATTCACGTGCACTCTCATCTAAATTGTAAGCCATAGTAAATAAATCTATGAGATAAATAATTTCCTCATTCTATTGTTCGTTAGATTCTCTATGCAAATTTAGTTAAACATTTTATTTTACACCGTGATCATTGTTGCTTCTAACTTTCAGCAGATTGAGGAGCAAAAAATGTGAATAACTCATGATGTACAATTGAAGAAGTAAATATATGAATTATGTACATTTGAAGAGGTAAATCTATGAATTATATATATTTGTACTCAATGATCTGGAAGCTACTTAATAATTCTGATTATACGACGATATCAATCATTTTATTTCATTCCTTGTTCTCGTGGGATGATTAAATAGTTGCTACTAAAATTTATAAATAAATTTACAGACATTCGCATCAACTTTTACAATATAATTCTCTTTGGCTGCTCAAAACTGCTATGGAAGCTCTCACCATCAGCAAATAAATTTAGTGGTGCTAGACTTAGTTATTTATGATCCAGGAAGAAGGAACAACAGTGAAATATTAATTTCAGAATCGTGCATTTATCAAACGAATCCTGCAACCGTTTTGGGCGATTAATGGTCTCGATTCCATTGTTGCACCCTCTGCATCAGTCTACGTAGTGTGCAACTGCTTCTGAATTCGAACCGCAAATTTTAGTTGGCAGATTCAGGACGTTGCTATTCATCATTCCTTGAAATGCACTGTTCATAAGAGGTGTTGAATCCCTCAACGATTTTTCCTTTTGAATATGAATTTATATTCGAAGTTAACCAGAGCAGTAGTTAGTTATCATTTCCATTTTCATATTCCTGCATAAGAAAGGATTCTGAATCTAAATATTATCGATAGATCACCTGAGGATAATGAAGCGGGTAACAGAAATAAAAGTATATATTGTTCTCTATACGGTTATAAATTATATTTAATCAGATGCTGACAAAAACGCTCTAAGGATAACCTTCTGAAGGATATGTTAATCAGCTTTTTCTAATGTATAAGTATACGCAAACGATCATAATATTATACACATATATATAACTAATTATGCAGTATATTATTTCCAATATTAATCATAGTCATAGTGTACCATTTGATATCGCTTTGACTTTATATAACCAAAGCAATTGTAAAAATTGAATTAAGTAGACTACTTTTATTGTTTCACTTATTAAATATTTTAGAAAGACCCATTTAATATGAAGCGAATCTAAAAAAAGTAAGCTTATCTCTGAAGAGAGGCTGAGTCGGTCAGGGGCGATATCATTCTTTCATCTTTTTAATTCTTCAGCTTCTCTTTATGGATTAATGAGAGAGCATGTTTGAAACGTGAAATTAAAGTTTTATCTGCGGGTCTCATCGTCTCCTAATGAATGACTAACGGGCAAAGGGAAAGAGATAGGCACACACAGATAAGACTTCAGGAGACGGGATATTTGGGCCCCTTTCGTGCATATTAAGGGGCGAAAAAAGATGGTCATCTCGAGGGACCTTAAGATCGGAAGATGGGAAAGATTGCGAAGAGCAAATGACTGCGTGACATCGAAATCTCGGTTTCAACACGAGAGCATTACCAAAGAGAGATTCGGAGATTTCCATTCCGCTCATTTGGTTGCTTAAAATAATGTTACCACGCCCACATTAGACTCACAAAATGGCTGCGAAATAAATTCCAATGTCGCTAATGACTTTTTCTCACTGAATGCGGCAAAATGTTTTAGGTCTAAGTATCCGTAATGGGATACGCTCATTTCGTATAATAAGTCAAATAATAAAGCGTAAAGTAAACTTAAGTAAGAATTAAGATGGTTTGTTAACCAAATACACAAAAAAAGTAAATTAGTACTGATAATTTAAATACGAAATACGCAAAAAATTAGAAACAGGAACGCCTCGTTCTATCGTAGCAGTGGTTATCTAACAAAATTAGCGGAATAGCTGGACTTCAATCACATCATATGTGTACTGATATAGTCTCATAAACGTGGACTAACTGACTGAAGAATTTCATTTTAATTTTAAAAATATTGTTTTAAAGTGTACTAAATTTCAGAAATCCGTAGAAAATAGAATTAGATTGATGACTGTTTAATATTTATGGAAGATGGCTTCTTATTTAAGAGTTCTAAGCATGAAAGAAAAATGATAACTTCTTAATGCGCTTGAATCACTTGTTGATGTCTCCAACACGCCGTAACATATAAAAAAAAACATTTTAAGGACCCCTTTAGAGAAATACTCTCTGATATGTTATCGAGTACAATAAATCGGACATTTGGAAAACATTCGATGAAATCATTCTGATTACGACAGAACTAAATGAAAAAGAATCATACGGAAGAGTTCGCTAAAGATACAACTCGATTAGTCGGATAACCACGATATCTGCAGCATCCCAATGTATGTGCATCACCATAGGCGTATATTCATGCAATTGGAAACCAGAGGAACGCTATACAGGGAACGAAACAATCCGTGCCGAAATGCGCAAGTGGTTAACCTGAGGCGGCAGATCGTGACATTCTGAGTGAAAGACAGGGGTCGGCGACAAGCGGTGGATCATTGGGGGAGAAACAGTAGTTTTGAATTCCTGATTGACTGGTTTGATGGGAGAGTTGATGTTTGAATACGTTAGTGTGTGACGGGTATTCACTCCATCTATTTTTGCTAGTTCATTTCAGAACCAAAAATACGATTTTCTCTAATCGGTTAATAAATAATTGTCAAAAATAATATCATACATTTCATCCTCAAATATTACTTGCAAATAAGGAGAATGCTTTAAAAAACTCCTAAAAGAAAGTAAAATTAAACTAATAACATATCAATTAAAATTAAATTCGCCGAAAAGTAAATATTTTAATGTCCACATTATCAAGTCACGCTCAAAAGTAAAATAATTCAGGCTGTGACGTGAAGTCAAATATTGAAAAAATACAGTTATTTAGAAGCAAAACTAGAACCAAATATTTAATGCAATCTCATTAAGTAATTTATAGTGCAAAATATTAAGATATTCTATCAAATTTTCTTGATGTGTTTCATGTATTAGCTGTCATTCCAAACAAAGTTCAGTCATTAGAATACATAAAATGCTAAGCCTCTTCGATTAATTACCCTTATATTTGAGAGATTTTTCTTTCACATTGATACTAAATAAAAATTATTTTTTAAGTAAATGTTCATGGCTAATTTATGATTCCAATATATATAGATATACAGCGGGTAACATATATCAGATGCGGTTATTTGTTAAATAAACACATCGTAAAAGGAGAATCGTTATACATCTTTTTGAGAATACATACATCAGATAAAACAAAGTTATAAGCTAAGATAAAAGATCATGAATTCTTAGAGGTTATCGGGTGAAAACTGATTATCAATTTGCAAAACACTTCAATGTTTTTCATTTTTATAGGTAACATAACATTCTTATCGATTTAGAATTCGGGTCCAATCACATGTATCAGCAACATGCAGTAGCTAAGTTAGATGCTGATATTACAGGAATAATTATTCACGCGAAAGATTTGCGTGCAGAGTAAAATTAATTTTAAAATATTTTACGCGTCGAGATAATCTTTATAATTTCGACCTTTCTTTGGACTCAAAATACCTCATTTTTCAACTCTTAAATGGAGGTTTAATCTTTAGCTGTTGGTTATTTTAAACCTTAAAGCACCTTAGAAGTAATGCGTAGAAATTGGTTCCAGGACACAGTTTGAAAACATTAGATAGAAAATGAACGTATGGCATCTTAATACGTACCTAAAGAGTCGATATTAGATGAAGCTGAGATGAAACGAACAAAATCTCAAAATAAATGAAGTGAGATATAAACTTCTGCATTATCCTCAGTGGCGGGAGATGAGACTGGACTAAGACGTTAAGCGATGCAGAAAGAGGCAAAGGTGAGAGGTTAATGAATGATTGCCCAACTAATGCAAAGAGCCCTTCTTCTAAAGGGGAAATATGTCTTTAGGTAAAAAGAGGGCATTCATAAAGAGCGGGTTTGGATGTGACGCCAATTACACGCATGGGTGGAGTAACGCGATAGCTGTCCCCTTTCGGGAGAAATGCGTGCCCCCTTCTAGCAAGTGCTCTGATCCTTATCTGCGTTACTTGACATCATCTGCTTCCAACCCTCGATATACTTATCTAACGCTCACAACTCTTTCGACCACGACGGTTACTCCTGGTCAATGACAGTCCATCCGAAAGTGATATTTTCCCTTAGTTTGAACGAAAGACGTGTAATTTTGCGGTTTTCACTAAAAATAAAAAAATGATTCTTGAGTTATATTCTAAGGCTATAATGCGTTGTCTCCAATATTATAAATTAATTTCTTTCCTGCTCTGTTTGTCCTTTAAAGTTTAAATTCTGAATGAAATATATATAAAACGAATCTTATGCATGTATTTCTTAAACGATTATAAAAATGCCATTCAAAAATTCAAATGATATATAATATAACTACTATATAATAGCAGATTCCGAAAGCGTGACATAAGATCATTAATTTCGTTTTAAACTTTCAATCTAAATTTCATATTTTACTTTGAAATTCTCTTATTATCCTTTTTTTTAAAAATCTTTTCTCTTTATTTCTAATATCCCTTACACTAAATTACGGCATCTCCTATATCTTATGTGGTGCATCCATGATAGATGACAGTATAGAATCCAAGCTTGTATAATTTACTCTTGGAAACATGGAATGCTCATTTTAAACATTCCCCCACATTTTTTTCCTGCAAAAGAGAGTAGGCCATCAAATAGTTTAAAGTGGTTCATAAATACCGCTTTTGTCCCTCAGAATAAGTTTTATGCATGTTAGCGAACTGAATATCGCGAGGATACTGAATTTCTAGCGTGGAATATAAAGGTTCTTAAGTATTTATTAATCTTATAATAAACTTTATATGTTATTCATATTTTAATTGATCCCGCTCATCATGCTATTTATGCATTTATATTTCTGTTTATCTCAGAGATTCATTATTTGTTTTTAGCAAACAAAAGTATAATGACTGATTCAAGCAAATTATTTTTTACTACGCTACTTATTTGGGAAATGAATACGTAAAATAAATATGCTTTATCATATCTTTGTATAAACCATCTGATATGTTGAATGAAAGAACATTTATTTTCTCAAACCAAAATGCGAAGTATTAATTCCTTCACTCGCTAAGTGTCCAGTCTATTAAACATTCAAGTATAATATATTGCTGAGTAATTCACACCATTGTTAATTCGAATATACGATTCGCTTTTAAATTGAACAGAAATGCCTTTAAATTACCTACAGCATTCGATAGTGATCTATGTAGTAATGAAAGCAAAGGAATGCACGTCGCCGATGAATTAATAGAGAGATAGTCCATTTGAGGAAACACGAGTTAATTGATTTCGTTGCAATCCGGATTAATAATAGAAGGGATTAAGTGGTTATCTTGTAACATTAGGTGTAAACAAATAAAAATAGAATGCAGTCATAGGTGACCTTGTGGAAATGTTAATGCATCTACTTCTGCGTAAATGATGAGTCAATTAGTGTACTAATTACGAAGCAGGAAGTGATTAATAAATGTATGTTAACCGATTCCACTGTGTCCAAAGGGCAATCAATTATGCACGTGGGCCACTTATAGAAAATGCAGAGAGTACTAGTAATTTAAATACCCTTATACATAAATCCTTATTCGTTAAACTTTCAATGCTTTAACAGATCATTTTCCAGTTCAAATTATCGTATTAACATCTTAAGATAACAATGAATTTGGTAAGATTGCATCATTTTCAATTAATCTATTAAATTAGTCTGAAGAAATTTTGGCCATCACCCATTTTTGTAAACGTTCTCCGAGATTAGACCTGATTATATCTTATTCCTTAAAAACTTTTATCGACCGCTGTCTCATTGTATTTTCTCCAAAATTTTTATCTTTGCCTCTCTTTTCGCATCCATGGATTTCATGATTGCGTTTTATCTCCAGTGACTAAGTTTCGGCGCCTTTTCATGCACTTATTATTTCTGAAATTACATCCGCTGAATGGGTCCGACCACTTTGGTGAAAGGCAAGTAATCTACTTAGAGTTGATAACGAACACCTCCTGAGATTACTTCCCTTCTGCCCTTGGGAAAAAAGCTCTCGAATCTAATTTAACGCAAAACTTTGCCAATCTCTGGCTGTATCTTTTCTTTGGAAGCACGAAATTATGTTACACATGAATGTGCATTTTACTCCATCGCCTCCAAAGATAAAGGCGAGGGACTTTGATATCTAGACTTTGATTCTGTTACAAGTCATTTACAAGTTGTTACAGATTCGAAGCCATGTTCTATTCGCTATGATAAGCTTCATCAGATTTCGAAAGGGACTTTGCCTGAATGATCATAATTAAGAACTTTATGAGTACTGGAGCTAATATATTCAGAAGTGAAGCCGACATAAAAAGCATAACAGTTTAGCGCCATAACTACATAAATATAACATATAATATTTGGTGTAGTAAGTATAAAATGCACGCTATAATAACATAAATATCCTAAGGCCTAAACTTTAGAATTTGTTTACACTCTGACGAATTTCGAGAGAAATGTTATTCACCATTTGATTACCGTAATTGCAATCATCTCATTTCACTTTAAATACTACATACGATTCAATTGGTTATGATATATAATATCCTTCAAGGCTATATATAACTCAATGAATGGTCTAATATTAATATAAATATTTAACCAACTATGCTATAATGTCGCAGATAGTAAATAATTCATTGGATGTAAATGATTTAGTGCATACCATATTGTAATTATATTCCTCTAAGAACGACGCATTAATGAGTTCTAAGTTGAAGGACTCTTCCGATTGTTTTCTGAAGTCTTGCATTGGTTTAAATTAAACTATTAATCAAATGCCATTCGCTTGTCTTTTCTAATTCTTCGATTGACCATACATTAAGAGGTGATTGCGTGATTCTCGTTCATGAGAGGCGACGTTCTAAAAGTTCCAGGAAAAAATCATATCCATTAACAGGCTACTTTGGAATTTTCAATTCAATATATGTTTCCTATACATAATTATATCCATCAATAATGAACAAACATTCATTACTAACTAAGGAGAATGATATAGATGAATAAATCACAATTTCTACTAATCCAAATTACTCGAGTATCCATAGTAAATATCATCACAAAAGAATTAATTCGTTAATTATGAAAGTAATTTCCTTCGCGTGAGTATTAATATCCCATTAAAGTTTTGTTTCTTCAGGAAATTTCATTCAGAAAATCCTAGTATCACAGAGATAAAAAATCCCTGTGCAATTTCACCGCTAAATCGAGTGGCGTGCTGATCTGAAAGAATGAACGCCTTTGTGCAATCGCATATGAGCCGATTGCCGGGGAAATTCAACGGCTGTGGCAAAAATTCGCACACCGAGAAATTGCTTTTGTCGGAGCCTCAAAGTGGCCGTTGCTTATCTCAGACACACGAAAGAGCGTCTCTTTTCAAAAGTAATAGAAATGGATTTTTTTATCTTCGCATTGATTCCGAATTCGTTTTTAACCCCAAGGAATCATTACATTTACGATATCAAATTACTTCCAGAAATTTCATTACTTTTTTCAAACTTTAATGCTCATAAAAATGAGCACTTGCATTGTCGTGCTGCGATTAGAATCACGAGATAAGTTTCCACGAGTAGGGATGAAGTAACAATAGGAAACATTATGGACGAAAATACGTTACGTAAAACGAAAGTAAATAGCTGTAATTTTAGCAGATACAGTCAAGATTACATACATTTCTCAAAAATAATTTTAATAGAAATAAATAATGAAGCTTTATATAATATTAATTTTTATATTTCATTTCGGAGTGCTTTCGTACAATCCACTCAAATCACATTAAAAATGACAGCGGCGTATTACATAGTTATATAAGTTAGATGGATTACAGACGCAACTAGATTGTTCGAACGGGAAAACTGATTTTGTCATTGTGTAACTAAAGCCACCATATATTTACATCAAAAAGTATGAATTCATTTCATTTGAAAAAAGAGTATGATTAAATACTGCAGTGCTTCTCCAAATATAATAGTCTTACAAAAGTATTTCTCCGAACAGGATCTGCGTTTTTAGACTGTTATTATAAAATACTCACTGGAATTGGACTTTATAAATGGCTCTCTAAAACCTATAAAATAAAAAAGTAATAAATCGTATTCTTGCCAATTTGTTGCCCTTATATTTTACTATTTTACAATTTATTTTCTTTGACACAAACTTTTTGAAATTCCTATTAATCATACACTAATAAGGTGTATTTATAAAGTGAAGCTCTCATGTAAGTTTTAAAGTAATAAATACGAGTTAATAGATACATCAATTCAAGGATGGGAATTTGATCGAGCTAAAACGCGCATCAGTTGAATGAAGTCTGTTTTGAAGAACAAAATGCTCAAATTAAAACGTCAACTACGAAAAGTGGAACATGACAGCCCAGGTTTGATGATTTCATTATAGCACCCGGAAATACCCGAGAAACCTTGAAAATGCGGAAGATAATTTACGGGGAAACGGAAAATGAGTATGTCGTACCTGTTAAATACGAGAAATAAGCCGAGGAAAAAAGAGATATGAAAATCGGGTCGTATCCGGCTGAATGCAAATCACTCGCGTAACGATCACGTTACGTCTGGACTCTGGTATCCATGACAGAGAAACACAGCAAGCGCACGGCCGAGTTCCCCTTTTACAAGCAACCCATTCGAAATCGGAAGCTACTCTTTTTCCTTTCTTGGGATATAATGTCTAGCATTTGCGGAGTTATTTCGTCATTTGCGTGTGAAACGGACATTATGTCTCCGCGAAGAAAATAATACGCGAGCCGATTCGGGAAGTCGTAAAAAAGACTGCGGTTTTGGTTTAACGGAAAAGAGACATTTGCTAGTGACAGTGAAGGTTGAATTTATACTCCGGAGACGGAAAAATCTGTGATCTTTCATTCTCTATGAATTATTGAAGAGGATGAGAATTCTTGGTAAGGAATTGGGTGGAGAGACGGAACATATGTGGGATGAATTATATTAAATCTAATTGAAACTCTTTTCACGAATACTTCACGACTGGCTTTCAAAAAGTTATGATACTCCTAAATTATTTTGTAGTGAATTCCTTGGACTTAATGAGTCTCCCGTTTACATGGGACTTAATGAAGGCATTTGAATAAGATTAAGTTACTTAAATGTCTCGAATAATAGAAACTTCTCATAGGAATTCAGGTAATAAACAGTTAGAGGAGTACATTTTATTCATTTTCGGGGGTAAAAGAATAAGAAAATCTATAAAAATTAATCATTATCAATACGATTCTTCCTAATAAGCAATAAGTAGAATTGACGTCTTTCTATTGAACTAAGTATAAAGGAAAGGTTAAAACTTAGCACGATGAGTTTGTGCGACACCAACAAAAAAGCTGAATAGAGGTGAAAAATAGCGGAATGACAGGAACTGGAAACGAGGTCAACTATTACAATTATTAATTTCTAATTTCTAGTATTTTTTCTATAGTTTAGGTGCATGGAACCATATAGAAGAAAAATACGCAATGCTAATTACTTTGTAAGTCCTTATAGCTTCATAGATTGTAATATTTTATTATGCTTTCAAATGAATAACTCTTAAAGGAATGCTCATTTGAGTTCTGAAATATCTGCCCTAAAGTTATGGAATGAACGGGAGCAGTAAAACTACCGATATTTTTCATGGAGTTGATTTATAGCAGTAGATAATCTTAGTGAATGCATTTACTGTGGTATCTTGCATTCTTTATCTGTATTTCTAATTGACTCCAAGTTCTTTAATTTTCATATAAACTCCTAGATTAAGAAAGAAGAATTTCACTCATTAAAGACTTCTGCATTGGCTTATGTTCATATATGTGCACATAATAATTATATTAATATTACTATCAGTGCTCTATTTAATATCGTTATGTCGATTTCTTATGCATTTTAATTTTAGAAAACATACTTTTTTTGGAGGTTCATTTTTGTTCATATTTAATATTATAATATTTTAAATAATTTCCGTTTTCAATTTGATTAACATGCCAATTTGAAAAGTTAGGGTAAATTTTAATTAAATCGCATTTTCACCTCCTAAATTATTTGTTTTACTCCGATAAGAATAAATTCGTTCAGCATTAACAAAGCGTTAAAATATTTAGTGTTCTGACAATCATTTATCAACATAATTTTGCCCCTGCAATCCATTGAATTTCAAAACGCAACGCTAACGTTTTACGACATTGTAGAACTAATATCATTCACGATTCACTATATTAACGAAAGGTATATATCATTCCAATTTATACTAAAAATGACCAAATTATCATCTGTCCCCGGAAGAGGTTAACTGATCCACAATAAATTAGATCAAAGGGAAAAATCTCAGCTAATTTCAACCAAAAAATTAACTTAATGCTCTTGTTGCTGCGAAAAGGGGAAATTCCCTCGAGTAAATTAAATCGAAGGTACAGTTCGTTGCATTCGTCATGGAGGAATTTCTCGTTGAAGTTTCACGGACTTTTGAACTTTGACAAAGCACGAATGCTTGAAAAAATTCCTCAACATTTTTGACTTTGCGGAAGGTTATTTCCCCGAAGGTATGCGAACAACGAAACATTTCGGATATAAATTGAGTGGGCAGGTTAAGGGGTTGATACGGTCAGTTCGGGTGGAGTTCTAATTCACTTGCGGTCTCAGACATCTGGAATCCTTAATGCTATTGCTGTCATGGTGATTCATAAAAGGGTTGAATATCTCAAGAGCGAATTTGCCCTGACGTTCATTAGGTGTACCTGAGAATACCACTTGGAAAATGGAGGATTGTTATATCCCTCCACAAGGGTATTAAAAGAACATAATCGTTTTACTTTTTCGAGATGCTTCGGTTATAATGAGATGTTTGATTATATGATCTATTGTTTTAATTACTCAGTTGCTTCAATATTTATTGTTTTTATTATTTTCCTTACTTAAAAAATGATTTCTCTCTATCCTCAGAGTCATATTACACTATTTCAATTATCATTCGAATATTAAAAGAGCGGTCGCAAAAATGATTAAAATACCTCAGAATATCAGGATATTGACACAGAAAAAAGCAGAATTTACAGAAGTCGAATAAATATTAGATATCGATGAAGACTCAATTTTCATTGGATTTTCGATCTGGAGCTGATCTCTTCCATTGCCGAATGGGCATCCACTGACCCGATTCCAACCTAAAAAACATAATCGTCCGCAAACAGAACGAAACAGAATTCGTAATTTTATAAGTTAAGCGGAGATCCGTGCGCGGAATCCGATATTTATCCCTAAAACGGATTTTTCATTCCGACGGCAGACCAAAAATAGATTCCCTTCGAAGGGAAAACTCTTGGGAAACCCTTATCTTTAAAGTAAATGAAAACAAACCTCAAAAAGAAACTTTCTATAAACTTTATCGGGTAAAAATGCTGTTTTAGCAAGAAAATACCGATCTCAAACAAGCTATTCAAGAGCGAAACATTAGAACTATAAAAAATTCTTGGTCGTACAATATGGAGGATATGTTGGGTATCGGAGCACTTTTACTGCAATCAGCTATTTATTAATTAGATTTTCAGCTGAATCAGGAAATAATATAATAATATAAATAAAACGTTTTAAAAGCGAAATTAATACGATTATTCAACGTTAGAATTTAATAAATGTCTATCAGAAATACATGATGCGAAGGCCTATCTAAAGAGATATGCTCGAAAGTATTTTATCTGTATTATCTTTAATTATCTGATAAAGTTTCCACATAATCTTTCCTGTCATTTAAACTACACTTTCATTGAAACTGAAGTGAGCAGAGATTAGCGATCCTTTCTATGGATCAATGAAAGAATAGAAGAAATATATCATTTTCTTACAAAACGCGAGTATTCGAAGAAATTCGACATACCGACATTATATTAAATTTAATGGATAGTGTCTTTAAATATGTAAATATAGAGTTACAGTCAAAAAGAAAGCGTAAAAACTAAAATAGTGAATTTAAAGTTATCGGCATAAATTCTATAAGATTAATAGTGTGAATAGGTGAAGAGAGATTTTATAAATTTAAAATAAAGTTACAACTTAGGAACATAAGTTTATCAGTTATAAGTGTTCATTACTTTCTGATGTTTAGGAATGATTTTTTGGAGCATCATTATTTAATACATATCGTCATTGAAAGTTAAAATCATCAAAAGATAATTCAGTTTAGTAAATTCTTAAAGTATTAATATTAATTTCTCTATTCTTTTAAATATTTAATGCTGATAATTAGTTACTTAAGTTAAATGAAAAAACTTTCAAGTATAAAATTCTATATGTTTCTGCCTACCATCGATTGTATGAATTTGGAAGCAAAATTCACCTTCCGCTTCCCATATTCAATCCAGAGATCCACTGTTGAGCGAATTTTAAAAGAAGGATTTGTTTCACTCGTAAATTTCGAAAATAATGAGCTGTTTCTGCGAAGTGAATCACAATTGAAATTTCCTCATTACTTGCGTGGTTAGTGAAATTTCTTTTCAATTAAAGGAACCGTTATTGTTTGTCATTGTACAGAAAGCATGGTTTAATTTAAATGGATGATTAAACACGCTCATACCTAAAATACACTCTTGTTTCATAGATTACGCATTGGACTTTGAAATCCTATTGTTAAACTAGGTATTCAACTGAGGATATGCGATCCAAATATTCATTCCAAATGCTAATAAAGTCATCCAATCCAATAGGATGAATTAATACGTTCTGAGAATCATGAAGCTATTAATATTTGGATATCTATGTCAATAATACTTAAACCAAATCATGCACATAAGTTGTAATCTCTTGTCTGTTTTCTCAGTAATGGGAAATTAAATATTTGCGACAACAATAAAAAGCAGAAATATACAGGTATGACATTAAAAGTAAGAATTCATTTGAACTGAAATATTAAACGAAAAATTTAATTTAAATTCTCTTTAATATGGCTCCAATGTCCGATCTATTATAAAGGATTACTTATGGAATATGATTTGATGGTAAAGAGTAGCTCTGGGAAAAATGTATTGTGAGTGAAGTTCCGATATATATTTTCAATGATTACTATGTGCATTGAAACTACAGGAAAACCAATAAAATTATTAAAACTCGTTCTCGGAAACAAAAAACGTCATAATGTTATTCACTTTGGGACTTGATATTCTAAAAAAATATCTCAAACACGAAATTAACAGGTTAAAAATAAAATGACAGGCGGATTCGTTCTTAAATATTCATAATATAAATCAGAGTGAATATAGCTTCATCCTAACAAAATTATTTATAAATTTTTCTAAAAACAACTTTGTAAATATGAAATTACATCTTCAGGCTGAAGATGTAATTTCATATTACGAAACCGGTCGCAAAATACAATTTTCTGTGGAAATTTACAAAGTTGCTTTTATTACTATGGCATTCCACGAAGTCACGCCTTCTCACATTGATTTCATTATAAATATTTCCTTAAAAAACATTTTAAATATCCATTTAAGCTATAAATAATGAGTATAATACCCTTCAGAAACTAGAGTCGAGTGAAAGTTCGTAGAGTACCATAATTGTGTCATCCATAAAGGGACTCCTGATGTCATACACAACTACCAAGTCATCTTGAGGAGAAATATGTTTTTTTATACATCTCGTATATGATCTGGGAAGACAATCGACTGCTCATAAGTAGGCAACCCGTGACATTAACCCCCTTCAATCGGCTGAAAAACACTTCCCAATCCGTCCAAAAACTTTTCCTAATGACTCACACACTAATGGCCCTTCACTGTTTTCCCTTTTTTGTCCAACATCCACACTTACCACTCCCGCGCGCACTCAAACGGAACGCACGCGTGCTGTGTAATATGCCCTTGCGTGATATCAAACGAGAGCCGAAGGTGTTTCAGAGGGGAAAAAAGTGCTTTTGGAGTTTCCCTTAATTCACCTCGGTTACATTCTCTTCAGTTCCTTTTCTAGAACGCTCTCCATCGTTCCCACCTCCTGACTTTACCCTTTTCAATCAGAGCCTTTGTTCGCCAATCGATTGTCACTCGGCAAATCGCATAGCAATTTAATTCATATACCTCGCATACATTTAATAACATATACTGTACATTATAAAAATCATATTGTTTTTTTATCAGAGTTTTTAATTTTACTTTCTAATTAATTTCTAAAGCCTTTAATATCTATAATTTACGGTCTTCAAAATAAATAAGCTGAATAATGCGCGAATAATTAAAACAAAAAGTTGATAATAATACTTGAGTGACCGTCTAAGAATACCAATTTTTATTATCACGTCTCAAGGCGAATGTAACAGTTAAAATTCTATTTCGATGTAAATAGTACATCCCTAACTATAATCTTATAAGTAAATTACTCACTCATTTCTTAAAATAGGTTTGGGATGATGAATCAAAGTACGATGAATTTTGTATATTCCGATTTTCAGGAATGAAAATCAGATTTCCATATTTATATCATAGATACGAATCAAAAAAGCCGACAAAAAACGTAGTTCCTGAAATTTTACAAAAATATCCTTGTACGGAAAACGGTAAAAGTTGAATTCGGCTCCGCGACTATGGAAATAATTTTAGCGGGAAAAATAATAAAAATCGCGTTGAGGTGAAAGATTTTTAAAAACTGCTAAGATTTTCATTAATATGTATAATTTATGAAAATAATTAGAAGGGTCGAATGGTAACATTTGGGAAAAGGTGCCCGGATTGGTGAATATCATGTTCAAGGTAAAGTGCCGCGTTAAAGTACTCACGATAGTATTGATAATGGGGAATATGGAAATATATTGATAATATAAAATTTATATCTTTTACAACATCTCGAGTTTTTCACTAAATTAATCGAGCATTTGGAGATATTTATCAAAGAAGTAAGCGGATGAGGGTTACCAAATTCTTGGTAAAAAGACTTTATGAACACTTATCTTTGGTTAACTCAAAGAATCCTTTTAGGATTCATTCCAAACTTCAAAATTTCAAAGACCTCAGATACAGATGACAGTCGACAAAAAGATTTCCAAGAACAATCAAGGAAGACACGCGATGCAGAATAACTTTCGTTTTATAACGAATTTCAACGATAAAAGGTACTTATTTCTTTGGTTTCGGAAGATAAAATCAGCAGCCAAGTTGTACTTTCTCTCTGTCGTCGTGTGAGAGAAGAAATTCATTTTCAAATTGAAAGCATGATGGAAATCTTGTTGAGATGGAAAAAAGAAAAGGACATTAAAAATTTATTGCATAAGGGCTTGTTAAATCAAAAGTCTTACTTCATCGTTGATAACCTTTATCATTCTAATGCGGAAGAATATTCTATACTTTATGTGATATCCAATAACTACCGATGTTGACCACACTTCCGTTGTTGTCACTGTACTCAGTGGAAGAGAAAGAGTATTTTCATCTAAATAAAAATCAAACACTGATATTCTTCATACTAGAAATTAAACAGAGCATAAGTACGAATATTTGACCATCTTTTACATCTTCCCTCCAAAAGCAGTACAGTGATTATCATGAGACTGATTAATTAAAAACGTCTTCATGTTCTTAAAGCACGCATTTTCCACAAGTTGCCTTTTTATCATCTCAAAAAAAAATCCCATAAAACTTCCATTTGATTTGCTTCAATAAAAAATTTCCCAAATACTTTCATTCCATTTCTTCCTAAATACGCGGCTGTTGAGGGAAATTGAATGACCTCGCAACCCAATTCATCATTTCTTTGACATTATCCCGTAATCTTGAAAACATTTCCTTGTGTACCCCGTAATTAACAACCTGATTATGATCTGAGGCATTACTCACATACATCTGTAATTTTAGCTCTTATATTTTTTTATGATTTATATAAATATGTTTGAGGAATAGTACCTTTCGGAGCTTAGTTTAGGGAATCGACAGATATTGACAAAGAATATTGTTTTGATTATGAAGAATTTAGAAATATTTTTAATAAAACCTAAGGTATTTATTGGACTTAATCGCTAGTCAGAGTTCCTTAAAAATAAATAAATTTACGACATCATAATGTGAATATTGAATAAGGAAGACAAGTTAAGGAAGCTTTGTTTTGACGAAGCACATCTAATCAGCTGATAAGTTAAAAAACAGAACTGTTCCTTTATAGAGTGTTATTGGTTACAAAAAGCATTCAAATAGGATATCAAAATGCGACACCTCCGGGAGTTATGAGAGCGTAATAAAAAGTAAGACTTCAAAGTCTAGTGGAGAGAAAAAAGAAAGACAACGCTGAAATCCAATATGAGAATTTGAAGAGGAGAAATAAAGTGAGCGGGGAATTTGAGTTTTGATGGGTATACTTTACGAAATAGAGAGAGGATGTGCTCTGTTAGGATGTACGGGCGTCCGATGACATGTATCTGGAAATTACGCTGAATGTATAGATACCGAAGGAAATTGTGTCGTCACAAAGATTAGCCCAAAGTCACTGAGGGATCAAGAACTGTTTACGGCTGCATTATTTTGCTGAAAGAGCGATGTTCTATGGAAAGAGAAATTAACTGAGCTTAATTTAGACCCGTTTCCAGTTTGATCTGCATGGAATGGATCAGTCGAGAAGTGACAAGATAATCTATAGATCATGAGCTTAGAGGAAGGCTATCCTGGTCACTGTGAAATAAACTAAAACGGTACAGGATAACGATTAAGGCAGAAAAATAATAGAAGGATACTAGTAAAACTGTTTCCTATAACCACACCATTTTCGTAGATCACCAGAGGAGAAACATCAGAAAAGACACTGAAAAACATATATTTTTAGAAATGTTAAAACGTCTATATTTCACTGGTTATTATATATTTTAAAATGTTAATCTATACTGAGTGACGCGCAAGAGGCTTCTAAACTACTTATCCCAGAAAAAGGAAACGATTAGTATTCCCACGAAGTTCCGCTTATTATTTAAAGCAACGGTTATTTACTGCACACATTAAAGGTGTCCTCAGTCAACAATGAAGTAATTCTATAAAAGTATTGATAAGAATTATTAACATTAATTTGTTGACTGCTTAATACTTGTATACTGTATCTCGCATTTACTGAATGATTATCTGGATTGATATCTTGAGATATTTCAGTTTATTCTCAATATAATGGTTAAAATATAATTTTAAGTGAATAGAAATTGAAATGTGACTAGTATTATAGATTAGCCGGATAGCCTTCCATACAACTACTTGTATTGTTACAATATAACTCTTTTTAAACAGCCGCAAATTGACCGATAGAATAACTTTATGAGAAGATCCTATCAGTATCGTATAGTTTAATTATTCTTCACAATTATTAAAATGGATGTTCTATAGTTAAATATCCAAACCCGAGCTCATAATAAAATTTTACAAATAGGTGTTTAAACTGCATATAATTGTAGAAGCACAAATAGGTGACAACTTTTTTTAGTATATATTAAGATGTGGCCTTCTATTCTATATGTAATTATGATACTCAGGATCACAGAATTATAAAATTTAAATCACCAATACAATACGTTTCTTCGATTGAATTTCAAACTGTTTGGATCATAGAAATGGACAGATAGTGCAATTATAGTAGCGTTACCTCATAATGGAGCAATTAGTCTATGGAATCGTACGGGACTCGCATATCTCGCACGCCGATTGGTTCCCTCTTAGTTATGCAGATACACTGCCGCACGTGTACACATATGTGTGACCAATGCACGTATAGTCAAGGTCACGTTTCCCGCCTTTGATTGGTGATTGTTTTTTATCACTTCCTTTAGTTGCCTTAATTCCCATTCTTGTGTTCTTAAGCTTTTTTATTTTATTTCTTCTAAGGACTTCATTGCCTTTCCAATTTTAATAGGCAAAACTGGTCTAAAAATTAATAAATAACTGCTTACTTCACAACTGAGGATGATTAAATCAATTTAATTTATCAAATATCAGTCAAAACGCACAAAAATTAACGATAAAATATTCAACTGAATCTATGAATGAGAACAATCAAAAAAGCTTTACTCTGTTTAAGGGTGAAGTATTAAAAGAGATTTGAGGCGGTTATAATCTTATCCTTAAGATTCATGTTCGGAACCCTCACTTTGCTTCCTTCAACCTCTCAATTTGCCAGTCTTCCCTTTAATTCCCGTTTAACGCCACATCAAAGCGATGTCTCAAAACGCCCATTTAAAGGGCAAACAATTACCGTTGAAAAAGAGCTCCGTTAAAAAAAAGCAAAATCGAGGCCATTATCGACGCTGCGAAATTTAGGTGACGAAAGTTTGAGAGAATTGAACTCGATCGCCTGTTTAAAAGGGAATTTCGTTCGTGATTAAAACGGTTGAGCAACGAACGAGTCAAAAGCCTTCCGAATTTAATACAAAATTTTAAAAATATCAATCACATTTTATAAACTATTTCCCGCAGTTAACGAGATAATTGTACCAGGTGCCTCAATATTGACAAACATTCACGTAGATGAAAAGCGTTATAGCTCAGCCATTTAATTACTTCTACATTACGTATTTGATTAAAAGGATAATATTTTACATAAGTAATAAGAGGTATAAAATCCTTTTGTCAGAATGTTTCACGGCAATCAAAAGAAGTTTAATTTTCTGAATAGAGAAGAGAATATAGATTAAAGTTCTCAGAAATTTCTTGGTATGAAACGCTTACTTTTTCTTTTTTTTTCCCTTTTTTAGATCAAAAATACACAAATACCATTCATACTAAATCACGCCTTCCTTTTAATCCGAATTAAATTCTTATAAGCATTTCTTCAATTTTGAAACCCTCAGGTCGTAAGATGAGTTATATTTAGGCAAAGAGAAAAAAGAAAGTAACATCTTCCCAATCTTTCTCTATTTAAACGATATATCGTTATTCACAAAACGTTAAAATACATATATTTCAATGTTTCGACACACACTAGCTAACTGCATAGTTTTGCAGACTGTATGAATACAAACATCGTGAAGAACATATGGTCACCTAAGCAGGAACATTATCTCCATCAGTTCTAAAGTAATGCAGCTTCAAAGTTCATTAAATAAGAAATGAAACAAAGAATTAACATCATACGCCATCTCAATCTTGTTCCGTTAATAAATTCGCATCGAAAAACCCTTCTGCATATACGTATCCACGGTGACCCAATTCTCATCCTGGGATATTTAATTACGTTACTTCAAACCGACTAAATATAGCTCACGTAGGTCGTAAAAGAAAGAAACTTTGAGTGTTGAAAGTCTATCCTCTGAAGATGTTAGTCTAACGCGAATGGCCGAAGGATATTTTCTATCACAACATCCTAGCAACGAAAGTATCGTACTACTTTCCGGAATATGCAAACAACTGCATCTTAAACGCGTAAAAACTTTTATTTCGTACATTAGAATCAATACAGTAATAGCACGTAAAAAATGTAGGACTCACTCTTATCTTCAGCCCTATCTAAGACATCGACGAAAATTATATTTACGTCGATAAATTTACAAGAGTACGGCAGGTAATTTAGGAGCTGTTTCGCGTGGCGATTTGGGGCGATTTCCCTAGAGATCACGCCAAGTATCGCGATATCGTTCGATCGAGAAAACACGGAGAGATTACTGTTATCACGTGACATGGGCGATTACTTCTTCGAGAGGAAGGAACATAATGAGTATTTGAGAGGGAAAAGAAATCGTTATTCGAGCCATCGGTCATTCTTTTTATTTACGTTTTACGTAGGGTTTCGCTAAGTGTTTCACGATGGCTCTATATTTCTCATCATACTGAGTTCTTCTTTAGGTGAAAAGAAATAATCATTCATAAATAGTGCTTTAGTTTGATGATCTGTTAGATTTAGACAAATTTCCCGAGGTTCAGATCACAATTTCTTCCAATTTAGAGCTCCTCATCAATAAAAATTAAACTTACAGCGATTTATCAAACCCTCTTAGAGCGTTTTCCAAATCTTTCAATCCAAAATAGAACCACCGTCTCAAGATAACGTAATGATAACCAAATGTAATTAAATGAATGTATTTTTGAGTAAAAAAATAATTTTCAAAGCAATATATAAGTAAGCTGAGCATAAAAATTTAAAATAAAGAACAATTTTATAGAAAGTTAAAAGTAATGGAAATTGGAATTTTGTTGAATGTTTAGTTCCTAATCCAATATACCGCACTAAAATTAACTATGAAAAAGAATATTTTTTACTCAGAAAAATCATTACTTAAACAATTTCATTTTCCATTCCAACTCCGGTACCTTTCAAAAATGCATCATCCTCTATATTCTTCCTAGAATCCATTTTAATCACAATATCTATAAATTCCTTTCCTTCTATTTTATTTATGCATTCCTATTCAAGTAGCTCAAAAGATGCATAAGACTGTGTATTATGCATCACTTAAAGTATCCAAGGTAAAACTCTGACCTCAATATATTTCGCACCCGCCAATTTAAGCAACCCTTGCTTCGAGTGAATGAAACCTTGTGCTCATCGCAACACCACTCTTTCAGACGTCAAAGTAATAGAAAAATATTTAAAAAGTCGCCCTTAGCGGTATAAAAAGGGAAGCGGTCGGGAGAGAAATATAAAGCTACGGTCAGAAACATTAAAGATACAACGGTGATGATGGGACAAAGGCACCTCTCCCTTGGGAACGCTTCGACAATGGGGAAAAGACAGTTGAATGACGAGGGGAGGGGCCCAAGGGGAAGGAATGTCCAAAAGGTAGGCAAGGAAGGAGTTTCGAAGAGAGGCGAAGGACGGTTGTTTGTGAGCTGGACACAAAGTAAGCTAGTTGTGAAAGAAAAAGAAACACGCGCATTTGATTATGAATCCTTGAAACGGGAATGTTTTCTGTTGTTTGGCCACGCGTAAGGTTTCTTCCTCAACGGGCCATTGTCTACTTCCCTTTTTCTAATGATTCCACGAGGTGTTTTTAAGTTGCCTAGCGACAACCGTTCCCAGACAATGGAGATTCCGTTTCATGTTACGTTCTGCGAGTATAGTATACTTTTCGGCGAGATATTTGATCCTTTCGTGCGCAATCATGGGAAGAAGCGAACGAGGTGATAATGCTGACATTTTTGAAAGTTGTCTGCGTGTTATTGGAACTGCAAAGAGTGCAGTGTTTATTTAAAAATTTATGAAATCAATTCTTTGAGCTGAGTAGTTCGCGTCCAATATAGAAAAGTGAAGTTTTGTAAAGAGATTTTGCTGCGGGATTATCATTTAATAATGGAAATTCCCCGTATAAATTTGGTTTTATTGGAATCAACCGAATACAATACCGGTTAAAATTCCGAACATATAATAATATTCATATCTGTTCTTGAATTGTTCGTAGAAATAATGATACAATGTCATTCATCTATGCGTCTAAATTACTAACTTACGTTTCTTTTGAAGTATCAAAAGAATGCTGTTCTATTCTTCAAAAGAATCTCCTTTTGTAATAGAAGCCTTGAGAAAAAGAACAGAATGGTCTTAAGAAGGAAAGTTTTGATTGGCACCTCTCCTTTATTTGACTTTTATTGCACGAAAGTTTTCTATCTTCCAAAGTTTCCTGGAGCTACATTTTGGAATTCACATCTTTAAGCGTGATTTTAAATTTAAGAGATCTTTTGATTTTAAGTCACTAAATAATTTAATTCAATGTAGAATTTCATTCGCTATAAAACTTTCAATCACCTAGGAAATGATATTTTTGAATGCCCCGAAAGAAGAACTTCTCTCGATGTAGATTATCACCCCTTGACAATAGCAATACATTAATACAGAGAAAAATTCTATTTAATTTTCATGGTTTCACAATCTTTTCCGCATTTTCAATGAACATAAAGTGTCTCATCCTTCCTTCGGAATATTATACACCGCAGAGGTCTTCATATCACAAGATGCTATTTCAATCTCACAATCTAATATTCTCAGTGTCATACCATATTCCAGTTACATCTTCTTTCCTACCTCAATACCTCGAGGCAGAATGCCTTGGCGTTTTTTCCATGCTCTCTCTCCCTTTCAAAATATGCGCCTCTCATAGGAGAACTTTCAAACTATTCAGTATCAAAGTAAAGTAAGTTTTATTCTTACGATTTCCAAGAAGATGCTTCCATCCATTATAAGTCCTTTATCCTTAATTCATCAAATCAATTTCTAAAGGAAATTCCAAAGCATATTACACTCACAATCAGTCTCTTCTCTAAAATACTAAATCTCAAAACGCGATTCATATTTAGCTCGAAAATCCCCTTATACTATTCCTACAATCAAGCAGTTTCAACCATCAAATCTTCGTATTTATTTTAATACATATATATTGACCCTAACATGCGCATTTGTACATCCATAACAGCAAAATAAATGTTTCCTGGCAACTAAGTTTTATTCCCCCAAACACCCGTTCCATCTAACATCCGGGATACTCTGCTTATAGCAACCGGAGCATGAAACCCATAAACTCCAATCAACGACTCAATTCTTCCCCCTTTTACTTCATTTAATAATCTCCTCTTGTCAGATTTCAAGGCCTTTTCCCCTCTTTTGAGAGAACCCACACAATAGCTGGGGTTATTGTCCGGTAGCCCCTGTGATTTTTTGATTAATAGCCACAGAACTTGCTCGGGTTACCCTTTGCTATTTGTATAGCTTGTTTACATTCCCAGAGGACATTGTATGGAGCTCTCTTGCACCGGAAAGAGCTGTATTTTAAAGCGAGAACTCCCCTGTACTTGATGAGAAACTCTTATTTAATTCATTGAGGCAAATAGTCTAAATCCATGTCTCCATTAGGCATCATGAGCTACAGATAATACCTATTTATCCATTCAATAATTCATGCACGACTATGGTTTGCACTTAATAAATATGTTTCAATAAGAAATGTGATACTCACTTAAGAACAAAAGCATGTTAAGGTATATATTTAAAAGGGACCCTTAAAATGAACAATAAAGTTATTCATTTTAAGGGTCCCTTATTAAGATTTATGGCCAATTTAGTGATTTGTAAATGAGAAAAGTCAGGATAACCCCCTATAATGTATGGAAAGGCGGCTCACAGGGTAGTAGACATAGATATTAAAACTCTGCGTTACTAGTTCTAGACTTCTTTGTCAAAATTACTTATAAATGAGTTAATAATGGACACAAAAAAATAAGATTGATAAATATTGTGAAAAGACGTGAAAAAAATGTGTGAAGAGAAAAATTTAAAACAGAATAATAATTCCTCCAAATTAAGTCTTTAGTTATATTCGTCAGGTAATCAAATACGAAGTTTTTCCTCAAATTTGAGACCAAAATATAGTCTTTATGCACGCCAAAATGTCTGTATTAATTCATTTTTTTATTTTCGAATTTCGATACAATAAAAGTTCAATAACGAGCTCTATTCCTCCGCAGTGTTCGACAACTTTAATCCTTGGAGGACTCACGACGACTAAATAAAAAAAACAAAATCGATCGTACGGCTGCTAACGAAGCAAATCCTCAATCGCAATAGTTAGATGCGAAAATATCGCCTCGCAAATTGCAATTAGCCTCTCGACTAAAGCATACATGGTTGGATCACATGGATATAGCCCTTTCATAATCCACGCAAATGGCATCGGATATATCTCGCGCGCGAATTCTGGAGAGGTAATTACATATATTTGGCAAACAAAACAGAACCGCGCGGATAATCGGAGGTGTAGACATCCACTTGTGACACAGAGAAACAAACAAATCAACGCGACATTCGTGTCCGTTTCTCCAGGTTTGTCGATTCTTACTGCTCAATGCAAACAGATAGAGGGATAATTAAATGTGACCAATTACGATGGTTTCTCTGCCTTTGGGTTCCTATTCATCACGGAAGGTGCAAATATGAACCCTCGAATAAAATCCATACACGAATATAGTTCGGTTTATTGACCACGAAGATATCGAGAAAGTATTTAAACGGTTGAGATAGCTATACGAATATCATCTGCTGTGAGGGATGATTATGGGAACAAGAACGCCGCGATTTTTATAAGGAATGGCTTTCGAATTAGCACGTAAATTGAGATAAGAGAAGCAATAAAATTCGTCTTCTCTTTGAATGCCCTCCGGAGGGTAATAAAATTCGGCTTTCTAAATAATCGCTTCTCGAAGAGATATTCAGCGTACGATTTTGAACTCATTCCATTAATGCGCGTATCTGAATGTGAAGTTAATAGTGACATTTTTTACTCGTAGAATATTTTACGATGAAATTTGGAATCGAATATCTATGAACCTTTTTAACGTAAATATAATTAAGATATAAAACATGAATTATTACGAAAAATATGTTTATATACAATCGAATTCACATAAGTCAAATATGAACATTTAAGTAATAGACTAAAATTTTCTTTGTGGAGGACAAAAGAGACATCTTCGATAGGAAAAATAAGTTCTATATCAGATTGTAAAAAAATTAATTAATATCATAGTCTTTGTTCCTTATTGATGTGTTTTAATGTATATTTTGTTCCTTCCCCTTGTTTGAATTAATTTTTTATATGGCTTTCGTTTAAGGGAACGGTAATGGAAAAAGAAAAAAACTTTAATTTTCCTGTTATAACAAAGAAAAATATTATCTAAAAACGAAAAAATTCTTATTTTTACGGCATTCTTTGGTAATTGCAAAGTTATTCTTTTTCCTTCAGGCAACGTTTTCTTTTGTCAATCTATAATTGTGAAAATATTATCCAAAAAAGCGCTGATATGGAGTTTTATCAATTTCTGGAAATAAATTTAAAAAACACAAAAGGCAAAGAGGTCTCATACAATCTATAATTTATCGAATAAGGTAAATTTAATCTAGCTCACAGACATTCTATAACAAGGTACTTTTAATGCCAAAAAGAGCTATCTTTAGCATCAATTAATATTTTAATATCTGAAGAGAAATATTATTTTTTAATATAAAACATTCATTTATGGGGAACATGGGTTTAATGCGTAAATAAACTTTCGAGAATATCGTTGAATGATTTTTACTCTACAAAATTAACCATTCTTTCTCTCAACTTTATTATATTTGACAAAGCTGGAGGGAACACAAATTTAACGATTAAAATAAGAGGAAAAAAGTAAATATCTCCGTTGCTATGCGCGTCACGAACGATAAAAAATATAAAGAAGGGAAATGTGGCACACGAGAGCCAAAGTGACGCATCGAAGTGCGTATGAGAGATTAATAAATCAAAAGATAAAGGAAAGAAGAGGGGAATACAAAAAAGGAGAAGTGCGTACGTGATGTTGGCAATCGGATAGGTGCAGCATAAAGTATGGGATTAAAAGTGTGATAAGACCATTAAGGAAGGGAAAAAGGGATGCAGAAGATAAAGAAGAGTAAATGAAAGAAAGATGAAGACAGGAAATGTGCGAAAGAGGAAATTAAAGATAATGAATTGGTACGGGAAGAGTAAGGAAGGATATAAACGTCTACAAAGATGAGATCCGAACGTGGGATAAGAGTGTTGATGGTCGTGAGATTAAAGGGACTTTTTTCTCACAGATTTCTGTCTCAACCGATCATGCGATTTACATAAAATATAATCAATGTATTTTATATAAAAGGATTAAGGGAATTATATGTAGATATGCACAGTTTTCATAGCCGGATATATCGAATAGTATTGGTAGTATTATGCAATAAATAATGAAATCATAATGCCTGCATGTATATAGATGTAAGACAAATAATGAAATATCATCCTTCAATTTTGAATTAGTTGAATCTGAATGCTCCTAGATCTCACAAATATTTCAGCTACACTATATAACCGTAAAATACATCAATTAGGTCGTAAAACCTCAAATTTATGAGTATACATAGTTCACTATCGAATATCTATTAATAATTTGTGCATTTCCTAGAGTTTACATTCAATCGATGGAAATGATTTACTAAAGGATAAACAACCGGAACTCACTTTAAAGACATCCGCTTACTTCATAATCCTACCATTGATGCTGCTGGGTAGAAAGTATTGAAGTAGATGTCTCTTACCTGTAAATAAAAATGTTTAGGTCAGTTATGCTTCATTATTTAATAATAACAGAATATGTTTTAAAACAATCTTAAAATTCAAGATTAAAATAGTACATTTTGAATGAAAATTGGCACACAAATCACGTCTTAGCAATAATTTTTTAACCCAAAAGGTTTGTATTGAATTTTCAATTGACATTATATGAATTTGTTCCGAATGTTTTCTTTTTCTATAGACCTTAGTTCATTACATGTTTTTTAGGCGTAGCTTAAAACACTTTAGAGAAACGATTGAATTTGTTTAGTATTAACATGCTATGATGCTAAGTATTCTTAATGTGAATATTAACAGTAAATAGGGATCATATAATCAGTAAATGTCTATTTATAGCTCATAATAAAATACATTGAAAACAACAGCAGATAAACTTCTAAGTAAAAAGGAAGGACTTATAATTATTAAAAAAAATAATAAATTTTATTTCTAATTCCCTTAAATTATCAAAGTAAATATGCATCGAAATTAATATATTCGAATGGCTATCTATTAACTTTTGGTAAAAAGACACGTACACTCATACGTATGTACATAAAGGTGTACATATATGTCTGCTATCCCGAATGCGCAATATATCGAGGAAAATTTCGTCTCCGCATCAAAAAGGCCGTCGATGCAGCTGTGTAAAGACGTGCAGTTTACTTTCCCCAGAGGTTTTGCAGTTTTCACCGCAGTCTTTAAACAGTTTTATCGCAAGAGCGTTCCTTTCATGGTATTTCCAGCGTGTTTGTTTTAATTGCGTTACGATTACTATAATGTGTAACGTATCTCCTTTCAGTACTTAATATTTACTTTCGAGCGAACGCCCATAGCGACCGTATGTTATTAACGAGAGTTCCGATTTCCACGCCGCTCGTCCTATATGAACTCCATTAACCGTAAAGGATAAAGCAGTCAACAACTTCGCAGCATCGAATTTGTGTGAGCTATGAGGCTAATCCGAGCACAAACCAAATCCTTATTCAGTAGATGCCACACTGGAATCCGTAAACTTTGTGGTAAAGAGGAATCTGAAAATTTATGTGATTTTATTGAAATTTACATTCATTTTTTCTAATAAATGAGAGAATTTTGGTCGATCATTTTTTGTTTAAATACTAATGATCATACAGAATTCTTTCTCCAAATAGCAAAATAATTTGGTTTGAATTAGAATTTCATAAATTATTAAGACATATTTAAACCGTCTATAAACACAACCACCCCTGTATGTCGACTTGAATAATGTAGTTAAATCAGCATTATTCAGTTCTTCACACATTTGATTCTAAACAAGTCAGAGAAAAATATTTTCCACTGTTCTACTGAATATCCGAATGTAATAACTTACAACGAATAGATATTGACTCTAAATTATTGCATTACTTGCATTCGTTTTCTGATCAAATGAGAATATAATAAACTCTGATAATACACGAGATTCTTGGCTATTAAGGCAATCGATTCAAAAGGAAGTATCGTTAAGTTATTCATTAATAGTGATAATAAATTTTTAAACATTGTTCCTAAGTACTTAAATATCTTTACTTAGAGAACTAAGCAGATTATTAACTAGATAACCTTCCACGAAATGAAATTAGGTATGTACAATATCTTAAAAATGAAGCTGGAAAACCCAATGTATTGATGCAAGACCATGTGGATGCGGCATTTAAACCTTATGATTTTTAATTACATTGAAAAAGAAAACGATCAATTACCTCTTGATAATAACATAGTACTTCTAAAAATAAAACATATATAGAGATAATAGTTCAGAATAATCAATTGCATGAAAATTAAAACTTAATTTTTTTTTTAGATGAAAATTATCTCTAAAATTGTTAATATAGATAATAAATTAAATAACCTACCGAAATCTCTAATGAACACAATTTCAAAGGGATTATATTTCCAAAGGTACGAATGGAAAGAATGGAATTCAATCCTAAATCGAATACGAGATTGAAGATACAGAGAAGAAGGAAAGAGGATCGGATTGCCCACGATATCCAGCTTAAGCTTAAAGAACGAAAAAGAAGCAATAGAATTTTAGAATGGGTGGAAAAAAAATGGAAAACTTGCTAAAGTGGCACACTTCAAGGAGCTTCGATGCCGTTTTGCAGAGGGAGTTGGTTCTACGTAGTTTCGCTTAGTTCTACTTGCACCAACTTTGTTCCCATAGTTGTGAACCAAGAAAATAAAATATAAATTTAAAACGTCAGCAGTAACTGAACTAGGTTATTTGTTTCGATGGCAAGAAGAATGAAGAATTTTTAATAAATAGTAGGAATTCTTATTCTCATTAGACATTTACAAAAGATTTAAAGGCATTAGAAAACGAAAGGAGCAGCATGATTTGCGAGAAATTCTCAAATTAGCTCTTGAAACAAAAAGCTCTGATTTAATGAATAAGGAACAGAACTCTCGAAATTAAAAGATTGAGACACCTTGGAATGAAAAGCTATAAAAAGAAATTTAGGTGGATGTGTAAAAGGAAAATTAAAAGGAGAGAAAAATGATCGATCCAAGAGAAGTCTAAGTGGATGGGGTGAAGTGGAAGAAGACTCTTTGAGAGCACTGAAAGCGTTAATTAATTGGTGACAGCTTTCATTAAATAGGAATTCAATCGATGTAATTGAGGATATTTGAGTCGTGAGACGATACTTAAAATGAAACAGTATGATTTATTTTACCAACAAGAATCATACTTCATTTAGTCTCATAGTATTTAATTAAATGATGTTAATACAGTTCAGTGAGTAAATGAAATTAATCAAAAGTTACAAGTTTGCACTGATCTTTGCAAATCGAATTAATTACTAGAGAACTGACGGATGAGGTATGAATCCAGAATAATAAATTAGCGTGATGAATCTACAAGCATCCAAAATAAAAAGTAGCATAAAGATCTCTCATTGTTGCACGTCTCTTGGTTACGAGTCCTTAGTTCTTGTATATTACTGAAAAAAGGCCATGCTTAAATAACGTTTTCTACATTTGACTATTAATATTGCAATGAATGTATATCAAGGGTATAGGAAGGAACTTGCAATGAAATTTCTTTTCTCCCCATAGATTATATTTAACAAACATTACAAATTTTTCTGGGCATATTTTTATATTCTTATCACTTTTCCTTTGAGATCAGAATTACAACGCCTTAATTTCACTCCTACTTTAAAAATACATGCAAAATAAACCAGAAAATTACAAAACTTGTGAATAAATTTCAGTAATTTATGATAATACGATTTTCTGAGATGTTGTATAACATCTAAGCAGGAGCTTTGTTCATACTATCGATAGCACTTACAGCAAACTATAACCATACGAAAATGTAGCCTTATCCAACCATGGAAACGAACAACGAAAATAATTTATTTTTGGTACAAAACGCACGAACTTCTTCCTTGGGGGAGCAAAGTTGATTTAAGCATCCTTTCGTGCTCCGGACATATTTTTGGCTCATATTCCGCGACTGCACATAACTATAAATTACCGCAGAATATGTAAATTGCACCATCAATCGCGTTCCGTCGAAACTCACGCACGAAATGTATGCCTTATCCTCGGCTTATGCATCCCTCCGTCCGGATTTATTTCATGAATTAATTCGCGGCCTTAAACTATCTCGGTAACTCAGTTTCCGTGTGTGTTTATGTATATCAGTATGTGCACATGCTTGTATATGCATGGCCGTACGTGCAACGGTCCGTGTTTGCGTTTCCGAACATAAAACGAAAACTGGGTCAAAACAATGATATTGCGCCTCCAGAAAGAATAATTTCGGGCTTCAAAAATGGCCGCATTGGATATGCGAAGGGTTTTGAATCCGAAGGGAAAAAAGGAAGGGATTCAAAGAATGCATCATTCCCATTGTTAATCCTTACGTTGCCTCCTTTGGGCTTTAACAAGTTGAAGATCGATAAAAATTTGCTTTTTGCTTCGCGGTGGTGTTGGTGATGGTTTCAAGAATTCCTTCGTCGCTGACCCAGATAGAGTCGACCTCCCCTCCACGACATCTATGAGAAAGCACCCCGGCGCGGGGACAAATTTATGCGCCCCCCATCTCTCGTACAGACCGATCTGAGAGGAAAAGAAAGACCCATTCACGCGCCGAACGCAGTTTTAACCAAAGAATAACTTCACATCTAAATACCATGCTGAAGTGAGCCTATGACGTTCTCTGAAATGATCTGCACTCCCGAACCTATATGAATACTTAATCTGGAATATCAAGTACATATGTTGACTACGAAGGTATTTTCCTATAATTTTGACCAAAATAATTTAAGTATAATCTTATTCCTTTTGAAATACCTTTGATCTAATGAGTAAATGATATTATATATTCATATCATGTACATAACTGTTATAATTAAATTTCTTGCTTGCAGTTGTTTTTTTATTATGAAATTCGTAATATCAGTAATAAACATATGAGATATAATGCTAATTCAAATCTTTATCTATGACTATGTTAACCTTTCTGATTTGATTTCTGGAATGAATTTCCCACATTATAATTTACAATTCTAAAAATCATCTTAAAAATATAATTACTAATGTGGGTGGGTAATTATACAGCCTGGGAAATTTATTAAAGATTATAGTTATTATAAATTATCGTTTATTTTGAAGATTCTCTGAAATTACCTTTCATAGAGACCAAGTTAAATAGAAGACAAGACTAGTGACATGTATCAAACTCAAGTGCTCTACTTGTAGTTGGTTAGAGTACCTACCCGGAGAGTGGGAGACCTGGGTTCGATTCCCAGTCATATCCCTACTCCCCACTTCTATTTACCCTGAAATTCAAGTCACACGATTTGATCGAATAAAGTAATTTGACCTTTTTAAATTATATTAAAATATATGGATTTTCTGAATTTAGGCCTTGAGACTAGTTTATTATAGTTTAATTTCAGCTATTACTCAACAACTATTTTTAATCAAAATAAAAATATTGACGAATGACAGAGATGAATATTAAATTTAAACCCTTTACAAATACAATGCTTTAAAAATATATTCAAAAATTTTTACGATCAGAGCAATGAATAGCACCTCCAACCCTTTCAAGTAATAAATCGATATGTACTGGGAAAATGTTTGGCGAACCGTTACCCAAATCTGGCATCGCCGCCCAAATTCGGTTCCCGGTTTAATGGGAGAAATGCATATTTCTGCGATGATTTCAAATGGATTTACCTTGCAAAACGGGGAAAGCGTGCTTCGATTGCCTGAACGCTTGATTAATTCGTGGGAATACGTTACGGGGATTCCTTCGCTTGTCGTCGAATGACCTTGATTTCAAGAGCGGATGTTACAATGAAAAGCGAGAGGCGACTCTCTGGATTCAAACTTTTCCATTGAGCGACAGAAAAACTCTATGCGAGAGAAGTCTCCGCCTTTTATGCGATTTAAATAATCAACCGAACGCGCTTGTCGTAAAAATATGACCTTTTTCCACTGGGATTTTGTCATGTCCCGAAATAAAGTATTTGCGGTTTATAACTCCATTGAGGGAGCGTAGATTTTTACTACCTCAACCCAATTCCGTTCCGAAATAAAAAGGAACGAATGCCTCTATGTATAACACGCTATCAAATTGGGTCAATGGTACTGGAGTTGTCCTTCTGTGTTCTTAAGCTTAGTTTCCCAGAACATGAGCTAAACCTCGCAATCTAGCTCGTGCGAGTTTTACATCACCATTTCCATATGAAAAAATAATTATCCAATTTTCATGTATATAGGTCTCTCTTAAGAATTTTTATGATTCGTTTAAAAATAAGGTCACCAAAATAATTTTTTCCGGGTTGATTACATTGGCTACATTATATTACGGAAAGAGGGATTCGAAATTATTACTCCAATATTGCTCTATAGCTCTATGGGAATGTTTTACAGAAAAAACTTGACGTCTCACTAAAAAATGGAAATGATTTACGGTTTTCACCCTTAACAGATAAGTTCATAATCACATCATTGGTTGATAATGTATCAAGTGTAGATCGCGCATAATTTTGTTTCACTTGAAAAATATTATTTCTCGAATTGGAAAGATCTCCTTATATTTTACATACCATAGATCTATATATTTACGAAATAAATGTATGCTACGAACTGAATTGTTTTACTGGATATCATCTCTATCCTCTAAAATAAGATAAAACCGCAAACGATCCTCTATGACAGGATTGAAATGAACTGCATTAAGAAATATTTCTATTATATAAAAATTTATTTAGTATAGTGAACGTATCATTTTATGCATTAAAAGTCATAATTAGGTGGTTTTCGTACAAGCATAAAATTAGTTACATGAGAAAATATGATAATATTATGCTTTAATATTATGCTAATCAGAACGATGAGTGACTCATATATGACAGACATATATATATACCTCTTTTATCTACAACACTCATCTCCTTAATCCAAATCCTAGGCAATCTCGGACCTAATTTCTTATCCCCTTTAATTCGGGTCTAAATTTTTATCTCCTTAAACCACTCTCATTTGTTTACTGTGTCGCCCGAACGACCTTCATCTACCTACGTCACCACAATCCCTCTCACTCCACTTATTCCTTACGGTTTCAGGGTCATATTCCTTATTCATACAACAACAAGGTCTCGACTCTCCTCTTCCGAGTCAAAGGTCTTAGCTTTCCTCCTAAAAAAAGTTCGTTCATTTGGTTAGATAATTCGAAGGCGCTATTTTGGATTTGACTTTGGTCAGATGCAGACTTGTTTATAAGGGTATCCTGTTCCGAGGTTTCTTAAACGAGTCGCTTAAACTTTCTTATGCATGAGAATATCAAATGGCGGTGGAATAACTTAGAGTGAGGATTAGGTAGAGATTATGCCTTTCATGAATGTTGCACGCGGGAAAAATAACTTTTGCCATTTCACAAGCTCTCACGAAATTTTTCCCCTTAAATCCAGGAAAGGCAAGGAGAAGATGAAGTTCTTAGAGTGTTTCTTACAACCACAGTGTTCTCAACATTATGGAGATAATTTAAATAAAAAACCCATGGAGTATGTAGTGGTACGCGTTCCTTTTTAATTTAAACGTATAAAAGCTCAAAAATTCCACAAATATTTACTTAAACTTTGTTCGCTCTTAAAACTACTTATTCTGTTTACCAGCAGATAAAATTACATTCTAAAATTCTGTGGAATTTTCAATATATTTCGTCAAAATAGTCAATTTTTAAAATATTGTTCTAATAAAATTCATCTTATAAAATTCTATACGCATAAAATTCGTACATTATCAATTCAATATTTTTGCTACGGGTATGCTTTTACCGAAGGTTTTTGTTTTCATCTTTTATGAACACAAATTAGTCTTAAGACTTACGTCTAATTAATCATACTTTTCATGCATTACTTAAAAATCTACGTATTAAATTTATAATAGTATTGTTTCATGAAAATTGCAACTTATCTTGGAAATCTCAATAGTAATAATTTATACATGGAAATTAAGATACTTTGGAATGAAAGCAACATAAGGTAAACCTAGACCCATAAAATTACCTTACTCACTGCATACGTAGATCATAAAACATCTTTTCTCTACAAATTATGCATGGGTAATTCGAATCTTTATAATTTATTCCATTAAAAATTTAGATTACGCATGTTATCTACAGATTTTGAAACCCTTGAGAAACACTTTAGTAAATATTTAAAACCTTTTGACATGAACCCTAAATATGGAGAAAACATAAAAAAAAAACTTTTGAATTAAAATGACCGAATGCTTGAATTAAAAAGATTTCTCGTTGCATTCAAGCTCTGCATTTTTGTTTCGTGAGCATTTGAAGAGGAATTCTAAGATGCCCTCTCTTCCACATTCCATTTGCCCTTTTCATTTCCCGATGCCTTTTCTCTTTCGGAAAATATTGCTTTATCAGGATTGAGGGCTCACTCCAAATATATTTATGCGAATCCTCGCACATGCATCATATTTTCCATTAACATTCTTCAAACCGAAATTCTACGGGGGCGTAAAAAATAAAGAACGGGATCGAAAGTAAACCGCATCGGCTGAATAAAAAACGACCTTCTCCCGCCTTTCCGGATCCGCTTTTCATTTCTCTCTTTTTTATCTCCTCTTTGTGCTTTCTTAAGTGTTTGGGTGTATATGGTCGACTTTTTACTCTCCCGCGAGGATTTCCCGGACTTGATCCTCAAAAATCCAGCGAATGTAAAAGGAAAAACTGCAAACTTTGCTCGTTGGATCCGCGATTTTTTCAGGGGAAATCATATTCTGCTTTTAACGATAAGCCGAGGAAAAGAATGGAACTTGCGTCAAGGAATGGAAAACTAAGATATATAGCCCTTTTGCAGTAATTTCTCGCCTTAGATTCGCTGATAAAAATGCAAGTAACGTTCGTAATATATTAGCTGTTCTATGGTTGATAGATATATAAAGAGATCCTGTCCTTCTGTTATAGATTTACATTAAGGAGGGTTCAGTTAATGATTATTTTATTTCTATGTATTTTAAGAGAGTTTCATCCAAAATGAATCATAATTTTATACTCAAATAAAACTCAATATTTGGACGAATTAGAAGTAAGAATTATGATTTTACAGGAGTTAAGTATCTGTGGTAACAAGGTATTGAAAAGGCCAAACATAATAATTACGGAGATTAATCTAAAAATAATAATATAATAGGAATATTTTTCAATTATCAACTAACAAGTGACGTAAGTCTACGGAAATAATTCAAACACAGCTTCCTTGTAAAAAAAACAACGCAATGTTGTGATTATGTTTGATGATCTAGGATGCTGTTTTATTTTACGTGAGCTTTGAGTGAAAAATCAATGCCACAAAATGTACTACTTTTGATGCTGTTTTTAAATTTGGAAGCATTCGCAAATTTGAACTGAGAATCGATTTGAAGGCTTAGTAGATGTGATTACTTCTGTAATTGTTCAATAGTTGGACATTAAGTACAATTAAATACTTCAAATAGACACAAAAAGGCGTATGAAAGGTTCACAAAATCGTCCGTAAGAGCATATAAATGTTTCACATCGCTGATTGGCGAAGTGGTGAAGAAACGATGGTAGGAATGCTTCATTTCCGGTTTCCCTTTGGAAGGATTGTCAATCAAAGGCAACCTTTTACTCCCGAACTCCGAATTTTACTGTTTCTGAAGGTCTTTCGTTTATATTGCTTCAATAAGAGCGGATTTTCAATCTCAAACGCTTTTCTCGTAAATGGAACTCACACGAGAAAGATACTTTGATCGACTTGGAAATAACACCTTTCTCTTTAATCAATTCGACATTGCTTTCAGTGATAAATAAGATGTGTAGAACGCGTTTTATACTCGTTTAAGTGATGAAAAGGAAATTAAATAAATAATATACTTAATAGATGTATATGTAGAGGTAAATTGGTGTATAAGGGTAAATTACTGCACCAAAATTCATAAAGACATTTTAAAAGTGATTTATGAGTATGCTCTCTGAGCCATAGATAATGATATATGATAATTTTAATGTCGTTCTTCCTCATGAAAACTTCACTGCAAAAGAAGAACTATTTATATGCAATTTATGCATTCATTTCTTTTTAAAGCTTATTTTGATGAATCAAAAGTAATTCTTAATGGATTATTTACGTATAATAAATAATATTGATTTCAAAAATACTATTTCGCTACTAAGGGTAGCTCTTCTTGTTATTTAGGAGTAGCTGTCTTTGACGGCATATTAATTTCTCTCCAGAGCCATTTTTGCTCTCAACAAAAGCGTGTATCCTAGCAGCCGCGCCTAAGCGTAATATTCGGCACATGTTAAAGTAGAGACATGTTCCATTCATTACTCTCGGCCTCCTATTGTTTTCCCGTGATGCATCGCGAAAAGTCCGTTGTTCTGGAGCACCCTTCTCTGTTTACGACGAAAGCTTAGTTTCAACTGCATATTCACTTTCGGCTAATTAAGGCTTCACATCGCAAATGGTGAAGGGATTATAGAAACCAAAGGATACATGTGCATCACATTTCATTCGTAAATCTGTAAATCATTTCAAAACGCCTCCCGTCCGGAAGATATGCCGTCATGTAAGAGAATTTGAATAGTCGTATTTCTTATACAGATTATAAATGTATATGAAATATTAAAAAGGCAAAAACTAAGAAGTGAAAAATGAAGATATTTATAGACTAAGATCATCTAGATTACTATTCGTTTTTCGTTTCATCGAAAATAATTCAATTTTTCAATCAAATTTTCATTAAATCATTTTCTAAATATTTATGTAGTAAATATTTTCCTTTAAATTTACTGAATCCTTTCCTTTCCCTTAAAATATTTCCCATATCTAACAGAAAGAATTCGGGAAAAACAGAACAGGAGTGAGCTAAAATACTTCGAATGCCTGACTTTCTCTATCAATCAATCACTGAAAGTAATGTAATTGATTCTAGGATTTCTACTCTTTTTATTTCCTTCGCTCAGCTAGTTCACAAGTTGGAAATGCCAGCAGAGGCACGTTTTTGGAGTAAAAACGATAGTCTCGCAGGCAAAAGTTACTTTTGGTGGTGGTTTATAGGTGAGTCAAGAAGTAAGAGAATTTAAAGGTTTTAAAACCCTATTGTATGAAACCCAAGATTCACGCATTACTAACATGAAACATGCTTATAAGATGAATGAGCGATATGACTTTCACACTTAATAGTCCTTTTTTCTGCGCCCATGACAGTAAACTTAGTTTAATAGTAAAGTTATTCATGAAACTAAATTATTAGATAAGTTTGTGTGGTGAAAAATTCGTGATTCCCACTTCCCTCTATAACATTAAGGTTAAGTAAGGAGCTGAAGCTAATACTGACCTATTCTAAAGAAGATATTCTTATATACTCGGCAGATTTATATTGACTGGAAGATAATAAGTGAATCATATGTACATTGTTGAACTCATTCGCAATTATCTGTTACACTAATAATTCATATTTGGTTCGATTAGTCTATTTAGCTAATGAATCCTAGTTACTTTCATCATTGAAATATTTGGAGATTTTGTTAAAGTCGAGAATAATTTTAAGTTTGGATCATTAACATTTTAAAGATTGATAAATCAAGTGACAGTTACACAAAACAGGGTAATTCTTCATAAACATTTCTGCTAAAATTTGTTTTAAGTATTTTCGTAAACCATGCTTTGCGGTAATACATTCACAACTATATTTTTGGTCTAAATTTGTCCAAGGTGTTATCCGTATTAACATATACGAGTCGCCTCTGATCACCATACTCACTGATACCTTCGGAGCGGTCGATAGAAGTGACTTAAAGAAGAAGAGCGGTGAAGGAAAAATTGATCTCAAGGTGCTGTCATAAACTAAAGGTGCGGTGCAATTATATTCTTAATATACACTACCGAAGGTGGTATTTCAGATAGTAATATTCAGTAACACTTCGGTGGCTGTGAATAGATTTCCATGCCTATTCGTTTGAACTATTTGTGAGCTACATGTTTGACAAATAAGCTTTATTATGAACAAAATTCAACTGCTTTTTACTTAAAATACGTGTATATTGAATGTATATAAAAATGAGATGCAGTTTAATTTAATAAAATTAATATTTTGTGACGAGAGTAATAAGGTTAATTATTTTTTACTTCATATTCTCGTGTAAGGTAGCATTACATGTGATTCATACGATATCACAATTAAAAATTCCTGAAAGATGTGTGCTTCAGCTTTGGCCTTCATATCTATATATGTTTCCTATAGTCCAATATTTTTGTAAACTTTCATGTTCAATCATATTATCATGAAATTCTTTATTAAATGCAGACAGGTGATCAGTTTGGCGTGACTTAAAAATGATGAAATGAATCTAACGTATCCATTTTTAAGCTTAACCCCATTGAGAGAGTTCTAAACTTGACTATCTGAGCTGATACTCTTATTATATGCATATTTTCTAACCCTTTATTGCTGTTTAAATTAATCACTACATTTTGCTATGATTATCAATTCCAATAATTTTATTTACTTTTTAAATGATAAATTTATATGCTTTAAGACGTGAAGAAAAAATATTCATTGTGGATTTATTTACAGTAAGTAGAAGAATGTTCTTAGCTTAGAATATTATACTGTTATTCTATTCCTAGATTTCAATACCATATTATCTGTTAAACACTGCGTTAATTTCAGGTGAAACACAATTGAAAGAAGTAAGTTTCCTTTAAGAACCAAACTCAATCGTGATGGATGTACTTTGAATAGCGACAAGTGCTTTCCATTTTTAAATTATTCATCTCACGTACGTTATTTGTTAAAACGTAACGAGCATTCCATTGAATCGGTGAAGCGGTATTAAAATCAACAAGCACGGTGTCGTCGACTCGACTTTCTGGAAAAACGTGCTACTGATGGCGTTAAAGTCCTTTCTCGAATTCAAATCGTTTGTTGGATCAAAAGAGCTTTGCCATTGTTTTTATGCTCTTTCCTTAATACTTCTTTAGCAGAGTTTTGCATATGTGTTGGCGCTTTTGAAATCTGCTGTCACGGGCAGTTGGCATGGAAACTGGAACGCGTACGGGTAAAAGGTGTGAAAGAGGTGAGCAGACTGGCAAAAAAGACATTCCTGCCGAGGTAACAGATCTTTTATCTCGTTGCCATTTGAAGCTGGTCGACGCCATGTTGGAATTTTTTAATATAAGTCAACGGACGGTGGGATTTTGTACATTTCTCTCATTCTTCCTTTCTTTAAGAACGATTATATCACAGTGCAAACCAAATACGAACTAGATGAACATGTTGCGAAGCCAAATGGAAGGGGTACGTTCAAATAAGAAAATGAATGATCGGAAATAGCAGCAAGATGGAACGTGTAATCATCAATTCATTAAATTGCAATCTTTGTGCAGAAGAGTTCTTAAGATAATTCCGGAATTTAATTTCATTTAAATATTACTACTGAAACATATCAAATTTCCTATACATAACGATCAATTTAAAAACAGTTATTAAAAACAACTCTATATAAAGAAAACTACCGAATTCAGTTTATTTATATTCAAATCACTTTGCTATCAAGGATACAATATTGTTTATTATAGTAAAAATTACTAAATTTAATTGGAATTGCTTAGATGATCGTGCAATATACCTAAATTGCAATTTGATCCCCATTTAAGCATTCATTCACTTATCAACATTACGAAAAATAAATCGCAAATTAATGACATTGATCCACGTTTCATGAGGTGGCAGCACTGATCTTCTTCTTATTCCGGGAATATTCCACACAACGAACCGCAAAGGCGTTAAAATGAGTCCCATCGAAAAAGTCAATAACCTCTTTTGCACTCTATTCTTGGTGCCGATCTTACGCTTAGATCCTTCCTCGTAAAAAATGACAACTCATTCTTTACATAAGACTCTACCTTTTTCTATTGGGAAAGAAAAGAAATTTGGAAACGCTTTCCTTCAAAAGAGAGGTAATTATTTTCTTTATCCATCCTCACACAGAAGTGATAGAGGACTTCTTAAAGAAATGGGTAGAGTTGAATATTTATGTTGGCTCTATATCAAATAAAATTAGGCAGAATTAAATACTAAAGAATCTCATTACCGAATATATATTTAATATATTCTGCAATGGGAATACATTATAGAGATTTAAAAGTGAATTTTATAATATTAAATTTTTGTAATCTCATTAAAAGTAAAATAAATACCCATAGTTATATATTAGTAAAAAGTATGACACTAGAGGATTAACAGAAATTTAAACATCCAATACTGAATGACCTTATGCATTTACCTCGACGTATTTTCGATAATTCTAGACATATGATTCAAAGTTAACTATTATTTTATTTATTACAGTTACTCTCCAAATTCAAAATTTGTTTATACATTTCGCTTCACATTGTCATACGATTTTTGCACAGATTTTCGAAAAAAGGATCATTAGAAAGAACAATTTCCTACGACTTGTGAAATGTACTGGGAAGAAATTTCCTTCTGCTACTCTTTCGATTGATAGATTGCGTCGTAGAATCGATTCCACACAACCTCAGGACGTAATTATCGATCAAAACGAAACCAAAGTGCACCGAAATGGGCACATATCGATCCATCAAGGTCCTTCTCAAGAAGAGACGTTATTAGAAGCCGAGGGATTGAGGTGAAAGACCAACATTAGACGTACCAATTACTCTGAAAGACTTATCATCATTCCAACACCCGGAAGATCCACTGAGGGTGTTGGATGACAGGGGGAAGATGTGCCCAAAAGGACCTACGCTGGCCATCGACACCGGAAAGGGGTCCTTTCTTTGAGGAACCCTTTTGTGGGGAACTCGATGAGGAGACCTCGTCAGCATGATCATCTCCCAGTTTTTCCTCTCCTCGGAGACTTAATAAGTTGGAGGGTGTCTGGTGTGGCACCAGTCGAGAGATAATCCCCTCCAGGGAAGGGAAAGAGATTAAAAAGCACCCCTCTCAGTTTCCACGATACATCGCGCCGCCGAGACGCCCTCGCGCCCTCCCAAGATTACTGGGCGAAAAACGAGAACAAAGAAAGTGCTTTTTTTTCCTCGCGAAATAACAAACTCTTTCCCGCCGACTTTATGGTCCCCTTTTCCTTTCGAATTTTCTCGCCCCGTCTCATTGTTTTCCTCTCTTTTCCGCCCCCATTCACGTTCCTTCTTTTATTTCATGCCAATTGCGCATATCTGCCGCATAGGATATTTCCCGCACTCGTCTGCCTTAAAACCCGTCGAAGGCCTTTGTCTTCGGCTCAGAGGATTTCCATGATTCGTAAATGGTTGCGAAGAAACGGAATTTGGAATTTTTAAGACGCTCTGATTCCTATCTTTTTTAGAAGATGAGGATTTCAAATTTGAGGTCTAATGATAGTCTAATTACTGAGACCGTGTTAATGTTTATCGTTAAAAGTCTTTCATTTCCTTATTAATTGCATTGTACGAAAGAAATGTTAAATTATAAACATCGAAAAGGAACACTGGATAATTCTGTTATCGGAAGGTTACCTTTAAATCTGTCTTTTTTCAAAGCTACGACTCTTTTTCATACAAAATCTTCAAAACATTGACAAATTAAAAGGAACATTGGTCATACTATTCGAGTGAAGATATATACTTAAAGTTGATGAGAATAAATACAGGAAAATAATTAACCAATTCATTTTTTTTAACGGAGTGGAATGATAATGGTGTTGGATAAATCTATTGATAGCGATTCATTTTTTATTTGAAAAGAAGTCAAAAATATTTTTATGAAAGTTATGACAAAAAAAATAAGAGTCAGACCAAATATACGTGCATATCCTCAAACACAATCAAGCATCTAATAGTATTACATTATTCCACATAAAATCTAATATTAAAAGTGATAATCTAAATTAAACAATTTTAAGAAATTAATTACTTTATACGGCATCGATTTTTATCGTCAAGCGAAATATCCTAAATAATAGACTTTAAAGTATTACTTATAATTATAAAGTTGTTCAATTTCCTTTATGGTTCTTTACTTATTCTTCTCATCGACTGACTTTATCTTCCCATCCTTTACCAACGGTCATAATCTAGAAATATGTATAAAAATATCTTAATCCGAATTAATCAGCTATCCTAGGGTCTATTCTATAAATACACTGTTATTTCATTATTTGATGTGAAAACTGAGGAAATGGAAGATGAAATATCAATCGTATTTATTGATTTTAATATGTTTAGTAGCATTATAAACAACTACATGATATTTATCGATTGATAAAGGTTTGAACGAGAGATTCTTGAACTTTAGAAAGTGTATTTAAGATAAACTTTTACCTTTATCCAATTTCCAACTTGCCATTTCTCACTCGAGAGTCTTCACTTTTACTTGGAAATAATCTATAATCCAAAATAAAACCCCAACGTCTCATCAACACTATTGTCTACCGCGAGAAGAGTAGGAGAAGCTTAAATTCATAATCCTAATTGAGGTCTTTGGAAAGTTCCTCCATCGGATGTACATAACTTTCAAGAGAAATATTTATCCTTTGCTGTCTCTTCAATTTCCTTTTTCCCTGCAGCCACTGCTTTCTCCTTTCAGAATCTCCCTCATCTCCTTTGACTCCATTCACTCCGTTTCTTTAATGCCCTCCATTTTAACTTTTCCTTCCGATTGGAATCGACCTTCCAATTCCCATCAACGCGATTAAAAGCCCCCAGGGATGGGCGAGATTTTGGGACAAATGAAGAGATCAAGACATTTCCAAAGTGTTCTACGATTCTTGCGGTGGCTCTGTGGATCGGTTTGAGAAAAAAGGACCTTCTAAATGTACGATCACACGAGAGCTCTTCCTTGGATACATTAGTTGCGTTGCTAAGACAATCGCGTGGGAGAAAGGGGAATATTAATACTCGTTTAGAGCCGTTTCATGAATTTCGCCCTCGAAGGAGCGGCTTTTGGAGCGAATGGAAGCTTCGCGTATATTAAGACTTGGTTTACAGTTAGAATTTCATCATTCATTCAAGGAACTGATTTTCGCCTATTCATATTTATGAAAATTTAACATAAATTTCGGGTGCGTTATAATCGGAGGAGGTTTTATTAAAATAAACTGAACCTTTTGAATCCTAATCGAATGACATGAAACTTATACAAAATAAACTAAATAATCCAAATAAATAACTAAAGATAGATAATAACTAAATTTACTACAGATATGTATTTTTTCGTTTATTATGGTTATTAACAGAATAAATAGGACATGAGAAGTGGAATAAAGAAGGATAAATAACTTTAATAGAAAATAATAAACTTCTAATTTTTATCCCTTATTGAATACATTCCTTCGTTAACATAAAGTAAACTATACATCACAAAGAATATATATTTATTTACGGCAAGACAATACCTTTTCCATAATGAATTTCATACTAAACGAATGAGAATTCAATTCCAAATAATATTTAGAACTAAGATACAGAATTACATCAAATTTTCTTGTCACAATCAACGAAAACTGAAAATTCAAATCTTTTAGATTTACTTGACTGACACTGATACATCTCAGCATTTTATTTTTATACCATTAACTATTCCTGAGCCTCAAATCTATTTGTCTCTTTCCGTATATCTTTTACGCATCCAATCTCTCTTTGATAATAGAAAAAATCTCCTTTAATTGAAAATGACCCGAATTGGACTCCGTCACAATCCCGTTCCCTAAGATGATAATGTAAAACGAATCCCAAATAATCCCATGTTGATACGAAAAGGATACTTTTCAAAGGGAGAGATTCCTGGAGTTTATGTTCCCTTGATGTGCAAAGGAACATTTTGATTGATGAGGATTTTTTTACTGATACAGAGTACAGAGCAAAGAACATCCAATATTACTCGTATACATAACTGATTAGAATCAGTCTTTTTTTAGTTATCTTTCATTCATCCATATCCATATAATAAAACTAAAGCGAATACAAACTGCTTCACAAAATCCAGACCCGCGAATTGAAGCCTAAAAAAGTGTTGCGAGTTTTAGAATTCCACTTGGTTGATGTAAGGTTTTCAAATTTCACATTTTTCCTGTATAATTACAGAGTGAATGAGGTGGAATATAGTTTCAATTAACAATATGCAAAGGAAATAAACTTTGGCAATTAATAATAATAATAACGAAACTCAATCCCTATTTATCCATGTTTATCTTTCTATTTTAATCTTAAGTCGAAAAATATTCTGGGAAATGTCTTTTATATATCATCCGCCTTTGCGAATTCCCTCTCTATCTCTGCAATGAAGAATATGTTGGGATCATCTAGTTCAATACAACAGCAAAGATATGAGCGGAGACTGGAATAAAACGATATTACAATTTGATCGAAAATCTTAGGGGAGAGATTGAATTTCTGACTGCTCTTTCTCATTCGTACGACGCATAATTCGATAAGTCTTGAAATCCCATCCCTCAAAAGTAATTTCTCCATCGGCTGCGAGTAATCCCGTTAAATTTGATGTGAGTTCGGAGAAAAAAATGAGGCAAACAGGTCTGCGAACTCATCGTTTCTCTAATCAAATTCCGAATATCATCTTCTCCGTTTCTCCAACACTCCTGCGAGTACATTCATTCAAATTCCGCGAAAAAATTACGGAAGAAACAGACGCGCAATAACTCATAATTTCAATGATCCTAAGATTCATGTGACTTCATTTTCATTTTTTTCGTATTTTAAAATACATTTCTATCTATGAATATTTAAATAAACACGCTGAATAAACTCTAAACAAAATATCAAATTATCAAGTTATTCATGAGATAACCACCTATTTTTCACAACACACCAGCATAGAAATTTTATTAGGGATAGGTCATATAAAAGGTGGTGGAAATTAATGATAGGGTGCATTTTGTCATGAATAAAACTTTCTAGCAATTAACCTCATATATCTATGTAAATCTATTAATAATATGATCTTCTAATCTTACATAATTTTCACATTCATTATAGTTAGGAGGATGCTAAGTTTCATTATCCTTATATTATTACATTAAAAGAGAATTGTAAACTAGTATTTATCTTTAAATATTCTGTTTTCTGCATTTTCTAGCGCATCATTAAACGCTTTCACCTAAAATAGAGAGCCATTGATAAGTTTTTAATGCACTTTCGCTTAGAATGGGAATGATTTACTCATGTCATCGATAACATCTTATATCTCATAGTTAATAAAAGATTTAAATCCTAATCCTCAAAATAAAAATTCTCAAAGAATGATGAAAGGGGTTTTGAGATCGTTTGCACATCTGATTTAAAATGAATTTGAGATAGTTTCTTTTCGTATTACATCACCGGGTTATGTTATTAGTAAATACAATTTAAGGGTTGGATTATTAGAGCTTAGAAAATGATTAAGGTTTTTGAACCGATTTCCAATCTTCCTCCTTCGCATGAAAAGAACACAGAGCCTAAGTTCATGGTGATTATATCTACACTACAACGAGGGGTTTTCTAGAAAATGTCCCATGAACGTGACAAAAGTACATCGTTCAACGAAAAAAGAAATGTATTTACGGGAAAGTTTTTTTTGCTAAATGGAAGTAAAGAAATAAAATAGTGCATTTGAACGTGACTAAATGTGTATATCAGAGGCACCATTTGAAATGATCTTTGCTTACCTTTCATATACTTTTGATGTAAAAAAGAATTCTAATTATTTTTTAATAATTTATTTGAAAACTACATGCTCAATAGTTCCGTAATAAATTCTAGATAGTATACTAAATAGAGAGGATACTTTAAAATTTTCCGCATTATTCTGCATATATTTATTCCAACACTGAATCGAAATAGTCATAATAATCTAAATGCTTGAATTATGATTATACAGTTGGCATTTAAAACGGCATCAAACAACTCAAGTCTTGCATAAAATCAATTCAAGGTAGGTGATACATCAATCTCAATTTGTAAATTTTAGAATTACATATTATCAGTATGATTATAAATCTTAATTTTCTTGCTTTCAGCTTATTATTTAAAAGTTTTACACTATGGAAGAATAGAAAAAAAGCACACTCACAGATTGTTATACTTGATTGATTTTTCAGCATTAGAATAGTAATATTTGCTTTTATAGACAAACAACCTCCATATTAATATCCGCAAAGGGAGACGTTCGATAAATCATTCGATATCATCCAAACAATGATTAGAGGAATCGGTAGAGCGTTGAGGTGAACCTTCAATTCTATATTTGAAGCGATTTCCCACCAAACAATCGCGTCAAATTAATTCATGCAAGGATATTCGTGACTCTCTATCACGATCCCTCACGCGGCGAACAAAGGAAAAACCGCCCCGAAATACTCTGCCCTCTAGCGTCGGCTTACAAAGGCCATCGATCACGGAAAGGTCATCTTAAAAAAATCCCTTTGAACGGGATTCATATTAAAGCGGAAATTTCAACGACCGTGTTGATTTTGCAAAATGCAAGCACATCCTCAAATACACTCATCTCTGCATTCCTCATTGCTTATGCATTCGGTTAACCCATCAACGTTTTCTTGGTCATTTGATGCGCTGTTTATTTTCCGTTGGAATTCAATTTGTTTGATGCCGCCGCGGATTGCGCATCAAACCCTCGATTTGCACGAATCAGTTTAGAGATAGGGAAAACGAGAAGTGATGATTACAGCTCATTCACTCGTGGTATCTCTAACAAGATACTTGCATGGAATACTTATAATTTAAAAGAAATTCTTGAACCTTAAAGGTGACCAGAAAACGTAGCTTTTCCTTAAAAATTTCTGTACATCCGTTTAGTTGCTAGTAAATTTAATTTGGAGGATAATAATTCTCAATATTTGATGCTATAATATTATTATTATGTTGCGGGAGTATTTTCCTATTTATATGTTAAAATTCTATAAATATCAAGGTCAATTTTAAATAATGTCACCAGCAAGATAATGAAGAGAGATCGAATATCCTCAAAGTTGCGTTATTTACATTCACAAACAACAGAATACTCTAAAAAATACTTAATAGTTTAAAAATATAAGCTAAATATTGACTATACTTTTTGATTTTTTTCCGATAATGTTGAAAACCCTTAAATTCTTGGTAATTTTTCAGTTACGTTTACATTAATTGAAATTAATGATGATAAAAGGAATTTGTAGGCATATCATTCACTTATGTGGCAAAGGTATACTAACTTTAACAGTTAAAGAGAACAAAAATGATAGGATTATTTACAGTGGCGTATGGACGGAAAAAAATAAGATAAAAGAAGATGAAAGTAGAGGAAGATTTAACGACATGACTTCTATTTTTATTTCAGCTTTAACTAAAACTGACGTAGCTTTTGATGAGGGAAAGAAGATTTCTGGAACAGAAACGGGTTCAATTTAAGCGGCATTGGAAGCGAATTCGCTTGAGGCGCAGAAAATATAGGCTTAGTTCGAAAAAATTGGTTACTCAAGAGTGGGGTTTGGAAGAAATTTGAGTTGTTTGTAGCAGATGACATATACTACCATTGAGAGGGGAAAACCACGGGAGGGTGATGAATGAATGTAGAATGAAAATGACATAAGTAGGTCAACATGAAAGAGTTACGTTGCTATGGTATGGACATTTGAAAGAATGACTAAAAACCGGACAACTGACCTGATGTATGAATGGAGGAGTGTTTTGTTTTTGAGAGAAGCATTTTGGAGAGAATCTGATTTATGTGGTTTGGTGAAGATAAAGAAATCGTGCATTAGAGAATTCCATAGGTCGTGATTTGTTCATTAAACGATCAAAAACCTAATATTTTCGCAAGTAATATGAGACTTCCGCTTTAGAAGTACTGGTTTCTATGCAAAACAGTGGCAGTTTTAAATTATTTAAATGATTCAGTGCTTTGGAAATACTAAAAACGATTTATGTTAGTCTTTTAACAAAATTAAAGCGTTATCATAATAGCATTCAACGAAAGTTAATTTTTTTAAGTCGTATAAATATTCGAAAAAGATGCCTTATACTCTTCAACGCTCAATAAAATAGTCATCTATAATTATAGCAGATTCATATTTTAAAACTACTTTTCATTGAAATTTTAAAGTCTGTTACCTAAATGGGAAATTATTTAAGTTTCCTCTTACATCTCGTTTGATCTAATGAATAATATTATTTGTTATAGATTTTTATTAAGAAAAATAAAATAAATTCTAATATAAATATATTCGTAGGCATTTTTAATACTTAGAACTTTCATATGTTACTCACTACCCAAAAAGGAAAAGGAATTATATATCTACGAAGATAATTCTTCAAAATTTCACTATCATGACATTCATCTTTGCATAATTGGATCTCACAATTACAAATCAAAGTCTACAATAGTTTCCTGAAACTAAACACAATGAATACCTCTTTTGAAATATTTTAGCGCACTAAAAAAATTAAATCAAATAAAAGTAAACAATTTGCGGCGCACCAGTAATCAAACTTCTTGAGATATTATTTGCAGTGTTTTGGACAAATATTAAGCATAAAACCACTGGAATTATTAGCCACAGATTTCTATTTCCAGAACTTTCGCTGGTTCTGCTTCGCTCGCTTTCATTGGGATGTGATTCAAAGAGCGCAGACCCAATTTCCCTCCCCCTATTGTTGCTCCAGTGTTTTCCGTTCCTCAATTCTGCTTTACTTCCGTTTCTTTCTTTAACGTCTTCCTTCACTCTTTTCACTTCCTCTTCTCATCTCTTTGTATCGCTACGGAACACATGCTCCTGAGCAAAACTGCTTCGACTCAATTCTTATTCCAACTTTTATCTCTCATCCGAAAGAGTTCTAGAATTCGTAATTGCTATAGTTTGTAAAATGGACAAGAATTCATACCATTCTAAAACTACTCAAACATTTTTGGAAGCATTATTATTGACTAATTGATATCATGTCTATCAATAAATGCTATTCGAATATAAATAACTGAATACGTTTCAAAAATAATGTTTATTTAACTTTATCTCGTGAAGTTATGAATTGAGCTGAATATAGAAGTTATAAGGGTGAAAGTTAGTGACTATTCTAGTATTGTATTTCCTAGCATCCTGATTATGCGCATATGATTACACTCACGAGTATAATTTCACTGATAAGATCTGCTAAACTTTAAGGGCCTAAGATGCGAAGCACGTTCTCGAATGCCCACGCATTTGTCCAAAACTACATTCCTCCTCCAAGAGCAGAATAAAAAGGAGGGACGCACACCAATTCCTCAAACCCCATTTCCTTCCTCTTTTCTTCTCTTAGCCATCGCAGACCAAGAAAAGCTTCCTTCCAGAGTTAGAAAAAGCCTATTCTATAGCGTAAAGTGAAAGTGAGTGGGATAGGAACTTGGCAATAAAAGCTGAGGATAAAATGTACGAATAACAATTCTTCCTTATTTATGATAAAAAGAGAAGTGCTTGAAAAACTACTCGTGGGACAATGTTGCATAAAATTACGAAAATTATTAATCTGCAGAAAGTGTACAAGAAATATGTTATGCGCACTCCGAAAATATGTTGAGAGAAAACGAAAGTATCCATGAATTCCAAGAAATTCATTGGATCATTTGTCTCGTAAGACAATTAATTTTATGATAGAAAAGTGTTAATAATGATCGTAAATTTTAAAGTAATTATTTGCGTATAAGGTCGCATGGTTACTTAGTTTTTTCTCTATCGAGATACTTAGCAATAAACGAATTATGGAAAGGAACCAATGTAAATAAATAAACAGGAAACAATCAGCTCATTCCAAGTCTTAGTATATTATCATTTCATCACGAAATAGTTAAAAATATTGTTCCAATATATTCTGTGGTATTTAAATTTTATAAAAATTTACAGATGATAAACGGAAACTAAGGTATAAATAGGATAAATAACAAGTACTAAACCAAGAATTAAAAAAGGTATGTCTGAATTAAGTTACTAAATTACTACTCATTATTTTATTTTACCAACATTTAAGTATTAATAGTAATTTTTGCTGAATATTTAATACCTTTACGGTCATATAAAATATATTTCGTTTAAATTGGGAATAAGTGACAATCATTTAGTATCGAATGTTTGAATTCAAAAATGCACATTAGTATCCACGGTGACACACGCTTCAAAACAGTATTCTCTATCAGTCGTAATTTTCCGCGAGTTCCACTAATTTATTAATCGATTGTTTATTATGAATTACTGTATAATTTATAGTTTTTATCATGATATTAAGATGTCATATTTTTCCTTCTAGTTTCTCGTTCGTGATAACACACTATAGAACTCCAGAAATTCATTCATAAGGTTGGATATGATACAAATAAAAAAATCTTTGCTATAAGAAAAAATGCTTAAAGAAAACGGGGATTTTTTAAAGGATATATGACCCAATATTCGTGAAAATTGAATAAAGAGCAATGAAAAAATATAGCTTATAATTGACGAGGGAATAAATACTGAATAAGAGCCTTGATTAACAAGTAAAGAGTGATTCTGAGTGGAAATAGGGCTATGAATAGGAAATGAAACTTTGGAGAGAATTAAAAACGGGAAAGGTCTTCCCAATAAAGCTCTGTTTCTTTAACGAACGACTGAACTCGTTAAAAATACATCTGCAGTAAAGGCTCGTTGTCGAACTTCTCCAGAATAAGAATCGGCAAATTAAGAATTACTACAGGAATACGAGCCATAGTTTTATATCAATGGAGAGCATACAAAAAGCAAATAAACCTCTTGAAATGAAACAATTATAGAGGAATGGGAGTTTATTTAGAGCGAATAAAAAGTTTTGAAAGAAGTAACTGTTTAAGAGGTGTAAAAATTAAAATCTAAGAGAAAAAATGACAATCGTGAAAAAGCAAATATTTTGCAAGTTACGTTTCATTATCAACACTAAATTTCCAAGGGGATAATACTTTAATAACGTAGAAATTTACCTTTAATATAATTTATAAATAAAAAATATACACATACATAATAATTCACACGTATAGTTTAGTTCTATGTAACATTTTAGTGAGAGAGAACAACGGGCTACGAAATGGGAAAGAAGAGATCGATGTGTGCGGGTTGATCGGAATGGGTTGGTATCAGTGAAGGCATTAGGATAGCACAGTGTGACCGTTTTGCCATGGAGAGTTATAGGGTAATTAATCAACCGGTAAGATAAGTTGGTGGGATACATTGGTCCTGATGGTACAGAATGCCCTCAGGTTTGAGTGTGCTCTCCTCCTGTGTGAATGATAATTGATAATAGATCAAGAGAGTTTGACCTTTCTTGCAAATGCCAGAAAATTTTCCAGTCTCCATGTTTCTTTTTATATTTAGAGTTTATAAACCATACAATTATTAATATAAATACGATTAGAGAAATTATTATCGATTGAAAATTTTTTATTTTATTTTATACTTTTTATACAAAATAGAAAGTTTTTTACTAAATACGTAGCGAAAATCTTTTCAAAGCAGATAAATATTCAATTACACATAAAAAATAGACATCTAAAAAATCAATAATATCCATACTGTAGTTATAAAAATATGGAAAATTTATAATCTAATTTTTGAGGGAGTTAATTATGAACTGTTTTGATGACTATTTCTTCAAATGAATGTGGTTAGCGGGTTAGGTTACAATGTAAATTCGATTATATCATACGGAATTGGAAAATATAATATAGGATAATATAGAATTTTTAAGAAATAAACCAATAAGGTACAATCCGCAATTCATATAAGCTTTTTATGTAATTAACTATGTCCAAAATTATATTGATAATTTACTCTTTCCGAAAATTATAACACTGACTTTTAAGCCATACACTAACTATTCTACCCATCTTATAAACTTCTTCAAATCCTATAAATTATAATTAATTTTCAAAATAATTAAATATGCATAAGCAGTAAGTATTCGATCCATCGTCTTTAATGGATGCATACACGGATGTTACTTCTCTAAGCCAACTGATGTCGTTTTTCGTTGGACTATGGTAAACGCGCAGCTGACTATAGAGTCTCGACACACCAACATATGTTCTAAGAAAATATTTCGCATCCGTTTTAGTCTAAGGGCGATTAGCATGGGAGCTTGAATTCCAATTAGCAACTGAACTTCCGGTAGACTTCGCCATGAATAAACTTGCGGAATTAGTGGATATCAAGCCTTCCTTCTAGTTATATTCTACTAAAATCTTCCATCCAAAATCAGAACGTGTTTATTAGAGATGCGTTTGCCTGTTTCTATAAATTCAGTTGTATTTCTAGTAGCTAAAATTACTTGCTCCATTTTTAATGTAGAATCACCCTCGAAAATTTTAATGTTATGATAATTAAAAGATAATGAAGCTGTTTGACTTTAATTCAGTAGCAAGTATTATGTCTAACATTCGCATATGCCCTCGTAAAAACGGTATTCTTGGATTGAGTTTGAATTTCATAGAAACGAGTGCAGAGTTTTCAGTATAATAGCATTGAATAAAATCCAAAGATTATTTTACTCTACCCCCTATCTTATTTGCATTTCATTCCCTAAAACTCAAATTTTTATTGATTTTAAGTGATATGAAAACAATAAGTGCCATTTCAGAAGTATCGACCCTCGTTTAACATGCAGATCATAACTATACAAAAAATCTTACTCATTACCTCTACCTAAATTACCTGCTTAATTATCATTCAAATTAATTTATAGATTAAAGTTTGCATAAGAATCTAATTATCAGTATGGGTATAATTGATTGATAAAAATTACAAGATTATATTACTAACAATTTCTGATAAATAATACGACTTTCTAGGAATTGAGTTCAAAATATCCCTTAATACTTCAGTTCTTAAAAATAATCATCGAAGCTACCTTTTTTATTATAAAATGATTACATTTTAACAATAATTAGGAAAGGATTAATTATCTGCTTGAATAAAATTGAGTACTTATGCTATCTAACAAGATAATAACTAACTTAGCTTCCTTAATCACCAAGGCAACTCTAATTATACAAGTTTACAACTCTAAACAATCGGTTCTGCTTCACAAATATTTAGATGGCTAATAATTAGCTTCAAACCAACAATCTCAACGTTGAGTATAACGCAAGACAGGAATATTTACCCCACGTTTATTTTGAAAATAATTATCTCATAGCAAGTGGTTGTCTTTTTGCATGAATTGTTTACTTAGGGAGATCTATTAATATACTCCTTAACTGTGTTTTGGATCTTAGCAGTCAAAAGGAAATAACAAGTTCTGTAACAATATTTATGAGAGAAGATTATTTCATTCAGTAAATGATTGGAGTATTAAAATGGTTCAATCTCTAGTTCCCATTTTCTTTAAACATCGTTCAAATCTTTATGTTACTTATTGTTTGATAAATATATCCTTTTAAAGATTTTTCCTGATGTAAAAATATAGATGAATATTTGAAATATGAATATTTAAAATAAATTCATGCTGGTGACACAATAACAGATTTAATTTCTTAGATAAATTGCACATAATTTCTACAATGTATCATCGGTTTTGAAAGAACAATTATTTTAAATGAAATAAATATAAGTAGGACAAACTTCAATTCGAAAGTAGGGAATTAAAGGAATATCAGAATTTAGTATCCGGTAGTCTCTGTAGAGCGTCATAGATTGTGCTGAATATCTTTCCTCTGTTTACAAGGGTGCGAGTTGTGGTTTCAAACACCAAGAAACATGAGCCGAAACATTACTCTCTTTTGCAGCATAATTGAAGCAGGTCTTAATCAAAGCTTTAAAGCTGTATTAGGTTTTAATAGGGCGAGCTGAGTCTCTTTTCTCTCAAAGGAAACTTCCCCTTGTAAAACGTACTCTTATTTAACGATACGTTACACAGAGATGACTTCACCGAGCAGTTGGATGTAGGAAATGGTGAAATATTTCCAAAAGTTACACTCTAACTGTTTCAAATTAAAACTTTAGAATCCGTTGCATTTTGAAGAGAGCAAAATCCACCACTTCTGCCTCGACTTTGAATGATGAAAACTGAATAATTAAATCACTCGTTGATGTACCAATACTTTTTGATCTCTTGATAAAGCAAATCATTTGAGAAAATTGATTTTATCAGATATTAGGTTCAATGTTCTTTTTATTTGATAGAATTTATAAATGCAATCTCTTCCTAAACAGGTCATTCTATCTTAGAGAGAGTAGGTTTCCATACGACATTACAACAAACATTTATAAAGCAATCGGAATTTAACTCTTTTTCTGCATTACTTTATGAAACAGTTTACTCATATATTTACATACATATCTATAGAATACTTTCATATATTTTATGAATACCAAAGTCAAGATACCGAAACTCATTTAGTTATTACTCTAATATAAGGGACGAGCATATAATAATTTAACTACACGCTAATGTAACATTTGTTTATCCTGTTTTCAATCTACATATGATTTTAGACAGCTTCTTTATAGCCTATAATCATAGACTGATCCTGTGAAAAATTTCAGCTACTCCCCTTGGCCTAACCCATAATATATACCAAGGAGAGCTCTTTAGTCTGATATAACTCTCACTCCGCACCTCAATTAGCTAAACAATTCCATTACATACAGCTGCAATTGCTTCATTACCTTTGGACGACTTCATAAGCCCCATGGACCTCTCACTTAGTTCGGCAGTCGTAAGTTATTCCGGAAATATTCCGCAATATCGCATCTCAGCACGCGCTCTCTCCCACGGCTTAATGGAACTTAAGGGCGCTGGGTGCGTGCGAGATACGGGCGTGCGTACGGTTAAAAGCTCCGTGCATTAGTTTCTGGGTAGGTGCCGATTGCCGCATACCCTCGGAGAATGAACGCATGCAGACTCCAGCTCCTGCCATTCCCACCTATTCGCTGCCTCGTGGCTATAAACTCCCCTTAGAGTAACGCTTCAAATCTGCAGAAGACTCCGTCGATAGAAGTGCGTCCTCTTGGAAAGAACATCGATTGGAAAAGAGATTCGCTTTTAGGCACGCTTCTGGGTGAATGGAAAATGTACAGCAGTTACCTTTTACGAAACTTTACTCGAGTCACGTCTTCTCGTCATTCCAATCTTTCGAATGATAGACGGAGTGGTATTTTGAGAATGCACGCTAGATAAAATTCTTGCGAAGAAGTAGGATTTTTGTGCCCGAATAAGAAAAATAGTTTTAACTCTACGAAAAAATATGTTTTTTTATTTCAACTGCGTAATAAATTCACACACAGTTCAAATATATATAAAGTATTCACACATTCACAAAATTCTGACTACCACCTGACCAGGTGCTTACTTGTAGTCTTAACAGAAATAAATAAATAAAGTATTAAATAATGATATGCATTATTCGAAATTATTTTTGTTCTAATACATAGGAACCGTTAGCTACTAATAACTGTAACCATTCTATCTCACCGCAACCCTTGAATTATAACTTGACTCTGTGGATGTAACTCCTATTCAACTTTTCTTCAAATAAAAAAAATAATAAGAAATGAGAGCAATGGAAATTAGCTTTCGATAGCTGTATTGCTGAATCCATTTAAAATTTCATATAACGAAGTATTCCACAAAAACCTATGATACATTCGTTTCAATAGAACCTTTTATATTACTATACGACAATTTTCAGCAATTAAATTTAATATTTATAAAAATTTTAATAGATATAGATCTTTTCTTTTACAATGAAGCTATTTTTATTGCGAAAGAATTGTATTGAGAAGAAAAAAGACACAGAGCGTCGATTGCTCTGAAATAATTAGAATTAAGCTAAAATATCGAAATGGTTAGGAGTGTTTTTGTTTAATTAATTTTATTTAAATTGTTATAAAGTCTGAAATCGATTGAAACTAAAAATATTAAATCTCATTTAGACTCTGGCATTACTACACTTCAATATATCTCGATTTATATTTATTTCTTCTCGGAGACATTCCAAGATTTATATTTTTCAATTATACTTTTCGAAGATTAAAATCTATTCATCATCTAAGGAATTTGAAGAAGGTGATTTCAGAAAATTACTGTGAAATAATCTCATTGAAAATTCTGAAAGCTTCTTTGTCTGCTGCACAAATTCCTTGAAGAGATTCTTAGCCCTTTAAATTATTAATTTCGTTATGAAAACCAATCTCCTCTGCAGAAATACATAAGAGGCAAATCAATTCATGAATTTCACAGCGAACATTGGATTATAACAAAATAAATTATTGATCAAGAAAGAAAATATTGACTTTTAATAAACTGAAGGAGAAAGATTACTTCCTCAGAACGAGTTGAAAAAACAAACAAGTAAACAAGATGCCACTTTCCGCTGTTTTCTTTGAATTTATTTCCTCCTGAATGGAAGAAGTTCAATCTAATTTGCATAAATTATTCTGAAAGTCTTTCAATTTCTGATCTCATACTTATAAATATGTTACCATTAATTTTGCACGCGGGCGTATTGTTTTATAGATATGCCTGTGATTGATTAAATACAAGAGAGAAAATAGTCTACAAACGTAATTTCAAGGACGTAAATTCTTGCTTCAAAATATATGTATAAGGTTATGAACTATGAGTTTTTTGATCGAGTGGCTTCTTTTTCAAACGATGTCTTTAAATACTATAACTGAGGTGGTAAACCTATATTTTCATTTTAAATGAAGATATTTACCCGGGAGCAAGGTTCATAATCTAAAAAATCTGGAGATGCACTGATTAAAATAATATACAAGATAAATTGTGAGAAGATTTAAATTCAGGTACCATCACTTGTTTATATATATATATATATCTACTCTATCAGAATAAAAACTGAATTTAGACTTATTCAAAACACCCCATTATTTTGAATGTACATATGAAACAGATGCATAAAATTCTTACTGGGAATTTACCTTTAATCATATTTACAGAGTGAAACATTAGGCAACTCTCCCGGTCCAATGCCACGTATTTTTATCATTTTATTGTGATATTAAAGTATTATATGCACTGATTCATGCATACGATGCCCATATATGCATTAACATCAAATCATTAAAAAACATTTCTTTGAAATCTCACTTTTACTTATCATCCTTTAATCACATCCGTTTGGAATCCTTTTGAAACGGAATCATCCACTTTCTTATATCACAAATCAATAACCTTTATTCATTCATCGAGAAAATCTATTGTCGTTTGATTTTTTCATGCATCCCACTTACTTTATCTTACGTCACATCTCAAAAGGGTCTTTTGATATCTTTCTGAAACTTCATACATCAATATCGCAAAAAATGAGCCAAGATCCGGCTTTTTCGCTAATCTCTTCCGAGTATCCTTTCACAGTACGTCGCCCCTTTATCCTAAGAAATCTCTTTTATATGGACCTCTTTGATCCGACACATTAAGTACTTTTTAGATCTTAAGCCATGACGCACCTCTAGAACAAAATCTGGTCCATCTCTTTGAGTTGCACGTAGCAACTTATCTTTCCTGGAGATGTTTCGATCGACTCTTCACTTCTTCTCAATTAAAGAAATATTAATAAAATGGGAAATGAAATTAGGAAAATTCTAGAATATCGAGAATTCCTTGCTTTGAATCAAAGGAAATGTGGGGTATGAAATAAAAGTAATAACTCTTAGTTCTAATATTTAAAAATCAATGAAAACATCTTTGCTTGCTATGTAAAACTTAATTTTCTTAGCTAGAGTCCTCATTTCATTAGACAACGGCTTACTATAAGGATTATTCTTTCTATCAAAGACATGTAATCTAAAACTCCATGTAAATGTACACAGCTAAAAACGATTCGATTTTGTAGCTATTTTTTAAAAAATAGTTATCGCTAACTTTTTATGCATGATTAATACTAGTTAAAACAATTAATGGCATACGGAGAAGATTCGTAAAAAAGCATATTTCATGATAATTATGTAAAGAACTCTCTGCCATAAATCTTTGGGGGTGTCATATTGATGCATATGTTTCTATGGAGTCAGGACAAAGGCAACTAATATTACAAACAAGAGGTTTTATTCCCGTTTCGCAGAAGCTCTCGTTGCCTCTACAGAAATTCTGTATCCTTTTCTCAAACCACAACAGCACTTCATGTCACCGTTTTTTTCTTTCCTAAATCTATGTTACCGCGTCCTTAGTGAGTTAAAACGTCTACAAGAATATTCTAAGAAAGATTGACCAAAACTTAAGTGATTGAAAATATTAATCAAAAAATTTAATCTTATTAATAAACATATTTTATACGTTCATTGTGAAATGTCTGAAACCTAAAGCTCAAAAGATGAGTTTTGTATAAATAAAAAACAGTATGGTAAAGAACAATGACGTAGATTTTTACTCAAAATATTCCTTTAAATCGAATAATCTAACTTCTCAGGTGACAGCCTTTGACGTTTTATTGTATCATAAAGAACAGGAATACATAAATCTGTATAATGTATTTAATTCTAAATATTTACTCTCTAACAACTATTTCTTTATCCACCAGTATCAAAGTAGCTCTTGATTTACAACAAACGTACAAAAAGACCTTCCTTCTTTTAATGCTTGTGATCAAACTATAGCCTTTCATATCCCCATAGAAACAAAATGAGTTAAATATTTAAGTATTATTATATTTTCTTCTTGGTACATTTCGTGCACACATTTTTCAATTCTCAAACGACTCTACATAGATTTCTGTCAACCTGCATATAAAGAGTGGGAACACATCAGCATTGCATGAAATGGCTCTGATTACAGCGTAAGAAGGGCATCTCTCGAAGGCGACGCCATCATAAATGAGCAGAGATATTCCTCAATGAATGCGGATTGGGAGCACCAGAGTGACTACGAAAAATGTGGCATTATTGCATTCTCTTGAAGATGCTCTGATTTCAAAGGTGCCCCAAATTCCTTCTTCGAAATCACAGGTTGACGTAAAGGAGAGAAATTCTAATAACTTCAAGCTCAGGAAGACATTGACTGATTATATACTTCAACGAACAGAGCACAAACTCCTCCACTTACCATTACTAACGATATTGAAATAGTATGTCTATACAGAACCAGTATGATTAAATAGACCTATAAACTTATTGAACAGCGACCAAACATATACCATTTGCATTGATTTCTACATAGCAAACACTTTATAACCTACAAAGGAGCTTAATTTACTTTCCCAAAGCTTCGAATTATTTTCTAAATTCAATTTCTCAGTTGAATATTTGTATGGTAATCTAATTTTTATTTAATCTGTATATTTTTAATTAGAAATGAAATCTAATCATAGATTAAATATTAATTTCCTTTCACTAAATATGATAATTAATTTTTACATCGTTCAAATATCACTTATTGATTGCTATGAAATGCGCAGTAAACTATTTCTATCGTCATTTCATAAGTGATCTTCCTTCTTATTAATACGAAACTTTCACTTTAAGCTAGGATTGGGATCAAAACGCCTTTCCGTAGAATATAGTGTGGAAAGATCTTCCATTCACTTTCCATTCACATCTCTAATGGCAACCACTACATCAGCCAATATAATCGTGGAGTGAAACCATAAAACGCAGCCACCGACAACCCTAACATCCGCCCACTGAAAACCCTTTTATGCTGCTCCCTTTTTACGAAGCACTGATACTCATCTCCTCTTCGGGAAACTTTCTCGAAAGAGAGACATGGTTAGCACTTAGCGTGGTTATAATCTTTATTTGGTCAGCCATGTTTATCGGACACCTATGCGATATTTTCGAACGATGGCTTTTTCTTTTTATGGAGTCGTATTCGCAAGTTTGGACGTAAAAGTGGATTTTGGCGTTTCTCTTTTGAGTGCGGACGTTAAAATATTGAGTGCAAGAGCTCCGTTTTCAATTCTGTGAGAATAATGGCTTTAGTTATCGCACTTTGTATTGTGCTGTTTTACATAAAACTCGCTATGGAAGGTATGGGATATTGATGTTTTCAGTTCTTTTCAGAAATTCTTGACTTTTGGGTTAACATGTTTTTATAATAACCAAGAGAATGTAAATCACTAGTTATTTTAACTAGAGAATGAATTAATTTGCTTTACTGTAGTAGACGTTATTCAGAAAATCATGAATTTGACAAGGTTGAAATGACAAGAGAAACAGCGATATTGGTACTCGAACCCAGATCCCCGAATTCCTGGACTAGTTCATCACCTGTAATGTACTAGAATATTTATCCAAGTGGAATCGATCCGAACGAAAGTTTTCGCCGTAACGCTGATGGTGTTCTAGCTTAGAACTCTATTTGGAAGGAGAAAATTCGGTTTAATTTTTGCAAATGAAAGAGATATATTAAATAGGTAATAATGATATTGTCAGAAATACAAGTTCTAAAACTCAAAAGCTTTCCTTTTATCCTCTATGATGAGATGATAAGAGGTAAAAAGCAAATAGAGAAAAGAAAAAAGATGCAACAAGACGGCAAAGGTAGTGTTATTTATAACTCTCAAAATTCCAACAGATAGCCCTGGAAGAGTAAAGATAAAAAAGCATATGAACAGATCCTTTGATCTATGAAAATATTATGGAGTTCTCAAATCTACTGTAAGATAAACAAATACTGCTAATAATTCAAAAGATTTCAAAGAATGCGAATTATTTGATCTTATAAAATTGAATTCTTGGTTTTCGAGAGACATACATTAATACGAAAATTAAATCTTATTTAAAATTAAAATGGGATGAATTTTGTAGTTATTTTTAAATTGCACTCTAAAGAATTCAATATATCCCATTTGAGTATAATCTGTTCAAAAGTTAGATGGGTTATTGTTATGAAGTCCAATTACATAACTAAATAGTATTCAGACATATAGAATTCAATAATTGTCTCCTTGACTCAAATAAATTTTAAATGAATTTTAAGAAATAATGAGAATATAAGCACTATTAAAAATCATTAAACACTGATTTATAAAACATATCTTGCAATGTGTAATAAAGTAATTATATTTAATGACTTAACGATTTCAAATTCATAATTTTACAGAACATTCGTTCATTCGCAAAAACTCATTCTTCTAAAAGGGAAAATAATAGTTAAATAACCAGGAATATGTGCAAAACGGTGGGATCACAATAAGGAAAACAAACGTGGATGTCTAAAGCAGAAGTTGAGATTTCAACGGCCCTTTTCTATCGCAATTCTCCCGTATTTTCCTTCATTTCTACGCAATGGCCAACTCGTTCTGCATTTCTTTCGAGGATTCCAAGCGGAAGGAGATAGATCCAACGTTACGAGGTACTTGCGGCTGAACACCGCTCGGATTCTTCGTCGTAAGAAACACTGAAGTGCGCCCCGAAAAGGACTTCTCCAAGAAAGATTTAGAAACGAGGATATGCAAAAAGTAGGACCCGGAATGAGCTAGGATTTAAAGCCTCTACATTAGAATAAAGAGCAATGGGGAAAGTAATTTATTACCTTTAACGCAGTGAAAAGGTTATTATGTGTTTATTTTGACGAAAACTTTCTTGTTTTTTATAACCAATTATTTATTTTGAAAAATTATTTGTAAATATGAAATTGTCTTTTATAGTTCATGATTTTCCTATACAGTTCATTTTATATTTTCGGTACCTGTATTAATTATTATGTTCCTGCAACGATTAAATTAGCAGAAAAAGTGATTTTTGCCATCTTAATAGTCTTATATTATAAGGAAATTAATAAATAAATATGTATACATTCATCTACATCAATTCTTTCCTAAACTTTATAAATAGCGATATAACTAATCGGTGATAGTTTTATAGCGGCGTATACCATCTCTAAACAGCAGACGATGTCAAACTTCTCAAAAGAGGAACTTTAATATTTAAGTTCATCGAGTAACACTCGAAATATATAATTAAGTTATAATTATCTGACAATGTTTCTTCAGCTAAATTAACAGATTATGGAAACGAATATTGTTAGAATAAGTTTCTACTACAATCATTCTATTTACAGAACGTTCCAGCTCAAAATCATAGTATTCTGGACAAAAATGGTACGATAAACATTTACTTTGCCTTAAAGTGTAAAAAATGTCCAGTTGGATATCATTTCTTCAATCGAAAAGCTAATAGAAAAGTGAGGACCAATTTAATTACATTTAAAATAATATAAGAAACAATAAAAGTTTCCATAATGCCATATATACCAATGTAGCTCAATTTGCAGTAAATTTTCATTGAAATTTCGGATAAGATAAATCTCTCTTGTAAGTATTATTCTTTTTTGGGTACACCTGAATCGATTTAATATTCTAAAGCTAACGCAGAGATATCGAATTCAAGGTAAACTGAGGCTACTTCTAGACTCCGCCGTTAAGACTTGGAGACTTTCCTTGTGTACTTATCGTCATGGATACAGAAGAATCCATTTGTGGAAGACCACATCCCTCTCATCGTCCGGCTCTCATCTTTCACATCTTTTTTCCCTCTTATATTTACGTTCTTGTATTTACGCACACATTTCCGATCCCGAATTTTCCAATTTCCTTTTCCTTATCTTCTCCATTTCCTTCACATAAATCTGTGACGTCCACTCCTTTGCACGCCTTTCTATTGGGCGAACCTTGAGTGAATATTTTTAGATACTCTTCTACACTGCTACGTATTCATTGTTAATCCTCACACTATGGAATGGAATTATTTCATTAGGGCAATGCCAATTTATTCTCACATATCTTTGGAATCTTCATAAAGCTGAGAGTTTTCATAGTTCATTTTATATGAAATAATTAATTCTTTATCTATTTTCATTATGTCCCAAAAAAGATAAAAAGATTAAATTCAACGAATCCATTTCAGAGTTTAACAGCGCATTTTAACCGTAATGTTTAACTGAAACGTATATTCCATTAAGTTTTATTGTGAGAAAAGATTCACAAATTATTTTATAATCTTTGAAAACCTAGCTACTTTTATAGCAATTTAATAATCAAGAAAACGTAACTCTTTCATATCGCAATGGAAATGAAACGAATTTTCATAAACCTTTTGACTTCTTGAGAGTCACTAAACATTTAAAATAAAGAAGAAAATAAAATAGAAAAAAGTACTTTGCCTTAAATTTCAGTAATCTTTTCTTTCGATGATTGAATTTAAACGAAATTAATGAATTTAAAATTATAAATCTAAAAGATGGTCTTGCAAAAAATAAAGTACAAGAGTACAGATGCAGATGAACTGTTATAGACATATTGGCTAACATGTACTTATGAAGACTTATCGCTCTTAATATGCCATCATTTACTATAACTTGGAATGATTCTCCCCCAAAATATTAAATATTAATTAATCCTATATTTTCACCCAATCGGAGCTGAGATGACTCAGCCAATCAACAATCTCTAACCTTTAAATCAATCTATCAGCCGATCGTAAACTGTCCTCGAAGAACACCCTTCATTTCGTAAGAGCTTCTAAAACGTGCTCGTTCATCCCTTCAATTACGATATAGAGAAGAGCAAGGGAATGCACACACTTCTTTCATTCGGGTTATAACTCTTTTCCCCTGAAGTTGTGCTCTCAATTTTATGGTTTTTCTGATTGATGAAGTTTTAGGTTGACTTAGATTTCCTTAGAAATCATAAAAAAATTTTATAAAAGTAATTCTTAAATTTCAATGAAATATCATCGGATTGAAACCTTCACATCTCGGTACAGCATGTTCTGATTTATCTTAGTATTCTCACAAATATTTTCTTTTATTTTTTCAAACATATATAACAAATTCCTCCTTTATTAGATCGATATACGCTCGCCAGTGACTATCCTTACTTATTTTACGCACTATCACATTCTATTAGTACAGAATAGCGATGCAATTGAATTCCTAACATTAAAGAACGTAATACAAGAGCATTTATGTCTTATCCACTCGTACAACTGAGCAATACATTTCAAGGGAAATAAAAAACGAAGCAAAAAAACCCTCTCTCTTCCTCATCTCCAGACCATATATATACGCAGCACTTAACTGCAGCTCACGCCACTGGGGATGGAGAAGCTACCCATAAAATCCATGGTAATGAAAGATAAATCTCTCCATTTCCGCGTTTCATTTCCCTTGGTCCACGAAATTGATCCCATTCTTCGCAATATTCCAATATGCCTCTTATTTATTCTTCAAACCCTTTCGACTTATATTTCCCTTTTCTTTTAATACGAGCCATCAATCATCCGCCGCATCTCTTGCAACGCTGATTGATTCTGTAGAAATTCCTCGTCTACTTTTCCGCCATTGAAAATCGATCTGGGGAATTGGAAATTGTTCTTTTTTTGCCTTCCGTTTTTAAATGGAAGATAAATCCTTCCGGCATAGACTTTTTTTTCCGCGCATCCGACCAATTTTATGAGGAAACGTTGGTAGATGCGCAGGAGCTTTCCATCCGGTGGGATCTCAAGGATAATGACAATGCCTTACGTATGGAAGGAATGGGCGAAATCGGTTGTGAAATACGGAGGGATATTGAACTGAAAACTGAGTTTCGGACGAACGGATCCGTATTTTCTTGGATTGATGAGGCAATGGCACTCATAAATTTAAATTCGAAAATTTAAAGGAACCATGGGTACTATAGAAAGATTTATTGCCTGCTACAGTAGGAAATGTGGTGATAATTTACGAAATTACGTATGAAATGTTTCCAAAAAGGCACAATTTAAACGTATTTGATCATAATTTGTAAATCTACTTTTCAGATGAAAAAATCCATTTTCTCGATGAATAATAAATACCGTTAACTCTTCCTAGCAACATGCAGTAAACGATGCGATTTATCATCTGTTCTTCCAAGACTAATGAATGTAATATACGATAAATAGAATTAATCCTGCAAAGTACCATAATAAGTTAGTATTTACCTCTAGGTATTTAAAGAAAAACATTACATTCCTTCTAGTTACAAAGAAGGTAATTTCATTCTTTGCGTTTGTTATTTCAACAAAATTCTTGCAAAAAGGTTCAAAGTAGTGAAACAGTTGGATAAGAATTACTTAATTGTTTGTAGTTGATGGAAAATGAAAAATCAATTTCGTGTGATTGGATGATGTAAGGGTTATTAACGAAACTAAAATTAAAATTGATCAATATAAATGTTCAATAGTATGTAAGAAATTAATGTACGAGAAATATATTTCAAATGTTTTTAAAGCAGAATTAAATTAAATAATTTACGAAAAATATATTCATTAAAAATATAAGAATTAATCAAAGAAAAATAGATTCCTATAAGATTTCTTCTCATAGAGTTTAATATTCCTATTCCAGTAAAATAGAAAGTTAAAATTGGAAAAGAAAAAAGGAACATCTTCGATGCTTAAAAATCACTGTCGTAAACCTCTTCTTTTGAAAATCCAATCGACACTAACGACTCCACTCAAAGCGAAATTAATTCAGAGTGGCATTCTATTCCTTGACACGAAGATCTACTTATTTGTCCCCCTAAATTCAACTTAGTCGCCACTTCGATCTTCGCTTGATAAATGTCCGAGAGCGAATGCATTAATCAATCAGTCCGTAGGATCCACCCTCCGAGAGAAAAAAATGTATAAGACGGACATCCTCTGCCATACTCCGTCTCCGAAAAGCCACTTCTCTGTCCCCTTCCGTAGACGCCACCCTATAATCGCACTCGATCCGTGGCAATCAATCAAATAGATACTTTTTTTAACACCCTCTGCCACATCCCTCATCTCTCTACATTATCTCTCTCGGAGTTGCATCCCTAAATTCCTTCACTTTTAAAAATGTCTCCTTGTGTTCTCTAATATCGGCCGACTTATGAAAACCCCGACTTCAATCGCGTAGACATCTTGCTCCGAAAGTGATGACGTAATGCATTTCTTATCCACGAAAGAGCTTTTTTGCTTCGCTTTTTTTCTCGAACTGTTCGAAATTGTTCGGAGCATATGTGTCTCTCCGAGAATGAGTAGAAGCTGTCCGAAGGTGGCAATAAAACGGCGTTTTAGTCGTAAATCACAAACTTTGTGCACTCGCACAGAAGCGCGTCTTATAATTATTGAACACTTCTGAAAACGTCTCCATGGTGATTTATGAATTTTGAGATGGCATCGATACATTTGTCATGCTCTCTCAGCTCATCGCGATATATTACTTGACAAGAGATTCTCGCATAAGCATGTCGAAATACACTTGTCCTTTTGGATGATTATGGTAACTTGGAATAAGATTTGATTATTGAACAAGTTCTATTAGATACCATAAGCAACATCTACTTCTTCAATATATGTGATGCATCATCTTAAGCCTTTAGATTTATTTTGAATGTAACCCGAATGGTGAATTTACAACCTCTCATTTGCAGAAATAATGAATCTCAAGGATCAAAATATGGATTTTTTCTATAGAAATCACTATCCATTTAAAAAAAGTCTAGTGTAAATTTTTCAATCGAAGAAACTTTTATAATTTTATACTTTATAACATTTAAAAGCTGATATATATTTTTAATTCGAATTTTTCCCTAAAATATACAATACTATCATTGGATTTCGTGTATCGAAAGAATTGTAAGCATTCTTGGAGATGTCAATGAGTGAAATAAAATTCCAATTATTTATGATATACCGCATATCCACAAAAATATGTGGTGCATTTATTCAGAGAAGAAAGTAGCGTAAAATTTCAGTTAAAATACAGCGTTGTGGATCATATATATCCGATATTTCGGCCTTGAAACCCTTAGCGCGGAAATTCCATTAAATAAATATCCGATAATATTTTATTAACTTGCATCAAATAGAAATATACCAGCGCTGCAACTTCGTGGAATCGAACACCATGAAATTCGTTCCTGGAATTATTTTCCGTTTAAAGTAAGTAAATATTTTGGAAAATATCTATTTAAAAAATTAAACAAATAAAGAGTAAAATAGGTCATATTCCGAAAAGTGTGAAACAAACACACTTTCAATTTATATTCTGCAAAATTCATATACTTTTCGCTTTCAAATAACGAAATTCCACAAAAACACACTGCTAATAGTTTCAGGAAAATATTTCTTATTATATATACAATAAAGAACAGTGTTTTATCACAAATAATATTACTATGGGGGTCAACTTCATATCTTATCAAGAATTTATTAATAAGTTAATCCGATAATAATTTTTTACTCTTAAATATCTCTGTATAACTAAAAATGCATCATAATCCGAAATTTTCAAGTTTCTTTTCCTTCATACTATTTGAAAGTGCTACTTTAAAGGAAAGGAAGAGAAAATCTATATATTGTTTCTTTTTATAGCTCTCTTATTCGCAACAGAATAAAATATTTGATTTTTGAATCTCGGTTATTTAATCATACACACTGATTGGTAGAGTTCATTAGTGCAAATACATTTATCTTCATTTCTAAATTCATCAATCTCCGATGCTTATTAAGTATCATCCATCAAATACCAATGACACATTTCTAATAAGAGAAGTGCTAAATTGCAGTGACTGTAACACATAAAACTTTTCATGCATGTTTGGCCTGAAGTGACAAAGAGGTTTCATAATCACTAAGAAATTTGCGAAAGGGCAAAACTGTGTGAAGTTTTTCTTAAGAATTCACTTGCTTGTACGTACATTTCCTCAACTACGACTATAGCTACAAAAAATATAACTGAGCAAGATGGGAATGTGTTTTACATTCAAATAGGTAGTTGCAAATTGTTTAAATTCGACCCTTAACTTGAAGAACTTTAACTATTTTACTGTAGGGATACATCTACGCAAAATTTCTTCTTAATCCATCCGAATTTATATCAATAGAAAAACAAATTCTATCGTGGATGGCCGCACTTCGTGGAACGACATTCTAAATAGGAATAAAAATCATTTTTCCTATTTAATAGAAAAACATTTCATGAGTCAATTGCATTAAATCGCAAAGGGTGGGTTTTAGTATTATTATAAAGTATTAATTATTGAAAGTTAATCGCTAAAGATAAGCAGAATATATAATGAATCAGCAACGTATTCCAAAAGGGAAAATCTTTCGAATAACAACCCAGATATATACGCTGCACCAGAACTCTCGTAGCTAAAAATATTATTTATTTCAAGATATCTAAAAACGGTTTATAAAGGACAGGATATTTTATACATATGTCGTCACAGGAAGAAAAATGAGATACGCGATGGAGGATACGAAATACAAAAAATCAAAGATGAAACGGAATGAAAAAATGGGAAAAGGGCAGTGGAAACAGAAAAGGACTGCACGGACGACTAGAGGAAAAAGGGACGTAACATTGGGATTAAATGGAGGTTTTTAGAAAAGATGGAAGTGCTGAGGAGCATAACCTTCCCCTTTCGCTTCAATCATCAATCATACATCTCCGTGGTCATCCATCTGGAGCAATATCTCCGACTCCACATTCAGCCTCCGCCTCTTGTTCCTTCTTCCATAACAGCTTCCCGTTCGCACAGACCCTTCAACAACCACTCAAAGCCAACTCGAATGCTCAGAAAGACTGCTTCACCCGTTCGCAAAAACACACTCCTTTTACGACCGACGCACGCATATTTCCATTCACTTTACTCTCCTTCCAAGTATAGTTTTGTTTCTCTCGAAAGATTCGATCCTTGTCACGTCTCTCATTCAAAACGCATTGTTCTTTATGTGCCGCAGCTGTCTTTCCCTTCGATATGTCGTAAAAGTAGAGAAGTGGACTCACTTTCCCAGAAAAACCTTCAGGTTTAGTCTAGAATCGACAAATCACGAGAAAATTTTATAATTCGTATTAGTGAATCTCGATATTACTAAGTATGATTTACATTACAGTTAATCTGCGAACTTCATACGGCAATTTTAATTCAAGGAATTCGGTATAAAAAGGTACATTCCACGAATTAATTTATCAACAGGGTTATAACATATAAATTCGCAACTATTGAGGATATTTTAATATCCACGAATGATCCAAGGCAAAAAAATTAGAGATCTAAATATAGCCTTTTGTTTAAGCAGTGTTTATGACGTGAGTGACAGGCAAAGGAAAAACGTGCGAACATTGAGGTGCGTCGAGCATCATGCTGGTATCCAGGCTACCTCTCATTTATTGTCGAGGCCCGTTGGCTTATAGCAACTATTAATTTTGCGGAATAAAGCCATCCGTCTTTTCACTTGCATCACTCCTTTCCATTCATCCACACTCGTGTCTCCTTCACTCTAAACTTCGACCCTCTTCCATATCTGATTCAACCCATGCTGCTATTTGAGCCTCGTGTACTTCTTCTTTTTGCCTCACCTTTTCTCTATGGATTCGCTAAGTAAGATTCACTGTTTCTCGCTGTGCTGAGTAATAATTTATGGCGAATCTAAATCGTCAATTAATTATTCTTAGTTAGCATACAACCCTTATAAAAAGCATACTATTTTCAAAGGAAGAATATTTTTTATCTAAAACACATTACATTCAATATCAATGAGACGAAACAATATCCACTAGAATTCGATTACGTCCAAATTATTTTTCTATAAAACATATAATTTCCCAAATTTTAAATTTACCATTTTGACCAATAATTTCAACATAGAGTGAGCCAAAAAGTTATTTCATCGGATTTTATTTTCGATGCAGTATCCTTAACACTACTACTACAATTCATTCCTTTCCAAGCAATTGAACGTAATTTATACTTGACTGAACATGCTGAAATAGTTATCCGTTAGGATATTGAATCAAGGGAACTCTTCATTATAAGCTTTAATTAACATATCGATGCCAAAGGATCGGTTAACACATTCACGGGCCCCTTTGCCAACTCGCGCACGCAAACTAGGCATAAAGTGGAAGTATTTAGCTGTCGCCTATTTATAGTTGCCACGATACCCACGTGCGACTGCCCTTCTTCAAAACGACTTCGAATAAAATTCTCTTTTATAGGAAAATAGATTCTCATAAATAAATATACTGACTGAACATTCCTATCTCCCGAACTATGGAAGATACAATGACACCCTTTGCCATCCATGAACGCACTTTGATGTCCCTGTACACGCCCCGTTTCTCCCTCGTCTAGGAAGCGAAGTGGGAACAGATCTGATATGACTCCCAACTGATAAGTCAGGAGTACACGTGAATGCATCACGTGCCTCTATTTTAGCGTTACGGAATACCCTATAAAAGACGATGTCGATTTACAAAGGCTTTGGCACACTTTACGTTGAAAAAGTCAACTGGGAACTTCGCTATAAAGGGTAGCTATTTATATCCATTCTTTATCGTTCCACCTATATGGAATTTCTACCGTTAAAGTTTAACTGAAAATGGGAATCACAAACTTTTTACTCACTTTGTATACTTTTGCTGGTATGGAGGTCACATAGGATAGGCCACCTACTAAGTACGAATCCAACCAATGAAAGTGTGTACCAACCTGAAATACATAAAAGGTTTTCATTAGAATGTGATGAAGAAGAATTCAAAATTATACATCTATATTTTTCGTTTATTATAATATATATATTCAAAATAATGTAGTACGTTTCTCATAATTTGGGAACTCATTTTACATTTATTACATACGCAACATTTATATTGTATCAGGTGTACCTATTCAAATATTTAGCTCTTACATATATTGCATTACCTTTGAATATAAGATATATGAGAAATTCATTCACTTGTAAAACTATGAGTTCAGAATTTTCTAAAATGGTTCTAAATTCTGCAACAATCCATCATTATATGTCTTCTATTTTATGGAAGGTATACAAGACTTTGGTTTCTCCTTTTTATTTCAACGCACTCCACATTTTCCGTAAAATAACGCCGGTGATCGAAGGCTTACGTAATCCGCGGACTAATTTTGTGTAGCGCCCGAGATAATTTCATCTGACGCGTACGTCCATTTCGGTTTGGAAGGCTAACATCTTCCGGTGGACGTCAAAGGGAAAGAGAGGTCGTAAAAAAAAGTGGGTTGCCAAGCAATCGCACATCCTCTGCTACCTATCATACGATTCCATTCTAGACGGCACCCATTCGAGGCTAATGAAAGTGGTTTCTGACGCCAACGACGGACATTGTCTCTCTCACGTCTCACTGACAAGTGCAAATCGCGTTCCGCTGCCGTGGGCGTGAGACGGACACAAATGGGGCAAAGAAGATATGGATTGGATAAGGACTTCATTAGGGAAACATTGAATTAGCCTCTCTTTGATCTCCTAGAAACAGACAGATATAAACATGTCATTCTCTCTTTCGATTTGGCATGTTATTAGCCTTGTTGATTCGCCCAAGTGCTAATAATTCACGTTTATCTTTACTTCGTCACTCTACACATGTCTCTAAGACATTCCCTTCAAGGTGTATGCACTTATACCATTCTTTGGAAGCTTAGTACACAATATTAAACAAAATTTTAAAATGGATATTATTTTCTTTACATGTATAAATGTTTCTTATTGTACTTCTGCGACCAATTTGTACTTTTATTTTAATTTAAATCAAATTCAATTTGATCAAACGATAATCATCTTCGTAAAAACATGTGAAGAAGTAATATCTCAATTTGTATCGTATTTCGTTGAATTAAGTACTACTGATATCTTAGACATATAGGATGTATATTACAATTCTTAATAAGATAAAAATGTTTGAGCGATCGAACAAGGATAAAATATTCATAAGGGCACAATTTCAAAATTTCAAATCATCTAACATATTTTTGCAAAAGAAGTCTATTCTCATTATGTGTTTCAATAATACCAGCTCGATCTTATTTAACGTTAGATTAGATGTTGGATGTTAAGATAAAGAAAATTTTCTATTTTAGTAGTAAAAGCTCTATTTTTGAATTGTTAAATTTCTCAATGTTTATTCAATATGAGAAGTAAGTTCCGTAAGGAACATTAGAATTTCAAGTTCAGCTTCACAAATATGATCAGATTGTTTGAAGATTTGATGCTCTTAATCAAAATGATGACTTTCAACAGAAAGAGTGTGGGAGAAACGATGAAGATAAATAAAATGAAATAGCTTTATGCTTTCATACGTATGTTACAGAAAAAAAGAGCATTCGCTCGTTAAAACAACTCTCAACTGAGATGATCTTAGGGACTATAATTAAATTACATTCACTAAGTTGAAAAGAATTCATATGAAGTATTCATCAGAATCGTAAACTTAAAAGTCTAATGAATCTGAATCACTAGTATTGATCATACTGTAGAACCCTAATGTCACACACGCATTGTTAAAATGCCTTTAGGTGATACAAACAGCGATGTTCAGAGTAGAAGGAAACTGATTAGAGCTGAATAATCCACACCCATTCATCGTCCGATCCGAATTATCAACGAAGCGCTTAAAAATTGATCCTCGCAATCAGGAATATTTGCTCCCGAAAACCGATTTGTTCCGGGAAAGACGCATCATTCACGCATCCAGGAGTGGTTTCCGGTCGACATCCCGGAAATCGATGTGAATTCCAGTTTCTGAAGTTGGGAAAGCGACCACCTTGGCGGTATTTCGACTCTCCGAATGCAGGGAAATAAAAGTGAGACAAAGTGAAGGCACGCCAACGGAAACCCTATCCTTCTCCGCAAAGCGCGTTACTCACCTTTTCCAAAGCTCAAACGTTCTGTGGATCTCCCAATCCATTTCCACTCCGGAGCTCTCTTACCCATAATGCACCTCGAAACGTGCTGCTATCCCATAGCATTCCGACGGCCTTTTTGGCTCACAGTGCCCATTCAATATCACCTTCACGAGGTCCTCCTTAATAAAACGTGCTTAATTAATCTTACTGTTGTCGCGAACACACGATGCGTTAGGAAATCGGGGCGATAAATCCGAGGAAACGCATTCCTAACAAGAAACAGTGTGTGTGTTTGGTTCAATGAATATCTTTTTATTCACATGAACATTTGATAGACGTTATGAACATATTTACCATAAGATATTTTCAAAACGAAAGGCAATAGAATTAAGTATTTTAAATAGTATACTACAAAGAGATGATCAGTACCGTTTAAAAATTCTCGTCGAAAGGAATTCATTTGTAAATCATAAAACTAATAATACCGTGGAATGCTCGATTAAAATTCTTTGATGATAATACCAAAAGTCTATTTCATACCCGTGGTGTGAATTTAGAAATTATAATTTGAGAAAATTTTCATTGATTTTCCCCTGAATTCGGTGGCTTTACACAAACTTACACTACTTGATGATATCCATTCTTTATGACTATTGAAATTGAAACCTATTTCATTTGCAATGAATCGCATCATATTCATCCTCATTTTGTCATTGATTCGACTTACAAAGAATATGTATAATAAAGGTGAAAAATAAAGAGAGGTTACCATATAATTAATATCATTGGAGTTGAAAGATTCCTGACATCTTCCAGATAAAAAAATTCAAAGGTTATCAATCAATAGCTAGAGAAAGAGTAAAATGATCATCTTCACACGAATAAAATTAAATAGTTTTTTCATTTGAACAGGAAAATTCGAAATTAGCTTAATACTTAAATAAGATTCCATTGAAATAGGTTCCTCAAACTGATTTCCGTGAAATCTTTGGATTTTAAAGGTCACGAAGAAGTTCCCAGTAAAATATAATATATAAATAAACTAAAGGTTGCAATGTTTTTTAGTCAAAAATGAGAGTTGACATTCAATTTCCTCCCGCAATATGTTCTAAAATTAGAATTCAGATGAAAGGAAGTCAACATTTTTTGGACAAACATGATTAAAGTCTTCTAGTTATTGGAAACTTTATCTTCGAAGAAAGGCTCTACAATAGCTGAATAGATGACAACATTTTTAAGATCTTTAATATATTTTAAGGTGTTCATTAGAAGAAAAACATAATACACCCATCAGGGTAAATACCAACTTGTGAGTTTGGATATTACATTCTACTCTACAAACAGTCCTAAATTAGCATCCTCCAAAGAGAAAAGATATTGAAGTTTCTTTTCGTTGCATATACATGAAAATGATTAGCTTACATCAGTGTGCAAAAAATAGCAAACTATTGTAGGAAAAAACTCTTCTCTCATAATTTTTAAAAATAGATTTGATTTCTGTAAATAAATAATCATCGATTGTATTTATTTTCGTTTAAAATTCACTGAACAAGAATATCCCTTCTTTTAACTAATTATCATAGGTCTCAAAACTTAGTAATCTATAATATATTTTTATTTATTTAGACTTAAACCAACGACTCATAGAAACATCGAAACAAAATATACGTCAAAATGAGTATAATTGATTTAACAAACTTTTGCAGCATATATTTTTAACAGTTTCATCTTCATACTAATTAAATAAAACCGAGACACCAAAATTACTCCTAAAAATAACGAAGAACCTCTGTGAATTACATCATTATGAGATACACGATCATAAACGTCACACTTACGATCTCCGATCATTAATCTAGCTGCAAAAAATACTAATCCACCGTAAAATAGTTAACTCTAAGAATGAGTGCTTCGGTGTCAGGTTTTATTCATTACCTCGGCCTTTCTTGTGACACTAATTTCCCAAAGAATCTCTGAAACAGGCAATTTCGCGTTCAAGATCCATCTCAAGCGACGAAAGATTTTATATCCCTTTTTTCCCATTCGGGGACAAGAGCGATGTAATCCAATTATGGATTAACCAATTTGTAAACCCCGAAAGATACGACGACGTGAATTTATGTTTTATATTCATTAAATATATCTCAGAAGACGTGCGGTCTGAAATCTGAGCAGGCGAAAATGTATAGCTAATCCCAGACGGAATTTTGGGAAAAAAATTACGCCATCGCGGTGAGATTTCTGCCGCAATTTTTCCTTCCGAAGGAGTACAAAGGATGCTGTGAAATTACGACAATGAAAAAGCCTTGGGTGTTGCGAGAAGACTGTCTTACCCTATTCACCGCTCTTCCTTTGGGCCAAGATAAAGGCCACTTATTACGCGGGGATTTCCTTTATCGCCCGTCCTTTTTTCTTAACACCACCTATACCTCAGCCGACCCCAGCATTCCTCCGAATAAAAAATCCGCGAAATAGTGGAATTCTTTCCCTGTTATTTCACCACGCTTTTGAATGAAAAAACTGCATTGCCCTCCTCATACATTGGTTTCGCTTCCTGTGAGTCTTTTGTCGACCGATTTACGTGCGCCGTATATCGGATGCGATTTTAAAAGTATACGCGGCGATGTTGCCGCCTGATTTCCTTATTACGGTTTCCCTGCGTTAAATATACGTCACCTCTGACGTAATTTTTATTTCTTATCAAAAGAAACACGAACATCCACTTTCTATATAGTTACAGTGTGGTTGAAAACTTAACAACAGACGCTCACAAACATGCAGACCCTGAGAGGAAAATTTCCTCCTCAGCCGGGATTTGAACCCAGGACCTTAGCATTGATGCTATAACCATCCACCAATGAGGTCAATTTTAAGAGAAAAATCAACAACGAATGGGAATGGTACACAAATTGGGAGTAATTTATTCTCTTTCAGATTCACCCTCCGACATTTGAAACCAGAGTTAGAAGTAGAAACAGTAGTGAATAGATAAAATTATACTATTCTGAAAATAGATATTTACATATATAATATATTTCCAATCGCTCCATATAACTTTAAAATTTAGATTTATTTAATCTATTTGATGTTTTAAGAACTCGTATGCAGCAAATAGATTAATGAAAATTTGATATAAAAATGTATTTATATTAAATATATTTTCAAATTAATTGGAATATTCATCCTTAATATCTATATTTACCAAATCATTTATAATAAAATCAAAGAAACGAATAGTTCATTTTCCAGCCTGATACTATAATTAGCCTGAAATTCGGATGATTTCAAATTGAATTAAAAATTTTCTAAATAAATAGCGCATGTCTTTAACGGATGTATTAATTCAATTATTTTATTCGTATAAAACTGAAAAAAATCCCTTCTGATGAAAGTCAAATTTCAATGTTTGTACACATTCAACATTTATAAACAGAAAAATACTCTTGTAAAATTTACTTATCTAAAATTTACTTCAATATTTAATTATCATCGTCTGTAGGAGAAACGGATATTCTCATCAAATTCACATTCCTGCTCTTGGCCATTCGAATATTTTTTATGGAAGTAAAATAATTCCCTTTCGTTGGTAGATGATTACACTTTCAAGGTAAAGTTAATGAAATTCGCCGCGACACGCCCTTACATTCAGCCTCACGATTAAAATCCGCTTCTCTGATAAAACCCACAGATAAAAGTCGAGGATCTCTTTCCGGCCAACCCAACTAAAAAGACTCATGTAATTTGAATTCAGACCCTCTAATTCAGACCTTCCTTTCATTAAATCCTTCTTTTTCACCTCCTTCACCACTTTCATGTCCAGCCAATCACAGCGGTCATAGGACGTTTCCCTTCGCATAAAACTCAACATCGCCATGGCGACCTAGAGACGTAAAATCCGCTTAATCGAGTGAAGCTGCTCGACTGTCTCCATGGGAAACACGTGGAAAAACGGGAGACTAATGGGGGCACATCGACTGATAGAGGTTTACACAATCGCCGAAACGTATTACCCCCAACGCCGTTTCGTTAATCGGTCGGGAAATCGAATCACTTTATTGTTTCGAGTTCGGGAAGGACTCTGCACACGAGCGCAAAAATGTGTATCCGGAGTGAGCGAAGGGAAAAGTGGAAATAAACGAACACAGGCCGAATAATCAAGGGATGGAGCGTACATGAGCGGGTGCTCAGTCATTAGCAAAATGGATTCCGGGCTGCAAACAAACCCTTTCTATGAAATTCAAATAGACCATATTGACGTTTCAATGCCACGCGAGGAGGGCGCTGCGTAAGAAAGCTTTCGATTGTAAATATTTGGGTGCATTCACAGCGCGCGAAACGGGTTCCTGTGGTCGGCTCCGAATGATGCTCAGACGGACAAATATTGGGATGCTTTGAGAAATGCGCTGATTATTTATCGATGCCGCTGAAATATTTTGGCTTTCCTTGCCCTTCTGAATCCCCTGTCCCAGTTTCGATTTATCTTTCCAACGAATTTACCATCTGCTGCTCAATCAAAGTCAAAGTTCACTCGTCGTCATTACTACCATAAATATTGAGTTACCTTAACACTGGAAACAAATACTGATTAAATTCGCAATGTTAAACGTTTTTACTGTTAAAATCAGCCTGATTTCAGTGTTGGATTCCTTCCTCTTATTTACAGCAATTTAAAGATAAATCCATTTTACTATTCACTATCACTATCTACTTTTTAAATTACAAGCTATATTATGCCATTTATTATTAGGCTATACTTGATGTTGAGATACGAACATATACTTTCTAAAAATATTTTCCGAAATTTCATCAGATTATAAAAATTAAGATAAATGCATAGAGTCATACTTTATTATTGTCGAAAACCTTTATTTTACGGCTCCTTTTTAAAGCTGAATTATGTAAGAGGGGAAAAATCAATATTATTTAAATTCATTGCAATAATTTCAATTAAACAAAATTATCTAGCATACAATAAAAAACTTTGAATGCTTGAATTTTAACAATCGATCAAAAAACCCTGATATTAACAAATCTGAACCTTGGTACAGATTTTTTTTATTTTGTTGATTATGATTATGCATTATTTTGTTGATTTTAACAGCGATAGCCAGAATCAAAACCGATTTACTATGATGTACTTTTCTTCAGTTGGAGAAACTCTGTCTCATTCTGAATAGAGATAAAGGATTGCAGTAAAATATCGGAAAATGAGTTCAATAAAATTCTAATCTGGGAAAGGATTCTATGCAGATATCAGTTCGGATGGATAGTATATGAATCTCCTGGCATGTTACGCGTATTCTTTACTCCTAAAGATATTCAATATCTTATTTCCACAAAAGCCTCTCCTATTCCAACCATCTCCATATATCCTTACCTTTTACACGCCCTTCCTGTTTCGCTCCACTTTTCATCCATCGAAATCCTTGCCATTTTCCCTTTGCATTCCCTTTCTGCTGTTTTATGCCGGTGCATGTTCGCGAGTCTCGCAGAAACACAGGAGCTATTCGTGGAATCGAATCGTTTTTCCCCATCGGAACGCGAGGTACTTCATCTTCTCACTTCCCTATCTCTCCCACTGTGGAAGAACATGCCGCTTTTTCTTCCCCGAGGCACGAAAGCCGCGGACCCAGATAGAACCCTTGTGGAATGCCCTCCCAAGATTCTGAGTGCATTAAGGAACAAAATGGCGAGTCTGAGGGAATCCAAGGTTTCCCGGATGTTCTAGTTCCGTGGTTTCCTTGATTATCAAAGGATGAATTAGCTGAATTTCTCAGCGTTGAGTCGGAGTCGATGTTTCCCTAGCGTTGTCGTTCCTTCCTCTTTTGATTAATTCCAACAAGTGTATTGAAATACTAGGAAAACAACGTGAAATATTTACTGCATGGTTGAATTTTTACTTTTATATCCTTCAGTTCTTAATAATCATATTTTTGAGAAGGGAATGATTGGTAAAAAGCATCAAAATATTTAACGAAAAGAACGGGAATGCTAAAATATTGAGAATTCTGTTTCTGGTTTCTAAAATTGCATAAACACAATATTAAAACTATAATCAAGAATCTGTTTAATTATACTTTTACCGATTCAATTCATTATTCTACAATTGAATATAGATAAATACCCTCTTTCTTTCAACAGTACTAATTTGCTATTTCATTTAGTAGTAGTTATTATTTTGTTTGACTTTGATTGCTCATTCATTTTGGGGACCTAAAAATAATATGAAAATATAGAGAATATTTTTAAGGCTGCCTTTATACATCCCTTTTTAACAAGGATTAAATACTCCCGTAGGCTTTTATAAATCCCTCTGTACTCGTTCTTCGCAATTTAATATGAGTAAAAAGTACTTATCTTTCATAAAAATCATATAGAGAAATATAAAATGCTTCAAAATATATCGCGTATTTATATTACACGATATGTACACTACAGGGATAAATTTCATCAAACATCGGATTAGCTAAAAGCTATACTGTAACATACTGCTTCTATTCGTTATAATCTTCTATTGGTTCAACTATGAGTTCATTTTCCTTGTATTGCCTTCCAAACGCTATGGGCACTCTACCTTATTGAATTTTTCCTTCAATACGAAAATAAAATTTATTACGTTCGATAAATCCACTTCAATTGTCAATTTTGATGAAAAGGAAATATTTTTAGATGTATTCATTGATATAAATGACTATTGTGAATGAAATGAATGAAGTCATACAGTGGAATCAGGTTAAAAGAGCCAATGCTGTATTTCACATAAGTATGGATATATGTCCATATAATAAAAATTCAGTACACAAAGTAGTGTTAACTGCTGCTTTTACATCTAAAAAAAGGAAATATATATTTCACAAATCCTTTCAAAAATATAAAGATGGGACATCGATTAAGTGCATTATTGATTGATTCTTCTTCACAAATGTCATTTTTAATTCCCTTCCGTTGTTCCAATTTGCGATTGAACGAGTTCTGCCAGCTCTCCACCAATCATTACATTGATTTAATCGACACTCATCCAAATGGTGTAAAATACATGCTTTATTAGAGATCTCAAACTTGCGAATCTCTTTCTGGAAGTTCCCCCTCTATATTCCCAATCAGAAAGCCAGTCCGAGAAGTAAGAATTTGAATAAAATATTTCTTCGCGAATTCTTATTTTGTTTCCGACTGAATGAAATGATTCCGTTTCTCGAAAAAAAAAACAGTAGCGAATCGAGAGGCGGTCGAATAAAAAAGAAGGACGTGTAGCGGAATTGTGTCAGAGTGAGAAAAGTGTTAAAACAGTTTTAAGAGAGTAAAGAATTGCCTCTGTCCCACTTTATTTCTCGAGCAACTCCTCCATTCCGAGGAAACTATTTGAACTCCCCTAATGAAGCTCAGAAATTCTCAAAGAGACTTAGACCACAAGACGCATTCTCTCTGCTCTTTCCTAACTTACTGCATTTCTCTTTCGTTTATTCATGAAAACAAAAAGTTAATATTTTTGGTCTTAACATTGTATTTTTAATGCTCAAAAAAAGTTTGAATGCTTCCACATTTTACTTTACCGCCTACAAATTATGATAAATGTAACATACTGCGTCTATGTAATAAAGAAACATTCATTTAAACTATTTACGAAGATATTCAGAAAAGAATATATAGAATCTTAAAAAAAAATAATATGAATTGATAAATAAAATTAAAACTCATGATAAACGTCACTTTTTAATCGTCTCTGGCACTTTTTATTAATGAATTAAAATGAAATAGAGTCTAAACTTACTATCTCTTTGCCGAAATGCTTCTGAAACAATTTCATTATAATTGGACTATAATAAGCTATCGAATATTAAGATAAATAAGATTATTTTGGGGACTGCCTTGTTTGAAAATCATCTTCAACAGAGCTTAACTTTTAAATAATCATTAAACTTAATATTCAAATAATGATCGGTAGATAATTGAAAAATATAAGATAAAAAAATATCTGAATTATGAGTTTTAGTTTTCGTTCAAGTCGCATGTAAAACCTACATCCATCGCGTTTAAAACTGTGCACTGGTATAAACTTTTATTCGCTCAAACCACGCTGAATCACTTATCTTGCCTCTTTTCTTTTACTAATATTACTTAAAGTTTTCCCGATAACATTACTCGGACAGAAGCCGGGTTTTCGGACGTCTCAATTTCACCTCAATCCCCAACTATTTCCTCGCGGCGAAATTTTTTATCTTCTCTTCCAATTTCCCGCAGATTCCATTATGCCTTCTCCAGTCCTTCCCCCAAGCACCGCATTCCAGCCGAGTTTTTTGCACCTTTTGTTTCACTTCCTATTCTTTTACTTCGGCAATTTTATTCATTCCTTCTTTTTCCAGCGAAATGCATCGAAGCACTGCCTCAGCAATATCTTCCTCTCAGATTCCAAATCATTTTGAAACGCTCGTTTTGCCGATATTTTACAAAATGGGAGCCTTCTAAACATTTTTGTTTGTCTGCAATCTCCAGACTCTAATATATAACCTATCCAAATCCCACTGCAAGGCTTTTCGTGTTTTATGCGTTCCATTATCGTAGCATAAAAGTTATTCTGACCATAAGGTACCCATACTCGTTCTCGTTGGTTGAGAGTCTCCATGGTTATAGAATGTTCACGAGTTAATTCAAAGTAAACTATTATACTGGGGTGCGAATAGTAACATGGTATCTTTTAGTTAATTAGAAAATCTTTATATTTCGATGACATGAGTTTTTCCTAAAAATATCATAATCTACACGGTCAACAAGCCGATGTATTTATTCAATCGCGTGAACAAATGGTAATAAAGAGCAAAAGTTCTTTCTTTTGAGGAAACCAAAACCTGACCTTTTATTAAAAGACTTAGGTGTTCCAACTGAAGTAAATAGATTATTTAGATGAGCTGGACTCATTGTAGAAGAACAAAATTCCTTAAACTTTTTTGTGGTCCAATTTTAAAAAGCGAAGCAGAACTTAATGATCATGAATACATTTGTAAAAGGCAAATTATAATATTTCAATATGATTCCAGAAAAGTTGGAGCAAACTTTTTAAATGTTGAATTATAAATATGATTCTTAAAAATTAACATGAAGAAAGTAGAAGAACTACAGATTCATGATTAATAAGCAACTGGGAGAAACTATACTGAATATCGATACAGAAAAGAAAGTTTAATCTTAAAAATTAACTATTTTTGACAATATAATAAACAGGATAAGCAAATTAAGCTTCGCGTAATCAGTGACTTCATACAGAGATTCATTTCAGAAATTTACAAAAGTGATTATTTGATAGGTAATTTAATAAATTGAGAGGTGACAGATAACATATTAGTTTGCGAATCAATCTTTGGAAATGTTAACTAGTCATGGAAGATGGGTTATAGAGTACATCATAATAAAAATCTATTAAAAAATGGCATTTCTAAATACTGTTTCATGGTTTTTTATACCGATGACATTAATTTTTCGTCGTAGATTGTATATAATTGTCCTATTTTCTTTGTGATTATCAATAAATCTAATTGTTTCATTGAGAGTTTCTACAGCGGAATAATTTTTCAGTTAAAAGTACTTAAATTCTATAGCAATACATCTTCCTATAATTATTTCTCATCTTTTGATACTCATACCCTCTATTCTTAGCTCGCAAATACGCCTGTCCCTCGTATGAGAACCTTTCATCCTTTCCAATTTATTCCACTTTTTCACTACTTTCCCCATAAGCTTCTTTTTCCTTAAGTTAAAATTAATCGGATCATTAAGCAAAATAAAGCTTTCCTTCGTCAATGATGGCTGCAAAATTAGTTTCACCATTCATCCTTCCTCCGGAGCTTTAGAAATGCTTTTTTAAAGTTAATTAATTATTAATTATCTGTAATATTCGACTCTGGCCCAACGAAACCAAAAAATAAAAAGGAGTAACATAAATAAATTAATAATTAAGTGCCCAGATGTATTTAAATAATGACTTAGTTATAAAATCATGGTCTGAACATATGTTTAAATTATAATTACAACAGGATAAAATATCAAGAAACTCCTTGCAAATTTCTCATAACTATTTAAAGGTTAATATATTTTGATATACATACTGAATTTTTAGCGAATACTTTTTCAAATTACTGGGAAAAAATAATAGAGGGATAATGCCTCTAATGTTCATAAAGTTCTTTGAATATGCTTTAACTTTACACTACTGTACGAAATGAGCCAAAAACGTATTTTAATTCTTATCTCTTAATTACAAGGAATGTAAACAGGAGGTAGAGTGTAGCTTATTTTTCACAAAAGCAGTTTTTATACACTCGTCCAATGGCCATTAGAGTTCAAGACTACGAACGGCTTTAGAATTCATCCATCAAAGCTTACTGAAAATATACAAGACCTCGCCAAAGTAGCCTTCTCTAGAATAAATGCACTTCGGCTTTCATGCTAGCATAAATAGTTAATAGAATTGGGTAAGGCGAGGGAGTAATGGAAAAACTCCGTTGAAATTGTAAATACGGTACTCTTTCGCAAACTAGAGACCTTTATGACCTTTTTGCTAAGTAAACATATCAAAGAGAAGAGCGAGTAGAACTTCGCAGCCGAGGGAAAGTTTCCTTTTAATTATCTTCCGCTCGGAATGTAAAAATTTCCGACCGAATCAACGAGATTTCATCCGGTCATCTGTTTGCGTTCGGACCCACTGATCCGTCTCCCCGAGCGACGAACGTGATTTGCCATCTGCGTAATTCCGATCTCTTTTAAAGATCAGTGGAATAAGATTATCCCCAAGAGGGCGGTGGGAACTTTGAAGTTAACACTCGATTCATGCGAATGGAAGGAAAGGGACGTGGAGAGGACCTGAATTATGATCAAAAATAGGAAACTGTGGGGACGGAAAGCACAAACTGAGAAACACGTATCCCTCATCGAAAATTAGCAGAATCACAAGAAGGATCATCATTCCTTCCATGGAAATACAAATTATTTTCTAGTTGCATTACCAGTCACACACAGAAAAATGTTTGATTGCTCTGCGTCATAGGTTTCAATAAAATCGATATCTTTTTATATACCTCTTTTGTGTGAATAAATGAGGGATGAGTAAGTAAATCTGACATGATCTCAATGATTATTTTATTTCATGACGCTAAGCAAGATATAACAAAATATATTTTAAAGTTACCCATTGCCAGCATAAGCCTAAGCCCTAAAGTTGTACTTCATGATACTTATGATTTACGCAAGAACTCGTCAAGTATCTTAGGGATAGAGGGATGTTATATCGTTCCAAGGGATTAACCACGATTATTCGATAAGAAAATACTCAGTACGTCTCGTTAAATACAACTTATCCAACTAAATCATCCACTTATTTGAGCGAAAACATTCGAATACGGCCAACTCTTTCAAAATCAACTCATCCAACCACATTCGCGCAACTTCATCTTCAAATGAAGCAATATTTTTTTGCAAAATATTGCAAAAAAAACTGCAAGAAGTACTCCGTGTGGTGGGAACCACGCAGCGTAGGCACTCAGGATTTGAGAATTACCCCAACATCCCACTTCCTACGAAACTTTTCTTCCCACAAAAGAACGCAGTTCTCAAAACTTAACCCACTCCTAGAGAGAGTTGGATACGCTCCACAAAAATGAAAAAATCGTCTAAAATGGAGAGAAATATTCCCCGCGAATTTTTTCCTCGTTCCGCCCACTTACACAAACATCATAAATAGGATTCCTCTTCTGCCATCCATTCCCGTCTATTTAGCTCTGGAAGGGGCACATTGCGCGTCCGTACATACATCATCCATTCCCGGGATAGAAATTTCATCGGAGATTTTCCCTCTTGTGAAGGGCTTTCTAACCATCACTCAGGATGTCTCGGTGTGCTTTTCCAAAGGCATTTCCCCTCACAATGCCCTTCCACACAACAGAACTCATTCGATTTTATGTATCAAACATCCGATACTTCGCATTTCCCTTTCTTGTGAGAGCTGGGAATGAACCGGGGAGGCGTAATAAAAGGGAATGGAGGAAGCCAGAATAGGGTCAATAAATACAGTCAAGCTTTCGAAAAAGATCGATTCGTCTATGGATGTAAATGCTCTCCAGAGCACTTTTAGGAATATTTCAAACTTCATATCTCTACACAACCCTTTGGTATCGACATTTACCTTCTGTTCGAACATTCCGAATCCTGTTGATGACTCTTCTAGGCTCCGTTGCGCGATGTGAATACGATACAGCGCTACGAACCTGTCATTTTTAATTCATGACTTTTTCACAGATTTATATTTATTCATCAAGCTTATTTTAGATCTAAATTTGAGAGAATTATTACTTATAATATACTTGTAAGAATTTTACAAGCATTACTTCAACGCACAAATGATACTATTAAACATTATTACATATTCAGTCGTGTCGCTCCTCAATAATTATTGAATAACGACGTTACATTAATCTCTTTGGAACAAAAAAGCTATCTGCTTAATCATCTTTATCTAGATCTCATAAAGTAACACGACTAACATTCAATTTAAATCGTTGATAATTCTTCAATGATATGAACAGATGACAGTTAACCTATTCACTATATGTAATTTGTACAACTTAATCGTTAATGTCAGGAATTAAAACATTAAACGCAAAGAAAATTGTGAAAATCCATATAAAATATAACTGTGATATGTAAATATTGTCACGAATTGAAACATTCCACAAAATTACTGAACTTTCATGCTAAATTATATTTCTTATCAATTCTTCTCAATGGTCTTCTGAAATAATAGCAATTCCCTACAATATGCAATATTGAGAAAACCTGCCAAACTTTTCCTATCTGCAAGAAATTACCTTTCACCCTAAAAGTAGCAACTATCTTTTTTTACATGCACCCTTTTACGAATAGAAGAAAATTAGAAATTCATAACGTACCCTCTACTTTCTTAAGAAAACTTGGACACCCTTTACTTACAACACTTTCACTTTCGACCAATTCTGCATATGTTCCTCGTGAGCACAAAGGGAAAGGACAGTCGCCAAAGGAGACGAAATAGATGAAAGGATATTTATTTGAAAAGGAAGAATGAAATCCTCCAAAGTGTATCAAATACCGAACATCTCTTCGTGTATTCATTCGAGGTTCGGCCGAGATAACTGTTCGGCGGGAAAAACACGTAAAAAAAGATATCCTGAGGAAACGGCTTCGAGAAACATATTTTTATCGTTGATAAAATATTTATCGGCATTTATCATCCTCAGTTCGATTGAAATCTCCTCAATCTTTGTTCCCACGGAGACGATATTTCTGGATTTTTTTCAGAGAAACGCGGCCATCGACGGAGAATATCGATATGGTAATGTTATTACGTCATATATCCACACAGATTTAGTTTCGATACGTGAAGATGAGATAAAGAGATTTGAAAAATTGAGTCTCTCTGAAAATTATTGACTTGTTCTAGTCTCTCGAGCTCCGTTTCTTATCGGATGTATTTCTTCTCAGAAGAATTTTCGTAATTTATTTGGAGATAAATCGACTTTAGCCATCCTAAATATTTTTTTACTTCGGTGTCATTTAGAAATGCATAAAAACCTACTTAAGATAACCCTGACACGTTAAATACAACATGGTCCAACAACGGAATTACTTCTATACTCTTCAAATTCTGCTTCCATAAAATAATATACTAACAGATGGACTAAATATTTACTACACTATAGAAAGTAAAAGATTTCCTAAACTATTAATCGCAGCAAAGGATATTTTTTGAGGAACGCTTGAATAATGAAGATGAATACCTTTTTATTTTAATCTTAAAGCTATTGCTATTGTACTTCAAGATTTAATATAATCTCATAACGACAATTGATATTAAAGAACTTAGTGTTAAGGAGGCGTTTGATTAATAATAAACTATCGAACTTTTAAAGTTGATTATTTTTCGCAAATTACTGCTTTGTAATAAAACTTTTTCTGTCATTAAAACAAAAATATGTTCGAGAAATTTATGTTACGTATGTTAAGCTTACGTCAAACAAGATATATTATTCAATAAGATTAAATTTTGAAATATTAACTGGGATTTATTTATGAATTTATGTATAAATGATAGATTCGATATGGAGATTAAAGGAGGCCTATTAATAATGTAGAAGTAATATTTACAAAATGCTTTTATGATCTTTAAAAAATTTATGCTGAAGGGTCGAACTAAAAATAATATTCTCTGCAGAGTAATATTGATATCTGCGGTTGGATATATGATGTAACTTTTGATGGAATTGCCAATCAAAGAGAGACATACGACATGAGGTACACTTCGAATTAATAACCTCAACTGTAGCTTCTGAAAAAAATCAACCCATCAGCGAATTATCCTAAAAGCCTTGACAGTATCAACCAATCAGGAGATGAATAAGCGAACCAGACGCGTATTCCGCGTATTATGATGTGAACCTGTCGCGGAATTGTGCCTTTGCACGGAGTTTTGAATCCGCATTCCTCGTCGCGGTTTCCGTCCATCGCCACAACGCTCCATTGCTCTTAATCCCTTCTTCATTCCGAGAAAACATTTAACCCTTCCATTCGATCCACCGGATTGATTCCAATCCCACGAATGATCCAGCATTAAAAACCAATTAGTTTTCTCCGTTCAGATTATTCGCTCCGGAATTAGATTCGAAGGCACGCACTGCGGAAAAATCCTCGTGAAATAGATTACATTCTCCACTTTCTATAGGCATCCGGAAGAGCTCGTTTCCGAGCGATAATTACTATCCAAATGCGCGCGTATACGCTGACATATGTACGAATAAAACGCGTCCAATCATAAGCACGAGATACACGGCCTATAGTACGTTCATTTGTAGGACATGCGACGGCATTCAATTACGAACTAGTGAATCGGGGTTTTAAATCAATCGCGGATTAAGCTGTTGGAATGATGGTAAGAAACCGCTGCAGACGGAGGAACGCATTGTTCTGGGAACCATCAGTGGGAATATTTTACGGACGAATTGATTTCCCTAATGTCTCCCTGAGGGTAAAAGGTACGTAATCCGAGGGGTAATTTTCAAATTGCGATCCCATTCGATGAATTGCGATGATTGTCTGTTGGATGCTTCGATTATTAACTCGCCACTCGATTCATTGTAACTTTAATCTCCAAGAATCTACCTGATGATTTTTTGAAATCCTTAACTTCATACTCACCCTCTTCATCCGCCTCAAAGATCACGTTCTTTATCCAGAACGCTCAAATTATATCTTATTTTATCCTTTCCTTTATACAAATGTTATGCTTAAATACTATGAGGCTTTTAGACTCATATAATTTAAACATATTTTATATCCGAACAATCCTTATGATCAGCGAATGATAAGTATATCAAGTAACACAATTCTATCGCAAGTTTTTTGAGTACAAGGCGAGGTTTGAATATGACATAAAAATCACTCTCATCTCTTCACAGAATAGTTATTTCATACGAAACTCATAAAATACATCACAATATTTTTGATGTATTATTATATATGACTATATTATTTATTTAATTTCATCAACAATAATATGTATATTATTAATTTCCAACGTGTAGAATAAAACTGCTGATTTCTCTAAATAGTACCTTCACATACATACTTATACCGCCTCTACTATTACATGTAACTGCCTCTAAAAGACAAGAGTATTAATCTGAAACTGGTATTCATGCAAATAATATACAATAATCCTCTTTTCTGTTTTTGATAATACATATATAAGTCACATAACTGCACTGGTAGGAATTGAGTATGAAGTAACAGCAATTGAGCCATACCATTAACTTATTCTTAAATGCTTGAAGATGAAAATCATAAGGTAATGAGCATTTTAGAAACCCTTCGTTTCCCCTTTGCATTTCAAGTGCACGGTTGAGCTATTTGATGTTAACCACAGGAAAGCAAAGTGGCAATTAGCATGCATTTATTCCGTTAAAAACTTTTAATTCTTCCTGGAAAAGGCTGAATTTGCGCTCATTTGCATTACAGCGACGGGCATTCATGTCTGCAATATTCAAGGCACATTCTACACCAACGGTGACCGCAGGTTGCATGTAAGAGTCTTCCATCATCTGAACTAGCGGCTTTCCGTAAACTGCGATAACCTTTGAGGAATTTTTAGTTAAATGAATCCTTCCGCTTTTATAAAGATGGATGATTGGTAAAGAGGTTGTGACCACTGCATCCAGCAAGTCGAGGTGGAGAATATTTCGTTAGGAGTTTGATATGCATTGCTATTTACTTTCATCTTATACCCATTTAAATCTACATGTCCTATGCAATTTTTGTTGAAATTTATTTGACGAATGCAATTTCAGAAGTTAGAAAACTTCCTTTGAAATGCTAAGGTCCGGGATCGATTTCAAGATAATAGGAAATTCGCTAGTTAGTACTAGATATTGATAATCATACATTCATGAATATTTCAGAATAATCTTTATGATATTGAAAGATTTGATATAAAAAGGAATTGATGAATTATTTCGCCCGATATTTCTCCTCAAAAAGAAAATCAGGCGAATTAAATGTGTTCAAGTGATATTCTTGAATCTTCGTGTAAGGGTCCCTTAAAATTTTCTGTATTTTCCGTTAAAGTTATATGAACCAAGAAAAATAAATAATAAGACAGCATTTAAATTGATTAAATGTTTGCCAAAAAAAGAGATTGAAGAAAAAAAAAACATGAGGAGTACACCGGATTCGAACCACCTAAAATTTTGCCACGCCAACACGCTATCTCCAAGCCACCAATGCCTACTTCACGATCTGTTGCTGCGGCGTTCATATCCTAAGCGGTTAGGATTGAAAATAATTTTAAAAGTATTGCAAGGAAACGAGGGAGCGTTTTCCTCTAGCATAATCAGGTTCTTCTAAGTAATATCTAAGCTATATATCCATACCAGTTTTATCTAAAACCCCGAGCCACAGTCCTAAAGGTCACCTTGTTAGTAGTTAAGTAAGTTTTTCAGTAAATCATCAATTATTTCGAATAATTCACTTGGTAATAAGTGGATTAATTTCATTTCGGCAGAATATGCTATTCTATTACAGTTTTGAGATGCAGTAATCAGTATTGAGTAATACTGCTACTACCCATTGCGCTCATAGCATTCGAAACAAAATTTCTTTTTTTTTCATTTTATCCTTTAATGTTTAAAATGACTTAATATAATGTAATCTAAGTAAATCCAAGTATAAACAAGTATGTAATCCAAGTATATACAAAATAATAACTCATACTTCAACAAACTGTTTTCTTTGCTAAGGATACAAGGATCTGTCTTATTTAGATTATAATTCTCACATAAGCCTTGAAAAACATGGGAATTGGCTCTTTAGATCAAAGTAGCTGCCTAACTTCTTGCTTTTTGTAAAATAAAATCTGAAAAATCTGAAATACTTATATAATCAATAGAACAAGCTTATATATATTATAATTATTAATATATATTTATATGTGTTATATTATAAATTAACGCAATAACAAAATAGGAATTACATAATAATAAATAAATGTAAAATATAATTTCAAAAATCATAGGACTGGCGTCGTAGAAATTTAGAGATAAAACATATATATGTATAATTAATAAGAGATAATTATCTACGTTGGGAAAAACAGAGTGCAACTCTTTTCAATGATATATATTCACAAAAATCTATATCTTGAGATGAAAATTTTCTGCTCATCTGGGATTTGAACTTGGACCTTAGAAATAGGAAGACAGCATACAAATCAATCCATCACCAAAGCCAGCATTTGAATTTAACAATCCCTACTCATTCTCAAATTAGTCCTGATCTGAAGGAGTAACTACAAACTTGAAAAATAGTGACATGACTGGGAAACCACTTGCTGGTAAGCTCACCACTTCATCACCATGCCATATCAATACCACTTATGGTATCTTTTGAGTCCTCATCATGTCACAATTTTCACTTCTTGTCAATCTATATGATGAAGTAATAAAGAAACAGAATTCTTCTTGAAAAATTTTATATCCAAAAAGTATACTGAGCTGATTTGGCAAACAAATTACAAAAAGCTGGTCACATACTTCACTTTGCAGAAGGATAGAAAATTACAGAGAATATACGATTCCAGACAATGAAGAGAGCTAACAGAAAGAATTAAAATATATGAAATCAGGAATTAGGTGAGATATAAAAAAGGAATCAAATAATGTTAATCTCTTATTAAATATGAAGAAAATTGCCATCAATATATGCAAATATTGCATATGAAGAGCAACATAAAAAAGTTTTTTTTAATTATACACAGCATTCATAGCACATAGCACCAAGCTACTAAAAAAAGATTCAATGCAAAAAATGTATGTAGCAGTCTCATCATCTTACTCTCTTAAATGCTATCTAAAATTATGATGTCTATTTTCTGAAAGATAGGATTGGTGGAAGTAATCATTTTATGGTGCATTCTGAAAGACATGAGCTCAAAGAATGGTTCACAGGAATATAGGAAGGAATATCTAATGAGTATGTAATTTCCATGAGGAAAATATGACAGGCATATAAGACTTATAAAAAACTAAAATATATGAAAAATCTTGTCTATATGAGAATGAAACAACAATCATATAATTATATAAATACTCAATTGAGAAACACTTGGTCTACTCTATTTAGAGAAAACATAACATATTTTGGAAAATATAACAGAGTTAAAATTAGTTACAAGAGTGGGTGATAGTATACACTATGTATATTTCTAAACACAAGTAATGTAACAAATCTAAGAACAACATTATTAACATCATGACAACAATTATGAAGTAGGTGCAGGTGGGAATAAAAGCTGAATAATATTATTTACACTATAGTGAAATTTTAGGCATAAAATCATCATTTATTCTAAATAACTGATTTTTATTTAGATACTGCTCATATTCTGTTAATAATCAATGCAATAATTAAATTTAAAGTGGATATTACATTGGATTTTTAAACCAACAACACTGTATCCAATTACTCATTGAGAGCTATTGATGAAGAATAGACAAGTAGATTATAGATTAGTTACTTTGGTCCAGGATCTAACCAATGTGACCGATAGTTTAGGAGGAGCAGTGCCTCCTTTTCAAGAGCACATCAATATGTACTACAACATCCATAGCATCAAAACCAGCCATTACTGTTAACAGTAAAACAAATTCCAGTATAATGAATATTTTCTTCTACTGACCAAAGAAGTGGGCGATTCTTCACTTTCCCACTATTCATTTCTTTGCCAATATTACTACTACTATGATTGATTTGTATACAATATACCAGGTAATTTATCTTGTAAAGGAAAGGAATGGCACATACAGCAAAACAGTTCTACAGTCTTCAAACGGGTTATACAGCTGATCAGTTTATGATAGGTAGAAAAGTATATCTTCTTATTTACTACATACACAATTAGGAACTACCTAAAAAACTACAGATGATTGCAGGCCAATAATTATACTCTTGGTTTGGAAAAAAGTAATGGAAAGGGCAGTTAAGATTGAGTAACCATTTCTTAGCTATTACGACTTACTTTTTGCATATTTAATCATGGGTTCCAAAACCTTTGTTAGCGATGAACTTAAGCAGATTAATGTACATCTAACTTCTACAGATATTCTTTCCATCCTTTGCTTCAATTTCGCCCGCACATCTTTCCCAAAACAAACCATTTTCGAAGTGCACTTTCGATATATATTACGATTGTCTCGATACGTGGCAACCCATAGCTCGTTTTCTTCCGCGGGATACTTAAAGGTTATGGAAATGCTACACGAATCCCATCTTCAAAATGAGTGTTGTGTTTTTATAAAAATTTAATTCTCCGAAGAATGAATTACCGTGTCGTCATCTAATTTCCTTCCCGGTTTTCGTAGATAAGTATTTGCAGATAAATGAAGAAAATGATTTCCTCTTACGAAAGGATGAACTTTTCTTGGAGGCAATTTATCAAAGGCATTCTGTTGTGTCTTTCAAAGACATTTTAGGACTTCAATAGCAGATATAAACAGGGAAAAATAAATACTAAATACTTAACTGGCGCAACTGAAATGAATCGGAGTTGGTACGAATTTAAAGCTAATTAGCAATTATCAGAAATCGTCCTTTCTAAAATTATTCCCGCCAAATGCTGATCTTGTTGCCATTGTTACGCTTCGAAATTGGCGCTATGGTTCTAAACTAACGTATTAAAAGACGTCATAATTAAGGTGCAATTCAAGACAATTTCGAATGAAATTATTATTTTATATCACATGATTCGCATGATGTTTATAAATCTTGACAAAATAGTTTAATTATCGAAAGAATAAAATCAAATCAGAAGTTATTTAATCAATTATCTACTGATTACAAATACGAAAATATCGGGAATTTAAATTCGAACATACGAAAAACTTAAAATTAAAATAAAATTTTTAAGAAATAATAGATATCTCGTAGTTAAAAGGTTTAAAATAATTTAACATGTAATCTAACGATTCTATTGAATGTGCAGTTGTTTTTGGGAGGGAAAACATCAACATTCAACCAATCAGAACACAGAATGTGACGTAGGAATTGAACAAGAGGAAAATTTGGAGGGAATGGTTCAGTTTCTCTCGAGCATTCACTAAGTGTAGTTCAATCGAGTGGTTCGTGAGCATTGGCGTCGAAGAAGACTACGAAGATTTAAGATCCAGGTAAGTTCAGCACTTAATAAGGAGGAAATGTGGTCATCATATGCTACATTTAATTGTAGTTTAGTTTTAATTTCTGTTCAATGTTTTCGTACCACTTCGAAATTTCGCGTGTGGTTCAGAATTGAGGTTTGCAGATCAGCGTAACGAATATTCACATCATACTGGTTTTACTGTTTTTTTTAGGGTTTTTCATTGCTGCCGTAGGGAACATTTTAGATCATTTTCAATTTAAGGAAGATGTTAAAATTTTATAACTTTTTTACGTTACGTAATAAAATGACCACCAAATTAAATAACTATCGTATACTTGTTTTACGAGTGTATTATTCACTGAATCCGCAAATTTTGCATGGTGCAGAAAGTTGAATGGGGTGGATTAAAGTTATTTTACAGCTTTTTTTAGAAAATATGACAAGTGAACTCGTAAACTTAAGGTAGCTTGCTCATTGGTTTCAGATGCTGTGCTGGCAATCTTGCGAAGATTTGAAACGAAGAAGAAGAAACGAAGAAAGAAGGTTCCTCAAGTGGTTCCCTCCATCAAGTAGCAGATTGGTATCAAAGATAAACGGTTACGGTTTTCATTATATTTAATATTTTTGTTATTATGCTGCCTGTATATTTATTTATTTGCATGTTATTTTAATATATACTTTCTCCCTATGTTCGATTGCGATGTATGCGTGCGAATGCGTTCTAGGTACATTATGAGTTGTCGTCGATGGTTTGTGGGTTCTTTCTGAGGTTCAGTTCGCTTTCCTTGGTGTTGTTTGTGTCGTTCGCTTGTTTCGGTCGTTCTTGGGATAGGGCTGGGTTGGGATGGGTTGGCGTGTCTGCGTGCGTTTTTCTTTTTTACAGGTACATAATATATTGCGTTATTTTGCGATTTTTTAGTGTTTACTTTGTCATTTTTTCTTTTTATTTGTTGAATGTTATTTCTGTTATTTTTTTATTTCTATGTCTATGCTTTCTGTTTTGAGTGTCTTTATATTTCAATGTCTTTGCTTTGTGTTTTGAGTGTTGTTTTTCATTTTCATGTATGTTACTAAACCACATTTCTTCTTTTTCTAGGAATTTATCCTTACAGGTATTAGGAGCACCGTGAAGGGGCCCGCCAGACTTAGTGTCTTCAGCCGCGGATTTTTTTTATTTTATTTTTTGCAATTTTTTATTATTTTGTATTTTTATTTTGAATTGTAATTTTGATTGTAATTTTACTTGTAATTTGAATTGTTATTTTTTATTGTATTCGCGACCGCGGCTTGGGATTCAGTATCCGTTTGGGAGCTTCACTCTCGCGGATACCCCAAGTAAAATTTAAGCGTTTGAGTTATGTAGTGGAACGTCTGGGAGTACCGCTTTGTACGAACGGTTCTTCTATTTCCTCAAATCGCTCGCCGATTAAGTCCCCAGTAACTTTTGATCATCGTAACTCATGTGCAGATATGGAATGGATTTCTAGTGAGTTGTGCGAGTGCATGTGTGTGGTGTGTGTGCTAGTGCGTATGGAGTATACTCCAGTGTGAATGATTTTATAGGTATACATTTTGTAGTTTTCGCGAGTAACATTCCGATCTAATCCTATTTACTAATTTGTTGTGGTGGAGTGTGTGGGGATCCATTCCAAGCTGTGCATTTTTAAATAACGTTAGATTCAATTTTCCAACATTCAACTTTTATTTTAAAGTAATTTTTTTGAAATTCATTTGAAAGTATTTTTTCAAATCGCGTTTTAAAGTAAATTTTTTCTACATTCATTTTATTGTATATTTTTTCAAATTTAATTTTGAAGTAAATTTTTAAAATTTCACGCTTCTTTTACTTGAAGCTTAGTAAATTTGCCATCCTCCCTTCATCATATTTCATTTGAAACATTGTATATTTTATTTTTGATATGTACTTTTTTGTTCGAGTGTTCTTTTGTTAAATTTTGTACTTGTGCATCTTCGGTAACCTTCGATTCAATTTTTTCATTCTCAAATTTAATTCTTAAGTTAATTTTATCTTAAAGTAATTTTTTTATATTCCGTCTTATAGTAAATTTTTCGAATTTCAATTTAAAGTAATTTTTTTTAATTCCATCTCAAAGTTAATTTTTTTAAATTTCATTTTAAAGTAATTTTTTCAAATTTCATTATTCTTTTGCTTGAAGTAAATTAGCTTCGTAAATTTGCCATCCTCTGTTCAATCATTTTTTATTCGAAACATTGTATATATTGTTTTTGATATGTTAAATTTTGTTAATGTTTTTATGTGTCTTTTGCGCGTTTTGGCTCCTGTGTGAGCAGCGTGGTTGTTTTCTCCGTTACCTTAAGTGGCGGAGCTTTTTCCACGCTCGTGGGTTTTTACCTCTGGAAGCCTTAAGCATCCAGAGGCTTTTCCCACGATTTCCATAATAAATTCATATTTTTAGTAATGGAAATAAGTTTTTTCTTTAAAAACCATCCTTTTCCTCATCTCAACGAATGGCGGCATAAATACTTCTTTTAAAATAAATAGAAAAGTTTCTAAGAAATGCGATAATTATTCTACTTTCATAATGATTAAGAATAGCTATCAAGAGTTCTCCAGTACGTCGGTAGAAGGATAAGATATTGTTGGACATAATGAGATACTTTGAATATATTCATTTGGGAAAGTCATTCTTATATTTAAACGTGTCCTGGTGATACTTACGAATCTTTATGTAAAGGTTTAGATCAGTATAAGATGCGTGTAAAAGGTACAACTCTTGAACCATGATAAAAATGAAAGTTTTTAATGACGAATTGCTAAGTATTGATTCCTTTAATATTTCAAATGAATTAGGCCAGAAACATGTTAAATACTTTGATAATTATATTTATAGTTTCGTTATCCCGAATCTTCAAAATCGTTCTTTAAATATCAAACTTTGAGAAAATCTTTATTTTTTCTCATCTCGATAAATTATTAAATAATATTTTAATTTAATATAATTTTAATATACTTCAATAATTGTTCCATTTTCATAATAATTAAGAACTGAGTTTGAGAGTTCTCCAGTTATTCGGTAGGAGGATAAGTAATTGTTAGACATAATGAGATACTTCGATTATTGATTTGAGAAAATCACTTTAACTTATATTTAAATAGAGAAGTAACTAGATAAATATCTTCCATATTAACGAAAGGCATTCTTGATGGAGGGCAATGAAAGAATTGTTAAAACGTTAAGGAATTCTTGTTTCCTCGAAATGACGAGATTTTATAGATAAATAAATTTAAAATAAAAAACTCTCTTGGTATTTCGGGTAAAACAGCAGCAAAGGCAATCTTTTAACCACGCAGTTTAAACGACTCTGCAGATGGGAATTCGTGGAAGAAGGATGTTCAAGTGCTCTCCAGAGAAAATTTCTGTACTTGCGTCAATTACCGAAGAAGAGTTAACCTTTCAGAGACCGCCACAAATTGAAAGGAAAGGAATTGGCTTAAAAAGGGTGAGGCTATCAAGTTAGCGCTGGTTTAAACATAGGTTCATCCCTTTAGGTGTCTCCATTTCAGAATAAATCCATCGTTAAATTACTTGAAAAAGAAACATCGTGAAAAAAAGATGATAAGTATATGATTATTCTTGTAGCCCTCTTTGTCTAATTAAAGGAATGAATTTCCAGAAAACTCTTTTCTTAAACCTGGGAATCAAGAAATGGAAAAATTACTTGAATTTTTCGTAGCTTTTCGTCAATATAACAACGGTTTTATGAATTCGATCGAGAGGATTTGCTTAGTATATGCTATAATTTATAAAGAATTAGATCAATGTTCATAACTGAATTATTCTTTCGAGTTTCTAAAATTGTAAATCATGTAATATTTATTATATATTTTATATTATTATAGAATTTTGTCTTCAATTGTATAATAAGAAGCTATATATAATGAATTGTAATATGCACTACTTTCTGAAAGTTTTGAGAAAAGCTCTTTGGAGGAAAGAATATAATTTTTTTTCTACCGCCTACCTTTTTGCAGATTTGATGTCACGGACTATGAATGAATAAATAAATATTACGAACAAATACGAAAATAAATAACAAGATCTGAGAGCTTTTCAACCTAAAAACATTGAATGTTCTATAAATATTAAGTTTAGAAAATATAGTTTTCTGTAGCATCAGTAACTAATCATTATTGAAAGAATAAAAAACCGTTTAAAATCTCCACTTAAATTTTTAAAAACGCCATTAAATTATTCCTTGAGTAAAAGGGAATATATAAATCACACCAGCAAAATTGAGCTAATATACTGTAATATAATATAATAATATATATTGGCTAGATTCCTACAGAGAGCATTTTAATTCGTCAAAATATACTCCAACGACATCGAAGAGCAATTAAGCGTCCAATTCCGGTTCAATAAGACTAATTCATAAAGCATAATTAAATCATGTCGTGATGTCATCTATGCACGAAAGTGGAAATAATTCAAGGACCTGGAGCCGATATCCAAAGGTCACTGCGTTTTCTATACTGTAATACAATGTGCTTTTAATAGAAGCATTTCAAATGCACTTCATGGTTTTTTGTGAAATTTGAACTTTAATGTTCGTGACATAATTGCTCAAATGGGAATTTCACTCTCGAGAATGTAAAATGTGTCAGTTAAAGGAGAGTTTATTCTTTTATTGGCAAATAAACCATATGCAAACATGCTTTTCAATTTAAGGTTCAGATATAAATCCACGGTTAACATTTTTTTACTGATTTCGAATTAAGTTTATATTCCAATAATTGAATATTGAAATGAATAATGACTTTAAGTAATGCAATGGGAAATTAAATAAAAGGAACAAGAAAAAGAGCTTATTAATTGCTTCGAATTCATAATTATGTTTCATATTAAAGGTATCTACCATGAAGGACATATAAATGTGACGTTTAAACTTTTCCTCAGAATTAGTCGATGAATTGAATACAGGATAAACAATTATGAATTTAAGGACTAATTCAATTGTAGGATTAATGATTAATTTTAATATACATGATTCGACGTTTTCTCCATGAACAATTCTAAGAAAACTTTTTTAAAAAGAGATAGAACTCCATTATTTTGTTTAATACACGGAAAAATTTGATAGACGCACTCACAATGGTTTTAACATATTATCTAGTATCTCAAGAAATGGCATTTAATACTTAATTAGTTAATAACAAATATTTTCATAAAGGATACAAAAGAGACGGCAGGTGAGGTACGTACATAAATAGGATGCCTGGCAGATGTTGCGTCATGGAGATATTGCAAATGAATCTGATATTGAGGGAAATAAGAAAAAGGAGCGCTGATTGGGATTGCGAAAGCCGGCATGTGACCGTCATCTGTTAGTCTGCCGAAAGCAGAAGGAGAAACGTTCGTGAGCTCAGAAGTGAATAGAAGAAGAGAGAAATGGAAAAAGGAGAAATTTTGAAGATTAATTCGAAAAAGACTTGCGGTTTTAGTTGGGAGTTATGGTAATTAAGTATTAGGACAGCATTATGTTATTATAATGCATCAAAATATATATAGAAAACACTACATTTCTTGTAATTTACGCTGTTCCTAAAGATTGAGAGTAATAGCGGCAGTTAAAAGGTTATTTTCCGCTATCTTTAGTTGTGGCAGAACATACCTCAACTTTTAACCTTTAATTGAATTATTATATGATAGCCTTAAATTGAAGATTTCAACAACTCGAAGCAGAAAGCATATCATCTCACTAAGTACAATACGAGAGAAAGTAAATAGGTAGCTTCTATGTTACATTTTAAATTATTACTTTCATATCCTACGCTTCTAATTAAATGGTTACACAATTTCCTGAAATGTATAACGCCGGATGTAAAACATTAAAAACAAAAATATGGATGAAATTTCTGTAAAGGTACGACTCAGATCAAAATAAAAAAATAAATCAGCAGAAATTAGGTTAATAATCATAATCACTCTTACTGTAGTCAAAGTAAAGTTAATTCGACGAAAACGTTCGATAGAGAAGTTCCTAAAACTTAAGATGAAAATGAAAGCTAAGAATCAAAGGCAACGGAAGACAAATACATACGATACCATCTTCAAAAATTAAAATGAACATGCTGAATAAACATTTTTCATTCAAAGGACACGAAGAACGCTTAATTTAAATGGAAAACATTACAGACAAAATGAAGCGAAAAGTTTCAGCATTTGTTGTGTTTAGTTTAAAAGTGCACCAAAGGATTGAGGTAAAGTCACGCGTGAGTTCCCCTAATAAATGCAAAACCATCGAACACATCTGCTTTAAGTCGACGCTTGTAAATACATTCCACGTTTCGGAGGAAATGCCTCATTTGTTGAAATTCTCTCTCGCGATGAAAATGCATAGCAACGCCTGACGGCCTGCAATCTTCCGCCACAGATGGCTATCTTACCTACGGATCAAAGCATATCTCTCAGACTGCAAAAGAAATAATAAAATATCAGCCTACGTGATACATCAAAAGTCTCCGTATAGAAAGAGGCGTGCGTGCTCGAAGAATTGTATCTGTGCAAATATGCGCGTACTAGCGAAGTCCAAAAGGTAATTGTTTCGACGGAATGCGTCCAATAGCTGCGGAATGCCGGTCTCAGAGGGTGAATTCCCCCAAGATGACGTAGGACAAAAGAAGAAGGGGTACGGTGAAATATGAAGAAAGGGCAGTGAGATATAAAAAAGACGTGGGAGAGAACGTTGGACATTTTCTCTCTGCGTTTGTTTATTCTATATTTTTAGGACGAAGGGTATATGGGAGAAATGGTGAGATCATAAGGTATATGGTACAAGAAAACGAGCTATGTTGAAACAAACTCAGTTGAAATAGACACATTTCATTGAAAAGCTTCTGTATTTACAAGTATCATCGTTGAATAAACCTTGAGAGATTTTTTTAACTTACCTTCCTGAAGCGATTATGATTGGAGACAAATTTCCAAGACATATAGATGCTTGCGGGTATCTTAATGTGATTTTTATCGCGTATAACGCTTTTCTAGTAAAATATCCAGTAGCTACAAAGCTCGTAATTGGATGATTATAAGCATTGGGAATCCTGGGCGTAAATTTAAACAGCATCCTATCGGAGGAAGATGAATGTATCGAAAGAAAGCAGTCTTAGAAATAAGTGGTTCCAAAAAAAAGGAACAAGACCTTTTAGAATCGACCTTTCTCGTCCCAAATTTACACATATTTCGACATCCCTGGATAGGTGCAAATTGCTTGTAATTCCCCGTCAATACTGACCCTGTTTCTCGGTTACTAGGTTACGGTTCCTTTGATGCACGAACGCATAGATACCGATCTTAATCTACGTTCTCTTTATCAGTGAGTGGACATGCCATTCGACGCCAATACTTGGGAAGGAGGGAATAAAGGGCGGATGACCTGTGACCCCTTCCAGGAATTGAGGCGATTGGATCTGGGAGTTTATTATGGGCCGAAAATCGAAGCCGTGAGGGAAAAAAGGAAACATTGATTTTTAGAAGCAGGGGTCTTAAAGCGTTACTTCGTTAAAGGAGGAGGCTGACTGATTTGAGATTTACAAGTGCTTCAGCTCGGACCTAATCTGCCGGAACAGACGGAACATTTTTTAAATCCAGAGAATGAAAGGTTCTTGGAAAGGATATTAAAATGAGGGAAACGATTCGGAATCTTTGAGGGCTGACATATCTTCTTTAACAATGAACCACTAGTAAAGCGCCAAGATTAAGAGAGCATAATTAAGGTGGAATTCTATTTAAAATATAAGGGTAAATACGTTATCCTCTGTTAATATCTCCTTTTCTATATTAGCAGAGCACAATTATTAAAATATACGAATGTTTGGCAAATAAAAAGAATCAGAATGTAACGCTTCCATTTACTTTATATAAATAACACGATTTGATGTTTATACAAAAGTTTCTAAAAGAAGGTTACTGTTAAAATTTCCGTAGAAGTTATGAAGTATTCTTCATCATTATTATTAAATATTCATTATAGGATTATGCTTTAATTTACGTGGAACTGTATAAAAAGGAAGTACAGCAATCAATAAGAACCTTGTAAGATATAGATTAAAATCTACTAAAATTGTAACTAAGATTCTGACTAATAAATCATTCATATTCACCTTATTTTTTAACGTAAAAGTTTATGAAAAGAGAATCATGAATTACATAGACTTCCATTCCTTATTCAAGAGGTTCTTGGCCCCGAATGCCATGATAAAGACGTGAATGTTTTACGCCCTCGTAATATTATACTCTCGTGGAAAGGAACAGATGTTGCAGAGGGTTGTATGCATTGTTACAGCAAATAAAAACCCAATCATAGAAGAAAAGTAACCTTAGGGATACTTATAAAAAAGGCAAAGGAGATGAAATAATAAATTTATCAATAATAATTCACATTTTATATGAAAGTAAACATACTGGTTATAAGTAATTAGAGTATATATGAATGATAAGTTTCATAATTTAAACCTACCATATTAATATGATTAAAGTTAATAAAATTAACTGAATTATGTTCAGGAATTCTGGGTAATCAATTGGTCTTCTATTATAAATTATCTTATCTTGTTTTTTGGAGCATGTAGTGTGAAATACTTTAATAGTTCTGCAATATATTGTCAAAAATAATGCATTTTTATTTTTTAATAACGTTGTTTATTATTATTAATCACGTATTTGTTATTAATCACGTAATTATTGGAGCAAAATATAATTTTCCTTCAAATAATTACATTTTTTTAAATTGTAGATACATTAACACTCTGATCAATGTAATGAAATATATTAACTCACACATGTCATTCCCTGCAGTTCGATTTTTATCGATCGTGATGAAATCTATATTCATGAAACAAGAACTTTCATGAAACTTAACCTCGTGTACTAACGAATTTGATAATACACATCACCTATCCCTTTTACTCTACGGCTTTCCAATATCTGAGACCTCTATATCCTTCAGGGCATAATCCTTTTCCACCATCAATCTAAAATTTCAATCAATAGCCATCGGGGTATACGGCGAGTTGCCCTCCAGGGAGCAATTCTTTTAAAAGGAAGAGTACAAGCAACGATTACTATCAATTTTGGCCTTCCTGGAAACAAGTCCTAAGAGGCTTTCCGCAAATACCAAGAGACCTACGGAGGAACGCACGCATTGGGATGAAATCCGGTCTCTCCAATTGGAAGGCCTTTGGAAAGGGCATCGCAATATCCGAACGATGGCGCTAAACTAGAGCGACTTAATACAGCACTTCGGAAGCCACAAAATAAAACGACGTCTGATAAGACGGATATATAGGGAACCGATGTATAAAGTTGGCGGGAAAAAGGAATCCCCTGTCGGTGGCACGAACGCAATGAAATTCTTTATTGAAAGGAGTCGAGCGCTACTCAGAGAAAAGAACGTAAAAAGGAAGAAAATGATTGTGCAATGTGTGGAGCGATGAATGCGATATCGAGAGGTGAAATCAATTTGATGAAGGGATTTTTGATTGCGGAGAAAGGAGGTGGAAATCCAGAGAGAATACGGGTGTAAAAAAGAGATAACAGGAAATGGCCTTTCGAGAAAACTACTGAATAATTTAATTGAATAACCTTCTCATATCGTACGAGTAGATTGAATAATTTATCAATGATAAATATAAGTAAAATCTCAAGGAGGAGATGAAAGAGCACAAAGATACATCTTCCCAATAATTATTATAACTTTTGTGATACCATAAGATAATATTTTTATGAGATATTAGTAGATAGTATTAGACTATGGTCTTACCCTTATTTCTATAAGTATTACACTTTCTATGCGATTCACACTTGGTACTATTACATTAAAATATAGTTCTCTTGATTAAACAAATTCTTTTTTAAGATTTGCGCGAACCAAAAAAGATTTTTCCGAATTAGAAAATGTGTTACAAGGAGTACAAAAACATTATCCTCTCAAAAAATCTATCACAATGGATTTTTATACTTTAAAAGTTTGAAAGAAAGAATTGGAATTCTCGAAAGAATCAGGTTGCAAAAATTTGGCAGATCATTGAACTTCTCTAGAAATCGCGAAATATTTCAAACTTGAGGTAGTTTCGTGCATCGAACTTTTCCGTGATAGGGTAAGGTAAGATTAGTCTTTTGAAGTCCAGAATAGAAATAGTTCCATTTAAATTATACGGCGTGTCTATCATTGGCGATAAAAGGGAACTTAGAGAGGCAATTGGAGTTAAAAAGGCACCGATTTCGTCGATAAGAAGGATTGATGGAAAAGGCGAAATTTCGATTGCAAAAAGAGGACGTAATTTCAAGCGGAATGAACGGACGGTGAGAAATCGATCGGAGGATATTCTGATCAAATATATCGAATTATACCGCTCACGTACGGAATGGGAAAAAGAAATCTTTCGGTTGTAATTCAGAAAATTTGCCGGACTCGTTGGCAGAATGGTTAGCATACTAATCTTCTAAGTTTTTAAGTTTACGACCACACTATAATTGTCCAGAAAGTGGATGTTTGTGGGGTCATTGAGAATAAATAAATAAAAAGAGGTTAATATATAATTAAAGCATTAAAAGTAAAATATATAACAGAATAAACAACAATACATTGTGTAACTTGTCGACTAACAACTATTTTCAGCTCTAGCTTCATTCTTATACGGCATTAGTTAAATTCTTATTACTACTGTCCATATTCATTGAATATTGGAAATATACTTCCTTCTAAATTACACCGACAGATATACGTAATTGTAATGTAGGGTCCGTACAATTTCGTTCAGAACATCCAAAGATATACGACAGAAATAATACAAAATCAGTTATGCTGTAATCAGGGATATTTTAATCAGCCATATTAATTATATGAGAATGAAATTTAATTTATTTGAGCATATAAATTGTTATTTCTTTTTAAAAGATTTGAGGACTAAAAGAATTAGAACAGAGAATGCATGGAATATCGAGTAACAAATTTGGATACATTGTCGTTCAGCCAAAGGCATGGGTTCGGTACTCGGTGGGAGCCATCTAGAATTGCATTTATTCAACTATCTAAAAGTATCAGAAATAACATTTATAGGGTATATCTCACACTAATGAAAAGAAATATGAACGGAATAAATAATTTAAGATAAGACATATACATCCTTATGTACCTGTATGTATGTATATTATTTACTTAATAAATATCTGATGAATGAAGTACTAAGCCTTGATCATGTTCTCCTATTTAATCATTGGCGTGATCGTTTACAAAATAGAGAGCTAAAGTATCCTTTCACTTCTCCAACGACTTCTTCATGAGAAATGACAAAAGCCAGATGTAGCTAAAAGCAACACGATTTTCCAATAAACTATCTCCTCGCACGTTCACACGTTCTCTTTTTCATTTCTTTGCCGAAAAGAAAATAATAACGATGTCGAAATGCCCTTTTCCTTCCTTTTCTGCAGTTCACCCAATTATTGGCGTGCGAAAAAAGATATGTCCACTGAATTATTGCACGTATTTGTGTTATCGCGAAACTTCCACTGTTAGAGAATATTGAACCGTATATTCCTATAATAGGGGATATAATCAGTTAGCAGGAAATACTAGATCTGCAGATTTTTGAGTGAAAAAGTGAAAGTTGAATAAAGACTTTAATATGCTATTTAATTTTACTTGATCTGTGTCACTGAGATGTGATTCGTTACATCATACAAAATACTCTTTATTATTCGTATTGTCACACAACTTGTCCAAATATCCTTAATATATATTGCGAATTCGTACTTTATGGAAGCTTAGTCAGCAATCAAAAATTCATATATATGTTTAAGTTCCCGAAAAATGGAGCGACTAATTTTAAACATGAAATAAGAAGAGCATTAGAGACTAACTTAATGAAAAATATAAAAATACATACACTAATCAACGAGATTATCATGAAGGCGCTGATGATAACAAAAGCCTTATACTCTTAAATACCGGCCACTGATATTTATGTCAATAAGATACAGATATGACAGTGCTCGAACTTCAAGTCAGCATAAGAGAGGTAAATAACATGAAAGCATACATCATGGCAAAGATCTGCAAATTATTAACGGATTCTTTGCATATGAATTTGTTTGTTGCTAAAGTTAGCTCCAAAAGTATTAAGTATATTCTTCAGCAGCTCTGAACTAACATCAATCCAGATTTACCGAATGGAGTCGATATATCTTGACGCAACAATTTGTCTAGGATCTTACACCGTAACAATGGTTCACAATCTACGCGTACGGATTGTCAACAGGTTAGCAACGTTTCGTAGATTGACATCGTAAGGGCAACAGGAGTAATTTAACCAACCTTTGCGTCGAGTGTTTCATTCCCTCAATTGAAGGGCAATTCTAAAAGACTCCAATCAAGAGTATTAACGAAGGAAAGGTCATTTACGAACGTCATTCAAAGGAAAGGTGGAACTTCAAATGCTGCCAAAAGGGGGAGCTGATGATATTATTAATTGGTATTAGAGGGCGTAAGATCTTCCCGATGAGACGCCTCGAAATTGGAAATGAAATTTAGAATGAAATACGAAAGAAGTACATCAACTTCTAAGTTCATAATGAAAGGATTTCGGAATATGTATTCGGAAGGTCTTTCGATATCCATTCATTGGACTGATAACTTTTCCGTGTGAAATGCTAAGAGACTTTACACCAAAGACTATTAAGAATATAAAGTAATTAATTTTTTCTCTATCAGATTTTAAAAATATAATCTTATTCATCACCTGAATGTCAGAAAGAAGAATGGCGAAATAATTGTAAATGAAATACTAAATGTTAATGTTTCTATTTTGTCATAAACAATTTTTTACTTCTTACAAACAATTCAGAAAGAAGCAGCTAGCTTTGGTGTTTACTGAAAGTATTCTCTCTCAAGGAATAATTTTTAATAAGGAACTCTTAAATGAACTGATTATAATGAAACTTGCTCATAGTAAGATCATTCAAATTCACGAACGCTATGTAAAGCATCCTTTGAACATTACAAAGGGAAAACTAATCAGCGAATCGTTTTTAAAGATTCTGATTCACATATTAAAATTGAAAAAGCAATATTATGATTGATGTTTTCTTTTGAAACTCCGATAGTACTTCTATGAACGACGGGGATTAAATTTTAAAGGGCTGAATATCGCCCAAAAGGAATAGATAAGGATCAATTCATCACTTGTGATTAAGCAATTAAGCTTTATTTCCATAATTGCTAAGATAACATCTCCATGGGAACCGTATTAGCGACCTGACCGGTGCCAAATAATGCTCCAATTGCAACCTTACGGAAATCGATTCACTTTTAGATTCCCATTCATTAACTCGCTTCGGCACTCAATTAATTCCGCGGACAGAAACCACGAAGCTATAAATTGACATTCGAAATGGAGATAAACACGCAAATAATAGGGGTTTTTAACCTTGAATCTGCAGGGAGTAATTATGGACGGAAGTTCCATTACCTCCCTAAGTATAATCGATTAGTATTGCTTTTGCTTAAAGTACAAGAGAATCTACACGAAAAGATGTTAAGTATTCTAAGGAAATATTTCCAACTTTCAAATGAAATTAAAAATCCTCAATTCACATATTTCAAGATTAATTTACATGAATCTAACAAAATTCGAGCTAAAATAATATCTTACTTTAGCGTTCTATTTTTATTTCCTAAAATCGATAATGTCTATGAATACTATTTCGGAACCGTCTTTAGTAAAATATCACGTGTATGTGAATAAAAGAAAATAAATTAAAAATCAAAAAATCTATCTTTCACTTATACAAACTCTCGATTAATATTCATTTAAACAGTAAGATAATGTTACGATTAAATGTTAGACTTAACATTTAATATAATTTTCAACTGATATGATATAATCCGATCTCTACGTTAATTTTTATGCAGTATGGTTAGCGATCAATTTTGTTATTATCTTGCCATCCCGAAAATTGCTCTCTTACTTTCTAGAATAGCTTATTTTTCTTATATTTCAGTGTGACTGTATCTTAAAAAATTGTACTGAATAAATGCAGTTATTCCACCAAAATACACGTAACCTATCAATCGCACATATTCTAAAAAAGAACAGGTAATTTACATAAATTAGAAGGATTGCGAATTACAGATTAGGAGTACATTTCTCACAAAATACAGCTATTACGACGCGTAAACTGGGATCAATAATTACGACAACCATTAGAGAAGAATAATTAAAGAGATGTAATTAACTCGGGATCCGTGTCCATCTGGAATTCAGGCGTTAAAATTCCCTCCTTCGCATCCATAACCAAATCCCACCATTTATGAGAAGATTAAGAAAATCAAAATATATTCTCTTGGAGTGGAAAATCGCCTCTTTCGAGGCAATTAAAAGGGATCATCAGATCATTCAAATCAAGGAGACCGTCAGGAATTCGAGGCACGTAACATTATTTGGGAATTTTTATTCGTTTCCACGCAATCGAATTGCCTACCTTCTTTTTTAAAAGGGTCCCTCATTGCAGAGGGAAAAAGGCTTCAAATTCCTGATCATCTCTTAAAATCCTTTTCTCTCTCAATTACTGTTCCAGTCTACCCTCTGGTCATCTTCAGTCATCAACCCCTTCTTTCCCAAACATTTATGAAACCCCTCTTCAAATACCAATATCTTCTTTAAGCTCATTCGAGGGAATAAATGGATATGCAAAATGTATTGAGAGAGGGATTGTTCACAATATTCCCATTCGAACTTAAGAAATAAGACGAAACATTGGGGAAAAATCTGTGAAAGAGAGATTTTTCAATGTAATAAAAATCTACTGTATTTATAATCCTAACATCAAATGAATTCAATTTATATAGAAAATGTATTTACAATATTCGGATGTACGTAGAAGCTAAAGAGTATGATAATAATCTTATAAATTCAATCACATCATGTTACTGATAAAACTTCTACATGCAAAACCATTCCTAAAGTGAGGTAATATACGAAATACTTTTACAATATACTTAGATATGGTCAGCTTAATTAAAACTAAGTTATCATGTCATTTAACTATCAGGAGAAATAAATTTAAAATTTATTAACAAATTTATAAAAATATAACGCATAATGAAATTTGAGACGAAGCTCATATGTACTAATCTAAAATTTGAGTATGCAAATGTCAGATGTCTTTCACCGAATTTCAACTCATAACGAATTCAGGTAAAATTCCAAGTGAAAGTACATTTCATCCCGTTCGTCGACCCAAAGATATTCTTTATTCCTTTTCTTTTCGTCCACAAATTCCCTTCATTCCTAGCATCCTCCGACATAAGAGACCTCGTCTTTTATTCTCGCATCTTTATCTAACTTTCCAACCGCCGTCCGCAAAATGCCTTTCCTCTCTATTCCCTTTAATTACAGAAATTCGAACTTTGGCCTTACGCGAAAGCTTCTCATTGGTGTCCTAAGATAGAAGATGAAAGATTTATGCACGCTTTGTACTCGGTTCAAGGTTGCCTTTGTACTTGAAGGGAACTTTTGTCAACTTGAGGGTGGCGAAGCTGCTAAACTCATCGTGTTAGGATATTGTAATTGAGCTCTATCTTGAAACAGATCTTTAAAATGCGAACGCCTAAACATTATGTTGAATCTTACATCAATTTAAAATGTATCCAAATTGCTTTACTCTCTCATATTTCACTATATGGTTAGAAAGGTAAACGTGGATGTTTTAATGTAAGAAAAAATCTTTCAAAGATAAATTCCATTCCGAGTATAAAGATCAGTTATTGATAAGTACTTTTAAAGAATTAGAATAATTAGTATCTTAAAAGTTTTCACAGAATAATTTGGGAAATAGGATTAAGAAAAAATGAAAGGGCATAACTTAGACCAAATATAATTTGAATTTTCCTTTAAATAAGGATATTAAACTTAATTATTTACACTATAAATATTGAGTACGAGTAGCAGAATCGTATTAAAATCCAATAATTTAGATTTAAAAGTATACTTTTTCTCTTCAAAGGGTTTATATGATTAAACTTGATGGTACTTCTTGGAACGGATGTTCTACTAATTAATTTTTTTAAGATATAGAACCTTGTTTTATTCTTTAGTTGAAGTTGAATTTCTTGAATAAGTTGTAAGAAAAATGCGTTAAAGGACAATTGATATGTAACATCATTCTCTGCCATGTGGAGAGCTTAAGTTTGAAAATTCAAGGAATCAAGTAAAATAATAACATCCACCATTAATTGCCGAGTTAACCCTTTAATACCATAAGGTCTCACTCTACAGAATATCCGCCAAATAAACGGCTTATTGTAAACGCCCTGAATAATTACCGTGGCCTCTGAATTTTTCAATTCAACGGAGAAGAAAGAGTTACAAGGAAAGGGATTCACTCACCTTAATTAGCGAAAACAACGGCTTATTCTGTCCCTCGGATATTATTATGACTTAGAATTCAGGGTGCGTTTGCGTGTATCATTACGTCTTTAACGTGGCTCCCTCTACAACAACGGCTGATGATTCTCTCCCATTGAAATTCCCTAAAAATGTCCAGAAGAATTCATTCGAATAATAGGCATTCCGCCCTCATACGGAGCACATTTCAGCCGCAAAAACCTCGAAAAGTCACTCTCAATAATTCAATTTACTTCTCTTAATGACATTCCCGCGTTTAATTCCCCTGAAGTTTCATTTTCTCGCCCTTTTTCCTTTCTCTTTTGTTTCGTGCGAAAAATGGCCGCATTTTCCGATTCGTCGTCTGGAAGTCCGTCTTTTCCTTTGCCGACGATGCGTAGGATCGCTTTGTGCTCATGCGGAGGAGATTTACATGTCAATTCATTCTCACTGTAAACCATTATGGAATTAACAGTTAAAGGCGATAACCTAACTACGCTGAAATAATGGTGGTATATGGTGGACCACTATAAAATTTACACCGCATACATCTATATAATTCATCATGTATCAGCTATTTAAAGTTTGAATGGATTTCTTGCTGAAAAATTAGAAACGGATTTTGCTGAAAATTTCAAAGAGTATTGCTGAATTCTTAAACTTCTGCACATATCAAAAATTTTTAAAAGCTCAACTTAAAAAAAAACGATTCTTTTCCAAAATTTACCTCGTACAAAGGCAAAAAGTTCATCTAAATAGGAAAAATTTTCATAATTCACATTGAAACACCAACACTCCGGGGAAAATACTTAAATATAAGAACGGGTATAACATTTTAAAACACATAATTGTAACTTTGAAAGGAATACCATTCACAATTATAGCCGCAAAAATAATAGCTGCACAATATTTTTCTAGTTCAATAAGTTGGTAGGTAAAGATATATTTCATACACGAATCTTACTAAATTTTCCTTTAACACGAGACGAGAATATTTAATTTGCTACTCTTTGTTGATGCAATACGTAATTTTAAAAGTGTTTCCGTTTCATTTATTTTCAGCCAAATTTTTCCGCTGCTCGTGAATATTAAGCGAGTTTAGGACTCAAGAGATTTGCTTTTTCTAATCGGACTCAGAATCCTTTCGCTTTTGTTCAGGAAAAATATTTGAGAAGAATTCCTCTGAATTACATTAAAAATTCTTCTCTGAGGATTTTTTTACTTCTAAAATTTATAAACTCCTTTCGAAGACAGAAGTAGAGATAGAACGAAACTTGTACGGTCAGCAGGTATGTATATATGAAATGAAAATGTATGTATGTATGTATATATGAAATGAAAATGTATGTATGTATGTATGTATATATGAAATGAAAATGTATGTATGTATGTATATATGAATGAAAATCAGAATAAATTTATTCAGTTCAGGGATCTGTACCCTAACTAAACTGGTAAGAAACACTAGTCCTTTTCGAACATAATCCAATCATAATCAATCACGAAAGACTCAGATCTTTAATCACTATTTCAAATACAAATTGTAGTTGGATTTTGTCCTTAAAATGAACCTGTTATTAACAATCATTGCTTTGGCAATGATCTAAAGTAGAATCCAAAAAGAGAAGAAGTTGTAGCTAATAAAGTCATGGTGGACGTATTTAGAAATGCTGTTTTGAGACAATACTATTAAACTACGTTCGTAGCAATTATTCATACAAATAGCAAACTCGAATAATGCCCATTAATATAAGAATCTTAGCCAGTCAAAAAGTTCCCCAATTGTATGCTCTGAATTATAGAGAGAGGCCTAACCTATAAACCTAAAAATGGTAGTAATATATCTCCAACGAACGAATGGCTGAGTACTCTAAACTCACAACCAGAATATTTCCGCAAAAGAAACTTAATATTTCACAAATCCTAAGAGTGTGGCTGGGTCAGACATTTCACAAAGAGCACCACACTAAAATACATAGCGATTTTGTCGATTCGACACTTTTAATATTGTTGACCGATGTCTCCAGCTACGCTCCTAGTTTTGCCATCTCCAACATCATTTCTCTCTGACGCCTAATTTTTTTACCTTTTCGTCCGTTAATCTTCCACGTCATCAACCCTTTCCCGAATTAGGCCATCATTGCAGCATCGCTCGAGGAGCGTCCACCGTCACATCCGGACCCCACATTGTCTCCCCCTATTTCGCTGAAAAGACGGGCGGGAAATCCGCCTACACCGAGGGCCGCATCTCCCCTATTTATTCCTCAATCCTTTCTCCTTATCCGCGCCCATTCCTCACAATCCTCTTTTAATCCACTCCTTTCTTTATGTGCCATTCTTTTATTCTCGACGTCCCTTAATTAACTCAAACGATCGCAAAAGGAGTTGGGATTCGGAAAAGAAAAGAGAGACAATGAAGAAAGTGTCGGGATAACAAGAGAATAGCGAAGGGATGCCAACGCAAATAATGTATTTAAAAAAGAGCACTCGGCTTGAAACAGCCGGTCTCTGAAGAATGAAGATGAATAGCCAATATCTTCAGTGTGTTTCAAACGCAAACTGATATCATAGGCTATTTGGGGAAGAAAAATAATATTTTATCTATAGATAATCGCGAATGTTTTATCGAATATCACTGTCAAATTCTATGATATAAACTTTGAACCCTTCCAATATTACAACATCATTCAATGAATGACTTGGGATTTTATTGTTAAAGATGTGTACTGTTGATTAAAAATTAAAAATAAAATAACAAAACTGTACTCACAGTTTTTAATAACGTAATATTCAAATCGGCTCGAATAAATGCTAAGTTCGATCATTTCATGCTTTCTATTGCGAGGTTATCCAATAAACTTATTATGTTCATAACAAAATATAGAGCAAAATAAAGAGCAAGATAATTTTAACTCGTAATTTGATGAATTGACAGACTACAATACGTTTTAAGGCGCCAAATTCATTTGGAGCTCCACTGAACGTTCTCCATCGTTAGAAATTACAATTTTCACATTACAATTTTCCAATTGTCAAAAACTACTTCTGAAAACTGTATTTCCACTTATCTTAAATATAAATGAGGCTGTAATAAGATTTCGTTAAGAAGAGATCATCCAAAACACAAAGTAGCATAAATTTCTTAAGGCAATAAAATGTTCTGCTATCCATTTTACGGAGCGGATGTTCAGATGTTTTTTGTTGATGTATCCATGCGACGATAGGGGACGCGTCACTCTAATTAGCCGAAGGAGTTACATTAACATGGCCACGCTAAGAGAGTGTGTCTTTAAAAATGTCGTAACGAAGAAAATGTAAGGAAAAAAGTGAAAAATGAGGGATTTTGAGATGTGTTGTTGGAGTCACAAAAGAAATGAACCGCGGGGCAAAAGAAAGAAGGCGATGACAGAAAGCGGAAGAAAATGTGAGTTGGAATGACGTGAAGGAGGAAAAAGTACGGACAAATAAATAAAAAAATGACTCATTATGAAAACAGAATTATAACTCAGTTTAAATAAAGGAAATTCCGAAATTAAGGTTCCCACATAATTTTAGCGCTCATTTCGGCATCAATTAATCTAATTAGCGAACTTCCGATTCTTATTGTAAACAAGGAAGTAAGGACAAAGTTGTATTATCATTTGAACATTGTGTAATGGGAGCTATTGACTTCGAAAGTTGGACATTTTCACTTCCTTATTGACTCTACTTTTAATAACACTGCTTAACTATTGCCAGGGGATTAACATTCATCCGCTGCATTAGTCGAAAAAGCACAAGATTAGACTAAACTATAATCGCTTGAATGAGTTAACACCACTTACCGCGCACATTTTAAATAATTAACTACTGAATTGAGATAAAAAGCCAAAGTAAATACTAAAAGCCTAATGTTTCCAAACTTTTCCGACCAAGAACTTTAAAATTAAATAAAAATATTTGTCATTCTCAAATCACAATTAGCTTGGTGTTTTCTTGATTTATAGTCCATATCCTTAACTGTATTTTTCAAATCTCAATAAATTATAAAGATATCATCAGAGAGAAGATGAAATGAACATAAATTTAATATTAAAATTAACTTGAAATCTTGCTTTAAAGAAGGCAGACAATGAATTTAAACTTTTGGAGATGACTCTTATTGATAAGTTTATAAAGTTCCATTTCAGTTTATAGATAAAAAATTCTATGCGAAAATTACTGAGCAAACAAAAAATTAAGGTCCTAAAATCAGAGTATAGCTACCTTTTAATCCGTAGAGATTAGAAGTTCAGTCTTAAAGCGCTTTTAATTTCCCTACGATTTAATTCCAGTTAATAATGTAATGATATTGATGCTATTTAAAGTACTTTAATTCTGGTCCCTTAAATTTTTCTGCATAAATATAAAGCCAACTTTTGTATATTTACTTTGAGTGAGGAAATTTTGACCTTTCAAGGGATAAAAAGAGTGGGCAGATCTCGCGAAAAACATCTACGATATATTTCATGAGATGGAACGCCCACATTAGGATCGTTGATTATCTAGAGCTTTATGCGGCATGTATGCGGCGGCAAATATTCCCTGTATTTTTACAATGTTTCATTTTCCTAATAGTTTGAAAGATAACTCTCAAATATATCTCCAATTGCGTCATCTAAAGGTAACCAGTATTTAAGCACCCAATTGCTATTTATACAAATACGATTAATCGTATAGATTAATGACGACGCCAGGTTTAATTTCAATTCCTCCAACGATCTATGTTATTTCAAAATTTATCTCCGTCTATCGTATTTAATTATTTAATTTTACATGTAAATTAAATTCATTTCAGCCTTGTGTTTGCATGAAACGATATATATAACTCATTGTTCGTTATCATTAGAAGACTTCTGGAATCCATGGAAATCTAGTACTTTCTGAACAAATGAGATCTTGTTTCAAAAGATTAGAATTATTGCAATAAAATTATGATAATCGAAGGTAAAATGTGCAATAAATATCAAGTACGTCCATCATTCATTCAAAATACAAGCGAAAGATCTCTACGTCTATGAAGACAGAGAGGCTGACCTTTGCGCTTGCCATCACGCTATACATCAATCTACCTTCTTTTTTATACTTTATGGCCACGAATCGATGTCTACAAGACAACCTTCAGAGGTCGAATAATATATTTTTCAAAATCAACGAGACATTTTTATTTAATCCTATGCTAAAAACAGGAACATTTAAATCAATGATATTGGAGGTAAAACGGATTATTATACTGCCTACAAGTTTTTAAAATCCCCCCGATCATATACCCTTTTGAAACTTATAAGGATAAATTCATTTATTTATTCTCATAGAAATAGGAACGTTTATTTGTTTATTGATTATAATAGTAGATGACGCAAAGCTCTTATGAATACAACCATTTTATATGCAACATCACATAATCCAACGGTGAATAAAAGAAAATAATATGCTTGCGAAAATTATACGTGGTTAAATAATTTCACACGCTTTGTAACATTCCCTACAGAATTCAATCCTACGATTCCAATCGTGCGAATCGCCAATTACCGGGCGCTTATGAGTTTATTTTTCAGTTGAACAACAAGAGATTCGACTCGGAAAGATTATCCGAAAAAAATTCGGAGAAAAATTCCGGCGTATATTTTGCTAATTGCAAACTGCAGCTCATCCGTTCAAATTCCAAACGATTCGAAATCCGGTTTAAAATCTCTTCGGGCGAATGAATATGCAAAAGCAATGAATGAGTAACATGATGACTTAAAATGAGCGGATATTGTTCGGTTCAATCTCTGATCAATTTGTTGAATTATTTCAAAAGGTTCGCTTTTTTAGGCAGCGAATCAGATGTAAACACCTTTATATTGCTTCGTTTGATAAGAAAAAATTGATTGATTTATCACCGTTTTTTGCTCTTCTAATTAGGAAAATATTCCTGTTTCCCAATGAGTTTGTCATTAGGAAGAAGGATTTACAACACGATTAATCTTCTAATCAGTTTAATCGTAAAACGGATTGATGACTTAAGCATTTTACAGAGATTTTCAAGTGATTACGAAAGTGCAGCAAAAATGAAATGCTGAATAATCAATGGAAAGCAAAATTCCAATAATTTCTTATTAATTCTCACAAAGTAAAAATTTAGGACAAGATAAGTAAAGACTATATCGCTAAGGGAAAGTTATATAATGTTCCTTATAAAAATTATGAATTTTTAAATCCTTCGCATTCAGAGTAATCGAATTTGATAGATATATATTTTTCTACTATAAAGAATTTATGTATTGACATATATTCTTTGAAAGTTGAAACGCAGTGAATCAATTGTATGAATTATAGCAGAGTTTTTTCCAACTGCTTCCTACACAGTGTCTTTAAGCATTATATTATTTAAAGCTTAGACAAGAGTTAAGAATATTTAATCTCTGAAAACTCACAATAATATATTATTCTACTTTATGAATGAATAATAGTAAAAATCGAATTGCCAATCATAAAACTTATATACTATGGAACGATAAAATCGGCGTATAAATAATTGCAGTCTTATGAATGAAAGTAGTTGACCTCGCATGATAGAGATGGTGAGAAAATCTCATTTCCCTTCTGTCAGCGTGACTGATGCACCAGTGCTCCCAGAGCGGGCATTATTTCTCTGACACGCATTGTCACGGATTGTGAGAGAGTGAGCTGATAAGCTGCTCTTTCCCCTGATTCACTACAGACGAACTGATTAGCACTTTCATGGCCATCTACGCATTCATTGCCTTTCTATGAGATATTTCAAATCAAGTGAAAGTGTTTTCAAGTTTAAACTTCGGCTCGAAATTATAAATTATATGATTCTAAATTTCAATAATAAAATTTGAGATACTATTTGATTACAATGTTATTAGACAAAATATATGATACTGTTATATACAGAAAAAAAATAGCAAATACTAATTTTGACTTCCTATTATTAATTATAAATTTACGTTTTATATTAATCCATAAAATTCTTGAAAGTTTAAGAAGATTCTATAGATCCTGATCATCTTTAATCAAAGAAAATTGACCTTCTCTTTAAATAAACCAAGATTGTATCTAATTATATATTATAACATATTATCGTGACATGCATTTTATAAAACGTTCATCAATCTTTTGGTTGACAGATTTCTGTTTAGAGGTCACTATGTCTAGAATAATTTCGTCTTTTATTTAGAATATATTATGTCGATAATATATGTTATTTTGTTTCGAAATTGAAATATTTCAGAAAAACTTTGTAAAGGATATGAAACAGAAGTATGAATAATAAAAATAAAACCTCTACAAATCTTACGAGAATTTTTGTCTTTTATCACATTTGCGTTGCCAAACACAAATTTAAAACCTCTTCATCATACATAATATGATCAAGAAAAGTGGTCTGTTTACCAAATATTCGCCCTCAATCTAAATGTATGCATAATAAGAAAAGTTGAATTCTTATCCCATCAGGTTAGCGACAGAAATAAAAAGGCCAAATAAATAGGAGGGCGGTGGCAATTTAATCGTCCCATTTCCTCCTGCGGTATTAAAAGCGTATAACTTACAGCGGCGCGTAAGTGTGAAAATTATTGTCGTCCAGTGCTATCTCACCTCCTCTTTACGAGCGCCATAAATTCTCAGCGAAAAGAAGTGTGTCTCGATTGTGAAGAATTTGATGGCCGAGATGGTCAAGCGCGATTGTGGCCGAGTGAATTCTAATCTTCGAATCGCTTTTTAGACTTTTGCATGCCGCGAAAGGAGATAGGACGAATGATTACGGGAGAAAGGCCTTTTTATCAATTACACTTTTAGCTGTACAATGGACGATGAGTTATGACGCGTCTCGATAAGAGACTAATTCGGACCCATATCTCAGAAAGAGAACGCTACAGAGGCTGCATTTGCATAATTCGGTAGTTAGGTGGAATATCATTTGAAATAGAACTATAGTAACAATAAAAGTGGTAGAGTAAATGTGATGTAAAGGAATAAAATTTGAGTAAACTTTTTGAGGAATTGATGTTGCATGTAATATTAAATATAAATTAGATATAAAAATTGTTAGTCAATAATAATCTAAATTATTCAAAAGTGTTGTAATTAAATTTTAATACAAAGAAATACGTAATGTATGCAAGATGGGATGAGCTATTTAAAACTTTTAGGGAATTTGAAGAATATATTCTGTCTCGTACCAAAGAATAACTGCTTTTCTGATTATGATATTTACATTTCATGATGTGGATATTGTCTTTAAAATCAGGGCAGTAAGTTTAACAACATTATATAAAGAATTCAATAAAAATCGATCAGAAATTCTTCTCATATGCCGTTTTCATAGCACTCAAATATTTAGTATTCAGTTCCTATTCAAGTGATAGCAATTACATTTTCTATGCATACTCAAGGATGATGAGATTATATTATCACAATGAACGACTTAAATTACAAAAAAATGACAATTAACTCATGTGATACAATATAATAATCTGGAAAGGGAAACTAGAGAAAGTCAACTCGAGATTTTCTTAAAACCATACGTCTTCTGCAAGATTTATTTAATGCCTGAATACATCTCAATCCTGCGCTCGATTAAATAACTTCTCCGCGAAAACCCCATTTTCCACATCTTACTTCCGCTTTCTTTTCCTATTTATTTAACGTCCCATTCGTCTTGCCCTTTCTTCTTAGCCTCCTTAAAGCCCCCACACCTTATCTGCTTGTTCCACTTACATTCCTCAGCATCCCTTGTCAAGTGATTAATGAGTGGTCTTCCTCACTAATTACTTCCAGACGAAGAAGAAATCCCTCACTCTCTTTTACCCCTTGTATCCTTTTTCATTTAATCTTTGGTCTAGGGTTGTATCCTGAGATGTCGGAAACACGGTACGGTTATGAAATTAATGGATGTCCGAGAGAAATCTCTGCCTTCTTTTGTTTCACTTAGGGGAAAAAAGATTTTTGGAAAAGTGAAAGACAATTGATATATCATTTCACTAAATTAACCTATCTCGGAATTTAAATGTTCTTATTCAGAAGCGTAGTAATCACGGACAAAATTTAATTGCGAATTAAATAATGTAGTTTTTAAGAGTAAATTATGAGTTTAAAATATAATTAAATTACATTCTGAAAAGAAGGTGATTTAAATTTTTGATGCTTAAATTAATCCTAGTGGGTAATATATGACTCTCTACACGAATGTTTTAACTTGCAAATAATCTATGCAAAAATAATTAAAATATCTTACTTTGTTCAAGAAAAATATATATATTTTGTATAGATCAGGGTAGAAAAGATTGCGATTCTCTCAATTATAAATTGAAACATTATTTTTCGATTAATTTGGAAACAGTGGTACATCCGCTATGGTGAAAATGTAAAAGCCCCTTAAGACAAAGCCAAATCGAAAGAAAAACTGTATACTTGACCCGTTCTCCATTTCTATAGTTAATGGTTCGTTTTCCTTACTCTCATTATTATAGATATTTAGCTTTATGTTTATTATTCCAGTACCAGTTTTACATCGTGAGTAATTAAAAATCGATCGAATTACTGTTCTACATTTAAAAAAAGGTCAAAGTCCCTATTCCACTTTTACAATTAAATTTAATTCCTGCGAAGGAAATCCTGGCATCTTTTCCGCCGAAAAGATATTACCGCATTCATTAATTTGCATCCAATTCATTTTTCAAAACAAGGCGAGACTAGAGTTCTTTTTTATTGCAATTTTCTCGTCTCGGGCCATAAAGGCGTCTTCTTCTTTAACGAATTAAATGGGGTCGGACTTGGTATCGAGGGCAAATGTCGTAATGTATTGCGTCTCCATGGTGCAAATGCCTCATTTCGTTAATTAATTCACTCCGTCGCACGTGCCTAATTTGCAGGTGACAAAATGGCTCTCTTCCACGATTCTATTGCCACTTTACATTAACACCCCAACGATTATCTTTCCAGTCTATAAAACCAAGTCCATCACACCCTTTTACAGCTAAATTATTATTTCGTCATATTCAGGAAATTTTATCTACAGCAACAGTCTTTCTCTTCAAATACAATTCTCCCACTAAAATGGAACATTGCCCTTATCTATATATGTAGTGAATTAAATTCTTCTTTACTTTACCCAAACAAATTATCCATATCAATTATTTAAACGCCACTTAATAATGAAAATATATTACGCTGAAGCGAAATTTAAAGCTGAGGAATCCGATTAAATAATTGTTAACTAGCTAATAAGTAAGTAATATGCAACTATCTATGTAAGTACGATACATCATTAAGCTATTTCTTCGATCGGGATCGTAGCTGTTATATGTGAATGGCGGAATATAGCATAATAATAAAGATCGGATAGGTTTGACGTTTAAACCAAGTATTATTTACAATATATACTTATAATACTACCATAAATACACCGTTTTTCCAATAATTTTACAATTATTGAAGATACTAGATGACTTTTGCGTCAGATTGTCTTCTGCAAATGTTTAAAATGAACTCAATATGCCAATAAATAATATGTCAATCAAAATTTACTTAAAACTAAGAGGAGTATTTGAATTTCAATCCTAGATAATGCTTTACCAACATCGCCGAAATCGAGAATTATTTCTTTCTTCATTTTTTTCAAGGTAGTGTTTTAAAGTAGAATATACTCATAAAATTCTAAGAAGAGCTTAAAAAATAACGAAGTTAATGGGATAATTAATTTTCTTGACAAGGAAATTTGATCTGTGAGCTACTTTTTAAATTACCATCTCGATTTTAAAAGTACGTTAAGGTCACGATTATTTTAACAGAGCCAAAAAATAGAGAAACGAAAATGGCGCTTTTTTGGGAGGCCTTTTAAAGAGCTTAATAGAAAGAGATGTTAGGTATTTATGTTGGCGAGTGCTTCGCCACGAAATGGATGGCTAGAGATACGAATGCATTCCAATTACTTTGGCGGTTACTCAGTGAGATCCCGATTCGGGGCTTTAAAAACATAAAAAAACGTTAACTAAGGCTTAAAACATCAACGCCTTCGGTTTCCGTGGTGATTGCTTAAGGTAAAAACGGTCCTAAAAAGATTCTCATTTGAGGAAGCTAAATGCATTATCATATGGAAGTATATGTCAATTGCAACGAGTACGGGATTTGCTGGAATATTTAAAGTATCTTATTATTTTTAAACGGCATCAATATTTTGGATAGAGTTCGAGGAGAAGTTAAATCATTATTTTATAAATCAATTATTCTCAGCTGTTGATTATAGAGTATAATGTAGATACTTCAAGGTAAAAACTACTCATCATTAATAAATTAGCTTAGATAGCAAGTGCTGATATAGATGAGCTATTGTATAATAGAAGAATATTTATTTTTCTGCAGGACAATTCGGAATATTAGAGTAAGATTATGTTTTGTTTCACCACACGCGTAAAATATAAGCGAAAGGTAAGGCAAGAGAAAATCCTTACAAACCAATCTTAACTAAAGATTTGGAAAGAAATTAAGTTCTTAATTTTCGCTAAATATATATATCTTAGCAAACACACAATAGCAAAGATTTACCCTTAATTCGGAAAATATAAAAGATAGAAAGAAATAGAATACATTACACCAATTACAGGAGTTCTTCGTATAATTCGAATTTTCGGCCCCATACCCTTCCGTGATTTAATGGAAAATGATTGATATTGCTGGCACATATTATACATGATATAAAGTATTAAATGTGAAGCATAAAAAATTGGTAGCTTCTCCTCCCGTTGCAAGGTTATTAATAGGTAACGGCACATGATGAATATTTATTAAATGGGATTGACATTTAAATCACGGTCGCGTTAGTTTCATAATAAAGATTCTGCTCATCCACTACAGCCTGAATATTAATATCGAATTCGATATATTTTTTCCTTTGAGTCCCACGCATCAAGTATTAAACCCACAAACGAGAGAGGGCGAAAAAAATACACGGTACAACATTTCGAGCTCCGCGTATTGCTAAAAAATTGCGATGATGAAAAGCCAAAAGCTACAACCGCAAAACTGGAAAGTGACAAAAAATACGAGCGCGACTTGAAAAAAGGAAAAAGTAAAGTGAAATTAAATCTCTTGTTATGCATACATCGAGTACCGATTAGCAGCAGAATAAAAACAAAAGCAGTTTCTTGTATCAGACGTGAAGAATCAATCGCTTGACCCCTCTTGTGACGACGCCGTCCGATTAATCCAAATTTAATTGGAGGATTAGAAAGGACAAGTGAAGTTTGAGTCGGAAAGGGCTTATCGTCGTAAATAAACGGACTTATAGAATTTTCTGGGACGTAACCAAGGTAACTGAGCACTAGAGGAAGAAGATAAGGATCGATCTTCTAGAGTCGGTCTTTGGCTTCTCTAGATGTGGAACTTATACTCCGAGTTCATAGAGTGGGCGTCTACTTATTTTAAAATCCTTACTTCATTATTTGAGTCAACTGTTTCGTTGCTTAAGGACAAATAGAGTAATTGGCTATTTTATCAATTAATAAGAAGGAATAGCGATACATTGCAAAACTTAGGCGATCGAAGAATATTTTCTACCGAAAACGGTAAACGACAGTAAATAAGCATAACAAGTATTCAATATTCAGGTCTCTATCTCCTCAATTTATCTAAAGGTAATTTAAATAGTAGTTTTGCGATTCCGATTATGAATTAATGGTGAATTTAGTTAGTTTCTCTCTCTGAGACACAATAGCTTCTCTTAGTTACTCTCATCTCGTCCGATATCTTTTAATTCCCAAGAATTGAGTAATATTGAGTAAATTGCTGATTTCACCTTGCTACTGAATAAGTTTCTTTCTCATCTCAACATAATAGAGTAATCGAAATCTGACCAATTATAACGAGCGTAAAATTTTAAAGGAAAATAAAAATCACCGTATATATGCCGAATATTAAATCAGAATTTAAATGATATTTTTATCGTACCTTCTTTATATAGTGTAAATGGTACATTTAGTATCACTATTTCCTAGAACGTTTCTACCTCCTTAAATCTTAAACACCTTTACCGAGAATAAGTACTAAGGGACAGTAAAATAGTTCTTCCTTGAAGCAGCGCTTCTTAAATTGATATAGCTATTAGAGAGAATTACGTACGCGAATGGCTGTGAAAAAATCCAAGGCCTATATTGCGAGCATTCCTTCCATTTGCTCAGGGGAAGAATTAACCTGATGAATAATCCCATCCACCTCTTTTCCCAGATTAAGAATCGTTATCTCACGAGGTTTTTCTCTGTAAAATTACCGGTGTAAAGCTCTTTTCTCCTTATATATTCTCCTGAATGAGGTTTGAAAATTACGTGGGGACAATTTTAAATTAAGCCTCCATTATAATTTGTCTTCCGCTCACAATGGAGTCCCAACCTCCAGGTTAGGAGAGAAAATGAGAATGTCCTTTTGATATTTTTACTCCTCAAAACCGCTTCATTATCGCAGAGCGTGTTGCCCGAGTTTTCTTCCTGAAAATTCCGCGTGTGCCTCAAGGTAACTATTTTGGCCCCTCTAGATTGCATCACTTCTACGAAAAATTTCGAATTCAGCTGAACTCTAAATGATTACAAAAGAGAAATTCCGAAAGGAATGATTTTCTGCCCACAGTCAATGCATATTAAAGTCTTCATTTCTCTACAAATTTGGATTTCAGTTCGCTAGCTATTTTCCCTTTATTGTGCGCATTGCTACTCTTAAGAAACTTCCGCCAACGGCATTTTTTCCGAATATTTGCCCCTTTAGAAGCGCTCCAAATGGGAATCCTATTTCGGCCGAGGATGAACACTTTTTATGAGGAACCTGCATTTTTGCGTAGTTTAAACATAGTCCCTGCATTTTTGAAAAGGATACCATGCACCTAATATCCTTTACCCCTTGGGGGGGGGGGGGGGGGAATAATGCAAGTAATGTTTTCCAGTAAGAAATAAATCAAACTTCAGTATTTGGAGATAGTAGGTATTTTGTAAGTCGTTAAATTTCCCACATTTAGAGTTTTTTTAGACTTAGATACATTCATAACTTTTAATACAATATAAAGCATGTAAAATAATAACTAACCATCAGTAATGAATATAATGTATTATACCTGCAATTATCTATTATTTCATTTTTCCATGCGTTTCTAAATTTTTCGAAGAACAGGGAAGAATAAACTACTTGGATAATATATCCTTATTTTGTATATTATTTATATTTTACTACGTTGAATGGTCTAGGGGTTGGGAGTAAACAGCAAAGCAATTTTTACCGTCTTATAAAAATATCTATAATTCCCGTTATATATTCCATAATCATGATAATAATAATCATAAACTCAATATTTTCCAAGTAGTTTGGATTATTTTATCGAACTTTATTTGAAGAAAACTTTATCTTCAGCGAATTTAAATAACACTATATAATGGATTTCTAGACTATTTTATTAATAGAATCTTATTTTGGCTCCTATTTATATTTGAATCTTCAAACTCTAATCCCGAACTCATAATCAAGTATAATTAAAAACGTGTAAATTTCTTAAGCCGATGCATACTGATTAATTCCAGCAACTTTAGCTTCATCTTAGAGGATACCTTATCGCTTTAAGAGATGCGGAATTGTAGGAAAAGAAAAAAGGCTTCGTGACCAAAGTCTTCCAGCCTCTACTTCCTTCTCCCCTTTTTCATTCCGAGAGATTTCTTTCCACACCAAGAGCCTTTTTGAAATGGCCGAGGTCGCGGTAATTAAACACGTCTCTCCTTTGAAACATTTTCTTTTTTTAACCCTCCGAAAGTAGACTTCCCACGGACACACCCCCCGGCCTTCCGCTTCCGGACAATGAGATCCCCGCCCACTTCGAACCCGGCCCACCAGCCCCCGAATACCTTCCCATGAATGAAATTGGACCAGATTACGGGGGCAGAATCCTAAAATTCCTCATACCTCACTACCCCTGACCTTTGATCACAAAAGGAAGGTATCTCAACTCGCGATGAATCAAGTTTAGGAAATGCGTCATTAACATTCATTTGCTTTAGAATATTGAGCAAATAAATTTATTGAAAATAAAGATCTATAATATATAAATATAATATAAAGAGCCATGTTCTCCTAAAGATATACATGTCATAATATTTCATGATGTCAGTACATAAACGGAGTACATAGACGGTTTTTTAGTACGACAATTGTGCCAAATATTAGAGGTTAAGTGGAAACAATTGCTGAATGTGAGAATGTACAATGAGAACTGTGTGGTAAATTTATTTGAATAAAATCAAGAAAATCTTGTTATAAATAAAAAATACATATAAAAAGCTTATTTCATTTACACTGATAGATTATTATTATATCCTACTAAGTCTTTGATGGACTATATGTATTAATAACCTCTTTAAAATGTTACAAAGATCTTAAAACACTGTTAGTACGTAAAATTATTCGACTATATTGACAGGAGAAAACAAGATAACTGATGCATTAAATTATAATTTTAAATTGCATTGATTCAGGTGTTAACTTGAAATACGCACTCGATTTATTCATAAACAATCCTTTATATTTTTACTTTTTAAGTATAAACATAAATGGTTCACGATTTTAAGCAATGATTCTTCTTAATTATTGGATTAGTTCACGGTTCACATTTGGCCCGTTGAGGTATGATTTCAAATTCAACTCGAAATCATACCTTAACGTAATCCTATATTCCTTAAGAAATTAAAGAAAATATCCTAATTCAGATTGCTTATCAGTCTCATAATCCCCAATGAGTATCACTAAAAACATTTTTTCCCTCAAATGGCTGTATTCTTACGTCACTGACTTATCTTGTAATGTTGGCAATATAAAGAGCTGTTAACCTACTTCTCAGAATTTTCTCAATTCGAATAGATTGTATTCAATTCCACATTAAAAGATAACGCGAGATAGTAACCGATGCTAATGCCCTATTCTTTACCCCACCAACTCTCTTTTATTTCAGTACTTATGACGTCTGATCGATGTATAGAACTTATTACAACCGCGTATAGCTTTTTCAGCACAAACACCTTCCTCTTAAAAACTAAAAAGGATTGATTATTGTGTCAAATCTTACAGCTCAATGGACACGGGATGAATTACCTTTATGCGAAATAAAGTCATCAATCAAAGACTTTGAGATGTAATAACTACCGACTGAATGATTATAATGGGCAATAAAATTTTTCCCCTCTAATTGTCAGCTCGAGTGATGTTTTGGGGGAGAACTCGATTATGATTTTGAGAGCAATTTAAGAGTCGGAAGTGCGTCCAATTGCAGTCTGACGTTCATCAAGAACCCTCTCCGGGAAACGACTTCAGCTCATTATCGATTGGTTACCTTCTTCTTTCGCTCAATTTCTCATCTTTTCGTTTACTTTCTCCATATTTCGACCATTATTTCCCCTAAATGTCTTTCTCTATCTTCCCCACATTCTCTTTTTGCTGACCGATTCCTTCCTCCAACGAATTATTTTCTCCTTATCCTGGATCGAGATAATCTTTCCTCATTCCCTGACTTTTATTGCCCCGAAAGATTGCGTTTAAGAAATCCCCTCCCAATGATGCCATCTTCTGCAAAAAGCTCCTGAGTGAGTGCGACAAAGCTACGGAATTACATTACGTTAACTTTATCCGCAACAAAAACCAACCGAAAAAGTCCGACTCAACTTAGCGACGTAATGGAAATTCCTAATTGCGTCATCTCCTAAAAAAGGAGAATAACTTTAATTCTAAGAGCGATCCTCAAAGTTGTGTTGCGCGGCTTAAAAATTCCATCATAGGAATGCATTAGTTTGTGGACATAATCTAGCATTCTAGAGTTCTCCCTCTGGAACAGGTCGTTAGGCAAATGTATAAAACTTTCTGTTGCTAGCTTATATCAGAGATACGTATTTACAATTTAAATGCACTTCAAAGTGCAACCTCTATGTGGTTCTCAAAGAGTTCATCAGCAGTAATTACTTCAACTGTTACCGAAACATATTGGATTATTTGATATACGGAGGTAACATCGTGGGAAATTTTAAGAATATTAAGACTAAAATAGAGAAAAGATCCATAAAATTGAATGGGCTTACAAGGTAATTACATTAAGTGAATGAAATTGGGATACGGTCGGGTTTTAAGCTGGATTTCTTAGACTAAGGATACACTAAACAATGCTCTATGTAGCATGTATACTGCTTATTATAGTTCTACCTTGTAATTCTCTGCTTCATTAGCATTTGAATGAGCCATTTTCGTTTCAGCATTCAAGAGTACACAAGGAAATTACATAGTTACGGGCTTGACGACCAAAATGTACCTCTTAACTCCATGTAATTGCTAAAGTGATCATGGAAACAATATATACGAAGTATCCCTAGTATACGAACATAATTACTCTCATTAAGCTAATTTACTTTTTTTTAGCCGAATTAGATAGAATTAATGCAAAAGAGTACCATAATAGAGGCTTTAATTTTTAATTCCATTGTGATAATAATTTAACTGGGGCAAAAGAAATCAAAGTTTACATCCTTCTTGAGAAGAAAAATTCTGTTGTCGCGTCACAAAAAGCAATTAAATAAAGCTATCACTGACGTTGAAACCAGCAATGTTGGTCCCATTTTTTACTGTTTTAAATAGTTACGTCAGCTAATCTTTTTCGATAAATAAGAGCTTTTTATTTCTATAACGAAATAAACGAAACTTGATTCAATGTGATAAAGGAACCTTTTTTGTAGATTTGCTTCATTGCAATATTTCTTAACCGACTTAATTTTTAGTAAAAATGTTGGATGAGACCTTAGAGAAAGTAACTCTCGACACTTAAAATTACTCATTATACAAAGTGTAACTCACCGGGTGTCTCCCGTAAATAAGGCATCCATAAGAAATCGATACCGACCTGAAATGAGAAAAAAATGGATTAATCCAACTTTCTCGCATCACCGCTCAAGCGTTAAGCAGTAAATCCTACGGAGAGATATATTTAGTGAGGAAAAGGTTAAGGAAGATCTAATAGCTACAGTATATCATCCAATACCTGAGGCCGGCTTTCCTCGGCCGTCACTTTAATGAGCGACGCATAAATGAATCATGTGACGTCATAATTCATTACAGCCTAACGTATTTCGTCCTTCATTTCCCCTAATTCGTATTATGAACGTAAGCCGCCTTAAATCCCGGTTGCCACGAGCGGAAGGATGACCTTTTTCCCACCGCGTCCACCAATGACGCCCTGGGCTTACGCCGCTGCGATTAAGGGAATAATACAATACAGGTGAACTTAAAATCTCATTTTCTATATGTTTGAAGAGTCGTTGAATATGGTTGTCACTGAATTGTCGATTTCTAATGCCAATACAAATCATTCAATTGGGCAATTACAAATAAGTTGTATAAACTGTATTTATATTATTATATTTATTTAGGACTGAGATGGGCAGAGTCACCATAAATATCCAATTTTATTTAGAAATATCATCAAAAGATATATATTACTAATCTGTAAGGTGGCTTGCAAAGTAAAAAACAAGTTTCTGCTATAATTCTAAATGAATCTCCTTACAAAGACAGGGTGAAGATATCTAGCACACATCTATCACTCTAAATGGTAAATTTCTTAATACTGTATCCAATTATCCTATAAAAGATAGGGAACAGTAAATGAGTATTTCACTAACACAAAAATACGATATTCTATTTCTGAGGAAGATTCAAATAATAATCAGAATATCTGTTTACATATATACTTGTCGCAAGAGAAAATAAAACCATCAGTTTCTGTAAAGGAGAAACACTTCCTCTGAAGCACCGAATAAGGAAATGCGATCTAATACCTGAAGGAAGCTTACACATGCGGGAAATCGTGAGCTCTCCGTACGGTGGACGGTAGTGCTTGAGTTAGGTTAGCGTGAATTATTGAACGCACCTTGCGAAAGTGCCGTTTTCGTGGAGACGGCTTTGACCGATGTATGCAAATTAACCTATAACCCCAATCTCAGAAGTTGTGTGGGTGGATGTATGAGGGGCAGAAGGCCTATAATTCGAGCAAACATTGCACCCATCTTCACCCTGTCTCCCGAGAGTGACCATAGCAACACCTCCGTGCCCTAATCTTCATACACTTTGGAGAAATCGCTTCTTGAAATTAGTTTTTCGTCCTCTCGCGTACTTAATATAAATTTAAGGAGCATATAGGCTCTGAATAAATCTCATAAAATGTGTAAGATTTATGTAGAAAAAAAACAAGTTACGTTCTTTATATAGTTTTAAATTGAACGCAACATGATTTAATCGATGGATGAAATAAACAGAGGCTCTTTAGAGCTTTTGCGTACGTGGACAAAAGCTCTATATTTTTTTTTCGTTGTGAAATCTCTAATTCAAGGTTCTTCTTAGAATATTATTCAACAGCACGTATAATAATCCGGAGCATTTATTTAATTTATTTCCATAAAAATTGTAAAAACACTGAAACGCATTATTTAAATCGATTGAAGGATAGATTTAAAAGTTAACCTTAAAATTCTTAAATACAACTGCTTAATCTCCATAATCTGTCAGTTGTCCTTTTCAAAATCATTTAATTCTAAGTAAGTAATATTCGCGTAATATTTAACAATATTGGCTTTTATATAAATAAATCGGTTCTCGTACTTTATCTAGAGCTGTGCATGTGACTGAAGCGTAATATTATCATTCCATTCCATGGACTCAAAAATGCACATCCATCAATACCACGCACATCTTAAACCCACTTAAATGTACTTCGGTCATGTCCACCACCCAACACATTTCTCTCAGGGTTCATTTAACAACGAGCGAAATATTCTGAGCCCTTAGAAAGGGTCCACATGAGTGGCGGAAAAATAGAGCAGGTGGCTGACAGCACTAACCGAGATATACCATTGAAAGTCGTCGTTAGATAGCAGTGCTGAGGCCATAGAAGTCAGATATTGTCCCTGCGCTGCATTGGACGCGAAACAAACCAGTTCGGGGGGAAAAGCGGTCAAGATTTATCCACCGAGGATGAGTCCTAAGCTATTTCAATCCTCTACTCGACGAGAGACGCAAGATAATCGCAGATTTTACATATTTGAAGGGAATGGATTGATGCAGACATATCTACCCCTTTTCCGATGTTTCCCTGTACTTTGTTAATGATGATTCATGTTTTGGAATGTATTTCGCACTTCGTTTAGGCAATGTATTCAAATTACAAGTAATGAAAAAGTTATTCTTCGTAAACGTAAAAGAAACCTTAAGTTGCGAAATGAAAGATAGTGGGAACGGCATGTGTGCAACTTTTACAAATAACCCTCGAAAGTTTAAATTAAGAATATGGAACCCATTAAGGGGATAATGTAGTGTAATTTAGGATTAAAGAAAAGTGACAATAACGCAATGGAAGTAAAATTTAATCATGAAATTTTATAGAATGCACAGTAGGTGAGAGAATAAGGTATCATATTATACAAGTTTAACTTAAAGTATTGCTCAGGTATTCTAATATGGTAGGTACAATTCTCTTTTACTATCTCCTCCAAGAAAAAATTTAGTAAATTAATTCTAAAATATTCAACTCTTCAATGAGATTTCATTTCGGTGCTTCTAAGAATAAAACTTCAACGTTTGAAACTCGATTCTACGTAATTAAAGCAGTTGTTATAAAAACTTTTTTCGTCTAAATATGGTTTGCCTTAAATTTGATTGGAGCTTAAATCTATAGGAAAGGATATTTAAAAATACTCGCTGAACAAAAGGTAATGTGAATCCCCTCTTTTTAATTTTATTATTATATATCAACTCCTACTATTTTCTATTATTTGAAGGTCCATCCTACCTGATCCTACCAAAATTATAATGTAAGTAAAGCAAAAATTAAAATTTAATACTACAATTATTTCAAAATAGCTACCATTGCATTGAGAAACCATATCACAACATAAATTCTATATTATTATTATTCTATAAATATGATCGTGATTTGAACTGTGGCCCATAATAAACAGCCTCTCTGTTTCCCTCCTCTGAAATAGATCGCTATCTATTTCCCATCCCACTCAGTCAAGTATTCCTTTCCTTCCTCTTGCGATTTCCGAACCAATATTTCACATCCAACAGGACTTTTTAAAAAGACGTCCAATAACCTTTGTAGAAGCCATCCACTTGCGTCTATGTCCACCTATTCGCTCCAGCGATCCACAAAACTTCCTCCAAGTCATCCTTATCTAGTGGACATGTCCACTCCTTCACCATAGCAACAGACCCTTCTCCGCTTTTCAAAGGACTATTTCGCATCTTCAACTAGACTCTGCTTTCCGCCTTTTCTCTCAAGACGCCTCCAAAATGGTCATCCTTGGAAGGGTCAGTCGTTTTTCACTCACCCTTGAATTTCCACTCCGAAGATGAGAAAGAGATGTCAATTCAAAGAATGATTTTCCCAACTCAATGTGGTTCGTATTATTACGTTCTATATTCACCACTAACCATGAAATATGAAGTTAAAACAAGTAGGATATAAATTATATGATGTCCAATATTAAAAAATTCCATTATAACATCAATTACTTCCTAAATTCCAATTTTAAAACAAGAATGAATATGAAATAATCGTAAGAATCTGTTACAAACCGCGTAGTTTTCTTTGGAAGAATTTATTACCATCAGATATTTAGGTAAAGTATTGACTTATTAATCAGTCATTTAAACTCAGCAAAAATTTGTTACGGCTTTCTAACATAGACTTGGGGAACTAGGTTTAACTTTATGTGACGAAACAAAATATTCGATAAATTTTAAAAGGTGAATTAAGTGGACATTGAGAAGGCTGAAATCCTATCTTATGTCAAAAGTATTTCAAGGTTCAAGTTGCACCATTAATTATTATTTTATTGATGCTATTCGAAATTATTTTCATGGTTCTAATGCACGATAGTCCTGAGTAAGACCTGCGTACATGTATTGCCTGTGGTAAAGTTCTTTCGAACCTATTTTTGGTGAAAAGTGTCCGAAGCTGAAGGTGTTTTTTAAAACGTCTTTCGAACGGAACGTCGACCCATATTCTAAATATCCGCCGTAGGGAATCGCGTATGGCCCTGACTACTTCTGGGGCACGTCCCTTTAATATGGAGTATGAATATTCATAAGAAGCACGCTGTCCTTGCAGATGAGGATAAATAAATAACTTCCTCAAATAGAAGGATGAGTACGTGATCGAGTTTCCTACGGAAAGAGGTGACTTGAAATAATTAGACGATGCCTCCTTAAAAACAGAAGTGAATTAAGAGATGTAATAAGAGAAATTTAAAAAGCACAAGGGTTATTGTACTAGGAATAGAGATGAAGGGTTTTCTAAGAAGACTAGGGTTTAGATTTCAGTTTCCATGAGAAGAAAATGGCACTAAAAAATTGGAATCCATAATTAAGCTTTCAATCTTTTATTCATCTCTGTAATTTTGTAAATTTTATTTTTAAACTTGCTTTTCAAGATAAGATATATTCTATGGATATAAAACATTTTACTTATTATATTAACGATACATATTAATATACTTATTGATGAAAATAAATAATAATGTACTGCAAATGGATTGGAGCATCTGATTTGTTTTTAAAACACGTCTCTGCTTATTATTACCGAAATAGTACAGCAAATAAGCTATAAGAAATAAAAAAAGCTGTAGAGAACAACCAATTCTCCTTCATCCAAATATTTCAGGAATATTCTTCTAAAGTTAATGTTAAATATTAGACTTGCGAAAGATTATTTTTTAATAAAAGCTTCAGTGTCGAAACAATTCGAATGCATTCCCGTCACTAGCATGAATCTTTCCGATAGAATATTTGAAAGAGAATTGTAAATGATGCTATTTTATTTTATGTTTAAATCAACTAGCGCAGAATAATTTTATTAAACTTTTCATTTGAATTTATTTACGTCAGTTGTGAAGAAAGGTGTAAAACACTGTCCTTCAATAATTTTCAAACTAATATTACAATCAATTCTCTATTTATTCATCTCAAAAAAGGCTTTCTAATCTTTTATGGATTCTATATGCAGTATTAAAACCCTATTTCTATAGTTCTATATAAAAAAGTACAATAAATGGCTATATCCTATTGTAGATATTAGATGAAAGGTAAAATTAAAACATATTTTCCAGCTCTACTATGTGTTCTATTTATATAAATATCGCAATATCAGGATTAACGAATTAAACCATGTCGTTTATAAAAGGCGCATATGCTCACAGAAATGAATGTTTCAAATCGTTCTTTTGCCTTAAGTAATCCTGCAAAATTATTAACAAGCATAAATCGGAACCTGATTCGAAATAAAGGCTGGATCAAAAAGAATCCATGAAAAATTCAGCCAATAAATCATACGATGCGAAACACCTTTTTCGGTACGAGATTAAGAGACATTCTGGAAATGGAGAAAGCTGAATATATATAATTCAATCCTTTGTTGATTCCAAAAGAGAAAGAAAAATGAAAATAGATTGTGCAGGTAAATATTGTTCCTATGGTAAAATTAGAATAACAATCTACAGGTTTACAATATAGGAATGTCCATTACATCTGCGATAAACTTAAGTTTCAATCTGTATAGAATATAAGGATCGATTAAACAAATTATTTTCATAAAATATTTACTGCCACCAATTCTGAATATATACATGATAGAAATATCAAAAATCTCTTTATTCGAAAGATTATAAATTGAATGCTTGAGATTATGTAAAACATCGTGTGTTTAGAAATTTTTACCAAGCTATATCCGGACACTTTTTATCGTAAAATTACTCCGGAAAAGTTTTAGAAGATGATAAATTTTCTGCAAAAATTTTCCTTTGTCTCGAATAGTCTACGATGGAAAAATTTCCGCTGCTTCTGCAAGAAAAATATTTTTAGCCGATGCCTGCGTTTGATCTTCAGCAATAAGAACGCGCGTTGAGGACTGAGCAATAACCAGCTTCCAATCTTGCGTTGGCTGTATCTGTCTCTAATGCGTCTTTGCTGCAACAGATGTGATTTATAACTGGCTTCTTAGGATATTTTATTTTACCCTGACCTACTACACATCCTTCACGATTTTTCTTCTCTCCTTCAGATGTCACCTTCTCTAAACCCAAGAAGACTCTTTCCCTTTTTGTTCCGTTCATCCTTTTTGGTTCAATATGAGAATGAATTTGCTAGCCAATATTGATACGTGGAAACCACTTCTTACTTGAAAGCTGTACAGAATTCTAAGGTACATTTTAAATTAAAAGAAATCATTGATGATGAAAAATAAGTGATATTTTATTTATTAATTATTAATCAACCAGATTAATAACCCTATATTCAACATTTAAAAAGTAATAATTTAATAAAAAGTAATAATTAACCAACGGAGCAGAAAATTACAAAAGGATATAAATGAAGCACTCGGCATAACGTCTCTATAAAGCAATCGATGTAGGAGTTTAGCAGCGCATAATGAACAAAGTAATCAACAAAATATTATGCTATTTATTAGCATTTTAAGCACACACACTATTTCTTGCTTGGGTCATCAGTTTTACGTTTTGGGTGGCGAAAAAGAATCATAAATCGTAAAATATATTTTTAAAATTCAAACTCCTTTTCATTTTAATCATCTTTCCATAATAAATGGTAGCAGGAGTTGAAATTGGGTCAATCTAAAATAAACGTGAAATACATGAGACGGAAACCTCTTCTTAGACCAAAACGAAATAGCTTGTAAACGGATTGTACTTTGCAGTATAACCTGCTTCAGCAATAGCAGCGAGGCAACTAAATTTTGAGTCCACTATAACCATAACTAAAACCACATAGTTTACTATCAGTCCATAAAAAGGAAATGAAGCCGACTTCTCTATCATTCCGAAATTCGTTCAAAATCCGTTTCTGAAAATTATGAAGCTTAAGGTAAACCGAATAACTAGCCAAATTGTATCCTTTAAGTATCTCTTTCAAGTTTTCTTCGCCTCCTTCCATTTTTATGCGCTTCTCTTCAGAAGAGTTTCTCAGCGTTTATATCCTTTTGCGGAGGAGTTGAGGTTTAAGTAGAGTTAGTTTCAGCCGTTCTGTTTGTATACATCTGGGTCGAATGGACGCTGTTAAAAGGATAGGCTTGCTCCAGTACACAAGAAAGGGGCGATTTCTAAAAAGAAGGACTTAATCCATAATTCCCATGATGCCTTATTTTTCTGGAGAACGTCCGGATTAAGTGGCACTTAGGATTATCCGAAGCGAATCGAACTTCCCCATATGCATCTGGATTCACAAAGGAGCAAGGTTGGACGAAATATGAGATGCAGAATCGGTCTTTTTCTCAATGATGAATATGGAATAAAATCTTATTATCTCATTCTATAAGGAACGATGCCCGTAATTCTTTTGATATAAAGAATATGTTAAATGATATACAAACATGAATAATTCACAAAAAATTTCATGCATGTATTTACTTGGGAATATTTGCATAATATATCTGACAAAATTAATTAACTATTTTCATATTAAGAATCTTTACTTTATATATGAAATTCCCGATGCGATTTCCAACAAATTAATTTTCTTATTTCACATTGATTTTGTATGTCGAAAATATAATTATGAGAACATGATAGTACTTCTTTCCTTATACGTATATTCGAAGGGAAAAAATGTTTGTTCTAATACAAATCATCAGGAGATAAACTAGAAAAGTTATTATAATTGAATATTGTAGAAGAGCAATGAAATTATCTAGGTTAGAATCCACTCGTAACGTTCTTAATCGTTAGAGATTCGTATCGTATTTTTGATTGCGCTCTTGGGAAATGTGAAGCGTAAAGATGCAACGAGTTACAGAAAGAAAAATATCTTCAGCAGACGCCAATTCCCAAGGCCGCAGTGCTTTCATCCCTTCGCAGACAGACGCAATAACATGCAGTGAAAGCATCAGTGGCCATTGTAGTAAGCCTTCTCGTACACTTACGAGGAGGTTAAAAATAAACATTCCAACATTTTAACTATTAAATTGTAATTATGAATGCTAACAAACAATGACGTCCAGGTCCAAATGAAAAAATACGTTAAATATTAGCCGAATTATAAATGTCAAATATTGCGATGAAGTTCGACTTAAAAAAGTTCTACAATACTCTGATTACTCATTCTTATATTAATTATTTTTTCAGACAAAAACTAAAAGTAAAATTACGTAAGTTTTAAATTTTAACTGTTTAATAATTAACACTCTCATTCATAATTCACAATCAAAATTGTACTCCAATTTAAATCAAAGTAGACTGATTTCAAGATAGAGAATAATTTAATAGTTTAGAGGTATTCAGTGGGGCCAAAATTGATAGACCTTGGCCTCTAATGGAATTTAAAATGGGATTATTAGCAGTTTTTATTCGATAGATTCAAATGCTTACTCTACTCTAACAAAATTATTAGTCGTATTTTGTAAATAAAATAAGACCAGTTGCGTGATTTTATCTATTTTTACAACAATAACCACACATTATTAGGGTTTAATAACTTTTTTCATCTTTTAGAAATATTTGCCAAGTGAATCCTATTAATGTTCAATCTCTTTAAAAAAACAATTTCTCGCATTAAATTAAATAGATTAAGAGCATTTTCGCCTTTATGTAACTGAATCTGATATTAACTGCTTCTTTATAGATAAGAATTCACAGCTATTATTAATTTCCCACTTTTTCCTCCTTCAGTTAATCTCCTTTTTTACAATTCTTCGATCTTTCATCTTTCATGACCTTTAAACTTTTCTCAATATTTCCTATTTAATATTCAAAGATCCCTTTTTCATCATTATTTTAAATCCTTTATTAAACGAAATCAAATTCTGTATCACTTAATCGTATTTCATTTGATAGATAGACCTTTTTGTTACTCTTTTAAAGGTTTTTTTTCATTAATCAACTCCTTCAGAAAGAATGATGTTTCTTGATTTTGCACTTCTGAAAAAATGCTCAGGTTAATGAAATATTACACAAATTCTTTTCCTTCAGATATTCATTCTCAAAACGACGACGGTAAATGCCAATTTATAAATCTGTAACGATCCTGATCTGAATTTGGGCACTTGAAACTATTTGATAGTAAAGGAAAAGGTTTTTACAAAGTATGATTATTATTTTGATTTTTGTATTCTATTCATTGTAATATTATTTTATCAAAAGATTACACCAGAAAATAAGTCTTCCGGAAGTAAAGAATCGATGCTTTTACATCCCCTTTTTAGTATCGAGTTCTTGTGGAGAAATAGAAGATATGTTCTCAGACATGAAGTACATCGAGTCCGGATTCCACGAGAAACAACTCAGTGATTGATCACCCGAAATCCTATTGAAATGGATGCTGGATTGAGAATCAATAGGATACGTATCTTGAAGTGGGTTTGGTATAAATTCCTCTCATCTTGAATCTCGACCCACATACTCATTTGAGGCAGATAATTGCCAAAGTGAATCAGGAAAGATTTCGATGGGATGAGACCCGAAGGATGTTTAATATTTAATTTAAATTTATTTTCTCCAGTGTTTGATATTTGAATTTATGAAGCAACCTACTCTTTTCAGTAAATCTATAATTATTTATCCAATCCTAGAGTTTTCATTATTCCATAACATTAATTATTTATCCATACTTGAAGGAGATAAATATTTCTAAGTTTAAATATGTTTCTACTTCTAGAATTGAATCTTTTATCATGGAGGCCTTTTTATTTACATATAAATAAAGTGATATGTTTTAGACAAAGAAGTAAATATATCTTAATTGTAATAATCCAAAAGGTATCTTGAGTAATATTTACTTTAGTGGACAAAAAAGTATTTGACAACCTCCTGGATAAAATAGATGGCCTAGTATTCAGCTCAAGGCTACGCAATCTCTCACACGTTTTCTATTTCTTCTCCGTCAGTAGTTTTCACCAGAAGCAGCGCAACAATGCAGAAAGGAGGCCTTCGTGAAATATACTCTTGGTCGCGAAAAAAGCGGTGAGCGAAACTGCAGCGAAGATGGTCGAAACCGAGCTGAAAAATGAGATTGGAAACGACCTAACTTCTGCAAGACCCTCCCCGTGCCGACGACAGAGCATCCTCTCTCCTCTCATTGTTGGGATACCGCGTCCGGAGAACACGAAAAGAAAGAATCCACATCCACGCGTGTGGGCGTGCGTTGTACGAAAAGGAAAAAAGAGAGCGTTTTAATTTCCACGCGATAGTCATTTCCCTCGCTGTTTACTCGCGATCCGGTTTTGATCGCATTTGAAACCGGAGATGGATTGGGAAGGAGTTCTGCTTTTATCTCGCGAAGTCATATCGCAAATCGAAAGGAATTTCTGCGGAAAAAAGGGAAAAACGAGATGAAATGAGGCGGATCTCTCTTTTCCTTTTTCGAGGGATGCCTCTCTCCACTTTCCCTCCGTCTTCCTCCCTTTATCGCTCTCATCTGTCCCGAATTTGCCGCTCCGTCGATCGGCTCCGACGCCCATGAAATTCGACGGATATGGAAATACTTTCGGCGATTTACTCTCTCTCGCGGAAATATTCGCGTATGATTTCGCATCAACGCCATCGGAAGGCCGTCAATCGTAAGATGTCCCTCCGAATAAATTGATGTTTTTCCGATCGGACCCAAGAAGGCTTTTAATCTTCCGAAAGTATTCCAGATACGATGAAGACGCGCAAGTTTTTTGCACGTACGATATAAAAGGGCGTCCGGAATTGCTTTGAATGGCGTCTACAAAAACAAGATGTGCCGAAATACATAATTCAATGATCGTTTCATGTTAATTTGTTTACTTTTGCGCCAAATGTCGCTATGAATTGATGAGAGTGCTTTTTACACTGACATCAAAAAGAGATCCATTTCATATTCTTGAAATCCTCGCTAAAGCAACATCTGCGGACTTTCAAATGTAGTTAACGCAAAAACTTAGATATGATCATGTGAGTTAGAATACGCTGAATAGGGAAAAAGTCTACTGATTACCACTAATTCAGAATCTTTAAACCAATTCAATTTGCACTCTTCAACTATAGATGATCCTTAGCATCCGATTGATGGGAGACTAGTTTTAAATAAAACATAAGAATGGAGCGTAAATGTTTCAGAAATGATCCGCTTACTAAAGAGCAAAATAGACATATTAGTTTTATTTATAATTTAATAACAATAGATTTTTATTCAGCAACTACGTATTAATACTGAGAAACCCATTTATTTCAGTACTTATGCCTTTAATTATTGATTATAATATACAATCTTCGAAGAACCTCGGTAGAAATGAGGTTACAAGATCAGAAAAAAGGCTTCTAGTATTTTCATTATCATCCTAACCTGTCACCAGCAATAAAACTTATCCTCGGCTATTACTCTGTTCCATTGGCTGAAAAGCAAGCTCAATTCCACTCCAACAAAGATTTTCAAAGAGTCTCGAGTTTTTATTCGCTTCGAGTAGACCCATAAATCCTCTTTTGGTCATAAGATTTCTGATATTTCTCTTCTGAAAGCCTCAGAAGCTACACCGACGTACTTTTTCTAAGCTTTCTTTCTTCGCATGTGATCTAAACACTGTGGCAACATACATCACTGTAATCTCTCTTTACTTGAAACTGATATAACCGAGATTAATCCAGTCGAAGGAAAAGTTCCTAAATAATGGCACTTAGTACTTTTCTGCGGCCTTCTTCGAGAGGTAATCCTTCTCTTGAATTACTGCAAACGCAGCAATCCTCACGTACAGGGATTACTTTTATCATTTCATATTTTAACCTCTAGTTCTGATAAGTTTTATTTATCTTCTATTATCTAGCTTAGTTCTCTACACTTTTAAAGGATAATTTTATTTATTTATCAACTATTTGATGAATGTCTTTTTAAAATACAGCTCTATTAGGAACAATTTTTATTATGATTATAAAAAATGTATCATGAAGTGAAACTATGATTTTCGAAAACCAACGAATAAGAAGATATATTATTACAGTACGGTTCAAGTTGGTGTATAATCTACGCAATTTTTAGTCTGACGATATCAGTTGAGCGAAATAATTTTAAGCTTTTACACAAAAAAAATTTTTAACCATTTATAGAATAATAACGATCAAGGGAAGTGAAAATATTAACCAGACAATATCAAGGCCCGTTTATAAGCTTCTCAAGGTAAGGTCTTCGCGAAACTTCCCCAAACACGCACACCCATTTTCCGTAAGAAGTTTCTTGTTTCCTATTATACCACAGCCTTCTTATACAATATAACTGAAATGCCCTTTCGCCAACTTGTGACGCGTTAGCAAGGCCGCTTGCTTACATGGGAAAGAACGGTGGGGGGAGAACATCCTATTAGGTTGCCCTCGCAGGAGACACGAAGGTGACACTGTTTTACGAAACTTCCAAAGTCCTCAGCTAACTACCCTTCTCCAATATTGAGATAGAGGTGGCCCATTCGTTGGAAATGGAGAATTTTCCCTCATCTGCACATCAAATCATGAATCGAGAAACATGCTTAGTTTTCCTGTCACAATCTGCACTTTTAACGTTGCTCTTTGAGTTTATACTGTGAAAAGGAATTCGATTACAAAGAAAAAGGGAGCATTAAATCGGCAAGATGTAAATACACTCATTCACCCGAAATAGTAGAATAATCTATCAATTTCATTTATCATAGAGTTTTTTTATTCAAGTTGGTAATTCACGTTAAATTTTAGTAATTAGCGTGAATTGAAAGAACTTAACATTTAATGTATCTTAAGTAAAATTAGCGAACGTTTTAATGCGAATTTTTTATTTTAAATTTCACTATTGTGAAACTCATCCGTAAGTTTCTAAAAGAACTTTTGTAAGCCCTACCTAATTACATCGAGGAGTAAAACGTCCTAACCGTCATGCGACACTTGAGCGCTGTTCTCTGAAATCTTACGCACAAAATACTTGTGCTTGTGTTTGGGGAACAAACTTTAGAATTTCCACAGTTCGCTCCAGTTACCTTGCATTCGCATCTCAACCTTCCCCAACTTCTGCCACAATCAACAACCACCTTAAATTTGACTGTGCACACACATTGTACAAAGGGCCTTCTTGCGGACGTTTCTGTATTTCCTTTCGGCACACTCTCAAATCAAATAGAAGGACTAATTGCTGAGATACGCCAGATGTCCACTGTTCACTTCTTTTCCTTGTTTATAGCAGTCGTGGAATGCCCTTGGAGACTATTACCCAAATCCGAGATGAGAAATTCCAGACCGAGTGAAAGGTGGCTCGGTAACAGGTCTATAGCCGGTCTAATGAATAGATAACAATAGAGGATATGCACACAAGGCAACGTTTATGGCCTCTTAAACGGGAGATATTCTCGTTTGATCAACGCGATTTTGAATTACAAACAGTTGATACACAATCGCTTATTTAATACCCCATTCATGCCTCCTCGACCGGGCTTTATTGTGTTTGGAGTGTTTTAAATTGAGTCATCGATGAATTTAACGATCGACAAGAATATAAAGTGAAATTATTGCTGTAAATTATAAACTTTCAATCACAAAACTGTAATCGTCAGCTGATGTAGATTTTCCATTCAAAACTGATAGAAATAAATGTAAAAACCATGTTTAAAAATTAAATCATCTGTTTTGAATTGATTATTAAAAATATTAGTCCTTAATATTTAATTTTATTGAGTTTACGAATAGCAGAACTAAATTTTGACCAATTTAATGATATCAGTAGCATCTCGGGGAATGAGCAAGTGAAAAAGAAAGAGAATTAAGAAAGAATTTAAATAGGATAAACGTGCTGAAAAATCTCAGTTGAGAAAAACGGTCTTTTCTATTACATATATATCACTTGTTTTTTATTGCGATGGCAAACTAGCATCAGGATGTTTGATCAATAATCATAGCCTCATTACTCATAATAAATTTGAAATTCATTTTCAAACTAAACTCTCTCTGATTAGGTGTTTGGTTAAAAGTAAAAATCAGGACTAAAGCATATGAATGCAACTATTTCTTTAAAAATTCTGTTTTATGAAAATAGTAGTAGTATGAAAATACATATTCCTCAGAAAATTAAGAGGAAATCATCTGAACTTAGTTAATTGCTTTTGAATCTTGTATATTCCAATCTTACATCATCAAAACTAAACGATATTCTTTCATTCTTCCTTCAACATATAATGATTATTTCGTGATAATGAATATTGATTCCATACTATGCAAATACAGTCGATTGCATTTATTATTTATTCGTCGTCGATTTTATAAATTTCATAATAATATGACTTTGCGATGGGAGAGAGTGGGACTAGTACTTATTAATCATTAAAATAAATAATAATAAAGCAATACATTTTAAGCTATATCTCCAAAAATGATACACCCAAGTAACTAAAAAAATAATTTTTTGTGAAATTTTTTTCCATAGACAAAGGAGTTTTAGAAACTGAAAACAAAAAAAAAAAACAATTCCCGTAGCTACGGAAATGGGAAGAGTATTTTCTGTTCATGGGAAACCATGAAGGAAACAGATTCCTCTATAAAATTTGGGTGAATTATTTCTTTCCAAAATCGAGAGAAAGGTTCTTGAATTTTTTAAAGGGAAAGCAGAAAACTCTCCTCCAAAACAGGTGCACTTAAAACCTCAAAGAGAAAAAACTCCAAACCGAGAACATTGCGTTCAAAGAGGCCAAAGAGCAGAAAGGCTTACATTGGCGAACATTGGGGAAATAAACTACTAATGTTACATGTGTTTCTCCGTAATACCTTCAAAGGGTCAGTGAATAAACAAGAGAGTTATTCTTAATTCATAATTAGGCATGTTAAGCCACAGCAAACACACAATCGGCTGTGCAAAACAACATGAAATGAAAGGGAAAATGTAGAACAGTAAAAAGAGCAGTTTGCATGCTAAAAGGAAACTTTTAGAAAGATACAAGCTTATGAGATGAACAGTAGGTAGAATAATTGGAAAAACAATTAAAATATGTGGACAAAGAGGTAATCCATAATTTCATAAATAAAGTATTCGTTTCACAAAGAGTTTCTTTTGAAATCTAAGCTCAATATAAAATAATATATTGTGGTAATTATACTTTATTATATTTGAAAAAAATTTATAATGAAAATTAATGCATTTTCTATTATATATGAAGTCAGAATGTCAACAAAGTCCGTTATTTTGGTATCGGCTTTACAATAGTTTATATAAATAAAAGATATAAAAATCTTATATTCGATAGAAAACTATAATAACTACACTTTTAATTTTTTTAACAAAAGTAATTGTTATTTTATTTATAAAAATATGCTTTATTTGTCATCATTCGTAATTTTTATTTCTTTTCTATCGATAAAGAAAATGAGATTCATAAAAAATTTAAAGCTTGTTGTCATTCTACGTACATTTTATGCACAATAAACTGCCAAAGAAACTGTTGAAAGAACATTCTATTAACTCGATCGTCAGTTATCTTTTTAAGCCAACTGTTCATTCAAAAGGATTATCGACCTCTAAAACGTAATTGATACAAACCCGTGATTCTTCCAAAACCATGGCGTATGAGAATATAGACGATAAAACACAACCTTTAATCTCATTAAACTTCTCGAGCATCCGATAACAATCTGATCCTTTTGAACGAAATAATTATCCGAACGATATCTCATTTCTTCCTCTCGTTAATTTTCCTTTATTTAGGAGTAATAAAAGCCGCACTTAGCAAATTTTCAATCTCATCTCACTTTCCATCGAGACTTTCTTTCAAACTCTCTCTAATGAACGCGTAAATAGTTCAATTATGCCGTTCTTTGCGGGGAAAAGTTTTCCTTGCGGTAAATGGCCCCTTGCGGGTGATTATAAATCATGAAAGCAGTAAATGAGTTAATAATGGTACCAGATGCAAATATTTCGGTCTTACAACGGTCAATGATTCGTTTTCCGAGCTACTTATTCCCGAACAACTTGTTTAGAATTAAATTACACATTCCTCTGAACGAACATATTTCCGAAGCCGTTAAATTTAATAACTCGTCAATGATTCATACTTACATAAACATGATATACATATGACTTAGTATTAGCAAAACGCATGTGAGAGGGATATGAGGCGAGAAGAATGAACGACCGTAGGATGTCAATATTTCGGAACTAAATTCCAAAAAAAATATGGAGAGATCAAGAAAAACATCGAAGGATATATCAAATAATGAAATTCTTATTGGTAACTAGTCAAAAGTGGGATATAAACAAATATATTATAATGTGCTCGGATAGGTCTACATTCGGTAGTTGTCGTCATAAGAAAGCTTGTGGCTTAAAGTGGCGGTCCTTATGAAGGCAACCAGCCAACAAAGGGGAGGTACGGTAATCCATTCAAAGCGCAAGAAGGTATGGGTGGAAAGGATATTGAACTCCGTGGTTCGATATTAGGTCAAAGCAAAATTTATCGCGACCAGTTTTATTTATGTTCCATTCCTTGTATAGATTCAATTTAGTGAGAATATTCGGTCCTACCCTCTTTACATTATTTATTTGGAATCTTTCAAATATATTCCAAAGCTTAGAAAATTGAGTATTAAATTTCTTTTAAATATCTATTGCATAGATTTAGATTCAGTAGAGGAAAATGAACCTTTCATCTAATAAAAACACTGAAACATATAACGAGAAACATTGATTTTGAAGACAAACTCTGGACACCTTTCCGTCCTACCAGAAAGTCCATCCACAAGCGTACATACACAAACATCATCAACTATTTCCCCATTAATGTAGCACATAGAAACCTATTCCCTTTTGCTCGATGATCTCCGTCGATCTAATTATTGTCCCTTTCTCTGCAGAACAATCAAATTTCGGATTTAGTTTATCCACTCGAGAGAGTTAATTACGCGAGAGTGTTCGTCTCAATGCGAAGGCTGCCAAAGGACCCGGATTTGCTTTCGCGATCCACGATGGAAGAGAAACCCACAATGGTGTGCAGTCGGAGAGAGACAGTGGCGCTCTCTGCGAATGGGCCGTCAAAGCCTCCGATTCGTAGAGTGAGCGAAAGAGTCCGTCTGCCCTGGTCACAGAAATCCGCAGACTGTGCTCTGTTCCGAAAGAAAACGATTGTGAACTGAAGAACCGAGAGCCTGTTTCCAAATCCTAGGACGATGAATGTGTTACAATGGGAAAATAGGGGCAGATTTGGATATGGCCAGAGAGGACGAACGCTAAATGGTTCCACTTTGTGCATGGCACTCGCTCTATCTTTGAGTATTGTGCAGTTGTGACGATGAGTCGAGTACTCTATGAGATGAGTCCTTTTGTGCCATAATATAATGATAAACAGCGAGAAAATAATCTCAATAAATTTGAATAAACAAATAATAACGTGTTTTAATTTTTACCTTTCATTCCCTTTGATATATTTGTAGGATCTTGAAAACGACGAGAAATTTGAATGTTATATCCAAAAGGAAACGAACGTGATGATTTATAAATATTAATAATAAACAGATTACAATGATCAATACAAAATGGATGAACTATCTCACTAAAATTTATGGTAAATGAGCAAAGGAAAATACTCTGAAATCATTGTTTCTCCTTGCATATAAAACGTGGTCTCGATGTCAGTAGATTGAGACAATATTTCGCAGACAAAATCACATAAAAATTGCTTTCATAATCTGCTATGTGGGAGAATGGACCGCACACCACTCCGGGCGACCGATTGGAGTGGGTGGGGTCGTCCTGAGGATAAGGTCACCCCTCGCGAGCGTAGGAGAACATATATATCTCAATCCATGACAACTTTCCCAGTACTTATGACCACGTTCAGGATTATAGAGATGGAAAACGTCGTATCCTTCATGTTTAGGCCGTATCCATGGTTTCGGGTTAGAGGGTGAAATCTCCATGACTTTGGAGACGCAATTAACGTGGAGTGTGAACGGAATGGAAAGATGTACACAGGTGAAGGATTGGTTTGTAAGATGTTTGAGGATTTAGTTTCCTTTGTGGAAGGAAGATACGGGAGAGATAAGTCCTGTGGGCAGGCGACGGGTGAGTGGTTGACATAAGGAAAAGTGTGGGCTATATGAATAACAGAGTAGAAAGATGAGACGTTATTTTTCCGCTGTTAGCAATTAGAAATTGAAGATGTGGACTGATAAGGAATGATTGGATGGAATTAGAACAGACAGATGTTCGTATGGTAAAGACATAGCGAAACATATCGTCCGATTCTAGTTTTGAAAGATAAAATTATTATAAAGGAAAGGGAAATATTATATATCCGACGAATAAACTAAATCATTCGAGCTTTCAAATTGATTTCGAAACCCAAGTATATTTGGAGTTCTCCATCCACTCGTCATTGAATAGAGGTCACCTCTTGCCAATCAGAAATTTGTCATCATTTGTTTGCCTTAAACTTCAATAATTATAATTTTAATCTTTATCATAATTTGCGTCTTGTTTAATATTGCATCTATTAATTAATAGGAAAGCTTTTAAGAGAAATATTTGAACATAACGGCGAAAAAAAATCAGATAAGCAAAATTATAACAGGAGAAAATTTTTTCCTCAACAAAAACTGTAAGAAATATGTATATATTTCCTATGGAAATGAGTAGTCGACTTTAAATATTGGGAACTTTTTCATGTTCATTTTCCTTTTAAGCTAATTATTGAAAAATTATCTGACCATTAGTAGAGTGCCTTTGGTTCGATCAAAAGTTAATATGAATAGAATCTCTCTTACAACTTGAATAATACTTTTAGATAAAATTAATTTGAAAATTTTCAATTTTTAAATGTCTAGTTATTCAAACATCGTTATGCGTTTAATAAATCTTCTACCGAAGGAAAACTATCTACTCGTACTATTCAAGAGCATAACAATGTAATACTGAACTTTATTGACCTCTGATTATTCTCACAATTAACAGAGTCAAAACTATGAACATCTCTCCTACGGCATTAATAGGTACATTAGAAGCACGTAGAAATACAAAAGGTATCTATGCGAGCAATTCATTACCCATTTCCCCACGCCGACGGAAGAAACTGGGACAAGAAACTCTGGGTGTCTCTATGACCGCTGTCAGCGCTTGAATTGTGTCCTCTCCGGAAGATACGTCGTCTTCGAGAAAGGAAACTCCACGCATTCACAACAAACGGCGTTTGTTTCATCGCCGTGGTTTCCACACAAAAACACTGGAACTGGAGCAGATGAGTGTGGGGGGCCTTCGTACATTTGAAAGGATGTTTTTAATTTCTTTAAAATCCATCGAAAGATTCCTTTCTTCATTTCGGGTGAATGACTTTCGAAAGGATATCGAAACTGTGTGAATTGAATCGAATCGGCGTCGGATCTTTATATCGATATATCGACCGAAAATAATTGTTCGAGAAGGAAAATCGGCACGTGCGACCGAATTTCCATCTTTCGTTTTCTATTTCCTTAAAGAGTTACTGAATATTGAGATTCGTGTACGAAATACTGCTCCATATTCTACGCCATGAGTTATTTTTCGTGTTATCAAGTATAAAAATTCAATAAACTCGACAGATGATAAAAGAAACATTTCACGATTAAATGATAAGTTCTACAATCTGCTGTGAAATATATTTGTGATTTCAAAGACAGGAGAAATATTCTCAATCAAGCTTTCTTCATAATTGCACTTACTTGGAAACCATAAATACATGAAACAACAGAATCCTTTCGTTGAATGAATAAAACAATTTACGAACTCACTCAAAATATTTTATGTTCTATAGTTCAAAATTGACAACATTCTTATAAAGCCAAAAAATACCATAACGTGAAAGTATTTCATTCACATCAAAATAAAATTCCTCTCATTTTTGGGTATTTTATATTTAATAGAAAATTCCTTTTCATCAAAAGTATTTAAACTAAAATTTTACTAAATATCAGCATTAAATGCGCAGAAATATTTTGAATTATTAAATTCCAAATGGCGTTCATCATTTAAATAATTTGGTGAATAGGTAATAGAGAAATCAACATCTTTCAAGTTATATATTTATTATATCGTAACGTAAAAATTGTAAAAAATCATTTTTTCATTTTTCTCATATAATTTACATATTTATTAATCTATTTCATATTCACGACTCTATAAAAATTGACGAAAAACGTAAAAAAAAAGTTAATTCTTGATAGACAATCTCTAGTTATTGAGAATCCTCATCTCTCCGGATAAACATATAACATCTCAAGGAACGGATTCATTATCTTTCACCGTAAGATTAACGACTTTCGACTCCTTCTGATGATTCTCCGGAATTCCATGAGAACTGCTTTGGCAGTCTCGCAACCCTTTACCACTCTGAGTCGAATCCCATACTCATCTGGCGATATTAACAGCGTGCCGCCCACGCGTGCCCTCCCACGCGGGACACGACTTCCCTTCTCACCCTCCATTAATCATTGTTAGCAGCGACGCGTGCTTTTTGCCACTCTTCGCCTCCTAATTCCAATGGAATTCATTCAAAGAGTTTCTCGTTCGTCTTCCTCTGGTGTCACTGTTGCGGGGATTCTTACGGAAGGCGTTTTTACGCGCCCTCTTTGAGGGGATAAATTACGAAGCGGCAGATGCATCTGCGGTTGCTACCTCGTCTCGCTATGACGTAATTGGTTCGCGCATGGTCTCCAGGAGTAATAAAACCATCAAGTATCTTTCACGGTTGGCAAGAAGTCGTATTTACCATTCATGGAGTACTGAAATGCATTTGTACTCAAACGCTTTTGCTTTCTTTGTTCCCTTATTATCCATAAATGTAGTACCTTAGAGGGAAAGTTGCCTATTGAATATTTTTCAAAGTGGTATTCCATAAATATATTTAATGACTATATTTAAGACTATATTTAAGACTATATTAATATTTTTCGTTGTCAATTACGTAACAATATACTACCAAATAAAAGTTTATATTTTATATTTTGAATTAAGATAAAACCATCCTCTCTTCTATACATTCATACTATAATCATTTAGATGAAGTTAACGATACTTAATGCAGAACTTGATTTACTTAAATAATTTCTTACTGAAACTTAAAAGAATTGAATTATATAATATGAAGACAAGTAATGGTGAGAAGAATGTATCAGATATATTAATAGAAAATAAAAAGAAAACATAGCTAAATATATCGACACTCATAGTTGATTGAACTTTTTAGATAAGTTAGGAACAAAAAACTCACAGAAAATACTAAAAGCGAAAGAGGTTATGTTAATACTAATTGGGAAGAAAAATACTGCAGTGATAACAATTATTAGATGAATATGAGAAGATGTATATTAAAAGAATTTGAGAATAGAAGCTCTGAGGACTAAAAGAAGAACAGTGTGCCGAAAAAGAAACCATGAGCTATAGCTAGAGGTTCTAAATTCACAGTCGTGCTAGTTTTTTATAAACATGGCACCTCTTAGTTTATCTCATTGAATTTGTCATCCTACACGTTACTTAATCCTTCTGCATAAAATGCTCACAAAGTTTTCTGCTTTACCTCTTAAATTTTCAAGCATTTTTAAAAAGAAAGGACTTTATCGTGAAACATAAAGTTTGAATATTACAAAAAAAATATTTAAATAACTAACATATGTCTTTAAAAATAAACACAGTTAGTATCAAAATTAAGAACACTACATTTAGATTGCATATTCTCGTTGATCTAAAATAGCTGTTTCCTTGAGTTCGAAATGCTCTCGTAGTTTCTTTAGAGAGTGTTGAACAAGATAGAAGACGGCGGGAGGCGATTTGACGTCATCATCAACTCCCCCGTCAACTTCCCAGCATGCATCTGACCGATGAAGTTATACTGAGTGGGGTAACTTTAGCTTCTGCAGTTACCGTTTAACTGAATTCATACTCCTTACGGTGCAAGAATGTATGAATCATCCAATTCCTATTGCAATGCAAAGATGTAAATTAAACCCTTGCTACATACCAAAAGGTGGATCGCAGGTTATCTACATAGGCATGACAAACTCACGGAAATACATCGATAAAAGACCTCTCAAAATTGCCAACTAAATAAAGTGTAAATTCATCTTTATTTCTATATAAACTTAGCAAAAAGTTTACAATTTTAGTACTATTTGAAATTTATTTCGTCTATTTTGTTTAGCGTTTATAAGAAAAAAAATTGAAGCCATAATTAATTGAAACAAACCTGACTCCTTCAATTTAAATGAGTTTAGTGTAAAATAAGAATAGAATGTCAAATGTAATGAGTTGGAATAAATGCATAGATAAATATTTATCGCTCACTAAAATATAGGGAAAAAATAAAGGAATGAATCTCTAATCATTCGGAAAGTAAATTAACGGAGTTACATTTGAATTCGTAAGAATCTTTTCTCTTACTTGAAATAAACAGGCAACAGCTTCAGATTCAAGTCAGAAGAAAAGCCATGAATTGCAACAAAGTGGATCCATTAATTAAGGAAGGACATAATGCCTCTTGCAATAGATAAAGCACTCCACGAGATGCTTCCAGATTACCTCAATGTATTTGAGCACACATCTTCTCGAAAGATCGTGCCAATAGCACATGCGCTACGGACATAATTTACTGCTATTCCCGCTCGCTGTTTTATCATTCAAAGTCCTTGAAAATATTCTCTATTTTTACTCCGACGGAGCGCAAGATACATCAGTTCCTCGATTTGCATGAGCTTAAGAAGTCCCATGAAAAGAGCGGAGTAAGATTAGCTATAGGATTTTATACCCTTTACTACGGATGGAAACAAGACCAAGAGATGCATATTGGAGGAGTTTAAAAGTTTTACATCCAAATGAATAGTAAGTTGGATCATAAGACGTGCATGATAAGTATTCAGCCATTCTAAAGCTGCAAACATGCCTTTTATTCAGACTATTCTTCGATAAGCTCGAATAGTTTCGTTTATTATCGAACATTTTATGAAGTTCTTCCATGATCTTATATTGGTTTATAAGAAGATACCAATCGATGAACACAGTGAGTAGTGCAAAGTATTGGTGTGAATGATAGTTTTCATCATCATTTTGTATAAAATGATTCAAATCTTTTGAAAATAGACTTATGAATAGAAATATGAAAAATTTTCATTTTTATATTCCTTGCATTGGTTACTAATGCTGTTCCGAGCATAGACCATACCTTGTTTAGTGCGTATTTTAAGACTCTTGAACAAAAAATTTCAACTTCATTAAAATTGATCATGAAACTAATAATATTAATTGCATTTTGGAGATGGAATTTATTGATAATTTCGAGGAGGACAAAGAGATGGCCGTTTTTCGCAGTAGGGAGAGGCGATGGACCCATAAATTATAGTGCAGCGCGATTAACGTCATCAGCGTAAATCTTCCGTCTCCCAACGGGTCCATTCATAGGGAAGCGTAACGAGATGGTAATGCAACACTCCGGAAGCGATGTTATTGTACTAGAATTTTACGCACGAGGATGTACATAAAGTGTGAAGGGCTTTGAATTTCGCCTTGGATTCAGGATGAGCAGAATCTGAGACGACCGAAGGGACCTCAAGGACCCTTTGAGAGCAAAGGATTAAAACCTGCGGATGCCTCATAGATCACTTCAACGAGGTCAGAATAGCAACATTAGATCCCTAGGAGAACTATGACTGTGAATACAAGCGTTAAAATCTCTTAAATATATAACGGGATTTCGGAAAATCGATGATGGTTATTCCTAATATAATATAATTTTTTAAATTAAAGGTTAGAGAAATCTCAATAATGTTATTTGCTATATTTTATAAATTGATAATTCTAACTTCATTGTGTGTATTTAATGAGGAAAAACGAATTATATGACACATAAAGTACGTTTCTTATGTTATAAAAAGTTTTAATGTTTTTTACTATTGGGTTATATTTAAAAAAAGAAGTAAATAAAATATTATATTTATCTCTAATAATTTTAGTAATAGTTATGCTTTAAAGATTAAAATTTACTTTAAGTAATACATTCAATGATCATAAAATAATTTTTATGTCATGTATTTGGTTTCTTAATTTCTTTATATACTAAAGTTAGAGAGGATGAAGTTAGTTAGTGGGGATGAAGAATAAGTGCGGTAGATCCGTGAAAATACTTATTGGGAATTAACTCAAACGGAGTCGTAAATAATGAAGGATATAAAGTTGTCAGTTAACCTTTTGAAACTATAGAATAAAATTAAAGCGAATAATAATAAATCGTGCTCGTTTCGGATTTGATCGGATTTAACGATATTTATAAAGATTTTATCTTTTCAATATGTACTGCCATTTGAAAATATGCTGTGAAATTTTTTAAATTTATTGTTTCAACCTCACTCTACTTTTATTAATTTCTAAAAGCGATAAACGTAATTTATTGATAGTAACTGAATTCACTGACTGTGAAGTTAAACGCCATCTCATATATTTGGAATATCAGCCAAGGAAACCATAATTCTCTCAGATATGATGAATACCCCAAACTGTTCAGTGACAACTGCCTTGCGTTCCCACGACATATCGAGAAGTGGAAAATAACCCGCTGTGCCTCAGGTGTGAAAAGGTTACTGAGTAAAGAAACGAGGATCGCTCGGGAAATGAAACCACGCACACCAGTTCGCCAAATGCTTATCCATTAATGCCCATGAAATGTTAATACAAACGCAAGTGGTTTACGGTGGGCTAAAATCAGAGCACTCCTCATCGTTTCCTCTTAAATGGGTCATCTAATGAATTCTTCAATAAAACAATCTCTTAACGGAGCTGGGTCATTTCTCTTCTATTATCTATTTACATTTCCCTCAAACGTCTCTATCTCGATTAATCCTTTGTTTTCGCGATCCGTTCCTAAAAGATATTTTGATATCATAAGGCTGCTAGCAGATTTCTTAATGTAATTGTAATATTTTTCTGTGAAGTATTTAAGTAAAAATCCCTCCTCATATTCCTATTTTCAGTAGTAGTCGTTCCCTTACTGTTCACATATAAAAATAACAGCTCATCCCTATAATCAATTTTTACAATACAAAGAACCAATATTTATTTCTTTAAATATGTCAATAGGTTTTGTTGTCTCAAAACCGTAATATTTTCAGTGAAAATAGGTACGGAGTTCATAAAATACGTATAATTGAAATACATTGTATGAAAGACAAATTTTGTATTCAATAAGATTTACATTTATTCTAGAAAATGTTCCTTTCGCTGAATTATTTCATATAAAAAATACGTGTAAAAATTATATAATTATTAAATCTTCTTAAATATCCCACACATTGAATTCGTGGTAGATCTTTATTAGGGAATCAATTAACCCTATTAAAATGCGCTTTAAGATGTTAAATATTTACAAGATAATTATAAATAAATATCAGAAATAATTTTTACACTATAAACTATAAAAAGATTAGCAATTTTAAATTAGTTTTTTCTTATAGAATATTTTGTTAATCTCGTCTTATACATCTCATACTGAGATAATGGAGTTAAATATTTAATTCTTAAATCCTCTTTTTTTAAATGTAGACTTTTGATCTTATACTCAAGACACAATATCAAGTAAAGACGCGAAGAAATGTTCAATTTTTTGGATCACCATAAAAATAAAAAGATATTAATGCAGTAATATGATGTAGGAAGGATTCATTCTAAATAAACACACTATCACACAAATATCCCCCATACCGGATGCAGCAGTGTATATATTAGCAGTAGAACAAACGTTCATAGAAGGTAAACTGACCTACGTATAATTACATGCGTATTGCCACAGGGTTTCATTCGTGCATATGAGCTATAACCAGAATTAAGGAAGAGTTTGTCCCAAAATTATTCTCAGAAGTCATTTTGTTGCATATGTATATTAATTCGGTTCAGGAACATATTCAGGCAAATGATTACGAAGTTCTAATTTTATGAATGCGTAATTCCAATTCATACTACATGAGATACGATACTAGTGAAAAGTTTAGCTATTATTACATTTGAAATTCATGAAAGCTAATTCGGAATTCATCTTAATTAGATGTTTTACATTCTAAAAAAATTATTTTTAATCAGACTTTTAATTTTGAAACGAACTAGAGAAGAATTTTTCTCTTATAAAATATTCATATATTATTATCTATTTATTATCATTTCATTAATTACATTTTTGATGCTTGTTAGTCACTAGCATTGTACTTACATCATTAATTTTTACGTTATTTTCTTTTACCTTTTTCAACGTGAATTCTCTAAGATACATTGTGAAATTCGATTAAAACAAATTTGTTAACATTTATCGCTTTCAGGTTTTCCAATTTTGAATGGGAAACAAAAATTATTTCATGGCATAACTATATTTAAAATTATGAGAATACTAATGCTGAGCTATACAATTCCGTGATGCTAATGGATTACTTTGGAGTAACGACAGCTGAAATTTATATATACTTTACTCACTTAATATAAAACGATTATCCGAATACCTAGAGATTTATTTATTAGAGATGACGAATATTACAAATCAGAAAGATAAGTTATTTATATGAATATTAGCAAACAGAAAATTAAAGATAATATTCCGTTAAAATTTTAAAAATCAAATATATTTTGCCTTAAATGAATAACTTAATTATTTATCGTATATTTTTCAAGTGCATCATGCTTAAGTATAAAGTCGTTTTTAGAAATGATACAAGGATCGAGATAATTTCTTTTAAATCCAAGCTTCGATCATACTTCACATACATTTTACAATGTAACAATATCAAACGTTTTCTTTTTTTTATAACACAACTGTATCAGATATTCCTTCATCGATTCCACGTATTCACCTTTCCCTCAAAGTCTCACTTCCACAGAAGACGAACGAATCACCTTTGAGAGTCTATTCGCTCTTCGTAAACTATTGAAAGCAGTTTCTTTCCAACCCAAATGTTTCGAAGCCCATATAAATTCATTTATCCTCTCCATCATCTTCTCCTTCTCATGGAGGAGGAGATATATCCTAGCGAGGGCATTATCTGGAGGGACTCGCTATACACCTTAAATTCGTAATGTTAACTACATCCGGTCCCTCTTCCCGAAGATCGCTCACAAAGCCCTTTACGGATGACCTTCATCCCAAGCGTCTTCTTCTCCCGCTGCGAAGATATTTTTTCCTCTAAATAATTCGGATCACGATTAACGAAGCCGCTGCTCGCAATTACCTCGTTGGATGGCGTTGGAATGTTTATCAGCCGTTTGATGGCTTCTTCAAATTGCGTGGGCTCTTTTAATTTCGGAAGTTTTCCATCTTCTCAATCCTCTCATCGAGTTGGAGGATCATCAAAAGGATTTCCTATGAATCGGACGATGAGCATAAAAAACCAGATGGGATTAGAGCCATAAGACCTGATTTGGCCATCCTCAATGATTTCAGGGGCATTCATTAATTTCGCTTTACTCATTACATTAAAGTACATTCTCCTCAGCTTACTTACAAATGAGCATCGAGGGTTTAGGCTTTTTATAATAAATCGAAGCTTGAGGTTAACATTCAATAAAAGTTAAATTTATATTAAACAAATTATTTCTACGTTTGAGGTTGCCAAGGTAAATATAAAACGGTACACAGCCTTCAAATATATCCAGTTTCTCCGTGTTTTATGGATTTTTAATTGCGCACAATAAAAATATTAGACTAATTAATCATTAATAAGAAATAATGGTCTTATCAAAGTAGCCGACAAATATTTGCCAAACCTAACTCGTTTTCTCTGAAATATTTTTCTGAAAATATTCACACCGGAAAATATCTCTGGAAAATGACTATTTTTATAAACGGCGCATAAAATTTCAAAATCTTTCTCCTAAAAATGAAAAAATAAATTTGAAATTGAAATTCGTAGAGATGTTAGAAAAGGGAAAAGAGCATTTCGATATTTATAAATATCACTTCTGAAACCTGAGATTGGAAGGGTCTGATTTGGGGCGATAGGTTGAACCTCAGGGGTTACTTATGAGAAAAATGAGAGAAGAAATTCTGAGAACCTCCTTCTGAGGCTTTTCCATCCTTTGGTGATCTTTTCTTAGAATGAAAGCCGATGTCTTTTGGCCTTTTTTCGCGATTAGAGCTATTCCACCTTTGGATTAAATATCTTCGGAATAAAAGGGGGTTTCAGATTCTCTTGCAACCCCACTGCGGAAAATAATATTTCTAAGAAAAGAGTCCTAGGTTATCCAAATAGATTTTACTTTGATTTAATGTGATCCTCTTTGATCTCTTATATTTTCGTCAATCATAAATTTATGATTCGGAAATTTATCATGCACTGGATTTCTTAATTTTAGATCATTCATTCACTTCTACTCTGATTCGTGGATATCAAAAATAAAAGTAAAAACCATTTAAACATGATGCGTTCGTATATTTTTTTGATTTATTCGGTAGTTTAGTATAAGATCACTTATCTACTCCGTAGAATAATTTTAATTTGATTGAATCAACGATCTGAAAAATATTAGGTAAAACTATTTTATAAGAGATGAAAAAAGGGAATTAAAATTCTTCGGCTGCGAAGCAAAGGCAATCGTGAAAGCTTTTATGCCTCATTAAACAAAGGCAATTAATTGGATTGAGAGGGCCCTGAAAAGAGATAGCTGAGGTACTTTTCTTCGGTTGGAATAATCGTATAGTTTAACGAGATCCCATTTTCACAAGGATCGAGTAAAACTTAACTTTGGCTCCGCCGTTTGAGGAGTAATAATAGAATTGTCGAACACGCAGCGCCCCTAATACATATATGACAGTTCAATCGAACGTTTAAATACTACTGATATCTTCATTATAGCAAAATGAGATATTATTTGACCAGAAATATCCACGCGATTCCAAAGGAATGCAATTTCTGTGACTTTCTCTTCTGTGTTTACCTGTTGATTGCGCAAGAATTAATCGCTACCTCTGGAGCACGAATTGAAAATTACTTCAATAGTTACCTAAATACTGGTATTATTCATCTCAAACATTATATTTGTTGGTAATATTCATCTTTTTTATTATGGATAACATTTATATAATTAGCTTATTTTTACGATATTTATGAACGAGTTTTACAATCTAGCCAAATATTTACCCCATCCGAAAACTAAACATAAGGTATTGCTAAGTAATGTTGGGCTTAAATGTCCTTGTATCTCAAAGTAAACCAAATGATATGTATGGTTACTATATAGTTCTGCTAATTCATTTTACTATTCTACTTTTTCTTATTAGTGTAGTAAAGCTATTCTAGACGCTTTGAAGGTGTAGAATAGTACTTTTGCAAACCACTAATTAGATTCAGAATTGTTTATTTATTAATCAAAAATCATCAATAATGATGAACTGTATCTGTGTTCAATTTAAACTTTTGACAGCATAAAATATCATAAAATACCAAAACATATCTTGAAAGCATTAAGAAATCATATGCATGTATCTTAAATAAAATTAGAGCAAAAAAGAATTCTACGTCGTAGGAACTCCTTTCCCTTTCACTAGTATGATACTCGGTTCAAGAGTACTTCCTCAATTAAGAAACATACTGAATAAGTAATCTCTTAGCGAAGTCCTCTCATCACCAAGGAAACTGTTCTTGTTAAATCACCTCGTAACACACGAGTTCCCAGGGATTCCAAGCCATCAAATCCTGCTAACGCAACTCTAATTGAAATAAGAGGCTGATGCGAAAGATAGATAATTCATTCCGTTACGCACCTCAATCCCCCGCATACGAGACACTCCCATCGGCTTAGTCTATATAAGTATACATGAGCGCTGAAGCAGTCTGCATTAACGAGCGAAAAAGTAGCGCCCCCCCAATTCCATCATATTTTCCATTAGTCCCGAGGGAAGACAACCTTACTTCGCAGTTTAGCTCAGCGATAATTTGATATTCCCTTTTATCCTCCGAACGCTCTTCTTAAACGAAAAAAAAAGACTCACTGATTCGAGTAGTAAACATTCGGCACTAATCTCGTTCTGTCCTCCCCTCTTCCAGATCGATAAGCTCTCGTCTTGGCTCTTTTTAAGGGGAATCCGTCATATTCCTTTCAATCCATTTCGTCAGTGCGATTTCCCTTTTGTTTGGACCCGCATTCACCCTTCCCCTCGAGTCCACACTTCGAGGCCCCCCAAGGGATCGTCTTGGGTCCGATGGAATTCCAAAAGAGATGATGGACTCCGAAAAGGAGAGCAGACGAAAAGATTAAAAAGGGGAACTTTGAAGGAGAATTGGAGGAACGGAGAGAAAAAGAGTTCGCCATTTACTGGATTACAATCGATTCGTGGAAAATGAGGCGGTGTATGGGCTTTGAAGTGCGTGGTCGAAATAAATAGGAGCCATTGGTCGTGGAGAGGTTGCAAAGGGCCCCATATCGGTCAAAGCTGAGCTTTAATACGTAAATAGGGTTCGTAATTGGGGAATCTTTTCCAGTAATGGACTTAAAACAGGTTTCATGATTTCGAACATGTGCCAACGGCCTCTGAAACGCAATGTGCTCGATTCAAATGTGGAAAGCAACTCTCAAAGCAGCAATCATATGAACAACAACATGGTTAAATGAACAAGCACAAAAACACATAATCAAAGATGGAAAACACTCACTCTTATTGGGAAAAGATGGCTTTTAATGATGTTTTCAGTAAATGAAACTACTTATTCTCTGTTTATTCGTGCTTCTACCTTTCCTCTAATTATCTGGTATGATGAATTGTTTACTTCATTTCACGAATCTGAGAAGGCAAACTGTTGTTCACTTTATCATAGCTATTATTCTGAAAGGGATAAAAATACTCGATTGAAGCCAACAGTCAACTAATAGAATTTGTTTTCCATTTCATTATAAGAAAATTCTATCACTATGTGATCTATCGAGCTTTCTGTTGTCCCTTTTCCACGAATTTTGTTCCGAAAGTATTTAATGGATTTAGTTTACGTAAATAATGTACAATGAAACATGTATTAGGTGATATTATACTTTCCATTTCCACGAATCTACTGTTTCATATATCATTCCTCCCTTTATTCGTAATAATAAGATAAAATCTTTTCTTTTAAATGCATATATCAATTCCTTATTTTATTTCCTTCTATCTGCTGTGTCACTTAATCAATCCATTCTTTCTAAATATAACACCCAAGTACGACTTCCTCCCACGTTATTCCCCTTTGTTTGCAATTTAATGGCGAAATTCATCTCTGTTATTTCAACTTTCGGATTCTCCCATCATTGTAAGCTAAAGTGTTATTCATTCACTCTACTGTAAAATATTTCTCGGAATTCGTTTTCCTCTCCTTTCCTCTATGTATCCTTCAAAGGAATCTCAGTAAGCTTTATCAGTTGTTATTTTTAGCACCTTCAGCATGGATGCCATTCCATATAAATACCTCGGTCTCAATACCTCCAAAATACCCAAAACAGTCGAATAATAATCTCCCTTGTCTCAGATCCAAACGTCTGTGCATGAGCTAAAAAATCTGAGCCAATGAGAGATGGAAAAGCCTCCTAAAATCGATCCGTGCCCTTTTATTCCGAAAATGTTCCAGAAGTATCGTAAAAGCCGCTTAAGGCATTGAGGGCTTCTTGTCAAATGAGTCGTACGCGCGCTTTTAATTCCTTTTAAAGCGAGCCAAGGAAACAATTACGAAGAAAATAACATCGGCTTACTTTTTTCTGGAAAGTCATGCTACAGGAAATGGGCGCGTGCTTCCGAAAGGATTGAACGAAAAAGGTACTTTTATATCTTTTCAGAATACAAATAGCATAGAAACGGGGTGGAAAAGCTCTCCTTAGTTTCGAATGAGCGAACCGATGCTCGATTGAATAACTTTTTAAGGTTACATATGAATCATTGGAGGTGCAATCTCACAGTATCGAAATAGATCGATGGTCTTGCAACAAATAGGGGCAATAGCTAAAAAATGAATTTGCTGAACTACAAGAGCCTTTATGGTATGCACTAATGTAGGTCGACTCTCCCAAGTCGAAATCAAAAACTTTCTATATCTTGATTACAAGCAAAAAAATTGCCTAGCATAAATGTATGGAAATACCTGCATTTTTTCGGGTTTGCAAAAGTCTGAAAATAAATAATAACTAATATGAATTCATCTGAAGACGATATTGAATACAATTAATGGATTAATTTTCCTTAGATGAAGCAAAGAAAAAAGGCTACGAAAGATAAAACATATCGGTGATAGCACGGATATCCGCTCATAAATTTTGCATCGTTTTTTCTTTAATTATGGATACGCAGCGTTAAAATAGAAAACGAAACATCACATTGAAAATATATAAATCACTTTTTCTTTGTTCTAATTTTGAACTACTCTTCTCCACAGAGTTGAGCTTGATTATACCAGAGCTTATTCTAAGATGCTTACATTTTCGAAGCCACTGTTTTTACCAAAAGTGTAGTCTAAGTAATGACAACAATTTGGCATAAATGTGCAGCGTATTTCAATCGGAGATCTATAAAACGCAGCGTAAGTAAATATATATCAATTTCCGAAGCGATGAGGAAATAATGAAGGTAAACGTAGCGAAGGCAAACGATGTGGGAAGGGAAAAATGAAGAAAGAGTGGTGCAAAGGGAAATCGCACGGAGGGTTTATTTCCATGGTTTCTCCTCCAAATTCCCTTAATGTAGCCCCTTTTCCCTCATCTTTTTCCGGATCAGGGTCCGAAAAAGTTAAAATAAGGGATGATGTAGAGGAGGTATCAGGGTAAGTGACGTGGAGAAGATAACCAAGGACTGAGGGGACTTACCGTCATTTTTCGCTGCCAACTGACATAACGAGCCCCTGCCTTTAGCTATGGAAACCAACGATTTTCCTTCCAAAAATATGCTTCCGAACTCATAATGGGGCTTAGTAAACATTCTTACTTCTCATTACGACAAAGCAGTCGTTTTGGAAACTAAAGCGTTGTCAAGGAGACTTTGAGATTAAATCAAAATATTTGAAACAGGAATAATTGATACCGAAGAATAGATTAAACACTGCTTGCAATTTTCAGAACTCGCAACCCCAATAATTATAAATTTTATATAAATATTTCTATTCTATTTTATATGAATCATTTCTAAAACACCTAAAAATTTTTCCAAAATTATGATAAATAACAAATATAATTCTTTTTATTATAATACTCCAATGTTGCTAACGTATACCACTTTCCCCCTTATAGAACTGTAACTGATCCGGTATCAAACGACACAGATTTCTATCAACTTCTACGTGAAAAGGCAGAATGACTTTTGTTTTGATTCCTTTGAAGCTGCTTCTGAAGGTAATTCGCAGTAAGGGGATGATAAAACACGCAACGACATACACAGCCTTTTTTCTAAGCTATCGGTTCCTTTACTGGACAGACATCACATTAACTCAATCTGTTATTGTTTTCGACAGATGTAAGTATAAAATTATCCTCATATAAACATAGGAACATACTCTATTTTTGCTCTATTCGTTGCAATAAATGCTCTCTAGCAGACGTACATAAATAATTGAGCGATTTTTAAATCTCTATATTCTTTGATCTTTAAAAATAATGGAGAGAATATGTCGAAATAGCAACATATTAATAGATATCTTCTAGCCCTTATTCATATTGTCCCGAGTTTCTTCATTCTTATTTTATTGATCGTAAACTAATTCATTTTTTTCGACTCAAGGCTTATCGATCCTAATTCTTCAGAAACGTTTGGCACATACTGCCATATATTGTGGTATCAGCTGTGTCTTTTACCTATATTTCCTCTCTTAAATCTATTAAACACTATGTGCAATTATATTTAATAAAAAGTTACGGATATGTATTATTTATATTCATTGTATAAATGATATAAAACATTGAATTGGATTTTTCTACAGTTTATAAATCGGTTGTCACCATTTGATGGAGATATCTGGGTCAAAATAAATGATCATTCATGGACAACTCTTCCTCAATTAAGAAAGGTAATTACTGATCAATCAAGAAGAGTTAATTACAGAAAATCGAGCGTTTGCACTCCAAACAATGCAAAATACGGCGATGCCCTTCATTATTCGGTACCTATTGATGTTTTTAGTGAATTCGTTATGATAATACATAGAAGTCAGTGTAGAGAAAGAGAAAAATGAAATGTTAATATTTATATTTTTCCCTATATCCCTATACCATAAAATGCAACAATCATCGAACTTTCTACATCTGAATTAAAAAAACAACTTCGTGTAAATTCCTCTAAAACTTAAGTTTCTAAGCAAATACACAAACTCTTCAATCTTTTGACTTTATACATTATGTAAAAGTTAATTTAAACAACAGAATACGAGAAAAAATAAGATGGTTAGCTGAGAATCTAGTAAGGAAATAGAATCGCTTTTTTGAGTAAGAAATGTATTAAATTATCAATGAATTTAACGGAGATGTTAACACTTTCGTGAGAGATCTTTGATTTTAATGAGAGAACAAGCAAACTGATTTAAGAAGAAACTTTCCAAAATATCAGAGACTCAGTGTCTAAATAAAGATTGAAGCAGAGATCAGGCATCCCTCGACAATAAATCCTGTTGCCCCAAACGACCTCTTTTCCAATCTCATTTCCTGTTGGAAAAGCCTGCGGTTTAACTCAGCTACTCATTGTCTTTCGGAAAAGTTCCAGCTCCGCTCTCAACTCATAACGAAGAACGCTGTAATTAGAAATTTTCAACAAGTAACCATGGATCCGATTTGACTGATGCCAACAACCAGGATCCAAGAAATTAAGAGAAGATTATCTCACTTTCTAACCTCCTCAAGTTCGTAAAGTATCTTTTTTATCCGCTCCATCTCTATCGTGACACTCACTTTGATACTTGTTTTGATCTTTTAGGCTGAATCCTGTTTCTTTTATCACCTCTCTTTCGACAAACACATGCTTCTTTGTTTACAAGTTTCGTTTACGATGTTTATTAAGAAAACTGATATTGAATAAATTGACCACGCATAACTTTTTGTTAAATAATAGCAATTACTCTACAAATTTTGAAAAATAACTCTCCTAACTCAGTATTTGGCGTAAGAAACCTTTCCATATCTTTCTTGTGCTGACAGCTGCAATTATATCCTCAATTACATCAATAATAATGCATTTAATTACAGAAAATTATCTACAAAGTTATTCTCTTCTTTTTTATGTATGCTTATTAAAAAGGATATTGTGTCTATTGAAACCTAGAACAATCCAATAATGTAGAGCAATTTTAGGAGAAATTTATCTTACAGAATCTCAAGTGTATGTACCCTATTTACTTCAAGAAAAGATTCGAGAAATCCTGTTATTTCTAGAAAGGGTAGCTGAATCTTTTTCTCCGTATCCCTTAATATTTCATCTATATGAAAGCGGAAATTATCTTCGGATAAAAATGGGGATTTTTAGGGTTTTGTGGAATTATCTAAATTGAATCTCACTTCCTCTTGGATCAAGAGTCCTTCCTCTCACTTATTTCTTCCATTCTTCCTTTTCGCCTAATCGTTTCCATACCTTTAGCTGTTTCTCCAAAAGTCCTTCAACCGATTTAGTTTCGCGCAATCGATTTCATTGCATTCTCTCCATTGACCTAATTTTGATAAACTTTCTTGACCTCTAAAACTCTCTTCGTAAACACCCAGATCACGCAATTCCAAAAATTTATTATCTCTCATTATAGCCTCCAAAAGAGGATGAAAATATACAATCAATCAAATAATCATTTGACTAAGTACTAATTGATTTTCTTAAACCAATGAATTTCTTAACACTATCTTTAAATCACCATGACTAGAGTTTTACCAATTTACTTTAATATCGCACCAAATGTATATTTTGTAAGATGAATAGATTTAATGATAAAGTTATAGTACATAGTAAACTTAAAACTAAAGTTTTGTTATTGAAAGCTTAAAAACTCTTTTCCTCAATTCTTGATAATTGAAACGTAATTGTTTAAAAGAGACTGTCCATTTACTTCTCAATTTAATGCTGTTTCTAACACTCCTTTATCTATTCATAAGTTAGAATGACATTGCATATCCTAAAGGGCACATTATTGTATTTATGAAAACTTCATGTGTTCTTGTTTCTGTTCATAAATTCAAACGTTCAAACATAAAAAAGAGAACATATATTTACTCGAGCGCTAAGAAAAAGTTAATTTAAGCATTTTACAAAGCTTGGAGTTTTTTAATAAATAATTTAACATAAAAATTTATTTCTTCTTTAGACGTGTCTGATTAATTGGAAGTACGAAAATATTCAAATATGATTAAGTAAAAAAATCCGAAAATCGTCTTTTTTTGAAATCCGCGTCTATCTGGTTATTTGAAAATCTTTCTTCGTTTCCACGGCATTTCTCTCAACTCTCTATAAAACATCGTCTCGAGGAAATTCTCATTTATTCCGTCGTGACCTAATTAATTTCTGTGATCAAGTTCTGTAAATTACGTTTCCAGACTCTAGAATTGCAGAAAAAATGCATTGGAAACAGCATAGCAACCACAGTTAAGGGGCGATTCTTAGTGCTGCTTAAGGAATCCTTAAAATACGAAAGCATCGATCATACTCAGAAGCAATTTTCGGAATTCAACAACATCAGCAAAGAGCCCCGTATATCATCTGCTTCATTTTTAGTTTTTAGTGTCTTAAGAAGAAAAGATTACGTAAGCGATTGATTGATGGCTGAATGGAAGCAGCAATGCCATAATTCATTTTTGAAGGTATTGTTTAGAATATTTATGTATTTCATTTAAATCGATTCAAGACAGAAGAATGGATGATTCTTCATTTTCAGCAACATACGGTGATTTAGTTATAGGTAATTTAAGGGTATTCGCTATGGTAAAAGTAGCAGTAATTTAAACATCTTTAATCTGAATCATACAATTTTACGAATATCCGAGCTCTTATCCGCAGAAATTGCTTATTATTAGTTATGTTACTGAGTTTACTGAATTTTAATCATAATTTAATTACTTATAAGAAGAGATGGTAGTTAAAGTCAAGGTATATTGATACAATTTTTTCCAAAAATTATGATCAAGAGTCAAAACTACCTATAAAAATTGGTCATCTTTAAGAGAAAGAGATATTGGTATTATTATAAATAACACATATTAATAATAATAATACACAATTGATAATATAATATCAAAATAATATTGATGCAAACATCCCTACTGATGAGAATTGCACGAATTATAAATAATTCAGATTATAATTACAATTTAACGGAAATTTAGTATCAGTGATAACTCTTTCGCCTATTGAATATAATTCACCACTTAAAGTCGTATTTTCAACGCCTGAATTACACTTTAAACGATTCACATTAAGAAGTGATAAAAATGCTGTTCAATAAACGAATTCATGATATCCATTCATTATGCATTATATTGAGATAGAGATAACGTATTGCTAAAGAAAAATATCAATACCAGATATTTTAATTTCAAATAATCACGCTGTATTAAATTAAAATAGAATAAATGAGTCTAAAATTCTCTTAAAAAGACACCAATGCATGAATGGGCACGGAATTCCTATAGAAAAGGTCGAGTAAATACGGCAGCATATGGGTCTATCTCTATCGACTGACAGCTCAATTTACCGACATTAAACTGACCTACAACTCGCTTGAATAAAATGATTCATAAGTTTCATCCCAAGGTATCCTAAGGTATTCTAAAGTGTCTCATGGTATCACAAGGTATGGATGTATGGTATGGAATACCATGGAGCACCTTGGTCAAGTGAGTGGCATGGCGAGCGAGCTGTCGGTCAGTTGATCGTTGGGGAACCGAACGTCGGTCAAGTGAGCATTGGTCTGTTGATCGGGACCCACACTTTATTATAGCCAAAGTAGTCCCTCTTAAGGTTGACACAGAGGAAATACGATATTCAAAAGGATGTTCATCTTCATAACTCTTTCTTTTCCTTCCTTATTTTATCTTGGGGTTTCGCTGCTTGGATGCATAATGAATGAGGAAGGGGACTTTTTTGTGGACCTCTTTCCTTGTATTCTGAGTATTCTGAGAGAGAGTCGGCGAAATATGACCTTTTTTAAGAAGGAAAACAAGTTAAGAGAAAATAGAGTACGATCTCACAAAGTTCAAACATAGCAAATTGGAAATGAAGGATTTTGGAGTCCTTAAAGAAAAAGGCCTTTGAGCTAAACGAAGAGGAAAAATTCAAAGATCCAATAGAATAAAGAGTTCCGTAATTGTGTTATGCAAATCAAAATAACAGGTGAATTTCCCAGTTTGTGTGTCGATTTATTTAAGAGCTTTATGAATACTCGCATAGGATTTTCTTTATTTAAGGGTATTTCTCAAAGGTGCATGCCTTAACGAGTAAAAGCTTGCAGATTTAATTGATAACTGTAATTTCTTCAGGTCATGAGTAATGAAAGATTGTTAAATTATCATGGATTTTGAATTCTTCTATTTACTTTCATTTACAAGCAGACTCAAACTAATATTTATTTACGACTACTTTCATTTAAGTTATTATAATTTTCATATTTTAAAATAAAATCAGTAGATCAAATAATATTTGATTTAAATATAAAATAATATTTGTTAAAATTTAAATTCCAATTAATGGTTTATACGAAAATTGCAAAATTCCAACACTATCAAAATGGTTTTTTAATGCTTTTAAGTGCCAAAATCTGTAATGACCATTCTTTTTCCTGTAAATGACATTTCACGAATAAGACTTTGGCGCAAACCTTAACGAGAATTTCGATCAGGCGGTATTAGCAAACAATGGGAGTGAATTAAACTTCAGAATCCTTCACCAAAATAACCTTTTGTCTCTTCAACGTCTGATAACTTGGAAACGGAAGAAAAACAAAATCTTAATGAGTTATTCGTAACAATGAGGGAATAATTACGATGGCCTAATTTCGGAAAAATATGTTTTGCGTGTGAATTCATTCTTTGTGATTTACATCTTCTTTGAAATCGAAGGAAAATGAAAGAGAGTACAACAAGAATACAAAGAGATAAACTGAGATGAAATGAAGAAGGGAAATAAAGCTAATAATCAAAGGAAGAAGCTTGTAATTATGTAGTTTCGTAACAATATTCACCCATTCAAAACAAAACCTTTTTTCTGAACAAAAACATGGAGTACCAACGAATATTTATTTTTCTATTTACCGAAAATTGGGTTAAATTGGGCACTAGCGTATCAAAGACATGATATAACAAAAGTATCCTTTGATACATGTAAATTTATAACAGTATATTATTACCAAGAGATATCAAAAACTCAAGGAATCCGTCATTATTAGCAATGAACGAATAATAATTACTGAGATAAGTAACTTAACCAAGAATTAAAATATTGTGATAATTATCAAATCAAATTAAATGTATTAAATGTATAAAACGCAAACTTCAATCCTAATCGTATCTTTCTATTCTCATTCAGGTTCATATTTCTGCATTTTTGGAAGAAAGTAGAGTTTTACATTTTCCTTTTCATTGCACATATACTTTGGAGGTGTTCATTTAAAAATACTAGTACGGAAGTACGAAAATGTTATAAAATAGTCGATGCATGTAAATCTGAGATATTTACCGTACATCTCAAATTTAAAGAGATAATAGATGGGGTCAGCTCTAACCCCGTTAAAGTGACATCGGGAGTACCACAGGGTAGCGTAATAGGGCCCTTACTCTTTTTAGTTTACATTAACGATCTTGGTAGTCTCATTAACAGTAACGTTAGACTATTTGCAGACGATACGGTTATTTACAGAAAAATAGAAAGTAGAGAGGACAGGTTAGCTCTATCGAAAGATTTAGATATCATCGGGAAATGGTGCGATGACTGGGAATTAGAGCTCAATATTCATAAATGCTCAGTAGTTAACTTCTTTAAGAAAAAGTCCACTACCGAAGACTTTCTATATAGCATTCAAGGGAAAAATATAGCAATAGGGGAATCTGTAAAATATCTGGGAGTTACGCTGACGAATAACTTAAATTGGAGTGCCCACATCCGTAACATATGTGGTCGAGCACTAAGAAAACTCGGTTTCGTCAAAAGAATAGTCGGTAGGAGCGATGAAAAGGTTCGCGAACGATGTTACTTCACGTTAGTTAGGCCTCACCTCGAGTACGCGTGCAGCATATGGGACCCTGCAAATAAAGACTGCATTCGGGAATTAGAAAAGGTCCAGCGTAAGGCGATACGCTTTGTAAAAAATTCATATGATAAAACAGCGAGCGTAACGCAAATGCTAAAGGACGCCGGGTGGGAATTACTAGAAGAGAGAAGGTCGAGCCAAAGAATTAAATTATTAGATAAATTCAGGGAGAGCTCTTTTATAGAAGACGTGGAAAGTATAATGCGTCCACCTTGTTATATAGGCCGATCGGATAATGCGAGAAAGATCAGAGAAATAGATGCGCGAACGGAGCGTTTTAAAAATTCATTTTTTCCGCGGACTATTCGCGAAAATAATCGCAAAGTGAAATAGAGTCATGGTGCATGCACCCCCTGCAAAACGCCGAAAGGCGGCTCGCAGGGTAAATATGTAGATGTAGATGTAATTCAAGCTTCGTTTAAAAACACAAGTAGAAGTTTTTAAAATACCAAACACTCAAAATTATAAATTAGAATATTTGATAGAACATAGAGATGAAAATCTAGATTCTCCCATGTCATTAGTTAAATAATATACATGAGGAGCAACAAATACCACTCGAAGTCATCCTACGCATACCAGAGAACCTTGAACCGCATAAGGATGGAACCCTTTATCGAAATGCCTGAAGCAATCGGTGAGCCGCGTGGGTTGGGAAAAAAGAATGAACCCTATCCTATGATTCGTTTGCTTAACCGTTTAAGCGTTCCATATACGGAGAAAGGAGAGTTACCAAAGGCCGAAGGGATATAAAACCTTTCCGTAGGCAATACTCGCTCTCTACACGTTTGATTTGGCCAATTATTTGTTATTATTTTTAGAACAGTAGACCTCTTTCGAATTATCTTTCGATCCGTGCTTTTTCGCAAAACTAGGATTTTTCACGAGAACGTTCTGGGTGAACAACAGAAACAATAACTGTTTCATGAAGGGAAAGAGTAAGCAAGTATTTTAAAACCCAGTGCATCAAAGATAATTGTCCACTGAGATATTTCTATTCTAAAAATTAATAATTTTCATAGAAAATCAGAAGTATATTGAATGATAATACAGAAAATGTTTATACAATTCATCTATCTACCTCCATTAAGGGTTTACTTATAAAAAAATAAAATTTACCATATCTTCAAAGTTTGTATTTATTACTGAATACATGATCAAAGCAATCGAATAAATCAGAAAAATTTGGAACCCAATATTCACCTGCAATTCATTATCTTGTGAAACATTAATTTCTAAGACAATTCAATCATGTGGTTGTTTTCTAGGTGCCTTCTCTATCTTATAACAACAACCTTTAATCTAAATACTGCTCTGCATTGACAGAGAAAGTGTAATTTATATTGGTATCCGATAATGCTGCTTAGACCATTCTATTACATGTTTTTACCCTCACTGATAGCAATTGTTAAAACACTTCTTTAGACCGAATAAGGGTTTCCTCCCCTTTCTAAAATGCCACTTTTTTACCTCCTTGGCAACCCCAATCCTTTCACTGGTAAGAATCGGATTTGTATTGGCTTGGAGTTGGCAAGGAGATGAAAAACGGCGAGGTGATTGATGGCGTGCCTTTAAATTGCTTTGGGTGGATTTTCCGGTCAAATCGATACCTTAGGAGACCAGATAATTGGATGTGATTAATGAACCAAGCAGCAAAAGCCGGAATCGTAGAGAGATCACCGAGTTAAGTACGCGTCGTACAAGAATCCCTCCTTCTCTTATCAAAAGGTGTCAGTTTAGGGTCAACGTTTTCCACACCGATTATGAGTAATCGCAGATATGTTACAAAAATGTCGATTTCTCTCGATATATAAAAACAGTATCCGTAAACCTCATGTAGCAATTCTATTTATATGAAGTTAGACATATAAATATGAACATTAGGTCGGATAGTTTAAAATAAAAAGAACTTAATAATATTAATAGCTGAACGAAATTCAAAGGCATCGTAGCGTGAAGTGAAGTCTGACCTGACTGATAACATTTATCAGAAATTGGGTGAATGAACTTTGAAACTTTAAACAGTTCAAAAATCTGTCGCAAGGGTAACGCAATAGGAAGAGTCCAGATGAAATGTTGATGGAAGCAATTGAATCAGAGAAAAAAAGGGAAAGGGTGTTGAAAATGAGACCGGATTTAGCCCACGGTAACGACAGGATAATAATGGGAAGGCATTTTTAATGAGAGAGACTGTAATTACAAAAATTAATTTTTAAGGGAAGCTCAAGTAAGCGAGTCATACAAGTGAGGTTGCAAAAACTTCACGCATTGCTTGATCTCCGAGTTTGCCCCATTATATCGAGGTCAAATTGCGCTATGTATTAATCAGTGAAGGGTCATGTTAATAAATGGAAAGGCCCTTCAGCGCTTACAAGGAAATTCAGGAAATTAAACTAACCCTTCATAGAGTTATAAGGATTAGTCATACAATGAAGCCATACATATGAAAGACGGTTTAAAGATTTTTTTTAACAAGGAGTATAGCATAATTATTTATAACTTACGATATGGGATTTTGCAACAACAGTAAAAAGGCATTGTCATTATTAAGTTTAAACAGTACCTTTTAACAATCAATTAAGTTTCAACGAAATGAACAATTCTGATTTTATTATCAAAAAGAATCTATATTATTTCTCTGGCTTAATTTAATAATAAAACCCGCTTCTTTTTACAATTTATATACTTTTAAAATGCAAAATGTTTTGTGTATTCTATCTCCCAACAGGTTAAACTTAACATCCTTTATCAGCTTGCTAATCCATATCTATGCAGATATTTAAATTTAATATGTGAGTATAAGTTTACCACCTTTACTAAATGCAAGTATTTAGTAATTTTTTAAAATTGCTTTTGATTGACTTATTAGAAATTTAAGCATACAGCATGATGAAGTATTGAAAAAAGTTGACTGACATTAAATATATCGAAGAATATCTTAGTTAAGTGCCCATGTAAGATTCTGTAAAAAATGAAACTGGCCTTAAGAAAAAGTTGCTTTAAATTTAGGGTTTAATTTTTAAACTTATAGGTGAAATTGTATCCAGAAGTTAAATATTTATGGCTCAAAATCATATAACTATTATTGGCATGTAATTTCCTAAATGTTGCAAATTGTATCATTTCCGTATTGTCAAACAGATTCCTTGGAACTTCGGCATACCAAGAAATCTAAAAGTACACCAAATTTACTGAACTAATCCCCCTTCAATAAGGGGAGTGTTTGCATTGAAGGGCGTTTACACGCCACCCTTTGGGCGGTCAACTTTAAAAGCGACTGAATCACGGCGCTCGATTCACGCCTCTCTTATGGCGGTCGTACGGGTGAATACACATGAGAAAGCCTTTTTAGTCACAAAAGAAAAGGCAACAAGCTGCAGAGTTAAATACATTGCCAAAAAGGCTTTGATAGAAAATCGAATTTTTAATACATTTATTTTATTGCGTTTGAAAACGAATGAAGGGTTTGAACACAGTGATATTCAGTGAAGATATAGACACTCCAAATTTCAACCGAATAGATCGTGAGTATACGTTGGAACAATTAATTAATTGCTTTATAGAAACAAAATGAATGGACTCAGTCAATATAGTTTATTAATTTTCCAATAATGATTTATAATAATAGTGTCTCTTGTCAATCTTTCATAGTAGTATTTGTAAAAATGTATTTCTTAAAAGATAGTTAAATAGAAAATAAATTGGAAAAAAAAGAAATTGGTGATCAATTTACACTTTCAAAGTTTAGCGCATCCAATCCAATCAATGTTTTAGGTTCAAATATTTTGTACTTGCTAACACTAAGATCTTTAAAATACGTAGTATCTATGGCAGAACCACGTCTCACAATAATGTACTCTTACACTAATTTATTCTAAATTTTATTATAAAGGACACATCTTAAATTAGGCCATAGAGAACCGAGACCGAAATCCAAGAAAAAGTAACAATAAATATATTATTTTAAGATCTAAGCTCATTGCTGTGACCTCATTTCATTTTTAAGGATATGAATAGATTCAATCACAGATATATAAAATACAAATAGAGAGAAATTGCGGTTAAGATAAGTGGGTGACACAAGTGAAACCCACGATAAAATCAGAAAACTAGAATAAAGATCTAAAAATGAGAAGGAATTAGTGACAACAGCGCTCAGAGTTAACGAGGAACCATAGAGTAATACCGAATGGTCATTTGGATAGAGCGGGATTAAGGAAAAGGAGTAGATATTATGGGTCATTGGGTTCATGGAAGAGAAAGGATGCACTATTCAGATAGTAATTTGTGCATCTACAATGAACAGGTTTACCACAATGCGGGATCTTTATTTTCAGTTATTCGTTCAGTACTATTTAATAATTATATACACAATGAAAAGTACTTGATTATAACAATTAATTACTATATAATATTCTAAGAAATGAATGATATAGCAACGAAATTATAAACTATTATCTACAGTAAGACCCCGCTTAAAGCGGAGGATACGTCGGCAAGTACCAGCGCTAAACGAAACAGCGTCAAACGAGGCAACGTAACACGTACATATATAAATAAGGAATGTGTATCAGTGAAAAATAACAGGGAATGAGGAAATTCATCAGTTCTTGCCGAATTTATCACAATAAAATAGAATATTAAATTTTATATCTTTATACACCTAGTAACGTTGATGGCAACTAATAAATCAACTGTGACGCAGGAAAGATGCGTTCGTACAGTGATTGGGACTTCGGGGAATACAGTTGGAGCCATTATTCTGAACAGCCTTACAAAATAGCGTTGAAAAAGATACACAGTATACACCTTCGCTATACGGTTTAGATTCTGAAAGAACCCTACTAACGATTTAGACACGTTAGCCTGTTGGCAACGTAGCCGAGTTCCATTATAGAGGTTCACGGTTCAGATCCGGATGACTCCTAAAGTTTTCCTAAGTCCAAAAAATTTTCGAATTCCAAAATTCATGTACATATATATATGTATATATATGCTTCTTTTATCAAAATTCCAATCATAAACAGTTTCAGTTAAAAGTTATAACATTAAACGTATTGTTGATGTTTGTGAATCTTCATGTAAAGGTTAAGATCAGTATAAGACTTGTGTACAACTCTTGAACCATGATAAAAGTGAAAGTTGTTACTGACAACGCTGAAATTACTAATTATTGATGAATTGTCGAGCAGATTTATTCCTTTAATTTTTCAAAGGAATTTGGCCAGGAACAAGTTCCACACTTGGACAATTTTATTTATGCTTGTATTATCCCGAATCTTTAAAATGGTTCTATAAATATCAAACTTTGAGTAAAAGCTCAAGAAAATCATTCTTTTCTTAAAGCTCCATTTAAAATAAAGTATTCCAGAATTCTAATAACCTAGATTTAAAATATACATAAGAGAATATCTTAATAGTTCAGTTTTTTTCAGTAAATCATCAATTTTATCCAATAATAAACTTGATAATAAGTCGATTAATTTCATTTAGGAAGAAATATGCCATTCTATTAAAATCTTGAGTTGCAGTATTCAGTATTGAGTAATACCACATACCCATTGCGCTCATAGCATTTGAATCTAAGTTCTTTTTTTCATTTAATCCTCCAACGTTAAAAATGACTTAGCACAGTGGCTCAGCCAGCATATACACCATACAAATGATAACTCATACCTCAAAAAACTGTTAAAAATAGCACAATAACAAAATATGAATTACATAATAATAAATAAATGTAAAATATAATTTAAAAAATCATAGGACTGGTCTAGTACAAATTACTCTAGTAGAGATAAAACATATATATAATTAATAAGAGAAAATTATCTGTTGAGAAAAACAGAGTGCAACTTTTTTTAATAATAGATATTCACAAACATCTATATTTTGAAATGAAAATTTTCTCCTCAGCTGGAATTTGAACCTGGACCTTAGAAATAGGAAGACTGTATACAAAAAACTCAACTATTGAAGCCAGTACTTGAATAACACTATCCCTACTCATTCTAAAATTAGTCCTGATCTGATTAAGTAACTGCAAATGTGAAAAATAGTGATATGACTGGGAAACAACTTGCTGGTAAGCTAACCACTTCATCACCATGCCATGTCACTTACATCAATACAACTTATGATTCAGGATGATATCTGTTGAGTCCTCATCAAGTCACCATTTTTCACTTCTAGTTAAACTATCTGATGAAGTCACAAAAACAAAGAATTCTTCTGGAAAAATTTGATGTCCATAAAGTGAAGGGAGATCAACTGCCTCACAAATTACAAAAATCTGGTCACATACTACGCTCTACAGGAGGAGAGAAAATTGCAGAGAATATGCAAATAATGAAGAAAGTTCACAGAAAAAGTAAAATATATGAAATTAGGTGAGATACAAAAAGGGAATAAAAATAATGTTTATCTCTTATTAAACAGGAAACAAAATTTTGCTATAAATATATGCAAATATTGCATATGAAGAGCAACATAAATAATTCTTTAAAATTATACACAGCATTTATAGCATATATCACCAATCTACTAAAAAAATTTCAATGCAAAAAATCTATGTAAAAGTCTCATCATCTTACTCTCTCAAATTTTATCTAAAATTATGATAACTATTTCTGAAAGATTATTTATTATCTTATTCTGAAAGATTATTTATATTTATTTTCTGAAAAATTATGGTGCATTCTGAAACCCTGAGCTCAAAGAATGGTTCATATGTTAAGGAATATACAATGAGTATCAATTTTCCATGGGAAAACTAAGACAGGCATATTAGGAATAAGAATTCTAAAAAAACTAAAACATATTAAAAATTTAGTCTATATGAGGATAATATAGCAATCACAAAAATTCATTAAAAAAAATTAATTATGGAGCATGAATGCAGACTGAACTAAATAAAGGATAAAAACTCTTGGTCTGCTTTATTTAAAGAAAACATAACAAATCATGGAAAATATAATAGACTGAAAATTATTTACAAGAGTGGGTGATAGTATACACTATGTATATTTCTAAACACCAAAAATGTAAAAAATGTAAGTACAACATTATTATCATCATAACAACAATGAAGTGGTGCAGGTGGGAATAAAAGCTCAATACTGTGATTTACAGGAAAAATTTTGTGAAATTTTGGGCATACAATCATCATTAATTCTAAATAAATGATTTGGAATAAATCTATAAAATCATTCTAAATAAATGATGTAATATCTAGAAGTAAAATGGATATTACCATGGAGAATCCAACAACAGTGTACCCAATTTCTGATTGAGAACTATCGATGCAGAGTAGATGTTAGATTAGTTACTTTGTCCTAAATCTAACCAATATGACAGATAGTTTAGTTAGAAGGAGCAGTGCCTTCTTTTAAAGGGCACCTCACTATGTACTTTAACATCCAAAGCATCAAAATCATCCATTACTGTTAACAGTAAACCAAATTCCAGTATAATAAAAATTTTCTTCTACTGAGCAATGAAGTAGGTGATTCTTAAATTCACTTTCACACTACTCATTCCTTTGTTAATATTACATCTATGATTCATTTCTATACAATATTCTAGGTAATTTATCATGTAAAAGGATAGGAATGGCACACACAGCAAAACAGTTCTACAATCTTCAAATAAATTATGCACTTGATCAGTTTATGATAGGTAGAAAAGAATATCTTCTTATCTACTACATGTACAATTAGAAACTACCTAAAAAGTACAGATGATTGCAGGCCAAGAATTATACTCTTGTTATGGAAAAAAGTAATGGAAAGGTCAGTTAAGATTGAGTAAGCATTTCTTAGCTATTACGACTTACTTTTTGCATATTTAATCATGGGTTCCAAAATCTTTGTTAGCGATGAACTTAAGCAGATTAATGTACATCTAACTTCTACAGATATTCTTTCCATCCTTTGCTTCAATTTCGCCCGCACATCTTTCCCAAAACAAACCATTTTCGAAGTGCACTTTCGATATATATTACGATTATTGTCTCGATACGTGGCAACCCATAGCTCGTTTTCTTCCGCGGGATACTTAAAGGTTATGGAAATGCTACACGAATCCCATCTTCAAAATGAGTGTTGTGTTTTTATGAAAATTTGATTCTCCGAAGAATGAATTACCGTGTCGTCATCTAATTTCCTTCCCGGTTTTCGTAGATAAGTATTTGCGGATAATTTAGAAACTGATTTCCTCTTACGAAAGGATTAACTTTTCTTGGAGGCAATTTATCAAAGACATTCTGTAGTGTCTTTCAAAGACATTTTAGGACTTCAATAGCAGATATAAACACGGAAAAATAATCACTAAATACTTAACTGGCGCAACTGAAATGAATCGGAGTTGGTAAAAGTTTAAACCTAATTAGAAATTATCAGAAATCGTCCTTCCTAATATTATTCCCGCCAAATGGTGATCTTGTTGCCGTTGTTACGCTTCGAAATTGGCGCTAAGGTTCTAAACTACCGTATTAAAAGACGTCATAATTAAGGTGCAATTCAGGAAAATTTTGACTGAAATTATTATTTTATATCACAGGATTCGCATGATGTTAATAAATCTTGACAAAATAATTTAATTATTGAAAGAATTGAATCAAATCAGAGGTTTTTTGTACTGATTACAAATACGAAAATATCGGGAATTTTAATGCCAACATACGTAAGACTTAAAGTATAAATTAAATATTTAAGAAATAATAGATATCTTGTAGTTAAAAGGTTTAAAATGATTTAACATGTAATTTAACGATTCTATTGAATGTACAGTTGTTTTTGGGAGGGAAAAACATCAACATTCAACCAATCACAACGCAGAATGTATCGTAGGAATTGAAGAAGAGGAAAATTTGGAGGGAATGGTTCAGTTTCTCTCAAGCATTCATTAAGTGCAGTTCAATCGAGTGGTTCGTGAGCTTTGGCGTCGAAGAAGACTACGAAGATTTAAGATCCAGGTAAGTTCAGCACTTAATATAGAGGAAATGTGGTTATCATATGCTAAATTTACTTGTAGTTTGGTTTTAATTTCTGTTCGATGTTTTCGTACCATTTCGAAATTTCGCGTGTGGTTCAGAAGTGAGGTTTGCTGACCAGCATAACGAATATTCACATCATACTGGTTTTACTGGTTTATTTAGGGTTTTTCATTGCTGCCGTAGGTAACATCCTAGATCATTGTCAATTTAAGGAAGATGTTAAAATTTTATAACTTTTTTACGTTACGTAATAAAATGACCACCAAATTAAATAACTATCGTATACTTGTTTTACGAGTGTATTATTCACCGAATCCGCAAATTTTGCATGATGCAGAAAGTTGAATGGGGTGGATTAAAGTTATTTTACAGCTTTATGACAGCTAAATATGACAAGTGAACTCGTAAACTTAAGGTAGCTTGCTCATTGGTTTCAGGTGCTGTGCTGGCAATCTTGCGAAGATTTGAAGCTAAGAAGAAGAAACGAAGAAAGAAGGTTCTTCAAGTGGTTCCCTCCATCAAGTAGCAGATTGGTATCAAGGATAAACGGTTACGGTTTTCATTATATTTAACATTTTTGTTATTATGCTGCATGTGTATTTATTTATTTGATGTTTTATTTGCATGTTATTTTAATATATGCTTTCTCCCTATGTTCGATTGCGATATATGCGTGCGAATGCGTTCTAGGTACATTATGAGTTGTCGTCGATGGTTTGTGGGTTCTTTCTGAGGTTCAGTTCGCTCTGCTTCGTGTCGTTTGTGTCGGTCGTTCTTGGGATAGGGCTGGGTTGGGATGGGTTGGCGTGTCTGCGTGCGTTTTTCTTTTTTACAGGTACATAATATATTGCGTTATTTTGCGATTTTTTAGTGTTTACTTTGCCATTTTTTCTTTTTATTTGTTGTATGTTATTTCTGTTGTTTTTTTATTTCTATGTCTATGCTTTCTGTTTTAAGCGTTTTTATATTTCAATGTCTTTGCTTTGTGTTTTGAGTGTTGTTTTTCATTTTCATGTATGTTACTTAATCAAATTTCTTCTTTTTCTAGGAATTTATCCTTACAGGTATTAGGAGCACCGTGAAGGGGCCCGCCAGACTGAGTGTCTTCAGCCGCGGATTTTTTTTATTTTATTTTTTGCAATTTTTTATTATTTTGTATTTTTATTTTGATTGTAATTTTGATTGTAATTTTACTTGTAATTTGAATTGTTATTTTTTATTGTATTCGCGACCGCGGCTTGGGATTCAGTATCCGTTTGGGAGCTTCACTCTCGCGGATACCCCAAGTAAAATTTAAGCGTTTGAGTTATGTAGTGGAACGTCTGGGAGTACCGCTTTGTACGAACGGTTCTTCTATTTCCTCAAATCGCTCGCCGATTAAGTCCCCAGTAACTTTTGATCATCGTAACTCATGTGCAGATATGGAATGGATTTCTAGTGAGTTGTGCGAGTGCATGTGTGTGGTGTGTGTGCTAGTGCGTATGGAGTATACTCCAGTGTGAATGATTTTATAGGTATACATTTTGTAGTTTTCGCGAGTAACATTCCGATCTAATCCTATTTACTAATTTGTTGTGGTGGAGTGTGTGGGGATCCATTCCAAGCTGTGCATTTTTAAATAACGTTAAATTCAATTTTCCAATGTTCAACTTTTAATTTAAAGTAAATTTTTTGAAATTCATTTTAAAGTATTTTTTCAAATCGCGTTTTAAAGTAAATTTTTTCTACATTCATTTTATTGTATATTTTTTCAAATTTAATTTTGAAGTAAATTTTTAAAATTTCACGCTTCTTTTACTTGAAGCTTAGTAAATTTGCCATCCTCCCTTCATCATATTTCATTTGAAACATTGTATATTTTATTTTTGATATGTACTTTTTTGTTCGAGTGTTCTTTTGTTAAATTTTGTACTTGTGCATCCTCGGTAACTTTCGATTCAATTTTTTCATTCTAAAGATAATTTTATCTTAAAGTAATTTTTTTATATTCCGTTGTAAAGTAAATTTTTCGAATTTCAATTTAAAGTAATTTTTTTTTGATTCCATCTCAAAGTTAATTTTTTTAAATTTCATTTTAAAGTAATTTTTTCACATTTCATTATTCTTTTGCTTGAAGTAAATTAGCTTCGTAAATTTGCCATCCTCCGTTCAAACATTTTTTATTCGAAACATTGTATATATTGTTTTTGATATGTTAAATTTTGTTAATGTTTTTATGTGTCTTTTGCGCGTTTTGGCTCCTGTGTGAGCAGCGTGGTTGTTTTCTCCGTTACCTTAAGTGACGGAGCTTTTTCCACGCTCGTGGGTTTTTACCTCTGGAAGCCTTAAGCTTCCAGAGGCTTTTCCCACGATTTCCATAATAAATTCATATTTTTAGTAATGGAAATAAGTTATTTCTTTAAAAATCCTCCTTTTCCTCATCTCGACGAATGGCGGCATAAATGCTTCTTTTAAAATATTTAGAAAAGTTGCTCTTTTCTAAGAAATGCGATAATTATTCTACTTTTATAATGATTAAGATTGCTATCAAGAGTTCTCCAGTATGTCGGTAGAAGGATAAGATATTGTTGGAATTAATGAGATACTTTGAATATTGATTTAGGAAAGTCATTCTTATATTTAAACGTGTCCTGGTAATACTTACGAATCTTTATGTAAAGGTTTAGATCAGTATAAGACAGTACACGCGTGTAAAAGGTACAACTCTTGGACTATGATAAAAATGAAAGTTTTTAATCACGAATTGCTGAGTATTGATGCAAGGTCTTACAGAATTATTCCTTTAATATTTCAAATGAATTAGGCCAGAAACATGTTAAATACTTTGATAATTATATTTATAGTTTCGTTTTCCCGAATCTTCAAAATTGTTCCATAAATACCAAACTTTGAGAAAATCCTTTTTTTCTTGAAAAAGTAGAAAGAACACTCAAACAGGTTTACAAATCAAAACTCAGAATATTCTCGACAGGAAAATTCTAAGGTGAAATATTGTGTTTTGCTTGAAAAATACTTATATTAATCACTTATATTTAATCGTGGATTCGGAAAAGATTTTTGGCAAATCTAAGGTACGTAAAACGGATTTGAGCACCCCTGCTGGATGTGAAAGTCGCAGGCGACATTGAATCGACGGAGTGTGTTTCGTAGATATCTATTGAAACTTAAACCCAGCGGAAAATCTCGGGAGTAATTTATACGATGTAATTTTATCGGCGACTAGAGGCAGACATGTTAGCCTGATAGTAACGCAAGCGATTCCAAATTTAAAGGTCAAAATCCAAGAGTTTCCATAAGTTTCCAAAGTCCAAATTCATTCTCATATTTTTCGGGATAAACTTATAACAGTTCTTCACCCCTGGCTCACTTTGTTGATGAAAGCCGAGGGATGATGCGTGAGTGTATCGAGATGTATGTGTGATGTTCTTACTCGGTCTTAAATGAAACTTCGATAATTATAAAATATTCGTACTTTTAAATTTTTAGCTAAAAATTATATCAATGTAAAAATTAAATTTAAAAAAATTACCATTTAGCTGATAAATTATTAAACTAATCCATAAAGGGAAGAAGAATTAGAGATACAAGAAAATAAGTATTTCATTTGTGGTATGAATTTCACATTCAATAATATTAACCCTAATACAACTTTTTCCGAGAATTAATACGGATGAATGTACAACTGAATTTTAATTTATAGCCAATTAATACCTTAATGTAAATTAATTATATTATACGCTGGTATAATAATTAAATTTGTGGGATGTATGATACAACTAAGAAAAAACACTCCTTTGGAAACATAATAATTAGTATGAATCCATATTCTAATTATTAATCATAATAGTACATTAATTATATTATTAATCAATATTAATTATAACGTATAAAATATGAATAATTAATTTTGGAGGATCAATTCTCATACTTCAGTAAAATAGTGTCCACGCACTGAATTCATTTGGGCTAACATATGTTGAAAGAGCTCCTCTAATCGTGCAAACCATTTGCGTAATTGACCGGATTTTCTAACTGATTAGCGTAGCTGAAGCAGAAAATTGCGTTTATGCCAAATGCATTTACGATAAATCCGCAGTGTTTGATTTTTTTCACTTTCCCAGTACTCGTTATACCCTAATTACACACAGAATCTTTCATTTGAGCATAGAAAAGTACGAATCCCATCCAATTGCATTAATTGAAAAAATCATCTATAGTTTTGTGTTTCTATCGGTATTGTACGAGTAGTTCACCCAGTGTAATTTACTTCGCAGAGTAGATGTAAAATGAAGTATTAATTGATATTTGATGATAAGCATTTAATGGATACGTTATTGTCATTTACTTGATTGCCTGTAGTCGATCACTTCTATTTCTATATTTCATTCATTCAATAAAATGGAAAAGATTTCTAAAAAGCGTCTGAGTTAAACAGCATATACGAAAATATAGGTCTGCTAGATAAGGTCGCAGGTTCGAATCCAGGATAATAGTAACAGTTCGTTTTTTGGAATGGAATAAAGAGTACTTCCTTATGTGAAATTAGATGTGATTTGGTAGATACACTTGTTCTGATACATTAAAATATCAAAAAAGAACAATGCAAACTACCAAGTATAAAAATGATAAATATGAACTGATTTCCTCTCAATTCATGATGGTGAATATTCATTTTTATTTATCAATTCGCTATGTAACAAAATAAATCGTAAAAATAAATACATATATATTTTATTCAAACTTCCGATATTACGTACTTCACAAATCCTCCAAATTCTATATCACGCTGCGTTAAAACACGACTTCAAAAAGTCTCACATTATATTAATTAATATTTTTCGTAATATTTATTTTAATATGTGGGATTTCTGTGACAGCTCCCTTTTAAGGCACCAAACGCCATGAAAATACTTTCTCGGCTAATCCGTCAGAATTAGAGTAGTCTTCTGAAGACCCATTTGCCGCGTGAAAGGGATGAATTGAGGTATCCTCAAAGGAGGAGCCTCAAAAGTTGTTGCATTAAGAGCAGGGGGATGAAGAGCTGAAATTGATATATCGGGCCTGTGGACCAAGAGAAGGGACCTTCATCATTTGCAGAAGGTAGCCTCTGGTTATATGGTTTCCATTTTAGGGAACGTCCTATGACAACCAAGGGACAAACTTGTGCGTTATTAGTATGTAATCTTTTTCTAGAAAGAGGATATCTTCTTGTGATTAACATGTTTTTTGCAAAATATGACTTGTTAATGCGCTGATATAACAGGAGTATCTATACTTATTTAAGATTAGGCTAATTCATTATTGTACTTTAATAAAACTTTCGCGAAATAACATCAGTGAACCAAACGTTAAAATGCTAAAATCACTTTAGAGAGAAATATGAAAATTCACTTTTGATAGTATAACTGGTAACTCACTTATTTGGTTGATTCTATATTATTATATATTTTAATGATCCTTATTGTATCCAACTACTAGGTAAGTAAAGAAGTAAAAGTTGAATTTCCTAACTCATATACTATCATATCAAAGTTCGAATCATTTTCATAAACGGTAAAATAATAGATTTCATTTAGGAGGTAAAATGCCTATCATAAAACTCGTTAGGAAATTATTAGGATATGGACTTTTACGTACTTTCTTTCCGTAAAAAATAAAGTTTAACGACATCCTGTTCATTAGGGATATAAGGAGTACAGTAATTTTTATTGCTAGATTTTATTCTCAGGCAGTAGGCTGTGAGCCCAAATTCCATTATTGAAGGATATTAAAATTTAATGATACTTCAATATTTTACAAAATCAAGGTTAAATAGATATAAAAAATAAAATGATTCTTATTGAATGGAATTATGGTAGAAATATTTTTTTGGAAAATATTAATTGAAATAAAATGGGAAGAAAACACGACACTGCACTTGCCCTGCAGTTCTTTTACCTGCATCCTATTACTAATTTCGAGGCAGTAAAAAGGATTGCAATAGAAGCATGGAGGCTATTAAGGCGAACGGATATTAACAACAAGGAGCTTTTAAGACGATAAAAAATACAAGACCCTTACTAGAAAAATGCAAATGTCTTTTGAAAGGGTAAAGAATTTGAAAGAGCCTGAGGGTAACATCAAAGATAGATAAAAATCAAAATAAGACTTAAAAAGTAAGGATTTGCCCACAGGAAAATCTTTAGAAATTATGAAATGTGAGGTATATGAAATAAAATTGAATTGGATGTCAATATTCAAAGATTTACTCAGATATAACTAACATCTTCGCAAGAGTGAGCAATATATTTATACATAATCATATATAAATAAAACGATCATCTTTTATATATCGTATGCAATGGATATAAAAATACTCGTTTTCTTATACGGAGCCATATAAAATACTTAATAACCGACAAAAAGAAAAAGTAATATTTTGACTTATATACTGCTACACCATTTATTCTAAATCAGTTATCAAAATCGAAAGGCCGCATTTCATAAAAAATGTTTTATATCGTCAAATTTCCGTTTACAGAATCACAAATACCATTTTAATAGAAGCAAGAGCAACTAAGGAAATTGTAGTGAAACTCGTTCAGGTGGTTTGAAATGCAATTACGAAACGAGGTATCGGATTCTGCTACCGATAAAAACCGGCCGTGCTCGGGAATGAGCACTACGAGAGAACAATAGTGAAGACCACAAGAACCTATTCTGCCTCTGACCATCACGAGTTGGGGCACTGTCTCCGTATTTAAGGGAAGTTTAGGAGTTGTAACTGGTTGCGGGTCACGCGTCGCAGATTGTCCTCCGCTGATGGAGTTGGGAGGGAATTCGGGGAGATCAATGAACGAAATTTGTGAAGCCATTTCTAGGGTAGGACTCTTACATTTTATGCGAGAACATAACATAAGTACGTAGATATAATCACTACATTTCCATAACTATAATTTCCATCAGCATACAAATAAAATTTCTATATCCAACTCCATCGAAGAAATGACGCTACTTAAGTCTTGTTCTTTTCCTTGAAATATTTTTAAAAATAAGGAGAACTTAAATATGAAAATATCTCTGAATGTATCTAGACAATCCGAGATAAATTATTTTCAAGAAACACGGACATAATGAGCCGTTTAAGAATTTAAACTCCCTATTTCCCGAGTTTTAAATTTTGAAGAAGCAAAAAGCGTTCCTCATTTGACTGTTATAAAACAATTATCAAAGCTATTCCGCAAAAAAACACGAAACAAGCCAGTTGCCTCAACTTTGCGCGTCGGAGGTACCTTTCGGCAGAGAAGCTGAGGGGCGTAAATCAAATAATCATGCATTATTTATCAGGAAAGCGGCTTCTGTGCGAGCATTCAACACCGCAGAAAAAAAGACTGAATTCCATTGGTGAGAAGGAAAATGCTTTAAGAGATTCAGAAACAAAGAGATGTGAATGGGATTTTAGTGGAGAAGAGGGATTTAAGTCTGATGGCGAAATGTTAATTATTCAAAGAGAAATTTCGAGGGAAATTTTCATTCCAAGAAGTGGTCATCGTTTTCCTTGTTCTCCAAAAAAGTTGTTGCAAATTTCGTAATACAACAAACTGCGAATCGCTATAAATTACAGTAAAATGCTGATTTTCTTCAATAGTAATTACCTTTGTTTATTAAGAGGTGACGAACATGTACTGCGAATTTATATTTTATGAAACATAATAATTAATATTATTATCAATAATGTATTTAATAATATTATAATCATAACTTAATGATAATTCGTGAGACTTAGCCACTTCTGCTTTATCAATACGATTACTACTTGAACATCTCACGCTTTTGCTCACGCTAAAATGTCACTACTCTAATATTCTTCGTCTATAAACGATTTTTTTCTCTATCTTATCGAATAATTTATATATAATAATTTACGATGCAAATTTTATATTTTAGCCCGAACTTTCCGTCTTTGTCAGGAATCCTAACAAATATCGAGAAGAAACTTCGGAAGATCCCGATTATCGTGACGTAAGAAGACGCGATTTGGCTAATGACATGGAATTCGGGTGAAAAAAAGTCGTACGATAAAAAGCGTAGAAAAAGGGAAGAAGAGATAAGAGGAGAGCAACTAAGATAGAACCTATCTCTCCGGAGGTTTAAAACTCTCTCTTAAGGCAATCACTCATCTCATCGCTGCCAGAAGGCAGCAGGTGTACCTGATTCAAGTGGCGTTTTTCCCAACTTTCGGTTGGCTGCCCTGTCTCTCCTTCCTACGTCACCTACGAAGACATCCGATATGCTCCAGAAGAGAGGATGATCTGACGAATATAGTGGATCCGTCGGAAAATACCCCATTATTACGAAGGAGATAGGTTGGCATAGCATATGCACTCTTGAGGTAAAGTGGGTGAAAATACTGGAGATGAATTTGGTTTACGTTGTGTTAGAAGATGGAGCTATAATAAGGTAGGAATGACGCACTCAATACTAAAGTCATTTTAACCAACAACAAAGAACTTCACGTTTAGCGTTTGACCTGAAATTTGAATCGATTTAAAAAATAACAGCAAGTAAAGCCATTTAAATTTAACTACTATAATTATGTATAAAATACATAAAAATGTAATATAACCATTAAATATTCGAAATTATAAGGAAAGAATTAAATCACATTATAGAAAATGTGTTTCCATAGCATAATATATAATTCAATATCATTCTTTAATACACAAACCAATTATTATCGTTACAATATGGGTAAAAATTACGATAGAAAGCTTTAAGGATCATATCCACGAATATCAACCCTATGATAGTTTGTATGATTCTTCGACAGATCTCTCCTTTAGAAATTTCTAATAATATTGTATTATTTAAGCTTCAATAATGATTTATACTTACGACAAATATAACATAATAGCGGTATTAAAAATACAAAAAAGAAAAATTAATTAGCTGACATTAAATACTCTAAATAAATACGTAATTTAGTAGATTTGTTCATCACACTGTTCTCTATTTTTATGAAATATAATGACAATTAAAACTTTGGATATGAATACAGATTTCATTGATGTCATTTTTCAAATTAAATATACACTGAAATTAGTTGTATTCCCAAAATGATTCACATTCATTTTACGTCATAACCTAATAGAGATGCGGTTAACTAATGATATATTTTCCTCTCAAAAAAGGAATATTTAATTACATATTACAGGTATAATTTAATGAAATAATTTTGCTAATACGACCCCAGTATTAGACTCATTACATTTACGGTTCTTTATACTCTAAAAAATAGATGATTTAAACCGTTTGTGCGGCATCTTTTAATTAATTCACGTTAAGCGTTATTTGAATCTCACAAAAACAACGCCATATTCGCGTTGGGGATTAAATCACAGAGGATTTATTCGGAAGAAGCCCTTTTGTGATGGAAGTGTCGTTTTTAATTTGATCTCCACAGTAATGAGAGCCGTACTTGCAATTCATAAATGACAGGGTCAAACGTTCCGGATAATTTGAGTTTGTCTTTCGAATGCAGATTTTTTTCACTCCGACAGCTATCAGTGATGAGCCACGCGTCAAAAGTATTTTCATAATTCGGACGTAATGATGTATATAATCGATTATAATTGGCGCTGAAAGGAATTATGCATACATTTTGTATTAATGAGGACGATTATGAAAGCTTATTTAGCGGAAAGTTGGAACATTTTACTAATTTGATAAATTTAACAATATCCATGACACTCAATTTAATATCGAACTGTTGAAAGTTTTCCCTATACATGTGATTCAATTTTAAAATTTTGCATGCAGCCTATTCATTGCAAATTTGCCCAAAATGTACATCTAAAACGATATAGCATTAAAGGAATAATCAGATACGGATAAGCTATTAACTTAAACAAGTATACAACAAGTACGATGTATGATTATTTAGGAAATTAAGAAAAAAATGTATGAATTAATATACTGCCTATTGAGAGAATATTTTCCAGCATGCTGATCTTAAGTCATCAAAAACATATGTTTCACCTTTTAATATGGTTTAATTAGAAGAATAGACTAATTTACTTTTCCATTCAATAGCTTCTTTATAAACTCAATGATTTTCCTAATATGTGAATTATCAAACGCGTGATCACAACAGAAAATTAACAAATTTTCCACTATACTCTTCCAAGTAATGAAAATAAATCTTAAAACGTATTAATTATTGCTATTAATAAATCTTAAAACGTATTAATTATTGCTATTTATAAAAGAACACGATTAAGTTCTATCAAAGTAGGATGGATTCCTGCTTTTTTATAATCTTCGGTCTGTTGCTTTAATCAATATGAGTTCGACGGATTCAAAAGGCTACTTAAAATTATTAGACTACGATATTTCTTATATTTTTAAGAAAACGTATATATAATAATATACTGGACATTATACTGGACATACCGAACAAATTATATTCCAGATATCATGAAGTAAGATTCGAAAATAATATACTCATATAACGACTTCAAGTTATACTTCACGCGCGTGATTAAAATGTTGGATAGATATCTAACTAATTGCTCTACGTTGATAAATTATTTTAATTTACTTATGATATTTTGTTATGAACTCTAATACTTATGTTTTAAACCGATTCCGTTGTTGTTCATGGCCTAGAAACGCATTTAGAAGACATCGAACATTATCGGAAAAATATTATGTTTCCGGTGTCGTAGAATGACTGTTAACCCTTCTGAAGGCACGAAAATGCGATTTATTCTATCTCGTGGAGAAATACTTCCAAAATGCCGAAGAGCGTTCTATTTTGGAAAAGGTCGATTGAACCCTGGGTTGGAGGATCCTGGAATTGACTCGAAATTTCGTTTTGATGGATTTTATTTATCGGTGTCGCAAACTAAATTGTGTGAATCCCAAGCGGAATGGTTTTTCAAACGCTTCGTACATTTTCTCCTCGGGAAAGGAGTATTTTCAGAGAAGTATTAAATATAAACTTACTTCGAGAATGGAAATGTCACTTTCGTAAAAATAAATCACTAATGGTGGATTTCACAGTAGAATATTCGAGCATTTTGCTGAAAGCTTCTGTAGACTAAATCTCAATACGGCATAAATGTTAAGCCCTGCATTCATCGTTAATATTTCCTACGGTTCTCAAATCATGGCTGCATTTTCGGTAAAGATATCACAGGTGTATGCATGGGCATAGTATACATAGTAACACATATCTCCTTAGCAACTACGAGCCCAGTCTTATAATGATTTATGCTATCTTGAACGCGCATGTCAAATAATTGAAAAACTATTTCATGCATAAACAATGGGGTATCTATCCACAATAGACCATCTAAAGAAACCATAGTACCAACAATGAGTATAATTTAAGATGAATAACCATTCTAAAACATACATACATATATACTCCATAAGCTCAAAATTGCATTGAAACTAATTAAATAAAGAAAAAGAAAAGATACAAGATAATACAGTAGATTCCTTTAGAAAATATTGGAAGACAATTAAATAGTCTTTCCAAAGTGTACTTTTAGTAAAAGTTTAAGCTACATCCATTAATAGAATACTCGGTAGAGAAAATGGAACTCCTAAAATACCGTCAAATACATATACCTAAACTCAATTCTTTAGTACTCTATGATCTAATTTGCTAAATTAGAAAAAAGCATTTGCATTTAAATTAAAATCGATGCTCAGAATCCATAAATCTATGTTGGCATTAAAAGTCCTATCGCTAAATAAAGTGAAAATAATGATGTATGAAGAGAATTTTTAGAGAATTATACGCGATTTTAAGAGGAATTCATAAGCTAAACTATTAATGACTTTAAGAATTGTCTCATACCGTCACTTGAAAAATTCCAGATTATTTCTACCAAGCCCGTTAGCTACCAATAACTTTTCCACGGAATGCCTTTCTCTAAATGTTTCAAATGTTTTTGAGGAATGCAGTCCAACTATAGTTCAATTAAAATACGAATATATATGGAAAAATTTTTAACTGTTCCCGACGATAGAAACACAAGTAGAGAACATAAGAGTGAGACTTATTCGTTCAATAAATGAATAGTGCTTGACAACAATACAAGTAATTAACAATTTAGCAAATTAAATTATAAAATCAGGATTTATGAAGCATTGTTATTGATTTTTGGCGTTCTCTAGCATTCATTTAGTCCTTGTTTAATACCTTTACTTTTTAACTATATTCTCTTGCTTAAATTAATTACATGTACGACTAAATTACCCTCGTCGGTTGGTTATAACCTCTCTTGTCTATGCAACCCTTTTCTCTGACAACACTCACTTAGATTGATTTACAAACCAAAGCGATTAACAGCCCTTTTCAAATTCTTCTCAACTCATTTTATTCTTTCCTTTCGCAACACCTCTCTATCTTAAAGTCTACCAATACTCGATACTCTCTTTATTTCTCCATTTTAGAATCACACCGAAGAACTCAAACAAAATTTACGATATGTTTTTCATAAGTTCATCATTTGTTACATTCTTAATTGTTGTTTATTCCGTAAATAATCCTTAATATACACGTGTATAAACGCACATACAAGATATATTAGCGAACTTTAAAAGCTCCTTGCGGTTGATGAACTCGTACTTTTCCGCTTAACACCAATCTAGGACAGTTTTTTATTTCATGAATGCAGAATTAGGAATATCGTAATGCACCATTTAGTACTTGTTCTCAGGCTCTAGCGAGAACTCTAAAGAGAATAATTTCCTCAAAACACCCGTAGCAACAAATGAAAACTTTAAATCCAGTCTTAAAATGTTTGGGACACGTATCACTCACTCCGGGACACCGAGTCACGCCGCCTTAAAAAAAGGTCTTTTTAAGCCCATTTATCAGAGGGGAGATGTAACGCCATCTTAATGCGGGAGAACGGTGATTTTCAGCGGAAAAAAATGTTTCGGAGTTAAAACCGCGGCGCTATCCCAGAATCGGGCGCAATCGAGCATGCTGGGAATCGCGAGGATAAATCGAGGGTTAATGCTCTTCCGCGGACGGTTATTTTTAATCTCCGCACCATTTAGTGTAAAAATGTACATTTAAGCGAAACAATGGTAGTTCCGAAATTGAATATCTTCTGTATTCCCACGATAGCTCGATGAAAATTTCCATTCAAAAATCCACGTACTTTTTCGTGCAGCAAAAGGAGTTAAACGGATAAAAATCAACGCATAAATATATATAAATCCATTTTGCTCTGAATATTTCGTCGTTCGAGATAAGCTAAATATAAAGGGAGACCCAAATTTTGGACAGGATCTTTCCGATTGCTATTTCAAGCCCGATGATAAATAAATATCTATTACCCACACAAAACGCGATGTAGAGCAAATATCGATGCTAGGACAGCTTACATTATGGCTGCACCGTTGACAGTTCGTCGCTAAAATAACATATGTTCTCAAATCGAATTTTCGTCGCTGTAAAAACATTTTTTTCTATTCAATACATTAAGCTAAAAAAATACTCAAATTGGAAAATCCGATAATAACTACTTCTTAAGAAAATGATTGTGAATTAACATATGGATATATATATATATATATATATATATATATATATATATATATATATATATATAATATATATTATATAATTATCTAAAAATATAAAATCGATATTTAGTTTACTTTCACGTGTTTCTGTACTAAACGAATTAACTTTGCTGTCTAACATTAATGAGATAAATACTTTCTTAATTAGATCAATTTCAAACAATGTCACGAATAAAATCATTCGCTACAAATAGTTGGCGTTGTTTATTTTTCTATTGCGTCTTACGCAGAAATTTAAGAACGACAAATCTAGTTAATGATGTTTTTAGAGAAGCAGTTTGCAGAATAAACTTAGGCCTGGTAAATCGATCAAAGTTCCTGGGGCGTTATCAAGAAGAAAAAGGTGGATGTGTTATTGATTGAAAATAAACCGAAGATATAATCTTGTCACTCACCAGAAATAAATCCATAGAAGAATGATAAAGGAAGCATGAAAAGTTTTTACAGACCTGAAAGAAGAAAATATAGCATCAGTAATTGTTTCCATTGCAAAAAAAAATTAAACATTTAAATGATCTATGCATAAAATACATTTGATGCCAAAATTGGGTTAATATCAAAATAAAATATAGCCATATCTATTATTGATTTTGTGAACTGTATGAGATAAGTCGAAATCGAATACCAATAAGTTTTTCATAATGTTACAAAAATAATTCTCTTTATCTTAAATGACCCAAAAAAAATTTCCGTTTATTTATCACTATATTTATTGCTATAATTTTTGATAACAGGTATTTCATTTATATGATAAACATTTGGTTAGGAATAAAATAGATTACAAAATTCAAGAAAACGAGAAAGAGGGCTTTAATTAAATTTGAAGATGTAAATGTTTTAGAGGCGTTATAAATTACTGTTGAGTATTTAAATATAGATGTCATTAAACGCCATGGTTATCAAAAATAGAGTGAATACTTCCGTCATATTTTCAGATATTCCCGAGTTTTATTAAACAGAAAATTCCCATAAATTCCAAAGTCAATGGACGAAAAGAATATATTTAAACGATTGTAAATAAATATGGTCATATCCAACAGGTCATGCATGATTAATTGAGTATCATTATGCTTCTATCATGAGGAGTTTTAATCTCATAAGTTTAAGGTTCTTTAATATATTAATTTTATAAGGTTGAAATAATTTACAAGCAACATGTAGTATGTAGGGTATGGATATCTGCCACAACCAAGGCCCACATGCAAAGCTGGTTGCAGGCTAACAGGCGTCCCGTTGGGGTGGTCAGCTTGGTTACATAAATAAAAGGCAGTGATTTCCCTGGAGCGCATGTTATCCTAGTGATGAGAGTCATGTCCTTTTGTTCGAATTTTGGTCAAATGAAACTTTCAATGGACGGAATTTTCGTCAATTTCAATTTTTAAGAACTTTGTGGATCCCCCATCGGCAACGATGCTTTAAAACGTAAGCGAAGAAAAATTGATAGGCAGTCACAAATGGTAGACATTCTATACGAAGATGAGCAATAAATATAGAACACTAGTGGAATTAATTGAGGACATCTTTTCGCAGAGGGAAATTAACCTAATAAGTTAGAAAAATTTATAACTTAATGTATATTTATAATAACGTATATTTATAATCACTAATTGAATACAAAATATATTACAGATATTAATTTTATTATCACTTATAATTATAAGTTTGGGACATGCAGATAACTGATGAGCACAAAAATCGTTTTTCTTATTGTGAGAAAGACCTTATTGCCATCTTTATACAAAATAATACGGGTTTTATAAAAATTAGAAACAGTATGAAAAAGTTGTAATACTTGGGATAGATTATGGAGCAAAGATATACTATATCTATTTAAATATATCATTTAATTAAAAATTAGAATTGAAGGAATAAAATTTGCATTAGAATCATAAAAATATTCCAAGTGTCGAATTCAATAGGTGATAAACATTCGTTTAATTAAACGCGGCCAATAGATTGAATTTAATGAACCTTATCATAGCAAACATAATGGAAACAAAATTGGCAGTAGATATTTTACAATTCAAGGGGTTTGATGTTAACTTCAATCAATAATAGGTGGATGGAAAGAGCTGGGAATAAAATGAAAAGTATTCAAACAAAGTTAATGAACTGCCCCCTTCATTATAATCTCGCAAAAGAAAGATATAAGAGATCCCATGAGAATCTTCGGAGACGATAGGATGGGGATAACTTAGACGCTTTCTCTCGGAACAGAGACGCACTCGCGTCTTCAGACACGCATCCGATATTTATACCTGCGTCGGAATCCAAAGAACGAGCAAAGTTTCTCCTCTTAATCAAAGTACTTTATCTGAGCGCGTTGGGGATTTATGTGTAACCTATCACCCGTTCGACCTGAACTTCACTCAATCACCCCTCTTTTATGGATGACCACTTTATTTCGATCATTCATTCTCACAATCTGATCTCCCTTAGGATGCAAAAACCCCTTTCACTTATCCAACAGATTTCCTCTTGGGCGCCTTCCTCCTTGCTAATCCTCAATTGTTTTGCCTTTCTCTTCCGAACACTCCCTGCGACGTGCCACATTCCTCATCGATGGACTTTCATTCTTAATCTACAATGATACGAGAAGCCCTCCATTGTGGCTGTTTTTTCGAATACATCTATCCCCCTTCGAAAAATCTCTTTCTGTTAAATCAAAATCGTGCGTTGTTTGTTTTACCGCGGAAGCTTATTTCAATGATTCAATTCTACGTGCTCGGAGGAATTAAACAGAATTTTAGTACACAAGCATAATTAACAGCCTGAAATATATTCATCGTCCTTTTTATTATCTATTGAGGGACAGAAACTGTCACTCTTACAAATCTTAGTGATACATTATAGATTTTAATCATTACTTAAATTTATTCACGAATAAGATATTTAATTTTCTCTTACACAATTCCTTACTTATATCACTTAGACTTTATGAATCTATAATTTTTTATTTAATCTCATATCCTAACAAAAGATATTAAAAACATTCACTTAAATTTTTGAAAAGGTTCTTTTTCGATAAATTATCAACCTAGAAAGCACAGATAACCTTTCAAGTCCCGTGAAACACTGATTGAAACTCATTTCAACTTTAAGCTTCAGTAAATTTGAAACAAGTATTGTTAAGGGAAAGAAAATTCCGTTATAGCTCTTTTCCATGCGAATATTGATCCTCTACTACAGAGATTTCAAGGAATAAGGAAGGATATTTTCCTTTTTCCCTATTTTCCGGGTCAGAATAAATTACCAGCTTTCAATACAAAGGGAACGCAAAATTGTTTAAGAGTCTATTCAGCATTTCGGACCAAACTTTTTCAATAGACAACGGAGCTTATATCATTGAATCCAATTTTATCAAAAAAGTTTCCTAACCACTCTTCCTGCGTTTATTTTTAGGTTGCGTATTTGATTCTCGTTCAAAATTTTTCTTTGCATCTGTAGCCTGAATACGCTGAGTATAGATAAATTGTCAGTTCTCCAGGGAAGTTAAAAGTACGTATTTCGAAGGAATTCAATTCCATCCATTGATTATCCAACATCCTTTCACCAAAATTTACCGTTCGATTGAACGAACTCGATAATCGCACCTTCATCTGAAACCAAAATTAATTATCCTCGAATAAAACGATAATTCACGACATTCGATCGAAAGTACAAAGGTCTGTAAGTAATTCGGAGCAACAAGAGGCGATGTTTCGCATAGACAACTTCGCAAATTACGCCTTGCAACTATTAACTATGAGTTCTCAGCGTTTATCAAAATCTCTATCACTAAATTAGCAGAAGTTGCATTTAATCCCAGGTCCTCTCGTGAACACTTAGCGAAGGGAAACTTGGAAAATACTTCACTAATTACCCCCCTCCTCCTTCAGAGATTACTTCCTCTCCTAACTCATTACCAACTTGTCCAAATCCATTCACTCATAACACCAAACATGAGTGCGTTCCGAAATCCCTGACAACTTTCAGCCTCTGTACTCAATCACATCGCAGTGATTGTAGGTGGCGAAACTTTCGGCTACACGTCCTCCCAAAGAGGGCTTCCCTATGGAGATCGTTATCTTTCGATATTCGAAAACTACCCTGCCCAGTTGTGCTTGATTTAACCTCAAAGGTTGCAATCACCATGGGAAGGTGTTCGGATCCTTTAGGTACAACGGTGCGCCGTGTTTCATGGCCTAATGGATCGTTAATGGCTGACGCTAAATGTACCACCGACGCTTACTTTTCATTTAAAAAACTTTTTACTTAACCATCGCATCTCAACAAAACCAACCTTTCCAAAGGAATATCGCTCGTCATGCGACGCATTCTTTCCCTTTAGGATTAAAATTATATCCTTTAACTTATTTGTTTTGTAAAAAAATGATTTATGAACATAAAATAGAGCTGCAACTTGAAGAAGGAAAATTTAATGTGCACCCGATACTAATTACAAATAAATATATTAAATGGTAATTTAATAGTAAATTTAATTACCATCGTATATAATCCTATTTATCATAACCATTTACCTGTAATAATGTTTCTTTTTGTTAGGAGAACTTCGACTTTCATTTTATCGCGAAAGAAAAATTTATTATTGAAATCCATTTAAATTAACTGAGTATTTGATCAGCAACTTCAGTTATTTTGGATAAATAGGTAACATGGACAAACTTAAAATTACATACTTATACATACATTACTATATATAGAGATATATTTATAGTGGTTGAATTCAATCAAAAAATCTAATAATAATCTGGCCCATAAATTTTCCCACCAAATTGAAAGAAAATAAAAGGAGAACATATTGCTGTGGACTACATAAATAAAATCTTCATTATATTTTTTATCCTCAATTTTATAGTAAATAACCCTGTAAATAATCTATAGCTTCTGATTGCAACTGGAATATTTTTATCCGTAAACCGATATAATAAATTGATTTCAGAATATTAACCATCTTTTAAAATCTATCTTTAATTTTATGAATTAATTCTAACATAGACTTCATGATATAACTCAAATATTCCTAATACTTTCTCCAATGCATCGATTTACTTTATTTGAACTAAACTGATTTATTTTAGAAAGCTAAATAACGGGGATTCCTCCTATTAATGTACATATTTTAATATCATTAACTTTGTTTTATTAAAGATCGATTTACTTCCAGGTAACGAAATCCCAAACGAAGTACTAAGACAACGCCCTTTTCTCGAATAAGGCAGGTTACACCTAAACAAAAGAACCGAATTTACTCTCTAACTCCTCGGGGCGTTTCGAAAAATTCCTTAAGTAAAATTCGATTTCTTTCCTTTGCAATGTTTCTGCATCGTCGCCGTGCAAGGAAAAATCCTCCGAGTGGCAAGTTCGAAGGAAACGGCAGATGGTAAGACCTCACCAAGTTGAGCGACACATCCCCAAGGGACTAGGTGCAAAAAACGACGAAATCAAAAACAATCCGTAAACTCGGAGAAGAGCCCAAAACAAAGTTCTCCTCTTTGTCGGAAAAAAGTTTAAACTAGGCTGCGTGAAGAAAACTATCAATTCCTACGAACGAAATTAATGCCCCCATGAGTGTTTCCGATTCACTCCTGAGTCTCGTGGATGAAGGTAGTGATTCCGGAACTTACGATAAACTTTTGAGGCTCCTTGAAATTCCTCATACCATCAACCTTATACTCACTCGGAATAAATTCTCTAAAGCAAAAGTTTGTGGAATAATTTAGCCTTTTGTTTTATATATTTAAGGTGGTCTTCTTAAACTAATCTATCTTAAGAATCAGATTGTAAAATTATCTTGTATAATAGAGGGTTCAACCTGTCAACTCAAATCAATCGCCGAAAAATTTAAACGAATGAAACGCAATTATACTTATAATTAATATTTAAAGGCTATAAAAGTCTGCCGATGTGTGCAAATTAATAAATAGGTCTCCTTCTCAATGGTTATATTTTCCTTGGATATTAATTATTTGGTGAAATAAGAATAGTTAAAAGGTATGCTTGTCACTCTTTTACTTAACAAGAATTATAACAAACAATATTTAAAATAAAACAAGAATGATCACAGTATATCATCTTACTCTATTTCCATTCCATGGAAGACTAGCTTGATTATTCCTAAAATAAATGCGAGGCTAGTTTAACTGCAAACTAAACTTTAGTCAAAGATACAAATGTTCGAGGTTATTAATAAAGTCAGAAAATTTTGGTGATATTTGGAGATTTGTCAGCATCATTCGGAGCTAAAATATTTATATCTATTCACAACACTATTATATATCTATCTATTTCACAACGCATGCATTAATAAAGAGAATTCAAAAGGAAACTTTAGAAGACGACGCTGGCTTAAAGTACAATACCAGTCTGACTCTGTTACAGATTTGAAAGAGTCTCCACTGTATTTCTGAAATGAATCCTTCCACCTGCAGTCTAGCACTTGTCCAAACATCTTCCAATTAATCTATGACCAAACCAAACACGTATATTCGTTTGTGTTTTATTCACACAAATCGAATCTCGAATGAAAGAAGCTCCAATATGGGATTCCTGACGATGATTTCAATTTATTTCTACCTTCAGGTCATCCCTGCAGGAGAGTCCGGCGATATTTCTAGCATTGTACTACTAGTCATTTTCCGACATTGGGATAAAGGAAAGCAATCCTTGTGACAACAAAACTTCCGAAACGAAGCTCGGGATGAGCCTCTATTAAATTTCCGAGTGTCCAGAAGAGGAATGATACGTTTTCTCAAAATAAGTGGATCTCTCTTGAGGGACACTCATCTTGTCCCGGTGGCGAAACATCCTTTGTTCTAAAACCGTCTTTCCAATCGAAGGTTTCCATGGAAAGACACACTCCACCGACACATACAAGGAAAAACGTTCTCCATAACGTGAGAGGAAATATCGACTTGCATAGTGCACTTTGAGTATCCGTAATTCCTTCTCTCCGATATCCGGATGACCCACATATACGGAGGATATGAAATAAGAAATACACTTCCTCCGTAAATGGATTCCTTCTAAAAGCTATCGCTGCGAGAAGACGGATATTTTAGCGATAGCCGAGCTTTTTTCTTTCGGCCACTTCATCGCGAGAAACGTTGAAAAATTTATACGGACGTGACGACACGACTACGATACAGAGAAGGATGGGTAGCGATCTATTTTACGGGGATTTTATGAACTAGAAGACTGTTTTTACGAGTGAGAATGTTTCCGGGGTTTGATAGGAATTATTGTGTTATGTACTCACAGAATCCTATCTGAGGATGTCTGAAGTGCGAGTACACAAGACACTAGGAAATGAAATGCCCCTCGTGTGATATTTATTAGAATGGATATTTATACGATTTAGCTGAAGCTAACTCAACTGAATCAAAAATTAAAAAATAGTAATCCAAATGCTGAATTTATGGTACTATATATTACAATGAGATAATAGATAAAACATGAAATAATACAAAACTTTTTCAAATACTCTTGAGAGCTATTTGGGAAAAATTTAGCTCTTACCAATCATTAACTATCAGTATAGTTAAAAGAATCGTATCCAGAGAAATCATACAAGGATATCGCATCAAAATATCTTGAGCTATACTAATTAAAATACGCCTTTTTATTTTTAAGCGACAATTTTCTTGTTTCCATGAACTGGGATAGTAATCTGTCAACATTTTTACAACCTATATAAAACACAAAGAAGAAAAACGTTACTCTGAATGAAAATATCTCTTTAGAGTGATTATGTCATAGTTTTTTTTATTTATCGACTAATAAAATACTTTTATATGGAAAGAAACAGGTTTAAAAACTATGCGTGTAAATAAAGGAATTGTCAAAAGGCTAGAGAAGTAAAACATTTATCATACTTATTGAAATAAATGCATTTTAAAACTTTCTTAATTATCCTCCTATAGATTATGATAATAAAGATTCTCGTATCAATTTTTAATAAATTTCTATCACATTTTTCCAGATTACATGGCAAAAATTATTCCCCCCTATTCCTACTTGGCATTCTTCTCCAATGATCTCGTATCTTGTGCAGATCCATTCCTAGTCTACAATTATCTCAAATATACATACGATATAATTTACAACAATCAAGACTCGAGTTCTGTAATGGAAATGTGAACAATTGAATTCATATTCTGTTGAAAATCTCGCAACTTTATGGATATCAATTTTCACCCTCATATGGGGATCCTTGTTGCATCTTCCGAAAGTTATTTGGAAGGAAACTGCAGATAATTCTTTACGAGGCACGTAGCATCTGCACTTCGCAAAGCGATCCATTCGCACGGCCCTTAATTTAAACTGCGCCAAAGACCTTAAGCACAGCTGAGCCAGTCCTTCCACACGGCTCAGAATAAAGCTCCAAACGTGTTAGTAATTAAAGTGTTTACTCTTGGGAAAAGGGACTTTTTTTCTCCCGAAATCTTTACATCCCGATCTGTCCGCACCGGAGCTTCGGGTTTCCGGTCTTCTCCCATGCAAAAGGCGCACTCCCGCAACTTATGAGACCACCTCCTTGCGTACATATCACTACGGTCTCCTCCCCGCCTTGCAAACAGGGTCCTCTGCAAACACTCCCTCTTGTTACTACTATCCTCTTCTTTCCTTTGCTGAACTTGGAGTTTCTTCTGGTTAATTCACCATCTCTTCTTACTTTCGCTTTTCTTTGATTCCCGCGTTCTCTCGCCCTTTGCCAACTCTCCGACCATAAATATCAAAGACTTCCCAGAGCTTCTTATTTCACCTTACAAACTCCTGCCACCTTTCAGGGAATAATTATATTTTAATGGAACTGAAGTTGATTTAAAATGCTCCTAAATTTTTAAGAGAATTCGTTCAACTATAACGAATGTCTTCAATTTTCAATGTGGAAGTTATTATGTGCATACCTAGACTCAAATCCCAGAATTATTTTAAATTAGGTATTATTTAATGCTTGCTTTATCTGATAACATCTTTTGAAGAATTCCCTAACGATTGATTCTTTTAATTTGGAATAAACTTCAGACTAACTAACTGTGGGAACTATGATGTTAAAAATAATATCTAAAATTATGTTAAGAGACTTCTGATAATTGGTTAATGAGAAATCAATTAAAATGTCAAAAAAACTTAGCAATTTCTAGTTTTCTCTTTTGTAATGATATGTTTTCCTGAATAAACTTTTCACAAATTCCATTAAATATTAAATAACTATTTACCGAAATTAATTTCTAAATAAAATAATATGAAAAAACTTTAGATTTCACGCAAAATATCTCTTATACTCTAACTTGGAACTAATTTTTCAATTAAAACTAACCTTCTTTCTTTTTGTTATTTGTTAGAACTTAAAATAATACAAAGCGAGTTAATTTCAAATATCGCGTATGTTTGTTTACGCAAGCGTACTCAAGAATTATTCTTCATTAACGCAAATGTTTTATTCATTCACCTTATGTGTAAGAAAATTTCAACATATATTTAAAATTTAAATTCATGCATTATTCATTATAAACATTTAAAATTGCCTGCTTGTTATTTATGTTTCTGTAAAACTTACCGCAAACGTGGTGCTTTATAATTCCTTAAAGTGACCTTCAATCGTGTTAAATTATAAGGGATAACATTTACCTAATTAAATGCAGCCCTTAAGGTGGTATTTTAAAGTAAAACTCGTTGAATGAATCTTAAAGCAGAGGGTATTTAAAAGGTTAAAACAAATTCTCGGAATCGAATCTAGGTCTAACTTCCCTCCCGGATTAGCAGGAATAATCCATAGCAACAATTTCTTTGCCCATCGACCCTTTTTCCCTTCCCTCTGTGTAAACCCTTCCATTCATCCCCTTCCTCTATTCTTTCTGCCGCATTCGTCACCCGTTTCTTTCCTTCGGACGCATTAGTGTCAACCTACTCCCCGCTCAGCTTTTGCCGAATTTGTGTCTGTACTCGTGCAAGATGAAGTGTAATGTGACTTCGGAAAGTAAGTCTTCGAACGGCGGGTTTTTAATGGAAATGGGACTTCGAAAACGGGCAGCAATTATTTTCCCAGGCCATCGGCTATAGATTTTCCTTACTTTTTTATATTTAGAGAAACTTTGGAAAGGAAGAATCATTCTTAAATGCTATAATTAATCAGATCATAAAAATACATTTGATAAATTTGAATGGCATTGAGGATTATAAAATGGTTTTATACCTCGGTATATTTTAAATTTGACATATTATTTTATTAAATACTAAAAGTCCGACAAAAAGATTTGTTTCCATGCTTTTCCAATTCCAGCATAGGATGGTATGCATTGAGTATGATATTTAGTTTTTAAAGCTTTCATGCGCATAAATTAAACACTTGGGTAAAACCTTTACTTTCACTTTATTCTTGTCTACTATTCATTTGATAAGAAAACTATAAATACGACTCTTCAGTTAACAAATAAAGGAACTTCTCCAATAGCAACACCAAACGAATTCATCATTATACTATCCAACCGAAACTATGAATTTTTATTTTTTTAAAGCGATTAATGACTTTATTTCGGACATATTTGGTAAAAGGGGAATTTAGCAGATAATATGCCATAAAAATAATTTTCATTTAACCAAATACCTAATTTTAAAAAAATTAAAATTATACGAGAAGATAAATCTCTACCTTTCTGAATAATAATGTTATTTCTTGAGTTAAATGGAATTCGCAAGTAAAATAGGCCAATTGTTTCTATTAAATAATTCCTAAATTAATGATATACGGATCTCCTTTAGATAAGCAGACTAAAGTAATCGAAGTGTAAATTAATAATTTAGAAGTTTTTGTTGTAGTTTGTGAGGGAACGATAGCAAAACAAAAATATTTCCTTTTAATGAAAAATGCGGATTTCAATGTCATAAATATTTCACCAACAATTTTTCTGGCTCAAAACAGAGAACAAAGATCAACCGAGGATTCCATTAGAAGAAAAATTGCATTAACATTGGAACTTTCATCAATGTTCCATCATCCGATAAATTCAAGGGAATAGAGATTCGATAGATCAAAAGACTCCATAATTAGATGAGTCAAAGCTTCTTTCCATTTCAGTTACATTGCTGATTATTCCCTTTGCGAAAGATGGAATTTCATTGAAAGAGGTCATCATATTTTCACAGATAAAGCCTTTACTTTAGAAACTTTTTCTCTTCACCCCATGGATCCAGTACAATCTCATTGTTTTCTAATTAGACTTTCAACAGAAGTTATCAAATTAAATCCTTACAGCTACTAATTTTTTGATTTCCCTCCGTGAATGTATTGATCAAAATAAATCAAAACTCTCTGAATATACCCTTTAATGAATCAAGTTGTTCTCCGTCAACAAACAGAAACATCAATTTGTTTGATGAAGTCAAGAAAGTTACTTCTACAACTCAAAACATCTCTCATTAGCAGCTAATGGTAAAATAATTCCAAATACTTACGAAATATACTCTTTCTACAGCGTTTAAAAACATATAAATCAGATTTCACTATAATACTCAGAATACAGAAGTCAAATTCAATTCAACTTTAATGGCACTTTAAAGTAATAAAAGGCGTCCTATCTTTATATCTCTGTAGCAATAAATTGCAATCCTATCAAGTTTTGTAATATCTAATCACTCGTAACTGTTTCTTTCCACTGGATACATTTCATACGATATTCGTTCCCACTTCTTTTTTAACCGTTGCTAAGTCACTCGTCCTGAATTTCTTCATCTCGAATCTCCCCATCTGCTGCAAATTCGTGACTTTTAGCTCGGAACGAGTACAATGGCGTTTTTTTACGATGGAATTATGCAAATTACTAGGAGTAGGAGAGCGCGAAGTCCTGAAAAATCCTCTCTCTGAAATATACAATCGGATGGAAGAGTAAAAAAATCGGCATCTGAAAAGAAATCGGCTTCGAGTCACGTTTTGACGGACGTATTTTCCCATCGAACGGTCATTTTTGATTGAAGGACATGCTCATGAAATTAAGGACAGTCTTTTTTTTGGGATAAAAAAGGTGACTTCGATTGGTATTCCTCTCCTATTCTACTGACTCCACTTACTTTCCCCTTTTTTTGCTGTGAGCGACATTCCTGATTTACCGGGAATTCTCATTACTACGTCCTGCTTGATTAAATCCTTTTCGCATTTTCGCGGAAGTATATCAGCGTGCATTCAAGAAGAATGCGCAATGGTCCAGACCGCGACTTGAATTTTATATCGACTCCTTCCTATTTTTACGCTTTAAACGACGGATGCATCCGTCTAAATAGAAGATCTTTTTTTCAAAATGATTGAGTCATATCGAGTATAGATCAAAATAGATCTACGATCGAGCGTAGAAATTTTTCAGGTTTTCATATAATTGTCAGTTCAATTATTTCTTATCACATCTATTTTAATTCCAATAAATAAAGATCAAAATCACGCCTTAGGTAATAAATCCATATATTTTGAGAAAAGTTAACCGCTCTCTTTAAACTTCCCACAGTTTTAGTGAAAATTGGAAACTTAATAATATTCAAAACTATTAGGTTTGGAAGAAACTGAATTTCTTTCAAAATGTTCATTATTTTATAAATCTTGCAATAAATTTAAAATTAATGAATATGTGTTCGATAAAAATATATTTAGAAAGGCTTCAAGTTAATGAGATATTTTAGTTCCCCATATTTAACTCATTTTGCTAAAAGTATTGAAACATATTTATTATTTTGCATAAAATATTTACGATGTTTAGTTTACTTGAGCCTTTAAGAGGTGTTGATTTATAACAATCGAAAGACGTAACGTAGGAATGTCTGATTTACAATACCTGAAAATCAAGAAAGCTAATTAAATTCATTGAGTATCATAACTTATGAGTTTACAAAATAAACATATAATGAATGATCTGACGGATTAATCTACCCCATGATTTTGCTGAAAAGAAGGAATTTAATTTTCTCTTGTGTACGTCTCAAATACCATCCGAACTGACCCACTGCTGATTTGCTGAGGAAGAATCCTTATTTGAATTAAAGGAAGAAATTTGCATCGAGTTTATGATCCAAAGGAAATGATTCTGAAACCTCTAAAATCTGCTTATAAGAAATGGAAGTCGATGCGAAGAAATATATATACATTCGATAGCTACATTTTCGTCCAAAGCAAATCTTTACCCCTCAGATATCCATGTATCTCCTCCTACGATTAGCCCATCCTCCAGAGGAAATTGAGTCATCTTTTTCAATTTCCTTCTTCCCTTCCAATATTCCCGAATAAAGCCTCTTCTTGGTTCGAACCCACGATCAACCGTCACTCACGCATTCTAAGGTGAGAAGCATCAAAAAGGTACAAATAGTGCTTCGTCTAGTTTGGAAATAGTGATCAATCAATCTAGAAAACTGCCACAGAAAATTGCTATATGGAAGTTCTATGATAATAGCGAAGCAGTTATACTTGATAAAATAATAGCAAATTAAAAATAAACCTTCTGTAATTTATTATTTATAAATAGAAGTTCAACTTTAAATATAAAACGTTAAAACTAATGAATACGATTTCTTTAATGAGGACTAATTTCGTGCAATTGAATGTTTATTTAGTTATAAAGAAAGACTATTTAACTTTGAAAATCTTCACTCAAATAATAAACTCATAAAACAATAAGAACCATAATACATCAGAGTGAAAGTATTTTTATGCAAAAGTTGCGTTGCAAAACTTTTATTTCTTCAGGAGCTAATAAATTCATTAAAGTATTACTTTTTACAGTGAAACAATCTCATCATTCATAGAATAGTAAGTAATCTTTAAACTTGTAATAATGGATCATGGGAAATGTATTTGAAAGTGGGTAACATCAATGTCCTAATTTGTGTTTATTTCTGAAAACAGTCATATTACAATTGTTAATACAATAGTAAATAAAGAATATGAATAATAATTCTTTATTACAATATTGGCATTCATTATAATCTAATTGTATTTATGAAAGAGCAACTTCTTAAGGAACTAAAACCACCTAAATCTTATCCCACAACCGTGTTTTCGGAAATTGGATATTCAATACAACTTTCACAATAATGATTGTGAAGGGAACAAGGAAATTAAGGGAATGACAAGAAAGTGATGAAGCAACATCTGAGATAAGATTAAAGTGAAATTGGTGAAAGAGATGGAGGGATGAAGATGATAAATGGGCTTAAGTTGAACATCGAGTATCTGAAGGAGGCGGCTTGGGACGCGGAAAGTTCCGTTTTGCGTAAAAAAATACAGGTTCAAATCGATTCCATATCTCCCCCGAGTTTAATATTAAACCCAATATCTTGTCTACTTTACCTAATGAATGGGGAGGATAATGATTTTGCACTTTATTAACGTACCTGCATATATGAGACTGGCGTTTGAATTTTCTTCGCGTTCGGTTAAAAGCAAATACTACATAAACACCTTTCATGTAAAGGATACTTTTTCGGTGGAATTTGAAATTAATTTTCGATTATTCAGGAATGCTTTTCATTTTTCATCGCTCTTATTTCTGGTTACATTCGTGAAACGTGAAATATTTTTAGAATCTTTTAATGCCATTCAGAAATTATATTCATGTGCAAACTTCTTTAACCCCAGAGAAAAACTTTCAAAGAGTATGTGAAACAGTCAAAATGTTTAATAACTGGATAAGCTGAAGAATATGTACTGTGAAATAAAATCATGTTTCGAAAGAGACTTTTGGTATTCCTTGATTAATTAATAATAATACAGGTACCACGATTTCGTGAGAAAAAATATGAAAAGCTTTTTTTTAAAGTTGTTGTTGAATATGTAGTGTATTATACATGAATTAATAAACAATAAAAACTACTTCCCTTCAAAAAAATTTAATTCTATTCTTTATTTGTTTAGGCAATAGGAAAATAGTAAAGTTTGTGAAATATATAAGTGATCTAAGCATACGATTGTAAAGAAAACTTTTTGTCAGCATCCTTACTACGTTCTGTTCCCTTCAAATTTTGGCATATTAACTTCGAAAAAGAATGGTAATGCAAAACCTGAAATTTGAACCTTTTCGTTGGCAGATAAATAAAATAAGCATCCATTTCGCTTCATAAAAGTACGCAAGCGAAAAATTCTATTTACGCATACAAATCAACGCATTAATATGAGAACGCGGCATTTGGAAACGGATCTCTTCCAAACGATACATTTAATACTCGCTGGAGAAGAAAATCGGCCCCTTTAGAAAGATCGCAGAACGAAATTGAAGCAACCAGAAATGGAAAAGGCTGAAAAAGGCAATCTTTATAATAAGCAACCCTTTATTGTACAGGAAAGGACGGAAATACCTCGTACATGTTGCGAATTAAAGTAAAATGAATTCTAAAAGTGCCTCCCCCTTTCGTAAATAAACAATCCTCTTCTAGGAGAATAAGCTATCGATTCACGAAATTATAGAAACGACTGATTTGGAGAAAGGCGGATCGCCATTTGCCATGGCAACCCCATATAGGTCTTCGCTTTAAAACGCACCAGATGTTGCCGTTCTCTTCCCTCGAAGCCAAATCCACTCCTTAAGTCGGAGATTTAAACATTTCGCGGAGATATCTCGGGAAGAGGTCCCGGAGAATATTTTCCAATGAGGTAAGCTTCTTTCGACGCTCGTTAGGGGGTGCGCGGGGGAATTTTAAAGAGATTGATCCAGATGGAAAGAATATGAAGGGATTCGAGAAGAAGGATTTCGGACGACGCCACCCCCTGCCATCGACCTTAATCATTTCCCCGAACTCTCGCCGAGTAGGATATTGAATTGATACAATAAGATTTTTCTCTCTTTTGTGGAAACTGATGATGAAAAACTTCTCGAAAGTTAAAAACTTTACCATGAATTCGATGGAAAATTATTTTTTAATATTATACGACAATGAACTTTATTAAATGGATTCATATTTTCAATCGGAAATTAACATTCTTATCTTTCATTTATAATTCATTTGCTTATAAAACAACCAACTGACAAGATTCAAAAAGACTTCTAAAATTCACCCTAAAGGGTTTGCCGAAGATCATTCATCTCTCACACAAATTTATCATTATACAATCGCTTCATTTGCCAGTTCGTTATAATTATTTTAAAATTTTACTTTTGATTTACTTTACTTTGAATCGTACAAATAAAAGATGAAAATGATTGAGAAATATGTATCAATTACGCTTATAAAAGTAAATCAAATTAAAGAGTTTTGACACTTGAAGAATAGAAATGGATATAATGATTTTTGTAGACAAAATCAATTTCTTACATTATTTAAATTACAATTAGCTTAAATTGGCATAAAATAGAATTATAAAATAACATTTAACGAATTATCGCTAAATACATATTTAAAAAATCAATTTAGACTCAAAATTCTGTTTTGATGTCTAATTCGTTGCAATGACAAGATAGTTTATCAATCAATGTTCAAATTAGAGTACCAGAATATGGATATAACATAATCAAATGATGTTCACTATTTTAGTAATTCTACGCTCATCTACTGGTACCTTTTACGAGGACAAATGAAGTCGATTTAGTGCTTGGATACTGAGGATAATAAAAAATAAAAATTGAAGATAAATAATTTTCATAACAGCAATTGTTACGTTTTGTTGTTTGATTCGACGTAATTCAGAACATACGATATAACTGCATTAAAGCATTAATTTAAGTGACTTTAATTAGCAGAATTATCATTTACATGAGAACGAGCATTATTGTAATTAATAATTAATCTAAATTGTAATGCATACAGGATGATTGTATTTCTGTCATTAGATAAAGCTCTCAGAATTGAAAATTATATGAAATCACGAGAAGGTTCATAACCGATCAAATTTTCAAAAATATTCCCCAATAAATTTGGGAAACAAGAATAATTAAATAAGTTATGTAAAATATTTAAACCGGAGTTCAAAAAGATTAATGCACAATGTCATTGAAATAGATGTTTACTGTATCACTTAGTTGTTATGTAGTCGGTTTAAAAATTAAAACATAATTTAATGTCACGTTAATACAGCATATTTTATTATGAATTTCTTATTGATTAGATACACTCCACCTCTTCACTGAATTGTTTCATTCTATTTCGTGTATCATTGTCTAAAAAGTTATTCCATTAAAGATCATTGAAAAACCTCTCTTTAAGGAATGATTTCATGATATAATTGTGGGGACATGAAATCAGATATATTACCGTATTATTTATAAAATTATACACATTTCTCAAGTAAATAAAACAGCAATACGGACGATAGGTATATTTTACTTATAAATCCGTTCGGTAAAAATCAAATGAAGTCTCTTATTTAGCCGTAAAAACAACACAGAAATTCAAAGAGAGCAGAATTACAGCATTCTCAATTTCTGAATTAATATTAGCCTCATATTGGTTATTTTAGCCCTCCATTTGTCGATTTCTCAAATAACGTCAACACAAAGCGTTTCAAGGAACTTAAAAATTCATTCCCCGAACGGGTCTTCCTTTTTGCGCCAGACATTCGAGAGAGTGTCGTCACCGCTTGTCCCAGTAATATTTTACTTCTTCAAAGTGCTAACTTGTCAGTGGAATGAAACACGTTTTCGTAATCAATCCACTCGTCAACTGAAACCGCACATATCGATTTCTTCCCATAGATACACGGCTTCCCTTCATCTGCGACACTATCTTGCGTTTCCGTGGAGTCTGCACGTATGGGCTCTCCTTTCCAAGAAATCGTTTTTAAATCTCGCTTCCATAACAAGCTCCATTATTTCTTAAAAAGGAATCTCAAATACTAAACGCAAAATGATGAAGCTCCTTCAAATAAGAAGCATTAGAAGTGGAGCGTGTTGCTATAGAGAATGGGTGTTTCTTAATTGCCTGCACTGTGAGTTTTGCTTGTAAATTGGTTTATTGGCAATTATTTTGTAAGGCTTCGCGCAATTGCTTTTATTTCCTAAACGATGAGTAGAAATTTCATACAATATTGTTCGGTGAACAAATATTTTATATTTAAATTATTAATTTTTTAATAAATTTGATTTATCGAATAATAATTCCATCTCTACATCGTCGTCGCCTTGTCTTATATCCCATTGAATCTAGTTATAATAAATACCAATAACATTATTGTTTTATAACTACTTCCGTTACTAAAAAATAAGTATTACCAACATTAATTTACTAGTTTCTCTCAAAATGAAAGCATAATAGCTCTTTTATAAATCTTACTTATACCATCAAATATTTATATCTGTGTATTATAAAAGGAAATTAGAGTCTAATCCAAATAGTTCTTTTTATATTCATAATATTTCATAAACCTTTTAAATATCAAGCCTATATGTATTAAACTAAATGTAAATTAGCATCAGTATTATAGTTATGTAAATAACTAATGACTGATAGCTTTGGTGAAATTTCGGGAAGTTGTGAGAGACGGCATACACTCGGACAATGTTCAGTAAATCAAAACATCTATCGGAAGACCTCAACTCTGTGATCGCTCTATGAATTCAGTACCTTCCATACGTTTTGGGTCACATTTAAACAGATGATACTTGTGTCATAACGGCTTTGGAGCACAAAGAAAAAGTATGACACCCTCGGATCCCAAAAGTTCGTGAGAAATGAATCTTCACCCTCCTTCAGTAAGACTTCTCATTATTCTTCACTCAACAATTTTATCTCTCTCTTTATATCCTGTCTGCGATCATGCGTTCCTTCGAAATTCATATCTTGGCTTCCTAAAGCTCTCCTGCATTCATGAGAAGCGATCTCAATTTTCTCGTTAGGATCTAAACACCGCTCCAACTGATAAGGATGGGAACACAGCTTCCCGACTTCTCCACCAGAGGAGTTTTTGTGGAGTAGATGCGTAACGCCGAAAGTACTATCACATGGCCTCTCTATGATGCTGCGCCGTGTTTCACTATCGTACAATGGCTTTTGTCAATACACTTCCTTCGGGCTAAACGGGAACACGCTCTGATATTCACTGTGACTGGATGACAGTGGCTAGAGATTGAAAGACTGTCCTTTACTTAAAATGTTTTCCTCTGTGCCCTATTCCCTGAGGACAGTTCTTTCAAGGGAAAGATTAAAATGCGAACTCATTAATTTCTTTTCCATTTACCTGATGAATGCATTTAATTTTATATTGCTGTCAAAGCTTACAATACGGCTAATTTACTTTAAAATACTTATTTATTAGTAAATTCTCCACCTGCCAGTATTTTCTGCTATTCTATTCTGCGTACGTTATTTTATACCTGTAGATATTCAAGCATAAAAATGCTTGTTTGAACATTACGAAAACATTTTTTTCTAATTGCGAGTACCTTTGAGCGATTTTTGCTAATTTTTCTCCTAATAATTCCCGGACCTTACCACTATATTCACCCTTTCTGTATCAAAGGTTTTTCAATATTCAATGCCTCACGCAATTTTTACGAATATATTTGGATACATTTGAAAATTGGCTTTTATAAATACACAGTAATCCAAAAACGAAATTAAAAATAACTGATTCATATTCTATGAATATATTTGAGTCTCTTTACGTTTTGTTTGAATCAGCCAAAATAATCAGCACGGATTTAAACTGAAATGTTAGATAAAGAAATCTCGTCATACACAATATATTTTTTCTAAAAAAAATATTAATAGCATACAAGATTTATATATTCCTATAATAATATAACAATAATGGGAGAATTTTAATAGTTCGTATTTCTTCCCTTACTCTTTAAATGAAGTTTCTCTAATTTTAGAAGGAAATTCGTATACTGAAAAAGTTTATAAGATAATAAATTCCCTAAATATATCCGACAAATGAACTTGATTAAGAGAATCCTTAAAGAGAGAAAACATTGAATAATATGAAAACAGGATAAGATAGCTTGCCATTGCAAATGAATTTCCGTAGTCAGCAAAATTCAATGAAAACTCCTGTCTGAATGATACGGTGGAGTGAAATCAAAGTCCTATTCAGGATTACATGTTAATTAAATCTTTGTTGACTAATTCTCAATTTCGCAGACGTCAAATTGATAAATGATTTTAATAGTTTTTGAACCATTATCTTTGGAAATAACTTTTAACAAATTCGAAGCATGAATTTCGAATTAGTCTTTTAACGAATAATCATTGCAAATTTAATTTTTCCTTACGCATTCTCAATCATTCTCTAGTCTCACAATTGCTAGGGAAGAGAATTCCTCGCCTAATCGCATCAAGCTGAGACGCAGGAAGGGTTAACTCTTTCTTTTGGCGCATAAAAATAGTTTTTTCTCAGATTCCAACCGTTTCCAAGGGAACATTCATTCGAGGAAACGGATAAACTAATTGAACGCTCTTCTCGCGGATTCGCTACGTCATTGACAATTTCGGCTAAAATCTGCCTTATTAAATACGCTTCGAGATAAACTCGTTTTCGCGAATTTGGAAGGAAAGAGGAGTTGGCAGAGTTAAATTTATTACTCTTCCATCGCAAAAAATCGATATGCCCTTTCTCCGCCAATTTTAATCGCGCGCACATCATCTGCTACAATGCATGCGAAGAAGTAATTAAAACGAAGTGGCAAAATCGTATGCTCTACTTCGCAAGTACATAGTAAAGACAGACACAAGAGAAGGCATCTAGAGCAAGATAAATTAATTCTTGAAATATGCACTCGTTTCTAAGAACTATTCAGGTTCCAGAAAAAATTAATTCAAACGAAATGTAATCCCAAGATTCTTTGGATAACATTTTTCCAGAAACGGATTCTTTTCTATTCTATTTCGAATGACTTTGAAGACAGCGAAAGTTTATAATAGATTTTTCACTGTTCTTTGAAGCGAAAGTTATTCGAGGGATACATTTTAATAACAGGATATTAAAATTGAGGTAGAGAGTTTAAATGTTGATTCCTGCGTAAGATTGATCCTAATATAAATCGTACAGAAATATATTATGAAAAATATCAGCAAAAATATGATTCCCACGTTACTTTATTTGGAGGATTCATCAGCAGAGGAATTTGAATGACTAAGGATTGAGTACCTCTTTTTTGTTCTTGTCCTTGTCCAAATATTGTGTCTATATTCATATATTTGATTTAAGCTGATTTAAAATTTCTGTAGGCATTTTTAACTTGGCCAGCTCAAAGTAAGTTTTATGCTATTTGTAACTATCTGTAGCTATAACATCATACCATATTCTTAGTAAAAATACATAAATAACAGATACAATGCTATAATGCCTGGTCAGAAATGATTTGATTGGCTTTTAGTCTATAATTATTTCTTAATTGATAAAAATTTTTACGGAGTTCGGAGTCAAAATTAGTGTGCATGCGTAATTCATAGTAACAGCTCAACTCTTCTGTGTTTTCAAACAGTTATCAAGACTCTCTGAAGAGACTTAGAGCTCAATCTGAATTTGTAGAAGAAACAATAGAAACCCAGTAGCTCATCTGTGAACTTCCTAACCCTTTCTGATCCGCTTCCTCCAAAGCCATTCATCTCCTTCCCAAAAACCTTCTCCCTCTGACATAGGACCCCGAATCATTCCCCAGATTTTGTCCTTTTTCATTCCCCTTTATTCTAGGGCGATTTTCGACAGTCATCTGTCTCCCACTTCCATTCACTACCGCCATCGAAAGAATTCTTTCCCATTCGACCCCTTTCCCCATTTTACTTTCCCTGTTATACCCGGTGGTTTTTCAATCTCTATGGCAACCTTTTTCCGATGATCCTAGCTGGACCAACACGCCATTAAGCTTGGGATCGGTCACGTCTCCTGCCGTCGCTTAAATGAACTAACCGCATGAGGTAAAACGCCTGGAGTGAAAAGGATTTCTTATCGTTTTCTTCCCATTGGGGGAGTTTTTCACCTTCGCAGCTGTTAAATGGTTAATCTACGTGTTGCGTGGGCGAAAATGATTGGACGAGGGCATTGAGGGCGGATTACGTCGCATTTCATGAATACGTAAAGGAGAATAAGCCTGAGTGATCTTACAAGCACTTTACGTGGGTTTCCCGATGGGATTTCCGAAAACTCTCATCTAAGCGAATACCGGAAGAGGCCCTCGTAAGTGGGACTTTTTCTATGCCTCTGACGTCAGTATCCTCCTCTGCGACTAGCCTGCAATTCAATCATGATGCCCCTTTGCAGAGTGGGGTCATAATTGTTATCTATTTCAAAGCTATAGCTAACTTAGGAAAGTAGGTCACCGTCTACTTCTATCAATTCTACAAGGAGGTGGAAATTTCAACCGTTAATTACATGAAAGAGGACTATGAAGAAATACTTTTTAGCCAATATTGTGAAAGGTTAAGTAATATTACACCAGGATAAGCTTTCAAAAGTGTCAAGACTTCTCTAAGAGCTAAATAAAGAGTAAAGGAAAGTAAATAAAGAGTAAGAGGACTCCAAATACTGTTTTGATTGATGAACTGATATTTTGACGAATTGAGTTCTTGGACGTCGTGGAAATAATAAAATTGGCAATAATATTCAAAAGAATAACGAAACTTCGAGATGTTTAACATCCCTTAAATGTGACAATTTACGCGCTACAGACAAAAATACAATTTCAAGGATAAATAATTGTTCGATAAGACTCAAAATCAATTACTGATCAAAGATTATCTCTGTAGACAGAATGTGAAAGGCGAATAGCTCCAGGATGAATCTTAAACGTGCATATATAAATTTAAAAATCTTGAAATAATCGAACGCCCTATTCGGAAGTGAAGAGACATAAAACATGCACGGACCGTGGTGCCCAAAGGTCGTAAATCTTTCTAGACTTGGGTTTTAGCCTCAGAGACTATCTGTATGACTATTGCTGACTTTTAAAGTCCTCTACATTATGTGCACCCATTGCATCGAAACTCATTTAAATTCTTTTTCCCCTAAATCCACGTAGAATGACACATTCCTACCCACTTCATCACTATCCAAGAGGATATAAAAGATGGTAGTGGCAAAAGTACATACATCTCTAAATGTCATCCCAGTATTACAATGGAAATGAAGTTATGAGCATAGAGAGAAAATGGTCCAGACCAAGTCAAAAGCATGGATAGCATAGATTTGTTATGTGGCTAAAGTAATTATGTTTCAATGAATAAATTCATATTTTGCCCTACTTCATGGAAATATATATTCTCAAAACGAAGAATTTATAATTATAATTTTCAAAATATTATCTAGCTAATTTTTTTACGAAAAAGTAAACATTTTTTAAACGAGTAAAATTTTATAAAACATGAATCCAATTTGCAAACAATAACATTGATATAGTACGAGTAACTATCTATTTCTACGATACTGCACTATAATTTCGCACAATGATTTTAGCAATTCAATTGTACACCTCGTACCCTTTTTTCGTTCTGAGATTACCAGAGAAAGTGAGCAAAACAGTAGCTTCTTCAGGAACAGAAATCCTTAAGCGAACAAACTGTGATTAATCATTTGACAGCTTCAATTTACGTCCCTAATTACGGAGCTAAAGGCTGACAAATTTAAACGAAAGGAGATGACCTGGTTTAATCAAAGGAAACGTTATCTTGCTATGAAATTAATAAGATTAATGGAGGTACAAAAAACCGCCAGAAAAGAGGAAAAAAGAACGAGGAAAGCTGGATAATCTGAGTCGTTGAAATATGGGCAGTGAGAGAAGATCAGATAAGACTGCGAGGGGAGCCTTCAAAATCTCCCACGTATAAACAGGAAATGGAGTGTAGAGTTCAAAAAGGAAGAGCATGTGAATATCCAATGTTTATGCCCTTCTCGGATCGACCTCTTTGGCCACGCCTTAGCCATTCATTAGAAAAAATAAAATAGGAGCTTCCTGGCATTCGGAAGACATAAATTTGGAAGCAATACTCCGAAGGGAGCGGGGCCAACAGCACGAAATCCATTTAAATACCATTTACACCCCCTCTCCGCCCCTTTCATCCCCTACGGATTGGAAGGTGAAACAAAAGACGGGCACCAGCCGCTGTTTCCGAACGCCTTTTTATTTTCCCGAGTTTATGTATTTTTCGCCAAAAAATGAGGTTGATCGAATTCCTGGAATTTCAGCCTTCCATTGTACCGCTCTCTTTTTTGCCATTTTTCTCGGAGTTACTTTCCATCTCTGCGAATAAAACGTCGCCTCTCAAAGCACACGATTTCCTCCATGCAATAAATTTCTCTTTTGGCCATCTCCTTCTACTATTTCGACGTTTGGAAACAATTCAAAGGGATTTGCTCGAACGGAATCTATCTCGGATTTCTCCCAAATCCTAATCAATTTCGTCACATTCCAAATTAACTTGGGCACACCCACTGCTTTTGTTCTCATGATAACAGCTATTCGAGGGTCCGCTTTCTTTCCGAATTACTACCACGAACGAATTACTCTGAACGTGGGTTAATTAGCTTTTTCCATCCGATAGTGAGGGAAAGTAAATTTAATAGAAGATGTTTTGCAACCAAATAACATATAAATATTAATAAAAAGTTATTTCTTAAGCAAAATTCCGTCTACATCATTTAGAGTATTGAAAAATATAAGTCAATTTTACTCTTTGATCCTGCCCAAATGAGGAATTCGACGCTAATTTTCCCATTTTTCATAGCTTCTACATCTACATGAATACCGCCTTTCGACATGCACCAGTGCCTTTCAAGCAATCATCTCAGCCTATCACTAACGCATATCGGAGGAAAAAAATCCTCCAAGCATCTACTTATGCTATTTTTAGTGCATTATAAACCATTATGTTACAAAAACAATAACTTAAGGTGGAAGTACTTCATCTTCTCTTAATGGTTTGAATATACATGTATCAGTTTTAATTATTATTTATTAATATATTAGTTACATCGTACTCCATTTTCTTAGACATAGCAAAAGTTTAATTATTATTTTTATATGCTTGAGATTGTAAAAATAAATTTGAAAAAGTGTTTATTACCTCAACTTTAATCGAATAAATCTTTTTTGCTTAGAAATTTAAATATCGTAGCGGTGCTGTAAGTAGTGAAGCAAATCTTCCTCGAAAAATTTCATAGAAATCCTTTTCATAGAAATTAACTCTTAATATTTACCCGTAAAAAAATATTTAAATGAAAATAACCGGAGCGAAAACTTTAAGTAATTAAAAGTTGTTGACGTAAACTTTCATTCTAAGACTCTAGCGGACAATTCGAAAGATGAATAGTATTTAAAATCGATCTTTTACTTTCACTGAGTTGAGATGAATGGATTTTATAATGCTTTAAGTCCGGTCGGGGAAAGATCACAAGTCACATTTTTCCACATCTAAATCCTATTAGCATGAATTCCACTTCGCAGACCTCAGTTCATTTTTCCTTCGTGTGCGATCATCCGTGCGTCATTGTTAAACAGCCGTCGGGGTGTGAAAGGAAGGCTTCCATAAATTCAGAAGATCTAAAAAGAATGCTTTTTTGCTATTTCATTTGTTATAGAAGACCTTTCTTTAAAGGATGTCGACAGTCCTTTTGAACTGTGCTATACAATTTTTACTGTTTCCATTACATTTTCTATGAATACTTATATCACAAATCAATGAAAAAAATAGTCGACATTAAAGTAAGTAAGAATGACATTTAACACATAAACCCAAGGTTTATATTCACTACTCTAGTTTAACACAACTTTAATAATTTTTAAATAATTGCTCCATTCGAACTATCGTTTAATCTCGACCATTACTCAATATTAGATACATCAAAATCTCTGTGTCTTTCGTTTGAAGTAATTCGCAGTAAACAATCAACACTGATGAATTAGATAACTTTTTACAGTCCTCAAAATTAATTAATTTGTTTTAATTTATTTATGTAATACGATGAAGTACTTCGGGTGTTTAAAGAAACTGAAAATAGCTCGGTAGTTAATTAATGCAAAATGAGAGATAATTATATAACGTGTTCAATATAATTAACAGCAATAAGACAACCTTAATATCTCGCGCATGTTTTCTCTTGTATCTATCCCAATTTTATATCATATGAGCTCGTAAACCACATTTCATTTCAATATGATGGATGCAATCGGCCAAATAATGTTTTAAATACCTATTTAAATGGGATTTTTTTTATTTTTCAGTAAGTATGGATTCACGAAATAAACGTAATAAATATAATCTTCCTAAATACCCTGATAGCAACCCTCCGACATGATACATGGGGTTATCCACATTTTTATAACGTCGTATATTAAAAAAAAACATTATGACCATTATTTAAAATTCTGTAAACATTCAAATATAGTTACCGTTAGAAACGTTATTTGAGTTAACTGAAATACCAATCAAATTGAAAGATTAAATGATATTTCTGTAATTAAATCACATCGAAATACAAGTAAATTACGTAATTATTCTTATCAAAGAGGATTTAATCACTCTATATTTTATTTGGCCCTATTTATGTGTATAATTTATCATCATTATTCCTCTCTAAAATGATGACCGTAATATTATTGGAAACGCAATTTCCTTGGACAGTTGTATCGATCGATAATTGGGACCAATTCAATTCAATTGTCGGTGTCCACGCACAAGTTTCCGTAACTTTCCAAGAAGCGATTTTCAAACAGAAGCAACCCTTATTTGAGGGAGCGGTTTGTGAGTTATTTCTCGAACCTCGATTACTCTTTCTTGACTCTGCGAAATCACTTCCTCCCACTCCCATCCTTGTTCCCCTCATTACAAGCTACTTTCTTTCCAATTCCGCCCACAGAACCACTAGTTATTCCCCCATTCCCTTTTAAACTTACTCGCTTATAACCATTACACTTGATTTCAAGTTGCGTGTTCGAATCCATGCTCTTGAAGGCCCTAATCTTTCGCTCGTTAACACAACACTTTTGTACTCCACATCGAATGGATAGTGGTGTGATAGTGGTCTGATTTTGGCAAATGAATTTTACTCTCCTTCCCCACGCGAACTGGACGGAATTAGTGTATAAATTGGGAACTCTACGAATGTTACACGAGTCTTTCGTAGTTTCGTGTGGTTGCCATGGAATTGACCGCAACCCACAGTCATCGTTACCAATGATAGATTCTGATTTATTGCGCTACTCAACGATATGGTCTTTGGAACAACACCTGCATAATAATGTGCTTTGGTTGAAATGTTTTGATTTATTCGTCCTTCTTATGATGAATGTCAGTATGATTTGCTGCAAAAATGCGCTAAGGAATAAAACTTCAAAACATCTGAAAGTAACAGGAAATGCTCCATTGTAACTTTCACTTACATAACGCTTTTGTGTATGGGTTCCCTACAAATTTTGCTTGCAATGTTAGATAATTCTTGTTCTCTGTGACATATCAGTCATTTTAAAACAAAATATGTACTAAAAATGCATCTACATTTGTTTACATTGAATAATATCATTACATCAACTCACGTAACGGAATAAGTGATCAGAAAATCTTTGTACACACCAAGTATCACAAAAAATCGATGCATATATGCTCTTGTTACAATTTATATCAATTTAAACAGAAGTATACCATTGAATAATATATATACACACACAATGGTAAGCACAATGCATTTCATGATATTTTATGAAATATAAAAACCACAGACGCTTTGAAAACTATAAAATTCATTTAATTTTAATTGAAATATTATTCGGGATGTTGCAATGCTCTTGATTTATGTACACCCTCGGATCTAGTCCAGTTAAAAACCCGTTGCATAATTGTTTACGATGTGCACACAATCGCAGTTTTATTTGAAATATTACGGAAACGTACCTTAATGCATCTAGATTCATTCAATGGTCAGAGATAAAGGCTTGTTTTGCCTCATTTCAAATTTTGAGTAAAATTTTCAGTCGTTCCGCACAATGCAACTATACTGGCCCTGAGCGACTATAATAGAGATGTTGGGGATATTTTTTGCATCGATCGGATATCCCAGTTCTTTTTTTGACACTTCTTTTTCGCAACTGTGAATGGCGTTCTATTCCTATCATTTTACAATATGGATTCGCCCAAGGGCATACATCGGACACTAACATTGAGGAACGAGCAAGTGGTATTACATGGCTCAACATCCAGTGCTGTACACAACTGCCAAAAGGAGTAATTTCATTAGTCCACAAGAAAGGCTCGTTCATGACAATTGGAATATCGATTAAAAGCAAAAAATGAATTTTCCGATAGAACGCGGACATTTACATAAACTGCAAAAATTTTGCAGTAAAGAACCCTTTAACATCCATAGAGAAATGTTAAAAATAGAATTTATCCACTTTTGTACTATTTCTACATTTAAACAACATTATTATGAACTAAGATGTTCTCTATTCAATAATGAGAATTCAAAATACAAATAAAATAAAAACGTACCATTATATTCATCTACAGCTATTATTATTTATTTGGATCAAAATAACGCCCTGCTTTAATTTAAATATAATTTTGGATTTTTATAAATTCATCACATACATCTAGTGCTATTTTTACATTTTTCATCTCGTTACATAACATGGTATCCACAATTCAATGACATTTTCACTTGGGAATATTACCAAATGAATAATATCATAATCATAGCTTCAAATAATAATCGAATATCTTGCGATAAAATATATGATTGTTTTCTTAAGTATTGTCCGACATTAAGAATACCTTACAATACAGAAATTGAGACCTGATTTAAACGGTACATTTCATCAAATAGAAAAACCCTACATTTAATTTATGAATTTTTAAAAATGTAAATAATTTTCAAATCAATGAAATGCTAGAATAAATACTTTTTATAGTAAAAAAATAGAGCCCGAATTGAAGTTATTCAAAATCAAATTTGAGAGCATATTTGAGGGTCACGAATAAATGCATTACACTCCCACGAAATGTCTAATGGGCAACGCGTAGCGGCAGAAAGAGAAAAAACAACCAACCTATAGATGGAAAGATAAATTCCAAGCAAAATAATGAGTGATATTTTCCAGATGAAAATTATTTACCGAAGGGAAACGGCTATTGTATTTGGGCTCGCCGAACGCACAACGGAAAATACACCAGAAACGTATTTTAGGAGCGGAAGGAGAGTTACAAAAAATGTTCGGAAAGCAGCCGAAACCACAGAAATGAAAATGCTCTTAACTGCGAAATGTCACGCGACTCCAGCGCCCCTCTGGTGAACAGCGATCGAAATAAAAAACAGAGACGTAGCAATAATATCGACAACTGATTCACAAAGGCATCGATATCGATTGGATACAAATTGGAAACAGTTCTGAAAAAGAGTTTCCACGAATGGAATATCGAATCGTGATTTTTTATCGCTCGAAAAAGCTGAATTTTAAAGTTTGAACGCTGAAAAATGAAGCACGTTAAAATCAGAGTGCGATGAATGGAAAACCGGGCGCTGTAAACATCATATATTGTAAAAGTATGCTTTCAACGCTTTGCCTTGCACCTGCTTAATTGTTAAGCGCTTCCATAACGAGAAATAGTGCCTTCGTTAAATTTTCGCGCCTTATCGGGCCATCTGCCGTTACTAAGCATCGATTAATGGTCTATAGTGATTTAAACGACTACAATGTTGCCCTATTATATTATGAAATGGTTATTAAGGACATAAACTACAAGTTAGATAATCCATAAATAGAATTCAACACATAGTAACTGGGGGAGATACACAAATTTATATTCTATACATAGAAGAAACTGGATAATTATTTAGTGAAATAGAACAGAATCAACCGTGAAATATTCTTTCACTTTCTAAACAATTCAAACTGAATCCTTACCTACAGTAAAACTTTGTCATTAAAACATTGTTCAGTAGATTTATTATTGGTTTAAGTTTTAATTGTTAAGTTGAAGAACCTTTTGAGTATATGGAGTGATTTAATATATTTGAAAATAAATTTCTAGGTACAGTTTTAATATGAAATAATTACGGTTTTAAGAAGTCCTATTTTCCTTTTCATCTCTTGAGTATTAAATACAAAAAGATACAGTTTCCTTTACAAATATTTCAATCAAATATACCCTATTCAAATGTGAATTACATAGAGGCCTTTGTAGATGAAAATTTATTTAAAACTTCTGCGGGATATCGGGACAGAGGATAGTGAATTGTTCACATTCGGAGGAAGTGTGCATCCAAAAATACTGCTCAGAATTAAAGCCATAAAAGGAAATTAGAATCCATGGAAAAGCATCACCATTGATTAGCGGTCGTCAGTGGTTAGGAATGATTACGTAGGATGGTGATGAATACGCATTAATGCCCTCAGCACCACAATAGATAAAGGTAACATTTTCTCTGCGAACCTAAATTTAACAAATACGCGTCTATTCCAATTGGAAGTACTGCATTTGAGCTTAGATCGATTCCACTCAATCTGCCACCTCTCATTCTCAATCGCCATTCATTTATTTCTCTACGGATTCATTGCGAAGGTGAAATTAGGTTTCATGCTGGAATTTCTATCCGGAAACTAGGGCGCCCGGAATAAAACAATCATGCGTCTCTTCCTATGGCAGGAAGTCCAAAAAAGCGATTAACTTGATCTATTTTTCTCTTCTGTGCGATTCGGACTTCCATCGGAAATTCGCCAAACACAATTATCTGGGACTGGCGATCCTCTTTCCTAATTGCATCAAATGAGGGAGTTTTTGGAATGCGTTGTGCGACGGAATCTGTGTGTGTTGTGGGCTCGTGCGGACGCCCACACACACAGGACGAATTCTTTACGCGAAAAAGGATATTAATAATATTGGAACCCCAAACGATGGATTGCAGTGACTTTTCAGCAGAAAGAATTTTTTTCCTCTTCACCCTTATTTATTTTCATATAAACTGAGAAGACTTGCTAGAAAATATAATCATATAAATAGTACTTTCATAAGTATTTGGGAGCTCTTAAAACTCTTAATCAATAGTTAAATTAGAGTGATTTTAAGACACGTGAAAGAGCTTTCAATATAATGTTGAAAAAAATCTCCTGAATTCATAGTGACTGTTCATGTATGAACGTCGTCAAATAAATTATATTCAATTCGTTAAATATAAATTGGAAGGAGTTTACATTTATGCCGATAGGAATATGAAACCTGAATATAATCTGTAAGATTAAATATACTAATACTGTAAATATACTGAGATGAAGTTGAACGTTCTCCGATTCCTTTTATATTACATCATACAAGTGAACAATAAATATAAAATTTATTGATGAACAAAAACTGGGATAATTCTTTCATCTTGTTCTGAATAATCATTATTTAAGTTTGCTGAACGGTTATTATTAAAAAATACAATCTCCCAAAGGCATACATAGGTTTAAAAATAATAAATTAACCCATTAACCGTATCTATCTATTCACATAGGTGATAAGTAGAGTTGTTATGAAGGCAGAAATTCAAGAACCTTCGAATCTGATTGAAGTTTTAAAACATTTTTGTAAATATTGAAATGAAGATAATTAAAATTCTATTCGGATGTCAAAAGTGACAGAATAACTGCAAATTTTCAGCAAATAAAAAGTCAGTTAGCTACAAATTGCTCGGTGAAATTATATTTTGCCAATTATTCCCAAAAAAGAGATCAACAAATAAATTCAAATCGCCGATCGAGTTCCGAAATAAATCATTCATATAAACGGCGATTTCCACAGAAGCGTAAAGATCCATTTTAGAGAAACATCACATATAAAAGTGTCCTTTACATTAAATTCTTAATTAGTTTGATATCCTGCGTTTGTAATCAATCCTCTCTTTCAATTGAAAATAAACACTGTACATAGTTGCAAGTTATTGATGTAAAAACGTTTTACCTTCTCTTACAAAACAAGAACCATCTTTTAAAACGCTATACTGAAAATTATCCTTGCTTTTGAATACTCATTTAAGACTAGAAAGTTATAATTTTCATTGTACCAATTGTTACTGGATCTCAATCCATCATTAATTATGATTATGACTATTCTACTCACCAAAACATAAGACGATTGGATCAGCGCAAAATAAATTGGACGAGAAGAATGAAGTTCAACTCACCTGAAAAGAGAAGATTATGTGATTAAGATTTATCTAAAATCCTTTTAAGTTATTTAATAATCATTCCAAAGGGTATTGGTAATAATTTAAATAAAATAAATACGTTATCACGGATTTTAAATTATTTTATAATCCTATAAATTATGCAAGATGAAACGAGGGACATACTTAATAATTAAGTATATTAGAAGAAAATATAACTGTCAAATTGTCCTTCAGTCAATTTAAATTATTGAGCACTTTATACTGTGAGAATCTATATTAAATTATTTTATAAATAGAAAATAATAATATGTAAAACTTACTATCTCTAAAGACACATGAAATTTATAGAAACGACGATCAACACAAATAGAAACAAAATAAAAACAAAGCAGTCGTAAGGAATATAAAGGGAGTCAACATAAGAGTAAGTAAATCATTTTCACCGCACTTTAAGGGCATCGTTAACATAGTAAATGACAATGATGTTGTGAAAATTTCAAAACTTGGGGGAATTTAATTTGCAAAGCAGTTTCCCAAAAGATTTCAGGAAAACCGTGCGAATTTGTAGTACTTTAATATTTGCTTCAATCGATTTTATTTCAGTTCTTACTGTAATTTATAAAAATTGAAAATTTAAGAGCTTTGAAAATAAATTAATGATTGACAATGAAATGATTGAATTGAATTAATGATTGAATGATGACAAATTGTAGAAAGCGATATCATTTCATTATGGCCTAGTATGTAGAGTATATGAACCCATATTCTAGTACGTATGCAGATAGTATATGAAACGTATCCTTAGGAGTTTCAACCAATATTGTTATACAAGTGCATACAGGTGTACACTTTACTCCTAATAATTAAAGTGACAACTTTAACATTGACGAGGGAGCAAATTAACTACTTCACTTCTCCAAAATCGTCCTCTACGCGTTTATCAAATTAATTGCTGCAAGCGGATGCTTCCAAGAGACTCCTCCACAAATGATAATTATCACCTTGAAGACAGCCTTAAGGAGAATAAATCCCTTCTCTCGATTCCCATAAATTCCGCTGCCTTTATTTAGACCACGTGACTGATGAACGAGGCATATGGCGTCTTCCAAGTAATAAAAAGATGGTCTACAAGAATAGAGCTTCTTTGGAGGGATCCATAAATCCGGAATCCTTATCTCTTTGTTTAATGCCTATGTGGTGGAAATGCGCGATGCATCACTCCTGGAGTTAATTAAGAATTTCTTCGCATATATTTCAGCGATGCGTTTTATGCTCGAGATAATACATCCAATAATTGGGCTCATTATCACAGATTTTAAATTTTTGAAGCAAATGGAAGATCGTACATTTGAAGGATATTTTGTGAAAATTCGAAAATCCCTCTGGAGTGATGATATTGTATTCAGAAAGGAAGCTTTATCCAAAAAGTTTCTGTATCCAATAGTATTAAATAAAAAGGATAGATATCTGTTAATTGGAACAACAGAATTACTGAATTTCTATACGTTAATAACATATTTATCTGACAGTGGGAAACAGATCTTCGGGATGTTTATTAAGAGGATCAGTTGACTACGGAAATGAATTCAATGCATTCTGTTGGAATTCGATACATAAACCTTCTAAATTCATTTTAGGAAGAACAAAAATGGCCGCAGAGAAATGAAACTTACTCATTCGTTTTTCTCAAGACTAAATTAAATTGAATTATTATTTTTAGATCCTAAATATATTTCTTTTTGCCAAAAATAAAGGTTCGCGTTCGTTTGCAAAATATACAACAAAGCACTCCTAGGAGCAGATATTTTGAGAGAAATTATGCATTCTATTATTCCTCTTTATCAAACTATATACTGCGAGAGTTTTGTACCGAATGATTAATAACGATCCATATCCTATACCTAAAAATTTTACCTCTCAATTATGAAAGTTATCAGCTAAAAGAACACTGAATGTTTTGAATAGTTCCATTAGAATTAATGTATGATCGAAAGAACTAATGCCCATAAAGGCATGGAATAATAAATAACGCAAAATGTGTATTTATAATCGGATATCATTCCTGTAAACGTAATCATATTTAAACGAATATTAACTATGATAAAGATGTACGATATGCTAAGCAAAGCGTAAATGGCAATTATTTAGAAAAGCAGATGGATTTACGTTTTTAGAATATCCGCTCAAATTACCTCTTTAGTTGGATATGAACTAGCTTTCGCTCTAATAATTTCCATGCTACTAGACCGTATATCCGAAAATTTGATAGATGTACATTCCGAATGGAAAGAACAATGACAATTTTCGTGGTGATATAAAGTTCCCGGTCATTTTTCGGTTATTATCCTTTCTAGTTTTATGAACGAGATTTATCAAAAACTCGCTGCACTCGGATATTTTCATCTTTACATGCACAAATATGAAGCTTAATATTCAAACGTTATTTACAGCACCGGACTTGGTTTTGAATGAATAATTCCCGTTTTCATCTGGAAAATATGAATAAGCGAGTATTTAACCAGTATTCAATAAGGTTGTTTTCTAACAGAGAGTTAATACTTACGCTAGTATAAGCAAATTTCACATATACTTCCTGATTATTTATTATCATTATCCTTGATAAGATTCATTATTAGATATTAATGTAAATATCTCTTACTGAGTCAATTGTAGAAAGTCTTAACATTTTCTACGATCTACTAACAAGGAGTGTAAACATAGGTGTCTCCTGACTTTTGAATGGGACTAGCATAGTTCGATAGAGGATCAAAATTAAGAAGACACGTCTTTTTTTATAGACGTTTCTCGCCGTAAGTTTAGGAGATATTAACGTTCAAAGATTGCAATTTTTTTCAAATTTCGCGCCGGGACAACCCAAACCCGCTTATCTCAGATAACAGCTCTTCCGAGCTCCACAATTATCAGCGAGTTCGGTGGTGGAGTTGGTTAAGGCATTAAGAAAGCTTTTTCTAACCGTCATTTTTACGCGTTGGACGCTGGTTCGCGACCCGGCAACAGAAATTTTTTTCTCTTTGATTATAATTTATTTGTCTCGTATTTAGCGTCTATTATAAACTGTGCACATATTTTGGAGTTATTACGCGATCTAATCTTATCTTTTCTGTTAGGTTTTCTCTACAAGTTTACTAATTCATACTGAAGTAAACTAGTCTTCATAGCATAATTTATTTAATTAGAGCACACCAGTTTATGGGTGAGAATGCCATTGGATAGTGGAAGCCTGCATATAACGCGTCATTATCCCTTGTACTCTGAACCTAACTATCCAGAGTAATGGAAAATCCATCGAAATAGTTCAAGAAAACTAACATATGTAATAATGTTACAAAGTAAATAAATCTAAAAATGGTTAATAAATAATCAATAGAATGTTGATTTCAGCCTCTCGCGTGATATTTATCAAAAAGTAATTTAAGCACAAATAAATCTGCACCAAGAATAGTGTATGAAGCCTGGTTTCTTGCACTTATAGACCTTAAGTTTTATTTCCAGAGCATCCACATCATTTACGATCAATATTTCCCTATTTTTCATCAGTTCACTTCATGCCATGCGTACCTGTTCATTTTTTACAAATTGAGGCATGTGATTGATGATGAAAGATGGACTAGTATAATTCCTAATGTTCAAATGTTGATTCCCTTCCTTCTGCGAATTAAATGAGAAACTCTGTATTATGATTTAAGTTTTCATCTGTCGATAGAAGTGCATAGCACTTGGCTGTTAAGTGCTGTTGACTGTTGATGGGATCATCCATAGCGTACATCACGGTTTACCCATACCGTCGACGAATATTGGGCGCAAATACTTCGATTGGTTTTCTCGGGTCGCGAACCAGCGTCCAACGCGTAAAAATGACGGTTAGAAAAAGCTTTCTTAATGCCTTAACCAACTCCACATCAACTCGCTGATAACTGTGGAGCTCGGAAGAGCTGTTATCTGAGATAAGCGGGTTTGGGTTGTCCTAGATATATGTGTATCTCTTTTTATCTAATTCCTCAAAAGAAATCCTTTCAAAAACATTTGGGTGCATAAAATGCGTTGGTTCATATTTAAAACTTGTTTATTTTAATTAAATTTCCCAGAAAAATCTCTAATCATAACAGTGGAAAATTATGAGAATGAAAAAATAAAAAATTAAAACCTAAAATAAATTTAAAGGACAACAATAATTCTTTTTAATATTCAGTCGTTACGAATATAAACCAATGGTAGGAAGCTTCCGATTCACCGAAAAATGTCGTCATCCTGAATATAATTCACCCTTCGCGACAGGAAGTCACTAAATTTGCCGGATTTCACTATTATGTAAATTAACACGTCATCAGCGGTAATGACGTAATCCATGAAAAGGTACAAACATACCGGAAATCCGCAAATAACGATGAGGGTGAATACATTCTTTCGACGAATTCAAATAATTTTATCCATTGTGGTTGAGCCAGAATGTTATCCCCGATTAATTAATTAGCAAAATTCAACCTGAAAATGTGACCGAGTTGTGGAAGACGAAAGTTATAAAAGTGACAAATTAATTATATTATTTATTTTTATTCGTCAACACGATAATGTCGGGTTCGTAATTCTATTTGATTATCCCGAAATACGTTCTCCAGGTTGATCTCCATCCACTCCTTCCGCGCCATTTAAATTCTTGATGTTTGTTGCTATCGAATTAAAAAACCTGTTACATGGATATGGAGAGATTAAGCGTGGTTCCCATGGAAACGACAAAATCGAACCTTTCCACGTATAAATATACAGAATTGCACCCAAAATAGCGATGCAATGTAGTCCGTCCGAGCGTAATTCCCTAATTTGATAATCGAGGAGAAGTACCACGATCGAGTCCGAATTATTTGTCCCTCTATTGTCCGATGCATTTAAATTGCATAATGGCTCTCAGATGAAAATGAGCGGATTACATTTATAATTTAGCTATGAATAGCATCGATGAAACGTTGCAGCGATGGAAATATCAAACGATTTTTGCAATTCATGGATGAAGGTACGATTTATGGGTCACCATATAACTATTCCTTTGTTCGCAAACAGAAATCAATTACTTGTTTCCTCCATTAAAACTACCCAGGCTTTAGTTTCATTTGTATTGATATTGTATTGATATAATGGTACCGTATTATATTATAATATTATTAGACGTAATTATTTTTAAACAATAGCATTAACACGAAATGATTGGAATGAACTTGGAAAAGTCAGATTGTAGATGCTCATGATATCTGAAACCTTTTGAATTCACTGACATCTATTGTTTCAAATGAAGCTAATTATATTTTAAAATATGTAACCTAATGTAAATTGATGGTAATACCGTGGAATAATTAAGAAGGTACACAACTGAATGGAAAAGCTTTTGATATATTTCATTATGTTTTCTAGTAAAAAAAATTATAGTCTATGAATTGATGTGGAGTATCACGTTATGAAGCCTTCAACCATTGACTCTTAAACACACAGTTATTTCTGCCTTTTGTTATATTACATTATCATTACACTCTTCAATAATCCTGAGCATTCAATCATGCGGAACATCTAAAATTAGATGAAGGTGCCTTAAAAAGAGCTACAAAATGCAAAGTTTTCATCAGTAGCAGAGTGGAATTAATTAATCACTATTGAATTCCGCTTTAAAACGTCGGCAATAAATTTCCTTTCGCTCAATAATCGGCTAGAAAAGACCTCTTCGGATCTCCATAAGATTCTTTCCGATGACGATAATTACGTCATCGGACGAGTCAATTGAGGTGAGTATTTCAATGGAAAGAAGTTGAAATTACGATTCGATTGCCGAATCAATGCGAGAAGCCGCTCTTTTCTACTAAGTAGTCCTCTTTGGAAACAAGCATTTTTATTCAAGACCTTTTCATTTGAATTTGAAGGCACGAAAGAATGAGATTATAGATCCTTCTGTAATATAATTGGAGCTCAAACGCTGTTAAATCAATGTTTCACTTCATTCCATTCCTGCGCTTCGGTCTTCATTGACTTTTATAAAGACGAATATTCGATGAATTGGTCTTTTCATCGACTAATCTTTTCTTAAATAGTTTACGTAAATTACAATTTGATAACATTTTACATTTCTTTTATTCTACATCTGATCAGTTTCTCTTAATATAAATATTAATCATAGGATATTTTACACAAGACGTTAATTTTCAGCAAACCATCGGAATATTGATTATGAGGTGAAAAATCTTGTAGACAATTTCATTTGAATTTTTGCTGAACATGTTTTATTGACAGAACATAACAGATATAGTTTTCTAGTGTATTCAAGGGGAAGGCGGCTGTTAGAAGTACATACAGATGCATTTAAAATTAAAAAAACAGTTTAGTCAAATAATAATCTCAATTTTCAATTGCAATGGACTGAATTGTAAGAGAATGTATTCAATATATATAAATGAATAACTGAAGCGAATCCTAGATAAAGAAAGTATTAATATTGTTATTTGAGAAAATCATTGAATTAATGTGTTTCTGTTAACAGATCATAATAAATTATATGGAGAGATCGTTCAGACAGTATTCCATTCCAGCACTATGCTGATATTTACACAATAAATTATTTTAATATTAAATCAGTTTCAATGGATACTAATTTGTGAAAATGTGACAAATTTACAAGCTTGTGAGAATCATATAACTATATGCACTATTTCACCACAGAAATTTGTCAATTCATTGTGATAAACTTTCTAAAGGGGATCCCAAGTCCGGTGTTCCCACATAATATGTAATTCCGAGCCACATTTTCCGTACTTTAGAGCAAATAATATACGGATGCGTATTAAAGCAGGTTTCAACAAACACCGCCAGGGGATGGAAGAGACATTAAACGGGATAAGAAAAGGAGATTACGATGCCAAGATACGACCGACTCAAACGGATAGACTATAACATCCGCTGAGGATTCCCTTGCGGTTGCCTCTTGGAGAAAGTACGGGTCGATGATGCAGAAGCTGAAGAGGACAGATGAAGGTGAAGAGTTGTGATCAACTAAATCTCATTCACTTGTGATTGTTTGGAAGGACTTTACTCGCACATGTATTCTTCACAGTTCTTGCGAAATATTTGATTTAAATTTTTAAGGAAAAAATAGACTTCAGAACCATATCTTATTTAATTTTACTCTCCGTTATAGGGTGTATTTTAAAAATATTAAAAAATATCAAAGAGAGAAAGAATCAAAACCAAAAATAGGAAAAAGGTTAAAGGAAATATTTACAGTTTAATATTTGTATACTAGAGAATATTTTAAGCTCCCTCACATCGTCTTTAAGACAAATGAAAGCGATAGGCCATTTCAACAATCGGATTCACAAGGAGATAATAAATAAATAAATTCCAGAGAAACCATTATTAATCTAATAACAGCAAAATATTTTCCCATTTAAAATTCAAATATCAATTTACTTGAACAAATTATTTCTATATTCTTAATAATTCTAGTGTAATGAAAACTCTTTCAAGAAGCTTGAGATGAGAAGATTGATAAAAATCAAATTTTATAATTGAAACAAATAAGGGAATGTTTTGAAATAAAGGAAACAATGCATTCTAAAAATAGCTTAGAGATTTGGAGTTGTATACAAGATATTTACTTCTAAACAATTTATCTTTCTCTCTCAAGAATATAACGCTTATGAATGACAGAAATATATATTCTGTAAACTAAAGTAGCTCTGATCAATGCGAGACAATTGGCTAAAATAAATCAAGAAAAGAGGAGCGATGACACCCTATTCTCTTGAAGTGGGAATTCATTAGCTTATCTGAAACGGCAATATGTCACGCTTCCTTCAAGCGGACATATAACTAGCACGCAACGAATCCAAACACGTCGGTCGGAACACAGCAGTGAGACAAAAGATACGAAAGCTACAACACTTTAATATCCCGTCATCCACGTGACATTTCACATCTGGATGGGAAGGGCAGCTTGTATCTATTTTAAAATGAAGGTCCAATGGATTTCCATACACATTCAGTGAAAATTAAAATTAGTCGTTAATGAGTTTGCCGCAAAAAATGAAAGTATAAAATGATAATTTGATACAAACAAAAATTTATGAAAAAATCGACCTACTTCTGATCAAATTTTCACTTTTTCTCTTCGTCAAACTGCAAATTATGAATAAAAGCACATAATCATAGAGCATATTTATTTCCTGTGTCTTTAATGAAGAAGAAAATTAAGATCAGATTCATATTAGAAAGAATATGCTAATTGGGCTTTGAGTTCTCTACAATATGAAAGGAACAAAGAAGAACACTTCTACCTTTACCTTAATTTTTTTGTAGTAAATGTGTAAGTTTTCTCTTTTGTTCCTTCTTCATCCACGATTCGATAATATAGACATTGAAATTACATATTTTTACGATGAATAATTATTCACGCCTGAAAGAGACCCTAAGAGTCAAAATAATTACAATACATTTTCTTTTTATTTAAATGAGGTTATTATAATCATTTCAATCCATAAAAGAAGCCTCGCTTCGATAATAATGTAGTATATAGAGCCTTGAATATTATTCAGTTCCGTAAAATGATCTAAAAACTCACCTAAAACCATGAAATTTGGATTGGTGAGATAAAAGTTTGCATTATGGGCTTGCTTTGTGCATAAAATTTCTAAATTCTAAATTAACGTTCACAGCTCATGTTTACCTTACTTGATTAGGAAAACGAATCTTATGTTAGGATCTGTCCTTCAGTAACCCACACGAATAAAAGGATTTAGAAAATAAGCAACGAACTCAAAATGTAGGGCAACTCTCGCACCGAATTCCGTTAAGCGATTCCTCAATGACTTCAGTCCCTTACTTTCGAATACACTCCTCGAATTCCTCCATTACTCTAAAAAGGAAGAACACCCTTCACCAAAATTTCACGCTGAGATGGATGGATTTGGTGCACTGCAGACATGAATTATCTGGGAACGAGCCAGGAAAAAAAAGCAACTCACCAACACCTATTTCTCTCTATCTTTTGCATCGAAACACTCCCTCAATCGATGCATTCTTCGGATGTGATGTTTCATCCTTTTGTTTCCATGGAGATTTCGTTAACGGGAAGTCAGCGCTACTGCCTTTGTCTGCCTAATCCGCTCATCTCGTTAAATGAACTGCTTTTAATAAGCGAAGGGTGAGGAGATATCCCTACGGCTAAGGATTTCGCCTTTTAGCGTCCCTAAAGGGACTTGGATGACCGGAAATGGGTAAGACTGAGGATAAGAGATGGTGTACGGGGCTTAAGGGAAGACCTTTTCCGGACACAAAGGAGAGAAGAAATTACGTTTGGTTTGGAGATGAGAAAGAGGTCTCTGTCGAGGGAGTGAAAGAGAATATGAATGATGAAGTGTGAATGAGGAAAGCAAGAGAAAACTTACAGACTAATGATTCAGGACTTTAAGCTACGATACAAGCTATCCAAATGAGCATATCAACACCCTAATAAAACTGTTCGAAGTATCTTTTAACCAATATATGTCGCGCTATAAAAGCGACATTAATTTAAACAAATTTTGCACTTCAAATTCATTTTTTAACTCATTAAAGATAAAGTTGGTTTTAAATACATTCAAAGTTTCAAGAGATATATTTTTTTGTTTTTTTTTTAATTCAAGGAAAACTAATAAGATGGATTTGATATTACATTTTATGTAACGATCAGAAAACTAAAATATTTCCTTTTTGTTAACGACATCAATGTATTTCTCAATGATATTTCGTGAGACAATAATGTAACTACTGAAGTAATAAAATTCTGAGAGATATCTGTGGGAATGTAAAAATACCTGATATCACACCATAAGGTTGGGTATTTTTGGAGAAACTTTTCCCATAACGTTACCAATTACACACAGATGAGCAGAATATTATACATCGAGATTTTTTACAAACATAATAGCATCTCGTCAACTCTTTAATGAAACTAGTACTAGCTGAAGCGAAATAATTACGAGTTTTATTCCGAGAGAATATCGAAATTATCCTCAAAATTAAAACTTTAATCAAAGTATTGAGAGCAATACAGAGCTATTTCTCATTTTTGAAGTTCAAGAAGGTATTGACTTAATATTTTCATCCTATGAATGATATGAGTGGTAACTATGTAAACATTGGTTAAAAAGTATAAACAATTTTATGCTATTTGGAAGGCAGTTGGAGAGTAATTTATACGTATTCAGTACAGAAGAACAGAGAAATAGAGTAATAGCGAAATACGCATAAATAAAATCGAAACTCTTACCAAATAATTAATTTCAAGCGAGAAAGAAACAATTAATAGGATGAAATTAGTAAAATTTTCAAACTAATAACACCGAAACCGAATATTAACATTCACCGATTCAATTAAAATTGCTTTTATCCCCTTTTTCCTTCTTACATAATTTCACTCTATATTGATTATCGATCATTAGATATAAAAATCGCATCAAACGATGGCACATCATAATTCTGCATAAGATATTCTTAAGAAGTCACACGTATTAAAGCGGCAGTTTCAGAAGTGCAGATGACGTCCGTAAGTCGGTCGAGGGAAAGGGGCCCAAGAAGAGATATGAGCAGTACACAAAAGGAGGGAACACCAGAGGAAATTAGCGTGTGGCGCTGATATCAGAAGTTTTTCAGACCATAAATCAAATTACCTTCTCACGAATTATTCACTGCACCATTCCCTAAACGCCGTCTCAAGTATCGCCAATGAATATTCATTTCTTGAGTCTAAAAGTAATGACATAATGCCGCACAAACGCTGTTAACCGAAACGTAATGGTGAACATATCTCCATGGTTGGAGCTAACGGCGTTAGGCCTAATCACTTCTGAATCTATTCGAATTAGCCTCTGTTCTCAGGTACTTCGTTATCTGCGATTTAACGCGTAACTTTTCACGCTCAGCATGATCGAGAAAGATGTTAAAAATCAATTCGGGATAAATCGAACAAATTTTAACACTTAGAATAATACGGAGCTTTTTACGTTAAATTTTTAATATTTACTTTAGTATATAAGCTAATCATATAGAAACATTATATTAATTCATTTACATTCAGATAAAAATTAAAAATAAACTGTATGGAAAATAAGATTTTCGCATAATTAATTCCACACAGAAAGAAGATGGATATTAGTTTGTAAAATATACAATTCAAAACGTATTCTAAATCATTATCAATGTCTGATCGACGTCTTAGTCATTGCATAATGTATCCAGAATAACTTGGTACCTTGAAGAATGAAATTTATTGCAGAACATGAAAATAATCTTCCTTAAAGATGTACGAGCGGTTTAGCTCATAACGTATATGGAATCCAAATAATTCTAAAGCAAGAAGATAAAAAGACACGTGAATACAAATCGATGTCAACCAACCTATCACAGAGTATTTTTAATTAAAAACATGGCAATACTATAATAAGAGGTAATGAAAAGAGATATTGATTGATTTATCTCTAAACACGGCCTCTCTTTCATGCCTGAGAGAGGTAAGTTCATTAAAGGCCGATGGCTCAATATCTCGTTTTAATCAACTTCAGCACATGGATGGCATGGCGTGCATGTTACGTGCATCAAAGTTGAGCTAAAATGCAACTTCTAGAGTTAGTTCTTCAAAACCCAACGTTTGCCGATTCCGCAAAATGTCCGATAGAACTGAAGATCAAAAGTTTTGGAATGGCATAATCTGGAGAACTTCTCGAGCCGTTGAATTATATTAAGAGCTATTTGGTAGGAAAACTTGAGGAGCTACATCGAGGGATCCATCATTATTCAATTTCCTTCAGACGAGAGAGGAACTTTTGGTCTACTTACGACCTGTCTCGTGGGCTGTTTATTCCAACGGATAGTTAAAATAGAGATATAAGATCATTATCTCCCGCAAATAAGAATTTTTCTTGTTTAACAAACGTATAAAAATTCCTAAAATGCTTACATTCTGGAATTGATTAATGTCCTGATTTAAACACAAAAATACGCCTAATGTTATTTTATACGTGTATCAATCTATTTTAATTATTTATTTGATCAATTCTCTTGAGGATGAGATAACAAACTTAGCGGGTAAATCTTCATCCGCATGTCATGTTTCAAGTTAGAGACGTGAGTGTATCAGATCATCCAGGGCTTAGATACATTTAAAAGTTATCTATCATTTACCATAGTGTAATAAATAAACCATGGTTCTTACATTTTTAAGATAAAATGAAGTAAATCTAAATTATTTTATAGATTATGCGTTGAATATTATTTAAAGCAAAAATTAGTGAAAATAAAAGTGAACTATTTGTTAAATATATCATTATATAAATCTAATTTAATTTTACTTTATAGTAACTTAATAAGTTTGAATTTTAATTTTCTTTGAAAAGTTTTATTATTTAAACAAAGCGCAATAAGAAATTGTGGATAATCTTGGAAAATATTTTGTAAAAAAATCACTTAAATCAAGAACCGATAATAATTTATGAACATTCTTCTTTAACGGTAGCTTTGCGCTTAATTGATTGATTGTATTAACTATCCAAGCTTTTTAGTTGTACGAACCCTAATATTGTACCAGCAATGTAAAAATCTATTTCATTTCTTTTCAAACATTCTGCCGTTCATTTTCTTATCGAGCGAGATACATTGATTTTCCTCGTGGAAACATTGGTCGCCAAAAATAATCCAAAGCTCTCACAAACGAAAGATCTCTACTTGAGATACATAAAATCTGTATGTAACCACTTTTGATAAGAGTCCGAATCGTGGGTACAGATCAGTGCTCTTTAGCGGACATTTTTCACAAGAATATTTCTGTCCGAATAAATCTGATCCTCGAGCGATACCCGTCACGGTGCCATGGCAACGCTCTAAACAGTGGAGAGAAGGAAAGCGTAAAGGAAATATACGAGCATCGTAAAGGGAGGAAATATATAGAGATGCAGAGGAGAAATATGGAGGGTTTGGGTGGTAATAGTGAGAAAAAAAAGGATTGCGAGATAGAGAAAGTGGGACACACAAAGGAGATGTGGGATCATTAGCTAGGGCTTCAGTTATAAAACTCTAATTCAGAGGAAACGTCAGTGAAAGGCTAGTCAAAGGGGTGAAAAGTGAAAAGCTTCGGGAGAAGGTAGGACAAACATCTAAAATAATTACGTGAATATAAACTAATTTAAACAAAGATTAATACTATAAAAATTGAATACACATAAGTTCCAAAATATATGAAACTGTAAGTAAGATTCAGAATTTCGATGTTAACAATTCATTAGCATCCTTTTTCTTTCTATAACTTCTTCGATCTGTTTCGACAAAAAAGGAAAATGACCTCAGAGGTTTAATGATGCTAACCACAAGAGATGTTATCTTTGTTTCATCGGGAGTCAAAGGCGTTTTTCAAAAGGAATCCATGATAAGAGAAAGTATAGAAAATAAAAGTATGAAAATTCGACCACGTCTTTGAAAATCTAGATCAAAAAGGAACTTGGAGGTCTTCTCTTTCATCTAAACCAGAGCTCTGTAATCATATTTTTCGTCAGCCCATTCCACAGCGTGCAAACAATGAGTATAAATTTTCTTAAGCTTTAATGATGAGAACTTTCCCCTATTTTATTTGAGATACTCGTTATTCAATTAATAATCCTTTCATTACCATACCACTGAATTATTTTCTATTCATGAGCCTGTTCTCTCAAAGAGTTTAATGAACGATCAGTAACATTCCTAATACTGAAAATTATTCATTAATTTCTCGAATGGAAATAATTTATATAGTATAAATTTTTTTTTCAGGGCACAATCTTCTTGAAAGCTATTCTTATATATATATATATATATATATATATATATATATATATATATATATATATATATATATATATATATATATATATATATATATATATTCTTTTAATTGGTTTTCCTAAAGTAAAAAAAATAATAAAGGCGTATTTAATTCATGCAGCGTACATGAATGAACTCTATGTGCTAGGGCTTTCCCAATTAAGAAGAAAAAAATACGTTAAAATTGCAATGTTTTTTTAAAAAAATAAGCAACCAAATCGCTCTCACAATAAAGTAGTAAGTGTGAAAATCTTTTTTATAATTCTGATCATAAAAATATATCTTTGTATATTAGCTATTTGAGCGTGTTCTTAATATTTATAATGATATCTTGAAACTTGCAGTCTTTTACTTTACGGGTCTTGCGATCTATTACATATTTATGTCAAACCTTCTATTTTTATAAATTATTTCATAAAACGAATTTGAACTTAATCCAAAAACAATAAAAGAAATTACACTCTTTAAAATGTAAGCGATTACAAAGATACTAATGTTCCAGATGGAAAACGGATCGAGCAAATGTATATGTGTCTAATTCGGTCAAAATGACCCTTATTATAAAATGACCTCATAAAAGCATCACAGTACGAAGTAAAGCCCTCGCAAATGATAATGTGCAGAGTGGTCGACGCGGAAATTCATAACATCTGTCCCTCTGCATCCCATGTGCACCCTGCATAGGCCGTTAAAGGAAACCACTGGTGACATTAACGACCGAGTCGTGGTCCTTTAATAAGCAGGTTCGCATTTTTTCTGGGCCAATTTGGCGTCGGTTTAAAGGGATAAAAAAGGTGCAGAGGTAAAATAAAAAAGAGATCTTTGAGGAGAATTTAAGATGTTTTAACTGAGGTCGACCGTTTTTTAATGGCGTTTAGAGTTAACGGGGTAAGATGCGGTGACTTGTCAGCGGTGGATAAACCCTTGCTTGGTCCAAAGCCCTCTCTGTTAATCGTTTTCCTATTTGTAACGCCTTCAGCTTTTTACTTGATGAAAAAGAAATGGAGACGTAAAGCCGAGTTGTGTTAATCTTTTAACCTTTTATCTCTATACCAGTGTTTTTCATTCCTCCCGCTGTTCCCTTGAGTTACATGAAATGTACGAATAGCAGAGAACAATTCAGCATTTACCTAATCACGATTAGATTAATTTAAAAAATAGTAATTATAATTCATACTTTTGCGATATTCATCTCCGTCATAATTATAAGGTCGAAGTACAAAAGTAATTTTACAGTAAAAATTTACGATGGATGACTAAGATTAAATATAAATTGTCCGAAGGAATTAAATATAAATGACTTAAAGAGACATATCAGTGTCTTTAAAGTGAATAGAGTACCAAATTGGGTAAATACGCCTGATTTTTTTTTTTGAGAGTACACATTTTCATTAAAGAGTAACTGAGGATATAGAGCACTAGGAAACCACTTGCATAACAGTTACGTTTAAATAAATATTTATTTTACTGTAGTGGAATGTGTCATATTATGAATAATGTACTTAAATGAAAAATAATGACAGAAGAACTATCCGAGTTTTAAGTTTACGGATGATTTATTTTCTCGCACTCTTTTAACATAATGTTTTCATTTAACTCATGATTTTACTTTCATTTTTCTGAAGATACTAATATTAATCCAGTAAATTATATATTCAAGTGAACATATCCATAGAAATTCTAAAAAGAAACGAAAAGAACAATACAAAAACAATTTATAACATTTACGAGAAGTTGTCAATCTTTGATAATATACATTTGACAGTAATAATATTATTGTAAAGTTATTTTTCGAAAGCTTTCTGTCTCAGTGTTCAGACATTTTCATGATGATGAGAAAAAGGTAAAAATTCTTCAAAGACTCTATTTTTTATGAAACCAAAACATCACTTTAAACATAAATGAATACATAAGCAAACATGGCCATCATGAAGCAAAGGTAAGCAATCGAGATGGAAAGAGACATTCGGTTCCCATCTCTAACCCTTTAAGGAGAGCCCCTTTATTTATGGGTCTGTATGCCCAAACACCCAACATCAAGGTGTTTTACGTACACACACAAATTTATCCATGTGTCCGTAGGCGCGCACGTTAGTATATGTGTATGTAAGAACCCCTTAAGTCCCACGTAACACCTTCCCTTTCGAAGGTATAGAAAACAAAGTAAAGGTCCCGACCATGGCGCTCTACTACAGCTGTATTTCACCGCTAATCCCCCACCCCCTCCCCTAATCTCCCACCGTACTCTCGCCTTGGATCCAACACCGTATTACAGTTCTGCGCCAAAAGGCCTGGCAACCGGAATACGGGAAAGTGCACACTGTTTCCACGGTTCCTTAATTCAGGGGAGTGCTCTGTTTAAAACGAAAGGGAATCTTATTTCCAAGGGAACAAATTCAACGATTTGAATTAAATCAAAAATTAAAACACGAAAGTCAATTCCCTGCAATTTACCATCACTTCTTCATAATACTACAAACGGTAATTTGTGAATCAAATTAAATACGTTTTCAACAAGTACATAATAAACTAAATGAAAGCATCTACTCCAATTTCCATAAGAATTCATTTCTTTCGATTGCAAACAAAAATTAATTTCTACCAGATGATTTCTACTACAATAACTGAAAATCACATACATAAATTTCCGAGGAAAGGAAAAACAAGCAATAAAGCAGTCAGAAAAGAAGAGAGAAGAATAATAGGGGAAGAGAAAAATGGAGGTCAACAATCAACAACTTGGTCTCGGAAAGAGTTATTTGTTGCAAAGGTCAAGATAATATTTTAGATAAGGTATTATTTCTGATATGAACTTATCTTATTGGATAGTTTATCTAAAAGGAAAAGTTTAGGTACCATCAAAGTATATAACAATTTATTCATATTGGATCTGAGTAACATATTTGTCGAAGTTCATTCACATATGATTTGCATTTTTATCTTATTCAATCCTAAATATTCATGAAGAATGAGTAAGAGATCTAATTTTACCAAAAAAGTGATTGAAGAGATTAAAAAATTTTAAAAGGCCAAATCATTCATCTTTGTTTAAAAGAAGCATTTAGCTGCAGCGATACATTTAAGAAATGGTTATTCGATAGTTCAATATTTCACAAGAAAACCTAATGTGATACCTTTTATCCATTTGTGGGGATAGGATTACGAATGATATGGAAAGCAGTTCACTGCCTTTTAAGTAACCGCGAGCTAAAATTCTCGTAGAGGAAAATGCAATACAAATTAGAACAAAACAACTCCGAATAAAATGGTTGAGAAGGAACATGTGAAAGAAGAAAGGACCAAACAGTAGAACGAGATAAAGACGGAACTCAAAATGGACCAGTTGAGATCGTAATGAAAGCAGTGATAGAGCGAGAAGATGCACCGCTTAATTGTGTACCTTCCATGGAGAAGGAAAGAGAAATAAAGAAAGGAAGAGTGGTTTGCAGAAAGGGACTCAATGGAGGATAGGCGTCTGTAAGCTGAAATGGTGTGCGTTTGGAATGGCAAGCACACTGACCCAAATGGTTGAAACAAAGTCGACAACTACCATTTAAAGAATAAAAGATAGGAGAGGAGAGAAAGAGGTTTTCGTAACTTGAAACGGGAAAGAGATTTTGGTTTTATTAGCAAGGATTTTTTAGATTTGTCGGCATTTCAAGTGAAGTGATATCACAGTGATACTAACTCTTAAAAAGGCATCGATTCTATTATAGTAAACTCAGGTAAATATATAAAGAACAAGATTATTCATACAAAATATAAACGAAAGAATTATAAAGTTATTGAACTAATTCAATTCCATCCTAGATAAAACAATAATAATACGGAAAAATATTAAAAATCATATATAATAAAATAATTACACATTGAATTTAAATTGATGCATAAACAGTTAACTGCTCAATATATAATTAATATTTCTCGATTAAAAATTTCAACTTATTTGTGAAACTTTTAAAAGAAGTGATTATGCTGTCAAGAAACGGAAATGCTACAGTTCCCTTGTATCCTATAGAATATTATCCTTCTATTTACAAATCGTAATGTGATTAATCAATCAATTTTCTTAACAATAAACAATTTTATCAATCGATGACTTTAAAATTCCCACTCCCGGTTACCCTAAACGATTTATTATATAAAGAGGGGCATTCTTACGTATTCTACATTTAAGGTGTTTTGTTAATGTGTCGTGGGAAAGGTTTTAGGTAAGGTAGGGCAGAGGTGTTTAGGGTTTATATAAGGATACTAAAAATACATTGTCCGCAGGATGTACTTTGTGCATTCATATTTTCAATTAAATGAATAAAGATTAAAGTAAAAAAATTAGAAGAGTTTTATCAAAAATTACGCTGGAATCATATAACGGACTGTTAATTAGAGAAGGAAGGATTAAGAGGACTAACGAGTCCAGAAACTCCACTCTTTAACGTTAGAGGCATTCGGAGCAAATGACACGCGAAATTCTTAAGCCTAATAAACGAAGGCTGAAACGCTAAACTTAAAACGCCCGCAGAAGATCCGGAAAGTGAATTTGGAACGCTTGGGCTTAGAGATGAGGAAAATAAGAAATGTTAGAGAAAATGGAAATTGAGTGAACGTGGTACCGTGAGACTGCCAAATGTACTATGAGAGCCCTTAAACGTGTGTGGGAAGGTAATAAGGAAATAGCTGCAGCCACCGGCAATTGAAAGAGAACTTTTGAGGTTTTAGCTTCATCGTCGACACTACGTTGCTCCACACCTAAAGGTATCTTTCTCAGTATTACTGCGGTTTCACCTTTATCTTAGAGTACACTCCATTTTCTAGTGCTTCTGATATATGATCTTGCATATATATTTCCGTATTGCTATCGTCCTACCCATCTCAATCAAAAGCAGTCATAAGTTTGCATATGGTAGCAAGGTGAAATAGGTATAAATATTTTCTCGTAAATAAATATTTAGAAGAATGTATTTATGTTTTTGCTTCGAGGAAAACAGCTCCCAAATCCTGCATCAAATAAATGGGCCTAAAGGGTGACTAAGCAAGAATACCAACATCTCTAATTCGATATTTTGCATATTATTTATAGATACTTTTGAACATATTATTTACAGATATACACTTTTCCTAAAAGTCGACATGACTCCCGTAATAGAAACTTCTCTAAGAGCCTGTTAGCAATTTTTAACTCTATTTAACTATTTTAGTAAAATTAACTAATTGATGCTATTTTATTGAAATCTAGAAAAGCGTCGATACAGTTTCACATGCTGCGTGCCAGCAGATATTCAAATCTCCGAGTAGCGATATTCGTACGTACGTAAGACTGTTATATTTCTCTGAATATTATTATAAATTTAGTCAGTTCTTCAAAATAAACTTTATTAAAAAATACAAAAGCAAGTCCCGCATTCTGCTAGAAAGATAGAAAATGGAAAGATGTCTGGTAGAAGTGATAAACGCATTTTGAATTGAAAGACATTTAATGAAAACGAAGAATTCAGAACAAAAGATATTACATCAAGGCTCTCTCATCAACAATTAGTAATGGTGTTAAGCTTGATTATAAACAATATCCAATACAGAACCTATCAATAATAAATAGTAGAGATTGTTCAATATTTTCTTCATGGTAAATATTATAATCCAAAAAGTCTAAACATTTTTCTGGTATTCTTCAATATTTTCTTCAGGGTCAACATTATAACCCTGAAGATCTAAACATTTTTCTGTGATGTGCCTCCATGTCCTCTTCAGGGTCAACATCATAACCCTGAAGATCTAAACATTTTTCTGTGATGTGTCTCCATGTCCTCTTCAGGGTCAACATTATAAACCTGAAGATCTAAACATTTTTCTGTGATGTGCCTCCATGTCCTCTTCAGGGTTAACATTATAAACCTGAAGATCTAAACATTTTTCTATGATGTTCTTCAATGTCCTCTTCAGGTTAACATTATGATCCAATAGTTCAAAAAAATTTCCTACGATCTTTCTTCAATATTGTCTCCAGGGTCAGAACTATAATTCAGAACGTTTAACCATTTTTCTATGATATTTTTCAATATCATTATCAGGAATATATTTTTTAGTTCACGAGGTCCAGATATTTCCAGTTTTAATCTTCTCCGCAATGATATTACACTACATGGTTTGGTATTTTGTACGAGTTATTAAGTTGAATAGTTTCTGTACTATGCGTTTGTCTACGTATTTTAGGCATCGCTCCCTTAGCAACGGCGCGTCTGTCTACGTCTTCCATCTGTTCTTCGGTACGTCCTTACGGTCTCATGTCCCAAAACCGTTCCTGTCTGCAAAACATTAATCATTAGACCGATTCTTTAGGTTTAATATAAATAAAACTGTCAGCACGATAAATTATCTGGCATCATAACCGTTCCTACTCATAGCTAAGGACAGTAACATCCTTAATAAGTATCCAATCATGCACTGAACTTCTTTAACAGACTAATACGACTTATTTACGTATAATACCGTACGTACCGTATTATATGTATTGTAAATCCTACCGCTCCGCGTCCTTCTATAACATACTTCTTCCCATTCATATCTCAGAATCTTGATTCTCGATTGACTACAATTAGATTCATTATATCCATTAGAAATATATTCAATAAGTGCTATTTCATGAAGATTTACATAATCAAGCGTAAAATAGAATGAGTTAATCGAATGTGTATGATATTTACTCCATGAAATTAGCATTGACCAAATATAGAGATATTTCAAGCATATTATTCACTAAAAATTACCTCTTTCGGGTTATACCATTCCAAACCTTCTCCCTATCATTAAAAAGGAGAATAAACTTCGAAATCAACCAGTTCGAAAGTAAGTATATTACAATTCGAACGAAATTTTTGAACAACATCGCAAATGCACCTATTTTCACGGCTCTCATTTAACGAATGACGGTATCTAGAGATGGGCATTGTTGTCGTTGCTAGGGGCAACGAATGTAACAAAAGTGACGCTTTCCTTCTGAATTATGAATTATATATTTCTAAACGCTATTTTAGACAAATAATGTTCATCATAAACCAAATTGGTTGGGAATATATATGTTTCATTATTTAAAATAATATATTTATCTAATTCCAAACTATATTTTCATTAAATCACACCCTGCAGCGTTAACAACTTTTTTCGGTGTTTTCCTTGCAATGTTCTGTTATTTCTGAATTAGAAGGAATCTAGCGAGTTTTTGTCTATAACGTAGCTAAATATTCTATCTCTTATTTATTATACATCTTAATTTTTAAAATTTCGGATCCAATAGGCTGAATGTCTTTCATAAAGATTACTCGGAGATTGTGAGTTTCATTGTCGTCCATTTATAAAACACTCACTAAAAACGTGATCTAACTTCTGAAATTGGTTTGGGAAATTTATCTAAATTTAAAAAACTTGAAGTTACTCACAAAAAGTACGCGCAACTCTCAGAAGTGAGTTAAGGGTAAAGAAGGATACCGTGGTAGACTTATCTTTTCTTATCATCTTTAATCTATTGTGGAACTTTCAAATTCTATTGAGAAATCTCATTTTCCTCTATTGTTATATTTTTAAATACTTCACGTTAGATGATGGCTATATCAATTCTTCTCCAGCTTCAAGAATGAGCAGAGTTACAATGACGTGTGAATCAAAAACCTATAGGAATGAGCACCTTCTGATCCTGGAGTCATACTCTACGCAGTATACACGCTTTTTAATGGGATTGTGCTCATCATCCTCACATTATGAAATTCCAAAGTTCATTAAATTATAGTAATCTCTACCATTATATATAACTAGAAAAATATTCTGTTAAATTCAAAGGAACATTTTGATGTAAAAATGTACATTTGATTTATTAAAATAATCCTTAACCCCTTGCCACACGCCAAAAGGCGGCTTACAGGGTATCTAAATAGATATTTAAGGTAAATTTCATTTAAATGACTGGTTATTTTTAATCTACCAAATACAAAATGTACAGTAACATCCACATAACGTAAGGTATATCCAAATACCGGGTAAACTGATAAGACTATCATTTAAGGCATCTTTTTCAAGGTATTATATAAATATTACATTGTGTTTATCATTAGCTCCTTCATTTATGTAAGTACACATTTTCCTCTGAAGTGGAACATAAATATCCTTTTACATCCAAAAACTAATTCACTGAATGATAAATAAAAAAGAGTAGCGCTATTTAACTCTAGATAAATATGATTGTATTAAAAGTAAATAAACAGATACATCTTCATCGTAAACTCATGCAGACACCGAACATTTAAACGTAAATTATTCCAGACCATCAATCTCAAGAGAAATCAATATGAATTACAATTTGAAAGAGAATAAAAACACGCCACAAAGTTCCAAAAAACGCACGCGTTTCCTTAAGAGTGCCGAATCGAAAGCGTGCGTATGATTGATCGACCGGAAACCTTAACGCGGAAGATGATCTCACTTCAGTCTCATTTGTCTAAAAACGACAGCCGATCAAAGTTTCCCGCCACTCAGCCTTCTTTGGGAACATCTCATGAAACATATTCTCGACGAATCAAAAGAAAAGCGTGGATCGATTAGATAAGTCTTCCACTCCATCGCCTTCGTAATAACGCTTTTCAAATGGATACGTTTTCCGCGTCAACGCTTCCCCGAAAACTTGAGGAGCAATTTTCAAACGTTAATGACTACGGATGAGAACGGGAGTGTTCTCGAGGAGATATTATTCTTTGTATTTGCTCTCCTCAATGATATTGGCAATTCCGAGGGGTTCCGAGACCACTCCACCAATTTCCCCCACTTACGACCGTCCGGGTTTCCAATGCCAATTCCTCTATTTCGGTAATTAGACCGCCCATGGACCGCTCAACCTTTTGATCTGCCACCGTCAACAATAGGGGACTGTCCTCTAGAACTTCCCATTTCGCTCAACCTCCGTATTCAGGCGATATTGACCACCGGCAGCAGCACTTGAATCGAGATGAGGGAAAAATGGAAGATTAAGTGGGAGATGAAGTACGTGAGGGACTCGATTGGATCTTTCATATGCTCACTCAAACAGATCATTCACATCTCCCTTCCAATTCTGATGCGATTAATGGACGACAAATATATTTTCGAATTTATTTAAGGTCTATATTTCATCATGGGATTAATTCAATATATTACTAAATGACCATTTTCCTTCATATATTCATTATAATTTGGCCAAGATACATGTAGTTTTTACTGTTAATGAATAGTTTTTCTAGGTTAATTAAATCTCAAAGGTATAAACAATTTATTTCTGGGATTTAATGGTATCTATTTTGTCCTGAACATAACTGTTGCTTCAATATATAAGTATCTATGGAGATACTGAGATATTGATTCCATTGAAAACATTTTCATGTTGATATAAAGAATGAAAATCGTAAATTAAACTGAACCTATTTTAAAGTCGTCCTTAATGTGAATAACTATCGTAAAATTTATTCAATTGGTCTAACATCTGCAAGATATTTAACAACAAGATAAATATATACACTAAATTACATTTAACAATTACTCCGATTAATTAAGTTTTTAACCATAAAATAATTCCTTTGTTAACAATGGAAAGTAAATGATAAAATGATCTAGAGAGAAATAATTGTATTTAAATTAATTACTTTATAGAAATAGAATTCAATTTTCACCGTATTAAATATATTGCTTACGAATTTGCACAAAAAACTATTATAATTTCAATATTATTATAAATATTCAACATCAAACCTAGTAAGAGAGATGAATAAATATTTCAAAAGTTACAGCCTCAATAGAAGTCCATCTACGGATAAGTCGTTCCTCCTCATAGATAAAGTAAAAGTCGAATTTCTCATTTTTAATCCTTAAAATGATATGATTTTAATTAATGACCTAAAGATCGATTTTTGTTCACTTTACACCTCAGAAGATTCTCAATGAATAGATGGATAATTGGTAAGAAGAAGATGAGATGATTAGATATCTCTAAATGAGTTACTTTGAGAATCCGCTTCACTGTGAAACGGTGTATGCTTATCAAGTCATGAAATTGAAAGTCTGCAAAAAGACATGAAAAATTGCTCTGATTTAAACCTTCCCTATACACTTTTACAAATTGCTAACTTCGCATAAATCCGCTTAATCCATCTCAACTCAAAGGAATAAGGGCAAAAGAAGCACTATGCATTACCTGAATTTCCGTCGATTTCCTTTATTGAATTACCAACTTTGCGGGACATAGCAAAAGGACTTTTAAGCGAGTTTTTTGGTTGCCTAGGCACAAAAATTCTCCTAATTTCATCTCATTAAGATACTTATTCCAATCGTAGAGAAAGAAACGGAAGAGAATTCTTAATCTAATTCAACTCTGTGCACGACTTTGTATCTTTATAAAACTATGTCAAGTATTTACAAGCGTAGATTACCACTCGTTCGGATTTCATTTGAGACAATGTAGTAAAAGATTTCTTACAATCGGCAAGTTTATGGAGACCGCAGAATTATCATTCGATAAGAAGCCCTCATCCAGTCAAGTAAAAAACTTAATTATTCAGATTTAGAGAAATAATGTAAGATTTTATAATAAAAATTTAAATTAATAAAAATTTAAATTAATGTTTTCATTCATTATAATGAAAGAAAAGATTAATTAGAAGAACAGAAACATTAGAAATTCAATTTTTACATTTGTCAGATTACATTTTCGCGTGTGAGTTAAATTTATTGTGTAAGGATGTATAAAAATATGAAAAGCAATTCTCTTTTTAGTATTCTATCAGAGCAATTTGTTCCGTGATCCGTCTGAAGCGTTTCCATTGAAATTTACATATCTTTAATTAAAACTTCCAACCTTTGGGTGAACGGTTTAAGAAAATTATGTTTCATTCAATTTCCTAGCAATTATCGAACTTATAGTCTCATGAGATTCCAGCGCTCAGAATTAAGAAGATGAATGCGAAAATAGATTTTCATTAATGTGACAAAGCAAAGCGAATTTGCTCCCTATCTCTGTTTCTGTAGCAATCTATTTTTAACTCTATCATGTTACGTGTCCTACATGTGGATTTTTGAATTTTTATGACAAAATATGGTAACTGACGCCACAATTTTAATGCACGAAAATCCAACACTTCAATCACAAAATCTTCCTTCCGATTTTTGAGTTTTAATCGCGAAAGGACAGTATATAAATTATAAAACAAAGAATGAATTAGATTTACCGCTTTGTTTACTAATAACATGGATTTTTCTTATTGTAAATCCTCTTCTACATTTATACAGTTCTATAAAATAAACCTCAGCTCTACATTTTATTGGTCGGAAGACTTAATAATAATAGTAACGATCATAAGTTTTACTGCGGGAAAATTTCCTTCTTAAACTTTACAGTAAACAGCAAATGAAATTGTTCACTAATGAAAGTGAAATTCATAATTTCATTCATTCATTAAATTCCCGAAGCTGCAATAAACCAGAGAAAATCAAACTTTTAAGAGCATTTCAAGCAGAACATCTTTCTATTGTTATTAAATAGCTTATATTTGGATTTGATTATGTGATAGGTATGTTTTCTCTTCATTAAATTCTTGACTTTAAAGCTTTCCTTTAGATATCGTACCTTCCAGATGTTTTGGAACGTACAAGTCATCCCACTTAAGGTTGCGTTGGGGTTGCTAGATCTGAATTGAATTCGGATACAATTCTTATTACAGAAAAATTTTAAATAAAAATATAGTATACAGTAGTACGAATGTTTAAGAAAAAGTTTTCTTCTTAGTATTTCTGTCTACCTGCCTCTATTTTACCACTGCAAAGAAACATTTCAAGTCTTTAATATCTAAAGTTTCGAAAACAAATTGAAAGAAGGAATTCCAATAGATTTACATTCAGTTTATCCTGGATACGGACACATTTCCGCTAAAAATATCCGCACGAATGTTATTCGTCCTAAGGGTGCGGTAAAATATACGTGACTTGAAAATAAACTCCACCTTATCGGTCATCGGTAAACTTCCGAGATTGGTCGGATACCGGAGCATCTTCGGCAAGCACTTGTGAGGATAAAAAGAAGTGGGCACGAAATTGTGATGAATGACCGTAAGGGATTTAAAAGAGCTGCGAATTACAAATATGATTGGTAATTGAGGAAGAAGGCTGAGCCTAAGAAATGGAATGGCGAAATATTTACGATCCTTAAAAGAGTAACCTCAATGTAATTTGTTTCAAAGTCATCTTGTACAAAGAACACAAAACGAAGAAAAGTCCCCATTAGATATGAGCTTATACCAGCTCTTCTACAAATTCTCGAAACATTTCTATAACTGGATCTTTGGGATAGCCTTGTTCTTTCGGCGATTCACTTTTAATGTCATCCATGCCTCTGAAACAATGGAACTATAAAGTTCTCTTTATGTTTCGAAATAGGAAAAAGTCACACGGAGCTTTACCTGGCGAACATCGAGACTATTATTACAGTACTGTTTCTGACCAAGAACTACGAACAAGCAATAAATTGTGAACAAATTTCAAGATGCTCATGGAAACACATCTTACCCAAGCGGCTGCCAAATTAAAAATAAAACTAAAATAAATCTTACCATTGACCAGGGACATTAATTTCCAAATATTAAAAAAATTTCGGAAAATCGGACAATCCAGACAAAGACATTTCAGAATGAAGAAAAGTTCAAAATTCCCGTTATATTTTGAACACTCTTCATATGTATTGTAAAGATAAAACTATAGAATGAAATTATTTACAGTGCCTCATGAGGGATTCTGAAAGATGTAATCTAAATGACTGGTTCATATGCAGAGGGACATGTATTGAGTATACATTTATAAAGAAATAAGAAAGGGATATTTAAACACTATATAGGAGAAAAAGAGAGCAAAATAAATGTAAATTTGGCTCATTAGATAGAATTTAGATTTTGTTTAATTGATGATCAAATAACCATTATATAAGCTTTACTAGAGAGTATCAATGCATATAATACAAGTATATAAAGTAGGATATTATGTTTGATTAACTGTATGTAAATAAGAACAAAGAATATTTGTAATAATTAGTAGTAAGTTTTATAAAATATGACTATCACTTTTGGGCCATAAATCTAATGAAGATTTAATATTTAAAATTTAACTGTTTTGCTTCATTGGCAAAGGATTGGAAAAATAAGAACAAAAATTCCAGATATTCATTAAGATTCAATATCTGCTAGAATAAAAAGTTATTTTTTATAAATAGGTAATTTTATATGAACAATAGGTTGATAGTAACAATACAGTTTTTAAAATACATCTATTGTAAGTAGACATTTTTTATATTTAATTTTAAAAGTTATCAAGCATATCTTTAGTGTTTCACAATTAATAATTGTTACATTGGGTATTAAAATAGATAAACTATTATATTGTTAACAAGATGGATGAAGACAGGTGATATCACTTAAAAGAGTGAATGATAGTATAAAAATAGGATATCTTTATAGACAAGGAAGGTAATTAAACTATGTACTAATTGCTAGGATTATAAGAAAAATAATCATATAACATAGAAACAGGTGGAGGGAATAGTTTAAAAAAGTTACTTGGAGAGGCAATTTTATGATATATTGAAATTTCTAAAAACATTTTAAAGTTCCATTACTTTTTTGAACACCCCTAAATATAAATTTATAAGATAAAATATTTATTAAATAAATATATTATTAATATTATTATTTATTAATATAAAATATTTATAAAAATCATTTATTGTGCCTTGCACCTATTTCAAACAATATCTGCTGAAACTTATCGATATAAGACCACAAATATATGAGCCTGGTATCAGAATGGTGAGCATGCCAATTTTGTAAGGTCAAAGTTCAAATCCCAGTAGAGGAGTGTCTGTTTCTTCTCAAGATTTCTATATTTATGTACATCCATTGTTAAGCATCAAAATTGTCTAAGAAATGGATGTTTTTAGTGCTCTAAAACTACATCAATACCCTACAAGCTGCCTCTTTTGTTTTGTAATGATGATTATTATATTTTATTAAATATTTTTAATACATAAAAAGAGGGAGATTTAAATAAATTGAAATCTGAAAATAATGAACTAACAGAAAGTAATAAAAAAGTAATCTCAAAAAAAAAATTGATAAAGTATAATCATAAATATTTATTAATCATAAATATGTATCATAATATTCAAATTATACTAATTAGAATAAAGATTAAGGCAAGAGACCCATATATACATTAACATATAAGACATAAATCACCCCAAACATTCAGTACAACTGACATGTTATGGTTAATTTTCCCAAATGTTCATCTTTTCCTCAAAACAATGACAACATTCCCAAGGATAATTCCTAGTCATTTACTATGAATCTTCTCCAAAAACTAAGGTAGAGATTGATGAACATATACAATTACTAAAATATAACAGTACTTCCATTAAAAATAGTATGATTGCAAACTAAGTGAAAACACTTGGATCATAGCCACAAATAGGATCAAATTAAAAATTAAAAATAACTGGCAAACAGGAAAATGAACACAAAATATGAAATGTACTCATAAATAAAAACTTTATGAGAAAAGGGACTGAACAGAATTAACTTGCAGAGTCTCCCTATTACAGTATCCTCACAAAATACTCTCAGCATGACTTCCTAAAAGAACCCAAGAATAATGGATCTAAAAATATGAAAATACTGAGCAAGATAATGCCCTTAGTGGTTATTTGCTGAACAAAGTTGACACATGAAAATTCTGAATCATAGACATACATGTATTCAGACATATTTCACTTTTCATATATAAATAAATGTATTTATAATAATAAATATTTGGATTGCTATGATGTATATTATCTCATAAAGCATGAATTTTGTAATTAATTTTTAAAAATTATGAACGCCTTCACATAATAAAACCCATATCTCTTTAGCATTGTGCTCACAAATATCTACTCTGGAAAATTATAGCATAAAACCCAAATCAACAATGGACATACACTTATATCTGAACCTTGCGCAAATTTGAAATTCTAGGGTAGTATGATAGAGTAAAAATAAATTTCCTTAGTGAAGTATTTGTCAGAAGTGGTCCAACTATACTTTACCAAATTATCCGATTCAGGAAATGAATATCAGCAAATACAGTGGATCAAATATGAATGAATGCTAACAGAATCATCGCCCATTATGGCGAATAAAAAGTTCGCTAGGCAAATAACGGCTCGAACGGTCGATTTGAGTGGGTACTCTGCTACTTATTCACAGTTTGAAGCGATGTTAAAGGAGTCTCTTTAAACACAAAGTTTCTTCACTGCATTCTCTTTTTTGCAATCTTAGAAAAAGCAAGTTTTAAGATTGCCTATTCGTAAGAAAAAACCAAGAAAGTGGGATAAGAATTGTTGAACCGAGAAAAGAAAGTTTCATAGAAAAAGAAGAGTTGATTTTTAAGAACTTTTCCTCCATCCCAAATTTATTCAATAAAAGTCCAATAGTATGTCCAATTTTGAGAGGTTTAAGTAGGAAGTTTGGTGAGTGCGTCGAACGATGGGAGCGCGTTCCACCGCCAATAAATTATTTAATTAACTTATTTCATTCATGCTGCAAATTTCCAAACAGTGACGCAGCATTCGTGGAAGTGAATGAAAAATTAGTAACAGTTATATTTTGTTAGGCAGAAATTTATAAGTCGAATGTCTTTCATTGCAAATCAATACATTCAATCGACAAAATCGAGATTAAATTTCTAACTGCACTATGATATGGAAAAGTTGATGAAAAAATTATTCGTAACTTAATCAAGCTCTAGTACTATAGAATCGAAAGATAAGACTTAATTAAAAACAAAAGATTCGTCCTCTATTTGAAATGTATGTAAAAGTAAAACAGCACATTTTTTGGATGACTTTACAGGGCCATTTCACCATTTAAAAATATTTCCAATTCATTTTCTGCGGTGAAAAAAATGAAAGATGGAATACGTTTTCGAGAACACACAAATTTGATATCTTGACAAGAATGAGCATTTGAAAGGCAGAATGATATCGGAAATTAAACGAAGGATTAATTGCTCCAATTGTGAGAATGTGACGCATGTCTCAAGAGGAAATTGTGTCAATGAGAAAAAAGATGAACCAGATGATCTAAATTACAAGTCAGTGAACAGGGAAGTTGATCAAAGAGAAAGGAATAATTATTTCCTAATTTAATTTGCCATCCCTATACATTTGAAATGCGCGTCCCTCCGTGCATCTCTATTCTGTTGGAATTCCCATTAAATTGGAAAACGTTTACCTCGGAGTAGAAACAGATGCGTCAAATTACTTGGGTAAAATACAGCGAATAATCTTGTAAAGAAGTAATGCCAAAGGGATGTACCAAGAACGCATAGTTGTATCTGGATACCAATTGAATTTTAATGCGCAAGTTCGAGCAACATCGACATGAACTATCTTTACTTAGGGGTATTTGAGATATGTTTATGTTTTTTGGGAATGGAGAGAAAAGAATTTTAAAATTCTAATAAATAAGATATCATTCATTTTAAGAGGTTTATTACAACTCGAAGTATTATAACTATGAGTTCCTTGATTAGTTTTGTGGCCTCCATTACGCTACAATATGTCAAATACTAAGAAGTCTTTGTAATCCAAACTTTGCGCCTTTAGAACACTCGAGTGTTTGATACTCAAAGTCACCCCGAGAACAAAATTAAGTATTATTTACTCGAATGCACATTTTTCGATGATACGTTTGATTTAATTTGGTTAAATAAGTAGTTTATTACTCCAGTTCGAAGGCTTTCGCAGCAGCATGTAGAGTATGCAATATTAGTTTTCGGGAACGTATTGGTCATAACCATGACCCGAAAACTAATATTGCAGTTCATCAATCTATTTATCGTATATACATTCTAAGAATTGATGTATGTTTGATATGGATATAACATCAATGAATAATTTAAAACTATATTTGCTAGTCTAAAATACGAATATACGATACTCGTAATATATTAAGTTAAAAAAGTAAGTCACTACGTTTCTGCCATTATATACCGCTTGAAACTTTGGATATAACAATTTACTATCTATTGCTATTCATCCATTTCATACTTAATTAATTTTCTAAGTTTCAAATAAATAATGATTGAAATATTAAATTATTTCCATCTAAAGAATTATATAAATATAATAAAGATATCTTATTTAAATAGAATATGTATAAAATAAACTAAGAAAATCTTCAGCTATTAAATCAATGGGAAGACATTATTGACCGAAGAGGAGTTATATTGCAAATGAAGAGGTTACTAATGCATTCGGGAACATTCCTCTTGGAAGTCATCCTAAACGATTCTATTTCACCTCAGAAGTTGCAAGGAAAATGTACCGATACAACGTCTGCGAAACTATTCCGCAAAAGTAGAGCACTGAATTTTGAAAGAGATTTTGAAAGTGGGACGAACTTCGGAATGAAGCAGAATGACTCTGAATTCAACAGAGGAGGAATGTCTCCTAGTGATCATATTGACTCTATTCAGTTTTGCATACCGAAAAATTCACTCGCGATATTTCTATGGTAACTTGAACCTCATTGTCGAGTAAACAAAACCACAAAGTGCATTCGGTATGAAGAACGATGTTTCACTGGAGAAACAGAAATCTGAAATCAGAGCGAAATATTTAACAAACTTCTGCATTGTATGAGTGCGTATATTTATATCTTGTTTATATTTTATTAATAAATATATTCCAAGTAATGATAATTCAAAAAAAAGGGTGGCTTGATTCAGTAAACAACTTAATGAAGAAGTCGAAAATATTTTAAGAGGTCTAAGACCTGATGCAGGTTAATGGAAAAACAAAGATCGTAGGATTTAATTAAAGGTAAAATCAAATCTCGAAGGATGACATCTTCCCCAGAGGATGGGGATTCATAAATCTTTTCCAGAGTGACCCAAAGTGGAATGGGTGACATGTTGGAAAGATAAATCACAGGTTCCCCAAAGAAACAGCGAGTGTTAGAAGAAGAAAATTGTGAAAACTACATTTCTCACGCTGAATTTAAGTTCTTTGTTTGAGCGTGTTCATGCATGATTAACACGAGTGATATATCTCAACAGAGAGTCAGTTTAAGGACAATGTGCCAAGTATAAAAAAATCTAGAATATCCTTTAGAAGAGAAAATAAATGTGACAAAAATTCAAAAGGTACTAAATAATTTTTCTAACTACTCTCTAGACTTCGATAGATTAAATCAAATCCACAAAGAAAGAGTACTTAATGATGAGATATTTAGAACACTCTGAAATTAATATATTCGGCCTTTTTAATAATTATCTTGAGTATTTTAGGGATGAAGAGGTGTCAAAAATTGTATTGTAAGGCGAAATTTTCAGCATTGCAAAAAATTTATCAAATGAAGTTATATACCAGAATATTACAAGATAGGTTAAAAAAATATAGATTAAATATTTAAACATTTAAATATTAATCGTTACATAATATGTTTTTTGGATAACAAGTATTTAAATTTATCATGAATTATATATGAGACAACTTTATTCTAAGAGTAAACTTGATCATATCTATTGCACGATAACTATCATATTATAAAGGATATTCGTGGAAAGTACCAAGTAACATAACATTGCTCCCTTATCATTATGCGAAATCAGATTTTTTAAAACGAGCTGATTTTAACATTTCAATGGCATATTAGCAATTACTAATAATCCTAGAAATTTTTTGTCATAAATCTTATCATATTTATAATCGCTTTTCCAAAAGGAAACATGAGTAACCTTTTATACAATACAGTTACATGCTATACAGTTTGGACGCTATATTAGACATCAATATCAGGCAAAGAAAACCACTGACACACATAACTATTCCTTCGAATAAAAGAGAGAGTTGGATGAATAAAAAACAAAGCAACAGAGACATTTCAAGCTTGACGTCTACATACGAGAAAAACAACAGGTCTGATTTGTCAGGGAATTGCCCCGTTATTTGGCGATTGGAGGCATCTGGTCCAGTGGACCCTGCTTAATGGAGATTACGCATCCTTCTAACTGAAGCTCGGTACGTCGCAGTTTCCAGTCTTAATAATCCTGTGAGGAGGCTATGAAGATCAACGCAGATCCAGTTGCCACTCGGCGCGATTGGCAATGTACACAAGACAAAGGTATGAATCACTCCAGCTCGAGGAATTTTTTTGGTATCTGCGATTGTCAAGCAATGATGAAGCAGGTCATGCAGATCGCATCGTGCTGCTCGGGAAACCGAATCGAATTGCAAACTGGATGTTAAGTGACGACTCGACTTCCCTATTGTGAATTTATAAATAAATAATAGAGATATTTAACAAGTCAGTAAATTCATCACGAATTATACGTCTAGAGGTGTGCAATAAATTCAAGAATCATCTTCAGATTCGAAAATTGAATTCATTACATATGATATAAAGCAAGGTCTAGAAGACTTACTATAGATAAAAAAATTAATTACTCAGCATTTCAAAATGACGAGACTCTTGCATAAATGGTGTTTTCATAGTAAATTATAAAACTCATTTCTAAATGGGAAACAAATCCCATTCGCAGCAAACACAGAGGTCAAATCATGAACTTATCATGCATCATGATCTTTGTTCACTTGCAAGAAAAATAATTTATTAAAGCGGCTAAAATTTTCTCTGTATTAATTTAAGAGAAATTTTTAAGAAAATAAAGCATCATAAAGATTCGTAATTTTTAGAGAAACTATATATATTATTTTCTTTATCAATCTTCCATTAAACTGTCAGAGATAAAAGGAAATTCCTAATATTTCGACTTTTATAACCTAATAATTACACAAAACAAAGGGAATGAGTTAAATAATGGAATAAGTTGTTAAGGGCAAGCCTTTGGTTATTTTATAGCATTACATTTTTTTCGTATTTTTAGTTATTAAAATAAAATTATCGTAAAAAGATAAGAGATTGTGAATTTTAAAAATTGTTCATAAATGTAATAGTAAATTTTACATCTTGGAACCTGAAACCTTTTACTTGATATGTCCGAATTAAAGTAATGAAATACAAAATGATGTATTATTCTAAAGGATCTCCAGAAGTTTAATTAGTTTATGGATTATTTCAAGGCTAAATCGAATTGACTGCTCATTATTTAAATTAATTAAAACATCAAATGGCTTTAATTTCCATGGAAATTTGATTTGAAAGCACTTATTTCCTCTCTTCTTTTTTTCTTAATTGCTCATTTAATTTGACTCTATTTGCGGTCAAACGACATGCACTCTATACAAATGTTTTCCCATTACGTTGACAGATATTTATCAAATTTGACAAAAATAAATAATCTATATTCTTGCGATTGCGTTTTTTTTGTAAACATTATAACTCTATTAAGTAATCCGAAATGATGTATCAACCAAATGAGGAAATGTATTGCAAATACTTTAAACAGACACGCAGATGGAACTTTTATATAATCTCTATATTTATATATTAATATCTTTGTTGAAACTATGAAATATTTTAAAATATTATCTTATTTATGTTATATGGTATAATACGTTTTCAGTGAACGAAATGCTGAATATATTGAAGACAAATTCCGTACAAAAATTCCAAAAGTTATGAATCTATTGAATGATATATTGACCCATTTTAGATAAAATTACCACTTTCGTTTTATACATAGTCCTACTTGTAAATAATGTGTTCTTATTTCCTTGGTAAAAGAGTATAAAAGATAAGATTTAGCAATATATTTAATATTTTTAAAATTCTGAAGGACATTTACAGGGATTTATACCAATATCCGTAAAAGTCGATGGGTTATATTTTTCATATATTCAAGGATAACAAGATGAATATTTGCAACTTGCATTCAATGAGCGTAACTAATTAGATATACTCTCATTCAGAACTTTGAGAATCTAAGTGTTATTTTTTATGAAATTTAAAACTATGATAAACAAGTAAAGTTTACATAGTGCTTGTTTATATAGTAAAAGAAAAGATTTCAGATCTATACTTGAATATACTAAGAAACACCAGCATTAATATTTAAATCCGAAAAAAAAAAAGAAAATAAAAAATAGCTCGCGAGGGATGTGTATGAGATAAAATGATTCAAACATGTCCATTAATGAATTCTATAAGAACAAGTTTTCCATGGACATTGAATGAAGAAACATCGTTCCAATAAAAAAGGGCAGAGGCTATTAAGGAAAAGAGAGGATTAAAAGATTAAGGAAAAGCAGAGATGAAGGTGAAGAAGAGATTGGAAACTAAAAATCTCTCTCTCTCTTTGATTAGGAAGAGTCCACTCAAAAGAGTAGTATTGAACGTCTGATTCCATCCAAATGATTAATCTCTCAATTCAAGGGGCTAATGAAATCGACGCCGTGAGAGGGCGAAAAGGAGCAAATGAAAAGCTCAAATTTATAAATAGAAACTGAGACACAAAACTCAAGATTCTCGCCTCCTGAAAGCAATAATTCCGTAAACTGATAAAGAGATCTTTGTCCGAAATTCTGAAGCTGATTGCGAATGAAGAGCTGAGAAGTTGAATCTTGTAGAATGAACCATTCCAATTGGCTGTGAGTGATACATGCCTTAGTTACGATTGTTTTTAACTACGTCGTATCGATAAACATGAATAACTAAATATAGCGTAAAAATAAAAAAAGAAATTGTAAGTGTACATCAAAATTGGAATATTATATTAAGTTTCTACATTCATATCAAGCTATTTCAAGTGAATGAAATAATAATTATTTTTTTCCAAGAGAAATAAGTTCTAATATTACATATATTTTTCATATGGGTTAAAATTTTACAAAAAATATTTATCATATATTCTATAAATATTTAGATATACTATAAAGAACGATCATAATATTTGTTGAAAGAAAAAGTTAAAAATAATAATACAAATGAGGGTAGAGGCATTTATTTTAAGAGCGTTCAGTCCGAGTAAAAAGTCATAAAGCACACAATCTTAAAGATCTTCAGAAAATCTGAATCATGATAATTACGATGGGCTTCACTCAGTAAGCGATTCATTACGACCGTAACAATTTTCTTCCGTCGATAAAATGAATCGAACGTGTAAAACAAAGTTCACGAAGCGTTAATTAAATTTCCCCTAAAAAAGACATAAATAGGGCGAAAACGCAAAACGAGGCTAATCAATTACTTTTTATCGGAAGAGGCAATCGGCAACAGTGAAAACGGGTGAAACGGAGTTTCCAAACTACGAATCCGAGTTCAAACTTTGCGGGAAGTGAAAAAGGGATATATTCGGTATTGAAAATTAGGCGATACGGGAAACTGTTCCACGAAGAGCTTAATTGGTCCTCAGGATCCGCTGGAGGACTTATCTTGAGGGAGACATGGAGCTCCTAAGAAAATCTTTTAAAAGTTCATCACGCTCAATTCACTGCCAAGTTTCCTTCGAAAAAGTTTCCAAATTGCCCCATTCTTAATTAACGAGCAATTAAGATGACTAATTGTTGTTTCAAGTCTCCGTTTTCGCGGTGGAGATAAAATATATTAGCTCCTCTCATATATATTGGCTAATGGAAAACTGAAATCGGAGTTAAAATACATCCTGCTGAACGTTTACTTACCTCGTTTATATTTTGGCGGCATTCATCTTCCCACAACAACGCATTTCGTAGATCCAAAATTCAAGATAAATTTTTCTTACCTGAAATGAGAAATACTTTGTTACAATATGTCAGAAGAAGAGAACAGTAATAAACTATGTTAATTTTTTAAAATTCGATACAAAATTCGTAATTCGTACACGAATTAGCAAGTAGATAATTATTGTAACAAAATTTTACTTAAATACATTCTATTTAATTATGCTCATTTTATTTCGACGTTCCAAATTCAATCAAACATTTTATTTATTTGTGAAATATAGTTTTTTGTCTCTTTAAGGGGATTTTTCGATCTGATAGCAAAATTTATAATGCAATCATAATTCTCGGCTGATTATGATACAATCACTGCGCTGAGTATATGAAATATTTCAAAAAATATGTCACCTTAAAAAAACCAAATTTACTGGTTGGTGATTACATTAAAACTGCTGTTACTTTATGGTTCAAATCGCATTCATTTAACTTTCTTTTTAATACTTTCCATATATTATATTTCCAATTGAATTAGAGGATCTACTCACAAAAGATTTCATATTTAATATTTTAATTACGGAAATCTTTCACATAAAACATAAAATGAGAAAGAACGACTTTAATACCGGAAGTTCAGTTCCTGTTCTTTATTAAGTATCAATAACTTCGCATACGTTGTCAATTGACTTAAGAAGGGGCATCGGCACCAAGATTGGTCCAGCTAAGTCCGCAAATTCGACACGAAGGCCACTCAAAGACAGTATTTCTACAATAATTCATTCAATACCTCTACAATCAATACCAAAACAATAACAAAATAGAAATTATGCCCATAAATAAATGCTGGATAAAGGTTATTAGGCCAGTCCTCCAACTGAACTCCAAACTGATTCAAGTTCGCGAAACACGGAAATTAAGACTCCATTGACAAAACTTCTCTTTTACCGCCATATGGAAAAAAATGAGTTCACCTTGACCGCCTCCAGCGATACCTCAGTTCGGCCAAAGCATTCCTCTCCGGGGAATAAGGATTTTTAGTGCCTCCGAGGTCGGAAGGGGGTGAGATGATATCTGTGGTTGCAGAGAGATGGCAGCCTCTCTCCGTATCATCCCTTCATGCATAATTCATCCCGTAAGGGAGAGAGACAGAAACGGGTTTTTGAATCGAAGCTGAGAAGGTAAGCCTTAAGGGAGCCATTATGGAATGCCTAGGGACAAGTTTCAAGGACTGGAGGAACTAAGGGAGAACTTTGGACAGGCGAGAAAGGGTTTTTATTGGCGGCGTACGCACGGGACATTGGCATCTATAACAAAGGATCCTTAAGGGTGTTTGCAGCCTCCCACCGACTTGTTACCCTCAGTAAATGCGACGGTTAACAATTAGCGACGCTTTGCAATTGGGAGTTTGAACACAGAGGTCAAGGCGAAGAAATTTTTATCAGAGGAACTTGTGTCTCGAATTCATTCAGGAAACGGATTCATTGTCTCACAGTAGTTGGAGACTTGCCTTTCAGGTGTCGGGATTGATTCACTCTTTGCAGTAATTGGGACTGTTCTAGTTTGACCTTTTAAAGGAAGAAGACTCAGCTTGCTACTGTGTCACACCGCTCTTTCAATTAAGCGCAGTTATTTTTGTAAGAATAAAAGTGCAATAAGTATGCGTCCATAAAAAATATTTTACTAAGATATTTTTATCATTTTTTACGAAACCATGTAAATCACCTTTCATTCGTAGTGTAACTAGACAAAATAAGTATAGATCAATCACGTATCGTAAACCGTTTGGTTCGTGGAAACCCAAACTTTTACTCTGTAAGTCAACACTTATTATTTATCATTAAGTCCTCTTTTTCATTAATAGCATATAGCTTTTAAATTTAAAAAAATTGCTCGCAACAAATGAGAAGTGATTGATTATTGACCACTCAATCATCAAAATTCTACAAATAACACCCCTCATTGCTTAGCAACTACGCTTCTCCAAATCAAAACACATAAGCATTTGAGAGTTAATACTTTTATCCAATATTCTTTCTTATGACCTTTCTTTCAAAAGTTACGCTACCCTACGATGGCCGAACTCCCGAGGGAGAAAGAGATGCGTTTAGGACTTGCGAAGGGACGAGTTAACTCTCGATGCCTAACACTATAGAGGCAACTTTGTCTCTGAAGGCGTTCAAAGCCTCGCTGACCCCTTGGCGAAAGCATTGAATACATAAATAGTTCGAAGGGCCGGACAAATTACGTCACCTGGGAGGAAGTGTTTGAGAGGAAAGGGATGTTTGCTTCCCTGGAGAGACACTTGTTTGAGACCTCAACCGAAGCCTATCTTATTCCGCCATAAAACTGTGTTATACAGATTTCCTGACAAGGTAGCCCTGTCTGAGCCCATTCAAGTCTCTGGAGAAGAATTCCACGGAGGAATTCAAAGAGACGGATATATATCGGAGGCCTTCGTTTCAGATTAGGGGAAGATAAGGTGGAAGGCGTTCAATGGCAAGATCTCTATAAACGACGTAATTATGAGTCGTGGAATTCAATAGCCCAGATAAAAATGCGTTGATATGATACTGGAGTGTTAAATTGTTTGGTATCACTTAGAAACTTGATAAAAAACGTTTGAAGACTGGAGTTTGGAAAGGTGATAGTTATATAAGAAGAATGAGCATAGTAGGCTTTTGAATGACAGGGAGAAAAGAGCTATGCATTGATTCTAATTGATAATATCGTAAGTTAATCAAGCTTTTCCTATAACGTTATGATTAATCGAATTGGCTCGTTGAATATATTAAGAATAACGATACTATTGAATGAGAAAGAATTAAAGTCGAGATTAAGGAACATAGAAATAGAAGGAATATTGACATAATTAAGAACCATTCAAATTTATTAGAACCATTTTAAGATAATGCAAATTGCTTCATTATGTATATTAAGCACTGGCGAGCTTAAATTTTGTTATCTACATTAATTCCGTCATCTATTTCTTTTCGGGCCGCTCTAAAATGTAATATCCCTCTCCCATGCATACGTGATAGAATTATTTAAATTCTAAGCTACGATAAAAGTTGTGATCCAGCAAAGCCACTTCGAGATAACGATATTCTGAGTGACAAAAAAACGCAAAGAGATAAAAAGAGGTTTAAAATATCTGCGTTCCTTGACCGTCCTTCGCTTTGAACGCTTTTGAATGATTATGAGCCCAAATTTCTTTTTTCCAGTATCATTTGGTACTTCTTTCAACCTTAATTACACATCTGCACAATTTAATTGTTTCATTTTATCCAAAAACAAAATTAATTACTCATTATGGATGAATAATATAAATGTGAGATACAGATCAGGATCTTCTCCGGTAAATTAAACGAGTAATTAAAAAAATCTGAGTTAAAATTTTCCACGAAACTTAGGCGTGTAACGATCGATATTAGATATTAGGCTGTTAGAAATTTATCCACTCTAATTAAAAGTGGGTCAGTGCTAAATTGAACTTAGGACGTAAAGACGTACACCAAAAAATTCTTTTCTTTATCAGTGTTGCAATATTGAATGAAATCGAGAGAATCACTTTGGTCATCGCTTATATATATTATTCACCTCGCATCGATTAAACCTCATACAATTTATAGGGCTTATATAGAAAAATGTAGATCTATTCCGCACCTATAACTCGTCATACCAATAAATTACTCATATAAGTTTATATAATTAAATAATAATAAGAGGCGATTCCTTTGGTGGAAGCTGTGGAAATTTGTCCGCTTATGGACCAAACTGCTCCGAATTCTGCCTCGATAAAGTCAATTTTCATTTACCTGAATGACGAAAGGTAAGCCTAAGAGTTTGCAAAATTAACGTGAAATGCCAAAACTGTTTCTGCTATTGAAGCAATGCCATCATTTACATTAAAGTCATTCACAATAGAGTAACAACCTTAATTCGACGGAATCCCACCAAAATTATGAATAAAATAGGATTGTTCATGAGAGTTTTGCAAGCGTTAGAACTGCTGAATATTTATTTTATCGCAGGTTTCATCCTGTACATCCATTAGTGGTGATTCTGCGAATGAATATTCAAAGCAGGCCATTGAATATTCAAGTATTGAAATGCCATTATTGGGGGTAGTTAGGTTGCTGACATTTGCGCATGGATTTATCAACGGTTTAATGATTACATATTTTGATAGGCGGGACATGGAATTGATGAATAATCCAAATCTTACAGTTCTCAAAACGAAGCTCTGAGAAATCCCATTCTAAATAAAGTCGATGGTCGCATAAACATTCAGCACACGAAATTGCAAATCATCGATTACATGAAATTTATAATGGTTCAGCTCTGGCACATACTCAAAAAGTTTTTATGGATGGAAAAAATCTCCACATTTCCCTACGAATCAGCATTAATTTGCGCTGAAGAGAGAAAAGTTTGGAAAAGTTCTAAGTTTCTGAGTTATGGCTATAGAGAGAACACTTCTGCCCTTCAATTTCCTATTCTTTATCCTCCTAACACTTGATCCCGCTCTCTGAGAGGCTTATGGACATCCCAAAGAATAAAGTTGCGAAGGGATTAAATGATAAAAAACGGCAAAATAACATATGATACGTCAAAAAGTTATTATTAAATCGCTTATTTGGGTTATCAAGAATAATTTTTGGTTAAAAGTGGAATATAATAAAGCAATAGAATTAATACAAATTCATCGTTATTCTGTAAAATTATTTATCTGTTCGTTTAAAAACGATTTCCAACATCTTTTTATCGATTGGTAAAAGTTTAGATCTTCTTTCATATTAATCTTTAGTTTCAAATTTTATAATTTCTATAAAATCTAGTTTCAAATTTTATAGAAATTATAAAATTTGAAACTAAAGATTAATATGAAAGAAGATCTAAACTTTTACCAATTTTATAGAAATTATAAAATTTGAATGATGTTTTTCGGAGATCATCCTAAGAATGATATACGCTACGAATTTGGCAATGGATATTATTAGAAACTATACCTATTCCAATTATTCAGTGGTAAACCTTCGAAAATGGGTCTCTTTATATAGCCTTTGTTTCTTTTGAAGCATACAAACATATTCAGACCGTAACTTTACGATAGCAGGAAGCGATATAGCAAAAATACGAGAGTTAGTGAATATGATACATTACATATCAAAATATAACACATGAGTTTAAGCTACGGTAAATCATTTTGTTCCTGGAAATTAAATTAATCTATCATAATATGGTATAATATAATACGGTAAATCATTTTGTTCCTGGAAATTAAATTAATCTATCATAATATCAAGTATGTTTTCAAATAATTCTCCTCAATCCATTGTCACGAATAAATAAAAAATTAGTGAATATCTAGTATTTCCTGCATTAAAGCATTTTCATGAAAGGAACAGAGCCTTCGAAAATTAGTATGCGAGAGTATGACCTGAGTAACCTAAATAAGAAACCTTTTGCTTGTGTATCCATTCTGTAGTCAAAGCAAAAGGAGCTGAAATTAATTCCTGAGATGGCCAATTTCGAAGGAAGATTTATTGAGAGCAACTGTTGGAGAAGAGTGATGCATTCAAAGTATTGGTTCCCTAAGGAAACGACACAGAAGCATACATATATACGCCTCAAAGAATCTTTCTCATAAAAGTGAAACGGCGTCGTTCAAAATGAATTGCTTCTTTGTCAATGCAAATACGGCTGAATATAAATCCTCACTCGAAAGTGAAAGTCATTTGAAAGGAAGAAAATGAAATGTATGTTGGGAATTAATGAAAGCGAAAATGTCAGTGGTACTTCAGGGTACTAGATAACTTTATGAATTAGGATGCAAACTTTAATATGATTTATCTCTTTAAATGGGAATTTTTCTAGGAAATGAGAAGTTAAGCTGAAAAATTCTCGGGTCCCTATTTAGTTTAGTCCTAAAAATCATTTTAGTGCCACTATTTAGTTTTTAAAAAATACTAACGCAATCTATCATAATTGTTTAATATTCAACCATAATTCTAATTCAGAATAATATAAAAAATTAATGTGTTCAAGCCTATTGGGTGGAGTAGACACGAAATCTTTAAGAAGAAAATAATGTGTTCGATATATAAATTTCAAACGTTACAGAGTAATAACCTGAAAAATTCAGGATTCGTAACTTGATTTGAGATAATGTTTTAACATAGATATTTTTATTTATGCAAAGTTACTCTTTTCTATAATTTATGGAAGAAAACACTGCTTATGTTTTACGCCTCAAATTCAATTATATATGTTTATTCTGAGATTGAATCCAAATTTGGAAAATGGTAAGAATATGAGATATCAGGAATTGAGAACATTTTATTGCTTACCGAACCGACGATAAAAGAAAATTCTCCTTACTCGTGTGCGATTGATTCATCTCTCGAAATATAACACTGGAAAACCACGAATTAATAGTTCATAAAACTATTTGCGCATATATTGGAGACTTTTAGATGGGGAAAGTGGCTTTTTGAGATCCAAAAGGAAGACTGAAAACTGAGAAGGAAGACGTAGGAAGGAAAATGAAGAAAGGTCACGAGATATGAGTTGGCAGTTGAGATGTCGCAGCTCTCGATCGACGGACACCACACCTCCTGAGACGTCTAAAAAGATCGTGACAAGAGAAATCTCACAATATGTGAGCGCAAAATGATTGCTTGACACCTTAGCGAGAGAAGACCAATTTCTAGGTGGAAATTGAAGAGCTTTTTCTTGCTCTTCTTTTAAAAATGTACCATTCGCAGAGAGATGCTCGACACATGTGTTGGGTTTGTAAAATGGGCTGACATTTTAGTTACATTGTGGTCGATAAGTGGTTCGATTTAAGTATTTCCTTGCACTATATTCAACATAGTGCTTACATGAAGGTTGAAGTTATACACTGGAAAGTATGCAAAGTTACTGAGATGCCTAACCAGGAATATACTATTGAGTACGATACTTTCGTTTGATATCTTATATTTTCTGGTCTTGTTTTAAAGCACCGCTTAACAGATGTACAGTAGTTGAAGTAGATAACAAGAGCTGTCATATTTAAAATTTATTGAAGTAAGTTATTGAATATTTATTAGTATGGTCATTTATTTCTCGGATATAGATAATACTTATTAGAGAGTTATCAGCATATATTCAATATAAGACAAAAATAAACATATCGATATTAATCGAATCTCACATCAGAATCACTAATACTGACAATACTTAAAATTTTAAGTTTGAAAGACTCAAAGAGTATATACAATCATTTCTTTTATTACTAAGATTCTATACAAATGGAAAATAAGTTTCTCTATATATTCATTGATTGATTGACTACTTTACATAAATATTGCATGGTATAATCACTCATTCACCTATTAATGAATTTTGAGTTAATTTGTTTATTCATCATCGCAATTTTTGTAAGTAATTCTTTTTCGGTTCATAATTATTAATATTTCTTTATTATTTTAAACTTTATAGAATGAATTACAATACTATAATACTACCTTCATCCGTTACAATAAAAGAGGATTCTACACGAAGTCCAATGTAATGATCTACGTTGTAAGAAAACTGAATAATTAAATAAAGGACACGGGCAGTTAAACTTCCGGCAATGGTCATTTAAAATCATGTTCTAACCTTCACGTTCGGATCCGCCGAACTTCTTCCTTATAATTCATTCACACCACGAGGCATTTAAGAACTCCTAACAAGAAAGAAGTGAAATGCTTCCAAGAAAGAAACCCAGGAGGGAAGGTGAATGATGATGGGATTACCACACCTTCTGAGAAATGTTACCAGATTCTGCACGATTAAAAGTCACACCCTATTAAATGAGGATTTATGAGTAAAAGCATTAAAGCCACATGAACATAAATCTAATTAAAAATTGCTGCTTTTGGAATCATATTTGTTGAAAGGCCGCAAAACACAAACCCTTAATTCTTATCATAGTTTGCGTTAATCTCCATTATACATTGCTCAAAAAACAGGAATTTCAGCTCGTAATAATGCGTCATTAATGGTGAATAAACACGCTGTATTTCAATAAAATTCTACTTCGAACATTATATATAAGGAAAATATAAGCACAAATATCAAAATTGTAAATTAAACATGGAGAATCAAATAGTTATATTCCGTATTTTCACTAACCATTACCAAATAAGTTTCTTTTAGGAAACGTGAGGTAATATATACACCAATCGAAGCAAGCAAGGATGGTTATTTCTTTAACAGTGCAATTTCCTAATTAAAGAGAATGAAAACCCTCAACCCTTTATTGTTAGCAACAAACACTGTAATTCGGCAATTTCATCAACCCATAGTTGTGATGGTTTGATCCCCTTTTATCTCCATAGTAATAGCTGTTTAGATGAAGAGGACCTCAATAAATTTAACACACTATTGTGTTTACGCAATAGAAGCAATTTTATGGGTAATAATAATTTATAATTTTTGGTCGTATGATGAAAATAGAAACGCCTTATGCAGTTTACTCAAAATATATATCTCCTAAAAGCGGTTGCTTTTGACAAGCTATAAATCGCTAGGCAGGGTTTGAAAAATAACGGGACAGGGTCCATTATCAAAGAGATATCTTTATGACCTCCCGAGTAATATTTTATCCTTGAGAAGAGCCTATTTACATTCAAATGAGAGGAAGTTATTATTTACAACTGGCTCAAAGTCGCAAAATACTTCAGTTGAAATACGACGTGAGGTTTGCTATAATCTATTTATTGGGTAAAATAGCTAGTGAATGGACGAGAACTGGAAATACGAAACTGTTTTCAAAGAATTGTATACATATTGGCCTGTCCCTCTATGTAAGTGTAGATATGTCTATGAGATTATTGAAACATACATGATGACAGACAAGCCGCAGAGTCCATATAAATTTCCAAGAGGAAAGAAACTTTTGAACTTTCAGTCAGAAGTTTCGTGCGGAGGTAAAAAAGGATGGATGGAAACGTACACTCGAGTGTTGTGTTGTACAAAACGACGATCAATAAACTTGTCACCGCTTTTTTCAACTGTTTCTATGGTTATTCCATATTCGAAGAAGCCTTCTGGGTGACATCAATCGATGTTAGTGACTCATACGTTTTATGCATTTATTCTTGTGGCTTTACGAAAGCTTTCACTAAGACATCGAATTCTCTGAAAAGGACATCACTTGAATACGGAGAGGTAGGGAAGAGCCCCATGGTATTGTATAAACACATCAGAGAGTAATAAAAAGAACTTTCGGAATTCATACTTAATTAGTAGAGGGTTAGATTTATGAACTAAAATATTTCCTTATAATGTAATTCTCTTTGATATTTATAATTGTAAATATCAATATTTCTATTCCCGATTCACAGTTAACTATCATAATAAAATTAATATCTGTGATATGACAGTAAAGTAAAGAAAAAATCTTCGATCAATATCTAGATATTATTTTACATCTAGAGCCGAGGTTTCATCGTATATATACTTTTTGAATGGAAATCTAACCCTAAACGAGTCGATTAAGAGCAAACGCGCCAATAGTTCGTACTTCTACCAAATTTTACGTCAGTGTTAATTACAGAGACGCCTTTATTTGAATTACGAGAGCATTATAATCCCTATAAGACGAAAAAGCGTATTACAGAGGCGGATTAGGTACAAACGGAAGAAAAAAAGGGAACGGATACAATGAACATCGTCCCCCTGCGATAAAACCCTCCTTAAACCCCCCGAATGATGCGAATCGAATAAAAAACAAATCGGTTGCTAGCACACGCCCACCTTTAAATACCCAATCGGAATAAATAGAATTAAATCGAGCGCTGACAGACAGGTGTGGGGATATTCGGCTTAAATTGCTACCGCGTGGAGAGAGGCGTTTAGAAAAAGACCTCTGAGTTAATAAATCAGTTATGAGGTGCAAAAAGTGACGTATCGTATATCACGCGAAAGAGGGTGGGAATATTGGAGTCTGGAATGAAGGAGAGTGAAAATACGCGAAAGAGATGACGAAAAGTAGAAAATAAATGGGCGAAGAGTAGCTACGTAAACAAAACAAATGAAGTTCGACCTTCCTGTCACGTGGAGATGTTGAGAGAGATGGATGGCGGTCATTTATCCGAGCCCCGGGATAGCGACGGATGTAAAAAAAGTGGGATAAATGTAATCGCATTAATCGATCTCATGATCTATAATTAACAGTTTCCGATTTATGGACGTCGGAACGTACAAGCGAAGCGATACTTCAAGACTCGGGGTGACAAAAAAGGTAGCCCCAATTCTCAATCGTTTAGATTTGGGAGATATATTGGCCATCGGGAGTTTATACACAGAAAATTGATAGTCTCCGGCACAAATGATTTTCGTTATTAAGCAATACTGCGTGCTGAGTCTTCTCTCGCTAAACACGCTGAGTATGCAATGAAGGGAAAAGAGTGCTAATATACGGGAAGGATCACTTTATTTTTTATCATTATCCCTCTTCATATTTTCAAACCTTTCCATCAATTTAAAATTATTAATCGAATTACCAGCTTACATCAACAAAAAGAAAACGAAGATAATATGGTACTTTTATCCTAAAATACGTATACAGTGTAGAAGTAAAATGGAAAGAAGTGCAGTAATATTATTTATTAATACATTAATAATGTATTTTCATATTGTATCGCAGTTGCGTGTCCAAATAATCTATAAAAGTATCAGAAAAGATCCATCACTCTATCCCATTTTACTAATTCATTAGACTTCATCCATTGAAACACGAACCAAAAGTGTCCGATGTGAATATTTGATATTTGAAGGATTTCATTTGGAAAAGCGCAGTGCATTTTTCCTTTTTTCGAACAAGTGAAGACGGGAAGAATAGAGAAGTAGATAATAAAAAGAAAATGACATTGCGAATGACAAGGAGTAAAAAAGGATGGAAGGAACACGAACATGAAGTTGAAAAAATGATGAGAAAAGAAGAGTTTATTTGGAGAAGTGAAAAGGAAGGATGAAAGGAGAAAGAATAAATAAAAAGTGCTCTATTTGAGAAGAAAGGAGTATTGATGACAAGGAAAGTGAGGGATAAAAAATAAATCGGGAGAATCGATTAGTTCTTCGCGAAGGTAAGGCATAGAGAAATGCGAATGAAGTATAGAAGACGTGTTGATGAGGGAAAAGTAGAGGACAAAAAACCTTTAAGCTGGGAAATCCGTTATCGAAAAATATCCCCTTATAAAAAATAAAAGGCGCATTTACACACTTTCACTTTTGACAGAATAAGTAAATAATTATTGTAATAATCAATAATCTAAATGCTGTAAACAGTAAGTTACCTATTTCACGCAATATAAAACATTATTTTTCATTATACCAAAACTAATCAACAACACAAAGTACTAATAGAAAAATAAATTTGAAATAGATTTCAACTATCCATAATTACAGACACGATATTTTAATCACAATCGAAAGATGACGAATGAGATTTTGCGAAAATATTTAATGATCTTTGAGTAATATGGGGGAAACTTCGTATTGAAAGACAAGAAGAAAGAAAGATACAGATGTCTGATGATTCATGTAGGAGAATATTTTATTCTTAACATTGATAAACGTCTATATCTATTTCTGCATCTATAGACTCAACAAATAATTACACAAATAGTTCCAAGCCTTAATATTTGTAATCAATTGTAAATGCTCAATTCTGAAAATTTAATTCCAATTATATTCCAATTATTAAACAAATAATAACATTCCCTAAAATCGCACCTGATTGGCTTCTCAACAAAGGAAACCATATATGGCCTTCATATCGGTTTCCAGATTACATTTGCAATTCATTTTTGATTTTATACTAAATAAATAGGTATGGTAATAAACAGGTGTATTTTCATGATAAGAAATTTATATGGCCTTTCCCAATTTTAATTTTTATCCCCAATGGCCTAATTTCCATGAGCTTGTCCAAAAAATACAGTAATACATATAAAATATCTGAGATTCTATAATTACATTCAATATCATTTTTTTCCTCGTTATCAATCTAGAGTTTCCCGTACTTTCATTGAAATTACGGAAAATAAGTATTTTTTTCTGATTTAAAGAAAAAGTTGAGAAATCCAGTTTAAAAATCATAAAGAAATATAAGCAAATCTAATTTTTCATTTCATTCTTATAGTTAATCTAGATAGATTTTTATTTACTTCAATACTGTACAGACGTAAATTTATATCTTTTAATAATGTCGCTTTATGCTTTAGTATAACTATACCTTATAAAGAATAATTTAAAGTACTCAGCTTGAATTGTATTTTACCTATGCGTTTATTTACATATTATTTACATTCAATTGATAGAAAAACTCTTGTAGAATGTAAACAGAATATTTTAAGTTGCTCCATAAAATTAGTATTCACTGCATCACGAATCCAATGAAAAAATCACCAACTAACAAATAGCTTTTACATAGTTTTACAGATGTTGCTCAATAATAAAAATAATTCCGAGTTATTTTCCATTTTTTACACGTGACTTGAACGTCAAAACAAGTTATATTTTTTCTGTATCAATTCCTCATTCATATCAAATTTATTTTCAAAAACATTCAAATCAAGACGATTTTATTACTTTTTAACTTTTAACTCTTTGATGTTGAATTTTACTTATATTCAAGGCTTTTTGTTACAGCTACAACGACGTTGATATCTGATTTCAAAAGAACCTTTCAAACAAATAACTATCATTTTCGATGAAATGACAAATCTCCTGAAAGCGAAAAGTAAGTTAAAAACATAATAAATTCTTATTTAATACAACAAAAGATATTTTAGAGCTGGTAAATTGACAATATTTCGAGAACATCGAATTATGTTCTCAATGTATTTAATCCGTAAGAGACTATGCACGCATTTAATTGGTAAACAGTAAAAGACCTTCAGAACATGATCAGAAGACTCTCAAGAGTTGCAACCAAACACATACGGAAAACAGAAGAGAGATTTAATGGCAGCAATGGATTCGAAGGAAGCGAAAATTAATCAGCAAGATTACGTCTCTCGCAAATGAGGAGAAGATGGAATTAAAACGGGAGAATTCGCAGAGTGGAGGTGCGAGAGATAAGGGAGGAATTGTGGGGGAATTTGAAAAATGACTGATCGATTGCGTCACAAAAGAGGAGCTTCATTGTGTTTCACCTGTTTGACATTCATCAGAAGAGTTAGTGCGGAATTTATATTCGACGGATTCTCTTAATAAATCATACCACATGTCCGATAAATAATTCATGGCCCTGAACTGATACTTGCAATTATACACAGTTCGATATTATTCGTTTCTTTTTCGATAAATTATTTCTAATGTCGTATTTGATCAAAGTCCACTCAGACGGAATTCCGGCACGAAATAAAGGCGAGATTACAAAGAAGTAGATATTAATAAACTCATAAATTTCAAGCACTTTTACTTTGAGGAATTGTCTTATACAAAACACCTATATTATATAACAAGGATGGATTGATTGATTATCAAATAAATGCATTCGCAAACCCCTCTGAAGTAAAGAGGAAAGAAATTCTGTCCCTAAAAGTGGTTATGCTTAATTAAATGTTAAAGATTACTGATATATTTCCAAAGATATCTCTGAAATCGTGGATCTGGTTTGATAAATATCACGAATAGCTATCGAACTTTTTCATAACAGACATATATTTATGTAAACTTATGCATTGAGATTTATTATGAATGTAGATATCTCCACCAGGGAATAAAACTATCGAACTGCAAAAAAATCCAAATTAAATCGCAATAAAACAATTGGGAAAACAGCCATTTAACGAGAATCGTATAAACTTTTAAAGGTTATGAGATTCAAGAGAAATTGAATTTAATGTACTTGAATATTGAATCTATATTTGATCTGTATTTTGGTAAATGATAAGCCCCATGAAAAGCCATTGCTTTAATACGAAACATGACTCCATACGAAACGATTTATGTAAGAATACAATTCTAATTATTTGCTAGTGTGAAAGATTAAAGCCCATTTCGAAATTAGCAATTAACGATGCATAGCTTGTTTACTTCGTACCGATACAGATTATTAGGATTCCGGATGGATTTGAGAATGTATTTGCGCTGAAATTTAGTTACTGAACGAATGCTAAAGGTATTTTGGAATTTATCCTTAATACTATACGAATCTCAAACAAATGAGATTTTATAGCGATATATTGAACGTTTAACTTCCGTTACAAAAAATACCTACCCATCAACACCATGAATTGTTACCTTATCAACGGTTTTTAAGTAAGTATAACACTCATGGCTGTCATAAAAACGTCAAATCTTAAGAGAAGCTGCCATAAAACCCTCAACACATCACGCAACACGATAATCTCTCCGAAATCGTGCACGGGTGATTAATAAGGCTGTCTATCACCTGAAATCCATCTCAACAAGAGAGATAGTTAAAAAAAAAGAAAAAACTAGTCAACGATGACATTGGAGTGATAAAAGAGATCTCGTGTAAACGGCACGCTTCCATAAACCTCTTCCGTTTATTTTTCGAACCCGCATTTCGCCACCGGTGCATAACTATTGCTGACTGAATTTTTCAACCGATAAATTAAAAAAAAAGAAGATCTGTCATAGAAATTTTACGGTGACGGTTTGATACGGCGGCCGTACGCAGGCGACTAACGACTTTACCGTAATAAAAGGAATGGGAAACCTGAATGGGACTTTTGAATTACGATGAGTCGTAAAGAACGCGCAGACGATATGACTATTTGAAATTTTTTCGCGCCGTTACTCACGGAGAAATGAGCAACGCTTTAAAAGTGATCTCGTGATAAGCAATAACTGAATGAATTGGAGCGTTGAGAACGGGGTGAGTTTAATTGAAAGGGGGAGGTTTCCCCCTAAAGAGAGAGCAATGAAGTGATCGACTGATATAACAAATGCGAATCGGTGATTTACGGGGAATTAACGTTTTAATCGAGGGGAAAGTTGAATGGGATAAAACACCATGTTCGCAAAATGTCCATTTTGGAATGGAAATATTAAATTGGAATCGCATGTCCTTGCGTAGGCGAAAGACGAAACGAAGCAGTATTTAGAACATACATTTCAGCGTATTCCTATGCAAATTGCATCTCTCTCAGCTATATTAAGATTCGTTATAAATTCCACTTACAGATATACATTAAAAAGATTTGAATTGCCCTCTTTTCTTTTTTCATTCAGCTTCTGTAGGGGCTTAAGCAAATATTTTATAAAAATGTACCTATAACAATATCGAATCAAGGTTTATTGAAATGTAGATTATTTTAGGTGTAGCACAAATATCTTGAAATTTACCTGCATGTTTCATTTATTAACAAATTCGAAAAAAATTAACGGCATCCATTATTATTTAGTACATAAATTGACTTGAAATGGAGAAAGAAACTTTGATGAACGAAATATTTTCTGCATAAACCTTTTATAAACTTTCCTTAGTTCGAACTTACACTTATTATTTATTTACTAGCATTTATTACGAACCAATTCTCTCATCGACTCAAATGAAACAGAATTCCAGTTTATTCATTGATTAAGATTTAGAGAAGCGACATCATTTCATAAGTATATGCGACGGATTTCAACGACTTTCAAAACGAAACTAGCTCAAGTCATGCAATTATTTCCAAGGTCTTAAGTGTTTTACGCCGTGATTAACACTTTAGAGAACAATAATTTTTCCTACTCTTCGTACAACTGAATAATTCCATGAAATTTTTGAATGTTATGCGGAATATACAAATCGTGATATGCATTTTAACAATTTGTTAAACATAAATTAAACTCTGAATAAGTCTTGGAACGAGATTTTAATAAAAAATTATTTTTTTAAATATCTTACGCTGGCATAAAATAAAACCGTATTACATCATGCTCTAGAAAGTAATTCTGCGATATTAAAAAAGCATTCGAGCTAAGAAATGGAATAACATCACATTGGAGAGCATTTCAGAGTAATCCAAGCGAATGAGGGAATCTAATTTAAAATTCAAATTGAGACAATTCCCATCGCTCGTTCTTACAGAACCTGTACTTCTTCATCTTTCCTTCATTTAATTCCATACACACGATTACTGCACATTCCTTGCATCTTCAGAGACGTACTGGAAATGACGCAAGAGCGAAATTCGATTTGGAGTCCTCATCTTCAGTTGACAATCAAAACCGCGCATTGAGTTTCAACTTTTGGATTTCAAAGGAGTTTCCATGGGAATGCTACAATAAATGAATTTCATCAAGGACTCCATCCAGGAGTTGATCGATATGAATAGAAGGAAGCATTTTCTCGAAGTTGCTGCAGTTTAGAATGAGGACTTAACATTAACCTTGATGCTGTATAATCCTGTGCAGCATAAAAGCGGAAAAATGAATCAAGACGGTTTTCCGTTACTTTAAGAGAAAAACTTCAATCATCTTAACATCCTCGTCTTTCTAGTCCCTCTAGCATAATTTAAATATACTCTCATTTACTTTCTAAAGCTATTCTTTGTACATTGAAAATGTATTTCTATATATTCACTAACATCTATTGAAATAAAGTAGTAGATAGGTAAAGGTAAACTGCGGGAATAGCTGCTGGAATATTCCCAGAATTTAACAGACCGTAAAAATTGTCTGACAGAATCAGTCCTTTGAGACTTAAAACTAATAAATATTCACTTAAGAACGTAGAATATTGCAGACGTAGATAACTGACAATCGATGATAGCACCTAAAGTTAATAAGTACAACACAGACTATAATACAACTCCACCCTCTCACCTACGCATAAATTAGATCGGAGGCTCCATTGAAAAGCCGAGAAAGCCGATGCAAGAGCCTGAATTGAGGATAACAACACGAAAGACGGGACAAACTAGCGATGCACAAAAGCCGACAAGAACTCGAGCTGCGAGAGGGAAACGAGAGGAACCGAAGAAGAAAAAAAAAGACTTCTCTGTTACTCTGCCATTAATTCGCTAGTTATAAAAGGATGGCTAATGGTGAAAACAATGAAGAGATCCTCTTCGATGAGGAAAGAGTTTTCGACGGAAGAAAAGAGCACGTTGTCGTCAGAAAGCGGATGAACGCGTTGCTTTGAAAAGAGGAGTGTTCCTGAGGATTTCTTTTATTTCAGAAAGGGAATGTTGCTCCATTCGTTATCCCTTCTGCGTGTCGGCACAGTTAATTTTCGGTGATTATTTGAAGGAGATTCACGATTATATCACATGATAAATATGTATCTACCGAGTAGGCGGAGAACATGTACGAGCAGAAATGTATTTTAATGCGATTAGTTTCCAAGATAAAACAAAATATCTTCTTTTGAAATGTACTTCTTTGTGTGTTATAGTTTATTTTGTATAGCTCCCTTTTACAAACTTAAACTTAAGCACCTCAGATTTAACAAATATGTTATCATTAGAGGGCACCTAATAAATGGACGTTTTTCCGAAGGAAGCGATTTTTAGTATAAATAATGTAAATATAATATCCATCAGGAGTAAAATTACGTAAGAACTTGTTGGTTTAAATTTCTGTATCACAAATAACAACAATAGAGCGATACGTCAATTAAAAGTATTATATCAACATTGTAGGGGCACAATTCAAAATTAAATTAAACATTTTATAAAATCAAAAGAATCGTTCATTATTCATTAATATGTGTCCGTAAGTTCATCAGAATGAGGATTTATTTTCAAATTTAATCTACATCGAGCACAGATATTTACTTTGACCAGTTAAGTTATTCCATCTCAATCACATATTGAATTCGAATGTTATTCTATGATTCGGCTCCGTAAAATCCATCACGCGATAAAAATTCCCAATCATTATTGAAATTTTATTTATTAATTAGCGATGGAAATAGTATCATTATTATATCGTATTATTATTAAATACATTGCTTGTGGGTTCATTTAAATCACCAAAGTCAATTAACCGCTCATCTTCTTCCATTGTAATCGATTTTGGATGTAAAACGTAAAGCTTAATATTGTAAATAGGTTATCATTTCGGAGTTATTAAAAATTGATATTTAATATTCAATATTAAATTCACACATTCCGATTGAAGATTCATGAGTTAACAATCTAATTTAACTGCACTTAAATACAAACTTTACAAAATTATTATCAAGACCTCTACATGCTATATAGTACATTCCATTTGAATAGTTGGAATTTAGAAGTATTTCCGAAACTTCCATTAATAGAAATCTATTTCTACATTTTTATCACATTTATTGAAAGAAAGTACGGTAAAATAACGAAACTCATAGTAAAAGAATTTATTCAAAGGAAGAGCTGAAATTTCATTTCTGAATGATCCATAATTAAAATATAAGCGTGCAAGAATTGACGGAAGGTCAACTTAACTTTTGTTTTTAAAAGTATTTAATACTAAATTATCGCCATCGCTTAAATAAAGGAAACGATTTAGGTATATATTTTTAGAATCACCGCATTATTCGTAAATGGTAAACATATTACTGGAAACAACGAACATTTTGAAGGGACGAAATTTTCCTGAAAAACTTTGCAATGTAAAGGTAGTTATTCACAGCACAAAACGGCAATATTCGTGTCTGTATAGTTTACATTCGTGCATAGTATTTCAATCACGTTCAAAGGGAATATTTTTGTCTCAAAATCAGACACGTGCATTGAAGTCATTCAAAGAGACTATCCAAAAGAGTAAACTCCGCTGTTTTTCCAGTTCCACTAGAAGTGGCTAAATTTTCATCAAGAAACGGTTGCATCGTAAACTCGAGTAACGTTTATGTTGCCTCCTTCGAAATAGGCCATGCGGTATCTGCAAGTGGGATAAACGCGCAAACAACAGAAAGAGTGACCGATGCAAACCTCATCTCCCTCCAGCGTTCCCATGTAACGAGACCAGAGCAAACAAGTGATCACCTAGGAGATTGAGAACGCCATCCAGAATTAGGATCTCCATGACATTTACCTGCTGCGATCATAACATTTGTCTCCACCTTGAGACACGTGTTAGTTTCAAAATGTTGCGTCATCATTTCCGATAAGTTAAAGGGGAGACTTCGGTCTCAAACAGGATTTGAGCTCGAATTTTAATGTCGTCTTCTATTTGTTAAAGCAAGATGCTTGATTTTTTTAATAGTGATATTTTAGGACGGATTCAACCAGTCTATGTGATTATGTATTACACATTTTCTTTAAGTGAAGTAATTTCGATGGGGTCTTATAATTTTTTATAGACAACATTTATCATTTTAACCTACTATGATAGCATTCTCTCCATTCGAACCTAATGTACAATACTGATTCATACTTATGTTTGGAATGTATTTTATATACTTACGAATTGATTCCCATAAACTGTTCCCAAATACAAACGAGAATAAACATTAGAGACTTAGTTCTAAAAAATTCAAAATTCCAATTCTTCCATTATAATATTAAGAGTTTCGAATTCGTAGAAACTTTCCATTGTGGTGTAATTATCGATGGCTCAGTTTATTCAAGACAGCTATCTCTTCAAATTAAAAATTCTATCGCCATCTCAAAAGCCATTCAACATAAGTTTCCTTTGATCGCCGAAAAAGAAAAACACTCGGAAATAAATTCCTCATTTCACTCGAATAATTAACGAATTCCGCAGCATCTCTACTAATTAAAATTGACCAGAGAAGATATTGTGAGAAGTTAGATTCGAATTTTTCGAAATTAATTGCAAGAAGAGCCTTTAATGAGAGCGTAATAGAAGGCTGCGATATTATTCGTGAACACTGAATACTTTTAGAATTTATTTCCGAGGATTGAGTTCTTTACGGACTAATGATTTCATTTCAATGCTCTAAAAATTTTCAGCCACAATCATTGGGAGTTGTATGGTTATAAATATTGATTATGGTACTAATTTTCTTTTTCATGTGTAAGACTCGGTAAAAAACGCATTTCCAACTATATCTAACTCCTTGTTCAATGCATTAGCAATTTATTACAAATATTCCATAATTATTGGTAAGGATACAGTATATTACTATCCTTCAACTTGAGAAATCGCTATATTTACTGCTATTAATATAATTATAATACGATATGACCAATTGTAAACAAAAATTAATCGATAATGAATCATCCATAACAAGAAAAATTCTATTCCACAGAGAAATCGAAATATTTTAAAGCCTTCTTATTAGGCAAAGCTTTATTTATACATTTAACAAAAAATCCACAATATTCAATAAAACTACGACAGCATCTCTTCAAATTCAAAGAGTATAAACAAGGAACAGCTAAATTTTAGTCGGAAACTTCTTCCTATCCAAAGAACACCCTCTCCAGCGGAATCCAGGCGAGCACGCCCACGCTCTGTTCCAGGGCCTAAGTGTCCCCGTATATGATGCCAAGTGGCTCGTTAGGAGCACCAGTCGTTCGTGTCCCTCCCTTCAATGACCACTCTGTATAAACCTTCGATTCCTAATAACCCGTCCCCTCGTTTATTACCCCGAAAGGGTCAATTTTGACGACACCGTTTCAATTTCCCGTCCTTCATCCGTTCATTAAGGTCCTTTTTTTTCGTTTCGCGAATTCCGCAGAGAGCGAAAGATTCGGGAGCGTTTCTCTCTCTGATCGAGATTTTTGCACGACCTTTGCCGGCTGTTTATTATTTTTATCGAGTTTTGATTGAAGTCCTCCTCATTTTGCAGTTGGTCGATTCCGAACGAATATTCTGTTCGGGTGAGGCGATTAACAAGAAATCCTAATTCCCTCCGAAGTATTGGAATTCGGCTGATATCAAAAGCGATGTTGGAATCATTTTAAGAGGTGTAAAAAAAGAGAGAATGTGGAAAATTGACGAGTTGTGAAAATGAAAGCTTTTTTCGTGTAAATTTTGGCGAAAATCTAATTTGATTTTAAATCAAGAGAGAAAAATTAGGAACCTTGATTTAAAAGTGTTTGTGCAGAATATTGATACAGTTATCGATGATTGGGAAAAGTCTGTAAACCAACTCGTCATGCGCTATTAATGATACTATGCAATTAATTATGTATAAATATTTTCGAATCATTTTTTATCCAATCATTATAATAAGGATGACCTTAAATAATATGGATGTTCTACAATTTGTAGTAGGTTTCATTCCGAAACGATCATTAAACAAATACACCTCAGAAAGACCTCGCATGAGAAGTATGAAAATTAAAATGCAAATCTGAATCTAAATCGATATGAAAATCGTCAAATCCCAAATATTATATAAAATTTATATTGCAGAAAATTACGTAAAAATTTCATAATTGTTGATTTAAAAACGTTTACTTTTAAGTTATAAAGAATTACTCTTGGAGGATTTAAATAATACACGAAGTAATAGACAGTAAGTTATTGTACGACCTGTGAATTACAAATAGCTCTTTTATCCTTTTTTCGCTGACACACATTATAAAGAGAAAATAAAAAATATATGATCACTACGAAATATTTCAAATTACAAGGCTAGAGCATGTTTTATGTAATTCCAAATGATTTGGTCATATTCTTCTGATTTCCAGTACCTTTAAACAGACAACTTAACTTGCAAAGCACTCCTTGTCTCTCTCTAACCAAGCTTTATAAGAACGCCATTTTGCGTCTTTAAACAATGTCATTAAAAGCTTTAAAAATGCTTTCACTCAAGCAAATGAGAGATATTTCACTTTTGTTTCTAATTCGAGCAAAACTTTTGAGCATCCTTTTATAAAAAAGCAGTGCATTAATAACTTCATCTCTCGTGGAGCAGTAACTTTTTCCTCTTCCCAAAGGGACCATCTTTATTCGTTAAATTATTCCCGCTCTTGAGTGTAGAAAAATTCGTTTTTAACTTTTTGAGTGAAGAGGGATCAACTCTTTTAAAAGCTGCATAAATCTGCATAACTCTATACTCATAGAGAGAGAAATTAACTACTGAAGACAAATATTTTCTGTTTTGCTTAAAATATCTTTGTGAAAGAACTAGGAATAGCGTCTAGTACTTCCGCTGGTTCGAATCATAAATATCTCTTGTTTATGTATAGTCTCTCCTCAGTTAAGGGCCCACAAATCTACCACCGCACAATCATCACTCCATTACCTAAAACAAAGCGCCGATCGTCTTGAGGAGGTGCCATAAAATAGAAGCACCCTCTCACGTCCATGTCGGATAATTTAGCGATCCCGTTTCCCAGGGCGAGAAGATGAAACTTCCCTAGCATCTATGAAGGCGATAAAAATTGTCTCTCCCTAGCGGCGAATTCAGAAAGCTCAGGCCATCCCACACGTCAGCGTATACGTCCTGTTCCCTGGTGTATATTGGCTTATCGGGGATGAATGCACAAAGCGCCCCCTAATAAATGGAGGCATAAAGAATGTCTCCCATCACTCCCCTTGGAATCTTCATCCCGAGGATGGTTTTTAAGTATGAGAAGCTAGCGATGCCGCGAGGTTAAGTACGTGGGGTTGACGGATGAGGGCAGCAGGGGATATGCGGAGGTAAGCGGTGAGAAATGGAGTCGGGAATACGGAATGAGGGAAGAATAAATTCTAGAGTTTTTTTAAAGAGGATGGAGTGTTTTCCGTGTCGGCAAACAGAATAGAAACAGTACACGAAAAGATCCTCTACTTTTCAATTACAGCCTCCGATGTTTATCCTCGTGTTGGACACGAACTTGTGTCATATCTCGGTGCACACGTCGTGCGCTTGTTTGTTCCCGCGGATCGAAGGAGTGGGCACTAGTTTCGCAACAAATTCGATTTCAGTGAGATGTTTGCGAAAACGATACTTCCGTTGGATAAAAGAAAGCGTAGATGTGAAATGGAACGGTGTGGATATTCCTTTCAGCTGAACAAACTCGTATCTGAGACACGATTTAAACTTTTAATTGATCGAGGAGTGTTTAATGCCAAGTCCATGACGTACGGTTTTTTATAATTTTAAATCGAATGTTAGTGGGTTTCATATCTTCAATTTAACTTTTACTGCTCATCTATTCGAAAGCATCAAACTTTAGGGACAACAGTTTCCTCTTTTTAATCTCAATCATCAGTATACTTCAAGAGTATTTACTTATTATTTATTTTATTAAGGAATTAGATTGCATTGGTTGAAAATAAGTTTAAAAAACTTCATACTTAATTAATATAATCCTTTGGTCTTTTTACTGAGATACACCCGCTTATGTGTCCTTAAATACTCTATTTAATAATTTTATAAAATGTAAATGGACAGTAAATATCTATATGGAATATTTACTGGAGTTATTCCTTACGCTACACTCTAATAATCATCAATAGAAACTCTAAAATTAATTTTTCTTAATATTTGCTCCTTCCGAGAACAATATCCCGAGTTTTAATTATAACAATCTTCCGTTTCTATTTGAAATAACAATCTGAAAAACTCCGCATTACAAAAAAGTCAAAGGAATCTTTTGATCTCATTGTATTCTGAAGCAAACATTAGTGTTGAGCGTTAGTTATTGATTAGTCTTGATTCATAAAAATGTCAGCGGGTGGCGCGATTTCCCCTTCAGAAGGAAGGAGAGAAAATGAAGAATACAAATAAAAGGAAAACCCTGTTTTCTTGGGACGCTAAAAATATGAATAACGAAGAGGAATTAACAAAAGAACTCGTCTCATGGACAAGACAGTTAATCCATTAGTTCGCCGAGTTGTAAAAACTTTTTTAATAGAATGAATTGAGATTCTCTGAAGAGTAGGTTGAGATTAAGATATTATCACACAAAAATATTCATTCCATAATAAAATGGTTATAAATATCTAAACCCATTATTTAAGAAGTTTAGCTAATATTGCATTTAATATAAGTGGAAGAGGAAACTATAAAACCTATCATTTACTACTGAAAAGCGATTGAACTGAGAAATGATTAACAAGATGAACATTTCTCACACTTAAACAATAGTTTACTCAACATTTTAGTTCAGAGGGTTTATTATTTAGAAAAAATAAGATTTTACTATTTTCCAAAGATTATTCTAATTAACTAAAAAGATCGCAACATTTCGTAGAGAAATATTAAAGTGTATTATTTTATACGAACAAAAGCATATACCAAAATTGTTGTTTATGATTTCTCTAAAGAAAGTACGAGTTTTGGGAAAACTAATCCTTAATGATACAAGTATTGCAACACTCTTTTTCACTCAGTGCTAACTGAGATAACGGTAATTGTTACAATACTTGTTTATACAAATATGAAAACAGATTCGTAATGCGACATCCAACTCAACTAATACACTCACTAATCCATATCAATACACTCTCACATAAATTTTATGATTATATTTCACAAATTCGTAACCTTTTCCGCTCCTATTTATCGTTAGCAACTTGTAAGGAGTGGGTTCAATCTGTAAAAAAGAGGAGCAGCAATGTATTGTGCTAATAAAGAACACGCCTCCATAAGAGAAAAAAACGAAATTTCGGAGAAACATTAAAGGAATCGTAAAGCGCATATAGGAAACAGAAGCGACATATTTCAGAAAGAGTGAAACCGCAAACAATAAGAAGCTTTCGCTCGAGAAGTAGATTTGCTTTAGAAAGGAATGCCCTCGAAAGCTTCCGAGAAATAAAAGATGATATTTCGGGGATGATATAAAGGCGTATGGGCACTTAAATAAGAGAGTTCGCTAGTGTCGAATGCTTTGGGCGAAATTCCGTAACGGTCTTTGTAAGAGAGCCCCACAGGGAATTTATCCAAAGAAAAACAAGTGAATGTTCCCGCAGCGCACTTTTAAATCCCAATACTTGAACTTTGCATTACATTTTATCTATCGGGCCATAAATCGAAGGCTCTTCATTGAAACGAATGGTGCGGTAATAAAGAAAACATTTTTTCGAGGAACTTCTTCTGAGAAAAGAGAGAATTTCGCATGAACAGAAAATTCTGTTTCCCGTCGTAAAGAAATGTTCGAATCTTCACATCATCCAAACGGATATTTTCCATAGCGATAATTAATATTAATTTACCAAACGAAACGAGTTTGTATATGCTTAAAGGAATAAATAAATTGAGGATACGATTTTAAAATATATTTGGATTAATTTTCAAATATTTGAACCGCAAAATTTTGATAACAAATATGACTATATATTAGGATTTAAATATTTGAATACCGATGATTTAAAGTAAAAACAATTTTTTGATAAATGAAATCCAATAGAACATGTTCTGCTGTAATTTCTAGTAGGAACCAGTTTGAATTTTAGAACAATTGATAATCACAAAGAAATAAATCTGTTCAGGAGAGTGACAAATACAGACGGGAGGGTATGGGAATGTTACTAACCCTCAACTAAACTCTCTTAAATTCGCTAATTCTATTCTGAGATACACTACCGCTACCACTACCACAACCGCTATAGAATTTGGGTTAGATTTTGAAATACTTCTTTAATTGTACGAATCGTACATCTAAAATTCTTTATTCTTAAAATTTTAAATTACAAACAAGCCTAATTCTATTTTTAAATTTTGTAAGTATTCTGAAATATTTACGGAGAATCAACACCTTTTAAAATTAATATTCAACGATTACTTTATAATAATTTTAATTGATTGATTGACATCGAAACAACTAGAATCTATCCTTTCCTTACTTTATCCCTCTGAACGTATAAACTTCGCGTAAAATCCCATCGGGTTTCTAGAATCGTAAACAAATGAATATCTCCCCGATGTTTACGAGTTGTGAGCTACGACTTTCTTATAAGGAAGCGAAACATGCGCGGGAATGATTTCGCAACTTGTTCCTTCTTTTGAAATACATGTTCATGGATAGACCCGCTCCGCACCCTATTTGCACCAGCCTTATTCCAACCAATCCCGTGTCTCTTGATCCTATTCCGTAGGCCCTTGAGCAATGACCCATACGTGTTTCGGTTGGCTGTGCGACACCTATGCCTTCGGAATTACAAAAAGCGCCCTTTTTATCCTTTCCACTCTTTCTCCTTTACGGGCCCACCATCTAACTTCCCCCCTTCATCACGCCGGACTTAGTTTCATCGGGTCTCTAAGGCAACCGGTAGCTCGTCCATTTTGAAAGAATGGTCCCTCCAAAAAGGAGAAAGTGACGAACTGTTGTTATTCTCGGCTCCTAAAGTTCCTGAAACTATCCCGTTTTCAACAAAGAGTCTTTCATCGCCAATCTAGTTCATGATTCTACTTGACCGCATAAATGTTTACGGGTTAATTTGACCCCAATCATAAAATTATGACTTTTAAATGTGTAAGTAGCGATATCCAATGACCATATAATGATATGGAAGCGATAAACAAAGCTAATTTGAAATACAGTAATATCCCTAAAGACTAGAATAAATAACGAATAAAAAAATTCCAATAGTAATTATCTATTGAAGAGAAGACGTGATGGTGATCCATATACGATAAAATGAGGGGAGATGTACTGCACCAGAATAAAACAAAAATCCAAAATAAGTAAAAAAATCGCCCTTTAGCATTCAATAGTAGTAATTAATTATAATATTAAAAATTTCTTAATTTTATCAGTAATTTTTAAATAAGGTGATAAAAACTTAACTTGAAAGTTGGAATTAATGTGAAAAATGAAAGGAGAAACCAGATAATTATATAAATTAATAGTTCGGGGGAACTGAGTTAAATGTCCTCGTTCACTCTGAATTTGATTAGAAACAATCCCCTTTACTTTTATATATAATTTAAAAGTCTCAGAAATAAGTTTAGATTTCTTTTAAACGTAATTTTTCTGAATATTAATACTGAAGCGTATACGAAACTAGCAGAGAAATTTCCAACTTTTTATAAACCCCGCACATATTTAAGTTATTTCCGTTCTTAAGAAAGACCACAATCGTGCACTAAATATTTTCAAGACACGCCACGAAAAAGCGCAACGAGCAATGTCGTGATTAAATGCTGTTACGCTATTCATAAAATGTATTTTATCGCAAATGATAAAAAAATTAATTAAAGAATCTTTTTAATAGCTATTTTAATGTTATTGTCTGAGTCTGCAAAATGTGTCATGGCGTGTTCAGGCCAGACGCCATAAAAACTCGTGTCAACGGCTCAATCACGGAAAAAAGAGATGATGTTGAGACACGCACTCACTCGAACCTCTTTATTTTCGTGAGAAAAGCACCTATCTTAAAATGCGGTATCGTTAGATTGATCTTTAGGAGATGCATTTCAAATGCTCCAGAAAATTGCTCAGCAGAATGAATAAAATAGCAAAGATTGTGATTCCTCCACAAAGCGGCCTTAATTCTGTACCAATTTTCATGTGAAATTAGATGTTTCATGTTCGGAAATGCGGTTCGCTGACGAAATCGTTTTATTAATGGACTGTCGATAATGCTAAATTCTCTACGAAAAGACGTAAATATTCCATACTGGTCGATACATTTATCTCCAAAAAGGTGGAAATATTTCATCGTATCTCCACTGAATTCCCTAGTAGAATTTTTTCTCTTTTGCTACGTTCATTTCCATATCTTGGACAACATTTTCTTTCCGTTTTCTATGTCCGCAGAATTTTTTTCTGTGTATTTCAGTTTTCTTGCATCACAAGAAAATTGTTTAAGTGAGACACAAATGAAAATCATCGTATGCTCAATTTAATTGAATTATGCAAAATTTGTATAAAACTATATTATTTTTACGGTATAGCAATGAATTCGTTCTTTAAAATACAATATTTTTGCATAATGACACAATACATGAAATAGTGTGTTTGATAGTATATATAACTGTAATAACTAACATAATTATTTACATGGTACTAAATAAGAGATTCAAGTTTTTTATATTTTTAACTTAATTCAAAATTGTGACGATTAGTAACATTAAAAAATCTACCCAAAAAATTTCTAATAAAGATTATTTTACTGAAGAAACAATAAGTGCATTCTATGAAAAATTTTAAGGCGATCTATTTCAAATAAATATAAATAAATTATACAGTTAATAGAATGTGATTCAAATGTGATTTATTTACTAGAATGTGATTCAAAATATCATAGCATCATTTCTGTTTTCCATCATAAAGAGAGGAGAAACATTTTTAAATTATGATTTTTGATAATTTATATGTTAGATTAATATATAAGCACGATGAGAAATCAATATTACAATAGAATAAGGAAACACTACTATCTTGTGGATTGGAAGAATAATAGTTATGGAATTTTCATTCAGATATTTTAAATTCTATTCTATACAATTCAAACATATATTTTAAAATATCCATCCTATTTGAATTATTATTTTTTGCAGATTAATTACAATGATATTTTAGCTTTCCGGAAATGCAATTTTTTCTCTCTTTCCTCCACGGTATGTCCATTCATTTTACTCAAACATCCATTAAAATCAAAATACGAAAATGCTGAGCTCATTCAATTCAACGTGACATGACAAGTTGAAATCAAAATATATAAGTGCTTGTGACACATAGTTCTATCTGTCACTTCAATATTCTTCGGAGTATTTACTCTTCATTGTGGTCATTCTTTATGAATTTAAACTTAACTAGCATAAACTATATAGCAATGCGCACAACAGAGAACTTCAAGTTTTTTTTCTTTAAAATTTTACGTTCCATTATAGTGAATGCTTTGAAAAGTTTATCCAATTCATTTTATACATTTTCAATAATTTATAATTCATACACAAGTATCTATTTCTCCGCTTTATATTGATCAATAATATTAATTTATTCAGTTAGATCGTACCTGGCGGAAAATAAGTAATTGAATAGATACAAGTACACCTCTTCAAATACCAAACTGATTATAATTCTTTAATTAATATTCTCCAGCAAGATGTTATTCTACTAATTAAGTTCCTAACACAAAGAAGCTTTTGTGCCTTCTTTTATATCTTCAAAGTACCAACGATATGCTATTAAGTCGAATTACAGCTTGATCCTTCAGATTACTATGTTAATCTTCTCCGTTTGTGATAGAGAAACCTTTAAACCCGTACACACCCTCCTTCAATTAAATGAAGGGCTAATATTCAACCGGAAATGAGGAAACACCTTCCTTCCGGAGAGCCTTCAAATTCATACCCAAAACGATTATGGGCGTATCCACGGAATAATCCAGTAGTCAACATTTCAAGAGGTCGTCACATTTCATGCGAGAGACATTCTTTTGAAGGAAATCTATTTCATAAGTCAAGTTTCTCTAACAAAGATAGAGGAAGTACTCTCATACAAACAGATAAAAGTTTTCTAGAGCATAACATTTCAGTTTAACATATGATTCTTTCCTGGCGTGAAAATATATTGGCTGAAATGCAAAACTTCGAAAGGCTTAAGAATTTTTTTTGAAAAAGTAACCCTTTGGCTCATCTGAAGGAAATAAAGAAGCGTAAATTCTATCTTTATGATAATCTGGTCATAAATCTACGCTATATGCAGATCAAATACATTTAAGATTTTCACTCTGGAGCAAAAAGAAGAATTCTTAAAATATTACCGAGACTTCTTCTCAAGACTTGGTCTCAGTACATTAATCTTGGCAACTTTTTAATTTATAATGAAATATGAATTGCGAAATCATCCGACTATCAAAAATTTTATTACGAAGAGGAGAGAATTGATAATAATTATTATTTGAAACATAACGGGTTTAACCAGAGGGATGAAGAAGAATAACATTTCGGACTCTTTATTCAGTATTAATGCGTAATATAACCACGGATGGATCCCAAAGCTACTTTCTTTTTACTAGTACTATCTGAAATATCCAATATATACATCATAACATATTTTTCCACTATTTTTTTCATTGCCATAACTATCCAGATCTATTTAATTCAAATTATCATATAAATAATCATAATAATGAAATATGATCCGTTATAATTCATAAAAATAATTTACAGTTACGGACACTTATGAATGAATAATACTTTTATAGCATAAAGATTCTTTGATGAAAGTACTGTTATACCAATATGTAAAAATTCAAATAAACATACTTATTCCATCATAACTTGAGACATAGAAACTCCATTTCGCGATTCACACTAAGCGTACTAAATGCTTATAACTAGAAACTATTTAACAGTAAAACTGACATTACTCAATGATAGATTTCCTTAATGAACATAATACATTAAATTTAAAATAAAAGGCTTTTGACCAAACCACCAGCAGCGCAATTTATAATATTTTGCTATAAAATTCGAACAATCTTATTACGTTAAATCTTTGGACTTAAGAATAAATAATTCTTAACAAAATACACATGGCAACCAACAAATACTACCATTCTCTATAGTGATGAAGAGTAATTGAATTCGATGGTGTCCATATTAAAGCAACACTTTTAATCGATTCTTTCGAAGCTGAGCAGAATCCTTTCCCTCAGATCAATCAAACGAATCGGAACAGACGAATCCAATATTTTCGGATGATGGCGCTTAGCGCAAGAAAAAAAGGCGTGATATTAGGGAAACAGGATCAATATAGTGTATTGGAGAAGAAATGAGGCGAGCTTCTCTATGGACTGGAAAGGGTCCAAGTGCAGCAGATGGGAGGCGATAACTACCATGAAGATTGAAGGGCCAGGAATGGGCGATTGAGGTGAAGTGGAAAGGACACGGTAGGTTTCCATGGTGATCCTGGACACTCCACAAACGGAAGATAAGTTTCGAGAAATGATTGCGCCAAATGAAAGGTTTCGTTCCGTGGAATGAGGTCTAGATTTAAGGACCTCGTGTTTGGATTGACCCCTCAGATTGCCTCGATGATGCAGTTCAAGGTCGGCATTTAAGCTGGGGCAATATCAATCGAAGGAGATATTGGCAAACACACGAGCGGACGCTTGATTGCCACACACGTAAAAGTGCTGCCCACGCACGTATACCGCACTTCATAAAATCACCAATTGTAATTAAGTGAGCTTAAATATTTTCCCTAGAAGGAAGCATTAAATAATAAGCATTGTATTAAAACTTTTATATTGAATTCAACTTCATTAATAATTTATTAATCTCTTAATGTTCAGATGTTTTGCAAAAGAGGCTAAATTAACTTTTTATATACTTCCTAAATTTAGCAGCTTTATTTTAACGTTAATATTTTTATATTTGCGACCATATAAATTACTATTTGACCTTTGCGTAGCATACGCGCTATGTCAATAATACCTTAAACTGGAAAAGGAGTAAAGAAGATGAGTATCTTTATTTTTATTTATACCCATTCCTTAGATACATCATCAGCAGCACGAAAGACCTTTTTACACCTCTTAACGAGCCTTGCTTTTTACTCTCAATTAAATTACTTTCAATTAGGCGTCTTCAATCATCCGAGTGCTAATTGCTTTATAATTTCATCCTCCATTTGATTCACTATAGCGTGAGAAATATCTCAACGGACCAGAGAATTTATGGAATGAAACAAAAAGAGCTCTTCACGGATTAAATAAAAAAGCATCTCCTAATATTTCTTCATTACCGCGACGGAACAGCGGTATTCGCTTAAACCTCTATGCATCAAAATGCGCAACCACAGGAATCCCATAATTCATCTTCTTGTCCACTGAGCGCGGAAAAATAGACAGTGCCTACAATATTCAGATTGATCGGAAAAATCTTAATCTGTGAAAGAGTAAACACGTGAGGAATGGATGGCCGTTGATATGGAAACGGGAGGAATAGAAAGGGGATGAGTCGGGGAAAGAGGAATTTGAGTAAGCTCCTTATCCATAAAGAACAGAGACGTGGGAAAAAACAGGCGTTGAAAAAATATACGCATACGAACCGAGAGAAGATTAGGAGAGGAACATGAAGATGACTTTGGTAATGTGGAGATAATAGGTCTGCGAGTAAAAAGCGGCTGGAAAATCGAGAAAGTGGAATAACAACTTCGAAAGAGGAAAAAAAATCGCAAAGTATGCGAAAATATTTATAATAACGAGCGACTCTTAATCTCCCGAGAGATCGTTTTCACTCTTTTTTGAGGGAAGTTTTCATTTTACATAATATCCATTGCAATTTTCCATGGCCGTGTATTCGATGTTAAGAAGTCCTTTCGCTCAAAGACTTCCTTCGAAATTCAATTTAGGAGAATATATTTAAAGACGTTTTATAAAAAGATGAATAATTGTTACTTGCACTTTGCATTATGAGACAACGAACGACGAGATGTTTTTGTCTAGTATATCTAAGCTGTGCTTGAATGCATAATTGAAAATATTCTCCAAAAATTAAATTATGTTTACGTGACTAAAATGAAGTGAATTAAAATTATTGAATGTTATACACATTAGTGTATATATTTATAAAATTCTATGATTCTTATTTTCAGCATTAATCATTCATATGTAAATGTAAATTTTAAGACATGTTAAAATTGAGAAATTTCATTTTACGAACGATTACACGAATACATCTACTAACGTTTTATTCACTTCCAATGTAAATTTAATTTTAAATAAACTTTAGCTTTTCCTTGAATTAAAAAACAAAATATGAATCAAGAATAATTTATTAAGTTTGTTTCATAATCCGCTCCACGAAACGGACACGAAATTATACATTAAAAGCAAAAAATGATGATATATAGATTATAAAATTAAAACATAAGAGTTTTTCATAACCATAGCTGTGTTGGAAAGATTTTCGCATAGATTTTAAAAATATAGAATCTAAGACACTGCTTTAAAATCCTTCTACTGCAAAAATTGTATCTTTATTAATTTCTCGTATTTGAGTAACTGGAAATTGATAGATAATGAAAATTATATCACTCACTTTTATTATGAATTTATGCTTCAAGGTTCATAGGGGAAAGGGCGATTATTTTTATACCCCAGAGGACCAGCTAAAGTGATGGATGTCCGCTGATAAACAACGTTTCTTCCACGTGCAGTCACGTACGGGAGCATCCTTCAAAATACACCCTCCTCAGTGCTTGCGAAATACGTGGAATGAGATAAGGACATTTCTCGGAACCATGGAGATAGAAAAACAGACGGAGCAAAGCATAGAGGCAAAATGTTTGAAACGATGACAGGATGAGAAGCTGCGGAAAGACGAATCTGGAAACGAATTCGGAGAAAATGAGGGAAGAGTTAAGAAATGGAGAGAATTGCCGACTCTTCCAAGACGAGGAGGGAACATAATCTCCTGAAGAACTCTAACGTTGGAAGGGCAATTGAAAAATGCTTTAAGTATAGAAATGAACAGTTTGGAGGAAAGTTAGGGGCGAAGTACGGTTCGGTTGAAAGTGAGGGAAAGATGAGCAAGTTAAGCACTCGGTGGGTAACGCTCTCGAACTAAATTTGTGTTGCTAATCCTCACCTAGCGAGAGGAAATTTAAAACACTTGATGAAAGACTGGGGAAGGATGCTGCATAATCAGAGGGAACAGGATGGAAATTTAAAGGGAAAGATGGCTTTCGCACACCTTATAGAGTGCAACCTACGAGGAGGACGTGGAATTAATGTGGTAATCTCTTGGTGTTTGCTGAGGTTGTTACTTATTTGCCACATCGTAAAAGATTGCGGTGAGGAAACATAGGCCAAAAATATAACCTACTCTGAGTCACCGAAGCGTATGAAAGATTATACTCAAGAAACGATGTTCTTTGATTTTTATAAGCACTATGAGATTAATAATAATAACTTTTAGAGACTTAAGGAATCTGCCATTATTTTCATACATAAAATTACACAGTAGCTTATTGGAAAATTTGGGGAAACATATAAAATTAATAAGTTTTTACAAGAAAAATAAAATGACGAAATTGAATTGAAACATGAATCCGAAAACTTAACATAATATAATGAAAGTTTTATTTCTAATAGTAAATGTCGTCGAAATGCATAATTTCTTGTCTCCTAAATAATAATCTCTTGATAAAATAATCATAACATATTAACAGATTTTAAAATATATTTAAAGTTCTTCTATCAAAGTATATAGACACAATCTATAGACATAAGTCTATAGACACAATCTTCCTTGCAATCTCTTACTTTATTCTAAACGCGAGGAACAATTTCTTGTTTTGTATTTAATGAAAATTAGCTAGGTGTCGAAAATAAATAAAATGAATCTAATACCCTGGAAAACTGAATTGTAAATCCTAACGAATCTAAAGAAGAGCTTTCGCGAAATCTCTTGAAACATGTTGCATAAATATACAAGATTCGCTTTACTCTTTCATACTGGCTGTACTATTTTATTTTAACTAAATAGATAAAGAGCACTTTACCTTATTGTTTGATTGGCAAGATTACTGCTTTGGAATAAGTGAAAGAACACTCACCTGTGAAAGAGGAAAATATCGTTAGTTTCGCATTCTTAAATTATAATTGCAAATATAATTTTAAAATATAATAATAATTAATTATAACTGAAAATATATTAAATAGATTTAAATTTAAATACTTTTCAAAGTATAAAGGATAAAATTTAAAACCTAAGATTTTATTTTTTTGGATATTTTATTAAATACACACACTTACGAACAATGGATGAGTTATTGCATTCCAGATAAATTTATACTAACACCCTCTTAATAATAATTTGTATTATGCTTTGTGAAGTATTTGAGTGCTTCAAAGACAATAAAACAAATATTATACTGTTTCGAACGAAATAAAGATTCTCACTATCTTCAAGAGCTATCCCTTCTTTCCATAGTTTCGAAGGGAGATAGAAGTGCACAAAAAAAAATAAAAATCATCCTGAGTTTACTGCAGCTGTCACTAAACTGAGAACTTTTTTTGCGGGAGATTCCTCTTCAGATTTAGAAGAGAGTGTACTTGAATTTTCTTGGAAATAGGATTTGGTCTATCATCGCTATTGTCACTTAGACTCATGCTGTGGAAAACAAATATAGCGGACTACTCTTACTCGATAAAGATAAAGACTTCAAATATTATTTTGTAGAAATACAACTGTATGAATAATGAACATTATTTTGATTGACTTGTATTATTCTTGTGAATAATATTTTTATTTTATCCTTTTAATAAATAATACAGTTATAAAATGTGTAAACGCATTCTAAGGCATCAAAGAACAAATAATTTTCGATAAAATAGTATTTTGAATATTTATTGAATTATTCTGTCGCTGTTCTAGTTATTTGGAAAGTATTTGTATATTATTAAACCGATACCACAATGAAGAATTACGATTTATACTCTTATACATCTATTACGAACATCGAATTTTTGATGATTCATTAAATCAATAAAACTATTTCTATGCAATTAATCAGGACTAAGAAACAGAAGAGACAAGGATCGAAAATGTTAACAAAATACACACACGTCAAAAAGGATGAATTCAAAAGTGCTTTACTAAAATCTGAAAGCTTATGTCAAGAATATCTTGAATTGCTTAAATGAATAATTATCGATACGTTCTAAAAAAAGAACTGAGAATCTGTTGAAATTTCTTCTCGAAAAATAATTCTTCTGGTGGTATAAATAGAGTATTAATATTTCAAATAATAATAGGAATATCATACTTTTAATGTCATGTTCAAATGAAAAATGATGTTGAATAGTTCCACGAGAAGAAATCTTTAGTGAGACTTAAGTTTGAATATATCCTATGTAATATAACCAAAAGGGACAAGGTTAATTTACTAATCGAATTCCATTGATACAGAGAAAAGAAACCAAATATTTAAAGCCCTAAAAATAAAGATTTTTTGTATTTAGAGTATTTTACTAAACTGAGGCAGAGAAAGGTTGTTTGTATTTTCCATTAACCGAAGTTTAGTCTCTTTGTATATCATCCAAAAGCCTCATAGGAACAACCTTCAAGAGTTCCATCAACATAGCAAAATTGTCGCGTACTTTCTCGTTAAGGGAAAACCTGAATTTACATAGTTCCACATTTCCCCTCTCCTTTTGGGTTAATTGTTCATGAAACGCCTCCAACTTGAAATGTTCTCACAAGTTGCGCACAAAGTGCTTTTGATCGCAAAATCATCATTAAAAACTTATTTTCGGGCGTCAGAGCACCTCTTGTTTATCGAAAGTTTTACGGCTGCGGAAAATCCCCTCATAATATCTTTAAAAGCAACATCTATTTAAGCTGAAACAAAGCGCTCGGAATTTCCGTGAAATCTCCTCCCAAATATATGAAGCTTCGGAAAGTTGGCAAAGGGGACCGTTTCAAGGAAAAGTGGAAAGTGTGTACGTTAGAAATTAAAGCTTCGAGGGAGAGAAGGATATATATCTAGACGGAGAGATTCGCTCCGTGTTTGCCCATGTCACGGCCCTGCTGCAAACATGGCAGAGTGACAATCAGGAGGCGAATATAATGGAAAAAGGCTGGGTAAAGAAGACGGAAAGTTAGGGATAACAAATTAAAGTAAGAAAGGACAAATTAACTACTAGGGCACCGCTTCGTAATACATACTTTTAATACAAACAAATAATTACATACAATAAATATATAACTGATTGGTATAACGACAAAACATTGAGATTTTACTACACTTAAAACTTATTTGGAAACATAAACGACATATGAATCTGATATATATTTGAATAGTTTATCTAACATATCTGTCATTATAAATACAGTCAATAAAACTTGCTTATGGATCTGTTCTTATTTATCTCTTTTCTTTTAGACCTATGAGATATACTGATGAAAACTCCCTTTGAAATAAATTTCCCATTTCTCAAACAATTATGGAAGACGGATCGTATGGAAATTGTTAAAAGAAACGAACAGTAGGACAGAATCATTCGAATATGCAAATCTAGAACGATGGTATGTTTTCCGAGTTAAATTTAGAGAAAAATTAGTTCAATATAAAATTTCAACAAAATTTATATCTTACTCTAAAATCTATCAATACTTGAGACAACTATTACAAGAACCTCATTTATTATGTATCAACATTAATTGATTAAGAGATCAATTATGGTTAACGTATACTTGACCCAAAATATGATTTAGTTATGAAATTAATGGGAATTGTTGTATAAACATTAATAGAATGAAGTGCTATTAGTAGTATTACAGTGGTATTGATAGCTATATTTCATATACAAATAATACAGGAGATTCTGACGTAATCAAAAGCAGATGTATTTGTAACAGGAACAGCTGTCAATGAAAACAGAGGGAACCCACCCTTAGCAACGCATCTGTGACACAAACGATCGAAGTTGATGGTCTTAATTGAAGACAACTTGAGAGGAGGACAAGGAAAACACGTCCTTGTGCGAGACAAACGATTTGAAGAGATACTGTCACGAGGGGGCGATGACAAGTGAAACGGACACCGGAAGAACGCGTGAGGAGAGATGCCACCAGCAAAGATTCCTCGAGGTTGGGACTTCTCCTCCGACCGGAAGTTTCCAAATTGAGTTACGTGAATTGCGACGACATCTTAACACAGTTATCAGCGTCCACGCAGTTCCCTCAACCCTTCTTTCCACGACCTCCTTTAGTTTCTATGAGATTACCAACATCCCTGTTTCTATTAGACGAGATGATAAAAATACATTGGTCGCTGATAATTAACTTCGTTACCCTCTCCTCTTGATGATACGAGGCGACTGTTTCCGAGAAAAAGATGTCATCTTATTTTGTGCCTCTCGAGATGTGCAGATGAAATGTTTTTATACCATATTACACTTTATAGGACCCGACTCATCATTTCTAAAATTAAGGGAACGATGAAATATTATTACGTAATGCTCACACTGCGCGATCATGCCTGATCATTCTGTAGCAATATTTCATTTTTATAGGTTCCTAACGTTTTTGATGAGTTAATCATAGAGGAATGTATCTTTAACTTATTATCGTTTAACGTGATAAAATAAAATATACATTGTTTTCAAAGCAATTTGGACTAATAAAGAAATTTACTTCATGTAAACATCCTACGAATAAACTAAGGGACTATGCTCATCGACCGACGCTCGCTTAAATAAAATTATTTATGTGCCGAGTGAAAATGTGTTGGTGTAAACAATTTATAAATCGTTAGTTTAAAGAAACAGTTGGCTTCCCGTGAAATTGTTCAGCGATAGTTGAAATTTATTTTCTGTGATCAACAAAAACTAATTGAAGTTATTAATTCACGAATTTCTGATTTTTATTCCGTACGCTTGCTAGTGGTTTCTTAATTATACAAAAATCTATGTTTTGCATCGGCGTTTGTATTGTATTTGTTATTTGGAGAGAATAAAAATTATCAAGTGTTAATGAACACAAAATTAAACATTAAAGCTTCTTTAACTAACCTTTATTAACTTTTTCGAAACTTGAATTCATCCTATATCAATATTTAATTGAGTCACAATGTATCCCATAGTGTTCCATGGTGTTACAAGGTTTACCAAGGTGTTAAAACTTCTTTATGAATTTTTCCGAAGCTTAAGTGCATCTTTAATTAATATTTAAGAAATCATTTTAAATAAATTTATATGTTATCATCGGGCAATATTTACCAGGAGTTACTCATGAAAGAAAATAATGAATAGTAAACGCAGGAATTAATTATAAGGTTTATCTCTTCGAGTAATACTATATGGATCATATAAAATCATACAATTATTCCATGCTCGTTATAAAAAAACTCGTTTTTATAGACCTCTTGGCAGAAGATGGTGCTAGAAATAATGTAGTGAAAAAGCAAAATGAAGTGAATCTTATATCAGTTACGTTATATAAATATATAAATTCATTTCGTAGATCCGGCTTGTATTTTTACAAATATTTATATCAAAATAAACTTTACTCTTTAACACTTGCTAAATCTATATTTGTTGTATGATTATTTTTCATGTGTAGTTATTTTTTTATTTTTGTTATCGCAATTATGTTATGTAATTTAAACAATTCTTTTACAAATAATAACTGTTTAAAACTTCTTCTGCGTCAATAATAAGAAGTACATACATGTTATAATTGAAAAAGGATATCTACTAAATATTCAGGGATTTGTTGAAGAACAAAAATCTCGTTATCTCCTTCAAAGAAATGAAAAAAGGTGCATAATAGAACGGCTGAGGTGAGAAATTCTCACAGAGTGGTGAAAACAATGATTGAGGGACTCGATAAGTTGGCCTAAATTGATTTTGAATGACAGTGTTGAAAGAAATTCCCCGAAGCGTATTTCTATTCAGAGTTCATAAGCAAATAAAGAGAACTATCAAAGTTGTTGGAAGTTTGAACAGATGTAGAGGGTTTTTGAAGATATTCTATTTGTGAAAGGACAAAAATTTTATTTACAGAAGAACAAGCAATGATTCGATCTACTTCTGACAAAACTCTTGTCTCTACAATAAAACAAGTTGTAATAATAAATTAGTTTTATTGATTATAAAAGTTATATTAAAGATAAAGACAATATCTGATGTGATAGGTTTTTAATTATTTTAGCACGAGGTATAATTATAAATTATTCATTAAACTGCTTCATAAACTAAGTGAATAACTTAATTTCAACAGATCCTAAAGCAATTGCACTTATACTGTAAGCAAAGCAAAGTTCATAATTGATACCAGGACATGAAATTAGAAACTGAATCGATAATTGTATTAGAGAATGTAGGGGTATTGTCACTGCACTGTAATTAAGTGAGAAATTCTACAGAATACACTATTACGATTTTAACGAAAAGAAAATTTTATACTAGAACATACATCCGAGCCAAAAGACTTTGAATTGATAGAATGTAGTACACTTCTGGATTGAGGGCTATAGAATTCCGATTTTAATAATGGTTCAGCGTTTGGCGATACTTTTCCTGAACTTAATCACTGATTTTTCTTTTTACGTCACGCTTAATTAAATTTTCAATTACCTCGAGTATTGCGTTACTGCTCCAGCTGATATAGATGATAGAAATTTAGAGTGATTACTGAATTTAGATTCTCGAACGACATAATACACACACCATTTACCTTTGAATGGCTAGTAACATTCCAGCATAGTTAGTATTGTTGTTCGTATTCTAATAAAATTCACATACTATGAAAATTAGGCATTTGGGGTGATTTCTTTTATTTTATGAAAACGGTAAGTAATTATGGTTAACACTAATCTCCGGTGAATCTCTTTTTCAAACATTAAAATGAAATCTAATTCAGCTTTAACTGAACGGTTGTTTAGATAAATAGCATCCATTCGAAAATGTTAAATGTATTGATCATCGATATAGCGAAAAAAATAATCAGTTTCCAAAATAAAGTAACGACTGAGGTATTTTTATAAACAAAAAGATTGTAAAAGAAACTTGAAAAAAATAACAAATTTCCCATGGTAACCTTTTTGACAAATCCTATCAGTAAACAATAGAAGCTTATGAAAGGAAACTAAGAATGGTACACGAAAAAGGACATCGGTCTTTCCCTCGTAAACAACCGATTGGATATTCAAGAAAAACACGAAAATCAACAGAAACGTATTCTATTCTCAATTAACTTTTTGTTTAAATTCAAACATATTTTAATTCAACCTTTCATCCAAAAGAAACAAAGAATATAGAAATGTAAAAAACACGACCCATTTAAAAAGACTCTCGCAAAAGCCCCTTTCGTTGAATGTTGAATCCGTCATTTCGACGAAAAACAGCCACCGCAAAGAGAAGAACGTTAAAATACCGTTATAAAGTGACCTATCCAAATTCTGACACGCGATTTCTCCGGGAAAAGGAAGCTGGATATCCAATTTTCCGGCGAAAGGAAGAAAGAAGAAATTCCCTTTTCGTGAAAAACACATTTCGAAAAGGATTTCTGAATCTATTCCTCACTTCACCCACCGAAGCGATCTTTTCGAACTTTGACCCCGCCTTCTTTTAAATCTCCTTCGTTCGGAATACCGCATTTCAGACCGCACGAGTCGATCTTCATTAACGTCTCAGAGTGAAAAATCGCCTCCGCCGTGAAGAGATGCGCCCGTATGTGACACACATCTTCTATTGTGTAAAGGACTGGACAGGTGACTTCTTGGCGCGAAAGGTAATGACTCACCCGAAGAAACTCATCAGTTTTCCCCACACTCGGGTTAAAGGATCCTCATATGTCACCCGAGACACACAATTAGGTAAGAAGATAATTGAGTCAATAATGAATGTGCTGACTGTAAGGGTATGAAGAGAATAATTACTTAATCTAATATAATATCCATAATCATGGAAACAAGAATATTTATGTAAGTTTTGTTTGTGAAATATTGAAGGGAAATTACAAGACTTTCGAATTTTGGTTCGAATCTCGACCACGAAATTCAGACAGAATTTTCATGTCCGTATCTCCAATACGATCAGACATCTATTTTCCCTGCAATATAAACATCGAATTTTATAAACTGTATCATTTATGTATATTTTAGCCCTAACTTATTACATTTTAGCAATATCTTACGTTTATAAATGTCTTTCAACAAATTACGATTGTATTATTTGTGTAAATTGTACAATCGAAAAGGTGGAGTGAAAATAACCAACAAATCGTTTCTAAAACATGTCACAAAAATGAAATTCTTGCGAATGTAATTAACGCTCCGTCGCTCTGAACTCCAAAACAGAAAATTCTTCAATTAAAATGAAAAAAATTAATAATCATCCCTAAAAAAAGTTAGAAAAAAGAATTTTAAGAACAAATAATATTACATAAATAAGAAAAAAGTTGGAGAGTTTGGCCAGTATTAAAAAATTCCTTCGTATTTACCTCAAGAGTTTGCTCGGAATCAAACATGTAAATAACCTTAAATTGTTTCGTAGGAAATCCTTTTTGCAAATAGTGTGTAAATCAAAGTTAAACATACATACGTATTTAAATATTTGTTCAATTGCCATACATTTTAGTTTGGAATATATACCAACCCAGAGTATTTGCATTTCATTGAAAATTACATATTAATTTTTAAAATTTTCTTAAGATATGAGAAAACATAATATGATTACTATATGTCTCTGAGAGAGTGAAATCAAATCCTTTTATTATCATGGTTTCGAGTTCAGAAGAATTAACTGATTCTTCATTCGTAAAAACGGAATAATGATATCACAGATATTTGTGCTATTTATATAATTTCAAAGATTTAATTATAGATTTAATTTCTCAAAGCTTCATAAAAGGATTAATAAAAATATTCTATATCGAAACTTAATATCATTTGAATTTATCAAACGGGGTTTACTCTTACACAAATCAAAGCAATTAATGTAAAGAGCCTCCTTTCATATTTTATAGTAAAAAACATTAATTTGAATTTCACATTAAAAAGGATTCTATTTATATAAAAATAATCGTTTTAGCCAATCCTATAGGAGAATTTCATTTCCAAATACTGATTTATCGTATGAAAAAATAACCTCACTTCTTACATAACAATTTAAACTTAATCGAATGCTAATTTTCAATAAACCGGAAAAATTTATAAAATCCATGATTTTGTGCTTAAATGAGCTATAGAGGAAATAACAGAGCAAATCAGGCTAAAATAAAAGATTTTATTCCGATTAAATCTTATCCAAATGTCCTCATAATAAAAAGATGAAATTTAATTATAATTTTTTAAGGATCTTTTATTTCACATTGTAATAATTTTTGCTCTATGAATTTTCCTTCTATTTTTTGTCTCTGAATAAAAATTATTCCATGATGCAAATGTCATAAATATTTAAACATGAATATTCAAAAAATCTAGTTATCACCGTTTGCCTGACAACAAAAAACAAATGCAAATGGAAATATTTTTATTCATTGATAGAATTAAAATACTTTCAACGACATCCGCAGACACAGGCAAAAATATTCAATCCATAAAAAAGTTCCCAAAAAAATTATTTCATATCGTCCTCGTGAGTTTTTAGTCTTATTATTATTACTCGAGGTTGATAATGTGACTACGGGCAGAGAAGAGACCGGTGCTATTTTAGCAATTTATCTTCTTATTAAACTGATTTAAACGGTTTAAATTACCATATTAGGTTCGTCTAAACTCTTTTGACAATGCTTTTCTTCGTACTGTCAATGTTTATTAATACAAATTTAAATATTAATAATCTATGGTTCTTAAAATATTTATAACTTTTCGTTACGATTATCTAAACTAAAAATATAACTTATGAATAATTCAACTCTATTTTCATATCACGCAAAACTTCGTTGTAAGTATGACGAAGTTTCATAACTACAGAGAATCAGAAAACATAACGGATGGACCGTTTCTGGGAATTCCAAATCGCCTCTGAAGCGTTATTTCGTTAGAATCGTAAGACGTTTGGACTCGAGTAGAAACTTCCCAGTTTCCTTTAATGAATCTCAAATTTAATCCTCTTGCATTACAAACATTGGAACATACATAGAAAAAAGAATTCAGGTGTTGGAGGAATAGTTAAAAGCTACCGTGAGTAAACGAACGAGAAAGGCTGTTTTAAGGGATCGAGTTCTAAACTTCATCTAAGGGAGTGTACAAATAAATACGTCATATTTAGCTGTGAGACTTCAGGATATTCATAGAATATGAGTAGGATTTCTCCTGTAAAATAAATTGTCCTAGGTAGGGTCAAGAATCGTCATAAATGTCAAAAAGAGACATTCGCAACTAAAAGGCAAAATTATCATTGAAATCTTGAAACAATTATTTGCTTGGCATACGCGTATACATCTACAAAATCGACGTAAAACGATGTTATATTTGAAGATCGTATACCGAACCGATCGGTACTATTTCGGGAAATCAATTAACATAGCTTTCCTTCTTTCGCAGATTTCGCACTTTCCATTTACACCGTCGTATCATCTCGCGTTCCTGGATTGGCGGTTCCAATTGTGATCGAAGAGAGTGGGAATGGTAAAAACGGCTTCACGCGTGAATGTGTTTGCGGGAGAAGGGCGTGCAAACGGCAATGAGCCAAGACAATGGAGGCAGTGGATGGAGGCAGCGGACACCTTTGTTGAATGGGAGTGTGCGTATTTGTCGAAGGAGTGGGACGAAATGGATGCGGAAGACAATGGAGCTTTGAGGAATTATTAGACAGAGGGTCTGCGTATTCCAAGAGAAGAAGAGGAGCTTGTAAAACGAAGAGGAGAAGATAAGGCGGGAACAGAGGAGATAAGCGTAAACGTTGGAAAGAGCTAACAGAAAGATGAAGATAACATGGAGTAGGAAATAAAGCAAGCATGAAAGTGGGAAACTCTGCGGGCGCGCCATTATATTGATGCTTTACACCAATTCGTTACTCGTAATATTCAAGCATTCGCCCGTTGAAAATTGGCATCTACTCTACTTGGCATCAAAATAAATGAACCCATAATTACTCCGGCAATGATGCATCTTGATACTTAGGTTACATCAGATAATTCATCTGTCTAGGATAAAATTCATTACGTAAGATATGCCAAAAATATAGCTTTCATTAATCTTATTATTTATTTCAATTTAAAGTCTATGAACAACAGGTGATGAGATAATTATGCGCACAATTAGACATATAGATAAGTATAGGTAAGATTCTCAAACACTTATCGAAGAATATTCAAAAATAATCTTTCTCCTTATTACAAATTAGGATTAAAACGGCGAGAAAAATTTTCTATTAATTCTAATATATTTAAAGAAAATATTAAAAAATTACAACTTTACAACACTGAAATTCACGGTGATATCAACGAAGGTGACTCATCCTAAGTTATATGCAACCCGTTTAGTTTCATGTGTTGCAGTAAAGCGCTGTTTCAGGATGAAAAAATTATCCGCCCCAATAAGCGTAAGCTTGAATTTTTTGATTTTTGGAGTATTAAATATTGAAATCTAATTGCGGAAAAAGATGATAAAATCTTTAAATGCTATCTTAATATCTAACTTCTGTCGTAAAAAAGTTCCATTCTCTCTTAAACAGACATTATAAGGCAAACATTTACACACATTTTATACTTTCTTGGGTGGTATTATTGCATTTTTTTCGAAATCATCAAGCACGTTTCCAAAAAGGTCACTAAGTGCTTTTCGTTCATTGAGTTATGATTCCTTTCAGAGGCTTTATCGCGTAAATTATTGATGATTATATATATTAACAATAAAAATGATTACCGCCTCTTTCCGCGAAATTAAAGCCCTGCATACAAAAGCGCAATTCACCGCAGATTCGGTAATCTATGGATTCACTCCACTATGTAAGACGAGCTTACTCGTACGTGTGGTTTCAACGTCACGAAAAGCGTGCAATAAATTCCACGCGCGTGCTGCGTCAAGCATTATCTAATATTTTCGCTTCGTATAACCGTTTGCCATCTGCGCTCTAATGAACGTATTTACCGCAACTTCTATCCGAAGTCGAGGTTGGATATTCAGAGAGACGTAGAAGAAGATAGAGCATTTACATCAGATGCAGACGGAAGGGTTTGCGAGGGAAACAGCTTGGGAGGCGTTGCCTTGGCTCACTTCTGTGACGGCATCCCCATAATGTGCGAGGAAGACAATGAAAAGGAGATATGTGTGTGACACACCAACGCCACCTCTGAATGGGTTGGAGACGATTGGCTGTGCGACGCACATGTCGGTCGCTATCAGATGCATTGCTAAGTAAAGAGGATGCGTGCCATTGATTGCCCACGCAACCGATAATGACGAAATCGCAGCTGCACGGACACGTTCGTTAGAGATCGAACTGATATTAATCGGTATGACCCCATCGTCCGATTGAATACTAAAATTGTCAAAGAAAAGATCTTCTATACTTTTAGGGACCGTTTCTGATAATTACAATTAAATTTTTAGTAACTATAAAGTACAATTTAATTTCTTTTAAACGCTATATTACATAATTAGAAATTTTAGGGATTTTATACGTTATATATATGAATAAATAGATGTCAGTAATAAATAAATCCAAGTTAATCTCAACACTAAAATTATTAGCAATATGTGTGATCGCAACTTTAAAAGTACTTATTTAAAAAGTAAATATATTTATACAATAGATTCCTGTACATAGATATTGGATAGAATATGGGATATATAATAGAATCATACATGTAGAACGGACACTATAATTATTTACGGCACACTACAACTCATGAATGTTATTATGCTCCAAAAAAAAGAACAGATAAAATTAATAAAGACCATGTCCTCTTAGTAGAAAGCTTTCGTTCGAGATGATTAAAATGAGTTGAAAAAATCTCTTTTAATTTTTCGGTACAGAAAGAAATAAAAACATACTAAATGAAACATTTGATTTTTAGATGTCCACTCTGAAGATTAGAAACTCTAAACGTAAATAATAAAATAAAATATACAATTCCGATCTTTTACTACATGATATTGCAAATCATGCAAAACCCTGAGCAATATAAAGAATTTTCGGTAACATATTTTTAGAAAAACGTTTAACTTCTTAGAAATCACAAAATTACCCTTAATTTCCAAACACTTTGAATCGATGGAGTTAGCTCCGCGCCATTTGAAATCTTTCTTCTCGTAATACCAAATTAATTAGCTTTAAAGAACTTCTTCGTGGCAGCTTAATTGATTCTATTCAGAATACGTTTCGTTATAATTGCTTCAGTCTTTGATAATTCAGCCGAATTGCCACGTTCCGTCTAAAATCCCATAAAAATTGCTTTGGAGAAAATCGTTTCATTTGAACGGAACTAACGAATTAAAGTTGAAAATTGCAGCTCGTGAGATGAAACTTTCTTCGATATTACGAGTAAAATCAGCTGTTAAGAGCTTAAAGAACTGGAATTTTAGAGAGAATACATCAATGCCTTTGGTGTAACTTTGGATTCTGGAAAGGAAATGTTATTTTCCCAATCAGAAAGGATAAAATATATTATGTTATTTGCTCATAAACTCAAAACAAATTACGTTCATGAAAATATTGCCCAATTTTTGAAGATTGATATTTTGACATTAAAAGCAATAGAGGAAACAATGAAGGTAAGGAAGACTCTGAAAGAATGAGACTATTCAGGAAGAATGAAAAGCATTCAAGATTGAAAAAGGGAGCACACGAGGAGATATGTACCGTATAGAGGGGAAAACCATGGAGATGAAGAAAGAAACAAAAGACACAAAAGGAAACGAAAACTGACAATGGCCCCATTCCAGGTTCTTTCGGTCACACAATGAAAGCTGCACTAGAATGCATTAGAACTAATAAGAACGGCAGAATCCAAGTATTGACCAAGGAAAAACAGCGATACGATTGGAACACTGTATTAGAATTTCTATCTGAGCACAATCGTAATTTTGTAATAATGCATGTAAGTGTTATCTTAAAGAAAATCCGAGCAAGTACTATTTAGCGTCTAATAAAATAATTTACATTTTCCAATATTTTTATGAATTCTATAGTTACACGTATATTCAGAATGTAACATTATATTCATTCGTGGACTAATCAATTAATTATGTTCCAGTTCATCATGAAATGAATGTACTTACTTGCTAACTATATATCTATATGAACTTAGTGACCCGAATTGCACACATATATAAATGACGAATATTCAGACACACATACATATATTCATTCACAAAGTTTGCTGTAGAAGGCAAACATGCAGATTTCTCCATTTCCAAAGCAAACTTGAGGATCTCAATAAATTATGAGCAAGATAAGAGAGACAAAAGGTTATGAAGATAAAAAGGTATATAAAAGAGGAAGATATCTCCAGATTTGTGATCGAGAGAATGTAGCTAAATCATCGACAAAAATGAAATTAGGGCACAATATTGGGATGATAAGACTTTATAAGACGAAGGCCGTACAGATAATTGAAGGATGTACGTAAAGATCTATTATAAAATGCCCTCAAGGATCTGATAATTGCATTGATATTTTAAAATGAACCACAGACTTGTTTCGAAGAGATTAGAAGCCAAAATTACGAACTTCGAGCTATTAAATCTATTTCTCCAAGGCTTTGATTATTACCCTTAATTTTGAAATACTCTGATCACGAAATTCTGCTGTTAAGTATAAAAAGGTTTCGAATAAGAAGACTTTATAGATAAAAGATTAATTTATATCCTGTAACTAAAGAGCTCTTATTTACGTAAATATAGATGACTGAACACATTAAATTTTTGCAAAAGGGCCTCACAAGATACATATAATTAACTTTTTAGCGGATGATTAAGAAGAATATTTCAGTGAAAACATATTATCCACTATTCAAATATAGTAAATCAGAATATTAAGAATAAATATCAAATACCTTGTATTTTTATAACTAAAAAATTGATGATGAGTTTATAAAGTGAATGAGTAAAATCTCTGATTCATTTAGCAGCCAAATCGAAAAAAAATATTTCTTCTTTCTCTTCTCCAGACATTATTTATGATGAAGAAATTATAAGTAAATTCTCGCTAACAAATCTTCTACACATCAAAAATTAGACTAGCTGAATCGAGCCAATTTCATTCATATTTTTATAAGATACATTTAATATTAATAATTAAATTATAAACCAAGCACAATGAATGGATAAAATTTCCTGCATTAACCATGACTAGCGCTTAAATTCTTCGCTAACACATTCTTTCTCAACTTTAAGAGGTTTCAACGGCATTACGTAACTCCCTCACGCTCACAAAACAAAATCGGCAAACAAGGACCTTCTTCGTAAACTTTCGCAGATGTTTCCAACGCCAAACCATCCCAAACATATTTCCCCCGATATTCAACACCCTCTGCAAGGCGGAGATAAAACAGCACGCTGTAGAAACATGAGGAATTGGGAGAAGACGAAATGAGGGTTTAAAAGAAGGAGGAAAGGAGGTATAGAGGAGGGAATTCTTGCGAAATGAAGCATCTCCCCCTATCCGGGACTACCCTAACCCGATGGGATTGTTCGGAACTGAGTAACAAAGGGGAGTGGTTAGGGGGTGTGTACGTGGGTGGGATAGGTGCAAAGGGTAATGGAAGAGGGAGCCCTTGGGGAAGGCCCTTTCCTGGGGCATTTCCTCCCCCTTTTATGTCCACCATCAAATGTCTGACGAACGGTTTATAAACACAAAAGGCAGAAGGGGTCATATTTCGCTATCAGAAAACCCCTCCGGACTTAGCAGTGCGGGGGTGGCCACGGATTGTTTTCATCAACCATACAAGCGGAATATCCAAGTAAAAAAGACACGAGAAAATCTAATGTGACAGGGACATAAACCCGGACCTCCAAATCCTTATTTCGAAGCTTTAGTAAATTTAGTCGTGGTAGAATATTACCGGATGTTATTTTGGGATTATTTAAGGCAAAGATAGTGTCCATAATATATTAATTAACTACGGCAAATAACTTATCTTGAGAGTTGCTGGATTAAATCTAAGTCCTATCAGACTCTTCTCATATCCACACTCTCTAATAAGTAAACGATTTTGAGCATCAAATTAACAATATTTATATTTCTGATCATATTTATATGTAAAGTTTTATTGTGCAATTGAGTTGATAATTAATTTAATATAATACGAAAAGGTAAAGATTACAAGGGAATATTAAATTTGTCAAAAGAGATTGTTTGCGTTCCGTGTTAGTCTTCGATTGATGTCATTATTTAGTGATCACACAAAACAATCATCAGTTCAAACAAATCTCAATGTTTGGAACAGAACATTGTGTTTGGCATCAAAATAATCTTTAAAGATCCTACAGCAAGCACTAAATTATGCACTAAATCACTGTTATGTAAAATTAAATTAAATATCAAAATTTGCACGAAAAAAAGAAAGTAAAATTCAGTTCAGCAGAAATCATATTTCTATATCTACTTAATAGTTAAACTTAAAAATTAACTACAACAAAGGGATGATACTGAAATTGTTAAAAATATTCTTTATATTTATTTCAGGAACATAGATACAGACAGACATATTGAATGAAGTATATCGGCCATTAGTCATTACTGAGAGCTGATTTAGATATCGAACAAGCCTTTATACATCGTTTCCTCAGAGAAAAATGGAGGTTTCGAGTCGCATAAGAAGGTCATGTTAATTCTCGCCGAATGCCACAGTACTTCATCTTCCTTGAAATTAAAGCGACACAAACTGCCAGAATAAAACCATCACTTTCCTTATCAACTCCTGTATTGGCACGCCCTCCCTATAAGTGAAACTCGTTAATTACCAAGATAAGAGAGGAAAAAGTGTTATTCGGTCATGCATAAAAAACAAGAGTTCGGAACGGGGTTTCCATGCCATTTATTTCCAAAATCAAAGGCGCCTCGGATGTATTATTTTTTCCTCCGGGGAGGAGCATTGTTAAGGGAAAGGAAACAAAAGAAGTAAGAATTCCGGCAGCTGATGGAAAGTCGGGGACGATATGCAGAAAGAGGGCAGAGAAACAAAAAAGGACAGAAATGGAGGGGGGAGAGATGGTAGTTTATTAGGAGGGTGGTTTTTATTGAAGCGGGAGTAATGCAGAGATCAAGCTGTGGGAGAGAGGAATCCATTCTGCATTATATTCCCCCTTTTTGTGGTAGTAGCCATCTCGGACCGAAAAGAATCGCGGGGGGAGGGCCGCTGTGGCTCCCAAAAGATGTGAGGAAAGTGGTGTGGGAAACACAAACAAGATACCAAGTTTTCTTTTCAAAGGCTTTAGTTTGTATCCTAGTAACTGACATTCCTCCGACACCGTCCCCACAGCTGTAATACGTGGTATGTTGCGAGGCGTTTGGAGAGAAGGTTTCTGGAATACGCCCTCGTATTTTGTCCCTCAACGAACTTTTATGAAGAATGAAAAGGTTTTTATGGACATATTCAGTGAAAACTACACTCGTAGATGAACTTCAAACATAGGATATTTCCCAATAGCTCGCGTAGAAAAATAATATTGCTCGACTTTTCGTGAATGTTAAATAGGTGATTAAAAAAATCATAATATTCCTTTACACATACTTCCGACACGATTTGATTATTAACCAGAAGTTTACTACATATTCACGTAGAAAAGTACGTTGATTACATACTCATTGCTTTTACCAAATGAAGTAAAAGTTTACATGCGAAGATGCCAAGAGATAATTTATCAAAAAGAATTAGCTATATTTGAACACATCCTTCTTTCTTACCCTTCAATAACTTTAAAAAAACACCGACTATAGAATCCATGATCAATGTCTATAATTCAAGGATTGACTTTTCTCGTACTGCAAGTTACAGTCTGTTGTAGAGAAGGGCCTTTATTCACTCAAGGACTTTATATTGCTGTAGCAAACGACCTCGGCTCGACCGGGAATTCCTGGAACTATCTCCAACAGAATTTCAGCCTCATCCGCTGAATAAGCTGCCAGGAATGATAGTTTAGAAAGATCGCTAACAGGAAGGAGGAAGAAGATGGAAAGTTAACAAAGGAGCAGGTGGACCATCGAGAGTGGAGGCGAGTCCAAGGTTTGACGACAGGGTCTCTAATAGAGATGCAGCTACGGAACAAGAAACGTAGATAGACAAGAAACAGGACGGAAAGGCAGTAAAGGAACCCCAACGTAGTTCTAACCAAATTCGTACCGAACTGTCTGTTCAAATGCTGAAACACTGAATAATCAAGAGTATTTAATCTTTCCCTAATCAAAATTCCGTGTCAATGAGAAAATCCGATCAGTCCGTAAGCAGCCGAACGGGACATCGAAGCATGTACAGCGTCTCGATGGTAATTCAAAGGTGATATCAGCCGCAGAAAGGGTGATCTGATGAAGTAGAATTACACAAAGAATTCAAGACCCATTCTAGAAGGAACAATCGGGCACTAAGGACTAAAAATACCATTGAAGTAAAGGGCCTTCTTTATTTCATGACTGTGGACTGTACACTGCTGTCTCAAGAATGTTCGCTCGAGTCACACTAAAAAAGAGGTTCACGAACAAAAGAAAGACGGCAAACGCCTCCTCTCGATCGAGGCGACAAAATCAAAATTGCACGTTTTCCATAAACACAGTCCAATCGAAGTCAACTCAAAAAATCAAATTTCATTAAGATGCCTCGTAACGGGTACAAAGTAGCATATATGGTTTTCATAACTGATGGGAAGGCACGCTTCATGCAGCGATTTTAGTTTACTGAAGTTTTCAGCTTCGAAATATCTCGGTGGAACAATTGCGTTGTGCCCTAATAATTAGTCCATTGAAACTCTACAACCCAGAGCTCGCCACATTAAATCATCATAACTACGATTTATGAAGATGGTTGGATAAAATATCAGCTCTCAAGTACGAAAGTATTGAAGGGTGTTTACATCAAAAGCATTTTCTCTTCGTATTTTTTTATCTTAGATAAGTATTCCTCTTCTTCACAGACATAATTAGGCATAGTTATCAAATCCAAAAACTATAGCACTTCGTAGGTATTAATTCTCAAATACTGAGTTTCGAAAATCTCCGAAAAGAGTTCTAATTTCTTTCATTTCCGGGGCATTAATGTTGCTCATATTCCGTCGGAGATATTCGATAAAGAAGTCCTCCCTGAACTCGACGTATTATCCACTTGAACAAAAGATGGCAGAATGAACATTTCAGAAACGTTTACGCTCCCATAAGCTTTGTAATCCTGTTTTCATTCTATTTACTCGTCTCTTACATAATTTTTTGAATGTCCCAAATACATTAAAGGAATTAAAGCATAAAATTCCTTCTTCAGAAGAGAAGAGAGAGACGACAAAATTCGGATTTTTTTTAAAGAACATCTTTCTCTCTCAGGAATTTTTGGGGGTATTTTTTGTAACGAAATAAAAAAGTTTACTATTCCGAATCCTGTTATCTTCTCATCTGAATAACTCTTTCCTGGGTTCCCATTGATAACGTTGAATAACTTAAAGTTTTCGTAAAAAATATTTACTTTTATAATGTTCACTCTATTATATAAGCCTTGGTTTCATATATGAAACATATAGTATTTCGAATATGAAACATACGTAGTCTCTTGTTCAATTTTTCACAACTTTTCATCACCGAATTAAAAAAAAATTTTAAAATTTTTGAATATCTATTTTTAATTTTCTTTAAGAAGTGAAGGTTGAGTGAAATATTTCAGGAAGAGTAAACTTCAATTAACGACAAATCATCATGATAGATGAAATATTCGGAGCGTATTGAGTATTCAGAAATAAACATTAATTCCGCTATCACTTCGACTGTATAGATTCGTAGGTTGTATTCAGAGAAGAATAATTTTTCAATCCGATTAAAAATTTGTATCTTGAACTATGAAAGAGGAATGGGATATATTTCAAGACCCAGTTAATAAATTTAAAAATAAACACAATAATAATCCTATTAAATGATTACAGTTGTGCTTATTAAATATGTAGCATAAACAGCAAATATATGTATGAACAATAGCTAAGAGATTTAATACATTTGTGCGTGAATAAGTGTTCATTAAGAGGCTGTCCTGGTTTGTTCCAGAGAAATCAATAGGGACACTTATCTTCAAAGAGAAACTCCGAAACCAAAGCAAATGGACAAAGGGACTTAAAGGATTAAACTAGACCTCCATTTTCGTTAAATAGCCTCCTTTTCGTTTGACAGAAGATCTGCATTCATAGTTTCGATGAATGCCATTTTGAATCAAAAGGACAAAAGGTGTTTCAAGTAGTGTACGAATGAATGAGTGAGCTCCAAGCAATATTATTGTAAGAATGAAAAAGAGAACATAGTATCGTTGTCCTTTTTCTATGAGCTATATGCAATACTTAAATGATTTTTTTTTACCTTTAATCCTCTTTAATTTTAATTGTAGACCAAATTTTATAACATTTTTATAATATAATTTAAAATTATAAGTTTCTAATTCTTTATATTTAAAGAAGAGATAAGATAAATTTATGTTTATTTACATTTGTTACATTAAGAGGAACATTTCAGAATAATATATATGTATGCATTGCTAGTTATGATCTTACAAGCAAAATTGAATAAGAAGTATCAACTAACTTTTTCTCATCCCCAATACTGACAATTAGATGTGGAAATAAATGTGCTGCAAATATTATTGCAGCAATATTTGACACCCACAGGATAAGATGACTTACACGTAGTTTGCAGAAAATATGAAGCTAAAAAATAGTTGAATACTTAATCAATCTTAAAGAAAACGAATTTCTTTCTTAATAATGCAGAAGTATGAAGAATCGATCTGTTAGTATAAAACTTTTTATATCTATTACCTTTTTATACTAAATTAGCAGATATATGTTAAGACTCCACGAATTCTTTCCGTTGAATATTTAAAAAACAACTGATAATTCGATTATTAAAATATATTATTTTCATATTTTAATTTGATACATGAGTTTCATTCGAAGAATATCCGTTAAAATACTACTAAATACTAGCTTTGAGTTCCCTAGCAACTGAATTCACATTCACACTAAAAAAAAGGACGAGTACCTTACAATCATCAACAGTTGAACGAACGGATGCACGAAATCGGCATCAGCACTCAGCTCAAATGCATATGGGAAGCAATCTCATCTGAATTCCAGCTTCCTCAATGAATCTGAGAAGGACCAACTAGTAGGAACTACGCGGCTAGTTCCATTTCAAAGGCGTATCAACGGGCCCTTAGAATCCAATGGGACATCGAGGTCTCGTAAACCCACTTTCCCTTTTTGCTTTAAACATCGGCGATAAAAACCAGTGGAATTGTAATGGATATCGAGAGGAAAAGGGAATAATGGTTGAGATGAAGAGGACTAATGTGAATAAAAATAGGAAGAGAAGGAAAGGGCCACCTGAGAGATACAGTTCCAAATTTATCCCACAAAGGTCGAGATCTGAGGAGATAGGATCCCTCACATAAGGAATGCACAGATGCGAGATAAATTCCGAGGCAGTAATTGCAGTTCGCTGAATCTCCCGTTTTCTTTAGGACGATATCTTTGAGTGGGTGTTCCTTCTGAATGAAGAGCTTAAAATAATGATAGCAGCACTAATATTGACCTGGAAGCTACCCTTTCGTGGAAACGATATCATTACGGCATTAAATAAATGTGTCTTATAAATGCTCATATAAGATATAAATGCAAATAAATTATTTAAAAGAAATCGTATTTACTATGTATATTATAGAAGCAATGATTGTAATAGGAAATTACAACAGCTTAACTCAAAAGGGGCTAAAGTATTATTCCTTGAATAAAAGAATTAAAATGACATTAATCATCACATCATTTTGGCTCATAAATTTTTACGCGTATTCGAAAATAATCTCATCACAGAAACTGACCGCAATACCACACAGATATAAAAAGCAATTATAAATATTTGGAATCCAAAAATACGAAATTTTCCATAGTTACGATGTGAACGAGATAAGAAATTCGACATCGTTCATCAATAACCCTTCGTGTTTAAAGCCTTCACATCTTGTACTCCGAAAGCAGTATATTACCATTGGAAGACCTGTTTCTTATTCAAAATTCAAGTCACCATCACTCTCTCCGAATCAATTTCCACTGAAAAGGCTTCTTACGAGTGGAAGTAAGACAACTCGGAGAAAGAAATTCATGAATCAAACCGGAATTTTGGACTTAAGTTCCAATATTCATGGGCGCTAGGTTCACATGAAATCCACCTCTGGGAATCCATTGAGCTTATCCAATATATCATTCTGCTGACAGCTTTCCATTCCCTTGCATTATCTCCCATAGCCATCGCTTAATACCTGGAGATATACTTCTCTCAAATAAGGTTTGAAACGTCTCCAAACCCCGTTTGGATGGAAAAACTGCCGCGGTTTTGATCATCGACACACAATATGCCGCTAAAGACCTCCATTACAGGAATATGCCTCTGAATATCTTTAAAGGATATATATGGGGGCTTAACCGAATGCTGAATCAATCATTCCACTTTCTCTCTCACAAAACATCCGGTATTTTCTGGCGCCTCTATTTCCACTCGTATACACTTTGCAGAGTCGTATGAATGAAATTATATTTTGAAATATTTAGCTTTGATATATTCCACCAGTATTGCAATTCCAAATATGGTCTAAGATGAATCATTATTAATTATCCTCGGTTAATGAAACGAGCAATATTATTTAAACAAAGTGTTTCACACCATCACTAAGGACCAAAGTTCAGTAACGATTATAAATTTCGATGAATAATAGCAAGGAAAACATTACAAATAAGAGCTATATGTTGAGGCATAACCTTGTGACAGGACTTCTCAGAGTCTAATCCAGAAATGATATACTTCGTTTACTACCACATTACTTTTATTTCACGAACGGTTTCGCTAAATGTCTTAGATACTTCTACGGAAATCTTAAGATGAATTTCAGTGTTTAAAGGTATATTAATTAATGTTTTCATTTATTTTTTTAGACGATTTCCTCTTCAGGGAGACTTCAAGAGAAAAACGAATGAAATATGTTAATAATGGTTTAATAATTAGTATTTTCCTTTCTTATATTAAAGTGGTATTCAACAAATCTACCATAAAATGTAAAATGAAGAAAACCTTTAACTCCAATAAAGAACTCAACTGTTGGGTGCGTCTGCGATATAAAATGAACTGCGGAAGGGAAAGAGAAAGTTCAATTTCGAAGGTCCAAGATCATCGTTTTGTCCTCTTTTGTGTGAAAACCCTATCAATGATTAATATAATGAGAATTCTCAATGAGAATACGTTCGCTTATTGGGTGGTAATATATCACTTCATAAATATGAATCTTTAGGAATTAGACACAGCTAGTGATTGAGAATTCCTATTTACAAAGAGTATTGGAAGGTTGTATTTTCAATTCTAAACAATTAGAATCAGTTTATTAAGTTTTTATAAACACATTGGACATGCCAATCATGAGGAAAATTAATAGCGATAAATCCTCAGTAATACACAGGTGTTTTAACGAAGAAATTATAATCGAGAGCTACGAATCAGATCAGAACAAATGACCCATCCATCTCCAGTAAGATCATGCTTGATGATAGAGTTATTGAAGTTTTCCTTATTATTACATCTAATTCGTTCCTTTCGATATAATAATTGGTATCCTATTTGAAGTTTCAAAGCAATTAAAATAATACGGGACTATTTCTACAGCTCAACGTAATTCCAGACACTCCTCTCTCGATATTAGAGGCCTCTTTTGAAAGTGTTCGCCACCAACTTGATAATCCCTGAAGCGTGAATCGCACTCCAAAACGTCCATCTGAAGGCACGCCCAAATACACGGGTTGGGAGAGTTGAACGCTCGTACCTTCGCAATGCGATATAATCTTCCGCCTACACCTCACGCATTCCACGAGTCCGCACGAGGGGTGGGAGCTTTTGATATCTGTTTGGAATCGCTTTCGAAGATTGCGTGCCCAAGGGAGGGAGCTATCGACGCTAAAGGGAGAGAATCTTCAAAGGGTTTCGTCGTCCCTTAGTTTCCAGAACTATTCGTCTGGACAACGAGCCTTATCGGTTGCATACAGACACGGATGGAGGCGAAAGAACGGAAAAACAAAGAGGAAGATGCAGGAGATCTTGGCCCGAATGGGAAGAGCCTTCGGGAGGAAATGGAGTAAATTGAAGGAGAAATTATCTCTCAGATGGATAACCAGGTGTCCCTTTGATGCACGTATCTATGTGGATATAAATCCGATCCTAATGAATAAATCAGCTATCATTTAACGTATCTATTTAATAGAATAACGTAATATGTAGATAAATATGTGATTAATATAGAGTGAATGAATAGACTATTGATGTAGGAATGGAGGTTTGAGATAAAATACGTAAAAGAATGGTCCATTCACTGTTATTCGTAGGATTTTTAGCGTATTTCTGCATTACGTAAAATATTTCTAATTTTTATGTATTAAATTTCAGTTAGTTCTTACAAGAAGATATCTGATTATATTCTAATTATATTCAAAGTACATTCTAATTATATTTTTCAACGGATAGGATCTCAAGAGAAAGTAATCTATAATTAAACGCAAGGTGACAAAAATGTTGTTTGGATTCTCTTACTTTATTGTATTACGGTCGCTATTCTACTCTTAGTATAGTGATAACATAAAAATACGAATATTTAGAGATAACTGATTTTTGCATTTTGATTTGTCTATTTTAGGGTTTATCATGATAAGTATTAGAGAAGAAGTCTTATTTTCACTAAACAATCCTTTTTTTCTATATTATTCGACCAATTGTTAGGCACAAAGCGAGTTTGAATGCAAGAATAAATAATGTTTTCTTGGTTCTCTCTAATTATCTTATACAAAGTTTTTTTTAATTTTTCTTAAGTTATAACAATATCTTAGCTCTGTTCATAGTTTTGCTTTTAAGAAACTCAGAAATTTATTAAGAGATAACTAAGATCCGAACCGTTACAAATGAACTTACTTTGGATTGAAATAAAAATGTTGTCCTCCTGTCAGCACACTTTATACAGTTATATAAATTCCAGTCCCGAGCTGTACCATATTTTTCAATCAGTGCTGTCCAATTTGATCAATTAATCTCGAGCGAAGCTTTCGCGCTAAATTCTTGGAGCAATCCGTTTTTGGACAAAGCATTCAGTCAGAATTAACAAATGTTCACATCGTCGCGTCCGAGGTTCATCCAATTATTTAGAAAAATAATTAATCCTTCGAAAGACCCTAGCGACACCATGGCAACACGCGAGGAATATAAATTTAACACGCGCCTCGTTTGTTCTCTCCTTTCCTAGGATAGACCTAGGTGACAGAAAACAGTGGCTCCTGCAGTAATTCCACGGTGACACTTTCCACCTGCTAGATGTTAAATTGCGACTCAAATACGCCTCCGAGAAATATGAAAGGGTTCGAGAATGCTCTTCCTTGGATACATCTGCAGACGGTGAGAAAGAGGGATACAAAATGTACGATCCCAGATTCCGTCTGGGATATGAATGGCATCAAAGACTACGTAGCATAAATGTTCCCTCAAAGGCTTTTTTTCGATCCCAGGATCGAAAAGCGCAAGAATTGAGGTAAGTAAAGCTCTCTGAAAATTGAATCCCTCCCTTACGATGGAGATGTGTCTATAAAGAACGTAGTTCATGAGGCGATTGCGTCGTTTCTCAGAAATGTCGACTACACTACAGTAAGCAGGAAACCATTTTAATTGGATTATTTGGAGATACGGTTGTTTTTGTACCATTAAAACACCGATTTGATCAAATCTTAATTGATCTTAAAATGTAAAATTAAAAAGTATTAATTCGCCTTTGCTTTGGAACTATATTCTTAAGGAAATAAAATATATCTAAGACCAAATAAAATATTAAACTGCCTAACGCATTTAAATAGAAACTGGTATATTTTGATTAGATAAGAACGAATGATGTTTCAATAAATGTATGAAGAATATGACCCCCTATCATTGAGTAAATAGCAACGCTGAGAAAATAAAAGAAATCATTTTTCAAAACTAAAAGAAATACTGTATATTCCGATCGATTCACGCATCAATTCCGGTCGTGTTAAAGGGAAATGTACGATCCAAAATTCACCCTTAAAATTATTGAGAATAAAAAATAAGCCCACCTCCATTAGAATTTAAACGAATGCTAACACACTTCTAAGAAATCATAGGGATGCTATAATTAAGTAATCAAAAAACCCATAAAATTTTATTTTTATTCATACATCACCGTAATTTGACAAATAGAGTTATTTATTGATACCTGATTTTAGTATGAGTTAATTAAATTTTAATTTGTTAACAATTTTGAAATATAGCTAAAATTCTTTGTTATTTATGTCGGTAAGCTGAACGAATAGGTTTATTTTCAGTGAAATCCGTTTCAATTATTGCTTTAAAAACAAATTGCAGAGTTTTACTGGTTAATGCGGAAATGTTTGATTATGATCTTCCAATGAAAATTCAGATCAATAAAACCCATATTTTTCATTTTCTCCTCTGTTCCCGTTATCCTCTTTAGTATTTACCCATTAAATATTTCACACTCCGCATTGCGATTCAAATTATTTGATAACAGGACTTTTTCATAACAAGATTATCAAATACAGATAATCGTAATTCCAAATAAAGATGATAATATATACAAATTATTGGACCGAGATATAATCATTTTATCACTATACTTTTATCACGAATTACTTTTCAAATATATTATATTGGTAAATTTTCACAAATCGATCTAATTTTCTGGTAGTTTTGTAATTTGAAATAAAATGTTGAACATTACTTGGTAGTCTACAACGTTAGTCTACTTAAAGACGATAGGTCATATCGGGTGTGTTAGATCTGCATGCAAATCCTTAATTTAGAGTTAAATATGCGAAAAAATGATTTATTTCACATAATATCCATTTTTAACATGAAAACCAAACACTAATATATATACAAATATATATGTACGCGCAGTAGATCGAAACTCGGATACCCCGCTATTCGTGAGCCACTCCCATACAATTCCTCTTCCATTATAACTCCCACACATTTCTCATAAGGGTAAAATATAGGAGTGCGAATCTCAACCTAATAAATTCTTTTGTCTACCCCTTCGTTTATCTCTCCCCTCCCTCGACATACACCCTTTCGAAAATCGTTGTAATGGGAGTCTCTCGGGACGAGGAACGAGTTTGGAATCGGGTTGTGTTGGGAGAGCGGGATTTGGGATTCACACGACCCAAATTCAGATTCAGATACGCTCTCGTAGATGCTTTGGCTTGCATTTATCTTCTTATAGTAAACGACTCTCTTTTCAGAACACCTCCTCCGTGTCTGGGAGTACATTATAGAACCTAAGCAGCGATACCGGTGCTGAAACTCTAGCGCGATCACTGAAGAACACGGAATGATGCACTATTCATGTAAAATGAGTATTAGATAAGTGAAATAATACATATGCGATCATATCATTTGTTAATAAGAATAACAACATGCTTCCAGTGAACTACTATCCTTAAGCATGCTCTTTTTTACGTGTCGTACTTCAACAAGAAAACTGATCTAACGGAGCAATTATTCTATAAAATGACTCCTTGTTTATGAATTGCTTCTAGTAATAAAATAACCTCTGGTTAATCCCTTTTTGAATGTAAAAGAACCAAATGTGAAAAGAATTTTGGTGATTTTTTTACGATGAGTTTTTCTGTTGAAGAATCAATTGGAAAGAAGGATATATAAAAGGAAAAATTTGTTTTTATGCCTGTTCTTCTTTGAGAAAATCACTTTGATCTGAAAAGCGACTCTTTCTGAGAGTTCTGAGAAAGATTTAAGGAGATCTGAAGCCAATGCTTACGATTTTACGAATTGAATATTGTTTAAAAACAATCGCAAGTAACAGAAGCCAAAATAATTTGATTTATGTTCACTCGCATGTATTTACGTCCACATATCTAGTAATAACGTTTCGGATTTCTTACAAATAACTGTGTAAGATCAAGGAGAAGGGAAAGGTCGAAGGGATGCTAGGGAACAGACATGGTAGAGGTGAAAGTAAATGAAAGTGAAGGAGATTGAATAAGATAGAACTGGTTCGGACGTAACTGGGTGATCGTGGGTTTCGGAAAGGAAAGAGTAGATGGATAGCAAACGCTTCGGTGAAAGTGAAAAACCAATATTCGATTGTAACGAGAACTGCTAAAGGCGAACCCTATGTCTGCGGGTTACGTATTTCATCGCCGTAGGCTCTCTAATCATTTAAAGTACGGTAATCTATAACTGTTGAGCATGAAAAGAGAGTTTCCAATTATTTATACAACTCCAATGAACGTATACTCCATACACAAACAGCAGTACTGTCTGCAGGTGTACTGCAAAAATATTCTTGACTTATTCTGCGATATTATTGTGAATACGTAGCAATTAAAATCTATTGTATACCAAACGTTTTAAATATCACAAAAATTCTAAATAAATATATAACAGTTATTCGAGATAAAATGTTGTAGTTTCATATTCATTACACTACATCTACATCTACATATTTACCCTGCGAGCCGCCTTTCGGCGTTTGGCAGGGGGTGCATGCACCATGACTCTATTTCACTATGCGATTATTTTCGCGAATAGTCCGCGGAAAAAATGAATTTTTAAAACGCTCCGTTCGCGCATCTATTTCTCTGATCTTTCTCGCATTATCCGATCGGCCTACATAACATGGTGGACGCATTATACTTTCCACGTCTTCTATAAAGGAGCTCTCCCTGAATTTATCTAATAATTTAATTCTTTGGCTCGACCTTCTCTCTTCTAGTAATTCCCACCCGGCGTCCTTAAGCATTTGCGTTACGCTCGCTGTTTTATCATATGAATTTTTTACAAAGCGTATCGCCTTACGCTGGACCTTTTCTAATTCCCGAATGCAGTCTTTATTTGCAGGGTCCCATATGCTGCACGCGTACTCGAGGTGAGGCCTAACTAACGTGAAGTAACATCGTTCGCGAACCTTTTCATCGCTCCTACCGACTATTCTTTTGACGAAACCGAGTTTTCTTAGTGCTCGACCACATATGTTACGGATGTGGGCACTCCAATTTAAGTTATTCGTCAGCGTAACTCCCAGATATTTTACAGATTCCCCTATTGCTATGTTTTTCCCTTGAATGCTATATAGAAAGTCTTCGGTAGTGGACTTTTTCTTAAAGAAGTTAACTACTGAGCATTTATGAATATTGAGCTCTAATTCCCAGTCATCGCACCATTTCCCGATGATATCTAAATAAGAATAGCAAGAAATAATAATAATAATAATAAAAATTCAATAGCAAGAAAAATAACATCCCTCAAAATGTATACCATTTATGTCACAGTTGAATTTCTAAGTATCGTTTGAAGTACATAAGAATTTTCCATTAGTATGCGTAAAATTAGTTTGGAAGGGAGCCTTTAAGGAGCAGGAAATTTTGTTCAGATGCAATTGATGCGTGAACGTGGTCAGATACATTAAAAGAAATATATGTACATTTTGATATTTCCTCGTTCAATACAGTGTAGGTAGAATGATAATGTAATTGCTATATTTCTATTAAGCCATGAATTTTACCACCGCGGAATTTTAACCTGTACTCAAAGTTATAAAATGCGAAAAATATTCTTCCGATGTTGTAACCGATCTCAAAAAATGAAGATCGACGATAAGTGACGTGTTAAAGGACAGTTTTGATGAATCTTGATCAATACGAGCTGCCTTTCTACGCAGACTACGTAATTCCGAATATTCACGTCATTTCTATCACGAGACATAGTGAAACGCATTGGAGGAGCAAATGGACGAGCTTGGACAACCGGAAGTCTACTGCCATGCAGCACGAGAGACGGCAATGCTTCATGCCGTTGGTTTCATACCGGAAGTGATATCACCGCTGCAAGGATGCGGAAAATTAGAGTTGTCCTATTAGACGTTATAATCACTAGGTAAAGTCTTATTGTTATTGGTAAGTTCTAGGAAAATGTAGCCAATTCATCTAATAAAATGCATAAATTTCTTAGTAACGAACGAGAAACGAAGAACTTATTGATATTAAATAGAGCATTACTGTTTTGAAGCGTTATTACTATTCAACTTGTCTACAAATTAAAATTTCACGAAGTCTGCAAATTTAATCCGTAGATACGTTTTCAAATAGAAAATGCTACAAAGATAAGCTCATAATTGAGAAGTGGACTGAAGAACCATTAGTAAAAATTTTACTAATAATCGAAAAAAAAGAATTGTATGATTCAAACTATTGCATCAAAATCTATTTGTATTGTACTATAAAGTGTGAATTCAAACAATGTTTACTCCAAAAATTACGTTGTGGTTTTAGGATAGATAATCTAGTCAAGAAGGTGTCAAAATTATTGTTCATGGAACCTTTGCATTGAAAGAAAAGTTCTGAACGTCTTTATGATAAATGTATTCTTATTGCGGTGAAATCTGATTATCGAATTTACAGAAAAAGACGAGGATAGATAAAAATATTTAAATAGAGCAATGAAAATGAATAGGGTTCTTGAGGAGTGAGAATATTTCGTTTATCTAAGGGTGCTTAGACACGCAGTTTCCAATGGATTCGCAATGTAAGCATCGTGCTTCTTGCAGAATGCGAATTGGGTCATCCCACACGACGTAAAAAAAGTCACGGAAGAGTTCGATTAAAGCTCATAAAGAGACTTACTCTATAGCGGGAGTCATTTAATGCAAAGGCGAGTTCATAATGTCTGGCGAAGTTAAACAGTCCATCCATTGGTTCCGAAGGAAAAAACCAGAACGATAACTTTCTCGAGGTCAAATAAATATCACCCAATACCTCCGTAGGATACTTTTTAATGTAAATTGATTCTTTAAACAAACAACAGAGGATTTTCTTCATAAAGAAAGGAAAGAATCAATTTTAAGGTTAAGTTGAACAATATCAAATACGCAAGGTTAGGAAGAAGTAAAAAAACTACTTCGAAATTTAAACTGTATTCCTATAATATTGCTGAACATTCATTTATTTATTATTATGAATGTAATAACGTACCTTTAATAAAACGCCTGAAAATACAATCTTTTGTACTAAAAATTCTCACAAATTGGAAAGAAAGATGTACTGAGCTGAAGAAGAACTAAAAAATCTAGCAGCTAAACATATGAAGGAATTACATGGGTTGAACTATATAAAAAATTATTTGTTTAGAGCATGAAACATTTATTTAAATTTTAAATTTACTCCAATATACGAGTATCTATTCTTGTCCATATATCGATCAATCTTTGATCAGAAACATAATGAGATGTTTTCATCATACTTAATCAATTTTTGATTCCACTATAAAATCGTGACTTAATCAATCTACCATGAAATAGAATATTTTTCCTTGGAAATAAGTCTTTGTTTATAATGTAGAGAAGGAATCTTTTTGAAAGATGTTAAGAAAGAAATCCCACGCTGAATCATGTTAAACGCTGAAAGGAAAATCCCAGAATCACAAACTATCTGCCTTTATCGCAACTCAAAATAAAAGATGATCCTTTACATTTTCGACATGAACTTACAGCAGACGAATACTGAATATTTTTTCGACATCTGAACAAACAGAAAGGAATAGCCTTGTTTATTTGAAGAGCAAGTTCCGTAGAAACAGAGAGGTCTGAACAAACAAGCATTCTAAGAAATTTTTATCAAAATGAAATGCGTAAAATACATTTATTAATCATATAATATTTCTTATAAAAATACCTATGCTACTTATATTTGGAGTGTAGGATTTAAACATATGATGAGATAATATAAATGAAACAATTTTTTAAATTCAAGATGCCAAGTTCATTACGTAACTAAAATGAGGTAAATATAATTTTTATAACCAGTTATTTACACTGAAATCGTAACAAATATTGATGATTTATAAAAAATGACAGTTGAAAGGAAATTTTCAATTCTGAAAGTATTTTCATCAGACACGTGTGATTCATTGTAACCTAAGAGTCGATAGTCATCAAATATCCTGTAACCATATTCAGGTCCCACGAAACGCAAAACGTTAACTTCATACATTTAATTATTTACTATCGAATACATGAAATAAACCATAATAACTAGCTTTGATACAGATGAAACGAAATTTATTCTATTTACTTTAAAAAATAGCAACAAAACACTGAACACCCTTAAAAGTATAAGAGAATAATAACATACTGTAACATAACTGTAAACTGCAACTGTACATGACATGAGTATATAGGTAGATTTATACACCTAAAATGCAATATGCCTCTATTAAACTTATAAATAACACCGTAAAATTATTTTTGCAAGCGAAACCGTGTATTGAATGACTAAATAATACTTCTATCATAAAGTTGAAAGAAATAGTGATGAATCACTCACAGGATTCACTTACATAATTGGATTCGTGCATAAAAAAGCTGGTTGTGCATATATTGCAGATATACGGGAATTACTGTTAACACGTTACATACTTCACTCAAAGCACGCATTCATAAATCAATCTCACACCTGCCAATATCACCCTCACAACAGGTTTGTTTACTCTCTCCCGCGACAGATTCAACCTTGGTTGCTATTCACGCAAAAAATCCCGATATTTTTTCCTTTATGGCCGAAAGACATCTGCCGATCGAACGTAAAACCTTTTCAGAGGCGACCACTCCTTCAAAAGCACTCTTTTTGTACGTAGCTCGGGAAGAGGACGCGTATCGCTAAGGCAACCTTACACTTGTCGCGGTCCCCTATCACCTGTTGCGATTAAGCTTCTTCTTTTCTAAACCATTTCCTCTCGTCCTATCATTGACTTACATTCCCTCATTCATCTTTCACCCTTTGGAATCCATTTCCACGGCCATTTCCTCCTCATTTCCTAACCCTTTCTCCCCTTGTGCTCTTATTTCCACCTGTCAGATAAAAGGAGCGATGTCCTCCCCTTTTTAATATTTTAACCCGTTCCCATGGAATCGAACGCGCACCCTGGCGTCAATCACACGCGTTACATCGCTCGACCGGAGATAAAAACGAAAAGGGATGAATATTTACGCCAACGAGACGTCCGAAGAGGGAATTGGGGAGCGTTTATGAAAGATGTCGCAATTGGACATTCCCCTCTATTGTGTGCACGATCGTATCCCCATGGTAATTTTCGTAAGCGTACATTATGTCCAGGTGCGATATCGAGTAATTGACGGAAGAGAACCCTTCTCGAATGCCATTAAGATTATTACTCGACTGTATTGTCTCGGAGAGAGAACAAATTTCATAGAATGCAGAGCCATTTATTGTTGTCTATCAATTTAATAGAAATGCACGTCTATTAATGACTACTTAGGCAAAGATTCGACGATAAGATACTCAAGAGTGTTACTTTCTATTCAGTTTAAGTATGGGTTCAGATTCGGATTTAAAATTATGAATATATAAACAAAAAGACATAGAATGGGAAATATTACGATACATAAAACCTCATAAAACTATTACACTAAAATTACACTACACATTAAAACGATGAATCTAACAATAAATTGAGATTAAAAATATACCATAGAGAGAAAATTGAAGATTCAAAAGATACTATCACCATTAAAATACACTATCAACTATTATCATATTCAGAAATAGTAATCCTTTAAAACAAATTAGAAACATAGTACAATAGGCCAATATTGAAATATTCAAACACTACTCTGGAATAAACTACATAGAATGGGAAGAAACGTTTCAGTATTTGTAATCTTTTAGCAAAGTTAAGAAACGAAGCACAAAAAATAATATCAATAATTATTGTATTTCCACAACTGTGCTGTTATTTAAGTAATTCTGTTCGATTCTACCGAAGAAGTTTAAATTACTTAATGAAATAAATATCCATATTGAAGCTCAAGAAAATATTTGTAATCCATAATTTTCCTTCCTCTGCATAAATCAGAAAAGTAAGATTTTCCTTGAGGAGATTTCATTGATAGGTTCATTGCGCAAACATTTCTCTCAGGTTCTAAGCCGAGAAAGACAAATGATGAATTTGTTCATCTCCAGCAACCAAATCGATAATTGCGATGTGCTCCAAATTCCAGATCCAGCACGCAACCAATCCCTGCCTTCATCAACAATCTCTTCATCCATCACGAAGGAACAACACGTTGTCACGAGCGGCACCAAACTGCACGAACCATATTCTGTCACAATTTCCATTTCGCACTTATCCTTGCGAAAATAACGGCGTGTCTAATGAGACATTCAGAAGCAGTACCTATTCGGTGATGGACCTGGGAGACGGAACGTAAATTTTCCTCCAGACGACATTTGGGTGCATTCCGATTTGAAAAGCAATTCCAGAAACTGCTCCTTTCCTAATGCGAAATTTAGCATCCCCTTGACAAAACGATGAGTTTATAACTGTGCAAATCATCGGCAATAACGGAGTAATTCCCTACGAAACGACGTCCGAACCATATGGCTCAAAGCACGACGTTTGGTTAATGCCAACGAATGAAAGAGTTATGAAACGGGATTGCTTTATAGACGCGTTCATCGATGTAATTATAGAAAATTTTGATGACGGTCGTATAAACCAAGAGAGGGTTTAATGTTCTAGCAAAAGTGATGTGCCAAACCTGTGTAATTCGCATGAAATAAAATGAGAATGTTGGATACCTAAAGCAGGCCTTCTTCATCAGCTAACCCTCAACACTTTATAGCCATAAGATATCAGAATTATTTACGACTAAATAGATATTTACGATGGTCGGATGGGTTAGTAAGATTGCCTTGGGAAAAATAGAAAACACAAGCTCCTTTTAAAACAAATACTCCTTTTTTGAATTTTTAAAGGTTTATCTTACAAGATCATTGTAAAAGGACAAGTTTTCGAATGAAAGTGGAATTTACGCTAAAACTAATACACTATCTAATAGGCTTATAAAATCTTCTCTTAATTATGGCTTAGCTTATCTGATGAATAAATAATTTTATGATAGATATGTATCTGTTCAATATTTCACCTGAATGTGAATGAGAAATCAATTTATTGATGGAAGTATTTCCTCCATGAAATTTTTGCTAATTATTTCTAAAAATAATAATAGAAAATGTGAAAGATAAAACAGATGTACTATAATAATTTATGTACACCATATATTCATTGACCAATTCTCAAGTTTTGTAGCTAATTTTAAAAATACAATGGATAATTCTCAGATTTGACAGTGATATATGTTATTATAGTAGATAATTATTTTCTACAGTGCTGTGATTGGCAATTAAAACTTGTAATATTTTTTAAAATTTATCGAAAGCCCGAATACGAACTAATTTATACTTTACTAAATAGAAAATAGAGGCATTAAAAGGTTAAATCTCGATGAGGTCGAACGTAGATGATCTGGTACCACTAGTTATTGCTCTTCTGTCAGTTTAATGAACCAGGAAGTTTAGTCAGAAATCTAATAAACTAATAATCCTCACTGTTTACGTTACATTTCCATGAAGACTATTGTTATTTTCTTAATACACCCTAGTATTTCAGGAGAAAACATTAAATGAAAAGTTGGATTGTTTAGCTTCCAGCGAATTGCAGATATTATCCTACGAGTTTTCCTAGAAAGGACTTATTCAATTGTAAACGAGGAAGCGTTTTTCGCAAGTTAGTATCCAACATGAGTCCGGTTTGAGGATAAAATTCCATTTTGTAATAATCCTGATACATTTTGGATGTGGCGTATGCTAATTCAAAACTGCTCCCTAAATGGATGTTCAGAGAGAAGAAGATGGAAATAGCAATTGAATGAAAATAATCAGAAGCGAGGGATCCAATTGAAAACAGTCGGAAGGCAGTTCCACTTAGCAGCAGATAAGCTGGAATTTACATCGAGGGTTCATCTGCAGAAAGATCCCTAACCAAGAATTGCATTAAGGCAGCGATTCATAGAAATAGTAAAGATGAAGGAATGAGATTGATAGAATATAATTCTCTTGAATGAAAGGCAAAGGATGAATGGAAAAGTCTGATGGCATTCGAAAGAGACCTGGGTTCCAAACCAACTCAAGTCGTCGCATAAAAAAGTTGGGACAGATGATTATTTTCAACAAAAAAATTCACGATTGGTTTCAGCACATAATTATAACCATAATTTAAGCGGTAATAAAGAATGAGCCGATTATAAATAAGGAACCGATTTGCGTCTTTCCTTTCGCTCTAACTAACCCAGCTAGATTCCGAAGATTTTCTTTTACGATACCTTGCTAATTTTATCTCTCAATTATGATAATTTTATTCTCACTTTAAAGCAAACGCAAGTAAGCATTCATGCATAACGTATTCCTGAGTTCCATTCCTTAGCAACCACACAATCCTTGATTATACTATGTAAATAGTGTTCACATACTGTCGCTACAGTATCACATCAAATAACATCACATATTCGTTTGGATGTAAATAAACTATACTGAATACGTAACTCAATTTCAATGCCCAATAACAGAGAAGGGTGACTTAGAAAGTACATAAATCACTAAAATATCGTGAGCGTGATCGGAAGTGAGTCAATGCACTACGAATTGCTTTTGGAGATAATTGTTCCCCAAATGCTCAGTAATGAGCGTGCAGCGTAAGAGAGGGGTGTTTCTGAGGAAAGGGGGGAAAGGGGCGGAAACGGAAGGGGACAATTGAATGGCGGAAGCGAGAGGTGGAAGGGGCGAGAAAATCGCCATGGATGGGTGACCGTTTGGAAGAGGGGAAGATAAGGGGAAAGCATGGAGATTATAAATGGGGAGTGCTTATAAAAGAGGGAGGTCAGAAAAAATATCAAAAAAGGGAAAAGCGAACAAAGAAGAACAGAACGGTGCCACTTGGGAGAAGTGGATGAGTCTATTTACATATTAATTCTTGGATGAAAAGGGATTTACGGATGCAGAAAAGGCGAGAGAGAGAGAAGAAGGCTCAAAAAGGACGATAAATAACATTACAGGGATTGGTCGTCAAGGTATGCACGCGTTTTTAACGAGAGTAAATACATAAATCTGAATCGGAGAGATGGAAGTGCGAAATTAAATAAAACGCGAGTGGAAGGACAGAGATAAAAGTATTTGTAAGAAGTGAATGAAATAATGCTACACACGAACTTCGGAAATTATGGCTGAAAATGTTGCATACTTAAAACATAAGATCCTAGTGAATCATGCTCTTACAGTAAGTTTGTTTGAAATAGTTTCATACTTCTACAAGAATAATAATATTTAACTCTGAGATACGAGCGTTCTTTATTATAATTATATCCAGCAGAATTTTTTGAAGAAACATTCATTGATGGTTAAAAGCATAAATAATGAAGTGGTGCAAAAATGAAAGATGCTATTGCAATTTATTGCATCAAAGTCAGAAGAAATTTATTTACCGTCATCTGCAACCACTGAATATATCCATTTTAGTATCAATTGTTGCTATTCAAGATTTCCAAGATACAAGACGAAAAAAAATGACAACATAACAAAATAAATAATTAATTTACGTGAAAAATTGGAAGAGATTAAGGGATAACTTGATTTAAAAATTCCATCGTTACTTAGCAAGCGATCATTAGAAATGAGGCTAGTAAGAGTGAAGCAAAGTAGAAGCATTCCACCACTGGTCACAATGAACACAGATGTTGGCCTAGGAGAGCGAGCAAACAGAATTAAGGGGTTGAAAAAATTGATTTCTGCTCCGCTGAAACAGCAATAAGACATGTCCGAAGGAGAAACAGAGAGTATTAGAGGCACAGCGTGGGATTGGAAGAAAGGAAAAAACGAACGAGAGGAGAAGACAAATGAGTGGGGAAAGAGTGTATGAATGGAAGGGATGATACAGGGTCGATTGAGCTTTGCGAGAGAGAATGGGAGAAGGCCCCGGAGCGAGCAAAGTAACATTGAGTGCCAGCGACGTAGATGATAGGCCGAAAAAAGACAAAAGAGGGGCGATATACGCTGTCAGAACGCTTGGACCGTTACTCGATAAATCAAATCGGAGTTCGCTATTACACCCTTCTCGCTTTGCGAACAAATTCTGGATCCGCGTTATAATGTGCGATAATTGTGAGTTATGTAAATCCGATGCCGGTTTATTGAAAAGCCTAATTTACGAGCGCAATAAGATCTTTCGGTGTGAATTCTTCAAAAATTCCATTGTCTCCGAACACGTGCGTTTGTGCTCTTTTTGGTGCACGAAGATGGATGGGTGCGGATTCAAGGTCTGTTAATTGATCAGAGATACTTGTTGACTTTTCCAATCCTGTCTCCGCTTTGGCTGTATCGGGAATATATCCAAACTAGAGATGATTCAGTGCCGAAGCTTTTAATTCGGTTGCCCTCAAAAGGAAATTGAAAGAGACGGTTCTGATCGATAAAAATTCGATGAATCGATATGCGGATGATAACATTCCATTGGTTTGGGAGATGCACTTTTAATTATTTGCTTGATAATCCTCCAACGATGTTTATATACATATAATGATAATAATAATAATAAATCCCAGCCTATAAATATATTAAATTTCATTGATTGGGACTTAAACTGCGGTCTTTAATAACATAATCACATTATAACGCGGCTATACATTATAAATTAAACATAAAGGCTATATTCTTTAAAAATAATATGTTATCTTCTTTCCAATAAACATTAAAAATAATCGTACACGCAAAGCATATTATTTTTGCTGAAATTCCTAGTAAATATGACGTATTTTAAATTTGTGTTGATCACATCCACTGAATCATTTTTTAAACGAGCAAATTTTGATGGGAAATTGAACTCAGGATTTTCAGAAATGAATTTAGAGATAAAGGGCATGATAAAATGCCTCCTTTAAACAATTCTTCCTTTATTTATCTAAAACCCTGTTTATAATTTTTTTCTTTAAATTAAAAAAATTATGAGTACCAGTCGATTTATGTCTTTAAAAACATCTTTTGACGTTTTTAATTGATTGTATTAAATGTATTTCAATTCTTTAACACGAATAGATAATCGATAATTTATTCATGTAAAATTTAGCGTTTGGCATTAATATCTATTGTATATTTATAGTAATATCTAGTTCAAACCATTTACATAAATTACATAAAAGAAAATTGTCAAATTATTCAAGAACTTTCATGAAATTTTCAATAATATTCCATTTGATATAGAAACCATTTCAGTCAGTATTCGGACGATGTTTATTTTGTGGAACTGTAATTGAATTACGCGTGGACCGATTCTCAGGTACGGGAGCTCTGATAATTGGTTAGCCCAAGACGAACCATTTCATTGTGAGTCTCGAGGTGACAAAAAGACGTTCACGAAGCCTCGATTCGGTGCACGTCTTCCGGAAAATGCTTAGCAACGTGAATGAAAAAGGAAGGTTCTGAGTAAGAAGTCCCACGGAGGCTGATTGACGATGATGATGAAAAAAGAGGCGAATCGATACTGAATGCGACAGTGTGCAGCTTCTAGACGCTCTAATTCACAGGAATTATACTCCGTTGCATTTTCCACGGGAGTGTGGCCTCCGGAATAAATTGCAAAACGGGAATCGAACATTTCTCTATCAAAATCGAACTGTTCAATTATCTTCCCGTATTAAGGTCTCCAAGGAAACTAACAAACACAAGTAAATGTAAACAATTTTTATATGTATTGCACTGATGTTGGTAACAAAATGATTGCATTAATCAGTTGTAAAAGTGTAATTTCAGAGTAAAAATAAAACTTTCGTCGGGAATATTCTCGGCCTTTTCAGTCCTTTTTGGTAATCTCCGAATCTCACCATATTTCATACTATCAATACTTGCACAGCGAGTCAGGAAATTGAATATGATTTCCGCTTAAGATACGTATATAAATATTGGATTAGAGAGATGATGCATTACAGAGGATCGATCTATACTAATATGAGTAAGAAAGCGAACGCTCAAATGCAAATTTGCTGCACGCAAATTTTCAGTAACTTGTATAACCTAGAAATTATTCCATCGTAATAATGTGAAATTGATATTTAGTACCCTTTTATAATGTCCCTTATTTCTTACAGTAATAATAAAAAGACACTTTGACTTCTTTCTAAATAAATTTTTATATGTGGACTCCCGGAAAATCCAAAGGAATTCTTTAAAATTGTCCTCTGTTAGTCTACCGAAGGGACCCAAATATGTACAATAGCCATCTTACTTTTAAAGAGAAGTATTTATATAAATTTCTTAGTGATAAACAAAACTCATTTCTTTAAAATATTCTCGATTCACTTTAATGCATTCAAGAATATTCATAGATATACCTGTATTATTATACCACTCACAAACGAAACCATGGCAACAACAACGAAAAATCCATTTGCGTATCGATCTTTCGTAGGGTTACGCATTTGTTATGTCCAAATTCGTCACAGCCTCTCATTAGAGTAATTCACGAGAAAAAAACTGGACCTCCACAACCGTAACGCTCTGATAAATTTCGATCAGGTATCAAATGGCTTCAGTATTATAGTGATTCCGGAGGACATTTTTCCTTTCCCCCAAATTCAGGACGGTTGAACAAAAGTGAAACCCGCCATTAGCAGTAATTCTTCAACGGGACAGAGTAAATACGGCGGTCGATATGGTCGAGAAGAGGGTGAAAAAGGTCATCTGACCTACCTACCGTCAGGAACGACTCTGATTGGCAAATGGCCAGGTAATGACATTGTTACAGAGGATGCCCGAGGAGAATTCGATGGGAAAATGAGGTGCTCTGAGAGGTGCACACAGATTAGGAAAGCGGCAGTAGGTCAAATTCGATAAGAAACGTGTGAAAATAACGAGGGCGCGCGGGAGGATATGGTGCGCCGAAATGAAAAACCCGGTAAAAATGAGCGGACCTATAACGAAGCCCTGAGGCATATCGTTAATTAATAACGCCGACGTAGATGAAGCGCCCTATGAATGAATTCATTATAGCTCTTTCCGGAGGTAGATTATTATAGGCATAGAGAGAAAATAGGATAAAAATAATATATTGAACAATAGGTATTATATATCTATCAATGATAAATTATTCAGAATAAGAAACTGACTTCTTATATATAAAGTAGACAATATTGTCTTATGCTCGCATACATGACTGGCATCATCTCGATAAACTCGAATAAATTTATATTGATGAATTAAATAATGGAGGAGAATCATAAAATTACTGAGGTAAAAGTATTCTCTGTGAATGATATTTGCTAATTATTTCTATATAAGGTGAAAGAAAACTATTTTAAGACATTCAATTTTATCCTTAGAGCAATGGCTAATAATTTAGGAAAACTTTTTAAAGTTATCTTCTAGATACTGGGAAGTAAATAATACTACTCTTATTAGGGATGACATAAAAAAATTACGAAAAACAGAAAGTATAAAAAATGATTACGAAGTAGATAGAATCAAATTTAATAGTCGAAACACCATGAAATTCAGCAGAAATTAAAATAGGTCAACACAAAATTTAATTTAAAATTATCCCAAATTGTCCATCTCCTCTTCGAATCTAACTCACGAAACAATGACTCGTATGAGCACAGCACTTGGTAATTTTCCCAAATAACAAAAAATCGTCAATAGTGGAGCGTATGATCGAATCACTCTCGGACGAATGAAAGCAAAAATTAGGCAAAAAAGGAGCCTTGATCCACAAATGCGCCCCCAGATGCGTTAGCAACGGTTTTAATTCTTAAATAAACAGACTTAATGCATGGATGGAGGTGGCTGTGGTGCGTGAGGAAGGCCAGCGTGATAGCGCGTGCTGGGGGAGGACTTAACCCGTTAATAAAAGGGATCTTTCCGAATCGCAGCATCAATCCTCCGGATCAAACCGATCGGGAGAGACACAGGCGACGACTCTGCATTAATTATCCACGCCCGGGTGCCGAATGTAACGAGTACGGAGGGATTTTTGTTTGGGGATTAAAAAAGGATGGACAAAGGGAGGAATCAAACTGTTATCGTCGGGAAGAATGACGCACTGAGAGTTTGGATTCCTCCATTGTGATGTGCGATTGTTTTTTGATGGAGGAGTGATTCTGGGGAGAGGTGGATTATGGGTCAATTATTCCACGTATATTTACATTATTACGAAGAATATTCGTATAATTTCGTTAAAAATATTGATAATATCGCTATATTCCACGAAAGATGAAATTCAGGTTTGAAACAAATTTCGCACGCATTCAATTGAAGCATTCATTACGGGAGAGTGACATTCGAGAATAAATTATTTCCCGAAAGGAATTTTATTAAAATTCATTCAAATTCGTGGAATAAAGCGTTCTTGAATGCTTATGGAGAATGGAAATTTGCATAAAATAATAGAAGCTAATGGCTGACGTGAAGTTTGTTTACCGAAATGATCTAAGTCGACGAACTTTAATTTGTGAACAATATAAGGAATTTTAATTAGATGAATGTGTAAGAATTGTTAATTAACTAGAATATAATGCAGCTCTTGCTTTGCTTTCAATTGTCTTCTATCTCTTTTACAAATATATAAATCCAAATTTCTCTAGCGATAAAAAACAATACAGATCGAATAATACTGAAGCAAAGCACATGTTTACCATTGCTCGGTATCAATTTCGCATACATCTACATCTAAATTTACATGAGTACCCAGCAAGCCACCTTTCGGCGTGTGGGATAACACTAATCTCATTTTCATCATCAAATAGCTAATTTGCATAATAAGATGAAATAAAGAAGTAATTTTTTGTTTATGAAATAACTCTTCGAATACATAAGACATTATTGTAATAATTATTTTAGCAACGAAAGAGAAATATTATAAGCAAATACGCTTAAATAGGAACAGGCAAATCAAATCGAAACTATATAGATTGATTTTAATCTTACGAACACACAAATATAATTATATTAATTTTCTACTTCAGGATAGCAACAAAAATAATTAAACCAGTCTCCAAGTTTGATATTGTCTTTTGAGAATTAAGAGCTAATTATAGTATTACGCGTAAATATCGGTAAATTAACCTTTATTCATAATACTTAATATAGGAAACCATTAAATTAACATCGAACAGACACATGAAACATTTCGAGCAATTAAATTGCACGTAGAAGAGAGAGGTTGAAGGATGATAGAGTGTTCCATGGATTGCAGTCGCAACTCCACACAACAGACATTGTTGAGGTTGAAAAAAGCTGGACCATATGGGTCGTTGGTTACGTAGGATGCGCTTAGTGTTCGAGATGGTGCATGGGGAAGGGGGAATGAAAATCAGAGTAGCAGATGAAGATCTCCGCCGAAGACATTGAATATGAGTTATTGCGCACCATGGAGTTCCGATGAATTCGCCTTATGACGAATGGGAACATCCATAGCAACTGCTCACACAGCACATACACGAGTAGTAATCTCTGTGCGTTGAATTGCAATTCCACGGATTTAAAACTCCCTCAAAGAAAAATTTTTTACCACTTCGGTAGTATTAAATTACCAGAGAGGCACAGGGCAAAAATCGATCGATATCCAAAGGAAAAATGCATGATCAAGATGAAGAATAAATTAAATTTTATAGAACCGTGATTCTTTGAAAGTTACTCTATGATTTCATTTCCTCAGATAAAGTAACAGATTTTTTAAGAGAAAATGTAAAAAGTACATTTCAATCATAAGAGATTTTAGATTTTATCCTTCCAGGGAAAGGACAAATAACTTGAAGATACCAAAGTTCAATAGGACAATCTCTTAATACTATATTTTATATGAAGTTTAATAAGGATATTTAGTGATATCTTTGTAGACTGCTTAGGGATAAATAACAAACATGAATTATATCATAAAAATAAAATTAATAAGTGAACGAAATGATATGCTTTCAAGAGCAAATAAATATTAGAAATTCTGCAGATGTGTAAATGATAGTTGAATGAGAAAGAGATTCTAAATTTTAAATATATTTTTGATTTTGTACTCAAAAATAAATATTTCAAAGATATGCTTCAAAGTAGTCCAAGTATATCTTTAAAATGTTATGTAAGTACCTTAAATCTGCAAATTTAATAACAGTAAGTCCTAAAAAATCCACTTCAGTGATCATAATCAATGGGCAAACTTGAAGCTTGCTGCTGAAAATATGAACTTATTTACAACCTAATACCTGTACTATGACTATGAATATTGAACTATGAACTATGGGATAATCTCATTAGAGCCTCGTCCATTTCATTCAGCCTTAAGATACATAAAAAATTCTAAGCACAAAATCCTCGTATTTGAAGAGTTTTATCGCTGGAAGCAGATAAATCAAATTCGAAAATGTATTCTCATTTTCAAAGAGAAGATTACGAATTTTGACGCAAAGAGAGATGACCCTTCGTGAACAAATCCAGTTAATAGAAGATACAAAGGTAGAATGTGTAGAAGTGAAGGCGAAACAAATCGAGAGGATATCAGGCGACCCGCCCGATTAAACGCCGGCACGAATCGCAATCTAGCGAGGGCACACGCGAGTGCGTGTCACGGACGCGTGACGCTGTGATGACCGGGCCCTGATAGGAAACGAGGACCTCCGGCAGCAAATCCCAACGATTATCGATTGTCGAACTCCGGCCTTCCCCCGAAACACCTAAATCATAAATACACCTTTATTTTTAACGGCATCGCTATGAGGGAGATGCAAAATGACGCAATAAATCAGAGAGACCTTTTTACGATCGAAAAACGCGCTCGGTTTATGTCCCTCCCATTGTAATCGGTTGACATTCGGAGGTTCGCTGTGTCGCGTTCGACGAGATGAAACTCGCTGATGAACCTTCGTAATATGCGGATGCTCGCAATGGGGTGCGATCCGTTCGAAACTCGGGCAGAAATGTGGGTCCGATATCCTTTTTTTAAGTGGAAATCCCATTACGAATTCGTCGTTCGTAATCGAAAGTTGTCGCAAGAGTTTGTTGAGGCAAACATGCGGTGGATTGGTTCGCGAATGAATGAAATTTTGCGTGTTATCGTTCGGTTTCTAAGGGGTGTCGAAAAATAACAAAAGTGGGACATATCGCCATGGAATCGTTTCGGTACGAGAGAGAAAGTCAACTTTCATCAAAGTTTACATCATTTTTTTGTAAACTTTCAGTACGAGAGATTCTTTGGTATTTGTAATATGAAATATTAACATTCGTTAAATGTGTCTATAACTTTAGCAAGACCTTTTATATTTATTATGACTTTTTCTGCATTGAATACAAAAACCCCGTATTATGAACATTTCTAGTTGTTTAAACATCCAACGTTCACGGAAAATATTTTGGGTATGATTTCGTTTCTGCTTCTTTTCAGATCCATAGTAAACTGATGAAAGTTGAGATCATCGCTGTAAAACAAGTTTCTCTTAATACTCACGCATTTGAAAATTTCCTTCGTTGATTTTGAATTATTTTCTCAATTCAAAACTCAATCCCTTAATGAGAATAAAAGCTGTACACACTCACCTGTAAGAAAAAGATATGATGTTTCATATTATGATTCAGTTACTCAAAGCACTGATAGATCATTGTTACAACAGACTTTTTTTATTTAACTTATCAATGAATATGGAAATTTGATAGTAAAAACGGTTGTAATTCAATATGAAGAAGGAGAGATATTAATTTATTCTTTCATCACAGCCATTCCTCATTAAAACGAAAATTATTATGAATGGCTTCTCCCGGAGTTATCTTCTCTGAGACAAATGTTCAATTTTCCAAATATGTATTTTGATACATTCACGCATCAAAGCACTGAAGTGGAAATAGATAACTGAGGCTCAAATAAAATATCAGTTGAAAATTTGATATTCTCTAAATTTTATTGCTGAAATGTTATTTCGTTTTCGTACGTTACCTGAAAATTTGGACGCTAGAATTCCAATAGAAAAAAAAACTTCAAAATTAAACGATATATGCCTCAAAATTCCTACAAGTTATATGTGGAAAAAATTCGATTCACCACAGTTCACATCACAGCAATATTTGATGATTTTATTGACCTAGATAAAGATTATAATAGTTTCAAGAATGAAAATTTTCCCATATATTTTTAGCATTATGCTATTAAAGTTAATCAAAATGTACTATAACTCGTATATTACAATCAAATCCTGCAAGCTTCAAATAAAATGCGATAAACGATATAAAATTTTCAAACTAATACTCAATACCTAGAATATATGAGATATAAATGTAATTTATTGTAAAACATCATAGTTTATATTTAAGTACATAGCTCAATGATTCATTAAATTCAATTATTCGAACAGCAAATGTCGAGTTTAATATTGTTTGGAGCTTAATTAAATTAACATATACTATCGCAGATTTTAACTCACAGCAATCACGTTATGGAGGATATAATAATTAGATGAGGAATTCTGTTCCCGTATAAAGAATTCTATTCATTGGGATGGAGTTCTTCAGTGTGCAAACAATAACCAGAATAAGAAAATTTCTTAAAATGAAACGCAATTTTTTCAGACGAATTATAAACAAATAGCTGATAAATATTCTTCGGAAAATGTGTTTTAATATATTCCTCTTAAATCGAAAACTGGTCTTTATTTAGAAATATAATATTTAACATAAATCGCCCATGAATTTAATCTTTATACACTCTCTAAGCGACAAGTGAACCTCGCCACTAGAGGAGCGATGGCTTGTGGACAGAGCGTTCTCCCCTCTGACGGACGCCTTTAAAAACAGTTTGTGTACGAAAAATGAAAGATATTTCTGGTATTTCTCGCCCAGAATCGACGCTTCGGGATACACAGCCGGAAAGTGAAAGGAAGCGACCTAAGAAAAATGGGAGAGTGAAAGGGCATGTGTCCGGGATAAGTCGAAGATGGCGGCATCGTGAAGATCGGAATAATTGACACGTGGCAAAGAGAGCGTGAAGAGGAAATCATTGTGACGAAGAGTGGGCGGGTCTCCACGCAACGGCGATTTTGGCATGAATGGAGTCAGAGGATGGAAGGCAAATGATTGGAGAACAATATGTGAGAGACAAAAAGAGGGAAAGAAGCGCTATATATTGACAAACACTGAGCCAAAGATAGCAGAAATACGATGTGATAAGTTTGTAGATTGATTGATACTGTGCTTGCACAAGGATATTAAGTGGAAATATACGAAAACAAGCATTTGGTATAAATTTTCATACGCCTAGCTTTTCACTCAAATACTTCAAACCGATTAATAATACGGATTTAATTACATAAAACATGTTAACTAATTCTCATCATTAGTGTAGAATATAATAAATTCGAATAATATAATAAACATTATTATTAATACCTAGCTACAAAATAGGATATAGTTCCTCGAAAGAAAAAGAATTTTATATTATGTAAGCAACATAATTTTTTCTCATTTGAATATCACGATATCTTTCAAAGTTTATATTAATAAATAAATAACATGCCTTATTTAAACTAACATGAAAGTAAATTAGTGGAGGGAATAAAAGAAAACACTGAGAAAGTTGTTCATTGAAAAATACATTCAGTTCAGAGTAATTGGATACGTATCGAAATTGAAATCCTAACAAATAAATATGCTGTCAAGATAAGCAGAGAAAAGCCAATGCAGAAAATAATGTGTGAATACAATACGTTACAAACATTTTACCTTTCGTTTGAGAAGAAATTCTTTATCATTTCACCCATTAATTTTTCTCTGGATAAGAAATAAGCTGCTCGTAGCCATGTTACCAATCTTTCTTAAACTGAAGACGTAGGAGACGTATGAAACATTCCAAAAAACCTAAATTCCTGGAGCATCTTTTCAGAATTTACTCTCAGATAATTATCATATTTAAACCTGATAATCTATTAGTTCTCATTAGGTTTAACGCGTAAGAATTTTCCTTAACCTAAAATAAGCTTATCTTATCAATCTGAGAATTCTAAATGAGTTCTCGCAAAAGGAGTAACATCCCAAATTTCAAGCATTCATCACCGGAAAACATTAAAGGAAACAATTGCGATCTATATTACTCTTCCGTGAGTATGCGGAAGTCGCTACACATAAATCGATGCACAATTAAGAATTTCTGGAAAAGGTTCTCAGCCAAAACGCCCTCTTCATCCAAGCCTCCTTTGTTTCCATAGCACTCTGAATTATTCGCTGCGATCGTTTATTTATTTTCGCGGTTCATCTCCGAACTGCCGAAAACCGCAACATTCGAACGAACCTACCTCAACTTCACTGTCAGTCAGCCTTAGAGAGCGCCCCACAAAAGCTCCTGACTTGTCCCAAAGGATGAGACACAAGGGGAATAACCTCTCTGGAAAGTTCTGAATGTTCCGAAAAAGCTTACGAAGACTGGAATGCATTCCTCGGGTCTTTATTGTCACCGAAGTACGCTCTTGAATGTACTTTAAAACAAGTATAAGGTATACACGTAATGTTTGATTCATAATTCCATTCCATTGAACTTAGATGCATTTGCAGTTATTTTAGATTACATTCAGAAATATAACAATGATTATTATGAATTGTTAGCTTTAGATGAATAAATACGATCTCAAACGACTTTTAACTCTGTTTTTGTCAGAAAAATTACTAATTAATGGGCTCAGATCATGGATAAAGCCTTAAAAGTATTCACAAACATTTCGTAAGAGAAATCAAGTTTTATGTTAACAGAACCTTGATGATTAAAAATTCTTAATTTTCATCGCAACTGGTTAAAATTAAGTCAAAAGGTATGAATCTATTTCGAAGTAATCGGTAATATTGCAAACAAACAAATATATACGAAGATGTGTTGGCCCAAATGAGCAAAAACACCCGAAAATTTGAGTAATGAAGCCTGGGAAATTAAGCATATTAATCCTTGGGGATTAGAATCCTGAGAGGCTTTTGAAATACCCGCTACAGGGAATCATCCCAGGCTGTGACGGGATACAGTAGAGAAACGTATGCTCTTTGTGTTTTGACAATATGTGCATATAGCAGCAATATTTAAATTTAAGCCATTTAATCAATATTCTTATTATCTATACAGCGCTTCAATATAAATATTACATATTTTTGAATTATATTTAGTAATTGACCTTTTCAACTACTTTCTAATAATTCTATTTCAATTCTACCTTTCTAATAAAACTCAGCTGTCCTTTCTCTCGGAATCCATAAATAATATTGACTATTCTTCAATTAATAACATAATATTTTTGAAAATTTTATAAATTAAGAAATTAAATTCTTCAAATTCATCCATCAATTTTCCCTGGATATTTTCTCCTAACCAAGAATTTAGAAACTAACAATTCATTAGGTAATATAATTATTATATATTGAGCCATAGACCTTAATTAGTGGAATGTCACATTATAGGTTTTTTTATAACTTACGACTCATATAAAGGTCAACTATTAAAAATGGTAGTTAAAAATATTGATAATGTATGTTGTAAGAGCTATTGATTATATGTTTAAATAAACTAAGACGTAAATATTAATAATACATATTCGATTTGGTATCAATGAAAACTTGTTAAATGTATACCTTTAGAAATAAAAAAAAACATGATATTAACGTATAGGTAAACACATTGTTACCACTTGAAAATTCTTACTATAGAGGAGATTGAAGGATAATTACAATAAATAGTTCCAAATCCAGGGCAATGTCATGACCATTGCTTATAAAGATTGACGCTCTAAATATTACGAAGATATGATCCCATTATTTTTCGAATCAAAGCGTCTCTTTGATTCCGCAGCAGAGGAATATTTCGACTTAATTAAACCCGATTCCCTTTTCCACGATCCGACGCGAGCCCTTTTTAAATAAAAACAAAAAATCGCAACGCGGATATTAAAAAAGCGAATTTCGACTAAGTATCTGCGCAGCGATCTCATTCGAAATTCTTTTGAGGGCGCTTCACTCGTTTCCAAGGACACGGGATAATAAACGGAATGCTTAACGCTTTTCGTAACCTTAATCCTTAGGGAATTGCGAATCCTTATTTCGCCACCTTGCCGTCAAAAAAATCTCGCTTTTTGCATTAAAAGCACTCCTTTTTACGTCATTTCTCATCCAGACGGGTACTATTTCGGTTAAATTTTAAAACCACGCCGTAAAAAAGGAGACAAAGGAGATAATGGTATAGGGAGGCCGAACGAATCGCAGATAAATGAACGCGGGGAAAGTTAGCAACGGTGAAATGAGAGAGGAAGTTTTGGGGACGTAGATTTGTGGAGGATAAAAAGAACGTTGTCAGGGAGGAGAGGAAGGAAGTAGGGGAAATGAAAAATTTTATAGGAAGATAAGGCGGATTGAGAAGGGTTAAAAGGGAGGGGAGGTGACAGGTGGAAGAATGGGAGCGTCATTTGGCGGAGTGTGGGTGGGATATATAGTGCCGTTGCGTGGTGTGCTATTCAAGTGGTTCTCGAAATCTGTGGAGGCGCGTGATGTCACGGAATTGAAGGAGATCGAGAGAGGTTATGAAAAGGAGACTGACAAACCAAGATATTGGAATAAAAATCCCGTAAACGAAGTGGCTCTCGTTGCATGAAGGGAATTCCCTCGCAATGGATGCGTCACCGGAGATGAGGATGAATCCTGAATTGCTTTGGACGCCCCCGTCCACGAATTGCGGAAATGAGACAATGCGGAAAGGGGCGAAAGTGTAAAAATTGATTATACGATGAGTTTTTCAGTTCTTCCGATCGAAACTTGTTGGGGAATCGTTCGAGGAATAATGTATGCTATCAATCCCAAAATAAATCCCAGTCTCTTAACGTATAATGTCACTTTATAAACAAGGAAAATATAGCTAATATGAAAAATAGACTGAATGATTTTATAATTGAAAAATAAATATAGAATAATACGGATGTCACAGTGACACAAAACCATCATTTTTTTAATTTAAGGTTGGTTTAGGATAATAAAAACATATTTTTAAATCGCAGCAATTCTCAAAGGGTAAGAGGATTAAGATAAACACAGTTAATAGTAAAATAATTTAAAGCGATAACATTTCGCAGGAAATTTATTATTGATTGAAATGAATGAAAATGCTTCGACATAAGGAGGTTTAGTAATTTAAATCAGTGAGAATCTAACCTGAAAACAATTTCACTGTATACGTATATTTTAACCTTTTTATACGGGATCTGATTTAAATTCCTGTAGATTCTGCGAATAATATAATTAAATACTACTTTGATTCTATTATATATCATTCAACATCAGAAAACATACAATCGCAGTGAAGCAGCTACCTTGCTTTAGAATATAGAGCAAAGCTAATTCTCTCTACACAAAAAAATTCATAGTCCCTTTTCTTCATACAAAATCATAATTAGTATAATAATACGAAACATGAAAGACAACAAACATATTCTTCCTATCTTTTCAGCGAAGCAAGAACCTCAATGTATTAATAAACATTACAAATCCTAGAAAAGGAGCATCTAGTGAGGCCGGTGTCGTCTAACAACACGGAGAGACCTACCCCAGCTGTGAAATAACATCCTTTTATCGCATCGCTAACGCTATCACCCATCCAACCTTGTTTGAGAGAGACCCCTTGGGGGGGTCTTCTGTCCCTCCGCTTAAATGAGTGCGGAGGCATTTTAATTGCGACTCTATTCTAATTCCGAACTGCCCTTTCTCGCCCCAGGTCTTTTGGGGGAAAAGGCGTCACAGGCTGACCGGTTCCTCCGCTAGAATTCGCACCCCTTCGGAAAACACAGAGGATAACAGATGGCACATACACGCACCGGTAGCCAAGGTCACATGCTCCCGGACAACGCATCATATTAACTCTCTCACTTAAAATTCGATCACAGCTGAAGGGCCATCGAATTTGAGAAAGCAATTTCCTTGGAAATTAGAATGGAAGATAATACAAAACTGTGCAATAAGATTGTATAAAATCTTTCGTTAGAGATGGAGGAAAGCAATCAACAGCTTTATTGAAAATTGAAGTCGTGAAAACGGTTGGCTCCTAATAATGAACTAATTCCAACGAAAGATTCAATGGTACAAGATAGAGTACCCATATTCTTGGAAACAATCTAAGACTGAAAAGTTGTTCAAAACCATCCGATAGGATATTTTATACTTAGATTAACAGATTAATATGATTTGAGATTCGATACTATCTGTTATAGTTATTCATAAAGTATATAAATTTATTGTATTAAGTTGTACGAAGCTTGTTCTTCATCCATCAGCAGTGTAAATTAAATAAAATAATTATATTGCAAATTTCAAAAACTTAACAATGTCATCTTTTCTTTCAAGCGAAAGCGATGTAAAACAAAACATGTTAATTTTTCTAAAACAACAAGCTCATTTTCGAATGTATGAAACAAATGCTCCCATGTTTATAATAATATCCAAGGAGACGAGAATAGATTATACCGCAAAAGAATTGTATCGGAATTTTAAGAAGGCATTCTCTTCCGTTACATCGTTAGGACTTAAATTGGCATTTAAGAATCCCAAAGGAACCGAAAAGCCAAATATTCCCACGAAATAGAGCAAGAATTGATAGAAAGGCTTTCCGTGACTAACAATCCTTGACGTTGGTCAAGCATCTGTTGCTAATTCACCTACACCTGTCACTTCCGTAAATGCAGATAACGGTGTACGAGCATTAAAGGGATAATTAAAACCCCCTTTCTGCATTAAATAACTTATGCATATCCGGTTATGCTGAACTATATCGCACAAAGAATCTAACTTTGGTTTTGGAGACTGTATAAAAAGTTCCTAGAGATTTTTAGTATACCTGTATCTCGACTTTAGAACAGCTCCTTTACAACTAAGATCTTCTTTTCCCAATCTAAGATTCGAACTTAATTTTGAGAAACGTAGCGATGAACTCGAAAATATATGACGGAAAAGTATGTTTCGAGATAAAAACTTCTCGAGTTACGAACTTATAACTGGATCGAATTAAGTTCGAAAGTCAATGTGTCGCTGTATTTCATTCGTGATAGTCATCAAATATTCCTGATTCCATAATCAGTAAACATTTTCAGATATTAATTTCCGTATTTTATTTTTGTGGTTTAATTTCCGTCAAATTCCATCGTAAATAGAAACATGTCCCCGAATCAGAAATGAAAGATAAGTCAAGAAAGGCTTCTAGTAATAAGAATATAATGCATAAAGGGTATTGGAAAACGGAATAATGAGCCCTTTTTATAAACGTAATAATTACAATAGATAAAGTAATACTGAAGTTGCAATATCTATAAATGGATCTGAAGCGGTAAAAAAATACGTAAAATATTTCAATTTCGCACCTTTATCAATGAACACAATAAGAATTGACGGTAGTTAGAATAACAGAGACACATACATGTACTTTGACTACTTAATTCGGAGGGAAGAAATGTGCAAAGTTACATTTAGACCTATGTATTTTGTATTGTTGTGAATCGAGTAATACTTTTGAAAGATATATATTTGTAAGCTTGCAATTATTGCGGAAAAAAATTTAAAAATAATTTACAATGTGAATGTCTTTCAGAAATAATATCTCTTAAACCATAAATCAATAATACCGATAGATCACTGATGCATGATATTCCTAAAGTTCATTTTTTGTTTTATAGTTGTTAGTTATAGTTTAGTTTTATAGTTACGTTACATAATTTAAAACAAAGATTCTGTGCTAATATGCACTTATTTCGCACATTCTATACAACGCTAAATTTAAATCCTGAAACAATAGTTAAATCTGGGTTAGCACAATAGCGCATTTCGGGTAAGTTGCAATTAAAACACAGCCTAGTTATCACCGGCAATAAAGCAATTCTGTGTAGAGTAATTACGGGTGAAATGGCAGTGTAATAAATGTAATTCCATGAAGAGGTCGCAGATTGTGACATAGAGAGAAAGAGGGCATTCAGCATAGCAAAATTAAGAGAATGGAAAAAGAGAAATGCTACGCATATATGCGCTTGGCGTGAAATGGCCGAGACTTGAAACGGAAGACATAGTTGCGTCACTTTTTTAATTCGCCGTGAAGGCCACACGCAGATAAAAGAGCGCAGATCCATTATTTTCTCGATATTTCGACATTGCCGCTTTGCATTTAAAGTGAACGTTGGATCGAAGGTTTTAATGCTGGTGAATTTCTAACTGTAGCGACATCATTATCCGTGAAATGGGAAACGTTAGATGTATTTCATTCCATATTTAATGAGGTCATCCTTCAGAAACTGTTAATGGTAAACATCTGAAATGTCCTACCGATATTGCTTTATCGCCATCGAATCTTAAGTGTTATGAAATTAAAGGTTCATAAGCAAAAAAGTATCAAAATTACATAAACAGTAGTTTATTTTCATTAATGTTCCATTGACACTGCAGACTTTTTGTATGTTAAAATCCGTTCTTAATAGACGATATTCTTAGTCTTATTAATTTAAATATCCATGTATGATTACTAAACTTCATGATGCTTCATTTTAAGGAGCTTGATGTTATTAGTTATCATTTATTAAAAATACGATATTTAGGTTTTGTATATTATATCTTTTCAATAATTTTTCTTCATCAAAGAAATATTAGAATACAAGCATCATTGTAGACTGATTGGAATTAATTTTCTCGTAATGAAACATATAATGGTTAGAAAAATAGTACGTAGAATTAATAACACTCACACTAAAGTCCACTATCGAATTGCAATTGGATATTGTAAAAACTTTGTTAAAATCGCTACATAAAAAGGGGAATTTACAAAATATCTATCTATATCTATAATTAGCTATAATTCTGCGAGTGATGAAAATACACCGGCCGGATTTAATATGGATTGGAAATGATGCACTCCCTTCAAATTGCCACCCAATCATTTCCCTTAAACCCATCGAAAGAGATCGCTAGGAAAATGTAGAAATCGCGAAGGGATTAAAGGAGAATAAACAAACGACGACTCCCCGCATAATCGAGTAAAAGATGAGGTTAGGCCGCGACCTCATAAAAGTTGTTTCAATCGACCGACAGCTGTTTAACCCGATATGAACTCGAAGATGAGGTAATTTTAGAAGGTGACCGGGAAATCATGATAAACGCTTGATATTCGCCGCAAAATGGCCGTGGAATCCATAGATGTATCCTCCATCTACGGGGTAATTAAGAACTACAATTGGCTGGCCCTCCCGATTTCGAAGTAATTAACCACAATGTGTTCGCGAAATGGGGCATGGAGAGTGAAGAGGAATGAAATCGGTAACTGAAATCCGCACCGAGAGTAAATATATATTTAAGGTGACCTTTCCGGGTTTATAAGTACAAGGACGAAGCAGTTTATGGAGTTAACGAAGTGTGCACTTAATTTAATACCATCTCTAGAGGGAAAAACCGGAAAGTTCGTCTAGTCTCAAAGTCTCATGAATAATTCGGAAAGAAGTACATAGAAATGCGTCTCAATGAAAGAACTTCTTCCGAATTTTCTTTTACTGGATGACCAAGAAGGAAATTTCTGCATCTGCTCAGCATATGTAATGTGCTTACTGAGATTTCATCGTTGAAAGGTAACTTTCACTTCCAACTAGCTTTCATATTATATAAAAAAGGAAGAATCTTTCTACAAAAGAATAAACACCCGTATTATTGAGCACGAGTCAACGATAGCTGTTTCTATTAGCGAAAAATCTATAAATTTTACTTAATTCAAATTGAGTAGAACTGTATAAACTGAACAAATTTTTTTAGTTTTGTATCTTCTGGCAATTATACGAGAATCTTCACCCAAATCATTATCACATAAAATTCTACAAAAATTCTTTTATATGATTATATTTTTTTTAATCTCATTAAATTGGTATATAAAACGTAAAAATCAAACTGAGGATATTCATATGACAATAATTTCAAGAATCACTGCTTTTTTGGGCTCTTATATCTCTAAACTTTAAAAGATATTTTATACGTATAAGATTAATTTCATTTCTCTGGACATGACATATGCTTTCTTTCCCGTTTGGTTTTAGAAAAAGGTTAATTAAAATTCTTATCCACTAATAACCCATATTTTAAATTGATTATTTTCATGATTTTTGAATAAATTTTATCTGTCTATCATATTTACCAAGGTTCTTGAAATCACACATGTAGAAAATTGAATTAACTAAAGTAGTTTAGAAGTAAAATAGTCTATACTAAGCACCAGCCATTACTTCCACATCCAATGCTCAAAACCAAATACCCATTTCGATTTCAAACAGGTTAATACTCACCCACCATTCCTAATTACTACCTAGCAACGAAACTGTTTTATCTCAAATTTAGCTGAAATCTCGCTCCAGACAGTCTACCCCATACGTATTTCGTTCCGCGTTTTTTCCAATTCCCCTTATTGCAAAACCCGTATTCCATTGGGTGCTTATTATTCCCATACCTCTCCTTTCCACCAGACTGACTCTGTTCTTTTCAAAGGAAAAGCGGTAAAAAAGAGAAATATTAGGTAAACGACTCTACTTAATGTAAATGTACCGACTCTGCAAGATGGCGTCGGCAGCTTTAATTCCGTTTTAATCAGCACATTATTCCCAAGCGATTTGAGCTGAAATACGGAGATATCGCGCCCACGCCAGCGATCCTATACAAATGAAAAACTTAATAAAATAACTCGAAATGCGAAATAAGTGTATTGAAAAAATGAGGTGGATTCCAATGGAAAACCGTAGAGATGTGTGAATCCCATGAGATGAGGATGCAGAGAAATTGAGGATATGGATGAAGAGAGTTTTTAATATGAAGATTAAACATAACCATAGAAGAATCTATTGGGATTGAGGTTCCAGTTAATTGCCATGTAACATTTGAGGATATAAATGTGGAAAAGTATAACTTTCAGAGCATAGCATTGTTCATTTAATTTAAAATGACGAGAGAAGTAGATCTCTTGATAAAAAAGAATTGAATTACTTTGACACTTAACAATAAAAAATTACAAATATTGCCATTTAAACTTGCAAGTCCTTTAATAGCGATAAAAATGAAATATTTGGGAGCATTGGAATTATTTCACGTAAAAATAATTAACATAGAAGTATACATTATTCAATTCCAACCTTCCTGAATTAAAATTTAGAAAAACATGCTTAAAATCAATATTTATTTTCAATACAGAAAAACATGATGAAATATCTTAAAAACCTAATATTTTATATCCTTGAACTTATTCTATAAACAAACCACTGATGGGATACAAGGTTGAATTACATTATTCATTTAAATAATAATAATATTTAAATCTTTATTTTTTACATATAATTAACGATATGATTCATATGTAACTATATACCTTTTACGTGAAAAGTACGCATATGAATTTCTAGTTTAAAAAATTTAGATAAGTCGCCCTTAAAATTACAAAAGAAGGTAATTTTTATAAATTAACGTTCCAGAACGCAACTTGACAGCTCTTCTGGTTAACAATATCCCTAATTACTGTAACCGAGATCATGGAGATTCCTGCAGATGCGCTGTACCTGAACTCAAAGGGGCTAAAACGAACCGAAAATCCATCAACGGCTGAAAAGCGCAGATTTTAAAACAGCCCACGGGAATCGTGCTTCGATACGCTCCCATTTCCTGCGTTCGAATTTCCCTCTCCTATCGGAAGTCCCGCAGAATTTCATGAATGACGTTAATTAGAGTCAAGAACAAGCGAAGGGTGATTTGAGAGGCGGTGATTGGATGGAAGAATCGCGACGGAAAGATTACGAAAAAAATTAGAATCGGAGGCAGCGAACTTCCGCGCGATACATTATTGATAGCGGTTGGAATGGGGTAGCGATGGAAACGCCGTGGGGATGTTTACAAAGCACGTTTTCCGACTCAGATTCGCATGACTTGCCAAAGTTCCTGATTTACTTTCTCCTGCGTTCCATCGCGAGCAAAATAGGTCATTAAATAGCAGATTTTTCAACAGATATCAAACTCACATTCATTTATCTTCTTAAAACTTAATTTACGACTATTTTAATTCAGGTGGGAAACCTTCACAATCGATGAATCAGGATACCCATATTATAAATGAAAATTGCGATTATAAATTTATCTTTTGAAGAGTTCGAACAAGATCAAATATTGGGAGTTGTTCATTATTCATTCCTTACAATTTTGATAGATTTGACTAATTCAACAAAGAACAAACATGAAGCTTCATATTTAGGATACATTAAAAGGATGATGAAAAGTGATACCGAGTATTTAATGAAGAACCCTTTCAAAGACCAAATAATGAATGCCTATTAATAAAATACTAATTCACAGAAGAGGCGACCTAATCCAACAAAAGGTAGGCTCTTTTGAGGACGAGTATTGGAATAAATTGCAGTAGTGGGAATTATGAAAGAATTTCATTTCATCATATGAAGTACACAATGGTGAGTGGCGAGATTTTTTTGAAAATAGGGAAAAATTTATCTTGGTATTAAAAAGCTTTAGAGGCTGTGATAAAAAACTTAGTCTTTTTATGCTAAAAAATTACTTGACATACCCTTTAAAACGCAGAGGGAATAAAAGTAGGTTGGAAAAATCAAAATACCTATGACACATCGATGAAACCCACATCTACTACTTTTACCTATCGAGTTCATTTTTTCCTTTACAATATTAATTAGAAATGAGTGCGTGACGATTCTAAATCCTCTGAGAATAATCTTCGATATTTTAAATTCTGGTAATAAAGGAAAGGAACGAAGCCCTCGTTTTACCACCTAGGCGTTATAACATAAAAGAAACCATACACTTCTTTTATGTTCGGCACAAATATTTATTCTTTCAGAGCCTCTTCTTTAGTGGTTAGTTATAAAGGAGACTTTTATTCAAAACCAAAAAAATATTCAGCTCAATAAAAATCAGACAATAATTAAAACCAATGGCGCTTCTATATTGACATTGAATTTTCTTTAGCCTTTGAGACACTCTTTCGATCGACAAAGAACATTTGAAGTATCACAAAGGCGCTCTCACAGAGCATCAATTTTAAGTGCGTTTTTACCGAATCTCTTTGCAGCGCAAATATCCGTGAAGCAGAGGAGTGGTATTGCTTTGAAAGGATAAATCATCGAAGCTTATAACTGCCGTCGCTCGTTAAGATATCGCTTCCTCTTGACCTCCAAACAAACCATCGAATTGATTAGCCGCTCGGTTATTAAATGAGATTAGTCCTTGCGTTTCATTCACCTGGATGCATTGCCACTCGATCCCGCATAAAAGATAAACGTAATTTACAAGGACACTCGAAAGCGAAGAGGAAAAGGTAATTTCGAACAACGGGCGAGATAAGGGGCTATTCCAGGGAAGTACTTAACCATTTGCGTCGAACGCGGAAAGAGATCGTAAGGGTATTTCATCTTCCTAGTCCCTTGATTACACACATGCTTAATCTATTTGAGGTATTTTCAAAAATCTTTGACCTATTCTCTTTATAAAAAGAATATGAGGATTTTGAAGATGGGAGTTGAGATGCATAGATGTTATTTCCAATTGCCATGCTGTCATGTTTTGAATACAATCCTCTTTCCGGACATTTCTATTTCAGGAAAGAGCTAAATACATCACCGTACCGAGTATCATTCTCTAATATTTTGTAACGTTTTAAGGTAAAGAGTGAACGTTGAATAAAAAGATATTCTGTCAAACTTCTTTAGATATCAACTCATGAAGTTCCTACAAAAAGTAAAATATTATGACATACTTCACTCTAAATATATTATTTAGATTTGAGCAAATTAATTAGGGGAGGAAAAAAGTGAAGATTTATTAAATACCAAAATATAAATGATAAAATCATTTAATTTACCAATTTATGGAAGAACTGACTATAATCTAATCTTAAGATCGAACGGCTATTTATTCCAATCAGATTACAATTTATTCATTGGAATTAAGAATTATTAAATCAAAATCTGATCTTTCTATTGGATGACAATCTTCGGTTTGGCAAAATACCAATAGGTATTTACTAAATAGAGTTGAATGATGATTAAAATTTACCAATTGGAATTCAGTTTTGGATTTCTTTATATCTATCAATTTAACAATTACCATTGACAAGGCTATATGAAAAATCAAATAGACACCTAATCAAGTGAATATGATCGTAATCGGGAACTTTATGAATAATATTATCAATTAATGGTATTGTATGAAAAATCCAATACGTTAGATACTTCAATGAGGATTCAAGAAGAGCAAAAAATCACAGGCAAGTGTTTCAATAATAATGATCAGAGAAAATATTCACTAAGAACTATCAGCATAATCTGTGAGTGCCTATTGATCTATTTATTAATATCTAGGTTGTTATGAAGATGAACAAACAAATTCAATCGATGAATCCTTTTCATTATTCCAATCAGCCGCTAGAACTTGTGGAAATATCTTTAATAGATACCGAAGGTAAAAGGTAAAAAAATTACGTGGTTTGTTTATGAACGAATGAATAACCGGAGGTAACTCAAAGAAATTGTACGTCAAAATGCATCCTATGACTTGGAAAACAACCTTCGTGCAGATGGACCTACATCCCGCGATGAATCCCTTTTTTCCACAAACAAATGAGCAATCACCGACCAGACACTAGCGACTCATTAGTCCCCGTATCAAACGCCGAGAACATTCACATTTCTCTTAATTTTTCATGGAAAAAATGTCGGACGGACAATTCAGCCTTCCACGCCATTCCTCAGCTCTTCCTCCCGTTCCTACGCTCCGGGATACGAAACTTTCCTCATTCAAGATCAACTCACCCTCTTGCTTGGCCTCCTTCAACTTTTCACTCCCAAAAAAAGGCCTTTTTTATCAATCCGTCAGCTCCTTTGCTCCGACCCAAGGCGCGCTTCTTTTGTCATTACTTTAATACCCCTCGTTCTTTTCGAGCCCTTCACGGAAAAAATTCCATTTTTCGTTACCTCTCAGGCCGACGTCCGCTCTTCCCTGTAAACCCTTTCGCGATTTTAAATCCGTAAAAAATTGGCGCACTGCGATTACATATGGCGGTGGATATTTATGATACGTCTTCCGCTGTAGTTATGAAGGTCATCCGGTGAATTTCATTTTTGGGCTTAGGTTGCCAGGAATGTTTGTCAAACATGGCAACATTTTTAAATAATTTGAAAAAAAAAGGATTTTGAATATCTGCATTCTTTAAATTCATTGAACACTAATGAATTAAACAATATTCCAGGAAAAATCTGATGTGGTCAAGTCTAACTTTGTGAAACCAGGCCACTACGAAGAGAGAAAAATATCGCAACGTTGAATATTTGTGATACATTCTACGTAATTTATAACGTTTTCATATACTTTTTCTCCCCAACATCCCTGAAATTATCAGTATTAAAACTATCCAAGTTTTTGTCCAATTAAATACAACTCTTACAAACTAAAAATCGTCACGTCATACCAAAAAAACCTTCGGATTGATTTCATTATATTCTGTCATTGCATTATATAAATACTTTCATTTGATCCAGGATTTTGCTTAAAATTAAAATCAACGAAGCATATTCTTTGGTGGATAGTTAGTGAAAATATTAACCACGCATTCACGTTATTAAGGAGAAAATAACTCGACAGTTAAAGGAAGTAGATGTCGTTTTCATCGATATGATAATAAGTATTTCACGTATCTATAGATCGCGCTGAATTCTGAGATTTTTGGATAGTTTCTTTCGCTATATTTTATAGCGTTATTTCGCTTTTATTGGGAAGTGGATCTGAATAATTCTCGAGTTATAGAGAAAAGGAAAAACTATGAATTGCTGCTCAGTTAATCAGAGATCCACGGAGACAACTTGAGAAAGCGTGTTACTCACAATAAAGAGGTAATAATGGTTTCTATCATATAGGTTTGACCTACCGATGTCCTTTACGAGGATTGAATGATTCTGAGAACATTAATCAATAAATATTTCGAAATAAGTATAATAAAAAAGTATTGGGTAGCACAGTTTTGCCATAATATATTATGAACGAAATATAATTAAGAAATCGAAATCAAACCGGTACATAGTTTTAATTTTATCAATTTTACCAGTACAATACGAAAACATAGGCGATTTTACTTAAATCTCAAACGACCAACGAGATGGGAATCATTAAAATTCTTCTTCTTGCTTTAACAGTTGATTGTTTTTGATTATTTTTTTAAAAACGACTTCTATTAAATTTAAGCTAAATTCGAGATCGCTGATAAATATCAATCCTCATGAATATGAGCACATAATTTTAAATAAATAGTGAACACGGATGAACGATTTTTAGAGCATAGGTTTTCATATGCTCACTTGAAGCGCTGGAAGAAAAAGTTCTCAATCGGACCGGATGGTAGAATGGAAGTACTTGGACGTTCGCGTAGTTTGCAGCCTATTCTGGGCTTCCATCCAGATATTTCATATCCAATATTAATCGAGTCCTGTTCTCTTGCGTAAAATTTATCTCCCAAAAGCCATTCACCGATAAATTCAGCTTGAATAATCCGATATCACATGGCGTGCAAATATGAATAAAAATTTTTAATATAGAGCGCTCTGGAGATTACTCGAATTTACTCGCGATTTCGTATTGAAAATTCAAAACTTGTATTTCGATTATTCATAGAAACCCCATTCTCTACACAAATAATAAGAGTATAATCTACAAGATTTTACTGTAATTTTCAAACCCTTTAGTACATGAGATTTTGTGCTTCAGGAGTTTGTAATTTTTTATTATTTGTTAATCACTGAAGTTGATTTAAAAGAGTATTTTTCAACGATGTGGCTCAAAGATATCTTGCTTTTATCATTTGAGTAATAATCCAGAATATAGAAAAAAGTAAACTTTGACAAAAACTTTTTGCTTTATGATATTGGACAATTTCTTGAAATTAAGCTACCTTATTACTTTGATGAAAATTTTAATCTATTGACTGTATAATCTATTCAGCAGATATTATAGATCTAGTTTGAAACCTTGAGTGAGTTAATAAAGATTTAACATCTTAGAACCCCATAAAACAACTAGGAATACCATGAAATACCATGCAACACCTTGAAACACCTTGGGATATCATGGTTTCGTCGAAGAGCCGAGTAAAGGTTAATGAGCATAGACCCATCTAGTTTTTCTATTAAGATTTCTTTCTCGATAATTATTTTCCTTTGATGAACATCGGATGTGAAATTCAGTAAAATTAAAGGAGATCGAACGAAAAAACTCTTCATGCGCAAAAATTTGGAGAAGTTTTATTTTGAGAACTTTACTTGATTAATGATTCCAGGTCAAATGAAGAACTTGGTTCCAATCCGCAGCAAAGCATTTCAACTGAATTCAATTCAATCGAGCGTGAACTCCTCCAAGTCTATCACACAGCTGAGTAGATTCAGTTGATAAAACTCTGAACATCATTGAGTGGGAAACGCCAATACGAATCGCAAGACCTAAATTTTAGTTATAATACTTATAACTAATACGTTTCAATAGTAAGTGAAGAACGAAGTGTTATTCTTTTTCTATTGTAAATTAGTAGTAATTGACTCAGTTTAATTTAAATCAATCATCAGTTTGTTTAGAGTTTCAACAGTTTGAAATGAAGGGTACAGAATAGTGCATTTTATATGGAATCTAATCAGATAGTATAAGCAGAGAATTGCCATTCTCCATCATCGCTCATACCAACACTAATGAATATAAAAATTACTAAGTATTTTGATCGTAATTAGAAAAATTCTTAATTTTGTTTAGGGGAAATGAACATTTGATTAAACGGAACGAAACAATAATCAAACGATATAAAAAAGTAAAAGGGGATTATTAGCGTGTGAATAGGGTATTGTATTATTTTACTTCATTTTTCTATGATGAGGGACACAACAATTTTCTAAGGCTACAGAATGGTAATTCAAGTATTTGTTATCATATATATATATACACAAACGCACAGACATTGAATTGACTAATATAATATGAAAAATTATATATTTGCTTATAAATTCCCATGATATCGTGTTTTAGGCCCTAGCTCACAGCCCTGAGCTGATCTCAAACCATTCCTCGCTCCTTTTGGGCTTACTCTTTCCAATATTACAATCAAATTTCTTTCAATTTCTATTAAATCAAGTTCACTAACACAACTCTCACTTTCCTACTAGATATTTATTCAAGCATTTCACTCCTTAGACAGCTTCAACAAAGACAGGAATAGACTGGAATAGTAAAAATTCAAAGAGCATCCAAATACACAGTTCAATCAGAATCGATTCTTCCTCACAAACCTGCAAATTGTGGGAAAGTGGAAACCGGAACCATAGAATTTCAAATTTCGCTCTCCGAATTTCAATCTCCCCTTCGGAATCAATCAAATTGCCGATTCTTTTCACCCTTTTTGCGAATGTGCAGATTTCGGGGGCCAATTAACCTTAGAGGGCCGACTTCTCGCGGTCAACAGCTACTTTTTTCGCCTCAATTACACTGTAAAAAGACGCAAAGGAATTCTCGGCCAAACAAGTGCGGTCATCATTAGCGATACATATGCGGGAAGAGAGCGCAATTAGCGGCTCATGTGCACTGGTTAATTAGCAACGCCCGTTTTAGGCGACAAAGAGGCGATCATCTTGGTAATGAAACGCTTAATCAATTTGGCGGCTGCTTTTATTCGGGATTTAATAGGTGCGATGTGTAGAAGGCCGTTGCTTTCATCGAGGAAGACCTCTCGATCAAATTAATATTCCTCAAACAAATAACGTTATAACTATTTCCAAATGATATTGATGTTGATGATCCATGCTGAAGGAGTTTTCAAGGGTTCATTTCTAGCTTACAAAAACTATCCAGCCAAGAACTTAATATGTTTGATTTTAAAGTATTATAAAATACTGTTCTGTAAAATTATTAATGTATATAGTACTGCAATCTAAAACTATCCTTAATGTTAATACAAAAAACATCGGTCAAAAATCATTGAGCGTTGAAATTACCATATTATTCATGCTTTTATGTTCCATAGGTTATAAAGAAAACAAATATACATAAATAAATCCTCTACTATCGTCTTACCTATAGCTCTCAAATAATAATTCATGTAACTAACTATCAAGAATGAGCATTTTATCCTTTGATAAATTTGAAATTCCATTTTCGAAATGAAAATTATAAAATTAAAGGCAATTATCAAATATTTGCGATTTTTTCCGTATCCATGATTTAACGTCACCCTTATCACTAACCAATCATGAAAATTACAAAAACGCCAGCACCCAGACATGTGATTGTGATTTTATGTTTACTTATCGCTGTAAATGAGCTAATTTATTAATTAATGCATTGAAACGGTACTGACGCGGATTATCGTACTTTAGTAGACGTTTAAATGCTGAATACTCTTCGCAGTATCTCAACGAAATAAGAGATCTTAGGGATATTGAGGGGGTGAAAGGGTAAATAGGATGATACATCTACGTTCTCCAAATAGTTTCAGCCCTTTTGTTCAATGCCTAAATTAACATTGACTTTAACTCGAAACCCATTCAAATAATGTGAGAAGAGATGAAACACAAAGTTAATGAATTTTCTCAGGGAATTTTTCATGAGCATAGGCACCGGATATTTCAAGACAACAGTAAATAGATGCTTTTATTATCTCATTGTACCTTATCTCTCGTTTATTGGGCTGGACATTTCCGTTATTTCGCCCTTTCATAAGAGCTCATAGAGTCTTCTTTGAGCTTCCTTTCACTCTCTCTGGACCACTCCCACTTTCCCCTTTCACTTTCCTCATTGGCTCCCCACAAACACCCTTAATTTGCATATATATACATCCCTAGATTTACTACTTGTCACCTGTCGATGGCAGTTCCCGTCCAAACCACACCCGAAGGTGCTTATTTACTCCCTGAAATTTTCTTTTTATTGAAATTTACGCTTCTTAAGCTTTCCCTTCGCGAGATGTTTTTCTGCTGGATCGTACTCACTGCTCAGGGTACTTACATTGATCCCACCGAGGATTTTCCATCTTTTTACTTTGCGATTCTCGTAACTCATTTACAGCTATATCAACCACATTCAAGGAAAGATTTAGTTCTATGCATAATCTTCTCATAATCTTAATAAATATCATTACTCTCATATTATCTCGTGAATATCTATTAAATATTTTAATATGACTTCAATTCATGATATTTTGAATTATTTTAGAAGTATTTGGACGAACACGGAAAAATATTTTGCTGAAACATCCACCAAATAACTGTTAAGTTTTAGGAACTTAAATATTTTATATTAAAATGTATTGCCCTAATTTTGACAATTAACTAATAAATAATAATTTTTTTTAACTATAAGAAAATTATTGATACGGCAGAGAATGATTTGCTTATAAATATCAAGTTGTCATACATTTCTTTGTATTGTTTTTTATTTTGTACGAGTTTTCAAGTCGTTCGAGAATGAGAGAAATTAAAGGTTATCAGATTCATTTAATTACATAAGATATCATGAATTAAAAAATTAATTTCGTTATATAAAACTGAAATAGGAACAAGCAGTCGTTTTCAGTTCATCTATCATCAACAAATGAATCCACCCACGAAGGGCATCAATAGCATTACGAAAATAAAACTGTTCAATTAAAACAAGAAATCTCTAAAACGTTTTCTCTATAAACTTAGAAAGAATTTGAGAATGAAAAATCCAAAGATAAAAAAGAGAAAACAAGAACGAGTCCAAACCGCGTCCCAAGGTACAACTCGATTCCCCTCTTCGAATGCGAGACCATTCGTCACTTCCGGAATGAATGAACGCATCTCGGGAGCAAAAATCATTTAAAGTCCATTTGGATATCCACAAAAGCGCATTTCAATGTTTGTAGGCCGAGCTGTTTACACCAGTGAATTCGCGTAAACACACGTTGGGATGGCGACGGGCGAATCCCTGTAGATAGCAGCATCATCGCTTTTCTTTAAACGCATGAAAGAGGTAGCACCTTTTGTTACCGCCCCTTGAAAAAATAAAAGGTGCCTGCGACAGCGGGAATGGCGAGTGTGATGCAAAAAAAGAGGCACAAAGGGAAAATTGCGAAGTTTATTCGATGGATGGCGCACTGAAGCCAGATTCAGCGTAGATACCTGGAATGGGAGACACAGCTGTGATTGCTCCTGAAGGTGTACTCGCTGCATTCCACTTAAAATAAAGCTCTCCCCTTTTTAGGGTTTTATAAAGTTTTAATGCGGTAGGACGATTGTGTGGCTGATTTCATAAAATAATATGGCTGAATAGTCCTGAGAAATACCGTCGCCTCTTAGGACTTAAGTTCATTCATTAATAGGAAACAAAGCTATTTAGTTTTTTGAACTGAAATAGTATCATAGAGATATGTTAAACCCATCCTTACAAAATTTCTCTAGAAATAGATGGCTATTTATCATGAGTAGTCTTAACTTGAATAAAGGAAACTCAGTTCTAAATTGAATCAATTAAAAAGTTAAATATTAGTTCGATAAATGATGGAAAGGTAGGGAAAGTATCATAAAGCTACACTTTTATATCATTTACGAGATTTCAAGCGTTACTTTTAGTAGGTTTAGCGAAATCGAAAATTTAATTAAATACGCAAAATGCAGAGGTATCAACAAAGTATACAAATAACGTATAACGTGGAAATGAATTTATGGCATACTTGCTGTCAACCATAACTACTGGTCATTTAATCTATTGTCAATCTAGACTTCATTATAAGGCTAAAAGAATTTGAGTTATCAGGGGTTGGTAAGTTAATAACACGTTAAGAAAGGAAAAATTGCATCCGTAAAAATAGACGAATCATGAATTACGTGATTGAAACATTACATTTCCTTCGTTAAAAATAATTCCTTTTATCAACCACAAAGCTTATCTAGAGAAATAAAACCGATTCAAAAAACATTAATTTCACCAATGTCTACAAAATCAGACATAAATGCATTTGCGAATTGGATTCGTGAAATACAATTTCGCGTGAGCTCCACTTTTGGAAATATAATTTTGGCACCTATTACACTTTCATTTGATTATTCGCGAAATGGGTAAATTCAATGATATGAGTATCGAATTGGACAATAATTTTAAATGCATCCGTCCGATAATATTTGTTCAGCGAAAAATATTATGTTTATCCATCGCGTAATGCATACGCTGCACATTTCGGGAGCGAACAAAATTCAAGTTTGAAATAACTGCATTTAGAACCCGTTTTCATTTTTCTCTCCCGCACTTTATGGTTTTTGAGCGGATGTCGCAGTGCGAAACGACTACACAACAGACATGTCACTCTCGCTTACCGTCAGATACGTGGCATCACTCAAAAACAGCACTAAATCTCACGAGTTTTAAACAATGAAGGATAATTAATCGACGCGTTTATTAACGCGTGTCCACACACGTATGAAACTTCTCACAGTCGATGATTCCAAAGAGCAACTCCTGACACAACATCCTCAACGTTTTCCTTTGAAATGTCGAGGGGAATAACAAGCGTACATCGAGATATGGACTCGAAAGGAAAAGATGAACCCATTATTCTCACCCCCATTCGAGCATCGGACCGTAAAATTCACTTTAAAGACCTCGCGAATGAGGAATTGAGTCCACATTAAATCGCTCTATGGGAGAACTTTTATTTCGGCACACAATGAGCGGAGATATTTATTATTAATCGTAAACACACGTACGTGAGGCATAGCTGAGTTTAAATTGAGGAGCATCATTCTGTGTACTATTATAGTGGAATAAGCCTTGAACCAACTCTCAGAAAGCACAGCCTCGGAAGGTATTTCTCCCTGTTTCCTTTGTCATAGCAACCAGCCCTCTATAAATCAAGGAGAGAATACAACGAATCCAAGCGACATGAGGGTGAAAATTACCGCATAAAAGTGGTGCATCGAACGAACCAACACCGTTCCTAAATTTTCTCCTTAAATACGACCATGTCGACCAAATTCTACGGTTCCCCATTCTCCAAGGCTCTCGTCGTTCGTGCGTAACTGAATTCCCTTTCTGCATTAGAGAAGTACAGGTTTTCCTCATCTCGGCTCTATCTTTTACAGATGTCCGCCCAAACCTGACTCCCTTTCCGAGGATAATTTCCTTTCCTCTTTCTGCGATCCCTCCAGTAAAAGCGGGCGACGTTTTGGTAAGATATTCGGGAGATATTTCAACCTCGTTTCCTCGCGAAAATCAACCGAATACGAAGGTCTAGTTCGTGCGGTCGTACAGCTTAAATCTCATTCTAATTGTTGCGTTGCCATCCGACTAATTTATCGCAAACAATACGTTCGTAATTTTGCAAGGAAAATGGAACCCTTGCCTGCATTGATTACATTAGGAGCATCCTTATTTTAAACATCGTGAATGAGAGATATAATGAAATATCAATCCTAACAAATAATAGAACATTCATGGATATAACAAGATATATTCTAACACAGAAGAATACTCCGAAAAACTGCTGTGAATTATTAATCTAACTTGAACAAAAGAATGTACATTAATGAACGATTTTTGTTAATTTAGTTTAACCTTTCTGAAATTTATTCCAAAATATACTGTGGATAGGTTTGTATCCTGAATTATAGTATTTAAATCGGAGGTGTAAAGTCTAAAATTGGTTTTTCAACATAAATTTAATCTATTCCGACAAACTCTCGGATAAATATTCTTATTTTTTCCTAAGTCGTGAAACATTGAGAAATTTAAGTTGGTAATAACACAATAATCTTAAATTTTAAAAAATACATGTTTCCAGAAAGAAAATAAATCATTACTGAATTAATAAATCTGATCATCATTCACTATCTACGATGATTATAGATAAATCTACTTACAAAATGACATCCACCCTTGATTACGCTGAAAGTGTCTTACCTGAAATTAAAAAAGTAGAATAATTAGTGTTTCATTATATTATTAATATATTAATACTATAACAATCAAATTTCAAGATTATAACTATAAGTTTTAAACATCAATTACAGCGGTAGTTGAACCATTTTTATTCAATACAAATCTCTTCATTATAGGCAATAAAAAAGTAAACACGAACTTTCGTCTATAACATCTGGTGGAACTTTTACAATAGTTGCATATAAATTTTGCTGATGAATTTTGAGCCATTATATTATTATTAAAAGCACTTCTTATTCTCAACTTCAATTTTAATGATTACTTCTAGCCAAAAAACACATTGTGCTATAGCCATGATAATGATAATGTCCGATACAGAATCGAAATGTACCAATACTAAGATAAGAGACAAGGTGACATAGATACTAATCAAAAGCGAACGCCTACGACGTTTGGCAGTTGGCATTTAAATAGGACCACACGAAACAAACCTCTATAATCAAATAAAGAGCAAGGCTTATCGGAAATAAGATCAACACAGAAACATTGTTGGGACAAGTACCCGATAAAAATTATTCGACTGGCATTCAACGGTTCCAAATCCATAACAATTCGATGTACGTGTTTGGATTACAAATTGATTGAGACAACAATAATAAACTCAAAATGTTCGCTATTCAAGATATTTACATTCACACCTCCAAAATGTCCGAATTTCATTTTCGGGCAGCAGTTTCGTTAACGCTCGTTCGAGTGCTGTCTGGTCCAGACCAAATGGAACAGAAGGATGCTGCAATTTTTCAATAAGTCCCTCGGATGACTTCTGTACGTAAATGAGTGGACTAAAACTTTCACGTTCCCTTCATCTGCACACTTTTCAATTCCAATAGCGAAGAGGTACTTAATCGAACTCTAATTGAGTAAAGTTAATTCAAATAAGGGAGAATCTCATTTGATTTTCGAAGAGGCGGTTACTAAGTCCTATTTTCATTTGCTTTAATCATCCTAAAATCTCCCTTGTACGTAAAAAATATAGAACTGTTTTTAGCTCAACATTTGCTTCGCTTCTCGTACTAAATTCCTTTGAATTCCAGGCGAAATTCAGCTTTTTTAGCTTTCCAATTATTTTTTAATTGTTTTGAGGAGAAAAATCTGTCGATAAAGTAGAAAAATTATGAATGAATAACCACTCTCTTGAATAACAAGTAAATGTTAAGTCTAAATGTATGCAAGCATATGGACAAAAAATAATAGGTAATAAAATACCAAAAATATTAATATTAAATGATTGACTCTTAATTATTAAGTTCATACGATCAAATTTCAAATTAAAATCAAAAATTGTCCTTTATTCTATTATAGAAGGTTACACATGTAAATGGTAAATGGGTTGAAAGGTAATTTAAAATTTTTCGTTATTTCCATTTAATACCTTGATTTAATATTTTCTATTTGACGCGCTTTTAAAGTGAACTTTATATTAAATTGATTTAAGTTAAATCGCCAAAAAAATTAATGGAAACTATTCAAAAATTTGGTGGAAACCTAGCTGAAATTTTTCCTCTTTGAAAAATTTCTTAAGTAAAACTTGCAGGTTTCAGGCAAAGAAAATATGTCCTCAATTTACTGAATGAATTACTTGGAATACATTTTATTCAGCTTCTTTTGAACTGATAGAAAGGCAATGACTCAAAAATTGTGGAAGAACAGCTGAAAATCGGAGGACGTTACAGATAATACAACCCGGAAAGGCTACTTTTAATAAGCACATGCAATCCTAAAATTCCAAAATAATTTGATTCTACGTCCTTCTTTCCTTCTCCGAAAATCATATTCTCTCTCATTACATTCATTCTATCCTATTGCATTGTTAGCAAGGATCTATTCTTCGTAGAGACTGAATTCTCGGATAATAGTTGAACAGATATTCTTTTCAGAAGAACCTTCTGAAACCGTCCGTCTAGCAAATAATTCCTCAAACGCAAATAAAGTACATCGGAGTTTGAGAGAAGAAGATTTTCAATTTTAGGTCAAACGAATTTCAACGTGTGTCACAGGTGTTAAATTAAATGCCACCTATTCATTTCATAGATACTCAGAAATCGTTACCACACCCTCCTAAAGGTTCTACTTCAAACGAATTAAAACAAATGAAATCGTTGAATGTTACATCCGTATCCCGAAACGCAGTTCATGATTAGAATTTCATTTGAAAGAAAATTATTCATTCAATATTTTTGCACGCTTTTCTCTGGGTCATAAAGGAGCGAAAAACTTTGAAAAGCCTCGCGAAATATTGCAGTTTATAGATCTATTTAGAATTGTTTCTATTCAGTTTGCAATCTTTCTTTCCTTTTATTACTAGATCACTATTATCCGTTACATCTCTAATTATGGGCTAATACCGATCCTACGAACTTCAAACATCTCCTCATTCAACATTACCTAATTAAGCACCTTGAAGAACAGTTGGATCGAATTCTCTTCCGTTTCTTACCTTTATCATTCGACCTTCGTATATTTCTAGCAATACATGCTCTCTTTGCCCTACAGAGTTCTTGATTCTTGATGTTGGCTAATTAACTGAATGCTCAGATTGTTGTGCATTTACGATTCTCTGATGTCCGGAACGGCTTTTTGCTTTTTTGTTTTAAGTAATAGCGACAAGCCATGCAAAACTTCGCTATAAGCCTGTTCTCTCGAGCCCTAGTGAGCGAATTAAGAACTTTTGATCGCAATGAACGTGCATTCCTTGCAAGAAGTAAGAATAGATTCTCTCTTCTCTAATCAATCAAAGTCTCGAGGCTTTGTGATTCCAGGAAATGAGCTCCATTGTTTTAAAGTTACCTTTCTCTCGTAAGATTAATGATTTTTTTGTGCAACCAGAATCATAACCGCCTAAATCGTAATTCTACAGTTAAAAATAACCCGATACTCCGGATATGAATGAGCGTGAATGATTGATAAAAGAAAGGAATCCTGACGTCTATCTTTGCCTGGTGGATGCATTTCACGAATAGATGCGTAACGTTCTCATTATCTCAGTTTGCTTTGAGAGAACAAATACCTCTTTCATCAAATCCCACTCTTCCACGTTGTTCTTCCACTTAGAACGCACCCATTCATACAAACCCTTAGTCTGCAAATTCAGCGAGATCCACATGTCCTCATTGAGGAAATTATGCTGACTCAAAAGGAACATTTCATTCGTAAGCTTTCCAATCACTACGTTTCGAATCTTGCTTTTATATGAGTCATTTTAAACTAATCTATTTTAAGATTCAAACAGACCCCTCTGAGATTTTCCAATTTTGGGAAGATAAAGAATTCAAGAAGAAGAAAATCAAGACTGAAAGAGGAGAAGAATACCAATCAAAAAAAGAAGCAATGAATGTATGCAAACTATTCCGATATCACTGTTTACGATTGCGAACTCGTCATGGTCTGATACCTGTTCGTTTAACTAAGATATGTAAGCATCATAAACAAACAATAACTTAGAAAAATCTCAAGGATTGATTATTGATAACAGTAATTCTTACAAAATTTCCCAAATTCACGAGTATCAGGCATTTTAAAAAACTTTTTTGAGATAAAAAGCAACTTCATTCAAGGCTCCATTAAGAAAATCTAAACTCGAACAATTAAGGAAATTATATCAAATTATACTTTCAATTAAATGAATGCGAATGATTTTATAACTCCCTTTAATTATTTCTGTTTCTTTGAGTTCCGGTAAGGAAAATTTGCCTTTTAAACTTCTGTATGGTTAAACCACGTATAGCATCTCTATATTATGAATTTACACGTTACAACCGGAAATTAATCCACTTGCAACGTATCTAGTGGCAAATATGTTTAAGAAATACTATTAGTTGACCCCTTGTCCTTTTAAATATCTGCCGCACGTAAAGGATAATTACAATTTTGTATAGTTTTAAGACCAATCCTTCCCAAATCGATGAGAAAATTCTGCCATTCCGAGTGACGGGCATTCATTAACTTTTTCCTGTCATATCGCAGATCACCCCTCAATGCACACAACCCGGAATACTCGAACACTATAAATCTCGCAACCTCTCCACCATTAACCTCCTTAGCACCTAAAAATGGCACTCCAAGAACACTGACGACCGGCTCCAGAGAACACAGCCACGATTTATTAACCGATTTAACCGAGAAAAAAGGATCCAGGGAAATCGCACAGTGATTTAGGTTCTTTACCTCTCCTGGGTCATGTTTCATCTCATTTGGGCTGATATATCGCGACATGACGGGGTACCCATTTTTCTCGCGGTGAGCACATCTTCCAAATAGTTTTTTTCTCCATCTGGGGTAACGAACTTAAGAGATAACGAAGTAGTGTCGTGGGTTCCTCCAGCCTTCCATTAAAGCCTTCCTAGGCATCACTCTGCCAATTCCTTTCCAGCTAATGGATGGTCCATTGCAGCATCCCTAGGAATCCTTCGTTCCTAGAGTAGCCGATAATCTCCGTCCTGAACTCTCATAGGATTTGATTGCATCGGTTCTATTAGAATAACGCGTCTAAGCGATGTGTCCATTCGTCTCTGCGTTTCTTCGGAATTGCCCCCATCAACGCTTATTAACTGTGATTCTGCTCCTGACCTTGGCCGGTCAGCGACTCCGGCTGATTGTGCGCCCACCCTCAGGACGATCTCTAATATTGAACACGATTAAGCAGCGAAATAATGGGTCTACTTGAGAATGGAGATAAATATGCACTCGGATTTAAACTGCCAGTTCAATTACCATGGAAATTCACGTTAAAATGCATTTCTAACGTATTAATAATAGCATCGATTGGAGAAAATCGATTTCAACTATGAAATATTGAATTCCAAATCATGATTGAGGTATGATTGGACAAGAAAATGATGTCGCATGAGTGAAGAACACTTCAATGATTCTTTGCTAAAAGAAGTCCTAGATTCGATATCACATGAGTTCCCATACAAATTATACATAACATCTTATCTTAAAATATGTGATAATAATTTACCATAATTTTATGAAATAGAGCATCATATTAAAATACTTAAATGAGAGATATAGTTTCATTTAAGAGATATATTTCTGGTCTAAATTATTTTGTAATTGCATTGGCGTAAAATCAAAAAAAATTACCATTGTTGGCCAAAAATAATATGGATTTTGTAGCAATGGATGAACCCGCTATCTTGCAATGAATATATTCATTTAAACTTTTTATTTTTCATTTAAAATAATTTATAATAATATTTATAGACTAAATTAACTTCCTGATTTAATAAATATATGAATAGACTGAATTTGAATATGTATTAGAAATACTTATAACCGTAAATATACCCCAATGATTACCATAGTGGTCTTAAGATGATTGTTTAAAATATAGAAGGAAATAAATTAATAGAAAATTACGATAGAAAATTGAGGATACACAAGAAAAAGGTAATTTTGGGTAGATTTGATTCCTATACATATTAATTTTTTACGTTTGTAGTTGATGAACGAACATTGGAAAAATTGGAACAGTAATATCCAGAATTGAAGCTAAATGGATAAAACATGAAATAGCACTGCGAAAATTGCTTATATTCTATTTTAAAAAATCTTTTCTTGAAACGCATCTTGAAATTTTAATTTAATGGTTACCCTGAGATCTCATCTCCTCAATGACTCCTCCAAGAATTCCTCCGCTCCGAAACGTAGACCCATCGAGCGATAATTTAACTAAATATTCCTACGCTCTAAAGCGCTGGCAGCAACCCTTGTTCCTCCGCAGAAAGAGGGGTTTTTAAAAGGTGTCTAAATGCTAATGCTTCCCGATTCATATTTAATGGGAAAAAAGAATCGATGGCGTCTTAGTCCTTCGGATCGAACCTTGCCTTCGGAATCCGTTATTCTTTAATGCGACACCAACCCTCTCTCGCACACGGAAGAGTAGCCTTCCACCTCATCCGCTAGTAATGGACCTCGCTTCCCCGGACACTTTTTCCGACCCTTCTTCTCCACACTTTCATCTTAATATCCTCTCTCTCTATCCTCCTGCGAAAATGGGTGGAATCCTGGGGAACCGCTGAGGCACTCAAATAAGGGTCCGCACACGGCATCCATTACCAGGGATAGACTGCGTCTGCAGCGACACCGCCGGCAACTTACGTAAGCTTCCGCAGCAAATTTTGCCCCTTTTTCATCACGTCCGTTCCAAGTGCGAGTGGGGATATATTACGGGATGAAATGAATCGATGTTTGCGGACGGGAGAAGACCCTAATAGGATATTTACTGATTAAAAAAGGCGGAGTCTGATAGCGTGCCGAAAGAATGAACGAGGTGTTACTGCGGTTGGGAAGCGATGAATTAACCCGGAAATCGTCACTCGGAGACCTGTTCTGAATGCGTTTGGATGGATCGAAATCTGTGAGCAGACTTAGTAACATCTCAAATATATTACGCGATGCTTGAGCATAATTTTCTTCATACCCGGTGCGTTGTATAATAAGATATTGCCTTGGGATTCATGCATTTGGAAGATTGAATTTGCTTTTCTATGATACTATAAAAATTTCTACAACCATAACTCATGAAATAAAAAGAATATAATGGTTCGTTATTCTGTTATCCATACTTTAAAGAAAAATAAATACATAGAAACTAATATGGTAATGAAATAATAATACTTCATGAGAATAATTTTTTTTATGAATTTTACTGGAGTTTGGAGTTAAATATTTTACTCTTAAACCGTATTCAACGATCAATATTTATTTGCATGATAAACATTCATCGAAATTATAATCCCTTTTAATAGTTTCCTTAGGAATCCGATTTTCATCTTATTATAAAACCTTTTTATATAAATCACTTAAACCTATTTTAAATATATACGTGTGCGTTAAAATGGAATAATTAAATGCAAACGAATCTACTACCACCATTGATGACATTCTAGACTTTTTTCATATTTCATGCAAATTGCAAAATTGGTTTATTCCCATATTCGTAAATCTAATCAAATTTTAAATTGATTTTTATACATTTAATGAATCAAGAAATAAAATTTTGTTTATAAATAACTTTATACGCGCAGAATATTCTGCTTTTTTCGGCGAACATTTGATGAGAAAAGAAAAAGAGTTCATTTTGTCGCTAATTTATTTCACGCTCCAAATACGAGCCTCGGGCAGTCTATCAAATAAAACCGGTCTTGATAACCATTAAATTACGTTGATGAAAATATCAGGTAAGCAGATTTTGAAAAAAAAACTTAATGGGAATCGATTAATCACGTTTCACGACGAACAACATCTAGTGTCGGTAAGGTAACTCAATTTGCCAGAAGAGTAAATCACAAAAATGTTGGCAAAAATAGAACGGAATCCCTAAAATCTAATGCACTTTTAAAAATTTATATTCTTTCCCGATGAAAACTCTTGATGACAGATGCGACCTTACACTGATACGGGTATTTAGTCCAAATGGATTAACTGTGAAATATTTCTTAACACACGATCCACTATAACACAGGATAACGTAATATACGCTGGATTTTTAAGGCGGATTTACCACTCACCTTCCAGATATGAGTGCTCCCATTAAGTTATCGGTCTGAGAGATTCCGAAATGTTCGACGAAATCCAATGAATTTCATCGAATTTAATTGATTTTAACGAAGAAAATACTGAGATTCTTGTTTTTCTCGAGCTTAAAAATACAATAACCTAATGTAAAATCATATTTTCATATACTTTTTTGAAAATAATCTCACGATACAGCTTTTTTATGGATAAACTAATGACTTTTTATAGATAACTTATTTTCAATCCATGCTTTTTTTATTTATTTCTTTAGATTTCATTTGCTACTACCATTCGAAGATTTGAAAGTTATCATAAGATGAAACCACGCTCAATAGCAACTCTATAAAGTAAATGAAATAAGGAAAAAATTTTAAGGCATAAAATACAGAAACATATAATTAGTAGGCTGACTTGGTTTTTAATGTTTCATTATATTGTTCTTGAATTGTCTACTTCTGGAAGATCATCAGTACTATATAACGCTATAATTTAACGATGATCATTTTCTTATTCCCTGAAGAAAAATTAAAATAAAAGATACAATTCATTATTTATAATACAGAATTTCGGAGGTAAAAACTTTTAAAGGATGAATGCAGAGACCAAACTGTCACCCTAGCAATTCCAAAATCCATCCGCGAATTTCGTATTCTGGAATAGAGTTTAATTTTTCATCCACGTGTTTATTCAGCCTCGAATCTTTCTACGCCTATCAACTCCCTTCTCTATTAATCTCCTTTTCGGAGGCACAAAAAAACTCTCGACAAATCAAATCCAGGACACAAGCGACGCGAACAAGACGCTAGAGTATGTCCGACCACTTTTTCCCTTTTTTCGCGGGGGTGGAGGCACCACGTGGTGCTAAAGGGGGATGATTGAGTGCCGTAAAATACCAAAGAGCGATACGGAGCGCTTCTCATGCTAATGGAGTTTGGGGAAATAAAACCATCGCACGCCGCTTATCTGTCCCGAGCTTAAATCCGCTAAAAAAAGGAAAGGGAAATAGATCCCTGAAAATACAACAATAAAACGAGCGCCGCGACAAATAAACCCCTTTGTTGTCGGAGATATTTCGCCGTTTGTCCTTCGACGCGCATTGTTTCTCCCGAAGACAGAAAAACGCGAACCAAATGAAGGATGAAATACGAACGGATGTTCCGTTTGGGTTCGTTGTCTCTCGTTGCTTTCTTGTTTTCTCGGGACTCCTTCCCCCGAACGTTAGGACGATTGAATTTTTTATTGTCCTCTTCTTCCGAATCCACAAAGGATTTTTCAGCGATACGGATTACTTCCCAATACCTCGCGATGTTTGAAGTTTCATATCCTTCTGCGAAAAATATCCTCCGGTTTCTAGGTCCGACAATAACCTGGAGGAAAGTTCGTGGAAAATATAATGGACCGATGACCGAACCGTGCGGAACTCCTTTTGACAAATGCCTTAATAAAAACGCCCAAAACCGTACAAAATGGAGCGGCTCTTTGAAAGGATAGAATAAATATCAAATAACATCGATGCTTTGGAGTTACTGACGGAATTGGCTCGGGGAAAAAGGGATGATAAATAATATAACCTGATCCATAAATTCATAGCCTCTCTGCCTCCTGTTACCCACAACGTTTCTGATGCATATACCATAACAGTCTATAAACCGCAAATAAGGCGCGATGAAGAGGGATTTTACAACACGGCGAAATGTTCGAATAAAATCGAGCATTCCTATTTTTGAATTCTTACCATCCGGCACCGTTCATACATTTCGAATAATACGGTAAGAACGCACAAAAGGTGGAATCGACCGGAGGATCAGCCATGCACGGCGAAATGTGTGGGCATAAAAACTCGCAATGTGAAAATAAGGTTATATGATTATAATGGTAGAAACATTGAGCGCAGCGGACTCTCATGTCCCGAAATTTACTATCGAAACCATCCCTACACTTTCACAATATCTGGCCCTCCTTCCATACATAAATCCTTTCCTCTGCTTTCACTATCTTCTTAAATTATATCCTTTTCGTCCATCTAGTTTACAAGCCCTTGTCGAGGAACCACACCCACGTTTTTCCATATATACCCTGAATGGACCGTTTGATAATTCACCCCCTGTCTTAAGAATATAATGCAGCTAAATAATGAACACATTAAAAATCTTGATGGGCTTATGTTTCATGATAAAGGCATTCCTTCAGCTATTGTTACTTTGACAAATACTATAATAATGAGAACATATTAGGAAACGATCATTTTTTAACTACTTGAGTGAATTTACTTTTTTTCAACCGAAAAAACATTTCGTGGAATGTATTCTGGCAAATGGAACTCTTTCTTCTGGCCGATAGTCATAAGCCCACACACATAAATTTCGTTAATTAAATTTCATCGACAATTCCCTTCCACCGAAGAAAATATCTATATTCCGTGTCTATGGATACAATGAATGCCCTTCAGCAACGTTTCATTATTTCATCTGAGTATCCTCGATGCAATAAACGAGATTTCCGATGGTTCAGTGCTATTGTGAACTGAAATGAAATCCGCTCCTTATTGTAGGGGCCCAAAAAAACTATCAGGGTAAAATTAATTCTTAGAGTTCCGGCCGATTTGATTTCCTAAATGATCCTCCATTCCCTCCGCAAAGGATAGTTATCCTTTGAGGTAATTACTTCTAGGAATTTGCCTCTCTGATCTCGGTTTCGAACCCTTTTCAATATATCCTACAGGCTGCTCACTGCTCTCATTAAACTGAACAATAAATTTAAAAATATCTATATATTAGTTCCAACCTTTCTTTATTTTCTCATGAAAAATATTACGAGTAATTTATATAGTAGATTGATGAAAAAAATTCTCCTTAGAGAACTGCAGTTTTTCTTTGTACACATTTTTTGTATGTGTTTTCCTTTTGCTATAATACGTTCAATGTCCTCGTCGATATCTAGAGATGATTATTTTCCTACAAATTCACCCCATTGCTGTACTATTATCTCTCGTAACACAACGAGTATTCGATCAATTTTAACGAAGAATTCGCAACTGAAATTACGAGGAAGGAACTTTGGCATTGCTATTCCATCATATATATTTCATTGATTCCACACACCCACGCGAGCAAAATTCTCGAAACATTGCCAAAAACATTAATACCGAAAAACAGCGATATTGAAACGCGTAAAGAATAGATTTCTGGCTTCAATTTCGCTCTTCCGACCGCCGCTCCATTTTTCATGAGCGTGGATAGGGAAGCCATTATACTTCCCATCGAGAAGCACCATTCTATTCGTTTTTACGCTGAGGGCGTGTTTTGTACTCGCGTCGATAATGGCGCCTATGTCACCGGAGATAGGGAAAATCCGAAGCCTCTCGATTATGCCATCCGCTCTTAAGAAAACAATTGAAGTCGATGGCGTTTGATTGATGGGCTACGATGAGGTAAAGCTGAGAAACGTCGTTGGTTACAGTTGTCAAGGGGATGAGGAAAACAAGCGGAATCGTGGAGGTGCGAAACGGCGGAGTTAATGGAACATTTCTCAAACTTGAAATAAATGAAGTCGAGCGAGAAGAGTTGCTCCTTCTCCTGCGGAAGATCTGCGAGGAAATTGAGTCATTTGTATCAAACGGTGTTTGTTGGGATTTCGCGAAAGTAACTCTCATTTGTAGCGACACGTACGACGCGACGCGGCTTTTTATCGAATTAAAGGAAACGAGTGATTCATGAGGGTTAAATAAATCGTGGTAAAGGTTCGAATTGAAAATTTTTCGCTACTGCTCTAGTGCGTCTTGGTGTATTTTATCAAAGGATGCTCTTTTTGTTCCCTTTTTCGTGACAATCAAAGGATTTCCCGCGAGCGTTTGTTCGAGGTGGAAGCAATTACGTAATGATCCAAACCTCACCCCCTCAATCATTGTTCTGACAAAGAACGACACCGTGTTTCGGAACAATCGCTTTCCGATGAAAGATAATTTCCAACGGATATTCCCACGACCGATGTTTAAAAGGCCATCGGGTCAAATACTCTGAGGCAAATTGTTGGGCAATAGAACGAAGCTATTTTCACAACTATTGAACTGTCAAAAGAAAGCGAAACTTTGAAATATTGATGCAGTTGCAAAACTGAACTGAAATGAATACCTGGATTCTATCGATTTAAAGTAAAGGGTTACACGAATTGCTTTTCCGAAGAATGATTACTTAAAATTTTAGTTTTAGTTTTAAGGTGTTATTTCGATATTTTCCATGCTTAATATGGACATTGTGCCATCTATGTTAATATTATAACTATGTAATTGAGATATACTCTATAATTAGAGTTGAATAATGCTTATTCTAAAACTTATTCTAAAAAATATCATTTAAAAGCTGAAAATACCACCATCAAAACCGACGAAGATGTACTGTAATTTGAAACGTAATATTTAAAATATGAAATTCAATGAAACAATCTACAAAAATTATCTTTTCCGCATAATTATGGCAAACAGTATTAATGTCAAAGTAACAGTAACATAACAAGTATAGTAACATTTCAAATATATTTACTAAAGAATTAAAAAAATCTTATATAAATAATGGAGTGAGTAATTTATAAAATATCTTATCCTTTTTTCTATTACTTAGAATAATCTGTCAATCAATAAGAGTATCCGAAATATTTTATTCCTCAAAACCTTTAGAACTTTTGTTGGACGAGAAATCTAATAATTTTTGGTTCATTTAATAAATTTAATATTCAGAAAAAGTGTTATAACAGTGTTTTTTCAATATTACGCTTTTTAATTCGATTATTACTTGCATGAAAGATGCAAATATACATAAAACTAAATTATATTTAAATATTCCATCGAAAAACGCATTTCATTTCCCTAAAATATCCAAAATGTAATTAAGTGACTTCAAACCATAGTGAACATGGTCAGTAGAGAAGCAAAGGGTTGTCTAACCGGAGGAACTGCCTCCGACATCGAGGAAATTAAATTCATGGTTGTAACAAAACAAGGAAAGTACGTTCCTTTGTCTTAATTTTAGCCTCAATCTTCTGCGAAATGAATTCAGAAATCTGTGTGCGGCTAAATAAATGTACTCATTCCTCATTCGGTCCCTTAGCGTCTTCGGTAATGGCTTTCATTCGAAAGAGTTAAAATGAAACACGAAATACACTCGAAGTAAGTTCGTTTGGGGAGTCCGCATTTAGCACGTGCTGAGATGACAGCTTTAATCAAAGGAGAAAAATGAAATTTGTTCCAACTACAATGTTGCAATCCAGCCTTGCGCGAGGGAACACAATGAAAAAATTCAGCGTAGTTTCCTTCTGTGCATATCTCTCAAATTTACGTAACCCGAAAGCAGAATTCGAGAAAATAATTAGAGTCTTTTGTTTGTCTCATTTAAACCAGCTTCCGTGGAAAGGGTATTCTAAATATACGAAAGAGGCATAAATTTTGACCTTTGTTCGATAAAATTCTCGATTCAATTCTGTTTCAATTGTAAATTAAGTTATGCATAATTTTCACGTCAAAAGAAAATACTGAGCTAAAATTTATTATTTTCATCTATTATCTATAAAACAAAAAACACTAAAATTTTTATCCATTGCAATTATTGAGTGATTCTCAGTATTCTTCTCAGGAAACAGAAATTCCGCACCACGTTTGTCACTTACAGTAATGTATCATATTCCCGAATGAATAATTAAAAACTTATAGCTGCAAAACCAATAAAAGAAATAAATCATTCTTTGCTTAGGAGTGGGATCACAGTTTACCCAAACAATTTACCTTGACTTTTCGACATTCATGCATTAGATGAATCTTTATTAACTTCTCAAATAAATACTTCGAGCAATTCATATTTTAACTTACTACATTTCACTAATATATTTTGGATCTAGATGATAGTAGATGGTGTAAGAGTATTATTTTTAGGTTAAATGACCACACACCAAACTATTTAATTTGAATTCACAGGGACTTGTACTAAGGACCTTTAACTCGTAGTAGAATTTTATTTTTAATTCTGTCCCCATACACGGTGGTAGAGGGATAGAAATTGTACATTACATTCGTTACAAAATATAATATATTTTTCAACATTTGCATTATCATAATGAAGCAATATCAAGAGAGAACGTTGACACTGCTGCGATAGATTGGGTGTACATTTAATCACCTTCGAATAATTATTATAAAGTACTATTCCCTCACCTAAAAGGATTTTTAACAGCGCTGATATTTATCAGTTCATTATAACATCTGAGTGCAGCATATTTCAAAATTCGACAATAAAACCAGCACGGAACAGTTTGCTATCGATTGACATTGTGAAAGGAACAGGAAGTATTCTCGAGACGAAAAAAGAAGTGGACGAGGCGATATCCAAAAAGGAAAAGATAGGAAAAAATGGAAACACGAGACGGAAGGACTCTAGGGCAAGAGGAAAAACTCGTCGCCGTAAGGAAGGTCTCTCTTCAAGTGGCATCCTTAATTGTACCACGGACTCATTCATTACGACATTCCTCGCTCCTGTAGTTTTTCTCCAAAACCCACGTTCCCATCTTCCCGTTTTTACAAGGAGCTGTCACACGATTTTCACTGTTTTCTTTTGAGGAAAGCGAGCGGAATGTGACGCGATCGGCCGAGCGTACATCTCGTGTCCCAAACCGAAAAGGGGTTTCATATGGAAATGAAATATCATTGCAAAATGAGCCTGGACGTAATATTCAAACACTCAATAAAATAGAACCAGAAACTTATTCAAAAAAGTGACCATTTAAGTCGATAAATCATCATTAAACAGGGACAATATATTAGAAAATATTTTAATATTCAGCACCAATAAATATGACTCAAGAGCTGTTTGCTATCTTCAGCAGTGTTCAAATTTCTAATCGCTTAAAAAATAAGAGAGAACTTAACAAAGAAAACTATCGAATACTGTACTGATTCTCAATTTGTATTTTTTCAAGTCCACTAGTTGGATATTCCATCATATCAACTACATTATATGTATTGCTATTACATATATTATATGAATGTACGAGAAGATAGATTCAATTGATAATTTAAACTAAATAAACGTATCAGTACTTTAAGTATGCCTACGAAATTAATATGAAAACATTCAGTAAACTTTCATTGATGTACGTACATCTACGTAATGCTAAGAAAGGAGAAGTATCTCGTAAGTTTAAAAAAAAATTAAACCTCAATTCGATAAATTATACATCATAAGAACATGATAAGTGAAAGTTCGATGAGGAATAAATCATAATATCCTATACCGAATTCTCAACGCGATATATTTCCCTATGAAGAGTAATTTCCAGCAACATCAAGAGTACATACGTCAAATTCTAATTCTACGCCAAAAGAAGCATCGAAATTTCCTATACGAGTTCTTTCGAAAGAGATTTTGAAGTTCAATAAAAGTGAGCGTAAGTTTACCCGAATATAGGCGTCGCGATACGCCAAGTCCTTCCTTTAGTATGGCATTCGATAAGGAGCGGATAAAGTCCTATGGAAGGAGCTTAATCTGAGAGGGCATTCCTGCCATGGCTTTTTGGAGCTGAGAAAACAGAAACGTGATACTGCAGCGGAAAGATACGGCTAAATGCCGCTATGGAACAGTGGAAATAAAATTTAGGTCGGTAGTTGATAAAAGATTAGCGATGTGGTAAAATAAACTGAAAATATCACTGCAGCGAGGGAAAGTATCCCAATTCTGAATTTTATATTAAAGTATCAATTGAGTTATATCAGAAAACGTAAGTACACCTAAAGATCATGTTGCAATTGATACGATGTATTCAATATTAAAAAGGACAAGTCCTAAAGTAGCATTACTTTTTTCTCTTGTAGCTTTAATTGCTCAATTGCTAATCAATTCTTATAACACTGTTTTCCAATAAGCCATTGACCACCATTGTTTTATCTCCCGCCATCAAGCTGATTTGCTACATTGTTATGAGTTGGATTGAATTGTCTTGTAAACAGAAGCGTAACAAAACAGATCTCTAATTAACAGCTGGAAGGTTACCAGAGAGATAACATGCACGATGAGTACCATCACCGTAGCATAAATCTAATCAAGGTTTCAAATAATAATAAATACAATGGGCTTGTTTAAGTTACGCACCAAACGATAGCCAACGGGTTTATATCTAAGGAAATATTTGCATTAATGTTAATATCAGTGCGTTTATAACCTCTGTTAAGTTTTATTACGGTATCTTAATTAGCTTTAAATTGTGATCTGCACACATTTACCCTCATTTCTCCAGCTAACATAAACCTTAGGTATTGTTCCTCGGTAAATGTTATTATTATAAACGTACCGAAATTATCTTCTGTAATAACAGAAATTAAACATGGCAGCTCAAATTTTACTCAAGATTTTTATGTCAGTGTTGTACGAGCCCAAGTGGATTTAACAAGTCAATACAAGAATTCATAGATTAAAAGGATAGCAAAAATCTAAAGTTCTATAAAAGCTGAATAGTAGCATGCTATAATTCACTTCCAATTGTGAAATATCGATTTCAAGCGATAATTACTTTTTCCATAACTTCAAAGACATACCTAAAGATTCTACTTGCAAATCTTAAACAAAGTTTTTAGTAGCTCATTTCTCAAATGCTAATTACTTCTAAAACTTTTCTTTCGAAGGAAAAGTTTCTCTGAATATACTACGAAAAATCGATAGTCTGATGTCTAGTTTTATCATAATTCAGAGGAAAGTGCTTTTATGTTCAATTTTTCATTGTTAGAGTAATTGCCAATAATTGGCACCTTTTATGGTTTTAAAGAGAAACGATTCGAATATTCCATCCTCAAACCAGACGTCCTTAAAGGTAACTTATTGAAATGTTTTTATTTTCATTTTCATTCATTTTACTTAAAGATTTCTTCAGCCCATGTTTAAGAATTTCAGATACGAAAATATAAAGGTTTAACTATGCACAAATTAATTACAGATACATTGTTTTCTCAAGCTGGTAAAACTTTTTAATAACATAAAAGTAGCAATATTTTTCGTAATAAAATTGAATATTTTCTATATAAAAAACATTGAAATACAAAAGTTTCTATTTTTATTTATCGATTGCTTTTCCTAATGTAGTGCAGTGCTCTTGAAAACTTCCCATATGTAGGATTATGAAAATTCGTTCTCCCAAATCTTGTGCGAGATCCTATACATGACCTACATGCATGATATCAAGAAGAATATGATGATCTCAAAGTAAGCATCTTATTTTCGGCAATGCAGTGCGGAACTGGTTATTCTTTTGGATCGGAAAACAATCTTTAATATTCCCGCAGATGGGCTAGCTGGTATAGAAAACCTTACTTGAACCTTTAACCGATGAAACCCGTGGTCCAATTTATTTAAAAAATATTCGATGGTATAAAATTCATTAATGAATGCAAATTTTACCCTAAGATGCCAATACTTTGGCTAAATTGGTCTCCATTTGAATTTTTGTCTTTTTAGCAATGATTTTAAAAAATATAGAAAGAGTTTAATAAATATATTTCAGAGAGGGCGTAGAAATTTTCTGACAATTTGAATTTTGTATGGCTACTGGTAACCATAACAACCGTCTAAATATTGCGTACGCAAAGCTTCGATGCTTATTTCTTTATTACAAATTTCACGATCATAAAAAACAAGCAATTTTGGCCGAAAACTGTCTCTCTAACGGAACGGAGGAGATTAAACGATAAGTGTGCGTGCTTCCCTTTTTGGTCTTGAATGTGCCATCGAGAGCATCCAGCACGTATGGGATGACCCTCTCGTCAATTTTCCGGATGCAGGTGCCCTCAATAATCGACCATCCGTTTGGTGCAAATTTAGTGAAAGCTGGAGATCCAAGGGCTTTTGTCCTCCTTCGCGTCCAATAAACTCTGTCACTGCCACAATATGTACACTTCTAATAGGCTAATTGAATGCGGAACTAAAACTTCCCTGTACCACGGCTGTTTTGAGAGGTTCCCGGAATACAGAGCAGTAATTACGTAACAACATTAGGAGTTACAAATTGTCTTTCTACGATCAAAATATGAACGAATAAGATCAAAATATTACTTTTTCAAGTAATATAGAGTAGAAATAGAATGTTCAAATTTCAAACGATTTTACTTTTTCTGTTTATAAATTACCTAATTAATATAAAATAATATAAATCGATACACACAAATAGTAGCTTACTATAAAATCGATGTTAAAAGGTGTCATTTGGTGGAAAGATATTATTAAAGATAAATATTATTATATTATAATGAGAATTTATTTTACGACGTCAAAAGCAAACTTGTAACTTTAGGTTCTAAAATAAAGTTCCAACAATAGTAAACAACAATTAATAGTAATACCAAACTGATTGTAATCAGTTTGGTATTACTACATAAATAAATTAAATAAATTCCTGTAATTTGGATGAGTTTACTACCAATTATTAGTGATTAATTAAATAAATAAATGAAAACTGTCGCTCGATCTAAAGAGATATAATCAGGTGTAGATGCAAAAACATTTTAATCTAATTTCATAATTCGAGCGTTTTTTAGGATATCAAAAACTTGCACAAGAGTAACATTGAGAACTCGAAATTTAGGGACGTCAAGTCTGTGCCGCTACTTGTAAGAGGAGAGGTGCATCCCGTCGAGTGTGTCTTCCTCGGTAGGTCATAGTTCAAGTATCCTGCACTAAAGCCGTCCATCATGTTGTCCTTCACAGGGCACCTTTAGTACTTCGAAGAGTGTTGTGCTCGTTAAAGAACAACTTCGCGCTACCGCGAAATCTTAATAATCACCTTTCAGAAAGTACCGCATAACAAACACCGCAGTTGTAAAATAAATACTTCAAACACCAACGAAACTCGATCATATTTTAATTAATCTAGTCTGAAAAAAATTCATTTGTTATCTATGTAGATTTTAATCTTGCCGATATTTATTATATTCTCTATTAATGGAGAGAGGAAAAGTAAAAGATAAAAGAATTAAGTAAGAATAAATCATAAGGGACTACATTTTACATTAACCTAATCCTGCTTAACACAGATGATCGTGTATCAATAACACTTCCTTCCGAGTTGATTTAGAGACGGAATACAAAACTCTGACGTGTAAAACGAAGAATTTTGGAAATGGAGTTTCCAAAAGGCGCGTGAAAGAGAGTAACACGGGGATTAAAATGTTTTCCGTGTCCGCCGTTTAGTCCAATCGACCCGACGGTGGGCGCGTCAACAGCTTCCACCCATTTGGTACACGCGGCCCCCATCCGCAGTGTCCAATAGGTGTCACTCCGGAGCAATTATTCCTGATTGTGGAGTCGCTTGGATTACCTCTTTCTCGACCACTAGGCGATCCTCCCATAATGCACCGCGGCTGACTTTCCCCGCACCTCGCCAAAGAACCTACCTGACCGTGAAATTATGGTGGAATAAAAATGGCACCGTGGAACAAAAATGGTGGGATGACCATTAGCGAAGGAACAGGAGTGATAACTTCAGCTTTGTGAAACCTTGGAGAGGAAATTCGCAGCCGATGGCAAAAACCCTACGGGAATTCACTCTGTATATTCCTTCAGACTGCGAAAGCTCCCATGTCGGCTATTTCCCTAACGTCACGAGAATAACTATTGTCAATATTAAGAAAATGTATGCTTAATACCAATTTAGTAATTTAAATAAAAGCTATTTTTCGATTTTGCGGTAATTTAACGTTTATTTTTATTTTATGAAATTTTAGGGAGATTTCGAAAATACATTGCTATCGTGAATTACGCTATAGCCTTTAAAAAGTAAAATTTATTCTACAATCTTTAGCTACAGTTCATAAATTAAAGTTCCAATATGCGGAAGAAGCTCAATTTTTATTTTTCAATGTCAATACTTTACATCAAGATTAAAATCGTTTCTCTTTAACGTCTTAAGATATAAAAGCAAAAAATTGCAGATGAATGGAGATCATTTCCTTAAATTTTTAAATTAAATTCACGTTATAAATCTTTCTCAGCTCTGAATCAACTGAAATGCTCAAAAATGTAATTAGAAATGTTATCGATTAATTTATTAGAGTATTTTAATTGACCGATATTGTAGTGTGCCTAAGAATCAAAAGTGGTTTTCCTCTTTTTAAAACTCTTGGTTTTAAAATGGGTTTTCACTACAGTTTTTTTAGAAATAAAACTTAACAATTATTCTCCTTACAAATCTTACATTTCAGAAGTCTAACAGTACATTTCCTTATAGTTTCCTAAAAATGATGATTTATGTTAAATATTTAAAACTCAGCAACTAATATGATTCCAAATGCCATAACCTACAAGAGAACAAGAATCCGTTTCCTAGATCCGCCCCTACCGCCATGTTTTTCTACGAACAAAATGTTTTCCGTACAATTTGTTAATCGCCCGTGGCCATATACGGAATCTTCATTCGAAAGGAAATCGATATTGTATTTCGGAGAGGACCGGAAAATATTTTTTTAATTTCAAAAATAAAAAACGAACGGCGAAAGTCAACATCTATTGACATTTTCGAAAAGGTGCAAGATAACAGAAGAAAGTTTTTTCAGCATTTACCCGTCGTTTGCGCTCCAAATTCCCAACAAAAAAGCAATTTCGGCCATCAAAAATCGATTCATCATCGAAACTCGGATTGGAGATGACCTGAAAAATGAGAAATAGTAAACCAGAAACAGTCACGCATTTTTCACATTCAAACTGACCGGAAATTTATTTCGTGGACTTAACTGGCGATTCAGAGGGACAGTTTGACTTTGATATGCTGCTATTGTAAGTCGCTAGATTATCCGAGTGACGTAATACAACAATCAGCCATTGAATAAAACTTCGATCACATGAAAGTATCGCCATTTTATGTTACATTACTTTCTGAAGATGAGAATAGGTTTGATTTATCTGAATAAAAGAATATATCGACTGACTTAAAATTTATTTCCGAATAAAGTACCATACCATCATTTTAAATACGAATAAGGAGGTTTAGGTGGAATAATTAAATTCCAAAATTACATAAAAATATCACTTTAGGGTAACGCAAACCTTCTCAATGAAACTACTTGGGTTTATTTAGGTATTTATTCTTCTTAGGAGTTTCATCTAAAGTTCTAAAGTATTTTCGGTTTCATAAAAAATATTTGGTGTTTCATAAAAGACGAGAGTACTTACAAGCTCTTAAAGGTCTTACTGATTGAATACTAAAATCTCGCAAGACCCTTACCAGCATTTATATCATTTTATGAAGGAAAAATCATCGAAAATTTCCAAAAATTATTTTACTTTTATCTTTATATAATAAAAGCTGAGCTCTGATACTAACGTCTATATACATATTAACCTTGAATTACTTTTAAAAGATATTGTTCTTTATAAACTGTTTTTATACACACAACAATCCTTTCAAGTTTATCGTATCCAGTGAATCTATGAAATGTATGAGATATAATTAATTGATATATCGATTGATTTGACCTATAATTGGATAGATTTTATCGGCGTTGGGTTCCCGTTCTCCTTTAACCACCAATATTGATTTAACTGAGTAGGAAATTAATAAATTAACAAAAGGAGCTAACGAAAATCCTCTGGAATAGCCACTAAGAAAGATAAGATGTGCATTTAAAGGTGAATAATGAAATAAAAACGGGCATTGTTTCGAGAAAACCTCATTGACATCTAGTTTGTAATTTTTTATCATTTTCATTTTTATTTCGTTAATAATTATCCATATAAATATATAATATTTCAATATACATTTGCTAAATTGAAAATCTTGTGATTCAAGTTGCAGTAAGTTGTACGTATTGTATTTTCAAATTGAAATGGATGTGAAAAGACCCATTGTCCCTGATTTTCAAGTTCGCACAATTAAAGTTGCAACGGTATCATTCGGCATCGCTTGCTTTTTAATTCAATTTTTCTCCTACTTGTCACGCACTCCTCCCACATTTGGGAAATTCGTTCAATAAACAACGATCACTCAGTTTCGGCGTAAATAACACCGGTAGCCATGGATGCGATGCGCCCATTTTTTTAAAAAACAACGTTGTCATAACAGAGGTGCACATCTCGCGGAAGAAAGCACAATAACGTTCAAGCGTTTTAAAACAACGCAGCGAGTTTTAGAATACAGGAAAATATTTCGCGTATAAAAAACTCTACGGAAATGAATTTTTCATTTTTTTGTGATGAAATTGTTTATGAATTATATCAGCACCCCATATCACAATTTTTTCGTTAAACTTTTCCTCTTTTAGAGAGTTAATTTCCATTCGATGGCGAATCGATGGAAAAAATTCGATAAGCATTTTTGGGGAACCGCCACGATGCCGAACGGAAAAAATACGAAATTTCTGCGGCTACGTAAAAGCAAAAAGCTACGGGGGAATTTCCAGCTCCGCAACGCATCATTTCTTTTTTCCCTTCGCGAGTTGGGAATAGATCCGGAACGGAGAAGTAAAAACCGGGAAGCTTTCGCAGCCGTGAAACTATCTAAACCGCCATTAAGGCTGACACATTCGCGCCGCCTAATACGTAATCGGGCCGCACACGCAAGGAGAGGCGCTAGTGGGGTGGAATTAGTAAAGGAAGGGTGCAAATGCATTTGGTGGAGGAGATTAAAGGATGTGACTGGCGGGTGAAGTGGGATAAAAGGGGTCAAATGGGGCGAAGGAGCTGGAATGAGAGTGAAATGGGATCTGTAAGAGGGGAAGAAAAGGAAGGAAAATCGTAGGCTGATATTAAGAGCCTAAGGGAGCTTCTGATAGAAAGAAAACCTCCCACTTTCCTAGATGGGATTAGGACCTTCAGATAAGACCCTCTCACTATGGAACGGCTGACCTATTACGACCCAATTCCTTAAGTAATTGATAAATTATTCACTCATTTAATTCATACGGGGATTAATTTTACTCACAATGGACATTCACACACGAAATTTAAATTAAATATGTACAATACACGTATTTTAAAAACTTTTTGTAGAAATTTCCATTGAGGAATGGAGTTAATAAAAATTCCTGGAATATGCAACGAGTTGTCCACATTAACATATGGTACAATGGTATTTAAATTCAGTCCTCTCTCTTGTTTTATTATTTCGAGTGTCACGTGACTGTAAAAGGCAACCGGGCAGGTGGGATTTATGGTTGCTAAAACATAAAGTAGAAAAAACATCGTAAATTTAAAGGAAAGGTCATCATAAAAGTTAGAGCGGTGGTACTTCAACTGAAAGACAAATAGAAAGGGATCTAACTGTAGAATCTTCGAATTTTTTAAGCTTAAATGTTTTTGCAAGTTATGTAAAAATTTGAATCTACAAGCACTATGAAAAATTGGTAAAATGTATAATTTGGAAAAGCTCTGATATATTAAAGTATGATATATATGTCAAACATTACGATTATTCAATCACTATTATTCTAGGCCTGTTTTGTTTAATCGATTTACAACTAGAGTGAGAAAACCTTTGATCTAGGAAACAAATATTTCGTTTTTGTTTTTACCTCTGTATGATTCATCCCGATAGAATTGATATTTAGATATACAGGATCTATCTCACAGAATTCATCCCTAGTAAACACCCACATATAGAATATGATGCAGAAAGTGAATTGTATATGTTTTTGTAGCTGAACTTAGGATGTACGGAAAACCTTTAAAAATGGGAAATAGACTTTGAACTCATAAGGCTTGGATGCAAATATCCAAAATCGTCAAGCATACAATGAAAGAAAAAGGAAAAATAAATTCCTCAATAGAGATAAACAAAAAAATAAGAAACCTCCCAATATCAAAAGTAGTTATTTTATTATTTAAAACACTGTAACACAAACTTGTAACCAAACGCTCAAAGAGCAGAATAGAGGCATTGAAAGGGAACGATATAATTCGCCACAAAGACCGAGAGATATCACATTCGAATTTCGTCAAAACAATACGACTAATTGCACGTAAGCTTGGAAATATCTCGGGACAAGGACTTCGCACTCTGCGGTACCCTAGCAACGGCCCTTTGATTGGTTTATCCCTTTCAGGGCCTTCACAAAAGGGTAATTAAAAGCAACCCACATTGTTCCAAAACTCTCTTTTAACCGACCCGACGTCATTTTTTCCGCACATTGTCCTACTTTAATTGAGCCCCATTCTTTGATACACTCCATTCACGCGTTTTCGAACGATATTTAACAGGTTTTCGGTAAGGAGACGGCCGTAATTAAACGGTACCGAAATTGAGGTGGATTAATCCCGTGGATCGGGACGAAGGGAAAGTGCTGAAAGGAGATACGGACTGAAAAAAGGGAGTGTAAGGCAGCGGAAGCGTAAAAGAAGGTTTTTCGGTGGTGAATTTTTAGTAGAATGGGGATAGAAGGATGGTTTAGGACCGAAGAGAGGTTCAAAGGGAAGGCATCTCCTAAAAGACGTAAAGAATGACGACCGAAAAAGGATGGGATGGAGATGAGTAAACTTATCCCGTGCGGTTTCCAAGACACCTGTTCAAAGAGTCTGACGCTGTTTGAGCGAATACTGATTGAATGGAGTTCCAAGAAGTATGGAAAGGAAAGATATCGAATAAAACACACAAAGAAAATGAAGTGGAAAGGGTGAGATATAAGAGTTAAATTTCAGAGCATAAATTGGCAAGAAAAATTAAAAAAGATACTGGGAATTGAACCGCCGTCTTTTGGAATTGGAAATCGAGTATTTTTTTTCGTATCGGTTGATCCAATCATTGAATTAACCAACTAAAACAGATTGATTTTCTATTTGAGAGTTTTCCTTTATCATCTTTGTTATACACTAAATTAGTCACGTGCATAAATTAGCGTCATTGATTACGTACTTGTGAAGTAGAAAATGCGTAGCATTTAATGACTACGCACTTTTGAGACAAAAGGGCGCTGGAGTGTTAATAAATGAGATCCCGTTCTTGACATTTAGGAATTGTCGAATGACTGAAGGAGAACGCACGAGAATATAATGAATGGCTCTAAACAAGAGAATGACTGAAAAGAAGCTGTTGATGAAGGAATAGAAACAGTGGGGAGGGAAGAGTTTAGAATTTATTGAGCAGAAAATTGTGAAATAAATATGAGGTCAAGAATTAAAACGTAGCCCTCCCACTTAAGCAGTATTAAATAACAATAGGCTTCAAAAATCTTGATTAGCTAGTAAATAATTACATAATAAAAATAAGTAAATTAAACTTAAGAAATAAAAGGCACTTTCATTAATGAGGATTTACTGTATTCGATTCCCAACCTATTTTAATTTAGACAACTATTCAAGAATCTATAAGGGTTCATCACTATTTTCCATTCTCTTATAAATTACTATTCAAAATCAGTACCGACTATTTCTCAGCCCAAAGGAATATCATCTTTAGTACAATCTCCACGAATTGATTCGCAATTTAGATAAATTCTCCCGAATAATACATGTAAATTTTTATTGCCTTCCTCTCAAATCTTCAACGGCGATATCTATTTAAAGGAAAGATTATTCAAATAGCTTTAAATGAAAAAGCAATGATATAATAATACAATATTTTCATTTTCTAGATAAACTAAAACAATGGGTCGCTCTTTACTAAAATTTGTCTCTTTCTCTCAATAAAGACTTAAATACATTTGAGGTTAACCCTAGAAAAAGAAAAAAGAAGACACAATTAAACTGTTCTTTAATCTTACATTTCAGATTTAACTCGATTACTCTCCTTTATGATATTAAGACCCAATCTGCTATCGGAACCAAATTCTCACCGCCTAAGCGCCCGAAGCGAATAGTAGCTAATAACAGAACACTCATCGGAATCCAAATTTACGAACAGACGTTTTGAAGCGAACGCTTTGAAATTCCCGCAAATCGAAGATAAAACACATCCGAGGGAATGTAAGCGATCAGCAATGAATATGGGGATGAAATCGGTCATGAAACGGCATTCGGATGAATGGAAAGTGAAACGGACAGAAAGAGAGTGAAAGTGAGGGGAAAGAAAGCTGGATAGGGTTCGTCCGCTGTGACCCTCAATTCGTAGGGGATGCCGATGTCGCTCGATAAAGGGACGCTCCAGGCCTTAATATCCTGGACGTACAAAAGAAAAGCAGAGGAGGTAATGAAATGCGGAGAGATTGGAAGGGAGGTCCTAATTTGTTTTTAATTCGCAAGAAACCCTCGGAACTCAAGCCGCGCTAATCCCCGGAATACTTTCCTTTGAATACTCGCGTGATGTTCCGATGATCGCCCGTTTAATGTAACTTAGCCTCAGATGTCCCACCTTATCTCCTTGCAATTGTTTCCCGTATTTTCCCGTTTGGATGTGACGTGCGGTTCCAGATTCGGCTTATCTCGGAATTAATGCACGTTACGCCCACTAACTGATATCGTAATGTCTCCACTTCAAGTTCAACTCTTGTTTTCATCGCGTTATTTATTTAGTTGGCTGCGCGACTCGAACTTCTCTTGTAATTCCTAAGACTTTTCCTTATCCTTCGGCTTAATCGCGGATGATTACATTAAAAACCGCTTGCGACCAAACTCTCATAAATATTTAATCACAAATTTGTATACATCCAATATTTTTATCTAATTTAATCACCTAAATGTTACAAAGGAAATTCTCTTTCATCTTTTCCGATTTTCAATCGATATGAATATGCGGTAGGAAATCATCCATAAATATCGATCGATACCAAAATCGATATTGAGATCGACTCAAGGAATATAAAACCATCAACATAGGGGACATATATTTCCGCAATAAACTGAAAACCGAAAATATCGTTTCTCATTCTATGGAAATCCATTATCAGCGGTATGAAAATAAAAATTCCAATACATCGATTGGTTCGACCAGGGTATGAAAATTGTAATTTGAAGCTGGAAAGGAATTCGCCTAATATCTGACAATAAACGATACGGGAAAGGTGTAGAGAAGTTCGTAGCTACAAAAGCGTCGATGAATCGTTAATAACGACAAACCCCTATAAATAAGGGCTTAAGGCGAAGTGATAGTTGCAAACGAACGGCGAAGATTACTTAACCGATTTTCGCAAATCGGATTACAAAGAAATTTATTTTAACTTCCGCGCGTAAATATTAATGTGTATTTATGCCTTTAAAAGCAGCGATACATCCTATATAAAATTCCATCTTGCAATTAATAAAAACTGATAGTATTAAACGACATTAAAATTTTTTGCACACCAAAATTGGAATCAAATTGGTAAGATTAGAAATGGTTAATGCTCAGGTAGCTAGCATTATTCTCTATGATATTGCTATAACTCATTCGACTCATAATGGTTATAATAGTTAACTTTATATAAAATATGAGAGGATATCTTCACATTATTTATCGACTAGAGAATCATCGCCTTGCGAGCTAAATTTGTTTAATATGCGTAAACACTTGATGGGAACTTGCGAAATAATATTATTTTTAATATATTTTCACCTTAAATCTTTATGATATTTTTATCTGTTTTATGATATACGATGAACGACTTAATAAATGAACAATCATATTCTCTATGAATGATTTCACTTTTCACTTGCAGTAAAGTAACCCAGATAATTAAAACATAGCTTAATTTTATCTTTTAAACGTTACCTAATAACTAATTATTTTATTTTGTATACACGTTTTTCTGTATTTTTCCTTGCTTTGCATGACACAGCTCAAGAGATTTTATGTCATTCCACTAATGATCACAAACGCACCTTTATTTTTAAGGCATAAGATCTCAATGGTTGGATTTCATCCGACCACTTTACGACTTCCATCCTAACTCTGAGGAGAAAACTTTTCCTTAGGAAGTTCTCGATGTGTTCAATACCGGTATAAAATTCTCCTAACACTTCCAAATTTCCACCCTTAGTGACGCGCTCTTTTCCTTAGCAACCGCAAAGATTTAGAGGAATCAAAAAGTTCAACGAGCAAATGAATTAGGCGGAACTCGAAAATTACTTTATTCGATCTGCAGAAGAAAAGAAGGGATTTGGACTAAAAAAGGACTCCGCAAAAAAGCACATTTCTAAGATATTCCTCGCATTTTCTCACCCGTTTCCTTTTCGGAAAAAACCGTCTCCGTCGCAGATGTAGACTCGGAGTAAGTAATAGCCGAAATTCTGCTCTCAACGTCCGTTTCCAGGAGACTAATGGAAAATAGTTTAGGCGGCTCATTTGGAGTTCCAGCGAGAGTGGGAAATGCCCTCGCTTAACACGGTCCACGCACCATAATTTTTCTTCGGCTTCTTTCGAGAATGCTCCGAGAAAAGAAGGCGGTCGCGGTCTTTTGTCGTGTACACGCGAAGAGACACGTACGTGCGCGACACAAAGAACCATCCGCCATGGTTTCTTTACAGCCCCAAATGATTCGCCGTTTGAAATTAGGGAATTCCTTCCTATGCTACGAATACAAAACAAGGCCTTTTGAAAAGGTCTCCGGTAAAGAGAAGTGAAATATTTGGAAAATTTACGCACTGATGGTTAAACTTCGCTCACAAAGAAAGGGTTTTTACGAAAGGCATGCACACTCTTGACACAAAGGATATTACGGTCCGAAGTTGTTAAATTAAACCTTATTTTAGTGTTAGGTCATCGAAACGTAAAAGTAAATAAGTTAAGTTTTTAACAGTCATAATATGAGAACTATAAAATATCTGTCGAAAAATTGATAAAAAGCAAGATGTAATTTTGATCTTAAAGAATCCTTCATAGTTTCATTCTTATAATCAACCGATTCTTAATAGAATAAAACTTAAAAAGGAAATTTTCATTCATCTCTCAATAAAAGAACGATAAGCATAAAGTTTTTTAAGTTCATTATATACTCAGTTCTATGTATATACTATTCTCATAATGATGAAAAGTATACAAAATGAATAACAACACAATAGGAGACAAAATGTTACATCGTCAGAATTTATGGAAAAGGATTCATCGTAAAAGTAAAGCTTTTGGTGAAAATGAATAATATAATACGAATATTCTATGTAATTTCATCCATTTCATCAGAAAATATGATATGTAAAAGATACTTTTACGTTCACTAGTTTCGGAAATAGAAGTATTCTTTCAATATTTATACCGTATGCTGATGAATATTTTATTTAGATATTATTTATAACTTTACGATGTTAATAGAGTTAACACTGAAATTCTAATGATGTTTGAGTGAAAGTTGATTGCAGGACCAGAAAAGAACACATACGGCGTCACAGATACCGTTCATCGCAGAAGCAATATCCCTCAGATGGTCAGAGCTGAATCCATCATTTGCTGACTCCTCCAAGAGTTAATGAAAGGTCCCCTTTGGCTAAATGTGCTGCATCACTAGACCTAACGGACTTGCACCGTAAATATCGCCTCTTCTACGAGATACGATTACGTATGGAATGAGGGACGAGACAGAGCAGATTATTTGAAACAACTTTCAGGGTGGATCTGGAGAAACTATACGTGGCTGAGCATTCATAACTCATCAATGAGATCTATGGTTATTTAATTAACAGTAATAATTGCAGCTAACCTTTTTCCTTCAATCGTCTAAGAAAGAGGGAAAAGATCAAGTAACAAATTCCCTCTTTATGAACCTAGCAATGCATATAATTCGTATTCATTTTATTCGTTTTCTACTATTTTTTATTTACTTAAGGAATAACACTTAAGATAACATCAAATGTCTAAATGCCAAATAGGTAATAATTGCAATTAAACTTTCATGCGCATATAATTGAGTTACTGTTGCAAAAGTGATCACTTATATCTCCTAGAATTCCTTATCTACGCCAAACATATCTATTCTATTAAAATTGAGGGATATTGTTTACGTCCCTGTGAAGGACACCTGATGAAAACAAGCATCTTACCCATCCAACTGCAGAGGACAGCGGCTCGCATTGTTATGAGGTGACAAAAGACGTGCAAACGGAACATCCGTTGAGGAGAAGGGCAGAGAAATGCGTTCCAATACTCACACAATTGACCCAAAGATGAGCCCCTCGAAGGACTGCGTGGGGAGAAAAATCCGAAATGGGAGGGATGATAAGAAGAGCGAGTGAATGAAGGAAAAACGAGGGGTAAATGGAGAAGAGGTTCTTAAGGGGATGACTAAATTAAAGCTACGAAACGGCAAAATTTCGCGCTCCAAGATGAGGCCGCTAAAGGCTCCGATTCAAGCGGAATGATTCCCAAAAGCAAATCGGTTCTTTTTCAGAAAGAGCAGAAATGTTCCTTTCCAAAGAAATAGGGTTCATTCTATTCCACGGTAAATATAGTTTATTTTTGGAAAGATTTCTATTCAATGCTATAACTCAAATTCCGTTTCAAATCATTCATCTCTATTGAATAATCCTGTAACAACTTAGTTACTTTTAGAACTTATATGAGGCAATAAAGTTAAGTTCATTACGTAATCAATAAGTATTAGAATATTAAAAATTGCGTTAAAAGTTATTACTATGACAACTAATAAACATCTCACACCATCATTCGTAAGCCGAGTATAAAAAAAAAGAAATAGATATTTAGAACGAAAATGCGTTTAGAAAAACTAAGAATAGTTTTAATATTTACTGGAAGCTACGAGTAGAAATAATAATTTACAAAGCTAGAATTTAATGCGGTCTAATGTATACCTCAAATGCAAATCATGGAACAAACGAATCACCTTGCATAATTAGTTCAAATAAAAGAAGAAATAAATACCTAATACGCGATGAAATGTATGAGAATTTTCGGAAACAACTAATGTTGCGAATTTTAATTATTTCCTATACATAAGAACGGCGTGTTTTTAGGAAAAACTAACTAATGATCCAAACTGCATGACACTGTACCTCTCAACTGTACATTGAATTCCTCTCAAATGTTTACTCAAGCGATGAATTTTTCCAATAAATATTAACGAAACTGTCAAATTCTGACAGGAGCTAATCTCAAAATCCAGGACTTTGGATAAATGAAATCCTAAATCCGTGAGATTAAAAAAATAAACATTAATTCCTGAAGTGACACTTTAATCCCAAATAATCCACATTGATAAATACAGTTTGATCGCCCTCCTCTCAAACAAATTAAACGTTTACTCGATTCAAGTGATATTGTGTACACAAATGGTGCTTAATGCAATTATCTCGAACTATCAGAAATAATAAATCTTACAAAAGGGAAATACAGGCTTAATTGTGATTGAATTTAAGACTTAAAGAGAAAATTGTTTTGACTGTGGAAAATAACGGAGAAATATATTTTATCATTTTCGAGAAATAATATATAAAACATATATATATATATACCGAATGAAATATATCATTAATCATAATGACAATAATGAAGCTGAATCTTATCATAAATATATCATAATAATATATAAGAATCGAATTTGAAGCTGGATTGAACCTAAGTAGAAAACAAGACTTATCAACTTGCAAAACGTAAGAAATAAAATCAGGTTCAAAAATGCATATTCTCCTCAAAGCTATAGAGCGATACAATAGAAAACTCTATCATATCCAATCATAAAACCAATCTGTTATATTAAAAAACCAATAAACCTACATCTCTGGATAGATACATTTAGATCGCGAACAAAAGATAGCTCAGATGGAACAAAAAATAATAAAATCAAATTCTATATATATTTATTCCAAATCCAGACACAAAGACAAGCAAATCTAACGAAAAGAAAATATGAAATTTGAGATGTGGATCTGCAGTTTAATTTAGTCACAAAAAATTCTTTAGACGAGCGAACAAAGAGCTTCCATTACCACACAAACACACCCTCAGCGATCTCACAGATCCAGGAAGAAAAAATGTTCCTCTTCTGCACCGATAGATACCAAATGGACTCCATGAGAAAATATCCCTCCGAAGGAGATAAGTAGGTGCGAGTGCTTTGTTGCCTCATTCACGTTTCCCAACTCCACCCACGACAATGGTTGCCATAGAGAGAAGGGGCTAGAAGCGGTCCAGAAAGCGATATCTGCCGAATGCGAGAAAGCGTACGTCTTTCACGACTGCTCCATCCGCTGAATTGGAGGGATGTTTGTTCCCTTTTGGTGGACAGCCTAATAGCGGCCCTCCAATCATCCGGTCCCGTTTAATTGGCAAGGAGCCGAGAGGGAGCAACAGTGGGGAGCTTTGTTTTTTCGGAAGAAAAGGAGAGCGTTCCAAAAAATGTCAATTAAACCTCTCGCAGAATTACACCTGTTTGTTTTTGCAAACCCTTCCGATACGCTTTTGTTTCCGTTGTGATATTTCGATATCTGCAGTCGCTTTGTTACAATTGATTCTACAGTTCTAATACCTATGAGATTTCGGAAACAGATTTCACTTTTGTGTTCTGTTTAAGTTAATAAACTTACTACTAATTGACAATCGACTGACTTTTTATTTCAATAGCAGCGTTGCCTAGAGACTCGTAAGAAAAACAATGATGGTAAGCAAAAAGTAATCACTATGATGTTAATAGGAAAAAGAGATTTTCTAAATAAACACTAAATGAAAATTATAGGAATGTGATTAAAAATACTGCAACCAAAATACAACCAAAGGATCTCATAAAAACACTAATGCATACAACACGAACGTAAGTACAAGGACGTACGTATGGTTTTTAAAGCAGTCTTAGAAGATATAGAAAATATTTACGATGGAATTTTCACTTATTTAGGATGGAGTTCCGGGAAGTCAAGACATCTAATTTAACAAGATTTTATTTAGGTTAATTCATCTGCATGTACGTTTTAAATGGTTATTTCTAAATAATTTAATTTTAGATATCTCTTCCAAAATAGGGTAGTATCAATCTGTTTTCAAATCAACATTATATCAATCTAGCATCACAATTCGAAAGCATTAAACGAATTAGGATAGAAACTTCATTGCATTCAAGATTCTCCAAAAAGTCTAGCAGATGAAGTCTGTGTACACCTTGTTCTTTTTTCGAAAGGGCCTAACCCTTATCCAAGAGTTCCAGTTCCAAGAGAGCAATCCTAAAATGTACACCTTATGGCACCAAACTTCTAAGCAAACCACCTTAAGTTAATAATTAATAAAGGGCCTCCAGGGACGAACTTTTCTGTTAGTCCCTTCAAATACCAATCTAACCCTCGTTGCCTTTAAATAAAAAAACACGGGTACATTGAAAACTCGCATTAACCCCACTTTTTCATAAAAGCTCCTAAATGTATAATTCATTAAAACATACTTGTCGACCCTTTCAAAAAATTGGCATCGGCTTTCGCGAATGACCTTTCGGGTAACCATCGCCGTCATCCGAGGAGAGGGTCACCGAGTACCACGTAACCTTTTGCAGAAGCCCTTACCTCGAGGTCACTCCCGTACGATTCCATAAATAAGGAACTCTATTTTTCCGCGAAGAGCCCCGGCAGTGACCTCTTCCAGTGGTATTCCATTAGCGCCCTGCGAACCCATCCTGGAAGATTCCCCCAAGTGCTTTTAGAGGAACTTTCGAGGGCCATAAATCATAAATCGCTCCCCAATTTCCACGCACGGAATTGAGGGACAAGAATGGCGTAACGCATTCTGGGAATCGAATACCTCGACGTTGAAGGAAGCGGTCGAGATAACATCGGATTAAATTTTCTCGGATATAAAACGAGCGAGGTGTAAAGAGATTCGCAGAAAAAAGATTTTCGAGAGGCTGCTATGGACTCGACACGGCGACCTATTCTCGTTTTCAAAGGGCTTGTCGACCTATGCTATGAATTCAGTTCCATTTTCCAATCACATCGAGTTTTTTTCCTAATACTTCGAACACCTATTCGCGATGGTTTATGTCGAAGTATTGGCCTTGAAAACGAATCGATATATCGAACCGCGTCTATCTTATTGCTGAATCACAGGATAATATCCAATTTCAAAAGGAATTAAAGGATTGAAGTTTCCTAATATTTATTTTACTTGGAATAGGACGTCTTTTAATTGGTAAGATTATACAAAACAGGATTTGGAAATTCATAATAGGTTTTCAAAAAATAGACTGTTTCTCCCCGATATATTTTTTGTCTTTTGTTTATGATATTTACGGAAACTTAGTTTAGATAATTTTATGTACCTTAAGGTCAGAAACCGTTTTGAGTTTAATGGTTGGTTGAAACATCGTAAACGCAAGAATGATTCCGTACTAAAGTTCTGGATAGGATTAAGTGAGCAAAGACATTCAATTTTGCAGACATCAATTCTCCATCATTATAGATTTAATAATATATATTAGCAGCTTTAATTACAATATTTGATATCTGTTGCCATTCACTGGCAACGTCTAGAAGGGTCCCTGAGAAAGGGTAAGGTATTACAATTATTCATTTCTTAGCAATTTATTATTAGCCTTAACAAATTTTTCATGTCACTATCAAGATTCGATAGATATAAGTAATTACAAGTAACAAGCTATTAAAATGCTCATCCTCTCTTTACTTCTACCTCTGAAGTTTTAGAGCAACACTCAAATTAGAGCAATATTTTAATTGCTTAAAAAATGCAAAAATTCTCACAAGGAAATATATTAAAGAAGACGGAGTAGAACAATGAAATGGTGAAAAGACTCAGATATCTTGCTCACAGTTTGACATTATTAACTCATATCCACGCACCATAAGAGATTTAACACCATCTCAATTCACTGCTTAGGAAATTGGATCTTTCCCTTCTTGAAGTTTTAATTAAATCTGCTCAATCAGAAACTTTTCCTAACAAAGGAAACAATTCTGAGAGAAACCAATCAAATTCCTAGCAATACCAAAGAAGAGGGTGGTGCACTTTCCATCCTGGGTTAATATTTAAAGCATTTTGCTGGCTAATAAGCGGTCCCTTTAAGAGAGAACAAAGGGAAGGCACGGTGGACCCTGAAAAGGTGGATGGAAAAATAGGGGAATTCGGTGGTGAAGGATGAATTACTCGGAGAAAACAGGGCATAGAAATTGTTTTGGTTTGTTTGTTTAAGGACCCCTGGAATGACAATGGATGGGGTTGGAGGGCAGGGTTCCATTTTTATGCGCCCCGGAAGGGTAACTTTGAGGTGAAGGAGAATAAACCCCGAGAAGGGAAGTTATGATTGCAGAAATTGACCCGAACGTTTGCGGCATAAAATAGCGAGATGACGGCCTCAGGAATAATCGGCAATAAGTTGAAAGGCATCTCTCGACACCGACATTCCGGGGTCGGGAAAGTGGTATTTTAGACTCCACCATGAATGCGAAATGTACTCATAAATTTTAATTTGATAGAAGGATTCGGCTTTAAGTTTCTTTAACGCTGTCATATTGGGGCGAAAAACTTCGTTTCTTTCCGATCATTTGTCGCTTTACCGAGTGAACAAGAAAAATATCTGATCAAAATTCTACAAGACATATTCTCGACAAAATTCTTTTGTTCTTACGGCGAAAGAATCCATCTTGAAACGTCAGGTGCGTAATTGAAGTTTGCCAAGTGGAAATTGGATGTACGTACGTGCGTATTACAACGAGAAGAGAGGATTATTCATAGCCTAATAACCTTCATTTTTAAAATCATTTTCAGCTGCCTTCAACTAAAATATGAATATGAATTTATGATAACAGGCTTCGATAGGAAATTTCTAATTCTTGCACATCTTCTTATTAGAGTCTAATACATTTAATTTATAATTGAGATTTGAACTAAAACATGAGATTTATTTCTATTAATGTTCCTAAATAATCTAGAAACCGTCAGAGCTAAATAAAAGAATAATAAAGTGAAAACTATATATTATTAACTTCCTGGTCTCAGAAAACCAACCTCAATGAGTTAGCATAGAGTCTAGAGTAGAGTAAGATTAAAACAACCTTCACTCAGAAACTGCAGCAACTGACTTTATTCTCATATACATGGGAATCATTTACTTACTCTCGATAGAAAACAGTCTTTTTTATTTACTGCTTTTATGGTCTAAAAGCATTCTAACTCTTTTAGGACATGGATATCCCCATCTCGAGGGAATACAATACCAAGAAAGTATGTTACACTTTGATGCACAATTCGGAAGTGAAAGTGGTTACGTAAAAAGCGTTGGTTTGATGATCTGAACTGGAATAAACTGGAAACGCTTCATAATAACTACCCGAAACATACAAGAAAACCTTTAAAAATGTAAATCCTCCCAGTCAAGTTCCGCCAGAACATGAATATAATTGCATATTACGAGCAAAATATGACAACTTCCACGTAATAATCCAAGCCATTCCTTTTCCCGTTTGAAACTTCCACTTGGCTCTTGAAATGGATCAACTATATTCAAAGGGGATATTTTTTAAGAAGAAACACCGAATGAGTTATCTTAAGACAGTTTCTATGGTAATACGAAACTTCCCGACTGCTCGTTGGATCTCTTGTTGGAAGATATGCTCGTCTGTTTCTGACTGAAATTCAGAGGGCAGTGGAGGGAAAGGTGAACTGGAAATGACCTCTCGAAACTCCAAGTTCCACCTCGCTACACTTCCTCAGCTCAACAAATGAGAACATACAGTGGCTTAAGAAACACCTATAAATACATACATTTGAAACTTTTCCCGGAATTTACTTTTTCTCCGTCCTGAAGGGACGTAATTTGGGCCCAGCAACGACTTTTTGATGCCATGGTATCAACCAAACATTCTGTCTCCAAGAGCACGTGTATGAAATTATACACGTTAGGAACCCCTTTCAACCTCCTAAAATTGACCTCCGTGGAAAGAGTTTCACGCAACGACAAATATGATGAAGAACCTTTGCTTACATTAAGATATGCACTGATTAGTAGTCCCTTTTGATTGTAAGTTTACAAAAAATGAATGGCAAAGATTTTTCTAGAAGCAAGAATTCATAATTAATGTAAATCACGCATAAGCGATACGGTGCGATAATTTTGCAGTCTACAATCCAAGGCATATAATAATGTCGCTAACATGCATGGGTGATCAACCGAAGCAACACATACGTTCGCTACTAAAGGTTTCTAGTAAAAGAGGATGGGTCATTTTTCACTGGAACGGAGTCCTTTCAACACTTGAATGAAAAAGTATAGGTATACAGTTTGCATCGATTCATGTAAAGGAATCCAAATATACTCCAACTACAGGATAATTGAATTTACTACACGAAAGGGCTTTCAAATTTTGATAACCGAAAAATATCGAACTAGAAACACTTTCATAATTCCCATACTAAAAACTATTTCAAATATTTATGATAACAAATAAGTGAAAAATAATGACACAACTGGGACATGGAACCAGATTCTACTCGTATCGCTATTTATTCTTTCTGTTTAACTAAATTTTAAGTGTTCCACTCGCAAGAACTGAAGAGTTAATTCACCTTTGCTAAATACTTCCATCAATTTTTTTTAATCTTCAAATTTAATTCGTTCAATAATTATTGAATTAAGTTTCTGTAATATAAGTACTACTCCAAATGTCATTCTATTCATAATAGTTATTTGCGATTTTATATTTATATTTATTCTGTAGCAGACCGAATATGAAAATAACAAGTAGTTGATTATAGCATTCGCTTTACTAGATGTTAAATACCTCCAATTCTGCATAAGTATCCTAGCAACTTAATTCTAAGAGAAAGATGAAGTTTCCCAATGAATAACAAAGGAAGCAGAGAAGAAGTCTTTCCGATAACAGAGGGCGTAGAGAACAACAAATGAGAGTGATATAACAGAATGGCCCTCGAGGGAAAAAATGAAGATGACAAGGTGAGGAAAAGGGTTTCGGTAATGGATGTGAAAAAGTGAGAGTGCGGGTGAATTAGAGAGATAATGAGAGAAAAGAATGGGATAATAAAGTAGACCTATATTCAGAAATAACAGGTCGATCTAAATGAAGTAGGAAAAATACAAATTTCACGTACAAAGAAACGAAGCATTTCCTGATAATGTTATCGATAACTACTTATAGTATATAAAATAAAAAACACGCAAACTAAACCTCAAAGGTAAGATTAAATTAATGATATTCGTCAATGTAATAATAAATGTTTTTTGAAGAACATTAATGATTTAACTACTATCAAAGTTTTACAGTAATTTAATCTTTGAAGAAACCAGACTTTCATCTTTTATTGTAACAGAAATACACATACTTGGAAGTTTTTATTTATTGAAGAATAATACCGACAAATAAGTTAAACTAATTTAAGTTAAATGAGCCTCATATACATTAAATCGATTCAAAGCTGTGTAAGATCATCTTAAGATACGTCTCTAGGGTAGGAAGTCAAGTACATTAATTTTTACAGCGTATTATATAATTAGCTATCATTTATGATATGCACTGATTTTTCTTGTATTAATCAATTATATATAATTTACTATGTACTTCATATTATTATATTTTACGTTAACAAATAGACTTTAAAAGACTATTTATTCATGAAAACAGTAAATTGGAATCGGCATTACGCCCATATTTTAACCGTACTCTCTCGTTTCCCTGTAGTAAAATAATGAGTGTATTTCCTATCCCATATTCAATATCGCAGAGAGATTAAATATTTGCAGAGATGATGTTTTTTTCCAATCAAGTAGAAAAGTGCAGGATTTGTGTACTCGATATTTCATCGTATGTTGTCGATTATTCTCATATTACACAAACGCATCTCAAATAGATGGATGTATCGCAAGTGGGACTCATGAATAGATACAGATGTGCCGGAATGTTCTATTTACCATCGATATAATTTTTGAAGGATGTACTAACTATGAATATCTTGGGGCTTTACAGATAAAAAATATCGACTCTTCAATTTGATTTCAACGCAAAAAAGTATTATAAACAGCGGAGAGTCACTCTTCAAAATTTCATTCCCGTACCACGAGATGAGATACGATCTCGTATCGACTCTTCTGAAAAATTAAAATGATCCGATGAAAACTGGAATCCGTATGTTTACAAAATAGAAGTATTGCAGAAACTTTTTTTTCTCCCATCCGCGATTTGATTTCCTTCAAAGCAATTTTTTCGCTGACCACTAAAAGAATCTCCCTGAATAAACCACTTCTGATTTGTTTCCGGAAAAAACACAGCGCAACAGTCCTTGATCTTCATCCTTTAGGAATTCCGCATTCGGTACACTCATTTGAAAGAACGGGTAGAGAACATTAAGTTGATTTTGGAAGGGAAACGCATCTGGACCTCAGACAAAGAATTACCAAAGAGAACCGGATGTTTCCATAGCAAAATTAAAAACTCCCTTCGGATTTGGGAATAAAGGAAGATCCCATCTGAAATAAGCGATTTTATTAAAACAGCGACAATGGTTCGTTTATCCAAAGGGTTTATTCCCCAACCAGCGTGGGACGAGAAAGGGTTTTAAGGGAATCCGTAACGCTTCCTATTTCCCTTAAGAGGAGATGAAAGGATGCTGAAAGGGTATCTTTTGTGCACCCTTGTATTCCTCCTCATTCGGCCTGTTGTCCGCGGAAGGATATCCATTATAGACTTTAATCTGCCGTTCTTTGCGTTTCTCCTTCCCCTCGTTCAGAAAACGATTTCCCGACCTTACTCAAGTGTGAAGGTGCACATTGAAAAAGGTAGCGAAATACCTGAACATGTATCCATTTCTCGCAAACATTTTGTAAAAAGAATATGTTTCCGTCCGTACAAACACATGTTTTTCATTAAAGTTTAAAGTACACATCGTAAATTGATTTAAACATCATCCGTATAACTTACACTGATCTTCCTATACATACATCCCTCTATAGCGAAAATATTAATACAAACGTATATAAGTTTCATTCGTAATTTATATAATTTAAAATTAAAATTATTTGTTTAAAGCAAATGCGGTAATTATATTATTTGAGTCACTCCTTCATGTTGTTAAAATACTATTTGTTCATTTTATACTGCCTAAAAGGATTGAAATTGAGCAATTTAATTTCAAATAACTTTTTAATTTCTTGATAATTAAAAAAGCTATTCTAATTGTCTCTATAGAGGTGAATACTAATACGTTTTATTTCGTCCAGAAAAAGAAATTTGCATGGTAACATTTTCCCGGCATGGAACAACATTTCCTGATGCATAAAAAGTACTTTGATGACGTTCGTTAATTACTGGAGTAATTGTGAGAATAAAGATAGATATTTCCGTCGCTATGGGAATTGTCGGTTTCTAGGTCGCACCCATTTATCGAGGGAAAGAAAAGCTGGGCCATGATTACGGATACCCTTTTAATTGAAAATTTCCCCCGCAAAATGTTGCTCTAGGAATTTGAACTCTCCTAACTTTAGGAGGAATTCCCATAGTTTTAGTTGGGCACAGTAACCCTCCATTCGAAGTACAATGCCTTCCATTGGGAAACCCTGGAAAGTGATATTTCCCTTTTTGGAAAACAATGAGAATCGGGGCCGGAGAAAAATCAAAAGAAGACGGAGTATTTGGCACAAGACATGAAGAAAAATCGATTAATGATAATAGCGCTTTGCCTATTCAATCCATATCGCATTCATTTATAACTGTGAGCGAAACCACTGTTCATTAATTTAAAGGTACTATGCTTTAAAATGATTAACATTAAAACTTCGATTATAATGTTGAACGTTCGATATTTCTCATTCGGAGCTAATGGCAATAAAAACAAAAATTAGAACATGAAAGTATTTAATCTATTTTCAACAATACTGTCTAACCAAAAACTAAATAATATTTGACAAACAAATAGTTCCAAAGTCTTTATTTTCTTTTAATTTCGTTCTCCTATCCTGAATTGGTACAGGCGTTGATTTAATTCCTAGATTTGTAAACTAATCTGGCGCAATGATACACCGTCTTTCACGTACAGCTCCGCAATCATTAGCTAGATCAATTTCCCGTCACTTGCATTTGACATGAGAGCGCTCCGATATCTACAAAGTGCGCCTTAAACGCTCAAGATAAACATCTTTGAACTCTATAATTACCGCGGAATATAAAAGCATCGACGATCGTCAGGTCTTTTAACATTTTATCGGAAAACACGATCGCCGTAGCTTGTTGCTGTTTTTATTTCCCGCGGAAGTATCCATCTCCACTGCGGAGTTTCCCCGCTCTTTTTATAAAAAGATAACGACTGGAAAACGCTTCGCATGTCACAGAAACTCTAATTTCCAGGAGTGCAAAATGTAAGATGAAAGATTTGGGGAGGGGGAAGTAATCTGCAGTGAAAGCATTTTAAAAATGAAGTTTAGAACGGCGAGAGGGGAGGATTATCTGTTTGGAGAAAGCAGGAGATGGAAATGCGCACTGGGTCAAGGCCATGGGAAGTAACAGACGACGTATTACGGCTTAAATTCACAATTTTCTCCTCGGTTGGATTGTATTTGTCGAGTGCGGAGTTTCCAAGACGACACGAAACTATTACTTAACTCCGAACGTGGTAACTGAGAGTAAGAAAAAAGATTGGATTCCTGATTTTATGATACCGGAAGTCATCCTTAATCCCATCCACTTCCGCTGTTACCTCTCAGAGTGCCTGTGCAGTTTTAAAAGATTTAGAAGACCATTGAATTAATTTATTTAACATATCGCAAACATTTACTTATCGAACACTTAACAATGTACATCAATTTTCTAACACGAAAATTCCCATTTGCCAGGATACGAACTAGGGACCTTAGCATTTGAAAGTTAGCATGTTAACCATTCCGCCTTCGATGTCTGCATCGAAATATGTTATTTCTGAGTGAAATTAACTTTTTCAGTTTTTCAAATCCTCTCCAAAAACCATTACAATTTTAAAATGTTTCAATTTCAAAGATTAATGATTGATGATTTAATTTTGAAGTTGAACATTAACTTTAATACTGGACATTGTATAAATAGATCTATCAATTTCTCTTGAGTATTTTATTATAGGAAAGTGATAAATTGATTCATTATACTTAGAGCATTAAACTTAATAAAAAAATCGGACCTCTGAAGATTAATAACATTCTTACTATTCTCATAAATATACATGAATAAAAACGAAGCATTTATGATACTACTGATGCAATTTGAATTCTATTGCAAAAAGTTAAGTTTCCGCATTCCAGGGAAGTGGAATTCAGGAAGAGATCGTAGCAAATGGAAAGATTTTGATATTCCCTCATTTTTTATCTCCGCGTCAATATTTTAGGGCCTCCACTATCTGCGACGAAAATTTGGGTCGCCTGTGGCAGTTGTAATCCTGCATTTGAAAACAGAAAGGCATTCCTCATCTCGACGTTCGAAACTTCTTCTGAGGATTTCTGCATTCGTTAAAGCGAATTTCGAAGCCGTGAAACGATCCTAAATATGTGCAGATCATGAACGTATGAGTGTTTCTTTTCAACGGACGATAATGGATAATAAAAATGGAAACTATTTCTGCTTTAACTCTCTTTCTTTCCCTTTATCGCCGTAAAAAAATAAGGAAGCGTTATGAGAAACCGATCCTGAATGGCTCCTTTAATGCAGCTGCAATAAATGGAACCCAATCCCCACTGACGATGTCTCCTGCGACTCTTTTCTTTTAATGCTTGACCCACTACAGATGAAAGAAAGCCTTTCACATACCGGTGACCTACATGAAGAGATGCGGCCTCACATTATTATTCCTACCGCTCGAGCCTAAGTGTGGCTAACAATTGAGTGAGTTTAATTACCGTTGAGGAGAGTAAAACTGTAACGGAAGTGAATTTTCCCAGATGCGCGTCATTACGTCACACTTAGGAGTCCCTGGCTCAGCTGTAAATAAAGCTCGGAAACGCATTCGGAATATGAGGAAAGAGGAAATGAAGATATCTGCTTGCAAAGGGAACGCTTTTGGTGCAATGGGAGAGATTTCCGGAAGAGTTCTTCTCTATTTAAAGGTTTAATTTAAAGCGATTATTAGTCAAATAGTATCATTTCGTTACTATTAAAATAATAAAACCCATAATCAGTATAGATACGATCTAAAACTCACTGAGGAATTAACAGCAATATCAAATCAAAATTAAGTTTTTCTGGCACGTAAATGTACCTATACTCAAGTATGTAATATATATAAATATGTATATGTATATGTATATATATATATATAGATAGATAGATATAGATATAGAAATAGATATAGATATTAGATGGTGTGTATGTATTTATGTATGTATGGGTGTAACGTAATGAATAATTTGTGGTAATTAATGTGGAAACTAATTATAAGTATAAACCAAGATTGTTGAAATCTTTTATCAAGAAAAAAGGAGGAGGAGGTTATAGGAAATTGTAACTTTCGAGACGCCTTACCCAGTCAGTTTCTTAATAGAAACAAAAAATGATATTAATATTGTACAAATATTAACTACTTTCCTATAGTATCGAACATCAATGGAAAATATTTAGCCAATAGTCGCTCTCTTTTCAAATCCTAAGAAGATCCCCCTATGAAATATCCATGGTAACCATAAAACTTCCATTAATTCCGTATCCGCGCCAATGAGCTAGATTTTAAGATGAAAATCAATCTCGCGATGCTTTCAATGCCCCTTCAGTCACTTCGGAGAATCACTCCCATTGTCTCGATCATATTGGCTTCCTCCCGCGGGAATCATTAGCCTCCATCGCTCCCAAAATTAATTAGCGCACTATTGTACTTCATAGAGTCTCGCACCTGAATGGAACGGGGGCAGACGCAGCGGTGCCAATGAATAAACAAGGATTATGACATTCGTCACCGCCGGCGAGATATTTCCGTTCCCAAGGCGACGGACTTTTTTTCGTTATAATAGCTCCGGATGCAACCACGTTTTTCCATTGAAAGCCGCTAGGGTAGATAGCAACCCCGACTACGGAATCCATATTCTGACGGGATGATCGAGCTTTCAATATCGCGAGCGAAGGAACGCTGTATTGTGGGGGAAGGAATTTGCGAACTAAATTCATTTATCAAACCCGTGGCTCGCGAAGCTTCTGTGATCAAGAAGTGTGGACTTTTCCGATGCATTGTGACGCCGTTAGGCATGTGGGATACCTAAATTATTCGCTCTTGGCTCCCTTTCGAAATTCAGTCGAAGATGGAACGGTTTTCTATATTCGCATTATCCTACGGGAGTGGTATTATATTCTACAAGTGCCTTGATACACCACGAAAACAAATTGCGTATTTTTATAACTGAAGATCCGTTAACCTTAATTTCTTTACTGTTTTTTCCAGTTTAATAGCCTAATTTAAAGATTACTTAACTTCATTTTTCATTAAAGTTTTTTAATACGAAGTACTTCTATAGGATATTAAAAATAGTATTCACAAATAATCTTGATTTTTATTCTAAACTCAATCCATTTCAAAACATCGGTATAGAAGTAATTAACGAAATTAAATGCATTGATTATTACATAATATAGTGAAATAGTCAGTTACACATCATGGAATTATTAATTCTTCAGAGAATTATTTGGCTTAGCATACTCTTTCCTAAAATTTTCTTCCTTAAGTTCGTAACGTTTACCAATATGCGGGAAAATAATAAGGATAAAAACAAAAGCTCATGCTACTAATAAAGCAGGATAAGTAGACAAAAAATTGTGATGTTAAAAGTGAAGAACCCTTATCCAAATGTAAAAAATATCCAACAAGAAGCCGTAATTGATTTAACGGATTTATACCGAAAATAATAATGAAATAAAATGAATATTATGTTAAAATTAATTAGATTCGACAAACCTCTACTCAATATGAGGAATCAATAAAGTTTCACAATACTTATATGAAGATTAATTATTCGCCATTGTTTAAGTATAGACTAAATATACCGTTTGATTAGATAATAGTGTAAACTCAACACGAATGGTTTGTGCGACTTGATAATAAAGGATAAACATAAGTGCGAAATAGCGTGAAAATAAGTGGAAAATTAAAACCACTGGACGACCCGAACCCAGATCCCAGTCATACCACAGTTTTTCACTTTTATTCGATCATTATTAAAGACTACCATTAAAAGGAAGAAGGGAATTCAAAGACTTGAAAATTCTGAATATTCTGAGACGCTCTCATGCTCCCGGTATATTAGAATTTTTCGAAAAGTTTTACATCGAAATTAGACAACAGAATCCTGCCTATAAACAACAAGTAATAAACCAAAAGAACAGTGGAAACTTTGGTGCAGAGCGTTGAATTTAAAACAGACGGAATAAGTTCTCGCCGTAGATAACACGAGGTCTAAGCAATTCATCGTTTCGCAACTGCAAAAGTTTGCGCAATTTAAAAACTGGGAGAACAAAAAAGTAAACTTAGCTCCGCTGAATATGAAAAACTGCAAGGGACTGCTTTGCGCCGCATTGCATGCATACTTCTCAATGGCATAGCTACTCGTTTGTAGAAAACAAACAAAAAATTAGCAGGCATTCGTGCACCTTATCTCCAAATTGGTGGCATTTTTTTCTATAATCAGCATAAATCCAACTCCTTGTAGAAAGAGGAAGTTGCGAAACTTTCTTAAGATGCAGATCATCGCAGAAATTAACAGCCAACTTCATGCAATTTACCTAGATGTTCTTGAAATGAATAATTCCAGATTCTAAAATTAGAATATCCGCTTGTATTCCAAGTGGAACACTTAGGCTGAACCAAAATACAATCAACGTTGTTGTGAGTCGAATAAAATTGTTTTCTCTATGCGAAGATATTTTAAACGCTACTATGAATATAAAATTAAATCATAATTAGAATATAATATAGCCATACATATATTAAACTTAAATAATGACAAGTTAAATCTATTGAACAGATTCATACATGGTTATCGAGTATCGATGAAATAATAATGATGAACTTAGATATTTATAATATTTGAAACACCGTTATAAAAATTAAAACACGCTGAACGATTATTTTAAACCTAATAATTGGAGAATGTGATATGAAAACGCAGCGTCCAAAAGCAAGGCAAACATAAGTATGCAAACACAAGCATATGCGCAAACAAAACCAGAATATCGAACCACGATTTTCAGACTATGAATCTCTCCTATCCTGATCCAATACTCATTGTGACATTTTAGCTCACCATTACGAAATGAGTTCATGTTTGAAATGACTCTAACGCCCTTCAAAATATTCGTATCCATACCAACGTGATGAATCCGGAATCGCTTTCGATCTTCGAATCTTTTTGATTCGTACCTATCAAACACATTGCTTTTCAAAAGTAATAATGTCAAATTCAATTATAATACCAAATGCCTTTCCTCGCCTTCAATCTAATTCAAGTACTTATCTACATTTTCATAACGCATTGATACCCTGACTATGCAGAAATGACACTCATTACATTTTTCAATCATAGACACTTTCGGAGTAAGATTTTACAATTAAAATTTCGATAGGTAGTGTTTAGGTATTATTTATAAATAATATATCACAAACATTTTTATTAAAAATGCCAAAGTTCATACAGCAAGAAGTAGTAGTTAATTAAACATTATTTTCACCTAATTATGATTTTAAAATATATTTCATTCATTCACAATCAGTCGGACAAAAACGCAGAGATCAAAATATTGATAGAATAAAAATTTAAATTTGGAATACTAATTAAAACTTGGTTTCTTGTAGTTAAAAGACCGATCACTTTCCCTCCGAATTTATTTATGACAAAACAATCGATGTTCTCATAATGTGTTCCATAAATATATACTCTTTCTCATCACAGCAACGAATATTCAGGTAAATTGGATGAACGAGAAAAGTTCATCGCGAAAAACTCTTCACTACTTCGCGAGTGATTAATTGCTTTTTCATGTGCAATGCATTCGGGCGTCCCTCCGTGAATTAAACTTTCCCGTCCGCTAATGGGTGAGGAACAATTCACTCCCATATTTTAGACTCATAAATTCATAGGTTGAACTGTTTTAACTCCCTCCATCGAAGCCAGACGTTGAAATCCCTTCAGCAATCCAAGACCAGCAATTTGCGACACAAATCGGTCATTGTGCTTCCACAACAACTGGGGAAAAATTCCTCCTTTTGCGAGTGCAAATAGATGCGGAAGCGAACAAATTGTGCCCGGATAAAGATCTCGTACGTGGACCAAACCGATGGAAACAAAGCGTTCTCGATAAATGTCTGATAAGTTGGAACGGCCGGGTCTTAGGCTTAAGCCTCGTTCGATTAAGCAGAGATAAAAAATGAGTTCCCTGCTGCCATCAACTTTTCCCCGGCGAACAATGGATCATACGCCCCTGCCTTCTTTCCTCGAAAATTCCTTTCAGCGCACTTTTCTGAATAATAGATGCCGTTTCCACAATAGATGCGTATTTCACTCAGATACCGTTGTTCCGCAAATGGAACGATTTCGCCGATGGCAAATTTGTTTTCGCGACCGATGCGAAATGTATTTACAATTCGATATATTTCGAATGTATTTGAGCAGCCGATAAAAAAGATATTTACTTTTTACAGAGAACGTTTTCGGAATGAAAGATTTAGACTATCTAATCGAAAGTTGGTCCGAAAAGCCACTCTATGTTTTGTAAAGCGGTAAAAAGCATCAAATGCTGAAGATCGAGTTGGTTGAGAATTTAATACGCGTGTACCAGTGGACGGATGATACGGGTCTATTTTCGAAAGGGTATCCTTTCGCGATTTGTATGAGTAATGGCTTTGATGATGATACAGTGGCGAAAATATTTTTCGATTGTGATATAAAAACAATCTGAGGATTTTTTTCCAAAGATAAATCTTTCCCTGGTCTTCTCTCTTCTGTTTTGAATGTAAACACGAATTCAAGAGTAGAATGTAGCAGAACATTTTTTCCCTTAAAAACGTTTTCTTTAAATATTTATGCGCATAAATATACATTTATATCAATATTTTCCTTAAATATATACATATTGAATGAGTTTGAATGGGATTTTAAGCTTTATGCATATTTGCTATAGCTGATCTTTTATTATTCCTTCCATTTCAGATAAATTCTTACAACAAATAAACTGGATCTTCGCCTATCATCTTAAGTGGATATCAACATAAGGGCGTTATTGAAATGTATAAAATTATACCATTTGATTTAATTAACAGCATACCTTTTCAAAGAAAATATATAATTTCTCTTGAAAAATGTATTTCTCCTAAACGTTATCAAGTATACGTTTGTATCGTTGCATTTAAAGCTCTATATGGTAAGTAAAGAAGAGAATAGTGATATTTAAGAGTTGTTGAAATGCTTCATAAACGAAATTATATCAAAAAAGCGATCCTAAAAATTATGCAGCATAACTCCAAAGGGTCCAAGAGTAAACACCTACACCGTTTTGCATGATATGCGTTTATGGTAATTTTAACGCACATCGAAACTTGGAGTTCTAGCGTTGAATAGTCTAATTTATTCCCTCACAACTATGTTTAACTTATCCTAAAATTCACAATACATCTCAGACGAGGAAGTTCCTGAACCGGAGCTCTGTTCCTTGCTCAAGGTGAGTGCGTACGTAGCAATGTATTGTACGTACATGTAATGGATTCACTTAAAAATATTTAAAATAATAAGCGTCAAGTATTCATATAAAAGATAAATAAAGTTAAAACGCATCAAAGGATACAAATAAAGGTTTAAAGATCACCTCCTCACACTACTGTACTATATACACACTTCCACTTTCAGTCTCCAAGAGAATTTACTTTAGAAGGTCTAAATAATTATTTATATCTCATGCTTCATTATCATATCATAGTTTACAATATTATGCCTTTCTTCGAGGATTTTATAATGCTTTATGAAGTTTTTTCATATGTTCAATCTTTATATACTAGTATAGCGATGAAGTAAAGTATAACTTCTACATATGATTTATGTTTGAATGGTTACACAGAAATTCTTATTTTTTCATTCATATTAAAATATCTTTTGGTGATGGTTTATTATTTTTCTTCTTTTAACTACGAATATTGAAAAATCTAAATCTTGGTACGCAAAGTGGAACTTGTCTAGTATTTCTCTTGTTTTATCGTAAATTCATCTTTAAATTTGGACATTTATTTTTAAACCGATATTAATTTGTGATATACATGCATTCCTTTTGCTGAGTCTTTTTCAAACTATATTTAATGGCTAAGTTAGCTAAGTAAGGCTAAGCTAAGTTTTTTTATTTTTTCATTAGTTATTTCTATTCGCTTGACTGATGTTATCGTCGCAACATGACTCAAAGGTGTGAATAAAAGATGAAAAACGAATAAATAAATATTTTCATATCGTAATTATATCTAAATAATCGTGCTTAAGTAAAGATAATGACGCTAAAACGAATTGAAATTCAAATAATGGGTAAACGGTTCGAGAAGCATCATTCTTTTATTTCCCGCCACAAACTGACCACGCTCTTTCTTGTTCCTCCGACGTAACAATGGTCAAGGAGAAAAAAGGAAAAACATTCGCGGAAATCGGGAGAAGGAATACGAAAGAGGGAAGTGGATGATCCGGTTGTATCTCGACTTATCGGACAGATGAAGGATGATTTGGGAAACGATGGAAACATGGAGCAAACAAGGACCGCCGAACAAAAGAAAGACGGAAGGCTGTAATAAATGGGAATAAACCTCTCCAATGAATGGAAGGAGTCTTCAAAAGAGGGGCGATGAGGGGAGATCAAAGAGGATGAGGGAAGACAAGACGTACTGAATTAACCAAAGTTTGCTGACGTACTCAAGCGAATTCTCTCTCTTGTTAGCTCTCTTAAAACTGAAATTGATGTTTCGGTTGTGAATGGTTTCAAATACAAGGAATATTTACGAGTAATCGAGTGGAAACAACGTATTCGAGTCTTTCCAGAGATGAATTCTCTTCTGAATATTCTTAATGGGTTTTTTGAAGATTTCTGTACGAGATCAAAACAAATTCCGGATCTTCAAGTTATGATACTATCTATAAATTATTTATACATAGATTATGTGTGCATTTATTTAAATTTCTCATGCTCTTATATATCAACTACAAAAGTAATTCATCATGAATTTACTGTTTCGAAACATTACAAATTTACAAATAAATCGGTCGTGAGTGAGAATTCCTGCGCTACAAAGTTTCGTTTTCTGCTTGAAGATGTCATTACACGAAGTTACACTTGTTCACATTATTTAAATACACATTACTAAAACATACGTAATTGATTGAGCTGAATCACCATTACGTATTATCCAAACTTGAAGAATATCAGATAAATTTTGAAGGTTCTCTAAATATTGCCCTTAATTTAACCCAAACATATCAACCTCATCTTGCCAAATTTTCGACAAAATTTGGCAAAATAACTTTATAAAAATTTGAACTGCTAAAAAAAGCAAATTATAAATTTTAATTTAACCTTTTCTTAAATTAGATTAGAATAAATTTCGTTTATACCTTAATGATTTAATATATACATTAATTCTTAATTTACCCAACACTAGAAATATAATTATATCTAATGTATTTCCATGTAAACCACATTGTACCCAGGAATTCAGTAGAGTTTTGATGAACGAAAAAATAACATATAATATTGGGCAATATTTGTTAATTTTGTTCAATATTGTGTACGAAGCAAATGTAACATTATGCCAACTGAACGTGCATCGCCTGACAATCGGAGAGCGGAGAAAGGAACTTAGCCGCTTTTTATACTCAACATTTCGCTCGTTATCTAGCGCCGTTCGATTTATCCCTCAAGCGCTATATCGTGACAGTTAAACTAAAGTAGATTACGTCAGAGAAGTTTCACTCGCGAGAGAATCTTCCCGATCCTAAAACAATTCCACAAAAAAGCGAATTAATCCCAAAAAAGACGTTGGCGTTCGTTAGGAAAGATTCCGACTGCCAAAAAAGAGAATGAGTTTTAGAAAGTCTTGTGATACAGCGAAAAAGAGACCAAAACAAATTAAAACGCTCTGTTTTAAAGATCAGCTTGCATGACGTCGCATTGCAAAAGAGCAAATGAAAAACGGAGAACGAGGGTAATATATCACAAGGAAACGCCCCTTCTCGAAGGCCAGTGATGTGAGAATTTGCATAGAAGAGATTATTTGCTTTCCATTCGCCCATCTTGTGCCTTCTTTGCGATTTGTTTACGCGCACCGCCTTAATTCCGCTACTTCTTACTGATGGCGCTTCTGTGGGCGGGGAAACGAGATATTACACCGAGAAAAAGTGACGATCGATCAGCGTTATCGCGCGCCTCTATTAAATTCATCCATTATCGCCCCAAAATAGTTGGACGGATTTTTTCGGAAAAACGCGCACGCTTTTCGCGTAAACATTCAATTAAGCCTTTGAATCGGAAAAAATGGATGAGTTGACGGACTAACCAAAGTTGATTCGAGCGATTAAATGGATGAAACTTGTTTAATCTCTGTTGACGGCGATTTGCGCTCGAAAGCGGTTATGCCTAGGGAAATTTTCCCACCGAAGCAAACACCAACGACAAATAAATTGTGTTTGCGAGTTTCCGTTTTCTATGAAAAAGGCTAGATGTTTTTTTTTCATCGTTCCGCGCGAATAATCGTGTCGGGAAACTCCTTCATTATCTTCGTTAACTAATTTACGATCGTCTTTTTTACGTATCAAACATAACACCTTGTTATACCGAGGAAAAATAGCACGTGCAAATCATTGCTTCTTTTATTTTGTTTCAGCAATGAAAATAAAATATCTGCTGAATTTATAACTCGATTGATAGAGTATTTAAATTTCATTTAATGTAAATAATAAAAAACTTAGTTATTAAAAAAATGATATAGACACTTTTTTCTTAAAAATAATAGAATGCCATTAAGATTTTTTAATTCTTTAAATATTTTCAGTATTAGAGCTTAAAAAATTTCAAATAAAAAAGAACCAAGAACAATCAAAAAAGGTGAATGATTAAGATATTATTAAATCATTTGGAAAATCTTATGTTGATATTGCTAGAGGATAACAAAGGCAAAATTTAAAACAAAAGGAGCACTTTAAAAATTCGTTTGCTCATGGGTTAATTTTCGTGGAAAACAATTACTTGAGTAATATGTAGTAACGATACTACGAATAATGAATAGTAATATTATTACATGATAAGCTAATCAAAGAAGGGGATAGTTCGAATAAAGTTGACTTCTGAATATAAAACGATATGATCAGCATTACTCATTCATTCACACAATCGATATCTACGTAATTTTTTCCACCGAATCTAATCGAATGCCAAAATGAAGGAATAAATTGAAGATGGATTCAAGAGACAAAAGATTCGACAATCTTTAAATGTGGGATTAAAGGGTCGACCCAGAAACGTAGCGATTTTCACTTTCCCAAATGGGAAATGAAGCAACCCGGAATATTTTATGCAAACGATGAAATCGACCAAATCGGACCGATAACGATGACGCAGGCCTCGCTGTCACCTAAGAGGAGACCCAAAAGAAATCCAACCCTTTATCATACAGAACTGCAGACGCCAGCGCATCGAACACAATCACGACCTTCGGCCTCAAAAGAATCGTTATGTGTCTAATAAGAGGAGCTTAAAGAGAATTTTAAACTGGAGATAATCGCGTCGTACTGCGGCACACACCCCTCCATTTGTCCGACATTTGGATCCGTACGCAGGATTGCCAACCGCGCGGTTTTCGGCTGGACACCGTCCACTTCTTGGTTCGGTGCCAAAACATAAACTCTGCTGAGGACTGGAGAAAAATGAGTTGAAATGTGGCTCCCTTTCGGTTAAACGAAATGTAACGGTTAACATTCTTACATTTCTCCCAACGAAGAGACGCAATCAATTATTCTGCAATATGAGCCTTTATCTAACGATAAACATTCGGGGGAGAGTAAAACTATTATAGAATTTTATATTATATTATTATATAGAAATAGAAAAATTATTGAAATATTGCAAATACTTGCATACTTAAACAGCACTAAGAGTTTCATTAGTTGTGCTCCACTTTACGCAAAATTAAAGCAGAATGTGTAAAAATCACCATGTATTAACTCGGAAAGTAATTGACATTACGTTAGAATTAATGGTTCATAATTATTGGTAAATATGTCAAACTAACTAATATTTTCATAATAGAATTCTAAAAATAGAAGAATGTTATTATAGCAATAAATATGGAATAGGAAATAGAAAAAGTGAAAAAATACAGGAAAAACATAAAATAATAATTTCCGATTTTTTCTGATAAACTTAGAGCTTCAGAATTTTTTACTACATTTACTGTCCATTTATATTTAGTGATCTTTTGTACCTAAATACTGGTTTAGATTATTTGCAAACAAAACGAAGGTCCAAGACCTTTAACTGTTTTAAGTTTTCTCTCTTTGTAAACATTCAATATCTCCTCAAGGGAATGTAATTCGTTCAATATAGATATCTTCAATTACTTCACTTAAAAAACCCTCTTCTACCTCCATAAAACCATACGTGTGAATCATCGTGATTCATCCTTGTGAAAAGCACAGTAACCGAAAGAATTTTAATCCACAAAACGACAAGTTGAGAAAGACTTCGATCAAACCGAAATCAACCACTTCCAAAACCTAACGTTTGTATCAACGGACTTCCGCAAATTCGCAGAATTCGGACTCCAGCGAAATTGCCTATCCAGCAAATTGATTCTTGGAAGCTGTGACGAAAACCTTCTCTGATTCTCGTTTTGCCAAAATGTTTTCCGCGATATTTACCCGAAATTCTGGGCAGATTGGGACCAACTTTTACTTCTTCTAAAATAAATACGAAGGATGAAGGTGGCAGCCCTACAATGGAGAAGGGTGCAAATGGAATTGAAAGGCCGGCGCCATTAAGTTTGAGACGACCGGAAGAAAAGGAGGTTGAATAATAGATGATGTCAGAGTGTGAATGCCTTCTTACGAACGCCCATACTATCTCTACCCACGCCGCAGAAAACAAAGAACCCTTAAAGTAAATTCCTCGAAGAGGATCCTCGTGCGAATCCACACCAATGAGGATGGATATAACTGAAGACGTTTACTCTTATCTTAATCGCACTCTACCATTGCGAGTATAATTATGCGATCGAACCAATTACGGTTTATCTTCAGAATGAGTGGCCGTTGTGAAGGGGGATGTGTCCGTGAGGATGGACTCACGATGGAATGCGGAGGCTGAGCAGGATGGAAGGTCCATTATGAACTTATCGCATTGGTTGAAAGTGCCTCGACAGCTTAAACGGATTCGCATGCTAGTCTCTACCGAGAATTGAACCTGGGATAGCTTTCTCCGAAGCCAGACTAAATGTACCTTATCGGCGATATCCTTTTATAGACAAAATTAGAAAATATAGATAGCGGGACCAGAGGCTCTTTATATACTGTGGCAGTAAAAATTATGGTACAGTAGGGATGTGATAAATTTACTTTAATTCGTGGATGTTACGGTCTCTCGAGTTAGGATCAGTTAACGTTTGTAACGCATTCCATCCATATGCATTACTGTTTATCATGTTACTTTTAACGAACATTCATATTTAATATTATATATATGATTATATGATTATTCATATAATTTTCCTCCAAGAGCTCAACCTCCAACCAATATTTTTAGGAATTCACTAATTAAATTAGTGTCGCTTCATTCTGTTTAATAAATAGATATCAAAGAAATAAACCCGAAAAGGCTGTTGAATAATTACAATATAATGAAAACAGTTTTAAATCAACTGGTAACTGCAGAAAATATATATTTATTCTAAATACTCATACTTTGAGTAAAATTAAGGATCTATGGACTGTATTTGTGAAATAAAACAAATTAGTGCCCAGATAGAGCATTTATCTTTCAATCTTTACCCAAAATTTCCACTTTCCTTAACAGCCGTATCCTGCACTGGTCTTAAAATTCTCCTTTTCCCAAAAAGCATAACTCTCGATCTATAAGATAGTCCACTCTCTCGCTTGGAGGAATTTTTGGACCTTCGTCTCATCGAGAATGATATCGTCATTCATTTGAGAATAAAACTCTCTATTATCTCTTTTAAAAAAACGGCGAGAGACTAATACCATGATTATGAAATAATTTAAAATCCAAAACATATTTCCTTGGAAAACGATTAAAATAATTGTTTACTCAAGAAAGAATAGTAATACCAGAATATAACCATTCCGTACGAAACACGAGCTTAGGATGAGTTACTCACTATTAGCAATAAGATGAAACTCTATGAGCTTAAGCTTTAAGTCGAATGAAGACGCATTATTTTATATAACGATTTATTAGAATTAAAAAATTAATACCTTCAAATACAGAAACTTCTTATAAATCCAGTAACAATCATTCCTAAAAATAGTTAGCTAAATTTATTTCTTCTTGCCCTTGGTAAAGAAACACGTACATTTTCCACTTTTAAAGATAAATTCAGCTCTTTTACCTCTTCTTTTGATTGGGAACACTTCGAGAATATATCTATCACGAAACTTTCGACAGCAATTCAAAATGAACGTACGTACGTTCTTTGGGAGAACCCGATAATACTAGCAACTTTCTTCGGAAAGGATTACAAAAAAAGAGCAAAGGGAATAGCGATTGAGGTAGGAAAGAATTCGGAATGGCCAGTTAGTCGGGCAATTCGTCAAAATGCCGCGGGATTTTCTCTCCGCTGTTCCGCAATGCACACCGAATAATATTTTACGCTTTCTGGATGCGTCAGAAAGCGGTAATGCATTATTTTCCAGCGGCCATTCGTGACGGGGAATGGAAGAGACCTCTATGGGGAGGATTTTAAAGCATCGACATTGCAACGGCCTGCAGCCTTCGTGAAAAATACAGCGACGTGCCACTGAAGATTTGTGCATTCTGAGGTTGAATGGGACCCAAATGAAGCCAGAAAACCTAGTTTTATCTCTCTTTTATTATATCTTCCCGAGATGAAAGTTCCATCCATTTTTCTATCCACAGGATCACTTCATTAAGTACAAAAAAAATCGAAGAAATAGTTCTAAAAGATTTGCTTCCTCTTAAGGTAGGGACGAATTTCAAAACATCCGAAAATTAGATAAAATTCAAATTTTATAAATTATCCTATGCGATTATTTTGCATTTAAATAGTATTTCAATGTGTATTTACTGAGTGCCCATATTATATTTAATATTCAGTATTCATGAGTTTATTCAGAAAGAGCTCATTCAAAATTTTCATCATTCGGCAAAATTTTAAAATACTTCCGTTCCGTAACCTATTGTGATTTTAATGAACGCTTTTGTGAATAAAGCCAAGTTTTATAAATATAGGATGGAGTATAAAGCACGTACGTGGGCAAAATATTGAAAGTTTTCAAGTGTTTGTATTACTATTAATTGCATGTCAATCGCAGAATCCATAAAAATGGGGGAACACGCAAACAAAATCATTCCACGCCTCCTTTTACGTCTATGAAACAAAAACTGAATATTAATTCGTGTCATATCAAATTGATATAAAATTCTCGAATGGAATTATCTCTTTTTCATAATAAAGATAACTAGGCCACGATTTCATGATCTCAAAAGAGATTTTACCTGCAGAGAGTTAATCATAAAACATAATTATAAATAACAAATGCATTAAAAGAAAACTTTTCTGAGGTAAGAGAGAATCTAATTAGCATTTTACTCCTCTGGTTCGAATTACTTTGACAGCGAGTAAACAGATAACTTCTAAAGTAGCTTCAAAGTTGATTCAGACGATGCAACTAACGTCACGTCATAAATATTCTTTTACTTCCGTGATCTTCTTATATAAGTCTTCCTAAAATGTGCTTTGGTGGAAATGAAACACAATAACATTTTAATAATAAATATCTGGATCAATCAATAACTCAGTATCGCATTTTTATCTTGATATCTACAATTAATATACGTATGATATATCACAAATACTGTTGAAGAGCTTTTCAAACCTTATTTTTATGCTTATAACTGTATCAAAAGTTTCCATAATATCCAAATAAGACTAGAATCAAGAAAACATGTGGGATTCAATTCTTCCCTGAATATCTACAAACACTTAAATACTTGCAATTCTATTCCATAGTAAATATAAAGTTAATCGAAAGGCGATACTATTTAAATCTCAGAATTTGAAAGAACTTATCCTATTCAATTTATTATTTTCTCTTAAGCAAACATTACTCACTTCTGTGTAGGAAAAATATTTACTTATTTAAATTTACCAAAATAAAGAGAGTCAAAGAATAGCACGCAAATAGTTCTTGTAAATCTAGTCTATTTATGTGTTTCTCTAAGTATCAGAACATTCACTTTTCGCATGAAATAACTGACTAATCCTAAAGCAGAGGAAATAAATAACTAGCTGTATTCAATGTTAATCATTTCCATAAATTTACCTTGAAATCCTGAGAAAATTTTAAATTTTCTGCATAAATCCAATCTCACTAGTTACATTAAAAGGACTTAAATATTATTTTAACGGCTCCGTGTAAAACGTAGGAATCATTTCCACTGAATTCATTTTCCCTTTCGCAGCGCAATCGGCCGAAAAGTTTCTCCTACCTAATTAAAATTTTCTCACCTGCTTCCACGAATCAGAAAACGGCTCATAACTTTCGTTCCGTCTGGCATAAGCATGCATCCTATTAATTGCGGGAAATGCCTCGGGCTGTAATTCAAGGAGTGTATAAACGAAGACAGATGTAATGCTCTCTTCTCATTTTAGGTCTTTTCATCTCTACGGAAATGCGGCGTATTAACCGACACCGGAATGTTTGCAATCCGAAAAAAAGTAGCCGTGAGTGATTTTAGAGATTAATTAATGCAGAATGGCTAAATAGATTAAACGAGTAATTTTTACGCTTTAAATGTTCGTAAATTCTATATCAACATTTGCATTCAATTTGTCTTCTCAACAATGTGGGTTAACAAAGCTCACGTACTCACGAGTTTAAGAGTATCTAAATTTCATTTCGGAAATTTTCATGTAAATAATTTAAAGTAGAGAATCGTATGCAAATCTTATATAACGAATTCATCCATACGATATGCATTCGCAGTCGACACGACTCAAACGAAAATCGTTATCCAAGTGGGAGGCAAAAAATAGTGCAATCTCTTGGAGATCTTCCTTTTGCTGATTCTTTCGGTGAAATCTCTCATGTTTAGATTTCATATTTTATTGTCCTGTTTTTTGACGCCCTCCCTTGCCTTCGCCAAGCTATCTTCCCCAATTCATCTTCCTCTGCCCTCACCACTCAATTCGACCTTTACTCCAATCTCATTTGCACTGATCCTCTTCTGCTATCTTTCCCTTCAGAATAACTTGACCCCTATTTACATCTAGAAAGGAGTGTATTCTACTGCTCACTTCGCCATTGTTCTATATTTCAGATAATAAGAGTTCGAATGTTTTCATTGGTGATGATTTCTAAATAAAAAAGTTTTCTATACTTCGCTAAGAATTTCGTTCCCAACCTACATTCAGGTAATACTTCTGATTCGCATTTCTTCTAATTTAGGCTCTCTCATTCCTTTTAAATTATATTATCTGAATTCAAACCGTTCGCTAAGCGATAGTCAAATCTGATGATTGCACTCAGAGCAATAACTATAAAATATATGCGAGCAATAAATAATAATGATATTTAAAACATTCGACAACCTTTAGGGCACTTCCATCTCATCAAACTGCTTCAATCAAATCAAACACCTAAAGGTCATACATTAATCATTATAGTAAATGGGTTCTGAAGTTAGATCAAAAGTTAATGGGATAGCACCCTAAGCGAAAATTTACATTTTTGATGGCATATAATATCATGAGATGGCCTATAAATATTTTAAATTTTCGATACTTTAAAAGTGAGCTGATACGTGCGCTAATGAAATCATTCCATTCAATGCATCATCTCTCAGTATATATCAAACGTTTTCGATATAATTTCATAAAAGCATAATTTTCGCAATGAATAAATACGTAAATCTATATTGGACGTAACGGTGGACCTCTTGCACCAGCAAATACTCCAATGAGTGAATTACTACTATAAGTGCATGATAGCACTTAATTTTTCATTTTTTATTTCCAGTTCAAGTGTAAACCTAAATGTTATAATTATAGAAATGCTTCTGCAAAGTACATACGAAGTATGCGAAAGAAATCTATTGCTACTGTTACTCATTAACAAATAATTAACCACATTTCGCTGTAACACTGTAAAGAAGTTTAATTTCTCCCTTTGAGTGAGTTCCTCCAATGCTGGAGAGATGCCGAAATTCTTAAACAATCTACATTACTTCTTATCAGTAATATTCCACCGGGATATTTCTAAAAAATCCTATAAACCAACATAATTATAAAACATTATAATATATATATTACAATAAACACAAAATTTATCTGAGATTATATATACATGGAATCCTTATGAATAAATTTAACACTAAAAGCGTTATACGTGTCTGAAAAACTAAGGCCAAACTTTGAGTTTGGTCAAAACTACAAAGAAGATAGCACAGCACTTGATTTTCCCGAAACCCTATCCGCTTGTCCTCATCAGAAACCAAACATACTTTCATGTTATACATCAAAATTTTCGTTTCATTCCCAATATACAAACTCCACATGAATTCAGATTTTTGTGATTGCCCTAGGAGTTCGAAACTGTAATTAAAAATTCCGGAGATGTGAAAATAAAACTTTGTTTTGATGACGCCTTCCCTCGCAACGATATTTTCTCTGACGAAACTCTCGCCCGTTGGGTCAGGAATGTGGACCAATTAGCGCAATTCTTCCTCGAATCGATGTAAAGATGACAACCGTAGACGGAGAAGCGATGGTTTCTACGGTTAAAAAAAATGACGAGCACTTCCGCAAAATTGCTACACTTACCGATCGTCTTTTTTTTGTCGCCGAATGTATTTCTGGAGTTTTTGAACGCGAGTGCCGCCCGGAAAATATCGGGCGCTTTTTTTTCCGCGACGCCAAAGTAGCTGCATGTTTCATATTCATTTCCACAACCGTTTAATTAACTTGCAAAATTTATGGCGATGATTTGTGCCTTCGTATTTATGCGCTCGTATGAAAAAGCAATTTGGGAATCGTTGCGAATTTCAAGAATTTTGCGAAACGTTGCAAAAATGTGTATAGTCCCGAAGTAAATGATGCTGCATGAGAGAAGAAACTAAACGAACGTTTACTTAAATTACGTATCTTGTTTGTAATAGTGTTTTATCTTCATAAAAAATAAATTTTACTATGAATCTTACCAGCTTAGTACCGGAATCGAGATATATAAATAAGTACGTCGCTGTAAGTTAAGGGAATCGAAACTTTCTCCTCCAATTTATTCGCCACTTAAAGTTAAAAACCAACTCTTGCTTGAATAAAAGCGAACAATACTTTCTCTAAAAAATTTCAAACTAATAAGAAAAAACTTTCTATTCTTTGAATTAGGGGAAAGTTACCTATATGTTTTTTTCTCCAGAGAAAAGCTATCTAAAATATTTTAACTTTGATCGAAATTTGTTGTATTACATCACTTATGGATAAAATGAAAGATTTTTCTTCCGAAGAATGTTCAAGTGTTCTTTACGATATCTTAGAATTTCTTAAAATTTCATCGTTCACACAAAATAAAATCTTATCCTTAATTTTGGATTTGCTTTACACACTTGCTTGACTATAACTCGACATCCTTTTCTTCATTAGAAAACCTCTGGATGAATATAAACCTAGCGCATTATTGAATGTTTTAAAAGTTGAATGATTATTGACCGATTCTAAAAAAATAAAAGAAGATTCTAATTTATTCGGAACGCATTTCCCTAAAAAAATAGAGGATGATTACTATTATGACTTATTTCGAATTTCGTAGAACATTAAATATACTTTATCCTATTTTATTTGATCCTTTTTGAGTCATTAAGAAATTAAAATTAAACTTTCGTTGAAAGAATTGTCATTTCCAAAGCTGATCAAAATCCTTTACAATAAATTATGATACAATAATAAGCAATACTTGAGTTATTTCAAAATTCCAAATGGTAACGTATTCTTGAAAATCCTATCTTTTCCTCATCAATGAATCGACGATAATAATATAGTTTTTATACAAAAATGAGTAAATGAGCTACTAGATGAATAAGGGTCAAATCTGGTCCGTTTAATCAGCTCTTCAGTAAGCACTGAATGTAACTAATCGTACAAAAAAGGAGTAACGAAATGCGTTCGAATGGAGAACACGAAACATCGCGTATTGCTCAATAGATTTAACATTTTCCGGAGGTGCAGCAGGAATTAACGGTTTCGCGTCAGGGTTGGAAGACTTCGATGGGCGTTCCATGTCTAGGGTTCACAAGAGGTCACGGTGAATCAACGCATAAAAAAGGTTTCAGAGGAAGTGATGCTGTAAACAATAGTTGCTTTTCTAAAGCAGAGAACATTCGATATCAGAAAGGATATTCCTAAAAAAAATGAATTAATGAATACATATTCTAATATCGTGCCTTTCCCTGATTATTTATTCAAAACGTTTAAAAGGTTTCACAGTACTACTAAAATTTCTTTGGCTCTGAATTAACAAGCAGATTAATAATCATTAAAAACAGATTTATAAATACGGTAATTATGAACCTGATTTTAGAGGTACTATCCGCTTTGTTCAGATAAAAAATTTCAAAAAACTATTTTAAATTGGAAAGAAGAGACGAAATTCGGAATGTTAATTCAGTTTATCCTAATATGAAGCGAGCACTTGAAATTTAAAATAATGTACTGTCGTAATGCACGGCTAAGACATTTACTTGAATTTGAAGATTCTTAGAGGGATAGAAGCATATGAGTTCTATTACATTTTGAATGAGAAAAGTTGGAAATTGTGAAATTGGAACAAAGCAAAAAGAACAGAAGTATATTAAAACAAATCCCTAAAAGCAGAAGAAAAGGAATTTAATGGAGTTATTAGCGGATAATCCAACCTCGACTTTCCAGTGGTCTTTGAAAAGAAAAAGCAAAGATTCTAGCTCTTAGGGTTAATTATTTCCATTAACTATTAAAAATAAAAATCTAAACAAATGCTAAACAAATTCGGTACCAATAAAAAGGAATAAGTTGGAACAAAATAAGGATCAACGATATAATATGTTTAATTTTAAATCTGGGTTTATTTTAATCCAAAAATAATCTAACTATCCGCTACTTCATTTTTTAAAAAATTCACGTCTTATAAGACCGTTACCTCGTTTCCCAACGTTTATTTATTCCTGCCCTGTGAGCTATTCACACAATGTTTACATTATAACATGGATTATATTACGCATAATGATAATGAAGGATTCATTCCATCTCAGCTGCTTATCTTATAACAATAAAATCCCTTCCCACGCCAAATAAATAAATTACCAGGGAGATATGTCAGCCCTTCTCTTGTGTCGGCACATAAAAAATGAATTCTAGATATCGGGCAAATTTGGTCGCTTCAAAAACACGCGGTGAAAAGATGCGACGCAGTTCTCTCATTGCTTCCAAAATAGGCGATATGACGAAGATATATCGCGGCGTTTTAAAAACTTTTTAATTAATTCCGAATTAAAATAACGTTGAAAAAGCGGAGAAATTAGTTTAATCAGTCGCCGCCCGAGGACGCTGTTTAGGCAAATGAAAAGCGATCGGCGATGGAAAAAGTCGAATAAAAAAGTGCGCGACGTCGATATCGGGCAGAAAATAAAGCGCATTTTGGCGAAGTCAAACGTACGTACTTTTAGGGACGCAAAAAAGTGATCGATTTTCTCCTTTATACTTCCTGACACCGGCACGCGGCGGTTAACAAAAAGCAAACGAAACAGTTTTGGCTGGTAAATCGGAGCAGGACAGGAACCAGCATAGTGTCTATGCATCGCATTTATCATCCGCCGAACAAGGAGAAGTGGTGGCATTTGGTTTGATAAAAACACCCGAAGGCTATATCCATGGCGCATACGGTGCTAGACAGAACACGAAAGATGATTCGGGCGACGGAGAAATTTTCGCAAATCCCTGAAACGGCGTTTTTTGTAATTTCGCACGACTCTTACCATGGAAAAAACACGTTGAAAATGGAAGTAAAAATGTTTATCTGCTGTTTTTAATTAACTGCGTGGATCTGTACGTCTTCGCGTATGTGGTGGCCCGTAATTTCTGATCCCCTAACAATATCGTTCGGTTGGGACAAAAAATGCGTGCCACCAGCATATCCATCCATCTACTTTTTTGAGTGACCGTGTTAACTTGGACCAGCCATCAGAGAGGGAAAAAGTGGCACTCCATGCATTCATTTCTATCGAAAATAGGTCTCGAGGCAGGAGGAGGAATAAGTTGACTGACGTGTCTCAAATATGTATGATGCTTTTTTGGCGAATGTTTTACATTGAGGTTAGTAGAATTCCTGGATATAAATTCGATCTTTTGAAGTGGGGATAATTGTTCTATGCATCAATCATCACTGAATATATGGCTTGAATTACCGTGAATTTATACGGATTATTATGCATTTCGTTGCGTGTTTTATTGAAGTAAAGCAATTGATTTAATTTCCATTGATGAATTTCAAAGAAAATTAATTCAAAAGCTATCAAATATCATTATTCAATCGCTCGTACTGATTAACTTTGACATAGTATGCTATGATGTATCTGGAACACTATATGACTATTGGCATTCGTTAAAATTAAACGTTGTTAAAGGCTACGTTTCAGTCGCTTATAAAATTTTACTACTTAATCGAAAAGTATTGTAGAGATATAAAAAGCTTAATTCAATAGTAATTACAAAGAAATTCTGGCTCAAACTTAAATGAAAAGACTACACAATTGCAGAAAGTAATATTTAATTGTAAACTAACTTCGGTGGAAAAGTGTTCAGATAACTCGAGTACCAGGGTCCGGGCTCGAGTCCCTCCTATTGCTAACTTTCCTGTTAGGGAATGTACTTTGCAGATAAAGTATTTGTCCTGTATGGAAATTTGTATGGATGTATGCGGGAAGTTTGTTAAATTAAAAGTACGAATTATTCGATTCGTTTTAATATTAAAATACTCGATATCGGAATTATCTTCGGAAAGAATTATCCCCAAATTTATGACAGCGTTTCTGAATGGAATCCTTGATTTATAATCTAAAAACATTCGATACGTGTTATTCGAAAAATAACCGATCTGAATTATTAACATTTTGGTTTCGTTGGCTAATTTGAGTCGTTAGCTTCGAGCGTTAAATCCTTTGAAAGTGGCACATTAAATCCGCCAAAATCAGCTATTTAACGTTCAACCTCATTAAATTCATCTCCGTGACGTTAAAATCGCCAGAAATGTTTTCGCGCGACTTTTAATTTCGAAAAAATCGGGATTTCTGGGTAATAAAAGGCCGTCAGCGAGCGTGCTGGAAAGAAGGCGGCGTGCGATATTTATTGAAAAAAGGGATTTTGTCACAGCCTCATAAATCACGCAGGGAAGAATCCCCGTCCTCTCTTATCGCAGAACCCATTTTTTTCGCGATTGACCGATAACGTGCGACTGATAATGCCCAACGATATTAGGTCCCTCCCCCGACGCCATTGTTATGTGCCACCCATCCCATGATCCCCTTGGAAACCAATCGCCAACCCACGCCACCCAACTTTCGCTACACATCGCTGAGCATGACGTCTTTGAAAAGCAGTGGCCCACGGTTCCTTTGGAGGCAGCACTAGGAGGGGATACAGGTGCAAAAGGAAAACCGAAATAAAGGTTGTGAATATAAATAATATTCGTATCGGGGATGAGAAATTACAAAACTAGATATACTTTAGAGAAAAGCACCTCGATGAGTAATGAAAAGATTATGTTGATCGTATTGCTTGTAAACAGTGATACTGAAATGCTAAACACTCTTGCATAAGTAAAAAGAATATATTGTATAGTCGCAGGTAGTAAAGGGTGGGAAGGGTTTTAAAATCGACCGTAAACTACATATGTGGAAAGAATCACGATTTTAAAATTGAGAATAAGCGACAAAGAGCGGATATATCGAAGTATTTGCTTCATAATAATGGTATCATATATTAGAATAACATTGAATATGCCCGAATCACTCTTAAAAGCTCTAACCACAAAATACTTAGAAGTTCATAAATAAATATATTTACGTATTTCCTGAAAGTTTTCTTCTTTAAGTAATCCTCTTATGTACTTGATCTTTTTTCAACTTTTCTTCTAAGTATTACGCTGCCACTGTTTTAATTTTTCTGCTGCCCAATCTTTAAATAAACCGCAAAAGCTCCACTTATCGCAATTCAGCTGTCACTGAGGTTTGTAGTCCACATTTCATTGTGTACATTGGATTGTTCATATTCTGTTTTTATGGAATTTCTTAAAATTAATTGGAATTTTGGATTCTCTAACAATTATTCCAGATGCTGACAAAAATGAATAAGAAATGGTGTTATACCAAAGAAGCACAATACAATATAGAAACTCTTGTTAAATAACTGAACTAAAAGCAATTGAAGTAATAGAATTAATTCATCCACTTAATTTTCAATTATGATACGCAATCATAACCGATGAATTTCAAATTTATATTTTGGAATTATAGATATTCGTTACATCATAACTTAATCAGGTTTTCATATAGCATTCCTTCTCCATAAATAGATATACATGTAACTTCCTTCTGTGTTCACTTCTAGAAAATATATCACTTTGTGATATCATGTTTTAAAAAAGGTTCTTTTCAGTTGAAACATACTAGACCTCTTAATTCGTTTCATATAATTAAGCAATTTCTCTTATAATGGATCACAAATTATTCCAGAGAAACATATGTATTCTATGCTTACTCTACTACCTCTGAATAGATTACTTTTAAGAAAACAATTTAAAAAACAATTCCGTTTCATTAAACAAATTCTTTGTAAGCTTTAAGGGTACAAGAGATGAATCAAAGGTTATATAGATAAAATTTCCGGAATAATGGTGTCGCCACTTGTTATATTTCCTGAGATATATTTAGCTGGAAAAGGCGAATTTATATCTCCCGTTTGATTTGTCAAAGGATTTCAGATCTCGAACTTCACATTTCATCTCACGACCGTGAAATCGTGTGACAGACTATGCGAAAATATCATTTCATTTTCCACGCCGAAAGATGCAGGGAAAGTAAGGTTTCCATCGAAATTCAAAAGGTATTTATGGCTAGAATAACAGATAAAAGCCTTTAGTAATCATCGAGAAACTTGCATTGTGCTTTCGATATAAATCAAAGCTATGAATCAGGCAAATATAGGGATTTTCCTTTTAGTCCAAATTATCTTCCTTCATCGACTGAAATGTTCCCTTTAAATGTAGTTTGAATAACGTTTTGATTTTTATCTCGTGATTTATTTCGGCAGAAAAAATGAGCGATGATTATATATTACGTGGCCATTAAGTTAAATGAAGGAAGAATGGTTTGTCGTTTTGTTTTTAAACGCTCTATAAAAGATTTATTATAATAATATAATAATCTATTAATGTAACTGTATTTTGTTCTCCTCCTTAATTTACTATTCCTAAATAAATCCGTAAAGAGAGAATATAAGATATAATAACATTAATGAAGTTCCTAATGAATATGAGTTCCATAAATAACGGCAGTCTTTTAGTACTTATAGATTACGAAGAAAAAGTAATTTTATACAAATACGTAAGAAATAAGTTTTCACATACTCATTATTAATGAACCTAATTGAGGTAAATTACGCAAAATCATATACAACTCATAACTCGAATGATTCGTAAGATTTCATAGATGAAAAATTTTCTTGCGGCTTAAAATAAACAAAAAAATTTTTCTACTAAATTGAATTGTACTTTCTGAATCCTTTGATTTAATTTCATTAGTGGCAAATCTAATTGAAGTTTAAAACAAATTATGGAGAGCATTAACATAATTCAATAATTCCTTTATAGTTTACAGAATATAATTTACTTATAAAGCGTGTAGAAAACAAAATATACCTGGAAATCAATGAAAACCTTAATGGGCTTTAAATAAAAAGAAAATATATTTTATTTTAATGGAAGAAGTTTTTCATGGCTATATAGAACACGTATTTAAAGCCTTGAATAATTTTGAGTGCCCTAAATAATTCAACGCGAATTCTTTAAGACGAAAAGCTGAGCTTTCTGTCATTAGCACGGGATAATGTTTGAGTTTCCTGGAGATTTGTAGGAGCGAATTAGAAAAAAGAAATGCGAAAGGGTTGAGTTGAGAGGCCATGAAGGGGCGGAAAATGAAGTGTGTCTTTGAGAGAGCGGAGATACAGTATTGTCAACAAAGAAGGAGAGGTCGTTACGAAGGAAAGAATGTAAGCAAAAAAGAAAATGGAGATGACTTGAATACAGCGGGTGTAACTCGAGTTTAAGGAAAAGTAAACATACCTTTAAATTACCTGAATTTCTACACCATGCAAAATGATTTTCTCACGAATTGCACCATGCGTGATATTGAATCCATATGTTTATAGTTTTGTAGCAATGCATCCTTTATTTAGCAATAGTGACCTGAGTTGTAGGGAAAGATTTCGAAGGTCATCTTAAAAATTAAAAGAAATAAAGTCATTCAGATAGTGATCAAATACTACTTTAAAAGGATGATTAAATGGGTATGGTGCTGAAAAATCGAAGCTTTTGGAGGAGCTTACATACATTAATTTTAAATGAATGTATAGTTTGAAATAAAATTGGAAGAATGTTTGAAAAGTTTGTGAAAAAATGAGTTCAGAAATAAGAGTTTATATTAACAACTACAGAGAGATATGCTTTATGATGTTACAGAATTTTCGTCTCCTGAATTCATTAAAAAGATAAATTGAAATTTAAAAAACGCATTACAGTTTTATAACATATAAATAATATTCATATGCTTACAGAATACGAAATATTAGTGCTGATTAAAGATGATCACTTTAACTATATTTTGGAGAAATAAAATATACAATAAATAAATAAACCATACAAAACACTGGACTTGTTTCATTCAAGAATTTACTTAAGTCAACTATGACGATAATTTAACTATAAAAAGAACACTGCAACTCATTTTTTTACCAGGAAAAGTCCTTGACATAGCTAAGAGATATACCTCTAGTCAAAAAAGCGCAAAATTCGAGCAATACGGTACCTAAAATTGGAAACCTGAATAAAATCACAGGAAATCATGGCAGAAAAATCTGAACCTGGGAAAAAGATATTCGAAAACATATTCTGAACATTTGATCTCCTTCTATCTTCCTCTCAGGCCACGTGTCTGTCACAACGACTCCGTTACACTGATATCGTTAGCGTGGAAGAGAGAATGTTTACGTAAGGAAACTAAGGGAATTCCACAAACGAGGAGTTGAGATGGAAAGTGGTGGATAATGAGGAATGGAAAGGGAATGAAAGAAGAAATGAGGCACACTCAGGGGTAAGAAGAAAAGATGGTGTCAGGTGACCCGTGAAGGTCCAGGGGAGAGGTCCAAGAGTGTTTGGTGAGGTGGGAGGAGCTGAAAGATGAGGGGAAGAGAAGAAGAAATGGCACAGCGAAGGAGGCTGGTTGTTATGGTAAAATTTGGAAACGCGTATTTACATAACAACCTAACAACGACTATGAGCTGCGGAAAGTTTTGGAGCTGTATTTCGTCTGCGTGTTCTATGAGCTATTATTTATGTTTTCGAGAGTTGGGAGGAGATATTATCACATGGCTTAAGGTGCACCTGATAATTATAAATATAATATATAAATTATAAATAAAATATCAGATTGATACTCCTTATCCAAATCTTTAGTTACTTATTGTCACCTTAGAAATCTTTTAATCATAATATATAGATACATTAGTATTTGAATTTATTATGGGCGATCTTCTGCCCTAGTTCTATCGTGATTTATTCATCCTATCTTTCTTTGGAAACCTCTTCCCTCTCAATATTTAGCGCACGCCTCTTCTCTGTTGACGCTTGATTGCTTCAATGTAAGCCCATCCCCACCATCTTCTGCACTTTCGCGTTTGTTTCCATACCAACCCTACTTGTTTACTCTACTAAACGACACACCCATATCTCAAGGGCCAATTATCTTTTTTCTGATGCTCACAGTCTTACGAAGTATACTTGATTTCTCTTAAGAACAGATACTGATTTGATTACAGAAATATTCAATGATTATGACTTAAATATATACTAAAGTCTTAGTTAATACTTTCGTAATGAATAAACCAATAAACAAAGACTAACAACATCGGTTACAATAAATCATCTAAAACCTATAAATTATTAATCACTGTTTATCTCTACTAAAATAAAAATGAATCTACTTTATTACTCAAAAAATTATTCGATGTGAAATTGGCGCACATCGTATTCCTTTACCACATTAGCTTGTACTAGTTTTAAAAGAGTCTTTTCACACAAACTGAACAAAAAACTGTTGAAAAAATAGAAAATCTAAAATGGGAACATTAATTTAAGCGAGAACTACTCCTGTTCCACCCCAAACATCCTCTCCTTCCCTATCCATTCCCAAGAATAATATCCATAATCGAATCAAGCCTCATAAACGAGTGCTATGTGAAATTTTGAATGCTTTCAACCCGTGTACGGCCAAAATTTTCGGTATTTTAAAAGCGGAGGAACAACTTCGAATTAGCGGCGAATGGAGCTACTCGGGCAAACCGCAACTTTTTAATAGACCTAGTGCGGAGGGAAAAATGCGGGTCTAAATGGAAGACTCCAGAAGGACTATGCGGGACGGAGTGTAGAAAGAGAGTGGATGGCAAAAGGAAAGAGAAGACCACATTCTGCTCTCGCGTCTTAATGAAGAGACCGGCAACTTCGAGATACTCCAGCAGCCACGTTTCCAACAACCCTTTTGCCCATTCAGCGCCCAGCGATCCCTCTCGAGGGGTCTTCTAATATCCTCTTTTTGCCCTCACTGTGTTGATCGCGAATGAGGGAGACACGTGACGTAAGGGGTGGTTTTGATGCGAGCCTTCGAGTGCCACCCTTCCGTATTATTTCCCTACTGCTGAAGACGTGACTCTTCCGGGATGGAAATCCCCTCCAAGTGCACGTACCGTGAGCGTAAGAGTTACTACGGACATCGATTGGTTCGAAAGGCCACTCCAAATAGCTCATTTTTTTAACACACGCACAGGCGGTAGTTCTCGTAGATTAGATAAATAGGAAGGTTATTCATTTTAATCTCAATTAGTTAAAAATTATAGTTGTATTTTATACAAAACGCTTAAGATAATATAAAACCAGCAAGTCATTTCTTTTCTAACTTATTAAGAGATTGAAAATATTGAGAGTATTAACTATGATGAAAACTTTTTATATATTCTCAAATCCGTAATTATTTTCGTGATACACGGAATTTGATTTTCATTTATCTTAATTAATCTCAAATTTAATTCCTGCGAGTATACGAAAAAGGTTGAGGATAAGACTGATTCTTATATCCCAGTTGGATATAAATTCTTCAAATAGCTCACCATGCCCGACGCTTCTTTCTAAATATCAGAGACAAGGTTATCGTTAAATAATTCTCATGTCATACCTTAATCTAAGAAAAATCATTCTTAATATGATTGTACACAGTATATTCATAGTTTATATTCTCATATATTTTTTATTATTTCAACAAAAGTAAACATATAATATGTTCAAAATACTACGTAAAGACTAAAACATCGACATTGAATGACTCGAAGCAAGGTCACCCGTGTCTTCTACTAATTCCTATTTACTGAACCCTCTCTGTGCCTCCAAACATTTCTTATCCCATCCTACCTCAAGTCCTTTATCCAATTTCATGATTTTTCCCTTCTAGTTCGTCCCATCTTCTTTCCCCTAAACTAACCTCTTTAACTGGAAATTCGGTCCTTCTGCTCTCTGTTCTTACCACACGATGTCCCTTTCTCCTTTATTCCCTTCACCATGTCTTCTGATCTCCTTCTCTTCTACACTGCCCTACTTTATTCTTTACTTTTATCAAACCTTCTCTTATCCAGCTGTTTATGTAATCTCAAATCAATAATGAATTATTTTAAAAGAGTTTAATTTACCACTTAAATGGAAAGGATAGATAAAATCTAAAAATTTAACACAATAATAACGCTTCGATTTCTTTTGGTTGATATTAAACTGAATGACAATCATCATCTAATTTTACCGTTTTATATTTATAAACTTCTGATTATAAATTTATAGAGATAATCTGTTAAGCATCACTTTTAAGCCGTTCAAATTTGGTCCAATTAAGATTACACTAAGTTGTAAAAGCTGAAAATAAATCTAAGACCTAATAGAATTTTATACAAGTGTTAACCCTTTCTCATAAACGCATCGCGGGAGGCCTAACTTTCAGGATTTGTGGAAGTTTAATCTTCACTTTCTCTGAGCTCACCTTTAAATATTCAAACTAAACCGACCACAAAGATAAGCATTACAAACTTTAGGAGATATAACAAACTATATAAGGTATCTATATGAGCTTATTTTTTTAAGATGGACTTTTATGCTAAATATGTTAAATTTCGTTACTCCATCCACGTATCTTCTTTGGAAAATACCACGGACAAAGTAGACGGAAGAGATACAAAGTATTCATGGGAAAAGAAATATAGAAATTAGGAAGATTAGAAAGGTAAACCGAATATGAGAGTCGAAATGATTAGTTCAATTAGATTCTTTAATAAGATAAAACTAAAACACTATAAAATATACCAACATAGGAAGTACTACTATATATAATTTATCAAAATTTTAAAACCGGATTCGTTATTTTCTCTTACAGCTATGGAATATTTTCTCCCTCTCTCCTCTGCATTGATCATTCTTAATTCCCACCCTTAAACATCCCTCATTCGCCATCTTGCTCCCCATCGTCACTCGATCCTTTTCAATGCCAAAGAGGCACCTCGCGATTGCTACAATCTGCACCTCTTTCACCAATGGTGAACACCTCCGTTTATCCGAGTGCTTCCCTTTCTTCTTCAGTTGGTTAGTGGGTTGATTCTGTAGCCCCCATCGCGTCGAGATGACATTTTTAAGGAAACTCTAAATGCCTGCGGTCGTTGAAAAAAAAGAGTAGCGTCCGGCGCATTCGCGGCTATTATTCAGGATGCCCGCTCTTCGCCGGAATAAAAGCCATAAATAAATGTTTCGACGGCCAAAAACACGCGCTTTAACCCGTACTTGAGAGATGAGAGGTTATTTTCAAACCTGATGCCATTAAAAAAAGATAAAGCCCGATGAGATGACTTTAATCCTTGAGTCCGTGTCCCCTGGCGGCTAGTTCATCCCGCTTGGGAAAAAGTGAGGCTCACGTTGCGACGGAGATATATTTGGATGACGTCACTTCCGCAGATGGCGCTTTTGTTAGTTACTTAGGTATGCGTAAGTTCGAAATGTTATTATTATTTATGGTTTTAATGTTAGATTTTAAAAATTCAATAATTCGAAACTAAATTTTTTCCTCAGGAAGAAAAGAAAGACGTAGAAAATAAAAATACAAAACATTGAGCAATACATTAATAATAAGAGGTTACAATAAGTTTGCCAATTATAGTGCGATATACTTGAGTATTTCATCTTAATAATTTATCATTCCTATTGTCGAATTAAGTAAGTACAAATTCCTTTACAACTTTTCGTTTCAGAAACTTGGAATGTTGAAAAACTAAAATGATACATAATTCTCACACTTAAGTGATAGTCAAAGCGTTATTTATAATAGTTCAAAATATAATTGGTAATCATACATTCTTTATTAAATTTAATCTATGGAACATCTAGAGAATGAAAGCAAAAGTGTTAAAGTGATCTCCTCATAAAGTAAAAATCGTTCGTGAATCAGTAACAATTATTTATCAACAGATTATGGATCGAAAGGTCATCAAACGAACATAGTAGCAAAATTACGTCATATCAATGCCACTAAAATATCCGATCTAAAAGGCTTTTTTACATTGAAAGTAGCAAAGTGCCTTTTTCATGAGAGAGAATTCTTCTTCCTAGCAATTTTACGACCAAGTTAAAATACGAGTAATAGCATATGTCAATATTAATTCAACAGAAAAATACCTTCAAAATTTAAATATCCCGGATTACCAAAAATACCTCATATGCATTTGATTCATAGATCTATGTTTGAGAGAAGATATTCATTTTTTGTTAAACCCATAGTTTTTATCGGATAATAGAAAAGAAGTTAATTTTTATTCTGCCATAAGTCCTTCTGATTGGTGTACCGTTCATATCATATAAATCGTTACCATGGGAATTGATGACGTCAACAAAAGGATCGTAAAATGATTCCAAATGGTTTCTCTAACGACATTCCTTTCAAACACACTCCCATATCAATTCCATCTACGGCTTCCTCTTTCCAGAACTTTTCCCCTCAATGTTTTTAAATAAAATAGAATGTGGGTAGAGCCGATTTTTCCTCAGGAAACCTGAGATTTATCACTCGATTAACGTGAGGAGTCTAATTAGAGAAGAAATATCTCGGAACCCTTTTCATTTGATTCAGGATCCCTTCCTCGCCTCAAGCCAAATTTCGTTCCGGGAAAATCTCATGTAAGCATCCTTTGTGCCGGAGTTGCGTACACATACGGGCGCTTTCATTCAACCGATTCCATCTACGCATATCCAAGTGTACGGTTTCAATCTTAAACGTGCGAATCATTCGCTGCCAGAAAATATGCGCTCATAATACGTTATTAGGATTAATTCAATATCGTTGCTACAATTTATGACTTCAATTACTGTCATTATATATCTTTTAATTCAAACACTAGATTATAATATGGATAAGTTTCACTAAAAACAACTTCCAAGATAAAATCACTAATTTTATTTAATAATTATAATAATAATATACTTCAATTTCTTTCTTCTTTAAAATTATATACAAACCTTATTTTGGATGTGTACTAAGAACTGTATTTCATTCCTCCTATAGCATAAAAAGTAAAACTACAAACGTCAAATTTAGTAAAATTAAGCATAAAAATTCGCTATTAACTGTAGTGAACAAGATACGAAAGGTACGATATGACACACTCTCGCGCAACTGGATAAACTTTAAATAAGAGAGCCAAAACATAACCATAAAGAGACGAGTTTCATGGTACTTCATAATGGACATGAATAAGAAGTGAAAAAATTGCGTTTTTATACAGATGGTAAATTTCGCTAATAGATGAATAATAGAGTTTACGTAAATCGTTTTGGATAATTCTTATAAGGTATCATTCTGTCCATATAAATTCTTTGCATACATCTATTTTAAGTGATATACTTCATACTAATTACCTTATACCTGAAAAGTAGGATATCTATGAATTAATTATCCCAAATAGAATGGTAGAGTCCTTAAATCAATACATTCGTAATTAGTGGCTTATTTGAAACTGAATATCATCATAGTCTTCGACTATCGAATGCAATTGTATTTTTAGCACGTTTTCACTTTCTACCACTCGGACCAAAAATCCAGAGAATTTATTCATTAAACATTCCTTGATGATTCAATATATTCACAAAGCTAAGTGACCCCCAGGTAAGTTGGGGAGCATAAAGGGGATGTATTTGGAGAAGGCGGGGGAAGGAAATAACTTGGATATGAAGAGAGCACTTGAATGGAGGGAAAGTCTGAAAAGAAAGGTGCCACGGTACAAAATGAGAGTGGGGAACGAGGAAGAAGATGCAAGGGGAGTTTTTAAAGCTTCTTCCGTTTAAAATCTGATATTTTATGGGAGAGAATATCTTATGACCAGCGTTCGCTCATTATGTTCAATGGGTTTATTAAGAGGAGTGATTACATCAACATGCCTTCATATTCCCTCAAATTAATCTGCTTGCGTAGGGAAATGTGCGAATTCAGCGAAAGCAACTTAAGAGAAATCATATTTGAAACAAGCATTGATGAGGTTCCTATCTGAAGCCAAACAAATATTTTGCTATTTCCACCACATATTCTATGCTTTGATGCATGTTTCCACACAATGCATTTTCCAAATATTTTGTTTCTGATGTTACTGTTGTAATAACCTCACCTTAATAACCTTAAATTTAGAAGCGATTACTCGGCATCTCCATTTAAAGCTTCAATAATTGTGCAAACACATACATGGAAATAATCACAATAATAATAATAAAGGTCTCAGAGCTACACATCTTTTGGTGTGAAAATTAAGAATAAATTAAATTAGAACGCATACAACTATTATAAGTATTTTAGCTTTCAAAATTATTTATGATATTCCTGTAATTTCAGAGTGTTATCTCAACGAAAGTAATGTACGATCAATTGTGATTTCATAAAATATAAAAATTATACAAAGAAAATTAGTATCAACCTCATAATCTAGAAAATGTTTTGATTATCCATTTCATACCATAAAAGTAAGCCATAAGCATATAATATTTTACGCAAACCATACCAAGAGAATGTCAGCACTTTCAATTAGCTACAACATCGGGGAAGTTATTCTCCATTCTTTTTTCAAACACTTTTGAAGTATTTATTATAAAAAATGTGAGTTTCTTTTAAATTTATTAGCAAAGATCCACTGTTATATATTGAGACCAATCTATACACGAAACTAACTTTTCACAAAATCGTGTCCTATTTTCTTCTTATTGAATTATAACTTGTGGGTTAAAGTCTTTAGAGAGCCATAATCGTAAATATTTCAAATAGAGTAGTTTTTTGGACGTAGAAATAAAGGATTAAAAAGCTATTCCTGGGCTATTTCTCGAACGGGTTTATTGCCGCTAGGATTTATTTGCAACCACAGAGGAAAAATATAAAGCTGTGGAATAAACAAGAGAAGTTACTTGAAAAACTAATTCATGCTCAATGCATTATCAACCACTAACGACAATAAACTTCCTAAAAAACAGACAAGAAGCAACAATCGAAAGAAGCGTTTGTGCAACAATAGATATTTACATCCTTCCCTAACAATATCCTAATAAAATATTATTGATTCCAAACTCATCTCAACTTCGGTGAATTTCGGTATCTAAACCCGTATACTTAGGCGTATAACATACTCAACGAAATTATGTGCAATTTCCCTTCAGTTGAGAAATTGGACACTTGCTCGATATTTATATACTCTGATGAGATTATTTGAATTAACAAACGCCGAACCGCCATATTGGAATAATTGTTAAAACTTCCGTAACGGTTTTTGGCAAATAGACAATTAAGTAAATTGCGAGTATAGAAGAATCTAATGATCCTGTAAAGAAATTCATACAGCATTTCCAATGGTAATAGACCATAATGATACTTTCCTGGACGTCTTAATGAGAGATATTCGAAAAGAGATACCGGTTAAATAAATTCTATGACTCTTCTCATTTCTTCGATCTAACGATGATTCAGCGATACTTCAGTAAAAGTTACTTTGCTATTAGCTAACATACACCGATTTCATCAATCGCAATGAGGGATTTCTTAGTGTGCATTGCAATTACTCGAAATTCGTGAAAACAATACCTTTCAATACGCAATCCCTCTTTTGAACGGTGATCCTATTTTCTAGTTGATTGATGAAACGATGTCCTTGCAGAGGTTATTATCTAGATGAAAAGTAAATCCAAGTACTCTTCAACAAACACTCACACGCGAAACGAACAAAGAATACGAATCTTGACGAACACAACCGAGAAATGTTCGAGCAGAGCGTCGGCTCTACTTAACAACCACCTTCCGCCTCTAATCCATCAGATATCACGCCAAAAACAAAAGCATCGCCCAGCGCGCGATTACTTCCGCGCAAATACCGCCCGAGTTGAAAACAAAAACAAACTCTTTTAATTCCTTCGCTACGCAGTTAGCACTTTCATCTCTTTTAATCTAGCGTTCTCCCAAATACCACTCTCTCTCCTATGCACGTTTGCATCTCGCTTAAGCCGTATATTTTCGCTCCAACCTTGCATATTTTTCCTAAACGCCTCTCTGCAGAGCTGTGATAAGGTCTTCCCTGAGCTCTTGGAAGCGTGGAAGGGGAGGGTTGAGGCTTTTTTCCAGGGCCAGAGTAGGGGAAGGGAAAAAAATGAAAGTGACTATAACACGGGCGCAACTAAAACTGCTCATATGATGTGGGTCGCCATTTATGAGATGTTCTGCGTTAACGTTCTTTCAGTCCCACGCGCACGAAATAACCACCGCGCGCCCATATCCGAAACAAAAGGGATAACCGTCATTTTTTCCTCTTCATATAAATATAGGACGGAATGACGAGAGAGTGTATTGTAGTGACGTAAGCTCCTAATTGCAGAGTGGATGTGATGAGTCCAGCTCTGGAAGATAATGAAGAGAGATGAGACAATCTTTCCGGAATTTTTGGGGACGACAGGAAGCCGTAAACAAAAAAATCGCCATGGTAATAGGAGCTTCCGCCACTTTTCGATCGTTGGATTTCTTTGTTCTTTCACACGACAAAGAGCGATATTTGGGCCACGATGTCAATGGAGTGTCCTTTAAGCATGGATTTCCGACCGGTTACATCACAAAGCATGAGTTAATGATACGCGAAATTCGATGTATTCAAGGTTCCCATCGTTTGCACCGTGGTTCGATAGAAAGATAGCTTATGGTACAGTTTTCCTTATGCCGATGAAAGTGTGATCGATGTTAATTTAAATACTTATCAATTGCACTTTTCCGGGATAATTTAGCAAGTGAATCGTTACCTAGGAAGCTGAAGTCCCCTCTCCTGGTAACTGGTTGATGTCCAAATATCCTTCAGTTTCGGTGGTTTTGCTATTTGATAATTCCTTAATTTTGAATGCAATTTATTATTAGATGATTCAGTATTGATACTAGGACAAAACTTTTACTTTAAAGCAATTGAAAATTTAATTGATAAAAATTCACGAAACACATACGTTACTATTCTATATAAGTATACAAAAATTATCTGGTTTTGATCTCTCTTAGTTTATTCATACACATTTCATAGATTAAATTTATCTTCTGAAATTGTGTATTGTGTGTAGTTTAGATGACCCACGATCTTCATAAAATTGCATTTACCGAAACGAACTTTGTTATGTTTACTAAAAGCGAAGTCTGTGATTTGATTGCTAATGGTGTGTTAATTTCATTCACTTAGTCACTCATTCAATCCTCTAACATATTGATGAAACAGGATTTAATTACGATTAATTCGATGCTAAAGCTTTAATTTGAATGTAATGATTCACCCGTATTTTGAAATCAACGAGAGACAACAATATGTCCATTCCCTTGCTTTTCTATCTTTTGTTTATCGGACACAAGAAGTACGTTTCTATGGAAGCAATCAAATCAAAAACTAAATCATTGGTCATTACATCCGCAGATTGCCAACAGCCCTCTATTCTTCTATATCTAATTTTAACGTACTACATTCTGATAACTCTTCTTTTCTACGTCTCTATTTATTTGGGATCGCTATTCATATATTCACTAAGAAAAGAGCAAAATTGTTACGTGAGTTTTAAAATCGATAGGAACATATACAGCGGCGCGACGAGAATTTCGCATCACGGCTTTCTGATGCTAGATAATGTATTCTACACTTTGGAAGCATCAGAAAAAAACATACTTTAAGCTATTTTAACTGATCATAACGAGCAGTTGCACAAGTCTGGTACATGCACTTGTATCTTTCCACTTTTTAATCTCTACAACATTCGAATGCACAGAAAAAGAATTCGATTTAATCTTCAATCGAACATGGAATTATATCATATGTAAATAGACATCTAAAGGATGTTTTCGATAATAGAAATGAAAAAACGACATACCTACATCACTCAATCCATATATTTAGCAATATCACTGGATTAAATTGAATGATGTATATTTGGATACACTTCTCGATTAGTCGCATATGAAAATGATTGCACAATATACAAAAATTTACCTCTATATAGCTCAGATAATGACTCTCTCCATCGAAGATTAAAAACGTAAAATATTCTATAGGTACGAAATAATACGCTGAAAGAGAGCTATCTCTTTTCATCTGGCAACATTTCTGTGGTTTGATGGAAGGCATATGGCGAGATGGGTATTACATTTTTAATTCCTATCATGAGACTACTTTCACCATTGAAAGTCGATTATCGTTTTACTCTCTGTATGAAATCAAATCGCAGTTGAGGATTAACTCTCATATATCCCTTAGGGCGAAACTTTTTCATTCTGGCAATTTTCGTGATACTAGTCGAGGGAAAATCCGACCTTTCTTTTTTGAACGGATATAGGTTTTTTATTTTATTCTCGTTACGAAAATCTTCGGGACGTTCCTCGTATATTTTGTTTGCAAACAAGAGCAGGATGAAACTAGCAGAAATTTTCTAAAATCAACAAGTATAGAATAGTACAGAACGAACAATTTTTTTAAACTTAGAAGTATGGAGAGATCTAACGAAAAATGTTCCCAGAAAATTAAAGGTTAAAGTTATCGGGAACGAAGCTCTTTTGTATTGGAGTGAAAATTCGAGTCTCAAATGAGATGTTTCGAAACTTTGAATCCGCAAGTCAAATAAAAAAGTTCATAACATAGGCTGAATAAACATCATTACTATAGCAACTGAGGAACTCCATAACTAGTCAAAGTAATGTGATTATCCGTGCGATATATTCACGGCTCAAAATCAACCCATACCTTTAAACGATTCTGGATAACCTCGGGAAATAAAATGATTCCTCGTAAAACTATCTCGCAGAAGGGAAATTTCACCCTTAAAAGAAACAGACGCGTAAAAATATAGAAGCACTCATTACCGCCCAAATTTTGATTTATTAATGTTTTAAACGCTCCGCGCATTAAAGTTTAATAACATCCTTAATATGGAGTTCTCGGATAATTTTTATGAGATAATTATGCCGATACAACCCCATGGAGTTATGAGATCCCTTGTTCGCCCCGCACACCCTTATGACGTTTCGGGGGAACCATCAAAAATAAAGTTAACGCTTGTCTCAATTCCGGCGGTTGGGTGAAATTTTTATCGCCCGAAATGGAAGATAAAAATCTCGCAATGGATCTTTATTCCCGTAAAAATCTCGACCCTAATTCGACAAAAGGAGGAAAAAAGATTTCGGAAATTTGGGTCTAAATTCTCTTTCGTTAACCTTTAGGCTCTCCCGACCTATTATTCTTGGTTACATTTTCACTAATTTAAGATAGTGAATATATTTACTGAAATAGATGAATTGTTAACTTTGAACAAAATAAAATTAAGTGAAGCAACATAAAAGATTGACACTAGTGTTTCAGCAGCAAATACTGCGCTGGATTAGCATTACTATGGAATCATTTACGCTTACGTTATTTTGAATTCGTGCAAAGAGTAAACTGTAATAAAAGCCTCAGCAATAAAACAGAATCCAATTTATAATAACATTTCCGATTCTAACTTATGCATATTTATCTTTGGTACAAACAAAATATGCTAAAGAGCCATTTATTTATTTAGTGATTCCCTCGCCTAAGACTCGTGGCTCATGAAAGATTCAAAGTTATCCTATATTGAATATTTATGAATGAATAGAGAGTTCGTGATCATTTATTTGCAATGACAAAACAAACTCATGTATAATTTTTGAGTTTTGAGTATGAGATTTATACAAACTTATGGAGCATTATAGTTTGATTAAATTTAGATTTTCTATTTTCCCCAATTTAAATTTCAATGACAAGAGACTGTCAATTATAAAAATATCTAATGAAAGTCTTAAATTACTTTTTAATCTTCCTGGATGAAACATATTTATATCGGAATTCGATTAGGAAAAAATTAGCTGGAAATATTTTTGAAAAGCTTTCTTTTTAATTAAATCACCTCACATTCTTTTCAAACCGAGCTCCTTTAACTTACATTCTACTCGTCACATTTTTCACTCAAACACTACACTATATCTACCGGTGAAAGTTACTCAATACTGCTTCCTTTCCTAGAGGTTCCATTCCACAAAATACACAATCTATTCTAACGCTCTCGTTTTAGGTATAGTTGACTGTCCACATAACGCATAGAATGCAAGGAACGAGAGGGGACAAGAGAGGTTATTTTTACGCATGGAATGAGTCGCTCGGGGTGTCATCTTGAGTGGGATAATTAGTAGAGGGCGAAGTGCCCTCCACAAGCCATCCTCTCCAAGTTCCGCACATTCCAACTGCCAACGCCTTATGCGCAGAAGTGCATTAACTTATCACAACTTCCTTGTATTCTAATACACATTTTTCCATCCTGACCATACTATTCCGAGTAAAGAAAAATTTCCGTAATAAAAACTTTCGGGTCAAAACTTACGATCTAGTTGTTTATTTTCAAACACCTAAGGTAATAAAATAACATAAACGGTTGATTCCAATTTCTATCATTGTTAATCAACAAAGCAATTCAGTTGTTTATAGTAACCATCTTTTTATTTTGAATGTGCAATGAAACTGAAAACGGCTTCAATTACCGAAAATGATGTCATTTTACAGTATCATTTCGCATATAAATTTAATTCCCGATCTTTTTCAAATGACTGGGAATTTTAAATCAGTTCCAATCAAAGTAATCGTAGCCAAGAATTGACTGCACGAATAGTCTTTCGAAGCCGTTCATTCAAAATTAGGTCGAATCTTTTTTACCCGATAAATTTGTTAGCAATTATCTCGATTCCGTTCTATGAGAGATGTTTCCAGAATCGTACTACTATAACTCAATTCCATTCAAATACGAGAAGAAAAGATAAAATTTGGCTAATGACTTTTAAAGCTGAATATTCCCACCGTTTTCAGTCGAATCGATGCCATTAAACTAATGAGATACCAAAACATGTCTTTTTCAGCCACAAAAGGTAAATTTGTATAGGGAGCAAAGCAAACATTCCGAAAAATAATTTTACTCGCCTACAACCGTGAACTGCTGCTGATAATTGATTCGCAACCTCTCACTCTGAATGCGCAAGGTGTAAAGTTCCGATTTGTTTCGAAAATAAATTCAGTCCCTCCCTTTTTGAAAGGGACGGGATATTTTGATATTCTTGTTTCCTTGGCCTGAAATCGTATTGTTTATCCTGTTGTGTACCGCTCTTTCAATATTTACTAGCACGATAAATAAACTACCGAATAAAGTAGAATGTATACAATAATTTTGGGGCATCATATTAATGCTAAAATTATTTATATTATTCCGGTATCATTTGGAGCGTCTGACATTCGATAGACAGTTCATCAAACGTTTGAATTCGTGGCTTTTAACTCTCGTGTTGCTCAAAATTGACGTTTGACTGTTCATTCGGAAATGAGCCGTCAAGACTGACACTCGGGTTCGAGGATTCAGTAATATAACAAAATTAATTCGATTTACGCGGGCGAAGATATTACATTAGAAAGGCTTTCAAATTTGGTTAACATAGCTAATTGTCCTTATTTACTGATCATATTATACAACTCTGACCATGTATCTCCTTGAGATAATAAGATTTTCTTAAAAGTGTGCAGTCCATACCGTGAAGAATATTATAAAATATAATAAAGTTGGACGTTTATTCACCTGTTCACTAATAGAGACCTATGAAAATTAACAGTAATCTAAAAGCATGAAATGTTAACTTAAATTAGTCATCTTTCTCTCAGGGCCAAATTTGTACTCATTAAATTGATATCACAATGTATTTTCATTCTATTTTTCTTTCTTTGTTTACGGTTACATAAAACTGAAATTCGTATTTTCATTTCATATTTGAGGATCTTTGAGAAACAATGAAAGTTTCTCACACACTCTGATTCGACATTTCCAAAACAATCGCGCTTGGTAACAATGCTTGAGCGATAAATAACAACCAACCATCCCTCCTGACTCTCATAGAAGTTTGTACGTCCGAACCAAGAGTTATACGAACGACTTTCATACACAACTTGAACAGCGAGCTAGATTTTCCACAACTGCCCCTGAATGTTTGGATATACGTCAACGGAAACTCCTTGACCATCCCTGAACGATGGCTGCTGCATCGTTCTGTATACGACCTAAGGATGACGCTAAACCTACTCTTGAGCGAAACAAAAACAAGAGTTATAGCAAATTTTAACGTCTCTCGCCTCGGGCGAAATTAAATCTCGTTGAACGCTACTTCCCAAGATCGGGGATGTTCACGCCATGTACAGCGAATGTTTGGGTAAACATGCTCGGACGCGTGAATATCAACGTTCTTTAATGTTTTTGTACCTTCCCTTCCGCACGTGTGGAAATTAAAGGGAATGAGGTGTTTGAATTCAATTGTGGTGGTTCTTGAGGTATCAACTCATGTCCTCGCATTACATACAGAGTTGACAAATTGAATATAATTAATTTTGTGAGCATTGATTAACTGAAGAAGTTTTAAAGTAATTTTTCTGAAATATGAACTATAAATTAAGATTTAATCTATGATAATTTATTGAGTTCTTACTAGTTGAATGAATTTTGTACTAGATTATACTATTCTACACATTTTTATTTAAAAAATTTTTGTCTGTAAATAAAGAAAACTTCATTAGGTGAAGCACAGTGTTCAATATAAGTGTAAACATCAACATAACTGGGACTCGAACCCAGGTCTCTTACTTATCGAGCAGGTGTGCTGACCACTACACCACCATGCCCAGTCAATTGCACTCCTGTTTTAACGTGATTTTACTTTAAATTCTGTTTCACCCGGAGATAAGCGCACGCTTAAGTTAAATACCTATTCTTCCCTTATATTAATAATATCTACCATATCTGATAGTGATTCATAGAAACTAAATTTGATTATTTGGTTATATTCCCACTTTTTTCACTTACAAGGAAAGCTTTGCAAAAACACGCGAAAACGTACAAATAGAGCGAAAGTAGCTTTTTTATAACAGAAAGAAACCTGTTTGGAACCCTTTTTAACACTAACGTGGCAATGGGAAAAGAGAAGGACTTCATTACGAAGATTTGTTATCCTGAGGCTAAGAGTGGAAAGTGAGTTTCACACTAGAAATACTATCAATTTCTTGTTCCATTTAAGAGACCATCCCTTCCGTCAACTCAACATTCCATCCGATTAGCCCACCACCCGGTGAGCACCCTAAGCAACCATTCAAAAACCCACTCGGAAAGCCAAGGCAAAACACCCCTAACCCAAGCACCGCAAAAATACAACCTTTCCACCAATTTGACAACCCTTCCCTCGTCTTCCCTGTTTGCCCCCCTTTTAACTCACTCCGCAAACGCAGACTTGTAATCACCGGGTCAAAAGTTAGCGGACACAAAAGAGGGCCGTGTAATTTCATAATCTCCCTCATTATCATAAGGAGTGGTGCTAAAAATGCACCCCAGTTCCCATAGCGATACGCTCCGTCCCCTAGCGACCGAATTTCTCCCTCCTTTATCACGACCACGCGTGCCTCGGAGCGTGATTCCGCCCGAGACAGCGTTGTCAAACGAAAGCAAAAGAGGAAATGGTGCACAATAGGTTTCGACGCCCGTGCGTAGAAACGTAGCTGTTTTTTTTCGACGCATCCTTGGGGCATTCGGTGGGAGGGGGACGTGGGTGGAGAACAACCGAAGAAATGAATGAGATGTGCCGAAAGAAAGTTCGGAACTCTTTCGGAAGAGGGAGAAACTAATTTCTAAGGGTGAGCTTAAGGGAGCTGTTTCCCGAGGGTTGGGATGAGGTTTGAGTGGTTGGAAATATAATGTACGATGGAGCGGTGTATCCGTCACCGAAAAAGGGTAAGTAAAAGGTTTTCAATTCATAAAACAATTACGTACAGTTTCTATGTTTCTTGAGTAATATCTGCCATTTTTAATAAATAATTTCGCTCTGTATTTACGTATTTATCTACGTAAATATCCTTGATAACAGCTATTAATACCTAATCTCCTTCCCTAGACTACGATGGTACGGGACTAGAACCCAAGACAGTGAAGGAAATTGTAGATTACCAACCATTCCATTATCGAAACCAGCTAATCGAAATAAATTTATATCGATACGATATGCTTAATCTGGTGAGACCACTGTACCTTATGAAATTAAAATCATACCCTGGCTGTTTTATCATTGACTAGAAAAGGTTAGTTAGAATCTGCGATTCGTATGAGCTAATCAATCAACAAGAAAATGCCGAAAGCTAAATTAGTCCGTTTCCTGTCAGCGCACACACCTATTCTGTAACGTAAAGGTCACAAATTAATTCGCATGGTAATTAAATTATATTCGAATGGCGCGCATCACACTGGTGGAAACATTCAGCGAAGCATTCACTCACCCTTCATTTTTCACTTCAGGCAAAATACATAAAAGTAATTTATTCGCGGATAATAAATCATGCGTAAAAGTTCTGAAAGTGATTCCTTGAATTAAGGTTTTCAGCTATGCTTTATTTTGAAGATTTAATATGTAAGATTGATTTCGTAGTAAAAAAATATTGAAACTAGTAGATTCTATTGGCGAGTATGATATGCTGTTACTACAAGCAATTTTCAGTAAACATATGAAAGAGCAGGAAGCTTTTATTCGCATATGCATGATCATCTTCTCATGAATAACTTTCCCAAATTATTAAACGTAGGATTCGTAGCGATATAATCTGCGGAACCTTAAAATAAATATTTCCCTCCATGTACCACAAAGCAGGAATAATAGCACTTGGAACACATATAGGGAACGCCGGGGGAGCAGAACTGGGAAAGGTGTCTTCCCATTGATAATTTAAAGCCACAGGCAATGTTTATGATCAGCCTCCAGATCTACGGGCAGAATTGCAGATCTAGGGCAGCAGTTTCCGAAGGGCGATCCGCTGAGAGCAGTTTTAAAGGAACTTCTGGCTAGTTGGGAAGCTGCTTGTAAAGTCAGCCTTTATCGTAACTACTCATCATCTCTGGAAATATTTCCTCATTTCCAACCATTGTCACCACGCTCAGAACACGAAGTTGAACTTCTTCACGAATACGCAACCCGGGAGAAAATTTTAAATATGATTTATCGGCGATTGATTTTACGTACATTTTGAATGAAAACAGTTTTCATTCTTTTAGGAATGGATATTCGAAATAAAAGTTAAATATTTCAATAAATAGCTAAATTAATGTTTCAAGATTGCTTAAAAAGCTGAAGTTCTTCCGATTCCACAACGAGACCTAAAATTGTGTTAAGTTTTATCCAGCTAAATTCAATATCGATTTTAATGATTCAGTTGTGTTTTCAGTTAAGAGACTTAAATAAATTAAACTAAGAAAGATTAAAGTTTAATCTTTCGAACTTGAAGATAAAAGTCAAAGGTATTCTAATAGACAACAGCAATAATTCGAAATTACATAAATAGTGTCTCATAATTGAAGAAAAGCAACAAGTTATTATTTTGAGAAAACATATAAAAGCAAATTTCATAAGGGAATTCAAAAAATATTATAGGAGAAATTTTTCACGAGAATTTCACATTTATTTATCAGGGTTGAAATCAATATTAATTTACCCATAAACTTTTTATAAGAAGCATATTGCAATGTCTGTTTCAATAGCATTTTATTACTATGAGAAGGTAAACCAAATATTTTAAAGCGCTCTATTATGATGTACTAAGAATGAATGAAGTACTTAGAAAATAAATGCAGTAAAATAATAAATAATTTAAATATTAAATGATATTTTGAATTAATATCATATATGTGTTTTTCGATTTTTCAATAAAATTCAATGTAATGTTCCTCGGTGAACATCCCCAAAAAATTAAAACCTCTTTTTTATGAGTTTTTAAATATCTCTCTTAAAAACGGAAAGAAATACGAGAACTGTGGAAAAAGTCGGAAGATATTTTTAAGCTGATTATAGTTACGCGAAAGCAATATGGCTTTTTGAACCTTTTCTGAAGGCACAAGAGACTTCCAAAGAAAAAAGAAGATGGCTTGAAAAAGGGTTCCTTTTTAATAAAATGGTCTGCATCGCATAAACTGAAGCTGCTCTAAGTTTATGGCTCGCGGGGTGTTTCCCATCGGATATACCCCCATGGCGAGTGGGTCCATCATTGATGGAAGACCTAGGGTTCGAGACCCGACCGAGATATGGAGGTCAGCCTTAGTAATGGACATTCATATTTCATCATTTCGTGAATACCTCACTACCTCATGAAATGTTTGGGGTTTCTTCAGCACAAGCCTTCGCGATGACGTCATTTATGATGCTACGAATGAGTTTTAAAATATATAGAGCAACCTCTGGGAGTAAAATACATACAATTCTTTTAAAATATTATATGAAACCGAATGTAAATTAAATTATCGAGAATAAAGAATTGTTAACATATACCTGGATAAACCATTCTCATTAAATATTATTTACTTTACATATGATATAATATGCTTTAATATTGATTGATACAGAGTATACAATCCGGAATATGAAGAGCACTTTGGAATCAAAGGTAAAATCGATTACTTAGACGGAAAACATATTCCAAAACTGTTTCCTAAAGTACCCTAATTTTGGCTTAAGTTATCAGAGCACAAGCCTGAACCTCGAAGAAGCAGCTCAAGTATTCCATACAATACGTGCCTAATTTTTAAGAATAGGTTATTGAAAGTCATATATTCAATTTATTTTACAACACTTACCTTCATTATTATATTTCATTCAGTTATAACATAAAAGATTACTTCCACTATTTTATTTTCCTGCCAACGACTTTTAAATTAGTGTCATTTAATTTTCAGATCATCTTTTGAATAATATGAGCTCCAAGCTTCTTCATTTTAGCAATAACACTTAAATGATATATTTCACGGAGTTCTGTATGCGAATATTGTTCAAATTTTCTCGAAGCTGGAAAGTAATAACGAAACACGACCCGATTCATCTTTCTCCGTTGAATCTTCCTTAATCATTTCAAAATTTATCATAATTATTTTTATTCTAAACTAATACCATATTCTCCATTTAATATCAGTTCACGCAAAGTCTGGTACTTATAAGAAAATATTAGTGTCTTACGATTCATTTCGTTACCAAAAAATCTCAATATTTCCACGGTATTTACTCTTCAGATTCGTCTTTTATCTATTTAATCCTAAGGGTATCATTGAATGGGCGAAATTTTTAAAATTAATTTTACCACTATAATTTATATCAGTCTTCGATGATTTTTAATTATTTTCTATAATAAATTCTGTCCACTTTTAACCGATTCCCTAGAATGGAATAACTTTAATTCTCTATTTAAAGAAACTCGCTCCCTCTTTTTTAAAGTAAAGTCAACGCTATCTTAGAAAAAGGAAACATTACGTGAAACTCTTCTCGTATCAGATCATCATGGATCTGAAATTTTCAAAGAAAGTATCCGGAGAAATTCAAACGTTTCGGGAATACCAATGGAGCAAACCAACTCCTCGCCAAAAACACTCACCGACAACTATCTTCGAATAGCTTCCTAAAATTCCTGATTCCGAGTTTATTTTCAGCCGAAAAATCCAATTATTTAAATAAGGAAAACACGTGATAAACTGTCATTTATCTCGTTATTTTACAAATGACACGGAGAATAAAATGTTCTCCTCGAAACCCTGGATTACGGTTCACATTTTCTATTTCTCTAAGTGTTGGTTATGGAATAAAATGTGGATTATCAAAAAGAATACTTTCTCGTAATTTTGTAACTTCATCGGGTATAAAGCCTGCATGAATAAACTCCAAGCCTTCTCGTGTAATAATAACTTCTATCCCTTTAAAACTTAGGAACTTTGAACTACTTTAAAACTCGGATTTTCATCGTAAGATTTGAAGCATAAATTAAAACTGAAGAAGTGAATAAATTCATAAATAATTGGCGAATTGTAATATTAATCACCACGATTTGATTCATTGAAAAATAACGATGACAAAGTGACAGAATTTCCGTTCCTATAGTAATCGAGGAATATTTCCTTTAATTCTGCCAGTTAGAACATCGCTAAAGCCGAATTTTTCCTCAAATATAATTACAACCTGTTCAATTAAAAGGGAAGGAGATATCTTTCGGAAGAATGTGCGGAAAACTTTCCCTTACCTTTAGAGAAGATGAAGACGAACGCAACGAAGACGGCAAGTTCCATTGTGGCTCCTTCGTCCCGAAAGGACAGCCTTCGATCCCCAGCTGAGAACACCAATGTCACAATCACTCACTCACTCAATGCTCAGAAATGTCGAAAAGAAGCAAAGAGATCGGCGATGGAAGAGCGCAACGAATCACGCGCCGTAATCCACGACCACTGAACAACGTTCCATTCGGTACACTGCCGTTCAGATTCGTAGCGCCGCCCTAAAAGCAAAGAGTGTGACCGTCAGCGACACCAACCTCCGAAGGCCGCAACTACTCACGGAGATGGGCGAGATTTTAGCGTCCCATGCGTACGATCTCAGAACTCCTTCGGAACTTCTCCGAATTCAAATCTCGCGGTCCAGCATCATTCAAATAGATCAGGGATTCCCAAAGTGGTCTATACAGACCCCCAGGGGTCTATGACAACCTGTAATGGGTCTACGTCAGCGAAAAAAATATTTGGGGGTCCATGACACGAAAATGGGGGTCCACGATAGCGGATCTCAACATACACTGATAGTGTCTAATTACTTACATTATAATATTATATAATATGTGTTGTAAATTCATGAAATTTAGGCAACGTGAAATGTTATCCCTTACAGGATTGGTGTGAAATGCGATATTTATGTGTGCGTAACAATCTGAAGTTTCAGTTTGCTGCTTCATGGTTACAGTCACCCGTGTAAAATGTTTATAATTAGAATCTATGCCTTTATTGTCACCTATAATGGGCGATTACAAACATACTGACCTCGGCTCCACTGGCAGCCCTAATTGTTGTAAGACGGATTGAGTCCTTTATAAAATAATAGTCCATTCTAATGCTTTTTAATAGTTGCATATTCGTACATATTTTCATGAATTTATTAAAAAATAAATGTAGAAATTTCTTTTTACTTTAAGTTTTTAACACTAAACTTCACTACACTTAGAAATTTACAAAAAAATAATTTCAGGTATTTAGGGGGTCTACCGAAAACCAAAAAACATCGAAAGGGGTCTATGACACAAAAAAGTTTGGGAACCTCTGAAATAGATGGAAAGATCGCTAGAATAGGTAAATCTGCTATAAATAGTCATCTACATTGTGGTGATATCTCTTTTCTTCAATGTCTTTGTGGACCATTTATATACAGTCCTCGTCGTAAATCCCATGCCGTGCATCTTATTCGTCGATTTGAGGTATTCTACCTCCAGCATTAACCTCAATAATCAATGAAAAGATCCGAAATGTCATACTTTTCATAAGATTACAATCTTTATTATAACGTATTAGTCACTTAATTCAACTAAATCTAAATTGGGATCAAAGTGTACTTCTGACTTTTAAAGCTAAAATTGAATTAATTAAAAAAGTGCTATCGTTAATGAAATATACATTCATTAATAAAAAACGTCTTTTAGATTATATAAGTAGTTAGTTTGATTTTAAATTATGATTTCTCTTATTATGAACTTGCGTACCACATTTGTGATTGATTATAATTTTCCTTTACTTAAATTTGAAATGGTATTTATCATTAATGGTTCTTATATTTGATCTTAACATAATTAAGAATATCATTAAATTCATAACCTCCAACATTAATTATATATGCTCGAAATTATAATTTCTCGTGAAATTCTCTACTAGTACTCAAAAGAACTTAAGCGAGTGAATTTGAACTGTTTCATTCCGACTGTAAAACATAATATACCTCAAACTAAGATCAACGGAATAAACCACACTTTTAATCTATAAAAGTTCATGAAAATTTATTACAATTAAATATAAATAAACTGATCATTCAAGATAAATTCATACTTGACATTATGATTCTGCAGAAATCTGTAAAAATGAAATGATCTGTAAAAGCAGAAATTTTAAATTTCAATTCGTTAACGAATTACATTCATGAACAGAGAATTCTAGCCCGAAATGTAATAATAATTCAATTAATGAATCATAATGAGCAGCATTATCTTAAGTCTATATTAAGACTAAATATCCGATTATTTTCATTATAAGACAGCTTTAGTCCTTAGAAACAGTGATTCGAAACACTATATAAATAATTAGGAAAATCTGAGACCGTTTTCCCTGGTTTATGCAGTATGATTTAGAAAATAATACTAGTTTTACTATCAATAATAAAATTTTTATTTAGGATCGAGTCTTTTGAAATTTAACGAAGTAATGAATTATTTTTTTTTTTGATCGTTAAAATTTACTCCGGAGTTTACGAAATGTACTTTGGAAAATAAATTTACTAATTCCGATGAGTTAGATAGATGAATATCCATCTGAAATGAGTAAGTACTGAAGCATTAACTTGTATTTTTTGATCGAACTGCGATACGGGAATAGATTGGGAGAGTGTCTTCTATACCTTCCTGATCAAACTGAATAACGTTCCAGTAGAACGTTTAAATCATCTATTAATTTGTCAGTTTGGTTTCAGTTCCCAGAGTGAGAGACTGCTCCAATAAAATGGTGGTCCAATTAAGCGGAATTGACTGCATTTGATGCGCAAAGTCGAAATTACATGAATGACGGCTTGAAAAGGCTTCCTCATCCCGCAATGGCCCGAATTCAACCAATCGCAGTCTGTCAATTAAGCGGTGTGGAAATAGAAGGAAGCCATCGAAAAATTACATACTTGGAAAGTAATTATTCTTTCGCATTTTTCCAATTTAAAAAATTTGAAATTGATTTTATGGATTCAGAGTATACCATGAATCTACTAAATTGGTTCCAAAAACTTCTTTCCTTAATAAAATTAAAGCAATTTTGGGGTCAAACAATTAATCAAAGATACTTTACTTGCAAACCTCACCTTTAAATCTCTCTCAAATGATTTATATTAAGTTGAAATCCTTACCAATAATAATCAACGTATATATTTAAATTTAAAAGGAAATACTTTAATGCATACATCTTTATCGGATGTTATAGGCACAAAAAGACTAATCTCCATTTTACTTTTACATATCCTTCAATAAAAAGTTGAGGGAAACATAAGTTATAGATATTTTAGGAAAGTTATAGGAATCACTAAGGAATAAATAGATCGTAAAATCAGCAGCCATATATTTTCAAGGGATAATACATTAGAATCTAATCCATTGAGAAACACATCATTAATTAACTCCTTAACTTTAATTATAATAATTAAATAAATAATAATTTAATTCACAACTATGTCTAAATCTCAGGGAGATACGTCAAAGAAGATGAAAAAAGCAACATAAATAGAGATTTTTTATGAACTTATAATGAAATTCGTACGATAGGAATTTAATTGATAACTGGAAGTAAAGAAAATATTTGCAAAAATTTGAAAGGTCTTTTATTTTTTCGGGTATATTTTTACGTATCTTCAATCCAGCACTACACAGCTGCGATAGGTTATTTTTGAGCCAAGTGTGACCTATTTTGATTCCATAATGATTAAACTAACTTAAATTATAACTTAATTAGTATATTTTAAAATTTAAATTAATCACCACTAGTTAATATGCATAACCAAAGTGAAATCATAAACTTTTGTAAAAAGCGGACCAGAATACACATAAGTAACGGACTGAAGGTGCGCTTAACAATAAATCAAAAACGAAACTTCTGACCCATTGGATGTGAAAGGTATGGATTTTACGCCCACATATTGAGTTAAATGAGGATTCAGGAAATTTTAGATTCTTCTCTCATCTCACTGTCTAGCAAATGAATGGAGCGTAACACTATTAGAAAATAGTGAAATTCTTGAATTCAATTCGTCTTCATATAAGTTATCCGGAATGGCTGCCCAAATTCCAGAACGTGGGCAGTTCACATTCGAAAATCTGTATCGATAGCAAACAGAAATTATTTTGAGAAGTTTCAAAAATCCTATGTAAGAGGCCAGCGGTAAAAATAAATTACCTTTTAAATATAAATTAATTTAAAATGATTTATCTAGATTTAATGAGTAAGAAAGTATTTTTATCTTAATTTTCTCTATAAATAGGTAGAAACAACCAAAATAATCTAAAGAAATTAATCATTCGCCATTATATCCTCAGTTACGTGACTGATAAAAATATTACGATAGATAAAACAAGAACCTGATCCAGAATACAATTTAGCATCTGACCTATCAAACGCACATCTGCAAACACGACAAACAGAAGCAAAGATATTTTTATTTATTAATGTTATTTTTGCGATTGTACATCAGTACAGAGGCAAACACATACCTAAATAAAAAAGACAAAAAGAAAAGAACTACTTTATAAATATACAGGAATCGCGTTTGAAATTTAATCAAAATTCTTTATCGTTTATTTTTTCGGCCGATATGGCAATAAATGAACGTGAAATAAATAATAATTAAAGAAATTTTAATGTCAAGAAAAATTAGTGTCAAATTATCATTTTCTATGGATTTCTACGAATTCCGGGGTAATACAATCGAATTCACTAAGCAATTAATTTATGAGTAATTGGTAAAATCTCAATGATTTTATGGTATTTTATCAATAAAGATTTTAATAACGGCAGGTGTAACCAAGGGTGGGATAATCGGGACCTTAGTATTATGAATCAATGTACGTGATTTAGCAATGGGAACGAAATCGTAAATCATACGCTTTGTCTGACTCTGATCTGATTGGAATGAAAAAAACTTAATATAATACATAAAGGTTGAATATAGAGTAAATTTGCTGAACTAGACCTCATGTTTTAACTGTGGTAAGGCATCAAACTGTTTCCTCTATTATTTTAAGAAATAGTGTACTACGGTAATATTTGCTATTTTTTGAACATCAGTAACCTCAAATCTTATTCAAATCTCAGAATATTATTATTAATTGGATATATTTTCATGATCTTTTTATGTTGTTATAATAATAAAAGCTACTTATCAAATTTGTGATAGCAATGTGATGACGAATCATATTATATTTTTGAAGATTGACCATTAAGAACCTATAGCCAGTCAATATAAAAATCCTAACATTTATATGATTTATTCTGTAAATTTTAAGTAGTATGGAAACTGCATTTCTTACTCTTCCTTTCTTCCATGTAGAAACACAACCAATGCAAAAATTTACTTCTCTCCTGATGATTGTTTCCAAAGACAGAGCAATAAGTCAAGTAACATCTAGGAAGCTAAGTGGTGGTAACAAGACTTCATCCCTATAAATGAATACTTAAATGATATTGCTTTTAATATTGATGTAAGGAAACTAGAAAATATCAGCAATAGGATAAATATTCACAGAAACAAATCTCCACCTTGCAATAATACTTTAATACCATATTAACATAAATATCACAACAATAATTGAAACACATACAAGTAATTAACTTCAGATAAATATCATTGTTCAGACTTTTAATTACAACATTTTAACAAATATTAATATTTTCTAAAGTATAAAAATATATTTATGAACATTTAACAATTTAGACATAAATAAAGTCAATGTTTTTTTTAAATATTCCACACTTACTTTGAATCATTCAAAATTGTTTGTTACATAAACACACATTCACATACTCAATTAAGGATATGATCATCTAGAGCTAAGAACAGACGAGGCAAAAATCTGCTGGAGAATCTGGGGAAGGTCCATGAGGTCCAAGCAAACAAATGCCCTCCCAGCTGGCAGCCTCACTTTCAGCCTAAAAATATCATGCAAAATAATTGAAAATTCATAGACAAATTTTAAAAGTCCTAAGAGTCAATTTCAATAATGACAAACTGAAGTAAATTCTTATACTTTCATGATTGTCTATTGATGAAGTTAAATACAATTTGAACTTGCAACATTGTTGGTTTATACAGCTTTAAAAATTCAACTATGCCTTGAAATAAAATATTTAGCATAGTGAATATCATTTGGGTAATTAAGAAATTAAATTAAATTTAAGCCACACTTAACAAGAGGGAGATAATTAAGACTTTTAGTTATAACTTTATACTCGTAAATTAATAGGTGACATTAATTTGTAAATTTTATTCAGATTCAAAAAGAATTCTTTTAAATTTCAAATAATACTTACAATCGGTAACATATTCACATTATTTTATTTCCTTACCTGTCAGCTTGATTACCCAAGGAACCAATGAAAACTGCATAGGCATTAACATCTGTAGATGCCGTCAAAATTTTACCAAACCTCTCAGGTGGAATACCATATCTCTCCAAGTTGGCATCAGACAAAACAAGAACAAAAGCCTCATCACAATCCTCTTTTGCTAACTGATGCACTGCATGGTGAGTAGCCTCTAAAGTATGATCTCCGGACATACAAAATTGAGCATGTGCATGCATGGTCTGAAAATTAATAATAGGTATCTAAATAATGCTCCAGATATTAATAATATCATAAAGTCACAGTATAAATAAAGAATAATGTAATATGACTTTAACATTATAAGATAATTACACATAGTGAAAACAGTTATTTTTCTTTGATAGAAGGTAAATAAATTACTGCTAGAATAATCAGATGATAATAGCAATGATATATCTAAATAACAACAGAGCAAATAAACTCAATACTTAGTTAATTTATATATGTTTATAACAATTTTAATAATAAAAATTAATACATTAATAAAATGCACAGAGGACAATATAATTTGTACACATGCCTTGATAATATCCAGCCTATCTTTGTTGTTCTTTGGAGGATTTTTGTGATCAACAAATCCTAAGTCATAACTTTCTCCAGAGTGGCCAATTATATCATACTGGAACTTGTTTTCATAACCCTCGAAAGCTTCCATTACAAGAATGGCCGCTTCCATTACTCTGTCAAGTCTCCCATCATAACTATTGAATCTGAAATTAATTTAATTTTATTTATAAATGAAATATTAAATAATTATGATATATATCTAAGTTTCTTTAAGTCATACATACAGTTGTCTAAGTTCAAATACATTGCATCATAAATAAAGGTAAAAAAATCTAATTATCCAATATATTAGGACACTAGTGCAAATCATTCATACCAATAAGAAATTTTGGGAAAGCTATTGATTTCTCATAATACTACTTCATAATCATGCAATCAGTCATAATCATTAATCAGATAAATTAAGAAATATACTCATATTAATTGGCAGATTTCAAGGAAAGGTATCAATTAAATTTTCCATATTATATATTTTCATAATACTACATCTCTGAAAAATTCTTAATTAAATACAATCAATTTAAAATTATATATAATGATGAATTAAATACCTGTACATGCTGCCAGATACATCAACCACTATTTTTAATCTCTTTGGTTTCTGTTGAGGGGCACCTAATTCTGGTTCCTTCTCAGCCCTTCGTCTGAATATAGTCCTCTCACCAGCTAGCCCTTCAAACAGAATTACATGTGAGAAATAAAAGACATAGAATTTAAAATCTATTTGATGAACATATGAAAATTCTGACAGACCTTCAATTAATTTAGTATCATCCATTTCACCAGAAGTCTGGTGTCTCATCCACTGTCGTTCTTTTGACTTAGCCTGAAGACTACTTAAAATAACCCGCAATGATTTAACCTGTAACAAAATAATGGAATTAAAATCATGAAAAAGGATTGACTGCAGAAAGTTCAATTGCATTATAAGTTAATTAGTAACAATATATGATTATAAAAGTAAAACTTATCACAATAAATAATTCAATCTGGTAGTTATAAAAACTTAAAAAACTCTAAAATAAGAATCAATAACTTGTTGGGGTATATTTACATTATTGAAAAAACAGAGATCTGATTGAATAAAAATTTATAGAACTATAAAAATTACCTGTTTACGAACTCCTTCAGAAAATTGCTCATAAAGATTAGCATCATATTCACTCATTTTAATTTCTCTTAACCTTTCTTGGAATGCTTTTTGTGCCATTTCCCTAGCAGCTCGACGCACATGCTCAGGTACGGCAGCCTTTTCCTCTTCAGAAACCTAAAATTTGAATTATAACTAGAAATTAACTATACCATTAGAAAAAAATTGTTTCTTCAAAATAAATTTCTTCATAAGAAAATATAAGAGAAAAATTTGAAAAGAACATTAGAAACAGTGTGAGTTTGATGGTTTATGCAAGTCTTTATAGCTTGAAGATATTTTCAGTTTTAAATCCAATTTTTTAGCAACCAGTGTTAACTTAAATATATATATATATATATATAAAATTCCTGAATGATTTTTTTCAAGGGAATGGTGATCATGATCTTAGCTTTATATTTGTTTCAAGACCTTAATACATCACTTTTCACATCTCTAAATAAATTTGAAAAAAATGAAGAAACATTTTGAGATAAATACTACTCTTAACTTACCTGATGAACATTGTGCCCAGCATCTAATCTATAAGGTCCACCTTTACCTCCTAGACCAGCAGTATCCCTTCCACCAGTACCACCTGCCCATGTATTGCCTCCAACATGTGGGGCTCCAGTTGGATCTACTTTGCCAAATTTGGGAGCTGAAACTGGTTTTCCACTTGGTTTCTCTATTGTCAATTGAAGTTGCTGTCCACCTGAAACAAGTTTATGTTTTCATTTTTCTCGTACAATGTGTATGTTTAAACTGACAACAGCTTTACACTGAATAATTTATAATACATGTTGAAATTGAGATGCTTTAAAAATATTTATTGAAACCAATAACATAAGTTGTTTTGAGTGGATCAAGATAATAATAAATACCCTAAATGAATTATGAAAATGCCCTAAATTATCGTGTACTATAAACAATTCCAGCAAGAATGCAGATTTGTTTTCCAGCGATGCTCCAAATTATTATTTATTTATTTTAGAACCATTTACAGAAGTTTATTATAATTTCAATCAGTTCTTGCAAAGATAGATAATAATTGTGTTTTAATCAATTAAAACAAAAGTGGCATGGTACTTTAAGTCCCTATCGACATCTGAAGAAAACAGTGGAACAATAAAAATTACAGTAAAATATCTTAATCACCATTAAAAGTGAATTAAATTCTTATAGTTGTAAAGAAAACCTGATGAAAACTTTGGCAGAAACAGATTTTCATTTATTTAATATTTTAGGCAACTAGGCCCATGGCAGTCATTTGAAGTACCTGCCAAAAAACCTCCCAAAGGCACATCATACAAAGTTATTACAAAATTATTACACTAATACAGAAGTACCAACTACTCTACATATCTATGAGTTATACACAGTCATATAGATAGTTCCTATATCCTCTTCATTTGGAATTTAAAGAGACATATAAAAAACTGTAACTTATAAAAGGAAATTGAGGATAAAACATGAATATGATTATATAACCAAAGCAACCTGTTCAGAAAAAATTACCAAATGTTACAAAATAATTATAAGATTAGTTTTTCAATATTCTAAGAAGCAACTACTTATATGGATAAATGACTTCCTCCAACATCTAATTACTCATATAAATATGAAAGAGATAATTTTCTAACCGGTTCCAATGTTTCTCCTCCATTCAGTAAGAGAGCGTTCTAGATTTGATAATCCTGTTTCCCATAAGCGCACAGAGCCTCCAGCATCAACAGACACAACTCCTTGACCACTTGTTCCAGCCAAGAGTAAGGGTGTATCTGTAGATCCATAGAGGAAGGACACAAATGGAGTCATGTTGACAGGTCTGAAATAAGAGACATCCATTAAGACCATAATAATTGCTGGATGCAAATGAATGAGAACTTTTAAGATATTCAATATAAAGATTCTCTAAAATTATCATCTAAGACTCTTAGTAATTAATTGATCGCAGATTTGATAAATATTGTATTTTCTCTAAGCTGACATAGACAACTACCTTAGTTCATATAAAACACAAGATTAGAGCTCAAATTAAATGGTTTTTCCTTTTAAAATAATATCATTTCAATTGATTTATTCCTAATTATCTTAAAATTCTTCATCTCATGACAAACAATGATGACAAAAACTCATTCATTATATTTTATTCAATCAATTCTTTATCAATCAAATTAGTTCTTTCCCAAATGAATTCCATCTTCAATTTATGATTTTAAAATACTTCCATAATAGCATGTAGGATTTCATAATCAGAAATACTTACTCTGGCACTGGTATATAGCGAACTTTGTGCGAGACAACATCAGTGACCTCCAGGAATCCTGCAATACCTTTGGGTTTCTTGTCTTCAGAATCTGGAAGAGCTTCTTCAGGAGCTTTCCACAGTGGTAAGGGGCGAATTATCTGTAATTAAATTTGTCTGTAACGAATTTGGCCTACTTTTGGTAATATTACAAATTTTTTGTAAAAGTTTTGAATAACTAAAATTGCCATTATCAGCTGATGCTCAGATATGAAGTTTTATAATCTCATTGAGATGATAAATTCAGCTTTACAGTAATCAAGCAAATTAAAGCTTTTTAATACTTTCCGTGGTTCATAAAAATCTATTTCCACTTCAAGTCCAAGACAGAAATTAGCCAATATAGAATAAGAGTCACAAATTTACCTGCCCACATTCACGCAACATTACAGCAGTATCACTTTCAACTATAGATGGATTCCTCTGGTAAAACATCCCTTGTGAAGGAGGAGGTGGTCTAGGCCAGGCATATACATCATTTTCACTGTGTTTCAGATCTGGAAACCCAACAACTACAGCTGCATAAGATTCTTTTGTTGACATTAATCTGTTTGGTGATTCAATCTGACTTTTCAAAGCGGAGCTAAGGACGAATTTATTCAGATCTTTCTCATCTGTACTGAGGACTTGACCAACAGTCCCTTCACTGCTATTCTGTGATTCATTCAGAGTGATGAGTTTATTTGCACAAGGATCTTCTTCTTTACCCTTCTCCAGGACATACTTCCTATAGTTAACAAGGGCAAATATACTAAAATCTCTCAAAAAAGAGTCTAAATAAGTGTATATATAAACATAATAATGCCTAATAGAAAGATGAATATTTCAGTTCCGAAATTACTTAGAACATACCCTGAATCTTTAGATTCCACCAACCATCTATGTGGACCAATTAGGTGAATGGACTCCAATTCAAAAGGAACAGTAAAAGAATAAGACGATAGTTTTTCAAGATTAATCATTTCTATATGATTTCCACCAACTTCATATAAAACCTGAAAGAAATATGTTTACATTAGCAATTAAAAACAGTTATTTTCTTAAAACTAAGAATGGTTAAAATACAAGCGTGATTAATTATTGACAAAATTCCAGCAGACTGATCATTGAATGTTTATATTTTATATAATAATCTGAAAATAATTCAAGTAATATCTTCATGTACAGTAAGACCCCGCTTAACGCGGGGGATATGTTCCAAAAACTTCCAGCGCAAACCGAAACAGCGTTAAACGAGGCAATTTAACATGTACATACGTAAATATGCAATGGGGATCAGTGAAAAAGAACAGGAAATAAGGAAATTTATCAGTTCTTGCCGAATAAAAGACAATAAAATAAAATATTATGTTTATATCTTTATAAACCTCATAACCTCGATAAGAACAAATAAATCAACTGTGACGCAGAAAAGATGCATTCGTACTGTTATTGCGACTTAGGAGAATACAGTAGGAACCTTTATTCTACAGACTAATAGAGGAACGTTGAAAAGTATACATCGTGTAAACCGTCGCTATATAGTGTACCGCTTTTGGTTGGATCATGGCCGTTTCGTTAGCACACATACACAACAAGTATCGAAACAGTGCGCGATTTAGGGAAATCCCAATCATACCGCGTAACACTGAAACTGCGGGGTCTTACTGTACTGGCATTTACAAAACATTAAATTTTTATAAAGACTGAATTATTAATTAGTTCATTGACATTTGACCACTTTTGATCATTCATTAGTATTACTTGAATGAAATTCTTAAATTCCATTACCACAGATAAACATTTAAGTAAAATACTTACCCCCCAATTTTTCTTCATGAAAGCAGTTTGAAACCTCCACGTTTGCCTTGATTGACTGCCAATCTGGAAAGTTCTAGAAATTTTTCCTTTAGCATCATCTAACAATGATAAAGATGTTGGAATGGGAACTTTTTTCACCACTCCAGTAGCTGGATCAACAAGAATCAATGTATTCCCCTGCAAAGTATAAGGTTGCAAAATTAAGAAAATCATCATTAGCTATGATGAAAATTGATAATAATTGCTTGAATGATGTAAAAAATATATGATACAAGGGTGATAATTGATCATTTAGACTTGGCAGTTGGAGGGAATCTGATGTAAGTTTCTTAATATATTTTATCAAAGCTCACAAGCAAAGAATTATCTGAGTTAAACTTTATAAACTTGTACTTACACTTTCTTCATGGATAGCCAAACATCCTTCAAGAGGTCCTCCCATTGGTGCCATGGAAAATCTTGGGTATATTCCACGAGAGACATTGAAATGATTATTGAGAGGAAGCTCTTGAATTGCTTCGGTGGAAGGTATCATCGACATGAGGGATACAGGGTTTGCCAATAGCACATGAATGGTATCTTTCTGAGGATTATTGCTTGAGTCTGAAGTAAAACATGGATAGTATTCAGAATTATAATAAGAATTTCTAAGTTGATCTTTATGGAATTATACGCATGTCTCAGAGAAATTAACAAGGAAAATAAAGATATTACTAGATATTTGTAAGCTAATTCCTTCACATGCATCTACATCTAAAATTTTTGAAAATTCTTGTGAGAATGGTTTTATTTTTGGTGTACAACCACTTTCTGGATAAAGTATAGCACTTAAAGACAGAAAACTTCAAAGATTAAAATAGCTCGAAGGGATGATTCAAACCAGATTTTTAAACTATTAAAATTCAGATGATCATGGAATAATTAAGCATTAGCAAGGAAAAAGATTTAATCTCCTAAAATATTTTTTTTTGTTGAGAATGAATCATGAATGAATGAATGCACTTCTCACATAATCACTTTAATTTAAATTTATTCCACAATTATCTGTTACAACTATTCAACTAGTCAAATTCATTTAAATAAAACACTCATGTTATTTTGAACATAAAAGTATAGAAGTGCAGCACACACTGAAAGACAATTTTTTTAAGGGTAATATCATTATCTGATATATAATGTAATAGGGTCAACTAATTATATTTATGAACACTGAAATACTATAAAACTTAAACACCTCCTCATGGCTGGAGGATATTATTAAAGGATTATAAAAAATTATAAATATTAAAATAAAATATTAGTTTTATTTATTAACATTAAAATTCTTCTGAACTTAAAAGTTATTTTTATAATAATTAACATAAAACGATAGAGAAAAATTCATATTAAAAACCATGGCACTGGATTTTGGCTTGAAACTCCAGTTTTACTAGTATATTTTATATTTATTTTAATTCAATTTCCATCAGTGAATTTTAGAATCTGATCTTCAGTCATACCCCTATTTTAATTTTTTTTAAAGAAGCTAACTATCTCCAATAAGATCAAATATATGAACTTCTACATCCTTTGGCCCCTAGTATGACATAAATTGAATATTAAGCTACTCTTATAACCATTTACTTGGTAAATTATAATATTTAAACACTTGCTTTAGATATAATTGTGACTGATTCCTCTGGCATACCTTTATCTACAGTTACTCCTGTGATAATACTAGATTCTTTCATGGGCAAAGCCCAATGAGACTGCATCTCACTGAAAAATGCAGATCTTGCCTCAATTTTGTCAAGAATGTGAACTTGTGGTTTACATGTTTTTAAATCCTGCAATGATAAATATAAATTTTTTAATTACTTGAAGATACTTCATAAGATTTACTGAATTATACATAAGTAATGCTAACTGATTATATTTGAATAATGTATTCAAATATTCCAAATGCATATATATAGTTATGTTTGTATCAGTTACACTCATACCTTAAGCTTAAATAAATTTTCTTGCAATTCTAAGTTCATCACTGATCCTGACCCATGTTGAGCCATCCACTTTCCAGTTAATTTAACTGGGGGTAATGGAAGCCTAAAAGTTTTAAAATTTGAGCATTACGAATGCAGGTATTCCAAAGTTATTTTAAAGATATTGATATCCTACACTTACTTAATAATAAGTCAAAATTTTAATTTAAAAATTATTTATTCCACATAATATCAAATATAATTAGATACAAATATCTATTTACAATAAATATTTCATAAAATATCTGTAAGTTAACAAATTGGTCAATAAAACAAATATAACAATATCTTACTCTTTGCCTAAAAATACGTTTGATGGTTTTGCACCAACTGGAATGCCGTACTTGTGAAGAGTCTTTATGACAAGTTCTTGTGCTTCTTTACTATAGGTATCAAAGTCAAACACATTCCTAACCACATTTCCAAGAGGTTCCTCTGGAAACTTCTACAATAAAGAAATTTAACAACCAATTAATATCCAAATTTATTTATTGCATAAAATAATAAGTATTTAAGAGAAGATTAGAGGAGATGCAGTTACTCAATGTAAGGGTAGGATAGGTTTTTCAACTTTGCGAGAGAAAGAGTGCATTTAGATTTCATAGAGCATAAATGATATTATAATTTCAGCGTAACATCTTTTAGTATACAGAAACACAAATTAATCTAAGGATTGAGTTATCTTTCTTCAGAAACAGACACCAGAGGATTTAAAGCTAATAGTTCTACTGTTTAATTGATGTATTCTGTTGACATTATTTTGATATAGAACTGATAATTTACTCAACGGGATTACTTTTTATATGAAAGCATTCTTTTGTTATAAATTTATATTACACCATCACCCTTGCAAGCTAATTATTTGAACCCTGTGAAATTGGATTATGCTGTTAATAGTCCTCTTTGTATTATACTTATACAGGGTAATAAAAGTATGCTGGTGGTATGATCCAATATAGATACTAGATGGAAAGATCAACAATCACCAATAAGCCAAGATATTCCAAAGCTTCTTGACAAAAAACTAAGATGGAAGTATGCAGACATTGATAAAAAGCTATGTAATTCACTAGATTCTTAAAATTTAGTTATAATTTTTCCAAGTTTATTTAAAACAGTATTGGTGTTGTAATAAGTATAGTATAATTGAGAAACTTTGAAAAAATATACTACTTTTGCATGAAAAATTCAAAAAACTATCAAAACATTTTATTCAATTACATAAATTATATTTATATAAACATTTATAAATATATCATATTTAAATTATAACTATTGAATGAAAATATTTATCTTAAAATATATGTGAAAAAGTATTTTACTTTTATTTTAGTCAATTAGGAATCAATAGGAGTGAAAGAAACATACCTCAAGATGTCGAACAATATTTACAACTTCCCTTGTGGAATATGGATATGACACTAAACCTTGGTCTGCCAAATCTCTCAATTCTCCAAATGCTTTCACAAGCTTAACAATTATATCTTGTGGAACATTAGGTCCATAGTTCCTCAATAAAGCTATTTCAGACTCTTTGCTAGGATTATCCACAGCATGACAACTGAAGAGATCACCTACAAATGAGAATTTGAAATTATAAAATATAGTGTAGCATAGAAAATTTCACTAAAACTATTAAGATAACATTTATATTATAGATATTCTTTTGAAAAAGAATATATTACAAATTAAATAATTGTTAAAAAATGTATAAAATTCATATATTTGTGTAGATTGACAATTAGAACACACAATTTGAAATTTTTTATTTTTTGGGTGTTATTATTTATATTTCATAATATTTTTAACTTAAACTACTTTTGAGGATTTGATTAACCTGACTTTTTTCCCTCACAAATACTGTAACTTGAACAACCTAAATCCTTAAATCTGAAGGATTAATTGGTAAAAATTTGAAAAATTAATGTACATACCCATAGAAGCAAAGAAATCATTTCCTAGAAATGGGAATCCAGGGCGGTTGGCTAAAAATATCATCCTAAAATCTTTGTGCAGTGGAATGATTCCAGGATCTGAGAGACTGGCTCGTGGGTCATTTGTACGGACTATTCTGCGTCCGTCAGATAGAATCATCTCTCCCGATTCCACAAGTGTCTGTAATCAAAATAAAATACTACACTTATCAAACTAAACCAATTTTGGTCACATTCAGTTTGGTCCAAATTATTACTATATAAGTCATGCCTTTCTTCAACAGAAGGATATTTATAAATTTATATAGAAGACATACTATAAAAAACTACCTGAGTAATGACATACATTTAAATAAAATGATTAATTTTTAAAAACATTTCACGTATAATTACCTTCAAAATGCAAGTTACATGGGTTGGGGCCTTATCAGCTTCGTCAACAACCAGAACATGTCCTTGTTTTATTGCTTGCACTAAAGGAGAATCTTCATATACTAGTACACCATCTCGAACAGTAGGTTGTAATGTGAGGGTCTGAACAGTTGTATCCCTAGCAATACAAACAATTAGTTTAGCCTAAATTTACAGTATCTAAAAGAACTGAAGCCTTAAAAGAATAAGAAAGGATATAAACTAATGCACACAAATAAGTAAACATCTCAAACACTAAACTAAATATAAATAAAAAAAACTTAGTTGCTTAAAAAATGTCCTTTGCTGAAACTATAAGGAAGGATAAAATTGATTCTTTTTCAATAACAATAATATTTAGTTAAAGATAAACTTTTAAATTTCCTATATCTTTATTTGGAACTCAAACAATGATTAAATTCAAAAAATAATAAATAGGCATTCATAAGCGGACCAATTCTAATAATAATGAAAAATTTTATGCACTATACTTAGATATTGTGATTCATACAGCCATTTTAATAAATTAAAATTAAACTAAAACTAACCTGTGCAGTTGGATATATTCTCTTGGTCTGTTGAGTAGATGAAGCAGTCGATCAACTAGTTTATTCTTGCCAACACCCTGATTTCCCACAAGAAGTAAATGTTCTCCCAGTTCAAAATCTTGCAAAAGCCATTCAAGCATTTGTACATGCTAAAAGAATGAGTAATAAATCAAAATAGCTATTAATAATAATATACACCTCCAATAAAATATATTCATAGCAGAAAATCCTCAAGCAAAATTTGATAAATTTTCATTAATTAAATGACAAATAAAATACAAATCCAAATTTGAATTAACTAAGATGAAAAAAATTATTAAGAATTGGAACTGAAAAATATTATAATGGGTTATGAAACCAGGTTTACTAAATTTAAGTAACTCTTATTGATATTTCATAACATAATGTTATATTTTTATAACATGATTCACTAATGAACAGATAATTATATCAACTGGGTTTTAGTTCTATTTCTGTGAGAATATCTTGCACCTATATTTCCCAATAATAATTCATATGCAAGGTCATTTCTTCTTTGGGAAAAATTCTAAATTCTATATCTGATAAATATAAAGATATTTTAATTTAAATCTCTGCATTTTGATACCTCTTAAAATCCAACTTACTTGAGGTACATCATAAAAAAGGACATCAGGTACTTTGGTTTTGTTCTTTGCATTGTATCTCTGAGCGGTTGTCTTGCCAATTGTAACTGAATCATCATTCAAAGTCAAAGTTGGCATAGGATTATTAGCTGCTTCTTTTTTATTAACAGGTTTCAGTCCAAATTCATCCAATTCTCTATTTAGGGCTTGTTGAGCAAGAGCAGGAAGAAACCTGGAATAATAATTAAAACATATTTTCCTAAATTCAAGTACAAAATCAGAATATTATATTATTATTAAATAAGTTATTTTCCTTTAAAGCAAAAAATAGTTATGCTCCATCATACATGATTATTTAAAAATGTGAACAGCTTTAAAATAGCAATATAGCTAAGTTTAGAACCCAAGTATCTCAACTTCAAAAGAAGCATTCAGACCATTTAACAACCTTGATTTATTCACTCAAAAATTAGACCAAAATAACACCAAAATATTGAAGTATTTGAGTCAATGAGTAAACGCATAAAAATATTTGAGCCCCTTGAAATACTAAAATGAAACTATAAATATTTACAAATAACACATAAATAATAGCTTATAATTGAAACACAGTATCTATAATTATGAAGTAATTGTGAAATGTATCTTTATTTATATAAACTGATGGAAAATAATAATATCATACAAAAGGTGGCCGTACCTAGCTAAACAGGCTCTATGAACAGTATCATAGACATTTTCGAAAGAATACAAGGACATTCTCCTAGCAATCCTCAATAGCTGTCGAGTAGATAATGATCCTGCTAGGGATTTAACAGTGGGATCTTCTGACATTCTTAATTTGTGAGTCACCTCCAAAACATTCCTCAATTCTGGACTTGGCTGGCCATACTGTAATCAAGATTTGAATTGTTTTATACTTTAAGACTACATTGTAAATTATAAAATAATTAATTTTGTAATTATCAGTTTTATACCAATTTTTCAATAATGTCCAACTCCTCCTGCATACTGAGGGGTCTCATTTCATGATATATAAAGAGGCTGAGAAGTTCTGGTGATAACCACTGTCCAGTACTACCACCTTAAATAGAAAATCACTATCAGTAAGTATGAAATCCTACATTAAACCTACATTGTACTTCCAGAATATTGTTTACTATTTCAATTTTCATATGAAAATAAGTCCTAATTTGTAATTCAAAGATTCAAGCATATATCAAATGAATTCAAAAGTATTTCTAAAATTTCTGGAGTTAGATATAATATTAATTTATTATTAATTATTTAATCGTTACATTGAACTACAAATATGCTCAATATCAGGTGGTGGAAATATTTTTCAAAGAGTGGAAATGAAATATCCTGGCTGGAGGTTAGCCTCTTATGAAGGAAAACCCACTAAACCTCATAAAAAACAGTCACATAAATTGATCGAACAGAGTATATCATAGCACACAAGAGAATAAGGCATAAAAGTAATTAATTCATACAAATTTAAAGAACAAACTAAATGCATTAATGAATATTTGAAGCATCTCTAGTAACTAATTATTGATCATTCCTGCTAGATCATATTTTAAGGAAATGCAATATTCAAGGTTTGTAATTGTATGATAAGTAATACAAATATTAGTAAACAAACGAAAAAATCAATACTAGCAGAAAACTATCGAAAAAGAAAATCTTCATTTTAATACTTCCTTACCTATCACAGGTGGGTCAGCTAATGCAATAATTCTAAAAGATGGATGTATTCTCAAAACACCTGATTTAGCCATTTCCTCATCTGTTAGTTTGTTCTCTTCTTTGATTGCATCATACCGATCATGGCGAAGAAGTCTTTGGCCATCATAAAGCTGCAATTCACGATCATGAACAAGCCTAAAACAAAGCAAGTGATTATAAAAAGTCTTCTTTTAATGATATTTTTAACAAAAAAAATATGCACAGAGAATTATCTTATGAAATAAATACATCATGACTTGAAATCAGAAAAACTATAGCATAAAGCCCAAGAAGTGGTAAAAAAATTTTTCATACAAATAAATCTTTGCTAAGCTATATCCTCAAATTGGATAATTGCAAATATCTGCTCACACATAGTGGTACTCAAGAAAGAGAAAATGGGTCTTGCATTCTAATTCACAGAACACTTTATCTCTTATTGAATTTAAGAGGGCCCCCCTCCCTGGACTAAGAAGAGTTTGACTAATATTCTGGGTAACAAGACTCTAATGAGAGACTTACACTCAAGTGCTGATGAAGGAGTTTTCTATCTGATGAGTAACTACTAGGTTAGGACAGCCCTAGTTTCTTCACTGAGAACCTCAAGCTTGTCAAGCCACAAGAGAGGAGACAATGAAAACTTTTGATTGAAGCCATATTACCCACAACTGCTACTGCCACTTTGTCAAGCTAGGTATACAATTACTAGTGAATTCCATACCATTATTCGACTACAAATTTCACTCCAAGCAACAAGAATATGACTAATAGGTAGCAGAAATCATTAAGAGCTTAATGTGGACTAGAAAATGCAGAGTAAGGCATCACCTATTAGGATAAGGTACAATAGGGATTTTTCCCTAGAATAGCTACAGTGAAGGCTTACTAGGAACCCTGAGAGGAACTTATATATTAGAGTATTGTGATTTTTTACTATATTTGGAATTAAATTTTGTAATATTTTTTCATATACATTATATTTCATAGTTGTAAAATGGTTATATTTCAAGGTTAATCATAATTGTTATTATGATATTACGTAGTTATAGCAATATTGAAAAGTGATATTAGAATAGCTGCAATGGGACAAATAACCCAATTATAACCTATTTGTAAGAATTAATCTATATTCAACAAATATTGAACAGAAAAGAATTAAAGAATTTTCATATTTTTTTCAAAGTGAACTCCTCTAGGGGAGAAAAGTTGGCAAAATGAAGTTACCTCTGCATAACAGCTAAAGTACTGGGGTGTATTCTATGAACTCCATCAAGAACAGCAAGCTTTCCTTCTAAAGCTGCTGTGACAAGAGGTGAATGCTGCCAAATTGTATCTCCATTGGGTAGGGTTGCTCTTTGTTGGATTAGATCTCTAGAGGTCATATCCTGGAAACATTATAGAATCTTGATAAGAAAATACTCTATATTGAAATACTTAATTTGATTTATGTTGCAATGCGATAGAGGATAAAAATAAAGATCAACTAAAACTTTCACATAAATGTTGTATAACACTAGAATGGACACCAATTTTCAAAACTTGACATTTCGTAGTTTTCACTAAATAATTGGAATCTATGGTTATATATAAAAAATTTGAGGTAGCAATTCCAATGGCAATTTGAGTTGCCTCTTTTGCCTCCTATAATTTACAATTTCTATGAGTAAGATCCCTTTTCATGTATGAATTTTACCCTTTTATCCTTCATGTGGACCGACACATAGAAAAATTGTCAAACTTACTAGAAACTAAATGGAGAAGTTACAGTAGATGAACAGTTTTTCCCAATTATCTCACACACTTTAAATAAAGACCAAGAGCAGTAGCCCTGAGGACACCACCTACTGTTATGGGGAAGGCAATCAAGTCCATTGCTGTTCTAGCACTAATTAACAAACAATATTAGAAATAAACCTTTTAATAGATTTCTTGAAGATAACTCTGAAAAATAGTTCTTTAAAACATTTTTGTAGAAATAAGTTATTTTTCAAACCATCCACCATTTGAAACTAACTCAAGAATTTTGAGGCTCTTTAGATTGTGCTGATGAAAAAGCATTAATTACTAGATATCTTGAAATTCAGAGGAGAACAAGTAGAAACAAACATATCACCTCTCATTTTTATATGAAGAAGAGTTAATTCTCACCTGATACAGGACAATAGGTTCAATAACATAACCAAGCCAGTTTGCAAGCCGGTTGACTGTAGCACTTTTCCCTGACCCTTTGGGTCCTACCAGACATATATCACCTATCATGTGGGATTGCATTAGTTCAGCAAGTAAACCCTCCTGGTAAGCTGTGCTTACGTAGTTATCCTCAGCCACCAAAGGCAAAGATGGACCTTTTTGTACCTGTTCAAAGAAATAAATTGAAATTAAAATCATAAAAATATATAACCAAAGAATACTTCAACATATCCCTCAGACAAAAGTAAACCATCCAATGAGAAAGTAATAAACTAAATTTACATTAAAATAAAAAATAAGTACTTAAGCAAGTAAACTTCTAATGAACTTGTACCATGATATTAAATGTAATGATGATAAAATACATTAAAAATACGACAGAAAGTTAATTTTTAAATTGATAAATACGTAACAATAATTTTAATTTCCATATTTGATTCTAAGAATGATAAAGCTATAAAAACTCAAAGAATGTGACTTACTTGTACATTTGATTCTGCAGAACGATATCCAATTTTAACATTTGCAGTCCCCATAGATGAATCTAGCACCTCTACAGCTTTCAAAGATGCAGTGTCAGAATTAGGAAATATTTCAAAAGTCTTGAGAATTTCTTCAACAGATTTCTGACCATCTTGATTTAGGAAGCACTTATAAGGATACAGCCGGTACAGAACCTCATGAACAGACATTCCAGGGAAAGTTTCCTAAAAAATTTAACAAAATTGTTCGAATGAATGAGCATTTTAATTATAAGACATCAGACGTACAATTCTATAGATCAAGGGTGGCCAACTTTTCCGTATATAATACCAACTCTATATCTTATAAGTGTGTCTAAAAGAAGGGATGTGAATCATATTTTTTTTAACATTGTGTTTCAGTTAAGGTTTACTCTAGCAAGGTATGGATACATAGATAAAATATTATTTTGCCATCCAATATTGGCATCAATGACTAGTCAATCCTACGGTTAAATGGTAAGTTAAATAATTTTCAAATAAATAAAAATAAATTATGAAAGACAAACTTTCAAATGTCTAAATTAAACCACTTATGTACTTTGCAATACAGCAATGCATGTGAGAGCAAACCTGACCCGTAGCTGACTTGAAAATCTAAAAGGGATATGACCTACACAGAAATTATCTAGTTACTAGTTAAGTACGTAAATCAGTAAAACTTACCAATAAGTTTGCTGCTATAGAGATGTTGTCAGCTGGAAAATCAGGAAGGGAGAGAGATGCTGATTCTGGTGAGAGAAGAGCATAAGCTGCAGAAAGTAGTGTACTCAGTTTCCTTTCATCCAAATTGGGGTGCTTTTCTCGTAAGGTGTCAAATTGTTCCTGATTTAAAGAATAAATACACAAATGAATTTTTTATAATAATAATTTATTCATCATAAAAAGATGAAACTACCCAATTACACTTATTTTAACATACAGACTAATGCATATATTCACACACAGACAGGGAAATTTCTTCTTCAGCCAGGATTTGGGGACTTGGCATTAGCATGCTAACCACTTTGCCACTGTGGCCAAGTGTTAACATAAATAGAAAGAAAGAAGATAGAATAATATATGCTCAAAAACATTTGCGCAAAATACTGTGATGATAATGAAAATTTAAATGAACAACCTAAGGGAATACTGAAATGGTAAAAAGGATATACAGTTTTATGCAATAATAAACTTTATATAATTTTAAATAATAAAATTATGATTGCAATTTTAAATTTAATTTTCTTCTATAAAAACAAAAACTAGTTTAAAATCTAATTATCTAAAGAGATTTTAGCTATATATGCATGAATACCATGAATAAGCTGCCTTTATAGTTGTATAAAGTGATTGTATAAATTAAATCGAGTACTTTTCTATGACACCACTTCTTGATTACTAGTAAACAATAAAAATAGGAGTAAATTAATTTCTCCATTTAAATAAAGATTTAAATTTTTTATTCATAATTTTTATTCGCCTACAATATCGAATCATTCGTTTTTATCCCTAAATTTATCTACCGAAAGAAAGTTACTTTCCATACTGGAGAGCTTTTTCCCTCGTAAGTTGAGATATTCTTTCGCTCTTCCACACGTTCGAGGTCCATTAAAGATCACGCACCGGCGGAAATCGTGAGGAAGATACGTGCTCGATAAAGTAATGATGTTGAAGTGTAGACGGCGCTACGATCGCCCGAGCTGTGGTAAGCCTCTCGAGAAGAACGCTTTTCAATTCCACTCAATGGACGTTTAGCAGGCGATTTCTCAGGCTAATGGGTGATAGGCGCCCCATGGACAACAAAAGAGTCCATTAGGGAAACAATTGTGCCGTTTCACTCCACCACGCAATATGGCCACAGTCACGCTGAACTACATGGTCAAAGTATTCCCTGAAAAATGAAGCCCACTCGAGTAATGAAAATGGATTCAATTTGCGCCAAATCAGATTGAGATGCGGATTTTCCATTAGTAAATCAAGTCTCGGAGTCAATGGGTAGAAACGGAGTGATTGGAAACTATCTCTTGATAAATACGTCCTACTTTGATGAATGGAATATGCTTCACTGAAATATCACGCTTTTTAATCACTCAGAAGGAAGACTTAGTTGAAAATGAAGATTAGGAAACAGAATTATTCTGCAATAAATTCAACGAATATTAAATAATTCCAACCTTTCTACAGATGAAATGTCAGGAAGAGTGAAATAATAAAAAAACAGAGTTAATAATCATATAGAGTACGTTAGAATTAACAAATATTTAGTTAAAAATAATGTTTTAATAATGAGAAACGTTATTGATATACATGAACAATCAACACAGCTATTTTCATGCAATTCATATGAAATCTGGAAGAACTGCGAAACTAATTTATATCAATATTATTATTTAATCCTAACATTTTACAAATGAGGAAATAAATTTTAGTTATGATTATAACTAAGTGAAAAGTCACCGACCATACGTATGTAAACTATTAAAACGTAATTTAACTACAAATTTTCCGTCCTCGCTATAAAAAAAGACTTGGAAAAGATTGGGTTTTCTTGCTTTAACATTGCGGATGTTTTTCGTCCACTGATAATAAATTTCCCCGCAAATCCCAGGGACTATTTACATCGAAAATGTGAACCTCATTCGAACATCACGTGATTAAAATATAGCTCATAAAACAACGAATGAATACTTAAAATAGCTTAGGGACCAAAACGAGTTCTCATAAATTATACAGAATCTGAGACAAACATAAAAGTTTTCCGATAAAAGTTATACCGTTAAAAAAATCGGATAAGCGATTCGTTCGAAATAAAACAACGGAACCGCTCATCTTTTAAACAACTTAAGAAGTCCTAAAAAGGGACGGATTTGCGTAATTTACTTTTCCCATGAATCACACACTCCAGCGCGTACAATTTAAGGCAGTTTGCGTCTCACTCGGTGAAAAAGTGGAAAAATTAAATCCTCGTCCGTCACGTATCGCAAGAGCCGAGGGAGCAGGCAATGAGTGGCGTTCTAGTGGGGTTTTTCCGGCTCCCGGAAGACACTCGGCGATGGTATGAGAAGCTATTTCCTGCGGCGCTAACCTTTTCAACCCTCCCCGCACCTTTCCATTCTCGTAACCCATTCGGAAAGCAATTCACTTAAGCCCAGTAGAACTACAGCAAAACAAAAGAGAGATGAAACGATTTCCACGAGTTCCGTGAGAATGATTATATCTTTTGATGACCTTTGCGAGATTTCTTCAAAGTGTTTTCGGGTCGCGTTGAAAGTGACGCCGCCTTGCACAGACTCATCTTGAAGATTGGACGGAGGCAAATGAATGATTAACAGTCTAATCGAAACAGCACAGGAATAAGGCTCGTAGGTTAATAAGAAGTCGGTAATATTCCACAGTGAATGAAACGTGGTTGGATGCTAACGTATAAATTTAAATTTACTAGAGAAAGAATAAATTACTATAAATAAGATCACTCTATCTAAATGACTTTGGCATCAATAACTTTAGGAAAAGATAAATAAAATGGTTAAATATCGAATATTATAAAGAAAGTTTTCTAATATTCATACAATCATTCGAAGAATACTTGACTTTTTAGAAGTCCATAACAGGAAGTATGATGAATAGCTGAGCAAAAATATTCAAAGTTCAAAAGAATAATAACTTAAAAATATCAATAATTAACACAATATAATAATAAAACCAAAGTAATTAGGACCTCGCTTCGAAAACTAAGATCTACATATGAGTCGAATATGACAGGATAATATCATCTGAAATACGACCGCTAAAACGTGACTTCCCTAAATACGAATCGTCGGAAAAAGTTTTATTACTTTCTAATCAGAAAAAAACAAAGAAGATGCGATTAGATTTACAATGAATGCTAGATATAACAGAATACAATATTAAAAGATAATATTACGCAGTATTACGTATTACATATTCATAATTAGCGTAAGTAGAAGACTAAAATTTATCGAAAGTTTTTATCAATAAAGATTACTTTTCTAGGAATTTCAAATTAATTCTTAAGGATTTAGAGTTATTGGTACAAATAGTTCATAAAAGGAGCCTTACAGTCCGGTCGAGAAAAAACAGGTTCGGCAATTACAAATCCTTAGTCTCTATGCAACCACAATCACTTGCGTGTATGCAGAGTGGTCTAACTCTCAGGATACGAGCGAAAATTTTCCCCTGCCGCATCAGAACGGGAATGATTCAATAAGGATCATAGAATATTTTTAAAACTCCAGTCAATATTATGCCATTCATTTTGAACATTCTAAGTTTAACATTCAGCACTTAAATGTAGCATGTTCTTTTAACCTATATTTATATGAATGTAGCTGTATAGATACACACATATGTAATAAATGTTCAAATGTAATGTTCAATCAAAATTCATGATTAATAGAGAATGATTAAACACAGAACTAATAACACGCTTTAAGTCGAATTTGCATGGGTCTGAAAATTGTTTTCAGCAACGACAGGGAATACAGTATGTCATCAAAATTATGAATTAAAAGTATAAAGATAAAACAATTTATATCGAACTGAATAAATTTACGATGAAGCACTGATTCATGACATTATATCATATCATATATCATATTAACTACATTCATCATCTGTATCATGAATAAAAAACGAAGAGGAAAGAATGATAGGACCGGACTCCGAAAAGTTTCCGATTCTTAAAAAGATTCCGGGTTCATTATGCGTGAATTCGAAGATGAATTCCATCAGATACGGGAATTCAACTTAAAGGGTGGATACACGGAAGCAATTTCACCCACGTGCTGACAGATCGAATTAAAGGGGAAGGGATCCATAAAAGGGATGGAGAAACGAATTGGAGGTTCGGAAAGATCGCAGACAAGAATTCAAAGGAAATTTCCCGAAGGAAAAACGACAAAAGAGAATCAAATTCATCCGAGAGAAACGAAAACAAACAATCCTGTATATATTCCTGTAATCCCGCTATATTTTCATAATGTTTCAGCGCTGCATGCGTGCATGGACACAAATATAAATGTATACATAAATACGTGCATATATTTAAATACATATATATTTAAATAAATATATATTTAAATAAATATATATTCAACGTAAATTATGTTCAGCGTTTCGAAATATTTTAGATATACACAATCGGAATAAACCTGTTGAAATAATCATCAATATTTATAAAAACAAAAAATTCCATTTCATTAAACAAGAAGATATTGAATACGTTAGATAAAATAAATTGTAAAGAAAAGGAAGATATATTCTGTTAGAATCCATACAGAGAGATTTTTTATTTTTTCCAGCGGACAGCCATACCTGGATTTTGATTTTTAGACAGTGATTAAAATAGACGATGACATTTTAACGTTCAAGATTAAAAATATAGGCCTTACGTTAATACTAATCATGATTTGATTGATCACTCTAAAATGCAAAAGAGAAAATAGTGACAGATACCTTCCCCATTAATATCTATACCATCAGATTCAATGAGCACATTTCTCATGATGTTCTCAAAACGTTTCAATGAATTCTAGATGCATCAATATGAGTGAATATAGGCGAATATCGTCGCGTGACGAAAGAGATCACGTGGCCGAACACGTGGAGGGCAGCTTCCGAACTGCGAGAGGAGGTGGCAGACCGCATGCCCCACGTATCGCAGACAATTAAATGCGGAACACGCAACACGGGGAAGGGAAAACAAAGGGGTTAACCAACAGGAAATGACGATGGACGTTTCTTCCCAAACGGATCCCCCTTTCTCATAACAGCGATGAAATACCGCGAATTCGTAAAAGAGAAGCTATTTTGATCGGTCATTAATTAGCGAGAGAGCGTGGCAAAATTAACTGTTAATCGATCGAAAAAGTAGACTTCCCTAAAATACATTTCATTGATTAAAGAATCAATGAATATAAAAGGACGAAAGAATATTTGTCAATAATACATTACAAAGAAACTTAATACACTTTCTTATATAATATTAATATGTTGATAAGGATAGTACGAGGAAGGTATACCTGAAAGCGCAATTCGCAATTTTAAATATAGTAGATTGTAACATTAGTTTTATTACTTGCAGTAAAATAGACATGTTTCATATTTAATGGAGTAATTATTGGTAATTAATTAATTATATCTATTGTCCTTTATAAACATCAAAAATTGATTTCACTTAAAAAGTATCTCTCAAATCACATTAATATCAGAACGCACTTCATAATGGCTTCAATATCATCGCTAAATGATTTTCAAACGTTTATATTCATAAAATGAAGAAAAATAGTTTAAAAAACTGTATCTATGGAATAAGGAAAATATTCATACATCACAATGTCGTGAAAGAGAAGTTGTCAAAAGTAATGATGTAAAATGACCGAGTTAAATGAGTAAAACTAATGGTAATCGGTTCATATTAAATATATAGTCAATTATTTGGTTTTTTAAACAAACTGAATGCATAAATGCATACATAATAATATATGAAATAATTTCGTTCTTCATTTAACCGTAAAAATTCTTCGAATGCCGTTCGTGAGGATAAGTAAGATAAACGCATTTTTCTTTCATAAAAAGATCGATAAGCGCTCAAAGAAGGAAAGTGAATAATTCAGATCGAGAATTCTGAAATACCGACGAAATCGTTTACGTGAATAATACAGACGTCGCTCAATAACACAAACTCCATCAATTTTCAATAGGAGATTCGATTTCTTACTTTCTAAGTAGGATTCCTAAAAGGCGCCGAGGTTGTCAACAGAGATAGAAATATGGGAAACGAGAGGTTGAACAAGATTTATAAAACCATTAAAAGGTTAATCTAAAATAGTCATCCATATTGCTTTTAAAATACACATTTAAAAGATACAAGGCAATAATATACCGACAGCTAAATAAAAAATATCAAAATTTGAAGAATTTTATACATCAAACTGAACTTGGCTAAAATACCCGGACTCTAATTGGAAGATCGACGATTCGGTGCTAAGACAGCAGATCCTCGGATAATTAATGAGCAAAGACTAAGAGGGAGTTGTACCGATAGAATCGCATGTTGCCTGAAGAAAACAAGAGAATGACAACGTAGCTACATGCGTGCATGCATCGAACAAAACGTGCCTCGCACTTACCTTAGTAGGGCTCAAGAAACTGTAATGTTTCACTGACAATGTTCGCTCATTAGTCATTCCAGAAGACTATCAAATTTCTAAATGACAAGGTAAGTGTTCTTAGACTAAACGCCCTAACTTGATGTAACAATAAAATTTAATATCTTAACAGTGATGTTAAGGCAACTCCGTAAAAGATACACTAAAATAGAATTGTATTTGCATTGTACTATGAAAAGTAAAGCTATGTTACACACATAATATACTAAAGTGTTTTCATTCATCCCAAATATGAAAAAATATATATATGTACAAAGGGTAAAATATAATTTTTTCTCTTTACTCCAAACGGTGAAATTTATACCTTAAAATAGAGTATTAAACACTTTTAATTAAGTTACCTAGCTCCATAACCGAATGTTAATCTCTAATGAAGATCGCGATTCAAAAATTTCAAATACAGATTTGTAAAAGGAAGAAAAAATTCATCAAACGGAAAGAAAATTTTCCATTTCATATATTTCATAGCAGATAGTGAAAAAAGTATATCGTTTTCACAGCTGTTCAAGTTCCTGTTTGAAAAAGAGAAAGTAAACATTTCAGCGAACTTTCTGACAGCGACGATGGACGAAAGAGAATACTGAAATGCGTTGACCTTTGTAATTGAGTCGTTACGTAATTCCCTAAAAGTTCATCGAAAGCATTGTTAGCAACGTGAGTTACACGACGTAGAGTATTGGAATGGCAATTCTGTCGGAGTTCGAATGAAAAGGGAAACGAACGGCATCTCCCCAAACGTTGGCTTTCGGCATTCCGAAGTATGCCACGTAATGGGAGTAGCGACAGGAATCCTTTCACAATGGACCATGACAAGATTACGAGTCCTGTAATCCATTAGTTTTTAAAGGGATCTTCTCATGGCTTCCGAGGCTTTTGCAGAAGGCAGTCTTATTCACCTCCTTTCGGGCGAACAAAAAGGGCCTGTCGGAAACGGACAGGAAAATCGATATGAAAAGGGAATTTAACACCGACGATATGCCTCGAGGGAGTCTCATAAAACAGTATCGGGAAACGTGTGGGAATTCCGCGGGAAGAAGTCGATAGCGAGTTAATAGGTTCGGGCGATCTTCAATCGAATGAAAAGATTGCATCTCGGAGATAAGGCAGAAACATTGTTTTCCTTAGCAACTATAGGGATGCGATCATCTCAACACATCCGGAATCAATCAAAGAGGGATCACAAAGATATGCATCCATAGAATGTTACGGATAGATGTCAACTTTATTTAGAATACTCATAACCCTAACTTAAAGGAAAATATAAACACAGGATTTAAAAACTTCAAAATAAATGAAGTAATGTCTCCATCAACTATACGTTTTACGTTTACTGGGAAAATGACAAATCACTTGGGATTAATCGTAATTTGCTGTAATTTTTGCAAAACAATACACATCGGCTTAATATTTGAGAAAAGACTTCCAACAATTTTCTTTCTACTCCTGTTTTTATTGTGTATTATTTTTTGTCAAAAAACCTATTTTGAAGATCTAAAATACATTGAAGATACGGAAGTTTTGCTTGTATAAGAATTTATGTTTTACTTAAATCTAGAAATAGAAAATGTTTATTTGCCGGAATAGTTTCACTCATAACTAAAATCTCTTTTTAAAAACAATTAATTATTTTTTGCAATTGCAAGCGTTATATTTTCGCAGGATGGAACGTAATACTTAAATTTAAGAATTGTCTTATTGAACTTTATGGAAATCGGTCAAAAGAACTGAACGCAAAATAAAAATATTTTAAGACATAATCCTGAATAGCAGATATATAATTCAGAGAATATTCCGAGTAAAAATTGAAAGAAACCGAAGTTATTTCATCGAATAATTCGCTATTCATCTCCCTTTAGAAATTAGGTCGACATTAAAGAAAAAAGAGAGAAATATCAAAATCATATTCCCGCTGAATATCGTGTAATTTTGTTTTTGAAGAACATGATCCAGTGATTTTGTCAATAGGAATCTAATGAGCGGTGAAACTGAACGGTTCATTGGGCGGATGAAAAAAGGAAACGATGAAGAAATTACAAACCTGTCATCTGCACGGCCACTAACCCCACTCAGATGACCTTTGGATAAACCTTCGATTGCGAAATTTATTCTCGGAAATTCCTGGAATCTTCGCTTGCATAATCGGAGTATGTGTTTCAATTTGTTTACGCTTAAATCGTTCTAAATACGATAGATATTTAATTGAGGCTTTATTTTCAAAACAACACAACATGAATACGTGAAAATGTTCATATAATATATAGCTCTTATTAAAAAATCCAAAACATCTCTTTAAATCTCTGACATTTACAAAAACAATATTTAAATGGTGAGTATTACGAAATATGGTACTTGAAATAGAACTTGAATTCTTTCATTCTTTCTATAATGAAATTTCGTGAAATTTACTAAATTTTCATAATCAAATCAGTAGAAACAACAGTAACAATATTTATTTTCAAATTAGACATAAAAGATTGTGAGCTAAATTTGATTACTTCCAAAAATTAGGTACGAACATAATCAAGCAGAAAATTAATTAGAAACCATTCATTACAACGAGTATAAGAATTAAAGAAATATACTGACGTTAAATTAACAAAATTACTTCCGCCGAAGAATTAGATTTATTTCAGTCACAGAAACTCAAGTGGATTCGAATTTATGTAATAAATATTTTAAAAATTATTATTATATACAATTTACATTATAAAAGTCGTGTTCACATCCAACCACTTCCAATCAATCGAGCACGGTGCGCTACCAATATTTTTCTACAAACACACCAAAATAGAAACAATAAAAGGATACAGTTATTCTTTGAATGAACTAGTTAACTATTAGCTTATGTAGAAGAAAAAGCGTTATTATTATTTGATAAAAGTTTCCCCGTTAAGATAATGAACATAAATACACAATAAAATAGATAATCAAATTCAATAACTGAAGCAATACAGTTGCTACACAATCGAAACTTAATCCAATAATCACTCGATTATGAAATTCTACCATTTATCTATGAATAAGAATATATTAAGGCATACAATTCGTGTGCAACATCGACTTAAACATTATTACGTTAGATTATATTTTCCACGATTTTTGAAAACGCATTTACTAAATTAACCCAACGGATACGAGCTCGCAATACCATTAGAAAAAATATACCGTACGAAAAAGTAACTTCAAAACTTATTTAAATGTAAATATCAAAACAAGAATATTATTTATTTAGAGATCTTGTTTTTCAAATGCACTCCCCCCCCCCCTATTGCAGTTCGCCATTAACATTCTCGGTAACCAGGACGCAAAAGTACATAAACAACGCGAAATCGGTAGTGTTCTTCTTTAGCGGATCGTGTACTAAACAAAAAATGGGCTCAAAGGAAATCCTTCTCCTTTAAGTGAGTTCTTGGACGTCTTCCCGCTCATCCATGGACTTCTCTGTAGGGCAGTCGATAAAAAGGAAAACTGTGCCTCAGCGGGTGCGTGACACGAGACCGTGTAAGGGAAGGAAGGGTTGCGACAACGAATGGATGCCATTTGCCCACATAACCACAAACATCGATCCAATTTAGCTAGGAATTCACTCTTTCCGTGTGATTTTTTTATGGCATTAGTGATCGACTGGAGAGTTAAGTGCGAATTGCTAGTGAGAGGAAAATAGCTACGATGAAACATGTGCCCTTTCCTAGGAATAAAAACGTACACTTTAAGTCGATTCTAGCACTAACCGTAAGATTTTCTGAGAAAAAGAATTGCTCAAAACAATGCGGAGCTATGACTTACATAAGCCTTGAAGGGAAATCAATACGGGTGACAATGGCAGGAAATCTATCGGTTTTAATCCTGAGAATTGAAGGTAATAAAAGAACTCCTTGCGTGTGCTTTTCATCAAAATAATTCTTACCACGATTACCATAAACAATAGAGATAGATGGTAATGGTAGAAGAGTTTCTTTATTATTTACAACATAGGACTACGACAAGATCGAGACCGAATTAGTAGATTAATGAAAAACCATAAAACCAATAACCTATTGTTTGGCAGGATGAAAATCAATTACCTTTAATCAATGGCGTTCGAGATGGAGTCTTTCAATGATTGATTTCAAATCTCCTCCAAAAGGAAGAAAAGTGAAAGGTGAAACCTTAAATCCAGAATAACAATCTCATTTAAATCTATATATAGAAGCCTAAAATGTATAAGAAATCATTCCTTCAGATTCTTGGGTTGGAATGATTGGGGATATATTTAAGAGAGAATTTTCCAACTTCATTAAAAAAAATAAGCATATTTTTAGAAATTCAAGAAAAGCAATAAACAGTAAATACACTAAATCATACATGAATTGAGTTAATTAATATACCCTAAGACTTATACGTATGAATGTGAAGTTGAATATTTTGAAACAAGAGGGAAGGTTAATAATAACATACCTTGTGCTCCAAAAACATAAAAATTAAACCTAGACTAAAAACAAAGCGATAAGGAGGTTCCAAAATACAAGTGACAACAGTAAATGTACATAAAATAGCAGATCAATTCACAAATCAACTTGGATATCGACAAAAACGCATACTGTCAAGAATATTTCCAGACGAGTAACGCATCTATGATCAATCGAAACCAAAGACAGCGGATATAACTACCCTTCAAACGCAGCAAAATGAAAATGTAACATTTAATAGAATGTAATAAGAAATGTGACAGAAATCTACAAGCCCGGACTTTAAAAGTAGGTATGGGTTTGATGTACACTTGCTAAAAAGAGTGAATATTAACTAGAAAACTTCAAAAGGCATTCATGGAAAGATCTCAAATTTGATAAAAATCAATATTTATTACAGACCTTTTTGATACAATCATCAAAAATAAATAACTCCAAATTTGCGGGTAGCTAAATTCTGACAAAGAAATCTAAACGTACATATTTATTCCAAATGTGAAGAAACGAGGATAGAGTAGAATTCCTCGGAACAGCATAAGCAACCGCAATTTTTGAGGAACGAATAGAAACAATGTCAGTTCCAAGATCTCCTAAACATCAATCTGAAAACATATGAAAACCAAATTCCGATCAGTCATTTCGTCTTTCAGTCCAAGTCGACGAAAACACCGCTACAGCAATCCGACATCTGGTCCTTTTCCAACTCCACTGGCATGAATATGTGCAGCTCCTTCCTGACAGTGCTTTTACATTCCTCCAGCGACCACTCTTCTTCTGCGGAATAGCCCTCCTCCGTTGGAGGAGGCGTGTCACCTCTGCTCGACTCCCCACTTTCTACACCGCTATCCGTGGGTGGGAACCTCCTCGAAGTCGACGGAAGAAAACGTTGGGAAGGGACGGGTACAGACACTACAGAGGGAAGATCTTCCGATCTAGAAACTGCATTCTTCGACACCCACGAGCTACGTCTCTCCCTTGCGGTTCTCCTGCATTTTTCCGGTATCGAACATTCCTCGGGATCTCCCTCTTCCTTCCTCTTCTTCTGCCGCCTCACTTCCAGATCCAACCACTGCAAAACTCTCTCCGAAAGAGGGTTAGTTTCCGGAAGGAAGGATTCCGCAGGAATGAGAAGCTGGGCCGCCTGCGGAGGAGGCGGCGAAGGCGCCCTCCGGACTATTGCAGAAAAGCGACGCGAGGCGTTGGTCCCTTCGGGGCTTCTTCTGGGCCTCTGAGGGGGTGCAGATAGGGGCGGCACTCTCGCCGAAGGGCTCTGGCCATCGTCGTCTTCCACGCACAGGGCTAGCCGCAACCTACGTAAGCATTCTTCCAAGTCCGCGGTGGTCGAAGACCTCATCCTCCGGGTGTCCACGGAGGACCTTCGAGGTCGCTTACCAGCAGGGGGAGCGGTGCCCCTCCCGGTGCTAGCACTGGAAGCTCTTCTGGACGGAGTGATAACTAGGGGGTCGTCGCGGCTGAGGATGGCGTGTCTCCTGCCGTCCAACCACACAGTTTTGACGAAGAGAGGTCTTTTGGAGGCCTCCCAGCGGGTTTCGCCTTTCGACCGCATGGTCGTCACAGTTCGACTACCACGGAAGACTTTCCAGATTCGCCTCCTTTCCACAGCGGATCCGCCTTTATATTTACGCACAAACAATGAGGCGTGCGCGATGTCGCGGTGGATTTGCGCAGGCGCCGATGCGACTCCGTGGTCTGGGGGTCGCCAAAAATCTTGCTTATCCGAGTGGGGAGGGTGGTCGATCACAGATAGAGCGATCGGTTACGTCTCCTCCAGATTCCGTTCGTCGAAAGGAATCCAAACGAAATGCTGCTTCCAAATGTAAAGGAGTTCGAGTCTGCGCATCTTCAGATTTAGTGCGATCGGCGGACATAAGTTGACATTCAGTCTACAATACCCGTGACGACTTAAGCGATACACTCAGCTGATCATGAACTACTATTTTTGGATTTTTAACGCAGGATGCTCATTATTTAAAGTAGAATGATCTTGACATGATAATTAATCATAAAATTAAATATTAAATAAGAGCATAACATTCGATATTCCATGAATAACGAATTACAAACAATTAAATCAAAATGTTTAAGAACTGATTGAAAAGAATGAGAATAATAATTATTGAAAGAGTAATTTAACTACGGAGCATGGGAAATTTCAGAAATAATACCTCGCTATAGCAACACTGAGAACCACATTTTCCTAGGTTATTATATAATTGACAAACTTATTAAACATTTTGGGCAGAGTTGAGTTTTTAAAGGTCTTGGTAGGATCTAGTTTCATTATATTTTATAACTATCATAAACTTACGACAATAATGATTAGCGATTTCAAACATCAATTCATTTCTTAGACGCAAAAAGCAAGTTTTGAGAGAAATTATAGATGGGAAGGATTATAACATCGCGAAGAGAGAGACGAGATACTGTATATCATTAAAAATCATACTACATATAATAATAATGCACAAAAACAAGATCTCGTATTAATCATTGAAATTTTCATAAAATTGTACTACAAACTATAACTTTAAACTTGGCTCAAATTGTCACAGAATTAAATTCTACATTCAGCAATCTATTTATAGTTGAAGCGAATATCTCTGCAGCATACATACGATATCTTAATATGAATTCGAATATCATTCCAATATTACATCCAGAAGCTCAAAAGGAAAGGTAAAAAAGTACTAAATAATTCTCAAGTATCAAAAATTGATACAACTGCCAAGGTGATCTGAGGATGATTATATCCAAATAAATAAATAGCATCGATGAACTACATTTCAGAAAAGGGACAATTAAGACACTTAAACGTTATGAAAGGGCCTATCTTGTCGATTAGAGCGCATTACGAGCTCTTATCAAGCGGGTGAAGGGCGTGAGAACCTTAGCAACTGGCCTTACACCTGTTAACCCATTATCCGAGGTCTTCACGCCAAATGATTAAGCTTCTCACTTGTCAGGTTTCATTTTACTACGCGTTCCAATGGACTTAATATTAAGTTCCCATTCCAAAATTATGGTTTCATCTCGTTCCTCTTAAGGAGGCTTAATCGTTTCATACTCATTAAAACTTTGAAGCAGGAATATATAATTTATTGAGTTTTTAGGAAGATCTGTAGCTTTTACTTTTATCACTATCAAAAGAGTTATTATTCTTATTCATGATTGTTTCGGTAGGAAAATAATCGGAATACGTAAGGTTTCAGAAAAATCTCAAATAATTAACATATAATATTCTTTCAGGCGTAATTTTCATTATTGTTGAAGCAAAACATTCATTCGGGTAAGATATTTTTATATAATTCTCGATCACAAGAGAAAAGAAATGAGATTTCTAAATTTCATGCGTAAAATTTCTACTTCATCTTTATTGAAAACTAGTATCAGCATACAAACTTGATGAAATAAATGATGATGAGCAAACATTAAATGTGATGAAATGGATATAGAAAGAAATTTTTTAGATTTCGAATTTTAATATATTGTAAGAAAGAAACAGCTATAACTCCTTACTGCTACCAGTTCGTATTATACCTAGGGATAATAGTATCAGCAATTTCATTCTTACTATCAAATACTTAACTCTCTTTATGTCACATAAACCGGAGGCTATCGATTTTATATGAAATTTTACATTCCACAAATATTAATTAAATAGTTTTCTTTCTGTTTTCTTTCTTTCTCCTAATCAGTACATGGGTAAATATAACCTTATTCTCACGAAATGAAATCCATTTTCCCTTCCCTTCTATTAACTCATAATGGCCCAACATTAATAATCTAACACTTAAGATAGAATACGAAAAGGTTAGATAGGTTGGGGCTAGTTATAGATCTAATTAAAACTTTTCTGTGGTAAGAAACCAAGCACTATAAATGGTAAATGTGTAATGGATTATCAAAAAATTAGTTTCAGTATAACTTACAAGAAAAATGCGGGGATATAAGAGTAAAAGCAAAAAACGACCGTAAACATTAATGACAAATATTCATATCTTCGGTTTTCCTCGAGGTAGTATGAAAACAAGAGGTAACGAAATATTTACACCATTTTAGATTGAATTGATGACTAAGATTCAAATACTGTGTAGTAGTAAGCAAGCATAAATTCAGCATGTACACTTTTAATAATGTTTATAAATTAAATTGCGCATGAAAGAATGACAAATAATGACATATGCTACTCTCTTATAATTCAAAACGAAATGATGATTTGACTATAGTACTGATGAACAAATAAAACATAACCTGCTATCGACATTTGTCTGAAAAGCAGGGTGGTAGAAAGAAAAATACGAAAACTTTCGCAGGTGAAAAAGTATATATAACGAGAATCAGTGACCTTTCAGAAGAAATCCCTCAAAAATTATCGCTACAGCCAAAGTCGACGTTATAAATACGTACAAAATTGTTAGAAAGTTTTCGTTTCACGAAATTCCCTTCCTCGGACAGGGATGACGATCTTATCTCTCCGAAGGAATTTCGATACGCATGTTCAAGCGATCTCTGATAGAACGCTGCGAATAAAAAGGAAAATTCCATTCGCCCGATCGTCGACGTAAATTTCCAAAAGAATTCTCCTTTCTCAGAGGCTTTTATTCGATAAAAATCTATACGAGGCGCACTGAAAGAAGGTTTATGGAGGTATGTAAAAACATTCCTTTACAAAGGGTTAACAAGTAATAAAAAATATAACTAATACTAATTAAGAATGGAACAGACATAAAGATCAAATTTTAAGGAACAAAATTTCTAGAAAAACAAAATTATTTTTACGGTGAATTACGAAAGAAATACAAAAAGAGGATGCTGATATTACGAAGATTCTTTAATAAATTAACATACGTATAACTGGGTGAAATTTATGCATAGAAAGAATACTTCAAAGCATCAAAACTTACACAAAGAATATAAAAACTTTTCCCGGAATAACAGTTGAAATACGAAACAATAATTCTTCTTCAGCAGAATATATCTAAATTACTTGATAAAAAAAATCGGAAGAAATGAGAATTTTTATGGAATTATAGCAAACCGTCCACGATAAAGCATTAAACACAGCTGACTCATCCGAGGACAGAGCTGTTCGTGATGATAATTGTGTTCTTAAGGACCACTTTCATCAAATATCCTTATTACATATAAGTAGTAAAATTATGAAAAATAGAGCTACCTTCGAGCCAATTTCGCGTTTTGAATACCGAAAATCGTACTGAAAATAAAAACTGTCTTCAGTAATTCTTAGATTTGATAATAATATAAACATATGAAGATTGTTATACTTTATGTATGTACGGATTTTAAAAGAAAAACGTGAATATATTTCTTGCAAAATATTTAAGATGTAAATAAAACAATTTTGTCGTTCCAAACGAAAAAAAGTCAATTAAGAAACTTTGTCGTCGTGATGTTTTCTCAGATGACAATTCAAACACATGAAACCAAAAACTAATCAGATAAGTGAGCTAAATAATCTAAGAGATAAGAATTTGCGCAGATGAAAAGTAAAATGGATAAATCCCTCAAAAAAGAAGGCAATTCAACTTCAAGATATATACATGTACACGTATAAGGCACATAAATGTAAATGAGTTTTAAACAAAAGTACTCACAGAGGTGTACTTTGACAAATGGGATGGGAAACAAATAGAAAACTGCACTGAAAAGGCTTGAAGATAATGCGGAAAAATAAATGAGCAAACTCCAGGCAAATTTCCAAAGTCGTGACCACACTCCAGATACTAAGGCAACTCGGTTAAAACTACCAACTGACTTTATGGATCAATTCGGATCAATTTTGCAAATCCACATCATGAAATGTAAACGGTTGAATCTCCAAAAATTTGAAATAATGTATTTGCATCCAACTCCGTTAAATAAACCAAAAACACTTAATAAATTAATAAAGAATTCTCATTTTATCAAGATCATTGTATTTATCAAAAATTTTTCATCAGAGTTCCTCAAAAATTTATATGACTCTAATAGGTATCATATAGATTCGTGATTGAAGGCCTTTTAACAGATTATAGATTTTAAACTCGTGATATTCTACACTACTACCTCAATCCTTTACGTTCACGTAATTTATACAGCCATTTAAAATTAAATTATGAAACAAAATCAATAAATACGTTAATTTTTTAAATCAAAAGATTCTTTCTATACCTTTTCCAAAAAGTAACCAAACTAATTCCTTTTTATTTAAAATTGTTCATTCCTTTATTTTATTAGACTTATTTCGCAGGAAAATACATTAAGTTGTCGAGAATTGTTCGAGTTTAAATTGTAAAAGGATTTACGATTCGAGGCAGTAGCTCACAATGTTGGAAGATGTAAGTTATAAGTGATGAAAATAATCATAAATCCAATTCCTTATAGAAGGCAATGAATTTTTATTCAATTCATAAAAATTATTAAACAGAGAAAAACACATTTTCCGAACATTTACTTTCCGCTTAAATAAAACAAAATATTTTTTCGAATCATTAATATTTATCGATCAATTTTCACGATTTCGAAACTTTCAGTGAGTAAAAATTATTCAAACAGTTTGACTCAATCTAAGATTAAGAATGAAATCGCTTTGAAAAAACTAAGACATTTTCGAAATGGCGATCACGCTAAGCGAAATTCACCGCTCACATTTTTCAAAACATTTCCTCGCAAAGATTAGCTTGAAAATGTCACGAGCGAAGGATTCGTGACTAATGCTCCTGTGCGTCGATTAGATTTTGGAGGGAATAAGAGTGGTTTCCTCCAAAGTTCTGTTCCGAAGAAGGGTGTGCGCTGAAAAGGTTATTGTTTTAGAGCACGCCAATGTGTGGGCAACGCCAAGAAGTTTCTCCCCTTCTTAAGTATGCAAATACGATGTCTACATAAAAGTTCACCGATTTACTGAATCGTTTACCAGTGGCCGATTGTGGGTGCTGATTACGCCAACTGAAAAAGATTCTGACCTTTGATCGAATTTAAAATTCCGTGATACAACACGCCGCAGAACACGAAATAAAACTATTAATTTAATTCGATTTTAAGTTGCAATAAAGATATACTTTACAAAACCAAGCATACATTTATTTTGAGAAATACAACTATTTATAAGCTCATCTTTCTGTGAGAAAAATAAAGCAATCACGGGATCATACTTTATAACACGTAAATATCAAATTAAAAAAGAATTATTAGTTACTGGTTTTCCAGATAACGCCTAACTTCTATTCTAAACAAATCCCTGTATTTACAATACGATGAAAAATTATTTATTTTTAATTCTGAATAATAAAAAATATGAAACAGTAATAAGACCTTTACGCATTACTTCTGAAGTAGAGATTAAGTTCGTTGATTTTTTCAATATTATGAATTCTTCACTTTTTATCGACTTCAGAATTAAAAGAGAAAGAGTATTGGATGTAGGTCCTATTATACCTTTCTAGTACACACCGATTTCTTCAACGCCCAGTCTCTTCTCTCTATTTATAATATTATATATATTCTCTTGGATGCAAATAAGTGAAAAATGAAGTAATTCTTAATTTCTTCGATTTCCCAGAAACAAATTATTAGTACCAATTCTTCTTAGATTTCTTAAAATAGGAAAACATCATCACCCTTTCCTTTTTTTTCTCATGAAACTCTACGGGAGTAGTGAAAAGAAGTTGAAGGAAATCCATGGTATTAAAAGAGTACATATTAGAAGAATGTATATGTACCATATACATTGCATAAAAATTAATTATCATTTCAGAATAAAAATATAGCTCATTAAGAGCATTTTTCTGACAATCGATACTGACTCTGGACAACAATTGATAAAAGTGTTACTAAATACTACTTATTAAGTCAACTCTGAGTGTGTTGCATCAAGAACCAAGATTTGAACCAGGTCCACGAAAAGAATATGATAAAATTAAAAATTATTGATGCGCACAATTAAAAAATGTTTATCTAGATCATGTGATCGATATCAGATAAAGAAATAATACTCTGTAGGGTAAACGATTTTTGGCAAACATAAAAACTATCAATTTAAATTGATACATGAAAAATATATTTAATATATAAAGTTTTCAAAAGATAATTTTCTTCAATTCAACAACTCAATCAAATAATGAATACAGCTTCTGAATATTTGTGCTCAGAAAAAATGCATCTATTTATAGATATGAAGGTCACTGTAATACTGACATTATATTATTGAAAATATAATTGAATTAAGAAGTAAACTTAATTCTATTTGCAATCATGAAATTAAAGTGATTTAATTAAAGGTAAATATGCACACATCAATTATCTTCCGAATATATCTGCAGATCTCCAAACTACGTAAGAAATAGTACTTCCTCAGGAGTGGTAAAACCAGTCCTAAGAAACTTAGGCTCCTAAAACTAGCATTTCATTGCATTGGTGCACTGTATATAGACTATATTATGCAATCATTTTGACATACTATGAACAAGATCTATTTACAGCAATTGGAACATTATCAAAAGATGATCACAGCCAAAGTTTTAGTCTTGCTTTAGTATCAACCAAATTATGATAAAATTTTAATTAGTATACAATCTATACATTCACACAAGTGCCTGATAAAAATTCCCTTTGAAGGTGATTCACAGTTTGTAACATTGTATGTAAATGTATAGATTATATGGATAGATATAGATACATGTTTGTTACTGAACTTTCAACTCTGAGGATATGGTTTTCCAATAACAAGCATAAAATTGGAATATCTGAAATGAATAATGAGTATCATAATAAAGGATAATGATCCTGTAAAAATATTTCACAACAGGGAATTAATTCTTTCCCAAGCTAAAGCAGATTTCTGATATCAGAATGAAAACTCAAAACACTATTAAGGTTAAAAATATTTCACAAGTCATTTTTAACTAAATAGATTTTCACAATGTATAAACTTTTTCATGGAAAATTTTTTCAAATCGACCATAACAAACTAAACCTCTCTAAAACTTCTTAAAGGAATTAAATTAACTGATCTGAGATAAATGTAATTTAAGAAATTTGTAAGATTAATCAGTTAGATGGAAAAATAGACACTGAATTCAAAAAAGTAACTGGCATTTCTTATTATCTGATTAAATTTTATTAACTTAGTCTTTTAACAAAACCTTAAGGATCAAATTCTAAACTCAATATCTATTCAAGAGGAAAATTAACATGATTAAACAAATGCTTCAGTGATCAACAATCAAATTGCAATTGTATGAGACCATTAAATATATAAATTCTTTCATTATATATATATTGGAAGAAAAGATATGGTAGGCACATTATTTTTTTTATATATTTACTTTAATATTCATTCATGAAGATCAAAATACTTTAAAATTCTTTATAAGATAATTCTTTTAGCTCAATAATCATAGAATAATCTGAAATAAATTAAATTCAAAATCAGATTATTTGCCTGCGACTGTATCTTATAGAGGCACTTAAACAAAAGATAAAGATGATGTAATACTGCAAAATGACTTGAACCAACATGCAGAGGGGACGAAACAAAATAGAATTTAACATAAGCAAATGTAAACATAGTAAATTCTCAAGAAGAAAGTCTTAAACAGAGCATTGTTATTCTCTAAATGGCAAAAATCCATTTCTAATCTGATTCCTGACATTTAGACATTGAGTTAATAGAAATTCTTAAACATAAGTCCTGTATATTGAACTATCCTATAATATTTTATTATCTACAGAAAATTTTTTGGAGGTGTTTCCCTTCCCTTGAAGGCAAAGGCCATGCAGCAAAAAATTAAGTTTAACATGCTCCTCACTAATGCTGCCACCAGATCATAAAGCTAAATTGTAGTTATATTTACAGGAGAATATATAAGTCATCTGCGTTTGCAGATAATACAAAGGAGGGAAATTGGCTTCAAGGATGCAAGAACTGACTATGGCAGGAAGATAGGACTCAAGATAAAGTTCAATAAAATTAAGGTAACATATAATTTCAGTAAAGCAAGAGCCAATAAATCTTGAAAAAACTCCCCTAAAAGTGTGTTCAGAATACTCCTACCTTGTGCAACTTGTGACAATAGGTAGGAAGAATAGAATTTACTTATTACTTAATACCACCTCAGTTTGGCGTTTTGTCATGTGACAACATTTAATTACAGTACAATTCAAAATATTACACACAATATTACTTATTTCTCCTTATAACAAACTAAAATTTGTTATATGACATCCTGTCCATTGTTTAAAAACTAATCACAACATTAGTAACTAAACTTTTATAACATAACTTCTATAAACATTTATTATATTTCACTAAAAATATTATAACCACTACACACTATAAATATGTACATAAGCTAAAAATGACCCCTAAACAGCCTTTAAGTAACTTGTCGAAGATTATTATCATCTAAGATTTTTCAGGGTTCCTGATAGGCCTTCATGGCTACCACAGCAGCCACAGGGCCCATGAAGACCCCACCATGCTTCACCCTATCAGACAATCCCCTACTATCCCCAACGCACTTCGTCATTGACAGGCTCACTTGTTATATTACTTGTTTTACAGGTTCTATTAACAAACATTAGTAATTTTTTTGGAAAAGAAAGTAAAACAAAGAATCAAACTTGGGTGAAGTGCCTTAAGAAGAAACTTGAATGTCTTAAAGTAAAAATACCTATGAAACTAAAAAGGAAGGTCTTCAATCAAATCGTTGTACTCATCTTAACATTGGTAAGTGAGACATGTTCTGAATGCAGCCATAACTCAGTGACTCTAGACCTCACAAAGCTGTATGGAGTGCTGCATGCTCGGAATCGTAAGAAAGAACAGGCAGAATAACACAAGTGCGAGGAAGATGACAGGAATAACAGACATAATAGAAAAAAATAGATTCCCTAAAATGTATGAGGACAGGACATGTTTTAAGGAAGAAATGATATTCATTGGACATCAGTACTGCTCAACTAGATAACAATGAGATGTGAAAAGACTAAGAATAAGACCAAAGTACAAATGGAACAGAGATATCATAAAGTAACTAGGAGTAACATGGGAACGAGAAACTCAAAATAGAGGCACTTGGAAAATGCTTGGGAAGGCTTACATCCAATTTTGGAATGAAAATGGCTGATGATGATAATATATAAATAATAATTTGATGTATTGGAAAATTCTTAGCTACAAAATTCAAAATATATGTGAAGAATTATCGAAAATGTTTCAATAGAAAAAATGGTACTATATCCCTCAAAATAACTTTAAAATTGGATTCTCTTGAATCAAAGGGGAAAACTATTTAAGTCCATTTCCAAGTTAATCTGCTCAATTTATTATTCAAAAAAACTTTAAATAATCTGAAATTTATGATCACTTACTTTGAAAGATTTTTCTTTCACATCTCTTGCTTGAAATCTTGAGCGCAGAGGTGGATCCAATGGATTTCCAAAATAACGAGGCACAGGTAGGCCCAATGCAATCACACGGAAGTCTTCATCTACCCTCACAAGTTTCCATTTATCAAGTTCTTCCTTACTATGTTCCTAAAAAACAAGATGAGAGCAATTTAGAAAGTGAAGTAAATATAATCAATTAACTTAGTTATACATTGGAAAATGGTATGTACTGCATTTATTGGCATATAATACACACTATTTCTTTTTGATATTAATGAGAAATTCGTATGTACACCTTATACAAATATATGTATATAAAAGCATTTTATATGGTAAAATATTTTAACTGCCAATTCAAATAGCTTTTATTTTCATCTTACCTTTACCTTTATAATTGCTAATATATTAACAAAAAATTCCAAACTACTGAAATCAATGTGAGAAGGCGTGACTCCGTGGAATGCCATAGTAATAAAAACAACTGTAAATTTCCACAGAAAAATAAAAATATTCCAAACAACCTTTATTTTCTTCAAAGATTATTATTTAAAATTGAGTTTTTTTTCCTTAAACTTCTCTCTTAAAATTAAGGTTTACATCATACCCTAGTGTATATTATATACCAATAAATATAATAATACGAACCATATTTTGTTAATTCAAAAATTTTTTATATATAAACACTATCTTTGAATGTATATATCATATTAAATATCATCCTCAATTTCCAATAGTTATAAAATATAGCAATTATCATTTATAGCCATTAAAAGGCCTTTAATTCCAATGGTTGATGAGAAACATTCCTGTGTCTTAACCATGAATTTTGTTCAATATGTATTTAAAGGCAGAGGCTTCAGCAATCCAAAAATAAAAGTAAGTAATCTCCTGAGATATTGTAAATTATTTTTGTATAACTATCCATAATCCATATACGCTTGATCTAGCTTTGGAAATTACAATCTAGCAAAAGCAACCCTGGATAAGCATTCTTCACAACTAAATGATATACAAAAATCATAGAAATAGAATGAAATCAATATTAAATGGTGTGACTTCATGGAAAGCCATAGTATAATGAAAACACTTTTTAATTTCCACAGAAAATTTGCTTTACTAGCAAACAGTTTAGTAGCTTTACATCAGATGAAATGTAATGTAATGTAAAATTAAGAAACCAATTGCTAGTACAGCAAATTTTCTTTGGAAATTATAAAGTGTTTTCATTATCTATAGAAATAAAATATAAACCAATGTATTGCTAAATATCAGAAAACATGAAAATAATGAGATTTTAGGATTGAGGTATCTCTATATAGATATTATATATAGATAGAAATTATATAAAAAACAAAGTAGATTGTTAATCCGTAGATAATTGTTCTACTGAAAGATTTTTAAAAGAAAATGTAGCAAACTTATAAACGAAATTCTACAAATTCCAAGCAAATTAAGAGCTAGTTTTATTAATTTTATTTTCAAAGAGAAAGACTCAAATATTGAAATAAAATAATAGAGACTTCACCTGCAGCAGTTTATCATAACGGGAAGCTGGAAGAAGAAATCTACCATCTTCTAGATGCATTTCTCGATTTTCTAATAGATTGTTCAGTAATGGCAACACATTGCGCTCTACTTTTTCAATGCCTTCCAGGACCAATACTCTCCCTTCAGTTGCTGCTCTCACGGCACTCTATGAATTCAAATTAATGACAATGATTAGTACTTAATAATCTCAAACAAACACATTGATGAGAACTAAACTTGAATAATTTTGATCATCAATTGAGAACAAACTAAAACGTAGAAACTTTTCCTCACACCGTTTTTGAGGCAATACACTTAAAATTATTAATTACTATAAATATACTTCATTATATTACATACATCTCTTATAATTAATGCTTAAATTAGGAATACAATGAATTGGCTAGAACAAAATAATAAACTAAAATACATTTAAATTTAAATACTTCCAGGTAAGAGAGTGATAGAATTATATAAAAAATAACATTTTTCTGTAAAATACGAGTTAATATATACAATACCTGATCTAAGTAAGAGGACGTTCCACTTTTTATTTCCCTTCGTTGCTTAAGATCGGATTCGGTAGTATCTCTAGATAAAGAGACATACTCAACTTCACGTTTTGTTAGCTGAAGATACTGCATTGTTAGGGTTCTTCGTAAAGGTCCAGGCCGTCCTATTAAAAATATATCTTGGCCTAATATATCCTTCTGAAGCATCCAGTGTAGATGCCGTAAAGTTTCTTGGGGAACCTCCTCAGGAACTGACAGTGAACAAATTCTATTACTTTTAATGCATTACAAAGATCTATTAGAATTATTCAGAGATACTTACGATATTTAATTGGAACATATTGGGGGTTGGAAGGTACTTTAATACTCTTTTTAACGTCGCCGATAGAAACAGTTAAGTCATCTAAAAAGAAATTTAAAATAATTAAATTTCAATCAGGTTTTGTACCGAACCCCTTAACAATTCTCATAAATAATTATCACTTACTGGAACAATATCTTTGAGAGGATATAAAGTTTAAATGAACATTGTGCGAGCCAGGTGCGTTTAATATCCGATATAGGACACCTAATCTACGCTGAGCGATGCCGAAACGCATTTTCGGTTATGAATTTATCAGAAACAAATTTCACAATTCAGACATTTCTCTCAATCCAATTAATCAATTCGATTTTCAATCCTTGAAGCACGCATCTTTCAGAGCTCGCCTAATGCTGTTGAAAAAAGTATTGCATATGACGTCAAGTTAAATAATCTAAGAATAATTCGTGACCTTTGGATTCAAAACCCTTTTCAAGCGATAACCATCAATTGTAGTAAATAAAATATTCAGACTAAATAATATATAAGGACATTATTTACTTATAACATTTACTGCCATCAATTACAGAAAATGATTGAATGATGTTGAAATTCAAACCGCCGCATTTCGTGACGTCTATGTTTCATTCAAGCGTTCTCACTTTTTCGAGGTTATTTATTTTCTGCGTGTGTTGTAGTTAAAATGGCGTATCGCGGTGTTAAAGGAGCGGACCCGTTCTCCACAAAAACTTCCCGAAATGAAAGGTTTGCACAAATGTCGAAGCAAGAACAGCTTATTGAACAAAAGAAAAGGGAAATACAAGCTAGGTTACAGGAACGAAAGCAAAAGGAGGCGGAAGAGGCACTAAAGAAACTTCAAAGTTCGCCATGCAGTACTAAGAATACCTCGGGAAATTCTACTAATTCACTAAATTCAAGTGGAGGGAAGGATAAAGCTGGGCGGAAAACGTTCTGGAGAAGGTAAATGTATGCTTTATACTGACTATATATTTAATTCTGTGGTTTATTTTCAAATTAATACCGGAAAAGTCACAAGATGAAGATTGTATGTTTATGTAATGTCTCAGTTGTAAATTGATGAAATTTTGTGCATTGTGTTATTGCTCTCTCTTAACCAGTTTTTTATATGTTTTTGTTTTATGAATAGTAAGTTTGACTCTAAAGAAAATCCACAAATATCGAATTCGGTGGTTAAAAAAGGAAAAGTGAATCTATTTGCAAATGACGGTAGTTTTATGGATCAGTTCAGAAAGTTGTCCGGGGTTAAAGGTAGGTGAATATAGATTGATAGTCTAATATTTCTTTCAAATAACAGAATAATTGACTTTTACTTCTTTTAACTCGTGCAGACTCTAAGGTCAAAAAAGAAGATGATTTGGGCAATCAGAGAAGCAATTCTTCGTCTTCTTGCAATGTTGAAAGTATCGGTGATGTACAGTCGGGTATTATATTTATTCTAATTTACATTTTAACTAGAATTACGACGCCAATATTAATTTCCTATCATTAATGAGGAAGTCCTTATTTCAGCTGTCCCTATCTCTCCGGACTCGTTGTCCAACTCCGGGTTGCCCACCTCAGTTCACATCAAAGAAGAAAGTATCATCCAGAGTCAAGAACAGTCCAAGACCAACATTTGGGATCCAGTTAAAGTTGAAATCAAACAAGAAGTGGAAAAGACGTCGTGGAATGGCGTAATGGCATCCACGCCACAGTCTTTTCCATCACAGCCTGATACGAGTGGTGGTGTTGTAAATCTGGTGGATCAGAAGAGACCTCCTTCCCCATATTCTCCTTCTCAGTTGACTCACGATGACATCACAGACTCTGTTATCTCTCCCCCCATGTCCACCCCAGTTCACAATACAGTGGGTTCAATGTCAATAGCACCAGTGCCTGCTGTGCAGACTTTACCTGTAGTGAACACACAGGTATTACCTCCTAGAAATATTCCTCAGCAGCTCGGCCCAGTCCAAGCACAGAACTCAGCAGTTCCTGATCAGTTTCTCCTAAGTGGCTGTCAAGGTATTCCTCCGCCTTCAATGATACGAGGACCTCCTCCCCCCCTCAATATGCATTCCCACCCTCCACCTCCAATGGTGTCATCTGGTCCCATGCCTCACCCACCAACAATGAACATGCCCCCTCCCCCACATCCACCCCCTGCAATCCCAGGAAACATGTCGATTCCACCACCCAACATGACTCAAGGTCCAGGTGTCGTTGGACCACCACCAAACCCAATGGGTTCTTCCAGCGGACATCCAGTGCATTTAGTGCCACCTCCTCCTCCCCCTCCTCAGAGACCTGCCTTTCCTTTCCCTCCATCTGGAAGCTCTCCGATGCCCCAGCCCATGCAGCAGAATCACCAAAGGCCTCCTCCAATGAATTCGTTGCCTCCAAACATCATACCTTCTCCAATTAATCCCCCACCAGCTGTATCACAACAAATGCTTCGTCCTAATCAGATGTCTGGCCCTCAGATGGTTGGTGTCGCAGTGATGGGCCAGCCAATGCACGCTTTGCCTCCATGTGGAATGAATGGCTCCTCACCAGCTCCACAGACTTTCCACACTACAGTTGTGACCCAAGGTAAGTGATTGAAATTGTGCTTAACCAAGTACATGTAGTTAAAGTTTATAAATTATATTTTTGAGTAATAAAAGTAGAATCATTAACCCCTTAAGCATTAAATCCCAAGTTTATTATTAGCAATTTATATTTATTACATTATTCAAATAAGTTTAGCTGACTTGTTTTATTCATTAAGCTAGTGTAATTGCCTTCTTTTTTCTATTACTTTTCCCGAAAACCTTAAACTTTGATTTTTGTATACTACACAATTGTTTATTTAAGTCTTGAGCAGTATTATAAGCAAATGTAGTTTAATTTATATATTATATCAAATAGTATCAATGAAATTTAGAAGTTTTGTAATAATAATTAAGTAAGAAGAATGGATCTGAGAAATTTTTATGTATGATGCAAACCTGTGTTATGTTTCTCATGAATGTTGCATGACACACCATGTGCATGTTCATATTGATCCAATTCAACTGCCAAAGCATATTATTATTATTTGAATTTTCAATCTTTTTCATTTTTTTTAATGGTCAAGTGTTATCCGTCAGAATTTCCCGCTATTTTAATGACCTCTCATTTGGAAAAGTAGTTGCTAATGATTCATTAATGAAATTGCATTATAGTATTACTAACAGAAACTTACTTAGTTGTTTTTTAATATCAAGTTGTTTCACTTATTCATACTCTTACTAGAAACAGTCATTGAGCTACTCACACTTCATCTATTTTTACCAATACCCTCTTATTATAACAAAATCTTACTGGCAATTATTGTGATACCCATAAAGCAATTTAGGTTTTCTTAACAGAAAAATATCTACGCATATCATGTTAACTATTCTTATAGTTCTCTCTAAACTGTGACTTTCTTAATTCATTAAACAAATTGGCATTAGGGATTGAAATAGGTATCTCTCCATCATCTAACTTATTTTCCTTTAAACAATATCCTCTTAAGGTGTCTACTTCATAATGAAAACAATTAACTACATTTAATTTATATTTACAAACATTAATCTACATTAAGTGGATCATAAAATACATAAATGCGTCATTAATTCAAGTTTAGATAAGAGACTTTAAGTATAATAATTATGTGAATCACAATAGGCTTTTAAAATTATGTAAATCTATATAATGATTGATTATTACCAGATTTTAATAGCCCTACTTCTGTTTCTATTGTAATTTTCAAGAATCCTTATGGATCTTAATAGTAAATATTAACTAATGAAACCACAGAATAGTAAATTTTGGTTCATTTCCTTGAGTTCACTATTAGTAAGAAGGTGCTAGATTCTCACTTAAAAGTTTCTGGTTTGAAAGGTAATTACTCTTAAGAAGCAGTTCTATTTGTGCGTGCACATGCATGTGCCTTCTGTGTCCAGTCTGTAGATGACACCCTAAGACAGTATGTGTGACTGGAGTTTCCTAGTCTCTCCTGCAGCTGTGGGCAGTGGAGTGGTTGGGCCTATGCCCATGCCTCCCCTCCCCCCACCCCCTCCACCCCCACAACTACCTGGTGCTGCTCCTCCTCCCACTCAGAGGCACCCACCACCTCAGCAGCAGCAACTGATGGGAGTGGGTCCAGAGGTGTCACCGGCGGCTGCCCAGCTCGCAAGAATGGTGGCTGAGGGTGGGGATGAGATTGAGGAGATGGCGAGGCAAAAGAATCGAGATGATCCTGCCATGTGGTATGCCCTTTCTCAATTTTTTTTATTTATCAGAACTACTATTACAAATCTCAAAGTTTAAAGTTTAACAAAGTTCGAGGTGACTCATTAATTATATTATTTACCTGCATATTTGTTCGTATTGTAAAAGTTAGCAACATGAAGTAAGGATTTGAAAGTTAATTTGAATAATTTTATTTAATCAATAAGATGTATGATGTGTAAAACTCTTAAAGAACCAAAAACCCTTCTTTTTTATGAATAAAAATCATCCTTGATTTTTCCTCATATATTAGTTAAAAATCCTAAGCCATTCATAAGAAATTATTCTTAAAATCTAAATTAATTCTTTTATCCTTTTTCAGTTTAAATTCGTGAGTTAATGTAAGTTATATAGTGAATAAGTGTTATATAAATTTTGTCAATGTAAGGGTATAGTTGTACATTTTATTCCTTTAATTTATGTTTAATCAATGTATCTTTACTTTAAATTAGTTAGCACTTAAGATATTATTTTCAATAGAGATTATGAATCAGGGCTATTCTATTCAAATATAAAACTTTTCATTATTAGAAATACTGGAATGAAAAAATATCATTTATAATAGATGTTATAAAAGAATTTAGCTTGTGAAGTTCATACATACTTATATATTAAACACAAAGGCCATACTAATGTATGTAAGGAAAGGATATGATATATTTGTTAAATAACATTCATGGAGAGAATAATATAGAATGTACCTAGTAGGTAACTTTAATCCTCATCTCTATTTGTCAAGAAATCTTCATGAAAAGGTAAGAAACAAATTTGCTCTAAATAAACCTGTTAATTAATTTATTCTAAGGAAGGAAGAATGGTGTTATTAAAATATTCAGGAAAAGAATTAAAGCAATAAAATTAATAAAACCTCTTTTATTTGTTGGACAAGTCTAACAAGAACAATTTTCATTCATATAATCATGTAAGACTCTTAATAATGAAAATTATTTGATTTTTCTAGGTTTTTGTATCAAATGGATAGTGTTGCATACATACAATACAGGTGCTTGGTAGATAAACTCAGGAATATTAAGCATGAAGAGGAGAAAGACAAAAATATAAATTTCCAAAGGGAACAATATATTCCAGAAGAAGAAGAAAAACCTCTTCAAACTGAGAGTATGTTACATGTGTAATTTAAAAGTATTTTTTTAAGGAAATTAATTTAAGTGGATTTTTTAAATGTTGTTAGCTAATTATCATGGACACTAATTTATAATTTTTGCAAATACCTTATATTTTTCAGACCCTGTGAAAAAAATGAACGAAGAAAGTCTAAGAGAAGACCAATCTAGCGACGCCATAGGATCTCTTAATTCAAGAAGAAGAAAAAGGAAAAGTAGATGGGATCCAGAGAATCCATCCAATTCATCAGACTCAAAAGATACCAATGAAATAAGAGCTTTAGGTAACTATAGTATAACAGCTGTTTTTTTAAATACTATAATAATTTTTCAATTAAAACTTTATTGTAATTCTTTTATAACTCTGATTCTGTATGAGAAAGTAATAATTTTACATTTTTATTCATTCATCATTGTAAATTATTCTTTTAAGGTACTGGTTCTCAAATTCTCCTGAGTAAAATCACACGATCAGATCCCAACCTCATCCAGTATGCAATACAAGCATTTGGGACTTGTGACCTCTCCGAAGATGACTGGAAAAAAGCTGAAGACCATTACAAAGTAGGTTATTCTTCAATAAGTTTCTGTTTATTTCTTTACCAACCAATGCAACTAATTTTCTTTTAGAAATTATTACAAGATGCATATTGTACTGTGGTGAATGTAATAAAACTGTAATAACTTTCCTTTAGATCAACTTACTGTATCAAGATATGATGAAGAAAAGGCAGGAAATAGAAAGATTACAACGAGCTGGAAAATTTAAGTATGAGTATGATAGTGATGAAGAAACAGAGGGTGGAGGTACATGGGAGCATAAGTTGAGGAGTGCTGAGATGGAAGCAACACAGTTATGGGCGGAAGAGTTAACTCGAAGAGCTCAGGGAAAACATCACATTGGTGATTTCCTACCTCCTGATGAATTAGAAAAGTTCCTTGAGAAGGTAATTTCTTTCGTACTGTTTAATTATTTCCGGTAGCTATATTTTTAATTAAAATTTTACCTTAGGATTATACATTATCTGATAAGTTTATCAAACCCACCCATACTGTAGATAAATATAATAATTTACATTACATGGTACATTATTTCTACTATTTAGTAATAATGTTTTATGAAGAAAAACAGCTTATGTGTACCCAATTTTCTTCCCTTTTATCATTGATTCTTAAAAATCTGTAATTATTTTCAGTACAATGCTCTAAAAGAAGGAAGAGAGCCAGATTTATCAGACTATAAAGAGTACAAGTTAAGGGAAAACAATATAGGTTTCCAAATGCTGCAAAAGTTGGGATGGACTGAAGGTCAAGGTCTCGGGTCTGAAGGGCAAGGAATTACAGATCCTGTGAATAAGTAAGTATGAATATAAATGTTTTTCCCTAATTGGTCCTAGTTATGTCATAGGGATTGCTAATTCATCTCATTACTTTGTAGAATCTCCATTTATAATTTTTATGTACAGCTCCAATATGTAGGTTATTAACACTTTGCATTGGAGGCAATTTTTGCACAGACCAATTAGGAACTTGAAGCATTTCATATTGATTTTGGTTATTTTCTTTTATTTTAATTTTTAATGTATCTTCACATAGATAATTTTTTAGACAGTCTTTGCAATTTTGCTTAGTGTGCTATTTCATGTGACAATTGCCGAGATGCATATCCGGATTTTCTTGAGAAGTATCACAGTAGTATGTCTTGTACCAGGGTTATTCCTTTGAGAGAAGATTCAGCTATTCTTACTTACTCCTTTAAACTGATACCATAAATAAATTTTGCTTCATGGTATCTCATTAATCTCAGATAAGAAAATGTCACTTAGTTTAAAAGGGATATTACATTGTCTTTGTAAGATTATAAATTCAGTGCGTAGTACAGGCCTCAATAAGATCACAAACATAAACTAGATATCACCAGATAAGAAAGCATATCTAAATATGCATATAAGGCATATCTCTAGGTACTTGTTTCAATAATATTTCATTGGAGCAGAAAAGTTAAGAATTATTGTTGTGTTATTTGTGTGGGTCACTAAGAGGGTATTCTGTAAGCCAACTGATTAGCACCATTAGATTATTGATTAGGTAAGCTAGACACAGTGATAAGATTAGCTTTTCTTTGATATTTTTCTTTTGCTAGGAAGGAAATTAAATCTTCCAAAAGATTGGTAAGGTTGGTGCATTTATGTAAAATTTTATTAACTTGTATTAACTGATTGAAAGAGGTAAATTCAAAAAATCTGTTGAGGGACAGTTTAGGAGTGAAGCAATTATACTCTTAGTATTATTTGTGAAATATAGTAATCACTGTGTTGCAGAAAGAAAATTGGTCTCCATTATTATCGGAAATGAATTATTTTTAAAAACCCATCCCTCATGTTATTTCTGAACATAATAGATTCATGGGAGAAGTAGACCTATTGATCAATTCTTATTAACATGAAGTATAAGCTTAATAACACGGATTTTCTGATCCTTAGTGCAAGGTTGGTTTCTCCATAAACAATATGAAAAACAATCAACAAGATTGAGAATTTCTCAAATATAATGTCCGGTATAAAAAAGAGATCTGTTGGATAATGTTATTGCTAAAGGATGCTAAAATTCAAATTATGGGTTGTGTGCTCAGCTGGAACTAACTATATTTGCCATAAATATAACATCTTTTTACCCTGAATGGTTAAACCCTTTTGATGAAACCTAATTTCTTTTCATATTTGGAGTAATTAATAAATATAACAATTAATATAATGAACTATATATTAATTTTATGCCTATTTGAATATAAGCGATTAATTAAAGTTAAAGTAACAATTCAGTATTTTACACAGAACTCTTGGTTTTCCTACAAGGTATCAAAAAAGAAATCACCCAACTTTTGACTACACAAGTGGCTGTATACAGCCAAAGTATTGTCAAAATCAGCCACTTGCAAAAATTAAAAAGAAAATAAATAAAATAATAAACTAAATATTTAAACTATTAATATTGTAAAAACAAGAAATAATATTGCAATTTTATATTAAAAAAACTTTCTGGGTCCACTATAGTTTATGGTACATTATTGTTCAAATGGGTTGAATAAATCAACCTGAATTACCATGTTGTTTATACTGCATGCTAATTTTTACTTCAAAGGAGAAATTTAAATACTCGCCTAATACAAAATAATAATTTTCTTCTGCTATAGCTGAGTGGAGGTGTGCAAATGCTCTAGATTATTTCTAATTTATGGCAATAAAGTCTAAATAGAAATCAGATTTCTCCTAATCATAACCATGTGGGACCATTTATAGTAATAAACTTACATCAAACTAGTGTTAAAAGTAGTTAATATTTTAACATAATTGTAAAGATGATGAAATAATATTGTCTTTCATGAGGTATTCAAGGTATATTTAAATCATCCAAACATTAAAAGCAAGAATTTTCTTCCAGAGCATCATCACGGCCTGAAAATCAGGGCTTAGGATTAGATCGACCAGATGATGTCTCAAGAGATGATGATGAGTATGAAGCATACAGAAAAAGAATGATGTTGGCTTACAGGTTTAGGCCAAATCCACTGGTAAGAGAAATTTTAAATTGAATATTTTGTTGTTTTAGGAACATTTCTTCATCTGAGATTTTCTTTCCAGAATAATCCAAGAAGGCCTTACTACTGAAGCAAGAAGTGTTTGAATGATAACTTGTTTAAGGGAATTACATATGTGGCACATGATTTTGAAAGTCTACACAAGCTTTTGTACAGTCATCTCCCTTGCGCAAGAAGTCAAACCTCCTTCAGTTTATCAAATAAACAGAATGTATATGGGTACTGAAACATCGAATTATTGTGTATATAATGAATTTATGCTTGAAGTAAAAACTTTGGAAACTGATAAATGTTTTGATTCTACTAATTTTACCTTATGTATGTAACAAGAGCTGAAAGTTAATAAGCCTTGTTCAACCTACCTCAATACTGTAACTTATAAGTATATGAATGAATTGTTTTGTAAATAAGAATAAATTGCCATTTTGTAAAGGTTAAGTTCATAGAGTAAACACAGTTTATGTAGTTTTAATTTTTTCTTCCTTTTCAATATCATGCTTCAAATAGTAATAAAATCTAAGCCTTCTCAATACAAAATCTTTGTAGAGAAGGTGCTTACAAATAAAATTTTGAAAATCATCAAAATTAATGATAGGTTTAAATTCAAGGATTAAACAGATGTGAAAATCTTCTGGCGGAACTGAAAATCAACTGATACCCTAATTCCCAGTCAGTTACTCAAACCTTTGAGCCATCTTGCAGAACATTTAATTGCAACGTTTAAGGATTCCTTGTAGGCATGGATGTTAGTAGTTTTCTTTACTCAGCAACATTGTTGCCATAGCCTCAAAGTTAGATGGTTTGTCCTTTATCACAGGTTGTACTCGAACAAAATGTCACCACTTTGTTATTATTAACTCTCAATACTTGATTTGAGAAAACAAATATTTATAAAAAAATAATAAAATTCTTGTCTGGATTTGGATAATTTATCCTAGGAATCCTGCAATATATTAAAATATTACATGGTTCTCAATACATAGTTTTTATCTTTAATTACTAGCATTATGTGCAAATCTAAAGGTTTCCACAACTTTATCAAATTGCAAGGGATTCAATAAGAAAAAACCTCTGAAGTCCTATTTACATAGGATATTGAAAAATGAAGTAAAGGTTGAACCTAGTAAGGAGTCAAGGATAGGTTTAAATTACAAAATGAAAAATATCCTGTTAAATGTCTCTGCCTAAAATCCATAAAATTTGTTTTATATTACACACATTATTTTCTGCTTAATTTACAACATATAAAATATTACCATGACCTTAAATTTGTAACAAAGTAAAAATAGAACAACTTATTCACATTTCTACTCAATGACTTGATTAGCTTACTCAAAGAAATTTATTTTTAAATGGTTTTATGGTCATAATCAGTAAAATAAGGAAAAGAATTGATACATTTCATTATTTTGCTCTATCTTATTCTTTGGGTCTTAGGTACACGTGACATAGCATTAAAAGGATAAGGAAATTACAATGTGACCTCTTTTCCAGAATCAGGAAAACTCGTACATTAAATGCATACTTTCTGCAATAGTACAGGCAATTATGGCTGACAGGAAAGTAAATACAGGTGTTAAATTGGCTCCAAGAAATGTGTGTTAATTGATGTAATGAAGTGTCAATAGAGAAAGTAGGTCAGACAAATTTAATCAAACGGAATGCCTCATGAAGTGATAGTTGTAAAGAAAGCAAAGGAAAACACAGAGATGAATGAATAAATGTACATAAAAAGGACAAATTTAAGGATAGATTGGTTAAGCAGGATGAATTAGCTTCAAATAAGAATTATTAAAGGTATGCCTCAAAAGCATAAGGGATTCATCTGATCCTCAGGTTGATTGAAAATTTATACAAATATTAGAACCAGACAAAATTTTTCCAAGTTTGATTTTTAATTTAGAGTAAAAAAAGAGTGAGTGAGAAAGGAGTAGGAAATAAATATTATAAAAACTAATAGGATTTCACATTTAGAGCCATGTTTTAGAATGAAGAAAATACAGATATTTGAGGAATATATGATTTTACTAACCTTTAGCAATAACTTTTAAGTTAAGGTTAACTATGCTCGATTCTCTTGCAGGAATAATTGCAATGATTTAAGATATAAGAAAGTAATCTGATAGGACAAAGACTCAAACCCAGATCTCTAGCCATTGAGCAATCTTGCCAAAAAAAATTAATTACACAGATTTTTGTCAAGGGCATTGGAGTTATTTTTGCAGATTAGGATTGTTTGCAGTCAGTTGCCATGGCCTTATAGAAGCATCAGCCATACAAAGAGGTCTCTTTGTTAAAGATTATATAAGACTTATAAAGTAGTCTTTTAATCATAATTCTGCAAGGGTAACTGAATGAAATGTTTAGAACATGTACAATATTGCATAGATTAAGTTGAATAACTAAGAAAATAAAATTAATAAACCAGAAAAAGCTGCAGAAATCAAGAAGTCAAGACCTTGATAATAATATTAATTTAATATCTATACGAAACTTTAAAAAATTAATATTATATATATATTGATAGTTGATTAATCATAATTTCATTAACTTACAGCAAGAATAATTGAATACAGACCGAGAGAGATTATTTTTTTTTCTATTACTGCAATACCTTCTCCAAAGCTATCTCTAACAAGAAGCTAAGCCTTTTTAATGCCACATCTTATTATACTACTACTCCTTACCAGGCATGGTGAATTGTTAATTTGAAATGTTAAAAGTTAGTAAATAAATAGTCTGTTGCTGATAAATATATATATTTGTACATAATGATTTATTCTACTAGGATAAGAGATTTACAGTTTACATCAGCATGACTTAAACATTTATCGTAGTATGAAACATTTAATTTAAAATTATTTCGAATTTCTTATCAAATATGATACAGCTGTAATATATTTTTGGAAACATATTCAATGGATAAGTAAAGACTGAAAATTGGGTTATTCCTTTGAGAGAAGATTCAGCTATTCTTACTTACTCCTTTAAACTGATGCCAAAAATAAAGTTTGCTTCATGGTATCTCATTAATCTCAGATAAGAAAATGTCACTTAGTTTAAAAGGGATATTACATTGTCTTTGTAAGATTATAAATTCAGTGCGTAGTACAGGTCTCAATAAGATCACAAACATAAACAAGATATCACCAGATAAGAAAGCATATCTAAATATGCATATAAGGCATATCTCTAGATACTTGTTTCAATAATATTCCATTGGAGCAGAAAAGTTAAGAATTATTGTTGTGTTATTTGTGTGGGTCACTAAGAGGGTATTCTGTAAGTCAACTGATTAGCACCATTAGATTATTGATTAGGTAAGCTAGACACAGTGATAAGATTAGCTTTTCTTTGATATTTTTCTTTTGCTAGGAAGGAAATTAAATCTTCCAAAAGATTGGTAGGGTTGGTGCATTTATGTAAAATTTTATTAACTAGCAACTATTAACTGATAGAAAGAGGTAAATTCAAAAAATCTGTTGAGGGACAGTTTAGGAGTGAAGCAATTATACTCTTAGTATTGTTTGTGAAATATGGTAATCACTGTGTTGCAGAAAGAAAATTGGTCTCCATTATTATCAGAAATGAATTATTTTTAAAAACCCATCCCTCATGTTATTTCTGAACATAATAGATTCATGGGAGAAGTAGACCTATTGATCAATTCTTATTAACATGAAGTATAAGCTTAATAACACGGATTTTCTGATCCTTAGTGCAAGGTTGGTTTCTCCATAAACAATATGAAAAACAATCAACAAGATTGAGAATTTCTCAAATATATTGTCCGGTATAAAAAAGAGATCTGTTGGATAATCTTATTGCTAAAGGATTCTAAAATTCAAATTATGGGTTGTGTGCTCAGCCGGAACTAACTATATTTGCCATAAATATGACATCTTTTTACCCTGAATGGTTTAACCCCTTAGATGAAACCTAATTTCTTTTCATATTTGGAGTAATTAATAAATATAATAATTAATATAATCAACTATATATTAATTTTATGCCTATTTGAATATAAGCGATTAATTAAAGTTAAATTAAAAATTCAGTATTTTACACAGAACTCTTGGTTTTCCTACAAGGTATCAAAAAAGAAATCACCCAACTTTTGACTACACAAGTGGCTGTATACAGCTAAAGTATTGTCAAAATCAGCCGCTTGCAAAAATTAAAAAGAAAAGAAATAAAATAATAAACTAAATATTTAAGCTATTAATATTGTAAAAACAAATAATATTGCAATTTTATATTAAAAAAACTTTCTGGGTCCACTATAGTTTATGGTACATTATTGTTCAAATGGGTTGTATAAATCAACCTGAATTACCATGTTGTTTATACTGCATGCTAATTTTTACTTCAAAGGAGAAATTTAAATACTCGCCTAATACAAAATAATAATTTTCTTCTGCTATAGCTGAGTGGAGGTGTGCAAATGCTTCAGATTATTTCTAATTTATGGCAATAAAGTCTAAATAGAAATCAGATTTCTCCTAATCATAACCATGTGGGAACATTTATAGTAATAAACTTACATCAAACTAGTGTTAAAAGTAGTTAATATTTTAACATAATTGTAAAGATGATGAAATAATATTGTCTTTCATGAGGTATTCAAGGTATATTTAAATCATCCAAACATTAAAAGCAAGAATTTTCTTCCAGAGCATCATCACGGCCTGAAAATCAGGGCTTAGGATTAGATCGTCCAGATGATGTCTCAAGAGATGATGATGAGTATGAAGCATACAGAAAAAGAATGATGTTGGCTTACAGGTTTAGGCCAAATCCACTGGTAAGAGAAATTTTTAATTGAATATTTTGTTGTTTTAGGAACATTTCTTCATCTGAGATTTTCTTTCCAGAATAATCCAAGAAGGCCTTACTACTGAAGCAAGAAGTGTTTGAATGATAACTTGTTTAAGGGAATTACATATGTGGCACATGATTTTGAAAGTCTACACAAGCTTTTGTACAGTCATCTCCCTTGCGCAAGAAGTCAAACCTCCTTCAGTTTATCAAATAAACAGAATGTATATGGGTACTGAAACATCGAATTATTGTGTATATAATGAATTTATGCTTGAAGTAAAAACTTTGGAAACTGATAAATGTTTTGATTCTACTAATTTTACCTTATGTATGTAACAAGAGCTGAAAGTTAATAAGCCTTGTTCAACCTACCTCAATACTGTAACTTATAAGTATATGAATGAATTGTTTTGTAAATAAGAATAAATTGCCATTTTGTAAAGGTTAAGTTCATAGAGTAAACACAGTTTATGTAGTTTTAATTTTTTCTTCCTTTTCAATATCATGCTTCAAATAGTAATAAAATCTAAGCCTTCTCAATACAAAATCTTTGTAGAGAAGGTGCTTACGAATAAAATTTTGAAAATCATCAAAATTAATGATAGGTTTAAATTCAAGGATTAAACAGATGTGAAAATCTTCTGGCGGAACTGAAAATCAACTGATACCCCAATTCCCAGTCAGTTACTCAAACCTTTGAGCCATCTTGCAGAACATTTAATTGCAACGTTTAAGGATTCCTTGTAGGCATGGATGTTAGTAGTTTTCTTTACTCAGCAACATTGTTGCCATAGCCTCAAAGTTAGATGGTTTGTCCTTTATCACAGGTTGTACTCGAACAAAATGTCACCACTTTGTTATTATTAACTCTCAATACTTGATTTGAGAAAACAAATATTTATAAAAAAATAATAAAATTCTTGTCTGGATTTGGATAATTTATCCTAGGAATCCTGCAATATATTAAAATATTACATGGTTCTCAATACATAGTTTTTATCTTTAATTACTAGCATTATGTGCAAATCTAAAGGTTTCCACAACTTTATCAAATTGCAAGGGATTCAATAAGCAAAAACCTCTGAAGTCCTATTTACATAGGATATTGAAAAATGAAGTAAAGGTTGAACCTAGTAAGGAGTCAAGGATAGGTTTAAATTACAAAATGAAAAATATCCTGTAAAATGTCTCTGCCTAAAATCCATAAAATTTGTTTTATATTACACACATTATTTTCTCGCTTAATTTACAACATATAAAATATTACCATGACCTTAAATTTGTAACAAAGTAAAAATAGAACAACTTATTCACATTTCTACTCAATGACTTGATTAGCTTACTCAAAGAAATTTATTTTTAAATGGTTTTATGGTCATAATCAGTAAAATAAGGAAAAGAATTGATACATTTTGCTCTATCTTATTCTTTGGGTCTTAGGTACACGTGACATAGCATTAAAAGGATAAGGAAATTACAATGTGATCTCTTTTCCAGAATCAGGAAAACTCGTACATTAAATGCATACTTTCTGCAATAGTACAGGCAATTATGGCTGAGAGGAAAGTAAATACAGGTGTTAAATTGGCTCCAAGAAATGTGTGTTAATTGATGTAATGAAGTGTCAATAGAGAAAGTAGGTCAGACAAATTTAATCAAACGGAATGCCTCATGAAGTGATAGTTGTAAAGAAAGCAAAGGAAAACACAGAGATGAATGAATAAATGTACATAAAAAGGACAAATTTAAGGATAGATTGGTTAAGCAGGATGAATTAGCTTCAAATAAGAATTATTAAAGGTATGCCTCAAAAGCATAAGGGATTCATCTGATCCTCAGGTTGATTGAAAATTTATACAAATATTAGAACCAGACAAAATTTTTCCAAGTTTGATTTTTAATTTAGAGTAAAAAAAGAGTGAGTGAGAAAGGAGTAGGAAATAAATATTATAAAAACTAATAGGATTTCACATTTAGAGCCATGTTTTAGAATGAAGAAAATACAGATATTTGAGGAATATATGATTTTACTAACCTTTAGCAATAACTTTTAAGTTAAGGTTAACTATGCTTGATTCTCTTGCAGGAATAATTGCAATGATTTAAGATATAAGAAAGTAATCTGTTAGGACAAAGACTCAAACCCAGATCTCTAGCCATTGAGCAATCTTGCCAAAAAAATTAATTACACAGATTTTTGTCAAGGGCATTGGAGTTATTTTTGCAGATTAGGATTGTTTGCAGTCAGTTGCCATGGCCTTTTAGAAGCATCAGCCATACAAAGAGGTCTCTTTGTTAAAGATTATATAAGACTTATAAAGTAGTCTTTTAATCATAATTCTGCAAGGGTAACTGAATGAAATGTTTAGAACATGTACAATATTGCATAGATTAAGTTGAATAACTAAGAAAATAAAATTAATAAACCAGAAAAAGCTGCAGAAATCAAGAAGTCAAGACCTTGATAATAATATTAATTTAATATCTATACGAAACTTTAAAAAATTAATATTATATATATATATATTCATTAACTTACAGCAAGAATAATTGAATACAGACCGAGAGAGATTATTTTTTTTTCTATTACTGCAATACCTTCTCCAAAGCTATCTCTAACAAGAAGCTAAGCCTTTTTAATGCCACATCTTATTATACTACTACTCCTTACCAGGCATGGTGAATTGTTAATTTGAAATGTTAAAAGTTAGTAAATAAATAGTCTGTTGCTGATAAATATATATATTTGTACATAATGATTTATTCTACTAGGATAAGAGATTTACAGTTTACATCAGCATGACTTAAACATTTATCGTAGTATGAAACATTTAATTTAAAATTATTTCGAATTTCTTATCAAATATGATACAGCTGTAATATATTTTTGGAAACATATTCAATGGATAAGTAAAGACTGAAAATTATAAGAATTTATTCTGCTGCCACTAATGACAATTAAATCTTTAAAAAGAAGTGACAATACTTAACTATATTTTTAAAGAAATGTTGCAAGAAAAATCTCTCAAAATGTTTATATAAACACGTCAGAATTCTTAATGAATCCATAATCATTGACTTTAGAAGATGAATGATGAATTAATCATGAACATCTGTCCTCAGAAAAGGTAAACCATGCTAAGAGATTTCAAGTTTAAAGAATAAAAAGATGACAAGTTGAATGCCATTTCCACCTTAAAAATAAAATTTTCTAAAATAAAACAACCAATTTAAAAAATCAGAATGGTTTAATAAATTGCTAAATGGCAGTAGTAATCTCCATTGTACACTCTTCTTAAAAAATGAAAAGTTCTTGAAACACTACTACAAAATAGAGAGTGATCAGTATTCTACTTCACCTAATGGTAACAAACGCCAACTTTGAAGCTATGACAGAACTGACAAAGCATTGCAAAGTCGTTAACAGTTTATTAGTCATCTCATGGTATAATTTCCTAAAATAAATTAAATTTAAATTATCAACAATCCAATATGGTTTATGAGGAAATTGTCTAGCTTCTAAACAGATTGGATCTGAATACTGATGCTAGGTAATACTTCTCAAAAAAATCACACAACAAACCTTTCCTAAATTTTCAAGACAACTGCCTAAATATAGGCAACATCAATGAAAATAACAGCAACATTTCCATGCTCGTCTAAGCATTGCCAGGCCTATGATTTGGTAGTGAGTTAGTGAAATCAGCCTTTAGATATTTACAAAGCCATTATTATTGTCTTAAGATAATTAGATTTAAATGTTGCATTTGCTATGCACGAACAACTAATGGGCTTGACAAGGATATCTGTCTGATTTCCAGCAATAACCCTCACAATTTAACTACTTAGCCAGTGAATAGGATAACATAAGTTTTTGGCTTAAGACAATTTCTTGCATATTTCATCAGTGAACTCTGAACACTTAGCTTTACCACCTAGATCTCCAGTTCTGTAAGTCTTTTCCCTAATAGTGTCATAACAAGCTTTTTCTATTCTATCGGCATGATCATTCAATTCCATATACCTTAACATCATTACTCCGGAAAGTAAAAGAGCAGTTGGATTAGCTTTGTCTTGACCAGCTATATCTGGAGCAGTGCCGTGAACCTAGTAGAATACATCAAAGATATTTATAAGTTACACACAAATCTCAACAGAAAATCTACATATCCTTATTAACAAGAAGTTTAACATCACAGTTATATTCGACTAAAATTAAGCCTGAGTAGGGTCCTAAAAAACTTTTATAAAACTGAATTGGAAGAGAAAATATACACAGTATGAATTATATATATTAAACAGTGCAGCAGAGATTTTAAATCAAAATATACATTACATTAGATATATACACATATTGGAAAAGTGGAGAAATAAACGATTAATTTAATTAAAAGGAAAATAGATCTTATACCAAGTAATAATTCCCAAATATAAAGATGGAATGCAAGGAATAAATTATTTAAGAGAGAATTGAAGTGATACAAAAAAATAAAAATTTAAAATGCTAAATAATAATTAACCTAGTTTAGTTACATTATATACAAAATGATGATGAAGTTAGTTAATAATACCTTACTCAGACATCCAACTCAAATTAATAAAACATGAGTACGATGAAGAAGACTAGGTCATAAAAACTACTATGATGTATTTTTTAATAGGAGGAAAATCTAAGATACTCACTGATTCAAAGAGAGCACCATTAATTCCAACATTTCCACTAGGAGTGAGACCCAAACCACCAACCAAACCAGCACACAAATCGGAAAGGATGTCACCGTATAAGTTGGGCATTACAAGAACATCAAATTGAGATGGATCTTGCACCATACTTAGACAAACTGTGTCAAGGTATTTCTCTTCGAATTTAACATCAGGATATTTCTCAGCGACTTCACGACAGCATCTCAAGAAAAGACCATCGGACATTCGCCTATAGGAATGAATTACACAATGAGATAAATTTGTATACAATCTCTATCCTTGATCATATTTATGACTATGAAGATAACGTACATAATGTTTGCTTTATGTACAGCAGTAAGTTTCCTTCTCTTCTGCTCCTTAGTGTACTGGAAGGCGAACTCGGCAACACGTCTTGAAGCTTCCTCTGTTATCAATTTAATACTTTGCACGACTCCGTCTACTATCTCGTGCTCAATACCGGAGTACTCACCTTCCGTGTTCTCGCGGATTGTTACGACATCGACATTGGTGTAGAGCGTTTCATAGCCTTCCAACGATCTGCACGGCCTCACATTGGCGTATAAGTTAAACTCCCTTAAGATAAATAAAATAATACCGGGTTAATTGGATAACCATCATAATCAAAAATTATGAAAACCAAAAATAACTTACTTTCGTAAGGCTAAATTAAGGGATCGATGACCCTTTCCAACAGGAGTCATAAGAGGACCTTTCAATCCTACTTTATTCTTATTCACAGAATCGATTGCTGATTGAGGAATACCAAATCTGCCGTCTGGTCCTCTTACTGGAGTAACATCTACAGACTCCCATTCTATAGGTACCTTCGGGATGACAGAAGAAATAAAAAATAAAAAACATTTTACCTAACTACTTGCAAAATGAAAACCTTGAATAACATCCAAGCTTCAATATCATACTTTGGCTGCCGCAAAGATTTTCTGGACTGCAGCGGAGATCTCAGGACCGATTCCATCCCCAGGAATTAAAGTTACTTTCTTTACCTCCCCACTATAATTCCGGGCCAAAGGCACAGGAGAAAAAGCCTACAATAAAGTTAAATACAAGTCATTAACTTACTCGTATCAATCTTATCGATTTCTGGATAACGCAAAAAGAAAAAGAAATGCATAACCACGATAAGCTTATCTCAAGTTTTGGAAAAACGGATAAAATATAGTAAGCACCTAACATTTCCGGGGTAACTGTTAAATAAAGGATATCCGCTAAGGTTTTAACTCTTTAGATCGACAGGTCTACGAAAAATATTTAAGGTAATTTAATAAATATTCTTCACACGAACTACATATTACTTGAATTCACATAGAAAACAATACGAGAAAGGACTCGAATTAAATAATATTTAACTATCATTTGAATAAAATACGGAGTATATCAACAATCTTACGAAGACTTACCAACTTCCGAAGGAACCGGGCAGCCATTTTGCGAGATAGAGAACTCGGAATTTAACCTCTTTTGAGAGGCGCAGTGATATTAGCAATCCGGTGTCCGCATGGTTTGTGGCAGTTTAAGAGGTACTTTCAAATTAAACCGTAACGAATCTTGATTAAGAATGGGTAAAAACAATCCAGTCACGTGAAATAAATTTACAAGATACCGTTCAGTCTTGCCAAGTTCAAGTATGAATACAAATTCAATCCAAAGTATTCTTTGTTATCCGAGCTTATGAAACTAAAATATATTGTTATATCGTATTCTATTAATTAATTTTTGAAGATTAAAGAGAAGATACCTTTCATATAACAATTTCCTCTTTGTAATAAAAGAATAAGGTTTGATATCGGTTGGTTACGTAAATAATATTTCAAAGAAGATAATTTTATAATTAAATAAACCACTACTCTGAAAGTAAGCAATCATATCTTGCCCCAAACATAACCATTTATTCCGTACTTCGTTCATCTAACGAGATCTTCGCGCTTTGAGGTAATATTAAATTATGGCAACTCATTATTGAAAAACATTTAAAAATCAATCGCTTAAAATAGACTGAAAAAGGCACGTGGCATATAGCCGGATAGTTACTTTGAACTCGGAAATAAATTATACAACATTTTGATCATCATACGAATATTTATTTTACTTTTTGAAAACCCAAATTAAGTTATTGAAATAGAGACTTCCCAAGAATTAATTTTTAAACGTTCCCGAATTATATTTTACGAATAACAATTATCCATTGTTTACGAGCCTTCGAAACCTTATTTCATCTCAATCAATAATCTTCGTATGATAACCCATATTATTTTGGCTAATGACATTCCTTTCCTGCTATATTTGACATGTATTAATAAATTAAATTTTAATAATTTGAATGTGGACCGCGAAGACTATGAGACTCGAACCATCTATCGATTGTAAACTTAAACAGAAAACAGCTAAGCAGCGTAATATAACGGCGCAGAATTTGGCTATCGTCTGAAGTTAATAATACTGTTAAGATCTGAGTACATTTAATAAGGACCTTCTTATTACTACTACTTGCTTCTTCTGCTACAAGTTACTGATAAATCTGTTTCATAACATTTGGAGATCGTTGTTCGCCTAGAAAGATGGCCTTGGCTCTTTTCAGCGGATTAAGGAACAGTTTCAAGTAAGCATGAAGTCATTAATATTATACATCTTTCGCCTATATCCAACCTGGTCTGTTTAGATTATAAAAAACTTGTTTGTTATTAGGAAAATATTTAACTATAAAATACGAGGAAGTGTGTTGGTTTCAAGAAGGTGGTAATTTCGAAAAATCAATTCGAATCCAAAATTATTTTTAGATGTAGATTTATTGATATTATTTCTGTACACATGTACATTGTAAAGAAATTACGTGCATTAATTAACCATTTTTTTATTTAAAGACAGACGTCGCAGTTGTTCCTGTCAAGAAACTTTCATTCTGTACAGATAGACCCCAAAGCTAAAACTGTTTCAAATGCGATTGAGAGAAATACAGCGATATTTAGTGGATCTAGTCTTTTACAGCAGTGCTGGAGTTTCATCGGTGGTTTAAATGCTACATCTATTAGAACCCATATAAGAATACATTTTCCTAAAGCGTGTGATCGTAAAAGGATAACGAAGCATGGTTGGAAGAAAAGAATTTCGACTCCAAGTGGCAGAAAGATATTGATGAATAGAATTTTGAAAGGACGGCATGTACTTTCCCATTAATATTATCAAAATGTAGTTATTCAAACTGTAAATACAAAAGCAAATAAATATTTTTGTTTCCTCGGTTTTCTGTTATGTTTTGTATTCACCTCCGAGTACCAAGTATTCTCGGTAGCTGGCTCTAGCATCCTGTAAAGCAGAGCCGCTAGCGGTCATCTGTGCAGTGCAGAAAAAGTTGAGATCAGCTATTAACCGTTTCGTTTTACTGGGTTGGGAAGTGCTATACAGAAGCCACGGAATATTTTCTTTCTCGATTTTATTTCTGTGCCCTGAGATCATCTAGTCCTCCTTCTCGAAATCGCATTTTCCACGTAAGTAAATACCCACGCTTCTTTATTTTCAACATCGGTGTTTCATTCCAGTGTTTATGTTTATTTGCTGCAGGTGTAATGTGTGTGAATGTAGATCATTTGAGATTTTCCGTAATCATGATTCATAACTTAAGAAAAGCATGATATTAAACCAACTCGTAGTGTCATTAGCATTAGGTTATGTGGTGCTTGATATTTATCTTCACGCGATGGGTAGAGAATAATAATTGTACATAGTTCATTCAAAGTTTATCTAGCTCTTTATTAATTTCTTGGCACATTCCTCGTGTTTGTACTAATACATTATTTATTTGACCGTAAAATATCTTGAAATGTATGGTTTTTTACTCCTGTGTCGCTATATTGAGTGTATATGGAAAGTAAAAGTGAAGAATTTGGAAATTATATTATTATGAGTGTTCAGATATTCAGTCGCTCTTAATTTTCATTTACCGATTTTAGCAGCATATTTGATATACAACAGATTTTTCTCACTTTTTTAGAAATTATGATATTGTTATTTCAATATCTACTCGCATATCCCTCGACAGTCTCGTTCATAACCTTATACGCTTAGGAAAAATCTGTGGTTGTCAATAAAACATTCGATTCAATAATGAAAACCTGGTTTGTCTCTAAATGCTGTTTTAGTTTGCTCTTTCGTTGTTTTCGTTTCCGTGCAAAATTCTTAAAAGATAAGTGCAGATCAGACAAGGTCAGCTGTATTTCCAAGATCTATTTCGAAGGATATATCAGAGTATAGTGGTCTTCGGAAGTTTACTGTACTGTCGCTTATTTTCAATCACTGTTAGCACCCATCTTTTGGCCGCGGAAAACAAGTGTTGCTGACATACATCTGACGTCGATTTACCGTTTGGTTGTATTCTGTTATAATACATCTTCATGTATCTTTCGTCCAAAATAAAATTAAGATAGGAGGGCGAACGAAACTCGACTGTCGAAAATTTCAGATTTAGCGGAGGGGAGAAGCTGGTTGTTGCTGCTTACGCGTACATCAGTGTATCATCAATTCGATATTGTTTCTTCAGTGGTGAGTGGTACATTCCGCAATGACGTAGAATTATTCTTCAACCGCTGGTCACTTGCGATTCTTTGCTGGCGTTGGCGGGGTGTATGTCGCATTGCGGAAGGCTCTACTCGCTTTGCATTTTTCAACGACGTCCTCGCTGAAGGTGAATTGGCGCCATTTATAAGTTTCAGGTTTGATAGAAAATGGTATCAAGTTGAGAAAAAGAACGAATATTCCAGAATATTGCTGCCTTTAAAGTTTTTATTTTCTGTTTAGCTTTTGATCAATTTTAATCGTATAATAATAATCTCATAATAATTGTTGCTCGAAGTTCTCTCTCTCTGGAAGGCTACTTTCACGTTGATTTTCTGACCTTGAATTATTTGAGCATTTTAAGTCAATTAAAATAAAAACCTTTCTTTTAATATAAAATTGTATAAACATCGCATCTTAAAGTATCGTCGTGGATGATTTTGATCTAACTGTTTATATACTTTACGACTATCATGTTTTAATTATTTTTATGGTGTTGCTTCAATCAATCTTGAAGCAAGTTCTCTTTTAAAATACGGAATTGAAGAATTGAGCCTTTTATTAATTTTCAACAATACTACTAGGAACATTATCAATTTTTAATTAATAAGAAAATTAGAATAAATAATGTTTCGCTGATTGCAATGATATTGAATAAATTAAAATTAACCCATAAGTAGTATCCCACTGAATATCATGTTGGTATGTTTATTTACCCTGTTTCTCTCGATTCTAAATCATGTTTGTGGTATGAATGCAAAGGATTTAGTAATTAGCTGAATTTACATAACATTTTGGTCCAAATTAGCGAAGCTTCCGTTAATTATTATTATTACAAAACCTTACAGGTAGAGCAATGCTCTGGTGGCAAGGATATATATCCTTCAATACTATTTGGATTTAGGCCCAAAGTCGGTGGTTATGAATGAGAAATGCACCAGGATTATTATTAGACCAACCGCTAGAGGTATATTTTGAGAAACATCCTCTTACAAAAAATCTGCTAAAAGTCCATTCTATTAACTTTGTTGTGTTTTTAAAAATTCTCCTAAAATCGTCGAGGTTCAAATCCTGGCGCAGGAGGATATATTTCCTCTCTGTGTGTGAATGTTTGTGTTCGTCTATTGTTGAGTTGAGTAACACATTGTAATTGTTCGAAGAATTGGATGTTTGTGTGGTCCGTATTACTATAAATAAATCGAATAAATGGTAGGAAATGAGATGTTTATTTCCAAGTGACCATTATGTCAACTATGAATTCGATCCATATGAGCAAATAATATTATCATAAGTAGTTCTTCAACATGTCATTGCTAACACGCAATGAGTTCGAAATAAAATCTGAATAGAATGCACTTTTCGATTGCTATTTGTTAATTAAACTAAAAGTTCCTCTGCGAATATTTCTTATAACTGTTCAGTTGAAAACTAAGACGTAATTTTCTTACTTTTAATGTTTTTTTGTTAATCTATAGCGAATCGCTTTCGGAAGAGTGTAGAACTTTCAGAATTTAATATGAAGACTGCATAAATTTGGTCAATTTTCATAAATATTGCCATATTTTTTGTATGTATGTATTTAAAGAATTATTATCCGAAAACGATGAAATTTACTAGCAATTGATCAAAAGGAAATTGAAAGCCATAGGATATTCATTCATATGAACTGCTTTCTCGTGATTTCGTCTCGACAAGAAAGTAACATTTTATTTTGTTATTAAATTAGAGTAATAATAAATTGAGAATCTTTCTGTACATTTGCTCAAAATATAGGTCAGACGCTCAAATCCTTAATTTTCTTTCATGCTGACGATTTAATAGCCATTCCATCGCATCTCAATTCTTATTTGTCTTACACATCGCGATAATTATCCTAATGAGCCCCGATGGGAGCGGGTCTTTCTTTATCGGACCAGTCCACGAGTCCGTAAGTGGCTTCCTTGAATATTCGCTCTTGATTGAATGAACTCATTATTGCGTTATACGCGCTCTGCCCCGACCTTTCATCCTTAATCCAAAGAATGACGTCGCCAATGCCCCTATCTTCTCCTCTTCCCATTAAAATTGATTATTTGCGGGCATTTCCTTCTTTTGCATCCCTTTGTTTATTTGTTATGCTCTCGATGTCGGACAGTATCTTTACTTCGTGAGAATTGCGTGTTTTGAAGAAGATTTCGCATATTATCGACATTTAGGAATATAAAAATAGAATTTAAAGATATAAAATAACATAGAGTGTGACTAAAGATGCCTTTTTGATAGAAAATAATCATCATTCGAGTTATATCAAGGACCATAACATTTTCTGCCTTTGGATCGACGACTGTTGTTGAATAAATTTCTTCGAAGGATTCCTAGTTTATCATTTTTACCTATTACGTGCTATTCCCATTACGATTTACTTCATCAATTTATACAAATGCTGGAAACTCTTAATAGCCATATAAAATTGAAAATAAGAGAGGAGAAGATAAGAAAATGAGAAGAATTTCAAGTGAAAACGAACATTTTCTTGTGTTACGTAACAATTGTCTGAAGGAATATTATGAAGAAATTGGGCGTATTATCTTTTTTGGCGAAAAATTCTCAATTATTTATTCTTATTCATTGTTTCATCCCTTCCAAGTGCATCACCTTTTTGCTTTTATTAGTATAATCGATTATTAATTATTTTTGATGTATTTTCGAGAATGATTCAATTTAGAGATACCATTTATAAATGCCTTTGCTTTTATATAGGCTTTTGTTACCTCAAAGTATGTGCGTAGAAACTCTATTACTTAACAAAGAAATCAAATTGCTTTCTCTAAAATGTGGACAAATTATAGATTTTCAATTTGAATGTTAGGCATGTAGTTTTCTGATTATTTCATAGTCATTGAAGGTGTAATATGGAGATAATTTCGTCTAGTAAAATCTTCCTTTTATTCCTTTCCATTACGTGCAGTATTCGCGGAGAAAAAACTTTCAGCTCAAGCACGATAGCCTTAATAATCGATCGCAGTGCAACATCACGACGTAGTAACGAGAGTCGAAAAAGTTGACGAACTCCCTAAAGAATTCTCGTCAGATGTTACCGTCCGACGTGTCCGAGTAAGTTTCTCGTTTCACAATTTTTTTTCTTGACACGCTACGCTCTCTTTGATTTTCAATTTCGCAGGGGCTCCAAGTCGTCGAGGTTCTATTAGGAAAATGAATCGTCTGATACGTCGGAGATTTATCGAGTCTGTTGGAGATTAGGACTGAGGAACTTTCCTGGCATTTGAGGCCCTCATCCGTACGTGAGCTGAATGACGCACTCTCAATGCAGTTTTTGGGATCACATTCACGTTGGGGTGAAAGAACTTCGGGTTGTAAAATCGTGCTGTAACGTTTCTTAAATTCCGCACAGTTGTTCCATGCTGCCTCGATAGAAATTTAAAGTGTGGCCGACTTAGTATAATGCCAAAGGGAATCCAGCAATGAAGTTTTTCTATTTAGTTTGTTTTACTTTTATATAGTATCTAGATTTAAGTTGGTAATTCGTTGCTATACTTTACGTTATGATAGCTGAAATTTTATTGGAGTAGAAATGAATTCTTTAATTATTTGGAAGGATTACATTTGTGGTGTTGTTGTTTTTTGGTGAATAAATTATATTATAATCTTATTGTTGTAATGTATTTGAAAATTTAAAAAAATATATTATAATCCATAAATTAGTAAAATAATTATTATGATATAAAACTTCCATTGATATGAGTATTAGCAGTGACGTAGACCGTCTACACTGCCGAATTGATTTATTAGTTGTCATTTTCCTACATCTGAACATATTAACCCAAAAGGGAAAAATAAGATTTCGCAAGATTAAGCGGAATTATATTATTATTTTCTTAAGGAAAAAGGTTTAAGGTATTGCACAGGAACGCTGTGGATAATTCCAAAGGTAGAATTGAGTTGGAATCGGGAATCGAACCCGGGTCTCCCAAGTACCGGCCGGATGCTCTGTCCTTTGCGCTATCCCGGCAGAACACACCTTCAAGCCATTCGGGAAACTTTGTCTGGTAAGGATGTTACGATTCGTTATTATTCTTCCAGTTAGGAAAAGCAAAGGATTGGTCAATATTTAGCTCCATATCTTAATACCAGGTATAATTCGAATTGAAAATTTCTGTATTTGCTTGTTCGTTTTAACTGAGAAATTTTTGGGAATAAGTTAATGATATTGATTTCCCTACCCTAATCTTGATTCGGCCACATTCTGTATCTTGATCGGTCAATCTTCTTGATAAATATCACCATTTTATCAAAAATAAACCTCAAAAGATTTTATATCTTGCTTTATATTTTATTATCTCACATTTGTTGCGTAAGAAATTTATCTCTGGGTTATCATCCACGATTTCTGTGAAACAACAGTGAGATTTCGGGCTTATGAACAGAAACGCACTTATGTGTTGTTATATTTATAGAGGGCTCTCAAAAACTACTCGTCCCAATTATTATGCCTTTCCCTTCTGCTCCTTAGGGAAGATGCTGAGACGTGCTTCTCGGAGAAATTTTTAATTATCTGAATTTTCTATTTGTCTATGCATTAGAAGATCCCTTAGATATGAAATGGCTGCTGAATATTTTTCCAATCTTTTTATAATAAAGTAGATATTTCTGATTTAATAATTTGTAATAATGCGTTCACGGTAATCAGAAAAAGTGGATTTTTTGTGTAACCTCTCTGTGGCTATGCTATCTTTTTTCCTTATCCATAATATTTTTTGTGCTTTTATAAATTTTGTTAAATAATATGTTTACCATTTTGTGTAAAAATTCGTGCTTTATTATATACTCTCCTCTCAACTTTTATTACATACTTTTGCTTTGTAATCGTGGATATATTTGATAAAAATGATTTTAACTGAATTGTTAAATATTTTCTATGAATTTAACTGAGTATTAATCACAAATTACGAAAGGGTTTTTCGTTGACTATAGTGACTGTAGTTCATTTAAAAATAAAGAATTATGAAAATGTTTAGCATATTTTGCTCTATGTAATCGAGGTTATTAACCGGTTATTCGTTCAGTCATAAATGTGAGGATCTCTTGGGCGTGAACCTGAATTTACTTTCGGCTTCTTCTTTGCACAAGATAAGACTTTACGAATTTAATGGACCTTAAAGCTCTCGAGAAAGCTTTGTTTTCTATTTTCATCAGTAAGCTCCCTCTCGGAAAGTTACTTCATCATCTCCGTGCGTTATGCCGCGCGATACTCAAGGAAACGTCTTCTTTTTTTCCTTATCAATGCCTTGGATCGTAACAGAAGTACCGGTATATTATTCCGGATCGAAAACCGAAATAGAGTCACAGATTGATAGCGATCTTTTTCCGGAAGTGAAATACGAATTGCTCATTTCCTCTCTATTTCCGGCTCTTCATTCACAGAGGGAAGAAAGATATTTCAGTTCTTTGCATGAATCTATGATATCGGAAATGGAGTGTTTAAGAATAGAATTTGCAACTGTAAGGAAAAGTTAACACGAATGTTTGAGAAATGGTATAAGGAAAATGAAGGATCACCAGATAAATAGGCAACGCTTGCACATTAAGTAAATGAAGACGTAGAAGGGACATCATCTGGTGATTGTGACGCAGTTAGTTAGTGTCTTGAAACAAGTATTTTAAATGTATTATTGTGTTCATATATAATGAGATGTGTGAATGTAATGTGTATTGAATGAATATAATGTTTATTGAATGAATGTAAAGCGTATTGAATGAATGTAATGTGTATTGAATGAATATAATGTGTATTGAATGAATGTAATGCGTATTGAATGAATGTAATGTGTATTGAATGAATGTAATGCGTATTGAATGAATGTAATGTAAATAAAGTTAGCCCATTGATGTTTAGGATATGCCTTTTATATGTACTCAGTCGATAGAATTGAAGATTAATAATGAGTTAATAAATTTAAATAATTATGTTTTTTTATTTCATCGTATCCCTTTTTCTTCGTAAATTTTGTGTGAATCTTCGGTAGGATCCGGGCCACCTCTTCTTATTTGATTTCGTCTTTTACGTAGCTCGCGCTTAATTTATTCCATTATCATATGAATTTTAAGTTTATCTCTTCTCTTATTTTCCCTAGACGTCCTCAAGAATCTCAACTGTTTCTTTCCCTCCAATTGTCAATTTAGAGAATCTACCGCATCTCGCTATACGTAGCCATGATGCGAATGTCAGTTTCTTTTTTCCATTAAACTTTAATCGTTTTCACTTCCTTTAAATGTCATATTATTTTATTTCTCTCTTATTATTTCAGCAGTGTATCATCAATGTGCTGCAATTATGAGTTTATAAATGGCAAATATTTTAATAAAATTTAAATTGAGTATCTCCATCCAACGAGAAAGCTTTTAAAATGGAGAAAATATTAAAATTTAAAAGAATAAAAAATATACACCAAATTTTTTTTTGGATTACGGAATAAATCTTTAATCTCTTTTTCTCTTTATTATGAAAAAACTAACGAGAACTCATAACTCTGTTATCGAAAAGATTTCTTGAGACCAAACAACTGTGAGGAGGCTGTCAGTTCAAGCACACGAGATCGTTAAAGCCAAGTTTAGATCAAAATAAATCGCGAAATACTCTTTTTAATAAGAGACAAAGGAAGGAAGGGATATAGTCAATTTCAGTACCACGTAAACCCTTTTAACTCGTCCTCATTAGCGGTTCACAGGATCTCTTTCGATCAAGAATAATCTCTGCATTTGTCACAAATGCCGACAAAACCAAAAATAAGAGACGAGTTCTTTTCGTCCGGCCCTCTCCGCCTACTGCCCCGGATATCCAAGTCGTTATAAATACTTAAAAGAGACATTTCGCAGACGAGATTTGTCCCCTTCCTTCAGTTCGCCATACTCCGGCCTCGTTACTAGGGCCCCATTATCGTCCATTCCTACACCCCCTTCTCCGCGAATGCATACTACGCTTTCCCTCGATAAAAAAACGATTGTCATGTGCGATTTCTGTGAACCGCACAGAGTTGTTAGGCTTTAGCTCATGGCGTTTAATCGATACGACCGTTTAGTGTAGTCTCCATTCTATGAATGTTGTTATTTTTATAATTCTATTTTTAGTAATTTCAGAGTCTCATGTAGAAGTCGATTGACTTAATAAAATTTGGCCTTAAAAATTTGACTGTTTTCAAATCTCGCATTGTATTCGTTTTATTGCAGAATTGAACATGGATTGTTTATAATCAATATGTCCCATCTGAAATGTATATTTAATTTATTAAACGGCCATAATGAGATCTTTTTCTATTTTACACATCAGAAATACATCAGGAATATTATACAAAATTGACAAATAGAAACAAAAAAACAATGCAGATAATCACAAAATGTATAATAATATTATTCTAAGAATTTTAAATAAATGAACATCATAAATAGATTTTAATAAAAACAAAATTTTAAAAACAGGATTGAAAGAAACTTCTGATAATTTTTTTCATATTTGATTTATGAAACGGCCAGAAAATGCCTTCTTTCTATTTTAGGCATTAGAAAAACATCATAAATTGTGCCAGAAAATTTACAAACAAAGAATAAATGAAGTAAAAAATCTTTATTACTCTCCTATTCTTTAATCAATTTATAATTGATTTTATAATTATTGAAACAAGAAAAATTAAGAAACAGAAAATTGCATTTAAAATATATATTAAGCTTGTCTGATACAGCTATACAGGTTTTTTTATATTTATAGTGTTTGAAATATCCACAAAATGTAGAACCCTTGGGAAATTTTCTATTCAGTGATCTCGTTAACTCTAGCGGTAGTATTTTTGTAAGTGGTTGGAGAGATAGTTAAGGTCGTTTGAAACGTGGAATCCCTGTGGCGTCGAACCCAGGATCCTTGGAAATGGTACCTTTGCTCCGTATTGGAACGTTCTAAAATCGATTTTTTTCACGTAAAAGTTTTTCGGTCGATATGACATCGCAAGTGTAAAAGTATCATTCGTCTCTGAAATAATGCGGACCGAATTGAAATCGTGTCATCCCCAGTTCTTGATATTGATTCCTCTTGCCAACGTTCCGGTTGTGGTAAAGTGCTGACCCATATGTTCATATTCCACCACCTTTTATTCATCTTTCCCTTGGTTTTCAATCTCTATCCCGATCGTAGAAATTTCGACCTTGATCTTACCTTGTTTCGATTTTCCACTCACATTATTCATTCTTTCTCAAAAGCATTGCCACTGATGTAATTCAACACACCCGCCCTCCGTCATTAGTAGTTGTCCTCTATTATGAGTTATCAAGTCCTCGTCTACGCTTAATGCTATAAGCGTTGATTATCCGATAACCTGCAATGCAGTCGCTTTTCGGATGCAACTAGAGCGAGTAGGGCAAGTCAGGATCATTATAGACATTTATATTCATGAAACCGATGCCTCTTACATTCCTAAATATGTCAGTGGAATATTATGATCTATTTAGGCTGTTCTCATTGTGAAGAACCTCTGCGAATATTTTATCATCCACAAACGCGCAGACTTTTATTAATAGGTCGCGAACTAAATGAAATCGAAGCAAATGGAACCTGGAGCATTTTTGTTTTTAGTAGAAAAGGTAGTTGAGATCTTTATGATGCGTGAAATAAATTGCTGTCGATGATGAATAAATAAATCATTCCTAACATGGATATTCAAGGTAAATTTTATAACCAGATGATGTGTAAGTATTTTTAGATTAATTTCGGAAATCAGTCCAGTACAGTCCGCTTAACATAAAATAACCAATGGCTGGTGTTTTATTAATTTTACAATTTTGTACTTTTGCGTAAGAATTTATTATTTAAAAAAATAAAATTCATAAAATGAAAATTTAGTTTAATTGGATACTTAATTGTATAAGATAACTCTACTGAGCAGTTATGATAAGTAGTTAATTTTATTTATTTTTAATAAAAGACCGCACAAACATCCACTTTCTGGACAATTACAGTGTGGTCGTAAATTTAACTGGACGTCACGAATATCCAGACCCTGAGAGGAAAATTTCCTCCTTAGCCAGGGTTTGAACCCGGGACCTCAGCGGTTAAAAGATTAAATGCAAACCATTCCGCCAACGAGGCAAGAAACTCAGCATTGAAAACCAAGGATCACATATTTAGAAATTCTCTAGTTTAAGAAATGTAGGCACATGTTTCTTAAATCGAAAGCCGAGGAAGAAGTCAATAGCTCCAGAGGAAAACAAAAACAGCGGACGTCGCTTACGATGCATCACGAGCAGTCGTTGAGAGCAATGGAGCGCACGTAATCGCACGAAGAGGTATTTGAATTCATTAGTCTCCCTCCAGAGCAATCGCAGGTACATTTGCGGGAACGGTTGTAATTTGCGGACCTCGAATTCTCGTACAACCACCTAATTTAACGGACCATCGACCAGCATCGCCCTTCGTACATCGCACACTTCACCTAATGCCTCCAATAAAGGAGCTAGAAAAAAAACCACGGTGCTAAAACCTCGCTCTATGTACAGGATAGATTTTTGATGTATTTGGTGTTCGGAATTCGTCTCGGCAGTCTTCTGATTGTTCCGCCGTAGACAATGCGTCGGGACGTCTAGGCGCCTTCGTTCGCCTGCATCATCTTGAAATCTCCACGGCCCCAATGTATCCAGAGGGGTGCTTTTTAATGATCTACTTCCCGAAATCCATTCCATTCTTCTTCTTGCTCCTATTCTAAAGGACTCTTTTCTAATCGACCCTCTGCTAGAAATAGATTCACCAACTCTCTCGATCAATCTCGGAAGCTTATTTTCCGAGTAATGAGCAATGTTATTCTATCTCGAAATGCCCCGAGCCAAGTTGTTTTTTTCCTATTTATGAATCAGTTTCCCTCAGAATTATTAGCATTGCTGTGGGTAGCATCGTAAGGTTTCGAGGTTTTTTGTCGATCACTGAATTAAAGCATTTTATCGAATATGTTTTAGAGAATGTTGTTAAAATATGTCCATGGTAACGGATTGGTTGTTTATAACTCTTTGTTCAAAAGAACCGAGATTCTTTTTAGCTTTAACATGAATTGAGTTTCTGTGCATTTTCCGCTTTAGTTCACCTTTGGAACTTTCAAAGAAGTCCATGATCCAGAAGCATTACAAAATGAATAAAATGACGAAATAGTACTACAATTGTTGGAAAGAAAGATTTCCTGCTCTTTACTTTATGTAATATGACCTTCCGAAGTCACGCCAATATCTTGGAAAGAATTATTGTTAATATAATTATGATCTTTAATTGCATAAAAAGGAAAACATAATTAATCAAACATGAATAAATAATAATTTAAGCTTCCACGGTTAAAATATATATTCTTAACTTCTATATGTCTCCATATTGAATGAAATACGATCAAAGAAAATAAAATAGATCAAAGAACTGTTTGTCATAAGCAGGGATTCGAAAAGCGAATGCCTATCAGGTTAAAACGTGGTGGGAAATCGAAAGTTTCATATTAAGAGATATGAATTACATTACATTAAAATTAATTTTTAAAATGTGAATTTTCTTTTAATAACAGGCATATTCGTGTTTCGTTGTTTTAAATAACGCATTCATCTCTGAGCTGCTACTATTCTATTGCACTCCGTGCGTTTAACGGTTTTTCTCGACCTATATTCTGCACAAATAACTCGCTATATCTATTTTTGGGGATTGCAAAATATATGGTCGCTACTGAGATTAAACAGAACTGTGGTTTACAGAATCCCTCGAACTGAGCCAAGGCAAAGCGAAATATAACATTGAATACTTTTGTATGCGTCGATTATTAGTACTCGATTCCCTTGTATATTGGGGATAGTTTGTTACAAACTATGTCAGGATATATTTGAAGTTTTGTCTAGATTTATTGTGCTTCATTTTCACTTTTTGGATGATATTCATTGAAAATCGATCTTGTAAAAAGGTGACATTTTCTACATGAAATGTTTTAATTTTTTTGTCAATTTATTAAGGAAATGTTCCCTTTCCGCTAATAATTTGAGAAAATGAAAACATGAAAATCTTTCTAAAATAGTCCACCTTTTAATTAACCTCATATTAAGTATTAAATACTTCAATTTTTTATATCTATATACCTTTATCTCAGATCCTTTTTATCAGATTTTACTCTTTAATCCCTTGCACGGATTAAAAAGAATGATTCATCGAATTTCAGCGTAATTAATCCCTTACGAAAAGTCCGTTTCCGACCAAAGAAAATCAGAGAATCGCGAGGAAATCGTCCAGAATCGATAAAACGGCCCAAAATCCCAAACTCAATCATCCGGGTGCAGAAACGAGGAAAGAATCGACGCATTAAATATTCAAAAACCTCTCTCGGTCAACTTGGCACTTATGAATTGCGGATTAACACGATGTAGTCTGACGGTCAACAGAGCCCCGTGGAATGCACCGACGAGCGCAGAATAACGCATGGCTGGAGTCCATTAATATCGCAACTACAAAAACCCCTTTCCACAATCCAGTCGAATTTATCGCGGTCACTGCTTTCACATTCATCCTCTCAATTACCCCGTCTTTCCCCACTTTTAATAGCACTATCTCCACTTTCTCCATTCAATGAAAGCTTCCTCATTCGTCGATCATTAAAGGAAGCAATGAAACCCCTTATTTCTCTCTTCTTTTATTTCTGCCCTGGCGCGACTAATTCCATTTTCCCAAAGGATTTTTTTTAATTGAAGGGGAATGTTTGAACGATTCTCTTTGCGTTCCGATTTTGCAAGCGAGTGTGTTCGCGGCGGTGTTTGCATTCGAACTGATTAACGTTCTTGGAAAAATTGACCGAAAGAGCGATGCTGGGATTTTTCTTTGATTCAGTGTCCGTTCAGAAAGGTGCTCTCTCGTTCCAGTTCTGGTCCAGAATGTTTTATGCAATTATAACCCAAACGTCCATATGTATAACCACAGAGAAAGGGATTTTAAGTATGAAATTCATTGGGGAAAACATAGATATTCTTTAATTTTGAATGATATATCTAACAATAAGTAGTTAAGCAAGATTCGATAGTAGATGAGAAATAGAAGATTGATTCCATATTACGACTCAAATATATATTATAACTTCTATTTTCTTACACCTCTAAAACGTTGGTACGTGATAATTGATTTCGTTGCTTCATAATTTATTATTATTATTATGTTATGAAAGGCTTAAGACTTTATTTTACTGCACATAGTGGATAAAGGAGTTGAACCATAGTATTGTCACTTCGACAGGAAGCGGTTATGAATCTCGTAAAGCTAAAAGGAATTTTTATCGTGGATGAGATTGGTTCTTATTAATAAAACTTTAGGTCATTGAGTTGTCGTATTTTGTGTTAATTCAAAATCTTCATTTGTTTCTGTCTGGATAACCAATTGTTTGTTTAAAACTTTTTTGTTAATTATTAAGAAGAATTGCTAACGTTTTAAACCTGCGTTTGTATTTCTTTTTAAGATTGTTATTCTGTAACCGCATACTCGAAATACTTTTCTTTAAGAAATCGATTATAGAAAGTCCAAGCTTACATTTTCCTCGAAAACACGATGTAATTAGTATTGGTAAGACTGGTAATACTCGTTTAATTAACACTCCAATGTTCTTCCGATTATTCTCATTGATGAGCAGCTATTCGCAATGGTTCCATCGTCTTCCTGCGAAATATACAGATGCCACTCCTTAAATAAGAGTGTCCTTCCATGACCTCTGTCCACTGCTCGTGGGAACGCTGGATTAGGACGGTGTCCCCTCATCAATCACCTCTCGTTATTTCCGACCCATAATCTCGATAATGCCCTTTGGTCGAATCAATAAAGAGGATGCAACCACTCGATGATTTTTTCATCCGAGCTTACGAAACGGCGCCTACGTTTCGATGGTTTGCCCATATCAAATGCCTCTTCCGTCCTTATTTACACGGTATTAACAATCTCATTTCTGTTGATTTGGGTGGTGTCGAAGGCAGGGTAAACTTACGCTCTCATTTATGTCGCATTCATCATGGGCGATCGGTTCATGTCCCCTAAAAATCCATTCTCTCGAATCTCCGTTCGAACATACTTGCCAGTGGCCCCTTCATGTCTCCCTCTTTGTGTTCCCTACCCTCCTTTAACAAACCCTCTCTGCTAAATAAGTGAGGGTCGACGCACGCACTTCTGCCATCGTTAAATTAATTCACCGGAAGCTTCTCTTCCCGAAATATTTCCAACCTTTCTAATTTACTTTTCACTATTAACCCTCGCCCACAAATTGTCCCACCTTCCCATGTTCCCAACGAAAGGTTACCCAAGAATGTTATGTCTCAGGTCTTGTGTGCAGTTCATTCATCCGTTTGCTCTCAGTCAGTATGATCTTCAGTGTGTTGATCGAGCTTAATGTATGTATATTTAAAATTATTTTTAATTTTCCATATATTAACGGGGTATTCTCCCTCAAATCATATCTGAATTCAGTCTGTAAAGAGTATCTGCATTTCCTCATTATGGACTAATAATAGACATTATTACAAATTTTCAACCTTGAAAATACGTACAATTTCATGTGAAAAGTGTCATTTTATTACAACGCAGTGTTCATGCATAAATTACCATTCTAGGAACTGAATGTAATATAGGTATCGATTTAAAAATTCCTAGAAATGTTCACAGTTTCATCCATGTGGAATTTAATAGTTCGAAAGCAAATATGGCACTATGTGATTGCTATGAAACTTCCCTCTGTTGTAGATTATCAGAGTTGCAGTTTTTCTTTGTATTGCATCATTCGCTTATGGCCAATATGTTCCATGAATTTGTTTGGCATGCAGTAACGATTCAGTGGTATTGGAGGAAGAACATTCAATTTCCTCATTCGAAATATTTTGAACGCCTCCAGTTCCTTGTATTGATCACCCCGTATTTTAAATTCTCTGCAATCATTTGAAGCTCGATACTCTTATCAAATGCGTCATATTTGCTAGATGATTAAGCCCATCTTCTGAATAATGCCGGATGGATTGCTCAGATGTATTAGTTTCAAGAAAATGGGAAGAAAATTATCCATCGTGTGCAATTTGTCGAGGCCGCCGGTTTAATTTTGCAATAGGGTTGTCACGTGACCGGTGGATGGGTTTACGAAGCATTGCATCATAATCCTCAATCTTTCTACCTTTTCTTTCCTTTTTCAATGTCCTTGTAGACAAGCCGGTTTTGATGCATCTCCTTTGATCATCCTTTATGCATCTTCTTTCATTTTTAGTTCATAAAACGGAATGTTCTTTTCAAAACATTTCCACATTACTCATCCCTATATTCAATATATACGCATATATGCATACTAAACATTCATTAAAAATCAGAAGTTAATGATGAAATGTTCTTTTGATATTTTTAATTATCTCTATTTGACTAAATATTTTCAATCCTTTGCTTCAATTTCTATAACTCTTTTATATTTGTAAATTTTGTGTAGAATTATTGAATTAATATAACCGATGAATTTATTTTACATACAAAAATATTTTGATCATTTGTGGTTCCTAATTCAACAAAAATAACGACATCAAATCTTTGGGAACGGTTTTATGATATTTTGGAATGTTCCAATATAAATGTAAATTTTCGCAGTGGAACTTCATTCCATCAATGCCTTTACTTTTATTGGTCTTTCAGTCAGAAAATTATGAACTCGGTGTAATTGTTTAAGAGAAGGTCACATCACATTAAGGATCATTTAGTTTAATCGTTCGATAAATTACATTTGCTGGTCTAAAGAAGGGTTTATCTCTTGTTCTCTTGGCAGCACTCGTAGTTTGACTATAATCTAAGAAGAATCTTAAGTATATTTTAGATTATGACGTTAGTCACTGATTTCCAATCTTTTACTCTAGGGATTATGGGTAATATGTTCATCAGGAAGATATAGGATCCTTTAACTTAATTAGAGATTTATTTACCTAAGGATTTTGTCTGAAATCTCTCTTCACGAACTTAAGAAAGATTTTTTCAATTGAAATGTTTTATTGTTATTTACCTCACCAAAATATACATATTATTCATTTAATTGAGCCATTTTAACGCTATAAAGTCAATTAAAATTCTTCTATTTACAATAATTCCATAAATTCGAGCTTTAAAATTTCGTAGATACATCAATTCAGCTTTTGATTCCCATTGATAAAAAACTTCAAGTTATAACCATCAGTATAAGGAGTATGGTATATGTTGTTGTATAGGAGTATGGTATATGTTGTTGTATAGGAGTATGGTATATGTTGTATGTGTATGTAATATGTTAAAATAAGTATACATACTTTGATTTGATACGGTTCACAAATATTTTAACCTTGTTTAGTACATATTCGTTATTTAATCGTGAATTGCGTTTCAATCGCGAAATGCCTCTCAGCTGAGATTATTCCAACGTATCGTTATTTCTACGCTTCTACAGATATTTTCTCGGAAGTCAAATATGCCGAATATCATTTCGAGGATGTACTTGAATACGCGATAAAGACATGGGTTTCCCCGTTAAAGGAAGCATTTCATCATCTCCCGATTTACCTTCGTTGGTTCTTAATACCTCGTTCATCCGAATGAGATCGTTAAATTCCAAATGCTAATCTCGTTACCCTCCGTCGACGGGCACAGGGCTCCGAAAGATGTCTTCTCGCATTGTCTTCTATCGCATGAAAACTTGGTAAATCTCGTGGAAGGAAAAATCATCCTCTCGTTTTTTGAAAGATTCCAATTCAGTTGAAAGCTTTGGAAAGGGAGCACTCCCGGCAAATGTTTCGTTTTCTTTCTGAGGTTCGACCTCAATTCCTCAGACTTCTTGAGTTTAAAAGGGAAACGGGATGCATCAATCGAAGGCCTGTTCTCGGATCCTTCGCGTTGTCACGGCAACGATACACGACTTAAAAAATCGGTTACTCTTTTAGCGTGTTAATCCTAAAGATTATAAAATCAAGGATTATTCCCTTCCCGATACGTCTGTATTAATTTTTCCGTGATATACTCCTCCTGGAGATCTTATTTGAAGTCATCTCATAGTTCTGTATCGGAGTTTAGAAACATTTATTCTAATGTCACCGCATAGTCGAGCTTTCTTGAATTCTTCAGAGATGCCTCCCTGTTTCTGGGCTTCACACAGAAGGATCTCATCTTCTGAGAACTCCCACTCGCTTATCCATTCCCTCCGCGTTCTTTCTGTCATTCATAGTTCTCATGTCGTTTGTTTTAAATATGATTCTGTCAGTGTGTCCCTTAAATTGGATTCAAAAGGGTGGAATCGAGAAAAGGCAAAAAGATTCTGCATGTCAAATTTAGTTTCTTGTGGAAATGTTATTTCCTTCTTGTCCGTGTTCTAGTTGGCATGGATTTGGCGAGTTGGTCCATCTTGAAGCTGTTAGATATACTGCAGAAATTGACAAACATATTGTGAGTCATATTTTTTACTTTTTTTAATGAACATCAGTAGTAACATTGCGAATGTATGAAATGTAGACGTCTTCTTATCTAAAATTCAGCTTTTATTTCATTTAATGTCAAATTGTGGTATCATTTTAGAAGTATATCGTAACTACAAAGTAACGAGCAATGGGATGCATATCGTATGGAAAAGTAGAATTTCAAATTTTGAAAATGGAACATGAAAACTTATCTAGGTACTTAATGCAGTTACGGAGTACAACTTATTTATGGGATAAACTGAAGTAATTTGGAAGCCCGAGTAAAAACAAACAACTCTCTGTGTATGAGAAAATGAAAGAATTTAGAACATAACTCCTTTAAACCTTGTTTAGCATGAGTGCTGCTAAATAAGCGTGTGTGATTCTTGTTACTTTGAGCTCTAAAATCATCTTAAGGGTAAACATTGGTGTGGTTCTATAAAGACTAATTAATAGATAGAACTGGGGTTATCTGTGTCATCTAAAGCTAGCGAGTGCAAAATCTCGTAAATGTTGACTCAGTCAAAACGCAATTTAAGTGACTCGAAGAGTGAATTCGTTGTCTGTTTTATTTATATTTCCCATAAATATGTCTTTAAAAGAGAAGTTTCTCTCTCAAGTGCGGGGAAATATACAAGAAGCCGTGGGGAGAGAAAGGCCAAAAAAAAGGAGATGAATGAAGATGCCCGAGGCGAATTGTGACCGTGAAGGAGATGTTTAAACTCATTCCAAGAAGAAGAGAATAAGAAATGTAGGCTCTAATCGATAACTCTGTTTACTTAGGTTGTCATCTGTTCAATAATTTTATCACATTATCTTAGTCGAGTTCTATTTTTTGGTATATTTGTGTTTTTTCGCATATCATTCCTTTGGAACTCGGTTTCTTTAGGCTCCCTTTAATGTAGGTGAAAACACAGAGTTAAACAGAAGTGTAAATCAGCGACTGGGACTCGAACCCAGGTCTCCCACTTACCGGGCAGGTATGCTGACCTTTACACCACCATGCCGCGTCAATTGCACTTCTATTTTAATATTATGATGATAATGATAACAATTTTAACCAAACTTATCAATAGCTTTACTTTTCAGTTGCGTTGGTCTCCGAAGATCCCGTCTTTAGCATTGATTTATTTCATATCTCGTCTAATGAACACTGCATCATTTGCTGGTGGATTATCCTATAGATATTTGTTGTTTTTTAGAATCCGCAGATGAAGTAAGAAAATAGAAAAGGAGTAAAGTTCTTTCACAACCTTTCCATTTATACCCTCATTTCGATCGTCTTCTGTCTTTTCCCTCTTCAAACACACCTCTCTCTTTGGACCTTCTTGTGGCCTCTTCTTTGTGGACATCATCTTCTTCCGAATTAAAGCGTCACACAGTGGGCTAGAATCGAAAAAAGCTGGCCAAAAATACAAAATGCGTTTTTTTGAGTGCGGACTTTGAAATTTCGCATGTTAAATCTCAAATAAATTCTGCATCGACTGTTAAAGTCGTTTGACTTAGTTCCCGCGCAATTAAGTTTTACAAGGGGTCAAAGTTGACCAAATTTCGGGAAAAACGGCCGTTTTCGATTTTTCGCAGAAATCTTCAATTTCAAACCAACGCTGAACCAAAACGAATAGAAGGTTCGGACAAAAAACTATTTCATGTAATAAACATATTCTTTATGTTTAATAGTGCTCAATTTGGATGGTCATACTTGAAAATTTGCCTACTTTACAGTACAAAATGGCGGACACTTATTTTGGATGTGATTTTCGCACAAAGCGAGGAAAATAGTTGTGAGGGACATCGATGTACACGGAGTTACTTATACCACAGTACTCGTGGAAGCTTCCTGCAACAGGATCTGAAATAAAATCCTGCGCCTTTTTGCGCCTTCGAAAAATAAAATGATTTTTCTAAAGCCATGCAACGGAAAAATCCGCGCGGCGGAGGGCCGTCCTCCGTGCCTATCTAAGTTTCCAGATGATACACGTGCCGTTTTGAGTTTAACATTTTTTGATGTTGTTATACTGTGTGTCAAACTGAACTTTCTCTTTAACCCTCAATTGCAAGGAAAAGAAATCACACATCTGGCATTTTTCGTCTGATCCTTCGCGCGCCTCGAGTAAACCTTTGCTTAGGACAATCTGGAAGGATAGTTTTATGACGCTCAGCTGCTCTTCCTAAGGATAAACGGTTACCCTTTGAATTGTTTTAGCATTTTCCATTTCGAAATTTTCTAAGACTTTCAGTTACGTCTTGTATATGGTGAAGGTTAGTGGCGTTTCGGTGCTCTTATAGCAGTGTTCACTGTTCTATATATTCCAAGCTCCTCGAGTGTTATTTGCAATATTTCTGTTAACTGGGCAGAAAATTTGAAGAAGAAATTTCAGGTAAGTGACGTTAATGGATATTATTTATTATTTTCAACGCAAAAATATTGATGAGGGGATATAGATATTTATTATTTAGCGATTTTGAGTCTCTCTCATTTGTTACAACCGTCTGTATTTTCTTAATCCAATGCTGAAGGAGATACGATATGTATATATAAACGGAAGATTCATCAAGTGTAATTCTATTTGGGTGAATGAGAAAGTCAATTTTCCTGATATAGTGTTCCAAAATCTACCTAGTACTTTCATGAATCCAGGTTAGTATTAAAAAAAAAATGATCGCCTGCCACCCGATTTCCCGCGCGCGCTGGTCCGCGTTACAGTCGTAATAAAAATTCGTTATCGACAATACCGTTGAACATAGAGTGTTCAAAATTGAAGGATAAATTAATTCAGGGTTTTCTGAGAAACTTTCTCGCAGGAAGTTTTTTCTTACGTAAATAGAACGAAAAGTAGCAGGCGACTACATTTTTCAACTAATTTTGACGAAAACTCATGATTTTTCCTTGGATAACTTCCCATAATTTCTTTCCATTAAATAAAACTTAAAAGTTAACAATATTATTAGAAAGTGAATAAAATGAGGCAAATATTGATACCAAGAAAGATGAGATATCTTTAATAATGGATCCAAATTCCTCGGTTCGGAGAAAATCTCAACCAACTCTCAGCATTTTTTGTAAAGAGTTATGTTTCTAATTTACCAAGGAATAGTTTTTTGACATGTTTACTTACCGCTAAGTTGTATACACATCTTTTTACCTTATACTGAAAAGTTTTAAACCCAAATCTTTCTGATTTCATTCTTATATATCAGGGTTGCATCAGCGCGCATGATTCTCCCGTTTAAAATACATGGGACCAAAAGAAATACGTAGACTGAGTATTCAAATCATTACTTTATACGGAAATTATGCCTAAAATCTGATCCAATGACATTTATACAACACAACAATAACAATATCGATATTTCTGAGCAAAGAAGTAAAGAAGCATAATGAATAGGAAGTGGCACAAGGAGAATGTCCGATTCTTCGGGCGGTAAATGTAATTTAGGCAGAGGGTTAGACAAAAATTGTATCATTAAATGCATTTTTATGCATACTGTAGAATATTATCCGTAATAAATAAGAAGTATACATCATTTAGAACGAAAAATACACATGTAAGGGATAAAATTTGCGTACTTAGATGTAACAAAAAAAGAGATATTTATGAACATGAAATTGGGTTATTTATACGAAACAAAATGATCCTAACTGTTAAATATAGTTTTAAGAGTGTCAAATGTATATTGTTTATCCTATAAAGCGACATTAAAAACCGTTTTGCTTCGTATACAATCTGGAAACTTAGATCGCCACGGAGGACGGAGCTCCGCCGCGCGGATTTCGTCGTTGCATCGTTGTACAAAAGTCGAATTATTTTCCAATGGCGCAAAAAGGCGCAGGATTTTATTTCAGATCCTGTTGCAGGAAGCTTCCACGAGTACTGTGGTATAAGTAACTCCGTGTACATCGATGTCCCTCACAACTATTTTCCTCGCTTTGTGCGAAAATCACATCCAAAATAAGTGTCCGCCATTTTGTACTGTAAAGTAGGCAAATTTTCAAGTATGACCATCCAAATTGAGCACTATTAAACATAAAGAATATGTTTATTACATGAAATAGTTTTTTGTCCGAACCTTCTATTCGTTTTGGTTCAGCGTTGGTTTGAAATTGAAGATTTCTGCGAAAAATCGAAAACGGCCGTTTTTCCCGAAATTTGGTCAACTTTGACCCCTTGTAAAACTTAATTGCGCGGGAACTAAGTCAAACGACTTTAACAGTCGATGCAGAATTTATTTGAGATTTAGTATGCGAAATTTCAAAGTCCGCACTCAAAAAAACGCATTTTGTATTTTTGGCCAGCTTTTTTCGATTCTAGCCCACTGTGCGTCACCGTGAATCCCTTTGTGCGTTCGAGTGCTTTTGCCCAAGGAGGGCGCCGAGAATAAATAATACGATCTGCTCTCGTCCCTGTTTAATTTTCAGTATTTTTGATGTCTTTCTTTTCGTTCCGTTTCCCATAAATTTTTATTCTGAACACTTTTAAAATGCGTGGTTACGTAATGAGGTAAAGTCGCTATCGTGTGATGGTCATTGCGGTTCGTATTGATATTTACATTGCGTCTTTCTTCGAGAGTGGATGCTGTGAGTTACGAATGAATAAAACTGTAAATTGGATCAAAATACGATTTTTGAATTCACGATAACTTTTCTTTAATTTAACAGTTAAATTAAGTCGTAAGTAGAGTTTGTACTAGGTAACGTAGCTTGAAATGCTCTAATCCACTCCTCGCAAATACCTTTTAGAGGTCTATTCGTGCTTTATATAGTAGCAAGGCTTCTAAACAATGCCTTAATATTTTACGGGTCATCATTCCTATGCGAATAAACCGGTGGTTATTGAATGTTTAAGTATGGAATATACTGAGGAATTTGTCCTGTATCATAGTAGTTAGTCTTTAAGGAATTCGTTTACGACTATAACTTTAACCAACCTCTCAAATTCCTTGCACTTGGGGTTTCGATAATATTTCATTCTTTTACATTCAATTTTTCTTTTATTTCATTAGTAAAAGTTTCCTAATTTCCGAAGAAAATATTAAGAAATAAGTATTACTTATGTCTGGAAGATGTTAGTGGTTCAGCTCTTCGCTTGATTGTCTGCGAAAATTTTCTGAGCCCATAGACAGTGTTCAGTCAATGCCTGTTAAGGCCACCTTCTACCCGTATGCAATTGAATTCGAGTGTACACGGAATCCAGTTCTGTGATAACGCTAAGACTAGTTTAAGTACATTACGTCCTGCGGGCTTAACGTTGCTAGGAGATCCAAGTCACTTTGAAAGGCTTAAAGTCAGTCGTGATGATATGAAGGCCTCAGTACAGGATTCAGACATTGACTCATCATCGACCTAAGATAATGGAGAGGAGATGCGTCTGGGATTTTTCTAGTTGTTTCCCAGGGATCAAAGGATATGGAAGTTCGTGCTGATTATTCTATCTGCATACTGATCGAATATTACAAGCGAAGTGCATATTTCTCCTTAAACATTGACCTACTTCTTTTTATTCAGATTATAATACGGCGTAGTAAGCATCAGCTATCATTTTGAAAATTTTTCCTGTATTGAGATTTACCACAATTAGTTTAATAATTATTTGAACGATATCGAATTCTTAAGCACATCAGATTTAGTAGTCGTTATTCTGTAATGATCATACGTCTAAACTCAACAGTTTGGAATCTAATTTTATCCGTTTGTTAATCAAATTTCATTCAAATATATTTCAGTATTCAAATTCTTATTTATGATGGATTATTGTTGCACACTTTTTCTTTGCTTCCATTTTAAGTGAAGAATACGTTTTTGCTAGAAAGGGTCCTAGATTTTTCGCCACAGGAGTGAAAGGGTGAGATGCAACTCAGTTTCTATTTTTACTTTTATAAGCATTTACATGTACTCCTAAAGTATATTAACTTATACGATAGAGCGCGTTTTCATACATTTGGAAAAGACAGGTGTATGATTGGGAACAATTGTTACGAATTCCTATCGCAGACTTGATTCGGTTTTTATGCTTTTGTCATAAGCAGCTTATGTTGTATCTCATATTCGTTGATGTCGCATGAGTCATCGAACCTTACCGTAATGTCATCGTGAATTGCCTTCACTTCTGCGCAAAATCAAGCGGAGATCAAATTCTGTTAGCGTTGGTCTTTTGTGCGAAGGAGACGTTTTGGATCGATGTGTTCCATTGCTTAGTCTACAGGAAAACAATTTCCTATCCTCGTTGGCTTGGTATTCATAGTCGTTTCTGGGATCAAGAGGAAGAAAAAAATAGATCCCTAGACGTGCATCGAAGTCACAAATTGTCTCTCTATCAACAAGTTTAGCTGATTCTGGTTTCATTTTCTTCTTCTATAGACCCATTCAATTTTTATCACCAAATGGTAGCAATAATGGTTGTGTGAATAGCTTTCATTATCGTCTCTTTAATTCATTATAAAATGATGATCATGAGTTATTCCTTCTTGTATCGTTGTTAAATAATGTTTGTACTTATGGAATAATCTCATCATTTTCAAATCTGTATCGACTTATTTTCTTATCATAGTAGTTAGTTACTTTAACTGTTTTAAATTTCAAATTTAACCCAAATAACATTTATTTATTTCCAAAAGATTTATAATGTTAATCAGTACCCAAGTGGAAGAATAACTTAATCCATTGTAACTGGATTTTTCCGTTGCATAATGAATTATTTATGGTACATAAAACGTAAAGCGAAAGGTCAAGTTACGAGTGGGTATCAAACGTGAGCGTATCTCACGAATATCTTGAATATTCTCTGTAATACGAGCGAATGTGGGTCCTATCTCTGTTTTTTTAACACACATGCCTCTGGTTTCCCAAAGTATCGCCTTGAGGTCGAGTAGCTGAGTCAATATGGAAAAGAGGAAAAATTCACGCACCAAACTCGTTTCCGAGGACAGTTTACTTTAGTACGTCGTCATGGAGATAGGTTAGTCATCGTCTTCCGTTTGATGTGTCCACTGACGCAGGTGTATCCGGAAGTATAGGCAGGTGAGGTCTTTCCCAATATAGCGGGTTTTTTCATCATGGGATTCCATTTGATAGTCATTTGAGCTCCACCCTAATTGTGTGAGTTTTCCCTTAAGTGTAGGAGTGTTGTTTGGAGCAGTGAAATACGTTTGAGATATACTGTGTATCTTTCAATTCCGATCGAAATGTATTATGTAGTGTTTAATTTAAGTGTATTTAAGAGACACTGATTTTGAGGATTTATTGAATTGAATGCGAATAATTGAAAGCTTTCAGCTCACTTACGGAAAATGTTCAACTTTTAATACTTCGGTGTAAGTCGTAAGTAATTTTTATCTCTATGACACTAATAGTCATGTTTATTAGCTTTATTCTAAAGCTAAATATTCTCTGTTTCATTAATTTAATCATAAGAGTCGGTAAATAAATAATTTTATCAAAATAAATCATTTACAAAGTCAAAAAATTATGTAATTGTATAGGAATCATCTCAAGTATTAGTTTTCATTCATAATTAACATTTATCGTAGTATTCTATGTATTATCCTGATTCTTATATTTATATGAATATTTTAGGTCATAAATAAGACTCTACTTAATGTTTTAAAGATCAAATACTGAAAAGTTTGCTTTTGATTAAAATATAATATCTAATTATTCGCTTCAAATAACCTAACTTCAGTTCGCTACGTTTAGTTTATAAATTACGTACAGACTCCTTAAACGAAAAAGAACTCAGAAAGCTCGTACTTTTTACTATATTACTTATTTACTTAATAAGAATAAATAGTTATTCTGATTTGATTAACCGATCCTTTCTCTCATGTTACGTAACATGAGATGCAAACGATTTGTCAAGTAACTTTCCACCAAAACTTTTGTCGTGCGAATACATGGTAAAACTCTCACGCGATGATGCCGTTGGTTTAGCGATTCATCTTAAGATCAAAATTTATCCAAGTCTGAAAGCAATCCCATCAATGTTTCCTAACTTTGATGAAGTTGTTAGTTTATCTCCCTCAACTCGTTAAGATGTTATCCCTTCGGATGCCTTTCTACTTCCACCCCTTCGATTGAAATCCTCCTCTTTTCGTTCTAATTGCTTTAGAATCGGTAAAAAGAAGATAAGTGCTTTAGGAATATAAATTTACGATCCAATGCCAATTATACAAATCATATATGAGATACCTATGATAGGAATATAGAGATGGTCTTTATATTGATATTATTTTCATTTTGTTATTTCATTTGCTGCATTGCTTTAGAGTAGATATATAAAATAATAGATTTTGAAAATATCTTCTATTATTCATACTAACGATATGTAATTGATGTATTTTCCTTTTTTTATTTCATAGTTTTTGTTTATTCTTAAATGATATTATCATTAATATATTATCATGCCTCCTTAAAGATTATTATTATTAATAATATAGATATTTATCAACGAAATATTTTATTACAGCCTCATTTACATTAGAATTAATATATAGAAATACCTATATACCCAAGTAAAATCAATAATGAAATAGAACTACCTTTATGTTTGAAATTGAGTTATACATGTATATTCAGAATTACAGTCTAAGATTGCGTTAAATAATACATTGAATAATGTGGCAATTCTGAGAGCTTGTTCAAATTATCTTTCGTTGTATTCAACTCCTTAGGATGAATGTTTTTGATTTTATGAGCAATCATACCAAATTGTATACATTATGCGCTCTCTTTCATTTTCAATCTTTATCCTCAATCAAAACTGTACTTGATTGTATCCGTTCTTATCTCAAATCACATGATTTTTCTTATCGTAATTTAATGCTGATTACAGCGCCTGTTATCGTTGAACGCTTAAAATTGTCCTCGTTAAAAATAGAGAATCAGTTGTCCTCTAATAGTTCTGATTATTTATGTTCTTTAATATTCCCTTATTCACAATTCTGATGCTCCGTTAAATCGAAGAATGGTGACAATATTTTCCTCAAATCGCACGAACACGTTTCTATTTCTGTCTTTTATTTATGTTCGAATAGTCGAACCGTTATGTCATTCCCCACTTAAGTATTTTTTAAGATTATACACGTCTGCTCTATAACCTTTGAACGTTATATCACTAGTAACGAATTTTGTACAAAATTTTTTTTTCTTGGAAAATAGTCATAATACATTAATAATAATACATTTTATAATTGCGAGGTTGAGATATTAAGGTGAAAAAAATTATGACGCTTATGCGTCGAAACATGTCATGTCTATTGTAGGGAGTTTGTGTAATGCTTTTAGCTAAGATATTTTAATAAAATCACCAGTTTCGTCCAGAAAAGTGGTAATTTTTTTCACCTGTCATGGAATACTACAAAGTGAATCGCTGCTCCATCGAATTCATTGAGATATGAAGCTCATTTTAAAGCTAGGTTTATGAATTATGGATAGATTTCCTTATATAGATCGTAAAATAAATTCAATATTTATAAATATAACGTATAATTTTACTTTCCTCAGCTTTTCGAGGAAGGTGTGACCATATTTATTAATTTAACACTCATATTCTTACCTATTTGTCTTTTCTTTCAACTCACTTCCCCCCTCCACCAACCTAAGAGGATCAAAAAACCCAAGTCTTTCTCTTCATTTATTATTCCGTTTTCGGTAAAATTTCGTATCTCTTGTTCACCCTTCGCCATCTTGCCTAGGAAGTTATTTCACCAGGAATTCTCCCCTGAGCACCTCTCATTACGTTGTGGCTTGGAACTAAATAGCCCAAGGATTCCAGCACAAGATGGAAGGCCTATTAAAAGCCTTTATAGAGTGGATAATTTGATGTAGGCCTAACCGAATTATTTTTTACCCTCTGCGGGAGTCACGCGAGAAGGGGAAAGTGTTTATATCCGAAAGAGGTGAATAATAGAAGCCTCCCTCCAGCTGTGTTTTTCTCGAAACGTGCTCCGTAGTTAAATGCTCGTCTAACCGCAGAAGCGTCACCGACCACCGAACATCGTTACGTTACTGATTCTGAAAAGTACATTTAATCCGTTCCTTTAACCAATTATATTTTTATTTAAAGGTACTTTTATTTTCTTTAATTACTTCTTCTCACATGTGCCTGTGTTTCAACATTTTTATTTATCTTTCTTTATGAATAGTGTTATATGGAAGATAGGATTATGTAGTCCTCTTGTAGCCCTATAAATTTTTAACAATTCATTATGATCGTTGTTTAATTTATATATCTAAATAGCTCGTTGACGATTAAAGTAATTTTGTAGCCTCACAGTTGAACGATTTATTCAAGCTTATAATCGAACGCGTTTGCTTAGTTCAAAAGTTATATTTCTAGTTTCCTATCTGAATATATTAGATTTGGCTTCTTTTCATTATTTTTAATTTACTATATTGTTTTTATCTTTTAATAAATTCTGGAGTTCTAAGATTCCTTTTTCAATGCCCTTTCTTTCATCTCCTGATATTTCATCCCATTCTGTTAGTCATCCAACTTCTTTTGTCTCAGTTTTCCCTTTTATTTTTTTGTTTTTCATTCTTCCCTCTCAATATTTGAACATTTCCTCTGACGTTGCTTTATAACTAATTCATTTCGTCCATTCATAATTAAAACTCTCTTCTCATCACCTCTCCGATCTTTTAGCTTTTAAACGAAATAGATTCTGCTTTACTTCGTAAAAAGTCCGCAAGATGAATCACATGATTCCGAATCGTGAAAAAACGGCGTATAATCTTTTCCTTGGCTGTCGAGGAGACTCGCCGCCTTACTAACTTTTCAAGAGGACTTTTTTTTCGGAAATGAAATAGTGCTGAACGCAGTCAGTCGTGAGACGGCCATGAATCTCTCTCTGGCGAAATCGAGTCTGGAGATCGAACTTTTACGGAAGTATTTTGAAACATGCATCCATGGAATTTCTCTTCTGGTGATTCCTTTCGCGCTCCTTGTCATTTATCAGTGGATGCATGTGAGGAATTTCGTACTTTTAATGACGTACGTATAAAGTTCGGAGGTCTGTATTCCCCTTGAATCGAGTCAGCAGATAAATGTTAAGGTGTATTCCTTCAATGTATTGTAATTTCGATTTTATCTCTTATATCGTCATCGATTTTTGAAATCTTTCTTCATTTCAGAATATAATGGTAAGAAGAAAACGTAAATCTTAACTGAAGGATTGTAATAAGGTGTAATATTGCATGTAGGGAAGCAGCAGCCAATACAAGCAGCCTCTTCGACGAATTCCAAAGATATTGTTCAGCTAGAATTTCCAATTTATTTCGTTCATTTCCTCGTTTTGCAATCATTCCCCTTTCATTATCTAAATAAATGTATTTATGATGATCGAAGTATAAAAATTCTGTTGTAGATTGTTTTTAATGTTGTCTATGATATGTACTTATATGGTCGATAAAATCATTTAATTAATAAATATATTTTCCTAATGCATACTACGATACATAATTTATAGTTATTTCGTTGATTGCTGTTATATTTATAGTTATTTTGTTGATTAATAATTTTATTTAGTTCATTTCTTGCTTCGTATTTAGTGTTTTAATCCTCAAAAGGTTTCCATCCCCGGAAGGAAGAATTTACTGCATCCCATAAAAATTGCATCGGCTGTGTTTAGACGGTGTTTTTTCAACGCTCGATCTCCTTTCTTGTTCCCATTTTTATGGAATATGAAAGCTGCATTGGATCTCGTCCCATCTTGACTTTTTGTCGCGACTTGAACCTATTTGGCAGACTTTTGTTCATAAAAGGACTTACATCTCCGGCTTCCTTTCCTCTCACTGCATTACATATTTCCTCACTTATATTCCTACCTTCAGCCATGTCCTAGACTGTTTCGACGGGTCGTCGGAAGTATCTTCGTATCAGCCGTCAGAGTCAACTTGTAAAGTTTTGCTGAATGGTTTCTAAGATTGGGAAGATTTCGTTGGTTTCAGTTATTCTACCTCCAAAGAAACTTCATTGCTTATTTCAGTTCTTTGCATAAATCATGAGTACATGAAATTATATTATTTCGTTTTTAATTTTCTTGAAAAATATATTTTTACTATCTCTCGCGATAACTAAACTTTCATACGTAAAGTATTAAATTATTTTTTCAAATTAGCCGAAGATCAGTGAAATATAATCTTCACTGATCTTTCTTTACTTTCTTATATTCGATGACTATTAGAATAAATCCTGGAGAAAGGTGCCTATGATGTATTAAGTCTTTCATTTGTGAATTACTGGTTTTACCGTAATTTAATTTTTGTGATAAATTGCGTTTAATTTATTCTCTACAATTCAACCGTAAAGGTTGTATCATAATTTTACTTTCTTTTTCACGCTCTGTGAATGATTTGGAGAGTTTTGGGATTGAAACTGAAATTCTTTGTTTGCATTTCTATGAAGTTTTAAAGTGTAAAATATCATTTACTTAAATACGCAAGGATACAAGGATAGGATAAGGAAATGAATAATACTAATATAGTCGTAAAATATTTTGTGAAAATAATCCATAGTATTCTCTTTCCTTGCTAACGTTTCACATAGTGACAGCTTCGTCAATAATTTTACTTTAATCAAACATAAATTAAGATTATCTTTTTACCTAAACTTCAGCAAGTACGGTTTCACATTTATTATTCAATCAATTTAAACGTGCAGAAATTTTCTCTTTTTGATTAAAAAATTTGATTAAAGGAATAAGATTATTCCTTTAATCAGAATATTAATATATATTAGAATATAAATTATAGAATATAAATTATATATTAAATTACCCAATTAAATTATTTTCTAAGTATAGTATATAACTTACCGAATGAGGAATTTATTTATGTGAATAAGTTCGTATTGGCAATTTTATTTAACTGGACATTCAATGGATTCATCCATTTAAGAACGCGAGAATTAATTCATAAATTAAACCCCTCATTATTTTTCTTTATATCTATTCTATTTAAACAATCACGTGAAAACATTGTTTACTTTATGAAGATGGCAAATTACCTAAGAAAATTTTCCCTATCGCTTTATCTTCTCACTTGTTGGACACTGTCTTTCGACAAAGATGTGCATTGCAGGTTCTGTCGCATTTATTTTCCGAGCCGTCTATTTATTTTTTCCCGGACCTCAGTCACGTTCTCATACTTTTTCAATATCTCTAACTCCAATTTCCTTGTTTACCAGTCACAGTCTAGTTTTTTTTTCATTCTCCACGACCTACGTATAGTTCCTAATAACTGCATCTCTTCCCTCATCCTGCTTCGGTCTTCCTTTTACGTGATATTCCCCGTCTTTCGTTGAGCGCTAATGCGGTCATTCGAGTTTCTTTTTTTTTCTGCTCTTTGGCTGCTGACCTAGAGCGCTTCTGCTCCAGAGTGCGTGTCTCCTTATCGAGTCTGTGTCATTTGTAGCCGGAACGCCCTCCCGTATTTACGACGCGTGTGAAATGCGTGTCATCCCAACGTTTTCGATAGGATTTGTCACGTTATCGTGTATGGCGGTTTAGAGTAATCTATCGTCCGAAACGTGCTATTCATTTGTTGACCGAGAGAGTTTTTTTTATTATCAATATCAATGGTGTTGAGTAAAACAGTTGACTCATAAATACTACATTTGCGTCACGAACTTAATTATTTATATTCTCTATTGATTCTCGATAGATACAATGAAAATAATTAAAAAAGTAAATTTTAAGTCATTATAGTTTCTCAGATAAAACTTCCTTATTCAGATCGAGATATTTATCAACGGTATCAAGGGAGTTTATTGAAGCTTATTGTTCTGTTCTTTATTTTTATACATTCTCACTCTATTTGCTCATTCAAATATAATGATCAATTAAAATAATGTGACAATGATAATACCATTTTCTGAAAGTCCTAAACGCAAATAACTGTAACTACAATTTGATACATTGATCTTACAATACCAACGCAGTGTGTGGATTTATAAACCGTTAAAGTAGGGTTGTATACAATCTATTCCCTTTAAATGCATTTTTGTTATTAAATATATCATTGCAGTATTGATAAGTTCATAATTCATGAGCATAATTATTGATGAGTAGATAAAGTTATAATTTTAGAATGTTCTACTTTCGTAAAGTGTAGTTAAGCTTAGACTGTTTGATAGATAAGCTTTATATTTTATTTAATAGTTCTTCCCGTTGTTAAAATCTTCCTCTGCATACATTTTTATTTAATGTGCAGACGTAGAGAATTTGCGAGACAATCAGCATCTTAATTATAATATCCCATAGGAGAAGTGCTTTACGTGCCGTGTATAGGAAAAGATGTCTGAAGGTGGGAAAATAGCCTCTTTATGCGAAAACGTGCTCGGAGAGCGTTACATTAATGAAAAGTTGTTCTGCGTTGCAATAGCGCTCGTCAGGGAAGTTTTTCTTTTGCTATTGAGTGGGAAGCAGATGTTTATGGGAGGATAAATGGTTCCGGCTAAATTGTACGTGGGAGGAAAGGCTAACAAAGAGATGAAGAATTTTGGGAAAAGCGTAGAAAATTGAATTATGAGGTGATTTAATGCGGGAGTTTCGTTCATTGAAATGTCTACAAGGAAAATGTGACCGAATGCTTGCTATTTATAACACGTTGGATACAAATTAGGGTTAGAACTTAGTTCAACAATTATTTTTAAATTAAATCATATCATTAATTGTGAAGATGAATCAGTTCTTCATTTTGAAACGGTTTTATAATTAATTTACAATGATAAAATAAATAAGAATTAAAAGAAACATTTTCACTGTTTAATTATTCAGCTCCTTAGTTTTTAGGAATCTTATCCATTTATCTTATTTGATAGAAAGAAGAAAGAGTGCCACTGGAGTAGTGAGGTATTTGCATTGCTTGTCTAACTTATATTACGAGCTAATCGAAACAATGTTAGGAATAACCACCTAAAAGAGTGGTAGTTACTTCAAATGTATTCCATTAGGAAAGGTTGAAACTAAAGTCATTATCATTTCTTCCGTAGAGATGTAGATTTAGGTGAAAGTGAATGAAGCAATACTCTGTATTCTGTCACAATTTAAAATTGTCCATATCCTAATAATGGACCTACATGAAAGATTAAACTAATTAATAAAAGGTTAATTAAATTATATATAGTTTATATTAATATTGTATTATATTGGTTAATCTTATATGTGAATTTTAGGACGAATTCATTTTATAAGTTGTGTAAAAGAAAGTTTACTAAAAATAATTTGAGGTGTGATTTGTAGCTGCACAGCAGTTTACAATATCGTAAATTGAATAGCGAAATTGTATTTCGGAAGTTTTCTCGGGTCTAAGTTCGCGAAAGAAATTTAATCAGATTAAGTTGTTTTTGCCCGACATAGTGTTTAAGTTATTGCTTTATTGAGCGTCAGAGATAAAGGTCAAAGGTGATATAGCGCGTGATAAACGAAGGAAGAATTAAATTCCATCGCGTTTGGGATTAGTATATCAACAGAATCGGGCGATGGAAAGTCATTAACAAAGAAGCATTTCGTACGTCCGTTTCTTTTTATGTGCGATAAATAACATCGATCCAAAAATAGAATTTGATTCTCGATTTATTTCGTAAAAAGTGTTTATAGCTCATTCATCATACTCGACACACCACCAAGTTACTATTTTGATTGATGATCTACATAGGATGATCGGAGCAACATTCCCAGCCGAGAGCTAACCGTTATTTTATTAAAATTACAAAATGTTATCTTTTATTGATGTTTTATTTTAATAAAAGATGTGGTGAGCCATATAATATTTCACTCAATTAGGGGAAATTAGTTTGATGATTGACGGACATTCAAACTGATTCTCGTAAATACGAGATATTCAATTCGAGATGACAAAATTGGTTAGGGATTTTAGTCATTATTTATGATTACGGTAGTCTTTATTTCTGTATGGTTAAGTTGAGATTTATATCGTGTTTACGCACATTTTCTACGTAAGTTTAATCGAAGTAGGATTTGATAATACTTTAAATTGTTAACTTATTTTATCTTTCGTGTTGGACGAATTACATTAACAAGATTGTAAATGAACGTAATATATGTTTAGTCGGAATATAGATAGTGAGTATTCTTTTCGTATTGGAGAGCTTTAGTAAGAAACTCATTTAGAAGAATGTTTATTGAAAAATGATTTTTACCTTAAAAAACCATGTATAATAAATTGATTTTTCTCTGGAAATGCTTTTTGATTTTTCAAAATTTTACTTAATTCTTATGGTCTATAAATAGTGACTGAAGTACGAATAAAAAGTGATGGGAATTGATCCATAGCGAATCCATATCCTCAGAGAAATTGCGAATTTTAGAATTAATCGGTGAAAATTTAAAGGAAAATTTATTTGTTTGCCTGAATTTTCCTTAGTTTAAAAATCTCTGAAGTAATTCTCTGTCAAGATCACTCTTCTTAAGTATAGGAGGGGCCATTATGGTGTCCATACATCCATGTAAATGACTTTTAATTTAAAAAGGGAATCATATTCATCTTTGTTTAGGTGTTCGTAAGGAACACAATCGCAGTCCATGTTTTAAATCCTTTAAGGTCGGTGTCGCATTAAATCATAATCTCGTTGAAGGAAATGGTTGAATTCCCGAGTTAATTAGTAGTGCGACGTAAAACGATGCTCATTTGTCGCTTTTATACGTTTTTCAGGAATTCTTAAGAGATTGGGACAAACGAGAAGGATAAGTGGACTAATTAAGCACGTTAATTAGTTTTCGACCGCTTTCGTGAAGTTCAAAGAGAAAATAAGAAAAAGCCCCTAATTCACTGTTCTGCATTGATGTTGTTTATAGGAGATAAAAATATTTGCGTTCAAACAGATTCTCCGAAGTTTTGAATGACAATTTTGAGCTTAAAAATGAGTGAGTTATGTTACCACGTTTACGTTCCTTTTGATAATTAAGAATTTATAATTCCTACGTCACCATCTTAATCATTGTATGTTTTTAGCTCCTAGTACACCTTGGAATACATTATAGCCAGCGTTCTTCTAACTTATTAGATTGATATTTAAATTTATGGTCGTTTTATTGATTAACCTCTATACGCATAAAATTCGTTTAGTATGAGCTAAGGTTATAATCCTTTATTATATTCATAATCATCGATATTTTATTCTATAAATTATTTTACAAACCTATGGCCAGTATAGACCGATATTATTATAAACTCAATTAACTATTCAAATATTTCGTTTCATAGGCCAATGAATAGCAAATCACTCGCTAACGTAAAATGAAATGTCAAGGGAAATTCATCGAAGCTTACCTTTCCAAAAATAAAATCTGCGAATCTCCATGCGACACTTCACACGTGGAAATACTTGGCACCAAAATTTATTTCCCTTCCTCCAGATACAGCTCCAATATCCAATTTATCTCTCATCTCAGTTTCCGATGCTGGAGAGTTTGTTTGCGTGAAGGAGCTCCCTAGAGATTCCAACCAAGGACAAGAGTTATGCTCACTGACCCATATTCCGCACGATTATGTCATTCAGATTAAACGCTTCTGAAGAGAGCGAGTCCGAAGAGAGAACTTTTAGGTCTCCAAAGACACCACCTGCTGTCATATCCATTCATGCGTTTTTATCTCTGACCAGAGAGAGCGTTGCTATCGCGCAGATGAATGACAGCTCTTTCTCTTTAAATATGAAGAACCATCGATTCCGTGTGTAACGCTGGGATCCAAAGAGTGACCAAACCAAATAAAAGAACATACCTCCAGCTCAGTGGAAGTTACCCAATAGACCAATGAAATGTTTAGATATTAAGTGAGCAATAAATTTAGAATTGAATGTTAATTAGGGTTTCTAAACATATTTTCCTATTTTTTACGTGTAAATTTGTTAGATTTCCCTGGTCCCGTAAATAATATCCATCCGTAATCAAAATCGTTTTAGTTTATTATCTACATTCGGAGGAAAATATCTCTACCCTATGCATTCACGACAGAATAGAATAAACACGGAGCCATAAAAGTTACTTATTTGAATAATTTTCTCATAAATTCCATGTAAAAGATTTGTTCATAAGATTTAAAATTATGTCTCTGTAAATTACTACTAGTACATCATGATAATACATACGTAATTTTTGCACGTCACCTTTTACCCTCTACTTAAAATTTTACATTTTTTATAACTCTTGGTTTTATTTTGAATTCTTGGTGCCGTTGCGCCACCGTCTCTGAATTAGCTCCATCATTATTTATGACCAAAATAAGAGTGGGTATCTCTAGTGGCTGTTGGTACTAACTGTATCATTGTAAGTAACCTTTTCAGATAATAAAAATTTCTGAGGAGTATTTTTACAAATTTGATGTTAACTTTGATGGATGACTTTTTTCCCGCATAACTTTCAGAAACGACTCATTTTATCTAGATCCAACTTTACTAGATTTCTGTCGTACATTTTTGACGTCAATTTATTACTACTTCGCGGAGAATTGTCCTCGAAGAATTTTATAGTGGGTTTCCCTTGTCGTAGAAAGAGACAATAAAAGCTCCCTAAGTTTCATAGACTTTTTAATTTAGATTCATGACCTCTACTCACCCTTTACCTTTTCCACAACTTTACCACTCATTTAGGGATTTATTACCAACCCTTATTTCTTCTAGAATTCACCGAATGCCAATTATAGGGCAGTACGCAAAGTTATTATATCTTACGATCTCCATTTCTCGTGATAATTTTAGATAGTGAGTTTTTATTGCTTTTTAAAGTTCTTAAAACTGCATTAATGTCCTTTACTCCTATAATTAGTTTTATGCTTAATGTGCCTGTAAATTAGAATAAAGTAAAGCAAAGGAAATCAAGGAGATTGAGAGTAAATAAGATACAGGGAAAAGCTATCTGAAGTAAATAAATGTGTTCTCAATCCATGAAAAACACAAAATACTGTCAATTTCTCCGAAATTAATGTTATTTAATTTCATTTGCGTGAATGATATGTAGTTCTAGCTACCTATTATATATTGAATATTGTTACTGGGTATAGCTATGCGTCAAAATATAATTTATTCTTTTTACTCAGATATCCATAGAAATACTGTATTGAAGTGACGGATATTCTTACGTAATTAAGAAAGAATAAATAAGTTTTCGAGTATGAAACTATGATAGAAGCTAAAAAACCGGAGTCCGAGAGTATCGTTCCAAACATTTCTTCTTTGATCCCAAAAGGAAATATCTGCAAAGGTTTCTTCCATTTGATACCTCTTTGATAAAAACTTCGAAATTCTAGATTGGGATCGATCTTCTTCGAACTTTTAATCAGGTAATTTACTCGGTCGGAGAAAACATTCCCGGAACATCAAACGTTACTCAGGGGCCCCCGAAAGTCGTTAGCCAGTCCCATGAAATTACGAATCTAACTAGACGATGTCTGGCGAACGAGGCGTAATTGGATAAGGAAGCGCAATTAAGGTGGCGCTAATAAAGGAAGAAAAAGTGACTGGATGGCGTGTAAGGGAAGGATTTCATAAATAAGAAGAGTGGACATCCGTTTCCTTTACGAACCTGTTCAAAGTGACTGCGGATCGAAAATTATGAGGACCGAAGAGAGTGCCTTGCGGGACGTTGAACAAAATGACAAGCTGAGATCGGAGTAATGGGGAAAACGTCAGAAAAAGAGTTGGCGCACTAGCTCGATTGTCGCAAGAGGTTGTTCAACTTGGAATTTTAATGAAACTGCTTAATCACCTGCAGATTTATAGTAGTTATAGCGAAACAGTCTACGGTGTAAAACTCTAGGCTATTCATTACCCGGAAGTTTATCGTGAAACTTTTGATTCTAAATCAGCGTTAATATCAATCTTTCGGTCAAGTTTTATGTATCTAAAAGTGCTTCATATTTCGTACTTATATTGTTAATTTTATTATTCTATTTAAAAACTTCACTCTCTAAAATTGTTATTATATATGAATAACGATATAAGGTAATGTAGGTAGTATTATTTTTCGTAATATTTTATTCTTGTTATCTTTTATTAATAATTTCTTATGCTTAACTTTTCGGCATTAATGTATTTTATAAATATATTTTTTGCTAAGGTAGCCTGTATAATCTATCTAATGAAAATTCACGTTTAAAAATATGTGCATTATATTTTGAACTTTTGGATTAACTTTGAATTAATAGAACTCTTCTGTAAAGTCAGTGAGCGTTTGTAGTTGAGTTAATTAATCTAAAGGGGCTGCGAAATTTCGTAGGAATGAACCACTTCATTCACAGTCTTTTATTTAAAGCTCTCTTTTATCTTTTTATAAACGAGCGAGCATTTTAATGATAATATAATAATAGTCTGTTTAAATTACACGCAACACAGTGAAAACGCAATTACAAAGGAAGCCGCGTCCAATATTTTTCTAGCTTTGGAAGATGAACTTTTAATAGGAACTCTGCTTTAAAAATAAAGGGCTGCGTGTGTTTAAATGAAGAGTAATAAGCCTGATATTGTTGATTTGCATGATAAATAAAGCGGCCTTAATTTTATTCCATCCTTTTAAAATGTAAAGATAATTCGTTTCGCAGGACGAAAAGTGAAGCTGTGTAAGCTAGGTTTACATAGAGCCGAGTTTAAACTGTTATAATAATAACAACGCTCCTTTCTGCATTGTTTTTGCGGTAAAAGAATGGAATGGTTGTTATGTTCAGAATTATTCATCTGCTCTTTATTACGTTTGATTGCTGTTGACGATAGAAATTTATGGTCGAACCCCATAAAGAAAATATTTGCGTAAAGTTTTCGTTCAGACACATCTCTGGAAATGGAGAGAATGAGAAACTCTATTAGGGATCTAGGGAACGTAATAAGGAGAAGAAGACGTCGTGGAAGGCAAGTGTGGCAATGAAGACGGGATTAATATGTTAATGGAACGGCAAGTCTACTTCTCACGTTGTAAGTAAGTAGATCCCTTCATCAGATCGCGATGTAATGAGCGGGGAAACGAGAGATGAGTACTAACAACTAGCAAATTAGAACGGAATGAAAAAATCCCATCTGGTCGCTTATTTCGCACAAATCTGTGCTTTGGATAGAACTCCCTTAGCAGTCCGCAAAATTAATTTTTTAAGGTACGATTTAAGTTGACGCGACAGTTTTAATTTTCGTGAGTACTTTCTGTATGATGAATTCCTATATCAAATCAAACAATTCTACCCAGGGGTTGGTTTAACTGACGTGGAAAAAAGCTGACAAAACCGTGACTCGAACCCGGATATTCTAGTTTCCGGTCGATTGTTCTAGGGAGACCCAGGTTCGAATCCCGGTCCCGTCAGACTTTTTTAAAATCCGTTAATTTCTGTGCATAATCGTAGCATGAATTTTATATATTATATTATAATTTTATATATAGATACCTTCAACTTATTTCCTTCGAAGCATTCTCTTAAAAAGTACCATATTTTATTCAGGATATTAAAATTGATTTTGGCTGGAATAGATTCCTTCTGACATCCTAACTCACTTCAGGTGTGAGAAGGAGGGTCTGCACTAATCGAACCAGGGACTGTTTCCACCGCATCAATGTCGTTCTAGATCTGAAATAGCGGATATTGTAACGCAGTAACCGGACATGAAACGTAGAACTTCGGCCTATGTTCATTCGGAAATGGCCTTCACTGCATGGACCGAGTAAACGTCTATTTCAGAGTGAATAAAACGGAAGTGTCGTATGTTATGTCGCTTAACAACTGTTGTCCTGGTTGCGGTCCTACACTTTGCAATCATCATAAATATCAAGAAAATTAACTTCTGCTTCTCTTCAATTTTAATGTAATCGCATTTGCGTATCCATGCAAACTAACATCTGCTATACCTATTACACGATATATACACGATATATACACGATATTCAAATTATATCGACCAAATCGAATGCTTAATTTTATTTAAGGATGAACATTATTTTAGCGTAGAAATAAATGTATGGAATTGTACTGTACAAAAATATATCGTTTGAAATTTCATAATACTTAAACCGTTTAGAAATCTATGAAAGACCATTAGAAATTTACGGAGATTTTTACTCCCTTTGTATTAGTAAGTAAGTTTAATTTATTTTTGTTATTATTTTGAGCTTAAGTTATCCTTCTGTCACATCATTTGGTAAGGATAAATTAAATTCACTGTGTAATATCTTGCTGAAAACGAATTTAAAAATTACAATCCTAAAATTATCTCTCATTAAGGATACACTTATTAGTGTTTTATAAAGGTACATATTAGGCTACTAATATTTTAAAATTTAAATCGAATTTTCACTGGACGGATTAATCTAAGGATAAATTTAATCGTTCTATTTTATTGATTAAACAATTAATGAATTTTCTTCAATGGTTGAACTACAATTAATTTTTGTTTGCTTTCTTTGTATTGACATTGACATGATTACGTTTCACCTTTTTATGAGATGAGCCTGATTCCCAGAATAAAAATATATAAATCCAATGTTTGATTACATCACCAAAAAATCGTGTGGTTTATTAATATTATATTTTTGGAACTTTTTCATTTCCTTTAGGTACATAAATTACGCCTAATTTGGTTCCTTTTTCACTCCTTGAGAGTTAACACCTTGTTACATTTTCTTTCGGAGATTGGAACCTTAGATTTGTACACATAAACACGTTCTGGTCGATAAAAGCCACTCATTTCAAATCCCAGGCACGTAGAAGAAATTACGCATCCCTGCTTTTGTAAATTTAAGCTCTTCGGTAGCCATTTCTGGAGGGAACAATTTAATATTGGCTATATCGGACATGATAATCCTCATGTTCATTTGGGAATCAATTTCGCCTTGAATGCAAATCCTATCGTCGGAGGGGATACCCTTTTTCTCGTGTCTTCGCATTCCTTCACAGCCCTCCCGATCATATTTTCCGGATTTCCCAGCATGCCCCGTTCTCCCCTTTATTTATTTGAAATCCGCTCTTTGATTTTCTTTTATTGAGGAAGTGGGCCAAACCCCCAGAGGCCTTTTTTATCAGATCGTGAACGATAGCGCAAGATTTAGTGGATTCCCTTTGAAAATCTTTGGTCGTTAAAAGGATAGAAATGCAAGGAAAATATCGAAAAATTTTCAGATTTCAACTTAATCGGGCGATTCAAGTATTTGGAAAGCTATAAGTATATGCGAGATTTTTGAGAAATCGTCTTAATGTCGTACTGTGGGATGTAGAGATTCGGTTAAGAAGCTTTAAGAACCGCCTTTTCCCGAAGATAATTCTCGTGCAGATTCTAGTGTACTCCTTTTTATGTAAGATTTTATAATATTACGAGTTTTATAAAATCTTATACTTATTTTAGTTGCTATAAATCGCTTACTACATTATTTTTACACGTAAAAATTGTAATAAATGAAGAATTAACGTAGGTAACAATACAATTGTGGCTTGATAGAGAATTATTTTGATGAAAGTTCTTGTAAAAAAGATAAGTATTTATAAATGTTCCCATCATTAGCTTTAATTTAAGTTCGTAAAATAAAGCTCTGGGTAATGTATTAATAACATTGTCATAAATTTCATTTACTTAATCTATGAATTCGTTAAAAATCGTTATTCTGGAGATTGTATACGGAGATTTAAGAATTTTCTTGTTTTAAATTTTTAGAATTGATGACTGTTTTGAATATTATAACATGCTACCGAGGTTAACGAGTGATTTATCTTATAGTTTTAGCCTTTATATTCTTATATTTAATCTCTTAAACGTTTAAGTAATTAATTGATCTATTTAATTATTAGATGGTTACTTTTTATGGTACAATATTGAAGAAACAGTTCTCGACCAAAATGTTTTGACACATCTGCCCAGCAATTATTATCGATTAGCATTATTTCCTAATAAACTGTGTCCTTAATGATAGGATTCGGACAAAGTTTTAGTTTTCAGTCTCATGCATTCTAAGGAGCAGGGAATGAAGCTATTCTGTTAGAATTCCTTGTAACGATGATTGCATCGAAGGGTCGGAAACTAATTGAGACAAATTTCCGACATCTTTCGTTCAGCCTTTGTAAAGCAAATGGGGGATGGAACCCTTTGAAACCCTGGCTTTCGTCCTCGTGTTCCACCTGACCGACATAGCTGATTCTACCAAACACGTGGTCGAGAGTCATTTGTTATCTTTAAGAATGAATGTCCGAGCGAAAAATCAATTTGGTTCGAAAGGGTTGTATCTCCGAAGTTCTCCAAAGAACATGTTTCGAGGAATGACACATTTCCTCCATATACATTATTATGATTGTTTTGAGTCATTTATCTTTCGAAGTTTACTCTATAGTCTTCAGATATTATTTTTTTGAAGTCGACCAGTAATACTATTATTTCTGTTGGTTTAAAGTGTGTTATAATACCTTTATAACATTCTTGAAGCTTCTTTTTGATACGATATTCTGTCGTGTAGTAAAATAAATGTTCTCGATATGGAAAATCGATTGCTTAAAATATCAACCTTAAATGTAGTGTTATTCTGAATCGTTCTCCATCGATATGCCCATCTTTGTCATATCGTTCAGATGATGAATAATTGTGATTTTATTCCGGAAAGCCTATTCAGTGATGGCATTTGTCCAAAACCATCAATCCTCATAACTGTGAATAGCTCACACCCACGTTACTTCATTAAATCCATCATTTGAGAGATTAGTCGTGCCGTGTTCGGGAAAGCGATCATTATGTTGCGGTCGTGTGGGGTTCAAATGTTTCAGAATCATTTGTGCGATAATAATAGCGTTATTTTACATTATAATTGAATTTCTTGTTTGTCTTTGAATGGAAATTGTCGCGTACCTCTTCATATTTGTAAAACTAACATTAATGGTTATCTTACTACTTCGTGTATTAGTTATGGTCTATAGTAAAAGGTCGAATATAGGGCAATCAGATTTTTCTTGTTAAAGAATCGCTTCTTGCATGCTTCTAATTATAAATTCGTTTTACGTATTTAGAATTTTTATGTATACTTTAAGTACAGTTTGTACAGTTATCATGAATTATATTTTCCATTCTATTACCGTTTTTGACGCCTTCGATATTTGAAGATTTAAAGAATAAATCTTTTCTGTGATTAATCCGTTCTTTTGCAATTTACCGTCCTTTAGTATTTAGTATTTTCAGTATTTCTTGTTTTTATATACGAGCTGAAAGAATTATTTTCTTTAGAATCTTGATTAATAATAGAACATCCTTTTTGGGGAGAGAGTTTGATGAATAGTGTTGTATCGTCAGGTCAAATCACTTCAAAATAATAATAAGAAATAAGTGAATCTCCGGAATTTTTAAAATCACATCGTTCTGGTGCAATTTGACCCCATTCTTCGTCACCGGATATAAGCTGGTCGTAAAAAATTCGTCGTGTTTCATCGAACCAGCGAAACCATCTATTCTCGGTATCTCTCATCAATATGCTACATCATAATTCTCACAAAATAATATCGCGATAAAGTACCGAACATCGAATTTCAACGTCCACGGAACCCCTACATTACAGACATTCAGCGCCACTTCGACACTTGGCCGTAAAAGAGAATAAGTTATCCACGATCGTTCTCAATTGGACGCGGGAACAAAATCCCGTCCTGATCGACCAAAAAAGTGCAAATAATTCGCTCCGGCGTTCCTGCGATGTTCCAATCGCTTCACAGTTCCCGAAAAACGAGAAAAAACTCTCCTCTTTCCGTGCATTTCCCTCCATCACGACAGCAGAGTCACGCCCGGCGATTAAAGCTATTATAAAAGTCCCGCGACGAAAGAGATGAAAATAATAAACATAGGTTGGTAGCTACGACCGTGACGTAGCAAACTAGGAAGGCGAGGATGAAAGAATAATAGGGGGAGAGAGTGGGGATATGAAAGAAGTCGATATTGACGCCGGGTGCGTGTGGGTAGCGTCGTCGTAGTCGCGCGTATCGACCGGCGGGTTGGGAAAGGGGATGTGGAGGCAGCACCGTCGAGGAGGCCGAAGCGAGTTGTGGAAAGGGGCGCGGGGTGGCAGAACTGTCGAGAAGGCCCGTCTCTCTTCACTAGGACACGGGGAAGATCGTCTCGCTCCGCATTTCCCGGACGACGGTGTGCATCCGTAATAACTCGTGCGTGGAGAGTGATTTCGGCCGAGTGACGGACTAAAAAAAGGGCCTCCGCGGCTCATCCCTTTCCCTTACGTTTTCTTCCCTTTCTGCGAGGAACCCACCGGAGACTTCCATTGACTGGACGGTAAATAATTGCTCGCGCATTTCCCTCAACGCCTCGTTAGGTGTTACCTTTGTCGCTTTCCTTGGCTGTGGGTGTTTTTCTGTGTTTCTGTGTGTCCTTTTCGTGAATGTATTTTGTTTCGAGGGTTCGGCGGTGAATTCTCTTGAACACGATTTCGCGGTTTGGAATGTCGGTGAAATTTGGCGGTGGAGATTTTCCTTCGCCGGTCAATAAACCACGCGCCCGTGCTTTACGATCGATGCTAACGTGTCATCCGTGTCTGGTTTTCTACCTGTAAGATCGTTGTTTTAGTCCTGTTTTCATGATAAATGACCCAAAATCACTAATTTCGCAGTACGTTAAATGTGATTTTTATGGATTTTTGTCTGGCCGGCGGAGTTCAGATGTTTGGGGTAAAAGGAGCTGATTCAGCAAATCCCGTTTTCGAAGCTTCTAGAACTCTCCTTGCCTTTTTTTAATTCCTCTGCAAGAATTAGATCTTTAATTTGCTAGTTGTTATTTAGCAACTTATCGTAGTTTTTATGTCCGCATTCCTTCCCCTTACCCTTAAATGTTAGAAACGGAATGCGTAGACAACCCGCATGACTCTGATGATACGCCGTGTAGTCTAAGCCTCAGGATGACATCGACCAACGAAGGAAGCCTTACGGAGTTACTTGGCGCGATACATGTACCGTGCTAATCCCTTTTGATTTATTAATCGAAAAGCGATTGTCGATCGATAATAATTATAGAAGAATCGATTCACACTATCCATAGTTATAAATTCGTTTGGTATCACTATTTAACGCGCATTATTCCGAATAAATCTTTTAGAATTTATTGCAATTTAGTGCAATATGTATTAGAAATTGGTCAGTTTTGTTTTATTAACCTCTGCCTGTGGTATGTTTTGTTAAATACGTAGTAAATGTTTCAGCTGTTCCATTTTGAATTATGCATGATTTCTCTGTGACCCTTAGTTATTTGTCGATAAATGAATAGTATAAGATAGATACCATTTCCTATATTAATCACAAATGTAAATTTTAAATGATACACATTAAATTTCTACTATCAAATTTGATGTTAAACATAATCGATCAATAAAAGGGTTTTTAAGTTCCGTATTTGTATTGCTGAAAAGTATCCGTCTATCGGAAAATGAAAGGTTATCTTGCAAATTGCGGATTTAGCTCGAGTCATTGGTCAGCGATCATTCAAATCAAATTTCACCTGTTTGTGAATATCCACTTTAAAATCAACATACGAACCTCTACTCTATTCAATATCTTTTCGCTTAAAATCGCTTTAAAAACCAATTTCACTGAAAAATTTAATTCCGATGTAAAAATGTTATTTCTTTGTTCCTTACTCTAAAGATCCCAGATTCCGTTCCACAACCTTCCTTAGGCACTGCTTCCAATGCTCCAAAAAGTCTGACCGAAACATTTTTTTCTATTCGGTGATTTTGCATTTACAACTGCACGATTATCTGTAAAAAATGAAGTTTCTTATTAATGTACGTGGTATTCATTCATTATGGATAAGTATTATTGTCAAAATTACTCTTTGGTAAGCTAAGGATTTATAATTTCGCGATGTAATTTATTCGACCAAAATGAAACTTAAAAATGTATCAAAATTTTATGTGTTTAGAATAATGATTATCTTGGTTTTGTAGAAAATTATAAATAAAAGTATTTGTACAATTCAATGATTTAAAAAAATTACCCACAAATGCAAATAATGGCCGAGTCGGTTTCTTTTTTCCTGGAAGTAGTCCTGGGTTCGATTCCTGCGCGTTGCCTATTTTTAGGGATCTAATTTTTTACCCTGAGAACCTCTTAAAGGAGCTATTCAAGCAATTGCTGCCAACTTGACTATCCAATATGAATCATTCATGGACATACATATTTTACACTAACCCACGTACGTAATTATACATCGTATCATCATGTACCTCTAAAACCCTCTTTTAGTTTGAATGCAGATCCTAAGTCATCGTAGCAGGGGAAATCCAAGTGGATGAGAACAGCAAAAGGTCTTTCTCTCATCCTCAATATATATCCTCCTTTAACACGCCGCTCTTTCACTTCCACAAATAACGTCCCCCGAATTCGGACTGTTTCCACGGAACGTGAGGGTTTTACTATCGTCGCTGTGCAAAGAGAGAGGGAGCCAAAAGGGTTTGCGTGGGCTTCTTCAGTTACGAACGTGTCACGGAAGAGTGGTTGGAGGCAAAAGGGAATAAAGTGCGATGAAACAAACCAGATCCGCTCGACAGATCGCCTGGAACGTTACCATGATTACTCCCTTCGCCATTCATTCCGCAGAGGTGATTTCGACCAATCGAAGGAGTTGGAATAAAGGATGGAAAGACGTTAGCCGTGATTTTATCGACGAAATCGACTCCCGAATGTTCATTTTGGATTAAAGTTTCACGGCTGTTGTAAATTGCGTGCGAGATCAACTGGATCGGGATTCTTTGGAAGTGATTGGAAAAGGAATTTCGTCAGTGAGTACTTCTTTAGATTTACGTTCAAACTTGAGGCAATCGACACGGCTCTGAAAAATAACTTTTCCTATTGCCGTTAAGTGAAAGGATGAGCAAATTATACTCTGCTGTGGAAATGGTTAATGTTACTGTGATTAGAAGACGTTACCTTCGTAGTTGCGTGGCTAAATTATGCGTTTTAAGCGTTTTGAATATTAGTCACAAAAGAAGTTGTAATTTTACAACAGATCCCTTTCAGGTACATATTAAGGCGATAAAGTCTATTACAATTCATAATGTTGCTGATAATAGTCTTATTGAATTATTAATAAATTAAACTATATTATTTAATATCATACATGTAAGATGTAGAACAGAAAACTCGAAGGTTTCACTATATATTTAGTAACTTTTTAAAAATTCATAGGGAATCACGAAGTCCAAGGAATTAATTAAAACTTCTATTTTAATCAAATCATGAAAACATAACATTTTAAGTATGCATATACTTCGAATTCTTCTAGACTCATTCATTTTACTACTGAATAATTCTCAGATTTGGAATTCATTTGCAACGACTCAATACTGTTTTTACTCAATCCAAAGAAGAAACATCTTATTCAATTCTTTGGATGTGTCACTAGGTAGGGAGTTCAACCTTATTTTCAATTCAGATTTGCATGACAATTAATAATGAATGATTAAATTTAATTTATGAAAGATGGCAGATTAGTACAAGGATTTTTCAGAGGTACTTCAAATAACTGTATTTCAAATTTATCTAATAATATCCCATGAAAAACGAGTTGAATTTTAGGAATCCATTCATAGTGAAAATAATCGTAACTCATTTTTCTTTCCGCATCCTTAAAGGGCAGCGCAATTGAGCGAACGCAACTCCTAAGTCCTAAAGCGGTTTAATTTCTTGTCGTAACAGAGCAATTTTCCAAACATTGGAACAATGTAGCTGGGTCTGGAATCGAGTCTGATATTTTCATGTTCGTATCCTTTTTTACCGTTTCCTTGTTACATATTGCAATTTTCCACTTCCTTTATCATCCCAAAAAAAATTTCGTGAATGATGAAGATTTAAATTGGTCGCACGTATTTATTCCGCTAATTGTTTGTCGATTAAATTGATTTTATGTTGGAGAGGTTAGGATCTCATACGAACCTTTTTCAACGAATATTTTATTTATTTTTTATCTTAAAATTTACGTAATGGATGAAAATAGATGAAAAAACTTTTTGTTTATTTTTGCAATGATGGAAAGAAAATTTTTTAACACACGGATGAAATACTTTTATCTTTCAGTAATTTTGGAAATGACAAGGTCCTGCGTTCGAGTCCAGGACATTAGAAATTTTTTTGCGAGTGTATGTACGTGTGTGTTGCTTCAAACATCGCCCACCTCAAAAAAACTACACTAAGAATGGATTTTTGTTATAGAAACAAATGAAAATCGTAAAAGTTGCGGAGCAAAACCTGGCAAATCCTCCGTACGCCTCGTGAAGTGATTATGACGATCTTGACCTTTTCATTAAGGTGCTCTCTCCCAAAAAATAAAGAAATGGGACCGCAAAACTTTTCCGGTGGAGTATCCGCAAACGCTATATTTTCCGCCGAAGTCGGCATCTTTTTCCCCTCCGGAAATATACAGCGCCCTCGGAGTCGATATTGGGAACTATGAAATATTGATAGGAACGGGGAGCGATAGCATTGAGGGAATCGGTAAAGAAGCATGGAAGGTTCTTTACACGCACGTCTCGAGTTACAAAACACACATTTCGGACGTGCATCGATTCCATTTCCCTTGTGGCCATTCACTGCCGCATCTCATCCCACGCCTTCCTCGCGACCTCCGACCTTTCCAAGGGGCGGCCGAAGGAGTCCCGTGTGCGTGGGCGTATCATCGGGGCCTTCAGGAGCCTCTGACGCAATAATGCGAGTCGTTCCGCGTTTTTCAACAACACTGCGGCAAAACCCAGAACATGTTCGTTTCAGCCGCGAATTTCCTCTTAAAGCATTTGCAAACTGGGCACGTAAAGGCATATCTGCGTTCATGTTTTTTTCCGAATTTAATGGGATTCCATTCCTCGTATTTTTCGGTTATTTTTCTGATAATTTTTCTATCCATTATTTTCTCTATATCCTTTTTCCTTCCCCGTTCCATCTTTCGTAGTCCTTTCTTCCAAATATGCTGATGTAATACTTGCATCAGAGGGTTTAATCTCATATCTACTTTCGATGGTCCATAGTACTTCTTGAGGATAAATGTGACTCACTTGGATTAATGAGTGATAAGGTGAATACATGTAATGTACTCACTAAACCAGTATTGAGCTGATGGAAATCTGGAGACATGGAAATGGAGCATAAAAGTTTTTTATATATTTTTTCATTAGAGTGAGATTTTAAATGTTATTATAATTGCATATAATCAAGTGATTCTGCCCATATGTCATGTTTTCTATCTTCTATAATTAGATCTTTGCTCCTATTCTGATCATCTCATTTTTATCATTATAGTATCTTTTTATCATCATCCGTTGATAGAAATTTTCTAATTGCTTCCTCCTATGATTAAATATTCATCATATAGACTTTTTAGGAATTTTACTTTTTTCAATTATGCCATGATTTATCATTTTCCTTTTGTTTTATTTGTGAAGAAATGGTGAGATTTAAATTATGCAAAAAATTGGCTCCATTGGCTGGTTTTGCGAATTTCATTTTTGATTCTTTAATTTATCATTAGAGTAATTCTGCGCTACATTCAAAATATTTCTCTGAAAATGTTGAATTTTGCCCAATTGATAAATATTCCTTCGATCATTTGAAGGCTTTCACTTCCTCAATTCTTTTAGTAGTTGAAGTCCCCCGTAGATTTAGTTTCTAGGAGGCATTTAGTCTATCTATTGAAAATACTATACCATTAAATTTTAAGGGTAAACCTGTTGCTCTGTAGAAAGAGTTGCATCAAAAATCCCATAGTATGTCTGTTTCAAATTCCATTGAAATTAGTTAAGAAATTCTTGTTTTTCAAATATCCTTTGGCACCTCACTCTTCATAACCTAGGTGAATTATTCGATCTCATTATTATTTATTCATTCATTCATCATAATTCTGATAGGATATTCCATTAAAATCTATAATGTTAGAGAAAAACTTGTTGTTCTGTATTAGGATTTATCAAGGAACTATATGATGCATTATTTTTGATTCTAAATTGATATCTATTTTTAGTCGTACGCATTATATTAGTGATGATAGTGAGTCAATTAATATTGAAGACAAATGAATCTATGACTGTTGATATATTAAAGGTTTTATAATCATTTTTATTTATTATTGTATTGTTAATCTCTGGTGATATGGATTTTAATTTCTCTTTTTCCATCAAACTTCTATTAAAATGCTATCATATTGGTCAGTCTTATTTTTCTAATTTTTAATACCTAGTATGCTTCGTTCTTATATCAATTAGTATAAATTATTATTATAAGCCGCATTATGAAGTATTTAATTTCTTGGCCTCTCAATTTTTAAGATCCGATTCCGATCATGAATCAAGTGGAACGCAGGTGTAACCGAAGGATCTTTAATATTAGTAATGGAAAGGTTTAGTTCGCCGCAATTTCTTACCGATAGAGCGGAAAGCCTTTTTCCGTAATTCCGTTCAACGGACAATTTCGCAGAGGAGTTGCGCGAAGTTCCTTTTATTGGTCAAACCAGATGTGCCGGCGATCCACCCCCGAATCGCTCTTCGTCTACGAGATTGCGGATGTGTTTTTGTCGCCACAGATTAATGCTTGTGGAGGAATCGATAACTCTTGAGCGAAAGACGGGGGCGTCGCTTAAGGGGAAAACTGTGGGCGTATCGCCCATAATGCATGCCCAACGAACGCGCGTGCTCAATTTTTTGGAGTTCCCAGTTTGATATCCACCTACTCTATGCAAGAGGAGGTTTAATCACATACCCCAAAGACGTATGTAACCTTAAGGAATTCTTTGTCAAAGATGTAAAATGGGGAGTAGAAAGCGTTTCCAACCAACGCTCGCAATTTTGTAGAAAATAAATCATTTATCGTCAATCGTTTGTTTTAAGTACATTTGTTACTAAAAATCAATCATGGAATACTTTTAGCTGTTTATCTCTGATTCCAATTTCTTTTGAATTGAATTTCTTTCTTTCAATTATGTATGTATCATATCAGTATGAATAATTAAGAGGCGTTCTTACAATTAGCAATATCCTAGTTTATTTTTTCGGCATAATTTTTATCTTAACTCCTCATTCGAGTATTTTATAGATATTCAAATAAATAATTATATAATTTCCTAAGTTTTGGAGCCATAAAGAAATAAAATTTTAATAATATTTCACATTGCTCTCGAAAAGTTATATGATCTATGAAATCTAAAATAATTTCATATTGTATAATTGATATTAGAGTTTTAACGATGTCGCAATGCTGTGATTTACCTTACATTATAAGATGAGCCTTAAATGTATATAAAAATGCTTTAATTTATCTCAAAGAGTATTTTACAGGAAGCTCATATCCTCTCGCATTCATATTTTTTATACCTCATAATATAGAATCATCATATATTTATGGCTAGATTCCTTAAGTTTTTAATATCGTCACCCGATTGTAAATCTGGCTTGATAATCTCATCATTCGATAAAACGAGGATCTCCGCAGGATAAAATGATATCGCTCCATCAGAAGTTTTATCTCGTATCTTGACACGGTGAGAAGCCTTAAAGAGCTCGTTCGTGGGAATATATTTGATCCATAAGAGGGAAGAGCTCGGCCAATCCCATTTGAGAATATTCCAGCAAAAACACGCACCCAATGTAGGGAGTTGGCCACATTAGCCGAACCTAATAGGATTTGGACACCAGACACTGCCCTTAAAAGACCTGAATGGATTTCCACCTCTACTGATGAAATTTTGGAGAACTTTTTATGTCGCTGTCCACTTCCACTGACAACCTCATCAAATTTCCACACCTACAAACTTTACGCAATGCGTATACACGCTATTTACTGTAGTACTCACCTTCAGAAACACTTTTTGACCTTGGGACGGAAAATAATACTTGTGTTAATTATAGTAATAACATTATAAAAATAAAGCTTGTAAATTTATTTATAGCTTTTGTCCCTTGAAACGGTCTCTCATTTCATCTTTTCTTCGAAAAAATTTAAGATTCATGAATAATTCTGTGACATCGTGATTTTTTGCTTCATCGAAAGTCCATCATAATTTTCTGTATAGTTTTTGCTCATTTCTGAATTTCTCCCGATTGCTTTGATTTTTTATACTTTCAATATAGCATAACCTTTATATATATATTGATTCAATTTAAAGTTGCGTAAACCAGCGATAAACATCAGTATTGGATGTATATATGTGTATACGAAAAGATATATATAAAGAGTTATGGTTATATAATCATATATTAAAATTCAAAACTGCTCGGCATTTAAAAAATCATTAAATGCGAAATTTATATTCTGCCTGATTATTATGTAAGTCTTTTCTAAGTAGAAGTCATGATGATCATATGATCATGATTTACTTTTAAATCTGTTTCTCAGACGATAGAATTAAATAATAAATTACCTGCAAAGTAAAAAAGATGAGTTTTTATGGCTCTTGTATAGAAGTCCTTAGGAGAAGTATACTTTTAAGTTAATGGTACCTCTTCCCGCTATTCACATATCGTTAGCCCTGAATCATCATTAGTGTCTGTTTCCGAACGTTTTCTCCCAAAATTCTATCCAAAAATTTTCGATTTACTCTCCTTTCCAACACTACATTACCCTATCACCTTTTCGTAGACCATTTATCGTCTGAACCCTTTATCCCTTTGTCTTGTTACCGTGCGTCAGATCAGAAGTTGGTCATTGAAATGTAAATAGACGTGTCCATTGTACGGCTACTGATCCCCTGTCAATATTGGTCTCCTTTTACACCCAATGTGTGCCAGGTGATAAATGAATACCTGTTCATGTTGCCAGAAAAGATTAATTTATTCGATATCCTTCCTTTTAACAAAAAAGTCGTATCTTACGAACCTTATTGGTTTTCAAAATTAAACCAATAGTAGCTTTCATTTAAAGGTTGTAGGAGAAGTTTGGAAATTCAGAGTGTTTCAGGAATTTTTATATTTTTATTCGTTTCACAGAAGATCGTTTTTATTTTTGAAGCAGATATTTTTATTTTCTCGTGTGCTATCCTTTAATTCTCCCCTTATGCTGAATCGTTTTCTGTGAAATCGATTTCTTTTATGCAGTAAAGGAATCGATGTTGAATCCATCCTTAATAATATTATTACGAAATTAGCACTCTAAATTCAAAATCGATATTAATTGTAATGTATAGAGTTTTGATTTATTTTAAGAAATTTAAAATCTCTATTGACTAGTGGATAGGTCCGAGATGCACTGAACAAAACTATAGAATATAAAACAGCTATGATAGAACAATTTTTTGTCCAGGATTATTTCAATTTTTCTAGTAATGATTTTCGCCGTTAAAGTTGCTTTTTTCCCTCGAAGTCTCGCTTCTTTGCGCCTTTAAATTCTTAATCGTCACCTTTCGCTTAAGGTCGTATTTTCCATCCGCCCTTCATGAATTCCTAATATCGGCTCACACGTGTCTGCCCCATTCATGGATAAACTCCTGATGAAATTCGCTAATCTTTTCCTCAGACTCTAGTAAATGGCTCTTTTCAATTTTTCTCCATCGTAATACAGTCTTAGCGTCCTTGATCCACGTTTTTCCGCTCTCTTTTGTTATTGTTCTCCCCTTGAGGAAAACTTCCCATCATCCAATCCAAACCTCGCGTTGAATCCATTTTCGTCTTATCCCTTCTTCATGGGCAGGAAACGTAATTCGCAATTGTCTTTATTTTCCTCATCTCAGCTTTTGTCGTTCTATCGTTAAGGCTTCCTCTCCCAACTGTACGAGTGTGTTAAAATGTATTATTTTCCTAGTTTTCGCCAAATTCTTATGGTCTCTGGTGCGAAATAAGTTGTAGTTACCTCTAGGAGAAGAGGCTGGGAATTGCGTTGCCATTTACGAAATGAAACATTATGTCACCTGTTTCCCGCTTCTGTTGCGAAATTTTCTCGCAATTCGTTGTCATTTTCCACTCTCCGATGCTCATATCCGGTTGACTAACATCGTGTTGATGATTTCGCTCTGTCCTTTTGGAGTATTCTGGGTTTTGAAATACACACAGAATGTGAAAATAGTCCATATGTTTATACGTATGTTACGTCCTTTTCTGTCAATTATTATTTTATTAAATATTAAAATCTATCTGGAATGAAATTTTGTTTCAAAGTAAGAAACTATTTAAGAGCGAATAATATGTATTCTTATAGCAATCATCATTATTATTATTATTTTAGAATTTAGGCGTTATTTTTCGAAAATTACTTTGTCCCGAACATCTTACGTAGCCTACGAAAGGATTTTTGAAAGCTTGAATCTGTTTGCAAGCTGACCCAGAGTCAGCTGTGTTCGCAGCCATATACCATATGCCGTCCCTTCATCCCCTTGTCCTACCTTTTCTTACCTCCATTTTTTATAGCCCCTCACCATCTCCCTCGAGAACAAGGGAAAGAGGTTGTGTTTCCATCGGCTAAGAAACTTGTTCTTTGAATTTTCCAATCCTTTATCGATACTTACTTAACTACCTTTAATTGATGATTAAATTATTGTATTTATTTTCTGTTAGAAAAAATATTAAGCCTATGAATGGAGTCATTCACGAGTAGATCACGAGTCGGAAAGAACAGGTGTACTTTTTCAGCGCTTAATTAGCTGTTTAAGGTAATTTCCTTGTTAAGAAAGGAATATGAGTGTAGAATTTAATTCATTTGGTCTGCTTAAATAATGCGACTATATGAGCACTGCCTTCAGTTACACGAAATTCACGAAATTAATAATATTTCGGTTGAGTACGAAATTATTCTTCTATATGAAAATGTTATTCTTATGCTACTGAAATCATGTTTAATGTCTGAACATCATGTGACAATTTACATGTTAGCGACAGAATTAATTTTCCCTTAATCTTTTTAAAGAAGATATTATGTACTTTCCGTTGTTTCAAGTGATGTACAAGAAGATACTGGTGATTAATCTAAGTACATAAAGTCGCCATTATTAGATATCTAGTAGCGAAGAGATTGAAACTCATTGTTTTTATTACTCCCCTTGGAGATCTCGAGGGAAAAAGAAAAGCGAGGACCGCACTTCATCTCGTGATACACCCGATACCGTAACTCCTTGGTGGTCCAATCATAATATACCATGAAAAATTCAGTGTGGCGTATATTATACCCTTACGATATAATAAGTGGACGTGAAAGGAAGGTTTATCGGTTTCTCATATATCCTAAAGCTTTGGACCGCTTTGGAAGGTTCCAAAATGTCAGAAAGGGATACATAATGAAGGCTCAGACGAGTTTTTGGAAAGCTGACACTCCATCATCTTCGACCTTTCGATTTGTCCTAACTTGGTTTCTCTTCGATTTGCAGGTTCCCTCGAGAGACATTCCATTCGCGTAGCAGGGGAGCGAATCATTATAGAGGAAGTAATCTAGTCCTTCTGGTCCATCTCCAGTGGACCACTGACCTCAACACATTCCTTGGACTCGTCCGAACCAACGCTTTCACCATGGCGTTCGCAGGGCTTAAGAAACAGATCAACAAGGCAAATCAGGTGAGTGTTGTGCTATCTACTCTATTATTATCCAACTATATAACCTTGTGCGTAATTAAAATTACGTCGCTAAACATTTTGCTTAAAAATGTTGTCATTGTTTATGTTGGGTACGATGATTTATAATTTATTATCCTATATTATCCATTTATTTATTGCGATAAGGTCATATGAAGTTCGTATTTTGTTATTCTCCTCAATTTATTTTTAACCATAATAACCTTGAGAAGGTTTAAATTTGACCTTCAGCGCTGCCCTTAGGAACGATTGGCTTTTGACCTTAAGTAATTGGATTAACTCTTTTATCGTTAGCTTATAGTTCACGGATGTATTTTACGAACTTCATTCATGAGAAAGTTTACCAATTAAAATAATGCCATGCTCAGGTTTTTCTAGTCGTATATTATTTAATAAAGTTGATACTTTGCCCAACATAAATCCTTGGAAACATATTACAGCCTTTTTCAACGATTATAGTTTGAGTATCTTGTATAGCATAACATTCTTCACACATTAAAAATGGCATTAATTTCAAGCAAACTCTAATTTATAAATTCCTATGCATATTCTATGTAAAGATTAACTTTGCGTAAATTCCTCATTTTGTATTTATTTCCTTATTGTAAAACCTATCGTATAAATTCTTATTTGACCTATGTTTCAAGCTAAATATCCTGTATCTGATATAATGCTCATCGAAGAAAAAGTGAAACATTCTTACAAAAATCAAAATTTTATGTTTTTGATTGTTGTGCGTGTATATCGAAACGAATACTATAACTACTTATGTAACCAAGCAACTAAGAGCAATTTAAATTTTTGTGAGATCACCCGGCTATACTTGTGGATGAGTTTGCTATTTCAGTTAAAATATTTATTTTGTTACATGACACCATGAAAAGGTTGTTTTTTCATTTATTTTCTAAAAGTCAAATATAAACATTTTTTATTTATAAGTCGAGAGAGTTAAAAGTGAAGAAAAACTCATTTTAAGTTCAACCAATGGAAATTTCCTGCTGGCTCGATGGAAGTTCATTTATATAAAAACGCTTCACTGCTCCTTGAGTTCTAAAACTTCCGAAAAATATATTTCAGAGCCCGTATAAATGTCGCGTTTTAATCTCCAACTCGCTTGTTGAGTTAACCCCACGGAAAAATATATAAAATTTATATATCATCTTTTAAGTAACGTTTCATATTAAGACGAAGTGTGAGTTCGTATTAAATTGAACATCTTCTGTGAGCCGTCTTTTCCTCTTTTAATGGAAACCAAGGAGAGTTCTCCATCAAAATTCCTCGAGGGAAATTCTGGGAACAAAAGCTAAACAGACACTCTTTGATTCTCGAGGGATGCTGAAGCAATTTGCTTCGGAAACACTTCCGCGAAGCATTGAAATAATAAAGACACCCCTTTTCCAACACGGAATCTCAATTCAAGAGGCCGGAATTATCTCAACCTTTCAATCGGATCAGCTTTTGAGTCTATTTTCTTATACAAAATACTCGTTGCTCCTTATTTTTAGATTTATGTTTTTCCTGGAATCATTCCAAGTATTAATAGTATAACCATCATTTTTTACTTCATCTTTATAGCTCAAACTGTGAAACATCGTTGCTTCCAGTATTACTTTATATGGTCTGATTATATAATCCAGCTCTATGTATATGTTTTAACAAATTCTCCCAAAATAATTTATAAATAACTAATTGTTTCCAGAAACTTAGTGCGTGTGAACGAAAGATGAGAGAAAATGATATTAAAACGTAGAGAATCAACTATAAGAAATGTGAATATTTTAATTTGTTTCTTTGGACTTTCATGTTGGCTCAAATGTACCCCACTTACTCACTAGAAGCTCCTTATTTTAATATTTTCATTCGTAAATCTTTTATACACTGTTTTATTCCATCAAAAATTACTCTTTAGATGATACACATATTAGACGACGAATATTCATTTTCTCCATAAGATTACCATTCCTCAAAATCTCTTCAGGTGCTGCATCTAAAAATACACGGCAGAGAAATAAATGTTTGGTAGCGATTACGCACGATATCCGTTTTGGGGAGATGATTTCCTATCGGAAGAGCGAAGGATCTTTCTTTTTTTGCCCCTTCAGATATCGGCAATTTCCTTTCGCCCTCCTCCTTACCCTTTCCAATTCCCACAAGATATTTTAAAACACATTCCCATGGCGCTTTCAGTCATAATGGGTCTCTTATATAACAACGCCCCCACTCTCGAGGGCCGTGAACCCTAATTGGTGTTCCAGCGAAGAGTAGATAGCACCCACGCCCCCTCCGACTGATAGCAGGATTGCAGCTATCGCCGTGTGCCAGGCCTTCCCCTTTCCTACATTCTCTTTCAGTTTTTCACATTTAAAAGCTGTGCTTTTGTCTTTCCTGTCGTGATTCCGTGTAACCGTTTCCTTGGTTACTGTAGTCGAGGACAGGAATGAATCGGCGAGGATGTGCTGTGTGAAATATGTTGATAATGTATTAAGTTAGAAGGCCGTTTTGAAATCTGTCCTTCTGTATATGTTATCGAGAGCTAAAAGGAGGGAGTGAAGCTTGATATTCGCTTTGAGGAATTTTGCCTTCTTTCCTCTTGCCAAAATGAATTTCTGTAACGAATAAGTACTCGGGAGTGTCACTTCAATGACTGCCTCTTTCTTAAGTTCATGGATGCATATGAAAATGAAAAGGACACTATTTAAAGTTTTATAGTTGTTCTTAAGTTTAATAAACCTAATTCAATTAGATATTAATATTTGAAATATCAACTGCTTCTTTCCTTCCTTGTGAAATAGAAGCCATCAATATCACTACTTCGAAATATTGTACTTCGCTAATTGCATCCTTAATAGCATCAGAGGATGATTGTATCCTATTTCTCCTGTGATTCATGAGTAGAATTTCTCGAAAGAAATTAACCTCCAATGAAGGTAGGTCATCGAACCGTATTATTTTGAGTTCCGCTTTTCACTCATGGTGAATGAAGTAAACAGAATCCAGTTCAGTTCCGGTTTTCCTCTGCCTTTATAGACCAACCTAAACCGGTTTCTTTCAATCCTCTCATTGAAAACTACACCCGTTTGTGAGATAATATTACATACGTGACATTTTATTATGCCTTAATTATGTTTGGTCTTACTTAAATAATGATATATGAAATAATGATTAAACAGAAGTAAAAACTTTGTATTATTGTCAGAAGGCGCAAATTATTATCCCTTTAAATGTAGCTCCCATCTAAAAGTATGTGTTTAATATTTAAAGAATTACGAATCGAAATTGAAATCGCTGACTTTAAAGCATAGACTTGCTGTCCGTTTATTACCAGTCACTTCTAGAAACAGTGATTGCGGACTCGTAGGTTTGTGTAAAAATATGTTAGTAGGTTTCAGTTGGTGAAAAAATTGTATTAAAGTTTTCCATCTTTAAAAATGAAGTTTTTCGGTCATTTTCGTTGTTCGTTCCCATATCATTGTATAAAAATGTTAAATTATATCAATACTGTGGCATGAATTCGTGATTTGAATGCAAGAGAAATGAATGCAACTTTGAAAATCTATATTAAAATGAATAATTATCATGTAACCTCTTTATAATTATGTATATCCTTTTAAATAAAATTGAGTATCTGAATGATCCTCTTTCAGATTATACATATTCATAAATTTTATTCCTACCGAGTCTATATATATTCTATATTCTAAATAATAAGGGCTAGAAACTGTCCACACCTTCTAAACATTACGCTTCGTCGAGGTCAGCCGTGGTGTCTGCAGACGCGCATCGGAAGCGTGGGCGTCCCCGATGCGTGCGCGGCCTCTTTGCCCTTTTACATATCTGCAGGAAGTCGCTCTAGATACGGGATCCTCCGGTTTCCATAGACGCATCGCCAGACACGGAAGCTCTCCTATTTGACCGTGAAATACTTTCGAACTCCAGAACATATTTAAATTTGCAATTTTCGGGAGAACCGTGTTGCCAATTGCAAATTTACATCCAGAAGAGAGCTGATTATATCGTGAAATGTCGCAGTACATACCTCTATCGTGTCTGCGTGATAGAAAATTGCGTGTGACTCGAATCTGGTGCAGTCATGTAAGGCACGCGAATGTATTGTGCCGTGCACGTAACAATTCCCCAATCACGCATAATCCCTATTCGAGGGTTTCCCCTAATAAACAATTCGAGGAAGTAATAAATCAAAGCGGAACTTCTCAGAATTCCCTCTATCTAGCTGAGGTTTTCTACGGAGTTTCATAACTTAACAAAGTGCTTACGATAAAAGCTCTTTTGAACCCCTTCACCTCATCGCTTTCAATCGCTAAGTCGAGGAAAGCACACGTAAATTCCTTTGTATCTTGTTTCAAGGAAAGCTGAGATAAGATGTGGTATAGTTCAGTCAGAACTAAGGAATAATTTCCTGTAAGTGCTTGATATTTCGTTGCCTATCATTATAAATGTTGAATTGTTACATGAAGAATGTTGCGAGATTATTTTAACTAATCTTCCGTGTCACCGAGATAAGTTCAGAATTAATGTCCAGTCACACGCAAGATATAATTGTATCTCTTCATTTAAAAGCTGTTGAGAAAATTAGGTAATTATTCTAGAATATCTAATCGAAGATGTGAGTGATGATTTTTTTCATAACTCCTTTCACAATTAAAATGTTCGGTGGTGTTCTAATTTACTATTCTCTCTCGTATTTTAGTAAAGTCCTCCCTACTTCTCCCACGGATATATTAAAATATATATTTATTCTACTAAAACTTTCAATAAATTGATAATATTATATATCTATTGCTATTGGAAGTATCACAAAGAAGACGTAAATAATATAGTCTCTTTCTCTATTTACGGTATACATAGAATGGATTAACACAGTGTAACACCGTTGAAATACTTTCTCAAGGGAAATCCGTTTGGTTAAGTATTTCGTGCACGGAATCAAAGAAACCGCATTTCTCTCGTCTGCTACAACAACCCCTGAGAAGCTATTCTGGGTGCATTAGTGTACTTGGCAGCATTGAGAAAGTTCTGCTTCATGAGCCCTTTCCATGCGATTACGCTCACTGTTCGAGGATAATGATTTAACTACCAAATATGCGCTAGGAATTCTGTCCCTCAAGTGAGGCTTTCCAGATTCAGAAATTGGATTCCTCTGTTGGGTCTTGCGTTTATTTCTAGTGGTATCAACTGTAATTTTAGAAAAAATTATTGATTGCATTATTTGAAAATTAATTCTATAAATTAAATTGTTATCGTGCTTATATTTTCGTATTTTTTCATATTTTCGTAATTGTGCAAAGCTCAATAAATATCGTTTCATAACATAATATTTCAAATGATAATATCTTGTCTCCTAATTTTGAATTATTTCCTATAGTAGATCGAATTAATGATTTTGAAAGATGAACATACGGTTTAGGGATTATGTTTTCTATTACAATTTTTAATATTCTCTTATTCATTTTTCATTGTATTCATTGCTCGAGCTTATCAACTTAAATTACCCCCTCGTTGAATTTTGCGATCAATTATTCAAATAATTAATATTAATGAGGAATTGAAACCGAGATATAAATCATAATATACACTGCTATTTAAAAAAACAAATGATGTGGAAACTGAATTTTAGTATTATCACAGCAAGAATTAACCTTTAGAGAAGGCTTCTAATGTAGAGTCCTCTCTAAAGCTAAAAAATACGGATTTGAAAGGATCAACTTGAATTGCAATTAAGGGTAAAACATATAAAATAAATTAATCTTTGATTTTCTTTTAGCTTTAGAACTTATCAAATGATATATCTTTCTCCCAACGGATGGCCCTTTTGTTCGAAACATATTCTGTATCTTCTCCATAAACTTCACACCGTCTTATTCGTTTGGGAGGATTCAGTGGCTGTATCCCATTGAGACGCCTCGGGTGTCTTAGTTTCCGTCTCATTTAGACACGTCGCTTGTGTTCAATATCCGTTTCGTAAGGAACTCGGCGTTTTCACAGAATGTGCCTGATCTTGTCTCCCCTTCGGCCTATTAGCGATTCCCTCCGATTGCTAAGGCTTATTTAACGCCCTCTCATCGATCGACATACACTCTTAATATTCTGTCTGTCTTCTTCTTCTCTTCGGAGTGACAAGAAGCGATCTTCCATTTATTCTTTCTAAGATCAGAAATATTGATTTTACCTTTCCCGTTGTTATGAATGAATCTCCCCCGGGAGCTACTGAAGTTTAGTTTTAGTAACATTCTTCTTAGTCTTTTTACGTTGTTCTGATACATATACGTGTATATGTTGGTGATCATTTCTGTGTTGAGGTCGTGTATGCATCTTAAAATACGGGGTTTGTATTAAATGTAAGAAACCCTCGTTAATTTACGTCTCTTTTATGGGGGAAAATCTTTGGGCGTGAAACATGGATAATGTAGGAATTCGTACTATCCATGGCTTATTGTTTCAAATATATTTCCGTATAATATACTGCTTTGGAACGTGGTTCCTGCGAAATGCATTAACTTCAAATTTATGATCGTGTCATATAGTTCTAAACTCGTCGCTTTGATTTTAAACATGGACGCTAAGCTCTGTTGATATTCGTGAAAGCAATTGAGGATATACATTCGCTGCTAAACAAAATAACTAAAGGTTTAAGTATGATCCCATATTGGTTAAAAATTATTCTTCTTTCGGTCTCTTGATAATAGTTGTACCACGTGGTAAAGGCTGAAAATATATCCGCCAACTGAAGGTTGTAAAAGAGGTAAAGAGCTAGTCTATATCTACAAAAGTATGAGAAACCAATTGTCTTTATTAAATTTAATCTTTTGATGGGGAATTTGTAGTAGCATGGCTCGAGAGGGAAATAAAAATAGTCTCCTATGTATAGCTAAAAGAGAATTAAGATATGAGATGTTGAAAGAGAGGCTTTAGGGGGATTTGTGATTAGTTGGATGGAAGAGGGTGAATTGTGAATGGAGAGTGGGAGAGGGTGGATGACCCACAACGTCCACTGCAGACATTCAGTCGCCCCAATGCGGGAGGTCTCTGACCGTCTTTTTTCCAAAAAATCAGGGTTAAGATTCATACATTTCTAACCAATAGACAACACATTCATATATAGATACTTAACGGTTCATGATGTTCATTTATAAGTACATTAGTCATTGAAATCTAAAAATTTTAGGAAAAATATACCTTTTGATATTTTCGGAACGAATGAATGTTTTATCTGTACGTAAACATTTTACCCTGAAAATTACCTTTATTGTAACTGATGATGCGTCGACTATTTCAATCGCTGAAAAACTTCGTATTATACTTTCTACTCAATTTTATTGGAATTGAAGCTTACTAAACTTGTATCCAATCCTGTAGCTGCTATTTCACAGGTGAAATATTAACGTAACCCCATTTCTGAGCTAGACCATAGTTGTCCAATCCAGATACTCAATTGCACTGTCTAGAAATTCGTTCTCCTGTCCCTCGTTGAAGACCTTCGTCCCCTGCTTCCGTATTACCCTCAGGGTCTGAGGATGCAATCTCCGGTTCCCTATGAATGTTTACAAAATACGCATTATCTTGAAGGTTTATGTAGAATCTCTCCGCAAGACCAAAAGCCCAGAAACTTGTTTAAGGCATCAGTTTACGGAACTACGAAATAACCATGGCAACGAGGTAACCACATCGCTAAGAAGCTAAGTCTTCTTATGTAAATTAAACCTTATCTCTTTTAGCAAGAATTACTTTTTTCGTTGAAAGTTAAACGTAACGATGCGAACGAAAGAAAAATATGTATCCTTCGCACCAAATTTCTGGACTATAATCTGTTATCGAATCCTAAGAATTCCCACAAATATGAAATGAGAAATAAAATTAAACAATTACAAACTAAATTTTCAATTTAAGCAATGTAAAAAATTAACGATCCAGAGAAATAATTTCCGAACAATCTATTTATTTGGAAAAGGAAATGTTATCTACGATGTTATATAATGACGGTGAAAGTTTTTATTTTATTTTTTATTTGGTTAAACTGCAGTATCGTTTTTTTACCGATTCACTAGTTTCAAGGGGATTAATGAAGAGTCCATTTTCAGTGTTTTTTATTTCAGCGTTACAAGAAAATCGTTAGTGTTTTTATGTGTTGTTCTTTCAGTGCATAGCTGATACTCCTATTTCATCGGAACGCTCTCCGTTCAGAATTCCCTCCCCAAAATACCTTTGTTCTTCATTCGACCACATCTCGTTCAAAGCCCTCTTTCCGCGTTTCTAATTTTAGCTCTTAAGTAATGACGTAACATTAGCCCTCAATATCTCCATTCCTAAGGTGAACTTTTTCAGTTGCAAGGATTCCTCCACCGCCCTTTCGTGGTCAATACCCGCTTTCAGTCTCATCGATGGAAAATTAAACCTCGAAACCTCTATATTGCTGGTTCTTCGTTTAGAGGGTTGATTTTCATTTTATTGGTTCTCTCAGTAACAGATGTATATGGAGAGTACTAACTTAGAGATTTGTAATGAGTGAAATTCCATCGTCTTTTTCTATCGAATTCTTTTTCTGCTGCAGTGTCGTATTTAATGGTTCTTGCAACCAAATTGATGTCCGTCAAATTTAAGTTTTGGTTGCTCTTAGCTACGTATCACATCCTTTTTTGTGGATTTTATTGATTTTTGTGAATTGAGGAAAATTTGAATTTATTAATCAATTAAATAATTCGTGAATGATGGTATATTCTGAAGTAGTGAGAAAATTAATGCTTTAGGCTTAGAAGATATCTCTTTTTTTCAGTTGTCGTCACTATCTATTAGTCTGAAAAACAATCGTTTGATAATACATAATGTAGTGTTCTATAGATGCAATTTAATCCGACTTGCATAAATCAGAACTTAATATTGTGTCGTAATTTCATGAGCTCATTTGTTTTCTATAGTTACGCACGCTAAGTGTGTTGATGTTACTTAATCGACATGATTGATTAAGAAACAAGTTTGTTTGTTTTAGACACCATATGAAATAGATAATAATCCTATCAGAATATTATTCTTGTTTCAGAATAGTTTTGCTAGCTTTAATGGTAATTTTAAGGTATTTCATTTTTATACTGATGATTTTTTGACAAAAGTCGAAGAGAATAAGCAAAGATTTTTTACGTTAAGCTCAGTAAAAGCTGCGTTAATTTAACTGTTTTTCATTATTTTGAGGGAAAGTGGGAGACAGACACAAAGTAGTAGAAGTCACAGAGAATGGAAGGAAGCAATCACGCAGCCACGAGACCTCATTAGGTGAAGAGAACTCAGTGGTCCGCCCTTGCAAAACTCAGTGCGGCGTAGCGCTGGTCTCCTAGTAATCAGGCTGAAGTTCGCAATGACAAATCGCGACTTACAGAGCATAATTTAGGGAGTGAGGTTTGAGTGTTCCTTGTTGTTTACGTTGTTGAATAATGTAAGAGCCGATTGCGATGATGACCAAATCCCTTATAAACTTTCTCTTTGGAACCCTAGTAATGTGTTTTAGCACGAAACTCATGAATTAGCACTCATTCCAAGTTTAACTCTTATAGAGGTGTCGTAATATTCTATCTAATATCATTTTATAAAATGCACTCTAATATTTCTACAACTTTGCAGTAAGTATAATTGTATGAACTGGAAATTAATATACTGTTGTTCTACGTTACCTTTCAGAAATGTTTTCATGGTTAAAGTTATATACATAGTTAAATTTTCAACCTCACTGCTGTACTTACTTGTATCTATACAGCATGTTTACTTATACTGTAACCTTTGCCCTGAAATTTAATAAAAGCAAAGTATGATTTATATGTATACCATAACACGGAGTTATCAATGGCTTGAAATGTTCTAAATATTTAAATTTTTGCTCTCAATTCCTGTATTTCTATGAATGATCAGTTGTTCGAATCAAGCACTTATTTATTCTCAGGTTCTTCAATATACTCTTACATTCCAATCACTTGGCTACTTCTCAGATATGAGACTTTAAACCACTCTAAGTTACCTTAAATTTAATGTGGTGTATAATTTTTCGACATTTTGTACGACTGCTACCTCGAGTGGTGATCCATCTTTATAGTAACATCAGTTTGAAGGACCTTGATTCATAATGATCAGTGGTTACTCAACGAAGTACACCAGAGCAACAGGCTCTGTGAGGGATTTGGCGGGAGTGCCTCAATCGGCGAAGGGCGTGGCAGTCCACCTACGCACGTATCCCACGCAAACCCGCTTTGTTCCTCCCACGAAAGCGGAGCTACTTATCGAGGCAACTCAAAACGAACGCGTAAGGGAAAACTCTTTCCTTCGGCTCCAATTTACTCTAATCTGAAATCATTCCTTTCACAGGATTCAATGGAAGTTTTTTTTTTCCGTTCGGCTCAGTGTTTTTTGATAATGATGTTCATCCTTTCGGAGGAAGATTTAAAGAGGGATTTTTAGAAGTTTTCTCAGTAATCATCGGTGGAAGAATGTTATCCAAGGATGCCCACTTTGTAAATGCGAATTATTTTCATTATTATTTAAAATGTGTCATTTTTATGGGTGTTAGTTGCTAGGTTTTATCTGTTCACTCGTATTTGAGACAAAAGTTTTGCTTAAAATTTATATTCCATTCTCTTCAATTTAAAGTCAATATCCTTTTTTATCTATGGAATATTTTTCCATGGATTGCTAAATCGTATTCTTTTAGGTATTAAAGGTTCCAATATAGTCCTTTCGATCCTATAGGCAATATGTTTCTTTGTTAAAATTTGACACAATTTTTTTAAATATTCTATATATTTTCTTTGCCTATATATTCTGAGAAGTTATTCTAGATGTAGTGAAAGATGCTGATGTTATAGTGATTCATAATGACATTGATATATGTTTAATGTAAATATTTTACTGCTCAAGTCATTGCAATTTTCAAAGTAGGTTGCGATCTGTGCTAATTATAGTTTCTATGAAACAGGAATGTGTTAGGTAACTAATCCTTTATTAACATTCTCTAAGTATCTTCATTTTATGTTTAACTGCCGTTACCTAATGATGAAAGGGTTTAGGATTCAACTTTCTGTGGGTTAGGCCACTTTCTATTTAAACAGATGTCATACTATGGCTTGAATTTTTAATGTACAAAGCTCGGAAAAATAAGGAAACAAATTCAAATTTCTATTGATACAATTTTCTTCGCACAAAAAAATCCTTGCATCTTTTCGATGCTTTATTGTGATAAATGATTATGTTTGAGGTTGATGAACCTTTAATTCCTATTTCTGCAGGCATCTTATAACCTCAAGGCACCCCTAATTTAACCCTTTCTTTAATTTTGCTGAGAAATGATAGGAATTAAAAGCAACAAAGAGGAGAATCTTTCAGTATTCCGTCTGAGAAGTAATTAACGTCTAACTCAGCCCGTAGAATTCCTCTCCTTTGTCATTGGTAAATCTTTTCCATCCCTTCTAACAATTACATTACTCCCTCTGCAAAAAAGACTCCCAACCCCAGGGCATCGTTCGCCTTTCTCTTATAATTAGACCTGTGTAATTGAAACTCCGTTTAAGGAGGGTCTTGAAGGTAATTCCCGTTAACCTTCTCAATGACGGGCCTTAAATAAGAAGAAATAAGGTACGGATGATGCTTAATTCGACCCTGTAATTGTTATGCAACGAAAGATGAATAAAGATCAAGTTCATAATTATGGCTAATTTATCATGATATCCTAATTAATTTCACTTGTAGAGGAGACTAAATATTTATGATGTAGTTCTACATTATATTTTTGTCGTCGGGTTTGAAATTACTGTGTGTGTAATTCGTTGCTTGAAAAATTTCAGAGTAACTAAGGGTATTGAAATACTGATACTGTAGAGAAAAAATAGGGAAATACAAATTTTATTAGAAAATGCAGAGCTTACTCAAAGTCGTTATATTTCATGGCAAAGCCTTTAAAAACCAAAAGTTTTACTTCTTCGCTCGTTTACTCCATTGAAGTGTAATGCCTGAGTTACATGCACGTGTTCTCCTGCAATACGAAACCATGCACGTCGTGTGTCATATACTTATAAGGCTTACCTGAGTCATAGTATCTTCCATTATACTTCCTGCACCTTGCAGCTGATCTCTTATGTTTCCTGGAACATAATCTAAAATGAAAACATACCCATAAATCATTGGTTCTAAAATATAATTAAATCGTTATTTTCTTCGTGGTAGTTTTATAGACGATCTAATGTATCATTATATGATACTACTACAATTACACTAAGCTAAGCCTACACAGCACAATACAGCTACAATATAATAATTTAGTATAAATGAAAGAATAGAGATTCAGGAAAGAATATCAGGAAATCGAAGTCGTAAAAATATCAGTCCTATGTTATCATTCAAAAGTCATCTACTTAAGACAGATTATAGAGAAATTTAGAATGAAAATGTAAAATATTACGAGGAATTAAACTTCTTAGAAATATGAAATCGAGTAGCCAAAACTTTCAGTCTTCTATTTAAGAACTTTTCTATTTTAAATCACCGATTCCCGTGTTTGATTGGAGAATAAACTATAGCTTAGATAACGTAATGATTTTCATACTCTTTTAGAATAAAATTAGTAATAGTTTGTATAGTTTTACTATTTTTACATCCCTTGGAATATAAAATTTTCCGTCATTTCGAGACCCTAAGCCGTGGACAGAAGTAAAAGCACCGAAATCAAGTAACTTCTTGCATTTAAATACGGTAGAATTAATTAGGCCTTAGTTGAATATAGAAGTAAATCCCTTATTTTTCTGATGATTTCGTCTTGCGTTAAACTGTAGAACTGTCAGTGCTAAAATTGATGTCAAGTACGAAAAACTCTTAATTTAATTATAGTTCTTAAATTCGCTAATTTTAGTAAAGAGAGAATTACAGTCCTAAACCGAAAATAAGAAAAATATATTTGCGAAATATCTTCGGCAAGTGTTGATATTCGTACGAAGAAATAGCGTTTACTCCCTCCGACACTCATAAGAAGCTATTGAGGATGGTAATTAAGCGAAATAAACTGCTCATAAAGGCATAACAAACTTGGATGTTTGGACATTACACTCGCCCTTTTAATGTCCCACCTAACGACAAGGCATAAAGTGCAGCAACATTTGTGTCCAGAAGCTCTTTCCCCATCTTCCATCGATAACAGATTATCCCTCCTCCGGAGTGCCCTTAATCCGGATCCCTTTCTTTTTTGGGGGGAATCGTGTTTCGGAAAATTTGATCAGAAGTCGATTGTCCAATAAATGCCAACTCTAGATTTAGAGTCGTTGCGATTGGAGGGCTAACATTTGCCTCAGAGTTTCCTTCCGCTAACGAGACACAAGGATCATCCATAACCCGTCTTTCCTCTATGGTTATCTACCGCATGTCATCCTTACCGTGACGGACGTCGGGAATTCTGCGATTCCTAGCAAATGGCAGATGTTCGTATTCCTCAAAATTATGGGTATTCACATTTGTGCCTCTTATCATTGGCTGTATTCATGCCGAGGATTTTTAGTAACTCATCATCTTTATACTTATCAAGGTATATATTTATTAATAGTTACAGAAACTAAATATATTCTTTAAATATTTTATCTTCACGCACATATTACGAAATAAAAGTGTTTTATTCTACTTCCGCTTTAATTACTATTTAACCAGAAGTTTTATTTCCCTCTCTAGCTCGTAATTTCAGAAAAAAATATTATTAATATTTTACCGTTTTTTTTAATTGCTCGAGAACAAAATCAAACGTGACAGGAAAAATAATGGCAAAAAATATCCATAAAAAAGCGTTGAATATTTCTCTGTGAAACTGTATCTCGTCTACGTTTATCATATTAATTGGAGAATTTAACGCTGCGGAGTTTTCGCTTTGTTTCCGTCGCAATTATTTATTTTGGGCTCTCATTCTCCTGAAATCATCCTGACCCCTGAAAGCGATTCTTTTTCCCGTAAAAAATAGTGCACACTTGAGAAGAGGACTTCAGTAATGACGCGTTTCCAAAATAAAAATGCAGAGATAAACTAGCAAGTCGTCCGCAACTCTTGGTATTAATATTTTTTACTGTTCTTTATTTCTAGTGAGAATTGCGTTTCAGGCTTTGAAGTCGTGCACCTCTTTCATTCTCTTTGTGACACGTGAAACATTTTACTGGGAAATGTGAACACGTATGAAACATCTCCCGGAAATTAACTTTTCGCCCCAGCGTTATTTCCAAGCGAATTAAATCTCTGGCATTTATTCACTAATTTCTGACTGTCGCGTTATTTCCGTTCTAGTCGTATTTGCAATGGATGTAAATTTTTGGTCATTTTTGCAATAATCATAATAAGATTTTATTTTAGATTGTTCTCCGGAGAACGTGATGAGCGATGTGACCTATCCCAAATTGGCTATCATTATTCCAACTTAATTGTGGATTTGTTTGACCTGCGGAGAATCAATTAATTTTTGATTCGAATTGATGCAATTTGATCGATCATGAAGTGAGAGAAAATTAATTGCGGTTTACAGTAAAAGGGGCTTTGCTAATTAGAATATCGTTTGCATGCCTTTATCCAATTCTTTTTGAGTTAATGGTACGTTAATTTCGAAGTTTTGTAACTGTTATTGACATTTATTGTACCTAAAGATGGGAATCCTGTATTGCTTTGTTGCCTTTTGTCCACATTTTGAATTTAATATCTAAAACAAATTAGCTCTACGTTAATCTTTACCGAATAACATTTTTTTTAAAGTTCACGATTCCATGTGCATAGTAGAACTATTTTGATAATTATTATGAATATTATCGAAATTAAATTTGTGGTTTTCGAGAATAGAAAAATTTCCGATTATTCGTGGCTTTCAAATGTCGAATGTATTTTCATTATTTCCGTATCCTCTCAACTATCATTGAATTATTAATTTTTAATCATCCTATTAAAATTTAATTTATTCGTTTAACATTTTTAGGTTTGAGTAAAATACAACGCTTGTGATGAAATGAATACTGTTTCAGTTCGGGGATTCATGAGGGAATTAAATATTTTACGCATTTGTTGGTAATCTTCTATGGTTATATTTATAACTTTATTCAATGGTTTTTAACGTGTTATGAAACATATGGGAAAACGAAGTTTATAGGAATATTACGTATTTATATAGATTCGTTAATATTTGATTAATTTGATAGCATCCATTTATCATACAGATACCGTTATGCTTTCTATATTATAGGCCTTAAATTTTACAGATATTACGTCCATACGATTCCATAATTCCCCCGTCTTTACTGTTCTCACGTAACATGTTGATAGTTCTAGTTTATGATTTATCGATTCCTTACTACTCTCCCAACTCGGCATTCGGTCGCTTCAAAGTAGCGATCGTTTCTTCCCCAATATTATTCAAGAGGACTTAGTTTGCCCCATAATGGTCCCCATCTCCAAGTTAAACTCCACGAAAAACTCTGCTTCTTATCTTCGATTCTAATGCAAGAAAAATAGCCTAATATTCTCCCCACTGACGCCCTAAAGAGTGCGAATTAACCGAGTATCACTTTCCACAGACACGAGTCTCAAGCCATCGTTTTCCTCATTGAAAAATCCCCAGATTATCACCCACGCAACGGGTCTCTAGGCTACCAGACCTCGGAAGCCGTATCGATCGGCCGCTCCCCCTCAGTCTCCCTCGGCCGTCTTCATCCACGGCGATCGGCTGCTTCCATTCAGAACCCTTTTTGCCCCCATCAACCGCCGGAGTGAAACTCTCTCCGGAATCTTTTCAGTTTTCCTTTCCGGAACGAAACGCTAAAGCGTGGACGGGTAAACAATGGGAAATGAGGGAATATGCTTAAATATTGCATTTATTTCTCTCCTCTAAGTTCGTGTCTCGGAGGTATCATTCTAATGTCTGATTCGTGGCGCTTCTAGTCCTTATATAGGTGAGGGTATTACCATATATGGGTAATGGCACCGATGTGACAGGGAAAGGCTTTTTTCCTCTCACATTATTCGGGATATTTACGTGGATGCGTATTTGAGGTTGCTGATGTAAAAATATTCCATCGAGTTCACATTTACGGAAAACTTTATCGACGTAGTGGGCGGTGTGGTTAGTTTGCTAACGTTATAATGTCCTGTGTTCGAGTCCTGGCTATTAAAAATTTTCCTTTTGGGGAATGGATATTAGTATTCGTCCATTATTGAGCACCTCTTTGTAATTTATTGGATAGATTTTATTTGCGAGCGCTTTTAACATACATTTGCTTAATTAATAGATACTGAGGAAGATAAAACGCAGACATCTATATCTACTATACCTATATTGATTGAGCAATGTACGAATTACTTTCAGTCATTTCAAGCTTTTTAAATTGAAAGACTATCCGTACCGTATCCTTGTAACATTTCCTGTCATCGGACCTCCTTATTATGATATTATGTCAAATTGCCTTACAATTCAGAATATAATAAAGTGGTGCGATCAAACGCATTGTTTCTTTTCTTAGGAAAGGTCTTTTCAGCTGAAAATATTTTCATATTTTCTGAGACCCTTTGATTATTACTTCTGCCTGAACATTATAAGCATACGTTTAACCAATTGTTATCTTAATATTAACTTAAATTGATGTCACCTTAAAAGCCCTAGTAAAGAAATGTTATTTAATTGTCAATTAGTGAGCAGTCATGAAGAAAATATGTTTCGTGAAAGATAGATGACATATTACATGACGGTTCAAAGAATATCAACATTTTGTATCAAAACGGAAATCAAACAAATCTCTATATTTCAAACGTACCGTTTTCTATTTTGTAATCTTGATTGGTTGACGAAAAAAGTCTTTCGTTCCGATCTCTTCGTTCGGGTGCAGCCAAAAATACGAATAATCCTTTTCAATTGCAGTTCACATCAATAACTCAATTCCGGTGCAGTAAATGGAAAAAAGTAGATAACCGTCTATTGGCGTTGCAAATTCCTCCAGAAATGTCGTCCCGTTCCGCAAATAGCCATTCCATTCTTGGCCATGCAAACTCGGAAACAAATGACTGCTCGTATCCGAATAAACGGAAGCAAATCATAACGTGTCCGAATTAACTGCCGCAACTAATCGCCGTCCAAAAATGGGGCATCGATCGACTCCCGCACCGCAACCCTTTTTTCCTTTTATCAGCTGATATTTTGCCAAAAGCGCATGTGGCACTTTCGATAAGGTTTATAAAAATAAAGCGCTTCTTCATGTTGACACAGATTTACAGAAGATCTTCTGAGAGGTTTTTCTCCGCGGAATATATTTCCAGCGATCAATTCCCCGTCCGATGTAGAGAAGAAAAAGCGAGCTCGGATCGGCTATTTCTTTTATAGTGAGTTTATTTATATTGCGAGATCATTTTTGGGTTCTATGTGGTAAAGTAATCGATTCAGCAAGCAATAATTTAATCGATAACAACGTTGTTGTGTCTTTTGATCTCGTATCAGCGAAATTTTCGGGAAATGCAAGCAATAATGGCATTTAATAAACATTGAGTGAACGGTAGTTATGGTAACATTCGCACTTAAAAGCCAAGTCACTAGTATTGTGTTACATCTGTCAGTATATTTCATATCTATAAGTTATTTTTGTGCAAATGTATTTCCTTAGATTTTTGTCATTTAAAGAAATAAATTTCCGAGTTATAAGATATTGAAGTGGATCTTGAGTTTTAATGAAACCTTTCGGAACGGAGAGTTTGAAAATTCTACACTAATTCCAGTATGGTGCCAGGAACTTCTTGCACGAACATAAATCGGTCGTGATTCGTGATTTTGGCGCACAATTCTCAAGAACGCCTTCTAAGGGAAGAAAATTAGCGATTCACGAATTATTGCTCTTTGCAAAATTGCTCCAGAAAGTTTCGATGGCGAAATTGGCTTGACAGAGGCGAAAGGAGATTACGTGGAGGTGTCCCTAACATTTTGGGTGAAAATAGCTCCGCGAAGTCATCCTACCATAGCGCAGCGGAGCTTGGTTATGTCAGGATGAACTCATAATTGAATGAAGCTGTAATGTGATTTACGAGAAGTGTGTGTGGGAAAAGCGGGTTAGACGGAGAATACGTGAGTGATGAATGAATGCCAAATGAAAGAAACTTCAAGGCCATGAAGCTTTTAGGCAGCCCATATTTCATCCATGTCATTCGCCTTCAAAAGGAAACTAGAGTGAGGGATTCTTTTCCAATTTTATATACGTATATTTTTGTGCACATCGTGTGAAGGCTGTAATCTGATACGAAATACGTCAGTCCAACTGCATCAAAACGAGGAAGATTTTAATTAGCGTAATGCTCCTTAGCAGGTTGAGAAGAAAATGAGTTTTGCGGCTCCCAAGTTTTTTTAAATGTAGATGTTTGGGACTTCTCCTGTTAATGCGTCTCTACGTAGCTATACAAATTATAGACAAATCGTAAGGAAAAGCGAAAAATATTTACCATTTTCAATTTACATTCACAGTTGAATATAAATCTCAAGTAATCGATAATTTTAACTCACCCGAGAATTATTTGTTTATAAGCCTTTTTTGCTTTTTATACTCGTAATTCAAGTTAAAAAACCGACATTTTGATTAAAAAGAAATATATTACTTTTATTATGATTGGAGGAAATACTTGAATTGACGTAAATATTTCTCATTCATTTTTACAATGAATTTCATTATAAAATCCGATATTTATTTTGTTATTATTTATTTATTTATATGTATATTTATTATTTATTTATTTATTTTTATAAAATACGTTTGCAGTTCCTATTTAGCCAGATAGTAAAATACAAAATGTGATAGTTCAAAAAAAGTTTTAGGTGACCAATTCATAAATATTTTACTCCATTCGTATTCCTCAGTTGCCATCCATAATCTTTAAAATATATAATAAATGTTCTTTAAATTCATTCAAAGTATTTAAGATTAAAAGCGTATGTATAAAAATTCATAACTGGGAATCGAGAAACCCAGTTCGCATGCACTTGTCTTCAGTAAATCAGTGTTCATCTAGGAGGTCAGTTGTATCATAGCTGTTGATTCGGAGTTGGCTTCTGTGATCTATAGAATATAAATTCGAATGATTGGGTGCATTCGGAGGCATTCCACAAATCATCTCGTGAACCCTTGACCCAAAAATAACGGAGCAAATTTACTTTGGACCTCCTAAATTGGCAGAATCGTTGATGACTTTCTTGCTCCTTGAATCACAATACCCTTTTAACTCTTTCCATGACAACCAACTTCCGTATCCTGGAAATATTGTGATGTCACAATGGAATCATTCGCTGATTAGGTTATCGATCCCACCCTGGGGGAATGTTAGACCTGCATATCAGGAAAATTGATCCTAATAAGATTGGGATGAAATATTCAATAATGAAATCAGTATAAAAAGAGCTAATATTTCTTGCGTTTTATCGTTCTCTTCAGATGCGTTTTTAGCAAAATTATTGTGGAAATCATTATTTTAATATCATAGATACTGAAAGTTCATTCCTTCACTTTCGCACGTTTTTAAAGTAGTAAAATAAAATAAAAGAATAAGATAGACGAGTTTCTCACTGGGGTAAGAAAAAGTAACTTGATTATCCACCATCAACATCATCAAATTCAATTATCAGTAGTTCTGAACTTTAGGAGACAATGGACAGGAATTAATGGCTTTTGTGTTCATTTAAAAGTTTTATTTGATAAATATTTTACTCTTATTTTTGTAATGATAGAACTCTTCTTTAATTGTATTTTTCTTCATGATATTCGCACTGAAGGGAATGTTTTCTCGGTATGCGAACTGAGGAGTGTAAAATACATGAAAACTCCTCCTCTAGATCTTAGGATTTGTTCTATTTTCGTGATTGCCTTGTCAGATTATCCCAACAAATTCTAGATGCTAGTTCGTTGGATATCCGCACAACAGAACGCCCCAACCTATTAAGTCGCTAAGATGGAGACGTCAAGAAAAAGAATGGAAAAAGAGGTCTATATCCCGAAGAGAAGTTTACATCCGGAGGATCTCTTGCAGAAATGGTTGGTAGACTTGCGGGGACACAGGATTACCCTGACAAGATAAGAAAGATAAATGGCAGGGCCGAGAGATATCTGTGTTTTTCTCTGTGTAATTACGTACTACAATAGAGATAAAGTGGCTCCATATGAACACGGATTCCAAAAGCTTTTTACGTAAAGCACATCGGATTCTTCCATTTCTTTCTCAGCCGTTCTTCTTTTGCTCGTATGCCATTTCTTCTCCTCTTTATCAGTGCCTCCGATGTGAAGGAATTCGACCATTACGTCACTACCCTTCGTAGTAGGTGGATGAGATGCTGTATTACGCAATTGGTCCATGACAAAAAATCGGACCCGGTGGTTGCAAATTCACCACAAGAGAGGGAAAGGAGCTGAATCGATCGAAGGGAAAATTACGAGATTCTAAAGTAGAACTTGCTGTTGTGGGATTAACGCGAATGTACTTTGCGAGGAGGTATTGGTTGCCAGCTTACGGGTCTATCTGCTAAGCCCATCCCATGCTAAGCTGTGGAAGAACTAGAAGCAATTTCCCTCATTTTCCTTGAATTGGTTTCGCGGTTAAAAGAACCGATTCTCTTCTAATACACTCCCTATCTTTTTACGCCGAATGAATTCCGTGCGATTATTTGTTTGGTACACGATTATGAATCTATTTTCCATAGAGTAAACTTCCCTGGGTAATTGAACTGTATACATGCGTGAGAAGTCATACGTATCATATGATACGTGTTTTATTGATTGTCATCACGATAATACAATATCACTGATGTATAAGTCAAATAATTGCTTAAGCTATTGCCGGTAGATGAGAAGTATAAGAATAGCAATGCTTTGAATGATTCACTTTGATCTATAACCGATGACCGTATACTGAAAAAAAGTTCTTATTCATTTAGCATGTAAGTATATCTCAATTTAAACAACAAATTTCGTGGTTGTATAATTAATGTACATATGCTCTTGTAAAATCATTCGATATCATTTACGTATACAAAATGTTTAACAGAGTACATGTATATCTTTCGTTATCTCATTGTAAAGGTCATATTTACTCAAGAGTGGTCTCTCAGTTCCCATGTTTGCATATATATCCGATTGCCTTTCTTTTTAATTAATTAACAGGAGCCGAATACATATCCTCACAAACGGTATGAAAGGGGAGTAAATGAAGAATATTCCAGGTGGATGAAGACCACGATGACCTAACGCATTAAATCCTTCTGTGTTTTGTTAATTATGATGTTTTGCTTAAATTTGATCGTAGAAGGTTTTTAAGGCGAGATTGTGGCTTAGCCTGTTCAAATTAATCCCAGAATTAAAAATGGGGACTCATGTAATTAATGGTTTCTTTCTGTAATTACTTAGGATAACATTCTTCGGTGGTTAGTTGGTCAGGATCCGTCGAGGATTTTAATTAACCCTGTCCCTTTTAAAAGATTATTTTTGTAATAAGTAAATTTTCATCATTCAAAGTTCGTTCTATTCCACCGACCGAAATTAATCAAATATAATTCAATCTTTAAATTGGGGAATAATGTATTAATTATATAAAAATAGTGTATCAATAATAATAAAATAAATTTTATTACTTTCTGTTTATGTCTCAGAGTATTAACTAAAAGTAATTATTCCATGAATGAACAGTATTAGACGAAATAGAAGTGCCTGTTAGTTGAATTGATTCTCGTCCTTTTTGAATAGATAATTGAACCCTTGAACTATCTTAGTCGGACCTTATAAATGTCTTATTCAGTGTCTTTTCTATCGATTAAATCTACTGAAATCTAATCATTAGTAATTTAATTATTTCAAAAAGTTCGTGTTTTGTCAATTGCATTTGGATAAAAAGCTTGAATGAATGATCATAGAATTAGGTGTTAAAATTTAGGTGAAAAGGAAATAAATTTCGAGCCAAGTTTATATTTGTTATGAAAATAAATATACTTATATTTATTTCACAAACTACTACTCGAATCGTCTTATATGATACTCCACTTGGCGTATTTTTATTGCAATTTTTGTGAGGTATCTAATATGGTAAATAAGAGTGTAAGTATGAATTATGAAGGATCAGTCATTCTTTCAATCAGTGTTATGAGATCGATATTTGGCCTTTCTCTATGAAATGCATCATTCTTCTCTTATTGATACTTAACAGCCAATCATTTATATAGTAAATAGTAAATTAAATTTTTTAAAATATTTATTTTTTATTCTTATCTTCATTTGCTTTTGTGCATTTGTTAGCTGAATTCTTTATATAACCATTTCTCCTTTACGTTAATACCTTTTAGTACAACTCTTTATTATTTTTCCAATGGTATATATTATATTTTATCTTTATTGTGGTCGTTAGAATCCGAAATAATGATATTATGGATTTTATCGTCTCTCAAATCTCCCGAAATTCCCAAAATGTCGAAATCGGTTCTGCAAAAGTTGGCTCTAGAAATCAATACGTGTTCGTGTCATCGCATTCACGATCCTCTGGCGAAACCGTTCCTCGCATTTTCAATTCGCCACCGCTTTTGAGGATAGCGATGCATGAAACGCCAACGGAAAACTTTACGTCTCTTTTTATTCGCAAGAGTAGAAAATTCCGAGAACTTTTTTCATTTTAATGACGGCATTACGGTGGGAATGGTTTCTAGCATGGATCGCGGATTCGTGTAAAGGGCATCGGTATCTCAAACGAGCCCTTTTTCCCATAAGGCCCTTGTTTGGAGAGATGTTAATGTGGGCATCGGGTTTCTTAACGTGCAATCTCTCCCCGTATTTAGACCGTTATGTTTGACCATCCGAAGCGAAATGGAAAGTGTTTTCTTATGAAATCATATCATAAATATGATCCAGAATTACTATGAGCCTTGGGTGTGGCGGTTGAATCGAATTAATAAATGTAATAAGGAATTGTGCCTTTATAGGAAGTGTCGGAAAAAGGGTTCTGCTATTCACTATTTTCAGTTAATCCTGGATCGATCAGAAGTCTCCATTGCAGTAAAGGTGACTGAAAATATTGAAAATTAATTTTTGCGAAAATTTGTTATATCAGTAGCTCATTGGTGGTTTTAGAAAATATTTTGATTATGTTTGCTTTCCAATTTGATTTAACCTATGTATTTGCAATTTAATGGAACCTTTAATAAAAGTGCTATTTTAATTATTTTCTTTAAAAAATATTATTTTAATTAAAAAAGTTGTCTCTCGAACTAAAATCGTAAATCACGTCATCTAATTCCTCCAAGATAGATCTTCCTTTGCCTTACAAAATATTCTATGGTTGTGCGTCAATCGAACTCAATTCGTTGAAAACCGTCCTTCTAGATTGTTATTCACTATTAATAAAAATATATCTCTCCACTCACAATGAAATGATGAACTCACTTGGTGATAATGACTTTCAAACCTCAAAAGTATTTTGATTTCTCGAAGTGTGTTCTTGCACACCCACTCCATGGCCCAAATTTCCACGAAGTTTCTGCGTGCCCTAAATGCTGAGGAAAGCAGTAAAACTTGCTCGCTCCAAGCCTCCAGTGTAATTATCAAGTTCGGGGGTACATTTTAGAGTACCGGAAGATACTCCTCCCAGAATTAACCGCGATACGCAGTTACTCGATAAAAGTAAATTTGAAGTTAAAAATTCCTTAAGGGATGAGAAAAATATTTGAGCGCTTGTTAATCGGAAAAAAATTCTTTCTTAATTTATTGCGCTATAGGAAGTGTTATATGTGAAATTTTAGTCATTGAAGGATGTTTTAAAAACGCCATATTTACTCGTTTGTGGGGATAATTTTGATATTATGCCATTTAAATGTATGGAATGATTTGTATGTTGAAATTTGTAGTATTTAAACTAATCTCTCCTTTGCTTAATTTTCCTATAAATATACTTTTATCGAAAGAACTTAAGTATGTTCTTTATGTATCTTTTATGTTATACAGATGCTTTAGGATTCTTTTAAGCTGCCAATATTTTTTTCGGTCTTTCATATCCGAACATGCCAATTATTGGAGAAATTGTTACTTTAGAAAAAGGTATTTGTTCAGTTATACGATGTATTTGATACCTTCAGTTTTATTTGAAAAGCAAATTATACTGTATAGTCTTTAATTCAAACGTAAAAGTTAATGCCTTTGTTTTAACGATCCCTTTTTCTTCACAATATCTAAGTTATCCTTATCTCATATCATGTTCAGTATTTACTTCCCAACTGGAAATCCTAACCCTTTTAGCATTATCATTGAAAAGAAAGTAGTATATATTTTTACCATCTGTTAAAATATTGTTCCCTTTTTACTATGAGATCTTGTCGATTTTTATTCCAGATTTAGTTTGTTTCTGATCATATGCTTCTTGATTCATCTTTCCTTGTTTAAAATCCAGTATCTTTTTTGTATATTTATTTAACCTCCTATTTCATTCAAATGTCTTACTAAGTCAATATATCCGTTTCTGGGTCAATAATTTCATTAACGTAACAAAGGTTTTAAAGCACACTGACTAATCAAAAAGTGGTCCTCCAAGAGTCACTATATTGTAAGCTATTTCGGTATTTGGGTGAAAGAGACATTTAAAGGAGGCGTGCAAGGGAAAGGAAGTAATCATTTTACAAACAGCTGCATCATCGCGAAAAGTTGACGAAGTTAATTCACCTCGAGGTGAGACCTTCCTCAAAGATTTTTCGCTTTGAAGAGATAGTTCTTAACTCGGTTTTCACCAACCTTTTAAGTTCAGCTTCGTCCTGAAGCGAAAGGAAAGTCACTTGTGTACAAATATTTTAATCTTCAAATGAATCAGTAAACACTCTCCTTAAAAGGTTTATTACGCCCGCGTCGGTTCCTTTACTATTGAGGTTTTTACATAAAATTGGAGATATATGAAGAGAAGGAAAAATTAACCTCTCCTCTCCAAAACTTTTCGGTGCAAGAGTGAATAACACTGAAACACATAAACGAGTGAGTAAATTATCACTGCCGATGAATGAACAATAAAAATGTTTCTGAATTTATTCGTAAAAATTGAAGAAGATTCCTGAAAGTGGAAATCAAATTAAAAAGAAACCTTGTAATTTTATAATGTAAGGAAAGTTGAAAAACTATCTTGGAAAATTTTAACAATCTCATATAAAAATTCAAATCATTCATAGTTTTTGAAATTTTTATTTTTACGGAAAGCAAGTAATGTAAATTTTACAACTACTTTTATCAACTTCTTTTCAATCCCTCGGGTAAAGATTTAACTTAACGAACGCGTAGTTCAGATTGGGAAAATACCGTGTCTGACTAGAAATTACTTCCATCAACTCACAGCTTTCTATAAAGAGACATTTTAGCCATAGAATCACGGTTTTCATCGCGAAATTCGCTATTATGATTGAAAATTTGCCTCTGAGGCGTGGGCCTTGTTAAAGGTCAACACAAATGTGGAATATTTGTCGTGGGCGGAGCGGAAGGGGAACTTAAAAGGTATTCTCAAGGGAAGAGTGGAATATATTCGTGGGGTGGCTTTCAGGCAACTCGTCTGAGAATATGCAATAAATTTACGCTGTTAATGGATCGCATAGGAAATGATCCGTCTGAATAATATGGCACTAAAGATTATTATGCGCACGAAAGGTTTCAGGGATAATTTACTTTGACTGCGAGTGATTCAATTTCAGTGCTTTAGAATGCAAAGTTTTATCAAACTGCGGCCTTTCGAACGTTGGAGGGAGTGCTCCTTTTTGAGGAGTTTTTTCTTTAACACCTACATGTATGCGAAAATTTTCCTAATTGTAATCTGGTACTAAAAGTAATCAACAACAATATATAATTTTTCTCCGTTCAATAGTCTTTTTACTATTGTCATAGTGAAAGCAATGTGATGTTCAATTCCCCAATACTAATCACTACGGAATTCATTCAATCATGGGTCAAGAAATTTACCTTTTACACTCGTTTGACTGTCTTATACTGGCTTAAAGCTATACACGAAGATTCACAAGTATCACCAGAAAACGTTTAAATATAAGTAAGAATGACTTTTTCAAATCAATATTTAAAGCATCTCATTATAAGTCTTACGTATGTATGAAGTTGAATTCCCGATATTTTCGTATTTGTAATCAGTAGACCGTTAAACAAATAAACTCTTATTTGATTTCATTCTTTCAATAATTAAAATATTTCTCAAAATTTATTAACATCATGCAAATCATGTGATATAAATAATTTCAGTCAAAATTTTCTTGAATTTCACCTTCAATTTATTTCTCTATAAAATCTCGTCCTTTCGAGGAAACAAGAATTCCTTGCAAAGATGCGTTTAAACGATTCTTTTATTGCCATCCATCATGTATGTGTTTCATTATTAGAAGATATTAATCTAGTTTCTTGTCTCTTTAAATATAAGTTAAAGTGATTTTCTCAAATCAATATTCGAAGTATCTCATTATGTCTAACAATTACTTATCCTCCTACCGAAGTACTGGAGAACTCTTTAACTCAATTCTTAATTATGATTAAAGTGGAATAATTATTAAAGTATATTAAAATTGTGTTAAAATTAAAATATTATATTCATAATTAATTTTAAAAACTAATTATTTCAAAATGAGCCGTTATGACGCCATTCATCGAGATGAGACAAAAAAACATTTTCTCAAAGTTTGATATTTACAGAACGATTTTAAAGATTCGGGATAAGGAAACTACAAATAAAATTATTTAAGTATTGAATATGTTCCTGGCCAAATTCATTTGAAAAATTAAAGGAATTAATCTGCACAACAATGCATCAATACTTATCAATTTCACCTTCGACAGCCACGAATTTCAGAAGTCTCATTTTTATCTTGGGTCAAGAATTGTACCTTCTACACACGTTTGACTGTCTTAAACTGATTTTAAACCTTTACTTGAATATTCGCAAGTATCACCAGAACACATATAAATATAAGAATGACTTTCCCAAATCAATATTCAAAGTATCTCATTATGTCCAACAATATCTTATCCTTCTACCGACATACTGGAGAACTCTTGATAGCAATCTTAATCATTATAAAAGTAGAATAATTATCGCATTTCTTAGAAAAGAGCAACTTTTCTATTTATTTTAAAAAAAGCATTTATGCCGCCATTCGTTGAGATGAGGAAAAGGAGAATTTTCAAAGAAAAACTTATTTCCATTGCTAAAAAATATGAATTTATTATGGAATTCGTGGGAAAAGCCTCTGGAAGCTTAAGGCTTCCGGAGGTAAAAACCCACGAGCGTGGAAAAAGCTCCGTCACTTAAGGTAACGGAGAAAACAACCACGCTGCTCACACAGGAGCCAAAAGACACATAAAAAATTAACAAAATTTAACACATCAAAAACAATATATACAATGTTTCGAATAAAAAATGATTGAACGGAGGATGGCAAATTTACGAAGCTAATTTACTTCCAGCAAAAGAAGAATGAAATTTGAAATAATTACTTTTAAATGAAATTTTAAAAAATTAACTTTGAGATGGAATTCGAAAAAATTTACTTAAAAATGAAATTAGAAAAATTTACTATAAGACAGAATTTGAAAAATTTACTTTAAGATAAAATTAACTTTAGAATGAAATTTGAAAATGGAAAAATTGAATCGAAGGTTACCGAGGATGCACAAGTACAAAATTTAACAAAAGAGCACTTGAACAAAAAAGAACATATCAAAAATTAAATATACAATGTTTCAAATGAAAAATGATAAAGGAAGGATGGCAAATGTACTAAGCTTCAAGTAAAAGAAGCGTGAAATTTAAAAGAATTACTTTAAAATTATATTTGAAAAAATATATAATAAAATGAATGTAGAAAAATTTACTTTGAAACGCGATTTGAAAAAATACTTTAAAATGAATTTGAAAAACTTTACTTTAAAATAAAGGTTGAATGTTGGAAAATTGAATCTAACGTTATTTAAAAATGCACAGCTTGGAATGGATCCCCACACACTCCACCACAACAAATTAGTAAATAGGATTAGATCGGAATGTTACTCGCGAAAACTACAAAATGTATACCTATAAAATCATTCACACTGGAGTATACTCCATACGCACTAGCACACACACCACACACATGCACTCGCACAACTCACTAGAAATCCATTCCATATCTGCACATGAGTTACGATGATCAAAAGTTACTGGGGACTTAATCGGCGAGCGATTTGAGGAAATAGAAGAACCGTTCGTACAAAGCGGTACGACCAGACGTTCCACTACATAACTCAAACGCTTAAATTTTACTTGGGGTATCCGCGAGAGTGAAGCTCCTAACGGATACTGAATCCCAAGCCGCGGTCGCGAATACAATAAAAAATCACAATTCAAATTACAAGTAAAATTACAATAAAAATTACAATTCAAAATAAAAATACAAAAAATAAAATAAAAAAATCCGCGGCTGAAGACACTCAGGCTGGCGGGCCCCTTCACGGTACTCCTAATACCTGTAAGGATAAATTCCTAGAAAAAAATGAAATTTGATTAAGTAACATACATGAAAATGAAAAACAACACTCAAAACACAAAGCAAAGACATTGAAATAAAAAAACACTCAAAACAGAAAGCATAGACATAGAAATAAAAAACAACAGAAATAACAACACAACTCAAAATTTTATGTACCTGCAAAAAACAATGATTATTCAATCAACCTGAAAAAAAGCAATAAGATTAGACAAATAATAGAAAAAATGGCCAAGAAAACACTAAATTCGAAACATAACACTAAAAAATCGCAAAATAACGCAATATGTACCTGTAAAAAAGAAAAACGCACGCCAACCCAACCCAACCCTCCCAACCCAGCCCTATCCCAAGAACGACCGAAACAACGAACAACACAAACGACACGAAGCAAAGCGAACCTCAGAAAGAAACCACAAACCATCGACGACAACTCATAATGTACCTAGAACGCATTCGCACGCATACATCGCAATCGAACATAGGGAGAAAGCATAAATTAAAATAACATGCAAATAAAACATCAAATAAATAAATGCACATACAAGCATAATAAGAAAAATGTTAATTATAATGAAAACCGTAACCGTTTATCCTTGATACCAATCTGCTACTTGATGGAGGGAACCACTTGAAGAACCTTCTTTCTTCGTTTCTTCTTCTTCGCTTCAAATCTTCGCAAGATTGCCAGCACAGCACCTGAAACCAATGAGCAAGCTACCTTAAGTTTACGAGTTCACTTGTCATATTTTCTAAAATAATCTGTAAAATAACTTTAATCCACCTCATTCAACTTGCTGCGCCATGCTAAATTTGCGGAATCGGTAAATAATACACTTGTAAAACATGTATACTATAGTTATTAAATTTGGTGGTCATTACATTACGTAACGTAAAAAAGTTATAAAATTTTAACATCTTCCTTAAATTGACAATGATCTAGAATGTTCCCTACGGCAGCAATGAAAAACCTTAAAAAGCAGTAAAACCAGTATGATGTATATAATATTTGCTACGCTGACGTCTCAAAGCTCACGTCTGAACCACACGCGAAATTTCGAAGTTCTACGGAAACATTTATCGGAAATCAAAACTGAAGTACGAATAAATGTAGCACATGACAACCACATTTCCTCTATTTAATATAGTGCTGAACTTACCTGGATCTTAAATCTTCGTAGTCTTCTTCGACTCCAATGCTCACGAACCACTCGATTGCACTGCACTTAATGAATGCTCGAGAGAAACTGAACCATTCCCTCCAAATTTTTCTATCGTTCAATTTCTACGACACATTCTGCGTTCTGATTGGTTAAAAGTTGACGTTTTTCCCTCCCAAAAACAACTGCCCATTCAATAGAATCGTTAGATTACATGTTAAATTACTTAAACCTTTTAACTACAAGATATCTATTATTTCTTAAATATTTTATTTTAATCTTTAAGTCTTACGTATGTTTGAATTTAAATTCCCGATATTTTCGTATTTAGTTAAATAAATTCTGATTCGATTTCATTCTTTCAATAATTAAATTATTATGTCAAAATTTATTAACATCATGCGAATCATGTGATATAAAAAATAATTTGAGTCAAAATTTTCTTAAATTAAATCTTAATTATGACGTCTTTTAATACGGTAGTTTAGAACCATAGCGCCAATTTCGAAGCGTAACAATGGCGACAAGATCAGCTTTTGGCGGGAATAATTTTAGGAAGAACGTTTTCTGATAATCTCTCCTTAGCTTTTAACTTGTACTTACTCCGATTCATTTCAGTTTCGCCAGTTAAGTATTTAGTGATTTTTTTCTAAGTTTATATCTGCTATTTAAGTCCTAAAATGACTTGAAAGACGATACATAAAACCTTTGATAAATTGCCTCCAAGAAAAGTTTAACTTTTCGTGAGAGGAAATTAGTTTCTTCGTTTTACCACAAATACTTATCTTTTCCATATTCTTAAATATCCCGCGGAAATAACGAGCTATAGGTTGCCACGAATCGAGACAATAATCGTAATATATATCGAAAGTACACTTCTAAAATGAGTTGTTATGGGAAAGATGCGCGGGTGGAATTGAAGCAAAGGATGGAAAGAATATCTGTAAAAGTTGGATCTACGTTAATGTGCTTAACTTCATCGCTAACAAAGGTTTCGGAACCCATGATTAAATATGCAAACAGTAAGTCCTAATAGCTGAGAAATGGTAACTCGATCTTAACAGACTTTTACATTACTGTATTCTATACTCAGAGAATATATCTTGGCCTGTAATCATCTGCATTTGTTGTAGGTAGTTCTAATTGTATATGTAGTAAATAAGAAAATATTCTTTTCTATCTATCATAAAGTGATCAACTGTATAACTCATTTGAAGATTGTAGAACTGTTTTGCTGTGTGCCATTCCTCTTACAAGATAAATTACCTGCCATATGGTATACAAATGAATCATAGATGTAATATTGACGAAAGAATGAATAGTGTGAAAGGGAATTTAAGAATAACCTAATTCTTTACTCAGTAGAAGAAAATATTCATTATACTGTAGTTTGGTTTACTTTGAACAGGAATGGCTGGTTTTGCTGCTATGGATACTAAAGCACATATTGAGGTTCACTTGAAAAGGAGGCACTGCTCTCCCTAAAGTATCTGTCATATTGGTTAATTCTTGGCCAAATTAAAAAATCTATAATCTACTTGTCTATTCTTCATCAATAGTTCTCAATCATTAATTGGGTACACTGTTGTTGGTTTAAAAATTCAATGTAATATCCACTTTATATTTAATTATTACATTGATTATCAACAAAAAGAGCATTATCTAAATAAAAATCAGTTATTTAGAATAAATGGTAACATAAGATTACTTCCATCAATCCTATCTTTCAGAGAATAGTCATCATAATTTTAGTTGACATTTGGAAAGAGTAAAATGATAAGACTTGTTGATAGATTTTGCATTGAATCGTTTTTGAGTAGCTTGGTGCTATGTTCTGTAAATGCTGTGTATAATTTTAACCACTTATTTATGTTGCTCTTCATATGCAATATTTGCATAAATTGATTGCAAAATTTTGTTTCCTGTTTAATAATATATCACAATTATTTTCATTCCCTTATTATGTCTTACCTAATTCCTGATTTCAGATATTTTACATCTTTCTGTTAGCTCTCTTCATTGTCTGGAATTGCATATTCTCTGCAATTTTCTCTCCTCCTGTAGAGTGTAGTATGTGACTAGATTTTTGTAATTTGTTAGCCTATTCATCTCAGTATACTTTTTGGGTATCAAATTTTTCCAGAAGATTTTTTTTGTGATTTCATCACATAGATTAATAAGAAGTGAAAAATAGTGACATGATGAGGACTCAGAAGATATCATCCTGAATCATAAGTGGTATGGACATGACATGATTATGAAGTGGTTAGCTTACCAGCAATTGGTTTTCCAGTCATGTCACTGTTTTCCACGTTTGTTGTTACTCGGTGGCTTTGATTAGGACTAATTTGAGAATGAGTAGGGATGGTGATATTCAATTGCTGGTTTTTGGTGGCAGAGTGGTTAGTATGCTGTCTTCCTATCTCTAAGGTCCAGGTTCAAATCCCAGCTGAGGAGAAAATTTTCATCTCAAGATACAAGATATGGATGTTAATGAATATCTATTATGAAAAAGAGTTGCACTCTGTTTTTCCCAAAGTAGATAATTTTCTCTTATCAATTATGCATATATATGTTTTATCTCTAAATTTCTATGAGACCAGTCCAATGATTTTTATTATATTTTGCATTTATTTATTATTATGACATTCATATTTTGTTATGTTGCTATTCTATAATATTACATATGATATATACATGCATGTTACCAGTTTTATTGAATTTTTCCTGCTCACCAGCAGTTTTCAATGAATAATATGATCCTCTTTGTGGTTTTCATCAATTGTTTCTCAGTAATTCTGTAATACCATTTTGGGTCCTGCTATATATCAGTACTTGTTCTCCATCCATGGAAATTTTCTCATTGTCTACGCATTGAGAAATTTAGGGATTTATTGAGCTAAAACTTTAAAATTGTCCTAAATATTTGAAGTTATATTAATCTAATTTCTTAATGCATATATTGAGACTTTCATCTTACACTATAAAATAGGTTGTAGGCTTATTTTTTTATGATAATACATAAATGTTTTGGTAGGACGAGTATGCTCGTCCGCGACGGGGAAGCGAGCCACCTATCTGGACGAGTATACTCGTTGGCGTCAGGGTATATCTCCAAATCATATGCACTTTACTTTTATTCTAAATTTGTTTGTTCCTCTAAATTTGATGCTGCATGTAACCTTAATTAGACAATCCCATGAGTTGATGATTGATTTGTCTGTAGAATGTAACCATTTCGCAACCTTATAAGAGTGCAGTTTTTAGAGCTCGAGTGTATTTTGTTGTGCGAAAAAAACTGTAGATGATGAAAAGATAAATTGTTTTAGCAGATAGATAAAGGAAATTTCCCGTCGAATAAATAATTATTTTCGATGCTTTATTCGTACTAAGCAGGTAATTATTTTAAGGAGTGTCCCCATTATACGGAAACCGTCTATCCCGTTTCGAAGGCTGATGATTTGTCATCGAGTTCAATAGACGTACGATTCGAGAATAGAATTGGGAAGCGAAGAGTCATCGATCAGATAAATTCCGTAAAAAGTACGACGGTTCCCGCCCCACTGCCATTTTTACCCCCACAAATCGTCAATATTTTCCAATTACTTTCCCATCTCATCCTGGTCATTAATTATCTTTTCCCGCAGAATGCCATTTGGAATATCAGTTCCTCTCCCTTTTTCTTCAATTTGTCCAGAGCGTCCCTTTTGTTCGATGCGTTCGCTCCCTTTCGATTTTTTCCTTGAGAAACCTTTGCGATGCTCCTGGACATTTCAGGGTGAAGAGCATCAAAATAGCTAAATAGGAAGCAATGCTTTTGAGAGAAAAACACAAGAAAGTTATGCGTATATCAGCTCAATCTCTAGCTTGTTGTCTTCTAAAGGTGGATGAACGCCGGTTGATTTTGTTCGGCAATGTTGTCTAGGTTGTTTTCCTCAAGCAATCTTGTTAGCTCATCCAGCGAGTTTAATGACCTCTTTCGCAATAGGGTAAAGAAACATGATTTCGGTAATTTCAGAGCCAATTTTTTTTTCGCGGCCACTTTCAATTCAGCTCAAGAAATACCCACCGAGTATGCTGACTACCTTACATTAAAAACGGAAGTATTGAGTGAACAATCAATCCTATACTTTCTCTCTCTTTTATTTATGTACATTATGTATCAACACAGTTATGCTTACATTACCTTTTTAAGTTACGAAAGAAATAATATTCCAATTCCCGAAGCTTGACGTTAATGAATTCCATACCATTATGTTTAACCACAAAGAGGTGTTTCGAATTCCGGAAGTTAATTTGATTTCAGTTAATTAACTGTTACGCTTTTCCTCCATCGATGTTCATTGGTTAATTTGATGCAATCATTTTTACGTAATATATTTATGAAAGGAATTGTCGAAATCAGTATTATATTTGAGGATCCTTTCTATTAATATTTTATTATTGCAACGTATATTATATCATCAGTATAGAATCATGTTTATGACAGCGTGAATACAATTTATATAATTAATTTTTTAAGCACGATTGTAATAGTAGTTTGCGCTTTTTGGAACATTTTGGAGTTTTATTCTTTTCCTTGTTGATTACTATTTTTTGTTTATAAATTCGCCATCATAAGTAAATGAAAAATTCTTCTGTTTGTATCGTCAATTTTTCCTTAATATGTATATGGGAAATAGAATGTTTCTCCCTTTGTTTGTACAGTTTGATTCCTTTAAGTTTAAACCTAAAATAAGAGGTTTTTTAAGAAATCCTGTTGATTTGAGATTTATTGAAGTTAATTAATTGGAACAAATATCTATTCTTTTAACTTCCTTATTGTAATTTTCCTCTTACAGTATTGCGAAGTAAGTTGTCATTTTCTTTCGTCATTCGTTTTTTAATCCATACTGTCAAATGCGTTGATTTCTTTAATCGAGTCCTTTGTCAAGGACATCTTATAAAACTGCATTATTCAGAGCTCTGGGTCATCTCACTCATTCTTAAATCCACTTTCTTTTCGTCATCTCTCGATTATTAATGTCTTTTGGTTTGAATAATCTCTACTTGTCTCCCGACCTCATTTTCCCAGTGCATCCAGCGAAATTCGTCCAAGGACTAATCATTGATTGCTCGACCTTTTCACTTCACCATTTCATGCCTTTTTTCATGATTTTTCTTTCCTTTATTTTATGTCATCGCAAGCTTTTTGAATTATTAAAGCCTTAACTGACGATTTTTTAAGGTTTTTCCTTCGCCTGCTGTTTCACGCCTACAACATATGTAGTTGCTTAGCAACAATACTTCTTTGAGATGGTAAAGCGATGATAAAACGCACGGTATTTTTATAGCTTTGAATTTCTTTTACGTGTATTGCGTTGCACCATCTATAACCCAATTGTTAGTGCCGTATTTTTATCATTTTCTTTCTTTTCCCATCACATAATCCACAACTCACACCATAGTTTTGAAATAACATCATTTTTAAATCCTTTATAAGATAACAAACGTATACTATATATACTGTATAGATAATGAATTTCAGTTTATTTGCTTTGTTTAAGTTGTTGTAAAAAATAGAAATCTATTTTTTCTACATTTTATTGTTTTACATTTTATAAAGTTTATTTTAGTCGTTTACTTTTAATATCTGCAAATGTAAAGGTTTTCTGTTCGTAGAGAAGTTATAAAATAGTGGTATCGAAAGAAAGCATTCTTTATAAAATATCCTAACATGAATATTATATAGCAAAATAATTTTTAATCCATGTTTGTTATTTCCTAATATTAATTATTCCTTAGGGAATATGTCTTTAACCAATATGGCTATGTCATTGATAGTATTAAATTTTATTTATGTGGATATGGATTATAAAGTCCCGGATATTTGACACTAGAAAGGAATTCAGATAATGGAAATCAATCCTCTGAAAGCTGTGTAGTATCTTAAGAATCAATGTACATTTTATATTCGTCTTACTTATTTGTTCCCGACAAAACTCTTTTAGTACAATATCGATCCATGTAAACTTTTACTCGCGAATATTTTCATCTCTGGAAGTGGAAGGAAATTTTTTCCGCGAATTTCCTCCGAGTGCCTAATCGCATTACATTGATCGTCACTTTAGGACAAATTTTCCCGCAGTAATCCTTTCGCACTCCTGCGGAAAAATACTCGCAGCTGTGTAAACAAGATCAGCGTAATGAAATCAGGTCGTCATTTCGTTGGAGACACCCCCATCGCAGTGGGAACCTTCTGGAAGCAAACATTGGCCACCCGGAAAACCTTCCGAGGAATTCCCAATCCTCGCAAAGCGAAAATAGCTTCAAATGGAAGCTATGCACTTTAGGTGATGCATTGAAGTGAGCGCGTGGGTCAGCTGGGAATTGAATCTCGCGGGCGCCTCTCGAAAAGTGGGCCGTCTGGTGGTTTCTGGAGCCGCCTTCGCTTCCAGCAGCCCATATATGCTAATCTGCCAACCGCCGTGACCCCTCCAGTCCTTGCGCTGGTACCGTAAAACGTTCGAGGGCTGTGCACTCACGTATTCCAGAGATCGTATTGAAATGCTAACGTCTGTATTTGTTACCGTTTGCTGTTGTTTTTGCGGTTAAAAGTAGAAAACAAACACAAACTCGTATTTGTTTTCTACTTTTATTCAGTGCTGTACGTATTTCGTCACTCTTTTAGTATTTAACCTGAGTTAAGCAGTAGATTCTGTTTCAATATGCATGACTGGAAGACTGGTATATGTGTGATCCGAAATAATTTCTGTTTGTGTTAGTGTGAATTTACTTCGAAATTCCATGCATCTGAAAGAAGTAAATAACCAATTCATGAAGTGATAAATTTTATAGAGAAGTTTTCGAGTTATATCGTATAAATTCTGGTACATTGATATTTGTTTGGTACACACTTGGCATGTAATTTTGGAACGAGATGTGGAAGTCTTTCATTTAAGTACTTTTCTCATTCATTCTCATGACTCATGGCTGATGTAATCCGAATGACGAATTTCGCAAAGAATCAGTTAATTTTCTTCTTTTTGCGGCAAACATTGTTAATGGGTTCCCACCACTCAAGCCAATATATATACAAATACTTCGATATTCATTTAAAATATTCAATGATTTTGCTCTATCCTTATCGAATACTATTGAAATTGATATTTGCAGAATATTTTGTGCTCCGCTGGATGTCAATGTTGTCAATTCTGCATAAAAGTAGAAACTCGTTTTTAATCTCAGTTATCTCCACAAAATTCAACGAAAGAATTTGATGATTAATGTTATAGGCTTTATAGTTCAGACCATCATCTAAATTGAATCCCAAGTTGCTTGCCTCACTTAACATGACCTATGCGTTTGTTTAAGAGTCTTATTTTTCCTCTTTGAATTGAAATAATCCGAGTGTTTTCCGATTATCTTTTATCCACTGCTCTCACTCCCGTTACAGCGCATAATCTGTAGTTCTTTTGAAGGTCCAACTTGTTCCTCGTGGGAGAGGTCATTGCTCCACGGCTTTGGGTCAGTCTAATAATAAGCGGATTCACATTTGCGGACGTCGCGAAGGAGGGTTTTTTTATGTAGAAACATTTGGGGGAATCCGATGCCTCGACACAAGGAGGAAGCGACCTTCTAGATTCTATCGGGGAGTAGTGAAAGAGGAAATATGAAAAGATATGTTTCGAATGAGATATATTTATTGTATTTCTGAAACATCGAGTTTTGATATATTCATTCTACTCAATAATTCCTTCCCTTTTCCCATAGCTTTGTTCGTCTTTGATTCTTGACGCACATCTATGTACCGTTTTTGGCTGAGTTAATACTGTTGCGCTCTCGATAATGCTTTGTTGTAAGTGGTAAAATGAAAATAATACGTGGATGGAAAAAGGAGATAATTAAATTGGTTTAAGGCACTGGATCAGTGGGTTCGTATGAGGAATACAATTATATATGGAGTTTCAAAACACATGAAAGTACAGCTGCGTTACACGTGATAATATCCGAATTTCATCGTACTATTCTTGTGGAACCAAGACTCTTACTTTCCCTGTGACTTATTGATGTACTGGCAAGTGCTTCTTAAGATCCTTATATAATACACAAGAAAAGCAGTAACGTGAGATTTTGTTTACTTCCTATTAGACAGCCTCTTATTTCTTCATGATATTTATTGTCAAACTGCTCTACTTCTTTAAATTCCTTAATTATTCAATTAAACATTATATCTCTCACTGCTAATAGCTATACACCCTTTCTTTAATTTATTCATTGTTTTTGTTTGAAAATGTATTATTTTTCATTTAATTCTTTCCACTTTTTTAATCCTGAATTTCCCACTGTTCCGTGGAAGTTTTCAAATTCACAATAGAAGAATACTGAACTTGTACTTTTGATTTTTAACTCTCTGTCAAGTGGAACCAAAATGACAATCAGTAATGTTACCCAAAACGATGCGTACATCTGTGCGAATCCACAGAAGCTGACTTTATCCTTGTCTGCGCATCGGATCACTCCCTTCTAATGCCGATTTAATGGTTCGCATTTATCCTTCGAAAGGACGAAAATCTATCCGAGATTGGATTCGAGGATTGAAATATATTTCCGTGTTCAGAATCTCTGTTCCTATCTTTGAACACTGAAGGGTACGATGTTGTATCGGATAAAGGTGTATATGAGTAACTGAGGGAATCAGTTCAATATTAAAGTTAGAATGCACTCATCCAGGATTCGAACCAATCAAAATATTACAAATAATTCTTTTAAATCGAGTAATTGTCGTTCACTTTTTCAGCTACGCAATTCCTTTGATTAAAGATTAACTACTGTTTAATTTAAACTATTTTACTGCGGATATTACGAATTTGAGTTATTCATTAATTGGATTAGGTACCCTTAGCAAAGAGGCGTTTTTACTGATGAATTTTGGAAAAGTCAAGCAACTTCGTGTTAAAAACGTACTTTTCTCTAAATCTCGTATTTCGTGGTATTAGGGAAGAACGCAATTAAGAGTATTGATTGAGGATGCATCGTTTTAGCTGAGATGGCTAAATATTCGCCCATAACTAAGCTGATTATCAGCTTCGCAAAGCATAAATGAAGCGCTTGATGAATAGAGCTATAAAAATAAGGCTTCCCAAGCTAATTTTCGTTACATGTGATCGCTTCATAGGAAATATCGACCCATGAATTATGAACTTTTTCATGTTGTTGAGAATGGTCTCAAGTTACGTAACTTCATAATCTAATTTAAAGAGATGTTTAAAATACTTTTTGAAAAAGCTCGTATCTGTTCTAACATAAACAGAATATCAATTTGGGTTATTGAATACAAATACTTTTATCAAATTCTGATTGTAGCACATATATCAATTTTACGTTACATCTATCGTTATTCTACTTTATCGTTGGTCACGACAGATATATGAAAATTTTAATCCTAAAAAATATTTTAATTCAACTCTATTTTCTATAAAATATTGATATCCTATTCACACATCTTTTGCTTCTTTCTGTTATTTGTTTTTACAAGTTGATCATGAAAATGAAAGCGTGTGGAAGGCGAATAATAAAGCACATCCTTACGCTGTTTCCGTGCCTTTTAATTGAAGCGGATAAGAGACGATCTTGAGAGAGAATTCAATCTAAAGATGATCATAAACAGCACACATCCTTCTGCCGAGGAACTTCTATAAATCTCTTGCATAACGTTAAGACTAGCTAAAGAATGCAATTTGGGACGGTTTTTGTATTCTCCAAAAGTTGATTAACTCTCATTCCTTGTGTTCGAAAAACATCCGAGTCAGCACTCGTAAAAGCTACTGAAGGGGTTAAATCGGTATGCGAACGGAGAAATTAATTAAGCATTCCATTCGAGCAAAGGCTCAGGTAAATCATCCCCGAGATCGCATTACTCTGGAGGTAATTAATTCCTCAGAAACATGCCCAGAAATCCGTTGAAGAGTTACGCGACAATCACGGCACTCGACATTTAAACGTATTTTCGGCGCATTCCGTTGGGGGCGCGTGCATCGGGAGTCTAATGCGCCGTTCTAAATCGTTTTAGATCACCGGATTTAAAATATCCCCGAGGAATAAAAACGCTAATCCTTTTAAACCCTCGTTTACGATGCACGAAAGGAACAATCGGTGTCTCCGAATCGATATGGCAGAGGCACGCAGAGCGCACGCCCGTGGGACGTGGGAGGGGGTCGTGACTCCTTCCCCGGGTCCAAAGGATCGATGCCAAACGAAGTGCAGGAGAACGACAAGGGATAAAAAGTCTGCAAAGCCACAGGTATATACATAAGGCGAAGTATTTATCGCCTTAATTCCCTCCGACGTCTTTCGAGGGAAACGTATCGAACGCGTATCGGCCGTTTTTTTTTTCGCAGGATTTGGATCCGTTCCAAATTCCCCCATCGCAAGAGCATCCCCGGATTTTTTCCGATGGTCACAATCTTTTTCGTTCGATTTTCCGGAAGAATCGATCCGAGAATTGACCTTTTTAAAATTCCGAATGTTTTATATGTAAATATAAATTTGCGCGATTGGTATTTTCCGTTTATTATTTATGTTTGAATAGCTCGTTGAAGGATAATTTTGGGTATCGATGAATGTTGGATGACAAATGTGGCCGGTCAGTAACCACAAACAAAACGAAATGTGTACAATTTGTATTTTTTTTCTGGTTATTAAATGGTAAAGTTACACCACGTATCGCTCACTTTTATTCAATTGTTTTTTGGAGTAAGTACATCCGGGTAAAATCCATACAACTCGTTCGTGCGACTGGAATACTAGGTTAAAGAGAGAAAAAGAGAGATATAACTGGGACTCGAACCCAAATCCAAATTTTAGTTTCTTTGGTGATACGGCCATTGAATTATACGATGATTAACTCGGTAGGATTCACGATTAACAATTACATCTATTATACAGTTCTTTACAATATAATTTTATTTTTTCTTTGATTTAATTGCTATTATTTTAATTATTTGTGTATTAATATTAAATTCATACACAAATATAACTCATAAATTTGGTAAACCATATAATGAATCACTGCAGATACATCATCATATATTATAAATATTTATGAATCGTTTTTATTCGTAATTATCACTTATTTAATATTGATCCGCCTCTTTATAAGGTACTTAATTCAGCTTTAAGTGTTTCTCGTTGACAGAATCTTGCGTTCTAAAACAATAACTTCATATTATGGTAAGATTATACCTAAAGTTCCAATTTAAATATAACTATAAAATTCCTCTCGTTGGTGTATGGCCTTAATTAGAAGAATTTTCTAACTTCTCTGTCGTGTAATTTTCCTGATTTTAAGGGTTAAAACCCATTGAATATTGCGAAATGTGCACTCCCCATTGGATCGAATGCTCTTTCTTAAGAATCAATATATTCCATGTGAATGTAGTTTTCTTCAAATTGAGAAATTGACTTCCAAGGTATACCTTTGGAAGATGGATGGCGAATTTATGTATGGAAATGTCAAAGTGGCCTCCTGAATTAGAAATAGAGTCGTCTAGCCCTTCTGAGAATAGAAAGTCTCATCTGCTTATGTCCATCTCTTGTCACATTGCAATTTTGGTAATAAAAGATGGTGAAAAGTCGAAAAAATGTCAGAAAAACGTAGAACTATTAAGTGCATTAAAAAGGTAATGTATTAACTCAGGTTTAATCAGGAATACAGAACTTTATCCTCAAGAAAGACTTTATTTGGTCTTATTGAACAAAATTTCATCGATTTCAAATTCTCTAAAAATTGCCTTTTTTTCTGTGGAAAACTGTTCGATTTATCTCTATTCGCAGTGCTGCACTTAAAAGGCCATAAAATATCAAATTTGCGTGAACTACTCTCTCTAGACCCCCCAGAAAATGAAGAAAGATGATTCAGCCTCCCATTACAGTGAGCCTTTCACCTAGAGCATTTCGGGACTAGATGTTATCTTCACCTTCCATTTGCATGGGCTATCCCTTAGAGAATCCCTCAAACCTTCCATGAACGCCTCCAGAGATATATCCATTCACTTCTCGTTAATTAAATTTGTAGAGGATGAATAATCGATTGGATGGATCAGAAAATAATTGCTACCGCGTCAATTATTGAGTCAAAAGGTTGTTGACTGCCTGTCGACGAATGGGAGAATATTAAAGTGCAGATCTATCGTTTCTCCGGAAAATTTTATCGAGATTTTATCCAAAACCAAAAGGATGGATATTAGGAAATTTTATTGTAGAAATATATTGGAACTATATTTATATAATACATTTTCCTTTAATTTTATACACTTGGAACTATAAAAAGTTGAACGTACGTCCAGGATTGTAACAATTTTGTGATATTTTGTTCAAGATTTATCTTCGCTGAAATTTAAGGTGATCAACTAAATTCAATTTCTAATTTACGTTAGAGAAGTCCATCTGTCTGAATGTAATTAAGATATTGAATTCATTATCAATGATAATGTCTCCTGAAACGATGTCAAGCTTAAATATATATAAGGAAAGATGTTAATACAATATAAATGTTATGTCAATAGGATCAATGTCAACTTTCCTTAGAACAAGGAAGACGATCGTGTAGATGGAACTTAATTTATTTAATATGTCAAGAAAATATATGTGAAAAGTATTTAATTCATTGAACAATTGTGACAGTATCAATGCGATAAACGTACATTCGAGAGGCAGGGTAGGAGCAATGACTAGATATATAAATAAATAAAAGCCACGGACGTCATGCAGGGAAACTCCACCCTTTCACCTACGTCACTCTAAAAGTAGATATAATCCGCCTCTCCTCCTCAGGCATTCTTCTAAATCCCCTGACGATGGTGGCTCAACTATTGAAATACGTTTTGCGTGTCCTCAAAACAGTGGCTTCTTCAGAATTTTGGTCTCCTTGATATGGTTACCTTTTAGCAGCAAGGCAGACTTACTGTATTTAAGGAGTATTTATGTCTCTGTTATGAAGATTTGTGGGTAATTTAGGAGTCGCTCTTTTGTTATTTTTGTCTTTGGAGAGATTAAGACAACTCTTTCTTTGATCTTTATTTATTTTTAGTGCGATGCCAGTTTCAACTAAAATTCAGAAGTATTTTGGCAGTTACACAGTTGAAAATTAAAAGAGGTATTATTTTGTTTCTGTGCGATTGAAGAAATGAATAGTTAGTTATGAAATGGCTAAAACATACTAGTAAAAGAATAATATACCTTTAAGAATATTTCTTAAAGGTGAAATATATAATAAAAGAAAATTGAGGAAAATCCAGCTTTAGGAATATAATAAATCTATGCTAGAAATAATTGTCATTCAAGAGAAAAATTAATGGAAGAAATTAAGTATTTAAATTTGTTTGGAACGTATGGAGCTTCCAGTTCAATTATTGTGAAACAGTAATGTTTCTGAAGGGAGATGTGACAATAGAAACACGTGTTCTACGCGCGGAGTTGGCAATAAAAGGCGTGAATAGGGGAAGGTGCGTGTGAGGTAGGAAAGTGTCATTGTGAACTAACGAGGCCATCACCACGCTAATCCTGAACCGATATATGCGTATGCGTGAAAAATCGATCAGCCAACCTAGTCGTTGTTGAAAGAACTTTCTTTTTTTTCCATCGATTCGAATTTAAAGAGGCGCTGTGTTCGCCTGGATTATTCATACGACGCAAACATCCAACCTTCTTTCCGTGTGTTTCGATTCGCAAAATTTCCCGAAGTTGCAATTTTCATTTCGACTTTTTCGTAGCAAAAAAAACAGTAGCAACGCCAATGGATTCGCAATGGTAATTCGGAGTTGGAATTGATGCAGTGAAAGCTCTCCCGTTAATTCGGAAATTGCGAATTTGCAAAAACGCTCCCATGTTTATGAGAACAGTCAAAAGTCAGGGTTTTGATTTGACGGTGTCATACGAGGCTATATTCGGAGAAACTAATTATTGAAACTTGACAATTGAATGGAATGTTACGAACTCCTGCCTTGTCAAATCATAAATGCATAGTACGTAGCATTTGCATCAGTTTATTTTCGAAGATTTTTGATATATAATGTAATTGAGTCACAATTTACCACATAATTAAATTATTAATACCTTATAGCTAAACTGAAAGGTATATCAACGAAAATAATTGTAATATGTATTGTAATTTTGCGATTTTAAGCATTGCATTTTATATATTTCTGAAGCATTCAATGAATGAATTGTGGAAAGTAAGTTCTGACCAAGAACCCTAACTTTGAATTGTTATGGTTAGAAAATAACGTTTTTTATGGTTCTTCATTATTCTTTTACTTTAAAATTCTTCTTATACAAAATAGTCCTTATTCGCGGAATAAAATTATTCATGGTCATTACTGCAGAGAAAGGAAAGATTTCCGATCGAGTTGTATATTTAGTTGTTTATTTTTAATTACGAAAAATATCAGTTATTATCGAATTGTCAAACTTTTGGCGATCTTTTTATGTAGACCGGTATGCCAGCTGAGCATGTCTCATTTTGTATTTATTAAGTCACTTTTCTCTTTCTGCGTAATTTCTATTTCTTTTGTTCAATCTTTTCGAGCATCTCTTATCCAGAAGTTTCATTTCACTCTTTCCTATTAAAAGACTTTCCTTTTATCTCTTGTTTTTCATCAGGAGAAGAGATGACCTTTTAAATCGTAAAATCAATATTTTACTTTTAGATCAGTCATTCGAATAATGCACCATATCTACTGTACATCTTAGCTTTCGTTTTACAATAATATTTTCTCGAATATTAATTCATTTCACGATACGTTACTTTTCCGATCAAACTCGACATATTTTATAGGAGCATTTAATTTTGTGAATAGAATTACATTAGATTAGAGACTGGGGTATTTCTGCACAAAATTTTAATAAATCACTATTCGTGTGTTTCGCAAAGAATTTTCGCGTCGGAATCTTTTGTATTCATTAATATAAATGTTATCCGCAGAATAAAATGTCTGTCAAGCGGTTCATAAGCGAATAAAAGATATTTTTAAACTAATGTTTTATGTGAAGTTTCAGCGTTGCTTCGTCCTTGAATATAGAGAGGTTAATAAAGTTTTCGTCTCGGCCGACTTAATTAAAACTCTGAGAATAGGATGCGAGGTCCCTAGGGTACATTCTTTCCACTCTTAATGTCCCTTAGCGAACCCTTGCGGTGCCCCGTTATTTGATGTGGCGGCTATCAGAACAGCCGCTGTCCCATTTTATTCACACTGCTCCAGTGCCCAAGGCTACGTGATTCGATAGTGTATCTTGGATGACTTCCTGCAACCAGTCACTAAAATCGGTGTTTGCTTCCTATTTGCCTCTTTATTCTTCTTTCAACATTCCTGGGAATAAACTGATGTACCATCTTGATGGAGAAATTGAATCGTAACTATTTTTCCTGAAGCAATTAAATTTTAGCTCATTAAAGTTCTTTCACATTAAATATTTTGCATTTAATCACTTACGGATTATCATGCAGTATCGATGTTAAGTATGGGATTTTAATGAAACGAGGGATTGCATTAGATCATGAAGACGTAAAAGTGCAGGGATAACCGGTGCATATGTCTCATTGATGCGGTGAGCGCATTCGCGTATGGTCCTCGTATCGATTCCAGAACCGACCCTAGAGAATCTGCAATGCTGTTCAGAATTGGTTACAAAAATGCGTTCTAAAGTTTATAAATCATTGGCGATGTTTAAGATCATATAATGAGCTTCTACGTTGTAAATATCAAAGAAACGCATTATAAATAAGGAATCAACTATGTCTCATAACAGCAAAATTTTCAATCCATGGCGGAATTAAGGCGTAAATATAAAATTCGCATTACTTAAGAAATGCAGATTTCGTCACTTACTCCTCCATACTCAGAGTTCCTGATTAAAAATATATTTCTGAGGATGGTGTTGAATCTTTATTCCTGAATATTTACCAATTTGCCTTATATAAAATATACCTATGCATTATTTATGGAGGTGGATTGTTTATCATATGTAAAAAGAAATAAATTTAGAATTTCAGCCATTTAGAAAAAAGCTTTGCAGTAGCATTTTCTTGTGTTTTGTTATTATTAATCGCGTCTTATAATATTCTTTGATCTTAGAATTACTTTATCTATAATTTGATTGGGATTTTGCCTTTTTTCAAAAAATATACTTTCGTAAACTGATTCGCAATTTTTTTTATCAGTCCAGTGCCTGGAATGTTTCGCTAGGGATGAAAGCCAATTCCCTTTCCCAACAAATTTCTGCTTATGCTACGACTACGTAAGCAAGAACGCTCCAGTTTTTGCACCAGAAAATTATTGCCTTCTGCTCATTGGGTCTTATCGTCCTGCACCACTCTCTTGGGTGTTTGCGACCTCCTTTCAGTATTTAGTCTGCAAATAAATATTCTGCGCAAAGAATTTCTCAAATTCCAAATTTAGCCATCGCAATTCTCAAATGTCAATCTTTGAAAGTATTATCAATTAAGTATTCTATTTTATAACATATAAATTGAAAAAATTTCACATCTAAGTACTCTTTTTTACTTATTATTTAATTGTAATCCAGCGCATATTATCTCAAAAGTTGCTAAATACGTCTTCGAACATTTGAACTCAAACTTCCAAGGTTTCTATTGAAGATAGAACTGATTTAAACTAATTTTTAAAATAAGAATCTGCTTCTTTTAGTTTACAGATAAATTGTTAATACTGATATTGTACTGATAAAAGTATTTTTAATTAAAATATAAACAAGTTTTATTATTTATTAATTAATATTAGTGTACTATCATTAGCCTTTATGAATTAATTAATTAATATTCCTTCGGAATATGATTTCATGATGAGAACCGCGTTAGTAACTTTGATTCTTTGTTTTTGTCTTCCGAGACTAGAATGAGAAAATAGAATAGATAAAGTGCTTTTCTCGATCGTGAGCTGAATTAATATAATATTCTTTAAGATAGAAGATAGTTTTTTCTGTTATAAACATAAACTTCCCGTTTTAATTCGGCCTTTAGAATTTCAAGGTATTAAATTAGAATTTCCCATCATCGCCCATTAATCACGTATTTCTTGTCCGATTTCTTCATCCAGTAATTAATACTCCTTCGCTGTTGATATAGAAGTCCTTCTTTTGAGAGTCATTACTTTACGGACTTAATCCTCTTTCCTCAGATGCTGTATCATTCGAGAGACATTCCTTCTTTGGCTCCTTCCACATACAGACCCTTCCACCGCAATCCTCAATTAGAGATGGAAAATTTTTATCGCAAAATTGAGGAGTTGATAAGAATTGTTGACATGGCGATATTTTATTTTCTTAGGTCATAAACATATTCTTCTGTCACTGCTTACTTAAGTTCTGTTACGTTATAATCGAAAGTCCAAATTTCATTTCTGTCTTTTAACCCCTTAATTGAAATAGCTATTTCGATTGTCCAAATGAGAATTAATTTTAAATCCAGGAAGTTTATTTTCTTTCTTATTTAGTCCAATTTATGAGAATAAATACTAAAAGCTCGGTGAAATTCTCAGCATTGTATTTCGGCCTCTTTTAAGAATTAATTTGGCCAGAAAATTGACTGTTCAGGTGTATTGAAATTACTGTTGAAGAAGTGGCGTTTTAATCAGCCTCGCTTTCTTTCTTTTTTATATTATTTTCTTTTCCGTGTTTGGCTTCTTTAATTCTAAAGAAAAGACTTGATTATTTCTCAAGCTTTCGGATTTAATTTGTCTGTTACCTGCACTAGAAATAAGAATTCTCTAAACGTATCGATATCAGAGGGAGATGGAATGTTAAGAACTTGGATCGAGCTTTTTTGAGCTTTATACCATGTTTTCTCTAAGTAAAATTTAGAAAATGCTTTTTAAAATTGTCCTTGCTGCTTCGACCGTACTTCATACCTGATTTTGGAATCCTACGTGATTCTAAACCTGTATTCAATGGTTATTATGACACCTAGCCTTAGTGTACTCCGCTTCATTGCTGTAATCCTGATCAAAGTCTCTGCTGAACCACCATTTATACAGCTCAAATGTTCATAATCATGTATTATACGTGTCGTATAAACAATAAGTGATGATTTTCAAATAGCACATTTTATGCAAACAGTAGTTTATAGTAGGAGATAGGAGTATAGACTCCCTTATATTATTGATTCCCAGCACCATTCGAGTATCTGTTGGGATCATTTCGTTTTTATTTTAACCCATTAGTCTGCAGTGTCAAAGGAATCATTTTCGTTATCTTGAATAAGAGGTAATTTTGGAAAAATGAAAAATTCTTTTGTTCAATTTACAAACAGTTTTTGCAGTTGTTCAGTTATATAGTCAAATCATTATATTTGAAAAATAATCTGGTTAACGCCAGCTTTTATTATACCGCAAACTAACTCTTAAGTACCTTTTGATCGTGTTCAAGAATCACTGAGTCGGCAGTTATTTCCTGAGACTTCTCTTATAATCTTTATGGCATTTAATGTTAATCAGAAGATTTTTGCTTTCAGTCTATTTCGTAGCATTGCTCGCTCTTACTCAGCGGCAGTGAGTTTAATTTCGTATGATTATGTGGATCGAGATAGCGGATGAAACCTATACCTCGTGTCTTATCTTTCAATGCAACGTCACCGCTTTTATGTCATTCCGTACCAGTTTACTCCTATTTTAGGCTTCCTGTAGCTCCGCATTTTGGTTTAATCATATTAAATTAATGTTTTGCCTCATAGATTAAATAAAAATGTAATAAATAAAAGTAAATATATACCCAAACGGTACCTTTTAAATTGTGCATCGATCAGAAATTACGAATTTTCAAAATTTATAATTGTAAATAATGATTGACGAAATCAATGCCTCAAACTCACCGGAAGTCTGTTCATGCAAAGTTATAGCTATAGTAGAAAATTATGGTGGAAGATTGAAATTTAGAAACAAATGCGAAACGTAAGTTATTAATGTCTCATTCGAGTATATAATTTGCTATCAGAGAAGTTATCTGAAGAATTATCTTCACTTCTAGTAATCTCAAAGAAAGCTTTATCTTCTTCGTTCGAATTATCTTAGAAATTGTTTCCAAACTATAATTCATTAGTAATTGACTTCGATCAGCTGAAATTATTTTCTTATTATATACGTTCATCTTTTTGACTTTGTAATATCTACTCTAAAATAAGAATTACAAATAAAATTGTGTATCAGTTAACCAATAAATCGATTTTGTTTTATGTATAACCAAAGAAGGGATGTTATATTACTATTTAAAAGTGATTGAGCTAACTTTGTTTCATTTCTTAGATGAACATTGCTATTCAGTTGGTGGAGGAACGTCTGAACGAGGGCTTTAGGTTAGGCCATCGTTTTCCAGCCTATAGAGCAGCTCCAATTACGTCGATGCAGTATGCACGGCCATGAACTCAAGTCGTGATGTTGATGAATGCGTGTTTACTCGCACACATGCTCTCACGTCGTGCAATTTTTTCCCAAGTCATGAACTTTCTTTTCCGACAGTACTTCTTGGAAACGGTTTGTCAACTCGGAGATAATGAATCGTAGATGTGGGATTGAAATTTCAATTGCCTGAAAAGAACTATAAATTAATAAAAAAGGAATTATGAGACATCTTGAGACTTATCTCCTAGCAACGATATTTGCTTTCTTTTCTCGTAAGTTATTTGGTATTCCAATAAAAACCTTCTGGAATTAAAATGTGATGTGTTCAGATTCTAATTTATTTCTGAATTTAAACAAGTTTCTTCGTCAGAAATATCTACGTTATTTTGTAGAATATGCTTTGTATATTATAATTTACGATTAAGATACTTTCACGTTTATTTTTCTACAATTAGTGTAGCATGGTGTGTGTTCTATTGTGAATACTTGGTACAAATTAACTGATCTCATTTTTTTCTATGGCAACGTGACATTTTTCCAAAATCTTCGTAATAGTTTTAACGATACATTCTATTTATGAACAACGTTAAAAGAGTTTCAATTTAGTAGAACCCTCCCGAGAATGTTTATTAAAATTCCGTATCACACGCAACAGCAAATGGGAACAACTCTCACGGTACATATCCAGGACACTTATTGAAACAGAAAGCAGCTCTTCAGGAGAATAAGGTTTGTTCCATTCCCTATTTATCTTTTAAAAGCTGCGACGATAAAATACAAAGGCGGTCGATATATAACGCGTTCTGTGCGGCGTCGCTATAAAATATCGAATGGTGTGGTCGCAGGTGCCTCTTGGCCACAGCCGAGATGCTTTCATATCGGAGTCATTCATCCGTGAGGTGATAACGAGTGTTCTCGGGGAAGTTCGCGTTGGGTGGAGCGATTATCCCCGAGCGCAACATTAGTTCCCCAAGATATGCCCTCCGCTGCATTTATGCTGCTCTTATCAGCGCTTCCATCGTCTAAATTACTTCTGAAGTCGCTCATGACCTTTTTTCGCCACAGACTTTCGCACTTTGCGAGAGATGATTAAGCTAACTTTTTCTCTCTGCTGGGTTGCCCAGGGATCGGTTGGGGTTATCTGGAGTGCTAAAATTTCTAACAGTAATATTTTTTACATTTTAATGCAATCGTTATAGCAAACTTGAACCTTATTTTATTTATTTTATTTGGTTGTTTACCCAAAGAGAACTAGAGAAGTAAAATATGTACAACTAGTTTCATAAAGATACAATCTACTTTATTTTCTTCTGCATAATTCTTTATTGTAATTTTTATAATATAAAATTACCTTAAGTATTATCGTTGAATTGCCGTATTGATTTAGGTTATACTTTCGGAACGCGGATAAGATTCTCTCTCCTGTTTTTACTTTGCCATACATGGACTTTCTCTACTTTGAGATTTCTTTCGCATAGAAGAAAGCTAGATTATACTTCTTTAATCCTTCCTTAATCTCAAATGAGTGAAGCTTAGAGTAAGATACTTTGGTTTGAAATTTTAAGGGTTTTCATCACGTAAATCCTCCAAGAATTGTTATCAATCCACGGTTGAATTTTTATATTGCATAAAAATAAATGAATATTTTTTTATTTTCCTTAATGATAACGTAGTATTATGTATTGTATTTCTAGTCGATGTGACCTATTCTCATGGTATTTTTTTTTATTTTCAGGTCAGTACACTCTACCTAGATATCTGTAGTATGGATGCATCAGTATGTAAGTATTATCACGCGATTTTATATCGAGCTTAATTACTGATTTTTCCAGCCATCATATGGTTTGGCTATCTTATAATAAGTCAAATTATAGGTCTTCAGTCCTTATAGGGGAAGAAAAGTCTTTCGGCAGATCGTGGTTATTCTCTTTTGCAAATTCTCAAGACTTAAGGGAGTAATCGAACCAACTCAATTTTTGCTCATCATCATCGCTTGAGTATTTCGTAATATTAATTCATGACTAAATTTTGGAGTGCTTTTGAGTTTAATTTGGAAATATTCTCCCTCAATTAAGCTTCAGTCAGACGTTTTTCTCCGTCTTGAATGCTGATCTCGTATTATTAAAGTAAGTTCAATGACAGGGGAAGCATCTCTCATGAGTAATTCAGCATACTCCGGGTCTTCGCATTCATAGTGCACCATCTTCATTAATATGCGAAGCTGTGCATACGTTCAAGGCTTCCCTCTGTTCCGGCAGTTCCGGGATCTTGTTCAAAGAAACCCGACGCCGACCGGAAGGGTAAAATCCCGGAATATATGATTCGCTCTTCAGCTAATTAAACTTCATACTTGGTGGCGCATTTTCATTTTCGAAGGCTTTAGACTACTACTTTTGATACTTCTGAATATTTTCCATCTCTTAACGAATTGTGTTAAATTTTTACTTTAATAGATAGAGATGATACTTTAATATATAGAGTGCGAATCAACTTAAGGTTTCTACTATTGGAACGAAAACTTATTTTTGATCGATTAAGGATCAATGATTTTAATTCGCCTCCAAAATTTTCACGTATTTGTCATTCTTAAGTCTAACTGCGATTATGTTCGCTTGATGAAATCAGTTTTCGCTGCATATGCTAAAAATTACGATGCGAAGGAACATATTTCATCATATCCTTATCTCTTTATGAATAAAGTGTAAAAGCTGTGTAAGCCCATAAGACTTTCGTAGTCCTTATTGAAAGTGTTCCCTTTTTATTTGATGCTTAAATTTTTCATCCTCGTGTCAGGTATCATCAGAGATAAAAGGATTCTTATATAATAACCACCTATGCTTCAATTTCATTAGGTTATTCCCGAAGTTCGTAGGTAATGGAGAGACATTTGCTTGATTTAAAAATCTTTTAAATTTCCTTCTTCATTTTATATTGCTACATTCTATCGAAATATTTGATCGATTATCCGTTAACAATATCCACTAATTAACAGAAAAAACTAAATCTTACTGCTCTAACTTAATCTGGCAGCACATTAAACTATAAATTAATTAACATTACTACTAAATACTATTCGAACATCGCAGTAAACAGATATTTTATTTTCTGGTTAAGAAAGGTTTTGTGGTATGAATTTTTATAAGATTTGATGTTTGATTAAGACCATAAGCAAGCCCCAACAGGACAAAATACCTTTAAGAAGACAATTGGTGTGACGGATTGCTATTTCATGTTTTTCTCCACGATTCATTGAGGAAGGTAGATTTTGGTTTTTACACTCAATGTCAAATGCGTCACCTACGGATTTCATGGCCGGGTGTGTATTTAGGAACACCACTCCTTCAAGTAGCGTATCATTTAACCGTTTTTCGACCAATATTGACGGATGAACGTGAAAAAAGCTCTCTTCAGCCAGCAAGCAAGAACAGCAAAATCCAGTTAAGCTACACAAAATGGAAAATCGCTTCAAGCATGGTGGCGTTGCAACCGATTCGGAACGGACATCATCGCCCCACTGCTCACAATTCCAGCAACTCTCCCTTTCATAGCGCACGGAAGTTAAACATGTTTACGCCGCCCGTGTCGTCCTATTCCAGCCCAAGAATGTGAAGTCCGTGATTCACGTTCGACCTCTAACGCATGTCCCTTGTCCTTGGCCGCTATCTCCACTCAATAGCGGTTTCTCTCGTTTTCGCCTCGCGAATTTACACTTCAACTGAGGTACGCATCGATACGGTATAGCACCATGATAGATTAAATCCATTATTAGCCCAAAATTTAATTATAACAGTATTTCCATACTTTATTCTAACATTTTCTTTGATTTCTCTACAATGCATTGTTACATAGCCGTTGAATTGACGTTTTTCAACAATGGTCTGATATTATGTTGGTAATACAGTATACACAGTTGCTCTTAAGATGGCGTCCGTGTCGGTTCATGTTGGATAAAACTGTAAAGAAGAGCTTTGTAGCTGTTCTGAGGAAGGGAATTGGTACACAGATAAGATCAGGAAAGAGGAAGCGTTTTGTATGTAGCCAGAATTTGTGTTCGAATGATAAGATACCCCGCTCACGTGGCCAAAGTGGGATAGCACGACGTTACACACGCTTATCGCTCGTCATTCCCGGGTTATGTTGCTATCATAGCTAATTCATTTCTATTAAGCATGGCTTTACTCTCGGAGAAGGTTTTTTTCTATCTTAAGAATATTTATTGTGAAATTTTTGGCCAAACGTCATGCTCTAATTATGAAAAATTGATTTTATCAAGGTATTGTTTGATGACACATCTAGAGATAAAATGCGAATTCATCCCACGCATCGTAAACGATAATAATCAAGTGATTGAAATATGAAGTAAGTATTATTCATAGTACAAATGCCATCAAAAGCTCGCCGAAAGTAAAATAATGGTGATATATCGGAAATAGATAATTCATAGAAAAGAGTGAAAAGCAATCTAGCGTTTCTAATTTTTTATGGAACCCCACAATTCACTCTCTAATATCACCGATCGTCCCTTATTAACGATAAGTACTTAAATTTCTAATTTCTGGTATCCTAGCAACTGCAATTATACCTATTCTTTCAAAACTACTAGTAGAAAGTAGGAAATGAAAATAATCGCCTTGTAATTTTTACGTGAATAACTTGTTCTGTTCTAAGATTTGCCAAATGTTTCCATTGAATTACCACAAGCGCAAGCCCTGAGATTAGATTCCTTGAATCATTGCCACCTACCTCGACGGCACGTTCTAGTGTTGTCCGATAGGAATACATTGGCTACGGATTGTTACCCTCAGGATGAATGCCTTCAGCAGTGGCTTCTCTCGGAGTTTCCCACGCGCCGCTATTCTTTGCAAACCTTGCTTATGAGTTGACCCACTTCCAGCGAAAGTGTTAACAGCAGATCGTTAAAATTGATTTTCAGAAGAGGTTTACGTAAAAGTTAGATATTCGCAAGAATCTGATTAATCATAAGATACGATACTGTTGATTGTTGAATGTTCTCATGACACTTTTGTCTCTAAAATTTAAATGTTACTCTCCAACTGATATAATAGTTACGCAATCTTTATTGGGTAGTATAATTTTTTTCTTTGTCTTTTCGTAATTCATTTGTTAGAAATTTATGGTTTCTATTTTAGTTAATAACCTTTCACCCCTTAAATTGTAATGTTTCTTTATTGAGGAAATGCATACCATTATTATTACATTCTGTCTCATATTAGCTTTTATTTTCTTCGTTTTTTCAATTTTCATAAATCGGAGTCAATTGTTTCGATGTCTAATTCATTTAAATATTTACCGTTTGCAAATTATACTCACTTGCCTCGAAACGATTCACATATACAGAGAGTACATAATATACACGGAGTAAATACAGGGATTTTATCGATTCATGGCTAAACCGCGATTTAGGGTGTAAGTATCGACGAAATAAAAGTCAAATTTATCGCGTGTCCACTGACACTCGCATACCTATCGAAAATTATCGATTATCGAGATCAGAATTCAACGACAGGCGCGAAACGCCGAAAAGTGATTATGGAATCAGAGAATTTACGTTTATTAACAGTCCCACAGAAGATTTTAATTGGCGATTAGCCGACATTGGACCAGTATTAATCTCCATTATGCACTCGCGATCGAGTTGCGCTTTAGGGGAAATGCGGCCACTGCAGCAATTGAGGTAAAATACTCGTCGATTCGGTGTGACGTCATCGAAGTCGGTCAACATTGAAATGTTATTGCTGTTTAATCTCGGAGAAAATATATTATTGTAAAAAACTTAAAAGACACTTCTATGTGAGTATAATTTCGTCGCATTTGCTCTGAAAGCTGTCGGCGATGGGTAGCAATTTTGTACGCATATCGTATTGAAGGTTCTTAGACGACCTGGCACAGTACCCAAAACGATTTGGAAGGCTCTCCATCCAATGCAGAATGTCGGCGTAAAATAATCTGCGCAATGTTCAAGCTCTTTGAGATCCTCTTTAAAGATTTAGTACAAATCATATCACAAGTACGCAATCCCGCTTTTTAAATTATGTGTCATATATATTTTTGTTCATTGATGACTTAAATAAATTTTATTCAGCTTTATATTCCTCTGCACTCATGGAAATTGACCCTATAAAAATGATTAAATAGTTTATAGAATATTCCCGTTTTCATCTCATCAATTCATTCTGCAATAGCTACTATTCCTTCTTTTCTTTCGCTCGATGAAGTACTTCTCCAAATTAATAAAATGCGGCATACTTCAATAAGATTCACGTGATGGAATTGAATAAACACTGCTAAAAGTCAAAATTATTTTAATTCTATGAAATCAATGAGTATAACATTATTAGTATGAATGTTTTACAAAATTCATGCGTAATTAAAAATCAATATTCAATATGTGTCCTGTTGAAGTTAATGATTCATCCGTCTGCTCTGTAAATATTACTTAAATGTTTATTAGTGTATTATGTCGTGTAAGATAATTTAAATGCGTATTAGGTGTTGGAAAGCAAGCAGTTTTCAAAATAGACGATGAAAAAGAACCAACAAACGCAAATAATACTTAAACAACACCGATGTCTATTTGTTGAATATTTATTCTGAGAGTTCTGCCAAATGTTCAGTCTGCTGGGAGATTTCCAAGCAGTTTGTTCCCTTCTATATACCCATCGTTTACAAAACAAGCTAACTCGTTTACAGTCAAGATCTCTGAGGCTCAATTTACTTCGTAATTCAGCTACTTAATATAGGTCCACTGAGGCACAACGTCCTATTACGAGCCTTTATTTCGGAATATCGTCTCCAGGGAGGATGGACAGGAAAGGATCTTAACGAGACCGATCCTTGGGTCTTCTTAGGGGTTTTCATCTTTTTCTTCTTTCTTTAACCGATTTCGCTACACAGATGTTCGATTATATCTGTATAAATATAAATAACTGGAGTATAAAGTTTCTCATATATTTTAGATTTTTGTGGCGTGATGCATTTTCTTTTTAGATAAAAGTACGAAATATTTGTAGTATGTGTTCTAAGGTAAAGGTGGTTTGTCAAATGGATAATTCGTCTATGTCAACTTTTCAATTCTTAGAACCATGGAAATTAATATATTTAAAATATAGGGAATCAATATTTAATATTTAGAGACGTTTTTGTAGTAAATAAATTTTTGAAAGGTTTATCGTATGAATGTGCATGTTATTGTCATTAAAATGATATTACTTCCTCGCTACTCTCTAACATAAACATTATATTAAGATTAATTAATACAATAGAATAACAGATTTGCAATAAAATATTAGATAATACAGTATCGATAAGATATGCTTATTATTCCTTGATTCTGTCACCTTAATTGTTCCTGAATTGCCTATGTCCCAAAATAAAGAAGTGGTTCCAGATTAGATATGCAACTGAATTACGAAACACTACATTATTACAAACTTTTTTTCTTTTTTGATGAAATTACACCAATTAATTCGGGTGTGTCCACCATTGATCGATGTTCAACTGTCTAATTTATAGACATGGGTGTCAATGGGACAAAAGGCTAGTAGAACCAGCAGAGTATGAATTCAAAGCCATGTATGGACTCACCCATACACGAAGCACGAAATTTCGGACCAGCGGAACGCGAGCATTAATTCGAGGCGAATCTTGTGTTCCCATGGGGGCGTCGCTTAGCTCCCAGGGCGGTCTATCGATTCTCCTTAAAGAGGATTTCATGGGAGTCAATTTACCGCGTCGCACTCACCATTTATTTCCCAATGCTGAGTTTACATCTCCAGAGAGTCTCCACAAGAGGATGAGCTTTCGTTTGAGTTATAGCAGTTTAATGATGGAGACGTTCTTGGAAATCGAATGGAAATGCAGGGTCGCGAATTTATGTCTCTGTTCGTATTACCTTTTTCTTTGGTTTCTACTTCTCGGGTCGTATTAAGTATTATATACATAAATTGATGGAATTACGCAAATATCCCTGTTATCATTTGACATTTTTATTGAAGTGTATTAAAAAAATAATTTTTTGTTACGAAAGCTTGAAATAATATTGCGTGTGGAGAAACTTATATTCCAAATTTATTAAAGTGTTACAAGTATCAGCTAATACAGGTCACTCATCGTAATTTCCTCAAAAAAATAACTATCACTTGCACAGAATAATCGGATGATATTTATTTTCAGATAAAATTATATTAATTTTAATTGTCAGTAGCTAGGCAATGATTTTTTTTACCAAAAATTTTTTAATGTTTAGAAATATTCACCATGTTGTTTTTCTATTTATGTGATATCACTGAATCAATTATAATATTTCTCGTAGATTGACGAATATGATTGTGTTAATCATTGGTCGATGGGGATTACAATTTGGCATTTATTCTCAATAATTTTATTTTATGCAAAGTAATAGGAAATTATGAATGTCCTAGTCCTTTTTCCTTATAAGCCCTGAAGCCTTTGACGTAAACTTCAGAAAAATATCCTATTTTACATATTTCCAAAGAATATACCCGCAGGATGCACTCGGTCAAAATTCCCAAGCTTTCGCTCATTTCGAAATTAGTAATGTTGTAAGAGTGAATAAGTAATTGATGATTGCTGAGTAAACATCCGGAAGGGAAAAGAGTAACTAAACTTTTACAGATCCAAAAAGGCTTATTTAACGTTCACTATCCAATTTTTATCAAAAACTGCCGCCCTAATAATCTAGTACTAGGGAATAATCTTTCAAAATTCTACTGTCGTAAGAATATCGTTTTATTTTTACGATCATTGCCATAAGATACCGGTTTCACATTTTCAGATCAATTAAAATTATTTTTTTCCCCTTCAATCTATTCGTCTTGTTGATTTACCGCCCAAACATTCGTTGATAGCTGAAAATGTCCACACGCACCAAAGTATAAATCTCAGTGAGCATTAAGTGTTCTAAATGGAATCAGAGCGAACGTAATCTAATGAATGGTATCCTAAAAGCCATCAGCACTCGATTTGGGCAAAAGAGTTGTTCACTTTTTCATCGGAATAGCCGATGTCACTGGAGTTCCACTTTTCGAACGAAATATGAAATGGAACCAGAGGCCGTAAAATTAACCATCGCTGGGAACGAATTTAATTAAACGTGTGTCGTTCTTTCCTTTGGAGGAATGTTAACGGTTTTTTATTATATACCGGGTTCCAATTTTTTAAATGGAAAGAGATGAGTCCGCCGTTTTCGTCATCTAAAAATGTCCTTTTTTCAAATATCGGAAATAAGTCGTGGCTTTTTACATGGCATTTTAAGGTCAGGTTTTCCTTTAGCTTTTTAATGATCGTGTTTTGGTAGTTCGATATGTTTTATAAGTATATGCAAGATTTATGTAGTATTAAATATGAACAAATGAGTTACCGCCTTGTTACAAATGAATGACGTAGTTTGTATTTCAAGAAGTATTGAAGCCACGGAAACAATTGTAGTGAAAGGATTAGTTGAATATAAACATTAATGCTGAGCACTGTTTCAATTACGGAAACTTTTTTACAGAAATGATTATTAATATTCAGTTTCTTCTGAAATAATTTATCAATTTCTTTTTTAATTTCTTCTTATTATTAACATCGTCCACTCTAGAATATCCACTTGTCTCTCTTTACCGGTTTCAAAAATTTACTTATTCTCACGTTGTTTAAACCCCTATTTACATTTATTACGAAATAGGCTGTGCATGATAATCATAAAGAATGCATCTCGAACATAATGTATGACTTTGCTCCTCTCCGCCGGGAATTTTAATGATAAATCCGCTCTTGCTATTTAGTTTCATTTCCCTTATATAAAAGAAATAGTTGCTTTGATGAATGAATATTTTAATATATTATTATATATAATCAGGATGCAGAGTAAAATGTTGCGATCTATGTGCTTCTTAAATCATTTTGAAGATTGAAAAGGATAGTTTCTGCTTCTAAATGAGTTGTTATAAAGCAATTGCAACGTCATGACTTCATATGTTGTGTATACGGTTTCATAACTCCTAAAGTGCCCCTCCTTTCCATTCCTTCCGCTTCTTTGGTCTCCTTTCATCCAATCTTTTCCCTTTTCCGTCGATTTCCTCCCAAATATCCATCACCCCCACAACGGGTCACAGGGGCTGATTCAGGCGAAAAATGGCCTGCTTTTCTTTATCCCTGCGTTGTCCACAAGGATAGCTGCGATGAAAAGTCTATATTTTGCGGAGTCGACGAGCCGTGTTTACTTTTACGTTGTCATAACTCTTTTGTTACGTGAGGCCAGTCTCACCTGAGGTGGCTGCGTATCCATACTTGTTTCTCCCCATATTTGTCTAAAAGCCAATTGAATTGACTGTGTTCTTGAATCCGACTTTTGGCGAACTATGCTTAAATAGTAATTCTTTAGTTAATACGTTCTAAATCTCAACTTTGTACAATAATTCTCAACAAATTCCGTCTTTGAAATATCTCAGTTGATATCTATAGTCCTTTATATAGAATCTATTTTAGCTATCTTCCTTCTCTTACTATTAACTTGAGAATCGAATGTAATTGCTTTGCTAGATGGTTTATCATTTCATAACTCTCTATATATTTACAAATTTCGGTTGAATGCTTGACATCCTGTCAGCTCATCGTGGAGAGTTACACTTAACGGAAATGCTGGCTTTTTTTACTTTTCCTTTCCCCCAAAATCCGCCGTGTTCATGAAGCGCTGAATTGACGAGTTTAAGTGTATTCGAGCATAGCGGAAATAGTAAAAGTTTCGAAAACTTAATAATCGCATCGTTGGGCATAACAAAGTCCCTCTGCCGATGAGTACAGTTCGTGATGGAGTCCTCAGTGTAAGGGATTGAGGTCGCCGCCAAAATAAAACTATCTCAGGCGCCGAAACCAATTCTCAAAAAGAAAACTGACTCATTATGGAGATCGCCATGAGTGTTCCGCTTGTTTTTGTGGAGCTTTTTTCTAATTTGAGAGTTTATCGAGATGAGATATTCAGTACTGTAGATAAGAAAACGCTAAATCATGGTAGCCACAAAGACAATTTCAGTCCAATTGAATTCATATGTGCTCTGGATTCTCTAATAATTTAATTTCATTCTCTTTTGTTGATCATGTATTTCTCACTAACTCTCATTCATTATTTGAGTTTGACCTGTTTGAGGATTTAACAATGCCTCGTTATTTTATTAGTTAATTGTTAACTTTGTATTATTGGGATATCGCTCAGTGTTATTGGCTTTAGAGCTAAGGTTGTAGATAGAACTTCATATTTTCCTTTCATGTCTTCTCACGATCCATTCGATCCGTTTTATTATATTGCCTTGTCATTTAGCTGTCCATTGACAGTGAAAAGGTTTTTCCGCTTTCTTCTTCATGTTCCATCGCGCGTTCTCTAAATAATTACGAAAAATTTCTATTGGAATTTTTCATTTGTCACTCTTTCTAAACTTTCACTCTAATCGAGAACTTTTTCCGTCTCAAATACCAATTTTGGTTCGAAACTCCTAACTCGATTTACGTAAACAAAAACGTCAAAAGAGTGAATCCTGTGCGTGAGTGTACAAAACACAGGGTAAAGTAATGCACCGTTGAATATCGCCTTACTTTCTTCATTCTCGTGCATCCGAAGGCATCTGTTGCACACTTTCTGCTCCTTGCGCGTCAAACAGACGAGCAGCTTCCGGCGTTCGTCAACTTCCGAGTAATCATAATCAACGCGTGCTTCGTCGAGTGAAAGGTCGTTGACGGTTTATCTCTCATTCAGTAGCCGGCGTTTTTATATCCTACGCATCTACCTTCTAATTCTGCTCAAAACGTTTTGCGTAACATTGGATGCGGATTCGCTGCTTCTTGTTGATCGACTTTTGTTTATTCCTGTTTCCTGGCGACAAACGGCGACACTATTCAAATAAATGACTTACTATTCATAGTTCTAATAATGACTATGTTATTCTTGTACAGTATTATTCAAACTGTACAACAATTTTTCTCCATGTTATGGCTGTTTAATTTCATAGGTCCTGTCGTTAAATTGCTACCTTAAAGGTCTCGGTGTTAAGCTTCATGCACTAACCTGCATAGTATCTCATCTTAGATATAATTTCGCTGATATCAATGCTACACAAGCAAGCGAGTTGCATGCAAGTGCGTTAAATTCTCCTCTCATTGTCTCTTGATTCTATAGTTTCTCTCTCCCCTACATCAATGCAATGAGGCCATGGAAATGCAGATGGCTTTCCGTTCATTTCTTCTGCTCAAGTTTTCATTCATACGATCTTCAGCAAAAACATCTAACGACCAAGAATGTTTTATTGTCTTGGATGCAATATGTGGAACAATAATTTATCGGTCACGTGATTGTACTTAATGCGGTATTATACGCAAGTTCTCGCTTTTTTTAAGTATTTAGCAGTATTTAAGTAAAGGTTAATTTTTCCTCATATTTGCTTATTTCATCCAAACTTTTATTTATATCTATCGTTTTTAATGACATTATACCGTCTTCTAAAAGAATTCCAGATTGTAATATTATTGTCTTTTTTGTGTCTTATGTGTAATCATTGAAGTCTTATTCAGTGACTTTCAAATATTTTTGAGGAGATGTTCAAGTTTATTACATCCATAGATATGTCATCGAAAAATGTAAATGAAATGAAATGTTTTTTAAATAATTAATTAGAATTGAATTCCTTATGTCATAAGAACTGAATATCAAATCCATGGAAACCTCAAAATTCGGATTCATACAAATATCAAACTTTGTTCTGAAATTTTTTAAAAATTCGTCTTTATAATGAATTTAAATGGTATGGATATTTTCTTATTTGAATGTCTTGATCTTTATCTGAAACGTAATTTATTGCAATTCAGAATTAAGTTCATTGTGTCCAATTTGGATCATAAAATATGCAAATATTCTTTACATAATTAGCTGTGGCTACCTAATATTAACGATGGGGCTGTAATTAGGTTATCATCTGAATCCAATCAACCCGATTTTTCTTAATCTCCTCGTATTTTTTGTCTCTATTTCTTAATTTATCGATCATCATCCTAAATTTTCGATATATTTATCGAAAGAAGATGCGACACCCAGTGGGGAGAAATTTCCCGCCTCAGCTTTCAGGGATATATTGGAATTTAAGAAAGAAATATGCTCCCATATTGTCGATCCATCATCTTGAGCCACTCCAGCGTTCGCTCTCCTCAAGTCCACCATTTCATCAACCCATCCTCTCAAATGACGCCCACGCACATCAGTGCTTAAGGAAATGGTCCTCTTATGTAAACCCCTTTTCTTCTTCTTACCCTTCTTTTACTATCGGTTATCATGTACCTCCCTTTTCAACTCTTTCATCTTTATTCTGCTCCCAGCATCTTCGAGTAGCAACGATTACCTCTATTTATCAAAGTCTCTGTTGGAGATGATGGTAATCAAAGACTCACTTTGGTGACAGATTCGTAGGTGGCTTATGGAGTGATAAGTCAGTAAATCTTTAGAGACGATGATTTTCCATTAGTTGTTTTCTGAATATTATTGGTAGCCATTAGCCCATTTGTATCCCTAAAAGGAAAAGTTTTTAAAGTACTCGTAAGCTTAATTGTTTGACGTACTTGTAAGCGTTAGTTGACCTAGGTATTAGTAACGTTGAATTACGAGGAGTTTTTTCCGGGGAATGGGTGAATGTTTAATATAAAAATATCTTATACATTTAAACGGTGTAGTTTCGTATCGAGGAATAAGTTTATAGTTTGAAACTCGAGAGGATAAAGTTTTGTTATGCTCTCAAATTTACGTACAAGTTTCGGTTAATTTAAAAAAGTTTATTACATCCACCCATTAATGTTTACTGTAAATTGTGTTTAAATAAGAAAGAAAAATAGCAAAAATGGCTCTAAATATATTTTTATTTTAAAATTTTATTTAAGAATATTCTATATGAAAGAATAGTTTTTGTAAGGATTTGATAATGGCCACTACGTCATCGAATACAGCTTAAGTTTTGTGTAATGTAAATGTAGAAGATAAAAGTTTTCATCTCAAACAACAGTATTCTCATCTTGAGACAGGAAATTGCTTTTATTTTTGGAGCCACCGTTTCTAATTACAGTGAAAAGAAGACGAAACTAGATCGATCTTCTAACTTTCTCGCGATACTCATTTCTTAAGGCCCATCGTTCGGAAAAAGTTCGAACGAATGCCAAAAGCGATCTTCATTAAAACTCCTTCGTCTAAATTACTGGGAAACTTGAAATTTATTTAATAAGGTAACTTTTTCCTTGACTTGGCGGAATAACTTTGACTCGTCATCGATTCATCTATTACGTCATCGATTAAATTGCGATTCAACGAGAAATCCGTAATCATAGGTTCGAAATAGAGCTTCTCTGAGATTTTGATGTTTTATTTTAAACATTAATGACTTTTCGTATACATATCCTGAACAGTTTCAATAAAAAGGCAGTTTATTTTGTCGTCCAGGCAATATATTATGGAATGTTCGTTCTAAATCACGGTCAAAAATTCTGACTTTTAATAGTGTTCTGTATGTTTCCTAAAGCTTTTAAAATATGTTCCAAGAATATAATTTTTTTTAGAGTGTACTATTATAAATTTATTAGTGTTCTCACCTATGTATGTTTTTGATACTTAAGGTAAATATTTCCATGAAGTTCATAAAAATCATGTTTTATAAAGACTTGTTAAAGAAATTGTTTTTGGAATACTTAAGCCCATCTATTATATTTAATTTCACTAATTTACTCGTAATATTTATAATTTCAATGACACGTGGACATCTTTTACTTTTTTATTCATCATGAAATTTTAGTATACTAGTAATTCCTTCTTTGACCCATTCAAGTTTAACTCAACGTTATGTCGGTGCGTATTTTCCAAATAAAGCGTGAGGTATTTAGATTTTCTCAGCTTCAATTCTGATTTAACGTGAGAAGTAACTGTCATGAGTATTCATACGTTTCTATTTTACGTTAGAGTTGTAATATTTAATTCTAAAATTTCATGCTTTATGTGAATGAATGTTTCTTATTTACATTTCAGCCTCTCCGTGTTAGGTTTTATTCATGGAGAACCGCTATAAATACCTTTCGTACGTCGACGACGTAAATACAGATAAGCAAATGCGCATTTCGAATCATTTTCGTATTCATTCATCGCGCGAAAGGGTATCACTCCTTGTTTGTGAAGCATTAGTTGCAGTCCCGGACGAAAAACGGAATTTATACTCGCTTTTTCTAAACTCATGCGTCCGATATATTTGTCCAATTATCTTTGGCGGGTTTATTCATTATCATAGAATTTATCGTTTGAGCGGTGGAAGCAAACCATTAGTCAAATCTATTTGGACAAATGTGTGTATAATACAATTTCTTTTATTTCTTGAACGATTGAAAAACTGAGATTGTGTGTTTTCAGCGCTTATAATAAAAAACTCTCAGAGTTTTACGCTACTATTTCTACACTTTAATAAAGATATATTTATGAAGTTTAATGTGAATAAAATGTAATAGACCTCAATAGAACCATTCTCTCGGGTTCTAAATTCGGGTGAATAATCGAACGTATTGTTATGTATTGATAAATAATTTAGTTAGCTGTCAAAAATGTAACGAAACTAATTTTCCTCATCTTTCGATAAGTTTTTAGATCAACGTAGATAAAATTGTTTAACGCCACGCCTATACTAGATTTGAATTCGTCCATCAAATTTTGTGAAAGACTTTCTAAGATAAATAGAAATAGCTCTTTTTGTATGTTCATTGATGACTAAAGAACCTTTAATCCAAGTGTAGGAGAGTTGTTCGTAATTTTTCCCTGTTGCGTATTGCAGTTAAATCCTTTGAGGCTTTCCATAGTTCGCTGTTAGCCCAGGAAACAGTCAAAGAGCAGATCTCGTTTTTTCTCTGTTGGAAGAGGCTTAACATTTTTTGCCGTCTAATTATAGGAAGAGGGATTCCATATGTCAGAGTCAACGCTTCGTCAACAAATAGTTTTTCCCGTGTCATACGAAGTTCGTACTGATTCGCAACTATAATCAGCTTTCACCTTTCCCTACCTTTCAGCAGTGAACAAAAACGCGGTCTGCGGGTAGAGAACATGTGACGCTCCCAAAAGGTGGGTCGATGCGAGAACGAAAATTTCAAGGGTTGGAATCCCCCAGTGGCACCAACAATTCGCTGCCGAAGCAAGAAAGGTCCTTGTGACCCTCTCCGGATGCAATTCCCTTCTTCCGAGGGTGTCGCAAGCACCCAAGAGGTCGGGAGTGGTGGTGCTAATTGTTGGTTCGTGACCCAAGTTAATTTGCGAGCTTTTGTGCGAGGGAAGTGCCTCCTCCGGTGGATCGGCAGTATCGGCCTAAAGTGTGACAATCTATTCGGGTTAAGTCTGCTGCGAGTGATGTTAGATATGCATCGAGTGTACCGAAGAATATTTAATGAAGATAGAGTGTAGGAAAGCTCTACTTCATCGTAACTGTGCTTCGCCTAAAATGTACATCAGGTTCATGTGATTCGGAGCACAAAACCTTCGCTGGTGTAATAGAGAGGAGTCTATAAAGAAGTTGTTTTAAATATTTGCGAACTAGAGAATTTAAAGTTCATAAAAGAGTTAGTTAAATTCAGAAATAGTTTAGTTAAATATACATGTACATTTTAAAAAAGTACATCACTTTCATAGTCCTCCTAAAAATGTCTTTAGAGTACAGGAGGTATTCTTTAAATACAAGGCATAAATATACATACAGGAAAGGATGTGCTCGAAGAACGTCATCGATGTTTTCCAATCTCTCTGTTGTTTTGGTGTATTAGACATTGAGTGTTAAGTGTGGTGTATTGGTGGAGATAATAAGTGGTATAAGTTTTTCATTCTTTGCGCGAACGTTTCGCGACAAAAAGGAAGAGTTCCAGTCAAACGTTTGATTTTGAAATCCTCAGCAATTCTCTGTGTTTTCATTTTAAATATAAAACGTAAATATGTTTTACTTTTAAATTGGCGGTAGCCTAAATTTCAATAGCTCGTGAAATGAAAACCAATGGAATCCAACCACCGTAGCTTATTTTGGTTTAAGGAATAAGTTTTCCTCCTCTTCTTTCTGAATATATATTATTCTTTCCTTGGATTTTATTTTACTGAGGCATTAAAATTCTGAGATACTGTGTATTCAGCTCTTCTTAGTGAATAACTAATACAGAATTGGTTACCATAGGTTGTAGAGGTTACCATTGGTTTGTAAATTACCATAGATACTCCTTTCAAATCACCGCAAGCTAAAATTTATTACCAATCTAAGATAGACATATGTTGTGTTTATTTATTTTGAGTTTCCTTTAATCGTGAATTATCATCATCTCTACATCTTTTTAACACAAACAACATCCTTGGCCAAATATTTTCATCGTCTGTAGATATATTCATTCCTTCGCACGGGTGGCCACGCCATCGAGTCTGTCGGCAAGTAAGTTAAATTAAGTGCGAAACATAGAAGAACCAAGAACGATCCCCTGGGGAACTCTTATTTCTTCCCGAAATGACTGCAAGAATCGGATCTAACAAACGGGAAAGCTCTCGAAGCAATTTTTCTTTGATAATATGAAATGGCTTTTCAAGCCAACGGATTATGGTGTGAGATAACTCAGATGATGAGGATTGAAGATTGCATACATAAACATCATCCAATTTAATGATAAATATGTAGAATTTTCCTCGTTCATTTCTACTCATATATTTGGGTTCATCTTGCGATTCGTGAAAGTGATAAAAACTCATAAATGATTAATGGTTAACTTTTCGTGCATTGAATCACAGGTTTTATCGGATTCCTCGACTTCATGTAGTTTGAGCCTTAATATTGTAGTTCTTTATTGAATTCCTTTCAGGTACTTTCCGTTAGATTACAGTTTCAGGTAAATTAAATGAAATTGTTTTGTACAATCTTGTTGGATCACTTGCTGCTTTTTTGTGTTTCGATTTTCTAAGTAAAGTTTACATTCACTTATTAGAATTATTTTTTGGAAGAAATTATTTATTTTATGTTATTCACGTCAAATGAAACAATATAAATTTTTTCCATTGCGAATTGTAGATAGTTATTTACGAGTCATTATATACCGCTTAGTTTAATGCAATATTTATTATCCTTACCTCCTTTTACTTCTTAATTCTTTATCATCGCAGAATAATGAGGTGACAAAATATTGCATTAACCCACTCTGCATCATTATTAACGTTCATTTATCATTTGTATAAATCTCGGTTTTCCAGAAATCCATTCTAATTGCCTTTTTGCTAATGCGTTTCTTTCGGCTATGATTCTTATCCACGGAAAAGCCATGGAAACTAGATCCCAAAATACCTCAGTTGCGCCAGCGATGTCTCTCACTACATTTATTTTGATTCTCCGGTTGATAATCACAGTTATCCACGATTTTCGGAATGTGAAATATGGAGTGCCGCCGCGGCTCTTGGACGAATTCCAGATGCGGTTGTTGGAGAGAAAGGGACTGCTGCACATATTCATGGGCGAAAATAGAATTCCTGCGGATTTTTCAGAGAAAGATTTTTCACCCCAAAGAAGTAAGCGTGGTATGTCGAATGAGATGAATTCATAGAGATACAAGCAATTTCCATGTATCTCTTCCTTTGGGTTGAAAAATGCACTTTCTCAAATGGAGTGAATCTAGAACTCGTCATGCCGCATTCTCATGTTGTACCGCATGAAATATGCATCGAAATTCATGCTGGAAAAAATCTCTCTTTATTCTTCTTTCAATTTAACGTTTATTACGTTTTGTTCTCCATTAATAAGGATTTATTTCTGCTTTTGAGAGTTTCGTCGACATTTTATACTTTCCCTTCTACATTTATTTTTGTGATCGAGAATACTTTATTACATTTAATAAATGAATGTCTCTTAAATTTATGACTGAATGGTTTTGAATTTATGTTTCCCAGGATGTAGTGCCATGGCTTGCTTTTATTTTGTCCTTTCTACTTAAGCCTTTTCGAAAGGATTTTCACCAGAATCTTTTCCCCGTTCGTTTTTGGTTCGTATATTTTCCGGTCGACATTCTATTTTCGGTTGAGGTTCGGTTCTTTTGTTCGATCCAAACGTGACGTCTTTTTCTGCACAAGGCAGCGATATTTCACTTTTTATGCGAATTAAATTGAGATACATAATTGTTTCCATGACAAATACATTATTCATTTATTAAATGGTGTTTTCACTATTCTATGAATTCCTCTAGCATTTGGATCAATTCCTGTGGACGCACAGCTTACCAATGACTGAGAGAGAAACGATGAAATTTCAGATAATCGTGTCACGCCCTCACTACTGAATCCAAAGGAAAGAAGTTCGGCTTAAGAAAGTTGTCAGGAGAGAAGACAAACTTTTCCTTCGTAATTCGGAACTGCCGTGATAATTTTCAGTTATTTTGCCCCTTAAAAATTCTCTGCTTCCGCGAAAGCACGGTCTTTCAGAAGGTGCACCGTGCATTCCACCCCATATCGACCGGCTTCCTTTCTCCGACCTTCGCAGGTCGTCCCGTTGACCTCCCGCCATTGTCCCTCGTCTTGAGATGCTTCGGTCGCCGCTGAATTATTCCAGAGGACCTTACGTGGTCTTCAGATTCAGGGGATTGTTATGTATGCCCCTTGCGGTGTAAATAAAGGGTTTTAAGTTGCATGGTGTATACTACTGATGGATTTGCGTACATACCTTGTAATCCTTGTATTTATAAGCAGTGAATGAGAGAAAAATTTAAGTTGAGATTTGAAGGTAATATAAGGTATAAAAAGATGTTCTTCCTATATTTAGGCCAAAGCAATTCAATGAAATATTCACCTCCTATTTTACTATTTCCGTAGTCAGTCAAATGATATTTTATGATATGAGTTATAATTTTTAACATTTTACTTTAAAGTAAACATATTTCAAGGAATATTCAATATTACTCACTCTTCAAATTTTAAAAGGAACAAAAACGACAACCAATCGTCTCTAGTTTGTCGATTGTGATATAAGCCTAGCCTAATTTTTAGTTTATCATAATAATAATTGATTTAAGTTGTCTAACGTTCGATCTAATTTGAACTCAAATTTTTTATGAAATGTTTGCAGATACGATCCATGTTCACATAGATTATAATTAGATGGCTCATGAATAATTTTTTCTCCTTTCTTTAAATTCAAAGGAACGCATCATATATTCTCCGTGGATTCTATTTTTTCGTTGGTGAATGTATTTTTTAACACCCGAATTATGTTTTACAAAGGATTTTATTTGGATCAATCCGAAAGTCGTCCTTGGAATTCAAAGCGCTTTTATTAAATCCGCAATTCTTTGCAGCCATTTAAAAATATTCCGGAAAATTCCTTTTGTGAAAAGAAATGGAGCGATAAAATGTTTAATGCCAAAGTGAAAGTCCGATTTTCTGATGAAAAATTTGACGATGCTTTTACTGCTAATGATTTCGAGAAGCGAAGAAATGCCTCAGCTATATCAGAGATTTTAGTGCCTACTTATTCTGAATCTTGGAATGTTCAGTCTCTCTAGTGCTGCGATATTTTTAATTTCTGTGAATGGAATTATCGATTCACATCCATCCACGATTAATCCATTTACCAATATTTTGGCATTCAAAAATTTTCTTTATGTGATTTCCTTTCTACAGATTCACCCTGTTTCTGGATTACCGAACGGTAGATTTCCACACGAACGCCCGTATCATAGATCGGTGCTCCTAAAAAATCTCATGTATTTTATTCTTCTCCTTTAAATTGTTCTATTTTTATGTAATCCCGACTTGTAGGCAAAATTGGGGTGTTATATCTTTCCTTTTTATTGCTTCTCTGAATCTTTAAGCTCCTTAACGTTTAGACTTCTGTCGCTGAATTCAGGATTGCTATTTTGTTCGACAATTTACTTGATCTATTAAAACTTATTTGTTCTGCTGCAGGGAATGTCTAGCGAAAACTACCGCAGAACTTTCACTGCCTATATATGATAACGTTCCTCGTATTATCATATTTATATAAACTTAAAGATGAATTTATATTTTTATGTGGAATAATTGATAGTATATCTCTCCTAAGAATCATATGATTTATTTTCTTATATTTTTTAAAATGGTTATGTAAGACACCGAAAATACAGTATCTTTATTAGAAAAGATTACATAAGCATATAATCGAGAAAGATTTTCTTTAAACCCTTGAATCGTTTCGTTAACGGTCTTAAAGATTGGTTCTGCTTTCATATCTTGTTACTCTTTTATCAAGACTAGTTCTTCCTGTTCCCAATTAATTCTATTTTTCATTAAAATATCGCATATCAAACTTTCCTTGAAACTCTGTGTAGGTGTTGTCCAGTGTAATCAAATTCATAATCCTACACCAAAATTTATATCGAAGTTTTCCCTATAGCCTTCCCAGAAATATGGCTTGCTTAGGTCAAAAGACAACAATAATCTTATGAAATTTCCCTTTAAAAATTCAGAACACGCTTTTCTGGTAAAATTTTCGCTCGCGTGACTTCTGAATCCGATTTCCCTAGAGGAAGCGATTTATAAATCCTTTCTCTATCAGATAGTTCTTACCAACACGTTCGAATAAATATCATTTTCACAATTTGCATTCTTCGATCTTTATTTTCATAAAGGGTGGAAACATTTTTTCTAGAAATCGTTTTTTATGTTTGAGTATGATGAACTTCGCGATTTGGAAAGGTTGCCTTCGTCTATGAATGAGTCTTTCTTCCTTTTTTTCCTTAGGTAAAACCCTTTCATTGTATTTTTTATTCCCCGTAATTTAAGTAAACGGTACTGAGTAGCTCCTTTATATGTTCCACTCCATTGCATTCTCAACTCGTAATGCCAGTAATATACTCTAAACGATTGCGAAATGACGTGTCGCATTCCAATGTTAAGACTTAAAATAAACATAATTTGTTAAATTAAACTACAGTATAATAATTTGTGAAATTAACAATTATATTTCCAGTATTCAAATTTGGTTAAATAGTACTTGAAGAGTTAAGAGTAGATAAAGCTATTGGTTATCCACGGATACATAACTCGTGTTCGAATTTCGACCTATCGAGGAATCGATCGGTCGAAATGTCTTTTTCCTCTCTCATCCGGATGCTTCATTAATGGCGAATCGCGAAGGAGTAAAAGAGCATGAATGGGCAGTAAAGGCCCCCTGATGTGTGGTGAATCGAAGTGAGAGCTGGAAAAGGGATTCGTTAGAAAGGATTTGCGGAGAGTTACCTCATCCTAGCGATCCTCTCCATGGCGGCAGGAGTGAAACATCGAGATATCGATTTGAGTGGCGGGAATGGGAAATCGATTTCCTCTCCAGCGATTCATTTGGAAACCAATCCAAAGGACTTAGGCGACCACGAATTTGCGTTCGTTCGCAGATTTCGGTGAGAATTGGTTGGTCTACGAAGGAGAGACTTCGCTAGATAAAAATTCATGCGGTATTGCCGTCTCAGGTGCGTTCGTTAATTCCCATCCCTTTTCCAATGCTTGGGAATTTCCTTTAAGAGGCTCTGCTATCCACTGTGAACATTATACTCCCTAAAATACTCACTTTTATTCACAAAAAAACGGAAAATACTATGAATTGTTCAAAGATTATTTATGGTAATGTTGAAACCCTGTTTGTATTGAACTTTTCTATAAAGCCCATGGTTGTTTTTTTACACTTCCCTCCAAAACCCTCTCTGTTTGCTGATGAATACTTCCTGATAGAAAATTCTGCTGTTAAATTTTATATTTCATCGCTATGAATAATATTATAAAATTACAGACAAATAATATATGAATATTACAATATCACCGCGCGAAAAATGAAGCCCTTGCATTTTTGCAGTTCCAGAGAATGAAAATGGAAAAGTTACTGCGTCATTTTTATGTTTCCCGCAAACAGCACACAAAAAATGTTCCTCTTTCATTTCGAATGTTCTTCTATTTCTAATATACTACCCAAGAGCAAATGGAAATTAGAATCTGGTTGAAACGAGTATTATTAATTTAGACTAGGAATTTTAAGCAAACTCTATCGCATTTTCGAGCACATTGAGTAAATGCTTGATCGGTTGATTTAAGGAAGAGATATTCTACTGTGAAATTGAAAAATCTAAGGAAATATTTAAAAGTATTTCTTCCTAATGTCAGTGAAATAATATTTTACATACGTTTAATCAGACTTTTAGTTCCATACTAAATTGGGACTCATAGTAATTATTGTTAACCTTGCAAAATCTATTGCGAGTGGAATAATATAGCTGGAGAACGTACTATCTATTAAAATTAGAATTGTTTAGTAGGGAACGATCAAAAATTATAGTTGTCAAGGTTATGTAGAAAACAAAGTCCTAATTTTAGTCCTAATGCATTTTAATGGAATATTACTCTCATCTTTGAGTCAGTTTTCGTATCGTAGAACAGAAGTTGAAAATATTGCTCATAGTTGACAGTGTACGCGTGAAGTTAAAATTGCATTTCCATGTTTAATTACGAAATAGGAACGGAATTGTCTTGGAAATGAAACTCCTCGGTGCAGTAACATAGTGTTCATTAGAAATTTCATACCCTCTTAAAAATTGTCTCCCCATTATGCTACATTGAAATGGCTGTATCGAGTATTGCGTTAGAGCTGTTTTCACTGTAGGTTTCACGATCCTATCTGCGAGTTGATATCAATTAAACTCATTTCAAATGCGTTCAATTTAGATTGCTTTAGTGGCCAAACTGTGCACACTCGCTGTGAATATCGAGCCAGAATCTTTTTTATCTAACCATCCCTCTGACCTACTTTACGATATTTCCAGATCTTCCCTTTATGCAGCTCTCCGTAGGCATTATCACCCTAGGGCAATATCGATCCCATCCAATGGCTTTGGTTAATGTTCCATTACGTAGCGTTTTATCTTCTCTAAATTCGGAGCGATTCTCCGAAACAACTCATTCTTTTTATAGCAATCTCTCTGATTCGCTTTCAAATTAGTTATGGGCTAATTCGAAACGAATTCCAATATCCAGAGATCATCAGGCAATCGACTCGATATCTACTAAGGTGGTTTAAATTAGACTTTTTTCTTTGACTTGATTGCCTCAGGAGTTAATCCAATCGCGTGAGAAATTTTGCTCGAATTCTTTTTATCGCTTCCAAAAGTCAAACGTCCTATTCCCACTTCTGAAACAGCAGCCAATTGCAAATTCTCTCCTTGAGTTTGCTTTATAAATAGTTCTTCAGTAAAAGATCAAAAAAGTAATCTGATGAGAGGTTTCACGACAGTAAATGTACAAATTTGAGGGAACAAATACTACTTACTTTGGGTTTCTATTCCATGGTGTTTTTAGCATATTCTCTTTTACGGAATGTCACAACGCATATAAAATGTATACATTTTTTATAAGATTGTTTCCTTCCATTTTCATTTGGAGTTAGTGGTATCATTTCCTCGGAAATGACGATGGTAATCGGATGTTTAAGTTATACTTTTTTCACCTTCCGCTTCTCATTACTGTACTCATTAATTCACTGGAATATTTTCTCGTTGAGATCCTATTTTTTACTTTTCAGTTACAATGAACGTTTTTTGTGCATATTCTGTATTTGAATGCTAAATAATTCCTCTGCAATTATGCATTTCCCTAATTAATTGTAAACTTGAATTTTTAACTTCCACAATATCATATTTTTTATGAAATGTAATATTTTGTTAATTCAAAGATAGGTAATATTATAAAATATAAATCAAATCACTAGAATGTGATGTAGAAATCACTAGATCAAATGACTAGAATAAATTCGTATAGAATAAATTTGACAGTTGTTAAATAGAGAAAATTTTTGGAGTCGTCGAAAATTTGTATTACTTTATATTATCAATCCGTTAAATTTCCACAGAATGTACCTCATAAGCATCTATAGAATAATAGTGCTTCATGCATAATGAAGATATTCACAACATCTCATGGACAATTACTTGAGATAACTGACCTTTCGTAACGAATGCTCAAAGTAATAATAATAATAATGTCTTTATTAAGGGCGAAATTGAGATTGAGTCAAGTACGACATCAAAAGAAGTTTCCACGCTTTTCTCGCAGAAGAATCACGAAAGCTCTTTGCGGCTGTCAAGTCTTTCTTGATTATATTAAGTATGCACCCACCTTCCACGGATTTTCAATAAAAATCGATGCAAAAGATAAAAGAATCAATAAACTGAGGGTATTAATTATCAAGTGCCTCTCATTTAGTAAATCGCTAAGATGTCACGTATTGTAATTTATGTCAGCTTCGCAAAATATGCTCTTTTTGATGCATGAAATCTTGGTAATAACCCTTCAAGTCGATATTTTAATTATATAAATTGCTAAATTCTGTTTGTCGACCTTTTAATTGTTAATGATCCTACTATCTTGAATGTTCAGAATACGAGAAATCACTGACGTCTTTTGTTTATTGCAGGGAGACGGAAGATTTATCAATAATTTTTAAATAATATATCGAGTGATGAATTTGCCTTCGCTATATCGCTATATTCGTTAACTATACGTAATATTAATCCTGAAAGTTTTCTTTTAGAACTACCAAATGTTGTATTTTCTGTTATTCTTTTAGCGTTAGTCTTCAATTTCACTCCCGCAGATATCGCGGATCGCACAATCGATTCTCAGGTCACGTGACATCCGCGAATCTGTACGCAGCGTTCCTCTCCAGATAAACAGATTAATCTTATTTTTGCGGTACCTCGAAGAAAGCAGCTTTTTCAGCGTTCATCAGGAAGGCGACTCACGCGCCCTCGAAGCCATCCCCCGCGCATCCACCCTAATCTTCTCACTTCTCAATAAGTTCGTTGTCTCTTCAGCTTAACATTTTCTAATCCGATTAAGTCGCTCTTGTGATCCAATTAGAAATCACTTCGTACCAACAGCGCCTTCTATAGCCCAAGGATCAAATCCTTAACAATTCAATTGCAGCCTCAATTTTGGGTTTCTATGCCATGAGGAACTACATCCGCGGGTAATTGAAATGTACCACCACCGCCCCATTGCGTATCCATTCCTCGGTCTTCGAGTCAAGATGTAGTGCATCGACTTTTGGTGTAGTCCCCGATGGTTCAAAATCTATTTAATTCGGATAATAATAATCGCTCATGTATCACTTTCAATTCACCGAAGCGGTCCAGTTCTTAATCGAATATATACTGTTAATTTTTATCCGCGAACATCGTTCATTTCATGGAATTCCATCGTAATTCGTGTAAATGAGGACGAGGGTGTGGAATTCCAGTAGGTTGTGTATTTTATGTGATAGGTTCTTAATTCTTAGCGAAAGATCTCATGCATGAAGGTACCAGCGAATTTTTTATGTACAATATTCTCCTGTGTTTTAAAATGTTTTGAATTAAAATTTCATTTTGAATAATATTATACTAAGTATGAAATAAATTAACGCTGCAAATTTTTAACTATCTTTATCAATGCGTCATCTCAGAGTGATTCGTAATAATTATTTTTTATTACAGAGAATTCAATTTTCGCCTATTTTAACTCGATTATATATTGAAAGCAGTTTCTTTGATATGTTATAAAAGAAAAGATAAGTACAAATTCATTGCTTAATTTTTTAATTCGTTTACTATTACAAAAAGTAACGGTCCGTTACGAAGCGATGCGAATGCTTTCATTACAACGGGTAGTATCTCAAAAATAGTTCTAACATGTGCTAGTGACCCCAAAACATTTATTGCCTTGAAATCTCTTTAGGTCGAATTCGCGCTACGTGTACTTTCAACAGAGATGTATGTACTCTTTGATTTTAAACTTCGTTTTTGTTATTTAATTTGGAATCTCTTTAGTGATTTCTGTGGATGACATGCTGATGGAGAAATATTGCCGTGCGTCGGAAATTGTGAAATTTTGCTCACATCTTATCTAATAAATAACATTAGACCTTTAGTGATATGACATTAATTGAATTGACCTTTTTAAACCCGAGATTTGAGATTTATATTTTTGGTATCTTACTAAATTTAATTTCGAAGATGGCAATGATTTGTGACATCTTAATCTAAATTTTATCAAACTTTTATTTCATAATGTCATTTCCTTCATTTTCGCTAACTTTGTTTGATATCTGTTAGCGACCGCAGGATATCCCGGAAGACGGTTTGTTTCCATCTTTCCCTCTGAGATGTGCCACTGATAGCTTATCAGTTAAAAGAAGGTCTCTCTGTTAGATATACCTACTGTGTCTATATCATATTCTTTATCTAATTAACCTTATTATTGATTGCATAAGAACTTATTTTTATAAAGCTAATGTCTCCACTATTTTCAGATTATATAAGTGAGCAAAATAGCTAAGCTAAATTTGTTTATTATAAACTCACGTTACATGTCACGGGAATAAATTTTCGTGATGCAAATTGATCAGATGGATTGTATGTAGTATGGAATCAATCAGACATTGATATTAGCGCCAATTCATTTATTTTTACTATGTAATTGCGATTTTCCTTGTAATAACTAAACCGAAATTTATTTTTGTTTTTTTAATGTTCAATTAATACCCATCTAATGTCCTTCGCTTTCATAATATTATTTTGAAAGACTCTTTGAACCTCGAGTCATAAAACTCATAGTATTTTTGGTGATATTCTTTTGACCTTTGGTTACGTATCGATGGATTTTTATAATTAATAGTGACTTATTCAAAGGAATATTAATGGAAATGATCCATTTATATGGGAGAAAAACTTCCTTTGATACCAATTTATAAAAAAATAAAAATTTAATGGATTAATTAGGTCTGTTAAGGTCTCGGAAAGGGCTTGAGTAGTGTCGAAGAGTATCCCAGTGATCTTGACAATGCTTTAATTCTTATTTATTGAAAACCTTAAAGAATATTTAGGTCTTTCGCAAGTAATATTTACAATGAAACTAGCAATGCAACTTCACCGTTAGAAGGCCGTGCGTACTGAAGGTATCAACTCTGAAATCTAATGAAATTGGTCCTTATCAATTCTCTGTTCATCTTAACGCCTTCATACGAAGCATATAAATCAAGCAACGGTTTATCTTACTATTCATAGCTCGTTTGCTCCTATCCCTTTGTGTGCTTTTTACTATCTTCTTTGTTCGTAGGATGAAGAAAATCTATTTATTTACATCTGTTAGATATTTTTACAATTTGTATTAGTGAATTATTATAAGGTATATAATGAATTGATATGTGATCGAAAAGTTTTGATAGTTAACCCCCTAAATAATACAAAATATAACAACAAATTTTAAAAATTGCTGTGCAGCGTACGGCCGCATGTAGGTACGATGGAGGCTGCGGTGTTATCTTCCTATTCGATTAGTGGAATCGAAATACTCGATCTTCTTTCTCCAGCCGCTTATTACTTCTTTCGGGTGCTTTGTTCTCCACATTCTCTCGGCCAAGGATTCTGTATGGATCGCTCTTATCCTTGTGCCCTACTTTCATCCTCATACCTCTTCAACCCCCGCAACTCCCCCTGAACTACCCCACACGAAATTTCGACAACTGAATTCAGTTAAGCCGATTGTTTCTACGATTGTTTTGTTCGATGAGCATTATAATTTTGGGTCACATCAGTCATCGAGAATTGGAAAATCATAACTCCTCCATGCAATTCGGGAGGTAATTTTTACTGTGAGCTTACTGTAAGGAGATTTTGTAATTCGATGACACCACAACAGTTATTTATTTGTGTCCTTCATCTGCGAGTCATTATTGGGTTGGCTTATGATGATTCATTTAGAATATTTTGTGTTAGTATTCTATAGAAGTCGCGATGTTAAGGAAAGGTATATTTTAGAACGATTACCTGCTGTGAACCTTAATGTAAGGAGTTAATATTGAAATATCTTTACGCGTCTAAATTTGTAAATAGCCATCAGTCAATGGCCGGGATTTTTCTGTTATTTTATTATTCTCAGACTGAAAAATTATTTTCTGGTGAATTCAATTCGCAATACCGCTTTGCGAGGTAGGTATACAGATTGTTTGATTTGTTCAATGAATAAGAAAATGCCTCAACATTTAATATGTATTATGCCAATTGTTAAAATCATACAGTTTACAGTTAAACTATTTTAGTGACTGGATCTTGAGGGAAATATTTAAATCACTTGAAAAAAGGTATTTCTCCTTTCTTTGATTAAATTCATCCGAATCATACTTCATTTCGAAATGTTAGTTTATAAAGAAATTATTTCGTTACCTTCTAATTACGAAAAATTCCTAGAATATTTTCTGTTGTAGTATTCCTAGACAGAAAATCCATTTTCCCAACGTTCTTGCGATGAACATTTTCGACGGCCTTGTCAACGAATACCTATTTTGGCCTCTTTCACTCTTTTTCTTCGTGAAAACCTTTAATCTTCGTGACCTGCAGCTCCCTCTTAGCCGATCTGGAGTGCCTTGTGGCCTTGCCCTCTTTAGCGTTCCCCCCTTCTGTATCGTCTTCTTTCACCGCCTGAATCCTTCCAAACGACTAGCTTCCGCATCTGCAGATGATGTGTGAAATTGGATCGAACATTGGCGGTCGAGTTCTATTTTAATTTTCAATTTTCCGTAACTATAGAGTCTTTCTTGCTTTAAAAAATATTACATCGCCAACTCAATTGATGTATCTCAATGAAAATTATTCTAACAAATTATTCAGAAAATAGTTGGTTGAAAAACTTGTGTGTTTTGTGTATGAACCTGTTTCACGTTACTATAGTAATCATTTTATTTATTTCCTCTCTCATCATCCTCATTATGATGTTAAATTGTTTGTGATACCACTTTTTAGTGCCAATATTGTTTTAACACATATTTCAGATAATTGAATGAGCAATTACAATAATCCACCATAAATAATTACACTAGAGCAAGAGTAAACACCCTGAAAAATATATTGATTCGACTTCACTATACTTTAGAAATGAAATATGAGAGAAGTCTCCCCTTATCGGCTTCCATATATTTATTCTCTCATAAAATCAATTTTCCCTTTCATTGCGATTATTTTTCCAGATCGTCGTTGAAAGAAATGCATTGATATCTATGATGTCTATATTATTACTTTGCACGAATTCTTTTGGGTGTTTCCAAGGCCTTGATTTTCTCTCCATGATTGTATCATTTGCTGGCCAATGAATTCAGCCCTGACCTTTCTTACATCGCTCCTTCGAAAAGGTTTTAATTAGAGCACTCTGAGGAGCAAAGTATGTTTCAATTTGGCCCTGAATCTTCTGTGGCCGTGTTGCTCATCTTACTATTTAAAATTCCATGTGCGCCCTGCGAGGGAACAAACGACTTCTCGTGTTGATTTCAATCTCCCTCTCTTGCTATAAAAAGGCCAAATTTGAATCATTTAAAATTGTTCCACAGCGAACGCATGAGATGTTTTAATGTGAAATTCTCAATTACATATACAAGAGGCTATCCGAATAGGTTTTTTATCTTTATCCATCTTAGAATTTCTATTATATCCATGGAATATTAATTATGCATTTCAAATCTCCGTTTCTGTCAATAATACGCTGTTAAAACAAAATATATTAACGTATTATGAATATAATCTGAAAAAAAAACTGTGTGTATAAGCAGTACTATTTAATTATAAGTCATGTTAAATTCTCGTCGTATTTTAAATACTTCTGTGAGGACATTAACGTAATCAGTACACTAAATATTTAATTATCGCTTGGATTGGATATTATAATGTATTAGATTGAGATTGTAAAATCCTATCTTCCATTCTGCTTACAGTTACTTTGATACCGATTAGCTGTGATTGATGAACCAATCACATTATTTAAAACAGGGAAGTCTTATCTTGTTAGTCATCAATAAAAGTGAACCATTTATCACGTACCAGTTAGTTTACTATATTTCACCTCAGTTTATGTTTATTTTCATAGTTACTGAGAATAAATAAACGCTAATGTCTACTGATGTTTAGCATTTATTACCCTTCAAAGGTTTGAATATGTCTGGTAACTTTTATTAGCCACGCCAAATCGCAATTGATAATCGGTTTGATAAAGCACCTAATAGGTAGCAAAGAGAGAGTTTATTCTAATCCTTCCGTAATAACTTCATTCTCTCCTTGTGATGCCCAGCTTCTGTTTTGCATATCCCCCATGTCGTGTTGCTTCATTGCTGCCAACACTCGATGAATGCCAATCGCTTAACTCCGCAATTGTCTCTCCGTCCTTTTCAAATCCCCTTCAGACAGGTATTTCCATGGAATCTGATGCGCCGCAAAGGAATATTTCGCTCATGAATAGGATGCTCTCCTTATGCGGTTCGTTTCTAGGAGACATTTATGGGAAAATAGTTATCATTAAATCGCCAATTGACTATGGAGAGGTGTTTGATTATTCATTCTCTACACGGGCTGCAGGTTGTTTGTTCTGTAAATACGCAAAGAATCGGCGAAGATGCTCAGTCGTTTTAATGAGAATAGTTTACCGATGTTCACGGAGTGCAAAGTCGGTTTAGCCTTCGGCTTTATCTGCATAGATTTTCGGTAAAACTTTGTAAGAGTTGACAGCGATGGTGAAGCGGTAGAAAAGAAAAGGATTTAAGTCTTGGGTGAAGGATATTCAGGCTCATATATGTACACATACATACGCCTTTTTAAAATTTGTTTTCTTACATTAAGATGAAGTATAATCGATGTAATCTCGGATTTTAAATACAATTTTTCTCTCAGTCTGTTCAAAGTTAAAGTAAGTATTTTTTTTATCGGTATACTCTGTTGAACTGTCCTCGTTGATGAATATTTCCTTTTCAAAGAGTGCGGAGCCATTATTTCCTCGCAGTTTATTCTCTGTTTTCGAAATACTTCGGCATTCAGAAGCTGTATGGAAAAAATTACCTTCATTAACCTAAGTATAGTTATGAAATAATTGGGTATGTGGAATATAAGTTTATCGAGTGGGAACTAAAGCGTAAAAGAATTTTAATTGTCTTACCTCATCCCAGTGACGACACTGGCGTAGATATACGTAAACATGGGTTAAATTCTGACGCACGAAGAGCTGATCTTTGTTAAAGATTATCATACTTTAAACAATCGCCAATTAACAATGGGTCGCTCCTGTTGACGTAAATAAAAGCCATTTACAGGCTTTACAAGCATTCCACAAAGTTATGTTTGATAGTATTAATTTTAGGGTTGATTTGTTACAGCGCTCATTATCTGGGTGAATTATTCGACAATTGGTATTTCGGACTGCTGTAATTTAATTCGAGCTTCTGATTTGCGTGGAAACAATGGAAGGAAAATCATTGAAGAGGTCTGTTATTCAAACCCTTTCATAGTCATCACGCAAATGAAGTCTATCGCCATGTATGGGAATATGCGTCATTAATTGGTATTAATTTCTCATTCTGACCTTTGGAAGACTTTCTCCGCCCCCCAAATTATGAAACTCAATTTTCTTTGTTATCAGACGCTAATGTAATTAGCGATCGACAAAGGCTCGGTTTCACTCTCGAAGAGAAGAGCGAGAGTTTTTACGTCAGTTTCGTGAGAACTGGGCTTCGGAGATACACACGAAGATTACTTTCTCGGAAAAGAGACACGCTTTGCAAGTACAAGGACGCGAATTTTGAGAAATTCGGTCTAAATACGATTGGGAGGTATCATACAAGGAGGGAGTATATCATAAATACAGGTTATGACAAGATTTGATTCGATATATTTGTGTACAGTTCGGAAATGGTTTGAATAAACGTTTATATTTATGATTGGTTAATTTATGAGCGCATTTAAATAAGAAAATTTCTTCTACTAATAGGATTATCACTGTGTCAGTGGATATTTTTTCTTTTCCTTATTTTTGATACATTGTTAGATGTTTGCATTGTACAAAAGTAATAATTAATCATTGATTGATAAAATCGATTCCTTTTAACATTTTTGTCAATGATTTATCATATGAGGAAGAAGTAAAGGTACCTTCTTGAATTTAGGTAATTTATAAAGACTGAGAGGTAAATTCAAGTTAACCTCTCAGTATGTTCTCAGATATTTATACGTAAGCTTAAGGACAGAAGAAAGCAGTTTTTAACAATTTTAACTATACCTAATTTTATTTTATTTCGTGAATTTTTGATACGTTTCGTGTCATTGATTTAGCAATGCACCATTTCGTCTAGCACTTTGGCAATCTTTTTCCTGTCATTTTCTCCTTTCATTCTTCGCAAGAGAAATAATAAAAACTGCAATCCATTTCTTGGTTATGTGCGCATCTTTCCCCCTGACCTCGGGTTAAACAATGATTGCCCTCAAAGAGCGGGTTGGAATTTCATAGGAAAAATTCCATCCGTGGAAACGTAAGGAAATGAGATTCGAATTTAATGAGGATGTAGTTTCAAATGGGAACCCAAAATCAGTCGAACATCCTCCGCTAATGAAGGCGCGGAAGATGCAATTTCCGATCCAATGCATGCCCTTCGTTCGTGTCATCATTATAGCAATCAGCTGCGAGGATATCGATGGCTCCATATCATTGCTATTGCGGGAAATTATCTTATTGGATGAATGAAATCAATCCATTATCGGAATAATAATCAACTACGAATGATTTTATGCAATTTTGCAGTGGTATGTGCCTAATGCATATAATAGCACAGTCAAAGTGAAATGTAAGTACGAAATGGGTTCCAGAAATACAACGAATGTTTGAATACTAGCCGTTAATTTTTTTCTGTTTCCAAGAAAAATTGTAGATAAAACTCGAGGTTACGAATCGAAAATTCCTAGAATATTAGTCTATTAAGTCTTAAAAATTTCCTGTAACAGTAAAATAATCCTTCTATTTCAAAAAGGCTAATAATTGTATACTGTACACGCAGTATTATAAAATCGTTTCTCGGATCGTTAATCCATGAGCAAGATCGATTTTATAAATTATTCTACGTGTTTCCAAAGATCCATATTGCTCATCGAATTCCTCAATTCGTTCGTATATTTCTCTTTAAAAGAGTTGTTCTTCTGCCTTGAGATGTTCCGTAACCCCGCGCTTGAACACCTTTCGACCGAATGCTAACGAACGACTTATCTTCTTCAGTCATCTTTTTACTCGATTTAGAAACCTGTATCACAAGTTCCCCTCTTTGTCTTTCCGCTAGATGGCAGCTTTTCGCATCAGCCGGAAGGAGAAAAATCTTCTGAAAACGACCTTGACATGACTATGGTTTTCTCGATCTTCATCTTTATAGATTCTTCTTTCGATCTTTCGTATTTGATAGCGGAGAAGAATTTTCGTCTCTGCTGATGAAATTAAGCAATTCATGTTTCGTTGATTACTATAATTCGTGAATTATTTCATCGGCGATAAATTTAGTGCCATTCGGTTTTTATTCATCAACAATTGGCGTAGCTTTAACAATGATTTTATGCGTAACGTGTTTTTATTTTGCATAAACTCAGAGCTTATGCACCATAGAACTGTAAAATTGAGAATAGATATGTTCCATTTTCTTAATATTAATTTTCTTCTTCATATTTATATATTATAAATCGGAAGAGAAAGTATTTGAAGAAAGGAAATTGCTTTTCTAAGATGCCTATTTTTTATTTCACGGATGAATATAAACGGAAAATTCATTTCACGGACAATTGCACTCCCAATGAGTCAAATCCATTTCTGTGTGAAAACAATGGCAATGAAGAATTGGCGCGAAAGGATTATTGAACGAGAGTTAAAAAACACGAAAATGGTCTCTTCTCATCCATCCGCAATTCAAATAATGAAGAACAAGGGAGTAGTGTATAACGTGGTATAAACCTTCTACTAAATGAACCGCTATTTTTATCATTGAGTAAAAATGCATAGATAAATCACGTAGTTTCGTTTGCAATTAGGGCATCCCAAATTGAAAGAGGTAATTTTACGTAATAATGTAGTAAGCCATGTGTATAAACGTATATGCATTTCATATTATGGAAGTTTATTTATTTGACTATTACAAAGAAAAATTATAAAAATTGCTCGAAATTCTTTTCACCCAAATGAGGTCAGGTTTGCATATTTTTATCAATTCTTTCGCGACCGAAAATTCATATTATAAATAGAGATATATTTCCGATAAAATTAAATATTAGTATAGTTACTGCTATTTATTAATTTGATCGTGGTTCGTTCAGTATTCGTGAATGTTCATGAGGTTAGATGAATTCATTTGTATAAGAATTATTCGATGCATCTCAGTGCATTCGCATTAATTGTGTCGAACTAAGCAAAGTTTTTTCTTCCTTGTTGAAGTACTGCATAAAATTAATATATACGCGCATAATAATAATTTTTCTGCCAACGGATATTGTTTGATAAATATGTAGACGATTAAAATATTTTAAAACCATTCCGATTCTTTTTATGATGAAAGTTAAACGAGGTAAAATATATTCATAAATTGCGCTGCAGTTTGTATTTTGTTTAACTCCCAAACATTTCGCTTGTACATAATTTTCTTCCAAACTCTGTACCGTTGGATCGTTACTTAAAAGCGCACGGTGCGCTATTCTGTCTCAGACAATGTAAATTGGAAGTGCGCCTTACTCAAGGATTTCATTTGTAGAACGTTGCAGAAAGCACAGTGCTCTAAATATGGATTCCGTGCAGTGTAAAGAGACCTTGGCAAGATGACATTCTCTGGAGAATCGATGATTTCCTTCATTCTTATTGGACAACCGCTTATCTTCTTTGACGATTCTTCAGCGTGGAATAGCATCTGCGTATTCCAAACACTTTCTCCCTTTATCGAATATCTACACGTAAATATAACTCGGTCTTAACAAAAGGTGTCAGAATACCGTAATGGTTTGCTCTTCATTTCTCCTGCTGTCCTTATATTTGCGTTTTATATCGTTGAACGTATTTCTCCTCGAAAGTACTTTCTATTTGTCTAATTACTTACCAAATGCGGATTTCCACATTCTTACGCCAATACGTAATGATGTCTGTCACTCTCACAACAACTCATCCCTTCCTCAAATACCACTGCTGAAGAGAGACGGCGGTGAAATTTCGTAACAGTTATTCGCTTCGTAAATGCCCTCTCGTTCATCCTAACGATGTTTCTTTGTTGTTTGTAACAATCGGTTGTGGAATTATCCACAGAATCGCCGGCTATTTAAGCGCTTCAAGTGAATATTTGCTTACATGTAGTTTTCTCGAAGGTAAACGACGAAGGTGAATATTAAAATTAACTACGGCCTTAAATCACGCAGAATACTTCTTGGAATATGCATTCTGAAACGGTTTTTAAGTGACTTCTTTTGAGAGATTTGGAAAATCAATCCTTGATTTTATTCCTGTGTCTGTAATTTATGGTGCAGTTACTGTTCAGTTGCCGATTTTGAATGGGAGTAAGAGATTTTTTTGTTTTTTAAACGTAATTATCATTGTAATTCATAATGTAATTGTAATTCAGAATAGTTATTGTCCACTCCAAAATAAATAAATCGACATCTGTTTTGTCCAATTCAATCCCTATATCCGTTTTTCGAATAAATATAGAGATAGGAGGAAAGACGATGAGCAAGGAAAGTTTCAAAGAAAAGCTTACGAAACACAGAAGAGTAATATTTAGAAGGAACGCGGAAGATAAAGCTGATTAAACAAAAAGAAATCGAAAAAGAGATGTAAGTTATCAGTTTCGCTTGACTTGAATACGATTGTGAAAGGTTAAATGTAAGTATTTATGTCACTAAAGGAAATACTAGGGGAATTGTTTAGGGTACTTGATACCTCAGATATTAATTGTAAACATGTCAGTTTTATATGAAGTTGGATTAAAATGTATACAGAAAGATAGTGGGAGTAAATCTAGTTTTCCTCTAAGTATAAGCTGGATTACTATTTATATATAACTGATATTATATTCGAATATTTATTTGACAAAGCATCATTCGTAAATCCTACTGCTTCGTAAATTATCGAAGTCACAAGTTCATGGCAGTACGTGGTCCTTCATTATGGTTGAATTGTTATAGACCTGCTTCTCATCTCAGGGCGTTATTAGTTAATTGACCGAAAAGGAGTAAATGTATAATTACTAACGACCAGCATTTTGAAATGGAGTAATGAACCCTTTCAATAAGTCTCATGACCCAATGTATCAGATTGGAACTCTTTTGAGTTTCCTCTCTTGATTCCAGTGCTTTCTCATGTCGACTCAGTTTCCTTGTCAACTGCAAATGAGGAATATCGTCCCTTTTATTGCACTATTTCAAGATACGTGAGGCGTAAACTGAGATAAGGCGTCGTGTCACACGGTAAATTCCAGACCTCCGGTATCTAATCTATGTTGCAGATTCGCCTCTGGTTTTTCAAACGGGTTTTCATCTAAACCAGGGATGCGCAACCTTTCCGCTATTGACGGCCGCACTACAGACTTTTTACTTCAGGAACGGCCGCCAGTAAGTCCAAGTAAACTTAATAATGCTTTATGATTTATGTAAAAATATACAAATTTCATATAAAACTGGAGTATGATATGTGACATATTCAATTTACTGGTCTATATGTGTAAAAAATGTCTGCGTTACTTAATTTGGTATAAAATAAAAGTTTTACAGCAATTGTCCACACAAACACGGCCGCCAAAGTACTTGCCCACGGCCGCATAGGACTGTACGGCCGCAGGTTGCGCACCCCTGATCTAAACATCCAAATATCAATAAGCGTGAATGTATGAAATCAACCTTTCATACTTTGTCAATAAAGTTTGAATTTTCCGCTTATTATTTACTCTTTCACTTTTGTAAGTTGGCTTTTATCAAAATAACCAGACCAAATTCGTTTGATCGGCTTGGAAATTGTATGAGAATATGCGATTTATTCAGTTTCAAAAAGCTACCAGAACATGAATTAAAATAATTTCTGAACTCGCGGTGCAGATATACTCCTAATTCGTCAACTGTTAGCCTTCGTTTCGGCCTATTCAAATCTTAATTTTGAATTAAAAATAATATTTTATTTGTTTACCATAACCGAATGTTGTGAATGATTTTTTATGATGAGCTACCTTTTAATATGTTTTCGAAGTAAGCGTGACATTGAACCCTACCAACAAAGTTGTAGTTGGAAAGCAGTTTAAAATTATCCATTTGGGTGAATTAAATGCTTAAATATTATTGTCTGAGTAGCCACTAATGATTATAATGAAATATTGTACAGTTCGATTAAAATCAAAGTATTTAATTTATAAATTTACGTGGATTCATAGTTTACGTATTATGCCTCAGTGGATGAAGTTATATAAAATATCTTTCTCGTAGGATGATATTGAGACTAATTACTTTCATCTCATATCCAACCTCACTTTTAAATATTTCGTAAAATAAGTTATTCTCTCGTTTTTTTTAATTATTTATCCTATGACTCCGAAGTGCAGCCTCGGATTTGCCCATGAATTATAAAATTTTGCTTTACGTGGATACAAGTCCGGTTTGTTGCATGGCTTCTCCTTTAGCATGACGCCATTACTCAGTAAACTGCTTTGCATACTCTCTAACGTGTTTTCAAAGGTGCTAAAGGGAATAAATCTTCCACCAGTTTCTCAAATGCTAAAAATAGGGTGATGGTTCCGATTGGACCTCCGCAATTTAATCAATCGATTCACGAATGAATGGAAACGAGCTCGTAATATATATTCAAAACAGGAGAAGTTGGTGCTAAATCTTCGCAGAGTTAAAACCCTTCCCTCAGATCATATTGGATCATTCCCACGTCGACCTCAGCTACACCTCGGAACCCACTGGCCTACTTCCGCAGACGGACCTCGTTCGTAATCCGCTCCTCCGCAAACAAGAAGCATTTTCAATCCTCGAGTCCATCTTGGAGCGCTGTCACCCCCCGGCGCATCTTCAATGACCTCATGCCCCACTCTTCACATCCCTCCGCCTTTCTGAGGTCATCAGGTACCCTCCTCTGAGACGTTACCCGCACCTGCACCGTCTGAGAACGTTTACCGATTGTTATGCAGGAGTTCCAAATGAGGAAATATCCGGATGTCGCTAAGAGAGTCTCCGAACGAAGGGTGGAAATTCCCCGCCAAAATGGTATCGTCCTTACAGCAGCTGCGGACGTATTGGCTGGTAATCTACGTTGGTGTTTTTTACGGAAAAAAGGAGCGATAACGATTCGCTCCGTAGTTTTTATGAATGATTCTGTGCTATTTAGTTAGTCTATAGTTCATTTGTCTCACTTTAAAAAACTGCTGTGGGTTATCATTCAGCGAGGAAAAGTTATTATTCAAAGATATATATGGAATTAAATGTTGAAACAACGATGTTTTATGATGATGTATGATTAAATAGTCCTCTTAAAATAATCCTCGAAACCTATTTCTTAGGGTTTTAAATGTATTTATAAATATCATTTATTTTATTCAACTTGAATAACTTTACAGTTCTCCGCTGTTGAAGTAATATGGAATTATGTCTGGGTGGTTTAAGTTATTACAAAAGAATAACCGTCAAAATTTTTCGACATTTTTCTAATATAAGCTCGGATTGTACCACATCAATCGTGCATTTTTGCGTGATTGCTTTTCAGAAGCGACAAAAAAATTTATTTTTCCAAATGGAACCGATAAAAATGTATTATTAAACTTTATGCAAAATTGATACTGAAAATATCAAAAGTGAAATTATTCCACAGTGTGTTAGCATCATAATCATGTGCTTGTATTTTTATTAATTAATATATTAATTTTTATAATCTTGTAATAATACTGATGCATTCTATAGATTTTTTGTAAAAGTTTGAATTTATTAACGATATTTAGTATGCTATATTGTACTTTAAGTTCTATAATCTACAAATGTATTAATTGGTCCATTATTATTTATTTTCAGTATATGACAGAGAAGATGGGTGGTGCAGAAGGTACAAAATTGGATGTGGACTTTGTAGATATGGAAAGAGTAAGTACCACATATTCAACGCACACTTTTGCATTATGATTGAGCCTTTTGGGAAGTTATATTTTTCTTCCCTTCATTCTCCTATGAGCATTTGAGATTGGAGCTGAAATAATTCAGATTATCCTTCATCATATGTTAGAGAGAATCTCTTTATTGATTGCCTAGAATTTTAAGAATTTCATTTACCCTCCCATTATAATCTTACAGAAAACAGATGTCACATATGAATTAGTTGAAGAATTGCAAATAAAGACAAAGGAGTATCTCCAACCCAACCCAACTGCACGAGCAAAGATGGCAGCTGTTAAAGGGATCTCAAAGCTTAGTGGGCAGGCCAAAGCATCTACGTATCCACAGCCAGAAGGAGTGTTAGGTGACTGTATGATAATGTATGGAAAGAAACTAGGCGAAGATAGCCTATTTGGTAAGGGTCCATCCAAATTTTAACTATGTAATTGTTAAAATAGTTGTCTATTAATAAATAAATAATAAGTAAATAATCTAATTTCAGTAATAATTCAAGAAGTAATTATTGGTACATTAGAGGATAGTTACTAAGCTCCTGCTCAAATTTTAATTCTTTTTTTTTCAACCATTTTTATTCATTTTATTCTGTACTGTTAATTCCGCTTTAATAATGAGTGGTATTTTCAAGCCACCTATACAATTTACTCATATCAATCTTTAACAATTGTTAAATTATTACTTAAAATAATGTACATTTTATAATTTACTATTAATGTTTTGCATCTTTCAAAAGAGTACAGTTTTAATAATTTCCTAAGATATTTATTCCCATGCATCCTAATGTTTAAAAGTTATTCTTAGTAATCACTGTGTCTTCTAGAATTGATGACTAGATAGAGCATAAATCTTAAATTTCATACTCATATCCATATTTATAAACAGCTCTAGCCCTGTTAGAAATGGGAGAATCTATGAAGCAGATGGCAGATGTCAAGTATTCCCTAGATGATAATGTAAAGCAGAATTTCTTAGAGCCTCTACATCATCTCCAAACCAAAGATCTCAAAGAAGTCATGGTAAATATTGAATTGGAGTTATTTGTTTTAACTCAAATGTATTATTAACTTTCAAGCTAATTACAATGTATGATATTTTCAGCATCATAGGAAAAAATTGCAAGGAAGGAGGTTGGATTATGACTGCAAGAGGAGAAGACAAGCCAAAGGTATAAAACCCTATAACAGCATCATTTGATTAATACCTAAGTATTTTTGAGGCATTAGCAAAAGGAGGTAGAAAAGAGATAGCTTATGTTTGGAAAATTTTACTTTGACAATTCATCTGTGACCAGAGGTTAATGATTTTTCAGTTTCAGTTAAATAGAATTGAATGGCTTTATTTTATGAGGTTTTGGAAATTTGTTGGCTGCACTGTCTAAAGGACAGTTCAATCAATATATATTATAAAAAATATTCTTAAATATTTTAGTGCATTTTGTATTTTAAAGTAAGATGATGCCAAAGACACATGATTGTCTTTGATTAACTAACCAAGGAAAGTCAAAGTTGCATCAAAAACTAGGGTATGTCTTTTTTACTTTTAATAATAATCCTTTCTGCATGAGGTGAAATTTGAAATAAATTCTTATATTTGAACTTGTGCCTTGTCTATGATATGCATGGAATGATTTTTATCAATGATATTGATGCAAAATTGCATGCCTACATAGGTGGTATCTCCTTGCAAAATATGCCTTGCATTCGGTCCATGAATTTGTATGAATTATGGTATCAGCCTTGCACTCATTTGAGTAATGCTATGTGAGAAAGATTTGTAAAGTTTTAGTTAATTGAATAACAGTAGTAGTGACTTTTAATCTTGAATGATGAGCATTTATGAGTAATTGATAACTTATCTAAATACAAACCTTAAAAAAATTCCTTTATCCCTCTCCTAAATTATTTCCATCTCTTTTTTTCTTAATTATATCTTTTCCCCTGCAATTGGTAACCTCTCTCAAAGCTGTTCAGGATCTGTCACCTCCCCTCACCCAACTAACACCATATTCTATTTTATTTCCATGTGTTTCGTGTGTGTTATGTTGTTGATGTGTGCAACCTTCATGTCAACTACAATCACCATTCATCTCTGCCAACTGGGCAGTCAAAAAGGGTACAGCAACTCCCAGTCCATATGGAAGCCCAGCAAAATCTCCCTCGGGTGGTACGTGAAGTTTTTGATTGCAGCCATTACCCATTTGATTCCCTACTCCACCCATAAACTCCCCATGCATTCATCCCTTTTCCTTCAGGGTGAAAGCAATGGTCAGAAACGTGATCACATTGCCGAGACTCATAAATTTCATTCATTTTTGCTACTCCTTTCTTTCTTACTATCCAGCATTGCCTCAACCATAGGACCATTGGAATAAGTTGCATCTAGCATATGTATTCTTGCTTGTCTGTCATCTTTCTTACTTTGCTTTTGTATGATATTTAGGCTCTAAAACAATGGGCTTGCATCATGTAAGTACATTTTGTAAATTTTCACTGAAATGCTTAAGTAGCATTGTAAAGTGCAGCATAAATTGCTATGTAACACCAAGTAGAAATATCATTTCCTTACTGTTTTTTGGGGTATTTTTGAATTTCTCATTTGGATTGTCAAAATTTTAAGGTTTTCCAAATTCTTTTTCACTCAGGTATTTTGTATTTCTTGACTTCAGTAATCAAAATTATCTAAAAAATGGTCTAAAACTTCCTTGCCTACCTCCATGTACTTAATTATAACTTCATGAGATAACTATTAATGATAATTTCTTGTCACAAATTTGAATATGCTCATAACTTCAAATAAGCTTTGAAATATATAAAATTTGTAGATTCATTTGGTATTCTTAACTCAATGTTTTTAATCATTCATATCTCAATTCAAATCACTGAGTCATACATTTTGTGACTTTTCATTATATTCAGTGATCGTAATTAGTTATTCAAACTTTTTATATTACAATTTCAATATTCTTTCATCTTTTTCATTGCCAACTGTATCCTTTAAACACCAGTTTAAATTTAGAATGTTACATCCTTTTCTGATCCATTTTTTATTTCAATACGTAATTAATCTTGCTTTGAGTATTTTACCATCAATTTCTCCTTTGTACTGTTAACTTTGGTTTATTTTGACCTATTTAGAACTCATTTGCTTATTTAAGCTTCCTTTTTGGTTTGAGGAATATAAAAACTGAACTGCTGAGCCATTTTCTAACACTTTAGAATATTCATATCAGTATGAAATATTAATTCATTATAAAATTTTGAGTAATACTTTTGAATATTTATGATTTATTTGATAATTCTGTTCATATTTTGCATTCCTCATTAGTTTTATGCACCTTCTGTTTTTTTATTCAGTTTTTAAGTTCTTTATTTTGTTTTCTTTCTTTTTTCCCCTTCTTCCCATATCCTATATGCTCACAGGTTCTCACATTACAGATGAGGAAATTAGACTCTCAGAAGATAAATTTGCTGAATCTTTACAACTGGCGCAAGTTGGCATGTTCAACTTACTAGAGAATGATGTAAGTATTTTGATATTATTGTGACATATTTTATCAATTGTGCTTAATCAATCATGCACAATTCTCATGTTACCTATGATATCCTTGCTGTTTAAAAATCCTATGATGCATAAATCTCTCAAAATTCTTTTTCAAGTTCATAAACTCTTCACTAAAAGACGTCAACCTAATTATTACACTTCCTGATGTATTATTTAAATGATATACTAATCACTTATTAAATTGCAAAGTATTAAACATTACATACTTCATCTCTAGCTTTTCAGTTATCCATGGAATAAAGTTAAAAAAACGTATAATTAAATATGAAATATATTTCTGTATTTATTGTAACATTATATGAATATAAGTATATATATGTATAAATCTGAGGATATAATTTTCATCTACTTCGTTGAATAAAATTATGTATATCATCAGTATCTCACCTTTCAATACCAGTATGAGTCTTTCAACCTGAGTCTAATAACAACCATGATATATCAAGAAATTTATTTTTTTTCAAATATTATCAACCTTGAAATCATATATTTGATCAAAATCTCATGAAGTAGAAAAATATCTTTAAATTCATTTGTAAGTATCAATCTTATATCTCTCTCCCTACATTATTCATCATAAACATTACTCCAAGAAAAGAAGTTAACCATTAAATTTTTGAATCAATATTTGAGTAGAACTAAGGAAAAGGGAACACTCAATTGACAATTAAGTACTTGTTTATTAAAGAATGTATTTCTCGATAAAAAATGGTGAACTGTAAAATTGATTTATAAAACATGAATGAATTTAATTGATGAATAAAACATTTATGAATTTCTATTTTGTCAACCTTTCAAAGGTTTTTAAATTTAAAGTTATGTCATTACATTTAGACCTTCCATCTTGTAGGTGGAGCAAATTTCACAACTAGCATCATTTGCAGAATCACTTCTAGAATATCACCAGCAATGCACAGAAATACTTCAAACCTTGGTTGAGACTATGAGAGAAAAGTAAGTTCACAACTCATAATCATTGTTCATAATTCGATTGAATTTAAGCATTTCTGTATACTTTAACTACAGTATTGATTTTTTTATGAATTTTGTCATTTTTTTCTTCAACTCTTTATGATCATCAAATAAGATGATTATAAAGAGCATATTTATTGGCTCTTAAACTATCCATTTTTAAATTTAGGATAAGTTTTTGTTCTGTGAAAGAAGTACATTTCTTCCTCAATTTAGTACTTCATTATTATTTATACTGTTAATTTTAAATATATCTCATAAAGTATTAATGGTACTATAATTTCCATCCTTTCCATGTTGGTAAACTACCTAATCTAAGGATTAACATTTCTTTCTTTATACACTGACAGAATAAGAATTATAGTGTGTTAATGTATGTATTCTTTTATAGTTGTTTTGATTCAAAACTGCTAACCTATTCTAGAGAATCATGTAAAAGTATTGCATTGCTTTGTAAATTTTCATATTTACTATCATCTTTAATAAGCAAATGAGTTGTACCCAAGAAATTGAATGACACTGTCTATAGTTCTCTTTTTATTATTTTTACATAGAGTAGTAAAGGTGTGCATAGCATTTGAATCTACCATTATTACAATAAAGAATGATGCTTTAAGCTACTCAACAACATACTATAATTATCAAGATTGTACTATGCAGAGCTTGATTAAAGTAATGTGATATAAAAACATAGATTTTAATTTTAAATAATTAAAATTTATGTATTATTATTAAAATTATTTAATATTATTATTAAATTAATTTATATATTTTTATTAAGATTTCATCAGTGTTGTTAAAATTATAGTTTCATTCAAAAAACTTTGAAAGTCCAATTGTCAAAAAAATTTTCCATAGTAAAACACTGAGGTGAAAATATTTATATGCTAGTAAATTTGCAAAATGTATTTATCAATGTATAGCCTAATGCAATCTAATCAATTTTTACAATCACTAATAGATATGTAATCTGTAACTTATCCAGTCTTAAAAATAGTTAATTAAGTTCTGTTTGATGTATCAAAATGAAAGATTGTGAATTTAACCTGTTTATTTTATGCACTTTTATAATTGAAGAGAAAAATGGCTCCATTTAGGATTTTTTAGTACAATTATGCAATATTCTAACAAATAACCTATATCAACTGGAGAAATTTATTTAACTACTCTTTGTCTGCATTTTTTGTGATATTAAATAAGATATCTATGATACCACTTGGTTTCTCAGAAAACCTCTAAAGCATTTGTTCCATTGTATTTATTTGCATTACTCTTCACTATAAAAGTTTTAATTCTTATATTGAAAAATCAGTAAATTCGTATAATGTGCAGTGATTGAACAGCTGCTTGTTACGTGTGTTTGAGAATATTGTTATCTTATAAATATTAGGTTACCATGAAGGTTACAGTAGAAGTCATTTTTTAATAATCATTGATATAGCTTATTTTTGTAAAGTTTATGCTGTAAATATTTCGAATTTTCATTGATTATTGTATGGATTTATATAATTGTTTGTTTTAAAAATAATAGCATTGGTTTTTTATTATTGAAAAATTATAAGCCAATAGAATTTTTCTTTCAATTAGGGATTGAATTTTGTTTATTTCAGAAAATGAGCTCTTTCAAGCTAATTATTTCACATCCCTTATTAACTGTGTTTTTATGTGCTTGTTATAGGAGGGAAGAAGCTGCAGCTAGGCCAAAGTCGGAGTTCACACCCAAGACACTGGCAGATTTGAATGTGGAGGGTCTGTCGGATGGTCTTAATGGTGCGCCACCTCCTTACAACTCATGTGTAACATCAGCCACTACAAAGTATGGCAGAGCTACGAACCACAAGCCTTCTGCCCCACCTGGCAATTCATTCAATCACTTCAACTCATGGGGATCAGCCCCCAAAGGTGATCTCAATCTCCAAAATTGGCAAGATTTGATGATTAAAATTTATTGCCCTTCTCATTATAAATTATCAAAGTTGGGCAGGTATTTTTTCTTGGTGATTTTCTTGCCTATGGAGATTTAAATGTTTGGCTTTGGTGTCATCAATATCTTCTTTTCTGTTTTCAACTTAACCTACTTTTTTATTGTTTTGTGTATGTTTCATTTTCTCTAACACCTAGCAATATCTTGAGAAACTATATCATTTCTTTTCAAAAACCCATTTTTTAATTTTTTTGTTGTCAAATCCAAAATTTGTAAAGCTAGAAAATGTACAGCATTCTTGATTGTTTAAAAATTGATCTTTAAGTAACTATGAAGACTTTTCAGTGTTCATATATCAATCAGTCTTCTTGATCAGTTAGTCATGATCTGCCTGTTATGATCTTTTCATTTGAAGTTTATTATCTTTAGACTAATCAAAGTGCTCAGAGAGTGCCATAATAATTTTTTACATTCTATTTCCATAAAATTATACTTTGTCAATTTCTAATCATATACTGAAAATAAATTTTCAAATCAAACATAAGGTAAACAAATAAAAATCTCAAAATCTAAGTATTGCTGTGATTTTCCATTTTAATTGTAGCTGTATGGTCCAAAGAAGGAAATTGTGGTATGGGAAAAAATTTATTTCTGTTGTTTTGGTTTTATTTTTTAGTACCAATTCATTCAACTAACCTTATTTGGGTGCATGATTTTGACTCTTTATTTATAATAATTACAAATTATTTCTTTTTTGTAATTTATTTTGCATTCTGGAATTTTAATTTCTTTGAGTGCAACAAAGCCACTCATAATAAACTAATCAAAACTAATCCTAGCTCTGCCACGCTTTTCTCTGTTAACAAGTGCATATTAGTTGTTAAAATGAATGTGTTTTCCAAATTATATGTGTAATCTACACTTTCTATCTTTTCTTGGAAAGAATATGGTATGTGAATTGTCATCTTAATTCTGATTCTTCTTCCTTCTACCTTCAAATGCAGTAATTGTTTCTTTGCCATTTACACTCTTGTTGCATGTAATTGGCCTGAATGGTTGGTAATTACTGTAAAATTCAAATCAAATTCATTCTCATTGAATGATTATTTAATTTTTAAGCTGTTCTGATATTCAGACTTTTTGTCTTAGAGAAATTAGTCTGACTTGAATTAGTTGTCTGAAATTTCCATCTCATTTTTAGTTTGCCAGAAGATAATTTATTCCTGGATTTAATTTTTACTAAAAATTTCTGATCTGTTTTTGTCAGTGTCATAGAGATAATTATTTTGCACTTCTAATAAGTGTCTTCTAGAATAAAGTTCTTATTTTCTCTTTAGATTGCTTTAAATGTGGTTTATTAATTCTGTACAGGTTGACCAATGAAACATGTTCAAAAATGTTTTGAGTCCTTTTAAGTGATATAATTCATGTCTTACATAGACTTTACGGCTACACAAATAATGATTAATGTGATTTAATTTTAATCTATAAAGTATAGAGAAAAAGAAAAGTCAAGGAATATTGTGTAATAAAAGTGCATTCAGTATCTGAAATTTTGAACATGTTCAGGATGTTCTGCTGTATTAGCTACATTGTTTTTATTTTCTTAAGCTATGAAATTCACGGTCTTATTGTCTTAAATTATATTTCATTATTTTTATACGTCATTTTTCAATTATTTAAATATATATGTTTTATTCTGATAGGATACAGTTTCATTTTAATAACATTCATTTTATCATCATAATCTCAAAATAATCTCTCATTAAAAACATGAAATTAAATACATGAAAAATTGAGCACATTTATATAAACAGCATATCACTTGCAGAAAGAATCTCATTTTGTTAACCTTTTGTTTTCATTAAAAATGTATGATGTGACATTTTCACATCTAAAATGGTACTCATCTAATGGAATTCTCCATTCATTTTACCTTTTTTTATATCACTTCAATTTATATATTAATGAGTTTATATCATAGCTTGTTGTTAAGAGCCATTGAATCTCACATAGAAAAAGTAGTAATATAGTAAACTTTAATCCTACAATATTATCTCCTCATTACTGACCAAGTATAAATTATCTTGCATATATCGCATACTGTATTGTAATTACCTTACATCATATAGCTTTCAGATTATCAATAGGCAACTTAGTTTGATTTTCTAAATTCAATCCTAAGCTATTTACTAATATAGGCAGTTATTTTATAGTGAACTCCATTTCTAAATAATTTTCAATTAAATAATTAAATTATTATTGTTAATATTATTTCATATGATCTTTAGATCTTTCTTACTCTAATGTAACATTAAAAATAAATACTTAGAGAGCAAATGCAGATTGTATCAAGTGCTAATGAGAGATAGAATAGCTTTATCAATGCTTATATATATTGAACAAGATTGTTAGTATAGAGTACTTTGAATTTATTCAGTACTGAATATGGAATAATTATATATTCCCATTATATGGTCATACATGGCTCATATCAATTGTATGTTCTCAACATGTATCCATATTAGTTCCTAAGGTTATTTAAAAAATTTTCCAATATTTTCTTATGGCTCAAACTCTGGCAAACTAAAGAAGTTCATTCCTACTTAGTCTGACTTCCCGAATATTCATTTACTCCATTCATAATCTAATAATCAAAACAGAAACATTTTAATATTCCATGCCATCATTGCTCAGGACACTTGCAGACACTCAATTTTGTATTGTGTAATAGAAGGAAGAATAACTAAGAAGTGGATATTCAATATTTCATTGTGGTTATTCAATAAAAATATTATGATGACATTATAATTCTAAATATTAAGGAGTAGGACTTTAAACTAATACCTTCTGAGTTTTGTAATACTATGTTCTTCTTTAATAGCCATTGTGACATTGATATCTGTTAGAGTATTTTTTCTTTATTTTCCTTAGAAACTCTTTCTTAAATTTGGTACAAATCACCTTTATTTTATATCAGTGTCATCTATAAATGTACAATATCTTGCTTCTGATTTAAGCTTCAATGACCCATATGATCAGGTATTTGTAATCTACTTGATAATATCTGAGTATATGTGTTACTTCCATCTGGAATTCTAAAATCTCAGTCCTCCTTTATCTTATTACTCCTTCGCAATCATAGTCATCTTTAAATTTTATGATAACATCAATCTAAGGGGTTTTTTCTCTTAACTCTCATGTCTTTTAATCATCTCTTTCATATCCTGAAACATCCCTATTCTTTCCTAACAAATATTTCCATTATCTTCCTGAATAATATCCTTTTCAAATTCACACACTACCTTTTCCCATGAATTTTCCAAACTCCAGTTGCCATACCAGGTCGTTCTCCGTACCACTCCCCGGCTCGTTCCCCTGCATCTACCCCGGTACATCAGCCCAGTTCGCTGCTCTTTGCAACTCCTGATGGCAGCCAGCCAGGAAACCAGAGCAATAAACCTCAGGGTACATGAACTCTCATTCTCAGAGTATAGATACCCAAAACACCAGAGCTGCCACCTATTCTTATGTTTATTAAACATTGAATGACTAACAATACATCAAATCAAAAATTGATGAAGACTTATTGCAGACATCATTTATTACTCCTCCCAAACTATTTATCTGATGCTATGTGAAAGGCTGTTTACTTGAGTTTTCTCAATCCATTGTTGCAGAAGATTCTCTTATAAATTTGTTTCTTACCTTGATAGTCCAATTTTGTTTTAATATCCCTAAGGTTTTGAAGCGCTGAATTAATTAAAATTTATATTCATGCTAACATGCTTGATATTTTCTCAAAAAAATAGTCAACAGCAACAAAATAATCAGTCCATGTCATCTGTCATAATGAATCACTTCCTTCTCAACATGGGAACAATTTTCTTGTGATCCTTAATTGAAATTATTCTCACATAAAAGAATTTTGGTTAAATATATGCTAGTTTTCAAGAATCTAGTATCTCATTTAATTCTTATGTATTTTATGAGGTAGTAACTGTTGAATTTAATTTATATATTAGTAGAAGCATGTCTCAAAAAGTTTGGTTGTTCATGAAAGATGGAGTAGAAAAAAATTTGCTTTCTTTAGTAGCATATAGATGCAATTACATCATTACACCCTTGTACTTTGAAGATAACTAACAGGTCATTTTCATTTATAGTTCAGTAGTGTAATACATTTTGTATAAGTAATAATAATAATATTTATACCAATCATAGAATTTTGTAATTGTTGTTTAAATCAGCATAATTATGTTTACCCAGCTTCTTACATACTGAATTTTCAAGGGACCTTTACTTGGTGGCAGCTCTGATGAACTATATTTTGGGAAAGGAACCATCAAATTACACTTGTCATACACTTAATTATAATAGATGTTCTTGAGCTGTGTTGCCTGTGCTTCTTGAATGTTTTTAATTTTCTTAAAAATATCTTGCCATTCATTTTTCTTTGGGAAAGAGTTGCATGACTATGGAAGCATGAATAAAAATGTATTTCAATGAAGTTAGGAAGTTCTTATATATTGCTGTTTGACATGCTTTGATTAGGGTAGAAGAATTTTGATCCTTATATATTTTCATTCACTATCATTTTATAATCTGCTCTGTAAATAATTCCGTAAATCTAACTTCTGTGATAATTTATTGCTAGTTATAAATATGAAAAGGTAGGTATACTGTGTTGTAAATAAAAAGCAATACGGTTTGTTTTTGTGCAGTGATGTCTAAATTTAAGTTGAAATAGTTTTATAAAAATCTGCCTTGTAAAAATTATATCTCTCTTATGACAGGTATGTCTTATGCCTTTTTCATATTACAAATTAATCTCTTTTTCTGTACATAAATAAAATTTTGTAGGTATTGAGCATTATTTATTGTTTATATTCTGTACTGTTGAACATTCATTTTTCCTAAATTGCTATCACTGGTAATGGTAAGCAATCAACACTTTTTATGTCATCTCCATATTTCTCCCACCATCTTTGCTAAGGCATCTATAACTATGCTAATTCTGCATCTTAGGCACTTCCCAGCAATCTTCTCCTGCGAACACAAAATCTCAGTTGGAGCTCTTCCCTCCTGGAAACCCTCCTCGGTCAACTAATGGTAACTTCCAGAACACTTGTACTGAATATCAAAATCCCATGTTGCACTAAAATTTTGGTGTAAATTAATTTTTTTTTCAAATTTTACTCCTTTTGTTCTTAGTATAGAGTTAGACAATTTTGTATCAGTTCGGTCGATTTGCTAACCACTAAATTGCACAGCATTTTATTATGGAAAGATCTAGTATTGTACACTTAGTCAACTAAATGATAATTTCTAGATTTATTTCTGAATATTTATGATTTGTCATAAAAATTGATAAAGTTATTGTTTAATTAATGCATCTTATAGAGTCCTCATAAATGTTTTCCTATCTCAAAAGTAGGTTTATTGCAAGTATACCCTGAAGTTGCCTATACACTAAATCACAACTGGTTGCTTGCTTTTACAAATGTAGTGACATTGTGATTGGATGATAGTTTGCTTTATTAGTTCTAAGAACTCTTGATAGTTATATCTGACTCTTAGATTGTATTATTTGCACAGAGATAAAATGTATGGTTTTTATACCAAGATACCATTAATTATTTCTATATATTTGTACATGCATAAATGAACATGTATTTTAATGTGGATTTTGGTTTATTTAAATTGAAATGAACCATAGTTTAAAACTATATTTAAGTATAAATTCTCCTTGAAATAATATGTACTTAAATTTAGTGGTAGATGTGAGTAATGTAAGGTATTTAAAAGTTATTAAAATGTTTGGTTTTCCATTTGTTCTATATTCTTGATTAAATTTGAAAATCAATCTGCTTGAGTGGTAAAATGAGAAAGTATCAAAATAAGCATGAGTCAAATGATAAGCAATGAAATGAATAAGAATCAAAAGATTTGAATGCCTGTGAGTTATATTAGTTGACTCTTGAGTAACTTCTTATTCAGAAGTTAAAGTAAAACTTTATTTATATATATTTATCACTTTTCAAATACTCTGAAAAATTAGCATATATAAATGGAAAACAAAACTGTTACACTGTAAATTCTTTGGAGAATTTGACCATTTAATTATAGAAAGTTGTGTTTATGTAAATTATTCTTAGGTAACCTGGAATATTATATGTTAAGCATTTAAAAGGCATTCCATTTTTATAGAAAATGTGGTATGAATTTTAAAATTTCTATTCATAAATTACATTTATATTTTATGCTCTTAATATATGTTTTTTGAAATTTTTCTCTAAGCAAACACCTATTAGATTTATAGAAATGTGAATGCATACTTATGAGACTATTTTTATAAGGAAAGCAATTATTTTTGGAAGCATTAATTTTTAGCATCTAACTTAAATGATTCATCCCTTAATAATTCATTGATCTTTAATTCTCTGGAAATTTAGTTATTTAAATTGTTAAGCTTCTTCATTTAATTTTTGGAATGAAACTTTTTGACTTTCCTAATTTGATGATGGGTGTTTGTCTGTTCATAAGTATTCTGATGTAAGATTTAATTTTTTCATCGCAGTAAATTTAACAATTATTTTACAAGTGTTATTTTTATCTTCAATTGCATCATTTCTCCAAGCATATGATTTTGATAAATACTTTCCCAGATCTTTTTGTCAAGATCTGGGAAAAATCATAAAATCTTCCTCAATTAAAGTCACGTTAATTTTTTAGAGACTAAATAATATGTATTTTAAATTTTATGGTTGCATGAACATTTCACATTAATAATTATATCACATTATATTTCTGCTTTTAATTTTTTTATTTTACTTTGAAAAATTTAACATTAGATGATTTCAGGTGATGTAAATTGGCTTGTGATGTATTTCAATATAACCTTCTGAATGTTAAATATTATCTCATTCTTTATTGTCATTGATAATAAAATCTCTGCTATGTTATATCTTGGATCTTCTGTATATTGATTCTTTACAATAATAGGCAGCATGATAATTTGATTCTGTTAGCATAATTTATGTTTCTGTGATAGTATTTAGTGTATGCTTGTGTGAAAATGATAAAAGAGAAATTCATAAATATAAAGTATAATGTTTGTGAATTAATTTATATATATATATATATATATATATATATATATATATATATATATATATATATATAAGGTTACTATATTTGAATTTTTTTTAATGCTTAAAGCTTCACTGGCTGGTCCATAACATAAACACTGCATGAGTATGTATTTATTTTGAGTAAACAATTTTATAAATGTGTTTGAGAGACAGTTTTTTTGAATTAGATACCATCATTGTGATTGACTGAATGAATAAGACACTTGGCTTACAAAGAATTTGTATGACAAGTGATTCTTTTTCCTAACTAAATAAATGCAAATCAAAATTAAAATTTTGAAAAATATTAGTTAAAGAATTATGTTCTACTCTTTGAAAGTAATTTTGATAATTTAAAAATTGTCCCTCTTACTCAAATAACTTGCAATATTAGTTTATCGTATTTTATTATCAATTCTTAAGAATGCTACTTTTATCTTTTGTGTAAATGTAAATGTCTTTCAGATAAAACAACATTACTAGATGAATTTAATATTTAGGAATACTCATTTTCTTTTTCATTTCTTTATAAAGCATCTCCACTTCCTTCACCTATGAAGTCACCTGCCAAAGCACCTGCAGCTAAAGTTCCTTGCTGCACTGCACTTTATGACTTCGAACCAGAAAATCCTGGAGAGCTTGGTTTCAAGGTCAGTTAAGGATATATTTATCCAATCAAAACTTTGTTACAAATATATTTATCCGCTGTTTAAAATATGTTAAAAATTATTATGGGCATTTGATTTTTTCCTGGTTTTAATCCTTTTTAAACCATTATAAGTGTAAGTCTTCTCGATAATTCTATTCAGATTTAATAGGTGAACATAATTTTTATAAAATATTATGTCTCTTATGCACAAAACGTCTCTGGTTGTTAGCTGGGAAACTTTTCTTAAAATTGGATAGATTACAAAATTTTCCATCAATTATGTGATAATATATCTCTAAACATTCTTATCTATGAATATGAAGCTTTTTATGTACATTGTCAAATCATAATCATAAGTAAATATTAATTTATACCCTTCTTCTAATTTCTTTTAGGAGAATGACACAATTACTCTTCTCAATAGAATTGATGAGAATTGGTATGAAGGCAGCCTCAATGGACGGACAGGATACTTTCCGGTCTCATATGTTCAGATTGTTGTCCCTTTGCCTTGATCCACTTGCCACAATATAATCCCCATCCCTTTAATCCATTGTTTGATCTCCAAATCCCATTTCCTTCACCTGCCTACATTTGTGTCCCCTACTCTTCTCTCTTTAATGTATTCTCTCTGCATGTCTTGAGTGCATTACCTGTGGCCCGGAATCTTGCTAAAAGATCCAGTGTTGTCGTGTACTCTATCATTTGCCTTAAACATTTCCAATGTTATAAATCAAATTCCAAGTAAGCTTATAAGCGTTATTTACTCAGATAAAATGCTTCTGGGTAATTTTGTAAATAAATACTTTAATATAAGTTTAGGAAAGCTATGTACATTTTTTCTCCAGAAATGTGTGTAATTATGTATAAAAAGTTGGTTGTGAATTGATTTCTCATTGTTTTGAAGCTCTTTGAATTTAAATCAAATTCTCTGAAATTTTTATTTTTATTGATTGCATTGTGATGTTTGATGAGTAAAGCATGGATTATTTTTTAGGAAAATGAAATTGTTTAGAGAGAGACCAGGCATCAGTAGAAATAATAGCATGTGCATTATAATTATGGTGTGCAAAAATGATATGTATTAAAGAAATTGTTACAGAATATTTCTCATCCTTAGGGAGGAGATGTAGTAGAAACAGATGATTATATAGTCAACATTAATTGTATGTTGATAAAAAATGTTATTAATCAATTAAGCATCACATCAACTTGCATCTAAAAATACTCATAAAATGGCCAAGTAAATATCTAATCAGTATCCATTATATGTCATGAAATGTAAGGATATCTTTCAATGATAATGTGAGGCTGCATGTTACCTGTTCAAATGAGCCAGAGGTATTTCCTTACAAATTTTGTATTGTTATTACATGGGTTGCTTTGAAAAGGAAACTGTGTTCATGAAAAGAGAGTAGACCAAACTGCAAGTTGACGTATATTTTGTTCTGCTGCTCAGTACTCCTAATTAAGCCAGAAGTGATTGATTCCCTTATTAGGAGTTCTTCTGTAACAGAGCAGGGCACTGTAATCTTGTTGGACTACAATCTGTGTTTTGACAATACCTGGAAGATCAGACAATATTACAAAGAAAAATTGATGAACCTGTGGAAAGCAGTATTTTTCAGATGAAGAGGTTTCATATTTTTATTAACATTGTTCCTCTTGGCTTACTCGCAACTCCCCAAGGCACGTTGCCATCAGAAGGCCTTTTGTGTAAATGGTGTGCATATAAATGCTCATTTAAGAGCCAGTTTAGCATATCATTTTAATGAAAATTCATCCTCTGCTATTTAATTTTGTGTGCTTTTATCATGACCTTCTATCCTGTGTTGGCTGTGATCCGTGTTTGATGAAATTTTGAAAATTACTGTCTCTATAATCTTTTCTCCTGCCTTTATCATTCTTTTCTCCTGGTGTGATTATGGATTATTCCATTTTCATAGTCATTTAAATTTTTAGGATACCTTAGCTGTATTTATCTGGTGTGAAATGACACTTGGATTCAAATGTCATCTCCTATATAACATACCTGCATGCTTGTTCACCCTTAAGTGAAAAAAATTTCATCAATTATATGAACAATAGGTGTTTCTCAAATTAAATGTGAAAAGTGGATAAATGTTCTATTCCAAGAGTATAAATAACTTTCAGTAAAAGTGTTTGAGCCAATTAATTTTCCTTGAATATATACATATAGATAATGATTCTCATGGAGAAATGTACAGTGAAGTGCTGATTCAGTATTGATGACTCTTTGGATGTATAGCAAATTTGTCAATTTCACAAAAATAAAATCTTAAGAAGCAATAATGCAATCTCTTCAAAATGCAATATTCATGTAATATTCCATGGAACAATAGCAAAGCACAAAAAGTGATTCATAAATTAAATGGCTCATGTTACTTGGCCCATTTACAAGTGAAATGTACTTTATGGCCATGATATAAGTGTAGAAGAATATAAAATGTTGAATGTGAATGTACCATTACTTATGGCCAATGGTCAAAATATCTCCTTCTTCCTGCCAGAGAGCATAAAATGTTTTCTTTGAAGTACATTAATTTACCTTTATCTATCTCTCTCTGTGACAATACTAAATGTCTCTTAGCCATTGGTGTATGTAAAAGTGGATATTTGATGAATTGTCATATCCAGAAATGTTTTCCTCCAAGCAGAAAAAGAATCAATTTTAGCCATTATATGTTTAAATCAAAGTGTGCTTCATTATACTGTAATGGACAAATAAAAGTGTAGCAGTTTATCTTGGCACTAAGAGATCATTGAATGATCAGAACTATTTATTTTATCCAAGTACTACAATATGAAATGTTAGATCTTATGAAGAAAAATAACTTTTCCATTTACTCCTGCAGTTTCCATTGAATGATCTGGCTGTCAATTTTGTACCTCCCTTATCAGGTGAGGAGTTTATATGGTAATGATAAATGCGTGTCATTTATTGAGGTCTGTGTGACTTCATCCAAAGTGCTATGTCGTAACATGGATAACTGTTTATGTGGTCCCGAATGTGACTCAACCAATGGCTTATACATTAAAAATAAAAATATTAAACGAACTATTATTGCTGCATTTTGTTAATTGTTGCATTCCTGAGTTAAAAGTATTCATTTTCATGAATCAATTAATCTAATCATGAATTATAAGATATGATTCAATTTCTGGTAGCTTGGGTTAAGCCAAAAAATGATCTAAAATCTAAGCTATTCTGCATGCTTTAAATTTCAAAAATATAATTATATATAATATATAGAAATTTTGTAAATATTCACGTGAAATAATTGTTATAAGCCTAAAACTTTCTAGTAAACCACTAAAATGAATGAGAAATGAATATACAGTTGAACATGGTTGAATCAAAATTAGGTATAATAGAAGATTTGTTAAACAATAGAAATAATATTTTTAATGCAGTTTTACAAAACACTTATGGGAAACTTGGAGTATGATTTAGACAAATATAATTGCTCGAATATGATCTTATCAAGATTGTTTAAGAGATAATAAACTTCAGGAGAATTATCAAAATAATTCATTCTGCATCCAATAAAAAATTTATTTATTTTTAGAAAAATTATATTAATCTTTTAATATTCACAATATACATAGATCATTCATTTAAATTTCCAGAAATTCATGAAAATAACCTGAAGATCACATACATAGTTCAAATAATCTAAGGCATTCCTGGTGAAGAGTTAGTAAAAATCTTAAAGCTCTATTTACATATAATAAGGTCTTGGTTACAATCTTAAGTACGAATTATACTAATTGAGGGAAAAAGTGAAACAATGGTGTATTAGGTAAGGGCAATTATAAACATTTAAATTGCTTATTGCTGACTAATTAAACAGAATAATAAATGCACTGAATGAGATACAGAGACTTCTGTATAACTTCTAATATGAACCTTTTTGAATTTGCATATTGCTGCATAATTAAATTGCATTACTCATGATATTTGTAAATAGATGGATGTAAGTATTTTACTGACAATGAGTTATTTTCTTTGGTTAAGATATCCAATTAACTTTTTAAATATTTCCTCAATTTTAAAATTTTATTATAATCAATGTTTTAAAATTATTAATTTAATTTCAAGAGATTTTAGAAAAGAAGATACTTTTTGTCTCAATCTCGCTCAAATAAATATTTATTTAAAGTGATTTGTTTATTGCAGTCATCGGTTTCTTCTCAATACAGGAACATGTGAATATTTTATACAGTACATGATTACTAATTTTGGATGTGATGAAAGGAATACTTAATAGAAATGGTGAATTGAGATGGATTATAAAAGCGATGATTTTTTCAAAAATTAGGTTCTTCATTCCGGAACTTTTAACAAATCGTAAATTTTTGTCGTTAGGAAATGTAGCATTTCCTTGATCGTCACCACACGATGTGAAGGCCTCATATATTACTTGAGGATTACTTTGCGGTTTGTTTCAAACAAATATCCAATAGCTGCCGTGGTAGATATTTGTTTTTTAGGTACACAAGTATGTAATATTCGATCAAATGAATGAAATGCAATTTTTATGATATAGAATATGGTTAAATTTTAATAAGCGTAATCATTAATTCGTGTTTCATTGCAAGGCATTATATTTAAAAAAGGATCATTAAACGGATTCATTAGCTCCGATCTACGCATACATTTCACGCTTAATTTCTGGAATTCGGCGATTTAGTACGGCGATAGATTTTATTAGTGCAAATGCCATAATTTTAATCAACGAATGTATTCTAATAAAACAGCTTCCGTGGTAAAATAGCATGGCTGCAATGAATTCACTCAGAAACCCTTAGTATTTTTCTTCTTCTCAAGTTTCTCTCAGTCTCAGGGTTTAAAGTCATCGGAATTATGACATAACCCTCTCAGAGCAAGGTAGAAGCAGATGGCATCTGGGTAAAGCGGGAGACAGTGAATTTGATGACGAGTGAAAAATTTCGTCTGAAGCGGGATTTTTTGCGTTTGGATATTTTGTTAGTGATCAGAAAAAAATACTGCGATAATATGTACGACGATAGTTTTTTTTCAGTGCAAATGTCAGTGCAAAGTTGATAGCATTATTTCGGGTGTTTTAAGTTAAATGAGCATATACTCTTTGTACCAGATTTTGAATATCATCCCTCCTCAGTTTGATTAAACAAAGTTCACTGTGCTATCGCTTATTTTTATTAGTTTGTATGTTAAGATTAGTTCACTTTCATACTCTCAACATATATTACGAACGGCTTTGTAAATGAAGAGATTTTATGCGTTAATTCAGGAAAAATATAAAAAAGCTATGAAATTCCCGATTCGTTAAACTGTGGAACATCGATTCTTTCTCTGCTTATTTACGATATTTGTATTTTCCTACAGGTGGGCATTCAGAAGCCATGCAGGGTGACTCTGTGGTCAATGCTTCTTCATCTGCGTTCACCGTTTGGAACTCCTTTACGTCTCTTTTCGTCTTAATTATTATTCTCGTCCTGTTTCATTCCAATCCTTAAAATGGCCAAATTGCAGGGTATTTTGTTGATTTGTAATTACTTTGTAGAATTTAAGTTATTTCTCTTTTGTACACTTTAGGAGGAGAACCTCCGAAATAAATATGTTTATTCTACCTCATGTTCGAAAAATACTTGTATTTACTGATGAAATAAAAACTTTTCAGAAGTAGTCACTAAGATTTTATTTTTGAATTCCAGGCATTTTTTGTAATATTCAAATGAAAACCCGTAGAAATGTATTATTGTCAAATTATTCACGAAACAGGTTCTATGTTGATTTTTGCCGCCTTTCACTTGGTTTGAATCACTCTGAAATAGATTACATATTTATCACAAATAAGCTCGTTACTACCACTAGTATTTCATACATGAAGAAAGGAACTTCAGTTCGTATTATTCAGTAGTAGTACATATGCACACTTGTATAACATATTACGTAACGTAATATCGTATAACGTATTTTCGCGGCAACACACAAATTCAAAAGGTTCTAATTAGAGGTCGTCTGTGTACGTCAATCAGTGCATAAGAAGACATCATTATATTTAAATTTTAAACAAAGAGCAATTTTAATATTTATTATGACCCTAGTTAGGCTACAAGTACAAACCTTCATAACCATTACAGTGAAATACGTAATTTTCATACAAGAACGTCTCTGAACTATGGTTTATACATTTTATGAACGCCCTGATGCTTAACATTGTCCATAAGAATGTGTACCGGTGAAATTTGTAGAGCATATCTGGTGTATGGGGTACAGCCATTGGGAATTGATTGGCAGACTGGTAGCTGGATGTTCGTTACAGGATGATGTGTCATGTGCCGCACCGACCCGGAGTCCTTTGTGAAACTGCGTGGTCTACCCTATTAAGAGGAATAGCAGGAACACGTAACTTTGGACTCAGGGCACCAGTGACATGCTTGTGGGTATTATAGAATTAGGTAATGTTATCAACGTTCAGCAGTTTCTTTAGCATTATCAAACTTCGGGATAAATCTTTACGTATTCCTTATTAGACATATCCACCAATAATTTGCAAGCTTAGCTTACGAACTAAATTTCACTTGTATGATGTACTAAGAGAAATAAATATTAGTTGGATGAATAAAATTTCTGTTTTATTATCTAAACTATTAATTTAAGTTTAAACGAGGACTTAAGAGCCACCTACATAACGGCTCTTTTCATTCATATCTTCATATTCTTCAGTACATGTGTATTTAAATTCTGAATTTCCCTCTTCATTTTTTGAATTATTTTGAATTTTCCCTCTTCATTATAGCTTCATTAAAATTACGAATAAAAGATCGACAGATGGCTCTCGGCAATTGTTTGCAGAATATTTACTTTTAATACATTTTATTTCGATTTTTGAGAAAAATTTTCTTCAAATATCACCTTCATTTGGATGAAATAGATAAATTTTATCGATCCCCAATGCCATAATTTCAAATTATAGTTCCGCATTCATAATATCTCTTAAAAAAACTCTTGCTACCCTCGTATCGATAGACCTCGCCTCAGCCTCCCTTGATTTCTCACATTTACGTAGGATATCTATGGTGTATAAAAAGGTTGAGAGGAAGACCAAATTTTCGGGGGGTCATGGGGGAAATGCTAGACCATTTCAGATTGGTTTAAATTTCCCCAAGATGACCCATTTCCAGGATTATTCCTGGAACAACCCAAAATTTTGAATTTAACGTAAATTAAGACACCCGCCAAATTTCGAAAATAATATAAGACACCTGGGGAATCACCATTTCATAATTTGAAAAACTCATGATCAAGAAGAAAGTAATTTGGGAAATTTTTTTCTTAAGAAAACGCGTTTTAAAATGTAAACGCCCCACCCTCAAACCCCTCTACGAGCCTCCGAAGTCTGGAGTACTTGTACTTTTCCTTCTCTTATGTCACATGCGATGACTACAGGTGATAAAATGTAGAGACATCTGTAGCACTACTCCTCAACACACTAATCGTTTTAAATATTCCCTCCTTATGACGTTAGCATACCCTCAAGTCGATTCTCCCAGAAGTCTTTACTGTTTCGCATACATTCCCTTACCTTGCAGGTGAAGCACTTACCTCTTGCAAAAGGCGTTTTTTTTTTTTTTTTTTTTTTTTTTGGGCCGATGCAGACCATCAATCAGCAACGGAAAACCGTAAATATGTAAACCCGAAAGGAAAATTTTCTCCACGACAAGGATTTGAACCTGATAGAGAACCTTTAGAAGCTACGTGCTTACCATTCCGCCACAAAAGCTTAGCGGGAGTAAGTAGTTAGCATGGTAATTCTCTTACACCGAGATCCCGGGTTTAAAACCTGTCCGAGGAGAAAATATATGCCATCATACAAAACTTGTGTTTATATGGTAGTAACGTTTTCACTTCTCAACGACAGATTTCTGTTGGGCATGGGAGAGTAATATAATTCTAAAATTCATATCAACCGATTGCTTGCAGTTTGCAAGCGAACTTTCACTCTTACTTTACGTATCTATTATATATAGGTTCTCTTTGGGATGTATTATATAATGAATGGGATAAGAATTCTCTGCATAAACTACAGAGGCTATGGGCTCGCCGATTGTTTTACGATATGATATAATTAAAGAGATTTATAGAGAGGCCGTGCCACCAGCCTTAACTGATATTTCATTTCAGGACTTCGATGACAGGCTCATATGAATTTCCCCCTTCTTAAATACATGGGATGCAAATTTTAATAATTATTTTAAGGTATTTATTATAACGATGGACGGTTGTCACATTGCATAAAGATAGCAATTATAAATTCCATTTGCACGATAACCACACTGTATCGCTCAAGGTGATGAACTTGATGCTTGAGTACGTTTCCTTTCTCTCTATAAGGAATACATGCGAAATTTACTCGTATTATGAACGGAAAGAAATAGTTATTATAAGAACGTATATATTTTCTGGCTAATCAGTTTGAGCATTTATTCATGTACGTCGAAAATTTACGAGTAAACAGAGGCTTACGCAGAAGAGCTACTGACAAAACACTTCTTACATCCATATAAATTTAAAATTTTCCCCTTCCCTTAACGAAACGGTGACCCCGTAAAACGTAATGATTTAAGAAATGCAAGAAGTATCTTTTTTTCTCGAGAGAACGCGTTTTCTAAATTATACGTTCATTTAGTACTCACCTTTGAATTATAATTTTGGCCATTGCTGTGGAGGCGCTTTATCTTATCAACCATAGATTATTCTCTACTTTAAACTAGGATTGAGGCATTTGCCAGTGTGGCGCTCATACCCACCGACAGCCCTCAATATTATGTCCCGAATTTTAATTTACAATATAATTATACCCCATCCAAGTACTTTTTGTTTTCTGAATCTCTCTTTACGGACAGTAATTATATTATCATACGATAACTTTACGTGAGGAGGGGAGGAATGAATAAATAGACGAAACCATGTACCACGCTTGTAAACACAATTTAATATTGCAAATTTTTGTACATTCTCACTCTTTAATCCACTTACTTCTAGTTGGAGTGTGTGAATGTAAACAATTCCTTCTCATATGACTTAATAGTAAAACCCGTTGAACCCGTGGTTTACCCGGTAAAAAAATCAATTTTTTCCGAAGTACAAAATTTAAGAATATATCTCCGAAGTTTCACCACATTATCCGAAATATTAAGCCCATAAATAATACAGCCCATTTCTTAAACCCATCTCTCAGCCAGCTGTCTCGGAGGGTACTTGAGGAACACACGTTACTTACACAGTTAGTATCCTTCATCTTTTAAGAATGGTTTTGGTATCCTATGAGATTTCTGACACGGATTTTGAACAACATAAACCGCTGCGTCTCGAGATGGTAAACATTTCATTACACTTTCTGGCCACTCGAAAGAGTATTCATCAGGAAGATACTTTGTAGACCATAAGCTAATGCGAAAGAAAACTGCAACTCGACCGTGTAGTACCTGTCAAAGAAACATCTAAAATCCAGAAAAGATATTACTATACTCGCTGCCTACACACCTGTGCGCATTTATGAGGATATTTTATATTGAATGGTTGTGATAATGGAAGAATTGGAGATATATAACATGTGAGAATGCAATTTTTATACCAACTATGACCGCGAGAGGTTGAACAGCAGGAACGAATATTTCATAAATTGTTCAGTTAAACGACTTCTAGTAAGTGGCGAAAAGTTTGACATACATACCATGGTTAGTGGAATAGCAGATAGTAGCAGTTAGTGTGTGAATTTTGATAGATATTCGCAAATGAAACGTTAAACGTGATCTTCTGAAAACAAAGTTTTTGAAATTTGTGTGCATGAATGCGCAAAAACTATTATTTGATATTGATAATTTTTACGTACTTTTATAAAATACTTCGTCTATTCGGTGAACTATAAATATTGAGGAAAAAGTAAATATAAACAATTTTTATTGCCATAAATAAACGGAATTCTTCGAGGAAATCAAAACTTTCACTGGTACATTTCATAAACTTCTAAAATGTTTTCAGTTTTTAAAATTCATCGACGAAGTGTATTTTCTATAAGAAATAAATTATATTACCTAAAACAAGCGAAAATTGAAGACGCTAGGAAACACACCGTTTTTCGTGTATTGCGTGAAACCCTTTATATATGCCCTAATAGACATAATACCTTTGGTTAATACTGTCTAAAGAAAAGTTTCATAAACATAAAGATATGATAAACAAACGGCCGAACTTACAATGCCCTCTAAATCACCGATTATCTAAAACAATTTTTTTCCGGTCTCTAACAAAATATCCGAACGCAAAAAATCCCACTTCGGACGAAAATATTTCACTAGTCCCCAAATGCACTGCATCTCTGCTTCCTTACTCTGAGAGGGTTCCTTCATAATTCCGATGACTTTATACCCTGAGAAGAAGAAAAAGACTAAGGGTTTGGCTAAAAGCATTATGCCTTATTCAAGGCGAATTTATCCTTAACAGCCACGAGGAATAAACGAATTTAAAGATAACGTTTATCGATACGGAACCATACTCACCAACATAATCACCGAATCACAGCACTTGAGCGTGAAGGCTATGTGTAGGTATCTGTTTTATGATCCTTTCTTAAAATTGGTGCCTTGAATAGGGGGTAATAAACCACCAATTTAATGAAAATGTTTATTGCCATTGAACCGTAATCCACATCATAACTATTAAATTTCATTCTCCTGAGGTCATTACAGCCATGCTATTTTACCACGGAAGCGCGCGTTTTTCAACCCCTGATGAGATATCAATCCGCATCTTGAAAACTAACGGTCCTTTGCTATCGTCCCTTTATTTAAATCCGGCTCATCAACGTTACTCCATGTACCTTCACCTTTTCCAACAGTCTTTATCGGGAATGGACATTTTCAGTATTTCCACAACGTCATAAGGATGCTTAATTGCTTTCGTTCGATCAACGAATCAATATCTTACATCTTAAGCTTACCTTTGAATTCGGAAAGGTAAGCTTAAAATGTAAGTGTAGAAGAATAGAAGGCTTCAACGCCGATTGTATGCCAGTGTTCATTACAATAAGGATACTTCTGCAAGGAAAATGGAAACGCAAGCGTCAGGAATGAAAGAGATTTATGTAGTACAACCAACCACGTGACAGAGTACTTTGAGACCAAAGGAATGCCAATGCGTCCTTGATCCTAAGTATTTGATGAAAGAAAGAAGGGGGCTGACCATATCCAGTAACGGATTTATCGGAGGTAAATTCATGGACCTCACACTCGTAGATAAGAGAAGAAGGAAGCCCACATCACACAAGAAATCATATTACGGGAAGAGCTATGGATTCGTATATGAAACAAATGATTGAGATTGAAGCAATCAGAAGAAAACCATCTAAGTACCGATGGAGGATTACCCATTAGTTTACTGAAAAGAAAGTTACAACTCTAGCAAAGGATTATGACACGAAGCCTAGGGTTGGGGCAGCAAAGAAACAAGGGTCTAAAGATGTTCTGGTCCACTCCATAAACGCTGACTAGGAAATTAATCAAAAAATGATAAAGTTCTTCACGAATCTTGGTTTCGAATGAGAAAATTGATAGAAAGACCTTATGCTGACTCAGATCAATGATAAAAACACAATTCTCCTGGCATAGCAAAACAATTTAAAACTTTGATTGTCACGCCTCTTCTCTGGCATATCTAGGGATAGATACATGCTATCGAATAATTTTACTGAAGGTGGTTATCCCAAATATCAGAAGAGAAATGAATATGTTATGATTAAGTAGCAATGGGCCTAAAAATCCATGAAAACCTTATGGACACTCTGAAGATGAGGAAATGCCAGGAAGAAGAATTTTTAACATGATAGAATGTTCAAGAAGGTTACAGGATGAAAGATTTAATGTTTCTCATCCTAAAGAGCAAGGCAGCAAAGCAAAAAAGGAACATGAATGTGCATGGGTAAACTTCATGAATAGCGCACTGGTTAGCCTAGCAGAGATATTTAAACATATGAGATTGCAATACGAAAGCTTCCTTGAATGTACTAGCTTGGGATGTTGCAGAAAGCAATGTAAATTGTAGCCTGAAGAATCATTGATGATTATAGAGGAGAGATAACTGTTGCATGTAAAACAGCTAGAGGAGTAAACCTTCAACAAGTTGTTTAATGTAAGTATCTTAAAATACATTTGAAGGATGGTCGGTGGTGTAGAAATCTGAAAGCCATTGCCAGGGAGTTTTAAAAATTATTCTTAGGAAGAATTCAATCCTTTGAATCTTAATGGAGTAGGGTAATATTGGAGATGAATAACAAAGTATGGGTCATGATCATAGAAAGACACATTTACCGTAGCTTGACTAATGTTTAGTTGTTTTGTTTTGATTTTCTTCAAATATTTCTTTATTTAAATTATTAATGAGCAAATAACCTATCATTAAAAACGATGTATTACAATATTTCCCTGTACAAATATTTTCTTCTCTTTCTTGTTATTACTTTGAACCCTTTATACACCAGGATGACTGCAATTACTCGATAATGGCATTGTCTTTGGTTTAATGTTTTAATTTTAGCTAAGTAATACATTTCCATCACATCAATACATCATCTGTACATGGTGACAATGGTTTCTTTGAAATGTACGACTTACAATACAAATCAATTTTTGCATTCAAATCATTTAGCTTGTGGCTTACCAAAAGATATATTTTTGTCCAAAGTTAGGTGATCCTTTTTAATAAAATATATAATATCAAATGATACAATGTCTTCTTTGATAACTTATATGTTTATTTTAAAACTTACTGTATTGAATATGTTTCCCTACTTTTACTTCCATTGTCAAACATATTGAAAAAAGTGTAAACGTTTTTAGCAAAATATTTGGGAAGAATAGGAATAAACTACATTTGATCAATTTCCAAACTATTTGAACATTTAAGATTTTGTCAGAGAATTTCATAGAGATTTAAAATTGTCTAAATCAATATTAACTTGATCTGAAACACATATTTTGTAGCTGGATGAAATTTGAACCATTCTATGTTGAGTTTCTTCAAAGTATGCTTTATTTTAACTATTTATTAGCAAAATACTTTACCCAATCATTAAAAACTGATGTATTACGATCTGATACATGATAGTTATCTCCTCTTTCTTGAAATTATTTTTAAATCTCATATGCAGTAACACTCTAATCACCGGGTTATGATGTTATCCGTGGGAGAATGTTATATTTTTGGCCAAACAAAATATTTTTATGCAATCAATCAAATCAAAAGTATAGGATTAAGAAATGAATGATTTACTATACATACATACTATGAAATGGTACTATGTCTTCTTTGATAATTTAATATATATTAATACGTCCCGAATTGAAAACGTTTTCCTTAACATTTTACATACCTTTTATGTTTATCTTCAAAGGTGTTGTCTTAATTGTAATAATATTCACAACTTGTAAACTAATGGTGTTGAACAATATTTTATCTATTTCTTAATGATTTGAACTTTTTTCAAGATATTTATCCTTAGTCTTACATACGCATTCAAATGTCGTTTGTTTTTTATTTACGTTTTAGTGTTTCAGTTAAATCACTGGTAGCCTGAATAAACTTTCTTATGTACAAAATCTAATTTAAATATCGCTCTCGAACCATTGAGATGAGCTTCGTTTTTACAGTGGAACGACGGAATGTGAATTGTATGAAAAATTTACTATAATTTTTCTGCTGTTATGGTGTTGCGTACGTTGTATTTCGTTTATGAACTAGCGAGTGCATGTTTTTAAGGATATATCCGACTTGATTCTAGAGGGTTAACTAACATTATAATGAGTGCGAATAAGGGATTAGTAGACGATGTTTTGTTAGAATTTTTGCATGCGGAATTGGTTTCCTATGTGTTGGATAGCTCTAAAGATGGAAAGGTGAATACATTTAAATATTCATGACAAATATGTTTGCTTTCCAATATCATCGTTCTAATTAATTTTTTTCGATCAAGAAAGGAGATGTCACTGCCTTAGAATATATCGGATTTTCGTCTGGTTACCGAATAATTGAAAGGTTCGTAACATAGTATTGGCTAATCCGTCATAGCGAAGTGAAATATCTTTTTCTAAATGTATTTATGTTCTAGGTCAACGAAAGAATGGCCAAGATTTAAAGATGAACTCGAGACAATGAAGTTCATATGCACCGACTTCTGGTCATCCGTGTATAAGAAACAGATTGATAATTTGAGAACAAATCATCAGGGTGTGTACGTCCTGCATGAAAATTCTTTTCGGTTTTTGAGGAAGATTTCTTCTGGAAGGCAATATTTAGAGGCAGCACCGAAGGTACGTTTGTCCCCTTAATTTCACGTTTTCGAAGACATTAATCTGTGGGGAATAGAACTGATAATCTTATTCTTCTTAAATTCAACACTAATTTTACCGAAGAGAATGATCTCTCCGGTATTTGAAGTACTAATTTTTACGAACTTTTCAGTACAAAATGTTGAATTTCGTCGGAAAAGTTGAGCCTATTTTGTTTAATAATAAGCTCAAGATTTGCTAAACAATTTCATAGATTTCTGTTGTGATTGGATTATAATTTTTAAGACTTGCAAATCATCTAAAAATATATATCTTGCTATGGAAAGCAGTTCCTTTTCTGTTCATTGAGAGGAAACATGAAACCTCTCAGATTTTTTTGAGAAAGTGAAATTTTTAGCATCACTATAAGAATTTTGAATTGATGAAGTTAAGATTAGATTGATTCAATTCTAATTTTGTGTATAATAAATTTCTCATTTTGTTCTTCTTAGTGTAAATGCATTTTTTGTAATGTCATGAATTCTGTAATTGTAACAAATAAACCCCATTATGAAAACTACAGAAGAGGGCACGATTTTGCTGGAATTTGATAACATTTCTATAAATCCCAGATCAAGAAAAACTGACAAAGGCTAAGAGATTTTCAAAAGTTATCCAATCATTTAGGTTCTCTTCATATCAAAATATGAAAAGTAAAGCCCTTTAAAACTGAAAATTGTAATTCTATTTTTCTTCACAATTTTAATTAGCAGAATTGGTGCTTTCAGACAGCAAATGCTAAATTAAACAATGTAGTAATTTTGTTATCTTATGACAAAGAGAAATGGATTAAGAGAATAATTGGCATTGGTAATTGTAAAAGAGCTAATTCCCAGTTACTACATTTCATAGAATTGCTTCGACCTTTCATTCTATTCAGATAGTTTTCATCTTGTATGCACTGTTGCCAGCATTGACAAAGAACCTTGCAAACATAACCCAATAATGAGAATAATTATCTAGATAACCTTCATTGTATCGATTTTTTTGTGAAATAGCAGTTACTGATGTTCCTATCTATCTTGCATCTAGAATTATCAATGGATATTCTTCTTTTGTCAGTATAAGCTATATTTAGGACAATCTTTGAATTGGAGAGTAAATAAAAACATCATTTAAAAGTCATTTAATGAAATTTCATTTTTAAATTCCAGTTTGTAGCATTCACATGTGGTCTTATCCGAGGAGCATTGGCCAACCTAGGTCTGGACTGCACGGTGACAGCTGAAGTTCAACAGATGCCAGCTTGCAAATTCCACATCCAGGTCCAAAAGAATTAACTGCCATTCCAAATATTGTGTACAGCATACTCAGCGGTTGTTAACAGTAACAAACTGATTATGAAATTCAAGGCAGTCATAACAAAAGTCCTTCCCCTCTTCAACATCTCCTCACTACAAAACTTCATTTTTTCACCCATCACCCTCCTCCTCAATATCTTTATCATCTATTTCTGAATCTTCTTTTCCCATGCTCTCATCATCATCATCCTCTTCTGAGGCCTCCTCCCAGTTATCCTCGGATTCCGATGAATAAGCTCTTATATCATTCACCATGCTATCTTCATCAGAAGACTCTGAAAAGGGATTTTTTCATTATTAAATTGGGCCTATTAAGTATCAATTGGTTCAACTTCTGAGATAAGCAATTCATAAGTGATTATATTTTCACAAGTTAATACTAAAAGGGATAGTCCAAAGTTCAGAATCAGCCATGAGTGAATGTCATGAGAAATTGTATTAGCATTGAAATGAATATTGGAAGGCATGAATTCATGGAAAACCAAAGTATAATGAAAAACTTTAATTTCCACAGAAAATTAATTCTGTGGAAATGAGATTCAAATGTTCTTAAATTTTGTAAATCTAATTAATAAAAACCAGACTAATTGTTCAGTACAAATGGTAACTTAATATCATTTCCTATTCTGTAATAAAATGATGCAGGAGATGCATCATATTTTCAATTATTATGGAAATTATGTATAATGCTGATTATTTTCAAATACATTATTTGCTATATTTACAAATTATAATCAAATATATTCCTAAAAGGCTGAAATCACTGACGGAATTAACACTGCTATTGATGCAACAGTTTTTTGAAGAGCCATAATTACACAAGATGTTTATCACATGAAAACCAACCAGCATATGTGCTTGAGATTTCAATGAATGAAGCCAAACAGTTCCTAATATTAAACAGTGATTACAGAAAGCTGCTTATCAGATACATATTTAACACAAGCATACAATGTACATAATATATTGGGGGAATGGTCGTTGAAAATTTGCTGCCAAATCAATATTTATCATGTATAGATTTTTGAATTATTTGCAGAACAGAAAGTATCACAGCCATTAGTTATTATCAAATTAAAATAAGGCTATTAAAGGAATAACGTAAGTCTCACCAGATGTAAAATCAATAATCTTTAGTATAGAGAGAAAAAAGTAAATTAGGAGAAAAAAAGGAAGGCTCAAATTGACTAGTTTAAATGAAACAAAAATTATCTTAAAATTTATATGTTGAGTCTGTACTTGGTGGAACGAAATGAGATCACTAAAAGAAATAAAACCTTTTAAGTTGTGGAATTAATAAAGCTTACATCCAATTAGTGATAAACATTATTTGAATTATTTTCTTAAACTTGAAATTTTCCTGTTACTTTTAAGGACATCAAACTGTGAAAAAAAAGATCTATGCTAAGAAAGAGCAAGTGACACTAACAAATCATAAACTGATTTATAAATGACATAGAAGAATAATTCAAGATAATAATACATCAAATACACAAACTAGAACTTATTTGTAGCTCCACGAAGTCTCGTATTCTTTATTTTCATTGACTATTAATTAGGTAACTAAGAAAAAGGTGGTCTAGAAACTAAATATGCTGAAACCTTTTCAATGAATATCTCACAAGTTTTAAAGGATATCATCTTATTTAAGCCTGAGATAAAACAACAGATTAGAAAATTTTAGCATTCACTCTATAAGTAAAAATTAGCTTGCCAACTGCAAGCAATGGGATGGATTGTCAAATTTCAATTTTCAAAAGTCATCAGGTATGCAAAATTTTAATTAAGTTATATTCACAGAATTTGGTGAGATGTGGTGGAAATTCTTCATTGTACTTTAGTTATATTTTCAACATATTTCTTATGGCAGCATTCTTCCCGCCCAGACATTGAACCCTGCTACAATCTATGCCAATTTTTTCCTTACTCCCATTTATATCATTGTCATTGAAAATATTCCAAATTTAAAAGTAAAATATTTTTTGGAAATGCTTATAAAGACAATCTGATTTTCCCATTTATTCCTATGGAGATAAAGAGAATACCCAAAGAATCAAACGCATCATAAGTATAAATATAAGATTTTTATTTTTTTCTGAGCTTGTATCATCTGCATGCTACATCATTTTATCTTTATTAGAGGGCCTGGCATTGAAAGCCTGACCATTCTTAGGGAACTAATAGCAGTTCTAAATAGTAGTACACCCTTTTTATAGAAATTTGAACTTATGATCTTTTATATACTGAAAAAGAGCTATAAAAAGTATTTCGAAAATAAGGCCAACACATTCTTACAGGGAAAACTGTATTTTGGGGACCTCGGGGATCAGTAGGATCTATTTTCCTGAATAAGATAGATTAATCACTCAAAAATAATCAGCCTATAGCCATGTAGTTTTTCTGAAAATTTTCTTTGCATTAGTAAATTACCCTTTCCATTCATTTTTAATCAACTGAAAAAACTAGTTTTTAAACAGATGTATCAGCATGTCCCCTGTCACATGCCGAAAGGCAGCTTGCAGGGTACTTATGTAGATGATACATGACAATTTTATTTTGAAAGCTTGCTAAAAACAAGAAAACTGCTATTTTTTAGTCAAAATATTAAATTTTCCTTACTACAGGTTTACAATATAAGGTACAATGCAGCAAGTTCCAGCAAAGTGAAGCCATCTAAGTAATCCAAAACTCTCTATCTTGGGATAAAAGTTTTTAAACAGAAAGTATTTATCAAGTCTGGAATATAAATACAGTAGTAGAATGAAGAAAATTTGTTTTGTAAGTACTAAATTATTTTCATCTACACTTCCTCAGGCTAATTTCTCTTTTTCACTAAAACTTCATTTAACTAATCTTAATGCCAAAATTTCAGTTGACCTACCTAAGAAGGCAAGGAATAAATAAAGATCAACTTACCATCACAATGAACAAGAGCTGCTTCTTGAGTGGGTTCTGCAAGAGATGCTCCTTGTCCTCTTAAGCCATCCCTCTCCAATAACAACCCGAGTCGACCTCTAAGTCTGAGAAGACGTGGGAGCAATTGTGTTCTAGACTCAACAATTCCTATAAGAGGAGTGAGTTCTTCCATTCCTGTGGCAATAAGATGAGCGCCATGAATTAGCAGGACAATGCGTAGCCAGTGCACCCCAGCTTCTGCCCTGAAATAGTGAGAGAATTTAACACTCATTAGGATTGTTTTTGAGTGCTCATACATACTCTCTCAGCAGATATTATCAAATTCCTTCAATGATCCTAAATATACCTAAAAATGGGAGTTAAGTACAATGATGTTAGCTTTGTGTACAATAGAAAAATTCTACAATTCAAAATAACATTAAAATCGCACCTTAGACTTCCAATTCAAGTATTACTTCACAAAAATCGTATGGTACACATGTAGGAATACATTAAGTATTAATTAGTTCAAATCTTTCCCAATTAATCTTGGGTAAGACTTAATTCTTAAGACTCAAAGACATTTCTAAACAAGGTAGTGAGATCTTTCACATAATAAAAAGTCACAATGAAAAAGGGTGACTTAATAAAATAAATTTTTGACTTCAGGATGAGGATACAGAATTTGTAAATTGTGATCCCAAATTTCCACAACTTTTCATAACATCGAATGAAATAAAATGAAAAACAAGGAAATTTTTAATTAGGATGGGAAATTACAATTTAAATATGTCAAGTTCAATTCTATAATAAAAAATACAACTGCAATGAATATCAAGGTTGTTATTATAACTAGTTGACCTTTAAAATTCATAACTTAGGACTAATTAAGTCTGCATCTGTATCTACAAAAAAACAAACAAAACAAGATGAATGAACAAAAAGCCTCATAAATATCTGGTTCATATATCAGAAACCTCTTACATTGTTATGACATTAGTTACATTTTTAGCATACAAATTTCAGAAGAAATTAGAGTTCGCTGTTAATTACCCTTTCAATAGTAACATCAAGAAAGTTATAAATCATCCAATAACATTAAACACACTTCCAGGCTCTTTAAGACAAAGTAAGAGAGTTAACTCAATCTCTCCAAAAATTCTTTGGAAAAATATTGAAGTTATATATATATTAGGATTTAAAGGATTTATAAGGTTGTAACTTCAATATTTTTAGGATGAAATTGAACCTAATCAATACCAACATTTAATAAAAAGAGTTACCCATGAACACTAATTTACTATATACATCATTTTTTGTAGTAAATTTAATTTTTTACTTTATACTGTATTTATTACTACTAATTTCCATAATTTAAAAATTTGTCCCTGTGCTGTAATGCTGTTATAATATCACTGAAATAAATGTAACTTTTCTAATCTTAAAATGCAATCCAACATAATATGAGACATAACAGGTTATTTCTTTCACTCTGTAACATTAAAAGCTTTAGGTACTCGATAATGAAACTACATTTAATACTTACAAAATCCCTTTCCTCTGAATAAGCTGTGATAGTTCTTTCACCAGAGGTATGATTGCAGTAACTGGTAACCTCATTATGGTATTCCGAATTGTTTTTTCATCTTTGTTTAGAAAAACATTGTGCAGAATCTCTCTGTCCTTACTATGTAAGCCCTATAAAAAAAGTAAAAATATTAATAATTAAATGGTTCAATGAATTTCCTTTCATTTGAGTAAAACTCACAACTGGTGGTTTCATGACTTGAAAGACCAAGTGATAGTTGAAATATAACTTTTAGCCTCGTCCTCCTAACTCTTGCATTTCTAGTACACAGACCTGTGACCATCTCGTACAATTTCTGGCACATGGGTAAACTTTCTCAGTGTACCATTTCTAGTGCATATATTTGCCTTAAATTTTCATACATTCCTAACAGTGTTTTTGAAGTTAGTCCTCTTGATTCTTTCTCATGAGCCTTACCGCTTGAGTACATATTATAATTCACAATGAAAAGCATTTAAAAGTAAATGATATGTACACTGAATTTCGTTACTAGAAAAACTATCTTGAATCTACTGAATAAAATCACCTTTATTTTTCATGTGTTTTTATTCATAAATTTATAAATAGCCCAATAAAAGAAAAATTATGAATAATCAATATTTGGATATGGTATCACCCATTTTAAACATAATTTATTCTAGAAATAAATATTAATTACAATTTTCTGTTGGTTTATTTTCATTCATTCATTTACGAAATGCATGTGCAGAGAATATATCAAAGTCATCTCACCTCGTTAAAATTTCATTAAATGTGCAAGCTATGTTTTTATGTGGTCTAGAAACACCCTCTTTGCTAAGCCTGGTGAAATAATCATGGAATCAATCTAAAACTGTATACTGTTATGCAAAGTCCTCATAGCCTTACATTGTGAATGTGCTAAGATTTATTTATAAATAACATATTGAAAGGTGGAATTAGTAATTATTAAGTACATATGAATATATGTGCCTTTACTTCCCATCAAACTCATCATGCCATGTTGTGAAAACTTAATGAGGAAATAAACTACTTTTCAAGAAAAATATCATTATTGTGCCAGTTACCAGAGGTGATTTCAATCTTCCAAACATCAATTGTCAAACTCAGGCAATTAAAAAAAAGCACAAATCAGCAACTCTGGTATTACTTTATTAAATTCAGTGAAAAAAATCTGCTACTTCAGATAGTTGGAGCATTTCCGAGGGAATTAAGCCCATTATATGACCTTCTCACTAACAGGTCTAGGCAAATATTAAAGTCTATAGTTTGTAATAAAATTTCAAACCATAGTTATTTTTAAATTGATGTCATTAAGTAAGGCATAAAAAGCTGAATGAAAATATGATCTAAGTGCATAAACACTGAAGATAGCTGTAATCTATCTCGAAAAATTTTCAAAAGATGAATCTTAAATAAATATCTTAAATATCTTGGAATAATGCAAATGAATTACTTATGTCGACATACTTAATATATGAGGAAAATCTTTTTTAAAAAACTCGATTTGGTAAAAGGATAAGGGCGAAGAAAAATTCAGCGACTGAAGTTACTTTGCACAAGTCAGGCCTCATCCTGAGTATGCATTTAGTGTAAGGAACCATGCCAAAAGAGATGGGATAAATGAACTAGAAAAAGTGTAACACAAAGTGATACATTTTGTAAATAATAGCTAATACAAATCAGTACGCATAATTAAAATGCTCAAGGATATTGGATGAGAATCACTGGAGAGAAAATTAGATTAAGATAGATCAGAGCAAAGATTATTTTTATTAAATAAATTCAGAGAATAAACATTTAAGGAAGACTTCATCATCACCCTCCCTGTTAAATAGAATTCACTGAAACCTTGATCAATACATGAGATCAATCATTCAGGTACATTGAGTCATGGTGCTTGCACCCACTCCCAGACCCAGATAGGTGGATTTCAGGGTATACTCAAGAATACACAATGTTACCATGATCCAAATATGTCAGGAGAGGAAATGATCACTGTTTTTCCCTTAAAATCTAGCAAAAAATACTCTCTAAGGATTGATATAAAACTTCTTGAAAAACCCAAAGTTCAATTTTTTAATAAAATCCTATGAAATTATTAGAACATCTTAAAATCCAATAATAAGATTTACCTGAAGTAAAAGATGAGCTGAGTGTTCTGTAGATGGTGTTTTAGATCCTGGTGGCTGCTTTTTTGCACTAGAAAGAGTTAGATTGTTAAGTCTTTCTTCCATTGGCAACTGAGCTTCAGAAGTTTTATCATCTCCATGTTTCTTTCGCTTGCCAACAGATGCAGATACACTTTGAGAAGTAGACAAATAAAGAGTATCACCTCCTTCAGGGACTTTGACCTATATTGTTCAGAGACAAACAATTATGTAATTATAAATATTAAAGACAGAAAGGAGGTAACAATAAGATAACAAAAATGATAAGAGAAAAAAATTTGCTATGCTTTCTTATTACTAAGCAATTTTTTTTTTAAGTTGCTGATCTTAAATTAAAACCACTGATTTTATTAAAATTGTCTTCACTATTTTTTAAAACAAAATCTATTTTGACATTACTATATACTTGGAATATGTGAAATAAATATAACTATATGACAAAATTGGGAATAAAACTTTCAATAACTCAACAATGTTTACATAAAAACTATAATAAAATTGAAGTTAAATTCTTACCTTTGTTTCTATATCTTCCTTAAGAATAGCTTTTTTGGGCTGTCGAACAAGATGCAGGTGGGATGAGTCTGCTTTTGCCGACTAAAAATTAGAATAATGCAATTAGTGAAACTAATTCTTCAACTTTTTTTATTTAATACAATCTTCTGATAATTGATATGGAGTTTATACTCACTATTTTTTCAAAAGTAAGCTGACCAAAATTGAAGCCGTGGGCTATAAGCACCGTCCCATCCTCATTGTCATGAACTCCAAATATATGGACAGGTTTTCCATTACATTCTATATCCACAGTTAATGTTGGTTTAAGAGGTTTTGGCCTGACTCTAAAAATGAAACAAAGTAAATTGTTTTTCTTTGGAGTATGCTTTGTAAATAAAGCAAAAATGCGTAAAAAATGTCATTACCCAATAAAGAATGAATTTGAACTTTAGAACATTAAATATAACAACTAAACCAAACAATATATAAAACTAAAGACCATCCTCATTGGTTATGATGGTGAGAGAAGAAAAGTCAACCAAGGCCTAAGATAAGATTCATTCAACAACACACAAAGGGTGAAGAGTAAATACTGAAGGATGAAACAATGAACAAAGTAATTAACAAAATAAAATATACAGAAATAATTTACCCATTCAGTTTATGCTGGAAAATCTGAAGTATTCCAGATGCTGTAACTACTGAAAGTGTAGTGTTAGGATTATCTCCTTTAGGAATGCCAACTGTCATCTTATCTGGAGTATCTGCCAAGCTGAAGGTTATACATGCATTTACCTCTGGACTCTCTGCATCTAAAATCCTGAGAGAGGATCAAATTATAGTTTTACTTTTGATAATTTCAACTTCATCAAACTTATTTACAAAAATACTTAATGTTTATATGCACCATTATGTCTTCTTCTTGCTTATTACTACCCATACTCTTTAAATTCTAATTAAGGTCTACTAGCATAGAATCCTTTTAAAATCCTATAAGAAATACTAAAGCCTATCATCAAATTTACTTTCTGAAAATATTTAAAGGTTGCATAAAAATTCAAGGTTTCAAAAAATGAAATTGACAAATGAACTTTATATTACACCACATCAACATTTTCTAAACTTATCTTACCTTTACTATTAAACTCATTAAAATTATAGACAGACAGCTTTTCAGGAATAAATCTTTCTTTTGAAATCCAACCATTACACTTACCATGCATTTACCACCCTATCATGGCTTGAAGCGCTAATAAAATATGGTTTGCCATCCTTGTCTGCAGGTATATACACCAGATGATCTACAGACGTGGCGTGACCGGTGAATGTTTTCAAAACTTCTTTATTGTCGACATCCCACCACGAAATTGAGGAACTGGCGACTAACAAGGACTCCCCATCTTGTACATCCAGAATATTGGTCAATGCACTTTTACCAGCTTTCCATTTTCTAAAAAAAATGAATCTAATTATTCACTTATATTATTTAAACATATAATAAGGACCTTACTTAAAGAAAAGATTGTAATACGCTATCTTTATTTAAATCACCTCTTTATGGTCCTTTCCTTCACCTTCCACTCAACCACGTATTTATCACTACTACAACTAAATAAACTATTTCTTTTGGAACTGTAACATAGTCCAGTGATCGCCTTTGAGTGACCATCTTTAAGCTGACCAATTGGACTTCCAGAGGCAATACAATACAAAATTATGCTCCCTTTCTTGGTACCTAGAGCTAACAATTCGCTCTCGCCAAGGTCAGATTTCCTTAACTTTTTCCGAGCTGATGGAGAGTGTGATTTATCTTTACTTTCGATGGCCTAAATATTGAATGAAAACCAATTCAAAAGTTAGATACATCATGAAATAAAGATACAGAACTGATTAACTTCGTTTAAATTTCAGAAATTATGGTTAAACTAACTATTTCTACAATTAAAGCATAAACATTTGAGTAGGACCATGCTTCAAATTCATATCGACAAATTAAATGTTGTGTATCACATAATGAGTCTTAGTGATACCCGACACATGCATAAACACATGGCATACCGGCAATGACAACCAGCAAATACAGGAAAATGGCTCCGACAAATGTAAATTTGGAGTGTATTCTTGTTTTAAAACGCTAGTAGAGGTATCCCATATTTTTAGCTTTCCGTCTGGGCTGCAATGGGCGTAAAAATTGCCATTTCTTGAAAATGCAGTGCAACCTTCCCTCGCCATGCTCGCCATGGCATAATAGACATTCGCATTTGATACTTCAGTTTTTAATAAGAAGAAGAAAATGAAATCTATATTAAAGAAAATGAAGATATTAAACATCATTTTCCAGTTTGAATAAATTATTACATCTCAATATTCTCAATTATTATATCTGATAGATCATTTTGCAAAAAATTATTCTTTTTATACACTGGCGGCAAATTAAATCTTACGAGCCTGAAGTGATCATTCGTAGTGTCTCTTCAATATTAATCTTTTGTATAGTTATGATAGGTCATTTTTATTTTCATATACGTATATACGTTTAAATTCCGTGCTCTTAATATATTATACGTATTTAAGTATCACGGACAGCAACGATAATTTAACCTTCCCGTACAACTTCATTTTAAAAATTGTATGATGGATAAAGCAAAGCTGTGGAAGTTGAAATCTGTATCTGACAACGAGTAACTTAAAGGCTGAATATTCCTAATACCTAGCATCAAATATTTCATGGCAATCTGAATTCCTGTGTTGGTTTAGTAAGACTAGATTGGAAGGGGAAAATATGCATATTCTTGTATATACGTACATAGATATCTCTTTAGCGTTCTACTGATTTATCTTTATATATCCTACTTATTCTTGGTATTGAGTAAATTATTAGTATTTGTAGTTAATCGAATATTTCCATAGATATGATAATGAGTGATAATAATGTATGTTGAGCACCTGAAAGTCATAGCGTAATGTTTACTTATCTATTATATAAAGCTGCTTCGGGGAGATGTATATATTAGAGGATCAAAATGTCCAGCCCAACTACTGGGGCAATGGACTCGTCGATTTTTTGTAACGTAATGGCTCATTAAATCTCACCATGGAAAAAATTAGAAACTGACCCTTCCTATAATGGGTTTGATTCTAGGAGGCCGCATAATCATAAGAATGTATGAGGTCGATTTTCAAAGATTTTTATAAATACTTCCCATGCACTCAGAACAATAAAATTTCATATTGCTATACCTGTTATATATTTCTACACAAAAATACTATGGTTTATTCTCATAAGGTTCGATGCCAGGTGGTGAAATACTTTCAAATTTCAAATTTTTTTTCTAGCTTTATGTGACAGATACATAAATTATACTTCGTACTCTTAGAAATACGTGTTTATTAAAGTTAGGAAAACAACAGCTGCCTAGATGTCATGGGATCAATTCCAGGGAGTCCAGTATTCTCAATTTTCCTCTTAAGAATACATTGTTAGATTTTCGAAATTATTTTTAAGACACTTTCCGATCGTGTAAAAGATTTAAATTTCATACATGCATAGATAGGCCGCATCTTTATATTTAGCTGCCGTAATATTGCCGTTGCTTCGATTCTAGGTTTAATTAACTATATCTCCCAAATACTACCCAGACCAAATATGAAGTAATTTAGTATGGGAATTTTGTAAATCTTTCATAAATTCCTTCTCAGATAAAGATAAACCGACTGCTTTCAGTAAACAAGCAAAGCATCTCTCGTATCACTTTATTATTATGCTATACCTATTATTTTTAGAATTTTTTCTTTTCCAATAGCAATAGGTAAAGCTGATGTAATGTTTCGAATATATTCATTTTATCATAAGTAAATTATTTTATTACATGCTTCTATAGTATTTTCATATATAATAGATAACTTATACACACCTTACAGACAGGTGGTACATATCTTCAATATTTTCTTCTATATTTAATATGCTCACTTTTTCTTGCTAATTCATAAAATTACATATGTACAACTTTTAATTAATACACTTTTCAATCAGCAACAGACAACAAGAGAATAATAAATTCAACTCCATCAAGACTTCTTGTAATCTGATAAAGCCACTCACACAACAAAAGACCATTACCTCCTGCAACAAACATATAACTTTTCCCCATATAATTAATCTGTTATTATGAAGTAGTAAATATATTCTTAAAAAATTCAACTTATTAAAAATACTGCAATACTATGGATTAAGCTGATTCTCTCTATTTAAGTCTGGATGGATCTACTGGAAGTTGTTGGAATTATTTTGATAAGAATGAAAGTAGAAGATTTGTTTTTCCTTCATTAAAAATTTCATCTCAATATTGTGAATAATTGCAAATCTCACTAAAAATACTTCTATTTGTATTGTATAGATGTAAAACTTCAATAGGAAAATTTTCCTAATATTAAAAAAAGATATTAGCAAAATCTTGGCTTTATAAGGAATATTGGCACATATTTTGGCACATACTATTCAAATATTCATTGCTGCAGTCAATATATTAAAATTTGCTATCGTTAAAATGTTATACTCCTCTGAAGTAAGTTTTAAATATTTTATGAGCTAATCAAGCTAATGGAATCAACTTGTAGTTCCAAAGAGTCCTCAGCTGTTGCTTGAGTTTCTTCATTTTCCACCAAAGTTGTCAAACCTCCATTGCTGGGTGGCCCAGCCTCAGAAATGAAGTGAAGAACATTATCCCAAGTTGTATCATCAGTCAAATCTGATAGTAGTGGTTTTGCATCAGGATCACCATTTCGAACATTTGAACATTCATTCCTACTCATAAATTTGCATTGACAGGATGTTTTTGTATGAACAGCAATTTGGTGATTATTGTTAAATGGGAGACTCCATTCACCATTGCTATTTGGAAGAGCCATATAGCTGCTGATAAAAAGGGTCCAGTTCTACGATAAGAGAAAAATCATCCAATCATTATTATTTCACTCTAGTTTCTAATATTTCCAATTTTATGGGAATAATCCCAAAAAAGTCATTAAGAATATATTAATATTTTAACTTCATGCTTCATTATGATTATATTGAAAGAGCACAATTTTATACAATGTACATTTTTAATAAGATCAAATTAAGGTACTTGTATCTTTTTTTTCCTTGAACAATATAATGAACATAATTCATTTCCTATTTATGTATAGAATATGTTTTTAAAATTCCCATCATAGAATTTAATTAGTTTAGATTGTAGCCTGCCAGAAATTTTTAAAAATAAATATTTACTGGACATCAATGATTTAAAATAGAAAATACATTTCATTCATTTAATATGCATTAATCATTACCTATTTTATGTGATAGAATGAAACATTCATGAAACTTGCACAAAATACTATTAATAGCAATAATTCTTTTCTACTTACAAAAAGAATGAAACTTGCTGAAGACATAGTAACCAGGAGAAGGGAGTCCAGGTTTTCAATAGCAATCACGCTACAGAACCATGATACAGCAAACATTGGTAGGAGAGTTGCACCAGCTCGGACCCAACGTCTGGCAGCAGCAAGATTTTGATAACCCCTAGTGCTACAACCAATCATTGCTGCAGCAGTGCTTGCAGACAATCTCCTCAAAGCCATCAGTGATGCAACAGTACCAACCTAGTGATTTTAAGTACATTACACAACATACAGTATGGACATGAGAGGATAATTTGATTAGGTTTTCATGTTCCGTTAACTCACCAACATTAGAGTTGCTACTGGGGCCAAAAATGATAGTACCATTCCTCCTTCAACAGATAGCCAGCAATAATGACGCCATTCATATCCCCTCAAGTTCCAATTGTAGCAAGCCTAGATCATGGTGAATAAAAAATCAAAATAGTTAAACTTGAATGGATGAAAAAGTAACTGCATTAAAATTGAAATATTTGAACTTTCTATTGAACAAAAGATTTTTAAGAGTTTGGAATAAGAGTTTTTACAAACTGATTTATTTCATACAATGATATAAAAAGTTATTAGGAAATATACTCAATGTTAATTTCAAGAGGTTCATATACATTACTTGCAGTTAATAAACAACATGAAATTGCAATACATTAACAGAGGTAGGGAAGATACTATTCTGGAAGTTTATGATTACTGCTTAAAGTTCATCAATATTTATCTCTTGAACCAGTCAAAAATTGGTTAGTTGCTATAATATGTTGACCTTAAATATTCCTTTTTCTCAAAAGAAAAATGATTATGGAATAAATGTATATATAAATGATAATATATTCTGATTTATGAGGGACTCACATAAAGAATTGGCACTGGGAGTACCCAAATAATAGCAATGGCAGCACACAAGCTACCAGCTTGAGAGCTATTTGTTGCAGCAGAAGTTGAAGTTGGAAGAGAGCAGAGAGTAAGTATTGGAAGAGCAGCTAGCCCTACTGCACACACAAGATGTATGTAATGTGTAACCATAGCTAGCACTAAACATGGCAGAGTTCCAAGGCGTATCTGAAATAAAATGAAGAATTTTGCTAAAAAGTCAAAAAATGTATAGTACTTCTAGATTATTAGTAATGACCAATATATTTAAATAATTATGTCCATGAAGAGGGATTGGTAGTAGATTTTAAGTCTCCTGTATATCATACCTATCTGGATGGTTTAAGATAGGATTTATAAAGTAGACAATCATAAATCATTGTTAAAAAATTTCATACCTATTCCTTAAACAAATTAGTAAAAATCTAATATCCTCTTAAGTAGGAATTGCAAACAGATTATTTCTAGTGATCAGTAAAAGGATGGAGTAAAATAGAGGATAAATAACTATGACATAACATGCCTTTTAATTCATCAAAAATTAATATTTTATATTGAAGTTAACAAACTGTAAAGATCTTACAGCATGAATCAAGGTAGAATTTCATGTGATTATTTCTGTTTTCACTCATTCATAATTACTTTCCCTATACAAAATTTATACTGGAGCTTATGATGCTATAGAGTCCTGAATAAGTTCAGAATATTCACAGCAAAAAAACATTGAATTTTAGGCTTGAGTATTACCGATTGGATACTTGCAGGAGCTATGCAAAAGCCAAAAGTTATTTTTTTCCCTTCTAAACTGTATTATAATTATAAATCCTTGCAATCAACCTGTCCTCACATTATTTGTAAAATACTCTTGAATTAGCAATGGGATTATGCATTCCAAGACATTCCTACTCCATTCCGACTAATAAATCGACCTACAGTTATGAAAGACTCATTCAAAAAATAGTTTTGCAGGTCTTTTGTCAATTTAATATTAATATCTAGAGCAATTAATTCATATATATTATATATAATTATACACACACCACGAGTAAAAGTGTGATTGCTTTCAGCAAGCAGTTGGCAAGCATAATCTCACAATCAAAACACATAAATAGTGTAATAGATTTTTTGGCATTTGAAAAGATACTAAGTCTAAAGGAATGCAAATGAAAATTATGCTGACCCATGTTCCTCCTGCCAGCAACATAGATCCAGATGCAGCGAGACATGTTGCTAGTATTCCAACGAGAAGTGGAGGAGCATAGTGGCAACGAGGATCTTCAACCTGTCTCCTCCTTCTTCGAGGCCTCCGCCGTCGTTGAAGCCTCCTCAATGCAGACCAAAGAGTGAGTGCTTGAGGCGGGATGGAGAGAACAGGACCTGCAGCCCACCAAAGCCACCAGCCATCGTTCATCCATGTTGAAGAGCCTCCCCCAGGCCTAGGGGGAAGGGCTGCGTCTCCTCCGAAGTACAGGTAAACTACACTGTCTATCACATCATGATCATGAAGATCGGCATCAGCCAAGCTATCATCAGGCAGTGCAATCAATGGATCTTCCTCTTCACTGATCACATTTTCAGTCACAATAATTTCTGGGGGACGAGTTGAGTTTGCAACGGGTTGAGGTTCTGATGAATTCTTCACATGTAGACCTGATTATTTTGCAATCGAGATTAAGAATATAAAATACAGTCTACTTCTATAATTATGAATTAGTTCATAAGAGATAACAAAACCCACCTTGAAAAGCTTGAGGTAATGCAATAAGAACAAGAAGCAAGAGCAAAGAAGGGTACTTTTGCAGGTGCATGAAGATGGAGTTGTAAGATCGTAAAAGATTTTATAATTTCAGCAGAGATGCTACATACTTAACATTCCATGAATTCTGGTCCTGTAATAAAAAGAAATGATAGTTATTATCAATCATATAAGCGTCATACTATGGATGGAAGAGTCTTACAACCGATTTCATATGGAAAATTAGCTAATTATTCCGCCGATAACTAATTAAAATTCTGTCATAATTCTTTAATTCTGCTTAATGTTTAGAGTGAATTCTTGGTTTTATTTTACGAAGCGATTTATGGTTCACAGCAAATAATAGTATTTTAGTTTAGCTTGGAATCATCCTTAACGATCTCGGCGGAGACGAAAATTGCGTCTCTGACGTAATTTGTAGAACCTTCCAGGAAAATAATAAATTTTCATGGTTTCAATGATTCTTGACATATTTTTGGAGAGTCATCTTTGCCGAAAGAATGTTTTTAGCGCTTCTCTTGGATCGATACGGAGAAAATATGCGCTAAGGAAAAAGTATGCACAGCATCTGGAGCAGTGATGAACTCCATCATCGGGAAATTAACATTTTTAAAAATTTTTAGCTGGATTATTGGGAAAACAAAGTGATGGGATATGCTCTGAACAAGTAATTATCATTAATTCAAATTTTTAACATAGGGCGAAATTGGAAAAGTGAATTGCCCATCGAAGAGAAATATAAACATGTTCCCGACAAATTGATGAGACGATGAAGAAATATAATTTTAAAGTTTAGGAGACAATTCATGTGAAGTATCTTTTAAGAGAGTGGAGATGGTAAACAATATCTAGTGAAGTTGATGAATTATAACATACTTGGAGTCGTCCTCGCTCGTGTCCATTGAGTAACAGACAATTCTCGAAGTGGGTCATAAGCAAACTATTTGTTATGATTGATTAATTGAAATCATTCATTTGAATAAGATCGTGATATTTTTTCAAGATTATTAGAATTTAGTTAAAGCTCAATTATTAATAACGCATGTAAATAACGCAGTGAAGCAATTAGAGGAATTACGGCGATATTAAGAAATAAATAATTGATCGCATTTCATAGAAATCTTATGATATTTCTATTTAATTTTTACAGTGGGTGACTCTTTTAAAAATGAAAGGCTATCTGATTTTTTTTCCTCGTTGTTATGGCAGCCAAACGGCGCCTTTCTTTGCAGATTCCAAAATCCGTGGATTTGATTGTTCCTCCGAATTAAAGAAATCCAGTATTTTATTTGAGAATTTACTGATATGCTAAATTAAGATTTTTTATATTTGCTTTTAAATTTGATTGAAAAATTCTGCTAATTCCAAAATTTACGACGTCGCTGATACGAAGTCAAAGTTTATGATTTATGATTCACGAGGATATTAAAATTTTTGTTGACCATCCAAAATGTTTGGTTTAGTTTGGAATCGAGTGATAAGAATTTAAACGATGAAATAAGATAATGAATCGACATTTTATAAAAATAATTCATTCGAAAGACGGTTTACGTGCTTATCGAGATATTGACATAACTGTAAATTATATGATAAATTCTCTGTGCGACTAATACTTAGCGAGCACCAGTCACTGAAGGAGCCGAGCGACAAATCAAACGAGCAATGACAAGATGAGAGAGTAAAATTGTACTTGAACTCACCCTTGGAGACCTTACGTATCGATTTTACCGGTTCAGGGATGACACCGCAGGGCGCGATTCGGGGAAATTTTTCGCAAACTAGGAATCGCATCCGACACAGTTAATCGTTATTTTCGAATACGCTCAGCTTCGATAAGCGGGTTGAATATCTATTGCACCGAATAAGGAACGCAGAGAAACAGACGTGATAGTAAGGTTATGTACCTGGGGAGCTGAAAAAGAAGCGTAGAACGACGGAGATTTTCAGATACCCTGCGCAGTAACAGCAGAGGAGTTCGAGGGACTCGGTAGCTTTAAGCGCGAAGATTAAACGAAAGTTGGAGCTACAAATTGTGAGTAATCTAAGGGAAAGCGTATAGGAATACATGGATTTCATTTACAATATTTTAATAATCTTCCGACGAAGATTTATTGCAAAAGTAGGCATGAGACTTCATTTATATCATGTTTTTAAGGTAATCTGTAGAAGTACGTTTGTGCCTCGGACTTTCCCTTACAAGAAATCGACGGAGGTAAATTTTCTTCTGCCGAGTAATTAAGTTGATTGTCAATATAAATACTATCTTAGGTGTTTGTAGTGGCAAAGGAAATTTTAATATATAAAGTTTGTTGAAAATGTCTTTTAATGATGTGCAGTCAAGTATAATAGGTGTAGACCTCGATCCGTGGATATGACAAATCAAAAGACTCTTCGGATCCATCATTCCTTGTTCGCTCTCACTTGGCGATGTATATAAATACATTACTTGAATTCCACCCTTTACTGTGAGTATCCTCTACCAATTCGCATCCGATCGAAGCACAGCATTTGGAATTAAAAAGTCAGGTATCGTAAGATTTCGATGATTCACGACATGCTCAACTGAAACAAACATTAAGCCAGTTCAGAATTCTCAGCCATCATGGTAACTACTCCCAGAAGTTCTAGATATTGTTTTAATAAAAAAATCTGGTCGATTTCGTTGATGAAATAATCTATACTAATTTGTTAAGCATGGTTTCTGATGATAGGATATTCAAAATGTTCTACTGTACTGGAAAAAAATATTTGCGCTATTTCCGTAGAATCTTTTGCCACGTAACATTGAGTCGGTCACGAATTCTATTTCCGAGCATTGAACTCCATCTATTAGCCGAACCGAGGAAAACTATAATAGGACAGGAAATGATACAATAGTTTGATTTCAAATAAGCTGCCTAATGTAAAAAAGAAGTTGAGATGCTTTACGGTGAGTATTTCCAAGAAAAATCCGCTAATTTATGCAAAGGACACTTACCAGGTTAAACGGGTCCGCTCTTACTTGTCAACCATCAATAGCTCATGCTCAAAAATCAGACGTGTTAAGCAATTTTTCTTTGGGTAAACATACTACAAATATACTTTGATAAATATGCTAGTTGGATAAATCTTCAAGTGGCAGCAAATAATACATTGCAGCAACATAGAAATTAAAAATGAATGAGTTGGGTCGTATGCATGTGTTAATATTTACACTACTAACTAAGATTATTCCTATGGGAAAAAGTTTAGTCTTTCTTATTTAGTCATTTCATTGAAATATAGTATTATAGAAATAGTTTAACCAAAGAATTCTAAATGAAAAAATACTTATTGACTGATAGATTAATTAACTCACCAAATTAAACAGCCAATAATGCAACTATGTACTACACTTCTTCCTTAATGCTCCAAAAAAATTGTTTCAAATTTATTCCAGGTGATCAAACAAGAAATTGCTCTCCTCTCTGCTGTGCAGCGATACAATTTGGTACTCTAGATTAAGGAATGTGGTTTGGCAAAAATAAAATTCACACATGCAAGTTGATATATTTATTACGTTTTCAAAATCAATACATAACTACTTCCATATTAAAGGCAAATATACAAACATTTATTACCAATATTTGGAAACATTCGTAATGACCATATATTCACTTACCAAACCAAACACCAAGCACAAAATCTGAATATAAAGGATTCATTTGTCTTCTCTCTATTGACACTGTTTTTAATAATTTTTAAAACTCACTCTCAAAAACGACTTCAAACGGTGAGATGGGTTGCTTAGCACAACATATGAGATGCTTCCGAAATGATTGTATCATACAAGAAGCAAACTCTCCTATGTAAATACTTACCAATTAGGACTCCCACACAGGTTCAATAGGCATTCACTCAAGGACCACAAATCATTAAAACATAAATTAAAGTATAGAAATCATCTTATTTCTCCTCTTAATCCATTTAAGCACTTATATAAAGTATTTAGTGTACCCTTCAAATAAACTCTCATTCTGGACACAGTAACCTACTTTAGAGAGTGGTCCCAGCCATCTGTGATACGAATGATATTGGAATTCAAAATTAAAGTAATAACAGCACTGTGTAGAAGCAGGACACATGCTTCTCCAGTCAGTCACACAGGCAACTGCATAGGTGGCAACTGCAGCCTGCCAAAAATGAGAACCAAACATGGTTAAATCAATGATTAACATCATCTTTACTTTTTCTCTTATTTTAATAAGTCCAGGGTAGCATTGCTAAGTGGAGTAGAAGTTAGACCTATATCTGAGAGTGATTTCTATAAGCTCCTCCAAACAGAAACCATTTATGATTCTTTTAGATTCCTTGTGATGTTTACTGAAATACTAAGCACTATACATTTCGACGAGGGAAAAATAAATGCAACAAGAATTCACCCGATCCTAAAAGTTACTACGATATGAACTAAGAATGTACACGAATGAAAACCTTACACTGTTTTGCTAGGGTTGAATGCTATGACATATGAACAAACTATACTCAATCAAATATGTTGATGAAAATTAATTATTATCATGGCAGTGCCCAAACCTTATCAAGAGAAGATACATAAAGACTGAAGAAGTGAATATTTCAAAGGTAGGTAGTATAATTTAGAGAAAAGTATGACGTCTCTTAATGTGATATATCCAGGATGAATTACTATTATCAAATAATGAATTAATTCTATCTGCAAATTAAATATTCTGTCAAATGAGTGTATCTAACAAAGTTTTGAATTTCCTACAAAAATATAAAGTTACCAAACATTTCTCCAAATCATACATATTTGAAACTAGGTTAAGCAGTAAACAAAATAATTTATAAATCTGAACACTTAAAAGACTAATTCAAAACAGAGAAAACCTTTTAGAGTAGCAAATGATGAACTCCATAACAAATAAAGGATGATCATGCTTCAGCTTCCTTCTTTTATTCATTGGCATTTTCCTTCTGAGCCAACTTCCCACCTCCTTTAACAAAATACAATCTGAAAAAAATACTTCTTCAAAAAGAAACAGTTCCATCTCATATCATTTGCGAAGATTAAAATCTGACGACAGGCTTTGAAAAAGAGTACCTTCTAACAGTGAAGTTCACAATATCATGCTCAATTAATGTATTATTTGAGTATATTTATAGGACATTTAAGATATTAGAACATCAATTCCTGGTAACCACAAATAAACAAATTCTTCACATTCAAGCCAATGCTGCTGATATGAGCTGTCAATCTTGAATATTAAAAAGTTTATCAGTCTGCCACCTTTGGACCTTTTTACAGGTAATTTTCACCATGATTTATATGAGATATATTTTAATAACAATGTCTTTTGAGAGTTTCATTTGAGTGAACGAGACAATTTTCCACAGAAACACCCCTGGAAATTGAAATTATACAAAAGTCAGGGATGAACATAAAAATTATACTGACAATACAAAAATAAAATTTCACAGAAGGAAATAATGAAAATAAAAAAGATCGAGGATATAATTAAAGAATGGCTTATTCCTGTGCAATTCAAATAAAGGCAAACATACATTAAAGACTGATTACTCTTATGAGCAGTCTTACCTTTCCTACACCCAAAACAGGTTGACTTCGGAGGACAGAAATCGAAGCTAAAAAACCATACAAAATACTGAGTGGTCTCCATCATAGGTAATACTCATAACTATTCTTTCCACAAATAATTTGATTGCACTTTCGATCCATTTAATTTAAGAGATCCTTTTCATGTCATTCACTACAGTTCCATAAATGAGGTAGTGCATACATGTCTCTTATATACATCATATCCAATCATAGGATCACAAATATCTTAATTGAAGTTCTCAAAAACTGAGACAAACACTGATTGAGACAATCACCAAAGATAGGCCATTGTTTACTCCCTCCAACGATAAACTAAATTATTCTTCACTTCCTAAATCTGCACCATATGAAAGATCATTCCCATAAAAGCAAAATTCATACAGATTGTTAACTATCAGAAAACCACTTTTCCCTGATCATAAGCATAGTTATACAACTCATTTGTGGTACATCTTGAAAAGCAAGGTGAAATAATTTCCATTTAAAACCAAAGATTGCAAGCAGCTTCAGCTGAAGTTCCACCTTCTTAATGATCCAGCATTATGGTGAGACAATTTAAAATTCTGCAGACATTTAAGGATATTTCCTGAAATGTTCAATGCCAACACATTACTTGAAGTATTTGTTAAATCATTCTAGCATGTGGAAGAGGAGCTAAATGCTGCCTCTTTCAAACAAAATCTACAAATAATAAAAAACCATCGTGTTATTGCCAACTTCTTTTTCTATATCGCTAGTTATTATTTCATTAACTTACCAACTTAGGCTCAATTTCCTCTCACTAGAAACACTTTCATGTGCAGACATAACCTTCATGTAACGTGCCCGTGGATTCCTGAAAGAAAATAAATCATTAGATACTTGTAATCTTAGCAAATAAATAACATGAATTCAAGAAAAAATAGTACATAGACTTAAGGGTACCAAAACTAGGCAAATATTTGAAGATCTGAAGATGATACAAAATCAGGAGGCTAGACTAAAATATCTCTCTAAATATGATATAAAGTAATTATTAAACTGACAACAAATTTCTCAAGAGTAACTATTCTATCATCTTAGGGCTTAGAACATTAATCAAATTCAAAATTGATCAGAAAATTGGTTTAACAGATATTCCTATATTTATGGCATTTCAATACTGAAATATATTAGCTAATAAGAACAATAATAATATCTCAGGTTTTAGATCAGAGTTGAAAATAAATTATCTCACTGTGTAGACTGGTTTATGTATTGCCTCAATGTGAATATTAATGTAAGTGCACTGATTGAAATGTGAAAACAGTAAAAAAGTGATATGTATGAGATAGCTAAAATTTTTCTAATCATAATGATGGATAACTTTTTAGGTTGTTTCTATGTTCTTATTGATAGAGATGCACAAATATATTCCACTATTCTGCATCTATTTGGTGAAAATTAAGAAGGAAAAAAATTATACGCAAAACACATTAGCCTAATTTAGAAATGGTCATCTAAACCTCTATCCTCTTCATAATGATATTTTTGTTTGAAGTATCTGAATGACAAACAACGTAAGAAGAATACATGCATTGTGAACATTACTATCGTAAATGAAGTAGGTTAGCTATGACTGTTCATAAATACTTCAATGCTCACAACAGTAATTCTTTACAAGTCTTTCTCATTTAGGTTAATGGATTAATTTTCCATCCTAGGATGTTTCCAGAGTTATCTAACATATATCTAATTTTCACTTTTCTAATCTGAGTTCTTAAGGTGTAACCATAATAAAGTCAAAGTATTTCAAAACAGCAATATTTACAAAATATTCATCATACTAACTGACTCTCTGTAAGTTTAAGGCATCCAGAAGTTGATAGCTGCCTACTAATGTAAGTATGAAATAAAAAAAAGAACTTAAGATTCAGTTGTAGATCATGGCTTCCAGAAAACAAAGAACCTTTTCACTATACAATTAATTTTTGAAATCATCTGCTTATTGTTGTTTAACTCCACAATCTTTTTCTAATCCTTGAGTCCCTAGATCTTAAAAACCAATACACCCAGCACAGGCATCATATCTGTAATTTTTGTGAAATTGTCTCAAAATTCAACAAAAAGAATTAGACAAAACAATGAACACCAATCAAAATCAACTGAAATTTCAATTCAGTAAACTCACTATTTTCCAGGGTCTGAATTGCTGCCTTGCAGATTAACTGAGGATCTTCTAAAGCTTGAGTGAGTAAATATGTTTAATAGCTTGCTGAAATTCAGCGAGAACATAGAGCTGCCTTATATAAAGAACAATATTAGAGTACTATGAATAATTTACAACTGTATTCAGAGTTAACTTAAGCACTGCCATATAATGTGGAATTCTAGGTCATGGTGTGAATTTTATTTCATAAACATCCTAAATACCCAAAAGTCTTGTACTTTAAAATCCAGGAATACGTTTGGATTAGCTCAGCAGACCTAACAATATAGCTGTGTTAAAAACTAAAACATTGAAATAACACTTTTTAGTGATTCTATAAGTACTGGATGTTGACTTCATGAACATTCACTGATATTGGCATCAATGATAATGTCAGAGAGCCAAGATCTTACCATATGTAAGGTCAAAAGTGTAAAAACAGAATATAAATTATAGCTAAATTTCCTAGACCATATAAAAACTGAAATGGATTCCAATATACTTACTCATTTCATGGCGCTTCATCAAAATGCCCATGTAAAGCCATCATCTTTACCTTTCGCAAAACAGAAATATTGGAAGAAATATATTATGGTATGGCAGATGATATAAGGAGTATCATCTGACCATGAATCCCAAATTCCATTAAATTTCAAAGTATTTTGATTACAAGGGAATACATTCAGATTATTGCGCAATTTAACTAGGGAAATTTTCCATAGCAGCATCTTACAAAGAGGAAATTTACAATGATTTGAAATCCAAAAAACCCCATAATCTACATAATTATTTATTGGATTCTGATATTTATTATATGTAAAGATTACTTACAAATTTTATAATAAAATTGGTGTTTTTATAAACATTACCAAAGAAGCAACTTCTGTTAAATATTCATTCCTCACCTCAATGATTTTACCGAAAACTTGTTGGGTAAATTAGATTATAAGAAGTTGAGGTAAAATGTTCTCTAATAATGTAAAGAAAGATTCATATCTAAGAAAGCAACAAGAATCAAATAAAAGGCCAGAAAAATTGAAATGCCTTTATTTCACGTAAGATAAACATAAATATATGTAATAATTTTAAAATTCAAATACAATGCTCAGGGAAAGCTATGATTAGAAATTTTGAAATTTTCCACTCCTACCCCCATTGAAAGGTAAATAATGATACTTTATACAGAAAAATTTAGCAATTATTGCATGATAGGTAACTCAAACGACTATGTTTGATCAGAACTTTAATTAAAGCACAATATCACAATATTTTCATGATAATCAGTATATCACTGTTGAGGACAAGTATGTTAAATATAATCCTGCAGATTGAGGATTCATAAGAATCAATGATGACATCTCTGACGGTAAGAAGAAAAACAAGACATAGGACAGCATGCTGAAAGAAAGAATGCTTGAGAACGTGGAATTCTAATAAATAGAGATTTGATAAAAAATTAACTTTCTCAAAATAGTCCTTTAACATGAAACTTATATATGTTTAAAAAGGAACAAATACAGAATGATGATATATACCAAATGATGGTGTATGACAGCAAAAAAAAGATTGGCATTAACTATGAGAGCCTCTATCCTGCAAACTGGACATATTTAACCTGACCTTTCTCTTACAATAGTTACAATCTTAACTTTTCCCTCACCTATTCAGATTTCACAATTGCCAAACGTTATGTTAAATGAAGTTTAAGCCTTTAAGCTTAGCTATAGTTAAAATCATCTGCCTAGAGAACAAATTCATGATACTCAAAGGCATGATTCAATATCAGATATTTTTATTAATTCAAATCTCTGGCTTATTGGTATAATAAGAAAGGATTAAATATTTAAATATGTAAAAGAATGCTCATAGCTTTTTGCCAACAAAAGACAAAGTAGTAATCCAAAAATTACCCACCTTGCGGTCACTGTGTTAAAATAATTTATCATTATACGATGAAATTAATTTTAAATTCACAAGCAAGTTGATATTATTAATATCTATCAAAGATTTAAAATCTCTTATAATCAGCTGAAACTATACTGTCCTCATCTGCCACCTTTTCAAGCATTGCTGGCTATTGATTTCATGATCAATAGAATTAACTTCTATAAGTAGCAGATTTTCCGTCCAAAATATCTTACTTCATTTGAATGATAGTTAACAACACCGGAGAGAGTGAAAACTTTGGGGGGTAGGAGAAAGTGAAAATAGAATAGTATATGCCAGACTCTTGTGAAGCTTGTACAACCATTGGCTGTAAATGCTTCAAATTTAATGTGATGCATACCTCCTTGTTGAGAGCAGGTGAGGAGGAGGAGCTGGAGGAAGAAGAGGCAGATGAAGGTGCCTTCAAAGAGTGGCCCTCCTGCCCACTTCTCAACCCTGCCTCCTCAATCTCCAATGACTCCTCCTCCTCGGCCAGCCCCTTGCCCACCACTGCGCCATCAGCACTGCCACCAGCTGATGCTGAACTTTGGGCTTCCCTTTCCTCCATAGAAAATCTTGAATTTGAATCCTCTCCACAATTAACTACTATTGAACTCCCTGGAGATTCCCTGCCCTGGATGCATGAAAAGAAATAGAATATTTAATTCATATCCTTTGATAAAATCAGCTTTTAATTTTGTACAACAAAAATATTACTATTGTTTGACAACAATTATTGGGATTTTCAATCACGTCACTGAATCTTTGAGATCTTTCTTCAGGAATAAAACATACCTGTCTCGTAAGATTCACTTACAGGACAGCTTGTAACAACTGGTTTGTAATAATAGCTAGTGATTTTATTCTCTTGCTAACACTATGACATCCTAAAGCACACTCAAAGATAAAAAGTAATAATGTATAGCTATTTTTTTATTTTCCTAAATTAAGATATTTTAAAATTGATCAGGGTATAGTGAGTTATAGTAAAATACTTCCATTTATATACTTATATTTACTAACAAATCATTCTTTTTATTTCAGTGCACTAAAATAGAATAATATTCATTTGACAATAACGTGCTGACTTTAAGACACAAAAAAGAAAAAATTTCACTAAGTTTTTCCAATGAAACTACAACTGCAATTACACTGATGAAATTTCGATTAAAATATTAGGAATTTTAATTATTCAAAAATATTGATCAGCAAGGATTTGTTAATAAATTCTTTAAAAGAGTGAATCACTTAATGTTACATTTATCTCACCATAGTATCATCTCAGTGTATTGCTGAGTAGCTTAAGGGGAATTTTTGTCTGATGTTCCATCTAACATTATGTTTGCTCAAATATATGCTATGTGCACCTTTATTACACTATATTTGCATAATAAAAGTGGAACTACTGACTTTTGATCCCATTCCACAGCGTTCAAATGATAAGCATGTAAGGATGATAGTAGATAGAAAATTTATTATAAAACAGTGCTTTCTTTAAAAAACCCCAGAGAATAAAGTAGCAGTTCTGAATAAAAACAACTTAAACAAATTAGATACAAGTAGAAATATAATTAAAATAAAAGAAAGAAATGTTAGATTGCAAGTCTTCCATAAAGAAAGAAAACAAACTTAGATTATACTATTTCCTGATGCAGAAAGGTCCAATACTGAAATTAAGGCATCACTTAGACTTTATTAAATGGATTTTAAATAGCTGATAAAAATAATGGGAATGTGAAACATTAAGGAGAGAATGCACTTCTTTCACTGGGATATAATAGTAACCATACGATATAAATGCAATGATGTACAGCAAATTAAAGAAGAAACTGCATTTTAGCTGATATATCAGCTAGCCATTTTAAAAAAGCTTAGCATCATAAACAAATATAACCAGAGCACAAACCTGAAGCCCAATGGGAGTACCATCTTCTCGGACACGGACTTTCTTAAATAATGGATCTTCAGTAGTTTCTGCAGTCCTTTTTCTAGATGCACTTGCAGGTGCTGACTCTGGTATGAGATTTCCAGAGATATTTGCTGTAATTTCAGATGGTGGTGGTGATGGTGAAGGACTAGCTCCATTTCGAAGCCTTTTAATTTTACGTTCAGTAGGAGGGGTTCCACTTCCTGGCGTTGTTGAGGTAACAGTATTTGATAGTGAAGCAGATGTTGACTGAAGGGAAATTTAACACAAGAAATCGTTTTGAAACCAAATATCCAGTTTTCAGAAAATATCAATTGCATTTTTCAATGAAAACATCCAAAAGAAAAATTTTCATAAACTATCATTTATGAAATAAAGGAATTGAAAGTAGGATTTGAAATTATAGATAATATAATTAGATATTTTTCTCAAGATTTAATATTTTGTTGAAAATACAACTTTACACCTACCTTTCTCTCTCTTTTAATAATACTGGGTGATAGGTATCGACTCAGTTGCCTCCTGTGGAAGAAATAAACATCCAGTTTGTTTAATAATTCCAATATAAACCTCAGGAGGAATCAATTTACTTTCACAAAGTGGAATACTTTACATTTATTTCAATTATTCTAATTTATTTAAATACTTACTGACTCGAATATCATATTATTAGGATTATCTTTAGGGTGTAAAAATAAAATTCACAAATTCCATAAAAACTTAGGCTCTTTGGTTAGACAAAATTTACCCATACATCGATTCATGATACTTTATACCAAAAGAGAATAAAAGCTTTCAACAAAACAGTTCTTACTTACCGCTTGACATGTCTTGCTTCAATCTTCATACCATCTTTGAGCATTTTAATTTGAACAGCTTGACGGTGAACAGAATCCGTGAAAGACTGAATGTCATAGGTGAGGTCCACATTCAGATTTTCTGTCTTGGCAAACTCCAACCCAATAAACCACATGGCACAATGTTTTTCCCTGTTAATCCATGTATACACAAATGGGTTTTTGGGAGAAAAATAATGGAAAAATTAATTGAGAGTATAAACTAATATACTGGGATAAACTAAGCTACCATGGCATTACCAATTTCACACACACAGTTTTATTGCTTTGCCAGTAGAAAATACAATGTTTTACAATAGGAAATGATACCAAGACTGATACATAATAATCTATCAAAAATTAAGTCTCCTATATTTCAAAATATGAATTAATTATATATAAATTAGTACAATTTTAACAATTCTATAATATTTAAAATTATTACAGCATATGAATAACATTTGTTAAGTTTAAATTCAGTAAAAACACACAAGCTATCTAGTGTCAAAAGTAGAATGGAATTTTAAGAAAGGAACAAAGGTAAAGAGTTAGAAACAAAGAAATATTAAACAGTTGTTCATTCAAACTACTATTACACCTAAATTGTTCCTAGAGAAAATTCAACAATCTGAAGAACTTTTACAAACTAAACAATCAGTTGGTTAAAAAAAATATAATTCACAAATGGATTGCTTCATTATATAAGCTTATAGCGGAATATTTCAATAACATTTCAATTTTAAATACTTTTGAGACATAGGTAATATAATAAATGGTAAAAAATTCATTATTAAACACCATATTCATTTTCTTTCTCTGACTCTACCCTAAAACATGATTAAACAAATATTCACGTCTTAAATTTAATTTCTCTGAATTATACAAATTATCCATGCAAAAGAATTCAGGTCAAATAAATGTATCATATCAGAAATAATGAATCACTTGATTAACTTTCTTTAAATTCTTCCTCCAGAATATTAGTCTTCAGTATTTCATCTCAATATATTACATACTAATATAAAACCTATTTCAATTACTTAAGAGATGAATGTAGCCATTATAATCTTTGTTTTTAGGAGACAATTAAAACATTCAGATCAACAGTGGTTCAAACAATTCAAATAGAATTTTTACTGTTTTAGTAGAAAACCATATCATTACACTATGTTTCACAAGCCAAAGACCATCAACCATTTAGAGGGCAGCTTCATTTTTGGAATAACCTAGATTACAAATGGATGAATACAAGAAATACATATATTGTTCCAAAGGGGTAAATTAGTACCCAAAAACATATTGTAAGTTTAACTGCTACTCTGGATTGTAAGTAAAATTATTTTTCTAGAGTTACAACAACTAAATGGGCAATAATGGAAAGAAAAACCATCAAAGGTTCCGTTCCACAGAGGGAATCAAGGAATCTATCTTCCGGTTCAATAATAATTAATAACAACAAAATCATAAAAACTTTCACAAAAAATTAAATGCCTCAAATATTAAAATGGAATATTATTTTCAAACAGTTCAGACTATATAGATAATGTGGCACTGAATAAATGAAATTATTACAATTGCTCATCCTTATAAAAACTACATTTTTAAGGGGCAAAATTACTTAAGTTTTCTCTCTCTCCCAAGGTACAACTGTTTGACATAAAATGAAAGTGTGAATGAGACATTAGTTATCTAATGAGTAGAAAATAAATAAAGCATTCCGTAAAATATTTAAAACTCAGTAGACACGTAGAAAACATTTGAAATTATATCACCAAAGAAATATGGTGATTTATGAGAATAAGTAAGACAATACTTTAAATCATACACCAAAAAAATCAAGTATTAAATCAACGTGGACAATTTACAAGATTAGGTATAATTAAATATAAAACCCATAAAATATAAAAATAAATATAAGTAACATGCATGATACAATCCCCAAATATTGCTAACATATATCAACTTGGAATCTTATAAGAAATCGTGCAACCGAACATCATTTACCCTGAAGACAACATTATAATAACAGCCAGCAGCAACAGAATCCATAAAATTCCAAAAAAATATCAACTCAAATTACAAGAATTAGGTAAGGAAATAATCATTACACAGATGACTCTTGATCGTTGAAGCACTCAGGATTAACATGTGCAAGGGTGATGTGTTGGTTGCGTTCTAGATTTCCAATTAAGTGCCTTATTTTTGACTCTACCAGTCCACACCATTCCAGTTGATCCTCTGCAGATGCCGAGCAAGCCAGCAGGACTAGGTAATGCCTGTAAAGTATAATTTGCACATAATGCTTAAATACCACCCTCATTTCACGAAATGTTAAGAGTACCAACAGAATCATTTTATCAACACAAAGTGATCCAATATATAAGGAATTTAACATGTTTTTATGAAACTGATACTATAATTGTAAATAATTCCAGATGAAAAATACAGGCTGTATTATTTGACAAGACACCACTTTAATATTAAATAAACAACAAAAGATACCAATAATTGTTAAATAAAATCCTCACCTATATTTGGTAAAGAAATTTGGAGGTTCAAATAATTTATCCCATGTAGACTTGCCCACCATAATGTCATCTGTTATGTTAAGTCCCTGTTTGAATTCTTCCTGCATAATAGTACGAGTTGACAAAGAGACATTAAATGTAGAGTTCTGCTGAGGGTAAGCAGGTGTTATAATTGGCATGAGGTGATAACGGTCAGCAACATTCACCTGGAAAAAGACCACAATCTACAAAGAATTCTGACCAATTTTGTAGTATGATTACACAGCATTTTAAATGAAGATATAAAAAATAAATGATACTAATGATAACTAAAAATATCATACGCAGCTCACCAAGGAAAGCTATCTGCATATATTAATGCTAGTTTTAGAAATGGATTAAATGAAACCAAAAAATTTTAAATTTTTATCCTTTCTTTCAGTATTTATTTCTCTGATATTGAAAAAAGAAATTTTTGAGTCTGAGTTAGTCTAAAATTTAGCCATTGTTTCATTAATTTTATAAAAATCCACTTCAATGTGGAAAAATGTGGCACTCTTCTAAAACTTTTCCTCACTTAATTCTCAAAAATGGATATCTCTTAGATACAATTTCCAACAATGCTATGAAACACACAATACTAGATATAGGTACTGTGGTTAACATATTAATTAATAGAAAATCTTACTCTAGGGTCCCACACTGGGTAACTGAGGTTAACATTATCTGGCTGCTTAAGTAGGACGGGTTGGGGCCACTTCCACTGAGAGAATACAAGGAAGAACTTATGTACTAGGGTGGCTGCCACAGCATTAGGGTATAACTGACATGTCCTAGCTACTAACATTGCCCATGATACACCTCCTAAGTAACCAAGGGCATTGCTGTAAATGCCATGTCCTGTAAGAGATATCAGGTAAATTATAGTCATAGCATTATACTAAAATAATTTTCATCAAAGATACAATAGAATTGATAAAAGAGGGAGTTACAATATTTTATATCCTTTTAAATTGTGAATACTATCCAGTGATTTAGAATCTACTTACGTTTGGCCCACAACTTGATGGCTCTCAATGCTAACCGAAAGTTTTCAATATTGGGAACTAATCTAAGAATTTCATCAGTCACTCTACATCCATTCAAACTTCTCACACACTTTTGATCTAAATTTTTCAATAATATGTCATCTCTGAGGTCCTGTGGGAGCAGAATCAATGCTAATAATTAGCAAACTTAGTTTTATAGGATACAAGACATCTTAAATAAAAAAGTACCGATTAATATTACAAGAATTAGAATTTGACTATCATTAAATGACCTACCACAACTATACATGTTTTTAACTTACCATTGTGTCTGGAATTTCCTTGAGAGCTAATCTAGCAAACAACATATCAATCTCAATTCCATCAAATTTCATTTTTATCACAGGTACAAACGCTTCCTCAACAGCCTGTGGAAGAAAATATCCTTAAATCTTCAAAATTTCTTAATACAGGAATCAAGAGAGATTTCAATTCGTTATAAAAGTTGAATTCAGACTATATCTTTTAGCATTACCTTTCAGAGGTTATACAGAAATAAACTTTTTCAAGAAAATAAGATTCAAACTCATTGGTTTACTATTGATACTACAGTTTAACTCTTATAATATAACTTGTAGTAATAGCATTGAAAAATATTTTATAGAATTACTTGCACTCAAAACAGAACTTAAGAAGCAGATGAAACTTTATGAAATTTAGCTAACCATAATTAATAACACATATCACCGATAACTTTATTGACTTAAATGCTAATAATGAACCTCCAGATCTGTTAATATTCATTTTTTTAAACAAACACACAAAATAGTATTTATTTGTTCATTCTTAACTAAATATGGCATAAATTTTAAACATATTAAGTTCAATGATTCATTTGTTGGTGTAATTTTTTATAATAAACTTGATATCCTCATGTGGAGCTTGAAATATATTAAAAGAAATTTGCTTAGGAACTCACATGCTCTGTTTTTATCACATATATTATTAAAGGTTTCACAATGAGATTTATGTATACCTAGGAAATTAGCAATATTAGTTGCTTTCAATACCCCAACAAAACAAAAGGAATCAAGCCAAATGTCAAGCAGTTATTCTTTAACATACAATTACAAAACTGTAATCTGGTGATGGTGAAGGGAAAATTTTTTATAAGCAGCTTAATGGGATACATTATAATGACACTATTGAATTTATAATCATTTGCAACAGTTAAAATTTCAATCAGTAAACTGTTTAACTTCAATAATGAGAAAAATACACAAATACCTTTTACTATGAGATACTCTTACCTAATCAACAATTTTTAAAAATCACTTATGAGATATTACAAGTCTATACAAGCACAACATCAGATCTAATTCACAACTTACCCGTAAGTCTGTGACCTCCTCTTGTTGCTTAAGGAGTTCAAAGAAGGAAGTGAAATAATCAGATCGATCTATATGACGGGGTGCAACACAAAGAGCATCAATATCAGCCCTTTTATGATGCACTCCTAATCGATATGAACCAAATGTGTAGATCTTCCCTCCGACATTTTCTGCAACATTTGGTGGCATGTTTCGCTTGACACTTGCGTCTCGAATCCATTCCTTCACTAGTGCATTGAGCTTACTAAGAATTTCCATCCTAAAATTTGAACATTTTCTTTAGAGTTACTCATTTAATATAAATATATGAATTACTGTAAGCATATTATAAAATTTCAGCAAAATGAAACATATAAAGGTAAAAAATTATATTCATAATCATATTATTACTCTTTACAGCATCTTCCTACTACTATCATTAAGACCTACAGTAATTTGTTCAAACAACATCAAGTAACTCAACAGAACATGAATCTCTCAAGGAAAGGCATATCAAGCATTACTTCAAGAGAATGAACCGAATTTAAAATAAATACGCTTATACGATGATACAAGAACCAAACAAATGATGTATTGAATATGAATCTGATACTTCCTAACGAATTACTAATTACGTACCGATGATTAAGTTCTTCGTCAGTGTCGAAGACATTGTACGTCCTCAAAACCTCTTCTAATTCTTTAGTCCTTTGTATATCAAGTGATTTAGGAGTGGCATGACTAATAGCGGATGTCATACCAAGAGTGCGCAGAGATTGCTGTTGCTGCTGCTCCTGTTTCAGTAGGTTTGAAGACTGCGATGACGACCACATGCTGAAAATAAGAAAAAAGCAGTTTAGTCTGATAAATACCACATCATGTCCCATAATAAAGATATATAATGGTACCTGGAAGAATTTTGCACCACTCTTTCCAATCATGATACTTTCACCCCTTGTGTATTTATATGGTTCTTATCTTAGCTCGAAACCCACGTGCTCTACGTCTAAATCCTAAAAATATTGAGAATATAAGGTTAAAACATCATTATGGGAAAGAAACAACAACCGAAGCTAGCCCGCGAAAGGCCTCAACTTTATAACAATAGTATATCAAGTAACAAATTGTTGCGACCAATGAGAAATTAAGGATGTGTAATATAAAATTACTTATGAAAGAGTCGATTGTAAATATAGTAGTTATAATTACTATGATTAAAATAAACCATTAACGTCACTAATAATTGTCTAAGCATCATAAACATAGTGAATCGCCGTGGCGATTGTAGCAACATCGCACAGTAATCACCAACGGCAGACATGTAGTAGAAAAATTGAGTTTAACGGAAAGTTTGAGCGAAATATATTTTACCATGACTATACTGGTTTAATTTTTTCCGAGAAAGCAATGATAGAACAGAAGAAACAGCTCAAAAAGCACACAAAACAACCGCACAATATGGCGTGATATTCTATGTTAACATTTCGACTATCGATATAAGTTCATCTCGAAAACCATCGATTCTAACTTCCTTTAATCAATCTCCAATCCAACGATCGCATCATGTAGCGATGGCTCGATTACAATTGTACAGTCGATAGTCAGTTCCCTCGTTTTTCGAAGTGCTTTGTAGCTAAAGGTTGATTTGTGTTGAGTCAAGTTGAGTTTTCGAGTCCTGGCAGGATGATTTTGAAATTGAAACAGAGTCAGACTCGAAAAAAGCTTGCTCATGATGATATTCATCTGATGCCGTGTCGCATACACGCCGAGGGACAGTACAAAATAACGGAATACTTTAAGCCATACATCGATAAAGAAAATAGCGATGGTAATTAACATTGATTGTTTTCGGCTTTGCTGCAAATTTCAGTCGACTCATTGCTTATATTTTGGAATTTTGTTTACTACAGAGATGAGGGCATCCTTCAGAGGACGCCCCCTTCAAGGGAAAAAGGTTCGCTTGCCTGAGAATTACTTGGGAGTCGTTGCTCAAGTCGGTAAATCCTCTGACTCTGAGACCAAAAATTTATTTGTGACATCAACATTTGAATCTATGACGTTTTGGAACTGGGACAAAGTTCCTTCTAAAAATGATCCTTTTTTGAAGGCGATGGATTGGATAGAAATCGCGGAGGCAGTAAGTTCGGTGGTATATTGAGTTAAATTTATCTTTGACTATGCTAATCACTGTAATTTTTTCAGCTACATGCACCAGTCGTTGAAGACGTGAAAGAGTGAGCGGAGACATCCAAATTCAATGATCATAAAATCTGTGATACTGATTGTAGTTGAAATTGGTGTTTTGTATATAACATTTCTGATTTTCGAGAGATAATCAATATAACTGCATAACTATTTATTTTAAGCTTTTTTCACATATCAATTGTAAACTTTTGATAGGTTAGTAATTTACCTCTTATCTCCGTTGCATATCTGTATGATTTCTAAATGAACTTTTCATAGTATTCAGTGCCAACAAAATACTTTTCCATTCTAACATCACTCCCTATTAAATTCAGGATTGTGTGGAAATTTCATAGTTGATTGAACATAATAACATCCCAAGTTCATATACTCTTCTAAGGATAGAAATTGATTATGGTGTGTACAAGGATAATATCTATTTTGAAGGCAATAAATATAATGACTATTTTTATAACTCAGGAGTAACTTAGGAGTTATTATAAAATATAATGGTTAATAGTAAAAATTAGTAATGATTTGGTGATTCACTTTAAAAGTACCAATATCCAGGTTAAATACTTGGTGTTATGAAACATTTTATCTGTAATTTCATTTTTTAAGTAATCTATTTCCAAATTATAATTTTATATACCAGATGAATGTAAATTTTACATAGGAGAATAAATAATCAATGAAATTAGCTTGACTTTCATTTTTTGAATTTGCCTAAGCATCCACATCTTTATAAATAGTCCACATTTCACAGTAAAATACCTGAAGAAAAGGCCTCAAATTGACACCTAAATTCCATATGCATTCCTTTTGGAAATAAAGTTACGGATACCTAGAATCGAACCAATGACCTTTAGCAACAAGATTTCTGCAAAATATAAGCATGTTGCTATCTATACATGCGTAAAATTTAAATCTTCTAGACAAACAGAAACTATAAGTAATTTAAAAAATCTAGCCCATGTATAATGGAGAAATCAAAAATATGGGTCCCTCTGTGGGAACCCATGACACGTTGGCAACTGGATTTTTCAAACATAACTACATTTGTATCTATAAGTATATGATGTTTGATTTGTCTGTATATTATACAAAGATATCATTTTCTAAAATTTGGAAATACTACACCACCTGGCATCAAACCCATGATCATTTGCCCAAATTGACCAAAAACTGTAGTATGTTTACATAGATATATACATCAGTTATAGTCACATGAAATTCTATTCTTCTGACCCTATGGGAAGTATTTTTAAAAAATCTTTGAAAGTTGACCCCATACATTCTCACGGGAGAAAGTTGATTTTTTGGGGCCTCCTAGAACCTAACCCATGAGTAGGGTGAGTTTCCGATTTTTTCCTGGTTGAGATTCAGTTCACGCAAAAATATCAACAAGCTTGTGGCCCCAGCGGTTTAGGCCATAACATTCGTATTATATATATTTATATGATATTCTATCTGAGTTGATGTTAAAATCTATACCTGAAGAAACTATTGTTTTTAGTTTTGATGGTAAATGTTAACCTAAGCTAAGGATTAGTAAGGATGAATTTTTAGTGAGTATTTAATTTTAAAATGGTAGATAATGAAATTAGAATACTTCTATCAGAGAGAGCAATCTCTCATTGAATATTTTAAGATTTAAATGAGGAATATTTATAGTGAAATACTTCTTGTAGAAGTAGAAAATGTCATACTTCTGTGCTTGAGCTAATGTTAGGATTTGTTTCGTTTGAATAAATTTCTTGATTTCCATTAAAATGTGACTAAAAAACTACAGTGGTACCTCGAGATACGAGTTTAATTCGTTCCGTAACCTTGCTCGTATCTCGAATCATTTTTCACCATTGAAAGTAATGAAAATGCCATTAATCCGTTCCGGACCTATGAAAAATCCCCAAAACATTGTAAATTATGAATATAGATACGTTTTTAATAAAAAAGTAAACATGTATAATTAACAAATACGTAACAAAATTATGAAGCTAAGAAATAAAAGAGTTATTTAGAATAATAGTCTTACTTTGGTGACGGACAAGTTCGGCTAACGAAGGTGAACGGCGAGGAGGAGGGAAGGAGTGTAGGCTTTCAAAACACATACGTAAACGATGCTTTTTTAAAACTTAAAACTATTTTCGTAACTTTGAACTAAAACTACACTTTATTTATTTCAAATAAAAGAAAATACTTAAAACAATGCTCTTAACTTTAAACTTAAAATAACCTTAATATTAACATACATTAAATTATCACTTGTTTCTGGCTTTTTGGCTGTATTTTCTGTACTGCAAAAAAAGTTCAGTAATCACGCAAAAATTATTACAGCGCACAAGATACGCTTCGATTGAAGCGGGTAACACGTGCGAGTGAGTGAGAGATTTTTTCGGATGATGCTCGACCCTTCGCACTAACTAGGTGGACGCCCCTGAACCACGAATTTGGGCTCGTATCTCGAACGGAAATATGGCCCGAGCTCCAGCTCGTATCTCAAAAAACTTGTTTGTCAGGCTGCTCGTAACTCGAGGTACCATTGTACTTGGATCAAATAATGATGATTTTTTTCATGTGTTTCACAGTCTTTTATTTTGGTTCAACTACTCTATTATTATCCTCTTTCCTTGCAATAAATTTTTGGCGAATATATGTCTATTGCAGAAAACCATCCAAATGAAGTATTTCTTGTCCTATTGAAATCAATAATATTGCACAAATGCTTGGCTATCTGATATTATTTTGTACATTATTGTCATTTTAAAACAAATATGTATGTTATCATTCAGACCTTTTTGGAACTTCATTTAATCCAATTTTCAATTTATTCAGAAAATATATTTTAAAGGTGTATGTTAATATATATATAAAATAAACACATCATAAATTGTATGAAAATTTTTGGATAGTAATATTTTGACTTTTAGACCCTAAAGGTTATGTACTTTTTCAAAGTTTTTCTATTGAAACAAGAAGTTTTTCAATGCCAATTCAATTTTATTTAAACCTGGAAAAATAATGAATCACTGTTTCATAACTAATGAATTGTACATATTTTTCTCATCCTAATCCCAGTTCCACATCCTATCCTATGTAAATTTTTTTCATGGTAAAAATTGTTTTTCTTTTCATAGGGTTTAGATAAATCTTTGGTAATTAGGGATTCACTAATAAATGAAAATTATATTTAATTATTTATATCACTAGATCTACCAGCCAAAGATTTTTTTGTAATGTTCAGAAAATTCTATTCAGATTCTTTTACCAGAAATATAAATATTTTAGATCTTATTCAGTGATATAATTTTTATCATTGAATAAGATTATTTCATTTTATTGCAATACTCAAAAATTTACTTTGGCTGTTTACTTCCAAGAAGCTTAAGTAAGTCATACCAATATTTATGCACAAATGGTAATTATTATCCTACCAAATCCAGTAATTTAATCAATGAAATTAATTTTTGTTTTTCAATAGAAATTGTAATATGATTAAATTTTTGCTGTAAAAATTGTTACAAAAGAAAGAGTTAAAGATAAAATTAATTCTACGATAACACTATTCTGTTACTAAAGTATTATTTCTGCATAATATTTAACCTTTTCTATATAATTACTGTCAGCATAGATTTTAATATATATTCATCATTGTCATTGGTTGTTTGAAATTCAGATTGGTTGAATGCAGACCTCTATCCTCTCTCTCTCTATCCATCTAATGCTAATTACAGTATATCCTGAAATCTCCTCTTTTACTTTTTCATTATAATTAGATTAAATTATATTCCCTTGATCTTCCGCTCAGTATTTTTCCTTCTACTTTCTTACCTCAGATACATTCTGAACGGTTTTATCGCGTCACAAGATTTATCCATTCTATGTGGTTGTATTCCAAATGATGCTTCATATTGATGCAATAGCATCTCTTTATACTTTTGAATATCTCTTTTACTCTTTTCTGATGGTCCATGACTTTCATGAACAAAAGTTTTTAGGCATTGCTCCCTTTTCTGTAACTGTATACTTTAATTTTATTGATTATACATATTAAAAACTGATTATTAATTTATATTGTATATATTTACATGAAATTTAGATATATTCATAACTTTTACATTTTTCTAGATCATTTCTTACTAGTATGGTATGAATAGACAATTGGCAATCAACAAATACTGAATAATCATACCGATTAATTTCTGGAATAGATTCGAAGTCATTAGAGAGAGTAAGTTAGAATTTAAAATAATACAACGGAGGTATCTGTTGTTTATACGAGTCTGGGGAAAAAGAAAAAAAGTAAAGGTGTTCTACTGCATGACTGATTCATTCTTCAACTGCGATTCCGTAATTTATGGCGACATTGTTGCCTAACAACTCGAGATTATGGTACCAGAAGTTAGTAATCCGAAACATTCAAAGGTCTATAAACTCCAGGAATTCGATAATAATTGCGCGATCATTACCAAATTCAAGATTTTTACTCATGCAATATAAATTTCATGGTATATGCCTTACAAAGACAGTTATTTTCCTGTGCTTAATTTCTCACAATCAAATGAAAATATTGCATTGGAAAAATAATCTAAGCGCTAAGAATAATCACATAAATGATAAGTTTGGTTTTTCATAATAATTAGAATATAGAAGAAATTAATTTTTATAATATACAAATTTTACTATCTTATTTCTTTGAATACTATTCCCAATAAATAAAAAAACCGGACGATCACTAGATTCGGAAAACGGAAAGTACATCACTAAACACATTCTAACTGCCCCTATGTGCTTTTGCTCTTCCCTATCTTCTTTTGGTCTTTCACCTATCCGTTTAGGGATAAGAGAATGATTTACGTTTTCGATGGTTTACCATAAAAGTAATGTCCATTGTCTCCTTTATGAAGTAAATAAACTCAAAATGGATATTAGAACAGCTGAGGACAATTGCAAGAAAACTTATCCAATAAGTTTCCTCCTCTACAACGCAGAATTTTGATCTGACAACGACAACAACAACGACAGCGTCGTTGAATATTCTTTTTTTGCAAATTGATGTTTTCATGGAGTAAGCACCTCCCGGAAGATCGATAGGTACTCTATAAATATACATACATCGTTAAAGAAGTATGTTTGAGAGCAAAGAGTGTCATTATTATTTACTTAAAGAAATAGATCTAACGTAGGAATAATTAATATACAATATTTGGGATATTATCGGAAAGATACCATCGAATTATGATTAAATAAAATATTTGTGCACGATATCTAAATAATAACGATTCCTTACACTTAACAAATTTTTTGTATTTATAGAAAGTGAATTAATGAATTCATCAAAATTTCTCGTATTTAGGTACAAAATAATAAAAATTTAGGAAAGATATTTCATGCATTATTCGAAGAATTTTCAAATTATTTTTAGAAACTATTCTATCAGTCTCTTTCGTCGTAAAGATATAAATATATAAATTTCACGCATTTAAAGATTTTGTTTCATAATTGCATCTAGTCAAATAATTCATTATTTAATGTCTGAAAGGAGCCTCATCCACAATTCCCATCGTGTATACATAAGAGTACTCCTTTTTTGTGTGTTTTGCTGTAGGTATCCGTTGTTTATGAAATGGACGGCTTCGCAACAGAACTCTTAGGATATCTCCATGTGCGCACTATCTGAACCATTGTTCATAAATTAGGTTTGATAAAAATTTAACGAAAAATGACAAAAGCGCTCGTGATAAGGAAGAAAATTCAAGAATTGTACCCTTTTGGATTCACGTGAAAGATTCTCGTCCAACAACAGTAGGGATTGTGAAAAATCTTATATGGCGAGGATAATTTTTAGAGATAAACGGCACTTTAGTCAATAATTAGTCAATTTCATGACTGTAACTTCCTTGCAATCGATTCCGTCATGGGATGATTATGTTCATGGAAATTTCCCTCTGAAATATTCCTCCTACCAAGAATACCCTTCATTGCTATGATAATTGTAGTCGCTCATTAATGGAGCATAAACATGTTAGATTATTTTTCGTAAAATCACGTATTTTTATCATGCTAAATGGGTAAAATTTTAGTGATTATCTAGTGAAAGTAATTAGTTTCTCTCTAAATTGAAATTTTTATTGCGTGTTTTTTCTCGCCAATTATAAAATAGGCTATTAAATGAACAAAGAATGATTGAACGTGTATAATGACGTAATATTATATAAATTTTGTAAAATTATCGGTATAGCGATTTTTGGCGAAAATTTTAGAGGTTGGATATTCTGTATAAATATTTATGTTGAATTTTTTTCAAAATACATCCCTCTTTTCTCACTCTTTTCAATTTACGATTATTTTTTCCGTACTAAAACCCTAATTTTTTCTTATGAGAAATGTTAGTTAGCCTAGAAAATTGTGAAAGTCGTTTTTATAAGTGACAACATAAAACTCGGCATAGGATTATAATAACAAAAACCTAATAAGCTCATACTATCAAGTCCCAGTTGTATGAAATATAAGTTTAATAATAATAATAATTTAAGAAATCGCAAAAATATAGTGATAAAAATATGTACGACTAAAATAAGGAGAATTTCATGGCATCAAGATAGTGAGACAGAAAATAAAATTTAACTACGGCAAAACCCATAAATAAACAGCAAGAAAGTAATAGAGAACAAATAAGATATGATGTACAAATACATAAATATTAGAAATTGTTGAAGTTCTCATTTTTATAATCCATGTAAAATCAGAAAAAGTCAATGTGAATAAACTGAGTTTATATAGTTCGTTGGGATAGTAAAATTAATTTCCGATCGAAATATTAAGGGGAAGTTACGAGCTCCTAATATCAAGCATTTCTTTCCTAAAATCTAAGATTTCTTGGAAGGCATACTTTCTCTCGAAAGCCTATGCAGAAGGGGCTCATTTGTTTATTGTCAATTATCAATTGTCTTTATATCTACTTCCACATTATACCAATCATTCGAAAGAAAATCGACTCAATCACTCACAAATTAAACCTTCACTTTTCTGTAAGAACTTCGCAAGCTTGCAACCCTATATCTCGTGGCTATGTGGCATATGCCCTTCTATACACCCCCGCTTTACTTTATCAGCCTTTGCGAGTGAAGGTCAGCGATTAGCATACTTTCCTTAACCTTTCCCATCTCACGAGAAAAATTTCCCCACAAGGTTAAGACTTTTCCTCACACCTTCGAGTTCGATATCTTCGAGATGTGTCGCACATTAAACTATAAGAATAAAATTGAATTTGTATTCACAAGCATTAAAAAGGTAACGAGCTCTTCCTCTTTATCTATTATATATCTAATCATCTGATCAGCATATCGGTATATTACGTTCTTCGTATCCCTTTTCTCTGTTATGTACGTTCTATTTCATATAATACAGGCCTTTATTCTGACAGGAGCTAAATGGAGGAGATCCTTTATTCTAAATTCCGCTCAATAAGGACATTTGTATGAATGTATTGTGAGAATGGTGATTGATATCGATATCATCTTATTTGTCAAGAACTTACTGTCCGTTATCTAACAAATGTCTTTCGAATATTCGGATATTCATGAACTTACGATTAGCCAAGTGTAAAGAGAGGATAATTCGAATTTTTCAAATGAATCTTCCTCGAGTTCCACTTCCCAATAGCTCTGACTGATAATTTGCTTTGATAATCTAATTACTGAATGAGATTGTGTAATACTGTCTAATGATTTGTAAAGGTTCGGGTAATCTCTTATATCTCTAAAAAGTTTTCATGGATAGTTCTCTTTTTGTTCTTTCTTCGTAAGTTATTTAAAATAGATTAGAACTCAAGGTTTAACATAATACATTTTTCCTTTTAAGTTTTACTTCTAATGTGAAGAGTAAATAGTAATAAAAAGTGTAAAGAGTAAAGTAGTAAGTTTTAGAAAAACTTGTGATTCGGAATTCTCGAAGTTAGGAAAATTATGTGAAATTCCTGAAATAGATGCTATAATGTCTGCTCATACCATCGATCTGTACCATTTTCACGCAAAAATGTATTCAAGACTCGCATTGTACTAAAACTGAAATAATAAAAGGTATATTCATTCCGCTAAAAATGGAAACAATTGAATTAGTACATTTAAAATTTTTTGCTCCTGATTAGAGGGTACCGGTGAATGAATTGCCGAATCTATTCTAATATACTGCACTGTGGCTTCCTCTATGTATAATTCATGAGAGCAAATTTTAATACTCTGTTTATCATTATTAAGAATTAGTTTAGAATAAAATACTTATAGCGAGTCGATGGTATGCCGAAACTATTATTTGAAAAAGGATGTTAACGATGACGGTTTTTTTAAATTTCAGCATTGATTGAAATTGATTCCTGACAATTCAGTGATATTTACCAATAAATAAATAGATACATTAATTAAGGAAATAAAAATTGATCATGTTAATTTGGGAACGACTTTCATAGTTTTACTTTGATTCCTGAAGTAATAAGTTTTGGTAAAACTATTCTTTCACTTATTTCCTGCTCGCATTTGAATGAGATAGTGTTGTCAACACACTCTGCTCCTTCTATTGTATTAAGCCGTGTCAACTTTACAGTGGATCGTCACTAAACTTTACTTCCGTTTGTTAGTTTTAATCGAGAATTTAGAATTCTGAAAAATAATTACATGATAATTATTATCCGATAAGTTCAAATTAAATTGTAATAAAAACAACTTTGTAAATTTCCACAAAGAATTGGTATATTCGCGACCGGTTTCGTAATATGAAATTACATCTTCATTACAATTTCATATTGCGAAACCGGTCGCGAATATACCAATTTTCTGTGGAAATTTACAAAGTTGTTTTTATTCCTATGGCATTCCACGAAGTCACGCCTTCTCACATTGATTTCAAATTAAATTGCTCACACTTGAACGGAAGAACGGTTATGATATGGCAGAAATACACTCTCATGTACGAATTAAAGTATCATTTATTCTTTCATAAGCTTAAGATTCGTTTTTTGCTCATATAACGGCATAACTCCTTCCATTAAACCCAAATTTTGCTTGGAATTCTCGAATTTGCGAAAAAATTTTTTAATTAATTTAAGCAAAAGATGAAAAATACTCGATAAAAATACATAATTAGAATTTCTACATTAACTATGGCAACTTATATAAACGGCTAACACTTAGCATTTTGAATCCTACAGTAAGGACACTAGATCAGGAAGTTTATTGGAACGTAAGAAGAAAATAATGTGGGAAAACTTAGGAGGAAGGATAAAGGCGATGGAAAGATTAATTATAAATCAGTCAAGGGCGAGTGGCGGAAAGAACTGGCAAAATGAAATGGAAAAACGGAAGCGACGAATATCTGAGAAGGCACGAATTCGGAATAAATTACGTTGAAAACCCTGCCTCAACTTTCTTAGATCGTGCATCGATAATTAGTTGATCTGAAACCCGGCAGTTCAATGAGATTGTAATCGAAAACGCCTAATTTCCTTGATGCTTGATGTATGATAATGAGGGATTAGTAACACAATGACTTTCCTTTAGATTCGAATCGAATTTTAGAATGTTTGCAATAAGTGATGTTTTTAATCAGCCTAAAGCCACCGTAGCTTTCCCCTTTGTTGACGGTATATATTTAGAGGTTGCCTATAACTCGATTGGAATACATCTTAGTAAACCTCTTTAGAACAAAAATATTCTTGAGAGAATAGATGAATTTTAAAATACAATAGTAGCTGCGTCAGCATGACTAAAATATTAAATCCTTTAATTTACATCCACAGGTCGCGATTGCTGTCTAGATTCAATGGCATGAAAAGGAATGCTTTACTCTCGTGAGGCATTATACATATATCTACTTTCAGTAAGTATTAAATTTAAAGAGATAAAAATTATGAGAAATCTTATTTTTACCCTAAATTCAGTTTATTCTAGATTAATACTAACCAGATGAGATTGTTTTATTTTCAAATTTCGGAAAATTCTTTGAAAAATAATTACAAGCTGTTTTAATGGAATTTGTTAAATTAGAATTCGTTTATATATATCAGTAATAATCAGTTGAGGCAATTTCGCAAAATATGATAATACAATTCTGGACCGATTTCAGCGAATAATTAATAAGCTTTACATTTTATTGTCTAAGTATATTTATCCAAATTATCTCTTTGGAGTAGAAAACATTACAATATAATTTATTTTTACTTATTTTATTTTAGATCATTGTATTATATGTATTTATTATATGAAATTTGTATTAAATGAAAATATGAAATTATATTTATATCAAAACTTTTTCAACTATTGTTTTCAATCATTAACTTAGTTTAAATTTTCCTCTACTCTGAAACATGTGCCTCCTCTGAATTAATCGGTAATTAAAGTCCGAATACAAGACTAAAAATCTATCATTCAGCCAGTTTACTATTGATTCATTTGATTACTAAAAACTGTTCACGAATTAAACTGAAATTTCATTCATATAGAACGATTATTATGAATTCCTAAGAGATCAGGAGAAAACCTGGACATTTGTGTAAAAACACTCATTTGCCAAATGCGTGTGGTCCAAGAAAGGGAGGAATGTGTGGTTTCAAATGACTTATCAAAGTCCATCCAACTCCTTCGGTTGCTGAGAGAAGAGCCGCTTTTAAGTAACTGCAGAGAATGAAAGCGATAGTGATTCTGACCGTGAACGGACTTCTTATTCTGAATTGGATCACGATAATAATTTTCAAGGCCAGAGACTTTCTCGGCTTAATTCACGTTAAAAATGACTCGACGGAAAGTCTATCGATTATTCAGATCTTATCTCGCTTCAAGTTTTTGAAGATGTCATTTCAAATTAATTACTTCCGGCTTTGAATTCACATCATTAATTGAGATATTATACCTATTAATTTTTAATTATTCTTCAAAGATTTCCTTTTGAAAGAAGCACAAACGCCGAACTTTCAAAAGATATAAATTACAAGATATTTAAGAGAACGATGGATTTGATATTTGCGGGTAATCAAAAGATAACATAACATTGTATCACATTGTGTAATATTTAAGCGTAAAAGAATAATTAAACTTTATTTGATGAAGGTGGATCATACTCTTGGTTTATATAAGTTTTCCGAAGAAGTTTTACAGTAATTTCTCATCCAACGTTTTACATTTTATTGTGGTCACTTTATTTTTCTAATATTTATCTTGGATTTAAATTTTCTCTAAAACATTATAAGTTCCATAATATTAATTTGTTCGTAAAATTATTGCATATATAAAAAACGCAAGTTTGTCTTCTATATACTAATATAAGTAAGAATAAAATTTTCTATATATCTATCTGTTGAGAAATTTCAATAAATTAGATCTAAATTTATCTAATTATCTAATGATACATAAGTTACCGTACTTATATTTTTTCTCAAAGGATTATAACTACAACTGCTGTTTCAGTCCTATTTTTTTCTTTCGGTAATTCAACACTGTTCAACAATTCGATTATGAATGAATATCATTATTCTCAAATTACTTCGAATAAAGCATCACATGAGCAGCTGGCAGAATTCGAAATCATCATAAATCTTTTTAAAAAATCTTGTTTTAATGGGAATCGAACACAATACATAAAATGAGCGATGCTGAAGTGTTGTTTTGTATTATCTCAGTTATGTCCACATAACTCTTCAGATTATTCATATCTTTCGATTAAGTAACAAGTAGTCTATCAAAAATTTTTTACTTGTTACAACTAAATTTCTTTAATCTATATAACGAAATTTTGTTGTAACGACTCGTAAATAACCTCTGCTAGACTACTTGTTACTTAATTCTGATTCAGAAAAGAGATAAAATTCCTCGGCTTATCTTTCACTTTTCCTCAATCATTTCCTTATTTCAAAGGTTTATTCTTTTATTTGTTTGAAGGAAAAAAATCAAAAAGTTCTAAGTGGATTGCGGTCCTTAAGATGTATACAACAGAATGTATTGAAGCACATATTATAGGCAAAAAAATGATTCTAACCTCTTATAGAAGATAATAGAATTATCGATGCACCAGATAATTTAAAACTCTGATTTCTCCTTGTCATTAAATAGCTTGTTCTTGGTCATATATGAAAAATTCGAAAATAATAGAGAAGCGAAAGTAAAAAATATAAAATGCATCGTTTGAGTTTACGTTCCATTCTTATAGAGGTCAGCGATTGTAGATTTACTAGAATAAATTATTAATGAAAACGTGTGCGATGAACGTGGAATAATGAGATATCATCAGACGCTGACATCGATTTAATAATCGCGAAAGCTATTGTAAAGGATTTCCCTAAATAATAATACTCTTTGAAGGGGTCTTGAGTAGGATATTTATTAAGAATATAGGCTATTTGAGTTTCTCTGCCGTTTATGGACTAAATGTAAGAAAAATTTGAAAAACATTCAAACTGAATGTAATAACAAAATCATAACTGGCACGAATAGCCTTCTATTTCCGATATCACTAACTAATTGGCTGAGTTTGAATAGTGACGTAAACATTCAGTGTTCTCTTTCCGCGTCAATAGACAAATGGTTTCGTCACAATGTTCATGGTTCGAATCTCTTGTGCATTGTCGCTTTCTTGAATGTCTTCAATCATCGTTCAAGGAAATAGTTGAGATTCTGTTGTCTATTTTCAGCTTTTTCTGGAAATGGAATTCACCTGAATTTATATTCAACACCCTCTAATTACTCTTATTTACTTCTCTATCTTTATTTAGATATTCTCATTGGGCCACATACGAATGAATTATTTACGGAGCGTGCGATGTCAAGTGCTTATGAATTTTTCATTTTCCTAAAAGGACTCATCAAAGCATAAGTCATTATCGTTTCATTCGTATAATCCGTAACATTTAACAAAGAAAAAATTATAAAAGGGTAATAATTAAAAGGATAAAATTCCCATTCCAAATTCAAATTACGTGTAAATGAGGAGCGAATTGTGAATCAAGCAGTTGACAAATTAATGCTGAATCTTTCGCGAATTAAGGCAACGTTTGATCTGAAGGTTCTCATGTCCAAGGTTCGAAGCATTAACACAACTGAATTAATTCCGCGGACATCGATTAAAGTTATGCAAAGCTGCGGAGAAGGATTATAAAAGCTGATGGTGCTAATTCTAGACTTTCTGTTGTCGAGATCGCCCTGAGGGATCAATCGGTTAATTCTAAGGATCAGTTTAACTATAGGTCAAGATAGTGCCAAGGTTGACTGGAAACGCTAGCCAAGACATCGATGATGTCACTTCGATATCTAATAATTTGGAAAGTTTTCGTGACATCCCAACATCTGCTTTTTATGATTGATATGCAAATAAAACAAGAGGTTACTTACCAAAAAAATTCGTCTTAATATTACAAACATCTTATCTGCAATCCATAAGTTCCAGATCAATTCATTTGGCATCTATCATACATTAGGTGTTGACGGGCTAAATTAAATATCTAAAAAAATCTTTAAATTTAGAAAAAAAATTTTCAAACAATGGTGTAAGCTCAACAAGAAGAAAAATTTGATTTATAGGTTATTCCTATTTTATACTCGAGTTTTATTTTTCTTTTTACTGAAAAAGTTATTATATTTGAGAAAGCATAATCATTTTTATATTTTTAAGAATTAATAAATCTACCTATCAATAATGTTGCTGAAGACTTACAGATAGGGTAAAAATATTAGGTTGTATTGGATGAAAAGGTTATGAAAAAATTTGCAGACAGGAAGAACAACCTTTTGAGATTGGCTATTGGTGAATTTAAACTAGTGTGATTCTCATGAGTACGCAATGGCCATGAAAAATTCGTTCCTAACCTCACACACTGTGAGATATTTCTTTAATATAATGAAAACACGCTTAAAGAAATTTTTCAATTAATCCTCATATTTAATTTTTTTATTTTACTATCTCTATTCCTTTTTATGAATGGCCGTTAGATTAATCTCTAAATTATACGGTTTTAGCTACGAAAACTAATTTTTTTCTAGCGTCACTCTTCTAATCAAAACATTTTACCGACTCTTATCGTTTCCTTTTTGTTTTGCCTCCTATCTTTCCGGGTCACTTCCATAGGCGACATAGCAACCGGCAGAAGCACCAAAAGCAATTTGTACAGCTGTACGGAGGGAAGTTTATCTCTCTCCACACCTGCTTCCATTTTTCTCTTATTCACTCGCCCGCAGATGTGAATGGAAAGTTTCAAACGAACATTTAAGCAATGAGAAAATTTCTTTTGCAGTGCAGTCAATTTCTGAAAATATGTAAATAATAAGCACTAATTGATAAGGATGTGTAATCTGAGTGTAAAGATGCCAATATTTTATTATTCCATTGTTAGCTATAAATTTACAAGATGTTTAATTTACTTCGAATTTGTCTGATATAGAATTCATTCTACTCGAGTATCTTTCACTTCTTACCCAACTGTGAGCAATTTTAAGACGAATCGCACTCTTGCAGTTTCACATTTTCTTGTTTAATATTTTCAAATAATCAACTGTTTAACATTATTGAATCCTACCATCTAATTTTTAGTTTATTTTATTGAATGATATCCCAAAGATAGTGCGCTATCCTGAGGAAAGAATGCTATTCCCAAAAGAAAACTTACGATTGTATAAAGGAATTTTTCACTTCAATTTCGTCTTTATTTATACTAATTAATTCATATAATTTCCTAATTCCGTTTAATCCACAATATTTCAAATAATAATATCTGTCGCGGTCATCTTTAAAAATCATTTTTATTTTATTTTGACAACGTATCAAGTAACTAACAACCCAAACAAATTAATCATAATAAGATATATTGACATGACCTGATAAACAGAAAACACTTACCAAAGAACACGAAGATGAATTACAACACCTTTTATTCGTGCTCTTTCTCAACTTAAAGTCTCAGACTTAAAATTTTTGATTTGACGTGTCTTTATTTAATATGCTCTTTAAGAGAGGTATATTTGAAAGTTTTCATTACTAAATCACTAAATTTTTCTGCCAAAAGTTTATTTGAGTAATATAAATGTTTATTATAATATACTAAAGACATCGTAATATGAAAAAAGGATAGGTAGTCAAATTATACGGTCTGTTGGCTATAACAATGATAGTGAGGACGTCGTCAAGATATACAACATTATATATATTAGTATATTTCTTAAAGCTCCTATTGTATTATTGTATGCAATAAAAGTATTTGAAATATTCTTTCTCTTACAATGAGGATGAATAAAGGAATACGATATACGAAGGGATGGAAATGAATAAAGATTAGGAAGAAAAACAAGTACAGAAATTTAAAATTATTATTTTTAGCATGTTATATCGTAAGAAAAGGAAAACATCAATTATAGATGTAAATAATAATTACCTGGAATATAAGACTTTCGATGAAAATGATATATAAATTGTGGGAAGTCGAGAGAGAAAAAGCAATACGGAGAAAGAATAATAGATAGCTAAAGAAAATAATTGGTGGTGTAAAAAATGGAATTAAAAGACCAGATATAAGATTCCGCTGGATAGATAGAAACGATCATAAGATCAAAGATAATGTGTTGATTTCAAGTTGGGAATAAGTGACCGTACAATCGCATTGATAGGCGTTGCCATGTACAAGAGTTTGAAATACCATTCGTGATATTCCATTTGCTGATTTCAATCGCCTTTAATGGTGTAGGCATGCAATAACTATTGCCCTAGAGGAATAATAGCATCAAAGCACATTTTAGCAGCGCAAATTTATGCTGATATACTATGAATTTTAAGAGAACATATTGAATGTCGAATGAAACATCTCGAGCGCTTACAGAGGATGATTACTGTTCAAACTGCTTCATAGACTTAATTATTCTAAACCTCAATGATAATAAAACTCCTTTCACCAAGCGCGGAAACAATCTTACTTGGGAGTGCTGCAATTTTAAGTGATATCACCGGAAGTGCAGCGGTCGATCAACAGAAGCCATTTTACGTGCGATTTATGAGAATAAACATTGCTCTTGGCCGTGAGATTTCTTTCCGCTGCGTTCTTTTTCGAATCTAGGACTAACATTGCGGAAGATGGACGAAATATGCATTGTTTTAAGTCTCACTTGTAAGCCGTTTAGAATCATGCTCTTAGAATGCTCTTTTATAAATCGAAAATAAAGTATACAATTCAAATATTATTTTCAGCTAATAACACTTAACGATCATGTTATTTGAAGTGGTTGTAATATTAGAAACAATAATATTCTTCTATAAAGTTCTTCAAACTCAAAGTTATTTCTAATGCAAATAATAATAATCATATTAACATGGCATTTTTTTCCCTCGACCAAGTCATGATCCAGTTTCAGATATGAAGTTATGCATTGAGATATTAGAATTGAATTTGGTTTAAGAGATTAGTTCGGAATAATTGATCCCCGTTGATACTATCAAAGTAAAAATTCCCTTTAATTACTTATTTATAGCAACCGTTGTTACTTCTCCATGAAAAGCAGCGTAAATGAAACACACGCTTCACTTTCCATATTATAAGAATTTACACCTGCTGATTGATTTTTATTAATTTTATATTACATTACATGTTTGTAAAAAATGATTTTGAAATTAATATAAGATAAATTCTATGGATCCCTCTTGATCGATTTTATCGTCATCATCATCACAGTTTTTAAGCCCTAGTATTTTAAGTATAAATAAAGGAATAATACGTCCTTGAGATATTGACGCACTAGTCAGCGTTTGCATATCGGAATAACATATTATTAGACATCTAACGAACCGAAGTGCGTGGAATTAAAGCATAGAAGTCTCTTTCTAGGTCAGACTATTCTAGACAAAAGTTACGAAATATTCGCAATAATAGACGAAGATGGAAAACCAAGGGAAAGATACGCTCTAGAAACAAGGAAGTCCCGATAACGTAAATGCATTTCTTCAGAGATTCTTTTAGGATAATGTTTTCCAACCCGAAAGTTTTCTTACTATGCCTGTAGTCAAGCGAAAAATTCTTAAGAGAAAGAAGGAAACAAATGTAACCAAAGCAGTCTTAAAAAATAAGAAAAAAGTTAAGAAAGGAAGGCTTTTGATAAATAATTATAAACTTAAATGTTTATTTATCGATATAATTGTGCCATAATTTATATGTATAAAATATAGAAGCTATAAAAGTTTTCAAATAAATTGGATTATTCAAGAGTAAAAATAATACTAAGGAATGATTTGAATACATAGTATAGATTCTCTGTTAACGTGTGTTATATTTCTTACCTGAATTATTCTTTGCTATGAATTGCAATTGGTTCATTGGGGATGAAGTTTACATTTTATATAGTATGAAAAAGGAAACAGAGAACAAGTGGAATTTCTTTTTTTGATTTTGGAGTAAATACAAATAATACAAGTGAATACAAATCACGCTATTAAAATTAGCTTAATTATTCGTATTTTCATCTGGTATTGAGCTCCCCAAAATATATTTTCTCCTATTTATTTTATTTACAAAATATAAAAGCCATTATATCAAAGCCAAAAATAGAGAGGTTCAAAAAAGTAGTTTTCAATTGAATGTTTGCTAATAACCATGAGCGAAATAATAGTGGAATATAGGGAACTGAATCCTCTGAAAGCTCTGTGCGAAGAGAAGAAAACGAATTATTTATCAAAGACCTCACTGAGGTTAGATTTGAAGGGCAAGGACAACTCAAATGAAAACACTCCAAAATTTTGCTGGTAGAACCAAAGGGAGAGGATAAAGATGAAACTCAACTGAAATTTAAAAACATCGCTCGGAAGTTAACCTGAATGCAAGTCGGTGAATGTATTCAGCAGGCATTTTTAATCGTTTTTATTTAACTTAGAATTTAACGAAGTAATTGTGTACGTATTAAAATATGTTTCAGCATAATTATGAATAAAAAGGAATATATTCATTACTCCAAGTTTACAAAAATATAATTTGATTGATACAATAAAATTGTAAACCTTGCTGATAACCTTTGGTCTTTCAGTAATATATACCTTTTTCTCTCTTATGTTTAGATATGTTAATTCTATTATATAAATAATATTAATAGCAATTATACTTCAGCATTTTGCTGAGAGTTCGTTTACTAAGTGGCACAGATAAATTCGAAATTTAAGTATATATTATAGGTTTTAATTGAAAAAATACTTTATGCGTTTATTTATTCCAATATTTCGCACACTGATAATGAGTATTGATTGACATTTAGGCAATATTTAATAAAGTAAAATAATTTTATTTGGGTTAAAAATTTAAATCCTCATTCAGTACATCAAAATCGAATAATCTATGTAGATTCTTTTGGATTTTTCCGACTAAAAAGGAAAAAGAAAACTTAAAAAATCTCCAAAAAGTAAACTCCGTCACAGCAAATAAAAAGAGTTCTCCAAAATTAAACCTCTCTTTAATTTCTTTTATGTATTGCTTGTTTTGAGGCCAATATTATCACAAACGCTCTTAAAAATGCAATAGAAGATAAGGCCGGTATTTATTATAGATAAGGTTTAACCTTGTTAAAAATTATCACATAACAAACAAATCCCTCCTGTTACTACGAGTTTTGGCATCTCGTCCCAGTGACCTACACAGAATCGAGGCGCCATAATTGGTAAAGATTCATCGTATATATTCAAGTAAATTATCAGATGATATTTGCGAATACCCTGTTCGGGTCAGAAGGGTCCCGTTCATTGAAATGTTTTCAGCTGAGATAATTTTCTCCTGTCAAGCTTGGGATTGAGCTGAATGACGAACTTGGACTCTTTCCATGTAAGATCACCACCTTCCTTGATTTTATGCCTAAATATTTTAACGACATTTTTTTCTTGGAAAAACTGCAGAGCACTTCCTTCAAGAGATTTTTGCGCTGAACCTTTACGGTTCCTCATCAATTTAATTCTTAGCATGTGTGATAAGTTATACGGTATATAACTTTTTTTATGTATATGTAAAATGTCGAAGCCTTTGGGAAACAATATCGTGAATCTTTTATACGAGATAACATAGATTATTTATTAGGATTATTGCTCCTATTTTAGTACTTTTATCACAAGAAATAAGGAAATATTTGAAATATATCTCTTAATTCTATACCAGCTATCATTAATGATCTAATACCTTCACACAACTACGCCTCCCTATTTTCTTAATCTCAAATCAGAATTTTTGAAGCGGGATCCTTAAAATCTTATGACAATATTCAGCTACTTTTACGTCTCATTTATAGGAGTAGATCCTTTATACATACCTAAGTAATTCGATCAGACACCTCTGGCCTAGTGACAGCTTCTGATATATTTTTACTTTTCATTTCCTATGAACAAGCTCAATACATTATTTTCCCAAATTTTTAGCTCAAGAGATAGCTTATTAACTTATAACGTGAATATAATATGTATGAATAATTTTATTTATGTTACAACAGTTTATGAGGTGATACTCTGGTTTGACGATCTATGTCTTCTGATAGGACGATTCTGAGCAAGGAACAACCCGTGCAAAACATATTGATAGGGAAATATCTTAAAAGAATTTAATTTGATTATAAATAAACCATAAAAAATGGCGTTAATAGAAGAAACTTACTTCCAATACATTTAATATTTGTGTATATACCGTTCGAATAACCTTCTGCTTATCTTTTCTTTTCTCCTATTGATAAAAATATAGGAAAAATAATATTTTTTCTCGTAATAGATTTGATTTAATCATGAACTAAGCCGACTTATTTTATCATAAATTTTATTAAAAAATCTCATCATTTTTGTTTTTTCCTTAAAAGAGATAAACCTAAGCGGTAACCTGTCTTGCACAATCATCTGGATTCTGTTCTCGAAAACAACAACAATGTCCTTTCATATTTTCAACTTTCATTTTTTGCATTGTTTTCGATAGTCTGACTCTCCTATTATTTATGAAGCGAAGTTCATTTTGTATTTTAGTAAACTAGATTTTGGTGAGGTGAGATAGCGATATATTTGAAGCATAAAACGTATAAACACAATGTTTTTCTTGTGGATGGAACCCTAAAAATGTCCACGAAACAATGCTTTAATAAACTTTACACTTTCTATAGAATGCGCTAGTATGGAACGAAAAAAATTGTTTCTAGAAAATAATAGAAAACGTCAGGGTTAGAAATTACTGTGGAGCTTCAATAAGCGAGGTTTAAAATTAAATTCCAGCTTTTATTCGGCTTGAATTTACGGTAACCATTTAAGAGGAAATGTATTCCATCGAAGAAATTTTAACGATAGTGAACAAATGAGTCACCCTAGCACTTGTTCAAACAGATGAGAAAAATAAATTATTTATTGTTTAGATGTGAAATATAAAAACATTATTATAATGCATTATTATGATTGAATTTTATATTAATTAATGAATCATTAGCTTGGATTCATCAGTATTATTAAAACGAAAAGTTTTCATTTTTGCAAAATTAAAAATAGAAACATCTTTTAATTAAGATTAAATAATTTTTATAATGGAAAATTTTTTTAAAAATAACATGATTTACTGAAGTATACTGTATTCACAGTCAGACTTTATCTATAATATATCAGAAAGACATAAACCATCACGTGCGTTTGTCGAAATATATTCACCGCTCATTCCAATTAAATTCTCTTCCGAGGGGAGTTCATTTCCTTGCATTCTAATTTCAACGGCATCTACCTTGCTTTCGAATATGTAGTATCTAAAATAAGGCAGACTCGTACATATGCATGCATTCTGACCTTTTCGGTTGGTGATCATTGACTTAAGCAGTCTCCGAAGTTTTCGAAATAAAAAATCTCAAATTTCTCAGTTTTTTACCATAATCCTCAACAATTGACTAATCGCATGAAAAATATTCGTAATTTTTAAGAACCGTTAATAACCGTTTCACTGATAAGAAATATTTACGTAAAAGGCTTAAAACTTCTAAAAAGAAGGCGAAAGAAGAATTGAATTTTGAGCTTTAATTCAATTCTTACCTTCCAAATTATAAATTACCACCATTTAAAGACTCTCTGTTTCTAATTGCGTTTGGTTCATTTGGTTTTCAAAATTTTGTCAATCGGAATTTTCGATGAACGAATGTAAATATAAATCCTGAAGTATGCTAAAATAAATACCTCTCTTTTGCAATCGATATAACCCCTCTATTGACCGTATCATTTTTACTGGTTGATAATTTCGCAAAATCAGCATAAAAACTGGAATACCAGCTATAACAAAATGGCGGAAACAGGAATTTCGATTATCTACTAGCTGTAGACTAAACTTCAACCGAAGACAGAGATTTCAAAACAAGTCAAGGGGAAAAGTTGAATGAGCAATAACATTTTTTCCATAGCAGTACATATCTCCGACTGGTTCCAGTTTCACGCATGATTTTAATTTTTTCTGAAACTCTCTATTATAGCATTTATTGTTTTTCATATCATGAATTAAAATATAGTGGATGTTTTCCTATTTATTCAACACCTCGGTTTACATTCAAGGAATATACTTCCTATTAAAAGATTCCGTTAACATCGATTTTAAAATACATCTTTACAAACATATTTTTTCAATTTTTATATGCCTCATTGATGTATCTGGAACGCAATTAATTACCAAATAAAAATAATTCCGAACCCACTTTCGCTTGGCAACCGATTATAAACATGCTCTCGGTATTCAAGCTGCCAGCGTATCAGTTACTCATTCCACGCATAATACTAGATCCCAAGAATTCACCCTTTAAGGTTAAGTTTGCAGAACTATTCGCTTATAAATGTGAATCATGTTTATTTACGGTGTTGCGGCATCTTATTTATCCTGCGATGAAGAGAGATTGTCCTGATTTGTTTATGAATTCCAGAGATATAAAATGGCGACAATCGAATAGGACGTTTTGGTGCGCATCAATTGAGACCAGAGAGATACACGTTTTAAAACATAATTATTTTGCAATGCATTTAATCTTTTAGTGCACGTGCATTCATATGTAAATTTCTTTGAGGAATGCATAACATTAATTGCATTACGAAGCATGATGCACTTTTAATATTAAGTGGAAATATTACGCTCAGAATTAATGTGAAAATATATAATTAAAGAGAAAATTTTCCATTTTTTGGATATTGAATAATAAATATCACCTTTGACTACTCATTAGATCCTGAGTATTACGACACAGAAGCAAGTATAGGGTCTATAATTTTCATATCAGAGAGTCATTATAGCAATTTTAACTTAATTTTACCGAAATCATTTTCTAATTAAAATTATATGAATGTAGTTGGTAAAAAAAAAACATGTTGGTTTAAAGTAATTCTTTTGGGAATTAGGTTATATTGTTCAATTTTAGAGTATTATAAGCAGATCTGCATTAAAAAAAACTTTAAATTCTTATATTTATATTTTACGGCGATTATTATTATATATTAATCATAGATAGTATGTAGCCCTGTTTTAAGCAAGAGCATCATTCATTTCACTTCCAGATCAAATACACCTACGCATCTTGAAAGTAGAACTCATATAGGAGATAAGTTTTTTAAGCTAATTTACATGCATATAAGCACCAAAAAAATTATGATACCATGACAATTAACAGTATTTAATTCAACTCCAACATAATTTTGTAGTGAATGAATTTCTCCGGTTTTTGGAAATGAATATTTTTGTACATATATAATCTAAAATTACAGAACGTCAAACTATTTCATTAAAATTAGAATCGAGCTCATGCATAATTTTGAATACCCTATAATAGTTTAGAATTTCGTTTTGATTACTTACCATATGTTCTCATTAATTCGAGGGAAATAATTACACATTACGAAAAACAAAAATGGTGGAATGAACGCCATTTCATGATAGCAGTCCGATGACCTAAACTAAAAATGAACTATGTGAAATAGGGAAAAGGTTTTCCTCCAAACAATCATGGCTGATTGGAATTCGTAATAGATCAAGCTGAATTGTTGGGGAGTCGGGTTCCTCCTTATCAAACCACATCGCTTGCGGAAGAATAAGACAAAATGGTGTCAATGATTTCTAAACTCCAAAGTGACATCAACTTGCAGAGTGTCTCCTTTCCCACCAATAATGCGCGAATTGATTTGCATCGCGAAGAATTTCATTGGATCGGCACCCATTCTGCATGAGGTAGGTAAATACATATCACTTCCGTCAAAACAACCTACAGTCCGGCGGTCGAAAAAGCGAAAGTCTCATTTGCATTTTGCGGACGAATTGGATCCATTCCTGAAACGTGATCGCCAACAAAACTTCGCTTTTACATCGTCTACGAGGAAAAACTTTCAAGAAGTACGAAGTTCTTGACAAGTTTCGTACGCTCAAATCATTAGAATTATATAATCGCCTGAAGGATATGAATGGACTAATTGCGGCACCCGTGTTAACTACCTATTAAATTCAATCAACTATAACCAGCTACAACTACGATTAGAAACACGTAAATCATTTTGGAAGAAGAGTGCAAAATCACAAGGAAAATTAATGGTCAAGACTCAATAAATGAGATGTATATACTGCAATCCGGGAATATCACAGAGAAGATGTCCGACTTAACAGCAGATATCAGAAAAAGAAAACTAACATTTTACGGACATAATAGTAGACTTTCATCGAAAAGATTCGATGAGAAAATCATTAAATACACACATAGTATGGAATTCCAAATAACATGGATTACGCAAGTGGAATTTGATTAAAATGATGCACAAATACTCTCAAAAGAAACCGAAGAAAGAAGCACAACGAAAAGCGCAAATGGAGACTATAATCTATTATTATATAATATATTCATGGGTGAAAGATATTGAGAGAAGATGATAAAACGGACATGGAAATCCGCATTCTTTGTGATCTAATTAAGATTCATAGACATGTAATTACAAGAGTATATATACTGGAATCGCAAGGAGAGGCAGAAAAGGAAAGGCATGGGTAAGAACTATGGCAAGAGATCCGATCATCATCATCATTAAGGTAAGACCACTGAAATGGATGTGGGCTGGCGAAAAGAATGGGCGTTGGGTGTCAATATTTCTCAACTGTGTGCCAAGAGACGTAAAGATGCCAAAAAAGGACCTGCGGATAGATGGGAGAGATGCATCAACAAGTATTTTAGGGTAACAATGAAAAAGACAGCCTTAGAATCGAAAAATAGCCAGTGCGCGGCAAAGTCTACATCCAGAGTCACATTGAATGGCTGAAAAGGTTGATATTTTATTGATCGTTTGAAGAATGTGAATTTCACAATAATATACAATATCCTTATTCATTATAAATTAATCAGAAATCGCTTGTACAATATATATTTTTATTATAATTTTTGTTTTAGTTTTCTAGACTTATTAATGAATACTTATTAAAGACACTTTTCGTAAGTAGGGTTTATATCTTCAACAATATAAAGACGTAACTCCTACTTACAAAACCGGTCGTTCAACAGCAATTATGTGGAAAATTTACGAAGCTCATTATTTTGCAATGGCTCTCCACGAAGTCATGCCTACCAACGTTGATTTTTATATATTTTCGTCTTATTATTTCTTCTTTTTAAATACCTCGGCTTTCAAATGATATGATATGATAACGGAGATGAATTTTAAATTCAACTAAAATTCCAAACTGACAGTTTTAGTCGCCATTAAATTTAATAATCCAGATAAAGAATCTTTAAATTCATTTGTAAGGGAAACAAAGGTAAATCTTTAAAAATCATTATATCATCTAATATTTTCTGAAAATCATCTAATATATTATCACCTCTATCACATAATATGATATTACGTAATGCGCATTAAAACATTAAAACCTTTTGTCTGGTAATTTAAATCGATTAAAATGGTAAAGAATTATGTCATAAAGACACTATCATATTTGAATTCCAAAGTGACAATAATGATAAAATCGAGCTGAACTTTAATCAACCGGAAGTGAAGGACTTAAACCTGGAATTGATTCCGAGAGGCATTACTCAATGAAGGATGGAAATCGTTTATGTTGCTAGGGAAGATGTCCCTCTTACGAAAGGCCCTCCTCATCCGGTTCGAGGATTCAAAGAGCACCTCTCGAAGGCGGCATTTAAAGAGACCACCGACCTTCAAAGTTTCGTCCACCTCAGACAATGAAATTCGCATGAAATTTTCATTCGTTCAGTTGCACAGAGTTTGAATTTCGATAGCTTTTCCGTGTCGACGTGGACAATGGTCCATTTTTGTTGAACTTAAAGAAATTTAAAATGTAAGTAGAGGAGAGTGGATGAGGGTGAGGACCACAAGGAGCGGTAGTATATTGATCATATTTGAACATAGAAAAGAAAAAACAGCGATTAAAACAGTTAACTTCCGATTTAATGTCAAAAACTTAGAGATTCGAGCATATTCTAGAAACGAAGGAAAGAAATTCTTTCGCATAATTAAATATAAATATGTTATGACATTTTTGAAATATTTAATTGGACGAAAAAAATTTTAACGTAATTTACGAATTGAAAAGTAAAATAGGAGATTCCTAAATATATGATATTCAAAAAATGCTAAGTATTTCCCAAATTTCATTTACGTAATAATTCAGCAAATTTGAAAAAATGAATGAAGTTTAAGTTTAAAAATATAACAGAGATAAAAGATTGAGAAAATTCTAGAGCACTCCCCTATTTGCAATTAACTGCAATTTTAAGAGATAAAAATGAGACTTGAACGAATTGAAAGAAAAATTATTTAGAAAAAATCTTAGAATATAAAGAGTCATATGAATCTTAATAAGGCTAATGCCTGATATATCACACAAACATGATGACTATAATTCGTACTACTATGATCCTTTGACATCGGAACAGAAAAACATATCCCTCACTCCTTTACAAAAGTATTTGAGTGTATCTGATTATATAATCCTCTAATCTTATTTATTGGAAAATGTGGGAATTTCCAATTTCTCTGTCTAGAGATTCGGTTGAAGAAGAAAACATCACGTCATCAAAGCGGACCCTAAAGGTGGAGTGAACGTTGAGCTTTGAAGGTTAAGAGCTCTTCAATCGAACAGAGTAAATATGAACGATAGCAAATTCTGTGGTACCGGAGAAAACTCTTATCTTAGATAAGTTCATCAAAATTCTCGAAAATATTGGCAATGAAATTTAGGATTTGGGTCACGGAAATACCTACGATAAAACCAAGACGTTCGTAAACCATTGGATACGAAGTGCTCACATTAGTTTCGTACCTCATAATTCACTACGATTTCTTTCTTTCTCTACTCTCGGAAATTATTCTTTTTTCCTATTTCGATCCTTTCTTTGGTAAATCATTTCTTAGTTGGCAACATACCGATGCTGATGAGAGCTAATATCTTTTAGTATTTTATATAATGAGTAATTTAGTACTCCCAAATTTAGAAACGTAATTTGAATATTAAAAAAAAACGGATAATAGGCATCTTCCACATCATATACGGAGGCGAGGCATAGATGGAATTAAAGGTCGGGATAGAGGAAACAAACACATAGATACAAGGATTCCTAAACATTTAAGTTAAATCTCAGAAAACAACAGAAAGACATCGCCTAATTTTAATTTATAAATAGAAGAATAAAGAATTGGAATAAATTACCAGAATATGTCTTCAAATCATACCCAAAAAGCAAAAAGATTTTAGAAAAATATGGTTTAAATTAATATAAAATATTATGAGGTTTTCTGTTTTTATTTTTAATGTTACCTCCGGGAATTTGTCAAATTTTAACATATTCAAGTAAATAAATAAAATCTTCATGGTTGAATAAAATAAATATAAATAAAATAAATAAATAAAAATAAAATCTTCAAAATATTTATGGTTGAGCTCTTATTTTTCATAACATTTAAATATTTGACGGGTAGATGTGATAATAAAGAATCGAGTTCCGTGTTTCGAGAGAGTAATTAAGATCACATCTGTTCGAATATTTATAGAGCATTTTCCTAAAAATCTTAAGATACAAATTTGATGTTTCAAATCATCATGATCTTCTTTCAATGATCGAGAGAAATGAATATGATTGAAGATTCAAGCTCTATAAAATTTAAAGGATTTTTATACGAGAATCTTAGGTCAAAATAAATTATTCGATGCAGATGATTATGGTAATATGGTTCATTCATGCGTTACTGTTCATTCACAGTATTTGGTTATTGCATTTGAGTTGGACAAATAAGGCATAAAGTAACTACTTGTAACGATAAAACAGAATGCAAGAAGTACATAGTATGAAGAAGATAACCAAACATCCTTAAATTTAATAAAATTAAAAAAGCATAAATGGTATACGATTAATGCGATTTTTATTAGTGGAAAATTATTCTTTCTAAAATAATTATATCTATTTATGGAAATGAATTAAATAATTTCAATCTATAATTTATACTAATAATAGTGTTTGAGAAGGGCTTGAAATCTAATATTTTACTTTACTTAATAACTTTTAATAACTTTATTTTACTTATTCCTAAGTGAAATGACAGCTAGCAGTTTATATCGTTGATATTATTTTTTTTAATTATTCCATAAAATTTCATCCTTAAAATCAACTAGCTGTCTTAAATATTTTTAATTCATAGTCGAATTCGTATGCTGAAATATTAGTGGAGATTATCTGTAGGGCTGTTGTTGGAATTCTTTTTGGGCAATCCCGTCTATCTATCAATTTAAGCAATATAAGATGCTATCAAAGTCTTCCAATGAAAAATTTCTCATTAGTGACCTACCTGTCGACCAATTACGGAAATATTTGTCTTGATTATCGAAAAAATTAAACCTGGAACCTAGAATTGCAGAATTCATTTTTCCTCCTAAAGATTACAAAATAAAATTTTATTTCGTAAATATTTCGAGAAATGATATTTTACATTTAATCATGATTTCTAGAAATAAGATTCCGATGAGTAAGTGATAAGAATTTCCTTTTCAGCAATATCCTGAGATGGATGACGTACCAGAAATATCTTCTGAAGTTCTTAGATAACATAAACATGTAGAGAATGTACATGAGTGGAATTTTATGCTAGGTCAAGTCTCAACTTCATAGCATCTACATCACTCTCTTTGGATAAAAAATTATTACTTTGTAGACTCATCATGTAGCCTATTTATCAGTCCTTCATCCACTTAGCTAGCAACACTTCCTGATCAGTGAGAAAAGAATAGATAATTTTTCACTAAAAAATTGCAAAGTGACCTTGATGAAAGAAAATCACCAACCAAGCACGCTTCATGCCCAATCCGAAAATATGATCTCACACTTTCTAAGTTTTATTCATAAGAAGTTGACATTTTTAACGAACACGTAATCTTTCCAAATTGTCGATCCTATGAAATTCAAGATATGAAAAATGAGAAAATTATTATTGGTACTATTTTACTGAAAATTTATTTTAAATTCTGAGATTATGTGGTTATTTGGGTCAAAATATGTACTGATAAATCCCTGTCTCGTACGAATGTAATTGTGGAAGCCAATATTTTCTTTTGAATTCGAAAAATAGAATCTATAATTTAAAAATCCCCATCCTTTTTTATCCTGAGAAGGCTCTAATGCAACAATTAATTCAATTTTTATCTAAAAAATATCCATTTTCCTTTAAGATTCAATTTAAAAGTTGCACGATTAAGCAACTAATAAATAAATCTAAAATCCACTTCGTCTGATACGTGCCCTGGACAGCCTATGAAATCATTCCCAATTATTAACATAAAATCATTTGGAATATTCCTCCGAGATAATCGCTCTAAAATACTTGAATGTGTCAATCAACACCAATATATCAAATGGGGTAAAAGAGTTGAATGAAGTCATCGACAACAGTTCCCTTTTCCCACAGTTCAAATTCCCCCGAGCACATTAGCACAAAGAGCTTTTATCTCCTTAATAAACCATCCTCTCGTGGTATAGAAAGATCCTCATTTGTTGTCGGGGAGCCATTTTCTTAGTTCTCTTATTCAATCATTAATCTTCCTGTTCGCGAGGTCTTTGTTAATCCCCACTCTCACAGAACAAGTTTATTAGCACACGGATGTATTTCATCTTTGACAAGCATCTCTTAGTTACAAGGATGATTGTTAAAAATGTGGAGCCTGTGGAGCTCAATTTATGCTAAAATGAAATTTCCTAGATCTCTATGGTTTCAACGTCGTTCAAATGTATAGAGACGAATTTACGATATACTTTCTAGATGAATATCATCCAACTTCAGCAATCGATTGTAAATACGAGCATTGTAAACTGTTACGAATACCTCCATACATGTGATCACGAATGATTTGCAACTGAAACTATTACATATTTATCCGTTACGTGGATATGATTTTTTGCTGCCGGAGATATAATTATCGGAGATAAATGTCAAGATGTTATTCTCAACTTACATTTCAAGCAAGAAAAACAAATGTTAACGGACAAATAAAAAGAATCAATCAATACTTGTTAAAGCAAATTTTCAAGTATTTATACGCATTATAAGTATAACAGCTATCAAAGCTGATAAATATTACTCATAAAACTGAATATACTTCGATCTCTCTCCATTTTAGATGCGCAATTGCTCTGCATGTTTGATGCTAAGGGTCGCCTTTGAAGGTAACAAACTTTTAAAAAAGTTTCCGCTTAAACTGCATTGAAATAGAAAAATAAAGAATAAAATAGAAAAATATTAATATAAATTATGATACAAGGAAACCATTTTCTGGCAGTCAAAATAAATCATGCTTTTAGAAATATAATATTGAGAAAAAAACTTAAAACGTTCCTGCAGTTTTCAATCGAATGTGGAAAAAGGAAGGGATATTATCTCTCCCAGGAACAGAATTAACAGGTAAATACGTAATTAAGTTTTTGATATAAACATTTGGATAGTTTAATGAATGAGCTTAGATGTTATTACTTATTTTGAGGAGAAATCCCGATGAAATTACCAATATTTATTCATTTTAATAATACTACGCAACTCACTTATATGTCAAGACATTCCATAACGATTATGCAATGAATGTATCTCCTTGTTCTCTTTATATCACTGTGTAAGATAGAAAATGTACTAAAGCAGAAGGCTTTCCCGAAATGACGGTCAAAAGTTTATGCTATCTGTCACGTACACGCGCCAGCAGAAGTTTTTTTTAAGTAGGACAAGAACGAACACAAAATGTGCGAAAGTTTGTTCACACTAGTCATTTCATGAAATATAAGGTTATTTATGGTTCAGAAATCAATGCGATAAGATCCTATATTAATAATGGACTGGAAGATAAATATGTCTTAATCATGACTTTAATATAGTTGCGGTTATTTTTAAAGTAATCTTTGGGGGAAGACTTGTCCCACTAGAAACATCTTTCCAACGACACTGTTTTTTCTAATTCTTTCTATTATGTAGCCTGCCTCTGATACTAGAAAGATAGTTGGTAAATATTAAAGTAAATATTTTGATGTTTGTTGGATCACATTATCAAAATCTCTCTTTTGGATTGCACAAACGATATTATTAGACACCCTTATGTAGCATACAGAAATAACTGAATAGATATGTAAACTCGTATTGTCTTATTCTAGAGTACATTTCTTTTAATCTTTTCGTAGCAATAACTTTAAACAAGTTTTTGCGAATCTCTATGATACTTTAAAACTGTATATAAACGTTTCTATTTATAAACTATATCCAAAAATAATTTACCGAAATATTCGATTCACATAACTTTTTGTACTCTATGAAGAGGGTAACGTCAGTTGAAGAATTTGCGTACATACGCAATATAATATAGTTGCAGTTAATTCTGATACATAACAAATAATACACAATTAAAATCGAACCCCAACTATAAAATTTATGTGTTAAAGCGTAACTTGGCGGAATGGACACAATTCAAGAAGAAAAAGATAACTTAGTATCTTCCACAAATAATTTTTTACGTTACTTCGTCCTCCAGAAATAACCTATAGGAGAAAACGGATTTTACGTGATGCTGTACCTTCAATTTCTATTTTTCATTATCAATATTAATTCCCTTAATCTCATATTAACAATTTTACTTTCATCGTTGCAAGTAACATTCGATTTTCTTTACTCGTACTCTTTTGAGTTATAAAATATAAAATTACAGTATTTTGATACTTTACATCAAATTTATTTTATAACAAACTAAATGTCAAAGTTACCCGAGAAATTTAAGAATTCATTCAATTGCTGCTTGAAAAGAACACATATACGTAAACATAAAAAAATGATTGCATGGATATTTAATGACGGATTTTTATGGATCGACTTAAAGTAAGTTATTCTAAAAAGATAAAATGAATATAGTATATGCCATACGGAGGAAAATATCGTTTTAATACACGTAAATATTCAGCTTTCAATATCATAGATGAGTTAAAGGTATTTCTAGATAAATATTATGATTCAAAATCATTAAGACAAGAAATAATTAATTTTAAATTCTCGAAATTGTTTCTCATTGAATCATTAGATCCTGCCCAGAATTAAAAAAAATAAATAAATAAGCAAATGAGGTTGTAAAAGTCTTCTTTGAATTTCACATCATATACCACGTTGCTTCCGTAAATGACAATTATTTTAAAGAAGATAAGAAATATGGATGAAAAGAATTCTAAGAATTTCACAAAGAAATAAAAGGTGTAATTTATAGGAGGTTTTACAAATAAATTTTTCTTTTTTCTCGTCAACAAAGAAATTAACTAGATAAGCATCTCCCTAAGTAATGTTAGTGAGACAACATACCCCCTATTTTATAAAACGAAGATCATAGAATTCAGCCATATAATAAAATGTGACCTTTAGGTCATTTTTTATGCCCTCGGGAAACAGAAAATAAGCTTATAGTTGAAAATTGAAAGGAACGCTATTTCTTACAGGTAAATATTTCATCAAAATTTGACCTTTAAGTCATTTTTATATTTTGGAAATCTAATCATCTTCCGCTTAATTCCGAAGAGAATATTTAAGGATCCTTTATTGTAAGGTTTCACAATCATTCATCTGTCAGTTGATATAATGAAATTCTTGGTAAATTCTCAAATTTAAGTAGGCTTTATTTCTTCCAAAAGGTTTGAGACCTTCCAGCAGGAACGCAAGGCATTTTTTTATTCCTAATCACCAAAAAATTGGGCTTAAAATGAAAATGAAAAGTATTTTCTTCAAATTTTAAAGTACAAAGCACCCTCTAAAAAATCTTCGACGATAAATCGCGAATTAAAATCATAATAAAGCTTCTCGGCGACAATGGTCGTCGCCATTTTGAAAATTTTCGGAGTGGGCAATTCCGAATGAATGAAAGGTCACGTGTTGGTCACACCGCCTCCTTAAAACCACCAATGAGCACATGTTTATTCCACCATGGAAAATCTGAATCTAATTCATTTAACGCACTCTTGACGATGAGCTGCACGGCGGAATGATCATTTGCGAGCGCAAACTTGTTAACGGAGCACAATGGGGAGTCTTGACCCACCCGGAAAGACAGTTGCATCTGCGAATGATATCCATCGACGGTCAGCGTGGCTCTAATTAGTCGCTTTTTTATTCCAGGAGATTCAAAAGCGGCACAGGCCGGCGTGGTAACAGAGGGAGGGTCGGGGGCTTGTCACGTTCTCCCTCCCACCTCCTCCGCCTGCCCTCTTCTACCCCGCGTTCCCTCCTGCCCTCGGACCCTGCCCCCTCGTCGTGTATCTCCGCCAGCAACAAACAATAATAACATACATCGATGCCATTTTCTCTCCCTATCTTTCAATCGCCTTTGCTTCACAAGATCCGCCTCGATTTCCAGCTTTCCCACTTTATTTCGCACCTCTGCAGACTTTTCCGGCCCTCGGAAGGCAGTTTCCCCGCCGAAATATCCACGGATCAAAATGAGGAATCCTTTTATCCTTTCGATTACCTCCGAAGAACCCTCGGTTCTTCTCATTTTCCGTGGGTTTGACGCCCGCTTATCCTCCACCAGAAGACCTGCCCTGCGTCACAACCAGAAAGTCGACCCCCAAATCTTTTTTCCGCACCCGTTACGTGATGCGAAAAAACAAAAGCGCGGGGAGGGGAAAGGAGATATAGTTTCCAGAGGAATAAACAACCGCCGGCCGATGTCAGAAAAAATCCCCACGGTCCACGCGAGGAAAAGAGCTTCATCTGACAGGAATTTTGGGAAAAAATGAGCGCTTTTTTCGGAGAACGTGGTGATAGATATGGTGAGACTTTGGCTGTCACGTGGTAGGGAGAAGTGGAGTAGTTGAGAAAGAGGAGAGGTGGGAGAAAGCGGGTGGGGAGATCGAAGGAAAAGGAGTTGGAGAACTCTGGATGGAGCAGATGCGCTCCTGAGTTCAGTGCGAATCTTTACAGTGTGACAGCAGTGACTGTGAGAGTTCGTCCTTCGTCGGAAGGTGTGTGCACCGTGCAGACATGGCGAAAGGTAAGGGACATCCCGGAGGATCGGAAGAGTGGTTCCAGAGTGTGATAGGCCTACTCTGAACTTGAACAGGTGTAATCTTCGAAAGGAATTCCCCAAGAATTATCCAATATTCGGCTGTTTTTTCCAAGAGGTGAATCACCTCTGATTCATTATATTAAAGAGAGCAACCGTTGAACTTTCCGGAGAATTCGTTCGGTGATAAATTTACTTATAAATAATCGAGGAACCATCTCTATGGATTAACAAGCAGTAGATATTCACGATTTACCGCGACTTTTAGTTCTTATTGAAGACTTCAATATTATGACGGTTTGACATTGGATACGTTAAAGAAATATCGAGATAGCATAATTTTCCGTACGGCAACTTAATTGGAAGTTTAGGATATGATATAACTTTAGTACATGTAATATATATAATAAAATTTTTCATTCATGTTTCCGGATTATTTTCTAGCGAAACAAATGGAATTTATACGCTTATACGATATAAGTATTAAGAAGCTCTTATGAAAATAAAAATGGAATTATTTTTTTTTGTATTTATAAATATCGAATACAAAAGTAAATTAATTTTTAGGTTAACAAAACGTGTCGCCATCGGATTAGTAAATAGATGGGTTCTATCGTCTATGTTTACGATTTATTAGTAACTCATTATTATAAAATTCATAGTACAAGATTGAAAATTTATAAAAGAAACACATGTATATATGTGCTTTGCCTATTAATTAACCTTTCTGGAGATTCTATATTTTATTTATCGATTCAGACAATAATCGAATTGAATCACACTGAGATTTGATCATACTTACGGTCTCAAAACAATTCCATATTATCAATCAATTGTGGAGTAAGAAGAATTTATTTATGATGATCTGCTTGATTTAAACTAATTTTAGTATTATTTTTCGAACTATAATGAAAAATTTACGTTTATTATTTATTATTGAAGAAAAACATTCTAAATCATATATGAAGTTATTAAATACTTCATTATTTTATTCGTATCTTATTATTCCTTGAAAAATATTTCGGAATTTATTAAGCTTCCTAACCATTCAATCGATAGCTGGTTTTACTATAATAATTTCAAAATCCTATTTAAGATAAGATTCATCGAGTAGAGAATTTTTTCCAAAATTCCCAAAAGTTTATGACATAAAATTTATTTTTAATTATCAAGAGGAATTAAAACCTATGCATCTGAGATTTATTTTACGTGGATTGTAGCAGGAAGAGTGTAATTCTCGACACGCCAGATTTATTGTCCCTTTGACGTAAGCGAAATAGATTATTAGACCGGTAAAGGGTCAGCCACGAATAAATCCTAACGAAGAAGGATACATTATTTCTCAAACTCAGATTTCACTATTCCCTTGTCTCAATCAAGCACCTGCTCGATACTCTCCAGCGATTAATCAGCCAATTCATCACTAATATCGCTTATATTTCGAGCGAAAATAACCTTGAAAGCCGACAGAAACATATTCAGTCTATTTTTCCTTTAAAATGTTTATGAATCCTCAATCTAAAAGCACGAGTAATTCGGGAATGGAAAATTTCAAATGTAGGGAATAAAACCGCCTTGGGAAAACTTTATCAATTCCTCCTTCCACGTTGATCCTATTTTTAGAGAGCCCGCGTAATTTGTACGATCACTGTTTCTAAGCAACCCAAATAAAAATATAGATTAAAATTCTTAAGGTTCATACGATCGAAGCCATGGTCAATGATGACTCATCAGCAGCGATTTCGAGGCGTGCCTTAGACCATTTCGGTATTGAAATCGATCTTGATGACATGCAGTGACACGTTACATGTCACCAAGTATTTTCAGCTCCGTTTTTATCTGGAGATTTAATATTAGACTCATAATATCTCTAAGCTCATTCATCTTTAATGCCGTATTTCATTTTGATATTTTTGATTGGAGACAATATTATGACATTTTCCTAGCTTAAATATGCCGGTGTGTTTTTTGCATATAAGTAGGATTATATACAAATTATACAAATAGTATTTTCAAGAATCTACGGCAGGTTGAAATTATATAGTCAATATAGGTTTTTTTATTTACCGCCTACAGTAATGCTCACCCTCTTTTAGCAAACCCAAAGGAAAATATAGTCCTCAGACTGTTTCTATATGCAAAGTGTCAACCGTCATTTAGAAAATAATTTATATGAACGTACGTGAAAGTGTTGCTTTCTTGCTTATATCTCTCAAATGTTCCAGATTTGTGATCACATTCTCATGATGCCTTTCTATTTACCTAAAAATAGTGGTGAGAAGTGTCCAGAGCTTCTACTTTTTATATTTTTGAGCTTTGAGTAACAGGTTCGCGAAATTCAACGTGCGAAAAATTCGTGCAATATATTGCGAAATCATAATTTTGCCGTACATTTTAGGAACTGAAATTTCTTCTCTTTCCGATGGCATTGCGGTATTTGTTTATTTGTTGAAATAGAGATTATTTAAAATATTTTCTCCACTTATTTTAATCATTGATCCCTTTTATATCTTTAAGTTACTTAAGAATAAATATCTTTAAAAATCACTCTAAGAACATAATATAAAATAAACATTTCAGTAAAAGTTATCAATCGTCAAAATTAGCAGGTATATTCGATTAATGTTAATTTCTTTGCGATACTTACATCACGAAAATTATAAATATCTGTTTATCGGTATCGATATTCAGATTCGTATGAACCATATAGTTTAATAGAATGACGAACATTACCAAAGAAGATCTTGTTATTAAATGTTTTGATTAATGATAGGACGGACTGTGCGATTAAGAAGCTTCTTTGTGCAGTACATCCCTCTCTTCATTCATCATTTTATCGCTACTCTCATCCAACTTTTATGTTATGCATGTATTGATACGTGTCAAACAAACATAATAAGGTGAATAGGAATTATAATACTTTTATAACTTTTTTTCAATTCACGCTTGATTACCGATTTCGATAAATTCTGAAGAATTACCATACCATATTCACCATACAAATCGCAAAGTAAAATATGTAATTTTTATTTTAAATTTAAGCTGTGACGAATAGAATCTAATATAACGTCAAAATTTCGATTGATACGTACATGTCGTTTAATGCGGAACCAGTTTTTAAAGATCATGTACCATTCTTTCGTTCCTTGATCCCTTATAGCAGGCAAAATATCTTATCAATATAAAAATCGTTTAAGCAATCAAATGTTTGGGGGAAAATCAACGCATAGATATTAATATCGTACTATACGTAATAATACAGCCTATTTATTAAAAATAGTAAATTTTAAGGATAATCCAAGTAGTTAAGCAGAATGACAGCAAGAGGTTATCGAATTTTTTTCCTCCCGTTTTCTTGAGAATGTCTGGACAGTTTTGTCTCTGAAATTCCTCGTTTAACCTCCACCTGGTCCAACGGCCACATTGCAACGCATAAATAAATGAATTCCCTTACAATAAACAGCTCAACCATCCTTACATGGCGGAGATGAAAACCCTTTATCGTGTATTACTCACTTTTATTTAGGTATTCAGTAATTCATCCAGGTTATTAAATTGTTAAGCCGAAATAGATTTCAACTACCAACTTATAAATCCGGAATTTAATTGTCTGAGCAAAGCGAGTTCTTAACTATTATTTCCCTAAAGAGCACCGAGAAAAAAATCAGTTAAATTCACGAGAAATAGGCGATCTTCTTTGATTTTTGGTGCTAAAATTCCACGTCTTCAGTGTTCATTTCACTAACAATAATATAGTTTGTTTACGTAAATGTATGATCAAAGTACAGTTAGTAGTAGTAGTTTGAGAGTGTTTCTCAAAATGCAGATAATAAAATTAGTCAAACTATTCAGAGTAAAAATGCATTACAAAACAGAAATTAGAAGTCAATTAGGGTAATAATAACCTTAGAGAATTAAAATTCAAGCCGCCTTATGCATACCTTTACCTCTTCGTACAGCTTTAAATGTAAAACTCAGATTCACTCTCGCCACTAATCGGATCGGAAATAAAGATGCTAAGAAGTATTAGGAAAAGCTATCCAAAAACAACCTTCTTTAATAAAATTATTTTCGGAATTCTTGAAATTGGTAAATGTAAAAATATATATTATTGGAAGAAAATTAACCAAAGAGAATGTTGAATAATAGTAGTAGTAACGAAAGCTGATGAAATTGGGAAGGGTTGTCCAAAGAAGTAACATTGAAAGTGTTATTTCGACTAAGAAAAATATGGATTGGCATAGAGAGAATTTCATGACTTCTTCCTTACACCGAAAGAATTAATAAATAAGAATGAGTGACAAAAATCTCGGATCATATTATCTGGTTTAAATTTCTGTACACAATTCAGTTTTAGAAATAATAATCCGAAGGAAATTTTTATTTAAAGGAAAGAAAGATATTAATGAAGAGGATTTTTTTAAATTCATAGCTTATATAAATGAATATAAGGATATTCAAAGAAATAAAGTTTGTTATTTCAATCTGATGATAAAGACAGTGCATTACTATAACTACCTGTTTTCTGTTTCTTTGTGAGAAAATAAATCATTAAATAGCATTGTGAGGATGTGAATCGTTATTTGGAAATTTATTTGTCCTCTGAAAGTGCGAAATTTTACTACAACTCTAGAGAAAAACCTGGTCTCATGGATAGAAAGTGAAATCATCCCTGAAATTAGCGTGAAATTTATCTGAGAATATATTTTCGAGACATTATCTAAAGGAAGATTCCAAAAGTCAAACCTGTGTTATCGAACTTGCGCTATTTGACCCGAGAACCTTATGGTAGTGGAAAATATATGTATTCTTAAGAGCAATCTGGTTCAAATTTTCTTTATAATAGATTTTCTCCTATCAAAATGATACGCATAAAACTGAATGAAACTCATTCCTCGTTGAAGGATATAGGATTTTTGCGGAGCAGAATATACAGCAAATATCATTTATAGTTTAGAAAACCTTAATGTGGAGGAAGGGAGATTTGTTTGTGCTAAAATAATGCCCTATCTGATCATTTATACTTTAAGAAAAAATATATATGTATAGATATATATAGTTCACATTTATTTCACGAGTATTCCCGAGCAGCAACTTTAAATTCCAATTCCTTGACCAAAACAGACATCCAGACCACGTTTCCTATTCCTATTTATCTACTCTTGTAAGACGAAATATACGGCCTTCAATCAGATCGTACGGTTTTTATCTTATAATGAAATTCGTTTGTTTTAATATTTTAAAGAATACTGTTCATAGGGATGCTAGATTTTTGTACACTTCAGGAAGTTGATCAAAACTTAATTTTACTTTGTGGAACTAATTCATTTGTAACGCAAAATATGTTAAACCCACGTCAGCGCACAGTGACAGCTCTTTTCCTATTACAATATTGGATATCGGAAATCAAAGTAATTGACTACTTGACTAAGTATCCCCAACTATGTCCTATGTTTAACAATGACCAAAGTATATTTTAAAATCTTTCAATTTTATCTTTATTTTACATTAATTTTATCTTTTATGGCCGTAAAATACTGGAGATGGTGAGAGATTATTTACTGACCAAGGTTTGTTGAGTACAATGATCGCTTAGCTGCAGTTTTATTTTCCTTGAATTAATTTCTCTATCATTAAGATGCAATAATTAGTAGGTAGCTCATTTTGGTTTATGATTACTCATATTCAGTATACTATAATCACAGAAAATTTTTCAGTGGTAACAATTGTTATTTTATATATATATAGTTGTAAAATATCTGTATTTTTCGTAATGTTTTAACAATTTATCAAATTTGAGTTGCTTTTATTCACTATGTCGAAAAACTATAGTTATCGTGATTTCATTACAATATTTAAAAGAACTGAAACGGTTAATTTTGTGGGTGTTTAACAAAATACATGCGCTAATTCAATACTGAACGGTTTCAATGACTATATTCAAAGAAATCTGAGAAAGAGCAAATGATATGCTTACACAGTAAATTGTAACACTCAAAGGGACTTTTAGAAGAGATGATTCAATCTCTCTATGACTTTCTTTGAAAGCAGAAATGGATTTTAAAGAAGGATATTCATACGGATTATTAAATTAAAAAAGGTTTAGAAGCATAATCTTTTCTGGAATCCTAATTCATCTTTGCAGCGTGAGACCAGATATCAAATCTATTTAGATCCGTTTCCAAGGAATCCTGACTTGAATGGAACATTGAACAGCTTTCAACATAAGATAGCACCATCTGCCCAATTAGCGAAATCGCAAAAGGATTATTTTTACAAACACCGTAAATTACAATTACTTTAAATGAAACTCATTAACTGTTATACGCTAAGTGAGGAACTGTATTTTGCGGATTCAAACTAAATACAAATAGAAGCTTTCAGAGTTGTGCTTGATGGAATCTGGGGAGAAATATGGGGAGTTTATATTATTGAAAATTAAATAAATTCCTTAATTTAAAGGTAGTTTGATAAAATTAAACCAATATTATACAGCGATCGAATAAAAATTTTAAACCTGAAACAAGATGAATACAGGAAATTAAATGACTTCCTGAAGTGAATATTCCTGACCATTAAAACTGTTAATCATTCATTCATTCTTTTTAGTTTTCCATCATGCTTTTTTCAATCATCGCATCTGCAAATCTGCATATATTAGTTAATCATTATCATCATATCTGATAATTGGATTTAGTAAGCAACGATCTTAATAGAAAAAATTGATATGAGAATGTGGTATATGTGAGAAAGTATACTAAATATAAATAATTTAAACTTTGCCTCAGCTCTTGCATCGTACTTTTATTTTAATGTTTGGGGTAAAAATTAAACAGGAAAAAAAACAAAAATATACTAAAAGTGATATCTGGGAAAAAGTTACACAAAAATAGAAATGGAGAAATAAAAATAACTTTGTAAATTTCCACAGAAAACATTTTTCCACAGAAAAGATTTTTCTGTGGAAACTTACAGTTATTTTTATTACTATGGCATTCCACGAAGTCACGCCTTCTCACATTGATTTCAGAAATGGAGAAGTTAGAATTCTGCATAAGATAGCAAAGTGTAATGCGGTAGTCAATATAGACAGATAGAAAAATATTAAGGTTGAATTGGATGAGAAAATCTAATTCTGTAACTAACTCTGAGCAATAAGTAGGTTTTCGTTAGAAATAACATTTACCCGTAAACATCATGAGATGGTAATACGTGAAATAAATGATAACTTGCGAAATTGAATCCATATTTTATAAATAACATACAATATCAATAACAAAATTAGATTGAAATTAAGTTATTAATAGTTTAGACAAGAGTAATATGTGCATCGCCCCAAACTAAACGGGAGTCGAAGTGTCGCTGCTAACTCGCTATTATTTGGACCAAAATCGAATCTCCTTGCTGTTTACAATTGAGGGCTCCAATTTCTTCACGTTGCTTCCCAATCACCTCAATCAAAAACCCAACAATCTCAACATAAGAAAGAGAATCCAGAAGTCCTCTAACGAAAGCTCCATCCTTTTAGTCTTTCACGGACCACTCATACCACTCAATACATTGTGTACATCGTTTTATAACCCATAATTATTAGCCTTTCTGATCGATAATACAGATCAAGTGACTAGTATAAATTATTATACGTGAATCACATATTTACTTTAATATTTTCATTACTCTTACTATATTCTACCCATCCTTTCATATATTCATACGAGTCCCTCAAATAAATTAAATCGATTGTGATTCAATAATCTGTTTCCATGAATCTGCGGCTAATGTTAATTAGAAAAAATAAATCAACCTTGCTGCAATATTAGTTCCTGCGACCTTAAAAGAAAAACGATGAATAGGATTGATTAATTATCTATTCCGTTTAGAATATTTAACTCAACTAGATCTTATTTTTAACCTCCGGAAAAGAGTGGATGTCGCAAATGATGGACTTGAAGTCTGAATTCCACCACATAGTATTTACGATGTTTACGGAAGTTTGTTCGAGATGACTTCTGAGACGCATTTTCACCAATTAGTAAGATCAAAGAAAGATCAAATGAGGAGGATATTTTCGATCTTTCATACATACATCTGAGAGTATGGAAGTTATCTTGCATATACTCTCTGACTTATACTGTCAATAGGGGAAGACAGGGTACAATATCCAAATCAAAATTATTCGAATTCCAAATATGGAACATAAACAAAATTTTATTGAATTAGGTTGATTAAGGTTAAAAGTACGTCACTCAAGCGTTAAAAATAGATCGTATTTTATCTTCAGAATATTAAAAAACGGATAAATATTCAATGCAATTAAAAATGTATAAACATGCAATAGTAAAAACTAAGTAATTTTCTTTTTCATTTTTAACTTGAAATACTTTTTATTATTATATTTCTTTTAATACTTTTTCTTTCATTGAATGAGTATCCCACACTAAATAATTAGGTAAAGGTGGGAAAATTTTCATTTAATATCACATCTCTATCTCTTACAACAAGGAACAAGAAAATAATTGTAAAAAGTGATATTTTTGGAAGATAACTCAGCATAAAGTCATAAGCTGTTTACTTTTGAATTATCCACTAGAATAAATACTTTCACTACATTTAATGTAACTTAACTTTAATCAACATATCAATGAAATATTATAAATTTGTAAATTATTTAAAACACAAGTTTCTGATACTGAATTTCTAGAAATGTGAGTCTTTTTTCTATTGAAATCACTTTAAAATATAACCTTATCTCCATTATTTACCAAAGATAATCTCAGTCTATTGTGGTATATAGTTAACCAAAAATGAGCACTGAATGAAAATCAGTATTTTTTTTTAATTTCCAGCATTCTGAATTTGATTTTATATCTCATGAGCGTGATTTATTGAAATTTAGGGAAAATTTTCAAATAATAAAATTTTTATATGATAATTGTTTTAATATCAAGTGCATAAAAGTATAAAATAAATATTTTAGATTGATAACTATTATTGCCGTCATTTTCTATGGGCCAGAAGTTAATGTTAATAGAAATAGACTTAGTCAGCTTAGATTTTCATTGAAATTTTCTTATGTAAAATGGAAATGTTGGAATAAACTAACTAACTCATTTATTCTCATTTCAGGTTACTCTACTTCAGTGCAATTCTCTATAATATTAGTATTACTGTTATTATTCATAGTTAGGGAATCTTCATCACGCCCTTCACATAATTCTATTAGAGCTGATGGCTGTGAAATATCAGTAAGTATAAACATAATACTTTTAAGAAAAGAATCCATAATTTTTATTATTTAAAACATAAACTGTATATAAAATATAAAAATACAAGAAGTGTAAACCAATTAAAAAAGACACAGTTCACTCATAAAATTAATAAAACACTTTTTGGAAACTATTGAGTTTATGAATGATTTTTTAAAAATAGCTTACGATGTATGTCAAATAATTAAAATGACTGCAGTTCTTTAGAATAGTTCCCTTTAAAGTCTTTCTAATCCTGCAATAAATACCATTTTTCTATAAACGTGCTTCAATTTATACCATTTAAATGTAAGATCAGAATCAATTATAATCTATTTCTGCCATTAGCAAGTCATCCAAATGTTATAGGCAACTATATTACTATAATTAATATACTATTTTTATAGTTACAGATACGAACATTATGTCAGCAATGTGCCAAGGCTACTAAGTCTATTTTGGTGTATCCAATGTGTTGTGGAAACACAGAAAGTGCTAGACCATGGTGTGGGAGATATATAAATTATGGTCTACATACACCCAGCTGAAGAACCATAGAGGAAGAAATCCCAACATAAGAACACTAAAATGATCTCTGGGAATTATTAATTCCCTCCAACTGATGATCTCCCCCAGCTGATAAGAATGAAGTAGCAGCTACACCTCTATTCTTTGTAGTATATAAATCTCATACACCAAAATATTAAGTTATATGTTAAATCTTTAATATGTATATTTATTTATTATATAAGCCAAATGAGAGTATTTATGCTAACTCTCACTAAACATCTTAGTGAATTTCTAATTTTCTGAGGTCTTTAGAAAGATAAATAAGTACCATAAATCATTCTTTTCATTTTTAACATCCAATAAATTATTTCACATTATGGATCTCTAAGGTGATGATAATAAAATGAAAATTTCTCCTTTCAATTAAGTATCACAAAGTATTAAAAGTTAATACCCTGTTTAATTTGAACAATTAAAAATTGTTTTTAATTCAACAGGATGAATGAATAACTGGAAATTATTTCCAGGAGATGGTTGATTTGTAGGCCTAATAACATCAAATAATGAGTTTAAAATTTGGATGCAATAAAAAATTCAATGTAAAATTTTAATTATTTTGTAATGTCATCCAAAATATTTTTTGATGTAAAGAATTATTTTATTGTGATATAAAATTCAACAAAGCATCATTATGAGATCTAGTGAATAAGCCAGAAGTGTTTCAAATTGTAATAAATGTTTAGATAATGTCTGAAAATTTTCCATGCTCATTTCTCCAACAACTACATATGCTTCTCATTATTTTACTCTTACAATTGTCATCATTTCTCTCATTAATAAAATTGTCTTTCTTGGCCTTTAACATTACTAATGATGTATGGTATAACAATTTTGTGTATATTATAAAATATAGTAAAATAAAATAATTGTCTTTAAACCATGTGAATCTTCACTTTTGTCATAATTTAAGAGTGTTGTGTTAGTGTTCCTTTCTGTACAGTTAGCTTTCATTACTTGTTTATTCGTCTGAAACTTGACATTCTTTCCACACTACACTGGTAAAAAACAGTTTCAAATTACAGTTCCATCATTTGATGAATTCATGTTTGAGATGAAATCTATCTTAACATCTTGAAGTTTGCCCTTTACAGTTGAGTGATTTGATTGAATATGGAAGGATAATACATGATGTATGTAATTAACGTATGATTATCAAAAAGATATTGCAACCATAAGGAGTTAGATTTTTAGATGAAAATATTAAGGATATTTAATTTATAACTTCAATTCATAAGCTGAAAGCTTTTGTATTCATTACATGATATTTAAGCTTTACTAAAGGTAAATATTTATTTACCTTAGAATTTATCATTAAGGTAGGTAAGTAATGTCATTAAAAATAAGTTAAGATTACTTACACATAACACTATGATTATATACACGTATAATATCCATGATAAAGAGGAAAATTATTTTTTTATTGAATATGAAACTTTCTTGTAAGACTCACAACTCAGCTGGCCACAAAATATCCAAACATTAATCCATTGAATAGCTTCATTCAAGATCGTTAATTCCAATCACTACCTAGGAGAAACATTCGTTTAATTAGTCTCTTAGACTCTTACTATTGATTCACGTAGAAACAATTTCTATTAAAAGTGAACTGCTTCACTAATTTACAAGTATAGCTGAGTGATAAATCCTTCATGATGTAAGCCACTATCTCATTGATGACGAATTGCAAGAAACAGCCATCACATTATTCAAATATTAACATAGGTGATGAAGTTCAACTAGACAAATAATAATAAAAACTCTTTACGATTAAAAAACATGTACCAAGAAAACAAATTTAAAGAAATGCCGAAAGTAAATGATCTCTTAAATTGAGTTCTCCAGGTTTCATTTTTATGAATGTGTGATGAATAATTCGCGGTCTTGGCTATCCGATAAGTCTATTACTACCATTATTTAACCCTTCCGCGTTTCCGGTTCGGCGCACGTTATAACCCTTTACTGGGTACGTTTCGTCTTATTAATACCATTAATTTTTTCATTTTATCTGAGTTCTGTTCGAATTAGAAACTTTTTCCTCTTCTTGATAGAGGATAGATTCTTGATATCACTCTCTTCTCGTACACGTGAAATTTCTCTTCAGCCAAAAGCAAATCTTTTATTCACGACTTGATCAGCTCTGCCCGGATCCCCTTCATTTATTCAATTTGTTCTGATTTCCTTGAGCTTATAGTATTAGCAGCCTTATTGAAAAATACCATCTCCTACAAAGAAGTCCTAGCCTCAAAAGAGATATCAATTATGCTCAAATCGATGGAAAATGGAGGGAAACCATGAAATCTTGCCCTGATTGTAATACCGCCTAACGTTAAGAGAGTGTTTCACAAATTTTCTCTTAACATTCAGCTTTTAAGATTCTACAATTTATAGAATGCACCGGTTAAATTATCAAGTAATACGTAAACTTTTAACTGTACAAACAAAACCTTTTAATATATCCCACTAAAATTATAGAGTATCCCAATAAAAATTGATAATAATATAAATAACTTTTTGGGAACGTGCACAACACACGATTTCTTCAAAATTTAAATATCGTGAATAGGATCTGACCATTAAAAAGGATCGACCGGCTTGAAGACATAGCTATGTTACACAACATTGAAGTTATTTAGATCGAATTTGGTGACATTAGAATATATTAATGAGAATAATACTCGAATTTTTACCTGTAATATATCAAATTCGTCACCGTTGTGATTCATAAAATCTTAAAATGCAGATAAAATTGCTCTTCTAATCTGAAACGCTCTATAAGGAGATTCATATCTAAGCGAAGCAGACGCCCTTGGTTCAGTATAAAACAGAATACGAACGAAAAGTGTGGAAAACACTTCGCGATACGAAGATTCACGTGGGTCCTTAGCTTATGAGAGTTGTATCAGATTTGTGAATGAATGTTAATTGTTGTTCGGAAACATGAAGATAAATTCGAAAAAAGATAAGCCATCGACAAAAAAGAAGTTTTCTCGACCTCATAAACAACAATCAACTGATAAAAAAGATAGTAATTATGGACAAATGAAAATAAAGTGGTACGAAGATGATGTGAGTGTTTAAATACCTTTGTCTTTTTTTATTGTCTTTATCAGGACTATTATTAATTTTAAGTGCATTTTGATATCTTAGATACCCAAAGATCCAGAAGATTATTCAGAAGCTAAGCAAGATGTCGTTATGAAACTGAGAAAGGAAGCAGAAGAAGCTTTGGAAAGTGACATGAACAAATATAAAGAAAGTAAGGATCATTAACATCAACGTTAAATCAAAGAACAGTTAAGTCTGGAAACGTAATTTGAATTGATCATTCTAGGGATGTCATCCAACTCGGATTACAATTGGATGAGGACCGTAATGTCTAAGGGCACCATTTCCGATAAAGTGGCTTCCTTCACAATATCCATTCAGGACGCACCGTTGTACAGCCTTCCCCTGTTGGAAAATATGGTTAACATGGTAAAAGTGGGAAGGAAAAAGGATTGCTTTTCTGTCATTGGTAAGTCATTTTGTCTGTTTTAAGTATTTAAACCTCCTTTCAGCATAGACTTAAAAATAGTTAAATCTTGATAATTGATTATAGATCTTATTATGTGAAAAGTTGATGTCCATTTTACATTCATCATTTTTATTCAATAGGTGAGAGTGCATATAGTTTTACATATAATGGAAATCACAATACTTAATTGCCATATTTTTGTTTTTAATGTTTTTATACATGTAAAAGTTCAATTGTTTTCTTGTGAAAAGTCTGTTATGTACCAACATCTTTTGATTTCACAGAGACTCTCACAGAGCTATTCATTGAAGACATTATGCCAAGAGATTGGCAAAAGCTCCGGATGTTTGCACATCGACCGTTGAACTTGTTAGATTCTTTAGCAAAAGGAAAACAGTCAGTACGGAAGAAGATGTTGCTTGTTTGGCTTTTTGAGGATAAGTTAAAAAAAGTTTTTGCTAATTTTGTGTCTGCTATATGTGAAGTTGCTTCAAAGGATTCGGTGGAAAGAAATAGATTGCAAGCTATATTTGCATTGTATAAGTTACTTTCCAATGTCGCTGAAAAGGAAGACGTGAGTATATTTTGACTTAATATTAACTATGAATGTTTTTTTTTAATACTACTGCAGATAAATAGTTATTGACATTTTGGCAAGGTTAAAAATAGTACCTCCCTAGTAACTTCTGGATATATGACATCTATAATAAATAAAATAAGTAACAATTTTCCTATAAATAATAAAAATAAATATCTCAAAGTAACGTATTTATAACCAAAAATATTTTTAAAATTAATGATAATGGATAATGGTATATATAGTTATTGTTTTAATTGTTATTTTTGGATTATTGTTAATCTCTATTTAATAATTTTATACTAAAAAATTTTGATTTGGTATTATATACAATAAAATTCAGTAAGTATAATAAATAATTTTCATATGTTATTTGCGTATTATTATTTTATATATTTAATTACACTATTTCTGTATTATATATAATCAAATTCAGTAAGCTTTTGGGATTCATAGTTTCATCCTAGTAATTTTAATACTCTCTTGATCTGAGTTCCTATTAGTATAATTGAATTTTTTATTAGGTAATTCTTTCAAATTTGGTGAACAAATTTGGAGATCCTAATCAGAAAATTCCAGCTAAGGTTATGCATCACTTAAAGCAGTTGCTTGTAGTCCACCCTGCTATGAAAACTGTAGTGATGGAAGAAATAGAGAAATTACTTTTCAGGTTTGTATCATAACCATAGCATCTGGTTTGTGTTACTAATGACAAATTTATGATTTCATAAATTATGATTTTCTATATTCTTTAGGCCAAACATCAGTAGCAAGGCTCAGTTTTATGGTTTATGTTTTTTAAGCCAATTTTATTTAACTGAAGATGATGATGAATTGGCCAGAAGTCTTATTAAGCTTTATTTCTCCTTTTTCAAAGCTTGTGTCAAGAAGGTATGCCTTTACTGGTATCTTTAATTACTTGCTTTATTAGAATCAAATAATTTACATTTACGTTCTTATTAATGCAATTCAAATGTTCATTCATAGGGAGAAATTGATTCAAGAATGATGGGTGCTTTGCTAACAGGAGTAAAACGGGTATATCCATATTCAAAGATGAATATGGAAGATGAATCTTTAATGGAACATGTACAAACTGTGCACAAAATTGTTCATCTAGGAAATTTTAACACATCAGTTCATGCACTGTCCCTTCTACTTCAAGTCATGGATTGTAGTAGAGATGCAATTTCAGATAGGTTTGTGAAATATTTTCACATTTAATTTATTACTACAATGTGTAGCATTGACTCATCATTTTCATAGTTAACAATACATTTTTTTGCATACTGCTAACCCAGGTACTGAATAAATTTGTGCAATTTTGTTTTTATTACTTCATTTTATCCTGTGCAATAGTTACGAAATTCTGTGTTATAGTTCTTAAACAAATTTTGTTTCTTGTAGGTTTTATACAGCTCTTTACAAGAAGCTATTGGATCCTCATCTGGCTACCTCAAATCTTAAGGCAATGTTTCTCAGTATGTGTTTCAGAGCATTAAAGAATGACACAGAGGTTAATAGAAGGAAAGCTTTTGTTAAGCGTTTTCTAGAGGTTTGTACTGCATGTGGAGTTTGAAATTTTTTTAATGGATAACATATTATAATTTATTATTAATTTAATTTAATAATATTGTAAATAATATTATGTTAACTATAGATTATTTTTTAAATAATATTATAATATATACTTACGTACTTCATAGATATGCCATTACATGCCAGTTCCATTAACCTGTGGAATTTTATACATGATTTCTGAGATTTTAAATGATGTTGGTGACAATCAGCCCCTCCAGTTTCACTGTTCTAAACCAATCTGTAGCAAGGATAGTATAAATGTGGTGGAAGTAGTAGATGATGACGATGATTATGAACATTACACTGATATAATATTAGAGGAAGATGATGTTAAGGTAACTATGGAATATTGTTTTAAAAAGTAAAATTAATTCATTTTATGAAAAAGTTTTTTACAGGCACATAGTATTGTTTTATATTCTTTTCAAAATATTAGTATTTCAAGTAGAAATGTATTATATCTATTGTCTTATAGAATTTTATTGCGCTGTGTACACAGGAAGTATTTTTTAAAAATCTTTGAAAATTGACCCCATGTATTCTTATGGGGGAAAGTTTGATTCAGGGGCCTCCAAGATTCGGATCCACGATAGGTAGGGTTGGTTTCCGATGTTTTCCAGGGTGAGCTGATTATGTAAACTAAGTGAAGAGCTCGTGGACCCAGTAGTTTAGGCATGACATTCATATCCTATTTATATATATATGTGTGTATAATATATATATATATATATATATATATATATATTGCATAATTGCTTTCATTTTTCATATGGATATTTCTCAAAACAAATAATAATTACTAAAATGGGCTTGGTATTATACTAAATGAACTTCAATAGTTCAAAAGTGACTGTTAAAAATTCAGTTTCTAATTCAGAATCATTCTAAATATTATTTTTCTCAGTTAGGATAGTACTATACAATAATATGTTTTATCATGTTGTTAATATATAAATTATATCCTTTTATGTTGCAGGTATTAAAAGTTGAAGACAATAAAAAAAATAAACATAAAAATAGTGAGTTAAACAAAGATAAGCTATCAGGAAACATTGAAATAAAGAAGGAGAATGGTAGTGAAGATTTAAAATTTGGGAATGTGAAAAAAGAGGACAATCTTGTAAAAGAAAGTGTTTCCTGGATACATAGGCCAGAACTTGCACATAATGAGAGGTTAAAAGTTAAGAATCTGGAAAATGGATATGATCCTAATCAGCGAAATCCAATTTATGCTGTTGACTCTTCATGTACCTATTCAGAGTTAATCAGACTTTCTCAGCACTATCATCCAACAATTGCTGTCTTTGCTCAGAAAATTTCTAACGGTGAAAAAATTGATTATAGTGGAGATCCATTACAAGATTTTGCATTGCTAAGGTTTCTGAATAGGTTTGCTTTCAAAAATCCAAAGAAGGTGAGTGTTCTATTTGTTATTAATGTAAATTAGGTTTAAAATTTTTGTATCATTCAATGAAGTTTGAACATTATTTTGTATATCTATTATGTCTATGTAATATTAGAGGATATAATATTGTGAAAATGACTTTTAGGTGTACATATTCTTTGTCGAACTTGAGGTATAGTTATATTTTATTTTGTAACAGTAGTAGAATGAGATGTGACCATTGAGTAATTTGTAAAATTAGAGTAACTAACCAACAATTGGAAGATAGAGGTTTAAGTCCCCCTCCTGACAGACTTTTTTCCTGCTCTTAAGAATCTTGAATTATTCCAGCCTTGTGGGCTTTCCTTGTATAGTTTCACCTTTCACTTTCCTATCAATCTAGCTTTATTTATAAATTACAGTTTGAGAGGTGATATTATAGCACATGAGATTAACCTTTTAATTTTAATTGTAATGCCCATTTTCTTATTCAGAAATGTTGCATGCTCATGTACAAGACCTTATCTTGATAAGACCATCCCTAGAGGCTGGTTTGGCTGATAGAATATTATGCCATTTTTTCTACAATTTTTTGCACTAAATTAAACTTTTTGTGAAAATAAATTTATCCATGTGCAATGAAAGACTTGTTCTATTGCTGTGAAATTTTCCTCAGCATGGGTTATAGGTTTTGCAACTCTTTTGCCACCTAAAGACTTCAACTTGGCCAAAAGACGTTAGCAGCAGTGTCAGCAAAACTGTCATCAGTTAGATATTTATTATTGGCAAAACATGGCAAATGATATAGTCGGAGAAGTGTTTAGGCTAACAGAAATGAATATTTTGTTATTATCTCTATTTATCAATTATACTTTGATTTGGAAAGAACTGAAAATCTTCCATTACTTTCATATGAAAAAATATCAGTGTAGCCAATGTAAAATCCCTAATAGAAAATATAAATGTTTTCAGATTTCATAATTTTTTGTTTGATACTGTACATGGTGTAATAATTTTTCTCTGACAGCTTAAACAAAATGAGAATGAAAATGGAGGGCCAATTGTTTCTAAAAAGAAAGTCTACACTCCTCTTGGTGTTAAATCTCTTCCTGTGATTTCTGAGGGTTATTTGAATGAAAAAGAAGAAAATATACCTGTGGATGAAGTTTTCCTTTACAAGTAAGAAAGATTAAGTTTCATCAACTGTGTTACATATTTTCTGATCCAAAATCCTCAGGGAATAATAATCTGTATATTTTTTTATAATTTCAGGTATGTTAAGCAAAGAAAGGAAGATAAAATGAAAATCAAACAGGAAGAACAAGATGAAAGTGATTCAGAGAGTGTTAAAAGTGATGAATTTGAGGAGGTGATGCAAAAGTATATTGGTAAGAATAAAGATGCTGAAACAGATGAAGATGATGATGTTGACTTTGCTGATGGAGTTGATTTTGAAGATGTTGGATCTGGTTTGTCTTATTTATTATTAGTTTGTTTTAAGTATCAACATACATCATTTAAAGGCAAAAGCCGATTAAATTCCAAAGTATGATTCTTAATAGGAAAAAATTTAATATCTCACTAATAATTATAATAATTGCCTACTTTGTATTGTATCATGACTTTTATCAACTTACTTAATTTCAGCAGTTGATTATATTCCTTATATTAAAAAATTATTTTTAACTTTCTATGGAGTTATATATCCTTAATTAAATTATTTGGAAGTGATGCAATGATTTTGTTTGTTTTAGGCTCAGATTCAGAAATTAAGCCCAAGAAAAAAAAAGTTGCCAAGAAAAAGGTAAGCATTCATTGGTATACTTATGCTTACATTTTTTGGATCTATCATATAAAACTTTTTGTTTTATTTTAAGGGTAAAGCATCAAAAAGGAAAATGTCAGATGATGAAAGTGACAGTGAAAGTGATGATGGAGATGCAGGAGATGACTTATCAAATGTATTTGCATCAGCAGAAGAGTTTTCTGAAATGTTACAAGAAACTGGAGCTTCTAGCTTGGATACAGCAGGGTCTTCTGGGCTGTCTAATAAAGATAATGCTGGTAAGAACTTCCTCAAATATTTTTATTGGCTGGAGACTATAAGTTAAGGGAGTTTTGTTTAAATACATAAATGTTAATGAAATAGATATGAGAAGACTTCATGGAAAGCCATAATATAATGAATGAGCTTTGTAATTTCCACAGAAAATTTGCTTTACTTGCGACGTTTCGTAATTGCCTAAATATTTAATATTGCATTACAAAACCTATCGCAAGTAAAGCAAATTTTCTATGGAAATTGCTAAGTTTTTTCATTTTATAAATGTCAACATTAAACTGTAAATTGTGTATCTCATCTTACTGTTCTTCCTAAGAATTAAGTTTAATTAAAAAATGCAAGGAATAGATCCTAATTTTAAATACTTATTTATAGTAATTTGATGGAAACGTACATTTTATTTTGAAATTATGTAAAGATCTCACTAGCATAGTAATTAATAATTTCCTGGTTATTAAATTTGTTTTACAGCTGTAAAGCAACTTAACTGGGAGATAGCAAGAGATAAATGGGTGAGAGGAGTGGATAAATATGCAAAGAAATCTCGTTCTTTTGAGAAGAAGGGTAAAGTTCCCAAGAAGAAACCAAAATTGAGACGCAAATGAAATATTTTTACTTTGTGATGAATGTATGAAATATTTTATAATAAATATCTTTAATTGAAGCTTTTCTGTCACTTTTAGAAAATGACAATGATAATTAACGTTTGGTAACAATGTTCTCCTTGGAATATGACATTGAAGATTGATTATAATACCACAACCTTAAATGCATAACTTGCTTCGATGTTTGAACTTTAAGAGTAAAGTTATTATGACAAACAATACCAGTTAAGTCCGTCATATTTGATTAAACTGAAGCAATAAGTTATAAGAGTAGGATAAAGGGGATAAAATAAACATACATTTTGTGAGCCTTTAAAATAAAATAAACCTTTTAATTATGAGGACTGTTTTACAAAATCATTTTCAATGAAAATATAATATAAAAGAATCCATTTGATAGAACTATGTACACTATTTTTTACAAATTTAAATAGGTTCACATAAATTGCCAATTATATAGCATATATACATTATTTCAGTAGGCTTAAAATTTCTCTTCAGTCAGCACCAGAAATAAAACCCACTCTGAGTATTCAGAAATTACATACTGGAAGAAAAATATTTATTGCCCAAATTAGAACAATTATTTTTAAATTCTGCTTTTCAGAGATAAAAATCTTCTATACTGTACAAATAGATCATTTAAAAACCTATTTTCACAGTTATTTAGTGCTCATTATGTAGCTCAGCAGAGCACAACTGTCAACTATCTTTCAATACATCTTTTAAAATGCAGCTACTATTGCTTCCACTAGCCAAAGAAAATGTTGGTAAAGTTGGTAGTATTGCTTCCGATAAAAGCAGTGAGGGAGAGGATGTAGCACTTGCATTGGAATGCACAGAACTCTGAAAAACAGATTAAATAATACATTGAGTCACATTATTTAAATATTCTTCTTTTCTTATAGAAGGAGATATAAGTAGAATAGGAGAAAATTATATATATATATATGGAATTGGAGTGTATATATATTGGTTATATACATAAAATCACACAATCTATTCTATCATAAATACACTAAATTGTACTTACAGGAGAGGACCTGTTTGACTCCACCTTAGCATCAGTAAGCATTCGAATCTGAGATTTAGGTCTTGATTCATTCTCCAGAAATCTAATGAAAGCTTCAGAAAGCGACTGTTGAAAAAATTAAAAGGGAATGCAAAACTGGGTTTATAATGCTTTATAATGCAGGATTATAACTATTATAAAAATACATCACCAAATTGCTATATATTTAACTGTATGCTAATTCTGTATGAAAATATTATCTCTAAAATATCATTCATCAAATATGTTTCTTATTCTCAAATTTTGATATTAGGATAGACTTCAATTTTCACAAAGGGACAGATTTAAGAGGACCACTAATATACTCATGGTGAATAGTAAAATGAATAAGGGTATGAAAAGTATTTATAGAATAATAGTCCAACAGAGCCAAACTCCTTTTAACTAAATAAGAGATCGCATCATAACACTTAACATGATAAAAATCCATAGATTTTCTCTTTTTGAGCAAAAGAGAAAATCTATGGATTTTTATCATTCAAGTTTAAAGAAAAAATAACAAAGCAATTTAAGCTCTCAATTATATTACAATAAATTCTTAGGGACAGACAGAGAGAGTTAACTTACTGGTTGATTAGGATCGCTGCCATGGGCTCCATCTTTGTGCTGTCCACTCCATCCTCCAATGCCCCGCAACCAACCTAAACCTTTCCCTGAACTATCACCTAGATCAATCCTTTCTTTTTCTTCCTGACTAAATTCAAGAATCATCGCAATGATTCGTAGAACTTCGCCCCGGCGTGACCCTTGAGTTGGTGCTGATAAGTACCCAAGTATAAGGTTCTTCACCAAATTTCTGTAAAAGGGCAATAAACTTCAAAATACTTCTGAGTTCTAAAGTGGAAGTGTTTTACTGTGGTTAGGTTAGGTTATTGATTATTTAATATAAGAGCATATTTTTTAAAACTTAACTTAAAATAATTATTAGTACTCAGCAAATTGAACAATTCTCTATCTTCTAGCAATTTTTATTCTATATAGTAATTAAATTCTTTATATTATATTAAATATATGGAATATTACCATATAATTTTTTTACTCTTAACCAAGCAAACCTTACCTCAGAATAGAATTTTAATCAATTCAAAACAGAAACAAATTAATTATTCTATATATAAAGTTAAATAATATTTTTATAATTTACAATAACATATTTAGATATTTTTTCAGACAAAGGAAAGAATATTTCTCTGATTCTAACTTCAGAAAACTGAGGCGTACGAATACAATACAATATTCATTCATAAATTCTACATGAATTTCATTAGAATTTAATAAATATGAATTATTTTGAAACTGAATAAATTAATTATACATGTTATTTTTCAATTAAAACTTACTTATCAACTTTTCCTTCCACGGTTTGGCTAGCAGCAAGTAATTTGCCTTCTGCAGATTTCAGATTTTCGTTGACTTTTTGTACTACAAAGAAGATGATTGGTGTTAATTTTAGGCTGAAGCTGATATAACTATACATATTCAATAAATAAATTTAAAAATCTAATCAAGAAATGACCAGATTTCTTAAAATAACATATCACACCAACATCAAAACCAAATCAATTTGTATAGATAAAACCTTATGCATACCTTAGTATAGAAAACGAATAACACCAACATGCTATTTTAATTTATTAAAAACTATCATTAACCATTAAAGTTTCAATTATTTCCATGCTGCTAGGTATTCTAAAGAATACAATAGAATTTCACTTGCATACTTAAACTGATGAAGCCTCCTGCCAGCAGGCAACCAGGAGATTTAAATGGCCAAAGAACGAGTATAACACAAGTACTGGCTTTATATAACATGCCCACCAGTACCTGATGTAATACTCATGCTTGGACCACTACAGCCATTCCACTTAACCCAACAGCCAAAGCAGGTATTGAACCAATGCTTATAAAGTAATGCACTGCAAAATGTTAAAATGTAATACCAACAGCATAACTTGATGACAATACTTAAAACAAATTTAGAAGTTTCATTAAAGCTATACACTAACCTTAAAAATATAAAATAAAGGGCATCCACTACCAAACTCTGCTACTAAAATAAAAGGATATTATCACTGAATGATGTACATTCAAATCAGATATGCTTACCCCTGAACAACACGCATTTGAAATTTTACTAATGGAGGATCAAGAAGCTAAAATGAATATTTACCTAATTGATAAGATGGCTCAGTAATTTTTCCACTCTTACTATATCCTACATTCATTAAAGAAATTAGATGATTTAACACCTCTTTCTAAAATATTTATTCAAAGGTAATTTTTTTGTTTTCTACATATTTTACATTTCTTAGTTATGAGTTTATTTTTATGAGAAGCTGAAAATTTAAATGCTGTGATACTACAAGAAGTTTATATTAAACCTCCAATTATGAAAATAAACTGTACTGACAATTATAGACCTAATGCTAATAATACACAATGGCAAAATTCATCACTAAATTGTGTATTTTAATTATTTTAATACTTCTAAAATTATTATCTTTATCTAAAACTTTATAATTAATATTTTTTTGATTAAATCCAAATTATTGCAATGTAAGAAAATGTTATGATATAAAAGAGATTTACTATTGCAAGAACTGTATCAGCACAATTCATTTCTTGAAATCTAACCAAAAGAGTGCTGCAATAATTCGATCTGAATAAATTGAAGAGGAATAATAATGAAATTTCCAACCATATCATAATCAAACAAATTATCAGGTACAAACAAATTGAATAGATTCTACATGCATATGACATTCTTTCAAATCATTTGTTGTCATGCACAATACATAAGATATCTATTACATTAATATTTATACAGCCCTCCACATGAGGTCAATTGATTCATGCAACTATGTAAAAACATGCTAATTTATTCTAAATATTAAGACTGAGCAATTTAACAATAGTTAAATTAATTTAAATTTTATTAAAATCCACAACCATTGAGAATAGCATAAATTTACCTATAGGATTAAAGTTTTAAATTAAATTTATACTAAAAGATACAAAATTTCAGTGTTTTTCTTAGTTTTCAGTAGATTGAATCTATAAACGCCTAACATTTTTTAGTTGGAATAATAAGTATTTCTGCAACTTCATTAACAGAAATTATATTCTTTATACGTAAATTTTCTTAAAATTCCTAAATGTACTTGAGAAGAGCTTTTGTGATATTATTATTAAAATTACTATTATCATTGCTAATACAAGTTTTATGCACTTTCTCAAAATCATTCAGACTTTCTTATTAATTACATTCCAATTTAAGAAAAAAATTTTCACTGAACTTAGGAAAAATTTAACCATTATTCCAGTCAAAAACTCTGAATCTGATTATTACTTGCGCTGTTAGTGTTATAAGAGTAAATTATTGTAATTTTATCTTTTTTCTCAATTCCATCAATAACAATACCAGTAATTAAGAATTTTTTAGAGAAGAAAGAGGTTATCACCTGTGAAACCCCACATGGCAATCTGAGTTACAACATAACACTCACAGTTACCACATGAGATTACACAAGCATCCCCACAGAGCTCTAATTACACCCTCCCTTGGATTGAAAATTCCACCGCTACTCAAAAAACACAAACTGCTTGAAAAAGCATGCAACAGAATTAACAGCAGCTGGAATGATGAAAATTATTTTCTAATTTGATAAAATCATAAGGCAATCATATTACTTAATTAGATCTAATAAAATTGAATTTGTAGCATGTTACCTACCTGTTACTTGACCAGCTCAAAGTACAAAACTAGCAATAGTTAAAAAATGTAGTCAATAAATTAGAAAGAATAACTTATAGAAAAATGAATAATATATATTTCTAAAAAGTAACATTTCAAATTCATTTTCTTATTAAATGTTTATATATTCCATTTTTTGGAACAGGAAAAAATCGAAGACGAGCCAAAACACATCCGAGCAAAACAGTTGTCAAAAATTAACTAAACATTCAAAATAGCCAACCTTGTCAGCATGAGTAAGGTACATATATAAGTAACAACATAACGCTACAAAGAAATCAAACCTAGCCTGCGGAAATTAAAAATTCGCTATAGCTTTTGAACAGACCACATATTTCCCTACATTACATAAAAATTGAGCTTCAATTGATTGATATTTCAATATTTTAGAAAAAGAGCCTAACTCGATCAATTATTGTTTGTTTATAAAACAACATCAAAATAACTGTACTTACTATGTATTTAATCATAAAGTATTAATTCCAAAATATGCAAAATCCATAGCAAATAAATATCAATAAATTGTCATTAGTTCATTCAATAAGAGCTTTAAATTTCAATAAAAGCAAGTGGAGGATATATTTATATTATAGCATAAATCAAATTTTAACTAACTTTTTCACAAAGAATCAAGTAGCATTAAAAATTCCAATGAATTGAAGAAACAGATTTGATCATTAAGTGGTGAGGCTCTGTTGCCATTAGTGTTTATTAATTATAAGGAATTGAAAGTGGAAATGATCAAATATTTTATTTATAATACATAATTTACTTCTATCATAAAAAATTACAAAATAAACGTAGTAATAAAAATAAAAATTTAATAATATCCACTTCTCTTTGAAATTATAGGTGACAAAATTAAACTCTCTTTAAACATTTACCCCCAATTATTTGTTATATTGCATAAAAACTAAACTTTAATCTCAGCATTTATGAAAAATTTCATAAAACTATTTCCCATAACTTGTATTTGTGAGTATAGTGAAAAATTTTGTAATACATACTAAGGCTTTCTATGAAGTCACGCTTTCTTATATAGATTTTGTGACATGAAGTTTATGACCACACTGTAATTGTCCCAAAAGAGGATGTTTGTGCAGTCTTTGATAATAAATAAATAAAATAAAAAAATTAAATAATTTTGTGAAAGCAAATATAAATATTTTCTCCTTCTGATTGATTTTTGAAAAACAGGAATATCTTATTTATGATAGACAATCATTTAGTTAGAAGTTAGTTCTGAAAATCAATGCCAACGTAAAGAAATATTTTCCACAACTGAAAGAATTTTTTGAAGAAAATAACAGAAAAAGGTTTTTATATAAAATTGCCTTTGATTTTTAATATAAAATAATAATTTATGTAACTAAATAAACAATAAATAAGAAATGATAAATTAACTCTACATGAAGATGATGATGCAACAGATTTGTCCCACTACTAACTGAAGCGTGTATATTAAAAATAGTAATACTTTTTGACAAGAAGTATACAAATGTTGATTCATTAATAATTAATTGTAATTGAATCATCAAATGTCACAAGGTTACAATTTTTTTTAAGAAGATAATTTCCAAAAAACAAATTAATCACTCAAATATTTCAATAGATATTACAAGACTATAATTAAAATAATTATTATTGTCTAAATTCTTTTAAAACTAGAAAGAATACAACCTGAATAAAAAGAATAAGGCCTCCCCTCAATACTTCCCACCTTATTAAGAACCAATTTCCAATCTTACTTAGTATCATTTCCATTTGCACCTTCCAAAAAAAAGGGGATGGCAGTTCATTGACGAATTACTTCCAAACCACAGAATGAACCTGATTTATTCAGCAGAAATGCTAGTCAAAAGCCTTATATCAGCAAGCATCCTGGGTATATTAATCATATAAACCCCAGATTTACCAGCTGATATTTGACCATTAAACCAGCTATGCCAGCTACACCTATAAACTAAAAGTAACAAAATCATTCTCCTCCAAAGCAATGATGAAATGCATAGAAGCTCAAGAGAATATTTTAACATGTTGATTTGTATACTTCAAAGAATAAATCAACATTTGTTAAAAGTATACAGCATACTATTTATAAAATGATGAACTGTAAAGTTAGTAAAAAACATACCAAATACATGTAAACAATTCTAGAAACTAACAAACTTTATTTCCAAAAATGCATTTTATCTCATTCAAGCATGCTACAAACATTAAGTCATGCAGATTTAGATTTCAAAAGAAAGAGGTTTTTTCTTTCTCCTGACTTAAAGGATATAAATAATACCCATTTCTAAGACAACAGAATTAAAGAATTTTAGAAATACTTTGCGATTCTGACGATACATAATAGTACAATAATTATCAAACCTAAACATCTAGGTATTAAAATGACAATACTTACATTCATCTTTCAGGCAAGTAATAATTTCAGATTTTTTCTCTAACTCTTTTCCAAGATGTGACGCAGCTCTAAGACCATCCTTGGCTTGCTGCAATTGTGCCTGAAATTAATAAATTATATTTAAGAGACTGAAAGAACACCAAATTCAAATCTTTCTCAAGGACACCAAGATAATTAAGAAGTCGGGAGATAAGGTATACAAAAATCCAATAAAAATTATTAATTTACAAACATCAAATAACATTTTTCTAAAAACAATATACAGAAATTTCTAACAATGATGTAACATTACCTTTAAGTCTGATATCTCTTCATAGAGACCCTTGCATTTATTCTCAAACGATTTTATTTCCATTCCTAATTTATCTTTAATCATAGATGTTTCTCTTTCTTTGTCTGAAAGAGAAGGAAATTGCTTTCAGTATTGAAATTATAACATTAAAGATGTGTCTCAAAATAATAAAACTCTAATAGAAAAAATGTTTGATTTCAAGCTTATATATAATAATAAATATTTAAGAATAATATAAGAAAATGTAAAATAAATTTACATTTTACATGTTCTTTTAATTACTAATGATTTTTAAAAATTATCAATATATATTATTAAGTATTACTGTAGATAATTGAACATTTTTAAATAATAGATAAAACAAATTTTGTATACAAACCTTTTTGGAACTGTTCAAGAACAGATTGTAAGTTAGAGAGATCTTTTGCTTGCTGAGCTAGTTGTTCCTCAGCTGCTAATAGCCTATTCTTGGATTCATCTCTCTTCTCTGTTAAAGCCCTAACTTGATTTTCAAGAGCCTCAACTTGTTGATTGCATCGCACACTGGCAGTTGTAAAATGAAGAAAACAATTAAAATGATCCAATACACTTAAAGAAAATTGGCATAGCTAAAAATATTTAAGCTCCATTTATCCATAAACATGTCTTTATTTACTATACTGACACATTGCAAGGAATAGAGAATATCAGGACATCTGAAGCTACCTGAAGGTAAGGCACTCATTTATACAAGTGAACTTAGATTTTAACACTTAGATACAAACATAACACAAACACCCTCTGAAATTAAGTTATTGCTTACATTCATCATGATTTAGATGGATAAGTTACTTTAAAAATACAAAATATATACTCTTTATTATTATTATGATCATCATCATCTTAAAATATTATTTATTATGCAAATTTCCATTAGCCAAAAATTATTGATTTAAAAGATTGACTGAATTATGATGATAAATGACAAGATTTAAGTGAAATAATAAGGATACTTTTTCATTCTTATCCTTCATTGATTTCTTGCGTTATGATCCTGAAGATGGTCTCTACCAAGAACAAAGTGAGATCCAATGATCATATAAGTTGTTATATGATCATTGGATTTATTGAAACTTAAACGACATAAAAGAAGGATCTGGAAGAATATTTCCTGGCTAATTGTGTTGATAAAGTATTCTTAGACTTCCATCCATGTGGATATTTTGATGACTACTGAAACTTTGACTTTTATTACCAGAGTTATTTTCTCAATATTGAACTGTTCAATCCTGAAGATGGCTCCTGAGTCAGGAGTTAAAACATAGGTAATAACTGAAGCAGCCACCCAGATAGAAACCAAATAGCTTCATTCATATAAGTAAATATTCAACATAAGAATGCCATATATACCTGGCAGATGTATATGCTGATGAGGAGGCATGAAGGCGCTCTTCAACTTGAGTCAGTTTATTTTTCAGAAAAGCAATTCGATCTTGTGCACTAATTGCTTCTTTGGTATATCTATCTTCAACATCAACTAAATGTTCTCTAAGTCTGCTTAATTCATCTTGTAAGGAGGATTCTTTCTCCATCATTTCATGAATCTTAAAAAAAATATCAAATTATTGACTAGTAGACAATATGTCTGTGTAATCATTTTCATATATTCACAATATATTTACGAAGGGTTATAGAAATTTACAACACTGATGACAAGATAAAAATAATTTAAAAAGAAAAAATATAATAGCAACAATTAAAATTTCAAACATTAACAACCATGTTTCTACCCATAAATAAAAAAACTAAAATTTATTAATGATTTCAGCAGTAAGAATTTAAGTAAAATGAGAATATCAATGCATAAAATCATAGTTCATGGTGTACTTTAAGAGGTGTAAAAACATTTTTCATTGAAAATTAAAATAAATAAATATTGTAACAAAGGATGTAACAATTAAAAAATCGAGTACAAACCTCATTTTGCAAGTGTTTATTCCTCTGCTGCTCTTGCCGGTAACTTTCAGCAAGCTGCTCAGATTCTGACTGAAGACTCTTTAATTTTCCAAGAAGCTGTATTGTTCCATCATCATCTAATTCTTCTTTCTCTGCAGGTAATGTATCTGTTATATCAGAGCCATCTTTAGATTTCACAGCTTCAAAACTGAGATTTGTTACTGCAACTTGCTCACTCTCCACTATTTCCTTCTTTCTGGGCAACTCCATAGAAGACATTGCTTCCATCAATCTCTGCCTTTCCAGTCGCAAAGAAGAAATTTCTCTGGCCTTATCCCCGACAACACACATTATTCTTTCCCTTTCCATTTCTAAAGCTGACAGTTTGTACTGATATTCTTGCACGGCAGTTTCCATATCCTGGAATCTTTTCTTTACAGCTGTCAATTCATTTCCCATTTCAGCAATAATACTTTCTTGTTCACTAGTTCTCAATATTGCTTCATCTTTCAACTTTCTATCAAGGGCTGCCTCTTCCTGTATGAGCTTAAACCTACTCTCTAACTCAGTAACTCGGAGTGTAAAATCATTCTTAGAAATCATATCACTATCTATGCTTTCTTCCAACAGTCTAGATCTGCACTCAACATCTGACAATTTTTTTAATGCTTCTTCTTTAGCCTGTATTTCTACTTTGAGCATATCTTCTAAATGCTGACATCTTTTGCATAAGTCTTGAGCATCTTTAAGGGCAATATCTTTCAGTTCCATTTCTTTGGTAAATTTAGATTTCATCTCATTTATAACATCCTCAAGATCAGATATATGCTTTGAATTTTCGTCTTTTAGATCTTCTTCTCTCTTCAATGAATGTCGGAGAGATACATTTTCCTCTTCCAACAATTTTTCATTTTCTTGGTGTTTATGAAGTACCTCCTCCTTGTCTTTCAAGATAAATTCAAGTTGGGCAATCTGACTGTTTAAGTCAAATACTGTCTTCCTCATTTCATCATTTTTCTTTTTCTCAATCTCAAAATCTGAACCAAAAGATGCCATATTAAGGTTAAGTTCCTTAATCGTTTCATCTTTCTGGGTTATTTGCAGCTCTAAAAGCTCTTTTTCATTATTGACACAAGAAATTTTTTCCTTGAGTTGTTTGATTTCATGTAATAAGTGAGAGACATGTTTTTCTTTTATTTCCACATCCTCTTTCAAATCATCAATTTCCTCCTTCATTTTTTCTATGGCAACAAATGCAGTCTCTCTCTCTTTTTCTAAACTTTGTTTTTCTTCATGCAATTCTTCAATGATCTTCTCAAGTTTTGAATTCTCCAAATGAAGCTGTTCACTCATTTTCTCATTATGCATCAATGATGATAATCCTGCATCAGACTGTGACGAAACAGAATCTTCAACATGAGTAGAAACTTCAGCTGAAGATCCACTATCAGTTGATATATCAGCCTTTTTTGCATCTAAACTGGTCTGCCAAGTCCAATCATTTGCTTCCTCAATACCCTCAACATCATCCTCATCTACTTCATCAAAGTCAGGTTCCACAATTTCCTTTGCTCGTAGCTTTTTAATTTCCTCTTCTAAAGCTAGACATCTCTTCTGTAAATTTAGATTATCTCTATTACTTGAAGATGCCTCATTTGCCATGTTAGACAAATTGCAGTTTTCAGTAGATATCTTTGGCAATGAAGCATCTGGTATATCTTCATCTTCTTCTTCCTCCTCTCCTGTCTCCATTATTGGCTCCAAACACTCTGTTCTCAACCCTGACGCCTTCTCTCTATGTGCTATGTCTGCTCTTAGCTGAAGATATTGAGATTCTGTTTCCCTAGCTTCTTTCACTATTTCAGCCATCTTCTTTTCCATGGCATCCTTTTTCCACCTATATTCTTCACACATTTTGGCCAAGCCTTTTACAGCACCCACTATTACAACAAAATCCTCTGTACTATTACTCTCTCGTGGAATAAGTTCAGGAGGAACAAATTTAAGAATCTTTTTCTCTACTTCCAATTCAATCTCTCTACGTAAGGATGATACTTTTTGATTAAAAGTATTTGCGTTTGAAGAATATACAGATATTTCGTTCTCCAAAGTTAGGATCTTTTGATCCATTTCTTTATTAATATACTGTAGGTCTTCATTCTTTTGTTGTAAAGATGTTTTCACATTCATCAATTGGTCTGCAAAAGAGATAAGAAAAAAGTTGCAAGCCTCATATCCTGAGTATCAGCATGATTTTGTTCAATTGCGATCTACGATTCATATCCTACAGTAACTACTAGGAATTATTGATTAGGATACTTATTAAAAGAGAAAACTGCAACTGAAGATGATGCTAACTGAGTTAAATACTGGAAGACATTTTAAGAGCAGTTGTTAATATGTGTAGTCTTTTTACCAGAGATAAAAACTGATATCATATTAAATCAAAATAATTAAATTCCTCATGAATTCCAAAACTTGGGATCATCTTTTTATGATTTACATAAAATTTGAGCATTGGGTTGTGCAATCCTAAGAACTATAGCTTGTAGTAATTGAAATATTCAATCTGGAAAAAATTAACTATTCCAATGAAACACATTCAGCCATTATATAAATTTGCAGTTAAAAGAAAATCAAAATTACTAGATAAGAAAAAGTATAATAATATCATAATAAAAATAAGTTTGGAGAATTTAAACATCTATGTGAACTGTGATCAATCACTAAATAGCTGCTTAAGAGATGGAAATGAAAATAACAAGGAAATTACATTCAGATCAGAAATAAATATTGCATTTAAAACTTACCAAGGGCTTGCATATGCTGCTTGTCAAGTTCTTCTAACTTCTGTTCTAGTTGCATATTAGTACCTTGGATTGATTCCAGCTGAATCTCTAAGTTCTTAATTATATCTTCAGCTCTTAATTCCTTTTCTTTCATAACTTCTACCTGGCACAACAACTGCTTCTATAAGAACAGAATAATTTTAAGTTGAGGAACAAAGAACTATGTATAGAACATTAATTGGTATCTATTATGTTTTAAAAATTATAAGCAATTAAATATACCTCTCTTTCCTGGCTCTGATTTAAACTTAACTGTGCATCAGACAAAGATGATGTTAAGATGCGAATTTGATCCATTAATTTTGTCACTTCCTTCGGCATTTCTTCACTGCCATCACACTCTCCTCTTGCATCCTTAAATAAAATCATATTCTAAATAACAAAACTTATAAATATATATATATCAACATAATATGGAGTTGCACAAGAATTCAGAAAATATGAGACTTTTTTGTTCATATTCCATTGATAATTCTTTTTATCCTATTTATTTCTCTCAAAGAAAATTAATTGACTACACATTCAATAAAAATTGTTAGTTTCAAAATTCATAATAATATAAAAAACCAAGCAAATTAAATATACCTCTATCCTCCATCTCCTGACAGCAGCATCAGTGTTATCAAGAAACATCATTTCTTCAGATACATTCTCAGTACCAGATATATGTCCTATAGGTTAAAAAGGCAACTGTTTTAGTTTAATGCTAACAAAAGATTGCTAGGTATGGTAAATATTCATTGTAAGTATGGAATATAAGGATATAAGACCAGAAGTAAAATTTTGCTCACCCTCTTTATGGATACTTTGCTGATTAGGATCATTAGGACTAATCCTTTGCATTAGAGCAGAATTGGTCAATTCTATGCCATTATTTCTCAAGTCTTCGACATTACCCTAAAATTGGAACAAACACATCCATTTAAGTTAAATTAAAATACAAAATACGATTTTTAATGTTTCTGAAAACCATAATGAAGATGGCATACATTTAAACAGAAAACTTTATTATATATACTTAAAATATGGTAATAAAAAAATGAAGCATTAATTGACTATTGTTAATAAGTTGATGTATTAGGATAAATAACAGGTAATATCAAATCACAAACATTAAGCAATTTTATTATACAAGGTATAATAAATTCAAACAAGAATCATGATGCCACTTGAATATTAGATCAGTATTCATTCACACATTTTTGTTGAATTAAAAATATATACATTATCATTAAATTAATCGAAAAATCTACTTACTTTCAACTTGTGTTTCAATTTATGAATTATGCATTTTTTGGGATTAGTGAAGAAGCCTTGAATTTATGAAACCTTCATTGCATAGGCAACCACTCTAATAGTAGGGATTTGTTTATACATAATTCCTAGCAGTGGTAGATAATTTTAATAACTTTTTCTATTGCTTCAAGCATTAACTATCCTTACATTGATAGATTATATGTATGCAAAATATTCCCAGCCATAATCTGAATTATATAAGAATTGGAATATTTAGAAAATACCAGCACTTATAGAAATATCAAATACAACCAAAAATCAATATTTGGAGACTACAAATCCAGGGATCAACTGTGATCCATAAATGTAGATCAAACATTCAAATAAAATAAGTTTGAAACAAAAAAATTACTTTAAACAGTTAACCAGCACTACTTTTTGACATGAATTAGGTCAAAAATTATATATTTAGAGACTGAAATTTAACCTTAAACATAATTTATTATTATTGCTTACTTTATACATATTTTTCTTTATTAGCCAATATTTTCATTAATTACCTGAATTATTATAAAATATTCATCCATTAAATCTTACTCAGCTAACCTTTATTAAGTGGAATCATTCATCTATTAGGTGACCTTATAAAGGTTTTATTTTTCACTTAAAAATCAACATAAAATAGAGGATAAGGCAATGTTTATGTCATGCATTAAAATCATTTGATTCCCAAAAATCTACACTAAATTAATTAAATACAGATTGATTGTTTGGTGTTGCTCTAATGTATAATTTATTATAAACAGTTCAATTATAGCATTAAATAGGTTTCAATTAATAATGAAGAAAATGATTCTACTCAAAGATTTCTACACAAATAATTTTCCAATTAAACCAGTATCTAAATTTAACACAAATGTTTACCTTCAAAGATGAATCCAAACCCAGTAAATCTCTTCCTAGCACAGAGCTTCCTGGAAATGGATAAAGAAGTTAGTGATAGCTACATTGAAAAGCTTGCTCATAAAATATATACATACTAATTGCCTTCCATTAAATTAAATTGATACTTCAGCTTCGCATCTAAGGAATTTAACAAATAAATTTAACAGAAACAAAGGTTGCATTCAGTGTCGGAAAGTCAATACTTCAATAAAATAGTTTACTATATAAATAAACCATGTTAAATTCAACAATTGTTATTAATTTTCCAGGTGAATTCTTTTAAAATTTAAATTAGTTCCTTAAATTAGAATTGGCAGTAATTTAACAGGGATACCCCAATAGTACTTAACAAGTTCTCACCAGCATGTCGTCCATTGGTAGATGAATGTTCAGAATCTTTGGCTTCGTTTGAATTAACGTCAGGTTTTAAAATCATATTACTATGCTCAGATTGATTAGATTCCTTTTCAAGCATCTGCAATTTCTTTTCAAACTAAAATTAGAAAGATAAATATTATTGTTAAAGGTAAAAAACGCAAACAAAAAATAAATTCATAATTTACAGGTGAGACCAATAATCACCTTTTCTTTTTCAATTTTCAAAGCCCTAATTTCTGCTCTCAAGTATTCCACCAAATCATCTTTTTCCGTTTCCATTGATGAAAAATCATAAGTGTTCTCCTTTTTCCCTAAAATAAAAATCATCGCATTTAACACAATCGATTTAAATTATCCACAAATATCATTCCAATTTTATCTTAATGCTCACCATATCCAAGATCCTCCAGTGAATACACACGGGAGATCTCTCCGATACTAGATGTGCTGGCCACATTGAAAACTGACTGCAAGTAAAAACACCAATAGCTTCATAAAACACAAATAGATTTTAATTTTTTTAATTCTACGATCATAAACTCCACTTTAAAATAAAAATAGTAAAGAAAAAATTGCGACGGAAAATATCACCCACTTTTGCGCAGTACAAGTAGTCGCAGAACGAACGGTGTTATCTCTATTACCATTCACACTTCCTCATAGAAGCGGATGATATCTTCCGGTAAAACGTTACTTTGAGAAAAACTCGACCGCAACGTGTTGTAACTTCTCACAATAGAGGCATACTCGCCCGCAGTTAGCTTAATGTAACGACGGCCCGTATTTTTAAATCCACGCCACGCAGGTGTTCGACTCAAACCCATCACTTCTCCCTTCTTACCCTCTCCCATAACCCCACCCTCACGCGGACGCCAAAGATCGCCTCGTGTACGTCGACGCGCGTCCCTTGAGGGAATGGACTCCAATGAAATTCTCCACGGGGCAAGCGTGAACGCCGAGGGAATGGGTGAAGATTATCTACGTTGGAGAGCAGATTGTATTACCGAGAAAAGGACTAAGGTGTGGATTCATGAAAGCATGGCGTCTGCTAGAGCAGAGAAGATAATGGTGGTCTCTGGAGTGGGGATAAAGGCGCGAGCGGGCAGACTGAAGGTGTGGGGCGCGAAGGGTGGTTTATGCTTTATTTGTTCGGCTCCACCCTGCCCGTTCCCACTCCCACTCACATCCTCATCTTATCATGGATGTGAGTACACTCACTAGAGGCGCTTATGTATGCTCAAAAGCCTCCCTATCTCTTTCTCCGGCTATCCCCTCCCCAACGGTTCAACAACACCGAGGAAAAGTCCTCTTCCTGTAACCCGGCATATGGCGTTGTTTGAGTTTCTTTTACCAAAACCTCCCATTCCACCTACCAAGCTTCCTTCTATATCTACGATCCTCCAGTTACAGTGATAATGAAAAAAATGAACGCTTTTTATTGACCGAAGCGGCTCATCGAAATATGAACGTTACCAACGCTCCCGCCGCACGAACGGACTTTGAAATTTATCTCGTGGATCCTACTAAATGTAACGGTCGCGGAAAAATACGATTTTAAGAAATTTCTACCGACTCAAGACTGCTGGGAAAGCATTCCATAAAATTATCAAGCGGAAACCATTATAGATAATTAGTTAACGACGAAAGGAAGAACGAGGAAAAGCAATAATATGTTAACATAGACGCGTATTAACGGAAGGAAACTGATAACTGACTTATGCAGCTTTCTATTTATAAGTTCCAGCGGGAAATGCGGAAGCGGTTTCTACAACTGCTCAACAGGCATTACGGACATTCTTCCAACTGACAATTCGTATTTTGGTCTTCATATACGTACACCCACCTGAATAAGTCGACCGCGTAAAATAGGGAATATTAAGGATATTTCGTCTATGAAATGGCCGAATCTGAAAAAAATTTTAAAACTCTTCTATCATCAAATACAACTATTATAAAATCATAATTGTGTATAGGGATATGGAGCCACAGAAGCAAAATATATGGCTCTTAAAATTACTGATCCGATATGTTCCTCTAAAATTACGGTCGCAAAATTATGAGTTAAGTACATAAAATAATGATTGATTCATAAAAAGCATACAATTTTTTGTAGATTATACAGAACTACACACACTCAAACTAGTTAGTTTGAATGCATATGCAAATATTGTTACTATAGCTAGATTCTAAAGCTGAAAACGGCTCACCTAATTGTTGAGATAAACAAAAATGGTGCAGTATAAAATACAACTCCTAACCCTTACATATGAAAATCGATAACGCAAAAGTAATCCATAATTAAATTGAAATGGGCTAATAGAACCAATTATTAATTCATTTAAATTGATACTTCAGAGTAAAGGCACAAGAGCCTTCAGATGTAAAGGAATTACTTGAAATTTATAAACAGAGTTATTACAAAGTACCTATATTTACATAATTTATTTCAAAACTCAAGCTGTTACTCAAGTAAATTCAAGAATTAAAGACAATACATTAAAAAAACTTTTTCTAAATTAAAGGAAATCTAGACAGAAATATATTTACATAAAAAATAATAATGATTTAAGTATTCTATGAATAGGTAAATATATTACAAGAGATGTAAAATCTGTATGAAATACATCAAGGATATAATTAAAATTCCTTCAATCACCTATGTATACCTAACAAGCTAGTTTGACACCTTCTCATAAAAAAACAACTCTAGACAAAAATAGAACTAAATTACTCTGTATAAATTAGCGAAGAAAATTAATCTGAATTTAAACATCTTAATAGAAATTTAAAATAATATAAATACCGATTGCTGATATTGTTTCTGATTTTCTAGCAATTGGTTGGCCTTCAATTCCAGAGAACCATTAATTTCATTTAGTCTGGATATCTGAAATTAAATAATATGAAACACATTAATAAATTATCTTTTCCTTACTAAACTCAGCAGAATGATTCGTTAATATATTAAGTAGATAACATAACAGATTACTTTTCAAGGAAGAAAAACTACTATAAAAATCTTAAATGTTAATTATTCCCTATATATTAATTGAAATAAAGGATGGAAACAGTCACAACTAAAATTACTAGACAAAAGAAAGAATAAGAATTTTAAAAAACCATTAAAGAAAATTTCAAATAACTTTCAATTAAATGAAAACCAGATGTGATAAAGTAATCACAAATAAGCTAACTTAAGAGAAAATTATTCTTAAAATAAAAATCTAGACTAGATACAGAATTGTGTTATAGTGATATGATGACCTACTTCCTATAAAAAGGCACAAAATCTTGAGTTTCCAATTGTGGATACCCTTAAGATGTCTCAATATAAAATAAATTAAAACACTTGTGACTAAATTAAATGAAATTATTTCAACTTTCAAATTCATACTTTCATGAATTGAATATATTATTCAAAATTAAGATGTTGAACAAGAATTGCCTATTGTAATTAATAGCAACGTTAAATACTTTGGAAAATTCAAATTGTATGAATCAAGGTTTACAAATTTGTATGATTCAGGTAATTACTATATAACCCCATGTAATAAAGTAAAAATTATTTCAGTCTTGATCTTTATAAAGTAAATCTAAATTTTAAGAGATACTACATCATATTCTGAACAGAATAGCTTCCCAATTCTAGTTTCATATGTACCCTCACATTAGAAAACATCAAATAAACTCAGCTCCTAATAAGAAAATAAACACTAAGTTTTATTTTTTATGGTTCAGTTTTGGTTTAAAGTTCTATTTTTATCGTACAGATTCAGAATTAAATTATGTATTGATATATTTTGTTGTTCATTCTTTCAATCAATTTGAAACATGAGAGAAATGGCACAGCCATGAGTAGAAAGTTTGGATGAGGATGTTTACCGATGATGACAAACTATGTAAAGCTTTGATAAGATAAAGGATATTAGAAGGAGATAAGAGAATAATGAAAAAGTGGGCTTGGGCAACAGTTAATCTACAGTATATAACACCTAAAAGAGATATTGCAAAAATTTTTAGAATATATTTATTTAACTCAGGCTATAAACAACTTTTTTCAAGTAGCACATACAAATGAAAAATAAAGCTCAGAATATTACACGTTGATTTAACTTGAGCAATAGGACTTCTACTAAAACTAAATGATACAGAGTAAATTATATAATTATATATGAATGCAATTCTTGATATACAGACAGACAAACATGAAAGTGATCATATAAGTAGAATAAAGAATAATAAATCACCATTAATAACCCTCAATCCTAAAGAGGCCATAAACTGAGACTAAAGGTAGTATTAATAAATATAAATCATCTAAAGTATTCATTGATTCTTAACAGAATATACGTAAGGTTTAAACAAAATATTACAATCACTAAAAATAAAACAGCTCTCATATTTATGAAGCTTTATAATATATTTACAAAAACCTGATTATGAAAGGATAATCTATTCATACTGTTTCAGTTATGATACATAAAAGAAAATATTGTTCTCTAATACAAAAAGTTTAATTTCCATAATATCTATCATATCTTATTTTCACCAATAATACCAAACTTAGATGAAGTTACTTTCCATTTACATTTTCTTTAAACTGAACGTACATAAGAACATCCACTTTTTACATGAAGATGTTGATGTTGTGGGGCCATCTCTTGAGGAAAAGATGAAAGGTTTTTTTTTACTTCAATTTTCAAAGCTTCATGTATAGGATATTCCGTTCCATTTATGATACGCTTCTTACATCATTCAATTTTGGACTGATTTGAATAAAATATAAGGAAAATAGAAAACAAACGAAAGGCAGATATCTTACCTCAGGAATTCAAATAGTTTAGTATGATCTATATATGACATATACTCTTATGTAAGACTAGGAGAAAATTGATGATCAGGTGATAAGTTAAATTAAGAGTATTTACCAAATTTTCAGATCATGAAACCACTCTTTTGTAATAGAGAGCAGATTAATAACAGGATAAAATTTCACCTCACAGTTATTTAAACTTCATAAAATCGTTAATGCAAGTTATAACTTGGTAGGGAGCCATTACAAAATTATAGTGAATATTTCATGCTTTCCCACAGTAAATTTATTCTATGGTCAGTTTTTAGGTTTACTCACACCTTCTCCCAGAAGTATTTACTTTTATTTTTTTCATATTTAAATTTCATATCTATTTAATTTTAATGTCCTTATAATTATTAATTAAGGAAAAACTACACCTTATATGGCTGTTTAAAATTATCAACAAATCAAGAATTATAATTTTTGACAGACAAAATAGGAGCATCTTAAAGTTTATTAATTAATCAACTTGGAACTATCTAAGAATTCATAAAGTATAGGGATATATGAATTTCAAGAATTCGACAGAGTAACTCCGTAGTCAATCAAAGACATTTATTTTGAATGATGAAAATGGTATTATTTGCACATGTCCATATGCTGGATAGACCACCTTTATCTTAAAAGAGGAATGGTAGGGGAAAGGTGAAGCCATAGAGCCCTTATAGATCCCCACACCTGCCACACCTTGAGTGGATAGTAAACAAGAAACCAGATGCATTCAATATTTCAGTTATGAGATTAAACTTAGTTGATGAGTAATTCAATTTTGTTCAAGAGAATCATCATAAATGGTTTACTTATAGTTTTCCCCTAGGCATAGTATTATTGAATCGGTGGAATTGATACAATGCAAACAATTTATTGCCTGGATAACAATTACATTTATCTTGAGTTATTTACCTTTATCACCTCTTCATTATGCAACACAATATACTGCCTTTCACGGAGACAAGATAGGTTGTATTAATACTACTTATTCAATATGAAGTGATTTTTCTTCTAAGAAAACTAACCTATAACTGTTCTCTATTTTCTAATAAATAACTTTAAATCATTATATACATCATATCATCACCATATCATATCATATTGTTTTTACAAAAACAGAAATGAGTTTAATTAAACTTTCTGAATGGAATTAAACTTGTTTCTGATAATTTATTCTTACAGGTGGGGGGTGATCATTATTATATTTAGATATTGATACTCTAATCAGCCTGTAGCAAATGACAAAAACATCAGCATCACTATCTATATTCAACCAGTATTGGCCTTTCTTATGCAGTACAGAGGAAACAATGGAAAAAAGAATCCTTTAAATCTATTTTTTCCTTATAATATTATAATATTGGAAGAAAGAATCCTTTAAAAATATTTTTTCCTTATAATATTCACCATTGATTTCACAAAGGTGAAATGAACTACTATGACATTATGTACTTTCTTGTAAACAAAATTTGAACTGTTAAAGGGGTTTTCGAAAAATCCTGTTTGAGGTTAATTTATTACCTCCATGTTAGTTATACTCAAAGACAATCAAAGTCCATGGTAGTCAGAGCAAAATTCTACTTCACAAGCCAAGATATTAGCAAGATGCTATATTGAATAATCTCTCAAATGGATTATGGAGTCCTTAATTTATTGTATAGGATGTTTCTGGATGTATTTATATACAGGAATTACTTACATGGATATAAAACTTAGGACTAAATATCTTTGTTTTATCCAAAGTCAAGGAATGGGGAAAATAGAATTATATATTGTTAATTCAACCACAGAACAAACTACAAACTCAATATCTTTAATAAATTACATATTAAATATCTATTATAAATTGTAACTGTAATAGTTAATGAAGCAAATAAAATTTTCAATAAAGTTCTTGTTATTGACAACTTGTACACTAAGCTGGTCTCTGTTTTACAAATAAAAGCTTGCATAGAATTTGATGATGTATAATTCCTAATCGTAGTTTATATATTCATGTACATATTCTGATATACCCATGTATTTCATTTTGATCATTTCTTTTTTCTATTTCTTATTCTTAAATTTATTTTTAAATCAATTAAAAAATATTTCGATGTTTTTTATTACATCACAATTTCAGCAGTTTAACCTGCTAGTGTTTCACAAATAAACGTATAATAAAAGGTCGTTCCATAATAGAATAATACTAGAGGATTGGTAAATTTCAAGTCTTTGATTGGCTAGATTGAAGTCTAGGTATTATTTTCTTAAACTACTAATAAATGAATTTTGCATCTCTTTGATTTCACAATCAATAAAAAATATCCCCTAATAAACTTTGACCAAGTATTCAAAGTCATATTTGTATTCCGTTGGCGAGAATTAACAGTCAAGCATGTTTTGTGAGAAGTAATCCTATTTAAAAACCAAGAAAATTAAGTTCCAATAACGAGTACAAAAGGATTGTAAACTTTGAACCTTTTGAGGTTTAAATCTTTCCAGGTTTTACTAAATCCTTCAATTTAGAAATATAAATGATTAATAAACTAAGTGATAGATGGAAGGATATACGAAAGATAATTTCTAAAATCCTTTAATTTCAACTATAAAATACAAATGAAACCTTAAACAACCCAAAAATATTAGTTATTATAACAAAACAATCTTGAAAATTCCTACCATCGGGATATTTTTTAAGGATATGCATATATAATTATTCGGAATTTATCAAACTAATAATATCAAATAAGAGATCATTTAAGAATCTTACTATCATCATGGATCTATGACAAAGATTATGAAGTGACCGTTTATTTGTGTAGGAAACATTAATAGTATCAATAACTAAACCAACAAAAACAAGATAGTTTTCTAATAATAAAATACATATCAATACTCAGCAAAACGAAATAAAAAGCATACCTCATTATCCTTGTCAGAGCATAATCTTTCCAACTCCTGGATCTTTTCTTGTGCCTCACGTAATTTTCCGTCGTGATCTATTATTACAGTAATTATAAACAAATGCAATATGAGTAATTTTCAAAAATATCATTAGACAGCGTATAGGATACCCTAAATAAGAAAACTATAAACAGGCAAAGTCTTTATAGAGTATCATAATATCTTTATATTGCTCACCGTAATTTTCTTCCCTTCCTTCTGACAAAACTTCTTTCGTAAAACTTGTAATTTGCCCTCGCAGCGATGACAGCCCTTCCCCTAACCACGCCATTTCACATGTTTGGCAATTAGAACCGTTTCTATAATCAGCTCTGCAGAAAGACAAAAGATTAATTACTGAATATCTACCCTGAATCTATCCAAACTCAAAAATACTTCTAAAAAATTATTTTTATTACCTGCCAACGCAACATTAGCAGGATATCTACTGCTACTAGAACTACTTGGTTTGAACATTTGAGTGACTAAATAACCTGCTGGGAGATTAAGGCGCGATCTTTAACGAGAGTCGAAGTGATTTCGCAGAATCAAAACACTATTTTAATTTAGATTCCTTCCAAAACTGCTTATAGTGCTATAATGGAGTTTCTTCAAATAAGGAATAACTTATTTTATTTTAGTTATTTGTGATTATTGTTTCGGGATAATTTGTTTATTTCTAAACCAACAATTACTTAAGGATTCCTCAATTAATCGAATGAATACTATTGTTTCAGGTAAAGTTTTTTAGATAGGTTGGATTAGAATTATTTAAAAATTAATTTTAAGTAACATAATATGTATTTATGAACAATAAATAATCAAAAATAATCATTATACTTTGAATTATATGACTTAAAAAGGTGGTAGCTGGAATTTAAACCTTTGTTTGCTTCTTCTTTCTAACATGCATATGTTAAATATGTTACTTTCGTAACCAAATATACTCAATATCCTTGTGTCAAAGATGAAAGGTTTGTTGTACTGAACCATGTTGAAACAAAACACCCCATTTTCAGTGAATGAAACAATTTTGAAGATGAATGCTGAAGGGGCTTCTGTTAACAGAGATAAAAGAGAGGGAAAAGGTTCAAAGCCAGAAAATATTTTAGTTAAAAGTCAGCAGAAACAAGAAGCATACAGAGAGAAACAGGTAATTTTTAAACTGTATTTGATACAAAAATTTTGTTTAATTATGCATGAAACTACCAAAAATATTATTTCACTATTTTTAGCTGAAAGCTCGTGAAGACAGAGAAAAAAGACGCCAAAATTTAAGTAAAGCTCACAAATATATTATTGAATCAGTTGCAAAGCTATTATATATTGGAGATGATGAGGTGGAAGAGGGAATCCTTGACTCACAATCATACTTAAACTTGCTGGATAGTCTACTTATTGCTGGTGGTCGGAAAGTAGTAATATTTCATTACTTTGAAGCAGATTACCCTCCAATAGGTAGGAAGGGTTAGATTTATGATTCAGTTCTGTTGGAAATTGTGATTTCTGTGATGAATTTTATTTATAGAATCAGGAAGAATAGCAAGTACTTCACAGGTGTTGACAATGAGAAGGGTCATGCTATCTGATGGAACGGATATTGCTATAAAAGGAGAAACTGTTTTATGCTACCGAATCAAAAACAGAACGAAGCTGGACATAAATATTTTAGAGGTGATATTTTTTAAGGATTGTAAGAATTTAAAGTATACATTTAAACATTATTTTAAAAATTATAATTGATTCTTTGCAAAAGGAACTTAGCTTTGCATATTTGGGTGATGTCGCTGATGCCCCCTTGAGTACTCTGGAGCTTGTATGTTTTTTTATGAGTAAAATATTAAGACCTTCTATAAGTAATTATTTTTACTGGAATGAAGCAGAAAAATTAAAAGACCCAGGCACAATTCAACAAATGTTTTTGACTGATTGTGATTCTTTCATAAATTTTTTATCAGGTAAGTATCCCTCTAGATGCTCCCATTAAAAAATAATATTAAATTACAAATATTTTGTACAGTTACAAAATTAAATCTAGAAGATAGAATCAACTTATTTGTGCCAAAAGAACTAGAGAATATTTGTGTTCAAACTCCTCAAGATCTAATTGAAGCTTCAAAAAATCCTGAAATATTTGCAAAAATTGAAGAGACAGTTAACATTTGGGCCAAAGAAGTGGAAAAGGTATTAATCCCACTACTATTTCAGATTAATAAGTTCTCACAAATAAATCAAATGGCATAATTTATCAGAAATTATAAAATTTTACATTTTCAATGTATAATTTAATGTTTATTAAGAAAACATTATGTAAGCATAGGAAATAATTCATTTATTAAAGTATTTATTAGAACTTATTGACTTGCATCTCATTGTGTTTTGGTACTTTTTGTTGAGTTTTAAAAAGATATTTTTTGTTTATTTTAATTACTTTTGTCAAAGGCTCTCAACAAGAATGATATGATAAGAAAGGAAACAGGTGATGCAGGTCCTTTTTCTGAGTTAGAATATTGGAGAAAGAAATGCACTGAGTTTGGAAGGATAATTGAGCAAATAAAATGCTCATTTTGTTCAGGATTTTCAGTAACTTTACATCATCCTACAAAATCTAAATCTTTAGAGGTGACTATTTAGTAGAATTTCAAATAAAATATATTTCCCATAAATTGCATTCTATGATCAATTCTCACTGGATTATTACCATAGGATTTTAAATAGAGAATCAAATTTTATCTTTTGCAGAATTGGGATAACTTGAAAAGAAAAATTACTGATTGCTATTACGAAGCTTTTGACAATGTGAAGTATCTTTCTGCAGTTGAAAAATATTTCTTACCCTTGTATAGTAATGATCCTATAAAAATAAGAGAAAGCTTACCTAGTCTTATGCACTTGATTAGTATGACACGCTTAAAATCTAGGTATTATAACTCAAATCAAAGGATTGGAACTTTATTAGTAAAAGTAAGTTCTGTCAATAAAATTTTATAATATATATATTTTAAATGATTCTAAATTTCTCTAATATTCATTCATCAGGTAACCAATCAGATTTTGATTTCATCAAAAAATTATTTAACAATGGGAGGGAAACTTAAAATTTGGGAGCAGAGAAAACTACATGTCATAGAAAAAATGAAGGTACAACTCAAAGCTATTGACAAGATGAAATTATTACTATTGATGCTATTCCTCCTCACCTTAATTTTTTTAGGAATGTTTAGCACTGTATCAAAATTACCATATGTGCTATCATAAACTTAAAAAGCAAATGCAAGAGCGCCCTTTTAAAAAATGCTTTGACATTTCTGAAACATACATATTTGGTAAATATGAGATCTTCAAAATGCGCTTGGAAAAAGTGAGTCCCAGTCAAACGTTGGATTTTTCAGAATTGTAAACAGAATTATAGATTGAAAATTCATTGTCACCCCAGCTTATAGATGTATTGCAGACGTTCTTAGAATATTCAATTTTGCAAAGCTCATGTTTGGAGGGGATTCAGGATTTTAGTGATAAATTTTTAAATATGCAGAAATCAATATCATCCAAAGCTTATGATGCATTAGACTATAGTACATCATACTTTGATCAAGACTACCTTGAGTTGAAACGCACAGTAGGAGAAGTGGAAAAGGATTTAAGAAATTTTGTCGAGTTGCAATTATTGCGTACTCCAGATGTGCATGAAGCACTTCGCTTAATTTTAAGGTAAAATTTAAAGTATTTAATAAATGAAATAGCAGTTTAAATTTTTAATCTTAATAATTCTTTGAAGGTTTGAAAAGCTAAATCTACCTTCTTTGGAGCTTAAGAGGCAATACAATAGTATATTAGATAAATTTTTGAAAGAAATAGAGATAATTCAGTATAGATATGATGAAGAAAAGACAGATCCGTGTATATCAAGATATTTCCCTCCAATTACTGGAAGAATAATGTGGGCACGTCATTATTTCAAAAGATTACAGGAACCCATGGAATTATTAAATGTTAGTAAAAAATGAAAATTGTTTTTCGTTTAAATGATTTGTATGGAAACACTGAGGCATTTTAAAACTTAAGAGTACATTTTCCATTTCTATTATGATAGATTTTTCACTAAATTTTAATTTTACTATATTTTAGTTATGGTTTTGGATCAAATACATTTAGCTGAATATTTAATTACATATTTTCTATAATTTAAATAATCTTAATTCTGACTGAGAGAGGGTTTAATAAATTTTATTACCTATCTAAGAAAAACACATTTTGCTTTTCAGCTCTTGCTGTCATATTAAATAAAATTTATAATAGATAAGATAATTTATGTCATTTCTATTTACATCCCACTGACATTTTCTCCTTTTACCATAATATAGTTATTTAGAAATTCAATCCTATAAAATAGTGCATGATTTTGATTCCATAATTTTTAATAATACATTAGAATGAGTCAGTTAGCTAGATATAATATCTTGAATTGTATTCAGAAAAAAGATGGAGCCTTAGATGATGCAAAAGGCAGGAAAGCTATTCAACTCTATAATTCACTTGCACTTACATTGGCTCATTATGAAACCTTGTATCATCAAGCTTGGATCAAAGAAGCTCTTAAAGTAAGGGATCACCTTAAAGGTCCAATTCTTGTGTATGATCCCAACAAAAGAAGAACTTGCATAAACTTTGATTGGTAAGCTTCAATGATTTAAAAAAAGCATAAATTTGTGATCTTCAATTAATTGCTATTTTGATGTTTTTATCAGCTTCAGCAACCTCACCGTAAAAACAATTTAATAAATTAGAAAAAATATATTTTTCACAAAATGTAAATAATTCATAATATTACTAGGCATTTAAAAGTTCATGATTATGATCTATCATTTATTTCATAGAGTAGAAATATATTTTAAAGGTAAAAATTGTATAGTGTGTTATTTCCTTCTTTAAAGGTATGTAATAGAAATAATTCAAGAAACTGAGGGTATGTGGAAATTGAAATTAGAAGTTCCATATAATGCTCAGGTTTTGACATGCCAAAAACAACAACTAATGGCAAGTGTTGAAAAAGTAAAAGCTCTTCTAGAAATCAATGATAGACTAAGAACTAAAATTAAACCAGTCCATAGTAAGGAGCAGCTCGTATTTGAAGAAGATTTAATGAAAAGGAATAATAGTTTACCAGAGTTGTTTGAACCTCTAATGCAACCATACCTTGAAAAAATAGATGATGTTCTAAAACCTGGATATTCTATTATTACCTGGACTTCAACTAATTTGGATGAATTTTGTCTGAATCTAGGGAAGGTGCTGAATGAAGTTGATTCCTTTCTGAAGAAGGTATGCTTGTCATGAAGTATTGGTCATAAAGTGATATTCAGATATTATTAAATTATTGTAAGCTAATAGTTGAGTAAGAAAATGATTCCATCTAAAAAATATGCTTGGATCTATTCATCCTGCAAAAATATGGTTGCTTAAAATTGTATGAATTTTCAATTCAATTTAAAAATGTTCAGTTCATTACACAAATAATTTGAAATATCTTTTAAAATATTGTAGAAAAGCTAAAGTGATTAGTAGTAAGTATTAATTCTCTTTCTTTTTATAATAATTAATATTATATTATTATTATATATTATTTTCTAATTCTGTACAAATAATTTATCCATATTATAAATGCAACAGGTTAAAGATCTTCAAACAACTCGAATTGATAAGCAACTCAAAGAAATTTCTGAGACAAAATTGGTTTACCTCCCAACAGATGAAACTCTCACTATATCAAACCTCATATGGAGAAATAAAATTCATCAAAAAAATACCATAACTGAATTCAGAAATAAATCTCAGGCTGCTGAAGAGGCAACAATTGAGCTTATCAATAAGTTTTTATCTGGATTAGACATAGGAGAAGATAATCAACTGAAACATCAATGGATGAATTCAAATTTATCTTCAGTTATGACAGAGAAAAACATTCTACATTTTAAAAATTGTGAGTTAAATAAGCTAGTGGGTACAAACTTGAATAGCATTTATCGAAATAATATTACAATGAGAAATTTAGCACAATATTCCATACAGTTTAGTTTTAGCACATTAAGGCCTATAGTCTTTCTATTTCTGTGTAATAAAATTTTTACAAGGAGGAATGGTTTTATTTGCCCTTTTTTTAAATTTTCATTAAGTATCACAATGAGGTGTAATTTTATGCAGAACTGATATTACTCTTCAAAATAAGTACAGTAAGTAATTATTTCCGATACAATTGGTGATCAGTCTCCAGTCCAATTGAAAATAAATATTTTTTGTACTCAACTTAAAATATTGATCATATATTATAAATATAATATTAAAAATTTGAATTTAAAAAAATATTATGTAGTAGCACTGCTACAAAGAGTTCTTTGAAAGCTGGGGCCACTGAAATCCGTTCCTGAACCAGGGACAAGGATTTTCTTTTGCTACCCTTTTGGCTAGGTGGTGTCTTCAACAGTGGATTTATATGAGATTTTTAATTCCATCATATCTACATATCATATTTGATAAATAAGACGATTGACTATGCAATTAAATATCCAAATGTTCTTAACTCTCTTAGATGAACCATCTTCATTTCTCCTTAACTAGCCCATTTTCAATTAACATAAATTAGAAGAAAAATTTTCCTTCTCAAGGGTTTTTAAATATTAATAATCTCATAGCAATTTTGTAATTTTAGCAAATAGACTGGTTTTTCACTTTAATTCCAATAATAAATCAGAAATGATAGCTTAAGGGAGGGTAATTAAATTAAACATTACTATGATTTTTGTGTGTTAATTAAAATTGATATAAGCTTTGTGATAATTATTTTTTCAGCTTTATATGCGGGTAATGAAAAAATCTATGCAAAGCCAAAATTAAAAGCATTGCATCAAAAATGCATGAATTTATTTTCATACTTCAGCCAAAAATTTCTTGAAGCCTTGGTGAAAGCAACTCAGCTTTCTCTTGATATGCTTAGGAGAAGAACTTCTCATCTTATGTAAGAAAGTATAAATTTTTCTTATAATTATCAACCCTAAAGACAATTTCTTAATTTTTTCTGTAGTTTACACGAGCAGGAAAAGATGGAAGGTGATGTTTTACCATTAGTTCAAACGGACATAGTTCTTATACTTCCAAAAATTACAATTCAGCCTACATTAGAAGAAATTCAATCAGGAATGAATAATATTGTATCCATAATACTTAAAACTCATGAAGGAGTGCATCAATGGGGACAAATAAGAGATACTAATGAAGAGGATCTAAGTTTTACTCTGACAGATAGCAATGAAGAAATGCCCTCCAAGAGCTGTATGCTGTATAAATTATAATTAAAATTTAAGAAGTTACTTTTTATACTTAAAATATTTTATTTGATCTTCTAGGTTCATCCCTCTCAAGTGGCTTACCAAAAATGAAAAACCATTTCCAAGGTGTAGCAGAACACAAAGATACTGTGAAATATTTAATGATGCTTCAGGGTCATATACTGTCCTTAAAAGCAGATGTAGATAACTTATGTAAGGTAGAAATAATATCCTTAAATACTCTTATATAAATAATAAAACATTTCCTCAATTATATATATATATATATATATATATATATATATATATATATATATATATATATATATATATATATATATATATATATATATATATATATATATATATTATAAAATAAAAAATTGTGATCTATAGTCAACTCCAGTGAGAAGAATGTAGCTATGGAAAATAAACTTTCCAAGTTTCCCTAAAGTTAAATAATAATAAACAAATTATATAAAGATCAAGTAACAAATTAATATCCTTAATAGGTTTGAGCTACAATTTTTCTAACAACTATTCTATGCTTTCCTACATGTCATACTTTTTATTTTAAACTCTTCTTTCTATATATTTCTATTATTTTTAAAGAGAATAATACTTTCTATTTTTACTAGCTATGTGACTAACTCCACCAAATTCATGTGAATAAATAATCATGTAATTGTGACATGACTGAAACTAGAACCCAGATCTATCCATCAGTAAGAGTCAAAAAGAGAACCTATTTTCAGTCCATTGTCTCCAATAGCCTTCACATCATTTCATTCTTGATTCTCTTTTATGATTGTAATATTTCTAAATATTGCTTAAAGAATACCACAGAAAGAAATCTAAAACTCAATCATACATCTTGAACTCAATCTTTCTCTGGATATCAAGTCTTTCTACCTGTGTTAAAATGATAATTGGTACTGTTAGTGCAAAAAGCCACTTATTTTTTCAACTAGTCAACTGATTATTCTTAATTACTTACAGAATTTGGTACCCTATTTGTTTTTTACCTTTCTAGTACTATCTTGATTTCATTAGTATAATAATTATTTTATGATAAGAATTAAAAATAATTATCATAAGATGAAAACCAATAGTCTTTATTATAGTAACATCATAAACATAATGTAACGGTTATGTTTCAGAGTTATTCTCAATACTCTTACCTTTGGAAAGAAGAAAGAGAGGCTAAAATTAAAGAGTTTGTTGAATCAAAACCCACTGTGGTGGTTATTTCAGAGGAATTTCAAAAGTATAAAAATCTCATTGATGAAGTAAATAACCTTCCAGAATTTCACTGTGTTGGACCATTAAAAATATTTACTAGTACGTATTTAATTTTGCTTTGCTATGTATGGTTTGGAAGATGAAATTCAAAATCAAGAATAATTGTATGATATGTTTTGTTACACTTTCAAAAGTACTTATATATCTCATAGGTTAATTTTAATTTTATTTAATAAATGTAATAAATAAAAATCATTTGGTGAAAAATAATTTACAAATATTTTAACATTCAGATGATGACTTTCTTCTTCTTAAATTCAAAGAACAAAAGACTTTCAATAGAAAATATTAAACCAGCTATATTATCTTTATGGAAATCCAAATTTTAAGTATAATACAATTTAAGTATAAACAATGATAGTTAAAATTTAAGAAGCTTGATTTCATTTACATTTCAGAGAACTTCAAACATGGATTGATTGTTGAAATAACTGCATGGAAGAATATTTTAGGTAGACAACTTAGTGCTTATTATAGGAAGGTTTTAAATGAATTGTTTGAATTTATTGAGGAAAAATATTTGGTTTTACAAAAGCCCATTAAAAATTTAGAAGATGTCCACCATTCTATTATCTCTTTGAATGATGTAAGAGATAGTTTCATTAGTAATGATATGAATGTCAGGCCTTTAGAAGAAGTTTATTCAGTATTCAATAAATTTGATGTGATGGTACCAGAAGAAGACATTAATAAAGTTGACAGCATTTCATACTCTTTCCAAAAGCTACTGGAATGTGTAAGTTGCTCTAAATTTCTTGTTTTAGACTAGAAGTCAAAGCATAAGGGATAAATACCAATAATGATTGAGGTTCCAAATTCTTTTTTTTTAATTAAAAATAATCCTCTTCTAGTCGAAATGTGTGCAGGAGAAGCTTAATGTTATTCAAGAACCATTTAAACAAAAGTTATATGATGGCATTGCCCAATTTCAAAAAGATGTTTATAAATTTAATAAAGACTTTATAGCAAATGGTCCAATGGTGGGTGGCTTACAAGTAACAGAGGCCAGTGATAGGTAGCTTACATATATTAATGAATATATAAAATAATTGTTAACAAAGTTATCCAGAAACTTTACCTATGTCTAAACTTAATTGATATTTTGAATGAAAAGAATTAATTGCAGGTTGTGATTTTGAAAAATTTACAAGAAATATCATAATTTTACTTAAAAATCATTATCTCTTGAAATTTGTTCCAAGTAAATTAAAACTTGGAATTCTTTTGCTATCACAGGTTGATAATTTTTCAATCACGTTTTGATGAACTTTGGAAAAAATATGAAACCTTCATGGAAGGAGAAAAATTATTTTGTCTCCCTGTCATAGAATATCCTATTTTGATTCACCTGAAGAATGATCTGGATTTGCTTCAAAAGCTCTATGGACTGTATCATAAAGTGCTCCATGTTATCAATGGATTCTATGAAAAACTTTGGATTGATATAGATATTGAAGTTATGAATAATGAACTTATAGATTTAAAAATGTGGTGAGCATTTTGATTTTAGATAAAGTAGAAGAAAATATACTTTTTTGTGCATTATGTTATCTAAATCTGTTTTTTTACTGCTTATCACTTAAATGCTTAATTTAATAAAAAGAAAGGGAGTTAACCTTATACTCACTATGTGTCTATGTTTAGTTGCCAAAAATTGCCTAAAGAATTAAAAGACTGGCCTGCATATCTTGATTTAATGAAGAAAATAGATGATTTCAAAGGAACCTGTCCACTTCTTGGAATGATGTCCAATAAAGTAATGAAAGAGAGACACTGGAAAAGAATTGCTGAGGTTACAAACCATAAATTTGATATTGAATCTGAAAATTTCACTTTAGGAAATATCATGGAAGCTCCATTATTAAAGCACTATGAAGAAGTTGAGGTGATTTTCCTTTATATATTTTTGCTCTATATACTAAAGCTTTACTCGAGTTTTTACATTAAAAGATAGTAATTAATTACTTAGTATTTTAAGTATCCTCATATTTTTTAAAGAGTTAATTATTAATACATTATCCTTGAAATATTCATCAAGCAACTATGAAATAGGGTGATTTATTAGCCATCTTTATCATTTTCACTCTGTCATTTGATACACATCAAATAAAAATTTTTCTCTTGGGAACTTATTTATAAAAGTAGTTTATTTTTTCAGAATGTATTCTACCTCATTATTCTGTATCTTACATGCAGTCATTTCTTCTTAATACTCAGAAGTCAATCATGAACAAAACAGGGGAATGTAGAGGAGAAGTGAGATAAGCTAATAGTAACTAAAGGAAAAACTGTGAATATATTGGTTATAGTCTCAAAGGGTCTATATCTCATGTTGTTCTCCATTCATAGGTCATATTTGGCAATCATAACCGTAAATTGGGTACAAGATTTGGTCAGGAATCCTGGTGTTCAAGGAGTATCTGGGCTTTTAGCTCCCATTATTTGCAGGGTGTGCCACAAACCTCTCTGAAAAGGCTTATTTCAACACTTTGGCTTGGCCAAGACATCTGCTGAACAATTCAGTGCTGATTCTCCCATCATTCTTAAATGCACTTTTAAAAATAGCTAAAAGAAAAATATGAAATGAATCTATCACTAAAGAATGTGAATCTTTCTTGCAAAGATATCTGGACAAGGAATAATTTATTTAAAATGCCTTTCAAAATTTCATTTGAAGATTTTGATTACAAGCTTTAGTCATGGATAACTCTCTTATAAGCATGTTCTGTGAATTTCACTTCTTGGAAGTCCCAGGGAACACTATTTCCATATATGTTGGTTATAAGAAATTATAAATCTGCATTCTACCATTGTTTGCTCTACTCCCACATCTTTTTTTTGCTTTTTGCACTTATCACGTATCTGTGTTGATTAAGTTGTCTAAAGAAGTTATCAGAATTAGTTTAAAATAGCTGCAAACTGTTTTTTTTGCATTCTTGTTTATTTTTTAGAACTATTATTCACTTTTTTTTCAATAATCTTGATTTTGACAAGCTGGTCTTTATTTACAAATTTTCTTTTTGAACTCTGATACCATACTTTATGGAGAGATCATTCTTTGTAGGTAATTTTTTTTACTTGTTTTGCTAAATAAAGAGTAAACAAACCCTGTTGTGATTTTGCAGGGATTCGTGAATAAAACTCTGAATACAGAAACCTTATCTTGACACTAATGATCTCGAATATAATCTGAGAACTGGCCACACATGCATGTTTAACAGAAGTTCCAAGAAAAACAAATAAGCAACTTTGAAAATGGCATACAAAATATATTTGCATTATAAAATTAACAATCAATATATAATACTCAACAAGCCCATGATACTCCCAATGATTATAAAATGATTATATAATAGGGTTGCACTATCCTATTTTGGAACCATTCACAGTATTTCAAAGTACTCTGGTGCAGCATTTTTAGTTTTTAATAGGCCATGGACACATGCCTAAGAGTGAATTTAATAACAGTCAATCAATTTCATTCATAAAATTATAAATTCATTATATAATGTTCATTTTGCAATCTAATAGTTAAAAATCATTGAATATTTCTCAAATATGACTATACACAGGTGAATGAATATTAATCCTAAGAAAGGTTTACTCATACATTTTATTGTATATTATTTATACTCCCTCTGTTACAAAGTTATGTCTCAGCCCTATTTTCTCTTATGAATTCATACTTTAATTGTTCTTTTATCAATATAACTCTGAAATTTTATGGTACCTCCCATTTCATATCTCCATTTTTTTTAAGGATATATGCATAAGTGCTGTTAAAGAAAGGGATATTGAAGCCAAACTTAAGCAGGTGATAGTTGATTGGTCTGGAATATCACTACAATTTTCTAATTTCAAAACAAGAGGTGAACTGCTTCTCAAAGGACATGAAACTCAAGAAATAATTGCATTGTTGGAGGATACTTTAATGATCCTTGGATCTTTGCTTAACAATAAGTAAATTTTTGTACAGTCATAATGCAAAATGCTTACAATATATATGCCAATTACTATATAGTGAATGATTTATTTATTAGATATAATGCCAGTTTCAAAAAAACAATCCAACTTTGGGTGAATGATCTTAGCAATACTTCAGAAATTATCGAAAACTGGCTTCATGTCCAAAACCTGTGGATTTATCTAGAGGCAGTATATGTTGGAGGAGACATATTCAGACAGCTACCTGCTGAATCTAGAAGATTCAAGGTAATAGAAATACTGAATCATTATAATTAATGCATATGCATTGATTTCAGAATTTGAATTTGAATACATTTCCTTGATATTTAAACTAATTTGCAAATAATAATAGTAAAAAAAGGTTTAATACTAAATACTAAAAATAATAAATTTTATACTAAATTTTATAAAGAATGAGTTTCCTCATATTGTTAATTTCAGAAATGATTTTTGATGTTCCAAATCACATTCATATTGGGAAATAAAATTTTATTGCTTTTCAGGGAATCGATAAAACCTGGGTTAGAATAATGGAAAGAGCTCATGAAATTCCAAATGTGATAGATTGCTGTGTTAGAGATGATACAATGAATCAGCTTCTTCCTCACATGTTAGAACAGCTAGAAATTTGCCAGAAGTCATTAACTGGGTGATCAAAAATATCTTATCTCTTAATATATTATAATTTACTTATGAATTTCGTCTTTATTGTCATAAAAATCTTTATTTCTTAAATAAATATATAGGTACTTGGAATCCAAGAGATTACTGTTTCCACGATTCTTCTTTGTGTCTGATTCAACCTTGCTGGAAATCCTTGGTCAGACATCTGATTCTCATGCAATTCAAGCACACCTTGAAGCCATATTTGACAATGTGGCTAAGGTCAACTAATATTTGAATGCTCTTTTTTAAGAAAAATAATACTCTACAGTGAATTGTGATTTAAATGATTGCTCTATATTACAATATAAACTATTTATATACATTAAGATACAAACTATTTATAATTCACTTAGGTTGAATTTCATGTGAAAGAATATGATATAATAATAGCTGTTCTGTCAAGAGAGAATGAAAAATTGAATTTGATGAAGGGAGTAATGTGTACTGGAAGTGTAGAAATTTGGTTAAATATTCTTCTACAGTCACAGCATTCGTCATTACACCAAGTTATCCAGGATATGGCATACTCTCTGAGTGAATCTGACTTTAATATTCTTAATATAATTAACAATCATCCTTCTCAGGTATGCTCTGTTTATGTATTCAAATTTATTTATCATATAGATATAGGGGAAAATCCCTTTACAGAAGTGCACATGATGAAAGATGATATAAATGTTTACACTAGTATATGGACATACTTGTAGCATATCAAAGACAAATTACAGTATATAATGTATAAAGTTATATAAATAGCTTAAAGAAAATAATATGAAACAGAGCAATTAGTGATAAAGAGATAGTATAGGTCATATATAAAGAATTAATGAAGAACTATGAGTTTTAAAATAAGGGTAAAACTAAGATAGTTAAAAAATTGTTATATTAGATACTAAAAATTAAACACAATCAATAAGCAAAAAAGAGTTAAATTGTTAAAGCTCAAGTTGTTTGAAAGAAGTATCATATATATCAATAGAATATATGGAGAGAATTGAGTTGGTAGTACGTTGAAGGCCAGATAGCAGAGAGTTATACATGTAGTTGGAGAAATGAGATTCTATAAGGAAATATGACCAGATTTGAATAATGAGATGGAACACAGAATTGAATTTTGTACATGAATTGAGAAGAACTAATAAAATTCTGAATTATTTTATGCAGTAAAACTAGTTTTCATCTTGTGAAAACATTAATACATAGAACAATGATTTCACCAGATAGTGAAATTCAAATGCAGAAAGTTGGTACTCACAGTCACACATGTTTTTCAATGGCCATTTGCAAAAATCGTCAATCAAAAGTACAAAAATGCAATTAAATATATTCCCACTAGAATCTAATCGTACATTTTTGTAGTAATTATGAAAATAGCTATTACTTGTATTGCTAATGGTGATGTGGATAAAAACTGGTCTTATTAGATTAAAAACTATTTTTGATGTCATGATCCTTTGATTACGAATTATAATTTTAATAATTATAATTAATACTGTAGAAATTGAAAAAGTATCTGTTATAAAAGATCTAGGTGTATAGTTTAATTAGAAATTGTATTATCCTCATTTTTGGCACCTAGGTTCATGCCCTGGTATTATCATAGCTATTATTCACTTCTTTTCAACTATATCATAATAAATTTCATCATTTGTTGTACCCAATTTCATAAATAATGCTACTTTGATCTGAAACTAACAACTTAAGAATGATTCATCTTATGATTTCCCAGCTAATATTAATTAATTTTCTGAATGGTTTAAAAAAATAATAATATGTCATAGGATACATTACAGCCATAAAATTTACCCTTCTTTTAGGTCGGTATTCTTGGAATCCAATTAATATGGACTAGGGATGCTGAAAATGCTTTACTCAGAGCAAAAATTGATAAAAAAATTATGAGAGCTACAAATCAGCAATTTATAGATTTATTCAACCTGCTGATTGAACAAACCAATAAGGAATTAACCAAATATGAAAGAATTAAATTTGAATCCTTAGTGACAATTCATGTTCATCAAAGGTAAGTTTTTCCTTATACATGTTTCTAAATCATTGTAATGTTGGTGTAGTCTTTTTAGCCATGTACATTTACAAGTTAATTATTAATCCAAAATGTATTATTTCAGGGATGTTTTTGAATATATTTACTGTTTAAGAGTAAGGTCAGCATTAGATTTTGAATGGCTTAAACAGACTCGTTTCTACTTTGATGAAGATGCCAATGTTACCTTGGTTAAAGTAACAGATGTTGTATTCATATATCAGAATGAATTTCTTGGTTGCACAGAGCGCTTGGTCATTACTCCATTAACTGATAGATGTTACATAACACTATCTCAAGCTATTGGTAATTCTGTTTCTCCATTTTTCATTATTAATATTTTAATAGTAAGCAAGTTTCTAGATAAATATAGTTATAAATAAATATATATAATGTAGTTAATTTTGAAAAATAAAGTAATTATTCTAAATATTTTCAATAATTAAATATTTCAAATGCATGTTTTCATATTTAAATTTCTTATGTAAAAGAATTATTCTAGAAAAACAATAATTGTGAAAATTCTGTTGTTATTTCAAACTATGATATATGTTCTTAATGATCAATTTTCTTTCCTATGCCTAATGATCATTGTTTAATCCCTTTAGAATTTAGTTTTTCAATGGCCTTTCAAGTATTTGCAATGGAGGTTCAAATTTTCATGTTTTTCTCCACTGATAAATTACATTACATTTCATAAAAATTTTCCTATTATTAGGTATGTCTATGGGTGGAGCTCCAACTGGTCCAGCTGGAACTGGAAAAACTGAGACTACAAAAGATATGGGAAAATTATTAGGAAAATATGTTGTTGTTTTCAATTGCTCAAATCAAATGGATTTCAGAGGACTTGGTAGGATATTCAAAGGTCTTGCCCAGTCAGGTTCATGGGGATGCTTTGATGAATTTAATCGCATAGATCTTCCAGTTCTATCAGTTGTTGCTCAGCATATGCACATTGTCCTCTGCGCTAAAAAGGAGCATAAAACATCATTCACATTTTGGTAATAATTTTTATTTCATGGTTTAAATGTAAACATGCTATATGTGTGTATATATAATATGCTAAATAAGTTTAAAGCATTCTTAAATTTTCCTATTTCTCCTGGTAATTTTCTTTCTCCTAGAGCTCATTTTTTCAATTCTTGTGAGAGAGTGAAAGGGATTTAATTATTTTGATTTTCAGTGATGGTGATATAGTTTCCCTAAATCCTGAATTTGGAATATTTATTACAATGAATCCTGAGTATGCAGGCAGACAGGAATTACCTGAAAATCTTAAAATTATGTTCAGAAGTGTAGCAATGATGGTGCCTGATAAACAGGTTATATGTTTAAAATTTGATAATATGACCTAATTATATTTAGCTATTTATATTTGAATGTCAGTTTGTTTGAAATATTTTTTATCCTGTTTAAATTATCAAGTTCTACTAATTACAATTACCTGTATTTAATTGTGATGAAAGAATGAAAACTCTCTTATGTGAGATTTTTGTATATATCAAAATATATTATTGAAATTAATAATGGGAATATTATTGCCAAGTTAGTATCAAAGCATCAAAATTTAACTATATAAAAGTTTTTTTATAAGTTTAGGTCATTAACAATCAAAAAACAACCATTAAAGACACCCTTTACTCAATGCACCTTTACATATACTTATCTCTGATAGTATTGTTAGTTAGTTATAAAAATAGTTATAGTTAGTATAGTTAGTTAGTAAAACTAATGTAAATGAATATGAGTTGATATTGATTTATTATTCAAAGTTCTATGTATATTATTTTTCTATGAACATATATTTTGTGTATTATATAATCATAAGTCAAAATTTCAGATCATCATGAGAGTTAAACTTGCAAGCTCTGGTTTCAAGGATAATGTAAATCTTGCCAGAAAATTTTTTACTTTGTACCAATTATGTGAAGAACATTTGAGTAAGCAATTGCATTATGATTTTGGTTTGCGCAATATTTTATCTGTTTTAAGAGTATTGAGAGCTCACAAAAGAAGCCATCCTAGAGAAACTGAAGAAGCAATTGTAATGGGAGTATTACAGTATGAAATTTTTAAATTTTGTTACCTAATAAACAACTCCAACAAATCATGTTATTTCAGCATGTCATAGAAATCTGCTAGTATTATTTTTATGAAATAATGATATCTAATATAATTTCGTAGATGAATTCACTGTCATAATCTAACATTGTTTAAACATATTAATCTTTTGCTATAATTGCATTATTATAATCCATAAAAGCTTGGACTATTTTCTTATCCTAGATTTATCTATTCATTCTGTAGATAAATATAATTTCTAGGCTATTTTAATGACTCACCTATCTACTTACCACCATTCACCCTTTCGTAAATATTTTTATCAAACCTTCAAAACTTAAATTATTTTTTCATTTGTCAGGGATATCAACAAGTCTAAATTGGTAGATGAGGATGAACCAATATTTTATTCTCTCATTGCTGATCTTTTCCCTGGTATCAAATTAACTATTGATACACAAGACAATTTACAAATTGCCATAAAGCATCAACTAGAAGAAGCAGGTTTAACTCATCATCCAAGTTGGAATATGAAAGTTATGCAGGTAATTCTTGATATTTTAAAAACCTTTCAACGTATGCAGAGGATGGGTAGCATAATGCTGGCAATTATTGAATAAACAAAGTTGACATTATCATAATATTATTTCAAAGGTATGAAATCTGATTGTAAGTTAGAATAGACTCTTTCCAAGTCTTAACTTAGAATCATCCATAGCGCACAGCATTACTGTGCTATACCTTTACCTCTTCCATATGAAATCTGAATTTTTTTATCAATGATTTGTTGAATAAATGATTTTCAATCATCAAATTGCAGAAATTTTTATTGTTTGAACATTTAGAATGATGTTTTAAAACATTCTATAGATTAAGAATTGTACATTATTGTGTAGGATAATTCTGTATTGAAAACCAGTCTTATCAGACTGATTAAAAGTTACTTATATCCTATAGTATATTTGGGATAATGTACACTTTCCAATTTTGGAGCACATATTTATCAAGTTAGTTGCCTATTATATTACAGAACTTTTCTCTATCTGGTAAACAATTACCTCACTCTTGCATACATAGCAGTTCATATATAATTTATAGCTACTTAAAGTTGTCAGCCAGTTTTCCTGATCCTACTGATAATCTATCCAGCATGTGTTGGATATAATGGAACAGTATTTGGTTTGCAATATTTGCAAGGAACCCTTTGCATTAAAATTTATGAGGGGTTTTATTTTGTGAACAGGAACTATTGTGTAAAAATTATCCTAAGATTATATAAAGTGCTTTTGTGACTATTGAACTTAAATAATGAGATTGGTAATTTATTTTTTATGTTAAATAGTGTTTTAGAACTTTTCCATTTGGAATACAGGTGAATATGTATTTAGAAGTTGTCTGAATGTGTATGCACTATTGATACTAAAGTGATCTGCCATTTTTATTGAACTAGCTGAAACTTTTAATGTTGTTTTCTGTAATAAATTAATGATCAGTATCATTAAGATTAAATTTAGATGATAGAAATAAGTATATTGATGTTTTTTTAAATATAAACTTAATGCATTAAAGAATTATCATAAATAAACTCATGTAAATCTATGGAATCTACACTCTAATTTTCATAATAAGTATTATTTTTGTGAAGGAATGTCCCTCTCCATCCATTGTTATATGGATGCAAGAGAAAACATTTAATTAATATATACCTATAAATATAGTCTATGGAAAAATAATAAAATACAGATATATATATATATATACATATAAACTTGCAATGAAAGTATTTGAATCTATCAGATCAGAAACTTCTATTGTTTTATTCTTTTTTATCCTTGATGAATATGTTTTTGATATAAAACTGTATAAATGATAAATGATATTCATACAGTGTGTTTTTAAAAATCCCTCTTACCATTTTTAGTTGTATGAAACATCCCTTGTTCGGCACGGTTTGATGGTTGTTGGCCCTACAGGAGCAGGAAAAACTTCATGTATACATATATTAATGAAAGCATTAACAGAAAATGGACATCCTCACAAAGAAATAAGAATGAATCCAAAGGTTAAGTTGGGCAAAAATTGAACAACTTCAGTAATATCTTTCAGAATTTTGGTTTTGGTTTGACTTTAGGAAAAGGAGTTATATTCAAAGACATTGAATCCCTTATGAGCATTTCTTAAGCAATTCACCCACATATGATCCTTTATCCAAAAATCAAGGTATACAATTGTTTCTTATCATATTTTATAGTAAGTAACATTCCACATGGTTAAGACAAACCTAAGGGTTAAAACAAATGCAAGAAGGTATGTAAATAAGAAGTCTTCAAGTCTGTCAAACTTTTAACAAAATATACATTAAATAAATGACAAGTTTCCATTAAATGTAATTGTATATGTATAGAATAATTGAGACTTTATGCATAAATACATTTTAAAATTTTTATTAGGCCATAACTGTCCCTCAAATGTTTGGTAGGGTCGATTTTGCCACCAATGAATGGTCAGATGGAATATTTTCAGCACTATGGCGCAAAACATTGAAGGTGAGGGTGCAGCATAACTAATATCAATTTCACACCTTAAATCCTTTAGATTCAAAATTAGAATTTATAAAAATTGTTTGTTCTATCTAAAAATAATTTGTTAAAATGATTTATATTAATGTGAATGAATCGTTTTCATCATTTCCAATAGGCAAGAAAGTCTGAAAATATTTGGTTAGTATTGGATGGACCTGTAGATGCTTTATGGATTGAAAATCTGAATTCAGTATTGGATGACAATAAAACATTAACATTAGCAAATGGTGATCGTATTGCTATGGTTTCAAATAGTAAAATTATTTTTGAGGCTGATAATTTAGACAATGCATCTCCTGCAACTATTTCAAGAATGGGAATGATTTTTATGAGTTCATCTGTTTTAAACTGGGAGCCTCTAATTAAGGTGAAGGAAATTCAATATTCAATATGATCATCAAATTCTATATCCTTAATTTTTCTCATCTATCTTTAGGCATGGCTTAGTACTCGATCATCTCAAGAAGTGGATATTTTAGGAAAACTATTCTATCAGATATTTTATGATATTTATTCATTTGTGAATGTTGAACTTCATGCAAAAATGAAAGTCCTAGAATGTGTTTATGTAAAGCAATGCAGAGATTTGATAGATGGATTGATACCTACTTTTGACTCAGGTTAATTATCTTATACAGCTATTATTATTGTGATATTCTTATTAATTTTAAATAACCTATAAATTCAATTTGGGGAATGATTACAGATATAACATCACAGCATTTGGAGCACTTGTTTCTTTTTGCTCTTATGTGGAGCCTTGGTGCTCTACTTGAACTTGATGACAGAAGTAAATTTGAAGAGTTCGTGAGGAAGCATCCATCAAAATTAAAGTGGCCACAGGTAAATATGATGTTGAAGTTTAAAGTATATACCACAACATATCATTGAATGATGTTTCAGTACAAGGTGATTTTTGGCATGGATTTCCTTTTGAATGATTTTTACTATACCCTAATTGTATTACCAAACATGTAATTAATATTTTTCAGTTTTTAATATTGCTAATTAATAAGCCACAGAAAGGTATTAAAAATTCAATATTGAAACCATTTTATACTCCTTCCTAATGTATTAACTGCTATATTGATGGTCCCTTATAAATAACCCAGAAGTCTTTTGTGATGGAAAGTATCCTATTCCTGGTTGAATATTTATAAGTAATTTATTGAAAATATATGTAAAATTATAAATAAATAAAGAATTACAGTAAATGGTTGGATATTTGGAAATTATACATAATAAGTTAACTGAAGAATCCAGTCATTCTTTTGTTCTTACTATTTTAATCATATAGAAAGAGAGATAATAGTTTTGGTAGTGGAAATGATCATCCAGTAATTATCTTTTCTTCCTTTCTTAATGTTTGTATGATACCATAAATATCAATTCCTTAATATAACTTCTACAGATTATGTGTTGTAAAATGCATTATCAAATGAATTATTAATGATAATGTTATATCCCATACAGATCAAGTCCAATGAAACTATTTTTGAATATATGGTTGATTCAAATGGAAATTGGGAGCATTGGATTCATCATGTACCAGAGTTTGTTTATCCTAGTGGTTCATGCATTGAATATTCTTCAATGTTTGTGCCAAACATTGATAATACAAGAACATTATTCTTGGTCAATCTAATTGCCAAACAATCCAAAGCTGTTCTTTTGATTGGTGAACAAGGTTCAGCTAAAACAGTGATGCTGAAAAGATATTTGTCTTGTTATGATCCTGAATTCCACCAAAGGAAAAGTTTTAACTTTTCATCTGCAACAACGCCAAATATATTTCAGGTTTTCCATATAAGATTTTTCATAAAATTGTATTTCCTCTATTTATATTTACTAAAAATTTGACATGAAAATTTAATTCCAGCATATCATTGAAAGTTATGTTGATAAACGTATAGGAAGTATTTATGGTCCTTGCATGGGACGGAAAATGACTATTTTCATTGATGATGTAAATATGCCTGTAACGAATGAATGGGGTGACCAAGTAACTAATGAAATCTTACGACAATTATTAGAAACAAGAGGATTTTATTCGTTAAATAAACCTGGAGAATTTATGAATATAATTGATATTCAGTTTCTGGCAGCAATGATTCACCCTGGTGGTGGAAGAAATGATATTCCTCAGCGTTTGAAGAGACAATTTAATGTTTTTAATTGTGTTTTGCCATCAAATGTGTCAATAGATAAAATCTTTGGTAATAATACTATTCTTTTATCATATTTTGAATTCAAATCTATCAGGCTTAACTTATTGCTACAATATGTAGCTGATATCAATGAAACTCAAGTACTGTATAAGACTTTTCTGATAGCTGCAATATATCATTATCACATTGATAGTGAGATCTAAATTTCTCTCTGAAGTAAATGTTTATATCATACCTCATTTATATGCAACACATTGTATTTTCTTTTATTAAAATATTAATTAATTTATCTTAAATATTAAACTAATTTCTCAATTTTTGCCTTGAAGGAAAAATATAATCTGTTGCCCTTTTACATCAATTCTATATCATTTTTCTCTTATTTTTATAAATTACTGTGATCAAAAGATAGATCATAAGGATCCTAACATATCCAAAAAATTAATATCTTTACAAGTAATTTAATATTGTGGAGGATATCCCCATTTAATGTTGAATTAATCTACCTGTAAAATTCTCAATGGTTTATTCAGGAGTGATTTCTAGAAGACATTTTCAACAAAGTAGCTTCAATGAGGAAGTTGTCTCCTTAATTAATAGCATAGTTCCTCTCACCAGAGTTTTATGGCAGAAAGTTAAGGCAAAAATGTTACCAACTCCAGATAAATTTCATTACATATTCAATTTAAAGGACCTTTCCAGAATATGGGAGGGAATTTTGTTCATTAAAAAAGAAGAATGTAAAAGTAAATTGAATTTGTTAAGTCTATGGAGGCATGAATGTAGTCGAGTTTTAGCTGATAGGTAACGTATATCTAATGAAATGAAAATAATGAGGTAAACTAGAAAAGAAATTTAAATAACTAGTGTGCTTGTGCAAATAACTGATGAGTCTAAAGTAAGTTACTAAAGCCATAATTTATATCCAGCATAATTACTGTAACAATATATAAATCAGAGAGGGTACATCAAAAAGTAAAATTTTGACATATTTCTACTAAATTTGAAATTTTTTAAAAATAACCTGTATTTTAGAAAGATTTTTAGACCAGAATTGGAAATTAGTTTTGGAAATTGATTTAATTTGGATCTTTTAATGAGTATTCCATTTAATATCATTCAACTCATTAAAGCAAGAGTGTATTTAACATTAATGTGTGCGTTTATCATATAGATTCACCAATCAGTATGATTTAGAAACATTTGGGACTGTGTTATTGACAACAGCTGAGGAAATTCTTGGGGAAGATTTTCAGTATTTTCCCAGAAATGAAACATATTTTGTTGATTTCTTAAGAGGTCCAGCTCAACAAATGGATGAAAAAGATGGCAAGATTTCCATGGACTTTCTGAAAGTATATGAAGAAATTCCAAGGTAGGAATTGATTTAAAAGAGTCAATGTAAAAATGCAAATTATTTGATTGAGATACATCTTTAATTTCTAAATTTTCCCTCTGAATAAAGTATCAAGTTTGTCACAAATAAAGTTCTACAGTACATGGATGCATATAATAAATTGAGCAGAGTAGCAAATATGGATATAGTACTTTTCCATGATGCATTGATTCATCTCATGAGAATATCAAGAATTATTCGCACTCCTCAAGGAAATGCAGTTCTAATTGGTGTCAGAGGCTCTGGAAAGAAATCCCTAACAAAATTGGCAACCTTTATTGCTGGATATGAAGTACATCAGATAACACTCTCCCAGTAAGGTTTCCTCAATATGCTTAGATATATATATATATATTCAAATCCATATTACTTATTTGAAACTTCATTTGAAATTTAATCTATTTTATATTTTCACTTTCATATATCCAGCTCGTATGGTGTGTTAAATTTTATGGATGACCTTAAATACTTGTATAAAGAATCTGGATTTAAAGGAAAAAGAACTACGTTTTTATTTACAGAAAATGAAATAAAAGATGAAGCATTCCTTGAGTACTTGAATAATTTGCTTAGCTCTGGAGAGGTGTGGTGCATTTTTCATGTTGTATTTGACAGATATGATGAAAAATCCCATTTCTCCCATGATAGATTATTTTTATACTACCGAGGGTTTCAATTCCACAGGTGGCAAATCTATTTACCAAAGATGAATTGGATGAAATTCAGTCTGGGTTAATATCAATAATGAAAAAGATTCAACCAAAAGTGTGTCCTGATACTGATGAAGTTTATAATTTCTTTATCTCAAGAGCTAAGAGTAACCTGCACTGTGTTTTATGCTTCTCTCCGGTTAGTAGCAATACTATTGTAATCAATTTTAATATTTTGGAAGATTTAAAAGTCTAATTAATTATTCTTAGATCCCAGTCTAATATTGCTTTGTTCTTAGTCTTCAGATTATCATATCTTATTTTACACATCTGAATTTTGGTCAAATTGAGTAATAATGTATTTTACAACTTTTTCTAAAATGTCTGATTTGATAAATTATCTCTCACTGAATTATGTTATATATATTTTTTTTAACAAAGACTTTTTTAAAATTTGATAATTCAAGGAATATATAAAATATATGATATAATAATAATTTACCTAGATGACTCAGCAAGTAATAATAGAAATTATGAATAACCTCTCTCTCCAGTGTATTAGTTAAAAGTCATATTCTACTATGGATTTTGAATTTAAGATTTAGAATATTATTTAAATAGGACTACTGGTTGAATTTAAACTAACCTTTGGTGAATTGAAATGCTCACTTATCTTGAAATTATGCTTGTTTTTGCTGTGGTGGAATATAAAAAACCATCAATTGAAAAGTACTTTCTTGGAGTTTATATGTGAAAAATGAAAAATCCAAAAATTTCTGAGTATTTTGATGAAAAATAAAAATCATAAATTACAATTATCTTATTAACTTCATAATTATTTATTAGAACTTCATTTGGTTTTGAATATATTGTTAAGGTTGGAAATAAGTTTAGAAGCAGAGCGTTGAAGTTTCCTGGCCTAATTTCTGGGTGTACAATAGATTGGTTTTCAAGATGGCCAAGAGATGCTTTAGTTGCAGTATCACAACATTTCTTGCAGAGTTTTCAAATAAGCTGCACCACAGAGGTCAAAGCTCAAATTATAGAAGTAATGGGAGATATTCATGATGGGGTCACTGACCAATGTAATTTTTATTTTGAAAGGTAATGTCTAGTCTTAGTCTAATTTGTTAACTCACTTCAGTTTAAGACTTCCCAGAAGATTTAAGTATAAAAAATAGTGAATTATCATTTCCTTTCAGTCGAATTGCAAAGTTAAATATCAAACATTAAAGGATGCAATTTTCGTGATTGAAAATTAAAGGGTTGTAATTGTCTTTTGAAAGTGGCTGATTGTTTTGGTTACAATGTGCGCATCTTGTGCAAAGAGACCTTAGCTATTAGACTGCTATACTTTGCTACTTCTGAAGTAACCATAAAATAACCAGGATTTCTTACTCTCCCTATCAAATTATAATAATATCATTAGTTAAAAGGATTAAGCAGAAGTAGAACTAATATAAAAATTGGGCCTGAATGAAAATCTTCAGGTTTTCTGGCAAATTATTCAGCTAAATATAATTTTTTTCATTTCATGTCTTATACTTACTTATTGAATATATGACTGTAGTTCTAGTAAAGAATAGTTCAATAAAATTTACCTTGAAATGTTTTTTGAAAGAGTCAACATTCTACTTTCAATATAGCTCAAAAATATTTTTGGGAAGAACAATTGTTTGTCATATTTTCCCTGATTTTTGGCTATATTTACTTTAAAATACTAGATAAAATAGAGTTCTTTGTATGTGACATTATTGATTTCAGTTAAATATTAAATTTATAGGTATCATCGCCAAAATCATATAACATCCAAATCATACCTTTCATTTTTAAATGGATATAAGACTATTTATTGTGAGAGATACAACAATATAACAATGCTATCCAACAAAATGGTTACTGGCTTAAACAAACTTTTTGAAGCAGAAATGAGCGTTGATGAATTATGCAAAGAACTTAAGAAAAAGAGAGAGATTATAGCTGAATCCACAATTTCTGCTGAAGAAGTGAGTAGTCTGTTCTATGAATAACTTAAATTATCATATTCTTGAAAGATAAGTATGAACATCATTCAATGACATCTTTTTAACATTGTTAATATGTTTAAATATGACTTTATATATATTATAACTAGTAAAATTGAATTTTATACTAAATCAGGCTCTAATTGAAATAACTGCTTCTGCTGAAGCAGCTGAGAAGATAAAAACTGAAGTACAAAAAAAGAAAAACAAGGCTGAAATGCTTGTTGATGAAATAGCTGGTATAAAAGCATTAGCTGAAGGAAAGCTAGAATCAGTCATGCCAGCTCTTGAAGCTGCAGAAGCAGCTTTATTGGTAAAATATGATTTAGTATTTTGCTTGTTATAATAAAGTTTATTGTCTTAATAAATTGAAATTTTTCTCTCTTTTCTGTGATAATTTGGGGATGTATTTTATTCAAAAGTGACATAATCAATAAAGGTAATATTTCTCTCAAAAACACATAGATTTTAAGGAATTTTCTATTTATTATTTTGATTACAGACTATAAAAGCTTCAGATATCTCTATAGTAAGAAAATTAGCCAAACCACCGTACTTAATAATGATCATAATGGATGCAGTATTGATATTGTTTCGCAAGAATTTGAACCCAGTGAAATCAGATAAAGGTAGAAAATTTCTTGTGCCTTCTTGGAAAGAATCACTGAAGGTATGTATTTTTAGCATGCTATAACATTTTTAGTGAATTTAGCTGAAATTTCCATTGGTTAATAAGACTGATTCTGTGCAGTTATATATTCATTCATATTCTGTAATCTATTCAAAATACAAAACATTCATATTTTACCTTTCATTGCTAAATAATTATGTATCTTTTACTTAATGTATGCATTTTGATATTTTTAAGACCTATTGATATAAGTTTATCAATTTTAGTTATTACCATTTTTACATTCATTTGAGTGATAAACACTTCTCAGGTAATGATAGACACTAAATTCCTCTCAAATCTGCTAAACTTTCCACGAGATCGAATAAATGGAGAGACGGTTGACTTACTGCAACCTTATTTACGCTATCACTTATATACATATGAAAATGCCAAACAAGCTTGTGGAAAAGTGGCTGGTTTGATTCAATGGACAATTTCAATGAATGCATTCTATGCTGTTTATAAAGAAGTTGTTCCAATAAAGGTGAGATAAATGTGTGATGTATAATTTTCAATGCCTTTTTCTTGTTCTTTCCTTTTTATACATAATACAATTTATTACATAAAATTCTCCAAAAATAATTAATATATTAAAGAAATATTCAGGGTTGGATATATAATATCTATAATACCTCTTATCATCACTAAACATAGATATAGATTTCTTCAAAACTAGCTCTCACCTCTTCCTTTACAACTCTATCTATTTTATTCACTCATCCAAACAAAGATGGTTTATTTATGATTTTTCTTGCTTAAATTGCCTGAAAGAACACTAAAACTCAAAATAAACCACCTATTATGTTTCTATAAATAATTATTTACTCAATAAAAGTATATTTTATTGATATTTTAAAGTAAATATAATTAATTAACAACATGATATATTATTATCAATAGAATTAAACATACAGATACAGTTGGGAATTAACTTTTAGATAGCTTGGAGTTTTATTTTTAGTGGTATGGCTAGGACTGAGATATTTGGATCTAGTATGAGCAAAACATATAAGTCATTAATATTTCGATTCGAATGATGGTGCTTATAAGCATATGTCAATAATTGTTTCAAACTTTGTTTTGTAATTTTAGAAGATCTGTGTATTATGTAGTAAAATGGTTAATAAGAAAATACAGAGAAGATGACATAATCCATAATCCTTGTGTTAATTTTCATTAGCTTTTCATGAGGAATTATAGTAATTTATAAGTTCTATTTATGATATTTAAAAATTTAACCTATATTTCTATTACTTCAATAACTTATTTTATTTCTCATATAAGATAATTATTACAAAAACTACATATTATACATTATGACACCTTATTTTTTGTTTGGTTGAAATCCAATTCCAAAAATTTAAGGAAAAATACTTATTTGCTTAAGATGAGTAATTTTTTATTATTTTGATCACTCTATTAAAAGTTATTACAATAGACTATACACATATTCATAATTTTAAGAATGATTCAATATCTGTAATTACTCAAGAGTTTATTGTATTCTAATGAAAGAACACAGAAAAACTTTCACTCTACTGATATATATTTAATTTGAGGAAACTATAAATGATTTGAAGTGGTATTAGAGGAAAGAGGTCTATGCAATACTCTGAAAATTAAATTAAATAATTAGTTAAGGAATTTTTCCTTGCAGAAAAACTTGAAATTACAAGAATTAAAACTGTCTTCTGCCATAGAGGAACTGAATCAAGTTCAAGGACTTTTGGATAAGAAAAAGGGGGAACTTGAAAGTGTGCAAGCTAAATTTAACAAAGCATCAATGGATAAACAGGTATCATGTACTTCTTCATAATTATCAAAATGTATCACAGATGAAACATTATTTTTAAGCTAATTGAATAAATCTGATCCATTTACATAGGAGTTACTTGATGATGCTCAGAAACTTCAATTTAAAACAGAATCTGCCAAAAAGCTAATTGAAGGATTGAAAGGGGAAAGGGAGAGATGGAAAATACAGTCACTGTTATTCAAATCAATGATAAAAATGCTAGTGGGGGACGCAATTCTATTAAGTGGTTTTCTATCTTACCTAGGTAACTGATAAATTTAAATAACATTTTTGTTGTCCTCAATACTTTGAGTATTGAGGGCATTTTTTACTTGATCCTGAATAAGGAAATATATTTATATAAAATAAATATTTTATTTTCTTCTATTATATACAGCCACTATACTAGCAAGGTCATATTTACATAAAGATTATTATAAAACTTTTGAATGACTTTTTCTATAAAATGGTTCTATTAAAAAAAAATTTTTTTTGAACAAATAAAATTTGAATAAATAAATTATTTTAAATTCTATATTTATTTTATTTCTATCTTTGCCATAAGTAATAGTGAGATGATTTTTTTAACAAAAAGTTGAATTTTTTAATAATTCTAGGACCATTTAATCAGGATTATAGAATACTTTTGAAAAAAAAATGGGTAAAGGAATTATCCGCAAGAAAGATACCTTTCTCTGAAAACACTGGAATAATAAAAAATCTTGTTGATACTGTAATGGTATGTTGAAATTAAGTTGGAATTTAATGAACTAATGAAAAGGCTTTTATAAATAAGGTTTTTTTGTCAGATTAGAGAATGGAATCTTCAAGGCTTACCTAATGACGAACTTTCCATTCAAAATGGTATAATTGTTACTAAGGCTGATAGATTTCCATTACTTATTGATCCTCAGCTTCAAGGAAAGAAATGGATTTTAAACAAGGAAAAGAATAATGGAATATGTGTTAGTATATTTGCTGAAAATATTGGTTAAGATTCTTTGTAGATCATATTTAAAAAGAAATTAGTATTCTCTATTACTAAGAAGTAAGATGTTGATATTTTTCAAACTGAATAATATTTTGCTGAATAATTATATTAGTATCAAATAATAACATCTATTCCAAAATGAAATTTTCCCTTAAGCAACAAACTTTCTCTTCTCAAACCACTAGGTCACATCACTGAAAAATGAGTATTTTAGGATTCACCTTGAAGAAAGCGTATCTCTAGGAAGACCTCTTCTGATTGAAGATGTTGATGAGGATCTGGATCCAATACTGGAACCTGTTTTGGAAAAAAACTTTATAAAGACAGGCCTAGGGTTTAAGGTTGCTCAATTTTTAAATTTTTCCCCAATAAAGAAATTAAAATTCTTATGTGAAGTATATTACAGGTTAAAATAGGAGACAATGAAGTAGATGTAAATAAAGCATTTCGATTGTATCTAACAACCAAACTTCAAAATCCAATGTATACACCTGATATATCTGCAATGGTTTCCATTATTGATTTTACAGTGACAGAGAAGGGTGAGAACTTTAATCTCTCTATGGATTCAAGCAAATCCTTTAGAGGTGTTATTGTTAGTTGATTTTTCATAGATATAAACTAATTATAATATATTTAAGCAGCAAAAAATATTTACAACTGTAGTGCTGACAGGCTGCCAGTTCACTGAGCAGTATCATTTGTAAGAAATACAGGTGAATTCCTGGAGAGTTACTATGTGCCAGATTAATATAACTTCAATGTATAATATGATTCTCTAGAACTTTTTTCCTCTTAGAAAGTTGTAAGAGAAAGAATTCTTAACTAATCATTAGAATAAATGGATAAATTTAAGCTCAACATAAATCAAAATGGATAATATAAAATAATAAAGGTTGGAAATAGTAAAATTCTGTGATATACTGGAGGATTGTAAAATCACTTCCACTTTAAGAATAGTCACCAACCTGTTAAACTGAATTTTTAGTTATATTCATTGACATAATTCAACAAAATTTCTCATTCATTCAAATATTTTATCTTTAATTTGATTTTTAAACTTTAACCTATAAATACAACTTTTTAATGTGTAAAATACTTGCCATCATAGAAAAAGTTCTGAAACTTTATTGTGCTTACAAATTTATTTTGTTATGTTACTTTGAGTTAATTTTTATTGAATCTTTTTATTTGCAGGTCTTGAAGAGCAGCTTTTAGAAAGGGTGATCACAACAGAGAAGAAAGACCTGGAGCTAGAAAGAGTAAACCTAATTCATGTAACTACAAATAACAAGAGGAAAATAAAAAAATTGGAGGATAATTTACTTTACAAACTTACTACAGTGCAGGTATAAGAATGTATAGATGATGAGAATAACAATACTTAATATTTTGAAGAATTATGTTGTAGTTCATTAACATTTAACATCTATGTCGTGTTTTCTGTTTCTCTGGAAGGGATCCCTTGTAGATGATGTAACATTAATGCAAGTGTTAAATTTAAATAAATCATTAGCAGCTCAAGCTGAAGAAAAGCTTAAGATCACTGCAGAAACAGAATTGAAGATAAATAATGCTAGGGAAGAATTTAGAAAAGTTGCAAAGCATGGAAGTGCTCTTTATTTTCTTCTCTGTGATTTGTCAATGATTAATTGTATGTACCAAACTTCACTGGCTCAATATCTGGAGATATTTGACACTTCTCTTTTGAGGTATACTCTAAATTTTAACTAAATTATATAGGAAGATATCTAAATTTAGGCATTTAGATATTAAGTCAACTTAATTCATGAGACAAAGTTAAATTACTTATTTTATTTTAACAATTATTAATCTCTAATTACTCTGTGCATTTAATCTTTCTATCAGTATGGGACACCCTATTTCTTGCTTTCCCATTTTCACTAATATATAAATTTTTGACAGATCTACAAAGTCACCTATATCTATGAGGAGAAATAACTACATAATAGATTATCTTATGTTTAAAGTCTACAGGTATACTTGTCGAGGATTATTTGAAAAACATAAATATCTATTCACCCTACTCCTAGCTCTTAAAATTGATATTCTTCGAGGCAATATGACTCACCAAGAATTTGATATTTTACTCAAAGGTAAAGGTTAAATTTTTTAAATTTAATTCTTACATAATATGAAGATAAAATTAATCATATTTATTTTAAATAGGTGGATCAACTCTAGACTTTGAAAATTGTCATGAGAAAACAGTGAAATGGATGTCTGATACAATATGGTTTAATATGATGAAATTATCTTCCCTTCCAGATTTTGAGATCCTTCCAGCTAAGGTAAAAAAAACCTTACTTAAATCTAATAAAAGATTGTAAAGAGAGAACTGATTTAAGAAAGAGAGGAAAGACTCTTTCCTTTGAACTGTAGTTCTTAATTATGAAGCACTTCTAAAAGTAACTGCAATGCTACATAATTATGTTTAGAGGGAATATTCTACATTCAATTATTTCAAAAAAGTTAGTGCTAGATATAGCAACTATAGCTAGTTTCAAGCTATGAACCAGAAATATAATCTAAGAAATGAAAATGATTCCTTACTTTATATTAACACATATTATTGAAAGTAATGATTTTTTGTGATAGTTTTAAGGTTCTTTTTGAAATGGAGGGTATGAGGTGGAATTTCAGGAAGTACAACTTCCTGCCAAATATCCTATCATAAATTGAAATTATGTAATTTTATTTTGATACTAATATTAAGAAATTATATACATTCATTTTCAAATATAAACTTTTTTAAAAGTGTAATGGACAGGAATTGATCCAGATTATCATCTCAAACTGGTATAAACGATATAATAAATTTATTAAAATGACTTTAATATTTATTTATTGGTTGAGTAGATTACAATATTTTTGTATGATAAGCATATATATATATATATACATACTATTATTTTTGCAGGTTGTAGAAAAAGAAAAACAATGGAAAATCTGGATGAGTAAAGAATCCCCTGAAGAAGAACCTTTCCCTGATGATTTCGACAAAAACATGGATGCTCTTCGAAAAACCCTAATTATTAGGTAATTAAAACAGAAATTTGTTTTAAATACAATCAAATTATGAGGCTTATGAAATTATATACTAATACTGTTATGAAGTGAGAAAATTACTTACTAACTGTGTTTAAATATTAATCACCCAAGAGCTTTGTGCCCAGATAGAACTATTGCACAGTCATGTAAATATATAGCATCATCGTTGGGACAGAAATACACAGAACCAGTGATTCTCAATCTAGAAGAAATGCTTCAAGAGTCATGTATTTACACACCTATGATATGCCTACTAAGTGCAGGATCTGATCCAACTAACCAAATAGAGGACCTTGCAAGAAAACAAGGAATAGTGATCCATTCAATATCTATGGGACAAGGGCAAGAAATCCTTGCTAGACAATTACTTTATAAGACCATGGAACAGGTAATTTAATATTTTTAGATTATTTAATGAGTACAACATTTAATGATAGTAATAATTTTTATAAGCATGTAGAGCACTATTGCATATAGAAAATACAGAATGTATTCAGTAAGAAATAAGAATAAAATCAGTAAGGGATAAAACCCTATTAAAAATCAGTGATTAATTGAGCTCTCTTCAGAATACTGTCAAAAACTTGATAATTATATGATTTATGAAATAAGATATGAATTCTCTTTTTATGGAAGATTATTAGGCTGTGTATATCAAAGTTCGGTTGGATAAAGTTAAGGTACACCATCTAGTATATCTATTCAAACAATCGTGTTATACAATTCTATTATTGAAGTTTTCAGAGAGGTGAAACCCCTTTATTCATCTGTGATTTGTGATTAATAATGCTTAGGTAAATAGTTTTTTTTTAATCACAAATACCTTTTATACTGACCAATTAGCATTTGCTGTTTCTGTTTTATACTATATCAAATTGTGTTCAGATGAAAATTCATTGAATTACACTTACTATTTTTCTTTATCTAAACTATTGATTGAAGAAATATCATTTAGCCTAAGGTAAATGTATTTGTAAGTCTTTATATGTGTGGTCTATTTTATCATTGAAATTTTTGGCAAAACTTCTAATGACCTTGATAATTCAAGAAGTAGGAATTCTCTTGCTTTGATAAGATTATGCATTTACGTTATGATATATGTTTTTTGGGGTATTATAGTGTCTGATCAAATGAAATTTGTATTTTATTATACATTCCAAAGTATTGAGGATACAAATGTGTTGCTTACAGGGAAGCTGGATTCTGTTTCAAAATTGTCATTTGGATGTAGAATATATGAATGAAATAGTTCATACCATTTCCTCAGCTGAGAAAATTCATGAAAAATTTAGGATATGGATTACAACAGAGTTTCATCCTTATTTCCCAATTTCAATGCTTCAGCTATCCATAAAATTTACCAATGAACCGCCTCAAGGTACTTAGAATATGAATGGGAATTCATATTATTGTTCTTCTTTTCTAAACCTTACTATTTCCTATGTTTACTCACTTTAATTTCAAAAGTGACCAATTTGATAATTTTTAGGTATGAGAGCTGGTCTGAAGAGGATATACTCTGGAATCTCACAGGATATGCTTGATTACTCAAATTATCCTCAATATAAGCCAATGCTTTATGCATTATCATTCCTCCATACTGTAGTCCAAGAAAGAAGGAAATTTGGTCCATTAGGCTGGAATATACCTTATGAATTTAATAATTCTGACTGGCATGCATCTTATTTATTCATACAAAATCACCTTGATGAAATTGATATCAAGAAAGGAATTAGTTGGCCAACTGTAAGGTAACCTAATATTTTATATAATTTTATTTTTGATGGTACACTTCTCTTTCATCTTGTTGATTTTGAATTATTCTTCACAGGTATATGTTAGGAGAAATTCAGTATGGTGGTCGTGTCTCAGATGAATATGATAAGCGATTACTGAATACACTTGCAAAATTGTGGTTTGGAGAGCACATGTTAGCAGAGGAATTTGTTTTTTACAAGGGATACCCAGTCTTGAATTTTTGTGCTATTGAAGATTACATTAATACCATTGATGGCATGTCTACCATAGATCCACCTCAGGTGTATGGTCTGAGTATGAACGCTGGTATTACGTACGCATTTTTACCAATTATTAAGAATCAATGATAGTGAAAGATAAGAAAATATATTTATTTGAATAATACTAAAAAATAAAATGAACATAATTTAAAATTCGATTATATATAACATATCTTTATCTTGTAGCTATCAAACTAATGCTGTCATTGAATTATTGGATGTAATGATTTCAATTCAAACAAAAGAATTAAAAATTAAAGGAAAGGTGACCTGTGAAGAAATTGTAAAGACATCAGCAGAGGATATGCTTCAAAAACTTCCTGATGATTATGACAAAAATTATATTAAAGAAAGGTGAAAGATGATTACTTTTTAAAATTGAATGATGATCATTTCTGTAATCTAGTAGATTTATTCCCAAGTACCACACACAAATAAAATGTTATATTTTTAAAAATTGTTTGAAAATTGATTATGAATAGGTTACAGAAATTTTTCAATTGATCAAAGATATACAATATTTAGCATGAAATAAAGTGCAATTATACTTCCATCCACAGGTTAAAATCAATGGGGCCAATGAACTCAATGAATATCTTTCTTAGACAAGAAATTGACAGAATCCATTGTGTTATCAACTCAGTCAGATCAACTTTAAAGAATCTCTTACTTGCAATCGAGGGGAAAATTATTATGAATGAGGTAATAACAAAAATGATTGCTATACATAGTTATAGAGAGAGTTATATCACTAAAAAAATCATAATGCGTTGTATGCTAAACTCAAATCTGTTGAAAAGGCAAATCTTAGACTTTATAATGAACTATAATAAATTATTGTCATTATAGAGCATCCAAGATTTTTTTTATGATGTTTACAACGCTCGAGTTCCAGACTCGTGGATAAAAATTTCTTGGTCATCATCAAGTCTTGGGTTTTGGTTTAATGAACTTCTAGAGAGAAATAAACAACTTATGTTTTGGATAAAATTCTCAAGACCAAATTCATTTTGGATGGGAGGCTTCTTCAATCCTCAAGGTAATATTTGAATTTTCTAGATCTTATTATAATCTCATTCTAACATACAATCTTAAATTCTTGGATTCAGGATTTTTGACAGCAATGAAGCAGGAGGTAACGCAGTTACATAAAGGTTGGGCTCTCGATTCTGTGGCTATCCACAACGATGTCACTAAATATAATAAAGACGATATTAAGGGATCACCTACGGTATGGCAACAAAATTCAATGTTGATGATTTAATTTTTTCGATATTCTAAAGAATTGTTCTTTTTCAGGAAGGGGTTTACGTCCATGGGTTTTATCTCGAGGGTGCTTCTTGGGATAAAAAAAATAGTCGTTTAATGGAATCGGTTCCAAAATTACTTTTTGCTAATATACCGATAGTTCACATCTACGCTGTTCATAGTACATCACGCAAGGATTCAAAACTCTACGAGGTATTTAATATCAGGTACTCTAATAATTATTAAAACTGTTTTGATACTAGTAAAAGCTGATTGTCCTTTACAGTGTCCAGTTTATAAAAGAGTAAGTAGGACAGTTTCAAACTATGTTTCACCTCTGTGGCTTCCAACAGTAAAACCACCTGATCATTGGATTTTAAGAGGCGTAGCTTTGCTATGTCATAATTTATGAATTGTTCAGAAAGGAAGTTTATAATTTTCATGTACGCGATTTGATCGAATAAACGGTTTGAAAAAAATTCTTTTTTTCTTATTTTGATGATATAAAACACCCGCTTTAATAGCGAAGAGCGCTTCTGGGTCGTCTGTAGAAAAAATTTGATCCTGGGGCCCTCTATCGGTAGCAATGATCCACGTCACCAGGGCACTTGCGTACTGAAATGCCGGAAAGCTGAGGCGTAACCGAGACAGTTTATTATTGTATTTTAAGGACCTTTCCTCTTCAAAATGGTTAGTAACATACTCTAAGAAAAAGACTAATTCTTATTATCATTAATATTTTGGTTGTAAATTATCCAATGATGTACAGTTTATTGTGCAAACACGACAGATTGGTCAATGCAACGGGAGCAAATTGTTACGTTTTCTCAAGATTGATATTTTGATATATTATTCTTATAACCAGTCACTTACAGAAATAAGGTTTTTTCTCTATCCGTATTTTTAGAGAAATGTGTTTTTATTCTAAGTACTCAACACTATAATTAAGTATTAAGTCGACTAAGGGTAGACTAATGTTGGATAAAAATCATTTTTTATTTTCACTGCAAACAGGTCCTCATAGCAGCTGCAGTATGTACGAAAGCTGGAAAAGGTAAGCTCTCGCCTTATTAAAAATTTTGTGTGTTTGATAAGAAAAAAATATACCTGAATTGTTCGTTGCAGTGATAGTATCACGACAGTTCGTGGAAATGACAAAAGCCAGGATTGAAGGATTACTTGCAGCATTTCCAAAGTTAATGTCTACTGGTAAACAGCATACATTCGTAGAAACAGACTCAGTGCGGTATGTGTACCAGCCACTGGAAAAGTTATACATGCTATTAATAACCACGAAAGCTAGCAATATATTGGAAGACTTGGAAACACTTCGTCTATTTAGCCGAGTGGTAAGTTCATTCTCTCATTTTACCAAAATTTTAACATTTATTATCGCAATCATCAGTGTAATGAAACGTCTTTATTCAAGATTCCAGAGTATTGTCGCTCTATGGAAGAATCGGAGATAGTTGAGAACGCCTTCAACCTCATATTTGCTTTCGACGAAGTCGTGGCTTTAGGATATCGAGAAAGCGTAAATCTTGCCCAAATCAGAACTTTTGTTGAAATGGATTCACACGAAGAGAAGGTTTATCAAGCCGTAAGAATGGTAAGAGTAGTTATCTGTTAATCTAGAGCAATTTTTTAAGAGATTTTTATAATCTATTTTGCTAATGTAATTATTCCTCTATTTCAGACCCAAGAGAGAGAAGCAAAGAATAAAATGCGAGAAAAGGCGAAAGAGTTACAGAGACAAAGAATGGAGGCAGCCAAAAAGGGTGGAGTGGCAGTTGTCAGCGGTTCTGGTATTGGAATGGGCAAAAGTGGAGGATCTGGATATGGAGGTGTCGGATTCGGGAGCAATTCAGGATTCGCACCATCTCCTGTCGTCGGCGATTTGGCGAATTCCCAATCAGATTCAAAGCCCAATTTTTCATCCATACCGTAAGTATTACTATAGTATTAACAATGGGTTGATTGTTCATTGGTTTTTATTGAAAACTAATATAAGGTGAAGTCATTTTTATCTAATTCAAATATTCTTTTTAATTATTTACATTGGTTTTATGCTAATATTATGAACCATTGGTTCAATTGTCATAGGAAGGAATGAAATAATTAGGACTATAGGTTTTTAATTTAATGTAACCAATAGTGCTTTTTTTTAGTCTTAGCTGACATATTCAGTTCAAAATATTTCCCTATCAAGCTTTAACAATTTTTTTTTCCATTGTGTAATTATGTCATAGCACTATATTTATGGCGGTAATGTAATTAATCTTTGTCTTTATCACATTGTTGGTCTTTTTATTTGTTGCAGTAAGTCAAATGCACTTTCCACTAAAGCTATGAAATTAGGTGGAAAATTTCGTGATGTGGAGACTTTTGTGGACCAGCTGAAATCTGAAGGAGAGGTTGTAAGCAATGCCAACTTGAGTAGCGTGGGCAATAATGTCGGGAAAACTCCAATAATCTCACCTAAATTGCCATTGTCTAATGAAGTAATTGAGGAGTAAGTCTTTTTCAGCATTTTTACAATCTTAGTAGTAGTATTTGGGAAAATAGATATTATTTTTATCCATAGTAAGAGTTCTAGAGCCTTGGCCTGTATATGTAATAGATATCATACCCTTCATCCACTTTTTCAAGATTTTAAATACATTGTAATTAAAAGTAAAACTGACACATTTTAACCAAATATATTATTCAGGCTCTATTATCTTCTCTACATCTGTCTTTTATAGAATATAATTGACTTTGATTCAAAAGATTATCTAATTGAACCATAGTCCCTTAAATTGGTTAATGGATGAGATTTTCATAAATTGTATGCTCTGAATTCAGTATTTTTGTATCAGATAATATCTTTTATCATTTCAATATTCTAATGCAGGAGCTATATTTAGAACTTTTAAAATGTTACTTCATCTCTAATGTCTAGGACTCAACTACTATTTCAGTACATTTTTATATTATTGACAATATGGGTAATATAGTGAATGAAGATTAAGACCATATGACCTATATGGTCATGATCTTTATGTATACCCTGAATCAGTTCAATAATTTCACAGACCTTTCTTGCTATTGATATGATGGGCCATAATGATACAAATTTTGTTATGAAATTTTACAAAGAATTCATCCTTTTATTCATTAAATGCATTTATCGTGTCCAAAAAACTACGTTTTAGTTAAATATTTTCATTATAAATAAAATGAAATATTTTTATTACTTCAAATTAGCTTTGTGAGCAAATATTCATATTAATGTAGAAATGTATTCTCTTGGCAATTTTGTGACTGTTCAAGTTAAAACTAAAAGGAGGCTTATCTGTCAAGTATTATGATAATAACTGGTTTGTCATGTTTTGAACTAGCTTATCATTACATTTTTATGTTACTTTCAACTTCATCATATTCCCTCATGAAGTTAGTTTTTCTTTCCAAAGTTTACTGAAGTTATTAGAATATGTCTTAAACCTAGATACTTGTTTTAATACACCTATAAAATGTTGAAAGAAATATTTATCATTCATCATCACAAAAATAAACATTAACATACACCATTAATCATTATCTTATTTAAGGGTCAGAGTTCTTTTTTCTTTGAGAAATGCTTTAGCACTGTAAATTGTTTTCAGTAATATTATTCCAAAACTGGGATTTTGATATATATATATAATTACAATTATGTTTTAGTGTCCACTTGAGAGAGGAGGAGAGGCTTCACTTGAGAATTGGCAGGGATGGTGGTCTTCAATCTTTTGAACTTCATGGTCTTGTTACCCTCCGCATTTCAAACGAGAAGTTTGGGCGAATCAGAGTTCAGTTAGAAAACAAGGATACGCGTGGAATACAGTTGCAGGTGATAATTTTGTAGATGATATATCTTTAATACTGTGTTGCTTTGTTTGTTTGTTTTTTTTGTAATCACATTTTTTTAAGTTAATGTTCAGTTATGTGTAATATTTTCAATCAAGATGATAAGTATATTTTGCTGTGAACTTCTTTGAATTTCATTCAAATACAATTTACTTTCTCTGTCTGATTCATTCAACTTAAGTGGTTATAATGTGTTACCTTAGTGAATGTAGTTGTTTTTGATTGTTCTGCCTTCAGTAATTGCAATATTGTTTTTAGTTTTTTCTAGTATTCTTTGCTATAAAATGCTTAATTTTCAGTTTTCCCTCTTTAATTTTCATCTGATAAATCATTTTACTGTCACATAATCTTTCATTCTTCATTGTAGCTACATTTTGTGTTAAAATCAGTTAATTTATTTTTTGCATGTAAATTTCAACGAACAATCACCAATATTTTAACTATATTTCCACATAATTGATTCATCAATGTACATCAGTGTGTTTGGAATGTAAGTACCAGCTATATAAATAAATTAATTTTCATCATGCATTTATTTTACCCTATGGAGCATGCATGGTACTTTTTTCCTTATTAATCATCTTTTTATGCTGTGACAAATCTGTGACTTTTGACTTTGAGGAAAGAAGAAGGAGCATGAATAATTTGATGTAAAAGAATGAGATTGATGTTAATACATTTTCAATAAGAGAAAGACTTAATTTTATCAATTAACATTCCTATTAATTTTTTAGATGTAGTTTCTTTATTTATCAACTATTTGAAAAATTTATGACCTTTTTAAGATTATGAATGTATTCAAATTTATAGATATTTTCTTATGAATTTTAATTTATCTAGTTCAAAATTTTTCTAGTATGGATGCCTTTATTTTCCATACGCTCATAACTATTGCCAGCAAGTTTGAATGCATCCTATTAATTTTAAAAGTTTAAGCATTTTTATCTTTCAAGTATTTTATTTCTCTTAGTTCCATATATTCTTATTGGAAATTGTTCAATTTATATATTTTGAACCATCAGACCCATCCAAATGTGGACAAGGAGTTATTTAAAATGAAATCTTTGGTGGGCCTCAAGAACCCTGCTAAACCATTTCCTTTGAATACTGAGGTCGGAGTTTTAAAATGGCGATTCCAAACACAGGATGAATCTTTCATTCCATTATCAAGTGAGTAAACTTTCTTCATAAGGTGATTTTTTCATTGATTTTAATTCAGGTAATAGTTAAAATTTGCTCATTAAATATTTCATTTTACAATTTTGACTCTATTTATGTTATATTACAAATATACAATGGTTTATTTATTGTATTTTTTATGGAATGTTCTTAAAATTCCTGTTTTTAAATTTTCTTTTGTATTTTGTCTTCAGTATCTTTCTCTAATTAGTATTAAATGTATAATTTTTTATAACTTTGATTGTATGCAATTGATTTTATTGCAATGAAATGTGGTTTTCAGTTAACTGTTGGCCATCTGATAATGGACAAGGTGGCTGTGATGTCAACATAGAATATGAATTGGAACATGACCACATGGAGCTCAATGATGTCTGCATAACCATTCCTTTACCGTGAGTACATGCTTAACTATAAACTCAATAATTATAACTAACTGATGATATTAAAAATTATTCAGCTTAATTATTATGGATGGTGGGTTCTTGTTAGAATGGTTAATTTGATTCAAAAGAAGAATATGATGGCTATATTTATTTTAAGGAGTTCTCTTGTTGATATGTTTCTACAGTGATGAGGTGAGAATTAAGCATATTTTTAAGACAAGTATACAAATGTAAAATTATATGAAATATTTGCTGAACTATGTCAGGCAGATTAAGGCTAAGTCTTACCTTAGCTGCATGGGATTCTTTCACAGGGTTGTTAAAAATATTAGCAATTTCTAGCTTGAAGCTCATTGCGATACTTTCTTCCTAGGCAAGATAAGATTTTGAAACAAATTTTATGGGTGAAAATGATGTCTTCCGTTCCTCTGCCTTGATTAATACATATTGTTATGTTGTAGTGTTAAGTTTCTTTTTCATCTGTCAATATGATGGTACATAATCTTTAGTCATTTATTAATTATATAATAATTTGGTATTTCCATTTGTAGTTAAATCAGTTGCTTTTGTTTCCTTTCTCAATGAAGAAGTTACAATAAATAATATTTGTATATTGAAAATATTCAAGTGACCCACAATTAAAGTATAATGAATTGATGAAAAAATACATACAAGAAATTGCCGGCCTTGGTGGCTGAGTGTGTAGCTCATTGAGTGCTAGTGCTAGTAGTCTCAAGGTCCCAGGATCGAGTCCTGGCAGATCATAAAATTGTCTGGGATGGGAGGTATTTGTGTTTGTCCGTAGGGGTTAAATGTAAGAGTGGTCTATATAGACTAAATTTTGCCCTGATTAATAAAGGCAAGATTATTATTATTACAAGAAGGTTAAAAATTAATTGAATAATCAAATTAATTAATTAAACACTATTTATAAGGAAAATATGATTTTTTATTATTTATTACATCTTCTGGCTTTTAAATTTTTAAAAATTGATTTTATGATATGACATGCGTGTAGATCAGAATCATTCATAATTTTTTGTATGAATTTAAGAAACCAGAACTGATATTTATGAATAATTAAAGAATTAAATATTACCATATTCTTTTCTTGCAGTGTTGGAAATGCACCGGTAGTGAAGGAGTGTGATGGTGAATATACTGTTGAAGGTCGCAAAGGGCAAATTCTGTGGACACTTCCTATTGTAGATGCAACCAACAAATCTGGTACTTTGGAATTCACTGCACCAAACACACACCCTGACCAATTCTTCCCACTTCATGTTTCTTTCACTTACAAACAGCCTTATGCAGACTTAAAGGTAATGTATAATTTCATGTGAATATTCTATGAATTTCACATCCTCGATCCATTCATCCAATTTCATTGGCATTTTTATTATCTGCAAAACATCCTTTATATTGAAGATTCAGTTAGGGAAGATTTTTGTCTGAAATCTAAATTCTGTTATTATATAAATTGTTTCATACTATCAATATAATTCTTTGGAATTAAATCATTGTCTCAAAATTTTACCCTAGAATGTTTGAATTACTGATATTTGAGGATAATGGAATAACATTCTACCATTTTACATCTTTACATATAGAGGAGTATTTATATAAATTCCTGTGGTATTAACAAATAAATAGCATTAATTAGATTATCAAATGTCTTCCTATGAAACCAAAAAATCAGGCATATTGAACCTAACTTAATGGTAATACCCATTTGAAAATGACCAATTTAGAGTTTTAAGCACCAGATTTTACTCTAAGTGGTATATTATTATCAACATCTTGTAGTCATTTTTAAACTTTAAACAATATATGAATCTTTGAATAATTATCTGAATCGATTTAATCTCTTATTTGAGCCTTAAAATTATTTTAATCTCATAATTGGAATACCAAAAGACTGCATTATTCTATATTGAATTTGAAATATGATAAAGAACTTGAGACTTCTATTCTATGAATGTTTTAACATTAGTTTCTTTTGTCTTGTTCTCAGAGTGTTATGTAATATTTATTCAGTTATGCAAAATTTTGTTTCTAACTATTCTTTTATTTCAAAACTTACAAATTTTATGATAAAAATAATAACTGGAGGAGAGAAAGATTAATGTAAGTTAATTGTTCAAGTTTTAAAATTCAGTAAAGACATGAGAGGTATGCCATCAATAACCTTACATCAGTATCATTGGTGTAGAGATTTAAGTATTTTCTTCAGTTTATAGAAACCACTTTTTCAATTGTGGTGTAACTATACTTGAAGGTCCACTAAGCACAAACAAGTTTCTTTTCTTACAAAGTCACATTCACAGACTTCTTATTGAAGTTGTTTTCTTCAGCTACCTAGAGCTATATACATTTAATCTCCTCTTAAGGTTATCAGATATTTTATGGATTAAAAGGTAATTAACAAAGTATTATTGAATGCTTCTATTAATCAAATCAGTCAGATTTTATTGGAATATCAGCTAGGTCTCATTAACAAAAGTTAACATAATTTTCTCTTATATTTTCAGATTTCTGAGGTTATGCTAGTGGATGATGATTCTCCTGTGAAATTTTCTGTGAAACCAGTTTTCTTTGCAGAGAAATACGAAATAGTTTAGTTAAACATCAAGTGGTCTGTTCTGTTGAGTATAATATTCATGAGTTGGAATAAACTACAGAGGGTAGTGAATCAATGGAGCAAGTGTTCTGCATTTGCACCCATGTCCCAATTGTAGCTGCTCTCTGCAAACAGATTCATCTTTGCCTGTCAACACCCTTTGTGATGAATCATCCTCATCACTTATTTGTGTTGAAAATAAGAAGCATGAGTGCATTCCTTTTATTGGGAGGATTGTGTCTGGTGTGTTGCTGTACATCTATTGTTGCAGCACAAAAACTGATTCTTTGAGTCCATTTTCTCCATTAATATGTTGATGTGTTATAATTACTATATATTTTTTGAAAGGCATGGCAGGTAACTGTTAAAGGTTTACAACATACTTGGGTTGGTTGGTGATTCTGCATACTGCCAAAATGTAGCACAGTTTTATTTCATGTTTGTTAGCATTGCCATTCAAAAATTAAAATGAAATATTCTTATGGAAATATCATAAACTTTGGCCATGATTTATTTATGTAACTTTGTGCCATGCCTATTAGTTTTCCATGAATTGTTATCTTGTACATACTGTAGACTTGCAGATATGATTAATCATCTGGAGGAAATGGTAGAATCAATGACTACCATTATGCCTGAATATCCTTGTTTCCCAGAATACAGGTGCTGATAGTGGGATGATTATACTATATATAAATATATAAATGAGGATTTTAATAAAATATTTTCACTTGTCACTCACTTTTGTCTACATTGAGTAAGAATCAAATGTGTAACAGTTATGAATTATCTGTCATTTTAATGAAATCAATCATTTTAAAAATTATTTCGAAAGGTAACCATTTACATTTATAATGAGTGCATCTAAACTCAGAGTCGCTAACATATTTTTGAAACAAGATTGATGGAGAATCTAGTGTGAAAGAATTTACTCTAAGTGGAATCCACATTCATGTCTAATTCTGACTAACATTTCCCTTTTGTAAGGCAAGTGTGTAGGGATGTTCTCTACCGAAATCTTCGTGGTCTTAGGAATAATCATGTCGATTGGGTAACAAAGAATAAATGACTAGTGAAGTTGAAGGTCAGATACTCATGATTTGAACCACGAGATCGATTTCCAAGATCAGAGATTTTCATACCTGCCATATACTTTTAGTGGGTAATAACTGGGAAAATGTATAGTACAATTATAAAAATAACAGGGTGATTAAGAATTTGTCTCTGAAAAAATGTGGCTGTGAAGGATTCGCTTATTGATATATCCTGAAGAGACAGAATACCAGTCCCATTCGAAGAAGTTTTATACATAACACGACATTATCAATTCCAACAACCTTTTCTCTTCAGAAGAGTTGGTAATTTTCGAAGATGATGTAATTCTCTAAGATACATCGACTCCAGAATTTTTATGCTCTTCAATATCCACGCATGTGAAAACCAGAAAGTTATATAAAAATGTAGAAAATTGAATTATACATTTGAAGATCAACTGCATAATAATCTCAATTTATATACAAGCAATATTTCGCAGAAATAGGATTCTTTAATCCAAGGTCTCAATAGCGTCATTACAATATCATGAGAGATTCGTAATGCCATTACAGATCAGGTTGAAAATCGAATTCGTATCGTAACTCTTTTGTTGAATGATCAAATATGCCAAATAATATATATATAACTAGTTAAATAATATATTTTATTGAATTTTTTATTATAACTAATCTTCTGGGGAAACTTGGAGGCTGAAATTCCTTTATCCAACATATCTGCAGTAATTTTTATCTGTGATCGCATTACCTCAGCCCTCTACCGCCTGCAGGGCTCGCAGCGTTTTATTGCCATGATCGCCATCCGGTCGAAATTTTGAAGAATGATGAATTCTTGATTTAATCTGTACCAAATTAAGTAACTTCCGACATGGCATTGTCCACTAAAACAGCGCTAGGTATTGCTGCTGGCCTATGTGGTTCCCTTTTCATTGGTTATTGTGTATACTTCGACAAAAAAAGAAGATCTGATCCAAATTTTAAGACGAAGCTAAGAAACAGTGAGTATTGAAATTAATTTTATTTATTAATTATTCAAAGCTCTATTTTTGCATTTGAAGCGTATACCTTAATCCGACTTTCTTTCAGAGCGAAAACAACAAAAGTTAAATAAGGATCCTTCCACCAAGATACCAGAGCTCAAGGATGCCGACGCTGTTCGACAATTTTTCATGCAAGAAGTAAGATTTACGTATTTTAAGTATATAAATGATTTAATTTAGTGATTACCACCTAGCATTCTATCTACTCTGAACTGCTCGTACTGTATTTATTGAAGTAGTCTATGTCACCCACGTTATCGTAAGTTACTTTTCTTATTCAATTGTGTGAATCAAACTATTTTATTGCATCTTCATTAATAGATTCACCTTGGAGAAGAAGAACTCAGTAAAGGTAACAATGACAGTGGTGTTGAGCATCTTTGTGCAGCAGTTGCTGTTTGTGGCCAGCCTCAACAATTGTTAAGAGTTTTACAGCAGACCTTGTCCCGGGAGGTGTTCTGCTTACTGCTGGAGAGGCTGCCATTATTCGGCCAGGTAATTATTGAACAGATATTATGTTTAGTATTATATATGTATAAAATTCGTCATCACGACGTGATACATGAAATAGAGAGGGTAATTTTTCATTTTCCTTCTCAGCGCATCATCGCTCAGGGCAAACAGTCGCAGATCTTGCTTGATGAAGATGAGTTGGAGTAGAGGTATCCACATCCCAGTAGCAATATTGAGCACATAGAGATGACATTTTCTCGTGTCCTTCATTCAAGACTCTAAAATCGTATAATTTATCGATAAAATAGTAATTTAAATTGTGCATGAATGAGTTCTGAAGAAGGACGATTATTCAGTGAGGATGAGCATCCAGCTTTCATACTGTCTTTTTTAAATATTCCAATATTTGTGTGTTCTGTTTATAACCTGCATAATAGGTCAAACTAACCATGTGTGTCTTGAATATTCATACTAACCGAAATTCAGCAGTTGGCTTGGAAATAATATCAAACAAAAAAACTTCAAGTTATTATTCTTCTACTTGAAGAAGTTAAAATCAATTTTGATTACCTATTGGTTGCTGTTGAATTGTCTTTACTCCTGAATAATATTTTCTGGAATAAAATTTGTTTCTGAAAGCATTGTTTTCATCAAGCTATTTTAATTGAACATTAACAGTATTATACCCACATGATTAATGAAACAGTACATTATCAATTTAAATCTACCAACAAGTTGTGAGACAGAAATTTGTTACTGTCTGTCGGAAGGTTAATAATATATGAAATATTTCAAAAGGACTGGTATATATAACTTGTCAATATGATATTACTGAAATAGCATTGAAAAACTGAGGCTTATGACTGTGGTCTCTCTCCAGATATTTCTGTTGTAATTTGTACAGTCATTTTAATATTTTAGTACAGTTTAATAAGATTAGTGAATAGTCAGAGATTTATAAAAATTCTTCATTTATAGTCTTAATGGAGCTATTTATTGAATGTAATGAAAGCAAAAGAAGAGAATTATATTCACAAAATGCCAGTGCTATGAATTTTTTTGATAATAATGTTAACAAGCGATGGAACTATGCCAAATTTGGAATGAAAAATAATTTTGGATTATGGCTTAAGATACCTGCAACAAAAACTTTCTGAGTATAACTGTGCACAACCAATTTTAAAACTATTACTGTCATAATATTAAAAACATCTTTGTAAATTTCCACAGAAAAGTTCCTATGGCATTCCACAAAGTCATTCCTTCTCATGTTGATTTCACTATTACTGTCAGATGTAATTTTATTCATCACCTTATAATATATATATATATAAATATCTCTATAATTTAGTTGATTGTATGGTGAACTTGACCTTCAACTCAATAACTATTAGTTAAAAAAACTCATTCGCACAAAAAAATTTATTTTTCATTTACCATTAAAGACAAACAATACATAATTGCATAAAAATAGTCTTAAATTCTTGGTTACCAGAACCAAAAACATAATGGGATAAATAACTGTACAAAATAAAATTCAAATAAAATGTACTCTACGTACAAACAACAAAATTCTAACAAACTAGAATTGGTAAATGCTTGACAGCGCCATCAACAGACCATTTTCCAACATTGATTGGTAGTTACATTGAGTTCAGAATTTCTTCCTTCACAACATGTCTTCTCAAAATGTCCAAATTCTCTACAAAAACAACATTCACCTCAAGTCTTTCATCTAATGCTCGTAGGTGCTGGTAGTCCTATTGATTCTACAGATTTACTCCCTCCCATTATTTCTACAGCACCTTGTGCCTCCATCTCCCTAGCTAACTCTCTTCCAAGAGACTCTGCTACTTCTAATTCAGCTCGGCCAGTACCCCGATTTCCACCACCAGTAATACCACAATATAGACGGGCCATGAGGTAAGGGCATTTTCTTGCAGGCGGTCTGTCAATAGCACCATGAGCCTCAGGTAATGTCCTTGAGAGAGATTTTTTTAAACTACGTTTTCCATCAGCACTCCATACCCCACCAGTTATTAGTAACGTCTCTTTTACATTCCGGCAGACTCTGTGAGAACTTCTTTCAGGATTATTTCTGCATTGGATTGGATCTTCTGTATTGGATGATGTGTTCAAGGAATCATCTTTGTGAATGCTACTTGACTCATCTCCAGAGGATTCAATCTCTTCCTCTTGAACTGCCTTAAGTTCTGTGCAAACAGCCATTGCTGCAGTACATCCTCCTCCTAAAGTTCTCATGAAACTTCTCTCAGCAAGAACACACAATGCTGTTTCTCTATCATGCAAAGGTTCTAACAAGGCCAGAGTGACTCGATCTCCTTCCCTGCATTCCACTGCAAGTGCTCCCTGACCCACAGCATACAACATATCTTCAGGATCTAGCACCTTAAATGAAGTGATTATAACGTAATTGAGAACCAGAAGGGCTAAAGAATAAGCTAACTATCTATAATAAAAAACGAAAAGTATTTACTATTTAATTTAAAAAATCGCGAGGAATTTTCAAAATAAGTACACACTGCATTTATCTAGATATATTTACTTAAAATCTCACACTATTTCAATATTTACAGGAATAGATCAGGATGGATAAAAATTCCTATGCAAGAACTTTTATATACAAATGGATGCAAAACTATTACTCAACTGGAATATTAAACATTTCCCGTAAGACTCAGTATCGGGGAAAGGGAAACTCGATAGTGATTATCAGCAATATCTGTTTGTAAAATAGTAATATTTTGGATTTGTAAGTTACAATAAAGTACATACACATTTATTCTGACTAGCGATGCCGTAGCTATGCAGATATATAATACGATTGCTCGATTTTCATTTTTAATTTAAAACTCTGGTTTAAACGCGATAATCCTACATTAAACATCATCGGTTCAATGAACAGAACTATTTTTTCTCCTAATATGTTTTAAAATTTTGATTCAGAGTTGAACGTCAGGTAGCTTTATACGGTATTTATAAACATTCATTTAACTTCAGTTATACTTTTGATTTTAAAGTTGCTCCATAAAAAAATTAAGGATTACGGACACCGTAAATGCGGCGCAAGCTTCGAGTTCCTTGAACTCGACGCGTGGAATTTAGAAGGGAGATAACATACATATCCTAAACTAGTCTGAATCAAGGAAAGTAATATAAGAAATGTAAGCTATATAAGTAAGAAGTAGTTAAGAGTGTTATTTTCAAGAATAACTTTAGGGGTATACTTGTTCATCTGCAGTGAAATGGTTATTGTATAATGCAATTAGCCAACCTCAAAGATTCATTGTATAACATGGTGGCCGCCGTACATAGAAATGTGATACTGAATGACCTTCGATCATTTTCAAATGCGATAAGAGGTAAATAATCCGAATTTAAGATAAGACATTGAATTTAAGCTTGACGAATCTCGGGAATAGACCATGTTAATGAACTGAAACCGCTTACTAAAAGTTTTCAATGATAAATTATTCGATTTAATTTTCTATGTAATAACGGAACACGTGGAATTACGAGAACGTGTTACATGAACATCTAATTTCAATACTCATTGGTTACAAGAACTTTTTTAAATGTCCTAGAACATACGATACGAATAGCTTATATTATCTCGTGATTCGGCATGGGCACGATCAGCATAAAACTGAAAGTTCTTTGCTCCAGTAAATTGGGGTCATTAGAAAAAAGCCAGACTGAAGAACCATATGGATGCAGTAATATAAAATATTTAGGGGGAAACGAGAAGTTACTAATGTTCAATTAACATACTCGTTGATATAACATAAATTGAACTTAGTTTGCTTTACACTAATAAAACAGTCTATGTGCTATTGAGTGATTTTTAATGATCAACACGCTCGAAATACAGTGAAATTGCAATATTTTTTACAGGAAGTGAATTCAGTGAATATAATTAAAAACAAAAATATGACCATATATTTCCAGGTTATAGACGGGAGGATTTGCACGAATAATTTGTCATTTTTGAAATTTCAAAGCTAGAATACCACACGGTTACATTACTTCAGGATTGAATTTACCACGATTAGACTTCCCCAATCTAGTTCATTAAACGAATCAAATAATAGAAGTAGTAAATACAAGAAATGATACAAGATTTGCACAGTTGCGAGTTATGTTTATAATCATTAAATCAAAGAGTACCACAAGGTATTGCTTACTAATATTCCATTTAGATCTTGAAAGAAAGTACATACCCAAGTGATTTCCCATAATATACACCAGCATATTACGGATGTATTACGCAGATTTCATTATATCCATTAGTGCAACCTTAAGTGAAATATGCTTTTAGATTTCCAAATTTAAACATTGCAAACTGACAGGGACATTTATAAAGCCATAACTGTTTAATCAATAATTTAAACATTATGATCTATTTTAATGATATTTTCTTCTGATTATCGGCGATATTTCAATACTTATTCTACAAACAAGGTAATATTGTCAATATTAAGGTAAGCAATTTAAATTACGTTCGAAACCATAACGAATATATAAGCTAAGAAAAGTCCAAAATTACAGCTGTCGTTACAGATAAAAGATTCAAAGATTACCTGGCTAACTCTTTCTTGCCATCCCATCCGAGATAATCCAGCATGTGCAAGAACTAAAGCGGAGTAAGTATCTCCTTCGTCTAATTTCTTTAGACGTGTATTTAGATTTCCCCTCACATCTTTCACAACAAGATCTGGATATCTTTCGTGAAGCTGAGCGGCTCTTCGAAGAGAACTCGTTCCTAAAGAAATTAAAAGTTAATAACCGCACACCACCGAAGAACGTAAATGATTGTGAGCAGATTCATCATTACCTATTACACTATCTTTGGGCAGAGTTGCCAAAGATTTACCATTGAACTTGGCATTTAGCACAACAGCATCTCTGGGATCTTCTCGTCTAAAGGACAGAATATTTGGCATCTAATTAATCTCTTGGAATGTTTTACTGATAATAAAAATTGCATAACAAAACATAAATAAATTAAATTAATAAAGAGGAGTAAACTCAATACTAAGGTTAAGGAGACACTTACTTGCAAATTGCTCCAATCGTCATTCCAGTTGGCAATGTAGTCGGTAAATCTTTCAGAGAATGGACCACGAAATCAACCTCATTGTTTATTAGAGCTATCTCCAATTCTTTCGTAAAAAGACTTTTCTCCCCAATTTTCGGCAAGGGTTTGTCTAAAATTTGATCTCCGGTGGTAGACATAGTAACTAGATAGATTTTTCAAAATATAATAATAATTTAGCATCATTAAATTTAAAAAGTCAAATAAACTAAAGAATTCAAATCACCGCGGTCACGAATACGTATCAACAATTCCTAAGATAGTTAAGATCAAGAAAGACCCATCAAAATTCATTTTCATGAAGATTCATTTATAGACACATTGACAAAACATATAGTGATACAATGATCTTAAGTTAAACTACAACAAAATTTTAGCTACATCAAAACGAGAGTAGGTGAATCTTACAGGGTAAATAAGTTAAACTTTCGCTATGCATTACCTAAAACACAATTAAAGATTTGTAGGAACTCACCTATTTCAAAGGTCTTATCCGGATGAAAATTTTTGAGGCAATCAACAACATAGTTGGTTTGTATTAGCGCTAACTGTAAGAAAATTAAAAATGTTCACCATTTTCCTGTAAGTGTTATGCAGCTCGTTCATTGATATTTGCACTCACCTGACTTTTTCTAGAGCCAACTTTAATAACGTATGTATCTTCCATTTCCCGTAATTACTTTTAAAATATTACACACCAGTTAATAGTCTGCTTATACGTGGCATATGGTTCTAGGACCCCAATTCTAGTCCCTTCCTCAGTAACATATGATTAACATGAACTATGGTATATGTCTATCAGCTCCCACTTCTTAGTTTTGTTGTAAAACGATATCATACTATTTGTCCAATACCAATCGACACACGTATCAGCATAATGCCAACCAGATTCAATTCACTTTCCCTTGACCTCAAATCTTACGTTCAGACAGGAAGAAGGAATTTATATTAACTGATTTTGAAATATTGGTATATTTAAAATTCTCTTATAAGTCCTCTATTCTTTGACCCATTAAAAATAGCGAATCTTTCCTCAAAAAATAAGTTATATACTCTTATTAACCACCTAAATATCCACATGATTATGTTAATTTCGATGGTCAGTTTTTTTAAGGGTTACTTGTAGGTGGCAGCATCGTATGGAGAGCATGCGGTTTTGAAGCGGTCCATGCTGTTTAGTGTTCAGTCTTGTTGTGTGCGTCGTGAATCTTCGTAATTGTTGTGTTTATGATAAAGAAGAGAGTTTAATTTACAATGGGACGACCTGGTATGTATTAAACAGTATTTCTTATTTCATTATTCCTACGTGAATCAATTAATACCATAATAATGTATTATATTGTGTACAGATTTCTCGCCACGAGGTGGTGGCAGAGGACGTGGAGGATTCGGCGGAGGCCGAGGTGGATTTGGCGGTGGTGGAGGCCGTGGAGGATTTGGCGGTGGTGGAGGCCGTGGAGGATTTGGCGGTGGTGGTGGTCGTGGAGGATTCGGAGGACGTGGAGGTGGCTTCAAAAGCCCTGGTGGTAGAGGTGGTGGAAGAGGACGAGGTGGAGGAGGGAGAGGAGGTGGTTAGAAGCTATTCATTTTGTTGGTGGACGGTTTCCACGATTGCTTTCTTTGTAGTAATTCTCGAATTTTTATCTCTTTGAAGGTTTTAAGGGAGGAAAAAATGTAATTATTGAACCTCACCGTCATCCCGGAGTGTTTATTTCTCGGGGTAAAGAAGATGCTTTGGTGACATTAAATATGGTGCCCGGTGAATCCGTCTACGGAGAAAAAAGGATATCAGTCGAAGTAAGATATGGTGCCAATTTTCTATGCTAGATCTATTGCCATTGTTAATTGATATTCATCACTCATTGGTTGATATTCTCCTCTAGGAGGGAACTGAGAAAATTGAATACAGAGTTTGGAATCCGTTCCGGTCTAAGCTTGCTGCTGCTATTTTAGGAGGAGTTGATCAAATTCATATGCCTCCTGGAAGTAAAGTGTTATATCTAGGTGCTGCGTCTGGAACCACTGTCTCGCATGTTTCTGATATTGTTGGTCCGGTAAGCTCACTGATCCTAAATAAGATTTATTTGGTTACTAGAATTGAACTAGACTGATCCGTTTTCATATGGCATATATTGCTTCTTTTGACAATTTTCGCCCATTTTACCGTGTTACTTGTAATTTATCATATTATCTACTATTTCATTAATTATTTTTGTATGTTGAACGACTTATTGTATCAGCATTTTAACCCTTTCGAAAGTGTTGTGATTTAAATTGGGTTCCTTTACCGTAGTAGTGATAAGGGGTACCTAGACGTCCATGAGTTTATATTCTTTTCTCCTAATTTTAAAGATGCTTCAATGCTGTCTCGTATGTTTCATTTTTAGGAAAAGAACATAATATAGGCTGGAGGGCCTGCAGCAAAAATTTTCTTATTTTTTATAAGAATTGAAAGGGAAAACTACCATTTCAGGGTCATACTTCATTTTTCAAGTTTAATATTTAATTTGTACTTAGAACTTGTTTTTCTCATTAATTACTTTATTTTGATTAAGTAACTTCTCTTCTAATATTTGTAAGGAACTTTCATTATTTTTTGCCCTAATGAATTTTTAAAAATTATAGGAAGGACTTGTTTATGCTGTTGAATTTTCTCATCGATCTGGAAGAGATCTTATAAATATGGCCAAGAAAAGGACTAATGTGATCCCCATAATTGAAGATGCCAGACACCCCCACAAGTATAGAATGCTGGTTGGAATGGTTGACACAATTTTTGCTGATGTAGCCCAACCAGATCAAGCTCGTATAGTCTCCCTCAATGCTCAGTATTTCTTGAAAAATGGAGGACATTTTGTTATTTCAATAAAGGTTAGTATGAATTTAATGTTCTTTTGATAATGAATTACAATGCATATGTATATTTCCATTATTGTACAAATATTAATGAGCATTTATCCATAGGCAAACTGCATAGATTCCACAGCCCAACCAGAAGCTGTATTTGCTGGTGAATTGAAGAAACTTCAAGCTGATAAGTTGAAGCCCAAGGAGCAGTTAACATTGGAGCCTTATGAAAGAGACCATGCAGTGGTGGTTGGCGTGTTTAGGCCACCACCCAAGACGAAAGCTGGATAGTGAATTTACTATTAAATTTTTATTTTTATGAATTATGTAATGCTAAGTAAAGAGATGTTTAATTTGTCATTTTACAAGAAAATTATACATACTTTTTATGAGTAAATTGGTATGTGAACGAGTTTGTCAATTTGACAAAAGTGTCATCAATACTTGTTTCTTAACAAGTACAATTTTTATGAATTTGGAAGGTATAATGTTTTGCCAGTTTTTTTTTACCAGACTTGGCTCAAAATGTACGATCAAGCTAATATACAGGTATCATTTGTTGACCAAATGGATTTATTATTGTAGCACCTTTTCCTTTGTATTAAACATCTGGAATTTTAACTTGACCCCAATGTTTAAGTTATATTTATTTCCCTATGGGAAATAGCAGAAATGTGCCTTTATTCTCAGATGGCCCAGAGGCCCTTTGGCCAATATTCATTCCTTAATGAACTACTTGCAATAAAGAAGATTTACGTATAATATATCTCATTGTTATTTTACTTATGACTACAGATGACTTATGATTATATTAGGAATGGAATTATTATTTATGCATAAGGAAACTAGTGGATTACCCTAACAGGATGCAGATTTAATGATTGTGGGGGATTTATTTCAGTTATCTTAGGAATGTCATTCATATATTTTGATTTGTATCAACACAGTATCTTTGTAAATAAAGCAGCTCCTCAGTCATTTCTAAACGTTTACAAGGTAAAAATGTACGATAAATGTGATTGTCCAAATGCATCCATCGATTATGTACTGAAACCACAGTGATCTTATCCACTTGTGATCGAAATGAATAAATAAACACGCCAGAGTAAAAATGAATTTTTCTGTATTGGAAAGTCATTAAAATATGCCAGAAGTAATCTTAATGAATTTGGTGTAAGTTTCTATAGCTGCATCTATCAATATCTGAATAAAAGTACCTATTTACTTTTCACTTGATTCATATTAATGATTACTCCCAAATCACATTTTGTGGATAGGATTTTTTGTATCTTGGATGAGAGAGAAATGCACCATACCTTTGCTCTATTATATTCTATAAACTTGGCTAGAATTGCTAGCTATTACTTACAGTAACGTACACGTGCTGTAAATTTTTTCTTATTACAGATTGTTTGCTATTGACTTTTTCCTCTCTTCATTTCTAAAGGAAATGGAAAGTGAAAAAATTGTCTTATTTTTTATTTGTAAATTTATTTAGGATTTACAAAAGACAATAGCTTACCCCAGGAGAGGGAAAAAACTAAAGCAATGTTTCAAATATGAATAAATTATGACAGAAAGATAAAAGTATCAAACAATAGATTATTAAACCAAAATTTACTTACATATTCTTAAGTATGTATGAATGCCAAATTTAAATCATACAAAATAATTAACCAAGTCTAATAAAGAAATCTCCTTTCTGAATCTAGGAAGTTGAAACATGAAACACTCCATTTATGAAAATTAGCCAATTATAATAGCAATACATGAAAATTGATAATATATATCAGGAAAAAATTACTTCCTAAAACATGAAGGAGCTTGAAATCTTTAGTTCATATCTCTAAAGATAAAAAGAATCCTCAGCTGCCTGATATTGAGGCATCAACAATTCAAACCACTGATAATGTGCAAGGAATGAAATTCTTTCCATTAGCCAATTTTAGGTCAGCTCACTGCTCTTACCTGCATTACCACAGATGATGCAGGAGCGCTTTTATATTCTACTACCAAAGGTTCTTACCCTCCAGTTGATAAATCACAGCTTCTATGAATGTTTTTATTATGCTTGACTAAGGATTCTGGCAATAAGAATCAAACTGATACATTAACTTCCGCTAGTCCCTGGAGTAACATAGCATAAGCTTGTTTAGATATTTTGTTTTTAAGAACTGGAAGAAACTTATTTCGTTGTGTGCAAACAACAACTGCCTTGATGAAGTGGTTTACTGCCTCTTCCTCCTTGCCTTTATTGAGCAACTCCTCTCCTTGTTGTATCTAAAATATAAAACGATGATTATGCGTTGAATCTATTTCGAGAATTATTACTATAATGATTGAAACACTTACTTCTTTCATAAAGTAGTTTTGGATGGAAGATTTATCATTTAGATCAGGTATTCCAAGAGATTTATATTTATTGCTTGGTTTATCACCTGGGAGAAAGATTTAATATTTAAGACCTTTGCTAACATTAAAAAATTCATAGCGTATTACTGTACAAGTACTAAGTTTTCGGAAGTGCTCCTTTCAGAAAATAGTATAGTTGAACGTTCAAAAACAATTATACTTTCATCATTAAACCGTTGCCGGTTGCCCATTGAACGGAGCAATTGAAGAATCACAGAAAATCTGAATGAAAATACATAAATGTTTGATAAAATTGAATTGTGAAATGTTTTTGGCAAATGATTTACCATTCACATTCTTACCATTCTGATTCCGTATCTTCTTTTCGTAAATAACATAGGCAAGAGCAGCTGTGGTACAAAAAGCAGCCGCTACCCCTAGGGTTTTCATGTTCAATACAGTCATTTAATTCACGATTAAAGTGATGTCATAGCCCAATATCTGGAAAGAGATATTCATACGATGCTTATCAATTTAAATTGGTACCCTTTACGCCATACTCGAGTAAAAATTTAGCTGTGTAATTTTATATTTCCATACGAGAGTATTAAACCCAATTCTGGAAATCTTAGGCCAAATTTACTTACAATTGGTAATAGATTTCAGTCTTCTAGTGAATATCACAGATCGTTTCAATCCGTTGCTACTTTAGTCAAAGATAGATCGTCTGAAGGGTGCGGAACGTGTTTCTTTATCCACGTTCTAAGAAGATGTGAATCTTAAACCCTTACTGAACAACACACAGCGAGGTTACTGAAACTAATCTTTCTTTTAAATTATTGAGAGACCTTACAGAAGTTTTAAATTATGTTTTTCGCTATTATGTTTGCTAGATTGCGAGCCACTGCCGTAAGTATTCCTTGTTAAATTTAAAGTTAAGATTCTCTAACTGATACAGATTTATGGGAGTACAGAATGCGTGGCCTGAGTTCCTGCATCGTAGGCTATTTCATTATAAGGACACCGAACCAAGAATAGCTCTTGGTAGTCTCTTACTCTCTTTCTGTTACAGAGAAAGCCCGTTTTAAAAATTGAATGAAGTAAATAGTTCAAGAAAAACTTTTGAATAACCCTGTATTTCAGCTGTGAAGTTTTACAAGTAAAGAGGGTGGTAATTATCGGGAGAGTAGCTAAAGAATGTTTTATACGGAAAGGTTATAGCCTCTTACACTCTTTTTCTACGCAGCATTTCTACTAATTGCCAAGGTTCTTGTAAAGAGTCGTTTTTTGTGTGTATTTTGATAATGTATTAACTCCTAACCTGTAAACTCCACACAAATTGTGAGGAATACTTCATATTGAGTTTCATCGAATTATTCGAAAATTAAATGAGAATGAATTTGGAAGTGTAATCTCTATTTATCATCTTGTGGTCTGACAACGACATTCATTTCCCACCACTGCTTCGAATTCCTATCACCATTCTTTCTATTACAGCTGTTAACTAATTGATAATCATATTATACTTCCATTTCATGAATAAAATCGTATTAATAAGTCTGAATAACCAACCGACCAACAACTTTAAGCAAGTTATTTAAAAGATTTAAAAAAAGGCTAGAGTGAAGTGCTTTTAGAAAATTTCTAGTTTTCTTTTTGAATTATTGTTGTTAGGTTTACTAAACTATTATAATAATATATTTATATTTACTAACATAAGTTTTTCTAGGATAATATACCCCCAATTATTGGGGGAAGAAGGAATAGTAATATTTTTATGATGAGATTAGACATACTTGATAGTTTCTGTTCTGAATACAAATCCCTCTTTATGTATTTCATCATGAAAAGCCATGTGTTTGCACCCATAAATTTGATTGGGAGACTATTTACTAGTTGAAAATTTAACTCAAAGGAATGCTGTTATTTTATAGTTAAGGGTGCAAAACTTTATTCTTCATGGGATAAATAATCCTATATATATTTATACTTTCCCATTGTCTTCCCCAATCATATATTACATATATCACAATCATGTTAATTAGTCATCCTGTAGGAGTGTAAATGCTGTTTCATCCTCTCTGACATAGACATAAATATATATATATATATACATGAACATTTACATTAGCATCCCATCCTGCTTTTAATTTAATATTTCTGGTTAGGAATAATCTTCTCTTATCATATAATTATTTATGAAACCAGGGAAAGAGCCAACTAAAGATTCGTTCAAAAAACTTAATTTCCTCCCTCTCCAACATTTGTGCATATTGTATACTTTTCTATTTTGAAAGAAAGTTTTAAAATACTAAACATAAAAATAGAGTATGACATATACAATATATTTTAGGGGTTCCTTGCATATGAGGTTTTCTCTGGCTCACCAGCAAGTAAGATAGCTGATTACAAACATTTTGATTACTGTATTTGCCCTAAAAATGTTAACAACACATTATCTTACTTTCTGGGAAATCTGAGAAAACTTCAGCTATGATAAAAATCATTACAACAGAAGATGTAAATAAAGAATAACTAATTTGAGAGTGCAGAATAAGGGCCTATTGAAGATATCCAAAATAGATCTTCTGTGTATTCTATATAGAAACATACTATAGAATATAAAAAAGCCTAGGAATTTTGTTTAAATTTTTCTATTTGAGTTTTATTATGCTCAATATATGAATAACAACACTTGTAAGCTTGATTTTTAACTATGCCTATACGTCACTTACGTCTTTAGATGTGATAAATTACTCCTGCTGGGAATAATAAAAACATACTATTATAGTCAAGAATATATTTTTAAAAAACCATTATTTGGAAGTGAAAGGTCATTAAAGAGATACAAATACTAATTCATTTGAAATATTGGTCAAGGTATTACAAGGTTAAACTGCTTTCTGCTTCTATTTGTAATTAAATAAATGAAAATCATTATACTTAACTTCAAGAATTTTAATAATCATAATTTTTATTATTATTATTTATCCTAAAGTGATACTATTTGTCCATTGTACAACCTTAAAAAAATTAATAAAAATATACACCACAGCTATTATATTTAATTGAATGTATAAAATTCTTTATCGATTGATAAAAATATTGATAGATCAGAAATTCATTGTCATAAATGCTAAAAAACAACAAACTTAATATGAAAATCTCATCCTGAGATATACAGTTAAGCATATTTACAGTTTATAATGTGGAAAGATCATTTATTATAGTACATAACTAACATATCAGCAAGAATTTTGAATTGAAGTTATTTGCTCAGAAATGTATAAAATAATCGTTAAAAATGTTGTTCGAAAATAGAAATTGCAGAAGAAAAATAACCATAATAATCAATCACAAGATTTTGTGATTGAGGTGTAAAAATAAAATTATAAAGTAAGTATGCCATCAAGCAAGAAATATTATACATACACTGAATAAATATATATAAATGAATAAAACAGTGAAGTTTTTGATGAGATGATTGTTTCCAATAAGTAAGAGCTTTAAATCCTCAACACCTCAATTCTGAAAAATAATACACAGATATAATCAAAACATGATTATTTAAATTAAAATGGTTACACTTAAATCTAAATTTTATAGCAAGATCCAATATACACAATAATATACAACAAAATAAAGTATACATATAAGAAACAAGAAAAATTGCACTTGCCTTCCATAGTTAAGATGGGTCAACTAATCCTTTGAGAATATCACTAAGTAGATCACCATTTCTCCTCATTAGGTCACATCTTCTAAGATTTCCATCTGGACATATCTATAAAAGTATTGCAACACATTAATAACTATTAATATATAAGATGAAAATTCGTATAATTTATACATTAATATTTCTAATATTAAAAAAGAACAATAATCAAACTAAATATTTAAATAAGTTTTCATAATAGTATTTCCTTTCAAACAGTGAAAAATACTTGAGTTAATAAATTTACCAATGTTAAATCTTCATTTTCTTCAGATAAATATGTAAGGAATAATATAGCATTTTTGTTGAGTAGCCGCATGAACTTTTTCTTCAGTCCAATTTTTACAGCAAAGCAAGGTACCTAAGAGAATGAGATATTTGATATGTGATGATATAGGTAATAAGAAAAGGTTAACAGGTATAAAATAACTGATAAAACACAATTTGGATTAAGTGAAAGAATAAAGTCAAGGTACAGGTAATGAGAGATACATATTTACAGTCTTTTTGAGAAATTAATGAATAATATTTACATTCACTGGACCATAAATGACAGTGGAGAGACTTAGATATTAGATAAATTAGAATAACAAGAAAAAAGCAGCAAACAAGAAGTTTAAATAAAAAGGAGAATCAATCATGAGAGGATATTTTTACTATATAATGCTTGAATAAGCTTCATAAATATAGAAAAATAGATCATTTATGCATATTCAAACAGATGTTTAAACTTAAATAAATTTGAGGATTGACAATACGGTTTTAAATGATTATTCATTTAAAGATATACATAAATATATTAATCAAACTATATCATTTAACTATCAAAGCTAATTGATATTATGCTAAGAATTGTAGCAACAATAGTCTTTTAAATGAGCTATGAACCCAAGAGAAAACAGGGACTTTTTGAAATATTTACATCTAATATAGTATAAACATAGAGTCCAATCAATTTCTCATAAAGCCCATCATGCAAAAAATTTCAGAAATGTTATCTGGGAATTTAAATTGGAATGACTGTTGTAGTTTTTTTCCAACTACAAGGTATCATCTACAGCCATGTAGTTCTAGAAGCACTTAGCATTTAGGTACACAGGAAAGATCTTTCTAACACCGCTCTTGCAGATGAAATTACAATACCTTCAAAAAATCTCCAATCACTATTTCTGTAAATTCTTTAAAGATAACTCAGTAGACAACTGATTAAGCATTTGGAGAATTATAATGGAGTCATGATCATGCCTGCCTTGTAGTAAGAAGTGGTTCTTTCCTGATTCACTGCTTAAAGAAAGATTTCTCAGGTTACTAATATGGTAGATATAATATAGTGTTTCAATTGTGCACACTGTGCCATCTTCAGGAATGATTCATCGGTCCTGGAAATGTGAGAAATCTTTCTTCATGCCAGACTTACTTCATGTCCATTGTCTCTTATGTATTCGCAAATCACTGAATTGTTTGCTCCAATGCAATCCCATCCTTTAAACTTTAATTTGTAGTACAATAATAGTAAGCTAATCATAATAGAGAATACTGAAGCAATTAATGAAGAATGAGGGAATAATACAAAAGTAGAGTTTACTTACCTTTTCAAGTTCAGAAGATATTTCATAAAGATTTGATATTGGAACAGTTTCACTGTTGCCATAATCAATATAAGTCACATATATTTCTTTTGGGCTCTTCACTTTATTTACAATAGCCCTGTAATATTTCATATCTTGGGTGAAGATACAAATATACATTTTTCCTTTGACAGGAATGACCTTCAATGGCTCAGATTTTACTGTAATAGAAATTTTAGCTATCTATACATTGTTTCACAGTACAGTATTATAACTTGAAATTTATGAGTCATACTAAGAATTAAATACATTAATTAGAAACCAAATTAATTGAATTCACTCTGGTAATTCAACTTACCAACAAAGCTGTTAATTTGTTCATGAAGATTTTCAATTTGTAGTTGATTTTCCTTGGCCCAGGGTTGAACATGGATAAATAAAGATGTGTAAAATGAAACAATCCTAACATCTTCACCAGAAGACAAATTAACATATTGGAGCCTTTCTGATTTCTGGGAATATTTAGAGAATATTGGTTTATGAATCTCAGGAACCCAAATTCCTACTTTAATAACACACAATCGAAAGTCTTTAGCTAATCTCAAATGGCATACAAAATGCTTATCTTCCTTCTCGATGATTTTCATCTGCAAGGTTGAAGTTTCCTAGAAGAAAATTACAGAAAAATTAGTTTCCTGATTATATATATATTACAACTATAATATATTATATACAAATATATAAATATATATAATTACAAAATACGTGACAGAGAAAAATGAACATTAATAAACTGAACTGCACCATTCCCTTATGTAATAATAACATAAATTAAATCAATATAATGCTGATAAAATATGGAGGTATGTCCCGACATGGAAGAATCCTGCATCTATACAACATGTGTTGGAAAAAACTTGAAATCCTTAGCCACATCCCAATCCAAAATTGGGATGTTGCTAAGGTTTTTTCATTGTTAAAAAAGGAGAAGAGAAATAACCCAGAGAGTATACAGAGTACAGAGGTATAAGTCTACTAAATACTGCATATAAAATATACAGTATAATAATCAATACTACAAGCTATCTCTTATATCATTTTATTAGAAGAGCAAACTGGCTTTAGGAAGGGAAGATCTTGCATTGATGAAGTTTTTTGATTTCAAAACAAATCACTCAAAAACAAAAAGAGTTAAATCTAGAAACGCATTTTGGATTCATAGATTTTGAAAAGGCATTCGACTGTGTTGATGGAGAAACAACATGGTCAATTATGTAGAAAAAAGGGTTTCCTGAACATCTGATAAAAGCTTCTCAGAGTTTATGCAGAGAATCTGAGAAGAATGGTAGTAATGGAGGAGAATAATGTATCATCATGCATAAAATTTGGACAATCTCAATACTTAAATACAATACTGTTTGCTGACGACCAGGTCATAATACAAGATAAAGAGGACAAACTCCAGATGGCACTACACAGACTACACCAGTTGAGCAAACTATACAGCCTGAGAATTTCAAAAACCAAAACAAAGACTATGGCATTTTTAGAAAACAACCTAATACGAACAAAAATTGTTATTGAGGATCAAGTCCTGGAGCAAGTGTCGCACTATCAGTACTTAGGATACGATATAACATATGATGAGGAAAAAGACATTATAAATAAGGACAACACTTTCCAGAGAGTATGAGGCACAGTTAGAAGAACTCTAAAATACAAAACAAGAAAAGAAACACAAATAAAATTTTATAAAGTGATGGCAGTCCCTACTGTACTCTACAGATCAGAATGTTGGGCACCAAAAAACAATGAATTAAGGCAGATAGAATCATCAGAAATGAAATTTTTAAGATCAGTGAAAGGCTGCACAAGATTGGATAAAATACGAAACACTCAAATAAGAGATGAACTGGGTGTCCAGGGAATCACTGACAAACTACAAGACTGCAAACATAGATGGAAGGAACATATACTTCAAATTCCAAATAGAAGAATTCCAAAAAAGCAATGTAATATCAAACATATGGCAAGAGATGTATAGGAAGACCAAGAAAAAGATGCTAATGTGAAGCCAGAAGAGGCTTAATAGCCTAATCATGGAAGGAAGAAAAAGAAGATTAACACAATCAGAGAACTTTTAACTTTGTGGAATCTATCCTGGTACATGGGTATGAAATAACTTAATAAAATTCTACTGTTTTATATATAAACCTTCTCCCTTCCTTTTATTCTGATTGTGGCCTTGATGATGTGATCTTTCAATTCATTATTTTACTAAACAAAGTGAAAAAAGGATTGATTTATGTAAATATAAAAACTGATAAACATTTTAAGAGGATGATATAAGGAACCATTAAATATTAAAATAGATCTTACCTTGATCCATTCCTCAGAAAACAAATCATCTCGTGGAAGCCATGAAGAAATTATGTAACACCTAGCAGCAAGACTAGGAATTTTGCTATAATCCTCATCTTTTGGCAATCGCTGGACCTTTTTCACTTCTAAAACAATCCCAAAGTCACAGCATGCTACTAGCCAGCGATTTGAATCACTAGATAGTAGCAATGCTCTCATCCACAATTGATACTCTTCATGATAAGCAGCAATTAATTCACCAACCACTGGTCTATAAAGTAGATCACTGATTTTTAAGATACATACATACATACAGGATATTGAGCTATTCACTTTTCATCTTTACAACAAAACATGCTCAACGGAATTCTTATCAGAGCAAGAAATAAATGCCAAACAATTTCCAAATGCAGCAACCATTAATAATAATTTTATTCTAGCACAGACATTCATATATATATATATATATATATATATATATATATATATATATATATATATATATATATATATATATATATATATATATATATATATATATGAATGTAAAATGAAAAAAGAAACAACTGAAAGAATAAATAGGAAAGAAGTGGTAGGATACATATTGCTTTAAAAACAGGTGAAGAAGGAATATAAGGATTTACTCCTGTTATGATTCTAATGCTATGTTTTGGTAAAAGGAAAAGTCATAATATATAGTAGCCATATCCCACTGCAACATCCCACACAGCAAATGGAACTGAGTACCTTCATAGTACATCAGTAAATATTGATTTAAAAAAAGAAAATATGGAAGTATTTAACAAAGGGAGTTATATTTAGCTAGTATATAATATGCAGCCCCCAAGACAGAATGCTATCAAGTATCACAATAAGATATTTTGGTTGAAAAATAGTTTTAACAATTTTCTTGTTAAAAGAAAGGTCAAAGTTTTTAAACATGTAATTTGATATTGAATGAAATCATATAATTCCATATACAGGGTATATTATATGGCCTAAGTTTTGTCAAAAATTAAAAGAATGTAATTCTCTTAAAACTAGAAATTCAATATAACATAAAAATGACAGCAAAAATTTTGAAATCACATTGGGAGTCGGCATAAATAATATGAGAGTTGTCAGCAAAAATGGATGAGCTAAACACCCATGAGTCCATTAAATGCAATCAGAAGAATATTACTATACATAATGAATGGGTGAATAACACAATCAAATGCCTTAGTGAAGTTAAATTAAATAAACAGTTTGTGCTTTAAATGGTTTATAGTAAGGAATGAGTTTTTTATTCCAATACTCAATAATTAAAAATTCATTATTAACAAACATCAGAGGACAACATAAAATTTTTTAAAATGTTTCATTATTTTCAATATTGGCAGATTTTATTTATAAAGTGAAGAAGTAATGTTTTAGACCAATATTTTGTCAAAAACTAACAAATATTTTTTGTATAACATATTGACACTATGTTTAAGTGTATGCATACATAAGTCTCTTTTGTTTGTTGTAATGATAAGAAACATAAAGGGCAAAGTTAACCCTTTAATTACCAGCCAGTTTTCTACGTACTATTCTAATAGTGCTGAGGTATTTTTGGTGATTTTCCAATAGGTTGGAAAACATTAGTTCTCGAATACAAGTAATGGTAAATATTCAAAAATTTTAGGACAGCTTTTTATTGCTTCACCTTCTAAATAGTATACTATTTGATGAATTTTTGGAAATATGAATTAATACTTAGAATTCAAAGAAAATATTTTAAAAAGTAAAATTAAATAAAATATTAATTTTTAATCCTTAAATGTCAATATATTTTAATCTTTATTCTGGTTTTGATAATTTTTAGTAATAACTAGAGCATTCTTTCTATACATGCAAAATATCATTCCTTAATGTGAAATAGTTATTGAAAAAAATTTTTACTTTCTAATGTCATACTCCTTCTTCACCCACTAGCAACAGTGTTTTTTATACACAGCCTATGTAGTCCTTTACTACATCTGGAACACATCATATTAGTACGCTTAATAGGTTACCCATCTATATTCCTGCATAAAACACACCACCTCAAATTTCTGCCAGTAATTTTTGCAATAACATGGCATCCACTTGATTTGTTGTTACTGATGTGATTGCTTTATTCCCCTTTATGGCCATTCTTCCTGAATTTGCTGTGTATTAGAGTAGGTTAACTGGATATGGGACATAAATCTGCCAGGTGTATTCTCTTTGTATATTATATAACAATTTAATACCATCCAAGCAAAAATACTAAAAACCACCTTTTTCCAGTGTTCTAGCATTTTTTTTCACCTAGGTAGGTATAAAACATCTTATCTTATGATGTATAGCACCTACTACCCCCATGAATTTATTGTACTGGTTTATTATTGCTGGCTTGCATACTTCACTTTCATGTGAAAATTATCCTCTTTGTATTGTTTCTTTCTCAGAAACTGCATTGGTTGAAAGAAGTAAAACTGGCTTTTTAAAAATTTCTTCTCTAGAAACCCATACAAAAGAACCTCATTATTACAAAAATATTTTACCTACCCTATATCATATCCTGCTAAAATATCCTTTGGAAGGCCCCTTCTGTTTGATATAATTATTCTGGTAAGGTAAGCTGAATGTTCAAACAGGTACTTTGACAGAAAAATACAAGTGAAGAAGTTATCAACCACCACATGATACCCCTGATATAGGTAGTTCCTAAGTTGGAGCAACTTGGTCACTACTACATGACCAAGGCCATTCTTTTCTATCTCAGCCTTTACTTTCTGAAATCTTGCACCTTTATAGCAGAAAAAACCTAAAAAACAATGTAAAAAAGTGTCGCGCAACATACAAAACTTTATTCCCCATTTGTGGTGCTTCTTATTTGGAAGATATTGTATTAGGCTTGAGTGACATTTGGTGCCAACTAGTATACCAGTCAGGATAAATATTAGAGAGGTGTGTAATGTAATCTGAACACCATATTTGCATGCTCAACAAGGGGGAGAAATTTTGAACAGGGATAATATTTCTGATGACCTGGTGGAAATAGTTTTTTGTTATCAACAAGATGAAAAAATTTCAAAATCAATTGGAATTTATTCCTGGAGAACATTTTCCCAAACCATGGGATAGCTTTACTATTCTGAACCCAGTATGAAAATCTTGTAGGCCAACAAGTGATTCCTATCCCTAAAAGCACAGCCACAAATGCCTTCATTCCCTGACTCAAGCATTGGATAATATTTGCTACAGGGAAGCCAAAAACTGATTTGCATACCTATTAGTTTCATCCACGATTAGATTCTACAGAGTCAAGGTGAAAAACATATCACAATATGGTATAGGTTTGGCTCATATGCAGGAGCATGGACCAAACAATTCAAGGATAGAAGGACCAGACTGGACATATAAATCTTGGCCAGGTTGCATTTCCATAAACACAGGAACACTAAAGCTATTGAAATCTTGAACATTTTCACTAATGCTGTCACTATCTGAACTTTCAACTATCAAAGGAATTCCTTTACATTTCAAATGATCGACAACATCAGTGCAAATCACTTTCTGACTCAGAAATAATTTCACTGTCCTTATTACTTTAATGAGAAAATTCATCTTCAATGTAATCCTCTAAATCAGCATCTTCACTGAAAGAATTTTAGGAGAGATAGGAGGGGTACTATCGTGCCCTTTGGCACTCTAAGGGTTATGTAAGGATTTCTCCATTCCATTTACAGGAAACTTTACTAATAATATTTCAACTAAATTGACAAACAAATATCAGAAATGTTAAGAATGATCTATTAATGGGTGTCAATAAAATTCATTTACCTGAAGGAATGATCTTCTGGTAGTTTCATGCATAATTTATGAAAATCTGATAAAATTTCATCAGTCTTTCTTTCTGTATTATTACATTCAATCAATATATTCAGTCCATCCTTCTGTTCATTGTCATCCATTGTAATTCCTAATACTGAGCATGATACTTCTTGTCCTAATTTTAAAAAATTGAGAACTGATGGTGGCCACTGAGCCCTGAGAATGAAAAATTTCATGTAAATAAAAAACATGTTCTCCTCTTACAGATTACAAGAGTTCTTTAACATATTGCCAGCCTTGATGGCTAATACAATAGCACTCAAACTCTCAAGGTCCCAGGTTTGAGTTCTAGCAGATCAGACAATTTTTCTGATCTGGGATTGGATTTTTTTGTGTATGTTAGGGGTTAAATGTAAGAGTGGTCTTTACAGACTAAATTTCATCCTGATTCAATAAAGGCATATTATTATTATCCCTAAACAATACAGATAAACCATTTCATTATTATATCAATTATTTAGGGACTTCACAAATATAAATCAATATTCTTGTAATTTTTAAAAATATAATATTAGATATTAAAACAAATTCATTTCATATATTTTCATTTTTAGTTTCACTAAATTTCAAATTTATTTAATATTAAATTTCAGCTATATGATCAAAAAGTTAACATCAGAGGATTTTTAGAAAAGAAAGCATACATGATAAGAACCAGAGAAATATAAGAAAAAATTTCTTACTGTAATGTGTTTTCACAATCACTTCTCTCATTCACTACATCTGTTTTGTTTGACATAAAACTTATGGGGAAAGAAGTTATTTGTGAGTAAAGAACTCCTTCAACCTGAGCCTTTGTAGTTTCATGAATCTATAATTGAAATAGAATAATCTTTATGTTGAAATTTTTAAGATAGTATACATCTAATCTTCTATAAATCTATCTATATAATCAGTGTAAACTATACATCTTATGCAAACAAAATTCAATAAATATGTTTACCATTTCAGTGGCCTTTATTCGGAGAGCATCACCCTTCTTAAGATTGAGATATTTCTCAGGTGTCCATGGATCCAGTTTAACATGGATTGCCTTTGAAGAAGTGAAGGGACCAATGCCAATTAAACACATAATATGTCGATAAAATAAAGAAAAATATAGGAATTCAAAATATGCAATGATGATAAATTAATTACCATTGAATAAGAGATATTCTATAATTAAAAGAAAATATTCACAAATTATATCATATTAATTAAATATTAAAATCACATTGGGTTTTAAAGAGGTAATAATAATGTAAAGGATAGCTGTTCATTTTAATTGCATTCTAATAACTTAAAGTCTGTACACACATCACAAATTTTGTCTAAAATATTTAATGAAAATTTGCTGACCGAAAAATTAACCTTCTGTAAAATAGAATAATGGGAAACATTTTAATTGCGTAAAGTTCTTTGAGGTCACATTATGCATTTATTATTTACATAATACACAGTTACTTAAATAAAAATTAGTGTAAATAAAGCAAGTATTAAGTAATCAAAAAGCTCTCTCTCTCTAACTAATAGATTTATTTGTTCTAAGTCAGACTGTAAGGAAATATATCATTATATCAAAAGGGCTTCAATTTTCAAAACAAACGATCTGAATCAAAAGAAATTTCTAGGGTATTATACAATGATTATAGAATCTTTCAAGATTAATGTTAGATTATTAAAATTAATATAATATTACATCAAAATATATCTCTAAAATGTAATAAATTCAATAATAAATTATGTGCATAAAATGTATATGTGTGTATAAAATGTGAATTTAAACTAACCTGAGCATAGTAATTTTTCATCAACTCTGGAAGCTCCCTCAGATTTTCAATTTCACAGTCAATTAAGATACCAAAGTCTATTAACTGTACTAATGATTTATGACCATCTGCTGATAAAACTTTGCAGCGGTAGCTAAAAGGAAGGTAAAAACTTAAATGAAGAATTAATAAAGAATGTTTAATTACATTATAGAATAAGAGCTCCTTAAACTGATAAATAAAATATGTGCATTAACAACTAATGAGTTATTGAGAAAAGAATCTTATGGAGCAAGAATTAATAAATAATAACTGTAATAGCTGTACATTGCTTGAGACGAGAATAATGAACTTCTCAAGTACTTATTATAAAGTTACATAGCATGAGCCTAAATGCATTTTTCCAATGGAGAGGATACCAATGGTAGGCGAGACAGCAAAAACACATCTTACTCCTTTATATTAAGAGGTAAAATATAATCTATCGAAAAGCTTTATTTCTTTAGATTAGTCATATTTTTAAAAACGATGATGTGATTATTGACAACAAACTAATATGTAAATAATAAAACAGGGAAATAATTGACCTTTGAATTCTACAATGCAGACATGAAAAAAGTTAAACAATTTATATATTATATACATTATGACAAATAACTCATTTTCACAACCAAATAAGTAATGTAACTCATTTTCATAACCAAATAAATGCTCTCAATATTCAATAGGAATTCAAATTCTGATGATTAAATCCTTTAATAATCAATAAGGAACAATTTTATGATAAGGATAAGAAAATTACTTGATAAACCAGTACATAATTGAATTGGTCACCGGTAAATTTACTATTCATTAGCTTGCTGTTCTTAAAAACAAAAAATAAACAGAACAAAATAATAGCAGACCACAGGATGACATTATCATCATCAAGCTCAGATATCTTTTGAAATACAATTAATAATTAGCAAATAATTTAATTTTCTTACCAAGTAGTTTCTAGAATAACTGAATAATAATCCCCAACAGCTGGTTTACATGAAAAATTAGGAGCTACTTTAGAAAAAAGAGACTTCGAAATCAATTTCAAGTTTTGGAGATCACTTTTGCAATGAACCCAATATTCACCAGGGCCTATATGGTAATAGATATTAACCTAAAATAAATTTTCATGCAATTAATATATAATGAACAATATAAATCATTTTACTATGGAAAATGTGTACTTACTCCTCAAGATATACTTTAAATGTTAAATTTCTACAATATTCAGACCAAAACAATCACGTCATCAAACAAACTGTCTATAAAAATAATTGAATTTCTTAGAGTTCAAATTTAAAGCAAATACCTCAGTAAAAGAATCAGTGGATAATTTTTTCTGTTGAGTGCACAAGTCATAATTTACAAATTCATTTTTAGGGTCATTAGATAGCAAACCCCAAGTACTACATCTTGATTCATTAATATAATTAACATGTGATAATTGTCGACTTCCATCCACCTTAAAGTTGGCCTCTTTAATATCCTACAAAGCAATAAATAGATAAAATTATTTAGAGAATTCTCTGATTGTTAAACAGTGAATATTACCTATGTTAAAAACACTTCGATCTACTTTGTATATATTAGGGTGTTTCAAACACTAGATCACTTTTTTTAAATATCCTCCATGATCCTAAATAGTAAATCTTCAAAAAATATCTTTCTAATTATGAATAAATAATTACATTGTCTCCAGAGTCCCAACAGAACTATTAAATGGGCAGAGAAAGAAGAATATTATAATCGTTTGACTCTGCATAGTTTATAATAATTTGTTTGATATAAATATATCTAGACAAACAGCTACTCAGAATCATCAAACAATTTGAAAATTCAATCCCAAAATTATCAGTTTGTTCTTCAACACAATGTTATAATTATAGTATTCATCAAAACGTTCACCTTTGCAGTTAATTTAACATGAGAAGACTGAGAACCAATATCTCTTTTTCCTCTTTCGTTTATTGTTTTATTACAGTTATTTTCGAGATCAGATATTCTCTCATTCTTTGATTCTTCTGCAATAGTCACAGTGGTTTCTGTGATACCCTGTAAATATTTTCTTTCAACTGATCTTGTAACATGATTTTTCATATGATAAAGGTTTTCATTGCTTTCTTTCTTTGCAGTGAAATCCGATGAAATGCGTAAATTTTCAACGGAATTCTCATTGTTATCAATGAGGGTTTTATTTTTATATTTTTCATTCGAACCTAAAGCTCCTTTCTCAGACTCGTGGAGCCTGACTTTGCACAGAAAATCTTTATCGCTTTGAACTTTTGAACAATAAGCAGTTCTCATTTCCTTGCTATGTTTTCTCTCATCTTCTCCTTCTCCAAAATGTGGTAACTGTCGATGATTCGTGGAACCACAAGATTGAATAGAAGATTTGATTGGAGGTCCATTTTCTCTTGAAACATTAGCTTCTCGTCCTTTCCAATCCTCATCCTTTATTAAATGAATCGATCCTTTATTTCTGACGGTTTTCCGATCATTCTCTATTTCAGGGTATGAACTACAAGAGATAAATCACGTTATTTGATAATTTAAAATATTTTTACCTCTTTACATTATAACATGGTCACCAGTTTAATGAATATTCCGAGTACAAATGTAATATATTTAAAAGAAAACGAACCTTTTCAGGTTGGTTTTCACAATATGTTCTAGAAGTGGAGTGATACGCTGATTATCCTCTTTATGTACAATTTCGCTGAGAGGGAATGCAGGCTCCAGTTTAAAGTAATGTGGGTGCTTCAAGTTTAATTCGGTGATGGCTTTGACACAATCACTAGAAAGAAGAAGATTTTTACTGTGGTATCGTCACTTATTGGTAGCGAATGTTCATATCTACTTACCTTTTATTCTTGTAAATAACATATCCAGATACTTTCCCTTCATACGCAGTCCTTTTATTAATAAATGCAGTCATTAAATTTCCATGTGTTTGGAAGAGATTGGAGAAGTCAGACTGAAATTACAAAAAATCGTCTATTTCTATGAGTTCCGAATGTTGAGACATATTATTTGGATAATTTACTCACCAAAGGAAAGTCTTCAGAGATTTCGTGAACTAAGATCTTATATCCAGAACTCATTTTTTCAGGGCTTTTAGTAATAAAAAATTAATTAATTAAATTAACATCTTCTCTGATCATAAACAACTCATTTCCTGGAACGGTATTTAAAACTCAATACGAATACAACTCCTGAGATACTTTCAAATGAAGCGTATTAAAGTTGTTCAATATACCTCCGGTAGATGGCGTAACTATCCATTATCTTACTTAGATTCTTTGATTAGAATCGTACGAAATTCAATCACAAACCAATGCCTATGTTCCTCAAATTGCTTGGAACTGCAAAAACTCAAGGTAAATTGTATTCCTCTACATAGAAATGCAATACTTATAGGAATAAATTTAGAAATTTGAAACCTAAGAAAATTCTATTTGAAATTAGTGTAAATGAAAGTACTCTTGTTGTATCATTTTATGTTAAACATTAAATTATCATTTCAATGATATAACCAGCTTGAATAAGAAGCTAGGAAGTAAATATAATAGATCTAATGAAAAATTTTATGATATCAAATCAGATTTTTAGGTGCTGTAATTATATCCATGTCTCATGTAAATGTTCCCTTATAGACCATTAGCAAGTAATTATTTTTATTCTATTGAGCTACATTCTTTCCTTTGAGCTTACCTACATAATAGGAAAGAAAACGAAGGATTATATGGTTATTAAAAATATTTCGTGAAATTCTCGCACCACGCTTTTATGGCTTAAAAAAACGATAAAATTAAAGCAATATATGAAGAGTGCATCAATAAATCCTGGGGTAACTTTTTAAACGATAAATAATAAAATATTTTGACTAAATATCCTTAGTTATCTAAAAATTGAGCTTTTCTATGAATTTAATAATAAAATCTATGTCCTAACTAAATCTTTTCAGTATTTGCCTTCAAATTCCGCGCTCTGATTTTAGTTCCAATTGCCCGTGTGACATTGACAGCGCTGTATATCACACTTGCCTCGTGTAAAGTGTCGTGTTCAGAGGAGCCCTAGATCTTGTCATTTCGAACCTCAAAATTTGATGCGCCTTTCGGAAACTTTTCTGTGTAAGAAGAATTAAGAAATAATGTCTGCCGACTTGGCTAGCAGTGAAGTAAACAGCATCGATGATAAAAACCCGCCGGTGCAAAAAACTGCTAAACAGCTGGAAAAGGAAGCAAAGAAGTTAGCTAAGCTTGAGAAATTTAAACAGAAACATGACAAACAAAAAGATATGAAGCAGCCCTCTAAGGAGAAACCAGAGGTTTTAAAAGAATTTATCGTATACATTAATTTTTATTATTTGTTACACCTATAAGTAATTTATCATAACTCAAAAATTATTACCTTTTCTTTATTGATTAGAAAAAGGAAGTGAAGGAATCTGCTATTTATACGTTCGATACACCTGCTGGAGAGAAAAAAAATACTTCTTGTCCTATGCCTGATGCTTATAGTCCTAAGTATGTAGAAGCTGCTTGGTATAGCTGGTGGGAGAAGCAACAATTTTTCAAGCCGGAATATGGGGTAGGTATTTTCTTTAATAAATAATCGCGAAAAAATGTTTTCACGATTATTATTATTAAGTTATAATTAACATGATAAAGTTAAAGTTCACGAATATTTCGTTTTTCTCTTATAATGCTTAGTTATCTTAATCTATTTTCGAGGATTTTTACTGAGATAGAGCCAAGAGTAGAGGTTAAGGACCCTAGGAGGATCTATTGATCAGAGTAATGAGTCACTGAACTCGTTATTAACTCTTTGTATATATTAACTCTGTGTATAAAAGCATTTTATAAAATATTCTGAATAACTCCACTAAGCTATGTTATGCTATTTTCTTGCAGAGATCAAGTGTATTAGAGCCCAATCCTAAAGGGAAGTTTGTTATCGTGATACCTCCTCCAAATGTTACAGGTTCTCTTCATTTGGGTCATGCACTTGCCGTCTCTGTACAAGATTGTTTAACAAGATGGTAAGTAATATTTTAAAGTCCCTCTGCTTAGTGCATGTATGTTGAATATAACAAATTTGAAAAATTATTAAATCAAACATTCACTTTTTAAAGGAATAGAATGAAAGGTAAGACAACACTTTGGGTACCTGGGTGTGATCATGCTGGTATTGCAACACAGGTTGTTGTGGAGAAAAAGCTGTGGAATGAAGAGGGGAAAACTCGACATGAGTATGGTAGAGAGAAATTTATAGAAAAAGTTTGGGAATGGAAGAATCAGTGAGTATGTTGTTGGAAAATTAATCAATTTCTCTATGATTTTCTTTTGTTACCATTCTAATGCTACATACTATGATTTGAAAATTTTCTCCATGATTGTAATTTGCATGGAATTAGATAGTTTTCATTATATTTGAATAAAAATAGCTGTTAATATTTTTGGAATATTTTAATAGTATGTTTTAAATTTTTTCTTTCCTTTAATTATCTTCATTTGACACGATAAACTCATTTCTGAATTATTTTTTTTTAAGGAAAGGAAATAGGATCTATGATCAGCTAAGGAAAATGGGATGTTCCGTTGATTGGGACAGAGCATCTTTTACGATGGATCCCAACCTCAGTGAAGCTGTAACTGAGGCGTTTCTAAGATTGCACAGTGAAGGTTACATTTACAGAAGTGAACGTCTTGTAAATTGGTCTTGCACTCTAAAATCAGCTATTTCAGACATTGAGGTACTTACTCCCCAAATGATTTTATACTTTTTCATTGCATCATTAATTACAAAATAGTTCATTCCATGAAATAATTTTCTTATCCATAAGGAAGCATTCATGTTTTATAAATCTGGTGTTACTTTTTATTCAATCATGTCCGTGAGTTTTCTGTTCTTTCTCCTTCCAAGGTTGATAAAGTAGAGCTTCCTGGGCGTACCCTCCTTTCTGTACCAGGTTACAAGGATAAAGTTGAATTTGGAGTCCTGGTATCTTTTGCATATAAGATTGAGGGTCAGGAAGAGGCCGAGCTGGTTGTAGCTACTACTAGAGTGGAGACTATGCTTGGTGACACAGCAGTTGCAGTTCATCCCAAGGATCCTAGGTATACCCAGTTCCATGGTCAACGGGTAGTTCATCCATTCTGCAATCGTGCATTGCCAATAGTCTGTGATGAATTTGTTGACATGAATTTTGGCACAGGTATGAGCTTTTCAGAAATTTTCAGAATCTTTTTTCAGAAGTAACATTTTTGGATGTATTGGTTTTGTACAATAACTTTAAATATGAATTCTGTTGTGTTTTGGTAAATGTAATTTTTGCTCAAGGAGTAAGCATGCAGTTTTCTATATAGTTTACAGCATTACAATTTTAGAACTTTAAGTTGTTGAACACTGTATGTAGTTGACAATATGAACTTTTTCATTCCTCACTAAAATAGGTGAATATAGGAATTATTTAGGGTGGCATTGTATTAACTATTGCTAAAATTGAAAAATTCTAGAAGAGAAACTAAATTACAAATCAGTCTAGCACATTTATAATGCAAAATAAATCTCTAAATATAATTCTCCTATCTACCAGCAAAATTTCTATGCAATTAGCGTGGGAAAAATTGAGAGACTTTTTTCATTTTTTAACTTTTTAAATAAGTTTTCTGATTTTCAGGTGCTGTAAAAATTACACCTGCACACGATCAAAATGACTATGAGGTTGGGAAGCGTCATGATTTGCCTATGATCAACATTTTTAATGAGGAAGGAGTTATAATTGGTGATTGTGGTGAATTTACTGTAAGCTCATTTTTTGTTTGACGATCTTTGCAAATTATTTTCAGCTTTTAAAATTTGATAACTTAACCAAAATCTGTAATCAGTAATGTATGCAGGAAGATGTTCTAATGCTTCTTCTCTAACATACCTTTACAGCCTGTATCACAATTCCAAAAAACCAAATATGGTATCATTCAAACTTCACAAAATGTATTTGAAAATTATTATGTAAATCAAACTATATATATGGGGTTCATTATAAAAGTAATGCGCATGATTTTATTGCTTGATTGATGAGCTTGATTTCCCATGCATTTCTTATGACAGTATTTTTCATTTGGCATCGAACTAAAAACTTTTTCTCTAAAAGCTTTTCATCTTTTGCAAGAGAATCATCATTATTATGAACACTCCAAATTTCAAAAGGAAATTCATTCAGGAAGAATGCTTTTATTATGGAGATACAGTTAACGTCTATATAACGAGGAATCTAAGGGGTGTTTACAGAATCTCCATAAGAAATAGGATATTAAGGACTCATTTTCAGGAACTTCCATAAGGTATTTTACTGTGACATTTGGGGAATTCATAAATATGAGGATGCATAAGCAAGTGAAGAATGTTCCTTCAGCGGCATGTCCTCGGTTCAATGCCTAGGCTGGAAATACTCTGCCTCGGAAAATGCATGGGAATATGAACTCAATGTATATATGCGCTCCGTTAACTTCCTTTAGTTTACCTTTATCTATGTGTACAAAGATTAACCTTCCAAAAAATCTTATATTTCATTAAAATTTATATACCTTTACTCGTGTATCTACAGGGTTCATTATAAAAGTAATGCGCATGATTTTATTGTGACGCAACTATCTATTGTTGCATGCTCGGACCGGTCGGAAAATGAGTTGTAAAGTCTGCTCTTTCAAACGCGCCCAATTTCAGCTCGGTCCGAGAAGTGAGAGCTGAAGAACGTGAAGTGTTTTTTTTAGTGTCTGTAACACGGCGTAAGAATGCATTGGGTCAATTTTTGACGATTTATAAAAATACTTCCTGGGTACATAGAGCAATCAAATTTCATCTGGCTATAAAGACTATACGACAATTTATTAAGACAATCATACTCAAGCAAATACTTAAAGCATTCTTTGCAGGATGTCATTGGTTCGACACCAGGGCGGGAATAATGCTGCTGTAAGAAATGCATGGTAAATCAAAATCTATGCAATATACACTGCAAAAATGTCCTTTAGTTTATGGTGATCAATGAGTTAGCAGAATAATATTTTGAAAAACCTTATAATTTTCTCATCTCATTAGTTACCATTACTTGTGTATATATATATCTATCCCTGAAGCTGATTTTAATCTTAATTTAATTCTGATTTTAATTATATATCCTATATATATATATATATATCTATTATATATAGACGCTTCAGGGGGGATATAACATATATATATATATATAGGATATTAATGTCAGGCCCAAGCCGCTTTGGCCACAGAGTCGCCGTTTTTTTTACGTAATGGCACACTAAATCTCACCTAGGAAAAAATCGAATACCGACTCTACCTATCATGGGTTCGATTCTAGGAGGGCCCAAAAATTGACTTTCCCCGTTTAGAAAGCATGGGGCCGTTTTTCAAATAATTTAAAAAATACTTCCCGTTGAGCTAGAAGGATGAGATTTCATGTAGCTATTGCTATTATTACTATCTACGGAAAAATGCTATTGTTTACGTACAACTGGTCATGAGTTCGATGCCAGGAGGTTAAATATTTTCAGATTTTGAAAAATGGTATCTCTCTTAATATGATACATAGGTCATTCAAACTTTCTACACGTATAGATACTTACATATTTATGTAATTAAAATCAGATTTAATAAAAGCAAAATTTAATTCAGATGAAATTTATTTAAAATCAGTGTTATCTTTTTATGTGATAGATATGTAGTAAATTTTTTATTATATATTAATATTATTATAATAATATATATAAATATATAATATAATATATTTAATATTATGATCCACTCCAAAGTAATTGTGAAATCTATTAGGAATAATTTAAAATTTGCATAATTTGACCTATTATTAAAAAAAACATAACTATCAATTTCCAAGTATTCAGTTGCTAGAATTAAATATCATCATTTTGAAACAGCAAAGTTTTACTGTAATAAAATATTTTATTTTGCATACTTGTACACGCAGTCCGTATAAAATATTTAATTCATCATCATTTAATCCCAATAAAAGATTATTCAGTAGTTTATTAATATTTACTCTTTATTGAAAATCTTTTTTGAACTAAGGGAATGCCAAGGTTTGTTGCAAGAAAGGCAATTCTTAAAGCTTTGAAGGAGAAAAATTTATATCGTGATACAAAGGATAATCCAATGGTTGTACCAATTTGTAGCCGTTCGAAGGATGTTGTGGAACCCTTGCTCAAACCACAATGGTAAGTTTTCCGTGAGAAACTAAAATAATTGAAATTATTTCAAATTGATGAGAACTTTTTTTGTTTTATTTAAGTATTCCAATATTTAGAAGTTCAATTTGAAAGATGAATTGAGTATCTGAAAATATTTCATTTCACAATATCAGGTTTAAGAAATGAAACAAAAGATATGTATTTTTAAAAGGACTGTCAGACCAAGTGTCAATGTGACATATATCTATTATAATTAAAGTGTTATCATCCTCTTTTAATTCATTACATTCACTGTTAACTTTATTTTCAGTTAACTCTTCTTAAAAAAATTTTATTCATTTTGAATGAGATTAGTATGTGATGGATTTATATTAATTCCCTTTAAAACGTTCACCTTTTTTTCTATTCTTCTGTCATCTTTTATCAAAATAGATATAAATAATTCCACCAATGAGGCCGGCCTCGTTGGCGGAATGGTTAGCATGCTAATCTTATAATGCTGAGGTCCCGGGTTCTGAGGAGGAGGAAATTTTCCTCTCAGGGTCTGGATGTCTGTGACGTCCGTTGTTGCGTTTCAAACCACACTGTAATTGTCCCAAAAGAGGATGTTTGTGCGGTCTTTGTGAATAAATAAATAAATAAAACTTGCTGGTTTTTGGATAAAATTTGATAATCATGAACTGAATCTGAATGTAAATAATAATCAGAAAAACTAAATAAATAGGTGTATATTTTTAAACACAATTATTAATTTTTTCTAAGTTTTCATGCAAAAGTGAAGATTGTCTTCTATTCATTATTAAATTCCTCTGAATTATTATTCCCATTTATCAAAACTTTTCATTATCTTATAAAAAAGCTGAGGGAAAATAGTTAATACCAATTCGTTTCCTTATGGTTTGCGTAGTAACTTATTTACTTCTTAGGTACTATAGTCATGTAATTATTGCAAGTATCCTTTTACAGGTATGTGAATTGTGAACAAATGGCTAAAGATGCTATGGAGGCAGTTAATACGGGAGAGTTAAAAATCATTCCAGAACATCATAAGAAGACATGGTTCCATTGGATGGAAAATATCCGGTAATAGATTCAGTTCAGCTCCAATTGACTTACGATATTTGTAAGCTCTGTGTCTTGTCTGTTCATAATCATAACCTTTTCTTCATTAATGCATGTTTTATTTCACTAAATGACAAAATTTTAGTTATAATTTTTGTGTTTCTTCTAATTAATATACAACTTGTTCATAAGGTAGGATTATTTTTTACTGTTTAGTACCATTCATATCAATTTACTCTTTTTGATGTATAGTGACTGGTGTATATCAAGACAGTTATGGTGGGGGCATCGGATACCTGCTTATTATATCACAATAAATGATCCTCTTGTACCACGTGGAAATGTAAGAATTTAATTTTAGAGACAATTCGATATTTAATTTTTAAAATTATTTTTCAGTAGAAAAATTAGCATGCCTTACTGGCAGTTTTTCGTGCAAATTATTTGATTGCTTTTATAATTTGTAAAGTGAATGACCAACGTACCCTTTCATTTCTCTTCTTCTTTCATCTTCGTCTTTGACTATTACATCATATGATTCTACAAAATGATGCAATAGTCTAAAATCTCAAACTGTTTTTCTTTTATAGGAAATTGTCCAAATCTTTTCCATAATCAGTCAATATTTGTGTTTTTGTAAATGTTCTGGTAATGACATTAATATTATCCATCTTCCTTTTGATTTCTTTGGTATATAGTTTTTAATTATTGTAGATTCTTTATGAAAATCAATTACTATTATGTCCAGATTAAGTAGTAAACTTCATTTCTTAACACCCTAGAAAAATATCAAATTGATTGATCTTGAATCTAATCCCATCTCAAATGGTTGTTTTTTATTATATTGATTTTCTTTAAGGATAGCTTATATTAATAAAAACAACAAAAATTTCCACAGAAAAAAATTTTCTGTGGAAATTTTCAAAGTTGTTTTTATTATTATGGCATTCCACGAAGTCACGCCTTTTCATGTTGATTTCATAGCTTATATTGTTGAAATCTGTTAACTATGAGAAATTCCATGTTTCATATTACTCTGATTTTTCTTTGAGATATCTATTTTGACTGAAGAACAAATAGTATATTTTCATTTCTATATCATCTGAACTTATTTGCTAAATGTTTGCTTTTTTTGAATGGTAGATTCTTATCATTAGAGTGTTAGAATCTTATCATTTATATCAAAAGGAATTTATATATGAAGAAACTTAAAACACTGAAATATATTCAATACTTTTCTTTCCATTTTAAAATAACCTTGACTGAGGAATTTATTATTTCTGGCTTTTCAAATTTCCTCATAAACATTATAACTATAGTTACACTAAAAAATTGTATACTTCAAAGTGAATAGTAAGTGAAGTACATAATTTTGGTATCTCTGCATCAAAAGTTCAATGTTTAATCAATAAGAATTGCCATGGGAAAGTAATTTTTAGTGTAATGTTTCCCTGGAAAAATTACATATTCATGTTTTTTAAGAGGTTGTCATTGGTAGGAAATCATTTATAAGATAAAAGCTATTAATTGTTGGAAAATCTTGTCTAAAAATTTCCTAATTCAATTTCTTTTAGGAGTTAGATAACAGATATTGGGTGAGTGGACGCACCTTGGATGATGCTTTGATTAGAGCATCTCATCAGTTTAGGACAACAATCCCACAGCTTAAATTGAAGCAGGATGAAGATGTACTAGATACCTGGTTCTCTTCTGCTCTCTTCCCCTTCTCTGTATTTGGATGGCCTAACCAGGTAATCATAAAGAAGCTTATAACATCACATTTATCATATCCACATCAATTTTTATTTTGTATGTTTGAGTCCAATAATTTTTAATTCTAATTTATATTTCAAGTATTTAAAAGTGTGTAAATGAAATATGGATAGTTTTAAAAACTGTTTGTTTAAATACTATTAGAAATCACTAATATCTCATCTAAGTTAACATCCATCAGAAGCCACACAGTACTGGAGAAAGTCAGTCTGGTGAATACATAGTAGTACTGTAAGTCAGATTCAGCTGTTCTGTTAAAGCCCACATAATTAAAAAGAATATTTTTGATTGCACCAAAATGATGTCTATTGAGATAATTTTTCAATTGACAGTTTTGCTTTGAGGAAATTCGGTGGTTGTTATAAAAGCAAAGTAGTGTGCATTTGATCTTCAACTTGTTCATTCTTGCTTTTTAGGGGCCCTGGAGAGGTTTAAGTGTGCCACTCTATGCTTTGTTTTCAGGTTGTACCCAAAGATCCAAGTCTTCTCACCAGTAAAATAAAAAACTATGTATTGTTTCATTTGATTGCATACAGTGAAGGCACCTTGCCCTCCTGTTGTCTATGCAGAATTCAAGTCAAATCAAACATCTCCCAGATCATTCTCACTGTCAACCAAACAATCTGAACAGACTCTGTCAATGTTTTCATCAGTTTTTGAAAATGATCTTCTGCTGCATGCTACATAATCAGTCAATTCTCTTCCTTCTGCATATCTTTGAACCACTTGGGCCCTTGATGTAACATTATCTCCTGCTGAAGTTTAACAAAAGTTTCTGTTACAGTGTGTCCGAGTGCTCAAGTTTGGTATAGCTTTTTTTTTGAACTTACTGAGAGAAGCTGTTTCACGCAAATAATCTCTACTTATAATTGTATCCTATTTGAGAAAAGACATTTTCCAATATTAGTTTCAATTGACATGTATTATCTTTTTTTACTTTTATTAAGATTTTATTCCTTGGTTTGTATATTTTATTAGATTTATGATTTTCACTGTATGGAGTTGATACTTGTACTGAATAAACATTGCATGTTTATCTGCCCTTCCACTGTTGCCTGTTGCAACATTTGTAGTCTCACTACTTTACTATTCATACCATGTATGCTTTTGGAGTTAAAAAGAACTGACATCTTGAGGCATTTATAGACCTTCTGAGAGTTTCATTAAAGTTAATTTGATTTTAATTTCTTTCTTTCCAGACCCAAGATCTTGAAGCCTTTTTCCCAAATACATTATTAGAAACTGGTCATGATATCCTGTTCTTTTGGGTTGCACGAATGGTGTTCTTTGGCCAAAAGCTTACAGGAAAACTTCCATTCAAGTATGATTAAATACTTTTTAATTTTATTATACTTATGTTTTACAACATTATAAATATGTCATTTCTTATGTTATTCTTATTTTCAGGGAAGTTTTCCTTCATGCTTTAGTGCGAGATGCTCACGGAAGAAAAATGAGTAAATCTTTAGGGAATGTTATTGATCCAATGGATGTAATCTCGGGAATAACACTAGAGGTATTACCAAACATTAATTTTTGAAAATTTTAGTGTAGGATTATATTTTGTTCCAATCCCTTTTAAATTGCTATAGATTTTAAATAAGAATTAAGTACTTTGCAGCAATGAAATAAAGGATAGATGAAAATTTTAACTATTCTTTTTGTTCTTGATAAATAACATCTGCTCAAGTAGTGAATTCTTTGCAATAGCTTCAAATCACTTTCTATTTTTTCTTTGACAAAGAGTTTTCTTTTCTCCTAATACTTGCCTTTTTCATTCTAATTATATTAGTTTTTATTCATGCATGTTTCTATCTTTCCAATTATAAAGTATAATTTATCCTATCTTTCCCCTTCCTATTATAAAGTATCTATTGTATATAGCTGCTTTTGGGGAATGTATATATATTAATTATATTCATTGTAATTCCTCCTAAAATCTCCTCATTTATGCCCTCAAAGTTAGAAGAGTTCTTGACCACAATGCTCAGCAGATACTACGATTCACCAGCCTTGTTGACAGAATGGTTAACATGCTAATCTTCCAAGGTTAATTGTTCAAATCCCGGTTGAGGAGGAAATTTTCCTCTTAGAGTCTTTATATTTGTGACGTCCATTCTTCAGTTTACGACCACACTGTAATTGTCCAGAAAGTGGATGTTTGTGTGGTCTTTGATAATTAATAAAAGATTACATCTAACCATTTCTTTCACTACGTCACCATGTGACTGGAAGAAAATTGATAAGTTCAATTTGATCAACTGTCACTCAAGAAGAGACCCTCATCAAAAAGGAGACTGACTAACAGAAGAAGAAATATGAATATTTAAAAGGCCCAAAACTATCAAGGAATGGAACTAGAGGAGATAGTAATAAAGCTAATAGAAAAACCTTTTGACATGTCAAAATCCTCAATCCTATCCAAGGTACTTAACTTGGTCTCAAGCCTGAACACCATCTCCTTCTGCGACTTAATGGTGGCATAGAAGGCAATTTGTTTTTACTAAAAGATGCTGTTGATAAAGTAAGGAAGCAGATTTGGCAGACCCTAAAAGAGGCTAAACCAACAAGATCAAAGATTTCAGGCCATAACCTGACTGGAAAACAGCCCTGACACCATAGTCTTACTCCAACCTCAGGAAAACATCAGCAATAATAAGGAAATCCAGCATTTTTATTGAACCACATAGATATCTCCTCCTGCAAGCTCCTGTGCCAGCAAGTGTATGATGCATCAAAAATTCAGGAACAGGACATTTCACTGACAAGGAGTGTAAGCATAGGTATCTCCTGACTTTTGAATGATACTAGCATAGGTTGATGGAGGATCAAAATTAAGAAGACCCGTCTTTTTTTAGCTGTTTATCGCCGTAAGCGTAGGAGATATTAACGTTCAAAAATAGCAATTTTTTTTTCAAATTTTGTGCTGGGACAACCCAAACCTAAGGGATCTATTGTGATACTTTTTCTATTGTTATTACCCCTTATTGTTAATGTGTAAATAAAAGGTCATTATGCAAAGAATCTAAAAAGTCATTAATATAATTGTAGATTTTGTGCATGTGATAAGAATAATTTAAGAATACCACCATGCTTTCAAGTTATTCACAATTACTCCAATTATTTTAAATGAGTTTTATAATGTTATTTTTCTAGGATTTACATAATCAACTCTATACTAGCAATATAGATCCAAAAGAAATAGAAAAGGCCAAACAGGGTCAAAAGGAAGATTTTCCTAATGGTATACCTGAATGCGGTACAGATGCCTTGAGGTTTGCCCTATGTGCATATACATCACAAGGTGAGCTATTTGTAAATTAGCTTCATAAGTATTATAATATACATTTCTTATTCTTTACTGTCTTATATTTTCAGGAAGAGACATTAATTTGGATATCTTAAGAGTTCAAGGTTATAGATTCTTTTGCAATAAAATATGGAATGCAACCAGGTTTGCCTTGTTGTATTTGGATAGTGACATCAACCCTAGTGATTCAGAAAATGTAAGTGCAAACTCTTTATGTCATCAAAATAGTCTGGAAAATTCAAGCAATGTTCAGTATCTCTTCAGTTCTATCAAATCTATAGTGTGGACTGATAATTATGTAGTTGCTAGAGTACTTCAAGATATCGATGATCACTTAGCTACCTACAGCTATATGGAAGGATACTTACTTTCTGAAACAGATCTTAATGTATTTGAAGCACTTTGTTGTGAATCTGTTGGAAATTGTGATAGTGTTGGTGGTGTTGTTGTATTGCAAGAAGATAAATATATGCATCTGCATAGGTGGATTAGACATGTGAACGCACTCTCTAAAGATTTCAAATCAACTGGCATGAGCATCAAGCCAAAGGCCAGCATGTTTGCTATAAACAGGCCACAGGTGCTGTGAATGTTTTGATTTTTACCATCCTTCTTGTCTAAAAGCACCTCTATTTTGTAATTCTTTTATTTTTTAAATCCAAAGACACTTCTATGCTTTATATGTTTTTAATTTCTCAGCATATATTGTTTGCTTTTCAATGTTTTAGTTTAATTTCACTTATATCTAGCTTGGAGAATATTTTATTTTTGCTTACAATAGTTGTACATTTTTTCCTGTAGTTAATTCTTCATCCTTTATGGAAAATATTAATTTTTCCTAAATGATTTTTTGATTCTAAATATTCACAGGGAACTATAAATAGAGCTCCAATGGATGACTGGATTCAAAGCCGTCTTGCTGCAGCTGTGAAATCTTGTAATGATGGCTTTGCAGCCTATGATCTCCCTATGGCAACAACTGCTTGCTACAACTTTTGGCTTTATGAGCTGTGTGATGTATATTTGGTTAGTTTAAATTATATTTTGAAATCATTCTTTTCAAATCAGTTAATATTCATTAATTTGGTATTACTTTTGATTTCATCTCTCTTAATAACAAATTTTAAAATACCAATACCTAATATTTAAATATTATTTTATGATAGAATTAGAAAGAAATTGCACATTATTAACTCCTCTAGAGAGGTGCTAGTGAGAAGTGCAGAGGCAATTCTACCAAAAATGTAGCAACTTCAAATTTGTCTCAATAACAGCATAAATTTAGTTTTTTTACTTATCTAGGTTGATATTTTTTATCTATCAAGTTGAACTGAGTCGTAATGAGACATTTTTATTTACTTATACTTAAGAATTGATGAAGGATGGAATAAATATTTTCACATTGAAGCTCATGCTTTTTCACAATGTTTAACAAGCGAAAAATAGCCACTGGGACACAAACCCAGGTCTCCCATTTGTTGAGCAGGTACACTGACCACTATGCAGCATGGCCCAGCAATTTGGAAACCTGGGTTCGAGTTCCAGTCATGTAGCAATTTTTCACTTTTTAACATTAATGAATTGTTGTTTTAACTTCATTGTTATAAAGTTGAATGAAACTTTTTTGACATTAATGATTTTACTATCAGGCGTGAAAGAACTACATTAAAAAAAATATAACTATAAATGTTAAAACATCAATACAATTTTAAATAAATCTGATAGAAATTATTAAATTAAAAATTGGAAACTTACCCCACCTATCTTGAGTTCGTTTTAGGAGGCCCCAAAATTGTACTTTTCCCTCATAAGAATAAATGGGCCTTATTTTCAAAAAAATTTCAAAAATACTTCCATTGCACACTGAACAATAAAATTTTAAAAGGCTAAAGCTTGAAATGAAACTTTGTTGATTTATATTTATTTATACAGTCAACTTGAAATAATACATTGATGGTAGATATTAAATTTACTGCAAAGCAATGCTTTCATATTTAACATAATGTTACCTGCTCGAAGTAACTTCAACAAAATAGACACAACAAGAAATATAACTATTTGGTTACAAGTCTTTTTGTGTCTGTTCATAAAAAAAAGAACTGAAATCTTAGATTAGCCTGAATTCCACAACATTCTTAGAACAAACATATTCTTAACTGATATTATGATCTTACATATGCTTTATTAAATTTATTTATAACTGATGATAAAATAATGAAAAACAAATATTACATAAAGGAGAGAATGTCCTCCTTTAAAAAAATCCTTTGTCCTCCTGGGCAAAAAACAGTAACCCTACAATATATTCCAATATCAAATTATGAAATGTATTCCATTTGAGCTGATATATTAGCTTCTTGCACCTGGGCGTCAATAGTCAACATTAATTTGCTTGCCCCTCTAAATAGGTTAGGAAGAGATTGACATTAAAATTTCTTTTTCTTCCACTTTACCTGTTTTCTTTTAATACTAGTTAATTAGTATCAATGTGTAAAGAAGAAAATGTTTTAATGAAATTTATAGTAAAAAGATTTTTTAAGTTTTAACTTAAGGAAAATAATATATTTAATGAGGTTAATGGATCAGTATGCAATGAATGTAATACTTAAAGATTGACTCCTCTTTATTTCAACAGTATTGACTTTAAAAAATCTCAATTTAGATATCCTCACATTAAGTTATTTAAAATTCATGTGTAATTTGGCCTAAATGTTTGAATTAGTAGAAGTTTTCATGTTTAAATTTTTATTTTACTATACGATTTTGATAATTTTCTATGATGATTAGCTTCTCAGTTCAATGTTATGAAATATGATGTTCAAAGTATAGAGTATTTTCTATAATAAAGCATGTATTCTATTTTCACTCAATAAGGAAAGGACATTTAATTTTAAAATAGTGTAAATATATTTCTTAAACATTGTTAAAATATTAATTTTTATTCTCAATTTTAGAAATTTATATTATCTTTATCAAAGGCATTCAAATCATATAATGAAGGATAATAAGATAGATAATATAAGACCCTAACCTATTTTGTTATTTTAATGATTAATTTTATTTGTTATCAAACTAAAGGAATTCTATGAAGGCATAAGTGTAATTAATAATTAATTACAATAGTAATTTTAATTTTATTTTAACAGTCTAGACTTAACAAATGTGTATTATTTTGTATCTAGGAATATTTAAAGCCAATTCTCCAAGGTGACAAAACAACTGTGACAGCAAAATCTGCACAATTGACTTTAATTACTTGTCTTGATGTCGGCCTTAGACTTCTGTCACCTTTCATGCCTTTCATCACTGAGGAGTTGTATCAGAGATTACCGACTGTCATTGGCGACAAGCGCCACGATTCTATTTGTGTTGCTCCATATCCAGAAAATGATGATGTAAGTTTATTTACGCAGTGTACCTTGCATTGACTTCGATGTCGTATGCTTTTCTCAGTACAGCATTATTACCACCCCGGCGTCGAACCAAGGCCATCCTACGAAAATCACTGTCATCTTTCACTTATGTATGACAATCTTTATAAACTTGCCAAATTTCAAATGGAAATACATTAAGGAAGTACCGCGATATGTTCACAGAAATTTTAAAAGGACTGCAAGCGTCTCACACATGTTAGAAGTATTAGGGTGGGACTCATTAGAAACTAGACAGTATTTAGGTAGACTAGGGAATCTTTATAAATCATATTATAGGGAGCCGCCGTGGGTTGAGATCGGCGATAGATTAAAGGAGCCAGTATATTATAGTAGGATGGACCATAGTTATAAAATCGAACCCCTGACTCAGAAGACGAACTTAGGAAAATATTCTTTTTGTAATTATAGTATAGAGCAGTGGAACGCATTACCTGCGAAAATCTTTGAGCCATTCCCTCCTCGTGTGCAAACTTTTAAGGCAAAGTTAAAAAAGATTGTGAATAGAAATTTAGTAAATCAAAGTGGATAACTTAGTGTGTTACATATGTAATAATAGTAATAATGTATATGTAATGTAGTGTATATGATTGATCCTCTGTAATTATTTCACTGTATATTTGTTGCCACCGGACAGTCGTCCAACTGCAACATTTAAATAATAATAATAATAAAAAAATGAGTCCTATATTCCCCATGCATTTCATATGCAGATAAAGTTAACACCCCCTAGCATCAAACCAACGACCTTTTACGACTATCTTAGGGATGCTATACTTTAGAAATGGTCCCTTTTATGGTTGTATGAAATTTTGAACCTCTGCGCAGTTGGGAAGTGTTATAAAAAGCTTTCACAAATATGGCCAATGCATTCCTTATGACAAAAATCGAGATTACGGGACGCTCTGGAATCAAACCTGTGAGACGTAGGAAGTTGCTGATTTTTTTCGAAGAACAGTATGTAAGTTCCTATATGTGTAGAAAGTTTGAATGATCTATGTATCATATTAGGAGAGATACGATTACCTATCATGGGTTCGATTCTAGGAGGGCCCAAAAATCAACTTTCCCCATTTAGAATGCATGAGGCCGTTTTTCAAATAAATTAAAAAATACTTCCCATTGAGCTAGAAGGATGAGATTTCATGTAGCTATTGCTATTATTACTATCTACGGAAAAATGCTATTGTTTACGTAAAACTGGTCATGGTTTCGATGCCAGGAGGTGAAATATTTTCAGATTTTGAAAAATCGTAACTCTCTTAATATGATACATAGATCATTCAAACTTTTTAAAAGTATAGATATTTACATTATGTACTTTGAAAAAAATCAACATCCATCTAGGTGTCACGGGTTCGATTCCAGAGCATCCTGTAATCTCGATTTTTCTCATAAAGAATAAATTAGCCTTATTTTCGAAAGCTTTTTATGACACTTCCCAATCGTGCAGGGAAATTCAATTCAAAATTTCACATAGCCGTAAAAGGGCCCATTCTCACATAAGAGTGACTGTAAGAATTTCGTTAGTGGTCGTTGGTTTGATGCTAGGAGGCGTTTATTATACCTCCATAGAAATGCATAGGGAGTAAAGGACTCATTTTAAAGTAGTTCCTCAATGAAATTCCTTTTGATATTTGGAATATTTATGAAGTCAATCATACTCAAGCGCATAATGACAGTGTTTTTTGTTGGATGGCCTTGGTTCGACGCCAGGGCGGTAATAATGCTGCAGTAAGAAATGCATGGGAAATCGAAATCAATGTATTGTCCGCTGCGATAAGGTCCTTTAGTTTATGTTTAGCATGGCTTTACAGAATAATATTTCAAAAAATCTTACATTTAATAAATGATATATTATTACATTGCTTGCTGTCAGCAAGCACACCTTTACTCATTCTCTTAATGTATGTATTTTATGTATGTATAAATGTATTATTTTCTATATAATGAATATTCAAACAAAATGTGGTAAGTAACATTCAATTTTAAGTTGAAACTCTTAGATTTTAAATATATTTGCCATCAAATAATAAACTGTGTAAATACATATCTTTATCATATCCATCTAAGCTGTTATTGAATTTGTTTATTTAATTTCAGTATCCTTGGAGGAATCATGATGTTGAAGCTGAAGTAGATTTTATTCAGAAACTAGTTCATGTTGTTAGATCAGCAAGGTCTGACTATAATCTCCCCAACAAAACTAAAACTGAAGGTAAGATATTTTCTGAAGGTTTATTTCAAATTCTTACTTTTATTTTATTTTCAAATCAACTAATCGTAGCTCAGTCTTAGTTGAAGTCCCAATTTCTCCCATAACAAAGTTCCTTTTATAATGTTATTTTTGTAACCTTGGTGGTGGTCCATTCACAACAAGAAAACTCTCTTATTCTACTTATATAGTTTGAAATTACATATACAACTGGCCTTGATGGCTGAGTGCATAGCGCATTGAGTGCTAGTGCATATAGTTTCGAGGTCCCAGGTTCGAGTCCTGGCAGATTGGAAAATTTTCTGGTCTGGGATAGGATATATTTGTGTTCATCCGTATGGCTTAAATATAAGATTGGTCTATATAGACTAAATTTTGCCTGTATTAATAAAGGTAATTAATTTATTATACAAATAAAAAGTTGCCTTGTAGAGAGAAGATATAAGGATGTGGTTGAGTTAGTATGTGATGGAAAGGGTTGGAGGGTAATCCCATCTGCAGATTGAATGACCAATGATGATGTAGAGATTAATATATTTATATAATTTCAATTATAAGCTAATGAAACATTCATTATATTTCAATATATTTAATTTAATTTATCTTTTCTATGAATGTAAATTTAATCAATTAATTATATTAATGAAAATATCGATTCTCTTATTGTTTTATTGTAAATTCATTTGGTTAGCACAACTACATATTCTCATATTCAGGATCCAGGCTTTTACTGCAAGTGGTCCATGATGTATTGCTTCTTTAAGGTTATACAGTGGAATTGAAGTTTAAAAGCAATTTTTTATCTAACATTACTATTGGCTTCTTCAGGCAAAGTTAGCATGTGTTGTGTCCAAGTGCATTTGTGTTAACAAAAGTTGCTTTCGACCTTTAAATATACCGCATAACCCCAAAGAAACTACCAATCACAAATTCAGGATGTCAAACTTACTATAATTTATTCCAATTTTTTAATGAACTATTGAAAAAGTCATACTAATTTTTGCCCCTAATTATTTGAAACCCTATGTAAAAATTGAATTTTTCATTATATTCATTCTAACTATGCTTACAATTAAAGAAGAGATTTATACAGATGATGATTACTTATATTCTCTCTGATTTGCTTTTTAGGCTTTCTTATTTCTTTAATGATATCCTTTTTACTTTTTTATCAATAAATAGAAATTAAGATATCTTTAAGCCAATGATCCTGTGAAATGAAACTTTGTATACATTGCAGGTTTTAATTTTCTTATGATATTTTCCTGTCTCTTAAGTTTTGGGATCTGGAAGTTATTTTAATTGGTCAACTATTCTAAAAATCTAAACTATTATAAATATTTACAATAAAGGTCACATTATTTTGTTACAGCTAATGTCTACTGTATGGATGATAAAACTTTGGATATCATTCATAAATATAGTGAGGTTATAGCAACTCTTGCTTACTGCTGTAAAGTTGAAGTCGCTAAAAGCTCCAATGAAGAAAAGCCATCTTCAGGTGGTTATGCTATTTTAACTGTTTCTGGTGAATGTGAGGTTCATCTGTTGCTTAAGGTAAGTAAAATTTTCATCCATATTTTGATGAGGATTGATTTTAGATTACATCGATATATTTAGAGGAAAATAAAATTTCCTTAATGTTTCTAGTAAACTCATTATTTTCTTTTGATTTGAATATTTGGAGTGGAATAAGTAATTTACAAAATCTTTTCTATTAGGGGCTAGTGGATCCAGTGAAAGAATTAGAAAAACTAGGGAAAAAGAAAGAGAAGTTAGAACAACAGACTTCCAAATTAGAATCTGCTGCTAAAGCTCCTGATTATGAATCTAAAGTTCCACAAGATGTTAGAGCCTCTAATGATGAAAAATTAGTGCAGTTAAGGGCAGAGCTGGCTCGCCTAAATCTAGCCGAAGAAGCTTTGAAAAGTATGAATTAGAACTGAATTGCTGACAACTGTTTCTGTGACTTAATCACATTACTTTCTGGATTTTAGGTTTTCTTGAATCATGTTTATGAGGACATTTTGAAGTATGCCACTGAAATTCAAAAACAAAATTTAGCGTAAAAAATTATTAATAACCAAAATGTGTAAATTTATTTATTTTTTTGAGTTGATTTGTTTCTGGATATTTTATTTGTGATCAATGAAGTTTGAATGCCTGATTTATTTTTTATTTTTATTGTCTATACATAGAGGAAGAAAATTTTCATCAATTCATTACTTTGCTTGATTTAAAATTTATTTTATTGCAATCTATAAGTTTTTCAAACTCCCATTACTTTGAAATATTTTGTGAATTATAATTATTTTTACTGAAAAACCGTCACTGGTTGTCAACTGTCAAGTTCCTTAACATTGACCTACATTTGGTCATTGTCATCTGGTGCCATTTCATTTTCAAATATTGAACCACTGTTACAGTTCAGCATTCCTTGCAAATGGCACCAGAGGAAGATGCCGAAACATTAGTTAATGAACCAAGGAACTCAGTCAGTTGACAACCCATGAAGATATAGTTGCTGTTCAATAGAAAAACATTAGATATTTCTAATGAATATTTAATTAATGTACGTTGATGGTGAACAGATTTTCATCTACATATTTAACCTGGGAGCCGCCTTTCGGCATTTGGCAGGGGGAATAAAAAGGGGGGGAGATACATTGTCAGATATGAGTCTCTGAAACATGATCATTATGCAGAATAGAGCTAAAATTGGGAAATTAAAACTCTGCTGGCTTCTCTGCTGCTTAGGATTCAATAGAAATTTTGGATATTACTTCAGCAAAAGAAAATAATAACTGCAGTGAAGTCAATGAGAATTTATGTAATTGATATTTTAAGTGAATATTAATTATAAGCATGAAAGTTATACATATCCTTCTGCTAATAATTTATGAATGAATAAATTTGCAAACTTTAAACTTAAATAAATAAAAAAAGATGCCAAGCACATCATCCCTCGAACATTGTTAGTGCTTTTTGTGATATATAGCATTATTTTATTTAAATCAATCTTATAAAATTATAATTAAATTCATTGATTTTAGTTCGGGAAAAAATTACTTTTTATTGAACAATATGCTGAATATTACTTTTCAATGTATGTATGCATTCTTTTTTACAATCTATTATTTATCAGATAACGCACTTATCACCTTCATTTCATTAAGAACTTTTACTGTCAATAATGATGTTATTAAATTGATTCTGGAGACAATAGTTTTGTTAGTGAATAACTGATTTCTTAAAAAAGGGTAAATAATATATTTTTCAAAAACAAGAATTTTCATGCATCTGCAGGAACAGAAATTTCTCCTGGTAAAGAAAGGTATGGTGATAATTTAGTAATTGAACCCAAATTCCTTAATATATGTTAGGTTTCTATTAAGAATTGGTTAGTTGTAATTGAACATTAGAATTATAGAAACATTACTCATTTTCAGTCTCAAGAATCTATACTACCTCTTGTACAAGGCTTATGCCTTGATTATGCAATAAAAAAGCCCAACCAATTTTCATATACATTTACATCAGTGTAAAATTTAAATCAGCACTCAATGGATGTGTTATTTTGATACCAAAGAAGTTAAATTGTTTAACTCTTTTATAATTTTGTCCCTGTTAATCTTTTGTACAGCCCTCCTGTTTCAAAAGAGGAAATGACTCATGAGCCTTTCTTATAATGTAAATCTAGGGACCCATACAGTTTTTACACAATTTGTATTATAATCCAATAATATTTTATCTTCTATTTATCTTATTAATTATAAATATTTAATGAACTGAAAATTGGTTCTCATTGTCAATTAACATAAAAAACATTGATTGTATTCATCTTCATTTTATTTTTCATTGATTTACACATTTACTTGGTTAAAACAGAAATAAATTTTCTGGTATTTGATAATCTGGTTTCCAGGCAATGTATTTGATTTTTATTTTTATTGTTTTATGTCAAAGGTTGCTTTATGAATTTCTCTGTTTCTATTTGAAAAACATACTGTTTATAGTTTTTTATCGTAGTTCTGAAAGTCCTTGATCTATATGTTAGCAAACTTAATAGTTTAATTAAACACACTATTTATGATTAAAATTAATTTTTAATTGACATGATCTTATAAAGTATTTTATTATAAATTATTGTTTCTTAAAGGGAATTTTTTCTTCATATTCAATACGTCAAATGTCTATCTATTCTAGCAGTTCCTCATTGATCATGTTTTTAGGATCATTTCAGTAGTATTTTATTTAAAATATGAAATGCAATTGCTCTTTTCAATTAACCCTTGGAATATACATCAGATGATATAATCATAGCAAAACTTGGGAGAATCTTCTTAAGTTTTCAGTTCCATATTTTGCAAAGTTATACACTTATCAATTCTTTTGTTTTATAATTAAACTGAGATATTATGTAGAGTTTTAATTGTTCAGTATTTGTAATTTTTATTCTTTTTTTAGCACAAATTTTTAGTTTTCCATGTTTATATTGATTCTATGGTTGCATTAGATTAAGAGGAATTGCATTATGAGATTTACAGGTGTAATGATTTTGACAATACCATCAATATTTTTATATGACAATATTTTCTGGAAAAATTAAATCATAAACAATTTATCACAGTCAAAAAAAATAAAATATTATTTGTTGTAAATTACATATGCTAATTTCTTAAGTATTCAAAGTTGGCTGAAATAATATATTTAAAATGATTCTCAAAAGAATATTTTCTAGAAGAAAAAATAGTACGAATTATTCTACTTCAAATTCTTATAAATCTGCCAGTATTTGATCATTTACAATCAAGCATTGATTTAAATGCCTTAATGAAATAAATTACAAACTTGCTTGTTTCCACAGGAAAGGTTTTTTAATTATGACTGGTTTCGATCCTTGTAAAACATCTTCAGGTGCTTAGTGTCACAAACATTTTTATTTTATAAGAAGTCTTGAGAGGTGGGAAGGTTTAGCAAAGGAAAAATCCTCAGTGAGTGCTGAGGTCACTGAAAAGATCTCAATATTACCTAGTTTTCTTCATTTTGGCCTCTTGCGTAAAACTGGATGGGCAAATGAATAATTGTCTTCTCTCAAAGAGGTTCTCTTTGTGGAACTTAACTTGTTCTCCATATACTCCACTTTCATCAGAGATAAGTTGGAAAAATCCCTTCTGCATCTTCTACCTTATCTGTTATATGAACTCTTTAGGGTGTAAAAACCTGCTTAAAGTTGGATCCTCAGAAGATTTTGCTATAGCAGATATTTTTGAAAAAGGACCCAACTATACTTGAGTGTGAGTTTTAAAGCAGATTTTATATCGTCTCCTTTTACCTCCATTCTCCCATCCTCAACTTTAAGAGGTCATTACTAAAGTAGTTATAGGTATTATGTATCTGAAGATGATTAGTAGAGTTTAAACTGGTCAAAACTGAAAACCTTTCCTGTGGAAACAACCAGGTTTGTAATTTATTTCCTTATACCTCACGGGTAAGGTTTGGTAGTATTTAATTATTTCATCTTATCATCAGATTAATTTTCAGTGATAACAGATATTTTAATATTTTTAAAGATTATTTGTTCCTTTATTTTAATTTAAATTACTCAGCTTATTGATTAATTAAAACTAATTTATGTGAAATCTTGACATACAGCGTTAAACATGTTATCTTTAGACATTCTTTGTTTTGTATGTATTAAATTATTTTATAAATATTACTGTGCAGCTTTTTATGCAAAGTATTATTTTACTTTGTGAAAAGAAATTAAATTATATTTTCTAAATAATACTTGAAGTATTTGAACCCTTTTACGCCTGCATATTGAAGGGTTAAGTTTATTTTTACCTAATATATTTACGTCAAATTTTACTGTGTCATTTCTTATATGTTTTCATGTACAGATTTATCATACTTGCTGAGTACAAAAGTCTGACATATATATGCTTTATGTAAAATTAATAGTACTATTGCCATAAAATTGTTTAAAATGAACTCATTGGTTACATAATATTTACATTACATCAGGCACAGAACTATTCTTCCTTAGATTTAATGCGAATTACAAAACCTGTTACGATTAAATTAAATTTTCTGTCAAAATTACAAAGCTTTTCATTATATTATGGCTTCCCACAAAGTCATATATTCTAATACTGATTTCATTGTTGGCTACAATTATTTAGCCAATATTCATTATCTGTAAATTATATTTGATTAATGATTACTTGATTATTAATTAATATTAAAACTATGAACTAGTTGTCCTATAATATTGTGAACATTGTATAGAAAAAGGAAAATTAATGTAGTACAATGAGTTGCAACTCAAACCCAGGACCTGCAATGAATTCCCAGTCTTGTTGCTATTAGTCATTTCCGTTCATCCTTTATATAGAAATTTTTCTATTTGGTAATTAACATCTTTCATCTTAAGTTAATCCATTAAAAGCATTATTTAATAGTCTGATATTTAAATAATTATGTTCTTAAAATATGATTTCCAGTTTGATTCATGTTTACTAATGAAAGGCAATAGAAAAGAAAGCTTCATAGTGAGTGGAAATCTATACCTAAGTATAATTCTAGGTATTTCTCATTAAATGAGTAATGGTATTCATGAAGAATGTATGATTTTAATATACTCTCTAGTAAATATAGATAAGATGGTTTGAATGATGAAGATAAAATTTTTGCTTCTTGTCATCATAAACACTTATGAGTTTTATGATAGAACCAACTTTATCCTAAGTAATATTTCAAATTTAGTTTTGCTTTTATCTGCATTATGCTTTGGTTTGTGCTTATATTTATAACTCTTATTGATATGTATGAACTGTTACATATATTCAAGAGATTTTTTCCTATCCCCATTCTATTCTTTGGATTAAGGCTATCTAATATTTTTTCTGTCAAAGATATAAGAACTTGGCAATAATGTGTTATCACTGTTATTTATCTATTGTATATTGAAATATTTCAGTTTGATTAAAAGTTTGAAATGATAATGCTTTCTCCTCAGTGGCAAAGTGGTCACTTAGCATGCTAACTCTCCTCTTCTAACGTCTTAGGTTCAAATCTCTGTTAAGAAGGAAAATTTCTTATGTATGTGATCCTAGGTAATTTCCTACATCTTTTCATCCATTTGTTGATTAGAGTTCTTCACTCTAATTATCCAAAAATGAATGTTTCTGGGATTATATAAAAATAAATAAATAAAAAATATTAGGAGAAACTTATATTTGAATATTTGTTATTATGTTCTGTTCTTTTTCATTGATAATTTTATACCCAAATAATATCTATACTTACAGAAAATTAATTATACTTGGATATTTGTATTAAGTTTTTTTTTACAACATATCTCAAATTCTTTTCCATTATATTATGCTGAATTTGCTTATGAATAAAATTTGTTTGAAAATTAAATTTCTAATCCCTATGATCTTATCATTATATGTGGTATCATTGGTATTGCCTTTAAGACATTTGCCTGTTTTTTCATTCAATAAGATTAAGATATTCTTCCTCATTAAAATCTATATGTTCAGGTGCAATGTAATAGTGTTGAAGTAAACAATGTGCATTCTCTCTCCAATATGCCCTTCCTCCTTGTTAATTCATCTTAAAATAATAGTAATTTGAAGTGAATTCATTCTTTTGGTATCTGCGTTTATAATATCGATAAAATGTTCAGGATTTGAGGTTTTCATTAAATTGATCTTAATACGAAATTTGAAAATCAATTTTGTTAATTTATTAGTTGAGTAGTTCATCATTATCAAGTTTTCCATACTTAAAATGGTTTTGGAAGTCTGTCCAGTAAAAATTTCAGTTATTTTATTTAATTTTTTATTTGTAAAATATTTTAATCTGAAGTTGCGTTATGTGGAGAAGATAACATTATTTCCCAAGAGGGTAAGGAAAAAAGGAAACAAGTTCTCAAAACTTTTCAGACTTGTATGCACTGTTCATGGATTTTTTGGTGAATTATTCTTGTATTTTAACATCAGAATGAGTTGCAATCCAATCAAGATGGGTGGTGACTCTTGTGTATCCAGATGGTATTCCACTCTCACATCCCTCTCCACTGACAAAGGAAATAACTCCCACTAAGAGGGAGTCATCATTACTATAAATTGCCAATGGACCCCCACTGTCGCCCTGAAAGGATGATGGAAAATTTTCCATTAATTGTTCACTGCATGTCAGTAAGTAAATTTATTATGCTTGTCCTAGACTCTTTTATAGAAATGGATATTTAATATATATTAATATATTATTATATAATGAATATTTAAACTGTGTATGAATCAAAGGACATGTTCCAAGAATAACCAAAAATGAATGTTAACTTTATAAGAACACACAGAGTGTAAAACATCCTACACTAATTAAGTAACCATTACAGTTGTGGGAATGTAAGAATGATTACCCATTGAACTACCTAATAGTGAATTGAATTCTGATAAAAAATGATTTTTAAAATTGTTGTATAATTTGAAGCTTTTGATATGACTTTCAGCTGTTACTTTTATGATAAATTCAAGGAATAATAGGTATGAAAATCATCATTTATGAAACTTATTTTCTTGGAAAATATGGAAAATTTACTCTCACTGAATTTAAAAATGTTTTAAATCATCAAACATATTCATTTTGTGAAATAAAATAATAATTGTAGAAGTACTTACATTGCATGTACTCTGTTTATTATCTCCCAAAGCACAAATTTGAGAAATGGTGATAATATTACCATAATATTTTGCACATTCCTGATTGCTTATCACCTTTAATGGAGTGTATTGGAGGGTACTGCTGACACCACCTGCACCTATTTCCAAATATAAATAAGTTCATTAAAATCTAATGAGAATGTATTGAAAGTTTTTCATAACAATTATCCTTATTATTTTTATTTCTACTTATTTGTCAGTTAAAAACTCTCAGTATTGTATAATAATTAAGTAACATTAATCAATGAATCAAAGATTCTGTAAATTATATACCATCAGATGTTTTTCCCCAACCACTAGCAGTCACCTCTTGTCCAACAAATGTCTCCGATGCCATACTACGTGTTGGTAGGCGGATGAGTTTAATATATGCTAGGTGAAAAAAGGAAGATTAGATTGACAGAGGGAGGAATAGAATCATCTAATTAGTTGTGAGGCAAAATCTAAAAAAAACATTAATAATAGTAATTAATTATCATTATATTAGCATTCTTGTGTACTAATGGCATTTTGTATCTTCCACCTAGCAAAGAATTTTTCATTTTTTCTCAATTTTATTAGTAGTTTGTAAGTTGATCATAAAATACAAATAAATGAATCTAAGTATTTAACTTATATATGCTATTAATTAGTGAATTATATGTTCTTGAAAATAATCAGCCATTTATCCATGCCATGATTTTGATACTTTCTGCCACTCTGAAAGGTTACTTGCAGGGTATGCATGTAGATTAGTGAAACAATTTACAATAAAATCTTCAAATTTCTCAAGGATTTTGAAATAGATTGTTGAAGATGCATACTTTCTTTTCAATAAGTTTCTTTTGAAAGTTGATAAGAATATTTTTTGGTGCTCACCTGTTAGATCAGCTGGTGACCATAACTTTAGTATTGCAATATCATTGACGAGGGTGTTTGCATCATATTTTTCATGAACATGAACTTCTTTTGATATAATAGTTTCCCTATTGGGCTCTGTTGGATCTCTTAGATGCACTGCTCCCAGGTAAATTGTGAATGAATTTCCTCTAAAAACAAAAATGTGAAGAGAAATTTTTGCAAAAGTGTACTCTTTTCATAGTCAGGTACTAGTTCAGTTTTAAAATATATTAATAATATTCACCTTAATTATGAGAGAGAATTTATACTTCATAAACAATTTTGAGACAAAAGAAAATTTTAAAGCAACAAAAATATATTGATATATAGAACTATTTATAACCCAATAATAATCTGTTTTCACCCGAACTTGTACATAATGCTTATATGGCCCTGAAATACTTTACTTAAGCTCTCAAGATCTTTTAAAATTTATACATATATATCTTGTGCACTGGTGAATATTTATTTCACTCAGTGAACACGGACACTAATGAGTTAAAGTTTAAAAGCATACTGGTTAAAACAAATCCAGCATAGGAATGAAAAACATTTTAAGCAACAATTCACCTTTAAGAATAAACTCAATGATGCTTAATAATTTGGGTGAATATGTTTACTAGATAGCTTAAGCACAACCTCCAGAAAATGGGTAAAGATGAAGACTTCCTATATACTTAACGCTAGGTTGAATGAATAAAATACTAATTGATTGGTACTTAATAATTATATCATATTCTATTCATGGTATATATCTATACTACATTTATATATTGAATGAATGATACTCACAGAACTCCGCAGTGGGCAGCAGTGAGAACATAATTTTTTGAAATTAGGGATCCTCCACAAAAATAACCTGCATCAATATTTACTGCTGCCTGATATGGGAATTGACCCTCTGTGGCAGTGTTACCTCCAACTATGCGAGAGCTACCACCAAGCACTGAAAATGTTCACAAATTATTACATTTTGAACGTTCTTGTTGAAACACTGAAAATGTAATAATTATATTCATAAGGCTCCTTTACATCACTCTAAACAACTGAAAGTTATTTTGAAGGTACGAGTTAGGAAAGAAAATGAAATTTTACATCAGTTTTGAGATGCATGCTTTTTATGAAATTTGTAAATTATTAACTCTAATCTTAATATTAATGCAATTATATATTAATTTCCAAAAGTTTATCAATTTAAAATAGTAGTACCTGAAATATAGAGGTAAGCTACTTATAATGATGAGGTAAGCTCAAATTTATTTATTTAAAATTCAAAATCAATTAAAATGTATTACACACACAGTTCATGCAATCCAAATTTAAGCACCAAATTATATGGAAAGATTATGTACACTTATAAATGCAATGTATAAAGAAACTCAGTCTAAGATTGATTCTTTAATGTATTTCATTAAATATTTTCTATCTATTTACATTTTCCTTTTGCAAACTGCTCTCCAGTTAGCTTTTGATTGGGTAAAGTTGGTAAGACATGTTTGACTTTGGACCAGTCGCCATAAGCCTGAAAAGAAAACAATTATTTGGTTAAATTTGATGTGAGCAATAAGGAGTTAATGTAATACTGCTCAAAGCCTTGCCAATGTTTTCAGTTAATGATTAAATATTACCAAAGAATTCTGAGTATTGGAATATGAATAAAATCAGATGGTATCATGATAAGAAGGATTTCATTACACAGTTTACAGCAATTGAAGTCGGAAGTTAAATATGAAAACAAACTAAATTAATTCATTTCATACCTGTACACAAGCACAGACTGATGCAATGAATAGTACTACTAGATAAGTCTTCATTTTGTCAATACCAAAGAGAATACCGCTCAACAACATTATATATAGGCCCTTAAAAGATAAGAAATTATATTTATCTATTTTAAAGTTATCTAAAGATAAATCTTATGAGATAGCATTTTGAAAAGTTTATGTCTTGATAATGTTGATTGACCTTCAGTTTTCTTCTTGTTCCTCAATCTTTTGAGGCTTATGTTATTGTTCTCTGGAAAAAATATGCTTAACTGCCATGTAATTTCTATGACTCACATATAGTATCTTTTAAAATATGTAATATTTCAAATAATTTACCTTTCTGTAGTCCTAGATACTTCTATTGATAAAGCTAGTCTAACATATAACTTTTGAAAACTGATAGCTACATAAAACATTAAATTATAATTGTAAGTTTTATTGTATATAAATTAATTATAAGCTATAAATAGCAATATAATCTAGAATTATAATCTTGTTATCCAGTCCTTTTTTGCTGAAATCAAGCCAATATATAAGGTGGAAAATATAAGGATATAAACAACTACAGACCAATATCAATGCTACCGTCAGTCAGCTAAGTTATGGAGAGATATATTTCCAACTCTGTTGTAGAATATCTAAGTAAATTCAATATCATTCATAAAAACCAATATGGATTTCAGAAGAACAAAGGAACCAAGGATGCCCTAGAAACCCTATTCCAGGACTTCAATAACCTGGATTAAGGTAATCATTTGATCCTTTCCTTCATTGATTTTAAGAAGGTGTTTGACCTCATAAACCATGAAATACTCCTTGCAACCCTCAATGAAATTGGCATTAGAGGTAATATATTAGAGTGGTTTAGAATCTATCTTTATAATAGGCAAATGAAAGTAAAGATCAATAAAAAATGCTGCCACACTAAAATTACCTAATATGGAGTTCCCCAGGGCTCAGTTTTAGGCCCCACTCTATTTCTTATATAGGTTGAATTCCTTGTATTAAAAACACAAAAATCCTACTTTACGCAGATGATATACTCCTCATAGCAGCACATCAGCATTTTCATGCCTGCGTAAAATATATACAGGATTATTTGAATAACATTACAAAATGGTGTCATCATTATGATATATAATTAATGACAAAAAAACTAAAGTAATGCATGTGACTAGTGATTCCTCAAGATGAAGACCCCTTACTTTGTGTGTTCATAACCATGACTGTTTACATAATGACATAAATGACTCAACTTGCCACTTTGCACCCCTGGAACATGTTGATAATTAGAAGTATCTGGGAGTAACTATGGACAATCATTTGCGATTTGATGCCCACATCGAGAGATTTAGCTTAAATTTAGGAAAAATCACATACCAGTTCCATTATATTAAAAATATTATTACAAATAAGTCAATGTTGATCATGTACTTTGCTCTAGTTGAATCCATATTAAGGTATGGAATTACCTTATGGGGCTCCATGAGTAATGTGTACAAAAAAGAGCTTCAAAATCTACAGAACAAAATAATTAAAATCATGTACGGAAGCAGATCATCAATTATGAACAGAGATGTGCCTGATATGTATAAATTATTAGGAATATTACCTATTAACAAGCTTATTACATTCATTACTATCCCGGATAATTATTTTAATGATATGTATAAAACACTAAGAAAGAGAGTACATACTATGAGTGGACAAAACCTTGAAAAATATCATGTGCCAGCAGTCAACAATCACTTTGGAAAAATAAAAAAGAACTTGTTATTCCAAAACTACTTAATAAATTACCTGATGATTTTAAAAATTACCAAAAAATGTTTCTGGTAAAATTAAAAATTAAGGACTATCTCCTAAAGAGTGTATAATATGGTTACATGTTTTATTTTCTCTTTGATTATGATAAATTAACTCAGTTAAAACAAGGAAACCCCATAACCCATTGTCTAACCCCAGGAACCGCCTGATGAGCCAATTGTGCTAGTATTATAATTTATATATGTATATTATACACAAGTTAAATATAACAAATAATAATAAAATTCATATTATGTATTATTGAAAAATATAAATATATATAATTATTACTTTGTATTATTAGTACTATCTATCATGTTAGCTTTTGTATTTGTTGAAAGTCTGAGATTTGTATTAAAATTCTATTTCTTTCTCTAAGATTAAAGATAAAACTGCAAAATTTTAAATATAATTTGGATCTATTTAGTGTCTCCCATTTTGATTGTTGCTTTTTGCAGTTTTTCATATTATGTATTATTATCCATCTTATTTATCCTTCAAGTTTTTATATTTCAATATTTTCTTACCATGACTTCAAAATACTATTTACCGAAGTTTCCCGGCAAGATTGGAGTATTTTCTCATAAAACTTTTATCTTGGCTACTAGCATAATTCCTAAAAAAGGAAACCCTCTGCTAGGATAATTTCCATATCCTGTTTTATTATTTTTTTATCAAATGTAGATGCTTGAGAAGAGTGAGCAGAAAAAATAAAATTTTATCTTCAACAGGAATGCATATTTTAACATTAAATATAAATAATTGGATACCAAATAGTGCTAGATAACATTGAAATTAGAGAAGAAATAACATTAAAATCTAAATTGTCATTGAAAAATTTTCAATATTTTGCCACACATTAATACCAAAATTAATTGATAGGAGTTATCCAGCTGTTAAGCAACATATTTAATGGAACTAGAATTTTTGCATGAAAAGTTCATCCAAATATACAAGTATACAAGTAAATGGGTAGTCATTTCTTATTTTTCTCGCTGCATTTTATGTCCCAAGCATCATATTTACCAACATTCCCTACAGAGAATTCTCAATATTATTGTTATAGTTTTCTATTAATAAGTAGAGTTTTATGCAAAAAGAATGCTTAAGTGGTTCAAATGCCTGAATATTTTGCAATTTTTGGGAGCCACAATAGAAGTTGAGAATGAATAGAATCAAAATTGTTGCTCAGAGGACTTTTGGTACAGGTTTAAATGATTTCAAATAATTTTTATGGTAGAATAATAACTCTTACAAATATATACTTAAAAATTCTCATGAATATTTTGGCTAGGATAGGCACATTTGGTTGATTGTCATAGATGATATTTTCAGAGTATAATTAATGTATATTTTAACTACTCTTGATCACTTGACTTTTTCTAGTAATTGTGGAAAATTTAATTCTTTATATTTAGTTAAAAATAAAATTCTAAATCAACATAGAAAAATCCTTGTACAGATTTAGATTGTCAATATTTAGAGCAGCTTGATAAGGAAACTGACCTTCTTTAGCTGTTCCACTAGAACTCCCATTCATCCCCCAATTAATATTTAAAAATTTCTAAATAACAAAATGCAAACAAAATTCCATAATTCAGTGTGCTTGCTTACATCTATATAATTGTTTCTGTCCTTCAACAAATTGTTTTCCAGTAAACTTCTGCTCTGTAGTAGTAGTGAAACATGCTTTTTGAATTGTCCAGCTTACTGATACAATCTTATATAATTATTAAATACAAATACTCATCTCATTTCTCATTCTAGCCTTATTGTATGTAGTAAAAGGGTTATTTAAATTTTATCGACAAGATGATGTATATATTTTTTAAAGCTTTGTTTCTTAACTTTTACATTTGTAATTTTGCTATTAATTTCACTCAATAATTTTGAACTTACAGATTGTTGTTAACTTCTTTGAATTAGTCTTTTTTAATTCAAGGAATTTAATTATTTATAGTATTGTGGATCAGCTTATACATTAATAAAGGATGTTCCTCTGATTAAATTTATCATAATATGTGAATCTATTGATTATCTTATAGTTTTTGGCTGAAAAATATCTGTGAATTTGTCATTAACTGATAATCATTATCAGAAATTCATAATCATATTTTTTTAAATACTAACAGAATTGAGATTGAGCAGAAGTATAGCATCAAAGAAAAGGATCTTATCAGTGTTAGAAGAGAATTAAATAATAGGATGAAGTTTTTAGTTCTTCTTGTAAATATGAAGGTCCAACTTCTTCATCAATAAAATTGAAAAATAACATTTATGAAGGTATTATGTTCTTCAAATTTTTTCACAAATGAACAGAAAACTTTTGCCATTAATATCTGATTTTACTCTATTCGTCAATATGAAAATTAATTTCATAAATGTTAAATATAGAGAGTGAATAAATAAGATAATTTAAAAAAGAATTCATAAAAGTGCATTTTGGATGAATAGTTCACTTTATAGATCTTGGTACGGAAGTACATTATGATTCTATAATTTTGGCTTATGGTTTATGTCTTAACTAGCTTATTGGAGGTTACACTTCTGAAGAGGCCTAATATATTTTTTAAAAAGTTTTTATTTGGGCACCTTTAAAAATTACTACCTTATCTTACAACGAGAAAAGATAAATCTGTTTCTAATAATGTTAATTGTACCTACAGATTATCAACAATATATAGACCAGTACTGAATTTGGCCAATTGAAATAGAATCCATTTCTACTTAAAGATTTTGTTAAAAAATATTAATATTAAGTATTTCCATTGCCTAATGTCTGCCAGTCTATCGCTCGAGCTCCTTTCCGATATTTTCTAAGTTATCTCTCGTTATCGAAGTTGAAGAGATATCACTTTATTTCCCGTGTCAGTTTTTCTAATGTTTTTCTTGGGGAAATCCAAACTTTTTGCTTCAACCTTTCATCAAGAGATAACTGTACGATACTCTATTTACGTCCGAATAGGGATTTCCTTTTCTTTCCTGGTCAAAGATTGCTCCATTTCGACGTTATTTTGAAAATTATATTTTTGCTTAAAATAAAATTTATCATTTGACGAGCGTGAATTCTTCGATATGAAACCACTCATTTCTATAGATGCGCGGGCCAATAGTTGACGATTCAAAAATGAACGATAACCAGAACTTCTGTTGTGATTTAATTATCCGAAATTGATGATTTATATCAGATATGAAATAATATATAGTAATATACTTTGTTGACTCAAGAGTACAATTATTCCTATACCTAATTCGCTGTTCAATGATCGCGGTAATCGTTCAAAAATTCAAAATTGAGGAATTATGACGCGAAAGTTGCATTTGAAAAAGAAAAAAACAATTTTCCTCGTTCCTCGTGTAGGACCCTTACCTATATTATAGTTATATTTCGTATTTTTAAAAATCAATGTTTTATTTAGACGTTTAAAACTATTCTTTAATGTTCCAATAATAATATATGGTTTTATATATATTTATTGACTTTGTACTTACACAATATATGTACGTATGTTAAAAATGAGAGGGTGGCATTATTCTACTACTACTCGCGGTTTTTAACGTATCGTGGCTGATTTAGTCCCTATTAATAGCGATAACTGAGGAATGAATGTTGTAATTTTTGTTATATGTGTAAAGTATATATTATTGCACATTTAAAACATTGTTGTACTAGCATACACGAAGATTCCTAGGGCAAATCCTACTTCGCAGTTTTTTTTCCGGAAGACTGGTACCCATTTAACCGCGAAAAACGAGAGATCACTGAAAACATTTTAGAAAGCGATCGAGGACAATATAAACGAAAAAAGTATTGTATCCTACTTTAGGAAAGAAAATACATTGTTGCACCAAGGTGGAAATATTGCTTTTGATGAATGGGTAATTTGGGAATTTAAATAGAGAATTATTTGGAATCAATAAAAGGAGCTAAGTGAGGAAATTGAAGATGGTGAATAACTTAGAACATAGACCTTAGCCATAGACTATAGCTCTTACAGTTCGTTTTCGCATGTAGTGATGATAGACCCTTATCCTATATCACCGCTCCTACGTTTTCAATTAAGGTTTTGCATCTCCTTGTGGAAACTAGAAGAAATCACACACTCGTTCATCCTCACCAGTGACACTCCCCGCTGAGTGTTGGAGTAGCTAATACGTAACATGAGAAAATATCTTTAGTTTCAATTCACCTTCTGCCGTATGCGACGAAGGAGAGATATAAGCATATAACAATGTAACGTGATCGGGACATTTATGTCACATTATTGGTACAATTTAGCTCAAAATCACTGAGGAAATGATTCATTGTTTCATTTATATGGCGGCAGAAGTCTCTTTCACTGCAGATATTAATCCGTTACGCTTAGATCCAGTTCTAGCAGAACAGTAAAGAGGAAAGAGTAGACCTCTCGGTGTTCGATATCTTTCTATGAAGCTGTGCGGTAGGTACATTCGAAATAGATTGGATGTGTAAACGTAATGAATCAATCATGAATTTCTGTTAAAAGCATATGTTTTGTAAAATCTTTTGGATGTTACTAAAGTGATAGAGAATATTTAATTAAAGCAGTAAATAAGGGAGAGTTTCAAAATGGAACGAATGTATTCAATATCGGATGAAAGATTTGTTCATGGGAAAGTTGATCTGGGAAAATACTTCGAAAATTATTTGAAACTTCTGAATCCCCCTCCTGCATTTTCTTCCAAAATGACCAAAGAAGTAATCATGAAATTTATGGATTTGAGCGAAAAAAGTGATTACGATCAGCTTTCATCATATTGCAGGTATGTATGTATACATAGCCCGCGGCTCTCTTAACATTTTAATGACTCAAGAGAGATGTCCAATTATTGCTATAACTCACGTCAGTATTATTTTGCCGTAACACGGAGGATGAGCGATTTAATATTCTGTACAATCAACTTCATTGAATTTTTTGTTGTGTGCTTTAGAAAATATAATTGTTAGAGCGTAGGTAGGTAGTACATATTTTGCTACATCCTAAGGGCTGTTTGTAGGTTAGAAATTCGGAATGAAACCCATATTAATTAAACCCCTTTATTTTTTGAGAAGTTAACTTCATTCAACTTTCTTCACTCGTAAGGAAAGAATGTTTTTACAGTTTGCAGAAATTCAGCGTCCCCAATGAACCGAAGTCATTTGACCCAGTTCCCTTACTGAAACGTCCAGGTAAATAAAATATTTATGACTACTGAAAATCTTCGTAAATGATATGATACAATTTCACAGCAGTTTACTCTTATAGGGCTTTATGACTCACCTGTTATAACCCCAGATGGAGAAAAGAATTTAAAAACTTTACAACTATTGGTGAAAAGGAATGATGAGCAGGAAAATACTATCACTACTAGATACAGCAACTACAAATGGAAGGTAGATAGTAATTTCTTACTTGAGAAAAGTTGGTTTATTGAACATTTATTTAATGAATCTCAATATTCGGTGAGAAGATATCCAACATTAAACACAATCGAATATTTTGCTTCTATTGGACTTTATATACAATTTTTTTACAGCAAAAGGGTGTACATATCAATGATTTGAAGCCATGGCATCAATTTATACTAGTTGTCAAAATTTATCACCCATTTAAGCATGTTTATGGGGCAAGAAGGTGAGCACTATCAATTACCTTCATTGATGATGAATTATTTACAATAAATACAGATAATAAATAAATAAATACAGTAGATTTTATACATATGACTATAAAATCCCAATATAATTCATTTATGTACTAAGTCATCGACCACCAAGGTGCAGTCAAGAAATAATGGTTTTAGGATCCCAAACTTTAGATTGTTTGAGGGACAACATTATTTGCATAAATGACTTGAGCTACCCTGGTGACCTTAGCGAAGATATTTCTTCCATTCCAACAAAGAAAGCAAAGGTATTAAAAAACAAGCTAAGAATGTTATATTATTTTTAATATTCAGTAACATTTTGATTTTTCTACAGGATTTATATCCTTCAGGATTATTTTTTATGGAAGAAGAATTCTATATAGATATGCGCCACCCACTTAGTAAGGATTATAGCAAATCCATAAAAAAATGGGCTAAAGCTAGATCATTGAAAATTGGTTCAGCTAAATCTATAAATATGAATGAAATTTCATTTGAAAAAATCCCTCTTAGACTGGGCTATCCTTATGTATTTCTACATCAAGGAAATTGTGAGCATCTTATTATTTTTTCTGATGCCAGGTGAGTTGATCAATGAAGAACCTATTGAATGAACTATTTGAATCAGAATGATAGGAAAAATGAGGTAATAGTGAAGCATATAAAATTTCATATTTATGTATTCTATATTATTCATTTCACTAACAAATGGTGGGTGAATATTATCAGGTTATTGAGTCCCAGAGACAATTTGTCAAAAGCTGACTATCCAATATTGCTTAGCATGTCCAACCAGAATTCTAAGTACTGCATGATCTGCGCACACTACATGGCAAGGTAAATTGATTAAAATTATTGTGGGGAAGAATATGGTTAGGAAAATAATTTTAATGAAGTTAAAAATGATTAATAATCAGAGAGCTTTATTTTGGAATCTTGGAAATAAGATAACTCATTCAACTGTGTTTTACGGAGAAATAAATGATGTTTTATTCAAATTCTGGTCTAAATACTTTCAAGAAAATGAATAATCGAATACTAACTAAATGTTTTTTTCCATCCAGCTGATATTTTTTTGATTTTAGTCTAATGATTGTATTTAAAAAATAAATAGAAATTAAACATTTGGTTAATGTCACATTAATTCAGTGCTTAAGTTCATTTTGGCTAGCTGATAGATGGAAAACTTTGATAATGAAAAATTATCAACGTTTTATTTAAATCAATTTATTACACAAGAGATCTTTACTTTATTACACTATATGTGTCTTTGCAATTACCTTACAGGTGGATTTGCAAGAATAACTGTCGACTACCTTTCAATGTGTGCTACATGTGTGATAATTGTTTCAAGTCCTTCAATTACATTAAAGGGAAGAAAATTGGTAAATTTGTTGCCTATCAGTACACAGACAGATTTTCCATATTGTGAGTTATAGAAGTATTTTCAATATTGGATTTTAAGAATTAACCAGAGGCTCTTTGTTACTTATACGTTAAGAGAAAAGAGATTTCTCATTTGTACTTCCAGGAACAATTTTTTTGTGAAACAGAACTCATTTAGGTTTAGAATTTCAGTACAGTACTTTTTTTGCTTTCAGCTGCAGATATAGTCAATAGCTGGTTTAAATTTTTGTGTGATCATATTTTTTATCCAAAATTAAACTACCAATGTCTACCTTTATCCTCATCTTTTTTTCTAACTATCTCAGCAATCTTTACATTTGCAATCATACATAACAGACAATTTTTTAAAGTATACACCACAACTGAAATTCAATTTACTTCATCTATGTTGAATCCACGTCCACTTCTTATCACACTATACTTCAACTATTACAAGATGATTTTCTACTCAATTCTTTCTCTCAGCTCGTTAGGTTACTATTTTCATTCATCACCTTTCATCTGGTAAATTACTGGCATGTAGTTTTGGAATATGGTAAAAGTTTGAACATATTTGAGGGAAATTCAATGAATGCTAAAATACCTATACCTAGCTAAATTTTTTCTTGGAACATGATAATATGAATAGATAGTATTGTAAATATAAGGATAATATTGTCAACTTACTAGGGTTTATAAAGGAGCTGATAAGTATCAGCAGTTATCTTTATACACTTAACTTAAAATTCTTTCTCTTTCCTTTGAAATTTCAGTTAATGCTATTGGAAACCATTTATGTTGTAAAAACTATTTATAACTTCAAGGTTAGTCTGATACTGATGGCAATAATCATTAGGTGGTATAGATAAGGAGATACATGCAAAATGTTGCTTTTCATTACAAAAGATCATTCTCTTCAACTGAAAATGCTGTATGAAGATTAAATTATTTTCTGGAAGTAATTTCATTTTAATTTTAAGATAATTCTCACTGAAATTAAATGTTATATACTTAGGATGCCAAAAAAACAATATTTCCATTTTTAGTACAATCTCAATCAAAATTAGAACAGGTTTCAATTTCTGTCTCCTTGTAATCTGTATTATTAACAGGTTCCTGGATATAAAAAAGCCAATTTTTCTTTTTTTTACTGACTGACTTATCATGAATTTCAAAAGATCACTTCAATCAAGACTTACCATGGGACATAAAACTTAATTATGAGTATACATGATAATTTATGAAGAGCACAGTCAATTTAATTATCTTTTAAAGTATGTATGCTGGTATGCTTGATTGATTTGGTACAATATATTCAGGTGTGCAGAAATTAGGAAGGGTATTATGTTCTTGTTTTTCATGAGTTTAATTGAAATGAAATTTCAAAAATCATCGCTTGCAATTTAGGCTTCAATTATAGAATGATTAATTTTGAAAAGGTTAAGTGAAAGTACTGGATATAAAAACACTATCTAGCAGATTTAAGGAAGGTTGTCAACACACTGTCAGGTTTTCCAATTTATGATCTCAAAGAAAATAGATACTGAAATTTGTTCATTGTAAAAGTCTTTCTACAAAAGTTACTTTTTAAGTATGGTTACAACAATAATTAGTAATTAATTCAAACAATTAAATACTATCTCATAGTAGTATTCAGGAAATTATCTACTCAGATTTTGAAAAAGTACAGTTTTCAGCTGAGGTTTTCCCAGATCTGGGTTGGATTATTTTATACAAAGGGTTAAATTTAGGAGTGGTCTCTGTAAATTTATACACATATTACTATTACATTTATATTTAGTCTGCTTTGGGATTACTTTTGAAGGTGTTATCACAAGTGAGAATATTAGGCAATTTGATGAAACATTAACCAGAAATGAATAGAAAGTGATTCCTGGAACAGATTTTGACAGACATCTTTATTCCATTGATCTTTCCTCTAGGTATTTTGATACAAAATTTGGATTTCATGTAATTCTGCCATGAAAACTTGACCATCGGTAGTAGGATATATGAAAAATGATATTTTGAATTTGTTACAGTCATTCATCTCAAGAAGAACATAAATGATAAAATGAGTCATCTTTCATACTCATATTTGCTTAAATTAGTGTGTAAATTTAAAATGATGGTACAGAATAAATACTGTACCTAAACAGTTTGTTAAAGGCACTATAATATTAAATACCAAGCAGGATTAAATTGAAGTCAATTTTCAAGACCAGGATTTCACAAGATTATTTAACTACACATTTAGTAAATTTGGTGATGTACTTTTATATAAATTTATTTTATTTGAGTAATTTAATCCCACAATTTGATCTTGTCTATTCAAAATCTATCCTCCAAGCAATTATACTTATTGCTTTTAAAACTTAAAATTCCATGTGAATCATATTTGAGGCCAGAGTTGATGGATTGTGAACAAGGATGCCTACATATTAAATCACATTTTTTTCTTCGTAATATTTTCTGCATTTTCATCAAGTTTAACCAGAAGGCACTCCATATGGATAATGTTTTGAATATTAAGGATCTTTTATTAATTCAATGAAGTCTAGTCCTTGATATTTGAAAATGAAGATAAAATCATCATTTCGTAATTAAATGACAGATAGGAAACAATATTAGGCTATGCACAAATTTCTCATCTAGAAATCTATACAGAACAGTAAACATTGGATGGAATATAATTAGGTTCATAAATACATTGGTTTTATACATTTAATGAATTGACTTCTAGAAGCTGGGTTTTGCATGTAACAAAATTCTGACTTCAGTAGTAAAAACATTTTCTTTCTAGGAAGGAATTGGATGAATATCAATTGACCGACACTATTACTACAAGAATAGGATGAATCACTTTCACTTTCTTTGTTACTTCATAATGGTATTGAATATTGATCTTAGACTGTACATTATAATTCCCACTTTAATGATCACATTACATACTTAAGTAAAAATCTTCCCAGATGTACAAAAAGATTAAATAGATTTAAAGATAATTTAATATTTAATCAAAAATCTAAATGAGGTATATAAAATTTTAAGTAATGAAAAAATTAAAACATATGCATTAATTCCTTCATTTCTTCAAAGCATAAATTTCTGCATAGCAAAAAGAAGAAAACAATTTCATAATAAATAACAGAATAGGAAAATCTATCTGCATATCATAACTGCAAAAAGCATAAAATAAACATGTAAAACATACACTTGTAAAGCAAGAAAATCAAATACAATAAAATATGAGATCAGTGAGTGGAATGTTATCCAGAATTTTTAAAATACAATGAGTCTGTATGGTTCTGGTTTTAAGAAAGTTACATCCTACAAAAATCAACCTTTGTTCTAGATTAACTTAAAATATGATATGAAAACTTTGAGCAATAGACACTTTGGAAAATTTATCAGAAAATTTTGCAATCTCACATCAATATAAATAAAATGCCTGCATTTACAAATTTTACCATTTAAACATAAATGACCCTATCCAGAGGGAAATTTATTGTGTCATACAGTTTACACTGATCCTTATTTTTTTTGAACCTTTAACATTAAATGCTAGATTTAAAGCTTTAAAATCCATAAATTTCAAATTGAATTTACCACCAACTTGCATTAAAGCTTTAACTTTGATAAGAACCAATTTTGGACTGACTATGCAAAGGAAATTTAATGGGGTGCACCAATATCTGCAAGTACAGTAACAAGCAGTTGCACCATTACCATAAATACTGCTCAGAAGTCATTAAGCAACTATTAGGCATGACCAGTTGCAGTCACCAAAAAACTAATTTTCACTGGTAACATGCTTAAGGGAACTCATGAGCATGAGCGCCTTTAAGTAAGAAATACCTAAATCAAGCTCTAGAGTTGGATTTACATTTTATAGATACTTTTCATCTTGGTCTACAAAATGAGTTTGTATAAAGAAGTTGTACCTTAAATAAAATTATAGTAACATATTTTAGGCACCATAAATACATTAAAAACCACCAATTCCAATTCATGAAAAATAGGAATGAAATTTATACAGCGATAAATTAGTTCATTACTTAAGCAACTCAAAGATAGAGAGATGCTTATTACATGAAACGGCCATGCCCAAGTAAATATTTTCTTAGTTCACATAGTGATATTCCTTACTCAGACAATAATATCAAGGAAGATTAAGATTTTTAAGTTGAAAGTAAGTTGGACTGAAGCAAAATTTTATTCCCTATACCCAATAATCTCATGGACCACCATAAAATGCTGGATCACACATTTTGAATATCATACTTATAGAGAGTATTTTCACTGATGATAAATATGTAGTCAGCCACTACATAAATAACTAAAGAATCAAGAGTATCACCATCACAAACTTACACGAGGAAGGCTAAATTCACGACGGATGTAAAATAGAATGTATGCTTTGCACTTGGCTACAACTTCATCTTCAGTAAGCTTCACCGTGCTGTCATTGAAATGGAACCACTGACCTGAAATTGGAGAATTAAACACAAAGATCTTGAAATTGTACAATTAGTTTGAATTAACTAGATGCTCATGTTTGATTTAACTTACCATCGTTGATGGCAAAAGCTGTGTAATGACCTGAACCAGCCCTGAATATAAAAATAAAAGATACATATTTACTTTAAGATCACATTTTAAGATATGTTTCTGTAATTTAAGATTGAGAAGATATTTTTTATATGTAACTCAAAATAGTTATAAAGGAGAATAATGATCATCCCCAAATTTTCAAGTTTCTTGATGAGAAATACCAAACCAAATTTTTAACAAAACATGTTTTGAGAGAGTGTATTTAGTATCAACAGAGAAATGCAAAAATTTTATTACTGTTTTATTACTGAACAATCAGTAACCCTTACCCAGAACCATGGTGGACAATAACCGCAGCTAAATCGTACAGATTACTTCCAATGCCTGATCTTCTAGTTTCATGTAAATTAGATATCACATATTTTGACATGTCTAGTGCTGTCACAGGGAATGATATATATGCATCTATTTTAGTTCTAAATGAATTATTCCATCGGAATCGTTTGAGGTGTAAACATAAAACCTGCAAAAATAAAGATGAGGAATGTAAATATACAAACATTTCATAGCTTTAGCAATGAATAAATATGTACACAGAAGCATCAATAATAAGTAAAGTTAACAAAGTATCAGTAATAAAACTTACATTGGGAAGTCTCCGGATCCAAAATCTTTTAGTAGACCTTTGTTTACTCTTACAGTTATTGCAGTAATATAACTCAGATTCTGCCAATTCTTCTACATCAATGAAACTACTCAAACAATCTGTTAATAAAAAGTATATTGAATATGTGAAGAGCTAATTTATAACTGTTTAAGATGGTTAAGCTGACATTATTGAATCAGAACTTACCAGAAACCTGACATGGAGGGACTGCTTCTTCATTTTCCTTACTTTTCTTACTCATTAGGAATTTGTCGGGTATATCAAGCGATAAGTCTAAGAATGGGTCATGCTTCTTTGATTCCATACCACAATTAAGGCAGCTAACCTGTTCAATAAAAATATTCCTAATTCATTGCATTTTAAGGTTTATGCTTCAAATTTTCAAACACAATTTACTTATTTAGATAATAAGAGTAGGATTCTGATAGCATAGCACTTTTTAATGAAATAAGAAACTTCATGAAGAATACATTCTTAAAGATACTTAAGTAGGTACATACTAGGAATATTATAGTCAAAGTACAAGTTAGATTGTAAGGGCCTTACCTCGCTTTGAAGGGTTCCTCCAAACACACTGGAAACTATGGATGATCTTCCTTTATAGCCCAAGGAAATATATTGACTATCTCGAAGAGTTGAGCCTGGAATCAACTGAAGCAGTTCAGTGTGCAATCTATCTAGCATATATCTAAGAAATTCATGAGCATCTTGCTGTTGGTAACCTCTGTAAATAGATTTAAAAAATCCTATTCACAATTCTTTTCTGTTACAATGACACAAAATTTTCCAATCAATACTGATAACAAACCTAAAACGAGGAACCACATTCCAAATTACAGTGAAAAGGGATTCTGGAGAAATTGCACCTTTAGTGCCTCCCTGATTCAGACTGATCATCACCTTTCTTAATTCTTCCGTCATTAAAACATCGTCTATTTCTTTGTAACTCCTAGAATGATAAACTCTTCTGCCATTGTTCTTTACACCATCTAGTGATGGTAACTGTTTAAAGTAGCCACAAAATTCTTGGATGTTACTGTGGGAAAAATTAAATTTTTTTAAGTGAAAGGTAACTTCGAAGTATCAAAAATTAATAGATAATAAATAACAATAAATTTAGTGCAATAATATGAACCTTAGAGATTGGAGAACAGCATTCATAAAACATGTATTTCCCAGATTCCGTAATCCAACAACTTTTCTTTCTCTGAGCCTGGAATTACCTCCATTGACCTTGGAAGCTTTCTTTCTTTTACAGAGTATATTTTCAGCACTACAACTGTCAACAGAGTGAGACCTATAGAATAAAAGCATTTTATTGGTACCACACAGTTCACGGATCAATAGTTTCATTCTTTTCAATCGTAAGAAGAGGTCAAAACACTACTAAGAACAATATTTAAGATATTTCCATAAGAAACATTTATTTACCGTTTCCTTGACCTCGGGCGCAATGTTCTTCCATTTTCAGTGGTATCCTTTGATGAGCAATCAGATTTCCAAGATTCACTGTCACCAAGTGAAGAACTAGCATCCTCGTTGTCTATACTTCCATGGTTTGTAGACTGGCACATATCATGTCGTACTCTGTTTAGGAGCCTATCTTCTGTGTCATTTACCACAAACTCATCACATGAGTAACTGAAATTAAAATGTATTGAGTATGAAAATACTCTTGAGTTAATAAAAATCCTTCTAGAAAATTGTTGTTGAAGTACTTTTGAGTTAATTGATTTCTTGTAAACAATTAACAATGCATAGAATTGTTGACTAACTTCACAAGTTATTAAATGTTAGATGAATACTTTTTGTAAGTTTGTCTATAAAATGGAAACCTTAAATCAGATAAGAAAATGTACAAAAATTTCAACTTAAAGCAATGACTTATACTCACCAAAATACTGCAAGACTTTCACAGTCCATGCAAACATTGTGTCCCTCACTTTGATCAGAATGAGTTTTTGCATGGCCATTAACATATCTACCACAGTTGACTTCACCACAGTACAGACATAACCATGGGCTCAGAGTAGTAGAACAAACTGAAGGTTAAAAATTACAACAATATTATTTAAACACATGATGAGTTTAGAAGTGAAGATTGGGTGATCCCATCGTGAAATACTAGGGGGTCAAATGCTTCTAGCTATATTGATAATCTGAAGGAATTTCATAAGACTTGATGTAATGCAAAATATTTTATGCAAAATAAATTCTACAATATCTAGCACTCTCTATCATAAGAAAATAGATCAACGGTTTAGTTATACCCATAACGATATTAAAATTAATTAATCATTTATAATAGCGTAATTTAGTCCACATAACATGACATATGGTCATGAGGGCTGATAATATAAAAGGTCTGATGCAGCCAGTAAGACAGAATCGTGTTTTGGTCGAATTTGAACATCTGTCTTTCCTGAAATATCCTGAAGAGGGGAAGAAATAGGAGAGAGAACGATCTGCTGACTTCATTGGGAAGATAGAATACAATAATAATATGTAATCAGTTATGAATGCAGCATTATGATCCAAGAAATATAATCATTCAAAAAATTCGCGTAAAGGGGTATCCAAACTGAATGGCACTAGTTATCATCTTCGTCATCATAAACTTACTAATGGTATGGAGATATATGAACGATAAATTAACTTTAATCCTATAAACAAAATAATTCATTAAGAAACCAACTACACTGAGATAAAAAAACGAAACAAAAAAACACTTTACTTTTATAAAGAAAGAAAAAGTAACAGGGCCTTTAACGGGCCAACTTCAAGTTTATGAACTCTATGAAGTTAATTTTCGTCCGTACAAATAAAATTTTGAACCAAAGACAAGGAACAGATATTAATTAGAAGATTAGATAGATCAAAACGAACTATACATTCAGGGTGAATATTAATTCTCTCAATTAAATCGTCTTGGCGCTATGATTATTAAAATAAACAAGCATTGAAAATAACAGAATACTTCCACACCACCACTTCGTTACCAGCTAAACTACTGTCTTAATTCAAGGAAATCATTAATTACTTCTAACTTTAAACAACAGAGCTCAAACGCAAATAACGGATCATTTGTTGAGTATTGATTTATGTGTCGCTAAAATTCACGCCAGTCACAATCTTCAAGATTTGAGAATTGCTTTCCTTAATAAAATTATTGGCGAATTGGTTCTAATTAATTACTTACCAGTACATTCCCAGTCCTTACTTTCATCGATTTTCTTCTTCTGAGGAGCACTATCTATTTTAACACTATCCGCGAGGTGGGGGCACTCCATTGCTAAAGCTGTCAGGAAAATACATACACCAGCGAAACTTCACTGCTTATTGTAGATCAGAGGAATGATCATAGTCTGTTAAATGCGAAGGTAAAATTTATTGCTAATCCTTAGAATATATGATAGCCACGGTTACACGAAAGTTTCATGGAATGTATTACGTGAATCCTATCCCCAATCTAAAGGCAACTTAATAACCCTACCACTCGCCAGTTGACGCTGCAGTCGCTAGCGTTTATTCCTGTAAATTTGTCCTTGTAGGGTAAAAAACAATTGTTACTATAACTTCGACTAGGTGTAAATGCCGAAGTGAAGTGTAAAATTTAAAAATAATTGAACGATAATAACTAAGTACTTTATGATTATTTTTCTTTATTATGACACGGTTGAATTGAGCTTTAAGGCTATTACGCTAAGTACCTTTTAGTATTTATTAGGAGGTAAGCTATGTATTTAGTCTTCATGGTTAGTAGCTCTTCTTTCGAGGAAAATATTGTATACAATACCGCGCAAGTTAAATAACAGGTTAGGAAAAATAAAAATTACCTGCGGTAATAATATTATTACACGGAAAGAACACAGAAGATAAAAAATACGTTCACTTTCTTTACGCATAGTAAAAATTTGGAAGGTTCCCTTCAACAATGATCGGAGGTAAGCAGCCCGTTCATAACTTAGTATACGATGAACGGCTATAAAGTATAATTAGTTTCTCAACTCAATATGTTTAGATTCTTTAAATATGAAGTAATAATGCTTTAAAATGTGCATGGGCTTGTCAGGTAATGTTGTTGCTCATTCAGTCTTATTTGTGGTTATTCAATTTTCGGATTCGTTTTGTTATATGTATCGTGAGAGTGCTGGATTTGCGATTTTTTATGTGAAAAAATTTTCTTCTTTCATGCTACATTTCGGGTGTCAACCACTGAAACAGTATTTCGATTACTTTAAGATTTGATCATAGGTGTTGTCTGGTTACAAATGTAGTTATTTTAATTGAAAAGAGTGTAAATTCAGAATAATTTATTTGGTTAATTTATCGTTTTTAAGATTTAACTCTTACTATTGACATCATTAAGCCCTATTTCTTCGTTGATGTTTTCTTAATGTATGTGACTAATTTAGTAATGTATTTAGCTGGAATATATCGTTCTCTTTTCGTCATTATGATGCTTTTGGGTTTATTTCTGAAATTATTCCATGTTAGAAATCATAGGTGATAAGAAGCCTCATACCAATACCATTAGTTTTTACTATGTTTTGAGATACAGAAGAATTTCAATCTTTGGAATGAAATTATTTTTTCAGGTATCATTACAGTTAATTTTTCACTTTCAGTTTGATCCTCGCTCCACCGAAGAGAAATATAGCAATTAACATTTTTAAAGGGAAGATTTTTTGAAATGCATAAGCTAACTTGTGAAAACAAAGTAGGTACTGGTACCAACCAGTTATTTAAGTTGAAATGCAGTTTTTTAATCATTCCAACATATATTAATATTTCTTTTTAAGTGTATTAACTGGTGGCATATCTTACTTGTAATGAATTGTAAAACGAACAAACTTTTAATTTTTTGTGACATTCTGATATGCCGTTTATGATACAAAGATCCAGAATTCAGTGAAAGGGGTGAATTAAATCATTGAAATGAAAGATTGACTCTCAAAAATACTGAAACTGTGAATGTTTTCTAACTTTATACCAGATATGATTTATTTTAAAATTTTCATTTTGCAAACAGTTATTAGAAAGGTTCAGTTGTGTTTTCTGTTAAACCTCTTGTGGTTGTATACGTAGTTACTCTAGTTTCATAGTTACTTTATGCATTTGCTTTACAATATAATTTTCCTTCTACTTCATTATTTATCAAACACTTTGCATGACTCACAATATACAAGTATGATGTATGCACATACTGAAAAGGCTATCTTTTATTCTTCTTGCCTTTGTTTGGCATAGATTGAAATAAAATAACATGTTTTAGTCTTAAGTGATTATGATTTGATTCTTTATGATTAATCATCTAAAAGTACATAAATAGCAAACATTCCTCTATTTTGGTCTGGAAAACATGGCTTAAATTCACCTTGCCGTTAGTTGCCTTACTTTTTCCTTGGTGTCTTCACCTTACCATGCTAAGTACACTTATGCTCTCTGCACAGGAAAACATATTTATCTTATGATGAAAACAAACGGTTCCTTATCTTCTACTTTGGTGATATAAGTACACTTAACTCATGCAATTCTATGAGCCCCATCTTTTTGATGTGCTGAAAAATATGGTGTATGAGAAGAATCACCTCACACTGTAATACTAATGCTGTAAGGGCAGCTATGTGGAGTATTTATATTTAGGTTTGCAGAATTCATCCAAATCTTCATGGCAACCTGAAGTAGTTGCTTACAGTTTTGGCAAAGATTGATACATCATAATACTTTCCCTTATAAATTACAGCATCTTGTCATGGAACAGAAATACAGATTTGTTTCTATCGACTTCATCTCTATATCGTTTTCAAGGTTGGTTTATGACAGTATTGTACTATAATTACCGAATATGCATTTATAAATAACTACCAAGGCTATCTTTGAAATCATTCTTACCAATACCTAAAATCTATATTTTAAGAGAGGATTGGTGTTATATAAAATTGTACAAGAAAGACTCAAGTCTAAGCTTATTTAGTGTTACCTATGTTATGTTACATACTTAGGAACCCACATCCTGCTTCAAAACCCAACTCCTTAATTTTTTAAACTTACAAGATGATACAAATATGTGCAGGATTACTGTCTTAACTTCTTTTCTATTTCAATCCAATCACTTAAAGCATTGATGCCTCAGAAATATCATCCTCCCATAAAGGAATTCTTATTGAAAGATCAAGTGCAGCCCGTTGTCCCTGACAACACTAATTTCCAGTCTTTCCTAATTTTGGTGTCAAATGTGTCGATACACAACAAGGCCTGCAAACAAAATCCAGCTTTGATCAGCATCATCTGCAAGGTAGTCGATTTGACTTGCCCATGTTTTTTCTTCAGACATTTGACATCTTCCAAAACCATTATCTCACATATCTAAGGGCTTACGTTAAAGTAGTTTAAAATTAATTTCTTAGCAAAACAAGAAGATTAAACTTTTATGACAACATGGATGTCATTAATTTATAAAAAGTAGTTTCAGAGAAAGCAAAAACAGAATAAGGAATAATCAAGAGGTCTTAATGCTAAACATTGCACGTCTCTCAGAAATGGAAAAATATGAATATGATAAATGAAAGACTTGGTTTTCACCATACATTTATTGAGATATTAACAAAATGTTTCACGGACGTCGCACATAACCTTGTGTCCCAGACTGAATGAGCTGGAGTCCAGAGATGTTGTTAAACTCCTGTGAATGAAAAATAATCTGATTAAACTACAGAATGTAAACAAATTTTCATAAATATCATGCCAACAAAAAATTCTCTCTCAACCATCATCAACAATAGTCCCCCTAACATATATTGAGAGTTAATATGCATTTCAAAAATATTCTATGCTGATAGACAATAATAATAATATCACCTATAAAAAATACTATCTAAACGAAAAACGAATGTTTGCAGGAATGCAGTGCCAATCCAGTTGACAATAACAGCCCAAATAAGGCAATGGCAATTGCAATGTACATGACAATAAATGGATCTTCAACTAAGAGAAAAAAATACCAGCCAACGCTATTAGAAAAGCTCAGCAATAGTACTTCGTCATACAAACCAAGTAAGACTATTTAAAATTTGAATTAATAGAAGACTTAGTTAAGCATGTTACAAAAAATCAAGTTACGCTTACAAAACGGGGTGTGTGAACGATTCAAAATCCCTTTCGCCAAAATGCATGATACACATTTAAATATCACGAAAAAACACCGCTCAAGACATGCAAATATGATTTTCAATGGAGGAGTTCATAAGAAAGATGACCAATAATCAAACGTAATGATTAACATATGGTTACTCGACGCTTAGCTTGACCATGTTTTGTTGCAAGTGCGATGAAACGGTAATGATATCAATTCGGGAAATAAGCTGCGACATTGTTGACGAATAGGTCTTCTCAAGGAAAACTACGACGGACGGATCAAAGAATGAGAGTAGCAAAATCGACAGGAAAACGAATTTACTCGTACCAGAAGTTTCAACATCTCCTTGGTCTCTGGATCAACTTCAATAATGTCTTGCTCGAGGGCAGAAATTTCTGGAACAAAGTTATCCCTCCTCTCACGCTCTTCTTCTTGCAGCTTGATTGAAATGCCTCTAACTTGGCTCTGTCGTAGCCTCTTCATTAAATGGGTAACAAACCTGTAAAACGAAAAAAAAATTCAATAACTGAAGGTTTAACTCCTATTTGCTGTAACAGCAAGCCTGAGACTCATTAACACTTGCAATAATAAAACTACTAATTCAATGATAGAAAATTGACGTTAGCTTAAAACGTGCATGGCTATTACTTCATGTAATCGTCCTGTCCTAACTGATGTATCAATTAATCAACTTACCCTGCAATTTTGTTTCTCAAGGGTTTACTAGGAATAATCGCTATTTCTTCGCATATTCTCTTATTAGTGTGGAAATCAAGGGTGAGTCTGGTATAATACTTCTCGATAATAACACGAGCCGCTTTCTTCACAGTTTTTGTCCTAACACGACCCTATGGTTGAGAAAACATGAACGTAACAAAATATTCATCTTATCTTCAAAATTTTGATCAATGAAAGTGAATGCAATTAAATTATGGTATATTCACAGACTTAAACATGTATATAAACTCTGATTACGCAGAAAATAATAGATTCACAACGTGCTTACCATGATGGCGACTTCTCACGAAGACGAACTCGGGCTGAAGACGTACTTCCGGTGAGTTAGGTCGAGTCTAACTATCGATTGTATCGTACCATCGAAGATTTCGATACTACCGTTTTAGTTCGTCGAGTCTACCATAGGAGGTACTAGTGTCGAGGAAAATGTGCTGTTATTCGCGAAAGCTGAAAGCGGACGACACAGCTTCATTCGGCTTGAGGTCGGTGAAGCTGGACGTTGACTCTCACTCGTAGTAACTAACCGTGAGCGTGTGTCATGTTCAGTTGCTTCCGTTTCGCAAGATGTTGTTGAGGACAAATAAATAGGGAACGTTAGTCTATTCATGATTGTCGTGCGAACTGGGCGATCAACCGAGTGCTATCGTAATTTTCAGAATATTTCTGTGGTTTAGTCCTGTCTACTCTTGGTTGATCTCAAGAAACTATTAACTTTGTCATTTGTATGCTGCTTCGGGAATTCATTAAGAATACTTTATCGAGTTCTTTCGATAAACAATTGGTTTTAGGATCAGCAAACAACTCGTTTAAAAATCACGTTCCTTCTCGGTGTTTTCTCAGCTGATTAGTGAAATTGGATCACTATCTTTTATCCGAGTCACGAACTCTTTATTTCGCCAAAGTGTGGTTCGTTATAGATAATTGTCACCGAAGTTTTTAAATTCTTTGTTGATTTGAGACCCACGAAGGATATTTGTATTACAGCTGTTCGGTATCAAGTTTACGCTGGTAAGTACGCTATTTTACACCGCTAAAGTTGAATTACATCTTAAACTTATTGTGGAAAACTTTCAAGATTATGCTCCATTCCTTATTTTGTAGTCAAAATTTCGTTTCGACAAAAAAGAGGCGTAACCAGTGTGTTTTTATTTACTGAAATTAAATCTTCAATTAATATGTTCGCTGCTAAAATCTTCATCTTATGTATAATATTTATTGGGAACTTAGTTAAGTTCATGATTTAATAACGGTTAATTTATCCACAGGTTCTAGTAGAAGCGGGTAACTTCTATCATTTATGTACTTAAATTTCACTTCGTTCTTATGTATTACAAGAAGATGGTTTAAATATGCTAAACATAAATCTTACATGAATATATCAGGTTCGCTAAAGTTTTTCTTTCATTTCTCAGGTTTTTGGTTTCCGGAAGACACCTACTTGAGGTTCAACTCATTAATCATCATGAGTTTTCAAGATGTGATGTGCTGGTTTTTGTGCCTGTGTTTACTGTATGATAATTTTGTAGTAGTTCAGTGTCGACAGCCTCCTGTGTATGTGAATCAATTTGCTATCTACGTGCCGAAGGGTCAAGAAGCCGCGGATAAGGTCGCTGCGAAGTATGGATTCAAGAATCTCGGACAGGTTGGTAAATTTTTGACCATTTCATATAATTCTAGAGTTCGCAAACGTTTCAAGGAAGTCGAAGGTCACCCTATTATTAATTCCAGCTGATGGCACTCCCGATTTAATTTGGTTAAATAGTCCGCCCGGCGGCAGAACTCCTCTCCACTAGACTCTTCGTGTCACTTCGGCGAGAGGGTCGTACCGGCGTTCGGTGTCGTTGCGTCACAGCCGATTTGACTACATTTTTCGAGACGGAACTTAACGCGTCCTCGGATCCAGTCAGAAGGAATCACTGTCGCGTAATGATAGAGGGCTCTAAAAATAAACTGATATAATTTCCATCCTCGTGAGGAACGACGCTATCCCATTGCAATCTATTTTTTTCCCGTACCAAATTTCGTATATGATTGTATATAATGGCCTTGTTAACTCTTGGATTATAGTTTATTCGCCACCCATTTAAATTTTCGCATTCCTATACGTTCTGCTAAACTGTCGATTTAATATTTCTTCTCAAAATATTTTCCGAAAACGAGAGTGAATGGTTTATTAGTATATTTGCACATTTTATTCGTGTATAATGCAGTCATTTTATATTTAATCGACATAGAATCGAAAGTTCGGAGGACTTGCCCCGTTCACATACTGATGGTGCGATTCGTTTTTCCGAACAGAATGCGCGTTTCAAAGGTCTTCCAGCGAAGGAGTTATCGGAAAAGTACATCTTGCCAATCCGAGCGTTTTAGTAGAATGCAGCACTTTCTTACCACGGTGATCTTCCGTCATTTCTGCTCTACTTTGCGAGAAATTTTATGTAACTTGCTTAAACTGTCGTGCATTTTGCTGCCTTCCAAATCCTTTCGTTAAGAGGCATTAGTTTGGTAGCGACAGTTACGCGAATTGATGGGGAAATTAAGCTTAAATCCGACCATAACTCGGTAATATTCGATCTAATCAAATATTGTGATCACGTCGCGATGAATATACAAAAAGCTCTTAGTAGAATAGTACTCAAACAGCGAAGAACTTCACGAATGTAGCGTTTGTGTAGATGTGGAGACAGTCGAATCGGACAGTAAATAGACTACCAAGTATCTTCTTAATCGCGTAGCGCAGTAAATAATTTCCCTCAAACTACGAGATTGGGAAAACTGTAAAGATTGATTAACCTGACTTACTAATGTGACCTTATCAGTTACCGCTTTCCTATACTTAACCCATAAACATCTCTTGGTAACTCAGTGGAGGAATTCGAACTCGTAGAGCACGGAACAGAAATAAGTGCGTTGACAAAGTGAGAAAAAATTGCGTGTCAGTATTCAACCTTTTACCCGGAATCAGTGAAGTGAAGCGTGGATGCCTTCATACCCAAATTCCCGCGTGCGTAAGAAGTTTATAAGACTTGTACCCGAATGTACTCAATCCATTTAAATCTTACGCGTACTCAGAGCATTCACTACGCTTATTGCGTGTAGTTTGTAAAGAAAACGTGGCGTCCACTATACTCGTCTCGTTTTGAAACGGGAGTACTTTTGACAATGAGTTCATGTTCGTCATTCACGACCCACTACAAATACGTTTCTTAAGCTATTCGTTTCTTTTGTCGCAAGATATAGTTGTAGGGGCGCCGATGCTTCGTCGGGTGCATCATGCCCGAGGCGGCGTTGGAGTTCGATTCCAAAGACCCGTTAATTGGGCTGCGTTAACCTCGCAGTCGCGAGTCCTGCATCCGTAACATTTTCGAGCGACGGTAGCTCCAACGAGTCTCCTCCCCGGTAGGGCGGAGCTGTGCGGTGGGGATAGCCGATCTGAGGACACTCTTAGAAAGTGAACGACACACATCTCGATCCGCCATGTAAAGCGAGCCCGCGAAATGTCTTCGCGCCTTAAGGGCATAGCCGCAGGGGCGAAAGAAACCGGACGGGTCTCTTTTCGGTCTTTTTCCAGCGATCGTTTCAACTTTCACTCGCTCGCAAACTGTTTCCCAGACTCCTTTTTTTGCCTTCTCCAGAGTGATTTACCAAACGAGACTCGCGAGGAGGGAAAAAGCGGGATATCGGACCGCTTTATCCTAATTGCGATCGGGGAGCTTTTGGTATCGGAATTAATGCCTTAGCGTGAGAAGAATTCCGCGTTCGGAAAAGGTTTATTTTACGGCGAACGGAAGATTTTAAGGCAGCGTCGATATTTACGCCGCCCTCTTCTTGGAGTTAAGTGAATGTGCCCTGGAAACCGTCAGTTTTTTTCTTTGTAGCATTTATGGAATCTCTCCCTTATATAAAATCTTCAAGAGATGGTTCCTGTCAGTGAATCGTGGTCTTTAATAATGAACTCGTAAAGATTATCTTTTCCTTCTTTGTTACTATGAGACGAAGGAAAGGACATACTCTCGGTTTCCCATTTTTTCCTCACCGACCCCTTTCGGTTGCTTTAGTTTTAAGCGAATTCGAGGAGAATTACGCGTGCGTCTGTGGACATCTGTTACTATTTCTTTTGCGTTGTTTCAATTTTTTATTACGATAAACAGATTTGTTTATCGTACTGCCACTGTTTGTATCATATTTTCTTTTTTTGGGAATGTTTTAACTGAAGAGTTTGCCGTATATCGTACCCAGTTCATCTCCAAACTCGCGATTGGCTCTGTATATACTATACTTGTGTGTGATATCGTCTCTCTAGACAAGTACGCCTTATTTCTTACACTGCATTTTCGTGATGAATTGCGTCCTCACAAGAATTCCCGTCGAATCCTCTCAAGCGAGACTATATGAATCGCCGAGAATCTAGTTAGTATTTAATCGAATTTGTCTCCCATCATCGGTCGTTCAAAGCTTTAAGGAAAATCGCAATAAAATTTCCAACATGTCCCTTAAAGCTTTTAGCCCTTAAACCGAGGTTTTTTTTACTGCTGAAGAGAATTGGTTACTAAATTTATAGCAAAATTCATCAGTTCTTCATTATTGATATTGGATTTTTCGTCTTATGCATCTACGGAATTAGTCTTGAGATTTTGTGCATGTGTAACCTATTCCCGATTGGTACGTATTTTAATTAATGCAAATATACGTATTGTTTCGATCGATCTTCTGCAGATAGAGATTTGGCGCGATATCGCAAGTTTGAAAAAATATTCTTATTTGTCGAGATCTCTGGTAATTGTCTGGCAATTTTCCGTATCGAGCCGTTGAGTTGTGCTATGTATACTCATTAATCCTGTAATGATTTTAAAATATGTTTACCACATTGCTTACTGTCAAAAGTCATGAGGTCCTTAATTCGTTATGAATCACGCAATTTTATAGCTATGAATGCGATTGATCTTTCCTGATGTTATGAGCTCGCAGATTTTTTTGGAAGTATTGCTTCAAACATTAGTAATGGTTGCAATTGATTACCAAGTACGAATTTACTAACGGTGCGAATCAGTCTCTTTTCATCGCCAAAAAATATAATCTTCGTCCTGTCATTCTCGGAACAAACTCACTCATCGGTGATCTCCTTAATAGCTTTTCCTTGTACAGCTCCGGCAAGGAAATCTCGATCTCTCGTGCTGTTTTTTCGCGAAGTATTGTTAGGAAGGGACTTGATACTTGGTCGGCGACCGCAGGTCGAGCCGCGGCTCCAATTGGACTTACTTATCCCTCTTCCTGCGGCCCCACAAGTCCGAGTCGGTGGCTACAGTTTCAGGAACCAGGTCATCACAAAGTCCGAGGGATTTTCCCGCACCGTGCGGCTCTCCAGAGACCAACGGGCGGCTAACTCCTTTGAGAAGATTTAATTTTTTCGGAAATTCAACTTTCTTTTCCCTTCGGTCCATTAATATTTAATCTTTCGAGGTACTTGAAGTTAAATTCCACCGTGCTAACTTTGTGAAGTCGGTGTAACGAGACCGAGGCGCTATCTGTATAAGCGATGGAACATCCACCAGCAGTGGCCTCCATGTTTCGGGACTTAACTCGTGTGTTCTTTCAAAGATGGCGGTAGTGGTACTGGACGGCTAAATCCGTCATTTTTATTTCCTAGCTTCCGTCAGAAAGTATTTGTAAGCATTCGAGTTTTATTTGAATTGGTGTGATTCGAGCGAGTTATGTCGAAAATTTCAATTTATTTGATTCTATTGGACTGACATTATTCAAAAATAGATTTATTAAATAAGGAAGTAAAATATTCCCTGAAATCAGTAGTAATAATAGTTGATGACTCTAATAGTAGTTGCCTCTTTATAATTAGTGTGCATATTCTAGTGATTTAATTATGATTTAATTACATCCAATGACAACTGATCCTGAAAATACGTTTCGACAAGTTTATCGCGCTATTTACTTGTTCAAGGTAATTAATTTCTTTTATATTTAAATTAATTAATGCTCAAATATCGTCCACTTGATTAGAAATTTAGATTGAGCTTGATCATAGGTTTTGGGGCAAATAAACAAATTGTTCCAATTTACAAGGTACCTTTTAAGGTAAAAGTTTTGTTATTTATATTGTTAGATTTTTTACTTCGTACTTAAATTGGCTTCAGTGAATTGAGCTCTTCCGTAAGTAGAGTCATTCATTTTTTGCAGTTTTACTTGTATTTTAGTTTTCGGTTTGGTTTTTGCCGAACATTATTATATTCTGTCCCAGGAGAACCAACTGTTTTGGTATCACTTTACTTAATATTACTTATTGATTTTGGTAGGCTTAATGCCTGTTTGTGGTCACGTATAGCAAGTAAAAATAAGGCATACAATCACTATTCTGTGTAATTATAGAGCATATTCATTTATCCATAGAGCAGATATACGAAGGGAAGAACAATAAAATCGTGCAATTTTTCTTTACAATCCCTCGCAAAGGGGTGAAAGTGAGCGTGTGTAATTTGGAGTCCTCCCCAAATCGTGTTTGCTCGCCGCAATGGAAGGTTATTTGTGCCACGATTTTTATTTCGTCGCTAAATTTGATTTACTCTTTCCTTTCCATTACTAATCCTTCGTACGGTTTTATTTGCCACGGATTATCCATGTTTGTTCCAAAGATTCGGAAGAAGAAATTTATTTGTTGGTTACTTTTTCAATGCAAATACGTACGCTCATAATTCGAAATTTTTGGGAAGAAAGACTGTTCGTTGCACCTTGTTGAATTTGAAAACATCAATGGTTTATAATATATAATTGTATCCAAAGGTTATATGTTCTGTATTTTATTTTTATAATTTTTGTATTCAATAATTGTAATTATTTTAATTTTGCTGTATACAAACGTTATTTTCAAAAGTTCTTCATCCCCCATTGGCTTATTTATTTATAGTTGTAAGCAGAAAGGTGCTGGAGTAAATGAATGAGGGATAGAGTGGATGTGCTATACCGTTGGGAGTCGGTTTGTTGTGGCTGTCTGATGATGTATGAATGTGATTGGAGGACCTGTGTGGGGAAGGAGGAGTTGCACACATTGGTTGGATGAATGCTCAATAGATTCAGAGGCGTTTGGGGTCAACCGGATATTTTTTATCTGTATTATATGCCATCTTTATAGATTCTTTTCAAAACCCAATTTATTACAGATAATAAATATTTGTTTAATGCATGTTGCTCCAGTGTATTGTAAAAGAGGATGTTTTTGTACAGTTTGCTATTAAAGTTTATCTTTAGTTGTGGTTCATATTTCTTGCATATCGTAGGTATGCTCTCCTTTATTAGTAGTACAAGGAAAAGTGTTCCACGGTTTATTTTTCTCTCTCCTTTTCCTTAACGTCAGAATTTGGTGAGTATAGAGCAGATGAGCATAACTAGTCGATTGTAAGTATCTGTGATTGTAATATTTGACAGTATTCCATCATAATTTTTGTAATTTCATCGCAGATTACCTACTTTCTTTTCTCCAAATCAGTTTACACATAATGGGTGTAGTCCAAAGTGCGCCCTGTCTACTGAATCGCTTACGAAACAGATACCTCAATTTAAGCTTAGTCACTAGTTGGCAGTGTCCGTAGGGCACCAATGTCAATGATTCACCGCTTGTCTGTCAACCTCTACAGATACCTGTAACCCTTCCGATCTAAGTATGTCCTAGTGCTGAAAAGGTACTTATATTCACTATCTTCCTACCAAAACCATTTCCAATACTCTTTTGCTAGAGACTGTTCGCTTTTCTTTCTTTCACCTCTTATTTCCCAATAATAATAGCCTATCTAACGCACGTGCAATTCCTAAACGTTTTCCCATTCCCTCTTGTCGGACTTCCCAACATTGTCCAGCTTGTTTCTTCCTGCTACGTTTATGTAAGCCTTTCGTTTATCTTACGTGACTATGACTATGTATGTACCCGAATGAGTTCACGTAAGAAAAATTTGCGCGTGTTCGCTTTCGTTAATGTTTATAATTGTGAATGATATATAGGAATGTAATTTTTCCTGGATGAGGGGTTTCCCCGACTTTATTGTTATGATTAATGTATATAATTCTCCATTAACTTAATAAATTTATAGTTAAGTTTTGTATTTATTTATCCCCAGTTCCTGTAATAATTACTCTAATCACCCATATTGAGAAATGACCGGTTTTTATTATTGTCGACTAGTCTAATAAAAGTTAAACATCTTATACATCCATAAAAAATGGTTCACAAGAAAATTATATTCGGTAAATATTTAGCGAAAATATGGTATAAAACAGCTCAATTTTCTCATGTGCGTAACTTCTTGTGGGAAACGTTTTAATGGGGAAATAGGTTATGAGAAATCTTTATCAAATTGTAAACTTTTTAGAATACAGTCGGTCGAAGTTAAGCAGTGGCCGAATTTGTAAGAGTAAAACCCTGAGGCAGTCGAAAATGATATTTTTAGTAGTCTATATTAGCTCAGCGGTTGAACACTCCAATTTCCGTAATTATTTACGACTCCTCAATTTATGACTCTCGCGGGTTTAATTGGTCCTGCAAATTGACGAATCCAAGCATCACTCGGACTGGTAATCACGCGGAAAGATACATAATTCATCACAGATAAGAATCTCTTGGATTCGTCATTAAAGGATTAACAACCGAGCAATTCATCAGTCCTCCTTAAACTGCATCAGAGGTTTTCACAGAACGTGTATATCGGATTTTAATTTCATGTAAAGACCAGATTATGGTATGGAAATATATCGAATTATATTCGACTTTTCCGTTTCGCATTCGTTTTGTCTCATTTTCGATTGCACTGAGTACGAATGCTTTTCATACGAGCCATGCATGCAAATGATAAACGAAATGATTGAATATTGATAGGGCAAATTGTTTATGCTATTCCCGAAAAATTGAATTTAAATATTTTCTGTTTTTCTTCAATGAAATCATTTGAAGGGAAGCTTTTTTTTTAAAAAAAAACACCAAAAATTATGATACATTTCATTACAATTTAGAATCTTGTCATTATGACCTTTTATTTACTTATTTAGAGAAAGAACTACAGATATGAATTCAATAAGTAAAGTTGTGGAGTAAAGGATACAGTAGGTCCTGTTATAGTATTACTATTTGTATTAATATTGATATATATATATAAGAAATACATAGATCAAATATAATATTTTTATGTAAGATGACAAGTTAATGTCTACCACCAACCACGATTAAATGCGAGACATGCGTAATTTTATTACAAAGTACGGCTTTTAATTTTGGCACCAATGAAACCAACCCTTTCGCACGTTTTATCAATATAATGAAGCTCCCATCATTGAACGGCTGTATCATTCACCCATATCTCTTGCACGAAGCGTTCGAAAATCAAGACCCTTAAATCTGTTCCGATTAATCGAGAGGCGCAGTTAAACGCGAGGAAATAGAGCAATCGTCCATTCAACCCGGCAAGTAAATCGCAGCTTTTAGGTCATCCATTCATCGGGGGATCTCTGAATATTTCGCTCTATAAATGGATCCGCCGTTCTCCCCCATCATCCATTCTCTATAATCTACGGGCTACTTTTCCCGCCTACGTAAAAGCACCGCTTGCTGGGAGACTTGGCAACCATTAGCAATCATTCACTCTTTGGGCCCTATTTCAACCCCCGCGCCTCCCGATGAATGGACATCTCTAACCCCCCCGCGGGGCTAAATGATCTTTCCAGTTTCTGCATTTTCCTCATCTCTGTCGCGTTCTTCCTCGACTGCCTTACGCGATAAGAACGTTAGCAGCGTTATTGGTTTTACCTCCGGAATTAAACGCACGCGAGTCGCTATCGAGATCTGGGGAAGTTCGTGTGAGAAGCTGGTTCCGTAATGGCAGCGCTTTGTCACGCGTTACACCCACGTCAGGCTCATGACGTTCGTGGAAAAAGGGCCCAAAAATCCGACGTTTTCACGTAAAATTCAGCGGCTTTATCTCTCGCGAACGATTCGCTAATGCGAGTTCAAGCGACGTCGATTTGCATTAAAAATTACGTTGAAAATTCATGAAGGGGAGGGTAATTTTAGAACTCGAATGAGTCATTTTTCCCCGATAAATATTTCGCGTGGACAAATAGATGAGTCGTTCGTTGATTGGCGGGCGGCATTGGCGTGTCGTTTTTGTTTCCTCGTCCGTGTTTCCGGAATCGAGTCCATGCGAGCTCAGATGTTGATGGAAGTAAAAATTTACGGTGAATTAATATTGGGAGCCAACGGAAGCTTATTTGTTTAGGTGAGGAGGGTTAAAGGTCAAAGACCAGCGATTAACCGCTGTATTTCAAAGGCAAAACATTTACAAATACAGATTCCTCTCTCAGTTTTAGCTATTACAAACTCTTATATGATTAGTGATTACATGTGTAAACCATGCTTAGCATACAAAATCTCCCAGTGAGGAGGCGCAGATACGTACGTAACTGAAGTTCCCCCTCCTCAACATAATATGGTACGGGAATTATTCATTGCAAGTTATTTTAATGGGAATACTGGAAAGAATACAATACCTCCGTCCTTGCCTCACAAACGTTCCGAATAAACGCTGGTAACTGTTAGACGCAGCATAGAATCGTGTGAAAGGCTTGTCCTTCGAGGGAAGCATTACAGACCAGTATGCCGATAAGATCGGTAAAAACGCTGGAATAAGTCGGAAGATGACGTGTATTGATAAAGAGCAATAGAAAGGGGAGAAGTGCTGATCGCCTGTGGGAGTGACGCAATCAAAGAAATAGGCTGTGAGATTGAATGGCAGATGGAATCAATTAGTGAACAACGGAGAGCTGCCTTTTGAGGGAATAATGGGTCGCTAAATCCGTCTTTAAGAACGACTTTTGAGTATCTTATGGATGCAAAAAATCAATCAGATTTCTCGTATGATAAGTTAATGGCTGCTTGAACATCTGTGGGGACGCAAGGTCAATGAGTGACGGATGTAATCGCTTTGCTTTATAGCCTTTAATTGGTGTTTATCGTCTAAAATTTGTTGCCTCTTTCGAGAGAGCCATATTTCTTCAATTAGAAAACTTCATTCTTTCTTATGGAGCACAAGTTAATGTTTTCGAATCCGGAATAAAGCTGAGTTTTGAAGAATGTAATGTTAAAGCAATAAAGATCGATTGTTTTGGAAAGGGAACATTACGAAATGTAATTTATCAGCAGTAAGGTGTAATGCAATTCGAAAGCCGAGGACGATATGATTATGTTGTAATGTTACAGAAGAAAACTGTTTTCGAAGTTTACGAAAAAGAGGGAGTACAAGACTATTTACAATTCTAGGAGTCTGTTACTTCTCCAACCAGGAATTTAGAAACAATGAACAAAAAAATTGACGAAAATATGATCGTATCTGAAACCTTATTATGTTATATCCCTTCATTGTTCATTGTGGAAGACTTACTTTGTAACAATCGTTGTATTCTGAATGGATTTCGTTAAGATAGAATTTTATCTCTCTCGATATTCCTCTAATTGTATGAGGTGTACTATCTTAGTTTTGTAGTTTCTTCCTTTACTTCTTCCTTGTAGTCCTTCAATGTCAGGCATTTGGTACAATCTCCGAGGGAAATCTATAACCTCTCCCTCACCCCTCAAATGCATATCACAGTATAAACATTAGGAAATGATAACGTAAATGTTTGTTTTTCCAGAGTAATTCGCAAATATTGAATTAAAGATGTAAACGGAACGAAAATAATTTAAGTATCGGGAATAAATAAAACGATACCGAGAATGAAATCTATGTTATTTATATAATGAGTAGCTTAGTATCTCTGGGAAGCAGCAATTTATACATCCGATGTATAATTTTAAAGATAGAAAGGATATGTATATACTCTTTATCCGTGCCCTTAAGTCTGTGGTCTCAGTGATAAATTCTTCCATGCTAACACCTTTCTGTAAATAAAAAATTCTTTGTGTTGTATCATATCTAGTCACGAAATATATTTACACTGATTACAATTGTATTTAAGTTAGAATCGCGGCTCTTTCTGAAAGGAACTTTGCGATCACAAAATATTCTATTCCATCAAAATAACTCGTATAGCGATGCTCATCTGCGTACATTAATTCTGTGAATAGTCCATCAACTCTTGTTCCGCTTTCCAATTCGTCCGTGCATGTTGTCTCTAATCTTTTAAACATCGTGGACGTGTAACCGTTCGGCGATAATAGGCGTTCATATAGTCCAAGTGAACACAATCGTTATCTTTCGCCAACGATCCGTTCCGGTGGACAAGAACATTTGTGAAAATTGTGTTGCACCATTTGTTTTAATCAGTGTCGACGACCGGAGCCAAGGTTAACTCGACATTTTTCCTCCGAAAACAGCAATGGGAACATGTAGTTTCCAGTTCCTTCTTTCTGCCGAGATCGGAAATTCGCGTGTTGCATCCGAACACAGCTCTGTGGGGGCGTGAGCAAAAGTGAATCGCCAGCGGTTTGCAGATCAACGGCCTTTGGTCAGAGCGGACAACGCCTTTTTTCTCATCGAAATAGACGCGTCTTATTTTCATTGCGATAATATTGACCCAACTGGAAAGCGAAAGTGAGTTAATTAGGCACCAGGTACTTTATATTTCAGTCATTGCCAATGAGATCTATTGCTAGAGAGTTCTGGTGTTTTAGCTAAATTCGTCCCTTGGATAGCATAGCCACTGGAATTTGCTGAAAAGGTAAAACTGTTCTGCACGTTTTCTGTAGGTCAGCTCGATTTGCTCTGGATACATATCGAGCGAGAGTATCTCCTATTAGAAATGTTCTCTTCATTTCCCTCAAATTCAATAATGCTTTCTTGATATCTTCCCTTTTCCGAGAAGCAGTTATTTTCCCATATCTTATTCGATCTATTTATTTATTTACATAGTTACAAGTCATTTATCATAGTTCGATCGTACTTCTTTCGTTATCTTTTTTTCTTCGAGATCAAAATTCTGTCATCTTCTCGTTGTTATCCCTTCGATTTGTTTGCGTTGCTTTGATGGGACTTATTAGTTACATTGCAAGACTTGATGCATTTCATGTTAATAATGAACAGTAGAGTATAGTAAAATTTTATTTCGTGAGACTATTGAATAAGTGGGATACGGCATTTGTCATGCATTCCACGAATGTGGTAGTTCAGGAATGAGCTGTAAATACTTGCAGTTTTCTTTTCATTCATAAATTCCGTATATCGTATTTACTTACACTTGTAATAACGTGAATAATTTTTTCTATGTATGCGTAAAACGTTGGTATTGATGGAAATATATCAACCTTTAGTTGAGATCACACGTATTATATCGCTTTCCTTTTAATCAAACCCTTCTGAAGATGTTTTCCTAAAACTAAGTGTTAACGAGCGAATGTTTTTGATGGATGATAATGCAGTTGTCTAATCGCTGTTAATTGATTCGAGGCTTCTCTAATGCACTGACTTCTCTTCGCTCGGAGCCAATTTAGTCGTAATCAAATGAAGCTGCCGAGACGAGGCGTGAACTTCACAAGCATCAACCTTGAAGTTTACGGTAAACAATCAGTTTTGTTGTATCATCTGCTCTCGATGATGGAAATCAAAGCAATGATTATTGTATTAGAGTATCGCAATGATTTTGAAAAAGTAAATTGAGGACGAAATTATATAATTAATTTAACTATAAATTTCGAAGAAGATATTACCTTTAAAATAAGAAAGCTCTTTATACAACTGAAATTAAATCTCATATGTCCGATGAAAAAATTTTTGTCGTGTTCTAGTGATCGCTTGCGATTTCTACTTCTGGCGTCCGAGGAAATAATTTCCTCTTTTAATAGAAACGAGAATCTCGTTAGTCGCTAAGCAATGAAGCTCACGTCTTCACTTGGAATCGAACTGGAGACTTGTGCTCGACCAGAATATCAATGGCTACCTTATAGGATGGTAATCAGCTGAACTTTAACTTCTCGAATTTATTTTTATCTTCCCAATTTATTAACTTTCGAGAGAAGAAATCAAATGAGTTTTTAACTTGGGCCCTTTAGCTTATACATTGTCTTTCTTTTTGAACCTGTCAATCAGATCGCATACTTTTTTTCTTCATCTCTCGTTGGGAGCATTAAGGATCTTAAGGAGAGGAAAAGTTATTCATGAGAATCGTGTAATTGTGCGGCATTTTGTCTTCCGTCGTTCTCTTAAATTCTCTGCAACAAGAAAAGGATCTCATCAGGTATTGCGGTGATGTCCAACGTGTTTTCCAGGCCTAATTTGCGATTCTCATTTCATTCGAGCTAGACTTTGGGTCGTATATCTCTAGAACGGTAATTAACGTCCAAAGAAAATTCCGGAGCGGAAAACTTCCTTCCCACCGTTTTTCTTACGAGCGATTCGGTTTTTTTCTTTAGCCGATGACCTGAAATACGGCTGACAGTGCGTGTTTACGAACGCTTCGCCGCGTAAGGTTTTTTCGGAGACATTTTTTCGAATGCTTACCTGTAAGCTGAAATAGCACTAGATTTGAATGGCAGTCGAACGTCCTAACGTAATTTCGTTGGGTCACGCTTGAACTAGGGACGACCTTGGGTGTATCTAACTGTGCTCATTGCTCCGTCCCGTGCACCATGAATGGGGAGATGCGAAGTGGCACTGTAGGTGAGAACGGATGAATCATTTTTGATTTCGTATGTTGCAAGTACTCATTGGCTATAATTATCGCTTGCGAGGTATTGACGATAATTGCCAACAAATCAGCTGATTTAACACTCTCATACGCTAAAATTATGTTCTCACGTCGCTTTATAATCTAATACTTATGTAATTATTCGTTTCAAGGTGTCTAAGATGTAACTAAAGAAATTATAAAAGCTAATCATTCCACGCGAAAACTTCGTAGTAAAAAGAGAGTAAATATCTATATTTCCATATCTAGATTTATTTCCTGTTTCCATAGGTGATGTGAATCAAAGATGGAAGTGCTAAACGAAGATCACAATATGTGTGAATTGTTATTTCAAAATGTTTTCCGTTCACGATCATCTAAGATCGTGCACAACAAACAAATAGTTCGTCCCTGCGGACAACACGACCTCGAACTTTCGTAAGAAGGATGTTTCGAAAAGTTACCCATACCATGAGTTCATTTCACTGAGACAGCTCCTCAGATTGGATCAGAGCTTTTGTAACGAACCTCATAATATCCTTCCTGTGAACGCGTTGTGTTCATTCCGTTGTTACGTCGTCGCGTACGGAAACATACCGTTGAAGAGACTTTCTTTTTTGACGCGAAATCTGTTAGCGTCGAAAGCATTATACAAATATAACTCGGGCTCGGGAAGCGGCAAGGCGTATATCGGTATAATATCCGGTGTGGTCTAGCGTTTCCTTAGTAACTCTTCATCGTCCTACATTTGAATGTATCGTAAAGCGACCTGACATCATTATCATATGAAGCTTCCACATGCGTAAATTCGGTAGAATATGGTAATGGTTATTCCACACGGTGCGGTAGTTCGTTCCTTTCGAAAACTAGGAACTTTAGGTAGTCAATATGGACATTTGTGGACATGAACATTCGGTATATGGACTCTTATATTGTTTACATCTCTAATTATCAGAGGGGGAGGAATGTTATATAGTTACTATAGAATTTTGATTTCAACTTATAGTCATCAATAGGTCTTCCTCTATTTGTTTAACAAGTTTAATTAATAACGATTTCATGAAGTAATGCCAATAATTGATAGTATTCGAAATCTTGACCTTGTATGTAATTATGTATGTATGTAATTGTATGCAATTGTTTTTAAATATTCTAATATGACCTCTAACCTTCACAATTGAGACCGTGTTTGTTGTCAGTAACGTATAATAAGGAAATGTATTCTAAAACTCAATTCCTATCTATCGCGAATTAAATACGTTTTAGATTTGTTCCATGTTGAATGTCCTTGAATAATTCAAAATATACGTGTTTTGTCATGCTAGATGTATAATTAAGCATTGATGCTTCCTATTTAGGTATTGCTGAGTAAAGAATCGGTGTATTCACTCTTATAATTTCTAAGCTCTTTGTCGACGTTGGTGAATAGTTCGAATAGCTGCGAAAGTACGTCGACTGGTAGAGAGCGCGGAAGAAGGTCAATGTAACGAGACAGCAGCTGACGAAAAAGTTCCTACTCTTTCCATTCTTCGCGGATTATGCGGGCGGTCGACACGTGAGAACTGTGACGTCGCCCCGAAATTCTCAAGGGCTTCCGACTCGTGTCCTACCTTACGCACTCACGCACAATATCAAAGGTGGGGAATCCGTCGACACACTTTGGAAATGCCAGGTCAGAAGGACGGGCATTTAATCGAGGCGGTGAAAGGGGTCGATGTAATTTCTTTCGAATCTCATCTTTCCTTTAGGAAACATAACCCTCGCAATCGCTTTGCCCCACATCTGAACGCTCTTCTTTCCCCAACAATCCGTCCTCGAGGAAGTTGCGAAAAGATCTTGAAGAGACGAATGCCAGAGGGTAGCCGGTCACGTCGCCTGCAGATAACAAGGGGTTCCAGAAGGGCGCTGCATTTGGCTGCCACCTAACGATCCTCCAGGCAACTAACTTCTCCCCCACGCGTGCTGAGGCCTCGCTTGCCGAAATGACGGGTTTTTATGCCGAAGCTATTAATCCGAGTTTTTAACTATCGAGTTTAGGGACTAGAAAGAGAGAATTCGGGATTAGTGATTCTTTATTTATGGTTCGGACTCTGGCACATTCACTTTTATCTTCGTGAATAGGAGATACCCTTTCCGTCACCTTGCGTAAAATACTGGGATCTTCATCTTTGCCCGGAATCGAACCAGAGACCGCTCGTAGCAGATATTGAGTTCCGTTGTTATTGATATGGATATTATGATTTGAGTATTATTTTATTATAAGTATTAAATTGAATAATGATTATTTAATTTGTTTTAGCTCTTACTTATGCATCCTGGTATTCCTGCATTGATAATATGCGAAGTATAAATAATAAGAATTATATATGAATTTTTCTCTAGAGTTATAAAAATCATGATTTTATTGGAATTTCTTCTAAAAGTTATTACTCATAAATGTTTTAAGTAAGTTTATCATCTATCTTTTCGCATCGTATATGTTCACCGGAAGAAACGATTTTGGTTAGTTTCTCTAAATGTCCTCAATCAAAGTACGCGCAAATTTTGCAATAGACTTCATTTGGATTGTTTTCTTTTTGAGATTAGCGCATGGCATTAGGCAATCGGAGACTTAGTACGTCAATTGGCAGCTGTTATCTCCATTTATATTTTGCATCCGTGTTTTGAATCCAAAGATGCTGTATCAACAATGTTGTCTTCGATGACACTAAGGTGACTTTTAATCGTATTTGCAGAACTCAGATACACTCTGTGGGGTGATAAACTTTAGGCGTAAAGATTAGTTTTTTTATGGATATAATTAGTATCCTCAGTAAAATCAATTGATAGATTAATTAAATCATCGGTTTAATTAATTAATAACTTAAATATTAATAATTATCATGATGAAATTAATTGATTATTCTCGTAATTTTTAATTCCTTTCACGCAAAATTCCTAGAAACCAGGATTCAATACCAAAACCTCGAATAGCATTTATTAAATTTAAAACGAGTTAATCTTTCCATAGGCAGAGCTTGAGTGAAGCTGACCTGCTGACGATGCATTTTCCTTCTCTCACTCGGTCGGCAGCTAAACTCTTTCTTCGTTAACGCACCTTAATTACTGCTGCCTTATCGGCAAAAATCCCCATTCAATGGTGGCACATTCTGTCCGATATCCCTTCACATCCGAAACGCGCCCTCGACGGTCTTCGCTGAAACAACCACGAGTTGTCCTCCCGAAGCACGGATTCGTCCCATGGTTTTTTTCCGACCTCTCACGCAAGCGACCATCCTCTCATCCCGTCGAATCTCTTCAATCAAACGAAACACTCGACGTAGAGAATGAAAAAGCCCAATGATCCGAGTCTGCCGTTTATGATTTACCCCTTTTTTTATCCCACTTTCGTAATGACGTCCCTCCGATACGCAGCGTAATTGGGTGGGTTTCGCAGATGGGATCGAAAGGGGAGATAACGCTGCTGCATTGTTTTTTATAGCATCAATCGAAGGACTTGCGCGTGTCAACCTTTGGATGGTCGCCGCTAGGAGAGCACTCGACTGCTTTTTATCGCACTGTCGTCACAAACGGGACTTGGAAATCCGCTGTGCAAACAGTGGGGATTACGATGCTCCGAGACTATTTAAAAAACCGTCTCCCGCACTGTTTCGATTCAAAGGATCGCGTTGATTAACGGAAAGTAATGACCAATGCCTGGTCGTCATTATACGTCGGAAAAAAACGTAGACTTTTGTTCGTGGTGCGGTTTTGAACTGTAGCCTACAACCGTCTGAGTTTTCAGTTTAGAATTAATTCCGCAAAGAGCCTCTATGTATATGAATATGCTTTTATAGTGAAGCTTATTCTGAATTCTAAGTTTAAATATCTGATAAGTTTGGGGATTTTGACGTATAGAAGATGTATGTATTTCGTAAATATTTCTTGAATTGAAAGTTTCGATATAATGAGATTACGAAGTGTAATATCATGTTTAAAACATGTAACTAAATTCATTTAAAATTCTATCTGCCATTCAATGATATTAAATCTCTGAAGCCCAATTTTGAATCATTAATGATGCGAAAGTTTTTAATGTCATTTAGCTATTTATTCCGCTTTCAACGTTCCTTTTTCATCAGTTAACTTTTTTCATCGATGTAATTAAAATTGGAAAGTTGAGAAAGTTATCCCGTACATCCTATTTTGCTCGAGGTAGATATTTGTTACGCTTGCTACTTTAGCGTATGATATAATTTGAAATTGAATTCGATCTAAATTTCATTTGGAGACTGTTTCATGGGAATTGAGCACTGGGAATACTCCTTGGTTACCAAGAAAACTGTTTCCAAGTCTCTTAAGGTCTTCTGACGGTTACAATTTATTCGCATAATCTTGATTTTGTAATCTTCTTTTCACAAGCCGCTTTAGTCCTTGGGATTATCTTTTAATTGCGGATCGCGATCAGTTGTAGGAAACATTGCCATCTTTGTGTTGGACTTAAGCATCCGGAAAGTCTTTGTATTAAAAAAAATTCGTTTTCCGGCAGATGCTCTCGGGGAGTACCTTGAAAGTTCTTTGGTGCAGAATTCTGAGAAATCGAAGTTATTAAAAAGAAATCAGAGATGGAAGTTTAAATCGTAATACTTCTTTTGATCGAGTTCGATATTGCTCTTGAAAGGTTTCTTCATTTTTATTAAATGAAAATTTGTCATAAGAAAGAATTATACGCGTTGATAATTTCAATAACAAGTATTGTTCCCTTGTCATCCAGAAATCATTCTTGACTTTTCTCACATATTAAGGATTATGATTCAATAGAATTTAGAATTTTATATTATGGTTTATGAAAGAAGTTCTGAAGAAATCACTATAATTTTATATAGATATATTTCTTCTTGAGAACAAGACTCGAATGTTATACATTTTAAATACCTAATTTCTTTCTTGATATGAAACGAGAGCTAAATTTAATTGTGAAAGCGAGAAAGGAAAGTTTTCAGATCGCTGTAATTCTGAAAATAGTGATGATGAATAATAGTGAACGATAAAATTAAACTTATCACAAATATCTACGGAAAGTCAATAATTTTTTAGTCAAATTATGACAAGTGATATTTAAATGTATGTGTGATGTATTTAAAATAAAATTATCCACAGATTATGATCAATAAATCTATTAACCTTGCAGGTTAATCGAAGCGTAACTCAAGGAAGCGTATCCCATTACGAACAGTTGAATGCCAGGTGTTTTACAAAAGAATTGCGTACTGCCAAAAATCAATACAAATTATGATGCCGGAGTTGCTGGTTAAATATGTTTTATTATCGGTGTTAATTTTTTATTCTCATCGTATATTATAGAAAATTGATGGATTGGTTATTATTTGTGAAGTTCTTTCTTTGTGAAAATTTTTAATTTGAAGATTCCTGTTATAGTTTCACTGGGATCTTTAAAAATAGACACTCGTGGAGACTTTAAATATGATTTAGAAGGATGGATTGTAGAAAGTGCGATGAATGATTAGTTTTGCATGCTAAAACTCTTCACTGTCTCTGTTTCACTCTCTATATTTAGCAATAACAGAGGTGTGGAGATTCAAAGATTTTGTTTCTCTGACCTTTTGAAACCTTTTCATTCATTTAGCTTTCTCCGCCCTTTCAAATCTCTTTTCTTCCTTTCTCTTATTATGTGTTTGCTTTGGCAATTATTTCATGCCCGAATGACATTTTTACAAAACATTGCCTCCACTTCGTGTGATTTCGACATCAATTTTGGAATTTCGAGAAACATCAAAGGGAATGCAAACGACGTTTATTTAGAGTCGACTTACATCTCTAGGAAATGAAGTGGCCATCAAATTGTATATTTAACTGCAAAACATAATCACAATGGAAGTGCTACGTAACAGTAGCAGCTAACCTTAATCAGATAGTCTCATAGCATGCAGTTTCGCGATTTAGTTAGAAGTTGTGGATATTAGTTATCTCGAACGAGATTTCATGCTCTTTGATAGTCGTAGAAAACTTTCCCTTTAAAGAAATTCTGCTCCTCTATTTTGTTTCTCACTCTGCCTCTTCAATCGAAATTTAATTTGTAGTCGTTCCGCCTTTAATCAAAGTTTGCAACCATTTTTTCGCACAACAAGAACCAATTAGCGATCTATTCAAACTTTCCCAAGTTTTAGATCCAAAATATTTTCTATTTCTTCATCTGCTAACATTCGCGAAATTTACGTCTGCCGTGAAATCTTCTTCTTCTTGTCGACGCTTTATGAATATTCTCAGGAACGTGACTCCGGAGACTTTAAAAAAAATTCCCTCTTCTTTCACTTTTCTTTCGCAGATGCTCCATTCCACTCGACGTGTTTCCTCATATTTCATTTTCCGATTATTTTTACCCTCTCACTTTTTCTTTCTCGATTTATATCAGCTTCTCTTTCTCTCCCTTTAAAAATCCTCCGCAATTTGTAACCGCGACCTCCAGCCGAGATTTGCATGAGAGATATCCACCACCAATAATTGCTCGAAACCCATTCATCTGTCCGGAAAAAATCCCCTGCAGCCGCCTCCGGATATCCCCACTTGGTCCTTTTTCCCATCTTTAACCCTCTATTCCCCCCGACTCCAGAAGTCTCCGCTACCATCAGTCTCTCCTTGGAAGAATGTAATCACACTCTAAAGGGAAAGTATCAAAGTGTCTCAAAGCGCAGGAACGCATTTTCCCCTTAAAGTGATAGGCATCTCTCACGTCTTTTTTGTTCCCTCCTTCGGTTGGGTTTTTCGTGGGCTGATTAGTTCCCGGATTCGGCTGTCATAATTTTCGAAGATCTCAGAAAGTTTGGGCGGGAGTGACAGATACTCGATGGCTCGGCGAGGAAAGTATTTGCCCATAACACGCGGTGGATGCGTTCGAAGGGAAAATGAAGAAAGGTTCTGCCTTCCGGTGGAATGTTTTCTTCCCGAGGCGGTCATTTCCAAAGATATTACTCTATCGATCCCATTCATCGCGTATCTTCAACAAGTGAATTCCACTGGGTTGATGAACATAATTGTCACGAACGTGAGTGGAATCGTGGAGCCTTTCACGTCGAATAACACCGCAAAGGTCATCCAGAATCGTTATTAATTCAATAGATTTGCATACTAATTGTTATAACTTTGTCTCTTCTCCGATAAACACTCGTGAACTAATCAATTATGAATAGATTTCGCTAGCGCGGTGTAATTTCGAAATTACATATCGATTGTCAGAGGTATTTGTTTCGTTTAATTGTTCCTCGAGCGAAATTGGAGCAAATATCGTGAAATTTATGGATTTAAATGGTGATTGGAGCCACAAACGTACAATTATTTCCTAATTCTTGTGTTATTGATTAGTTTATAAAGTTTGGAATCAATAGTATACTATTATTATGCTATTTGTTTCGGAAATATCGGATACCTAAGTTATGGAAATCTGGTCTAACCTTATTTCTAATATACAAATTCCTTTTTCGTAAAGGTTCGACTGTCTCACGCATGTCATTATTGGGCCAGATAATCATGAAATTTTAACGTCTTTCATAAATGAAGTAAAATTTTATAATTTTTGGTTTGTCGAGAAATTATCTTGAACAAAGAAAATAATTGAACTTTTAACGTATTTCAACACAGTTCGCAGTCTCTAGAGAAAGGACACTTAGAATTAAATTTATTATTTTGTGTACGAAATACATCGCTTTATATTTAAATCATAAGTTACAATATTACTTTGACCTTAATATGCTATAGCAGAAAATACGATAAAAATCACATCCCGTAGTATAATTTTCATGGGGATATGTGTCGACACTCATTCATTCAATCCAGTAGCTTTTGCAACTGCAGCTCTCGGAGTACGCAGCCCGCCTCTAATTTCAACAAACGCGGTAATTCACAAGGGAGGAAATTTAAATAAGCGGAAAGTCTACTGTGAAAGGAGCCCACAACTAGGCGAAATCGCGGCCAGACCCGCGACTCTCCAGGTTTAATTTCCTCTCGTGCTGCGGCGTTATCTGTGTCGTTGTCGAGATGTCTGCGGTTTCCTTCTACCTTTGAATATGACGTCGGATGGAAAGAGAGTTGTTTGGATATACAAATCATACGGGGCCTGGTTACATCTGGTAGGATGGAAATAGAAGCCCTCCTCCCAACAAATCCTTTACGTGTTGTGCAGGTATTAACATTCCTTCATTAGGGCTTTCTTGCAGCAGCCGGTGGCATGGTTTCCCTGCATGCAAGTTGGCCATGCGTCATTCTCCTCTTCCAGGGCTTAAGGGCTAATAGACGCCATCCAGGAAACCCCCAACAAGTGCGTGAGCGTACATGACCTTTTCAGCTAATTGGACGCCACTGCTTTTTCGATTCCACTTGATTTATAACGTACGGATTTTATTCGGGAGTTTCTCCCACTCCACGGATTTTCATATCGGAGAAAATGTCGCTCGAATCGACTGCGCGATCTATGTATTATATCGGTGGCATAAGGTATCTACGTAAATTATTATGGACGAGGGTTGTTTAGCGATTCTTTGGCGCAATTGTGTAACGCGATACGTGAATTGACTCGTGACGTTCTTTCTTTTATCGATACAATCCTCTTTTATGTCTGAGGGAAAAGTATAGATTTTTACTTGAGCTTTGTTTTAATCTTTTTTGATTTAAAAAATGAACAACTTTCTTGGTAGCCTATTAATTTATTTTTATTGCGGGAATATGCTCTTACTAATTTGTGAAGGCTAAGATAGTATTCTGTACTTCCGGAATTTTTTTTGTAATGGATTTAAAATTATATTTGATTTAGCTGCTGTTTCTGGAATTATCTGCCTTGTTAAATCATTCAGTTAAAACATGCCATGTATCTATGCATTGAAAGTAAAAATTGCATTAAATCTCATAGTATTTCAAGCACTTATGACTGATCGTTTCTTTATTAGCATAATAAGAAATATAATAAATTTTAAGATTTTTGGTTTTTATTTTATAACAAATTTGAATTATTGTATGCTAGAAACACCAGAAAGATTGCGGTTGATGCTTATTAAATGTATTGGTATATTAATTACCTGTTTCATATAAGAGATAGACCGTTAATTGCCTATGATCAGGTTCGTAGAAAACTCAACATCTAAGAAACTCTATATTTAACATTTAAGAGAGTTTATGTAGAACATTAAACATCAATAAAGTAAAGATTGAACCCAATAATACGTCAATTGCAAATTTAAACAATAAATTAAAACATTGTGACGTATAAAAATAAAACTAATCATGGGGAAAATTATTCAAACTTGATTTTCACGAGATCAAATATATCATATATTATTCCTTTATTAATTTTGTTTGTATATATCATAAAATATTTAAAGTATCTTTTTAGGAAAGTATTATTTTTATATGTATTTAAAGAATCTTTAGGAAACTAATATTAGAGTGAAATTGGGTAAATGAAATGCTTCATAATGTTACTTTATTCCTCTATAAAGCTCTTTTGCCACAAGTATGGTATCTCAACTTTAAGGTACAACTCTCTACTTTGATGTACCCAATTCTTCGGATAGACCCTAGGTTATTAAATTTCGGTTGACCCTATCAAAGCCCTTTGAAGAATCCACAGCGATTCCTTTCGCAGAGTTACCGAAGTGTTTTCAACTAGTCTTGCCATATGGCTCATCCTCTATATGACCAGAGCTGTTTCCTCCTTTTTTATTCTTCCAAAATCTTTAAAATTCTTATACCGGTTATTCGCTCCATTTCTTTTGAAGTAAAAGTAGGTGATTCGGGCCATAATTATTCTGACGGAAGATCATTAGAAATCTGACGTAAAATTGCTCGGAAACGTGGTGAGTTTTTAGAAAACCCCACGACAAAAAAGGTCGGTTTTGGTTTTATTAATTGTGAGAAGATGTTATAATTTTATAAACTTTATTATTTTGATCAAAATAGGCCTCACGATCAACTGGTTGGCCATCTCTGTAATCCAACATTAGATTGTACAATCGTCGAAGGACGTTTATTTAGAATTGGCGGGACAGATTTAAAGGACGTTTTATTTTAGTATTCTAGTTCCCTTGAAATATTGTGATGAGATTCAAATAAATGAAAGATCTTTACTTGCTCTCGTAGATTAGATTGAACTCATCAAACATTCGTATAATTTTCCTACTGTTTTTTTATTCCGCGAAAATATTTCGTCCAGAGCTAAGATTAATAAGCTGGGTTTGTTTATTCACTGGATACAGTGGAATTGATTCTGAAAATTTTACGAAAGAAGTTATTTCAATACATTCTCCCAGTGGAATTGAGGGCAATTCCGATATCCAGAGCAGAAAAACGATTTGAAAGACGAAAAATTGTACTTTTTCGCACCCGATCAATAACTCACTCTCAGTCGCTTTTACGACGGAAGTTGTTTTTGAGATCTGATAATCGCTCAAAGATAACTAATAAATAAAAATAGCTTCGGACCATTAACGCCGGTCGAAATAATGGGCTCTTTGGGTCGAAATTATTGGATCAGGGCATCTCTTCTGGCATACGCGCTCGGATATTGTTTTATGAAATTTTTTCAGTAAGCACGACGGCCGAAAAGATACGCGGAATTAGAGCGTAAGTGTCGTTTGACGCTTGAGCGACCTTTTCCGATTCTTCTAATACGACGAACGGAAATCCAGTAACGAAAAAGGAGGCGATGAGAATGCGTTATTGGTAATTATAGCGGCACTTGTTGTCGGAGATAAAAACACGCGGCGCAAAGGCTTCTGGGAGGACGGCGAAAAACCGCGGCCATATTAGATTTAGGTGGATTACCTGTTTTACTCTCGGAAAGGATGGACTTGTTTTTGTCGGAATAGGGGTTATAGGCAAATGAGCGGTGATGAACCAGTAATAAAATACCTGGTCGGTGCAGCGAATCGGTGCATGCTACCCGATTGTATTTCACTGAGGGCACAAAAAATTTTCCCGCCCATTCTTGGGTGTTTCGCTTGATTTGCATGAACGCCAGCGCGTGTCGATTGTTAGCCTATTATTGCGATGAATACTCGTCCCGTGTTAAAAATGCGTTGCAAATGAAGCTTGTCTAATTTTTCGGACGTCCATTCAGTAAATTTGATGCGTTTCTATGGCTCATATAATTTTATCCCGTCTGTTTACTGAATTGCTCATTTTGTTGGTGTTTCGAGTCTATTTATTTCAAAGTTAATTTTGAAAAAATCTGCTCGTTGGATATTCTCGGTTGTGACTCGGTTTTTAGAATTATTCTTGTATTCATTCCTCTAGGTTTGGTTCATTGATATTCATGACGAATTTTCAATTTCTCTTATTTAGTTAATTATAAGATATTTTCGCTTTAATATCGGTTTTAGGACTAAATAAATTATTGTTATTTACTTTTCCTTAATATTACTGTTCCAAAGTAATATATACTATTCACATTGAAGTGTAGTTTTCAGAATATCAATTTATATAACTGCATAGAAAAACTTCCTGATCACTGTAAGGAATGACTGTTTTTTCTCTACTCTGCTAGGTAGACAAGTAAAAACAATAATTCATAAAAATCTTATTAATTTGTTTGCTGTTTTTCAAAATCATTTCTGCGATCTTTAGAGGCAGTAATAACCGTTATCTATGACTTTAAAGTTTTAAAAATACTTCTAGCTGACGTTTATATCTTCTCCTCCTCCTTTATATGTAATTCACATTTTCTTCCTCCTTTAAATTAAATTTAACTCTTTCAAAGGGGAGTTTAAAAGAAAATTCCCTTATTTGCTATCTTTTGCTCTTATTCGATAGTAAGAGGTACTTAAACATTCTCTAGTATGCTTAATTAAATTATGTATAAACTTTAAAAAATCTATTTGCACTAAAGTCGCCTATGTTTTCGAAATAGTCCCGGTAGTTAGTTGTGATGAAATTAATGTTTACGGTATTTCGTTTCCGATTGACTCAAAATAGAAACTTTTCTACAAACATTTCAACTTTTAAAGTTTCGTATTTAGTTCTTGATACATTTGTACAAACTTCAATGCTCAAGTTTTCCCTTCATATAAAAATGAGCACCAATAATATATTCGCTAGTATTTGGAAAAAGTTCCCTTCTCAAATTTTCGTTCGCAAAATTTATCTATTTAAGAACAAAATATACCCACAGGATTACTGTGAGCACTCTGCATTTGATTATTATATTTTTCTGCTAATTGGTTCCAGAGAACTTTGAATTCCAAAAACGAAAGGGAGTTTGTTTTTATTTACGAAGGGAACGCCCAAGGCAGGGATCTAAATTCAGAATGAATTCTACGCAGCCCGTTTACCAATGTTTGTATTATAAAAGACAACACGTATAAAATCTCTACTTCCCCATAAGTAGCTCTCTGCGAGAGAAGAACTTGGCTTTGACCGAAGTTTGAAAAGGATCGGCTTAGTTTAAATTTGTGGCTTCATCGGAATATTAAAAATTTTAAAGGGGTACAATCGTTTACTTTGAATGGGTCATGTAATTTGAGTTGGAACGAAAAAAATCTCTTTCTGCATGAGTTTATGGCTTCAGGCTTCCCACTTGGGCGAAATAATATAATGCGAGTTCCCTCTTAAATTCTGTACGCAAGTCTTTCCAGTGTTTGTTCGCGTGAGAACTTTCGAAATAAATTTTAGTTATTCATTAATTTATTCTTAAAATGTATGCATATCGGTGTAGGAATACATTCTTTGCTTCCGTGTAAAATACGTATATGATTTAAACATGTTATTTTTATTTGAAGAGTTGAATGAAATGTGTATTATTAATCAACGATCTGTAATTATGTATGACTAAATGTCTAGTATCAACAAACTATGATTTTTTTATGGTTTGTAGTTGAGTAAGCTTTAATCTTTATAAATAATTCTATATTAATAGATTTATTTTTCTAAAATTGTTTAAATTTCGATAATTGTAAACTAAAATGTCCAGATGGTGTAAAAATATAATTTTGGGGAATTATGTACGAAAAAATTGCAGTTATTTAAAATAGCAGGAGTATTTAGACGCAGTCGGTGGATTTTAATTCTATTCTCTCACATTCTATTTGCACGGAATAGTTGGGAATCCGTCACAGTGTGTGAATAGTAATGACTGAGTAATGAATGAATTTGAAATGAGAGGCTGCGTGACCTAGGTGAAAGGGGTATTACGTTGGAAGGCAAGGATGCAGAATTGCAAATACGATTAGAATATGAATGATTCTAAAGGGATTGCCTTTGAATGCTATGAATAATATTTGGAAGAGACGAACGAATTTAAGGAATTAAAGGAGAATTTATTGGTGCATACGGAACGAAAGTTTTATTAAAGGAAAATGTGGTCACCTTTAATTAAAGTAGTTGATTACATGGGAATAGTTGATATCTCGTTATTTATACAAACGGTACTTTTATTATGAATTCTTTCTTGTTTGCCGCTGTGGGAAGGAGAGAATAGTTACTCTTATGAATTTTAGGGATGGAGAGGCCAATATTTACGGCTAATATTATCTTTATTAAGTTAAATTAATGGTATTTCAAAACTCCTAATTTGATGGTTACTCAAATCAGTATTTACTCGAGGTTTTTCTGAAAGCGTAATTTGTTCCAATATTCCCTTTAATTTACCCTCTAAAAATTTTCCTCTCTGTGTACACACACTCAGTTCCACGCATCTTTCTCATGGATCAATTATATACGGATGCATGGATTAAAACCCCTCTTACACGTCAGATGCAGGGCTAATGAAGGGTCATTAAGGAAACCGGAAGGATCACCCCATCTTCAATTCATCCTTGGTTAGTCATTCCAGTTTCATTTCGGACACTGCCAATCCAAGTGAGGTTTCATTGCAATCATTATGGGAGCGATGTGCCAAGGGAGGTCGCTTCCGTGATCCAATTTCTTCATTTAGGCGCTCTCTTCCTCGTTTAATCACCCTTTATCAGCTCTATTTTAGTATTTGCCGCCCACGGACTCTTGTTTGCAATCGGTCGTATATGGAGACGCCAATTGGAAGCGGAGGAGGTTAATTGTTCATCAAAGGGGCGAATGCTTCCGTGTCCGTGGCGATTGAAAACTCGGTGCGTTGGTGATGCGTAAACGGATTAAGTCTATTACAAACTGTAGATGGTTGGGCTGCGGTCAGGGAAAATTATCTTAATCTAAAGTCTCTTTTTCCAATTTTTTCACCTTTTGCTTTGGTGCTAAAAAAACAGTTTCAATTAAAACAAGTATGCCTGCGAATTTATTTACCAAAATATTCTAGCAATTGCCGAGTTGGTTATTTTGTTTTAGCTACTACAATGGGCAAATTCATGCTGATCTTTTATCGTATGATTTTTGTTGAATTTTATTATTATTATATTATTTTATCTTTGTATAAATTAAATGATTCTATCTTGAGTAGTTTTAAAAAGGTAGTTGAGTGCAATTTTTGAGACGATTTTGAAATAATTTCTCAAGAGAAAATTTCAAAACTGAATTTTATGAATCACGTCATTATACTTACATAGGTATCATTTTGAAACGTCTCTCCCATACATGAACGTTACATAATTATGGTGTCGCGATAATTTATTTTCAGTTAGCGGACGTAATTTCAAATTTTCACGACGCGGAAAGCATCTCTCGGCCCTGCTGGGGAAGGATTAATTAATTAGTTAATTAATAAAGTGCAGGGATATTTACAGTGATTGATAGCTAATTAATTCCCCACGTCATCTAGGAAACTGCGCAGTTTTATTTCCAGATATTGCGGCTTCGCCGTGCGGACATTTTTACCGAAGCGAGTTTCTCATCCACACAGGCAAACGTTGTGAGCGCCCTATTGTGATCCAACGGTAATTTAATGTCAATGTTTTAACGAAAGGGCGGTGGAAGAGAGTGTTTATACGCTGTGGACCCATTTCAGAGCATCATCCACGAAAGTTCGCGAATCGTTCGTCCACTTTCCTGTTTGTGTTTAGTCTGGGCGGAAGCAGACGGATGCATTCACTTTTACACTCGAAGATCGTTGCGTCAACAGTCCTCCACCAGTTTATAAACGACCGACAATTGGTCTTAAGCCGTCCATCAGACCCTAAAGGATTGCTCCCATTCCGTCGTCGTTTACCGTTCCTTACGCACCCACGGATAAGCGAGTTTGTTAAGATGATGTACCCATCGGGAGCGTCATATCTATTAGGGGCGTCTGTAGGTCACCCCGTTCTTTCCATCGTTGGTCCTTTGATGTGTTGTCGGACGTGTCTCGACGATGTACGCGATGGTGGCAATAAAGAAGCGGAAGGGCTCTCCCATCTGTTATTGACTCGAATTAGTGGCAACGACGTCGCATGGTTTTCTCTCGCGGCACAATCCTCGAATCGCTCGCCATAGAAAGTAATCCATTTTTTCCGATTGGCTTTCACTCGGTGTCCTTTTTCAATCCAATGAGTAAATCATTGCCAGAGGTCGCATCTATTCATACTTTTATGCTCCGGAATGCGTTTTTTTCTTTCCTATTTGAAAATTGAACACGTAACGGTTCGGTGACCATCCTTCTTTCAAAGTTGAAATTTCCGCTCCACCGGAGGTGCGTTTTTATTTATTCATCTTTATCCTTTCCGATGGTAATGAAATGAGTGTAGTCGAAAGTGCTTTACAGCCGAGGTGGTTTCGCACGCTTGAGTCGTCACCGGTAATCGAACCCGTGTAGCTTTCCCTCAGGATGACCGCGCTACCCACTTGCCTTCACTAGAGCAATGAAATGAGCATCGGCAGCTTAGTATCAATAGCAATGAAATTTCAAATAAACGCTCAATGTGTAACCATTATCATCGCTATTTTTGTTTGTTATATTGTTACTGTAGGTTTGACTGAGTAATTCTCTTTCATAATAGAATCGGGGAATGATATAATGGAACTTTTTACTTTATTTGGTTAAGTATTGTATCCTTTTCCCTCAACTGACAAAATATTTTCAAATAGAATTAAAAGTATATTACGATGCGGTTTGGTATGAATTAATCAATAATTAATTCGTAACTTATTCGCTTTTTGTTATTGTTCCCCCTTTCATTATAGATAACTACCACGAAGTCTAAGCCGAGTTAGCAGAGAGTATCAATAGTTAATTATTGAAGTTGCTTCTGGTATTCATCTATTTCATTTGTTTATGTGGTTGAGTTTTATATTTTAATTACTTAAATATTACTAACTGGCCTAATAATCCGATATAATGATAAATGTCTATTTATCCTAGTTATTTGTCTTCTCGACAAATTATAATTACTGAAATAGATAATAAAGTTGTGAATTGCATGGAAGTAACTTCTATTCCCCCTATAATGCATATGCACTAATATTCACGAAAGTGAATACCGAAGGGAAATATAAATATTTCTCCGTCACAGTTCTTTGCTTCCTTATCTATTTCCCCGCGAAAGCGAAAGTGGAGATGAAAGAAGTTTATCAGTTACGTAAATTGGCTCCATATCACGAAATCTTTTGCTTAACTTTCGCGCTGTCGGAGTTTGCTGGGCGATACCATCGTAGAGTCTTCCTCAATACTTTTCCTATTCAGCAGCCTCTTAAAGAAATCCTCCCGGAATCGTATTTCCAAGGCATTGTGCGATTCGCGAACCGCCTTCCTCGAGAACCTGGCAACACGGCCGTCCGAATCGGGGTCATTGGTAGAAGAACACGGTTGCGTGGGCTGGTGTAATTGTTTTCGGGCGGGGAATAGCCCTTTTCCCATTGGAGATAAAAGCGGGGAATGCATCGGCTATACGTTGGGGTGGTTTCGATCCCAACATCGTATTCCTTTCCATTTACAGTTAAGGACGCATCCGGCTGTACATGCAAGATGTACGATCAACACTCCAATTAACCGGTTCGAGGAGATGCCCTTTCGACCTTTTTCGGCGGTAAAACGCGGGATTTACACCGGACCGAATCGGGAGCCTGTTTTCTACCTCTTTTCCTCTCTATTTCGGGTGGATTGATAGTTTTATTTGCCCAAAAGAGCGTGGTAATCATCTTTTCCGGTTTTGGTTGCGAGATAAGTGGAGAATTTCCCATGGTAACGGAAGTGAAGGCTATTTTCAAGGAAACTTTCGTATTCTATTTAATTGATTGTAGATTAAGAACTCTCTGTCGTGTTGTTTCAGTTATTCGAAGGCTGAGATAATGATGATAATTATGAGACAGATAAATATCGGAGTCTCAATCGAATGCTTCTGAAATCGATGTTTTAATTGCGATTTTAATCGGTTTTCCCCTTCACTAAATTTATTCATAGGTGTCATTAACTTTTCTTTTCTCAATCATTGTTGTAATATTGTTTTAAAATATGTTGTTCGTAGCAATATAATGGTTTATTATAAGGTATTTAATAATGTTATGACAATAGTATTGTGTGCACTTACTTTAAGTGTTAATTTGGAAAACAATTATGTATTTATTTACAATTTGCAATACTAAAGATTTAAGGAAAAGTAAAGACTTAAATATTAATTTATAGACGAGAAAAAGAATAGAGGGTAGGCTTTTGTTTGTTGTCTGATTTTCAACCCAATAATAACAAATTAAGTCTTCTTTTTGTGCTGTTCAAAAGCCAGCCCATTTTCAATTAAATAAACTCTTTAAACCTCATCTTTTTCGATTATCCTAGGTTAAGAATTGTGAATTATAGTATTTGATGAGTATAGTGTAGTATGGTGGTTTTTCTATTATGGAGTCTTCACCATTTACTAACGATGTTTTATGTCAATTCGTTTTTAATACATTGATACATTTATATCGACGTTAATGAAGCATTCAACTTTGAAATTCCGTGTTCGAAATCCAAAAGCTGCGATATTTCGATGATTCATATCCTCCGAAGAATTCGCTCGCCCATTACTCAAAGCAGTGAATTGCCTTGAAGTTAAAACGGTATCTCTTCCGTCCGCTGCTCTTTAATGGAGGCGTTACAAAATCGAGCTAGATTTCGCCGTTTTCACTCAGGTAATGCACTTCTCGATAATTGCTCAACTTTCATCGGCGAGCTGAAAGTCTTCCGTTACGAGCCGGTCAACTTTTAGCATCAATTCCAAAACCTCAGATGTTTCCATCCATAAGGAGAGCGGCGAACGAAACCAATTTCTCCATAACTGGACTCGGACCTTTTTATGTTCCGTGTGCACCTGACTATCTCCCCCTTTCACTGTCTCCACGGTGGAAAAAACTATTCCTCTCCATCCTCAGAACCAGTTGATATAGAAGTGGTGTTGTCAGTATGGGATTCTCATTCCCGAGAATGGAGATCTGAAAGTCTTTGCCTAGGTGTGGAAGGTAGTTGAGATGTGTGTGAAAGAGATATTTAAGCTGCCATTTTATCAGCCTTGGATTATTCACGAGTTTAAAAGTGATTGTATCCGATATTCAGTTGAAATGAGAATGGGGAACCTTTTAACTTCAAGAGGTTGTTATATGTGCACTAATGACGCCAATAATAAATACTTCGTGCTTTAAATGTGCGATGCTTGTTTTCCTAAAGTTATATTAAAGAAATTATTGTGTCAATTGATTATTTAAATATAAAAATAAGAATTAATTCTGCAAATGAGTTAAAAAGAACGTTTAAAATGCTTTAGATTCAACGTTTGAGTTTGGGAGTCGAAATAATTTTCGTTTATCTATTTTGGAAGTATTTAAAAGACGCACTGGAAGTCCCAAGGTCGCCTTCTGCCCCTTCTCCATCTTTAAATTGGGCATCGAACATGAATGTCGTGGGCGGTTAGCGGTCATCCAAGTATTTCTGCTGAGGCATTTGAGTATGAGCACTCGGCAATAATTTTTTATAATCTTATATTTCCATTTCGCAATTTCGGTGACTTACCGGAATTCAAGCCCAGTAATGATGATGTCATTATAATAATATTTTGGCAAGGTTAGGGCCACAGGCCCTACTTAAAGCTAAACACGACCTTGTTGGCAGTGCACGGTTAAATTTCCGAAAGCCTAGCGGCAGCTGCTTACATCATATCTCGGTTCTTAAATATGTAACATGGCCGCGGTGGAATACTTGAAACTCGTTTCATGTTCTGTCGAGCTCAAGTTCCTTCGGAAAGCTTTTAACCGGTATGAAACTCCATTGAACAACCTTTTGTGATACGATATCTACGAGTTTAGAGCGAAATCCAACCCTCTTTGTATCTATTTCTCATTCGGAATACGTAGTAGACAATAGTCAATTGGATGAATTCGTGGTTGCATATTGAATTTAATGTTTTCTGTGAGAGTAGGATTATTTCTTGCACTGTCTATTATTATTTCCCCAGAAACCGGTATAACAGGTTTTGTGATTGGTATATACGCATAATGTACGATAAAGATTTCGACATTTCGTGATTTTCCTTCTACTTATAATATAGCGGAAATCAGCTGTGAAATGTCTACTCCCTGAGTCTTATTTGAGATACTTGCGTACTTTTACTTTTATTTCTAGTGTTTATAATCTTAATGTCGTAATAATTTTGTGAAATAAGTTTAATTGCATTTAGTTATAAAATTATTGTCTATTTGTGAGATAATTCAAATTCGAAATACATCAATGAATTCGTTCATAGCACTAATGCCGAAGTACGGGCTTCGATTCCATGTTCTTTTAAATTCTTTTATTGGCGAAGATTTGCGCCTGTTCTAACAAAGTTGACGTAATCATTTCCCTTTAAAACTGTCCAACGAATGGATGTTTGTGTGTCCTTGTAAAATAAACACCGGAGCCTTGGTAACAGTCCTTAGCTCTGGATTCTGTAGCTCCTTAGCCTTTTGTACGAGCAGGGATGCCATAAGGCGGATTCGAAGACGTGGCTCGAGATAGGGTAACTGACCCATGCGTAACGGAACTGGTCTCTCGCTCGTCCCGTTAACTCAGCGCTCAAATCGTGTGACGGCGCCTAAGTTTCCTTCGAGACGAAAAAAAAATCTTTTCGTCCAATTCCGAGATTCGCTCCCACTTCCTTGTATCCCTCCGCATGGAAACAGCCCGAGTTTTTGTGTCTTTTGTTTCTCTTTCCTCCGAGATGGAGTAATGGTCGAAGGCATCTCTCGGAAAGAATGTTTTTATTGCGTCGGATGATGGATTTCACGGAGTGTCTCCTATGCATGAAAGCCTCTTATCTTTAATGAGGGCAACGAATTGTTGATGGATAGAGTTTAGCGCGTTACTGTTACTCCGTTCCAGTACTTTTATGGGTTGGTTACTTCAGAGGGTAAATATTGCGCAGTGGATAACTATGTTCTTTGATCCACTAACCCTAATGACCAATAGTATTTGTAATTTTATCTTCTTATTGTTCCGGTATTGAACTTTACGAGTGTTAAGATCGTGTACTTTTGATTTTCTTCGGGTTATTTTTATGTTCTCGATTGTGAAAGAATATAATTTCATTAACAGCCATGATGGGTTATTTAACATCCGTTTCGTACTTTTACGTCTTTACCTTTACGTATTTACCATGTCATTATGCATCAAATAGATTATGCATAGCTAATGATCAAACAACAGGTTTTATATTTATAACTCTTTACTAAATTATATATTTACACCCCTTAACTCTTAAATAAATATTTTGAACGTTAAACCATTTGTATATAATGTTACATTTTAAAATATTCTTCTAGATGAACATCCATATCTGATTAAATTTAAATAGTAGTCATCATTCGCGACAAATATTTGATATGATTTTTTTGAAAATGGTAAAAAACAATTCTTTAAAGGATAGTTACTCTACTTTGAATCTCTGATCTGAGAAAAACTCCTATATTTCATTCTAAAACAATTTTATTTAAAATAAGAAATGCTTATATAATGTTAAAAATAATGATTTTGTGTTCCACATCCTTTCAGAAGTGCTCGTGAATTCTTTAGAAAAGAAAAATAGCAAAGAAAGATTTTTTTCTTTCAGGAAACACCTCTAAAGTGTCAGAAAGAAGGCAACTTTTTTGATCCTTTGAAGTGTTTCTAAATCTGCATTTAGTTTTTTTGATCGATTCTCGATGCCAAACCCGTGACATTTCACTCGTAAAATTACGTAATATGACTTTAAGAGGGCGTGGTTTGTTCTCGAGTCAAAACTGCTCGCGTGGTCACATGTTCCGATTGTTATCCAAAATCTAGGACGCGTCCGTGGAATGACCTCGATGCATGGAATCCGACGTATGAAATTTTCCGTCAAACCCTCAGGAAATGTTTTCATTCTCTTAACATTCTGATGTATTTGCGAGACTCATAGGACAATCCTTCCTCCTGGCCTCTCATTACCGTCTGAGTTGTCATCGCGGCAGCTCGGGAAGGTAAAGTTTCGAGCGAAAAATGGCTGTGTGCAGTGTTACAGCCAAGTATGACGACGTAATCTGAGTAGCGTTACGAAATGTACAAACATGCATAGTGGCTATAATATAGGCAAAATTACGGGGTTTGGGGGAGGAAATATGTAATTATGCTCCATTGAAATAGTCACCCGAACAGAGTAGTTTACTTTACATATTAATGTAATTTTGGATAATTAGAGTTCTTTTCGCGGACTCTAGAACAGCGTGTCGGAATAATCCAGGAATGTGAAAGCTATGATTATTTTTCGTAACGGGTTCATAACGTAGAGTTGAATATGTGGAGTAATATGTGGCAAAAGGAGTTAATGATGTAATTACTTTCGAAGATAATGACTTTGAGGTGCTCGCTCGTGAAATAGTGCTGCGTAGAAATTTAGTTCAAAATTAATAAGCTCTGTCGAAATATTAAGGAGTTCTACTTTTCAAGAAAACAGAAAGCGTTGCAAAGGACTAATTATAGGACATCGAGAGTTATGACGTCATGCGGTCAATATAATCATCGACAGCTGTGTTCATCGTAAAGAGATTGGAATCGACATATAATATTAATCGAAAGTTTTACCGCTTTTACTGATAATCATTTGAGTACTTCAAAATGTGAAAATTGTGGATATTTATTAAAATTTTAGTAAATTATGTATTCCGAAAGCAATGTTTAGAATTTAGTTGTATACGGAAAATGTATCTAATACTATTTCACATGTCGTTTTCTACTCACAGTCCTGCTTGACGACCGTTGCTAATGATAGCAGATATTATTTATTTCCTCTAAAAAGTAATCGTTAAGCGAAATGTAGGCTATACCGAAACGAAAGGAGAAAAACCTTTTTTTATTCTCTTTGCCAATTCTGGTTCGAAGTCAGTAACTTCACCTTCGCTTTTTTACGACGTACGAGTTTCGTTGTATAGCGAGGTATGGCGTCAGCGGACATGGCCTTTCTCTGTTCCGGTTGTAGATTGCGTCTTTAGGGAGATTTCGAGCGATCTTGAATCTTTCTAGGCCTCTCATGGGAGAGAGTGTTAGACGAAGGCCGCGAGGGGAGGGAATGCAGAAACAGGTGAAAAGCAGGTCGGCAGAGTGTTCAATATTCACTTTGGTCCGCTTTCTATTTTTCGGATTCCACAGCGTTAAATGTTTTCGAGCTCGGCGTCAAGAAGCTCGATAACCCATTCCCATGTTTGTTTCCGATAGACATTCGTTCAAGTGACTCTCGATGTGTTTTCCGGAATATATTTATCTTCGTTTCCATAATAACGCTCCGTTCTCAGCAAGCTTGCCAACTATCTGCCCATCAGCGATGGAATCAATAAAGAATGGAAAGACGGAATACTACTTAATAGAAAGTTCTTATTCGAATAGCACACACTTATATTCTGATCTCTTAATTGGAAACACAAGCATCTCGATATCTTATTTATTTGAACATTTGAACATATCTTTCCCGAAATATGATGTAAAAAATTCTTATTCAATTAAAAATTTATAGAATTGTACGTATCTGATGCTTCCTTTTCGCTGTTAACATCTACATCTTTTCATGTCATAAACTTTAGCTGTATGTATCAACTAAACTCCTGAATGTAAACTTTTAATGTTGTATCGTACATTATGCAGAACATGACATCACACTGCCTGTTATTACTCCATAGCAACTATTGTTTGATAAAAACTCCTTAAAGTCCCCTTAATTTTTCCTTGTTCTCTTCCCACTCAGATTCAAATGTTGATGTTGCTTCTTCGATTGGGAACAGGATACATTTGATTATCTTGCAGAGATAATTATTATTATATTCTGGAATGGAAGAGTGTAGAGGGAATTTCCTTTAAAATACCCAACTCTTATCACCATTCCTCCTAAATAAGCGTAAAATAGATCAGTATTAATGTGTACATCTATCCATCGAATAAGGATGAATTTCTCAGAGATATTGCAAAGGATTTCTCAATAATCAACTGTATGAAGACGATTACTGTTTTTCTAGAGTAGATGCTGTTTACTCAAGAGCGATAAAACGTTCATGAATTTTGATGAATTTTCTAAAATGTTTCCTGTAGAAATCGAAGAGTTAGAGAATTGATAAACATAAATACCTATTGAATCGCTGACCCACTTTTGTCGATTGAAGATATTTCCTGTGTTTCGAGTGTTTTCCTACGTAGATACATTCTATAGATTCCTTTCCTATGGATTCTTTTTGGTTGGTTTATTTGAACCTGAATTAGGTTAATTATATTGAAACTGAATTTACTAGTATGATTCGATTTATTGAATCATCTTGAAATTTTATGAATTATTTCTTTAATATATGTTGTAATATATTTATGGAATCTAATCTTTCATTGACTTATTAATAAAGTTTGGATTTTCTCATCTTTTTTATTTATTAAGGTTTTGTAATAGCTTTTAATCTACTATTTAGCAGCAAAGATTATCAGTTCTTAGAAATATCATAATCGAGTATTTCATAGAATAATCAAGTACTAAATTGAAGCTGATGCTTTATCATTCTTCATTACTAAGCATTAAAGTCTTCATATCGGCACTTGAGTTAAGTCTTTGTAGATTTGAGGATTTGTGCACCCAGCCTTGATGTGGTCATCAGGCACACATTTTGTATTCAACAAAGTCCACAGAACTCCCCGAAGTCGTAGGAATAATACTAGGATTGTGTGCTCTAGAAAACTTCGGTATGCATGAACGAGTTGCGTTCTTACCAGTTAAGCACCCGTAAGGAAAGAATAACGCGGGTTGTGCAATATAACTTTTAATGAAGTTCAACGAGTCGTCAAAATACGAGCGCGTTACCAAAAACTGTATTTTTAAGGTTGCGCAAATTCTAGTTTACGTACCACTCTGCTCCGGCGGCTATGATTTTTATTCACGCCTCTCTCTTCTTTTTTTTTTGCAGGTACGTACTCAGAGATGCTGACCCCCTTTTCCACCACAGCCGACGGGTCTCAGACTCGTTCCTACAATGAAAACTCCATTTCCCAGTCCTTTCTCCCCATTTACTCGGAATCGAAGGCTCGTGGTAAGGTAGCGGTCAGCGGTGGCCATTTCAGGTATTCTCCCGTGCACTATGTTGAAAAGAACCGCCTCCTGCTTATGATATGCGGTTCTCTGACGTTTGTGGCTTTGTTTATATTGTTTTGTAAGGATGCATGCATAGAGATGAGTTCGAATTAATCCTTGGTGTGCTACATTATTTAACGTAAATGTGAGATCCGATGGAATCTTTACCAACAAGAACAAGTCGTTTAAGTATGAAAAACAATATTCAAAGTTTTGCTTTCAAAGTTGCGATAGAACTATTAAAACTATTTTCTCCGTGAAAAGGTTTGAATTATTGACATTGATAAAGTTTATAATCAATGTAATTTTTTTCATTTAATGTAAAGTTTATATCAAGGTCTCACCAAAGTTGCTTGAGTAACGTGCTTAACTATACGCTAATCTTGTGAAAGTATGATGAACACATCCTAGCAACTATCACTGTTGATGTACACTATCTAAGAGTACGGAATGTCGTTGTGATAAGCGATGAAATTTTCATAACCTTTTAAATATGAATTTGTACCGAGTTTTAAGATATCCTTTCGATAATCATAACGTAATATTTATCATTTGGAGAAAGTTATCGACCGATCTGTTTATACCGAATGTGTGGTCGATTACGCAACTCTCAATGCGTCGTAAAATTTTTTAAAGCGATGCTCAAATGGCTTCTGGAAGTTGTTGGGGATATCTTTTATGGAGAGTCGCTTTGGATTTACGAATGTAAATGTGTACAACTTTTGGATCAATGGGTTCACTTTCATTTAAGCTCCACCCAAGCAGAAGAGTAACAGGTATAAATGTGATCATGTTAATAAAACCGTCACTTTCTCCAGTAATGTTCCGATTTATTAACGAGGGTAGAAAGGAATTAGATTTTCCGATTCAAAGCGTTAATTATGAATATGTACTTGAAGAATATGGTTTCACTTTGAAGTTGGACCAACTTATTCTCGCACTTGTTGTATTAGGTATTCGAGGTATAGTTTCTTAGAGATCTTGCGGGAGGATCGTTGAGTTTCGAATTAATAATTTTATCCTAGAAAAAAGTTTACAAAGTCTCTGGTCTCCTTAGATTCTAGAAGTATACTTTATAACAGCGGTTACTAACCGTAGTTTAATATAATTACCTTCAACTCGTTTATAATTAGTAAGCAGTCGTGATTTTTTCTCAATTTCCAACGCGAAGAATTTTGAAACATGTGGTCCATAACGTGATATGTCATAATGCCTATCCACTGGAAAAGTTCATTTCGTTGGCGCTGTAATTACAAAGAAGTTCGATGCCGAAGCCCTGCTGTGTATGGTACTTAAGGGGCTTCCGGTGCAAAAAAGTCTTGGCGTTGCTTTCAGTTGAACTAGGCACACGCGGCACATCTCGAGCTTCCTACAACTGCTCTTTATATTAAACTATCTATCGTAATAGATGCTGTAACATTTCATATCAAGTTGCGAGGTGAAACTGCTGGTTTTAACTACGGAGTAAAACTACTCTGTATGCATTCATGAAAGAGCTTTCATTTACGTACGTAAACGCTGAACGTTTGTTGGTAATCATGGAATAGGTTAGGTAAACTTGCGTAATTGGATGTTTCTCTGAGTAATGAGTTAATTTCAAAAACGTTCGCATACTATTCGAAATGGATGAAAGAAAGTAACCGGAAATGTTTATTTAATTTGTATGAGATATTAAAGGTTTATTTAATGGCGTAAATATTAGACTTCGAAATAGAGCTTAGGCACTATAATATGCGTTAAAAATAAAAAATGAACTGTTTATTCTTTTTCTTCGTCATTCTTATCATGGCTATCCACGAATTCTGACTGAATACTATAAAATTCGAAAAAGTATTTTAGAGGAATAATTCGAATTACTTAATCTAACGCAAAATACATTTAAAAATAATCTCTAAGCCAATGTTGCTTATAATCATTTTAATTCAACTACGATTGTCGTATGTTTTGAAAGCAAGTTTTTTGTTCTTGATTTAATTAGATACGAGTTTGATTTAATATTAATTGTTTATGCCAATTTCGACGTTTAAACTTAATTCAAATTCAGCATGGTAAAATAGGTAAATTTATCGCTCTCTTCTTTAGCGTTATAAAATTTGAGCTACGATATCTAAACTGCGTAAACTCGTGGCCTTCATACGTCTCGATGATTCTCGTTAAATGTAAACATTTGAAATTATTTTAGACTTCTTGACAGCGGCCATCAACAAATTTTCCTCTCCTATTTGGAAATGCTTCCTTTCAGAGCGGTCATATTACTCGGATATCCGTTTTCGAATCGCTGTGTGTTTTCGGCAGACGTGGCTAGTTATTTGTCATGTTAAGTTCTGCGGACATTGAAATCGCGGTTCGGAATGACGCTGCAATGGTTTACCGTTGTTACGTGCCGGATCACATACATCGCCAATGAAAGTCTCGTGTTCAGAGAAGGGAAAATGGGTTGGATTAAAAGCGGCATTTATCCTTTAGTCATATTATTATCCTATAGCCGAATCTTTTACCTTATGAAGACATCGACATTTAGAAAATACGTATAAGGATGGATGGAATCAATAAAAATTTTGAGTACCCTTACTTTTGCATATTTGATTGCGATAAATAAATCTCAGTGTTCAAAAAATCAATATTTCTCAATAAATTCTAAATTTTTACAAGAAAATTATTTATCCTTGAGTAGTGAGACGCAATGATACAAAGAAGAAAACTTTTCTTAATGGCGATGAATTAAAATATCTGATGAAATGTAACGATTCACACAACCAGAATTAATTGCGACTCGCGTGAAATAATAATCGCGAAATATTTAAGTTTTTTATTCCCAATAAGACTCGGGAAATACTCATTAATTTATTTTTCGTCGTATTATACATTTTCACAAGCCAACTATTTTAGGATATAATCTCTTTAAAGCATTAACAGAGCATAGGTGTTGTTTAGGATGGATGTGATATCGTTTCCTCGTTAATGAATAAAAACAAAACAATGTTCCATTCGTCGGTTTCTTTTTAAACGAAGAGTCGAGAATCGCTTCAATTGATTTTACGCCGAACGGAGAATCGCATTACTTTGAGGCTTTTGCTCAACCACGTTCAGGTTCACGTTTCATCCGCTCCTTTCGACCCATTTCCCTATGAAATCGACTACTATTTCCGATAAACGAGAATAATTACGTTGCGAGCATCTTTCAAACGTGAGCTGCTCATTCTCGCGACACCTTCCGTTCCTCCGGAAAAGGGTTTTTTTTAAGGAATGCAATGGAAAGGAACCGTCTGCGGGAAACACAAGACTGTGACGTCAAAGTCTCTCGAGTTAAGTAAAGGGAGTTTTTATCCTTAGGCTTAACAAAACTCAAGAATCCTCCCGCCGAGTTTAGGCAGCGGTGTAGAAAATTGAGGCCATCCACTGAGCTCTTGGTTGGATGGCGGAATTGTCCATGGTATCTCGAGATGTGGAAGATGGTACGAGGATACGTAAAACGCAGTTTTCTCTGGAATCCTTTGAGTCGTGCTCGAAAATTGGCAAGTGTTACTCTCACGAAGGGAGAATTTCCTCATTTTTAATACATTTCGTAAACGCAGAATTATCTTGCTTTGGTTAGTAAAATTGCTCGCAAAATGCTCGCATATCTTAACTTTTAGTTTTTCGAATTTATATCCTGATTAAAAAAAACTCAGTTGATTGTGAGTGCTGTTGTTTGTTTGTAAGATTATCATCAATTAAACGACTTTGAGCTTTAATGGTTTTCCTAGAAAGCGTCAGTTCAACTATTTGAGAAGCTCTTGTGATTCTTATTATAGATTTATGAATAGATTACTGAAAAATGACTAAGGTAGAGTGAGGATCATCGTATTCCTTTATGATAACTATGATATTGAATTTTATATCATGGATGAATTAGAATAATGTTGATTTAATTCTGTAAAACGAGATTTCATCTATGAATTTCGTATTGTTTAAGTCCAGATATACTTTCGTCATGGTACATCTTATCGCCAATGTTTTGGTGTCATTAGAAAATAACAGTGAAAGCGAGTATCTAGAGATCATTATAAATTATATTGTGGGGATAGACGTAACATGAAATGCCATTCTTGAAATTAAAATATTTTTTAGCTCTTTGCTTTGCTTTCGGTTTTATTCCACAAATAATAAACTTTTTGAGGCTTTCACAATGTTATTTTAGAGCAAAAGATCCTACTTCCATCTCAAGAACTCTCAAATACTCGAATTTTGAACACTTTACATAATGTTCGTGCACCAGATGAGGTCTCTGCGAAAAAGGCCGAATATACTTGAACTCAAACTGCCGTAGGGAAAGATTATCAACGGATCGAAGAGATAAGGAGTAGCGGTCCGTGGAAAGAGAATCGGATGGCCCTTTTGGTTCCCTTCGAACCTCGATCGAAGCATGATTTCAATATCTCACGTTTTTATCGAAGGTCTTTTGTGGTCGAAGCCGATTTTCTCATCTCGTCCGTATGTTTCCCAATTCGCATATCTCCCATACGATTCCCACATTTCTCGTATTTCCCTTTTTCTTTGTGGATCAACTCTACTGATCCTCTTTCCACCAAAGGGGCAACTGCTCCTTTTCCCGCCATCTTTTTTGTATTCCTCGCTTCGTAAGAGCCTCCTTCCAGTCCCTTTAACTCGCTCCTTAATTCCCTTAACACCTGATCCCTTTTTTCAATAGATGCGCACGGGTGTTATCCTAACTTATCAGGAAATTCGTTCGGTCGCCGTTAGAAATAATAATCCGTCCTTTGAGGAGCGTTTCTAGAGAAGGATCGGTTTATTTTCCCAACAAAAGACTGTTCGGTTTAGAATCTCGGGTGCGTCTTGTGTTGGCGATGCAATTTATTCGAAATCGTGGGATTTCACGCGGTTTTGAATTTCGGAAGGAAGCATTAAACTGTCTCGCCTTCTTGGGTTTGCGAAATGAAATAATAATTCTCAGAAAGGAAATACACTGTCTGTACTTCTTTTAAGTCGAAATCTCTTTAGAAAGCGCTTTAGCGGAGTGAAAATTTGGAAATCTTGAGAGCAGTCTACGTATTCGAGGCTTTTGATGTTTGCCAAAGCGATGGGTTGTTTTCTAGTCCGTTAGATATCAATGTCTACTGTAATTTTATATAGAGTTGTTACCTTACTTTGTAGGTACTCCATCATTAAGTAAACTGCTCATGTATTTCTTATAGAGTAAGTTTGAGGAACTGTCAAAGGCAGGTAATTTTTGCCATATAACGTGCACAGTATTGTTATAATCCTACAAGCACTAATTAATAGTATATGATTGTATCGAAAAACTGAGTCTATTCATTACATAATCGAAAATGAACACGAAATATATATCTGTACATAAATAATAGCAGTCATATGTATTGCCTTGTTGTATCAACCTTTCGTATCAACTGACTTTGGATTTTTTCAAAAGAAGATAATCATTCCAGTGAACGAATATATGCAGGAAAGGAAGGTCATAAAATAAACTAAAACTATGCTAAACTGCATATTTATCTCTATTTCATGGAAGTGGTAGTATTATAAGAGTTTACTACCTTCGTGATTCATTCGTAAATATACTTTACGTGGTATTTTGTTAGAATAATGCGGGATCTGAACCAAAGTTGCTATCTTTACATGTTTTTAATCACCAACACTGTCGTCCAATCATTGTGAACATATTTTACTTTTGACAAATTTTTCCCTATAGACCAGAGGTCACCAACCTTTGATAACTTCCCATCCACCTTTTTAAAGTGCAATTTCCTTACCGCCCACTATTGTCGGGTATAATTTCCTTTACGCCCACTCATTGTCTGTTTGGCTTAACTCGGCTTATGGACACAGTTACTCAAAAATTAATTTTAAAGGTAACATTGTTTATTTATGAAATAATTATCCGTGAATAGCTGAATTTTCTGGAAAAATAAATTAATAATGGTCCAAATTGTCATAATTGTTCGTAGAGTGTGGAATATGAAAAAATTTTATGCCTATTTCATACGTTATTTCATTGCTGGAGGAATATGAAGCCAATCTAGAACCGTCGCAATAGAAACAGCTTTCTTTTAGCGATTACCTAAATCTTGTTAACTCCGACAGAAGTAGATTACCATCTTCGCAGTGACGCACGGGAGCATCCCTTCGCAATTACCTCCAATTCGCTCAACTCTTCCACGGAACAAAGGCAATAAAGCCTTCTTTTGTGCATCGAACTCGTGTCCTCCCACCGGAGGCGTTCTGAAATTTCCATCCCATTTTTATCGCATCTCAACCCCCTTCATTCTTTGCCCTTCCGGTTTTCGCCGTCCCTTTGAAAGTATCGGGGTGACCAGATCGCATCGAGTCCCGCGGTGGGTGCGAAATATTCTAGTCGTGGGAAGAAATAGTCGTAGCGTGAAATTGAGGGGAACAAGTCCCCGTTGCTTCCGTATCATAAAGGGAGAATGGATGGTGGAGCTGAAATAGAGGTGAAACTGGTCAGGATACACCTCCTTTGATATTACCGCCCGGGGTTGTTTTCGGAGCCTCGGGCTATAGGGAGATGCGGGAGGGTCCTATGGACCGTGAGGCTATTTATTCCCTTATTCGGCGCTGTATCGAGGGGTACTTTGCCTTGGGGCCTTGTAGAAATGAGAAATATGTTGTGATGCATCAACGCTGACGGCGTTTTCGGTCTCCGAATTTTGATGCGCAATTCAGAGTTCGTTTTATGTGTTAATTGAACAGAAAGGCTGCGATACCTGTGTTGTAAGCCCTCACACGTGGAGTGACGATAACTCAATGAAAATGTTATCTTTAATACTTGATTCTTCTACACAGAATAACGGTTAATTAAACTTAATAACACTGAGTGAATGAGAGATGTTGACGTATTACTTCCAACATCTAGTTTCTTATATATTGAATACTAAATATTCTTTCTGTGCTATTCTTATTCAGAATAGAAAATCTTATTGAAATAGAAGGCTTTAGATGTTATAACTAATTTAGTACTTTGAAATGATAATCTCAGTTTAATTTAATATAAATTAAAGCTTTAAAAGGATGGAATTGGAAATTATTCGATTCAAACCTTCTCATATTTATGAAAAGCAGCTAAAGATTTTCTTCATATTTTTTGAAATTCATGAATTCATACCTCATGAGATGATTTTAAAAAGATTTATTTAATTAGGCGTATTTGATTTTTGGATCTGAGCGAAATAAACCAGAATAATTCAGTTTTCGCTAGTATCCATAAGATCTTATTCATTTACAAAGATGATTTAAAAACGATAGTGAAACGTCTCAAAAGCTTGTTAATACTCTCGTTTAATTCAGTAGCTCCGAAGCGTCGAATCTTATTATTTCTCATTCGGTAACTAAAGGCCGTGAGTGAAGGGGGAAAGTTGCGTGACTCGAAGAGAACAGCCATCAAAGCCTCACATGCACTCCGCAATAGGCAACGAAAATGAATCGCATACTACGATTTCAAATGATCTTATTAAGAGAATAAACGATGCGAAATGCTCTTACTTCGGAACTTCTCCCAAGCAATTAATTTCATTCTCTCTCACGGATCGCGTGCATCGAGGATAGCTGGGATTGATAGGGGCATTGTGTTAGCGAATTTCCAAATCCCCTGTGAGGCGGGGTCTTCTCCAGTATCCGCCCGGCATACCGCATGCACATTGTACCCCTGGCATAGCACGCAACCCACTTACCTCCTCCGTCATCGGCTTTGCATAGCCACTCAGGATATCTTTCGTCTAGGCAACTCGATAGTCGAAAGAAGGCGACGTTGGCCTCGATGAACGTTCCTTCTCTTTTGAAGTTTCAGAACGCTCTCGACCGCTTTGATTGCTTTGTTTTATCCATCGCCTCACTTTCCCAGACTTTGGCATGAGGTTTCGAAAAGTTTGTTTCTATTCTCTCGGATGAAATGTGCTTTTGATTGGCGTTTCAGCGGATGCGTCCGTAATTGCTGTTTGATTTATGGCCCTAGGAAAAGAAATGGAGTCCATGCACGTAAAAGTTTACATAATCAACCACCTTGTTCCTTGTCAAAATATTATTCATTGGGATTCTAATTGAAATTAATGGAAAGGATCATAAGTTGTCTAATTATCGGATTCCATAAAATTAATGTAGAAACTAATATTGAAAGATGATATCGGATATTTAGTTTATAATTTGCTATTATGTATCCTTATTCCCCATGTTCCATAAACATTATATCTATATCTTCATTATGATTTTAAGAATAATTTATTATTATAACGTAGCATAACTTTCAAATCTATTTTTTTGATGTTTTATTCATATAGCTTCTGTTGTGCTGAAGTTTTTTCCTTGTCTGCGACATAACTAAGTCTTCCTTTTTTCCTTAGATTTCCGAATGCATAGTCATGGCACACAAGGTAGTTTTCATTGGTAGTATTGCTAATGGTCTATCGTATTGATAGCAAGCCATACCCCATTGCACCTCTTTGCTCTGATTCCTTTCAAAAACTTTCACGCCAAAAACTCCGATGCTCTATTTACAAGTCGCAATAGGGAAGTGGTTCTTTTTGTCGTAACTTTGAAAAGGAACAACAAGAAGTGTGCAAAGTGGCATCGAATATTCGCACTCATCATTCAAATTATCAAGTGTCTTATTAATTAGGAGATTTCAGAATTTATAAGAATAGTGAATTTACACATAATATTTCCTTTTGTTATTTCCTTGAGTTATATATCTATTAACTACTAGTATGAAGTACTTTAAATGAAAGTTTCTGAGAGATATTAAAAAAATCTATTATTTTGATTTTTCATTGATATTTATTCTGAATGCTAAGACATATCAACTTATCATTAGTTCTATTTTAAGCGCTAAAATTTTCTTGGATATATTCTATTTTACTTGGTTTCCTTTGATTGTTTTTGTCAACATTCGGATATTTATAAGTTTTGCACGTCTGTAAAATATTTTGAATTTATTCTTTCTTGGATCTAAGGACCAACGTATTCCTTTTCCTTGTAAAGATATATGTCGTGACCTGTACTATTACAAGTGCAGAATCTGTTGTCGCGTCCATCTTTTGCGAGCACCTCCAGCCTCTCATGATTTAGCCGATGCAGGACACGTGACGGAGCGGTACTAATTCCCGCTGCCCGGCGCCGGCTAATTGTACGTACGTAATCGGAGGAAGTAAGGGCATAGTTATAGTGGGACGGACGCACAGTGGTCAGGAAGACGTCTAGAGCCGGAAGATAAACGGCTGATTACCGAGTTACCTCCCATGTGATACATATCACCTATAACCTCCTTATTCAATCGAGGGGATGTTTTAAATTATTAGTACAAGTAGCTAAATTTCTGTTTTGCGTTTGCACGTTAGAACATTACTTTTTGAGTAAAATTTTCAGTCTGAACTTTAGGATAATTTATATGTTTACGGAGAAAGCTTTTAGGAACGTATCTGAAAATTATGCAGTAATTTATCTGTTATAATTTACGCTTTGTAACGGAAATACAAAAGATTTGTGGATCCTTTTCTATAGTTTTTGCGTGAAAAGTTTGCAAAATGTTTTCCCTGTACTTTTATTTAATACGAACACAGTGTTCTTATACAATTTTTATACATTCAAAAGTGTATTTGCTAGATTATGCGTTCCTGTATTTTTAGTATTAAATAATAACAATGATTCATTGTAAGGTATTCAAGAATTGGGTTCGTGAGAAGACACAATATTCACTCTATTCACTTTAATTTCGGCGCAAAAATGATCGCTGGCCATGTATCAACATTTGGACAGTGGAGATTGAGATATTTATCAGTTTTGTAATTTGCAGATTTGCGGTGTAAAATACAACTGTTAAGAGGCCTAGTCGATGATTAAAATTTCATTTTTTGCCCTCTATTATATTCTGCATTGCCATGGAATTGACATCTGGAATGAATTGGCATCAATGAATTTAATCCAAGCCAATAATCGCTTGTTAATGATTCCATCTCCAAAATAGGATCATTATATTTGTTCTAGCTGGTTGCCCTTGTTATCCGTAAGATCTCATTATAACAGTTGTAGAGTCAGTTTTTTTATTGGTTGATTCGAATGATGGGATTATTAGTTGACAAAGCGACTCAAATTCGATAATTGGTTATTTTGATCGGCAGTTTTCCATTAGAATATTATTTTAGCTCACTCATCCCACAGCCCTGCTAAATGTCAATAATACGTACACTTTGGTCACGTGATAATCTTGTCAGAATCGAAAAATTCTTGATCGAATTTGAAGGAACTATTTAGCGTTGGCATCATATTGTCATTGTCCACCCCATTATTCTTAAATGACATATTTTCCCAAAAATAGAACAAGGTATAAAAACCCATAAGAAAAAGGAGAAGGAGAAAATTTAATGTTATTAGTCAACTGTGAATGAATTCAATGATGTCGAGTTTAAATTTATTTTGTTAATCTTTCTAGCCACCGTAAAAATTTAAATTTCGTGCTTAGATCTCATGTTTTGATGGTTAGGCAAATATTGTGTTCATGTATTATTTTAATCTAAGATTGATCATTGAATTGCTAATATCTGTATGAATTGTTTATTGATTTGAGAGTATGGTTTTTTCTTACTCCGTATGATATACTCAAATTATATCAATCTTGCCCAATTTTTTCATTCTATATTTCGTTGATATATCAAGAAAATCTAATTAAAAGAAATAAAATTCATTTAAAATATATCATAATAAGTCTGACAACAATCGTTCAAGTTTTGAAGTCTGCCCACTTAATAATTTTTTTCCTAAAACATTTCAGAAGTATTGATGGTTTCAAAATTGAATAGAAGTAGCTCTGGCAATGCATCTTATAATTTCTTTTATTCCTCAAGGCATCGATGCCACTCCAAAGGTACACTCCTCTCACAATATTGATACCGAATCCATTTGCTCGTCTCATTGTGTCTATAGGAGCATTGTGAATGATATGACACAGTTCTCCGACGAGAATCCATTCGCTCCTCGTTACGTTCCGTAGCTTTTCTACTTAAAAAAATCCCGCGCTGTCCATTTCATTTATGTCCTGACAATAATGTAGTACCTCCTCCTTTATACCTCTTCCATTCCCTTGCAACTATCGCGTTAATTCGTTCCGATCCTGTCTTTTTTTCCCTCCGAGATGCAGTGCTTTCTGTATCCTTCGTTATCCGAGTCAATGGAAGGTTGTTTTCTTTCTCAAGCATCTCTTTGTGTTCGGTGACAATTGATAGTATCCTAAGAGACAGGGCCCTTACAGAACATCTGCGGTGCGTTTCGGATTGCTCACAATTCTTCTATTTTCTAACCGAAGATTCTTTCATCAATTTCCTTGCCGAGAAATAGGAAAAAGAACCTTCGGAAAACGATCCTCAGTCATTTGGGTCAGTTTGTTCTCTCTTATATCCGAGTGTATTATGAAGATGCCCGTGAGTAGATGAACCGTTATATTTGGGGAGTGCTTTCCATTATCAGTTTGAAAATTGATAGAAGGAGGACGACCCTGTGATGGTTTCCACGGAAGATATATTTTTTTTATTTTAGAGGTGAAATGGGATTATTTGAAATATATATAATAGAGAATGGAAATGGAGTGCTGATATATACCGGGTTCAAATCCTAGATAATCGAATTTCTCTGCTTACGTGTTTACAATTAAAGATGAAAAATTTTTCAATTCAATCTGGGATATTCAATATCTATTAAAAAGATTTTATTGGAATAATCGTTAAGTGCGAGAGTAGTTTTAGTTTTTTTTAAGGCTATATCTATCTCTATCGTATTTGATTATATTATCGTGTTTGTATTTATAAGATTTTCATTATAATAGGATGAAGGTCTATTTTATCCCCATGAATATTTTAGTAAGATTAATGTCTCCTGAAACACTGTATTTGCCATTCTACCTGCAGTTTAACAATCTACTCGTCACTTCCGGCATCTTTCCTCTCAATCTCTTCTGTTCATTTCCACCCTCTCCCTTACCCACCAATCCCAAAGGATATCAATTTCTTATCAATGCGTGATCTGCATAATAACATCCCAAGAGAGTCGTCTCGATTATCCGAAGAGAGCCCTTCGTGAATTTGATTCCCTTTTGATCGCTGCAAATGGAACAGTATTTCTTCGCTCGAAACCTTCATTCCTTTATTTTTGAATCTCCTTATTTTTAGTATCAGTTCGTCACAATTTTTCTATAAATCTAGCTCTAGATATCTAGAAAAAATTGCAATCAGATAGAACATTTGCTCGGGCGTATTTTTGAGGTATTTCGTTTTCTTAAAAAAATACCTTTAGAGTGATACAGATATTCGCTTGGACCTGACTTCTTCTATCTATCTTCTTCTATCTATTATCTGTGAATTGTTATGAAAAAGGTTAACTTAAATCGCAGAAATAGTCTTTGTTCTCATTCTAAGCAGATTTATATTGCTTAAAAGTTTAATTTATTCAAGAATTTTCTCTATATAAAAAAACAGTTCTGACTTAAATCAACATAACTATCGTAAAATATCACTTATTGTCCTTAAGCATTACGTAAAACTTAAGAAAAAAAATCATCTCTTTAAATTTTGTAGCTGAAATATAACGAATTGAAATTCACAGCTCCAATCAATTGCAGAACTGCAAACCATTTGTAATATATAACATCAGTATGAGGAAAATTTCGTGCTTATCCACGCTATTAGGAAAATTTTAGTGTTAAGTGTTACCTGAAAATATTCTGTATTTTAGCTAAAGCGGAACGTCATTCATTTATTTTGTCGAAAATGTGCAATTCACCTACAAGTAATTTGCTTTACACTCATTAACGTCTAATCACACTTATTTTTACTGGTATGAGTTCGCACAAACCACTTTTATCTGTATTTCTTCTCACATATATTCAAAAAATACACATAAGGTGTGCAAATGGTGTCCCTTATCCTTAACATTCGATCATAAAGGGCAAAAACTTTCCCTATGGCAACAGCACTTATATTTATCTATTTTGAACACGTTCTGAATCGATCAACACGTGATATAGAATGCTTTTATTTTCCTAGTGGAAGATATCGGTCCCAGGATTTTTTTCTACGGGAATTAATTTCAGTTCCATGTTTACGCCGTTATTTAGGAAGTAGGATTCGGGTACTCGTCGCATTGCAAGGAAATGGAAAGAGCTTTAGAAACTTGGTCATCCATATCCACGAATCGCCTACCTGTTGAGACGAAATAAGGCGTCTCCCTCGCGATTTCTACCTTAAATAAGTCATTTGTTGCACTTACGAGAAGATTTCTGACCTCTTCCCATTTTGTACCCTCCCAATCCATATGCTGCCCATATATCTTCATTCAAAACCTCCCCTCCCGTTTATGCCTCCAGAACTTTAATACCACAGCTACGTATTCCTCTCCCGTCCAATACCTCAAAAAGGTGCGCCGTAGAATCTGAAATATGGGGGTTCTCTTTTTATTTCGTTTCGTCGAGGCGATGCTTGGAATCGCGAATGGCAAAAGGAGAGGTTACCTTTCGGTGTCGTTTAAATATGACTTCGAAGATGTCCCTGAAGGAGTCATGAAAGGGGAAGGCTAACTAACTGGTCATAAAGAATTTACAGATGTGATGGAGTAACTTCTCTAGGAACTCTAGGCGAATGGATCAAGATTTATAGGGATCACGGATCTATCTATTATCTCTACCATATTTTCCGGTATTGCGTATGTTTCCATATGTATACGTGTATATTTAGTATTTCCCTTTCTATTTATAAAGGTGAGATTTCTATATTAGTATATTTATGAAGTTGTGCGGCGAATAGTCTTTCCTGTTTCATACATCAACGCTTATGTTTAGTTTTTGTTCTCTCATATAACTCAAGATGCGAATTCTCACCGTTTAATTTACTCTTTAATACGTGGAAGAAACTTTTCTTTTCTCATGTCCTATTTTGGTGTAATTTCCAATGAGGTATGAAATTCCGTGAGATATGTTGGCTTTTATAACGTGAAACTTCCTCAATGACTCGGAATCATAAGCTCTTTGTTTTAAAAATGATTGCATTATGTCATAATTGTTCATTATATTTTCTCTATACATGGTTTCGTAATTTCATAATATGAATTAAGTTTCTCAATATTGTGCTTCCAAAATTATTTCTCTTTTCACTATTCTGATGAAATACTTCATCAGTAATTAAAGTTGATGATTTCTCTTTGATGAGGAAATCAAGTTAATCATATCGTTTTCGATTGAGAATAAAAATACTTCAAATTTCGAATTAAAATTTCAAAATTAGTATTTTTGATTTAACGTATTTTCGATATGCATCGAATCGATGTAAATTTTTCTTTGGGAAATATCATATTGAATCAATAGTTAATTCGTAATGATGTGTATTTATTAAAGTTTGCAATAACGATTCTTATCGTACAGTTCCTCTGTATGATCCCACTTCAATCTCTATGAGCACTAGTTCCGTAACATCGATGAATATTTGATGTACTAAAACTCCTTATTTACTTTGATGTGTATGAGCTATCAAGCGGTGCTGAACTTTGTTTTCATATCCGTAGGTAATTCCGCATAGGTCGACACAGCCAAAGGCATCGTTGATTTAGTATCTGCACTCAAAAGGTGTTATAGTTCAGCCGAAATGAATTAATCCTAAAGAGATAATATGTGGAGGGTCTTGGTGTTAAGTCGACAGTACTCCAGCGTCTGCTTCATGGCGATTAAAGATATTGATGCGAATCAGATTGAGTTGCCACAACTTAAATTACAGTTGCCATAGTATAAAGTATTTCTTGAGCGTTTGACAATTTATACATAGGCAAATCTTGCTATTTAATGTTCCATAAATCGTTTGTGGAATTAAAGGAATTAATGTGCGTAGATTTTATACTTTGAATTGAAATTAAAATAATCAAGTTTTTAATTTGAACAGAGAATGGATAGGTTCTGAAATGATGCTGTTCACGCTGAACGGAAAATGGAATTTTCAGACTGTGATTCAGACTATGCATTTTTACTTATTAGAGTTGTATGGCGGATTTTGAATTTTCAATTTTTAATAGTTCTTAAAGAATATGGAATTTTTCATAACCTATTGTAGCAAATGCTATCCAGAGTTCTGGTGATTTAATTTCGGACTAGCATCTTTTTAGAATTTTATTATTTCATTCTTTCTCATGAATTATTCCTCGAATAATGTTTATTATCAACTGAATAAGTAAATGATTTATATTTTTCATCTTATTTTCTCTATTCAAAGATAAAATATTTAAAATCAAATCTTTAACGACATAAATCGTGAGATAGGTGAATTATTTTCATCTCGAAATATCAATTTAGTATCTGAGCTATATTTCGTCAATCATCGGGTATTAGAAAGATTGCATCCTATTTGTTTAATTAGCTTATGACCCGGATTTCAGAAAACAATGCCAATTCTGGCTTTGTCATGATTACCCTTCATTAGTCGAATTAAAACGCAATTTCAAAACGTGCGCACGACATTCTCTAATACTAGCAATTTAATTCCGTTGGAGCCACTTTGTGGTGATTTGCGAAACTAATTTACGCTATTTAACTGCTGTTTTAATTTTTAGGCTGTTCCTGTATAGGATATTACGTTAACAGCAACGGTCTGGGCGATTTTTCCATCTACGATACGTAATTGAAATACATGTATGTAGCGATCTTAGCAATATCGCCTTTTCGTTTTTCACAAGATAACACTTTTTGATGAAATAGCTATTTTATTGCCCTGATGATTTAATATTGTATCGATATCTCGACCTAAGCGTTTATGTAGATTAAAATGACGGAAGAAGTAGGCATAACAGAGCCGTGCATGCACTTATGCGGGCGATTTTCGAAAGAAGAGACGTTAAGTCCTCCATAACTCATGGTCTCCCGATTGAGGCTCGCAGATTAATTCAAGCAGAGTTCACGAACTATGAAAATCAGCCATTACCATGCAAAGGGAGCGAAATTCCGTTAAGAGGAGATTTCAAACCAGTTCGCCTGCGTTCGAGATAGCCTAATTGTTTCCAGAATGCTCTTCCATGTATGCGTGCAAGTATGGTAAAATGTTGTAGAAGGAAGGCTCCGTTTACAGCCGAACTTGGCGTGAAGAGGCTGTAGAATATTACCAAATGTATGTTGCTATGGATATGTTGTACTTTAAGTGGATTGAATAACACAGGATGTGTCGTCTTACGATTTCTAAACCTTAGGCCAAGCAAAATTACAGACGGAGATAGTTGATAGAGTTATCGTATTTCAATCCTTCGTAAAACTTTTTATCTTAATAAGGAATATAAATTTGTAAATCGTACCTAGTATCAACATATTTTTGGTCTCAGTAGTTACTAGAGTCTTACTCTTTAACTTCTATATCTTAGTATTTTTGAATGAATTTTGTCGAAATTGAAATCTTTACGTATTTTTCATCACATATAATCTATAATATGTTTGAAATTAAATGATAGAAGTATTCATGTTTCATGCTAGATAGAACAAATATTCACCATTGAAACTTCGCAGTAAATTAATTTTGAAGGATAGTAATGGATTTAATATAGTTCGTTCTTTATTTATATCCATACAGTACTGGAACATGTTAAAATGTTTATAAATATTTTTGGATGGTATTGATGTAGCACTTGTGCTGTAAATAACGAACGAGATTTTTTTAAATAGCGTGATGTAGATCCCAATATGTTATTTATATTTTCGGTTTTATTAATCTGTAGTAAATATAATGTATAATTAACTTACATTAGTATCTCATAAATTCTTTTTTAATAAGCAGATTCGAAGCTAAATTAATTCCATTCTATTTGTTATTTTACCTTGAATATCAAATTTCACAGTCTTATGTTACAAATTTTTAAGTATAGTAATTAATGATTAGCCGAAAAAATAACCATTATATACGTAGGAGTTATGTGAGGTGAAGACATCAACTGTCAATCAAGTAGTGTTATCACTTAGCAATATCACTATGACGGGCAGGTGTTTCCTTGGGGAATAAAATGTTGAGGATAATTACTCGAGAGGCATATTTTTCATCCTTTTGGGAGACCCTGTCTCTCAGCCCCGTCTCTCAGTAGTTCTCAAGGGTCGTTTTCATGAATACCGACCCTACGTCTTCACCGAAGTTTCCCTTAGTGACCCTTGACTCCAAGACATCTTCGACTTTAAATGACCTCATGTCATCGCATGCCCTAGTTTCTCTCAGGTCCGATCCACGGACAATTCTTCGCGAAACCATTACAGTCCGTTATTATAGGTGCTCGAGTCCTTATAAGACTGGAAAACTACGAACTCGTGTCGTTGGGCGCAAGTGCAGATTTCAAGTCCTCCTCCTTGAAACTCGAACAAGAAGCCCTAGTTAGCCTCGCAAAGTGTCTAAGTGACTCTTTGGTAAAACGAGATAAAAGAACATCGCTTAAATTAGCGCGAGTTTCGGTGCGTATGTGCCGTCTAAATTCGGATGAGAGACATTGAAGTTTTTTTGAATTCAAATTGTCTCATTCTAAGCTGAAAGAATTTAGAATAAATTATGCTAACGCAGATTCGTAACTTTATTTCATTCTTACGTAAAAGCACGGTTGGAAAGTTCACATTTGCATGGGAATTATAACGAGAGAAATAAAGATAGTGACCCAAAGAAATGATTCTCATATTCGCAGGAATAAATCCGTAGATTAATGTGCATTGATCCATTAAAAATACGTCACAATCATATAAAAATCAGAAAAAGTATATTTTAAATTAATACAATTTTGGCGACCTATATAATAGTTCGTTGTTACTTGTCTACTTGTGAGTGATAAAAACTATCATAATTTACCATTTTAATGCTCCTGTACTACGTTTTAACCGCGTCTTTAGATCTTCCACAAGCTGAATAAGATATAAAAACACAATGTGGAACTGTAAGATCACCCAGAGTTTTGCTTCTGGGAAAGGCCAACAGAAAAGGAAAGAAAACTCCCCTTTAGAAATACGTCACAGCTGTTGTCATGTTTACTTCCGTGCTCTGTAGGTTATTATGTATGTATTTGATCCCTCAGTCGCACCGCCGATCTTCACGTTTCCTTCGTATGTGATCTTTTTATGCGTGCTCGGAAATAAGAGATTTTTCCTCACAAAGAAACGAAGTCACATCTTCCGTAGCGGCTATTATGCCAACTCCGCTTCCTTCCTCGTGCTTTGTAGTATTGCGATTGATCCAAGATGGTACCACATGAAACATTTATTTGCCTGTCAAATAAGAAGAAGAGTCCAAACCGACTGCATTCATATACTGTTCCAGAAAAATATAGATGCTGTTGAAAGAATATTCAGGGAGCTAATCTCCCATGTTTACTAAAGGCAATAAAAATAATGATTAGGATATTTATCCTCCGTTATGCATAGAGGAGAGAAAGAAATAACTTAGCCAAAAACATTATTTATCATTATTTTGTCTGTTTTTATAATTGAAAGATGACTTTTTGGGATGGGAAATAACAGTCCATTTTGATATGTTTGAATAATTATTTATCTTCATTTTTAAAGGGTTTATTTAAATTCTTCATAAATAATTTTTCATTAAATACATGTCAATACGAACGGATGCTTGTTTTTTATTTGCTTGAACGTTATTTTATTTAATATCAAATTTATTTATATCTATTTACAAGTATGTTTATTTCCTTACTTCCGTAGAATATGCGCATTGAATATTTATATCGGGTATTATTATCTTGATCGTAATTAAAGATATCGGTTTCATTGGTTCAGTATGTTTATTATCGGTGATATTGTAATATTTTCAACGTTCACAATTATAGTATTTGTGTTAGTGTGCTTCTAGAAATGGTCAAATGAAGATCCATCTGAAAGATCCGAATACATCTTGAAGAACGTCCTTTATTAACTCATGTTGTGATCAAACGGAACATAAGTAAACTCATTTCATCGCAACTTCACGAATCGTGCATTTGCCGTGCGCGTCTCATCTCTAAGAGATGGAATCTGTCTCATTATCCCATCGCATCAATATTTTCGCTTCCAATCCTCAATTTTATTCTCTTTTTCCCTCTCCATAGTTTGTTTTATAAATCGCAGTTCGAGAGACTCCCTCTCCAAAAATCCGCTTGCGAAAGTCGTTTATTCGTAATCCGAAATCCAATAAAACAATCGATAATGAGAGAGACAAGAGGGATTTTTTATCAGAGGAAAAAATGACGCATCGATTCGCTCGAATGCGATCGTCTTCTGTTCTTTGTTCCGAGCGCCGCTTTGACTCGTTCTTTGCGATTCCTTTCGGAGCGAGATTAAAAGACGGAGGAAATGCGTGCCTCAAACACGCATTGCTCCACGAATGCCGTAATGTAAACTATTGCTAAACTCAAGTGCGCGTGTTCCCTAGAGAAGATGCTGTTCATTTATAGACTGCTCTCAGATCGCGATGGATACCAACCTACTTTCTCGTCCAAGTCATGGGATACTTCATTTGTAAACGAGGAGAGTTTCGTAATTGAAATTAACACAATTTGCGGTTAATTTCTCCTCTAATTTCTTTCGCTATCGTTTTCATCAGTCGTCGAAGTTTGTATTCTATTTGCAGTGTCAGTTGTGAGATTTACTTCCTTTTTGTTCCTATACCAAGATATACGATCGATTATCGATGCAGACTTCTCCAGATACCTTCCTTTTATTTTCTTTATACAGCGAATACATTTTCATTTCCGAGGTTCGAAAATTATACAGAAGTATAAGTTGCCAATATTGTTTCTAAAATCACTTATTTGACTCTTTTTATTATAAAAAATCGGGTTAATATTATTGAGTACGCTTGTAGATGTGATGTATGTATGTTCTATAATTTTTTAAAATCCATTTAGAGATATTTGGTTTCTATTATCTACCATTTTCCCACAGTATTGTCTCAGCTATTCGTGATATTAACGTTTTAAAGTTTATTCTAATTGAATACGCATTTTCAACAAATTCTCATACCAAAAAGTTGTAATCGCTAAATAATGAAAGTTTTTTGTCATCATAATCGTAAAATTAGAGGTGTACTGTATATATTTATTATCGTATATCTATATTAATAAGAACAATACTTGACAAATATGCTAAGGTACTATTTTTTCTTTCGTCACCAATGATAAATCAAGGAAAGGACGTATCGTCATTTAAACATTGGATTTATGCATCGGATTCATAAATCGGAAGCAAGACTCGTCACAATGTAAGCAAAACGAACGGAAGGCATTCGCAGGGTATACAAATGCGAGGAGAAATCGCTTATCTTGGGAACAGGCAGAAGGACAGAGTGTAGGATTGAAATATGAATCTCGGTTGGGAGTTTTTTCAGCTTCGGGGACATCCAAAACGCGTAAATTCATCAAATCCTCTTTGTCACATTTTTTCGCCATTACCGCACTTCCTCTCCGGGGAGGGTAAAAAATGGATGTTTTTCTTGGAGAAGGATGTCGGTGTTTTCAGAAATACAGGAAGTATCGGATGGAAGAAGGCTTTGATGGAGCTGGAATGAGAGGAGGATTGATTGATCGTCCCTTTTTTATTATTTGCAATGGTTAGAAGGGGGAGTGAAAGTTAAGAATGGTATTTTGGATGCCAGAAACATGAGGAATGGGAATCTGAGAGGATTGATTCTCCTTTCCCTCGGCGTTCGTTACATTTTTCCCCGAACAATGGCGCTTTATTAATGCCTCAGATTTAATCTCGGGTAGACGAAGACGTAAAAAATCGGGCAAAAAAGGCTTCGGAGTCAAACGAACGTCGGCTACGTGCGAATGTGTTCGGAGAATCCTTTTTGGCGAGTTCAAAATCACCGTTTCGGTCCGTTGATTTCCCTACTATGGGTTTTTTCCCCTTTCGAGACGCACCTCTGGAATAGGGTATTCTAGCATTACCGCGTTTTCTTCATCTGTGGGATTGTTACCCTTTTTGTGATGAATAGCGCTTTTGCTACCTTTTCCATTCATCTCTGTTTTCGTGAGGCATTTCAGGAACTCGGGAAGATATTTCAGGTGTTTTCCCTCGCGGATAGAACAGGTCAAATATTCTACCGGAATCATTCAGTTATTTGGTTAACTAACGCGTTTTCGTGTATATAAATACGTCAAGGTGGCATTTTTTTTGTCAACGTGAAAATTCTCCAACTTACAAATGAGCAGAATTACGATACGTTTCAAAATATTTGCTGAACGATCGGGACGGCATAGTAAGGGACGAATTTATTCCCCAAATATTGTGTCACGTGTTTAATATTTACGTGTTATGAATCTGCCGTAAAATTTCGCTCCGTTGGTGTATATTAACAGTGATAAGGCTTGGAAATGCAACAGAAACATGATAAATGGTGACAGTTTATTCAGGTTTTTAGTCGATGTTTCCATGTTATTTTTAAAAATTAGGGTTTTGAGGGTGTAAACTTTATAATTAATGTATTCGTTGGATTTTTATATCCTGCCTTGGTCGTAGATATGATAGAGAGTTTTAGTCTGACGGCTGGAACGATCAGGTTTTGGTTAAACTTACACCTTACTATCATTTTGTTCTGTTTATACAAATTTATCGTTTACAGCATTGAGAAAATTGTATACCATTAACCAAAGTTGCCTTATATATTATCAGTTCCTCTGTTAATTGCTGTTAAAGCACCTGTTTAGCACGTTTTCAACTTTTATTCATTAGTATTTTGTTTGCGTGTGGTCGATATTTCTATCCTCGCCAAGGTATTTTAGGAGCGGTGAAAGAGCCCTTCTGGACAGTAATATGAGCAGCCTCCTTCCATTTTAATCATGTGCGAAAGTTGCGCTCGGAATGCAGCCTCCGTCCGCGAATGAGTGAAAGGGTTCAGGAACTCAGCGATACGAAAACTTTACCTTTCGTCGACAATCAACGCGCCGTAGCAACGACGTTTCCCTTTATGAAGGCAACAATCGCGGAAAAAGGCCGGAACGAAGAAACGGGACCCCGGAATCCGAAGCACGAGTCAACAATGAGGAAGTGGAGATCCTGAGTAAGGGGCTGCGGTATGTGGCAGTTAAAACGGGGCACGGATATTCGGGATTGTTGCCAGCGAAAGGATCGCAAATAGGTGGGTAAACAAGCGAATGCACGCGAGGAAAAAGTGAAGTACTGGAGGCCATCCGGTCGGGAGAGCTTTACGAGGGGTAATAGGGAGGGGATTGTTGATAACCGTGAGGGAAGCACGCAGGGTATGCGGGAGGGGTAGTCAAAGAGGAGAGGAAGGGGATTATAGAAAGTGAAAAGGGGTTTTAAGTGGAATCTGGAAAAGGAGGAAAAATACTCGGTGTACTTATCTGAATGCACCGATCGGTAGTTAGAATAGAAATTCGGGAAGCAGAAAGTATTATTGTTACGAGGTGGAATATATCCGCGTGGTAATAAAATTGCGGCTCATTCCGGTGATTTTAATGCGCGGAAATGCGAAAAGAGGGGATGTGAGGAATGCGGGGAATGATAAAATTGGGCGGTTGTGCTCAGGTGGTAATTGTCCCAGCTGCTGAATCACTCAACTGAAATTCGTCCCTAATTCTCTATCTTTTGATGTCCGGCTTTATTTGCTTTGATCTAGTAAAGTTTTTCGATAGAATTTGAAGCTAAGCATTTCTAAGGCATTCGTTATTTTCACCGTAAGAGAGTAATCGAAATCACTATAGTGTTACGGTATCGATTTCAGAACAGTATCTAACATCATCTTCTACTTGCTGTTTTCTACTTTATTGATAACTCTTGTGAATTAAAACTTGAATCATCTTTTGCGTAGGAAACGTAATTAAAATCTTTAAAATGTTCTTTATTATTAGTTATTATAAACCATCGTTATCGGTGAACACAATCGACTTGTTAAGTTAAATATTAAAGTAATGTATTGTGTGATAAATTAACCCGGTATAGAATAATAACTTAAATGTACATCTTGATCGCTAAATTTTCCTTAATATTGGGTAAAATTTATTTTTTATCGTTGTCAAGACATGACTTGCATACGTGTATGTTTAGTATACTGTTTATTTTCAATCATATACTAAATATTTACATATACAAGCTTATATTGTATTCAAAAGCCTCCTGAATCGATGTTATTTATGGCCGAAAGTTTGGAAGTAGGAGAAGAACTTTTTGCCCAATTTTTTCACTAAATTATTAACAAAGAAACCATAACTGTTAATGTAACATTTAAAAATTCTCATTTCGACTCTTAATACCGATTTTAGCATTAACTCTGATAGTTAATGTAGTTTGCATCAAATAACCGTGAGAAATGTCTGTGTCGAAGAAAAATAAAGGAAAGAAAATAGTTAAACGCGAAATATAAAATTATAAAATGATTACATATTAGTCCTCTTTATTTCACATAAAACATTGATTGTTTGGATGAGAAAGCCCTCAGATTCCGAAACGAAAAATATCTGAAACGAAAGATACGAAAATCTTTTCTCAGATTCTGTTTTATTCTCGAAGATATTGAGACGGCCGGAATTGGAATAATTATCCGTGGATCGGAGATGCTTAAAAAGCATACTTCATTGGAGATTAATGATAAGCCGAGAAGAAACAGTGGAATCGATTTATAGGGAAAGGAAAACGATAATGAAAAGAGATCGGAAAGAAGGAAACGGTGAAGGTGTGCAGTATTTCGCCGTAGATAGGAAAAATACATAAGGGGGAAATTAAAGAGGGAGTGGAATTAATTGGGATTCGGTGGGTGGGAAGGCGACAGTGGAGTGATATTAATGTCCATGAGAAGGATTGATGGATTACGGGGTTAGGCATACAGAGTGAAATATTAAAGTGCGAGTGAAAGATAAGGGAGAAGCCTTGAAAGATGGGGAGTTGTGATTGGGTAGATGGGCCGTAGGAAAGTGACAGAGGGGGTGGTTTAAGAGCTTAATAGCTTGTTAAGTTAAATAAAGGAAAGCGACGAGAAAAGGATCTGCTATTACGAAAGTGGTGAAGTTTTGTAGGAGTACGTTTACTAGTTAGTTGGAGAACTATTTAGAGTCTTGTGTTTTCTTAGGTACAGCTATAATTTAGAATGGAATAATTATATTGATTCTACTCTGATTTCTTTTGGGGTGAGATGAGTATTAGCTTTCTTAATTCATTCCCACTTTCATATATTTGCCGTTTTGTTTCAGATATTCATCTTTCCAAGCGTTCCATTCCCAGCATTTTATATCATAGACTTTTATTATTTTATTCTTTCTTAATAAGTATTTATTATTTTAATTCATCACTTCCCAATTTAAATTGAGTTTTAGTTAAAATATTTTCCCTCCATACAAATTATCATTACAATCATCATAATTACTAATTTATTATTCCCATGGAAACTATTAATGACATTTTTTCGATGCACGAGTTTTTTCTCATCGTTTTCCAAAGACATTTTTGAATTGAAAAACGCTTCAGTTCTCGTATCAATTATTTCATCTTTAATTTATTTAATATTCCCCTCTTTGAAGGTTTAATATAAAAAATTCTTTTCCATTATTTTGTATATATTTGTAAATTACATATACTCGGACAGTAATATTTTATTTATAATTCAACACCTGCTTCCACTTTGAATAGAGACAGTTACAAATTTCTAATAACATTTAAAACGCTCTTTCGAGAACATTAACGTATAAAAGAACAAGAGGCGGGTCATGCGTTACGAGATTACATAACTACTCACGCGTATTGATTTCATGTAGCGGAATACTCAAGAAATCTCATGTTATTCCTACTATTGCTAAATTATAAAGTGCATAGTACAGTTTCAGTCATCAGTAGTTTATTTGTTGGAATATTTAGTGAGGAATAAATTTGAGTAAGTAGTTAATATGAAGAGTTTTACAGTTATCATTGCAATTATATATGTTTTAAATAAGTACTTAAAGGACGATATCAACTCAAAAAATTTAGATGATAATGTTTTTAGCCTGTTAGTTCGAATCAAATGCACTCGTCTGAGATATGAGGTTGTTAAAGATTTTAAAGAGGAAATGTCTTTTAATTTAATCTTGTCTGTAAAGAAACATTTTGCAAAAAATACCATCCCATGCATTAGGAAAATCAATATAAAATGACTTTCTTACTATAAGTATAAATATAATTTAAAACATTTTTATTGAATGATTTTTTTATATTTAAGATAGACGCGTTTGGATTTTAATGTCTATTCGGATATTTTTACCTTCAGAATTTTTAATCTTTTTAGTAGTTACCGTCTAAGTAAACTTCTCTCTTTAATTGACCTTCAGTAACTTAAGAAAGAGTTAAACGATGCGTGCGTAAAGTCCAATCTCTTAGAGTGGAGTTAAATCGTTTACTGATCACCAATTTATTTTGTTGGTAATTGTCATTGCTGAATCAATACGATCAGAAAGAATAAGGAAATGTCACCGATATTCAAATGAATTGGCACTTCGGTGTAATTAGTTTAGATAAAAGAAAGTAATTTCGAATAATTTTCCCATATTATTCGATCATAATCAATCGGAGTATTTCTCGGTTTTTAATTCAATTTCAACTAATTTTCTCGACCGAATTCAATCTTTGTCTAATCACCGATACTTAAACGGAACTCAGTTAAATGACTTTTTAAGGTAACTCCTCTCGTTGAGAAGCAATTGGTTCTCATCATCACCGAAAAAGGTTCAGAAATTCGTCCGATTGCGTTTCAACTTTTAAAAGGATCGTACTTTTCGGGCGATTTAAAAATGAAGGACGAAATCAAAGTAACGGCCTCATTTGCACTGCGATATCGGACAGTGTAATTTCTTGGGAGCTCGCTAAGTGGCTTCGGAGGGAATTGGATATCGCAAATGGAGGGAGGAATTTAATAATGGGTGACATAAAGGAGTGGAGGAGGGCTGTGGAAAAAGGTGGTGCTTAGGTGGGTGGGTCATTAGTTGCCATCGATCTATCTGAGAACTGCCCTCTGGCGTTATTTCGTTGCAGAATCGTGTCATTTCCCCTCCCATACGCACTTATTGGCCACCGGGAATCTAAAAGCGCATTTGTTCCCTTCCGCAGAACGTATCAAAGGCAGGAAAGAGAGGTTTTGTTTCTCCCTCAGGTGCCTTGTTAGTTTCCCTGTTGCTACTCCAATGCTGGTACGTTGCTTTCCTGTATGCAGTACAGCACGTAATCATTAGTCAGGTACTCTGTGCTGATGTATAGTGCAGTTGCCATGGGAGGTTTTAATTATCTAAACCTCATTTGGCAGATGATTACATATGAATAATATAAATAGTTTTATTTTCTATAATAAAAGTTATTCGCATTCGAGGAAGTTTTATAGGAAAGAAAAATTAATGTTTCTCCTGGTAATTGAAATTTGTTTGCATTTATGCATCTGGCTGATTCCTTAAGTTTTATATAAATTGTCAAATAGCAAATATAAATACATATAGTATCAGAAACCTTCAAGTTCCAGATTCCAACGTGAGAGTGAGGCACTTAGGGGAAATCAACTTCTAAAACCTGAGAAATGTTTCCAATTTGTGTTTTTCCCTGCCCTTGTTCTATTTTTTTTATAAAATTAAATGAAATCTTCATGATAGGTAAGAGTAGGATTCTATTTAAAAGCTATAAAATTGTTAAAGGTACTTAACTTTCATAAAAATTCAATAATGATGTATATTCCGCTATGTTTCAGTTCCTATAATTCGAAAAATTAATTTGAACGAGAACGAACTACTCAAATTAATCAAACGCTTTTGAAATCCTCATTGGTTGGCGAATTCTATTCACCTATCACATTCGGTGGAGACTTATTCCCGAATCATTTTCTGTAATACAGCTTCGGTACCCTTTCAGTGAAATTCCCTCGGCCAACCTTTTCCATCCAGATCGACATTAATCAGCATATGGGTTAAGTGCGAAAGCAATAGAATGGAGTACTTTAATTGCGGCGCGGGTAGTAGACGAAGCCGAGTTCCATTCTTCTGCATCTCGCAGCGTTTTATTCCGGCGTCAGCGGCAATTCCAAACCATCGCCTCATCCGCTTCGTTAACTCGCCATCAACACCTACACCGAAAAGAGAAACCGGACGCATTAGGCGACAGGTAAATTTCTACACGGAAACGAGACTTTGAGGGTACGTTTATCTGGTGCAGGCGGGAGATGCAGTCGCCTCGGCGTGCGATGCCATAGGTGCTCATGGGAATCCAATTAGTGTAGTCGGCCTGAGGAGACGGGCGGGGAAGTGTGATAGGCCATGTCACACTACGGTGACGACAAGCCACCGTGATGTCGATAAGGGACGTCTCCCGCCAGTTCATCCTCCCCCGCGAACCCATCCTAATTCTGCCGTGGAGTGGGAGTTAATCAAAGGGGAATAGCCGGAAGTGACTAAAGACCTTTTAACTCCCCTCATTAAGTCCCCTAGCAAGACCGGGAAGGGTACTCCGAGGATATTCCTCAGGAACCCCGAGTGCAGTTTGTTTGGCGTTTTTCCCCATTCTGTGGCGTTGATTAAAAAGGTTTTGTTTTTGCGCCCTTCAGAGTGCTTTCCCAGCGGTACTTTTGTCCGTTTATGGGATGGAAATGAGGGAAGTGGTCACTTAGGAGCCGTCGGTGTCGGGATCGAGTCCCATTTACTTTGATTTTTCGAGCGCAATAAAAAAGAGTGCCGGCGGCGCTGTTATGTGTCGGCATTGTGTCCCCAGCTGTTAAGTACTCGACGTTTCCCCGGTGATACGGTGATACCCTCAACTTACCTTTGAAATTTCGAGGGAATGAAAGGAATTTCCGAGACTCTTAAGTGGCTTATGTTTGCATAATGCTGCTGGTTTTTGTCGGCGTAATGTCCTAAAACAACTGGAGTACTTGATGTTTTTTATGATTCATTTACTGCGTCTTTGTGGTTTGGATCGCGTGAAAGAACGTACACTTGATGGAAGGTTACTCACAGCATTAAAATTTAGCTCAGACTCGTATGTTTGTGTAGCGTTTATAATAGATTAATACTTTTAAAAGATTTAGTGGAAATTCGTACTTGCTCACATTGATCACGGCTTTAGTTGTGTAGCGATGTTCGTTGCTAATCACTCAAAGTTCCAGCAGCGCTCTCTCTCGGAACAACGATGGATTCGTGTGATTATTCCACTGCTCTGCTTATTTATCCCGCAAATTAAAAATACACTCACTCCCCATCCCAAATCCAAAAACTGCGTATAATCCATCGATTAGAAAGTGATAAATTTCACATAACATTTTCCACCTTCTTTCACTTTTATTGTCGATGTTTGCCCGTAAGCAATATCGATCACCTTCCAACGCATTTTAATTAAAACCGAGTTATAAATAACGTTTTCATTTACACCTCATTAAAAGCGCTAAAGAATTCGTGCGCTCATTAGAAACTCATTCATATAGTTTTTCAGTTTTAGTTTATAAATCTTTGTAATTGTATCGTAGCAATACTATCCATTAACAAGAGGAGTGTTAATGGTCATTAATGAGCGCTAAATACTTACCATCCTTCCGAAGCATAATCATTTCATTTAGCCTTATGGGCAATCGGCCTAATGGAACTGCAGAGATGTGCATTAAATTCAAAAACCACGAGCCTTGTGTTCGGTAGACCCATTATTTTAATTAAATGTTATTTATCCGAAAAAAGTAAGAAGAGTGTGGGGCGGTTTTTTGGACTTATTTCACCGTGTTGTCAAATTAGTTCGATAAAAAGAACGGGTGAACATCGAGCGTGTATTGCATATCTGATGCCCATTATTTTTGGTGTGTCATTTTTGGCGCTGGAAAGTTCTATTAATGAGAATTTCATTTCGAATCGGTTGATTTCGGAATTAAATAGATTTAGGTCGATTTAAGAATTTTGCCAAAACCAGCTCTGGTGTTTTGATTGGGGTAATAAAATGGAATTTGGAGATGTATTACCTTATTTCCGAAATTGCAAAAGTTTCTTTTTAATACGTCAACGAACTTGGATTAGAGATACAATTTCATAAATTTAAAAGTTAGATAAATATTTTTCAGAATACGATATATTGTATATGCGGCAATATTTAGTGTGATGGTGCATCTATGAACAGGGCACTATCCATCCATCAATGACCTTTGAGCTATGAAGTTAATTAAATTTGGACTATTATATTTGAAATTTTAATGGGATATATTTAACATACTTATCATTTGCTATTTGGTTCGATGAAGGTAAAGTCAGAACTTGGATACCGTAGACCTACATCTTTTCAAATAAAGATATGTAGGAATGTTAAATAGAATCTTTATTTAGTTCTAAGTGTTATATAAGTGTTCTGTATCAAAATATTAAATCGATGGCTTTCATATATATGCCACTAGCACTGAGTTTATTTAATTCTCATTTATCGTACGGCAAGACTAGGCCATTTGTAATGATACTTTATAATAATAGTGTATATAAATTTAATTGTTACTACGTATTCGTAAATGTATAATTTTTTATGAATCGTCTGTTAAAATATTGCATAGGAACGTAATATTTAACATTAAACTAAACTAATTCAGGGGAAAATAAGTGATAATTATTCATATTCAAGTATTAATATTCATACGTATGGTGTGTTTTAAGTATTTAAAATTATTCTTTCCCTTTGTTTATATCACACGCTTCCCTTTTTGGCCATCTCCTTCCTTGCCTATATAATTCATTGTGGTGGGAATGAAGCACAACTTTATTATACCTTTGTGCGGACGCAGTTTAGAGATGTTTCAAATTTACGGACTTGTTGAATAAATAAGCAGATCCTACAAAATATCGTCGCGGTTTCGAAATTACCAATTATTTTACGACGTTCTGGCTTTTAATGTAGGATAACGAACGGTGTTTCATGGCGCGCATACGTTAAATATAATGATATGCGGGTTATGACACTCAGAAATTACCTCATTGCGTACGCTGGGTCTATATATCGTAAACTTTAACTCTGGAATTTGCCTAAAATTAAAAGTGCCATTTTGATTCGCTATGTTTCAGTTTTGCGTGAAACTCTTCTGAAATCCCAACAAAAAATTCGTTTATTCCCTCACTTGGATCTGCTAATTTCAAACCTCCTCAGCCATTACTTAGCACGAGAGACGCGTATCCTTTGTTTTGGATGCTACGATTACAGTTTCTATTACTTACAAAGAGAAGGTAATTCAACGGGAAATTCAGTTCTCACTCGTGCACCTATCCGAGCGGAGGATTAATTAAGTCTTTGCGGTGTTCAGTAGAGATTCTGGAGGATGAACGGTCAGCGTACCTTTATTTCGTGGGCGTGGGTCTAATTTTTTCCGCCTCAGATTTCTTTCGGAAGACTACGACGTGTCTTACTCCAGCACGAATTCCTCAGTTCTTGCGAATTCCTCTAAAAGTTACGAAGTCGCTCCTCGTGTTCGCCAAAACTAATGGGGATAAACGACTCCTTCGGTTTTAACTTACAGGAGCGAATTTGTCTCGTAAATTAACAATTTTCGGTGTTGTAAAGTTGTGAGCCGAGATTTAGTGAATGGATTTTTGTAAAGAATCAACTGACGTGATTAGAATTGGAATCGATCTGGGGGTTGATTAAGCTATGCCCTTCTGTGCGCTTTGTAGAAACTAGTTTGCTTTAGAAGTATTGAAGCTATTAAACAGCCCTAATTCTTTTAAGTATAATATATGCTTCTAATATTGATGGTTAATAATAGAGAACATATCATCTTAAATATATTGCCTTTTCGATTGAATTTATTATTTTGGGAAACAAGGAGCTAATTAACCTATCGATCATATATCTATATTCCTCGATTTAGATTCTTTTTTCCACTATTTCATGAAAATTGTTGATTAATACTTTGAGTTTTCACGAATAAAATGTATCAATGGCGGAGTAGAAAAATTTTGTGTGGATGCATGCATAAAATCCTTTCAAGCAAATATATTTATCCGTGTTTCTCAATCAACGCAATTGAAGAGCTCTCCTTTAACTCATAATTTGAACCGTATCTCGGAATTCTGTAAATTTCCAAAATGTTTCACGCACTAATTTGCAGAAAAAGTATACCATTTATTTTTAAATGGATCATTGCAAAGTTTTTTGACCTCAATTAGTAACATCGCTGAACCATAAGTTTTGTATTATATAACTTAATATTACTGAGAGATAAAATTTTGGTCGACATTCTATCCATCAACGTGCCCTCAAATCCAGTAATCGCTCATTTTTTTTTCATCCTCTCTGGAAAAATTCCATCCGTAACAAGGCGCCCTTTTGCAACATTTCACGGAAAGGAAGAAATCGCGCGAATAAAATGTCGCCTCTCTAATTAATCCATCGGCTTAAATCATTTTAATCGCTCCCTTTCCTATTCAGCGACATTTTTCTTCGGAAATTTTTTCGATTGCCGAACAAGCGTTGGACTAATTTCATACATAAAGCACGAGCGCTCTGGGAAACTGTGAAATCATGCGTGAGCTTTGGAACCAATCAATAAAGGCCGCCGAAGGGTAAATATATTAAACGTTTAATTCTGTAGCGAGGCAACGGAGGAAAGAGTGCGTAGGAGTGTATGGCTACAGTGTTAGTAACGTGTGTTACTTTGGTTTGATACGGAGATAAACGCTTCGAGTTTGTTATTGTAGTTTTTGCGACGCCTTGATGGATGTCCTCGATTGGTTTCGAATGTAGAAATTCATTTTATCAGTTTCTGTCAGAATGGGTTAAAGTACTCGTTGAAATTGTTTGGTCCTTTGTAAATATTCTACGAAATAGATTAAGTTACCGATAATTAATACTCCAGTCTCTGAAAATTGGAACTAAGGTACTCAAAGACAGTGGCTCAGGGTTATTGTAAGTAACATAATAGGGCCAGATTTATCTGTTCTCTTTATCTATAAAAATGTATGTATCAGGTGGATGCAGGAGAATGGTGAATGACTTGGAGAATACACAAAATTAACTACGTGATTTGTGTTAAAAAAGCGAAATCACAAGTTTTTGTGCTTTTAAAGTACGGTATATAAAAAATGTTGGTATATTATTTATTTTTAGATTTTAATCATTTATAGATTGTATCCTTGTAGCTCTTAAATTAAGAGATTGATAAAAAGTGAATAAACTAAGAATAAGTATTAGCAATCATAAATTTGTTGAATTAATAAAATTTTCTTTTTTTACAGGTGAGTACCATTGTGCCACTTTTCCAACCGATTTGCTGTCATTCGGAGTGAGTAAATTGTGCATATTTAATTTTTCATCGCATTTCCCCGTATATTTACGAAAGCGTGCTTCATTGAGTGATTTTCTTTCACAGAGTGCAATCAAACGCAACGGCGTTATTATCGGAAACGCGATACTTTCACAAATCATATTTGGATCGCTGTTTAATTTTCGTTCAAATATCATGCATCCTTTATCAGCAAAGGTTTGCGTTTATCGAATTTCAAACATCCGACGATCGAAATTATGTTATGGGAAGATGACAGCCAGATGCGCTGAGGTCGTCAGTAAATCAGACGTGCCCAGTGCGACGGAGGTTAAGGGCTCTCTGTGGAATAGTTTTGACACGACCGGGAATAGATTAAATCGTTCCCGAAGATCGATTAAGGTGCCCCTAATATGTGTCTTGAAATTTTGCAACGATCGCCCTCTGAAATTTCCATTCAAGGTATTTTAAGCATAGATAGTAGTCTATTGCAGATAATCGCAGAAAGCTCTTTGTTAATGGATGCAATAGTCCGGAATTTTCACCAAAGTTCCCAAGTTTCCGCTGTTTATATTCATACTTCGTTTCGCCGCCGAGAAATCCATAATTCATCCTCAGCGGAGCTCTTTAGAAGCTCATTTCGCTATTTCGTGAAGAGTTTCAGTATTATATCATCGGAATACTTGAGAAACTGAGTGACGTGGGAAAGGAGCACTTTAATCCCATCAAGAACGCGTTAATTCATTCCGGTTACCTAATTGGGGATGCATTAATGATATCAAGATGGTATTCTAATTCCAAAGATTTTATTTGAAAGTATATTTAAATGTCGGTATTTAAAAGACGTTCTTATTATTTAAAAGTTTGACTACTGTGAACGTAGGTCACGGACGTTAAATGCATTTAAGTTTTACTACTTTAGTACATGTAAAAATGTTTCGTCATAGTTCTTAAATGAATTTTAACAAATTTTATGGGTAAAGTCCAAAAATGTATGGTATGTATGTATATGGTAATTTTATAGAAGTAAAGAGAAGGTCGCGGGCTATTCTATAAGAGACCGCATGTGGATTGAATGCTTGAAGTTCCTAGAAATGCAATTCATCGCAAGACACTTTATCTGTATAAACTTCCTTATCTGTCGTATTGACATATTGTCTTTCGTATGTTAGAATTAATGAATTTACTTTAGAGATAAGCACATTATCTGCTGCGGACGTTGACTGCAAGGCATACATGTCTTCTTCTGATTCAGATAACTATTATTTTGATGCGTATTACGAAGCGAAAATAATAGAATTGATTCGTAATATAATGGAATTCTAAACGACTTAATAGAGGAAGAGATGCTGTTTGCGACAGTCAGTGGTCTTAGGATTCACTTTCCTCTAATTATGGAATAATTCTGCACCCTTTCAACTCTCGAACCCCTTCAAGCCATTGTGCACTTCGGTGGTTCATCTGAGAAAGTCCCGTATTCAAATTTTACGCCAGTTTATATCTCCTCTCTCTTTTATCTTCCCAACTTCACGATAAACCTTTCCACGTCAGCCATTCCTCCTCTTATTTTTCTTAATCCTCCGACATATCTGACCGCATCTCCTTTTTTCATCTCTCCTCCAGCTTTGTTTTCTTCTCGCCCCTTTCGCAATGAATGCAGGGCCTTTATATCCTGCCGGACTTAACGACCCGTGCGTTTAATTCTACTTTTTCTTTACGTTTTTATTCTATTTAAAGCGTAACTCGAGGGAGATTTTCGCCGAGGGTTAAATGGAAGGCGGTAAAGGAACCACACAGTACAGCTCAGAACATTTCACCCCCCATTTTTTTGTGAACTTTTCGATAAAAAGATTAAAGCCGTTGTAGTATCAAGCGGAAGAAAAATCAGAGGTTAGAAAAAGGGATTGAGTTTTTGCTCGACGACAAAAAAACGTATTCCTGTGAGTGACTCTCCCACATCGCTTCCTGGTTCGAGGTGTTTGGAAACCGGAATGTTATTGGCCTAATTTTCACTTCTGGTCTCGCACGAATTCTATTGATTCGCTGAAAGTGGAATGTTGTGGGTGACGAAGATTATTATTAAGTTATCAGTTTCCTCAAAAGGTGCGATTTCTGTAGTCATGGAAGTTTAATTTTAGGTCATTTGGGCTGATAGTGGAAATCGTGTTATGAATGCAATTGCAAAACTTTTATCACGCTAAAAGACCTCTTCAAAGAGTTATTGAGAGCATTAACCTCTAGCCTCATTGAATTTATTCGTAATTTTAAAATGGTGACTAATGCTCGTTTTCAAATAAAAATCATGTGATATAATCACAAAAATATTTTGTAACTTCTATTATGTTATAAGGTCCCAATTATTGTAACACATTCTCACGTCATATATAAAAACGTAATTTGAATGATAAACTTGACTTATCTTGTTTTTCACGTAATCAAATTCAATCCTTGGAATCGATTTGTTTGTATTTAGATTGAACGGAAAGATTCGACTCCCAAGTTGATTCATTTTAATCTGCGGAAATGACAAAAAAAGGATTACACCTCAAAAGAGCCCAGAAAAAATTTTCCTGAAAAAAATTCGAATTTTGTAATGCAACCTAGTCTCTTCTTGGGGTGTTGGGCACCCGTAGGAAGTTAATCATCAACGCTTCCCGGCTCTATTTGTCGAGCGGCGAAAAAAGAGACTATACGTGCCAAATACTGAATCGTTAATTTGCATTCAAAAGCAGTCTTGAGACCCGTATCATGGAAACATTTTTTTGCGTAGTTTTTTTAGGCCAGCGAACTCGGAAATACTAATGGGAAGCTTACGTAAATGGAATAGAAATCGACGCGAATTTTGATGCCTCGAAATTATTTACGCGTATTTATCTGTCCTAGAATTATGATATACTTAATTATGATATTATATAGCTTCTTTATTTTGCACTAAAGTTACTTATCTTTTTCACAGATCTAGAAATCATATCTAGTTGACCTTCTTTTGGTTTCTTTTTCCTCCAGATATATCTTTTATTCATTCACGCGAATATTTATGTAGTATATTGCATATTCGTAATGTGTAACATGAGAACAAAATGACACAACTTCGAGATTATACTGAAGTTAAATGTATTTCATTATTGATAAAGTAATTTGCTGTAAATAAGCAATTCAAAGTATGATACTGCGTAAAATTCAACAATCAAGTGATAATTATAGTTAGATTAGCTGTATATTTGTTTTACCTGATACATACTTTCAATAAAAAAGGTCGCATTTTGCTGCTAGTGTATTAAAATAATTTTTATCATTTGCATGCAGGTATCACTAGAAAGAACTAACGGACATTTGTTGAGAAAAATATTATCCGGAATCCATTTTATTATTTCTCTGAACCGTATCTTTAGTTTTTTTAGCTGAAATTCATTAATTGTAATACCTTTCATTTGGATATGGTCGCATGGTTTGTGACAATTTAACCTGCTACAGCCAATGTGTTCTCGTATAGACTGATTGTTAAAGCCCTGTCGAAAGGAACGTATGCTCTGCCTATTTATGTAAAGCCGCACATCGTGTTGTAATTGGTAAGCTTAAAGCAACGAATCCGTGATTGTTTCGCTTTTCATTCCAAAGTTTTCACCGGAAATTCTGCTCCGCTTGTTGGATTAATTAAGTTGACAGTAACGTTAATTTCATTAGCGCATAATTTCAATTCCCATCATTTTCCGCGGATATTTGGTTTCTAAATTAATTGTTTGCTCGTCATCGTCTAATTAAAATCGATTTGAACTGAATCGAAGTAAACCGATAATTTCCTTTTTATGTCAAATCGAAATTCAGATGTAAACAGGTTTGGTTTTTTTCCTCGTCAGATTCGCTTCGGATGCAGGATTTCCGGTGCCCATTTTATTAATCCAATGATGTCGTAATTTTGATCGAATTCGACCGCTCTTCTGTTTATCCATAGTGAAATGATTTAACGTTCGAAGGCAGTTCGTGTAGTTATTAGGTAATATGCTTTATTAGTGTATCCATAAAGCTATAATGCACAAAGTCAATGACTTCTTATCGCATTTACAGTCGTGTTCGTGATCCAAGCATCATGTTTCTATCCACACGTACTTTTTATCGTTCATAGAGCACTTCACGGAGGATATAAAGCATGCCTATGACGTCAATGTCCGAGGGAGTTTTTCTTTTAGACGTCAAAGAGCTGCTAAAAAAGGCTTCCGATATGAAAAAATGTTTTATTTTTGGCCTCCGAATTCTTTGAACTTTTTCTTTACATGTATTAAATTGCAGATTTTATTATTATTATTGTTTACTATGACACAGTTATCTTTAGTTGAACGTCCTGTAATCAAAGGGACCATCTCTTCAGATATTTTCCCACCGTTTTTCAAAGAATAGGAGAATAACAGCCTCCGTTATTCGGCATAGAGAATTCTACAAGGAAATTCGGTGACTGGGTCTTTTCCCCAAATTCTTTTCCTCTGATTGTTCGCTGGAAACATCCTCTGTGGTGGTTTACGAGTACTGGAAGGAGAAGAGTAAAGAAGTAATATGAAAAAGAACCTTCCACAAGCCTAATTGTGTGATAATTTTTCATTCCCTCCCTTCTTTCACATCTCACAGAAGGCTCATCTTGTCGCCAACTTTTAAATATTCATGATGGTAGCATGCTTCCTCATCCCAAAAAAGGTCTTCTGTTGAAAAGATCTTCTTTATATAGCTCCTGGTCTTTCTTTGTTGACTCCAAAGTACGCAAGAATGAGAAAGCTCTTTCGAAGATAACTTCTTCAATTTAAGTTATGTCTATTTTCGCGTATAAGTTACACTTGTAATGTAATTGCGGTAAAAGGAGTGCATTTATTTTTAACGATGCTGTAGATAGGGGTTCTTCCTTACTTATCGAGCTTCAAGCACTAACTTAAGTCTCGCTAACTTAAATGATAACAATTACACCATGCAATCCGTTGTGTCATTAATTTACAACGTCCCTGATGTCTTGCAAAGGATTTCTCAGATATTCGTATAGTTACAAGAATAAATTTCCTTTCTTAAAATGTAGATCAGTTACTGGTCTTTAAGTCATTATGGATCTTATAGTGGTTATTTTATGTTCTTCCTGAAAAAGTTTTCGTATTTTACTCTTATGTAAGGACCATGCATACAAAGTTTCTCTTAACGGCATACTTAAAAGTTTTTGCGTGATAGCTCAATTCTAAGGGGCTAATGATCAACCTTGTTCGAGTTATAGGCAGGGGAGTCCCAGTTGATTTCTTAATTTTTTACTTCTAATATGTATAAATATCCTTAGAATACGTATTAGTTTTATATATGGATATAGAATTTAGAATTTTTGTAGTGTTTTAATGTAATGCGTAGCTCCTTTGTGGTTCCTTATTCTATTAATTTATTTCAAATGGCCAGCTAACAAAGTCAGTTCATAGGACAATATGGTATTGAACTATAGAAGAACATAACATCCAATCCGTAACAGAAAAATTTGTACTAGTCTTGAGTCGAACTCGAGAAGAAGGCTTTGTTTTATTTCCTCTGAAGATTTAGTTAACTTAGTCCTATCCGCAAAGTCAGTATTTCATATTCACCTCTCTTACGGTGAGGCGATGGGTGGATTGTAGTAGAACTTCGCCTCTGCATTACGTTATTTCATCTTCTTTTTTATGCTCGGGCGACACGAAACGTTTGCACCCTGCGGTATTTGGATCGTGATCATCAGCATTTGTCAATGGCCTTCCGCCACATAAGAGCCGTAATATGAAAGCCATTACTGGCATTCAGCAGCTGTAATATTTTTTTATGCTTTCCTTTCATTGTGTGGCTTGCGTGAGGCTAGTCGTTTCGTACACGAAAATCATTCTCGTCGGAAATACTGCCGTTCAAGAGATTTCTTGTTCTGAAAAGCAGGACTTCATCCGAAATGTTCGGTGTTTTTTTTTGTGAAAGATTCCCAACCCTTACATTTTAATTGCTGTGGGAGCATAACGGCGACATTGCGTGTAATTCTCGAAAAGCTAAAGGCAGCGGATAGTGGTTCTTAGCGTCGTTTTTGACTCGCATTGAATAGTGTCAGGGGCCATAGATTGATTGACTTAAAAGCCTAGAATTTTGTTGCATTTTACCGCAACGGACAATTTCTTTGTCGGTTTTTTATCTCGTATTTTGTGACCGCCTTTTTATGGTATGAAGTGGCTGCTGTCGCCACTCAATTTCGTATAACACAGAATTTTCCATTAACTTTTTAGTACCGCATAACGTGTTGTACTTTGAAAGTTTTTCTTGTTGAGATGAAGTATTCCTCGTGATTTACAAGCTCTTATATTACATTTTATTTAGTTTGCGAAGTGATTTTTTTATGAATCAAGACTAAGGAAACTAGGATCATATATATATTATTTACATTATAATTTATATGATTTATATTGTTTTATAATCAAAGATTATTTATTTTTCAATGGTTAATGGTTAATGTGATATGACTTTGGGAATTACTCAAAACCAATATTTTCATAATAAAAATACAACTTTATAAGCTTTTGTATGACAATTCCTACTATTGACTCTTTTTTACACTTTGAATTATTGAATATTATGAAAAAAATATTTGGTTGTAAAAATGTATTATACGGAAGAGGAAATTATCAATGTTTTGATCGTAATTATTGGTTGTATAGTTAATTTCTTTTTATTGACGCTCATTTCAATGACATAATCCAAAACATGATGTGCTATTTAAATGAAGTAAGAATATTTCGTCACTACATTAATGTTATAAATATCTTAATTGATGATAAGTATTAAAAATGAATTTGCATTTTCCAAAACACAAACGTTTGGAAATCGCCGTTCCATAACTTTCTTTTGCTGGACTTGTTAGATAATCAGATCGATATCTATTTAGTAAATTAGAAATCTTATTTCATTCGATGCAACTGCAAAATGTTTATCTTTAGATGTGGGACAAGGTTGTGAGGAAATTCTCAGATTCTTAAAAATTCAAAAGTATCTCTTTCATCATCTTAATGTAATTTGAGAGATGCATCTCCTTCGTCGTGATGGGCGAATGAAAAACGCACCTCTCTCTTCGTCATTGAAATCCGCTGACAAGGGCATTTCAAGGTTTTCGAAAACAATAGCCGTGTGTATCTTCATATCTCATTCGACTGAAGACCTCTAAGAGAACAGAAAATTCGCAGTACCGAATCACAGACCGCGGACGTAATACGTCTTATCGCGACGAAGTGAAATAGTCTCTTGCTTTAGTGCCCCTTTATCTTCGGCTTAAAACGTCATTCGGTGTTTTACGCGGTGCTTAAACTCGCAGATTACCCACTAGACCAAATTTGACGCTTGCGTGTTGCACAATCGACTGTGGCACGCGGGATTCAGCGTTATTTACACGAATTGCGCGCGCATTTAAGGTAGATGGACCGGCTTTGGCAATCTGGAGAGTAGGCATTACGATACGGTCGCGGTAAATGGGTTAAATGCGGAGCGAACAAGACTTCTTGAGCACCTCCATCTGGTCAGAACTCCCCCAGGGGGAGTTCAACCTTTCCATCAGTGCATGAACGGCCGTCTTACGCGACGCCTGTGTCATTTCAATTGAGAGAGATTTAAGGGAACTGACCCTGCCCAAGACGAAGGCTTTGTCATAACCGTCCTAAACATGGTTATTCTGCGCTATAATCGTTTAATGCTGGTGTGTGAAGATGATGTCTATGTACATTAAGGCGTGTTTCTCGAATTATTATCATTGTGTACGAATTCGCAGTATCTTTTTGAAAAATAATTATATTCATTACAAATACAAATTTAAGGGAAAAGAGTAATTGAAACTACACGTAGTTATATGAATTAGCAAGATTTTTTAAGAAACGTTTTACAACCTAGCAAAAGATGTAATTTTATTGATGGTGTTGATCATCCTTTGGGGTAAAAGAATATAATGTCTCAATATTTAAACTTTTTTCTCTACTGAAGTAACTAAATGTCTCATAAAAATGAGTTTTTATAGAACTTTAACTATCATGAGGAAAATGTGATAAATTAATAATAATAAAGAATAACTCTCTATTTTAGTATATTATCTGCGATTTAAGCCTAATAGAGTAAAGTCTACAGGAAGAATTATACATTATGTTAAAATGTCCCGAAATATTTGCTGACGGAGTGTTTCTATTTAAAACTTTTGACGGTTTTTATTTTTCTTCTCTTTGAAAGTCTTTTAATTTTTATGTTCCAAATATTTCAAAACTGCAACAAAATAATAAGAGAAGTATTTCCGTTTCATCGATAGCTAATGATGAATTAACGGAAAGTTTCGATGACCTGAAAACAGCAGTAGATTGAGAACAAATTCCATTTACTTGGAAAATGATCTCACTTTCGAATTGTTGTTTATGTTATATATTGAAATAGAATTCAATATTCCAATCGAGGCCTTTCAAGGGACGGAAATTCTACTATTTAAAGTATAAAGTAATAGTATTAATAAAAGTTGGAATGCCGTTCACTTCCTTTCTGTGGAAAGTGTGTCGTTTGCTAAAGGTTACGAAGGGAATGCGATAGTTGGAAAAAATCTCGGATTTTCTTGTAGCTCGATGATTTATTAATTGAATCTAATTTAGGTATTCACCTGTTTTTCAGGTTTTTTTACTGAAGCGTTCGATTCATTCGAGCAAAGAACGGAGTTAACCAAAAGAGGTTTTGAGAGTATCACAGTTCGGTTCATTCGAACCAGTGCCCTAAAATAAAATTTATTACTTTCGTAAAGTACTTGATTATCATGAAGTATTCTGGTTTCGAGTGAATCGGTATTTTAGGTTTCCTGCAAAAAAATCTATTACTTTTCAAAAAATATAGTTTTTCCTACTACATATCGAATATTCGCACGCATGTTGAAATGATGCTAAGGTTTTGATTTAATGAATTACTACTAATCAATTTCATTTTCTTAAAAACTTGTTTCAAATTAACACTTCATTAAATTAAAAATTTATTCGTATGCTTGTCAAGTCAACAAATATTCAGTATTTTGAAGTCCCTCTAATCGAGGTAATATTTGCTGTTTAAATGCTGAGAAGGAATTACTGAAGGCACTTTTCTGAGAGATTATGCAAGATGGGTTACAAATGTCTTCAAAAGCTCCTCCCTTTCACCATTAATGATGAGCACCGCATCATCCTGCTACTGCGCTTTTCTAAAGAGTCAAACACCGCTAACGTAATTTTAGGAAACCCAGTCTGGGTCAGAGGAATTTTCCCCTCGGGTCGCGTACCCAACCTCCGCACCAGAAAACCTTAATTGGAGGTTGTAATTACTCTATTGTCACTGTCGTTACCTTCCTTCCATTACTTAAACGTGATTTGGAGATAGTGGCCTCCGCAGAATAAAACCCTAATGGCCCAGAGAAGAATCATTGGAAACTGTTATCAGGATATCCCAATTCAAGTCACGAGTTTAAGAAACTTCCCAATTTACACTGCCCCCTCCTTCTTTATTCTATCTACATCAGCGAAAGATGCTGTGCGCCATGAAACAATGGGGCTTGTGTTCTATTTTGCGGGCGTCGTGAAGGGAATAGCTCGCAGCCAATGGTTGTCACGGGGAACGAATTACCGTTGGTTACGTGGCGTCTAGATCACGATCGCCTCTTTTGCAGGGAGTGGTATCCAGGTCAAGGCGGAGGTAGGGAATAAGAAAATTAAGGGCTAGATTGGAAGCGTGTGTGCCAATTCATCCGTAGTGGATCTATTCCCTCCAGTATTTATTCTCACCGGGGGAAAAAAGTTTCCCCCAAATTACGAATTGCTTCCTAAGAGTTTTCTATGCGGCGCTGGACAATAAATCTACGGAGATACGCGGAAGCGGTTTTTATCTCGTTAGTCCGCCCAAGTTTGATTGGCCATAAAATAGTCATCGGTTTTTGTCGATACCTGTTTTCTTTCCTACGAAGAGGTAATATATCGGTGGGATGGGTTAGCTAATTTTAGGCCACCGTCGTCCTAAAGTGTTACGCGATCGTTGATACGTATGAGGAGGAATTATTTATCGAAATTTTTTGCGAATAAGTAAAATGAAACGCGGAGATTGTACGTTTGAATGTTGTGGTAGAAAAATTAAGATAAATGGTCGTCGATTTCCTAAATCAAAACTGAATGTCCATAATGTCATTTGGTGGAGGTGTTAATTGAAGAATAAATTCGCAATTTAAGGAAATTCAAGCCAAAAAGACTGTTTCTCTTAATAGCAATTGATTTTACGTATTAAATTTTATATCAAATGAAAAAAGATAGGCAAAACATTTTGCGGGAAAAATTCTCCTCATTGATATGGATAAATAATCAGAAGTTTGGAGATCCGGGTTCGAGTCCTTTACATTTTCATCTTCAATTTTTTTCCTTCAATTTGTCACAAAAAGTGTGCAGAGTGCCCTACTTTACGGAAGGTGAATTGCATTTCTGGTTTTCGCTCGATTAAATGCATCCAAAATTTTTTGGTTCATTTTTTTCACCAAAATTTCTTTATTTTTAATCAAGTTCTTATGACCCAGTGACCGCATGTAGCAACCATAGTTGGAGTGAAGTCACCTCTGAATTTTTGTTTAATCGAGAGGTTATGCATGAATATAAGTCGTAATAAATTATTGCTCAGTAGAAATGGAACGCTAGATCAGCTGTACAGGAGCTGGGAATGACTTAAACATATTGATATTTTTATCAAGCTGGAAGAAGTTTATTTTCGAATCATTTTCTCTGCTTAATATTAGTGAACATTCAAACGTACGATATATTTTTTGACACTGTTCATGAATACAGAGCGGACTATTTTTTCACCTTTTTTAGTTTCATACATGGTTGAATGAATTCATAAGTAAAGCTTAACGAGTGGGATCTCGGATACAGATCGAATTATGAATGTTAAAACTTATATTTTATTAATTAACCTAGGCTTAAAAAAGAAGCTAATTCCGCGTTAGATTAATTACTACTTACTAATTCACCTACTTAAGCTCTCAAGATGGTAGGAATTCGAATCACGATTTTTCTGCTAGACTCTACTGAGTAACGACAATCCTCCGAATTTTGAGATTAAATCACGTGTGATATCTCCCATATGAATTAAATGTGAGGTAAATCTGCTCATGAAGATCAGAATCGAAGTCTTTTCGCAGTTATTGGCCATAATGTTCATCCATGAGCGATGATCCTTACGGAGTCAATTTGGAGTGTGGATTAATAAAAAATGCATATCTCTCGAAGTGAGGCTTCAACGGAGTTTAATGAGAGACCAGAGTCGTGTTGCCGCGTGGAAAGTCCCGGGGATTTATTAACTTTTCGGAAGTAGGTTCGGGATAGGCACGATAATTAAAGTGGTGCGAAAAAGTACTTTACGAGCCTAAGAAAACGTGTTTTGGTAGAGATTCCCCGTTGTCCGTGCCCTTATATTTTTCACGTACCAGCAGCTTGTTGGAAACACGTATCCGTTATGAATGAGCGGAAATAAGCTTACCTTTTAAGCTTGTACTTTTACTGCTGATTCTAAAAAAGATATGGCATTTAATAGCTTCACTAAAAAAGAACTAAATTTTTGGAATATTTTTTATTTTACAAGCAACGACGAAGCGAAAGAATATAAATTAGCTTTTAAGTATGATGATAACGAAACTGTTTTGTATTTTAGGAAAAGCGTGTGGTTGGTTGGATTGGAAATTAAAGCAGAGTATAAGTATTTGCCTCTTTTTCAGTTTATGTTCATGTTAAATATGGTTCATGGATGTGCTGCACATATTTTGTTTTTTATCTCGTGAAGAATTGGAATTAAAATTAAATTTTAGCGTCGATTAGATTCATTTCCTTCCTCTTCTTCTAAATTTATCGCCAGGGCGTTTTATATATTAAAAGATAAGATAATTATTATTGTCATTTATGTAAGCTGCGGTTTCGGTCAAGTGTAAATATAACGTATCAGAACATAGTTAGAACGAATTATTTTTTATCGGAAAGAAAGTGTTGAATAATTGTACTCAGAGAATGTGAATGGGGCCAGTGGATGGGGAAATACATATATGACAAGAAACGGTGCTTTTAACGATCAATTTCGTCATACGTGGAACTTCTAAAGCCTCGCATTCAAAGGATCAAATCACCTTGTTTGTGTTCGTATGGAAAGTTCGATTTTTTATCTCACCAACTAACGTCGTGAGACGTTGAGAATGCTGAAGTTAATGCGTTTCTTTGTGCATTGCGGCTTGAACTTCCCGAAGACAAATATCACTTGTAAATCTTCATTAAGAATATCTTAAGATATTTACTTTCGAAGTAGTTTACGGTTTGTTGTTGAAACCTAAATATGAATTGAATAAATAAAATAAATAAATAAAATGAATAAATAATATGAAACTTAACACTGAACTCTTTATATATGCGTTTTAGTAAGGAATTTTTGCTTTTTAATTTGGATTTAATATTCATAAATTTAATATAACTAATAAATAAGTACCATGGGCGTATTTAAGTGTAATTCCATTTGAAGTTCAGTTTTTAGTCAATGTAATATTCGTGCAAATTGTAACGTATTTAATGAAATAGGCACACATTTTTCAAATGAGTAATTTAATCAGTTTCACTCTTCGAAAGTTGCCCATTCACGTCAGATTATTGAAATCTTGATCGGCGTTCAAAGGATATATGTTTTTTTGCGAACGTATTCGCTCTAAATAACCCGATTGTCTTGGTTGAGGTGCACGTGTAGAACAATAGAACGACTGAAAATGAAAGGCAACGGTTTCCATGAAAACAAACACCGCAATAGAGAAATCGGTTCTATAAAAATAACCCATCGATTCCTAACGCTTTTGTAAATTTAACGCACCATTCCCTGCAATCGCGTTATAACGCTTTATGAATATGGTTCAGGGACTGAATAATCGGATTAGGAAGCGATCATCCGTTTATAAGCTCTGGAGCTTAGTGGAAAGATTATCGTGGGTTTTCAATTCTTAGATGACACCGCTGGATGATCCCATAATATCTCTCCATGGCTACTTTGATTAAAAGCACCAGGGATTGGATTTTTCCATTGAGAAAGTTCGCCTTCTCAATTACGACCCTGGTGGCAATGCAATTTAATTGGACGAAGTGGTAATTTAGGCGGAATGGTTTTCTGTCCAGCGTCGGGGGCCAATTCGAAAGGCGGTTTTGATCGACGAATTAATTTGTTTTCTCCATTTTCAATGGGTGTATTTTCTCGACGGGTTTTCAGTAAATAGAAATATTTTCCTGTGCATCGCGGATGCTGATTGATTGGGAATTTTGATTCAAATTTATAAATAGAGTTGTAGGAGTTGGGTGAAATAAGATCCGAAGGAAAAAATTTATACTGTGTCGCTATTTGTTGCTTGTGTTTCACCACAGTTAGATACTTTTAGATTTAGATCCATAATATGTGTGATGATCAAAATTTCTAATCAAACTTCAGCGTTTATCGAGGTATATTACATATTATTCTATTCTTATGGTAGTTTTTTTATATTGTTGCTGTAACCAATCCATCTATGTATTTCGACCTTCTATGTAGTTTATAATATTTATATCTGATGCCTACTTTCCTCTCATTTTGTATGGAAATTATCTATTTACCTTAATTATATTTAGAATATTCACGCTCGTATTACCGCAACCTTGGCTTTTCAATATATTCCAAGTGCAAACTTCAGAGGCCATTTGCTAATTTTCCTTTTCAAAGTCCACATTACTCATAAGTATAGAAAGAAACTCATAGGGCAATATTTTTTCACTGATCCCATTTTTTCAGTTTCTTTAGTGTTATAAATATCACAGCTTTGATTTAAATGGATTGAAATGTCTATTTTAGAATCAAGGTTTCTATCCGTGAGTAGATCAAGTCTCAAGGAAATCATCAATAGTTCTAAATTTTTGTTTTCAACAAATATCCGTTATAAGATTAGTTATCAAGTTCTTTGAATAGTCTAGTGAACATCTTCAAATTCGCACCTCGTGAGTGTCACATTTAAAGATTTGGGACATAAATATTGAAATACTTTCACGTTGGCAGTGTTTTTAAAGGAGTGGATGTAACGGGAAAAATTGGAAACTGTTTATGGAATTCGTAGGAACGGACGATCGGTATCGGCGAAGGTGTGGAAAGTGGAGGTTAAAAGACGGGTCTATTCGTCTATATATATTCTTTATAATATCAGTGACGTTCACTCTTTGCGTATCTCTTCTTGGATCAATCTATTCGAATAATTAAAACAAGGATTTGGAATATTTTACATGTTCATATCAGACTGCTGTTCTATCTATCGAGCATGGTTGTTAAAGATCGACGATTACCTTCTATTGTGGCTATAAAATCTAATACACTACGCATATTTAGGAATATAGGTAGCAAGAATAACCGTAGCGTGTTAATTATTATTTGGGCATAGAAACCATAGTAGAGGATAGTAAATACGTCGAGAATTGAAAAATAAACAGAAGAGAGTGACGTAAAAAATTCATAAAGGTGTCGTGATCAAACGTTTTTCGATTGAGTGGAAATCAGTGACCTTTGGAATCGATAACCAATGGCCAACTTATTCCCGCACGAAGTAGCCTCATCACTGAGTGAGCAATTACTTTCAAACCCTCCCCTTTTTAAAAGGCTCCGCAATATTTAAGGGATATAGATTTCAGCATTAACTTTTTAGAATAATTTTCCTGTGATAATTATCATGACATTATCGTCTTATACCTAAAGAAACCGCATTTCAGTGTCTTAAACCGTGAGTTAGGAAAATCTGATTAATATTTCTCTCTGCGCGTGTCGTCATTCGTAAAGGTTTTTTGCGTATTATTTTCGTGATTTTTTGCGTTTAAATGTTTAACCGAAGCGTCAATTTGAGGAGTCGTCTAAGTCACGATCCGTATCTGCAGAAGCGTTGGAGGCGCTCCTCAAATGGAAGGAGAGGAAAACTTTCAAGAAGGACGTCTTGACGCCTTCAGATGGTGAGGATAGAAGTATAGGATCGACCGAAAGTGTATAAGTGCTCTTAAGTCGAAGCCTAGTCATTCATTCCTTCGTGTTTGTTCGTTCTTTGACAGTTTTATGATTTAAAAATTTAATCCTTAAAGAGGATCGTTTGTCATCCAGAAGTTCTTTGACGAGACCGATAAAATTTGACCTCGCATTGCATCTTTCGTATTGATGCCTTGCGAAAGGGAAGTCTGTTATTAATTCCAAGGAGAGTATTTAATTTACTATTCGTCGATAACAGATGATTCAGTTTGAACAGTCAGCTTGTTTTTCGTCACAAAGGTACGAATTTTATGTGACTTTTATATGTTAAGATATATTTTTCATGAAGATTCGAGAGAAAAAAATAGAAAGGTCCATGACACATCAATTTCCAAACGCTTTTTTGTTGCTTATATAAGCGACAAATGTAAATGAAGCATAATTTTTAAAGCTTCTATATAATGCATATCATGTTAAGCTATTTATTTTAGTTTTTTAGTTAGGTAAAGAAAATTTTCAGATCAGTATAATGATTATTAGTGATGCAACTTTTTGATGCATTTTTAGTAACTAATTTAGTTTGTGTTTCGAACGGAACGTTTATCACATACTTGCGTCATTAAAGCCAATCTCTATCTAACTAATGAGGTTCATTTGTCTCACAGTTCGTGCGAAATCATTTTACACTCTCGTCTAACGTTCAAGCCTAAGTTTCCTGACTCCACTTTCTACATGAATCTAAATGCCTCATTAAACTTCAGTATTTCTCAAGAAACGTTCTGGATTTTCCTTTCCTAAGTGCGGATATCCTTCTTAAAGTGTTGCAATCATTGCATCCCATTGCCGTATATTTTGAATGATATATTAAGTACGCGCACATTTTTTTTCAAGCTATGGATATTCCTAATTGCAATGGGAAATAGTAATGAAAGCGACGTTAATGACTCAATTTCTTACTTTCTTTTCTGAATCAGACGAACAATAGTCTCATTAAAAATCCATTTTACACTCTCACGAACTATTTTCCCCCGTTTGTTTTATTCTCGCAAAAAAAGAACGAAAGTAATTTCAATGCAAATGCATCTGTTACAGTTAAAAAAATACATTCCTGTTTACGAATATTTCGCGCTTAACTCCAATGAATTTCCCTTCTCTTAACGCTATTTACTTTCCATTTGCCCATCAATATATCTCTTCTTGCTTTCCTCGGAATATCCTTATCACGTTTATTTCTATTTTAATTAACTTCTCAATTAAGTATTTCTTTCTTATCTGCCAATCAAATGCGCTAAACGTAACGCTCTTTTCGTATTTTGATAAAGAAAAGGCAATCGTTTCAAATATTTAATTAATTTTAATATTTTACAATTTGTTCTTTAATTGGAATTGATAATTAAATACAAGGAAGTATAGAATTAATTGGTTTTCAACGAAGCTATTCGGTGCATATAGTTAAAATGTGTCACTTTACTTTTGTCATTTAAAGAACTAACATTTACGTGCCATCATTAATATCACGAATACTGAATATCACGAATTATTCTTCACGAAAGACTCCGTTATCGAAAACAGGTTATGTTGTGAGTGCATATGTGAAATCTACTGAGTGAGTTTTATTCATCACTTTCGTTTAGGGTACCGTAATTTAACAGCGCAAACCACCGTATCGTTGTGAATACATGGCACTGGCTTCGTGATCACCACTGCGAGAGAGCCCGAAATATTCGTAGCTAGCGGCTAATTGCTCATCAGTTATATCTCTCGTCTTTATTCACGGAGCGTTCCACACCCTTAAGCCAACTGCTTCGAGTTACTAAGATGACGTGGCTCTTCCAACTTTCTCTCCACACCCACTGTGATTTTCACTGGAGAATTTCGTTGCTAGGAAAGCGAACAATTTTCCACATTCTTTCGTCCGAGGAAAATGATGGTTTCTCAGAGGTCGCATGGAATTATGCAACATTAAATGCTCTTGAGTTTCCTAGGCTGGTTGTTCGAAGAGAAACTGCTGAAGATCGTGGAGAATTAGCTAAGCTTCTCCGTTGGGAAGGAAATGATTGTTCCACGAGATGGAATTCTCCGTATTAGGTCCGCCGCACAATCAGAAGCGATCCATCAGTGACTAAAGGAAATATTATTCGTGCTGTGAGTTAAAAGAGATGAGTATCATCTTCATCAGCGAATGTTACACAATTACCGAGATTTATTTCCCAATTAAGCTCGTTTCGCAATGTTTTATTCGTTTTTCGAATGGTTCAGCTTGAGTCGCAAGTTTCTTTTTTGGGCAATTTATCGCTATCGTGATTTTTGCACACCATTGTATCATTAATGGACGCACTTAGTATTGTGTTTCCCCTTCAATAAAATCAAGTCAAGTCCTAAATCATATATCCAGTTGTTTTTTTTTTCATTCCGTCCAGAGAAAAAAAGTGGCCGATTATTTTCCAATGATAAAGAGAATGTATTATTTGATTCGTGCATAACATTAGATAAATCATAAGTAAGGGAGTTATGAGTGACCATCCCATTATGGTTCAGTTGTTTAAACTAAGTCGGTGTTTGATTGTTAAATGGGTTAGCAGTATTGAGTGTGCGTGTATTTAAGATAATCAAATCAATCAAAATCTAAAGTATAATTATTTTAATTTTAAAAGGGAAGCTATTAATAACATTAATACTTCGTTGTAGGATAATTTCTAAGTGAAGTTTAATGATTACAATTTTATATTAACCCAGCGATATAAATTTCGATTTTTAAAACTCGAGAGGTATTTTTTGTCATATTTGCATTTGTTGTTTGAAAATAAATTGACGTTTGTTTATTTAAAGGAACATTCAATATTCTATCATCTGAAAAATCTGAAATAGGAAAATTAGACTTGCATTAAGGATTGTCACTTTTCGATTTATTACTTAAAAGTGGAAGGTGTCGGTAAATATTCTTCCCTTAAGTCAGATTATCGGTATATAGGTTGATTTTTGTATCTTGCAGTTTTATCGAGTTAAAATTTCCCCAATGTTTGGGCATATTCACATTTGGTATGTTCCGATAAAAGCCTGCTCGTTAGGAAAATTGTGTGGGCAAGTTAATCTTCTGAGATAAAAATAATAAGGCAGCAGTCGAAACTCGAATCGGAAAGAAGTAAATTTATGTAGCTGTCATTTTTATCGTCCGGACTATCCGTAGGGTCTTCGTATTTACTGCAGAAACATTTTCTGGAATCGGTGGTTTAAACACGGAATATAATCACCCTCGGAGGAATTCCCGCATCTATATATATTCCTTCGGGAAACATTAATAACAGTTTCGTTTTGCATTATCGTTCTTTTAATTCTGGAGACTATCTCGAACCAATAAAAATTTTAATTGGGAAGTGGTCATGGGTATGTTCTTATCCCTATTTGCAAAGATCGCCTGAGATATTCCAGCAATAACAGTATGGAATCTATATTTTAAATGTTGTTTTTAACTATAAATCAATTTTATCGGGCAAAAATAATTCTTAGTCAATATATATTAACCAGTTTTACTAGTTAATCTAGATTGAGGTGACGTTATGTTAATTATCTTCATGCTACGTGCGGAATTATTATTTAATTTTCTAGCTAATTGTTAATAGCTAATTGTTGTTCTTTTTCTTTCGCCAATGTTTAATTATTCTCTACTATGAATTGTCAAAAGATGACAGAATGATTGTGAATGAATTTTATGATGACAGAAAAAGTGAAAAATATATTATTTTATTGATTTACTTTAAAGCAGAGAGTTCTATAAAAGTCTTAATGAACGAATACATATAATTATCCTCATTTGTGTTTAAAGAAGTAAGCTTTCAAGAACGGAACATACTCCCTTCGTTCTTTTTATATGATCTAAATCTTATATAACAGATTAAAGATTCTATAATTCAACTCTCATATTTTTCTCTCTTTCGATAAGTAAATGAATCGACCAGGATTTTATCACTGTATCGTATTAATTCTGTTTCTATCTAATCAGAGGTCGATCTAAGTTTGATGATTTGCATAAACACGGGTAGATATTCGCTTGTCTTTAAATTCCATTAACCGCTGAAAATATCGAAGTGCATTTGCGTCATCGTGTTCCTTTGTAGTGTATATCATAAAACAAAATCGTGCTCTAAACTTAGAGATATCTAAACTTCAACTTTCCTACTAAATTAGAATTGAAATATATGTTAAAAGTATTTAAAAACTCTTTTATTAATTATAAACGGATTAATTTGACGTACAATAGTTGCATTCAGCAGAGTCTTTATATTTATTTGTAAATAAATCTGTCTTTAGAACGTCGTTTCAAACACCAGGAACTTTCCTTTTTCAACTTTCTATATTTTATTAAACTTTTCCCCATTCGTCAGTTTCTTTTATTGACGTCTTTGTTTAAAAGTATTAGGTACGACTGAGAGCATATTTTATTGAGGACATCCATACTGACTCGTAGTCTTTTTCGTTGTCATTAATCACAACTCGTCATCACTCATTCATACAACCATTCATTCTGAATGAATTCTGTATGCAAGGGTGGTCATATATGTAGTCAACATGAAATAGAAATGCATAAGTAACTTTGGTGGGATTTGAGTGCTGATTCTAATCGAAATTATGGATTTGAATAAAGGGCCCATCGTTGCATTATAAACCAAACTAAATTATATAAAAAATCAATTCGATCAGCGTCTGGGTTTCGTTGAAATTTAAAAGACTAATTCACGCTCATCGTCCCGTGAAATGTATTTGACAGTTTGAATAATTCTTACGTTAGTTCGGATATCATATTTTGCTGAGAATCCTTTGACCAACCGATCACCATGCATTGAATATTCATCTCCTCCACTATTAGGCCAGTTCAACGATATCATTTGCAATAGTTACGAAACTCTTTGGCGAGTTAGCATATATATTTTACCATGTCAAGTTTGTTGCTGTTGGGAAAGATTTTATTATTCCATGTATCGTTTGCCGCGCTGTTTTGAGAGTGAACACCGTTTATTTTGGTAGTGATTTAAAAATAGAAATTACTCGTCTGAGAAATCGTGTGTTGGTGGAATGAGTGTGTACATTTAGAATTCGTACGTATCTCATATAAATTTAGCTCCAGATATCTCTCAGATTTCATTTTAATGGAAATGCATTTGGTGGAACACATTTATCTTCTTTTTTTCCTGTATCTCTGGCAGAATTAAGGAAACTAATTTGAGAATTCCTTTGAAGTAATACTCGAATAACTTCCAATAGAGTTTGAATTTTTATTCCTAACTTTTAGAATTATTGACCTGCTTTTCGGATGTCTGTACAAGATTTTCTTTCCATTTCTAAAAAACAATTTCATAATCATATTTTCTTCAGATTTAATTAGAGTAAAGAGGTGTTAATTATTATAATAACGTAGTTTATTTTTGAACTCATTGAAAGATCTTAAAATTAATCTCTGTTGTATTTCCTAAGCTTACCATTAGACACAAGTTGATTTTTTAAAAGTACTGTCATTTTAACGTCATAACGCTCTAAGATCCTAACTATCATCATCATAGATCCATAGTAATGCATATCAATAATAGCTCGATAATCGAATTCGATCCTTGTATCGAATTTTCGATACCCCTCTCGTCTAATGGATTCGATATTTTTGCCATCAGCGAGGCCACTTGGGTAGTTGAGCCTTTCGCAGTTTCTTATAAAGTGCAGAGCTCCCAATTAACGAAAAGGCGATAGTTTCGTATTGGAAGCGTTCGTAATTCGCAACTCAGGAGGCAGAGAAAAAACGAACTATAGACTGCGATCGATTTTTACCCCTTTCAAGATATTTATCACCATTCAATCTTGACGACCTATTCGTGAAAATACATCTCAATCTTACCCATATTTTCGTCCCCTAGGAAACAGTTCTCGCCTTCTTTTTCTTGTTACTCGCAGCCATAACCCCGGAAACTCATTTAATGCACCGGGAAGTTTCTTCGCACCAACCAATAGCACAGCTTTGGTTGCGCGAATCTCTGCTAATATTCTGCAGCTCAAGGCGCCCAAACAGAGTGAAATTCTGGGATGACTGATGATGTTTGCACCGGCTTCTGCACGTTTACATTTTTTTGGCTTCCCGATTCCCCACGGTTTATGACAAAAGATGCAACGTCAAGTTGCAAATACGACATGGAATGTGTGCCTTTTTTTAGATGGGTGTCTCCCGTCTAGTTTCGGTGGTGTGTCACATTGTGATGTTTAAGTTTCTGAATGTAGGAAATTTCTTTTTTATTAAGAATTTTATTCGAATCAATCTCGTTTGAAATATATAGATTCGTGCGTATTTAGCGTTGCTGATAATATGACATGTCTTTATCGTGAAGCGAGATTGATTGAGGGGTTTATTGATATTGAATCGTCTGTGAACTGCGGGGATTCATTTGCTTGGTATTATTTCATTATAAATAAAATCACAATTTGGTATTCAGGAAGGGTGAATAACATAGGGAAATATCCCAAAATATCCTTCATACTCTCGATCTTTTTTGGATGTATTACTCGTCAGTTTTATTGATTCTCATATGTTTTTATCAATTTTACAGCTAAGAATTTATAAATGTATTTATTTTAAAATATATAGTGAAATAATTTCCATTTATTAAATAAATTCTGGTTCAAAATAGGTTCCCAATTATCTGATAAACTCTCTCATTATAGACTTTAAATATTCAACAATTCTCTTTAATGTGAGTGAATTTTAACTATTAAATTTTTGAAAGCGATTTTGTAAAAAATATTTACATGTAACTACCCTTGGCTCTCTATTATATAAGCATATAAATTAACATACTAAAATTTCGGCCCTGCCATCCTAAAAAACCTCTCAGAGGGCAGAAAAGGAATACTACTTCTATCCATTGTGAAATAGAGCCGGGAGATGGACTCCCCATTTAGGCGTTGTGTTTGTCAGGAGTGTATTACCCGAGAAAAGAAGCAGGTGGAAAGATTTCCTTGATGACTCTGAGCTCAGTGCCAAAGGAGCATTCGAAAGCCATCTCCCCGTCCCACTGCTGTCTGCAGAGGAAATTACGACCCCCATTGCTTTTCGGCAGCTTGTATTGCAAACGCGTAGTCCTTCGGATGTGTATCGTGGAAACTGCAAAGCATAGGCTTTTGGAATGGATGTATATGTTAGCGCATCCCCTTCCACGCGGAGAGAGGGCAATGCTGAACGGCGGTATGCCAGCCTCGGAATAAACCAGGCCATCCAATTAAAGTCGAGTGAAACCCAAGTTCAAGTGGCGTGCTTTTCTTGTTTAATAGGTTCCAGAAAACAAGGCCTTCAAAGAGTTGTGTTGGCAGTAGAATCTTTGGAAGCCATTTGGAGTCAAGTGCAGAAAGAAAACCTACTTCTGACTTGTCCACTTTCGGACTTCACAATATCTCCTATCAGTTGTATTTCTATTGTATCGATAGTGATATGGAAATTAATATCGACGACGACGACAGAAACTTATCGATTCTAAGATTTTGTTGATGTTCTGTTTGGTAGAAAATTTGGGAATGATATGGGTTTATGAATATAATATTTATTAGTTGAAATGAAAGGTTCACTTTCAATCTTTCCGAAGCATGTACTTTAATTTAATTTAATTGAAGTTTTGTTTTTTCTAAGCAATAAGCAATCTTTTCGTAATCTTTGTGACATTTATTACATATTTACAGAGTATAAAAGGCTATAAATAATGCTGGTTATTTATTTTTTCTCGGCTTTGAACAACTGTTCATTTCAATGCCATTGATTGATGATTCGTATTTATTTCCAATTCGATTCACCAGTAATATTTCCTAAAAAGGAGTCGTAAGTTTGATATATTCGCGGTCGTCGTGTTTTTCAAATTGCTATTAGTAATCAAGAGCAGCCTCTATGTATGTATTAGTGGAGATATTGATTTAACAGATGAAATTTCAGAGCGGTGAGTGACTGTCTTTTGTTTGGAAGGAGAGATTTCTGGCATCGCCAAAATGGAAGAGGGATTAAGTTCTCGAAAACGAACCTATTGCAATCCGATAAGCTGGCTTGAGAAGAAAGGTTTTTTTCCCCAGACTGGTTCAGAATAGAGAGTCCGGAAGTTTTACAGGCTCTCTTCTGCATCGATAACGAAATCTTGTTTTTGTAATAAGTTTTCTTTTCCCAAGAATCAGTTTGTACTTCTCGGTGGTGGTTTCTCATTAATTCCGCTCAAATCCGTGTACATTGTCAGTCATTAGCCAGTAGTTTCTTTTTCTTTTCGAATTGTTCTTTGCATGTGTGGCCTTTCATTCTTTATCAAAGGATCCTTTTTGCTCTAAAGTTCATTGAATGAATTTTTGATCTCAGGACGAATAGTTGAGATTCAAAGTTTGTGATTGTACCGAAACTATCGCCTTTCAAAAGAGTTTCACTTTATTAAAGTCAAAGGTTTTTAATTACTTGTTGGTATTTTATATACCCCTCAAGAAACATTAAGCGGAGCATCTTGAATGGAAATTAATTTTTGGAGTGAATCCATCTTTATATAGTCATGAAATTTGAAGTAATTCCAACGCTTTATGTTAATGAAAGGAGTTTTAAGTGATTCTCCCAGAGCTATAAATGTTCATCTCTTTATTTGCGTTCATCTTTATTCATATTTTTATCTATTGTTTTCCATTTTAGTATATTTTTGTTCTTTTATAGCTTTTATCACCTCTAGGCAAGTTAATTATTAGATATTTACTTCTAAAAATAAGAGTTTGATCTCTTTAAATATTATACGATTAGAGTTTCTTTCTTAGTTAAACTTTATTAAACCTTAAATTCAAACGTAAATGATGCATGCAGCAACATGAAACCATAATTCGTAACAAAGTTTTTATCTGCGTTTCGGTTGAATAGTTTGAATAATTGAGTCATTCATTTAACCATAATCCAACATATTAAACTTTCATTTTCAAAATTTAGTACTCAATTCAAAAATGAAAGTAATTTCATTTCCTGTGCAATGTAAGCAAACTCTAAAAATAGGTATCGAATTCTTCATTGCTGAGCTTTCGGTTCCACTTAAAACCTCTCTTCTCCTTCAAATCCGGAGCTCTCTTTTTTCTTCGTTTCACTTTCATCAAGTTAAATCTCGCGTGCGTTGAATCCCTGCGTGATCCGTTTGTCTTTTTTATTTTCCATATTTCCTTTGCTCTCGTTTGATTTTCTTTATGGCTTTGATGTGCTCTATCGTGGGAAGGGAAATATCGACTCAGCTCTGTAATTTTAATTCTACAAAAACATGTCAGCCTTGAGAGAGAAAGAGTAACTTAATTCAGAATCCTTTCTTTTCGTAGAATCAATATGAAGTCAAAAGAATATGAGGAATCGCTCGATATTCTAAGTTATTTTATGTGTAATTTTCTCAATTTTTGGCGTGTTCAAGTGTGGGTTTTATAATATATTGATTTACTCTTAGAGTAGAGAATTTCTATAATGGTCTTGGAATAAACTGGCAATAGAATTGACTCCTTTCCTCTTCTTGTTTATCTATTTTTAGGAGTGTAGATGTTGTTGATTTTCACTTTTTGGCTCTTACTAACCTTGAGAACTTTTTCGACGTGAAAAGGATTGGAAAAAGGGTTGAATCAGAAGGGTTTTCCTGTATTTGCCTTCGTAAAAATAAAAGTCTCCACTGTCAATCATCAGTGCACGCTGTTTAGTCAAAACATTCTATCACTCATCTTTAATTATTTATGGGAAAATGTCTATCTTCTTGAGTGATAATCTAATTTTTTTAAATTCGAAAATGAAAAGCGTGGACGTGGTTAATTTTTCTTGTCATTTCTCATAATCTCTTGTTTAGTATTTGATTAGATAACAATGAGTTTTGTATTAGATATTTACAGAATTTTTTAGTATGTAATTGTTAATGTTTTGAAATTTTCGTGGTTCCTTCATAAATTTATCGAGTCCGTAGATATTCTATTTGATGAGGTTGGTTGCGAATGAGGGTACAGAAGTCAACTTATGGATGTTATTATAGAGTAAGGATCGTTTTTCAATCATTCGTCCGGAAAAAGCTTCGTTTGAAAAATATGAGCAACCATAGGTCAGCGCACATTTCTTCATCCCTTCGGTCCTCGAATTCAGTTATTCTTTCGTCTCTCCCTCTTTTCAATTTCCCCTCAAAAGGATGTGCACCGTTAAGGGGCATTTTCGTGAGGGAATGATATGAGCGGTGGCCTACCCTTTCAGGGGCCACCGAAAACCTTTCCCCAGAGTTGCCCCAAGGCGTGTCAATGTGTGACACTTACTTTCGCAATCGTCGGTGGCCTCACAACTCCAGGAGGATTCATGGGAAAGAGCAAAGATTGATCTTTCCCGTGACATTTTTGCCGTATTTTTTTCTCCTTTATTCCGACCTTTCCTTCCAATCATCCTCATGTCGAACTCATGTTTCCCTCAATATTCTCCCTGCGTTTTTATTTAGGGGTTGGAAAGGCAGTTTTCTCTTGGGGTTGTCAGTTACCTTTATAACTCGTGGCTATTTATGCGAGCAAAAATATAAAACAGTGGCATGTATAGGGAAATATTCTAACGAAGATGCGAGGTTATAAATCCAACGATTTGGAATGAATTCATGATAATTTCAATTTAGAATGTCATCAATAAAATTTGATGTTCTCTCTTTACTTCTTGTATTTCGTGGGATATAGAGTAGATTGTGTTGTAAACATCATGAATCACAATGGAATTCATTTTTTCATTATTCAATGGTATTAATGTCGATTATAAATAATTTCAATATAAATGATAGTCCAAAGAATTCAGCATATTAATATTTAGATATTTTAGTGTGATTTTGTTAAAGGAAATCGTATTTTCGTTGAATACATTCTTATTTTCCCTTAATTATGGAAGTGTTTATCTGTGAATATCTACTGTAGAAATATTAACGAATATAACGATATGCGAATATAGTTTCTCAGATATACTCATGTTTTATTCTTTTAATATAAATTATGTAAAATAATGAGTACAATAATATAAATTGTGAGTAGAAAAATAATTTTACTCTCTGACGCGATACCGAGAAAAAATATAGTTAATTTTGAATGCGAGTCAAACTTTTATTATTCATTATATTGTGATAATTATTGTGAGTCTAGAGTCTATTGGGAATTGAATAATTCATTGTTTTGGATTTCGAGTATAATAGGCTCTCATTGTACCTATCAAATCATTGTTTTTTCATGATATTTTTCACGTTATACATATTCCGTATCATTTGTCATAAAAATATCTGATAGTAATTTAGTTCATTCATATGCTCATTGGCAGGGAAACTTACTCGTAGTAAAAATCATTTAAAATAGTACGCTTTAACGGAGCTTCTCATTTTCATCTCTCGTGTATGCTTAGAAAATTGGGTTATTAGGTAATGGTCGTCAGCAGCATTGGCCGGATCGTTAATTATCATGTCGACCCTTTATTCGGACGAGCGTCATTAAAATTTAATTCTTAATTTTGTCGGAAAACAATCGGAACAAACCCTTAAAATCATCTCTCCGAATGGCTCATTTAGTTCCATCCAATCCTAACTAGAGAGACATGTTATTGGAACATTCCACCGGTGGACATCAATTATACCAAAAGCCTCGTTCGTTTAAAAATACGCGGATTAATAATTTAAAAACGTCATTTTTCCTATTTTCGGGATTTAAATGCGAACGAGCAGATGACCTAGGATGGGGCACATAAAACCCTAGTGATTTTGGCCGGCGGTCATTTCGACCACTGAGCGCCCATATAAAACGACCTGTGCGCTCATGCTAAATGCAGCCAAAATTATTGCCAATATTTTGCAGGATTTGTCCACGATCATCAGCCTTGATCCCCCTCACATGCGATGAATCGAGCTTAGTGGATGTTTTCCGGGTCCATAAACAAAGCTATAAGAACACGTTTGGTTTTGCAGTACGTGGGTCAAGGTCTTACCAGTGAGATCGCCATAAATTAAAATCATACCGCTGTTCGGGATTAGATGAAAAATGAAGAAATATCCGCATTTAGATACGTTACAGAGATGTATGTTCTTTCACTTTGAGTTTGGATTATCGGAGAAGATACGTTTATATCAATTTGTACAAAAGGCATTTACGTATAGATTCACGCCTAAATTTAGCTGTAATTGAACGAGTTTAAATGACTTTTCTTCTTGTTACTTAATTCGAATCAGCTATATAGATTTATTGCTTCATATATCGTGTATATTTCATAGCAAAATTATTAATAAGAAGTGCATTTACTCTTGTTAATTTATTTAATTCATCTTCATTGAAAAATATCTTGAATTGTAACAGTATTTTTATATGAAATTTAGTATTGATTGTAAGTTATAAAATAGAAAAGTATTTTGACGTATTCTAAAGTCGATGTATTCAGATACTGAACGTAGTGCATGGCAGTTGAGTCCTTGGCTTCCTCGAAATGGCACAATAGATCACAAATACTTATGCATCAAACAGGCGGAAACTTGGGAATTTCTCGTAGCGAATGGATGAAATATGCTTACGTACGATTTGGAATTTCCGTATTATGGATATGTTTAATAATAGTTGAACGAAATGCTGCAGAAGGTTGTTTAGGATTCAATGCGGATCATATGTTAAAGAGAGAATTCAGCAGAGCATGATGGTGCGTATTTGTGATAAATAATGACTCTACGCGAGTGGTGAAGGAGAGAGTTTATTTCTACTTTAGGAGGATAAACGCTCGTTGTAAGGGTCTTCTTTATTTCAATTTACATGGAAAATTATTTTCCTCTCCCTCTCTTCTTCAGAAGAACTTTTATTTTTTTTCAGGGATATATCTCACTACGGAATTCGTTTATAGAGGGAAGAATTCGAGCAAAATAACTCGAATCCAATATTTTTTCACTTGCAAAGACCTAAGAAAACGAGCAGAAATTTCATTCGAAAACTTTTAATTGCCAGAGCGTCGGCCAGAGCATGATGATTCTTTTTTCCAGTTGGAAAGTTTTAACTTTTAATTAACGTCGCAGATCATTTGCTTGTAGACGTTCAGTTTTAGGGATTTTTTTAGAACCGCTCTCGGTAATATGGATTTATCGTAGAAAGCGAGGCTGCAAATACCTTTGAGGAGCATTCTATCGCGAGAAGAAACTAGTTACTACCCTTTTACGAGGTTTACGTTGTACTTTGATGAGTATTCATTGCAATCAAATCATCCTTTCTTCTCGAATCAGTGTTGTTCATACTTTTCCTTTTCCGTTGATAGCCATTGCGCTGTTAAAGTTTTTAGGGAGACTTAAATCCGCTGTTGATAATCAGACCTTCCTAATTAAAGTTTGGTGAAATTCCTTTTACTTAAAGGAGCCATATAAAGAATGCTCGTGAAGCAGATTTACTTTTTAAATTGTTAGCAAATAATGTTTAATATTATGAGGATATAATGGATATATTTTCTTTTATTATTACGATCTTCTTGCTCCGATTGTTCCAAGAGTTACACTTATATTGCAAGGTAGATAATGTTCTTATTATGGTAATAAGGAACTTGACGAAATTTGAAAAATTAATTTTACGAATTACTTTTTTAAAAAGCGTATTTATTTGAAACCTATGATAATTATGTTAAAAATCCTTTGCTGAAAATACAAGCGATATTTATGATGTATTCTACTATGATTTATGAGGTGAAATAATATTGAATTGTTTGTCTTCTTATCATTGTTGCTTTGTCTTTCGTGCTATTGAGCTTTCACATTGCATATTATCTGTGAAAATCGATTGCAAACATTGCCATTCGGATCAATAAATTTCGTCCGTAAGTAAGCAATCAATATCAATCAATGGCTACTAATTATCAACAGCCAATCACTTTGTTTATGTTTGGTCCTTGCGAATCTCTATTATTCCTGTTGTAGTTGATTTGATGGTAAGTGACTTTTACCGTTTGATGGGATACGTTTTCCTCATTTTGAAACACTTGGATGATTGAAGTGCGAGAAAATAGCTTTCTGAAGAACTTTCTCTTGCGTAATTTCAATTCCTCGTAAGATGCTGATTGATTGAAACTGTGTTTCCCACGAGCATGTTCCCACTGTTTATGAACAGTGATTGTTTTCCTATCTCATAAAAGTCTCTAATTAACATGCAGTTGTTTATATGTTGGTGATAATTAACTAATAAATAAAACTTTACTGTTGAGCATTACTTCGCAAATTCACTTACCCGCTAAAAGGTTTTGTAAAGAAAGAAGCATAGAAAATCAAGCAAAGAGAATGTTACAAATGACATTATATTTATTGACTTATAAGTCTAAAAATAATGTTTATAAATATATAAATTTTAACAACTATGTCGGCAATGAATGCGGATATTAAGTTGTGTAGAATTCATTGAAACAAATATTTATTTAAGTTACCTGTATAGTGGATTTTATTTTCTGAATTCAATTCAGGAAACGTTTATGTAATGACTTTCCTTATAGCAGCACGAATCCTTCTTGGATGACAGTGTTAAGTTTTCCTCGCAGCAATTTATAAATCATTTTTGTCTAATTAGAAGTATGAAGAATTTTTTTAAACGCTCCTGAATTCTCTTTGTGACATTTCGTAACTCAATCCTGCGAATAAAATGGTTCAATTGTTTTCCAATTTGTGTAGTGAGACGCACTTCCTTCATCGAAACACAAATGTTACCTTCCGCTACGTTTTCTCCTTTTTCGATTTTTCCTGTGACGCGCCCTTCTCGCATCCGAAAGCTTTTTAATGGTAGTTACAAGGAAAAAACGCACCTCAGAGCATCGGAAAAAGTCCCCATCCACTCACTTCCACCTTCAGTGGTTCCAAAAAAAAAGGAAAAGGGACATCTCCGAATCGGAGCGGAAACTATTACCATTCTGAGAAGGTCCCTCGATGTGGGAGGAGATCGACAAATTGGAGGTTCATCATGTTGTTGCTGGTGCCACTCCATTTCTTTCGCGCAGCTGCACGCATGTGTTTATGCGAGGTCCAGTGCGGAGGTCACCCTTGGAATTCATAAATCTCTCGTGGGCACGCCCACCTTATAGAAAGGGAGTGCGTAGATAGGGCCCCGGGGCAGGGACGCCCCTTACAGCCAGATGCAATTACGCACGGATAGGCGTTCAGCGGTGCGAAAAGGTGCCCTCCCCTTCGACCCTACACCGACCTCCCCTTCCCAATGCCTAGGCTCTGCGATGCGCGGTAAAGGGAGGGTTTTTTTGCTGTGAAACGATTGAAACAAGGTCAGGACAGGTTATAGTCCTTTTATATCACCCTTAACCCTTAATGGAAGTAGTTTTTGGAATGTGCACTCTTTCTAACAAGGCTGTAGACTTTCAATGATGATCGGGTAAGTTTTCTAGTCTTCCGCAATGATTGTAGTCCTACATGATTACAAGGTCAAATTTTTCTTTATTAGGATTTTATTCTATCTATTAGGACTTCTAATTGAATTCATACATTACATTTTGGCTTTTAATTTATTTAGTAGATTTATGTGAAAATAAAATTAAAGAAAAAAAGGGGCTTAAGTTTCGGATAAGGATTTCTTTTCTCGTTAGCTTCCCTTCCAACATTTTTGTGTCTACCTATGTCTGTGTGAATACCCTGCCACATTTCGGTATGCGGCAAAGGGTGCGAACATTATGACTCTATTTACCCATACGATTACTTTCGCGTAACCTTCTAGAGAAAACTAATCTTTAATTCTGTTAGATTTTGAATGTCCCTTATTTTATTATACGTATGCGATTGGCCTGTATGGAAAAATAGCGCCTAAGCCGCATAATATGACGTCTTTCTTGAATATTATTTCTCCGAATTTATGAAATAAATTTACTCCTCATGCTGATCCTCTATGTTCTAGCGATTCCCGTTACGTATCCGTGAGTATTTTACGAGTTACGTTATCGATTCATCGTTGCAATTTATGACGAAACGCATCGCTTTACGTTTTAAAAACGTTTGTATGTCTGTCTGTCGACATATATCTAATTATATTTTAAAAGTTCATTTATAAAAAGTGTCTTTATAATTTTATTTGTAAAATTCATTTATAAAAATTATATTCCAGGAATCATCTTGGATGGTTAGTTTTTTAGAATTCCATCTATTCAATAATTCCCTTTAAATATGCTATTGAATTTAAATATCTGATAAAAAGAAACTCCTTTTAGCTTCGTCTCTGCATCATTAACTTCACTGCACTCCTCGAGGAGAATGCATTACTTTTTTACGGTAAAACATCAGCCCCTTCCACCTCAAAGAACCTTCTCTCTCTGCGCAAGTGCAGCCTCTCCGATGCCTATACCCCATCCAACCTTCCCAAACAATACCAACCACTCCCTCATACCATCGAAAAAACTTCCCAGTTTTATTTTTCGTACGCCCTCACATATTTATACGAAATCCAACGGGAGCCCGTGTGTGTTTTGTTTTCCGAGTTTTCTTAATTTAGCTCCTCCCGAAAAAAGGGTTTTGGGTTGAGGGTAGACACCTGCAAAAGCGGGCAAACAGTTGAAGTGCTCCTCTTTGTCTTATTTGCGAGCCCAGTGAATGGAGTTAATTTGTCTCTGCTTAGAGGGTTAGTTTTCATCCCCATGGGGCACGCAGTGAACAGGTCCTTTTTTTCTCGGACTTGGACCCAACATGTGCTCTCTTTCTGTATCTTTACCAGGTAATGCGTCGAAATGGGAACATCATCCTTTGAATATCCATTCATCCCTAAAACAGCATGTAAGCAAATTTTACAAATTTGATGAGGTCACTGGTTGGCTCCGTAACGCAACCAGTGTCATGTCGACCGAGGTTTTGTTTTTATAAATGCTCGAGAGGGGCATCGCTTTTCGCTAGACCTTGATGAGGTGAAATTGGCGGAAAATCCCACCTCAGAATCTTGTTTGTTCAATTAGGAAGCAATCCTTCGTGGTGTGGGAGGGTTGGCTTTCAGGAGGAAGTGGAAGGAATCGCACAATTGTTGGATTTACGTCATCGCCGTCTATTTCGCGCATGGAAGCATAGAGATACTTCGAGAAGATGAATTAATTATTAAGCAATCTATCTTTCATTACGACTAGAATGGGAGATTATGAACTTTTATCAAAGCATTAACTGTATTTTGTAATTTTCCCCTTAAAAGGTTTGCGTGTTTTAACATTTACATAATTCTAATGTTGGTATTTGAAGTGATTACCACGATATCTCTAAGGGATTAAAATTGAATTATGTAGATTTTGATGTACCAATAAACATCGAAGTGGAAAAGTGAATCTGACGTGAGATCATATTAGTAGATTGAGATTAAATTTCAGATATTTAAATCAGTAATTAATCAAAATCAAAATTCGATTTTGATATCTGTTTTAGTTACGGTGAGTTATATAGTTGCAGTACTCTTCGATACGGTCAATTGTAAATTCAGGGGAAGTATTGAAGTGAAATACGATTACGAACGTTCTCTCCAATATCAAAGTTGGGCATTATTTAAATGTGAACTTTATCTATGTTGATGGATAATCAAGGACATTATCGAACGCGGATAGGCAACCCTCGATCAGGGCACGAGCTAATTTCAGTCATTTACGTCTGTCATATATCCTCAAAGTACTCGCAAAATGTTTTGGTAAATATTCATTCCGCCCGTGGAGTCTTTGATATTGTTATTTAACGTCAATCCGATTAAATCGCTCGACCATGAGTCAAATCGATGGCGAACCTGATTATAGAACTCATGTCAAAACACTCTCTTTGGCTCTCCGATGCAACCTTTAAAGCCCTTTTAATCATCCCTCTGATTTATAGTTGAATATTTAAATGCACCTGCAAAAGTATGGCAATCGTCAATGTACGCATTCAGACGCAAATCTCCATAGATGGAGAAGATTAATCTATGGAGAGGATGTCGTGGTTGGACGAGGTTTAATCAATTTCTATTTAATGCCTTTGAAAGTTGTCGCCGATAGGTTATTCAGAATTAAATGCGCCGAATCGCCTCTTTGAAAAGCCACGATCGCCTTTTCAGCTACGACCTCGGACGTCCGCCGAAAGTAAATATTCATACGGCACTGCAATAACTGTTGGAATTGATTCCTAAGCGTAGAATACATCACCAGTATCCGAGAGAGGTGCATTTTATGCCGTGATTTTGCGTTCCGCGGTATAATTACAGCGAAAATAGTGTCTGCACAATTCGCGATTGACACTTAATTCTGGCAGAGGTCGTCGCTGAGGCAACCCAGATCCCGGACGCGGTTGCAAAACCCGTGACGCGGTCCCTTCCTTCATTGTTGGATTGACGTGATCTGTACGGGCGCTCTTAGGTGATGCTGGCTTTTTGATGTGCCCAGTGGCGGGTGCTGACGCCCGCCTTACGTGACCTGGGTGCGGATACTTGGTCAGGAAAGAAGGGAGGTTGGAAGATCCCCGAACGCGCGTGGGTGCCGAGTGTTATGATGTGTGAAAGGTTGTTCCCTTGGCAATAATAGGGGAAGCGTTTTGAACAGTGAGTTCGCCAAGTTCAGAATTACGTGAGCTTTAGGTAACCTCTTCAACCGCGATATTTGGGGCAGGTTATTTCTTCTCGCTCAATACACAGCCATAGGTAGAGTGGAAATACTTTAAGTTCTACGAATAGGTAGAATTGAATAGGTTCTATTTAAAATAATTGTAGTGTTTAGATAAAACTTTAATGAGTGCGAGGGATAACTACTTTTAGTACAATTATATCATTTGTATGATAATTCCATTCTTTTCCAAGTTGTATCATTCTGAATTCTATTAAAATTAAAGATTCGTCCTTCTATGAATTTCCTTTGTCGCATTCTTTCGTAAGCTTGTATTTATTCAAGTAAGACGAGAGGAATTAGTTAGAATATTATATGGGAAGTAAAGGAATGCCTCGCTCGGGTTGAATATATTTCGCTCGGCTTATAATTAAAAAAAAGTAAAATATTTTAAAAGTAATTAATAAAGAAAATTATAATAGTATATATTTAGAATGTTTTAATCAAAAAGTACATTATTAAATAATAAATATTACATTATATATGCTATGCAAAATTCATCTAGCATTATGTATCCTTCTTTTGCATGAGTAATTGTGAAATAGAAGATAATATGGTGGTAAATAAGAAGGGTCTTGAATTGAAAATTTACGAGTATCAGTTCATTTAAAAAATATTGGATTTGGATTAAGGAAGGATTTTTTACGTTCGAAAATGTTTTTCTTTCACTTTGGGATGATTGTAAGTAGCTCTAAAGCTGTAATCAAATATTAGTTAAAAGGTAACCATGAATATCAATCGAGTTTTCAAAAAAATAATACGAAACGAGTTTCGTTTACAGAGCAAGGATTAACACCGCAGAGTTTACATACGCGGTATGAAGGTCGTATCTCATATGAATGCAAATGCAAGCAACGTTCTCCATCGCCCGTTAATCTCACCGTACTTTATTCACCCGATATAAACCTCAATTAATATTTCTTGAATGGACCCGTTAGCGGCGGTCTTTACCAAAATGCCGCAACGTATAAAAAGCCGAAATGCGACGTGGTCCACACAATTCCAACAATTTCCGGTAATCTTTGGCCATTGTTCGGGCGAAGGATATTTCTGGAAGTCCTTTGAACGTTTGACGGGGCAATCATGGCTGCGAACGTCGAAGAAAAAATTATCCTTTGAGCGGATATTTACCGGGATTTGCGTTGCAGCCCTCGAATAAGGAATTCAATTACGGCGTTTCACGCATCTGTTGCCCAGAAGCTATTTTAAAGCGTGCATTTATAACGCCGGGATTTTTGGAGTCAAGGACGCTGGGTTTCAGGTGAGCGGAATTATTCTTTAGGTTGTTTTCCCCCTCCAATTGGTTAGTTTTTGTTCCATTTAGCCTTGTCTCAGATTTGGATTATTGGGGCGACTTATGATGGACCATTGATTCGCTGTTTATCTCGTAATTGGCGAAAATATTATGAATAGAGAATATGTATGTTCTGAAAATCGATAAAGCTGGAATTCAAGGAGATTTGATCTAATTTCTATCACTCATGTTGTTTGTAGGGTTCGAAATTGAATTTCATAAAATTCAACACACTTATTTTTTTACAATTCAGTATAATTAACGTTTTTTGTTACAAGTATAGCTATAATTTCACTAAATTTTTATTTCATCACAACAACATTATTTACTCTTAATTTCAGTGAAGGGCAGTGAAATACTCTCATCCAGGTTCATTGTCAGTAAGGCTGCAGCTTTCAAATAATAATATATATCTCCAGCGTTTTGTATTTTTTATTATTCAAATACCCAAATGGGTAGTTTTCACTAAAAAAGCAAAAAGGCAATCTTTAAATAAGATATTTAAAAAATAAAATGTCGGTGAGAATTTGTTACAATTTTTATCATTTTAAGGTTCCTAGTTACTTTACTAATGCTAATTAATGTGCTCTATTGTCATTTTGGAAGCAGCTGTTGCAAAATATCTCATCTCCTGCTCATGCTATTTCCAACTTTATATTTTTGATTCCTTCCTTGCGCAATAGTTACAGTGCTTTACTCAGGTCACCGTATCTAATTATAAACGTATTTGAAACGAATTTCTTCAACTCGAATTTCTACAACGTCTCCCCCGATGATCATCAGCCTCCTTCTGGTACAGGAAGATCCATCCCTTACTTTTCTTTCGCTCCAAATACCAGATAAACCGAATTGAAGGTAGCCTTCGACCTCGTTCTCAAAGCCGTGAACTTATTAAGAAACTTTTCGGCAGGAATCATTCCCATTCCTTCTGAATGTGATCGCGAAATGGATTCGGAAGCATTTTAATTAAAGCCACGCTCCAGGAATCCTCCCGTCTTTCGCCGAGGTAATTTACGACTCCGTACAGATCGCGTATTTTATTCGGAAGAATTATGGGGAAATTGAAGCATCTAATGACTATGATTTAAGCGCATTTTCTTTGGGATGTGAATGATAGAGCCCTTGATCATCCATAAGTTTCGCAATTATATTCAGGGCGTGGCCTGGTTCGAAACTTTTTGAAATTCTTTCTCTCGTCAAAATCTTCCATTCAAATGGCTTTTGCTCTTGCGGTAGAAAGAATCACGCGCCAATTATTGATGATGTGATATCATCCCGCGAGTAATTTAATTTCCTTTTTCCCTGACGCATGTTTTGTGGTCGTGAAATTATTTTAATTTTTATTATTTTAGCGGAAAAATTCTTTGCGGAACTTATGACTAGAGTCAAAGAATTTGATACTTTTGGTCTTTTAGATTTTCGAGATTTACTCGCAATTTGCATTCCGTAGTGGAAGGTTTTTCTTATGTACCTTTTTGCTTACGTGTAATGGTATTTTATTTCCAAGCAAGTATTAGTTAATTCTATATTTAAACAAGTTATCCAGTTTTTCTACTATTTAGCGATAGATTTCCAAGGAATGAAAGAATTATACCAGTTTTACTATCAATTAATGAATAATTAGAAAAATATTTTAATTTTAAATTTGTCTAGCGTAATTTTAGATTTAGATTAGAACTCCAAAAGTTTGCTTCATTAGCTCTTATTGATAACATATCATGAGAAATTTCTATAATTTTCTTTTGTGTAATTCAACATAATCTTTATCCCCATCTTAAGGTAAAAATTTCCTTTAATTCAATCACTTTCCATCCGGAGGTAATGATAATATTTTCAGCTTAAATTTTCTGCTGATTATTTTATTTTACAAAGTGATTATTCCTTTGCTTAATTAAATTAACAGCTTTTTTTACATATTTTATTATATCATTGTTTATTCTAATGCAAAATCCAACTATCGTACTTGAATTTATATTAGAATGTTAAAGGGTCGAATGACATCTTGAATGCTAAGAATCGGTGGAAATGTGATTCAGGTTGAAGTGGATGTTGCATGATGTAGACCAAGAATTGAAGTCTTTTTAGTGCCCATTACCGTTCTTTTAATTCCAATTTTGATTATCAAGATGGAATGAAATAGGTTTCTATCGTTGGAAATGTAGATTAATGAAATTTTTACTTCACTCACATTCCAAGATCTAGTAATTTTCCCATTACTTCAATTAATCGCGAACACAAAGTCTCTGAGCTGACGTTTCAATCCATTACCAAATATGTTCTTTGATCAGCACGTACTAGATTCGAATGTCTTTTATTGCACCTTCAGGTTCTTGAAAGGTAAGATATATTTGCAAAGTAGGTGCCCTAAGCAGAATTGAATCCTTGTATGAATACGTAGGGAAAGAAGCAGAAAATTTTATTCAGGAACATTCTAGAGATTGGGAATAAGGTATTTTCAGGTCGAGAAAGATAGGAAGTAGAAGAGCGTACGAATTTAGTGACTGGAATGGCAGCTCAAAAGGCATTTGGAATTGGATTTAGCCCTTAAAATATATTTCTGTGCTAGAATTACCTCTGACACTTTCATGGTTATAGAACTCTTCCAGAGAAAGAATTCTCTCTCCCCATTTCCTATGAAATCATGCTGTATTGTGGAATTTTTTATCGATATTCTTTAGATTACTTTCTAAATGCCTTTCCAGTGGAACGAGTGCTTCAGTTATTGGATTTAGTAGTTATGAAGCATTATATTTGAAATTAATTTACGAAAATAAGTGTTTTATGGTTACTGAGTGTTTAAATTGAGGTTTAAGAATGATCAATGTTCGTGGATACAGTTGAAATAAGTCTTTAAATCTATTTTAACGTATATGATTTGACTAGATGAATGACTCGTTTACATTCTATACTTATCAATAATTATGTATTATTTATTAAAACTTATCTGCTTTTATTATTCTTGCAAATTTACTCATCATTTACTCTTGATCAAAATTGAAGCATCCTTTATTTTTCGCTCAAGTAACCCGGCGATAAATGATCCTAGTTCGATTCCCGTAGTAGGTCCTGTCAGACTTCATCATGTCATTGATTATATAGATTTATTATTTATTTTAGTACATCAGTCCTCATTTCCTTTATTTACCGCCATTCAATTTTCTTATAAAATTTTAGCCGTATTGTATCTTTCTGCCCAAACAATTGGCTAAGAACCCTTCAAGTTGTATGTGGTGCTGTGTAGTATCCGATGAGGATAACCTGTGGGGAATCATGTGAGTAATTTCCCTCAAGTTGTAATAGCTACAGTGGGTAATACCGCGAAATGGCTGTGCATGTAGCAATCTGGCTAAAATATGCCAAACTGGTTGGTTTGGGTCCATATTCCGTTAGCAGTGAATTCTGGATATGGTACGACTCAGATTAGGTTGGTGACATCATCTACTCTCTGAGCTCTCTCTTAGAAATTGGCTTAAACGGAATGGTTTTGATTAAATTAGGCGTATTTTAATGCTTCGTCTTTTCGCCAATTATGAATTACTTCCGAATCTTAGAAAATCTAAAAATTGTATACGAAATAGGCTAAAGTTGTGATTTTAATCACGAGATAATATAATGCGAGAACGTATCTTTTAAAACTATGTTAGGAAGCTGACGTATTTCAGAAATCTTGCTGGAAGTAGATTGATATTTCATCTGAAATGAAGCATGTTCATGTATAACCTCTTTAAGTTACAAAGTTAGTGAATGATTATCAGTCGAAACTATCGAAGAAATTCTTTGAAGAAATATTTTAACCTTAATCATTCTTAGAATGTGAACTGCTCGTGTATTAAAATAATAATGCGTTTCTCTAAGATTTAGTTCGTTAATTATTCCAGTTGAAATCATCTTACCGAATGTTATTAAGACAGTGCCTTAAGAAATCTATTAAAGAAAAATTCTTTAATCTCTAATAAAAATTTACTTTATTAAAGAGAAGAAGTCTCTATGTCATATTTGCCTGAGTTCTACAAATCTTGTCTCGTGTGAGTAAATTCTCCTTGAATCTACTTTGAAAATTACTCTCTTCCGACAATCTATCGAGTAAGAAGTATATTCTATAGTACTTAACTCAGTTTTATAGAGTATACGTGTACTAGGGTCCAATATTTTCTCAATTTACTGCGTTTCTTTCGTTTCCACTTAAATTTTTCCAATCACGTTATCCTTTTATAATGAACTTGTAAGTTAATTATGCACGTGAATAAATGAGGCAGTGTTAGAATGGGATATAAAAATATCCATGAACGTAACCTTTGAATTGAGTTGCTTTCACATTTTTCGCTATCTCACGTGAGATTTTATGATTGAACTTTGCAAAAACTGATTTTCATTTTTGTGATACCATATTATGTGAAAACTGCCAACATAAAGAAGTGTATTGATTACAGCAAAAACGCTTGGACGGGATAACCTATTAATATCGTTTCCACATTGAAAATTATAGTACAATTTGAAGCGAAACACATGAATAATAAATAGTTAGGTTAACTGCAGACACCAGAGGGAAGCAGTATAACTTCGTCTGGCGTTTACACATGTTAGTTGGGGAGCAGCTCGGACTATCTAATTAAGGCGGAAACTGAAGATGTCATGTTCAAAGTGAATTAAGCGTCATAGTCATTGTGGACCATAAAACAACAAGAACGGGAACGTATATTTTGTGAATTTAATTCGTTTTATGTTTATTTGTTTCTTTTATTCCCAAATTAATTTAAAAATACTCTCTGTGTATTTTAACGAACGATGTATTGTGGAATTCTATAATTAGGATGGAAAAGAGTCATTTTGTTACGTTGCTAACTGTTAGGTTAAATTGTGGCATTTGTATAGAATGAGTATTAGGTTTAATGCGAATGCATGTACGCAATTGGGAGCGAACGTCTATGTTTTTATGTTCTCTCATTGGAAATCCTCGGGCGGATATATCTCAAGAGATTTCATACGATTGCTTCCCCAGGATACGTGATCACATGACAAGTACGCAACTTCCGCCCGAGCAAACCTCGACTAAGAGACACACGTAGCGTTTGTGTTGCGCTGTGGCGCATTTTCGGAAGATGTACGGTCTCTAGGGGGCGGAAGTTAAAACAAGAGAAGATAGCATTCCGTTTGCATCGTTATGAAACTGTGCGCTGGCAGAATGGGTATTTTCAGGGACAAGCACCAAGTCCAGGTTCGGATATGTGACCCCATTCTGAACGGTTAAAGGTGAAATCCGCTTTATTCGTCCTTTTGGAAGCTCTCTTTCGCGAAATTTAAAACTCTTTTCGTTTCTGATACGGTTTTTCGAGCCTTTCAAAAAAAGAAAGGCGCTTGGAAATTTGGGAAAACGGGTGGGGAGTTTTGATGCGCGAATCTGATCTTCTCTTTTCTGCATTAATGTCTGTGTACGCTTCAAGCATTTCGAATGTTTTTTCTTTTTAACGAGAGGCGGCGCGAGTGCTGTAAATTTTTCAATGAGAGTGTGATGATCCTGTGACAAAAATATACGAAGCAAATTTTACAAAGCAAATTTTTTTGTATGAAATATATTACATGTATAGATTGAAATTAATTTTAATTTTAGAACTGATAATATTTTCAGTATTGTGAACGGAATATCTTTCTTAGATTCATCTGTAACTTTTCATCATTATTTTTATTGGTTGCTATCGAATCCATATATATAAAAGATAAAAATCTACTTATTTGAAAACTTAAAGATCTACATTAACCCTGAATAACAATATAAAGTGGAACTAAATACAATTATGTAATAATATTATAAATGTGATCATTACACCGAATTTAACAGATAATTTATAGAGGGTGGTGACCTACGTTCAAACCTTTTCCTTCGTACACATTTATAGTTTTAATTGTTTTTTTGTTCATATAGTCGTATTTGTCCAAATGTCTCCACCTTTCTTTGAATTAATATTCGTTGAGTGCTTATTACGCACAATTATTTTATCGATATATAAAGTCCCAGTTAATTCTAATTAAGTTCAAGGGCCTTTGGTTAACTTATAGGCCCATTTCAGCGAAGTTTATTTCGTTCTCCATTAGTATTATTATTTCAAGAACAAATGAATCGTATTATTATCAGATAGTATTCTTATTTAGCGTAACACTAAGATTCATGGAAGATCGTATGATTGACTGAAAATATGGTTCCATAAGCGTGGATAGTATATATATATGTATATATTTTTCGGTAAATTTTCCAAATTTCCTATTTTATGTTGTATTAGATATATTGCAAGGTCGTGTACGTTCGACAATGTCGACAAAAAAATTCACCCGTTCTAGAAAGACTCCATCGTTCCGAGTTTGAAAAATACGTTCATTGTTTCCTGATAAAAATAAATTCTCTCTAAAAGAGTGAAATATTCGGGAAACAAACGCACCGTTATTTTTAGAACTTTCATCGGCTTACAAAATCGTAATTTTTTTCTTCGTCTCCGAACGTACTTCCTGGAGTCTATGAGTTGATAGCTTTCCTAGCGACGAAAAAATGGATTGATTGTATTCTTGGAATGCAATGGAAAGAGTGTGCGAATGAGTGAAAGAAGAGACGATGAGATACATAATGCATTCAGATGAGGTATTGGAAGGAGGCGTAGTTAGGGAAGCCTCCAACGAATAGAGGAACGCAATCGGGCTTTCCTCTGTCTTCACATCCCTGCACATTTAATGAGTTTTCATTGGGAGTTGCCCTCCACCGGAAGCAAGACGTTTCTCTAGCTTTTCAATCGCCTTCGTGTTATGATCCTCTTTTCTGCTCTCCCACGAGAGTTGTAATTCTTCTCGCTCCACCTACTTCTTTGTCCTTTCCCCTTTTTTATTCAAACTTCATTTCGTCCCTTTGAGTTTCATTTGTTTTCTCGTGTATCCAAAATAAGGCTCTGTGATTTTTCCTTTCACCTCAAGAACCTTTCACCGCCTTTTCGGCTCTTCTAATCGCCCTCTCTTTTGTTTTCCCCTCTCGTTCGTGTGTAGATGTTCGCAGTTCCTCAATGGACGATTTTTCGCGATGATATTGAAATCTCACGGAGAGAAAGTTTTCAGGTGGAAATAAACCTTAACGAAGGTCGCATACGTTTTGGAACGGTTCGCACATTCGGTGAAGTTAAAGTCGATTGTGTCCATGTATGCACAGAAAGCTGGATTCTTTAAATGGAATTATACAACTGAATCTGCTATCAAAAGCGAAATTGGAGTATTTTCATTTTTCACTTAACAAATTTGAGAGTAAAAAACTTAATACTCCACGATCTAATTCTACGGAGTAAAAGAGGTTATTTTTTGTCGATTTTTGAATTTGAATGATTTTTTAATACATAGTTAACAAGAATACGTAATCACAAGGACGTCATGGATAATATAAATTTTTTCTATTCATTTCCTTGTGCTATGTATGAATAGAATGTTTATAATTTTTTAAATTATATTATACGTAAAGATATATATTCTTTTATCTTGTTTTTTTTTATTATACGTATTAATTATTATACAATTAAATTCTAATATTAAAAATGTAATTAATCTTAGTATCAAATTTTTACTACTAAAATAAACATATTTTGTTTATATATTTTCCATTTTATCCAATATCTTATGACAACATTCGGTAGAACGTATTTAATCATTTGAATCATCCTCCTTAATTCTTTTTCGCCTTCGTCTGTTAAGCCCTACTTTCTGACGTATCCTTGTTTGTTGAGTAGAAATAGAGTAATGAGCGACGGGAATCCTCCTCGTCGAATTAAAAAGTCTTTGTTCTCTTCATAACTGGATGAATATCGCCCCAAAAATCTTCAAAAGGATTCGGAGACGTTCAGAATGACGCGTAATTTTTGGAGACCTTTTGTAGGTTCTTAAGGTTAAGTATATCCCGAATACCTTACAGATTCGAGTCTTTCAGAGACCCGATCTCGTTAAGTCCCTTTGTGGAATGTTACTTTTATTTTCATTAAAGTATAGGATCGTTAAAAATAGTCATTTATTATGATTTTGTGAGATCGATGGTAGAAATATTTAGGTATTTCCCGGATTAGAAGTTTATTGATTTCCTAAATTTTCCTGTTATGTATATTTTCTTTGTATATCTTATAATTAAGACTGAATAAAATAGCTGTTTCTTTCCTAATGAAGATTTAAAATTCTCTTCAATTGATTTAAATCACAAATATTTCTTTTATTGAAGATGAATGGTCTTATTTTACTTGGGATTTTACTTAGATTTTCAAGTTTATTCAAAGAAATTTCAAGTTTCAAAGCTCCAGTATGAACCAATTTTCTTCGAAGGTTATTTCAAACATTATTCATTAATCTAATTTAGTTTTAACAAGTCAAATATAATTTTTTTGAATGATGAATCTTTTACTTCTTTTAAAAAGTTTGTTATATAATTATTGAAAGATCTTAAGAATAACAATATAATATAATAAAATTAATGGTTAAGTCTTTTTATTTATAATATTAAACGTCATTGTAAAGATATTTTTTCTAATCTTACGTATTTAGCATATTTTTTAAAAATACGACTCTGATCTAACAGAAATTTATGGCAAAACAATGAATTTGAACGAATTAATAAGACAATAGAAAGCTGCATACTCTAGAAAGAATTAATTTAAAGTAAATAGTGTAAAGTTGTAGGTTATTTCAATCTAATTTTATCATTGATATTACAGTTGCAATTTCCCTCCGTAAACCGAATTTACGCTCTGAATTTGCACCTGGAACGAATCATTCGTGTAGACTTTTCAGGCAAGCACTTTAACGGTGTAATCTGGGTTGACTGAGCTTGTTTTTGGTCGATGCTGTTCTCCAAAAGCGTGGATGCTAACGTCGAGTCCTCAGGTGTGAAGATGCAAATCAAACTGCGAAAAAAATCCCCACTTTCGTCCGTGAACGTTGAAATCTCTTCCGGAAGGATGTTGTTGAACACATTACCACGTCGAGTTGCGTCAATCAACCGCTTCCCCCGCTCTGCAGCGATATTCAGACGAACACAATCTTACCAAACTCTTGCTGTCGACGAGCATCTGCCGTCGGAAACAATTTTTATTCGCCGTTGAAATCTCCTGACTGAGAAGGAAAAATTGGATTAGGAATCAGATGCGAGGAAAATAGGGCAAGGTCACTGTGTTGGCATTTTTAATTGAATACTTTTCCGCCGAATTTATTAATTACGACGTGACACATTTACGTAATACTGCAAAACTAAACATATCTAAATAAATACGAATTTTAAAATTTCATTCCTTTAGCTCTTCACCCTGTCCAATTTATTTATTTAAGGTGAGATGTAATATGGAAGAAAGATAGTGATGGATACAAGTAAACAATACTGACTATTGTTGTTAAGTTGAATAAAACCTATCCGACCATTTGTTACGCTTTATGTGGTAAGGTGCGCCTGTTATGTAAATAATGATTGTATTTAAAGAAACCTTGGTAGAATATCCTCTCTTTTCTATGTTTTCATGCAATTCCTCTTGTATAATCTATATTAATCTATACATTCCAGGAATAATTGTGAAATCTACTCATCTCTACTCCGAAATTCGTAAAGATTCATTACGAAGATGATGTTTACATCTTCTTTCCTCTTTTCTTTGATATAAAACGTGTCAGAGAGATTTTATTGAATTACTTAAGCAGCAAGGCTAAGGGAAATGAATGTATTCCTCTTTATCATTTCAGTTGAGTTTCGTATTTAGTAACCTTTTCGCAACATCCATCTTAGAAATAAACCCATTTGATGGGAAAATCTTTATCTTGAATGTGTTTATTGACTGTACAAAGAATTTATCACGAGGAAATATATATAGACTTTATATCCATTTCCGTTTATTGTTCAGTCCAAAGAATAAGGTCGTCTTATACAGTGTTGAACTGTTGTGTAAGATGTTTTCCTAGGCTGTTTTTCTTTTGATAAGTGAATAAGGTTCTAGGTCAACGGGGCGTGGCTGTTTTGCCCCGATCCTTTCGGCATTGAATCGTACGTCCTTGGTACGTTTCTGTTGTTCCCGTTTCAATGCAGTTTTCCACATATGCCGAGTTCTGACAACAGGTGCGTTGGTGTCTACCGTTGTCTTCTCTTTCGTTTGGAAAAGACTGCACTCAATCATCGAATCCGTCGTGCAGTTGAAGTAAATTTATCTCGTTCTAATAATAGCGTCAACTGGGATAATAAGAGAGAATCTGCGGCAGTCGTTGTAACTTAATTGGTTAGAGAGTGGTACAAATAAGCCAACTTACAGGTCGTAATTATCAAATGAAGAGCTGTAATTAATATCATGAGTGGTTCATCGTGATATTTCAATTAAAAACCAGATTTTGTTAATTAAATTTCAAAAGTGTTCCTCGAAGTTTTGACTTGTTCGTAGTTGCAATTCTTTTAGAATTCGCTTGACTTGCTATGCAATTTATATGTCTTATTTTTTTTGTTTATGAGCAATACATTGCATTTGCAGATATATATTTTATATATTATGATTTATTTTAATCTTTATTCGTGGAAGAGTTTAGAAAGGATAAGTAAGCTCTGTTGCTTGTTGGCATTGAGAAAAAACTATAAAGAGCTTTTGTAACATGCTTGGAGATTTTTTTCTGCGGATCAATTCAAGGGAAATACTTATTTTATTAATTCCTGTCAAATTTATTTAGTCGATTCGCTTACTATCTCAGGAGGGCGCATGTGACATCTGAGTAAGTTTTATCAAGGTAAATCAAAGACCTCATTGGCAGTGAATATGAGTTTAATCTTCTGTTAATGATTCCATGTCACGAGAGTTTACGTATAATTTATATGTTAAATAAGACGGAAGTCAGCTCTATAATTCCCGGAATTCCCCACCTGTGTTAAGTTCCCCGTAAGATTAGCGACCAGGATTTTCCTACTTCCCATCTCGATTTCTTGGAATCCTACTGTTACATCATTTCTCTGCTATTATTCTTATATCGCGAATTATTCCCTCATTTATCACCCTCTCTTCCCCATGAAGGACAATCGTGAGTGAAAGTCATACAGAGATACAAGGTCATAAAGGGCGTTCATGAAGCCCACTTACGAATTTATTTTTGTATCCGAATGAATAACTTATCCTTCTCGTGAGTGTTTTTAAGTATTGTTGTCCTTGGGTCTGTGTAATTCGTCGCCCTACAATGCACAGCATCCTGTTTCCGTTTACTTCACCTCTGAAGGTTCTTTCTTTTATGCTTAAATTAAAATACATTAAATTATTAAATTAACATTTTGGTTGACAGTTAAAAGAAGTGATTAGACAGTTGGAAGGTTGTTTATTCAATAAATAAGCATGGAAATTTGTGGAGAAATTAACCTTGGTCGAGATTACATTAGTTCTAATCCTGTAACAATTGTTTCCGTTAAATTCAACGCTTCCAATTTCTGCGCAAATATTCACTAAATTGTTTCGTAATCGTTATCTCGCAAATGCGGATTAAGATATAGCAAATGTTCGCTTTGCAATCTCATGAATCTCCACCGAATAGATCGTTCTTAAAACCCAATGATCGGCTTAAGTAATAAAATTAAGAGATCTAATAGTGAATCTAAGAGAAGAAATAAATTGTCGGATGTGGTTCGTTGCCACGCATTAAGAAACTTTCGATATTTCCCTAGAAGCTCATTCACCGTAAATCAACGCTTAATCGATTTTCAATGAAGGAATCAAGTTTCCTCGCTCGGGTTTTTAAACTCAGCGAATGTTTTCGATTTGAAATGGATTCGGTAAGCCTCGATTAATTTCGTAAATGAACGCAGTGTTGCTTGTTATCGCGCGTGGGTGCGATTTTCTCGCTGATTTGGGGAAAATAATGGAGCGTTATTTTAAGATTATCGATGTCTTAACTAAAAAGTGTATCCATTCGGTTTCTAGCTTAGCTCTGTAAAATCTTATCAGAAGATAGAAAATGCATATTTAATGGAGTATAGCCAGAAGGGATTTACTGTGAATGATAAATAAATAGGAAAGAAAGAGCTTAGTTTTGTGGTTTAATGCTCGTTTAATGGAAAAATTATTGGTGGAAACTCATATTACCGAATGGAAATTGATTCAAACTTTTGATATTTTTTGAAAAAATTACCTTTTCTATAATTTTAAGTATATTTTTAGTATTTTCATAATTTTTCTTATTATATTTACCAAATGAGCGAATTATTAAAGAACGTAATATGTGGGTGCGTTTAACTCCTATCTTAAATTAAACGTAATTCCATATTGTATATTTTATTATTTTAATATCTTAGATTTCTATATGATTATTTCATGAATATCATGTTTTAATTCCATCTCTTTTATTTACAGGTGAGTTGAACTCTTGTTTTGCCGATTCTTGAATTTCTCTTGAGGACATGACTTTCGGTATCTTGGGTACGTATTGATGTTTCACGGCTCTTATAACTATTCGAAAGTAAGATTAATAGTCTTTCTTCAGACACGGGAAAATAGATCCGTGGTACTTTAGCATAAAGTAATAGGAAACGCATTTTTCCTTTGATGAATGTTACCAAGAAATCGGTTTTCCATCCACAATTCCGTCATAAAAAACTTTTCGAGCATTATTCGTCGGAAACTGGTATAAATTCATCCTCAGCTAAGTCCGTTCACGGCTCTGTACAGTTTCCGTAATATTGAGATTGCACTCCTCAGTATTCTATTCACTTCCATATGGGATACGTTCCAAAATGCTCACGCTTCTCAGTAACGGCAGGAAGTTTTAGAGGTTATCGTGGAAATTTGATTCCACGACTGCAAATTTCCATCGTTCCCTCCAACTCTCCTAGATTCATAGTATTTACGATGATTCTTTTGCGTGACTCCATTTCCTATTTGTAAGTGGAGGAATAAATTGTGTGAAAAATGAACATTGCTCTAGGTTGGCAAACGCTTCTTCGGTTCATTTAACGGGTTTCATTATCCGGAGAATTTAGGGAAGTGGGGTTTGTGTTCTCGAAAGCCTTAAAAGTACCATTTGTGAAATTATTTTTTTTGTGGTAGTCAAGATGTTGGTTTTTCGAATCTTACTTTGTACAACCTGAAAAAATATCAAGCGTTGGTTATTATATTTTAAATCTCATATCCTAATCGTTAATTTTGTAATTGTTCGGTGCGCAAAGGTATGAAAGTTTTCAGGTACAATGTTTTACTATTCTTGGCAAATTAAAAGCTTTCAATTTCCATGGATGCTTTTTAAAAATCAACCAATGTAACCTTGAGAATTTACATTACAATTATTGAGTTGAGATACCGTTTTTAAAAATGCATAAACTTTGTCATGAACTGATTTGAATATCAATACGGGCCTCTTTGTCTATTCATATGATTTTTATGTCTCAAATTTCCAAATTTGCTCAGTTTTCTTTGCTTTGATTGCAAGAAACTTTACATTTACGGATACTTTACAAATTTTCGTAGTCTTACGTTCGATAAGATTGAAATTAATAGGATTATTAGAGTTGTTGAATATGTGCAACACGGATATTTAATTATTTATAATTGTTTGTTTTTACTGATTTATTAATGAGTTTGAAGGATTCCCCTTTATTAATCGCTGATAATAATGATGATGAAATTGTAGTTAGTTTACCACCAATTAGTGGTCAATAATTGCAAAGCCTTTTCGTGAATGATTCGGATAGTTCTGAAAATGTCTTAAAAATATTAATTTTCAAATTCAAAAACTTATGTTTAAAGTTTAGATATTAATTTCAAATCTTTAATTTAGTTAACGTAAGACAAGGTTAATGCGATTTCTGATGATTCTCCATGCTATTTTAGTAGGTGTCATTTTATGAGGTAAAATTAAAATTTAAATCATGGTTTTAGACCATATTATTTTCTATTTGATTATCAAAAGGGTATTGTGATATTTTTATAGTGAAAAGTAAGTAGGAACCTCTGAATGTAGCTGAGGAGAGAATATCCGATTATAAAGTGTTCAGGAAAAGGATAAAGTTTGTATGCCTTAAGCTGCTCGATTTTATCAGTGTCAGTAAATGTACCTTATATTTTATGTTATCTTTAGCTAAAAAGTACTCGCGTTAATTTCATATCCTCAAAACGGGACCTTATTTGGGAATACAACTTCAAACTTTTCTTCATGTTTTCACCGCAGAGTCAATATTGTGATTCTCCGTCCTCAAATGAATTTCCATTTTTCAGACTCTCCAAATTCCCCTCACGTGCCCTCCCAATGGTGCGAAACTAACCGCAAATATTTTGACTCCGTCAATTCTGCCCGTCGTGGAAATGACGTCTGATACCCTTATACGTGTTACACCCACGTCCCTTTATCACGCTCTTTTTAGCCGCCTAATCTCGCCTCGGGGGACCGTCTCATCCTTCCAGTCACGTAGTCGCTGGACCGTTTTCATCGGGTGTCAGAATGGCCATGAAGGCGCCCGGACGGAACCACGGGAATCTAACGGAACCACAACCGACAAAACCAATGAATTGCACGGTGGTTATTGAACTGATCGCAGGAAAAAATGCCCGAAACAGATCACAGCGTCGCTTCGTCCGTCTGTTACCGATTGTTTCCGTTTTTTTAAGCGATTGTTGATGCCTCTGGAATCCTCCGTTTCCGTGAAATGGGGGTTGGGAGTTTGTCTGCTTGGTTTTCGTTGCTTTTCGTGGTGTCAATTTCGTTTCGATCTTAGTGATTAACTACGGCGTTGCATTCCTCCGTAACGATAACTGTCCGTTGATTTGTTTCGTTTATTTACTTCGATTCTCAGAATCACGATACAGTTCTCCCACGAACGAAGTTGGTTTGTTCGTTGGCGCAAGTCGCCATCTGCGTCTGTTTACACGCGTGATATTTACTACTGTTATTGATTCTGGGAATGCAGGAAACACAAACGTATCTTGCCTAAGAAAAAATTATCATTCTTAGCAATGTATTTGTTATAGTTATTCCGAGAATTTGGATGTAAGGAAAACATTTCCCCCGAAAATTTTGCTTCCTAAGTAAGATACAACGAGATGATATAGTAGTTTGGTAACAAGATCTTTGATATACGTGCTCTTCTTTCTGTTTAGAATAGGCTTATCAAAATAAGTATTTGATTTCTTAATTCGGTTTTTACATCATTTTTTACATTAAGTGAGATGAATTCGTGCTTGATTAAGTAATTTATTAATCAGTAATGTGTTAAAAAAATTGTAATTATAATGTTTTGGACTTTAACTTATGATATTGATAAAGATTTCACGATAAAATTCTTCGGAGAATGGTATCCTCGGTATTAAGAATTTAGGTTTATTTTTATATCATTTCTATATCTTCACATCTTATTATATTCGATTCCACGGAATATTTAATGCAGTCATTTACTCGTAGCCGAACTGTGAGAAAGATCAAAAATTCACATCCATTCTATTTCTCGTTCCGCACATTTTCCTTACGAAATAATCTCTTCCTTCGAAGCATTTAATTCGACGTCATGCGCATAAAAATCTTGCATGCACTCGCAGATCACATTCATTCGTTAAATTCCTCAGACCTTGACATGACTACGAAGGAATCCAAACATAATTTTATGATCAAAAATCGATCCTCAGTTCCGATCGAGAATCTGGTTTACGTAGAACGCATTCGTCGTCGCGAATCGGATAAGAGTGAATTTTTAGCGCCACCGAACACCTGCAAGTCCCCGTTTCTCCCAAGGACTCTGTGGCGCTTAAATTCTGCGCTGTTTCCCTTGGCAACGTATGCAATAGATGCAGGAAAAGCGATCTCGCCTCGAAGGGATGAATTCCTGTATTTTTCTTCCCGAAGAGGCTGAGTTAGGAGAGATACTTGGTCGACGGATATGTACTTTGAAGGATGAAGGTCTGGGGCTTTGCGTAAGTTCCCGAGATGTTTCTATTCCAGCGCCGGAAGGAGTCGCTCGGAAAACCAGATAAGGCTGCGTTTGCCTATGGAAGTGGCCACTCTGATTATTTTCACGGCACTCACGAAATTTAGTCGTCAAATATAAGGCGGCTTTCTGATATAGCACATTTAACCCGCAAAGGTTAATCTGATTCAGATGAGGATGTGGATAGTTGCTATCGCTTTAAAGTAAATTTTATCTGATGGGTGATTTTATTTGGATGTTCATTTATGAGGTCATCTTACATTTTCTGGGATATTGAACAGAAACTTATTGTTAGTGTTATTTGAAGTTGTGGTTAACTATGCAAAATATCGACATGGAATAATTTTGAATGGACTGATACTAGATCTGTGCCTAAAATTGCGAAATATTTGATCTCGAGTTCTACCTTTATGTCTCAGGATTAATAGTTTTACTTCTCATTTATATAAATATAATAATCTTTAGTAATTTATAGATAACTCTCACGTATTAGCAGTATGAAATTTTAACAAATGATCATTTACGAAGTAATCAAACAGTTTTCTCGATTCTTGTTCATTATCTCATTTTATTATCTGTACGTAAATATTCTTCCCACATACGCTTTTTACAGGAAGTGATGATGTGTTTTGGCTTTTCTCATAGAAGCGCTGATTTTTATCGAACATAGTTTCTGTGAAGGGATTGGAGAAACATGATATTTTGTGTACAGCTTTGTTTCCTTATTCGCCAAACTTCAGAGCAGTTGATTACACAAGGCCCAGATATTTGAAAGTATCAAATTCATTTTAAGGGATCTTGGTTTAATGAAAATATTAAAAGCTTCCTTAACCCTTGGAGTGGATTGAACTGAACCTAGGTAAGGTCTAGAATAATTATGAGTCCAGGTTACTAGTAATAATAAAGAAGCATCTATGCAATTATATAGCTAAGTAAATAAGGAAATTTTCTTCTTTCACGATGTTAATGGCAATTAAAGTCTCTACGTAATTCTTCAGCACCGATGTAAATTCTCTTAGGTTAACTGCAGTATTGATAAGTATTGCAAAATGTTTTAAGTATTAATCGAACTAAATATCAGGTCAGAAATTTTTTTAATGCGAACAAGGTTATCATGTACACAAAATTTATGTTTTCTTCTTACACTTTGTTATTAGTTTCATCACATTTACTCGTAAATGTCTTAAAGGAAAAAAAAGAGAGAGAAAAAATTAAAAGAAATAAGAGACTTCAATTCTTGATTTTAACTGGGTTTACACTTCCCGGAAACATTTTTTATAGACTTGATTTTTCTCGAGTAAATTAAGCTCCGTCAAGGAAAAAAGAGTCCATCGTTAAAAGCACCTTTCGAAAGAAGACAGATAAGGAAGTGGATGTATGAAAGAGGCGAACTGGAGGTTTCGTAAAAGCCGAGAAGTTGGAAGTTAGAGAAAAAATTGGATTCGGAGATGTTAGGAGGAGGAGTGGGTGAAATCGTGCGGTAAGTTGGATGTGAAGAGCGTGAGCAGGGAGTTTATGGAGTGGGTTCTGCGGTAGGCCTTTAGGTGGAGATGGATAGGTGATGTTGGGAGCGGATGATTAAGTAGGGATGGATTCAGTGCGGACCTAGGATGGACGGCGTAAAAGTGGGTTAATTACCGAACGTGGAGATGGGAAAGTGTTAGCTTGAGGTAGGGAACGGCTGCATTACGGACTTCCGTTGTGCTCCGGAGGGTCCATCTACGATCCCGATGATGAATTTGACTAAGTTACAAACTTTGACAACCTTGAGTTTTCCCGGTCTCTACCAATATATTTACTTATTCCATTTGGAGGTTCAAATTAAAGTTGCGTGTCTTTGTTTAGCAAGTCGTGCTGCTCGTTCTTTTGAGATGTTTATTATCGAAGTATATAATTCCGCTGAAGGTGAACTGTTTTTCGTTTCAAAATTGATGTGTTATTTACCAAGCGATATATGGACTTATGTTTTATTTGTACACAGAATTCGTATTCAGATATTTATTTATATCAGTTTATAAAATTCTTTACAATTGAGGAAACTTCAAGCATCTATGAATTTCAAACAAGTAATTATGATTTAAAAGTATTTTGGACAACATAAAATCTATTATTAAGGTATATTAAACTTTAAATATTTGTTTCACGAAAGAGTTGACCCATCAAAGAAACAAGCAAACTAAACTTCAGTAAATCGGTTACCTCTTCTTTGATGTAAAAGCATCGAAACTTTCTCAAGACAATCCTAAGGCAGGAAAATTCCCCCATATTTCGGAGAAGCAGAAGCTACGAGTATATCTCAATCAAAGAACTTTTAAGCGACGGTAACTAAGTAAATCACTTTTCTACGAGCGACAAAACTCGTGGGCTCAAAAAAGAATCGTCTCGCAAACGAATCGGGACATCATAACGACGTCGTAACATAACAAAGCCCGCATCAGGTGAGAATGGCAGCGTGAAACAGTTATTAGCGGAATAAGAGGTGAAATGGATGATCGCGTAGGAAAGGTATCGAGGGAGAAAAATTGAATGGACCGGCGGAGAATACAAAGAGAATCCCAGTGGCGCTACGTGTGAGCGAAATAATAATGGGAAAAAAGAGGCAGTATCGAGGAAAGGAAGAAAACTTCGTAAGAAGAAAGTGAGGAGAAAGGTCTGCTGGAATCGGGTAAAGGATTTGGGCTCTAGAAAACCCGATAGGATGAGAACTGCGATGAGATACCTCTCTCTCAAAGAAAACGTATTTTACGCTTGACTCATCTCGCCGCGCCTTCGGTAAAAGGAGGCAAAACTTCGCCTCTTTCCGTATTCCCAGCGCACCGCTTTCGCCCAAATCCCGCCCCCGAATTACGTCCCCCTTTCACCACCACTTTCCCATCATTTCCATCCTCCTTACGTACGCGCTATGTATCCGAGACTCGTTAGCGGCAGAATACGTCATCGGTTGCTACGGAATAAATCGCCAAATACGTCGTCCTTTCGTCTCTGATTACGGAGACGTCGTTTCTCTCGATTATGCGCAGGGAAACTTTTTTCCGGGGATCTCGTTCATAAATTCTGATGAGAAAAAAGAGCGGCTTTGCTTGAAGTCGAGCTTTTTTCACTGGCAGCGGGATTTTTCCAAATACGGTCCTCATCTTACGGAAAGGGGTTCAAATAAGTTGATGTACGTGCTTGCTTTACTTCCCTGCTCGGTTTATGTAATGGAGAAATAGTATAGTGAGGAATGAGCAAAGGTTTTACGTAGCTTTAACTCGCGACGGATTATCCATTATACATGTCCTCGTAATCGAAAATTTTCGCAGCGAGCACATTACTTATGCGAGGAAAGTATTTCGTATAACTTAAAAATGAAATAAATTAATGGAAATAGTTGTGAAAGGGCAAGTTAAGAATTGAAATAGCGGAAATCAAAGCGCTGAAAGGCGTAGGAACTATTCTACTAATTGTACTATACATTAAATTCTAATATTGTAGTACAACAATTTTTTAGATTTAGAATGAATCAGTGGAGATATAGCTGTAAGAGAAATAGAATTTAAAGGAAATAAAAGATCCGCTTGTTTACTTCCCTAATATTGAAAGTCTATAATTAAAAACCGATCTCCAATCTTGGAGGCATATCCTGAAGGTTTATTGAACCCTCTAGTTTCTGGAGTACGTGTTGTAAGAGCTTACGAGTTCCCCATATTCCAACAATTTCATCTCCAATAAATAGACAATTTCACCTGCCATTGGAGCACGTGATCGATTCTGGGAAATGTCATTTTTCGCCTCACTTAAGCACGATTCTTGGTTGCTGACAGTTTCTCGGGGCTTATATCTCTCCTAATTCTAAGCCTTCCTTTTACACCCCGAATAATCACCTCTCTGCCAATATCTGGGCGCGCTTCTTATCTCCTTCCATTTCCATCCCTCACTATCAACTCCTTCTCGCCCTGAGTGTGAACCCCTTTCTAATAAACTCCTCGACTCCCTTTCCTTATCACACTCCAGAACACAATGCCTGGTACACATCGGTCTCAATCACATGCAGAAACCCCCGCTCTCACGAGTTTTATATTCCCCCACCGCACTGGGGGCAATTTATTCCGATTTAATTTTCGGTTTGTATGGCGCTGTACTCGGTCGCTGATTGCGTCCGGGACAAGATTGGGATGAAGGAGATGAAGTTGTGGTAATTGTGGAGCCCTTGTCGTTTCGAGTATCTCTCAAGATCCTTGTTTTCGAGAGACGTCTCCGAGGTGATTGTAATTGTATTCTAGCTGCATTTGTTCACGTAGGTGCATTTGAATTAATTTTAATTGGGAAAATATATTTGGACCGATATCGAAACCTTGTGGTGCACCGTAAGCAGTTTTATGAGAATAGTAGTCCCAATTGGGGAAATATCACGACTTTGATAATGGAAACTAAAATTTTAATTTGACGAGGAATGGTGTCCAGATTGGAAGCTAAAATGTGATAAAGGGAAGGAATGTTTCTTTAGTAATTAACGCCTATTGAATATCGTTTCTCAATTAAGTAAAATATCTAAATCGTTATAATTTTAAGCGAAATTCAGCTTTTAATTTTTCTTATTATAATATTCCAATTAGTATACAGTAAAAGAAGAAAATTAACCAAATCCTTTAAACTACATCCTATAATTCAATAACCTAAGTTTGAGGCTTAATTCTTGAAGAGAGACGAATCTGATATGTAGCAACTGAATAAGTTCGCGTGATGCATAACCTCCAGGATACTGAATTATGAAGAATTAAATGCGTTTAATGGCCATAAGTGCTTGCTGATTTCGAACAATTAGTTCTGTTTTCATTTGCTTTGACGGTTGATGATGCTTATTATTCAATTAAATTATATAGCATTGTTATGAGGGCGTAATGATCTCGGAAAGGCCTCAATATCCCCGCATGCATCAACCTGTAACCTGCGAAACGTGTTAATTATATATAACCAGTTCATTATAAAATAATTTTCAATTGTACTATAATTATATAAGAAAACCCTCATCTTTTAAAAGATGAATGATGCAAGTGATACGCATTTTGTGAGAGTGGTTTGTTCATTCTTATTATTCGTAGAGGATTTGTTATGAATTCATCTTCTTCGATAGTATTCGTATTTTTATTCCCGAGTTACAGAGAGGTTGAACTTGTTAATTCAGGAGCTCGATTCTTCTCCTATGAATTCTTCCCTCGAACCTTTTTTCTTTCCTTTTATCGGGAGCGCAGTTGGCATTTTCCCAACGGATCCGATACTAGATTTCTGGATGGGCACACCGGTGCATTTTTGGATCGGACTTCAGTTTCCTCAAGTGTCATAATATTCCCACTCGTGCGGGAGTAAACGTTGAGCATTTCTGTCACGGCCCTGTATCGGACCGAATTCCCTACGACGCCCAGTGTTTGGATAATAGCGGGTCCCTCACGTCCCGAAGAGAGGGGAAATCATTTCGACTCGACTGACCGTGTGATGTGTCGCGATTCTGCCCTCACTTTCTATCCAATGAACCCTTCGGATCGAACGTGCCAACGACCGAAAAATGACAATCAGAATTTGAAGTGGTCGAGGATTAGAGAGCGTCAACCAACACTGCCTTTCGTGGTGTTTATACTATATGTATGGTTTAAGGCCACAGGTGGGTTACAATCTTATTATGCCTTAAATGTTGCATGTTATTATTTACAAAAAGGTGTAGAGATAATCGACAAAAAGCGTTAATCTTAGGTAAGGAGTTAGACATTATTTTCCATTATTATCTCGCAAGCCGTGTATAATCAACTGTATTTGGGTGGAGGATTGACTACAATATCGAAGAAAAAATTGTTTTTATTTTGGAATTGGAAAGTAAAGTTAAAAATAACCTTTTTCTGTTATAAAATTTACGAAGAATAATCAATTGCAACATTTCATTTAAAGAATTCTGTTAGATTTCTTTCGTACGTGTTCTTGGTGCGGGAAATATTTATTATTTCGTCAGAAGAGGATTCATATTATATTTGTTTAATAATTGTGTATTTAATGTTTCTTATAATTTCTATTCCGTTATTAGCGATGAAATTTATAGTTATTAAGGACTTAAAATATTAATGTTACTTTTATTAGATAAAAATTAATGCTTACATACAGTTCTGATAGTATCTACGTTCTTCTACTTGGAATTTAGTTCAAAGGAATAATTTTTCGTGTACCTCTTTACGATGACAGTTGTGAGTGAAATAAAATAGGCGCTTAATTAAACATCCGATTGGAGATGAAACATTATGAAATCAATGTGTTTATACTGAATGTACTGAGAATTTATTCAAAGGACTCCCGTAGCCCTCATTTAGAGAAAATGAGAAATATAGACAAACACAGGCAGTGGCTTTTGTGCAGATACACAATGCATCCTTTCCTTAGTCGCACAGCTTTTCAGATTTCTTGGTGTCCGCTTCCACACAAAAACCCTTTCACATATCAGCAGATAACAAAAACTCCTCGTTATTTCCAAATCCTTTTTATATCATCAAAGCAGCCGACCTTGCTCCCCGACATGTAATTGTACGCTCGACAGAAATTTACGTCGCGGAATATAATATCACAGCGGGAGAACTAGAGCAAAAATGCGCCGGTATACGGTCCTTTATTTCCAGACCGTTCCGTAAAGTGGTGTAAAGGGAAAAAATTCTTCCTCCGCCCATAAAATAGCGAAGGCATTTCTTTTATTCACCCCCGATGCATCCACGGTTCTCCTTCCAATCACGGTTTCTCATCCAACCTGTTGGAATCTGCTTGGAAGGATTTTGAGAAAAGGGGAAGAAGTCAGGTAGGGATGCTTTTTTTAAAGAGACCCTTTTTTACGTGGCTCAATGGAGAAGTGGGCGCCAAGATGGCTATGACTCCTCCGTATTATTATTGGGGAAATTCTTGGGAGACCACGAGGTCGTGTTTTATTTTCAATATTCTCGGCAAACCCTCTGTCGGAGTTAATGAGGTCGGATATTTGCAGATGGCAAAGGGTGGGCGCATTTTTAGGGTTTTCTGGGTTTTATTGGAACGTCAGCTTTATTGGATGTTAGCTTTCTATATCCCAATTGTTGGCTCATCGGGATAATCTTGAGCAGGCGTTCGGGGGAATACAGTGGACGGTAATGGGCGTGTTACGGTTTAGGTCTTTGGCGTGCACATGAACAAATGACGGCAAAAATCGGTTCAGATTATTGCTTCCGAAGATCAAAGGGGAACTGCCTTATCGCCTCCGAAGCTGCACTTGGAATGTTTGGTTAAGAGTCGGGTCTCCAAAGGAATGTATCTATCCGAGTAATATGTGATATCCCATGTACATCCTAATGGGGTTGCTACGATAAGGGTATCTTCCGTTCAAAGATTATGATTCGATCAAAGCTATATAATCGAGGTAGAATTAGTTTGCTAATGAAGATCTTTATGTATATTCTGTTTCGTTCGCAAATATTTGAATAAGGTGGTTGTAAAACTCATGTGTAAAAGGCGTTAACTCTGCAGTTTTCTATTAGCTCTCAGCCCTTTTTAATTGGAACGATATTTCAGGTTAAAATTAGTGAATTGGATTATTCTGCTAAAAACGCTTTATTGTCCATAAATCAATTTAAATTTGTTGAAATTTCTGTACAGTTAATCTAGACGAGTAATTTCAGAGAGTAACAGTTTTGAATACGGGAGTAATGTAATGCTGTTTCAAGCATATATATTTATAACCCTAATTAATTCTATGATTAAAGTATCAATTCCGAGTTGGAAATATCTGAAAACATAATCATCAAATGTTTCTTAAAAGGCCTCAGAAAAGTCCGTTATCGATATAAGATTTTAATTTCTCCTTTTCAAAGAAGAAAGCAACTTGGATATTTTCGTAGCCAAATCGAATGGAATTTAGATAAGAGGATCGAATAAGAGTCGAGCAGTTGAACGAAAAAACGTAAATTTAACTTCATATTATTTATGCAGCGTAGTTTCCTTTGGCTTTCAACGCGTTATTTATCGTGGGCGACACAAAGGAAGCGTAAAGATCTAGTTTCAGTTATCACGGAAAAGGATCCATGTGAAGGTTTTTATCTAAGAGTGAACAATAGAAAGTAGGTCAGAGGGGTCTATTTTTCTTTAAAAATGTAGTGTAGTGTTGACCTAGCTATGGAAAATGAGAAAATATAGTACATTTTTGAATAATTGGACCCCGAACATGATGAGTTCTAGCTATGAAAAAATACCATCTTCTTGCTTCGTGATCAGATATTTAGGTCAAGACACTCCTCCAATTGACCCACTGTTAAGTACACCTAAAATAATTTTAAGTAAATGAATTCATTTTTATGATGAATATTGATTATTGAATACAGTTCATATTAAAATTTTTTCAAATTCTACTTGATGCTTTAGATCATTTTCCATCTTTTATTATAGTAGAATTTACTCTCCAAAATGGATTCAATATGAATGAATATTTATGTTTAGTCTACAGAATACTAAATATTCTGTACTTTATATTTTTACTTTATATTTATACTTTATATATCTTGAATTTATATTTATACGCAAGATGTAAGGAAATATTCTTAGCTGAAAGGATATTGATAATTCTCGTTATTTATATTTTACTCAAGCGTAAAATTTCATAGGAACATAATACCTAGAATGATCTTCCCAAAGTAGAGTACATAAAAAGGATCTTAACTGGGTGCATATCTGTTTTCTGTATGTTAGATACACCGAATCCTATTCGAGTGGGAGTTTAGTTTTGAGTAGGTCTTCATCTCTCGCGAATTGTTTTTTAAAACTTCTATTCTGTCCGTAAAATAAAAATGTAGAGAATTAAATTCTGGATATGTTAGAGTGTATACTCAGTACAGTCACATAGGGGTTTTGTGTTAAAGGATAGTAATAGGATCAGAGGCAGATACAGAGAAGCAGTTTTCAAATATTTTATGAGAAACAAAGTTGTAAGATGGCCTTCTTAACACACGGAATGGCATTGGAAAGAAATCTCCCTCGTATCCAAGGAAACGTTCTGCGGAAAGACGATTTCACGCCCTCTTTTATAAATCCATCTCCTCCGAATAATTCGAATCAAAAGATGTCTACGCATTCATGGGCCTTTCGAATCCCTTCTTTCTTCAAATCCCTCTTTCGCTCAATCAAATGGATTATTCGCTTGGTCTTAACAGCCGTGGATTCGCCGAAAAACACCTCCGAGAACACTCCTCCCATCCAATTGTCCGAGAAAGAAGAGTTTACCTAATGTTATTATTGCTCTCCATCTGGATGGAACCACCCTCACGGAGCGTTCCATATAAATGGAAATGAGGAAGAGCTTTTTGAGCTCGAGAAAGAAGCTCGTGTCATTTCCTCCCATTGCTTCCTGAAGTCTTTGTCTCGCTCTCAAAGGCATCCTGTGATTGCTAGGCTGTTTGCTCTCTACGTTTCCATCGATAATACGTTCCATAAATGACACGGACCTTGAATTCGACGCGGTGTTCGAGAAATTAATTCCTCCGAGTTTCGATGCCTACTTTTTGGCGCTCCGTTTATTAAGCCCTCGAATTGAATGATGAGTCGGCGCCATTGTGTTTTCCTCGTCCTTCCCAATGCGCCCATTGTTTTGGGCGCCGTCTTCCTTCACCAGAGGTTCCTTTTCGAGATGTTATCCGCCGCCAGCGATCTCGCGTTCGATCGTCATTCGTTTGTTCGCCGTCGAGCGTTCGTCTTTCGTCGCTCGATTGTCAAGTGTCGGATTATCATTTGCCGTAGCGATCTTAAGATTGTAACTTCGTGTAATGAGAGTAATTCGTTCTTGGGTAAACTGCTAAAGCATATAACCTCATTTTATGGATTTATGATTTAAAGTATGTGTTTCAATTTGATGTTTATTCCTAATTTGCAATCTCTTAATTAAGTTAAGCGAGATTAAGTTTTCAGTGCCATTTCTAAAACCATTATTAATATCTTCTCTAATTGCTCTCTTATATGTTCAATAAGAAATAATTTCTCTTATTTTCCTCGGAGTTTCATCAGTGATTTTAAATATGTTTAAATTATATGAGCCATGAAAAATAAAATAATAAGACAGCATTTAAATTGATAAAAATTTTGCCAAAAAAAGAAAGTGATAGAAGAAAAAAAAACGAAAAGTATAAACCGGGTTCCAACCACGCATAGCATCATTAGGAATCTTACACGCTAGCACTACGCCACCATTTGCTTGTAGATAAACTGTTGCCGCGGGGTTTATAATGGAAGCGGCTAGAATTGACGATTTTTAAACATTAATTACAAAGAAACGAGGGAGCGTTGGCCCCTAGTATTTTCAGGTTGTTATAAGTAATACCTAAGCTACACTTCCATACCGGTCTCATTCAATATCCCGTGCCGTAGTCCTAAAGGTCCCCTTGTGAGATGTAGAAGCTGAAATCGTTGTACCTGTACGAAATTCGTTGCAATGTTTTTTATCTTTTGTTTGATGGATTCGAACTTAATCCATTCCCTAACCCTTTCTGTCACCGAATACCATTTGTAGTGAAACACACGGCCTCTTCCGTAGATTCGGAATGGGTCGTGGGAATAGACATTTGCGTTAGCTGCCGTTAGAATAGAAAGAGTTCTCATGTTGAGAAAGGGAGCATCGTTTTTTTGTGGATAATCTTTATAAAATATCTAAGTTTTGTACGTGCTTTGGTTGCTCTACTTCATACTTCCTGCTTTTGTTTTTTTTTCATTTTTGTGCGTGTTCTGGAGGCACATAAACGATATCCGATTTATATCTTAATTCTCTTCCCGAATGAACGAATAATGTGTCTATGTCAGAAACTTTAAAGAGAGGAATGAAGTTGTCCTTTTGTATTACTGTATTGAAAGATGGAAAGTCGTATTCCTTACGGTATAAATTACATAAAATTGAATGTGGATGAATACATTGAAGAAAACTGTCATAACCAGTAGTTTACAGTATATAGTATATTATAATAGCCATCAAATATGTTAACTTAGTTGATGAAAGCATCCGCAGAATAGTTCAGCATGTTGATAGTTCACGGTTTTCTTTAATGTTAACATAGGTCAAATAAAGGTTTATGTTTATATAAGTTCGGATGGCTTCTCTTTGATAGATCACCTATGCATACCAAAAAGGATATTGGACTCTCGTTTCAAGGGTAGCTTTAATGGAAATACGTCCGCTTTTATCATCTCTAGTTTCTCTCATATTGCGTATGGCAACATCGCGTTCCATATTTTAGGCAACCGGAATAATTTAGATGTTTTATCTCCATGCGTTTTTGTGTGGGTGAAGTAGGATTGGCAGCATTTTCTAATTTCAGAAGAGTAAATAACTTCCTCGTGGAACTTCTGCGAAATCCTCGTCGAAAAACTAATGTCTCTCTTTGCATTCCCATCGAGTTGATAACGAGGTATATCGCCAAGTAGGCCTAGGGACAATTTTTTCTCCGTTTCCGTGGAAAATTTAGTCTCGCAAACAATTGAAGGCGTGACGACGGTATCTTCGCGAAGTATCATTCAGGATGCCTTACTTTGTTGACATCTTTTCTTGAGCTACGCGTGGATCTAACGGTATGGGCCCATCGGTGAAATTTGAGTCTTGCCTTTAATTAGCGTTCGATGATGGTTCATTAAAACTGATTTCCTGGAAGAAAGCGCTTTGTTTAGCAAAAATAAATACGCGTTGCAATGAATACGTAAGTAAGGTATTTATAAAGGGCTCGTTCACGTATCACAAACTGAAAGAATGGTTATATATGTTGTATATTTTTATGTAAAATGATACTTTCCCGTTTTTTCATTTATCATTTCGAGTTATAACTACATATAAATTTTACTATTATGGGACGTGTTTTGCTGAATTTAAATATATTGTTAAATTTTTATTTTTTTGTTGTTGCTTAAAAAATCGATTTTATTATTGTATAAAATATTCACAATGGTAGAGAATTGGCCAAAATCAGTGTGTTATTTAGAGGAAAAGTATTATAGTATATATAGCTCTGAAGTACAGATTTTTAGACGCAAGGAAACCCAATATTAGTTTCATCAGTGTCACTGGGAAAGATAAAATCTCTGGCAGTATTACTTATCTATCTGTGTTATACTATCCAATAAAACCTTTATTATATCCTGGACCCTTCATATTTCAGAGGAGAAGTCTCAACGGAATATACCATTGTGACATCGGTTGATCCACTCTATCCTACCCGTCTTAGTATTCCATTACATTCAATTAAATTGCCATTTGTGGCCATTCCTTAATTTTCCCTTGACATGCAATAGCCTGTAAACGGAGTCCAATCAAGCGATATCTCTGTCATTTCTGAGCATCCTTTCTTAATTTAGCTTGTCTTCTCATTTCTTTCTTCGTCCTTAATGTCTCCCCTGCCGAGACAATTACTGCCCTCGGAAGACATCCTGTTGCGAATCTTCCTTGGCTTTCGTTGTGTATTTATTGGATTGCCGTAGAAAGTTATAGAGCTGATCAATGGACAAGTATCCTTATGCGTAGCTTTATACTAGAGTAATAGAACGAAGTATTATAAGGAAGTAGAGACTTACTTTGGTAAAGAAGTTCATTCGAGTTCAAACTACGTATTTCAGACGTATATTTCTGAGCTTTTTCTTGTCGTACTGTCTGCCGATTTTTACCTTTCAGAGGATTCTAAATCAGAAAATAAATATATATTTATATATTTTATAAAATATATATGTATGTGATGAACGTGTATATATTCTGTTTTAATTCCATACTATCTATATTATCTCTTGAATGTAAACTATATGTTTTATTTTACATATTATGCTCATAAATTTGTTATGACATCTTCAAATTTCTAAGTTTTTTTATATTTTTTATGCAATGTGATTTGAAGGTTTATAATCTTTTCCTTCGCTTCTATATTCTTTTCCTTCGCTTGTTGGTTCATGGAGGCTTTAACGTGTATACAAAGCTTACATTTTTTCTAAATTCGATATTAATTTATTTAACCATATTTTTAATCATAGTATATCGTTTTTCTATTCCTGTAGAAGCATTACTCTTGCGGAAGTTCCAAGTATATTCCAATAAATTTTTGACGTGTAATTATCGGAAAAGTCTAAGACCACATATTGATGACCAAGGAAAGGAAATCCTCTTCTCCAGTTTTTTTTACTGCACGTGTCAGTGCAGTTTCTTCATCTTTCACGACATTGAGTCTTATGTAATTGGTGTTCATTTCTGAAAGGTCGCAAAACCAATATTTCACGTTCTTTGAATGAATTCCCTCCGAATGCTTCCTTTCAACTAATGACTGAATTTGGTTCATGCTTTTGTACTCTTAAATGGAATTTACAATTCTCCTATTGAATTGAAATGGATAATTTTATTATATTCAGTTTTCATTAAACTTCACGTATTCTCCTAATTTTTTAGAAGTTGGCTAGTAGTGCGATTTACTGATACAAAATTCATATAAATATTTTTTTGATTTTCAATTAAACTTCACAATTTTGCATCTTAAGTTTTTTTTACTTTTTTATTTTTCTCAAAATCAGATGTCCTTTTTCATAACCAATAACAATCGCTTTACCTTAAATATTTGATTAGAAATGTATATAATTGTTTATAAAAAAAGGAATAATGGATTGAGAGTTGTCGTAAATCGTTAATCATAACATTAGGTATCGAGGACTAGAGAAAATACAGATATTTAAGATATGAGAAATACTTTTTTATATCCGGCTGGTATTAGGACTGGCTTACATCAAAGACGCGATATCATATAAGTAAAACTAATTTGTGATCCTTCTAGCAAAAACCCATAAATTTTCTCGTCTGCTATTCTCTTACGTCACCTGTTTTACATCGCAGATTCCTTTTCTTGCTCTGGTGGATTTCTTTTATCCAATCTGCTAAAGCAATTCCATCCTCGAATCTTAGATATTGTTCAGATTCTCTGGATTGTCACTTATTTCAGTTCCGAGCAGAGCTATGGCTCCCTCTTTGAATCGGGTGGGCGTAACCCATTCGGCCTTAGACGTCATTCCCACTGCGTGCTAATTCATGGAAACAGGGATCGGAAAAAAGCCTACTATCTCTTTTAGCCTCAAATAAGACGCTCTATACCTTTTTCCACTTTCATATTCTCCTACCGCATCTCAGTTTCTCGCCTCGTGACCACCAGAGATATAAAAGTTTTCCTTTATACACACGTATTTTTTACGTTTTCAATATCCGGATTTTATTTGGGCGCGCGCTGCGCCATTTCGCGGCTGCATTAGAATCGCAGACTTTATTCCACCATATTCATATCCTTTTGTGCTCTTCATCTCCGGGGAATTCCCCTTTCTAACGCGTTGACGGCCTCATTCCCATTGTGTTTTAATGTATGTCACCGCGGGTTGTTTTATCGCTCCCCCGACATTCGTTTTATCGCATTTTATTAACGAAATTTTTATCCCTCGCTACTTTTACGTTCGGAGGGAATGCCTCGTAATTGAACGTAGTGTGCGTCTTCATCGGCATTTAAAGCTACGTTATCTCGCAATGGGGTCGAGGCATCTTCAAACCGTACGTACGTATGACTCGATCCGCGAGTTAATTGCAGTTCATTTTCGGTTACCCATCGCTTAGACGAATCCAGGTCATTACCTGCGCATATAAACGTGGGATGTTTCCCGCCAAGAGACTCTATGCAAATCTCCTTCTGATTACATCGCAAAATTCGTCCTTTGTTTATTCCGCTCTCCGAAATCGATTCTCAAGTCACCGTTCTCAATGTCGCAGCCATTAGGATGCTTTTGTTTCGCCTGAATTACATTCAAGGGCATCTTCACAGGAGAAGAAGAGCCATGTGCCATTATCTGTAAGATACCTGTGTACGTAAGGCGTCGGTCCATTCATATACACTTCTTAATGTTAGGAGAGAGAAAATAAAATCGTTTGGATCATAATGCAGAAGCAGTCCAATGTAGCATCCTTATTTTTATATTTAAGAAATAATTTATTTAATAGGTCCGAAATTTTACAATCTTGAAGAATGTTAAACATCACCCTAAGCTATTTTTGGTATGATTCTGCTATAAAATCCGTTTCCTTCGTTTAGTTATGCATGATGGTATCCCAAACTATATTTTTAGCATCAGTTTAGTTTCTTCAATACAGATCATTCTCAGATGTATATTATTGAACTAATGCCTTTGCAATCAAGAATTGAACCATACTTTTGGCGAACTTGTACCATTGATCCCAAAAGTGACTTACTACCCTACTTTACCCAAAATTTCGAAAATATAGTTGAAGTAGACGGTTTATCTGTATCATTCTCATCTTTTTGCTTCGTAATTTTTGTATTTCTGAATTATAATACTCTAGTTATTATCATAATTCAGTATATATCTCTGATGTTTATTTCTCGTAAATCTCGAAATTTTCTTAGAATACGTATTGTAATTTCTAACTTCATAGACACTTAGAGCGGCAGCTATTCAAGCAAATATGCCATTCATCAAGAAAAGGTTAACGTTATGTAATTAGCATTCTACCTCATACTTCTCCCCACGTCACTATCCATCGGAATCTTTGCATCGTTCAATTCCATCTCTTCTCGACTGTAGATCCCTCCCTTCTCAATCTGTGCCAATTTACATGTTGATGGAATCCCACCCTACTGTCTTTTTTATTTCTTATCCCCTGCGGTTGCACCTTTTCCCCGAATTCTTTTCTTTCCCTTTCCCTCATTAATGACTCAATCGAACGGAATGAATGTGATCTCGTATTTGAATTTATTTTTCTTGAATAATTCTTGCTCCAGTGTGCTATTTGTATCATAGTTCAGTCTCTCTTAAGGTTATCACCAGTTGATTGACATATGTTGCAGTTGGTATGTATGAGATGAAAGTGAATCATTCATTTGTAATTAGAGGAAAGTTATTGGATTTGAATGAGTTGAATTTTATTAGTTTTGTCTTTGAATCTATTGGTTCGATGTTAGTCAATATTACAATACAGTTTTAAAGTTTTCGAGAACATTCTAATACTTGTTCATTCGATTGTTTTCAAAAGGTATATATTTCATGTGAACGATGACTTGGCTACTGTGATTCGGAGGAGCTATTGTTGCGGAGATGAAATATTGTTAACCTACATCTTATCTTTCAGAGATAAATAAGTCCAATAAAATTTCGAATCATCCAAGATATCTTTCTTGATTCGACATTTCCCCCCATTCATAATCAAAGTTTTGACCCAAAATTTATTTCTTTTCCGGTGATTATAATTGGAAATTCTTTTCGATAGTTCTGATAGTAATATATTCCCTCTTCCATGAGTTAGAATTATACCATCGCTTGCTGAAGATTCTCTGCGGTCAAGGGATTTCCCAATGAATTGTAATTCAAGGTGAATATTAAGTTTGGATGAATCCAAGAAAATTCCTCAGATGCTCTTTTATTCCATGTGTTATCACCCAGAAACTTCCGAAAACTTTTTGAGTTAAAGGTTTACGAAGCTACTGTGATGCAGTTACGAAAAATTGTTGACTTTACAGTTCTTCTGTTTTTCGTAATTCTGAGAGTCAATTTAGAAAAAATCATTCCATCAAAATGATGAGTTTTGAAGCGATACAGAAGAGAAAATTGAAAACTTCAGTCGAATCGAATTTTCGTATTTTATCCTCCAGAAAATGTTCCCCAAAGGTTCTTTTTAGTTTGTTATTTCTTAATCCATCATCCGTACATAATAAAGGGTTTATTGCAAACATTAGCATATAGAAAGCTTGTTTATCTTCTGAAAGAGGCTACTTACTAGTTTCGAAGTGTGTGTAGACTTCATAGTTTCTGTGCCAAATAACTTCTTTGTAGAGTTCTTGAGTTTTTAAAAAGAGTTTTCGTCTTTCTTTGTATGCATATTTCAGTTGAAATTAATCACTTAATTCGCAGAGTATCTAGCTGAAATGTCTCTCTGCAATAAGCGTTTGTTTCGCTCGATAAATAAGTAATTCATTCGTAAATTGTACGATGTACAATTACGTATATTGTATATTATATATAGTATTGTATTAAATATGTATATTGTATCGTAAATTTAAATGAAGGGTTGTGGATGATTGATGGAATTTTGTTAAATAATGTTCATAATTTCATATATTTGAAGAATGTTTGTTATGTTGGTATTTGATACGATGTTTAATTATGCCATTCCATGAATCTTAGCACCGGACGGGCATTGTACACATAACCTACATTCTTTCCAAGACCTCCGTAATTGATTTCAGAATCCATCTTTTCTTGGAACAAGAAACGGGTATTTTTAACTTTCATTGAAATATACTGTATTCGACTCTGAATACACATGTATCATCGTCAGAGGCATTACATAATGATATATTAACTCTTTTGATCTCCCTTACTGTATGAAAAATCAACATTTATTTACACATACTAGGTTAATTTTTTAAATCATCATATATATACATTGCAAAGGAAATTCAGTTAAGTTGCAATTATACCCAAGAATTACTTTGATTCTACATTTTAATAGGATTCCATCCCAATAGAATATTCCTCATTCATTATCTTTCACATTGATTTAATTTTCAGTAATAATAGTGGAGATTTCTAACATCGAATATCAACCTTCTCATTTTCTTGATCCGCTTTTCAAATGAAGATTAATTTTTGTTATGTTTCGCCAATCCTTATCACGTCATAGATTAGACATGTTGAAGGAGAAGGATTCCGCAATATAAACTTTGAGATGTTTGCGGATGTGAGGAAACGCTAATTAATACACTCTCCAGGACGTGAATCTACTGCAGGAATATGTTAGTATTCCCAAAGTGTTGCTCATAGTGTAAACTCTCTCGCCACACAAGTGATTTCGTGCGATGCAAATATTGCCCATCCATACCAGCTCAGGAAACTCGCTCACAGTTGAAGAGAAAAAACGAGATATTACCTCTGTTATTTAGCCATAGACGATATATTTCCCCTTTTTATTTATTTTTATTAGTTTATATCATGTTAATGGTTTCTCTGTTGATATCTAATAAGTCTGTATTGCAAAAATATGTGTTAAACGTTTTCCAATCAGCTAGTTGTATTCTTGGTCAAAATGTTAGATTACATTTATTTTATGTCTTACTCTCATCAAATTCATAAAAATGTATTTTACATTAATACTAAGAAGTTTGAATAGTTTAATTTTCAGCTTTCTTGATACAGGAAACGAAATTTGATTTTTCGTTTATTACCGCAAGGTCATGTTTTTGGTCGCGTTGATTAGAGACTAATACATGTATTTACCTCTTTCGGAAAATACTCTTCGCCTGCAATAAATAGCATCTCAAAATTAATTTATTTAAAGGAAGATACATCAAAAGAAAGTCTTCTCGAAGATAATCCTGGCCCATTCATTATTGTGGTTACGTAAGAATTCTTATTAACTAAAGACTCTTCTGAGAGTAGTACGAAACAATGTCAAATAGTACTCGCAATAGATTTTCTAAAGTTATATGAATAATTTTAAGATAATAGCTCATATATATAGCTCTTGATAAGAATAATTCTACGATATACGCGTATTTAATCCAATCAATATACGTTTAATAATTGTTCAAACAGAGTTCAGTACTTTGAGTCTTTCCTCGTAAAAAAGGCGTACTGGAAGTAGAATTTCATTCTCTGTTTATGCATGAAGTGGTGGATGCGTGGGTGAATATTCCGCCGTGTTAGTAAAGAAAGTGGTGGAGATCCGTGGGTATGCTGGAATTTCAAGTTCTCCGTTAACGCTTTGCGTCCCATCAATCTACAGAAGGACCTAATTTTCCTTATACCCATCCTGCGGACGCAAACAATTTTCTGGGAAGATCTCGTGCCCTCTGAGAATTTGAATGAGAGCTCTGAATTGAACCTTTTTCTTATCAAAATGCCCCCCATTTCCGTCGTTGTGCGAAATGTCGATACATACAACGATTTGAATCCTCCGATTTGAAGATATAAGTCTTTCCAATCTTCCAATACGAATTGCTCAAATTTATGCTGTTTTTTTTCAAAATTTATTTTCTGCTAGGTTGTAATTTTCATTACGAACTCAAATGAAGTCCAATTATAGTCTCTTAATGGAAAATCATCTTCCATTCAAATATCTGCGGTTGCTTAGAATTCCAAAGCTGTCTCATTAAGTGAACGTGTTTGCTGGATTCGAAATAGAAATGAATAAATTTTTGCAATTAACTCGAAAATGAATCATTCACGAGTCTTTTATTTTAAATAAATTTATATTTTTATCAAATTTTATTTATTCAACTCCTATTGATTTATGATTCATTTTGCCGAAAATGAAGAATGTAATGATATGGATTGAAATGCTTATAATTATTTTAATTGAGCAAAAATTGCATTAAAATTACCATCAACTTAATGAAGATTTAAGCACATTTATTTTCAATGAACATTGAATTTTTTAAAGATTTTTAATAATGTGTTTACTTTGTTTGTTTAGTAATTCGTTGCTACCTAATACAAACATTTATTCTGCAATATAGATAATTATATCTTTAAATGGTTTATGCGAATCTCTTTACAATTTACTTCTTGTGTTCTTGCTTCTAAAATGATTGTATGCTAAATATTCTATGAAAGGCTGTTTACGTAGAAAATGAAGAGGTCGCAATCTGTTATAAAATCCCGTAAATCTAAGCGAGAAAATATCAGTATACATTTTCGTTTCCTTGACGATGAATAGCATACGTCTTTCTTAGATCCAAAAAGGTGAAGATAGAGATAGGAAAGATCTATTGGGCATTTGCCTCTAGCAAGCTGATGAGTCTACTGGGGAACGAAAGCTCTCAGGCTTTGAAATACTCGCCTCCTGTCTCATCAGCTCCTTCCATTTAAGGAGAAACTACAGCCTTCTCTATCCGCCTTTTGTCTTCCACTCGCTTCTCTCGCTTCCAGCAATATTAAGTTTTTGCGTCTTCGTCATTGGCTCACTACCAAAGACTCCCTCGCATCTCTCAGCGATTTTTTCCCTTTTATCGGGACTAACGCAGTAGCTCGTTCATTTGTTTTATTCTGACCTACTTAGCCTACTTTTGCGAGCGAAAGAGCAATTTCATTCTGTGTCGGGACACCATGTACGATGGCGGTTGATAATGAACTTTTTTGAAATCCATTTTCGCACGGGGCGATTGTTTGAACGCGAATTTCAATCTATGCTTTTGCCTTTAGAATTTCAAACTTTATCCACGAAAGCTGTGAATGCGTTTGGGATATTCGATCGAAGGAATATACGTTTTTCCATTTATCTCTCAAACTCTTTCCGTACTTCTGGGAAAGTTACCTATTTATATTCACGTATTCTGAAGAGCTTTAACAACTTTTATTTAAGTATGGAGCATTTCTATAGAATGCATGTATATTCAATATATACCAGAAAGTTTCGTATCAAAACGTATTTTCCGAAAAATTTTAAACTTGTAAGTAATTTTTTTTTTCCCCAAGGTATTGTTATAGGTCCCACTTAATATAAACACTCCAAACTAAATTATTTTCAATCTCTACGATTATGAATATTTATATTAAATATTCATCGAAATTTTATTCTGTATTCAAGTTAACTGTTATTCTTGGTTGCTTTTATAGTTCCATTTACTTATTCTTCCGAGTAGTCTTTTGTTTTCCATACACACTATCCTTTTAAGTTCCTTTATATTTAGATTAAAGGAGCGGTATCAAATTGTAGTTTTTTGTTCCGAAGATCTTGGGGATATTTTCATATTCTTAAAAATTTTAGATGAATTTAGTTGCTTCTTGTAATTTTGCTTTAATGAGAACAAAATGATGCTGCATGTTTAAGTATCCATGCGTGATTTGAGGCTGCAAGTCGGTATTATTCGCTGCGAGAACTTCTGCACCCGAAACACGCCCTGTGTATCTCTCAAATATCGTTACAAACTCTGTTAGGAATATCAGCTTTGTTCCTATGAAGTTACTGTTGTACTCCTATCTTTGGTAGCCGTACCGAGCTTGTATTACTAACTCCGAACTCAGAAAATAATATGACCTCTTTGGACTGAAAAGATCATCAAAAAAGGAGTCCTGAGATGGGAGGCTCAGGGTTTTTAGCTCTTAGGAAGAAACTGCAGAAAATGGGAAATTTTTACATGGAAAATACTTTTTGTTTTTTTCAAAATGTTTAAGATAGGTTTTTGTGAAGTCGCTATTGCTTTTACCATTTTATTATGATAATTTTATATTAAATTTGTAAGATAATAGTAATAGTATGAATATTTCATATTTTTATGTTTGTATTTTGCTATTTATACTCACAATTTCTTTTTAAATATATTAATTTTTCTTGATTATTATAGAGAAATTATAATTCGTATTCTTTTTCTTTCGCTTAAATGAAAGATGGCACCTTATGGTAGATAGATTCGTCAGATAAAAGTCCCATACATACATGAGTATATGTTTACGAACATACATAACCACGTTCTATTTACATACATATACATTGCTACAAATAAAAGGTCGTGTTCCCTTCTTCCTCCATCTTCAGTTTATTCCACCCAATTCTCCACGTCATTCCGGAAAGAGATCTATTTTTCAGATCCTCTCATTTCTTTTCGTTGCAATCTTCCATTTGGCATAAAATTCCAAACCCACGAATCATTCTTTCCTCCATTTTACCTAATGCCACCAAATTCGGAAAGGGTCTCGTTTCCTTTTTACTAAATCTTTCTTGGATTCTCACGTTTTATTCGGTGTACGCTTTCCACAATACTCGCATCCCGTACTGGAGCTTTACTAAGCCATGATTTTTCCCTCTCTTTTTCCGGGAACTCTCCTTTATCCCGGAGTTTTCCAATTTTTCGTTTATCTTCCTCTTATTTCTGCTTCTCTTTTTTCCTCCTTTTATTTATTTTGGCGGCCATATTCGCTGGCAAAGTGGATTTTGCCTTCGATTTCCGAAAATCTCATTTTTGTTATGGCTTTTGTCACTCTTTCTCTTCGGGTCAATTTCCCACGTTTTCATTCTTCTTTCTTAATGTTTTCTCACGGTTTCATTCGGTCGCTCGTCTTTTCCGAGATTTCCCAGAGACGATGCTTTGATTTACGAATTCGCGTTGTCGGATTTCATAATTTGGACCCTTCGATTTGTCGTTCTCTTTTCGTAAGACTTTTTTTCACTAAGAAATCGACTTCTTATAAGTAATTTATTTTCCGGGTTTACTCAATGTAATTGGATTATTTTAGAAATATATAAGCTCTAGTATTCTCGAGCAATAATCTCATGCACTCACACTTCCGTTAATAACATTTTACTTTAACCAGGATTCGAACCCGGGACCTCAATATCATAAAAGTTGCAAGTAATACCCTTAACTGCACACGGAATGGGATGCTTTTATTGTAAATCCGATTAACTTTATAGATTAGATTTTAAACTCAATAACGAAAATGTAATTTAATCGTATTAAAATTTTATTCATTCAAGCGTTAAATAAATAATCTTGATTCTACGATATTCGATTGTAGAAATGGTTGAACTTCCAAATGTTATTAATTGTTTAAGTATCCATCGATTGAGTATCCATTAAGAATGAAATGATTTATTCATCACAAACCGCAAATATTTGCTGAAGATTAATAAGGTTATCGAAAGTGTGCGGAAAATCGGCGTATAATTTTAAATTTTAAATATTAGATGTGGAAGCGGTAAATAGTTTCTAATTGTAACGAATCTAATCAAAGTTTTGCATCGCAATTTCCTTATCGAGGTTCCACGAAAATTTTATTATTTACGCATAGAAATTAAAACTGTTAATCTAAACGGAAGTTGCTACAGCACTTGAACTGCTATTTTATGAGGATACTGTTGAAACAGCACGTGGAATACCAGATTCATGGGTGGGATGATTTATCTGAAATCTCTAATAACTAATCAGGTAATTTTGAAAAGCAGTTCATAATCATGAGTGACAATTAACTTTATCATGGTGAAATTATTTTCAAATTTACTTTTAAAAGTAATGCTATTCAGTCCGAGAATTTGCACGTATTATTTTAGGTCATGTGATTATTGATGGTGTAAACACAAATTGATACGTTTTTCATCATGGATTTAATTAGAATTGGAAACTTTATCATATCCTTTTGTTAGTAGTGGTGTGTTTTAATTTATTTTCCTATTGAAATCCAAATATGTTTTAGCTATATCAAATTACGATTTCCGATAACAAATATCAATCATTTGACTTTTAACGAAGGATATGAAATTGCAATTAAACATTTCAAATAAAGGAATAAAATTATTTCTGTTATCTGATCTTTGCATTCGAATTTCGTTGGGTTTTTTTCGTCAATGGAAAGTAGGCGTGGGTGAATATCGTTCTTGAACATCCTGATATTCCTCATGTTTCAAGTTATCCCTTTAAAGGTTTGCCTATAAAATTCCTACTTCTATTTATGATATTTTTAATAATGGAGGTATATCAAGGTTTTATTAAGTTCTTCTGTTTCTGTGCATGCTATTTGTATGTTAGAAAGTATTTTACCAATAATCTTTAATCAAAAATCTTGCATACCAACAACTGAGCTTATTTGACGTGAGGAATAACGTCATACATTTTGCAGACTGTTTCATGAAGATATAATGCTCTGACTTTAAATGCATATATTCTATAAATCTATGCTCTGTTTTTATTTTATTCATAAATGTGTGGCATTTCCTCTCTAATTATAATGTAAGAACTATGAATTTTGTAAAAGTTCCTTCTGTTAAATTGTTGTGAATATTGACAACCTTTTAACCTTAAAGCTTTGAAACCAAAAATTACATTAAGATTATTTTGTTTTACATTGTTCGTAGTTATATGAATTAATTGTAGACGTACCCGAATTGTATATATCATTTTCATTTCTAAATGTAATTAATATTCATTCGAAAAATCGTCTGCTGTGGGAATATGGATTTGATTTTTTTAAAAGGCGTAACATGAGAACATTATTTCATGATTAGAATTGCGGTTTCAAGAAATATTAAATAATAAATTACTGGATTTTATACGTTACAAGTAAAGTCAAGTTGGTGATAACTATTCAATTGATCGTTTAAAAAATGATTTCACTTTGGTATATAGTAACTTTGGTGATAGTTCGATAGTATATTCGAAGGTATTTTGGGATACATTTGAAATACTTCTTTCCAACCCACACGCACGCTTTTATAAACCCAGCGGGCACTCACTACCGTGTTTCATCCTCTATCGCCCACCACAGTTGCGGTATTAACTCAAGCTTCGCGGTCTGGCACTTAAATAATTATTTCGGGAACAAACAATCCCTCTAGGAACCTATGCGCAAACCCTGCAGGAGTGACATTTCGTGCGATAGTTGGTCCTAAGTTCTCATTCTTCAGAATCTTAATGAGTGAGGAATCTGCGTATTTGTCTTTCCCTGTCCCTCACTTAACCCTTCCTCCCATGGGCCATACATATTTAAATAAGATCTCTCTCCCTCCCCTTCTCTTTATATCATCTCTAAAATACACAAAACCTTAGTCTCCTTGACAGATCTCTTGGCTCAACTCCCTTGTGGAACCTTCCGAGTTTAATGTCCTCTTGTCGTATCCCCTTCACCCAGTTGGTCCAAAGGGAAGGGACAAGGTAGTCGGTAAAGGGTAAAAGAAAGGAACCCCCACTTTATATTGTGTGCAAGGTGATTATTGCCTTCTTTTCGATGAAAGGGAATGGCTCAGAAGGGAGAAGTATCCAAGGTAACCGGCACTGTAGCCAAGATCTCCCCATTGCCTCATTTAGGTGGCGAATGATAACTTTTTGTTTTCATGGTCTATGTTTTACTATTCACGTTACGAGAGACTACTTCGGTAAAATAGTTTTAATCATATACTGATTGAGTACTGTAGTTATTGAAAATGATCCCGAAGTAAAGTACCCAAAGGAATTTTAATGGTCCAAATATATTCGTATAAATCGTGGTCACGTTTAGAAGAATTTCTCTTTAATTGATAACATTTATTGATTTGTATTATACGTATTTATAAATTGAAGTATCTGAAGGATTATCGGATATTAATACAGTAGTTTTTCTTTGTATGTTATTATGGTTTATTATGTGAAAATATTCTTCTTAATTTCGTAAAATTTTTACGATAATTATTATTAAGCAGGAATTGCCGGGACGTTGTGTTCGCTTTGGTTTAGAGTGCAACATTATGTTATTAGCGGGGCTTGATTGAGATAGCTCAGAGTTTCTCAATTGATATCTTCTTCGCCTTTTCGTGAGTTCTCGAACACTTCCTCTGCGTTTTCGCATCTCTTTCATTTCAATTTGTTCCTCCGATGCTTATAACATCACCATCTCGTCACCAAAGCTGTCTCCTAAAATGTCTCCCTCTATTCTCCAAGGAGTTACTAAAACTCGTCGGAGATCAAGGCTTGAAACTCTCCAGGTTTCGTTGCTATTCACTTGGGTATAAATGCATTAAAGCGAATGCTTAATGTGTCTTTCTACGAATAGCTATCGATGCTCGTTAGGTCTGCCAATTATTCAGTCTTTCCTGTTCAATTACAAAGGCATTTAGAAGCGATCGAAACTGAAAGTTCCCCGATTCCGTGTTAACTTATTATCAGCGGTATTAACTCAATCAATTCAAACGTGTTTATTAAATGAGAAGGAAAACTTTATAAACTTTGAAGTACTGAGTAAAACGAATGATTTTAGATGAAAGAGTGAAATTTAGATGGCGAAGGCACTTTAAAATTGTTTGTGTAAATGGAGTGAAATTTAAATATTATTGTTTAATATATTCATTAAGTTTTCAAAGTTATAAATATTTTTAGAACATGATATCACATATAATAAACTATTCGATTACCTCCAGCTTATTCCATAAATTGGTTGATTTGAGAGAAGCTTTCAGCCCCATATTTATGTTTATCTCTTAACGTTGTTTTCAGTTCCTGAAATCTATCGAACGCTAAGCGAAGGAATTTTGTTTTTCTAATGGTGCGTAATTTCGAAAACAGGCTGCTTGTTTATGGCTGACAAATTTTGTGTACATTAAACACTAGTAAACAGCCATGGTATATTAGCTATGTTTACGAGTAAACAATCGTTCGAGCAATGTAAAACTAACATTTCGGTTTCCCATATTCATACCATAGCAACTGACAACAACTCGCGAAAGTTGAAATAGTTTCATTGAGTTTCACATTTATTGGATTTTTCTGTTCTTCATTAATTTGACTCCACTTAAACCGTTGCTGTATAAAATATTAGTGTTAGTTTATGATGGAAATGTATTTAAAGGAAAATGTGGATGCTAATTCAACTGAATAGAGCGAATCCAAAGCAATACCGGAATGAGGTTAGGCGTGAGTAGAACATGGTCGGAACATCGACTTCACATCAATCACTCTCAATTTCGGGTGACCATGCATTTACACGTAAAGAACCCATTTTTGCGATGCTACACGTTGAGTTTGCAGACGTATGGATGCAGGTGTACCGACTTTCGAATCGACAAACATTAACCGAGGGCTGAATGGTAGAGATGCTTACGAGTTTTTGGAAGCTGATTGTTACGTCGCCTTGGGCAGTTGCTTTCCATGGAAACGGCGAGTATGTCGCAATTTGGACGCAAATGTCCGCCTTGTTTATCCTTCATTTGAGAGCTGCTGGGTCAGGCTGCAAGCTGGATGTTTACGCAATTGGGTTTCCTGAGAGTCACAGCGCCTATTAGCCTCGCTTTATGATGATGAAGGTATATCTGTGGGTAAATTGATCGAATAGGTGAGAGCAATGAGAATCTGTAAGGGGTCCAAATGAGATATGCGAGGTGGGCAATATCCCGTAGCGAGTTGAAATTCATTACGAATCAAAGTAACGGTAAACACGCGGGATATATGTCCGTGTTTTGGAACAGAAGGGAAGGGTTATGCAGTAAGGAATTTGTTTGATTATGACGTATCGATGTCTTCGTATGATTTACGCGGTTTATTTCGGATATTGGTGAATGCTCGCTTGAGAAAGGAATTTTGTAAAGATCGTACTTGTTTGCGACATATTTCATTTGAATCATTTTCATGAAGAAACACTTTATATGGAAATCTTCACCCCCAAGCAAAATACTTATATTTTGTCTTCCTTCTGTAAAGAAATGCTCCGGAAAAAAAAATTTGTCGGATAGGAATTTGTACTTGTTAGTTACGATTTGCATGTTCCTATCGGTATACGCTTTAGTGACGGAACCAACTTACTCGCTCATATTGGACCAATAAAAGCAGTCAATTACGCTATAATACGGAGTGAAGCGCGTGGCGCTGTTTTAATTCAATGGCTGTGGAAATGTGAGCATTCGTCATACCCAAAAGGCATTCTCGAAGTAATGGGATTGTGCAGTCCAACTCGAGAGCCTGGTGATGTAAAGGTCTGATAATGCTTCGACCGGATGATTAGTTGCATTTTTAAGAAATACGTATCATTCATTGTATTTGAGAAAAGCTTATGATGGCCATTATGATATAATCATAAACTATTGTTAAAATTTATTTCAAAATAATAAAACTTAAAAAGAGTACTTAAATTTTTTTCCAAATCGTTGTGTTTCGTTTCTTAGCCTAGAAATTCATTGATACCCTAAATGATATTAGCTTGACTTATGGTTATTGACATATCTCCAATGTGGTATTTAATTTTGATAAGCATTTTTATATATTTCTATGATTAGCCCATTTGATTCCTTTGACAATTCAGCAATTTCCTTTCGAAAGTGGATTTCTTCCATGAGAAACGGGAACAACGAGACTCGATTCATAGCAGTTACCGTGCGCGGGTGATTCAATTCTGAAGTTGACGGACGTACGGTTTGACTTAAACTCTTTACCGTCGATGTTTGTCCTCCGAAGCAATTATGTCGCTATAAAACGAGGGATTCTATCAAGTGTGCAAATAGACGGCGCCTTTCACCTGTTATAGTCCTTGCGGTTGAGCCAAAATCAACGGAACGCGATATTACGATTCATTACTTCCTATGCGGCCATAGGAAAATCGAACTCCAGATTTCGGCGGAGATGCATGTTTTGATCCACTCAAGTACGTTCTGCGAAATTCCTGGCAGCGAAAAAGCGTATTTGCATATGCTTCATGCGAAGTTTACACTGCGATTCGTTCAATTCGATAGTTTCGAGTAGACGGAAGTTCTTCCGAGTTCATCATTTGCCTCCAGAGAGGAAAAATTCAGAGATGCGGGCCCCATCTCTCCAACTGAGAATGAATTTAATTCAAACGATGGTTTGAGAGTATATCTATTTTATGATTTTTGTAGAGGAAACTTGTGATAGAAATATTTTATCTTATTTCGATATTTGTCTTTGATTAAACAAATTGATTTTTGAAATTTGATTCAGTTCGTAAGTTCTACCTCTAGTAAGTAATTTTGCACTATATTTGGCATACCATTCGAGTTTCTAGTTGATTACTACATCGCTGTGTCTGAATCAATTATATCTAATCCTCGTATTTGAAAAAACAAGTTACAGGAAATTCAAAATTGGCTAGCTTTCTATCTCATACCACCTTTATGAATATTTATACCTTTGGTATGTACTGATAAACATTGAGGACCCATCTTTGAGTTATTCTTAATCGTAGGTTTGCGGTGAAAGTGGGTATTGATTATTTACCAGCGAAGCGAAGATGCTTATATAAACCGAATTTATACACAAGCGAATGAAATTGCAGTGCTAGATGAAGCGTAAATTCGTCACTCGACGGATTCATGTAGTGGATGAAGGGATTCAGTCATCTGTATAAATCAGACTTCTCATCCTTGTTGTACGTGTGTTACGAACGCCAAAACCGATCGCATATTTACTAAGGCTGTTTGATTCGGACAAAGATAATTATCAGCTATCCTTCACGTGTGAGATAATCTTCAGGTTGCATAAGTATCGTAGGAGTGGACCGGATATTCAATTAGATTGGGGAGTTGACACGTAGCTATTTGCAAACAGTTTCACTTTGATATAGGATATGTATTTTAGACCCTTTTTCTTGATCCATAAACAATCTGCTATGTTATTCGATCATATGAACCTGTTATGAGACTATATTACGTATTATAATCTATAATTTTCTAAAAATAATATTCAGTTTTGAGCTATTATATTCTATCATGAAAAGTAATAATAGAGAAATTATCGTTAAATTGTACTAAAAGGATAAATTTATTAGTATCTTATCCATAAATCTTTCATTAGAATTTATTGAAGATCGTAGAATAAGAATGTTATCTCTAATAAGAAAATATAGAGGTAAATATTTTTAGAAATTTCATGAGAACAGAAAGTATATTTCTTTTCTATACAGAAATTTTCTCATTATTAATTATTATTCTAATCGATATAAATTATTATTATAAAAATATTATTTATATATTATTATATCAAGGATCAGTAAGAAAATATAATTTATCGTATATTGAGAAAGAGGCAAATTAATGTAATGAGAAATAGTTTTGAAGATATCGGTAAAGCATTCGTTACAGGTGTTTAGTATAAGTATATAAATCGACTATTTAATTGAGATATAAAAACTTTTTTATGTTTTTATCTCTAATCTATTTTTTATTATGATTTTATTAGAATATATAGATACAGACATATTGATCTATTTTATGAATCATTTACAATAGATTAAAACACGAAAATTGGTAAGTGTAGTTTAGGGTGTGTCATTCCATCTTCGTATAGTTGCGAATCGGGTTTACTTGGAGGCATTACGAAGGTTGGAGTGTCGCTCTATCGGATGAGTTTGAGCTTAATCGGCGGCGAAGAAGTGACCTTCGGGAGGTTTTGGAACATTGAGCTTGTTGGACAGTGTTTCCCTATTGATTTCCACGGACAGACTCTTGTCGTCGCTCCAACCTTCAGTTTAGAAATCCCCTTTTTAAAAGGCTGCACTAGAGTGGAGGAAGCTCTATTTTTAACGTATTTGAAAAGAAACGAAGAATTTTTAATTTATACAAATTAATATTTCAGGACTGAACCTGGACTTGGTTAAGTGTTTACTATAAAAAGTTAGTAATCCAAATATTTTTAAAATATTGAGTCATTGAAGCAGGCTATTTTTTGGGACTATGATTATTAGTCTTCGTTGTTTTTGATTTAGATAAGTACCTTCTCATCATCTCAATGATAATCAATTTCTTTTTAAGATAATTGAAATACTTCCAAGATAATTTCGATTATTTATCATTTCTAAATAACTATGCCAATATAACTTAATTTCATAATCTTATTCTAAATTACAGAATCGTTATCTTATTATCTTTATTATTTTTGATTAACTATATCACTTGTGGCGATCATATACCAAAATTCGCCATTTATATGGATAGTTAAGTCATGTTGGTCCGATTCAAGTATTGAGTATAGATATTAGAGATTTGTATGGTAGAGTTAGTAACTTTCAAGTAAGGGAAACATTTTGTTATTTTCACCCAAAAGTCTCTCTTGGGATGATAAAAAATATTTCATATTTTTTAGTTTCGTGCGGCAAGTATCTTTGGATTTACTTTTCAATAGATTTTTCTCTGCTTTAACGATCTGTGCGAACTATACCGAGGTTAAGGTCATAGTACTTTCTGTATTCGTACGGCTTTGGTATTGTGAGATAAAGGATCTACGAAAGTCCCTTCCAAAGGACTTAATGCAGCCCCCGCTTATGTTCCCCGTTTCACTCCAAAGGTTTAATTTTCGGTGTATAAGGCAGCCGTTATTTCACCTCCTACGTCATGTTTTTTCCGGCATATTTTGGGCGGAATACCTCACCGAGAGACTGTGTGTTTTTTCATTGCTATCGTCATTGTATGTCACAACTTGGGTAGACAAACAGACTTTAATGAGAACCTCGCGACCTTTTATCATTAAAAACGCACTCGAGCTAAATATTTGGACACAAACGCAAACATTTTAGCGATTCCAGCGCGTAAATTACATTTTTATGTGTAACTTTCATTTGAAGAGTTTTGGTGGCCGGTCACTTTCATCGAGGCAAAACAACTGCATAATTACACATGGTAATTAATAAGATTATTTATCTTCCAGAATGGCCAAAATAAAGGGACTGGCTCGTACAATTCAGCGTCAAAATACTTTAATACTTTCCCGTTTCCTCGTGATTTACTCTTCAATTTTTGTTTGTTAACTTCCGCCTTTTTTAAAGTAGCATTTGAACTTTACATTTCAAGTGCATCATTTTCCTTATTAGCTTAAATGTATCAGGTATATAATTCTTTATTTTTATGGAAATAGTTACCTATTGATAAAGAAAACATTATTATTATTGTCCATTATACTCAAGGAGAATACTCATTGAGCAACAAAACTTATCTAAGTACAAGGAAATTAGCAATACATACATATAATATATGTATTTCTATATACAATACATATCAAACAAACCGTGCGGTATGACGCATTTCATGTCCCGTATTTTGAGGCTGTGACGCATTGAGGGATATTATTTATTGAAAATAAATTAATATTTTGAGTGAACGGCAATAATTTAATTTAAAATTTGAATTTTGCGACCAGTGAAGATTATCTGCGTTCTATTTATATTTTGAGTCAATAATAGCAAATCAGGCATAATTATCTTTCTATAGAGTAATGTGGTAATTTTGGTTTAGATTATTGAAGAAATTGTGTTACTGTTAGATTATTTCTAGAAAATTTTTGATTGAAACTTTAAATATTCATTTATTCGACAATGTACACAGTTTTATATCGATCTATCTATCAGCCATTTTTAGTTCAGGGAGTTTCTAACTAATAATATAGTCTAATATATTTCCTGTAACCCTGTTAATTAAAAATCTTTCTTCGCTCAATATTCATTGATTACGATGTGAATTATTTGATGATCTATCTAGAAGTGAGCAGAAAAATAACAGGTTCGTCTCCGGATATGTGATATACTCGGTTTTTTTACTGGACCTAAATGAATAATAAATGAAGGGTCTTGATTTTTAACCGGTCCCTTAGTAAACATGAATGATATCAGTTTCCCTTATCTACATATATATATATATATATATATATATATATATATATATATATATATATATATATATATATATATATATATATATATATATACATTCATCTATATCGGTATTTCGAAATCGTTTAAGGGTATGATTCTTTTTCCTAAATATATAAAACTCTTTTGTTCTTCGATACAATTCTCTATCTGTCTAATTGTATGCCATCAAAGGGGTCATCTCATACCCTGGAACCGTCTTCTTTGATTCTTCAATCAATTCTCCATGGCGCAATTTAAGTTGTCGTTCTCTTTACCTGTAAATCACTCACATTGTGTCCGTGAGATGAGAAAGTTAGGCGGGATAAAGAAAATGCCCAAGGAGAATCTTTTCGTGGTCACCGCCGTAAAAGATCGCTTCTTTTGTCTTCGTCCGACGACCGGAAACGAGATCGTAGGCGAAAGGGATTTTAACGAGACGGGGCAAGAGTTCCGCTCGGAAATTTCCCGAAAAAATAATAAGATCCCCGCAACCGCATTCCAAAACGGCGGGATTTAACAAAAGACGGAGGCAAGTGCTCGCGCATTGTTAGAGCGGTGGACAGGTAAAGGACGGGGTCGCGTAGAAGTTTGCGTCTTTACGGAGGGGGAGTAATCGTTGGAAACACCCTTTATATGCTACATGTACATCTCGAAAGCTCGAAGTTTCTCAAGGAACGGAAAGACGCGTTTATGTGGTTAACGAACTGAAGATAAAAAATGTACGAAGAGAATCGTGCGCATTCGTATAATACCGTTGCAGTTATTGATTTTATTTCAAATGAATATAAAAAATCTGGCACGACGTTGGTTTCCATTCAATTTTTATGGTCTCTTAGCCTCGTATGCGTCCCGAAGATGCAATAAAAAGGTATTTTGGTAGAAATTAAGTGATTTGATCAAAGAAAATAGAGTTTATTCATAGGAAAACGATTCCAGATGTGAAGTTTAAGGCTTCCTCTAGAGAATTTTGTTATCTTGGAGGTAATTCAATGGCCCGGATCCGATTTCCAACTTCCTCACTCTCCTTGGAAAGCTAGCCAATTTTAAATCCATGTTTCAGTCTTCCTGGATGTTGAAATGTTTTCACTGTTTTCTTTTTCTTTTTTAATGCTGTATTCTCTGAACTTTTTCTATACAGACCATTAATATATTTGTTTATCAGAGCATGGAATGTAGAATCAAACTAACATTTTGAGTAATATTTTATCTATCATTTCCTTGAATTTATTAATAGGCTTAAATTATAAGACTTAAACTAATATATATTGAAGAGATGTTGCAGACGTTTTTGAGTATTTTCAGGACATGAATGCTTTTCTTATTGTAAAGAAAATTAAGTACATATTAATTTTTAGGATAGTTACGCATACATCGTAGTTATAGATGATATCAGTACGTATCTCTCTCAGTTCGTAAATGAATCTATATATGAGTTTAGTTTCGTAAATTATTTTTCTCTCTATTGAAAACAATTTGCTTCATCAATGAATTTTATTTTGGTAACATACCGAAGTTATCGTATTTGATATTCATTTCAGATAGCGTAACTAGATTCATTGATGATTTACGTACTCTATATATTTTTCTACTCATCAACGAGGGTTTTAATCTAATATCCATGCATCGATGATTAGATACTACCTTTTCTTTTGGTCCGTTTCATTGGTGGTTGCAATTTATTCTCGCAAACTGGGTAATCACCTATCTTAATGCGGACCCATAAAAACGAGGACCCATGAGACACGCGTGTGTCGTCAGCGGAAAGAAGCGATAAAATATTTTGTGGCCTCCCGACCAACGACTCGCGCCTCCATAACCGAAGGAGGGCCATGGTTTCCATCGAAGATATCGCCATTGGATAGGGCGACAGAAGTTCGAATGAGACGTATTCAGACGTTTCCAAAGGGGAAAGTTTACAGGGACGTGAAAGTACTCACTCGGGTTGGATTAGGAAGTTGCACAGATCGGAGTGCCGAGTTCAGATTTATCTGCATGAACTCGAGGGCGGGTATATAAATGGCGTGACGTGATTGGGTCGCGTCTGAGTAGTTGCGGGTCGCTACACATATTCCCTTTGCTGTAGTTTTGTGTTATATTGAATGCTCGTTCGCAGAGTTTGGGTAGGACTCAGCTGTTAGGTTAATGTGTTCCCGAGACAATAGATGAGGTTGCTCATATTCTGTTTGTTATTATAAGTACTAAATCGATAATACGAATGATTCATGTGTTAATACATACGAATGTGTTAATACAAATACTACTGTACAACCACAGGACTGAACAATTGCTATTGAATCAGATGTAAACATATGTAAATGTAGTAATATTTCGGATTAAATTTTAAGTTTATTGCTTCATATTTAGTTCAATCGAGCTTTTTTATTAATTTATTATGTATTTCGTACAATGAAGTTTCTGAATTCGACCTTTAGTCCTTTATAATATAATATGTTCTTAATAGGTACACAAATGGAGGGTTCGATCTATGTGCGATAGAACGGCAAGAGCATTCTGAGCTGTGGCGGAATTGATTGAAACCCTCGAAAGGAATCCTTTAAAGGATTCAGAGGAAGCATAAAAGTTTCCAGACATTGTGTGTAATGATTAGCATGAGGAAATCCTCGTTCCCTGATGTATGCGAACACAGCTTTCGTAGCAACGTTGCTAAGAGGTATCTGCAGATAATGGCAGATAGGCACTACAGGTCGCTTTTCTGGAATAGCATTTGGCACGCGAACAAGCTAGTGCTGTGCTCTCTAACGTTTTTGTCTTCTACTACGATCTCAATTCATAAATTAAATATCGTAAACTGTATATACTCGTACATTTGCTTATATTTTAAAATTAATTTTTCAAGTTTTTTTAGTTCATTTATCATTGCGATTAAGTATTTTATTTTATAAACTATTGTAAAGTTTTTAATTCATATGGAATGTGAACGTGAAAGTTGTATAAAGCATTATATTAATATAGCGAAGCTTTTTAACTTCAGAGAATTTGAAATAAAGTACGCAACTAATGCTGGATAAGATAAGATTGAATCGTGTGGTGAAGGTGATGAAAGTGCCACCTGAAAATCGACGTTTATCAACAATTTTATGACCTTGCCTATTCATGTACAGTGTAGCGAATAGGAAAAATTGTATGAGTGTTACTGCAGGCAATCATCGTCTTTTGTGAAAATTTGGCAGTTCAACTTCATAATTTTTAATATTAAGTTATATGTCAGATGTTGAGATCCGTAATTTATAGGCTACTGAGGTTTCTAGAATTTATGCAGAAGCTACTGGTTCTCACATGATTTAACTCCTTTCCACTTCGATCCCATAGAAACAGCTTTAGTTGTCGCTTTTGGATCAAACACTTTACATCGTATGCCGCGAACCACTAATGTGCTGCAGAATACCGACACGTTGTTATGGTGAGGCAACCAGTCTAATGTATATAAAACTCGTTATGTGAAACACGACTCTTTCACAGTATAAAGGTGAACGGCGATGTCGCGAAAGGAAACTATCCTTTCAACGCTCATTCTTTAAGAGTCGCATTTGTCGCAATTAAGGGGACACGCTAGAATGCCCTGGATAATCGATTTTGAATTTCCTCATGTCGCTTTCTCGCAGGTGAATGGTATCACTTTCCAATCTCTATGACGAACGCCCTTCTTTTATCGGCGTTCGAATCTATCTCGAGCGTGGGAATCAGTCTCATACTGTGTGTTTTATTGTTGCGTACGTCACAACTCCTATTGATCACTTTAGGCCTTTTACAATCTAAGCTTTCGTTTTGGTTTGTGTTTCCGGAGGATGGTTTCATTTCGGCCTACAGGTGATGTGGTGAACTGAGAGATTTCTTTCTACGGTCAGCGGTTGGGTTTTACTGAGCTCTTCATATATACAATGCCTTATTATCTACAAAACGTTCTGAAAATTTATTTGTTTCTGGTGATGATATAATGTATTATTAAAATGTATCATAAGGCAGCAGTGCTAGAAATATGAACAGGATTGCAAGTTAGAGGATTTGATTAAATACTGTGATCGAATTCTGATAAATTGTTGATTCATACTTACTTTAATATATCCAAAATTTTCTTGACGATATTCCATATGTATTTAAGTGTTACGTCAAATAGTTTCATGCATATATATTATAGAAAGACTACTATTTTTTAGCGAATGTTTGCTGTATTTGATTCTTCTGTTGAAAAAGTATATGATGGAATTTATTTTAATTTTTTGATTGTGACCGAATTCAAGAAAATCTTTTATCTAGACTTTTAAAAAGCATTTCCTATGGTTTTTTGTAATAATTACACTAAAATTCAGGTTACGTGGAAATTTTTATCCTAGCGTAATACCTTATCCTAAAATTTTCATACGCATGTTTTCCTCGGATGCAATTTTTTACAAGCATAAAATATCGAGGAAGCCTTTTTACTCATTAGGTAATTGAATTTATGAATTTTCGCCATCCTTCAAGGAAACACCCCCGCACGGGGAGACAAATGCCCCTTTATCTTCTCACCCTATCGCCGCGCCGCGGTGGCTAATTTATTAACCAAAGCACGCCATATATTTTTGGGGAAAGTTAAATATTACGCCTTCGTAGGTGTTGAGCACCCCATTTGTTCGCGAGAGATCCAGAGTGAACTACACACATGCCGGAGTCCTCTTAAATCTAGTTTCAGCAAGGTCGCGCAGGAGATGAGCTCTCCCCGGTCTTAAGGAATAATGCGCCTCAAACATTTGGACTAGGAAGACGTATATTTGACGAGTACTACCCGCAATTTAATTTGGAACGCGGTTTCCAAGAGCCGTCCTGGAATCGGGAAATTAAATTTCACCTGACCTCCGGAGAATTAATATTTTTCGTTCGGAACTCGTTATCCTACGTCGTTATATTCGGAGTAACGCGGAGCGTAGAGAACGTATCGCGTACGAATTCCATCTCTGTACGCAACCACCGCGTAATTATCGGAACTCGAAACCGACGTCAAACGGACGCGTTTAAATGATCCATTAAAGTTTGGGAAGGAAAAGAGAGCATTACGAGTTCCTTCCACGATGACGCTTTCCTCGTAAATTGCTTTTCTGAAACCGGGGAAATAATTATTCACACTGAGTGCCGCGGGAGACGTAAGGCCTTCGAAAAGTCTTCCACGTTACTCAAGGCGAAGTTATTATTCTCCGAGGAAAAATCTGGTATATGCATCGTTTTTTCGAGAATTAATCTTGAGGGGATGTATGGAATGATAACCTACTCATCAAGGTATCCCGAGAAGATGAAATTCATTATGTGGATACGCTGATCCACATAGTGAACGAATTTGAAATTATCTCCAGGAAATATCGTTTTTTCATCGCTCAATTCTGAAACAAACCAGTTTGTATAGGCAAAATAAGAATTTCCTGATATTAGGTTCCATCTGCGAATTTTCGGATAAAACCCAAATACCCTCCATTACAAGTTGTCATTTACTAAATCGCAACGGGAATGGGAAGGATCTATCCATCGGAAACAATTTGAATTTGAAGAAAAACGTTCCAAAAATCAATTTATAGATACCCATAATGCTCTTATGTAACTCTATCTCTCGAAGGTTTGATTGGACCTAATTTTGATAAAATTTCCTTGAATAATATTTTTGGGGATCGCGCAGGTATCGTTTATCATCCCAAGTAATCATTGGATTTTTTTCGGAACTTTCTCTCTGAATTATCATAATTTGAACCACAATACGAAGGGAGAAGTTAGGTTTAGATATAAGATAACATTCTAGGGATTGAATAGCTCGAGTTACGTAATTATTTGTCATTCGATAATTTTAAACCGAAATTAAATTCTCTGATCGCAAAGAATTTGAAGGTTTCTGAACTAGTATTTATATTCTAAACAATATCTTATGTACAATATAATATCTTTCTATATTTCGAATTTCCATTTCGTACTTCCAAAGCTCGTCTTTGACCCCATACGACCTTATCCGCGTGTAAATTACACGGGCTTAGATTTGCTGCAATAAGGTTCGCTTAAGAAAGAAGTACATCGATAAAGGCGTGCGTGTGAAGGAACGAGACCTATTTCGAAATAAAACGGTTTCCATTATCCGAGAATCGATCTCCAATTCCTTCCGTACAGAGGCAGTACTTTTCTCCTCCTTTGCAGTAATATTCCTCTTTTCTATTCGCGTATTAAACGTGCGAAGGCGCGTATGGACAAAGACGGAATACATTATCGGAGGGAAACCGAGGAATGGGCGATATCCTGCCCACTGCGCTCTCAAGGACAAGTGGCGTCTTTTGTTTTGGAAGCTGAGAGAGATTTCGGAGGTGGGCTTGTTTTCGCACAAAATGGAAAAGTTTTATATATTTTGAAGGGACGCAACCTTCTTATTCCATTTTGCCGGTGTCGTTCTGGAAACCGTTTCTTACAAGCTTAGTTTTCCCTATTTCATTTCTCTAGTTTATATTTATAAAACGGAATATTTATGTTAACAATAAAGTAGGTTGGTGTTTTAAACGAAGAGGATTTCTTTTTTGGAGTATTGCTCATCAAGGTTGGAATCGTTTCCAAAAGTTCGCGATTCACGAAATGTTACTTTTATAAGCCTGAATTATTTTTGATAGTGAAAATGCATAATAATTTTATGTAGATCGATTTATTAACAGAGCGAATATTTTGAGAATGGAATCGGTTACGAAATCCAAAATAATAAGTAACATTATCGAAACTAGATTTTCTGGTCCTAAAAAATGTTTATATTCATAAATGGCAATGAGGTTTAATTTATATATGATGTTAATTACAAATAAGATATTACAGTTTAATTAAAATGAGTACTTTTAATTTAAATAAAACACGAACTGTTTATTTTGATAATATCTTTTATATTAAAGACCTTGAAAGTATTTCGACAATCCAAGAGAGAAGTAGGTGGCCCAAAAAGTGGCCGAATTTTTTGTCGGTGCAGTTGTCATAGTTACACAATCATATTCCATTCTCGGTAAGTTAAAAAAGCATTTCATCAGAGCTAATATTGTAATAAAATGGTTTAATAAAAGTTAAAATTAATTGTCTATTAATTTAGTTTAGGAAACGTGATAAATTGGTTTCATGAGTGAATAAATGACTCGGTCTAATATACGCAGGTTCATAGTTCTCCATATTCATCCACCTGCCGTTCCTTCAGAGGCTTTTTATTTCAGAACTCCACTAAATCACAAATTCCTCCACTTCTCGCATAAGAGGCACCCTTGGAAGCCTTCGATTCATTAAAATCGAGTTCTCTTTAAGACGGACGGTAGTGAATCTCTCTCTCGAATTAGGTGTTAGGAGGGGTTCCTTTGAAGGGGAACAAAGGGCGTTGGTGTCCTTGATTCGGCCTCAGGACTTTCACTCGCCACCTTTCATATCACCGTCTTTTCCTTAGTTAACCTTCCCCTCTCTTTTTTCCCATCCGTCATTGGACAGCCATATCCGTGAACAATTTACCCCCACCCGCACATCAGATTTAAAAACTTGAATTTTTTCTTAATTGAAATGGATACTAGGTTAATTAGATGAAGAGTTTCGTTATTGTATGTAATGAAGTAGATACTAAGGAATTTTATTAGTTATCAAATGTGAACCGGAATAAAGAAACATAACCGGAAAATACCGGAAAACCGTTATAGTTTATCGATTAAAATGTGACCAATGTAGAAATTTGTTATGTTATTATTTATTAAACCAAAATGTTGAAGCTGGTATTGTCTTAATATTTTATCAATCAATTACTTTTTATAATCAGCCAAATGTTTGTGTAGTGTAAATTTGTTTTTTATGCCAGTTAAAGGCAAAATTATTGCCAGTAAAGAGCAACAGTTACTAAAAATTAAGAGTTCATGGAAATACTACAGTGAGAATATAAAACCGGTTCATCGTAGGAGCAAGTATTTGTTGATTATTACGGTTTCATTAACGAAAACTATACGGTTGAATGCCCTGATTATCACTAGGTATGGAATGGAGATGATATTTATTTTCCTTGAGAGCACTTAAAATATCTATAAAGTTTGTATTTGGGAAATGTTGATTAGTATTATTTATAGACAGGGAATGTTACCAATATTGCGCGCGTTGACCAAAATTTCAAATTTACCCTTTTTGTCAGCCACTCATGTCTGAATATTTAGATAAAAGTTATTTATTTATCTCTTACCTGAATGCGTTTGGCACAAAGAGCCGCTATTTACTCGTACAAACCAATTGAATGAACTTTGGAATTTGCTTGCTAAACACTGAGTGAAATCAATCTCCCGAAACTTAGGGCACCTCTGTGCCAAATAGCAACACGGATGAGAGAGGAGATTTCGTATTAGTAGGAATAATAAGCGACTTTATTATTACGGACGAGGTTTGGACTACCCCTTCTTACGCCTAACCCTTTCACAATATGAAAAATCAAGATAATTATATATAAGAATTAAAAATAAAATAAATTGTGCCGGAATTAACTCATCAGACCATTTCGAGATAAAAAGTATATTACCCGTTGTTTTTCTCATAAATTGTCCTTGCTAGAGGTCATTAATTGTAGATTTCTGCCTAAACTGCATTCATAGAAGAATTCAAGATTTTTTCGGTAAATGAAATATTTCTTTCTTCTTCGATATTAGTTTGTTGTATATTAAACATTTTTACGTCCTTTTTCCATTTCAAAGACTTAAATATTTCCATGGAATTCGTATTATCTCCAAGAAAATCCAAATTTTCTCTCATTGTTTAAAATTCTTTCATTAATTTCCCTCATTTAATGAAATGTATAAAAATCTTCCAAGAAATACTTGAAGATCGTTGTTTGCGGAATTTTCAAGCCGAATCCACTGCCTTTTCTTCATAATGAGGTACATAAAAAAACGGGAAAGGATTATAAACAGAATTTGCTAATGTGTGAGTAAATAAAAGAGACGCAATCTATCCTTTATTTATACAAAAACGACTAAAAAACTGTCCGCATGTACATTCTTGAGAGTCTGCGATCGTATCTCTGGGAAATAGCGTTTTCTTCCCTCACTCGAGTCGTTGTTTTTTATTTTGGAATGCTGCATTCAAATGAATTCCGTAATTTTCGGCATTCTCTGATATTTGAGTTTTTTATTATTTTGAATATTACTTGGATGGCAACATTTTTATTTTCTTTGGGAAAAAAGACTCAATAAACATTTTCTCTTTGCTAGGAATGCATATATTTATCATAATCTTTGTCACGTACCTATGTCACTCGCTTTGGTAGCACCTTTATGTCTCTATCGAGATGTTTGGGAAGATCCTTGAGGTGTCTCCAGAACGTTAAAACGTCTTCTTGCATATGCTTATCCTTTGTGTGCGATCTATCTGTATTCTTCTCTTCAACTGCTACACCATCGCTGCCAACTTCTCACCCACTCGCGGATTTTCCTTCAGACCTTGCCATAGGAATGTATCATAGTTTTGCCAGTAGTTCATAGCCTATTCTGAACACGAGACTTTGGTGAGTAAGCAAATCTCGCCTCAGTTCTGTTAGCTTTGTGTCCTCTACATACTGTTCTGTTCAGTATTTAATGGAGGTGCTACATATGCAGAATGGGTGTTCTATAATTCTATCATTTTCCTTTTAAGTCCCTGTCTCTAAGTGATGAATTCGTGAGGGAAAATAGGGTATTTCTTATTTCCATCAAAGATATTATTCTATGCAAGAAATTAGGAATAATTGAAATTGTACTATTCATCACTACCTATTTAATACATTTCCTATAAATATAGTTTCATACAATCGTGCTGCATATTTGTACATTTTATTTGGCTCTTAAAAGGTAGGCTTTATTCCTTATTAGGTATTTTTACGTTTTAAATGAATGGAATCGAATAAGTTATTCATTTGATATTCATGACATTCTCTCTAATATGGAGGCTGATAATATAATATAGAGCATGCTATAGATAGAAAAATAATATTTTTATTTAACAGGGAAAAGGTATCCTTTCCCCTTATTTGTATCAATCCTCTCATTAAATCTGAAGTCGAAGTGGGAAGTATCAAATGAAACAATGTGTTAACGTCCATGGATCAACGTTCCTTTCTCACGAAATGGTTTCATAATTTCAATCGAGGTCACTAATTCCATCGTTTCAACACCGCTCTTAGGTTAAGGCTACTCAGGTAGAAAATTATTCCTTTGCAATGTAGGTACCTCTTGACACAAGAAAGCTTTCATTGCGTACTCTCGATGTATGTTTTCTCTCCCAACAGATGTTTCAATCAAAATGGCATTAGAGTCGAGTGGATAAGTACCGTGGTTTGGAAAGTAAAAGTTTGATCTAGAAAAGAATGACATAGTTGGCTCGGTAAACGAACATGAGTGTATTTTCTTTTAAGCTAATCGATGTTGGTTACATCTGTCTGAAGCTGAATTCATTTCACAAGTAAAGGAGGAGGTGAATTTATATTTAGCTATTACAAGGAGTCGAACCGTGTGCTATGAAGATTGCAGTTGTCGGGACCTCTTATTCAACGCTAGAGAAGTGAGGCTTAGTTTACTTTTCAATTTAAAAGTTTCTATGAGGAAGAGCATCGTTTTTGAAGGAATATTTTCGCGGCATCAGAATTTGGAGGGTTTAAGGTAAGCAGTTGAAAGAAGTGAAAGGGAAATTTTCGTGGCGGCGTAAAAGAGTAGTCTGAAGAAGGAGAAAATAAAATATTTGAAAGGGAAATTTAGGAAGAGGCCATTTCGTTATAAAATAAGGATTTGCTCCGGAATTTAAGAAATTTTATTACAGTTTCCGCAGAAATAGAGGCGTATCTTGCTGTATTTTATTGTGAGGCACCCATGAATGTTTCCAGTTAATCCGCCAATGTTAATGTACAAATCTTACGGAGTTTTCTCTCTCATATTTCTACGCGGGCGAGGAAAGTTTCGTAGAACTTTTGCTTATGCTAATATCTTAAGTTGATAACCGTGTTACCAGGTCGGAAGTTTTATTGGGAAGTCTCGTTGGGTAATGTTCGAGATATTTTGGAGGTCTAATCATGCAAAACATGTTTATCGACTATGAATTTTGCCTTATTTTGGGTTTCTGTGCAGATTCAACAAATCAAAATGTCGGTATTTCGTAAACGTGTACGTTCGTCTGAATAATACAATCTGTTTTAAAAATTAGAGTACTTATACGCTATTAAGTACGAAAATATATCTGCCAAATGTATTGAATTGCCATTATTTTCGTATGGTAAAGCCATCGTTTGTGGAGGTGTGTTGTTCTTTCTGAATAATAGAAAACGGAAAATACGGTAAACAAATATAAAAGCTGACTGAGTCCTTTCCGATGAGTATCTTATTTAAGAAAGGTACCATAGGATTTATATTAGCACGTTTTCCTTGTTTCACTGTTGCGAGGTTTCACTGCGTATAGGTGTGTCACGGTAACCGATCGCAGCTGGTGGTTTTATTTGGTAGGATCTCTCCCGTAGGGAAGGCAATCCATTTACTTTCGTAAAGTATCCGTGTAACCTATCGGAAATTCCAAGGGATTATCATCGAAGCTTAGAGTTGAAAAGGGACTTATCGAGTACTGACCACAGGCGGCCTTTTTCCACTGGATTTTTCTGGGATTCTGCGGGTTTTACATCTTTCAATCCCGTAAGAGATGAGATTTCCAGAACCCTATAAAGTTTATCCTACTTTCCAGAGGGTCATTGATTATTTGCTGGTTTACTTTGTCTACTATTTTGCTTTTGAAAGTGTCATAGACTTTGTCATTATAGGTTGTTCACGTGTTAAATTATTTCCCAGTTTGCTGTTCGTTTAATATTGTAAAAAAGTCTATATATACTTCCTTTTTGAAGGATTATGTCAAATAATTCTGTGAAAATTAAATTATGAGAATATAAATTTACCATATCTCATTTGTTTGCCATCAATACCCATGGGAACTAGTCTATATGTTCCGAAATAATGTAAAATTAGAAGTATATAACATCAATGATCGAAGATAATTTTTTTCGAGAGTTAAAAGTTTATTCAGTTATACGTCCGCTTTGTCTCATTGTCATCGCAGATGTAACTGCAGTGATAGACCTTTAAGATGTCTGTCTTCCTTTTGATGTATCAAATTCTATATGTACTACGTTTTGATTATAGTTGATGCTTAACGGTATCGAAAATGATTTCATTACAGCGTTTGATGCATCGTGTTAATGTCGTGTGATTTCTTCCGAGAAGGATCACGAATGTTTTTCTTTCCGCGTATTATTTACGAATATATCTAAATATTGCGTAGGTCTTCGTAAAATATACGCAATCGCTATCAAAGATTGGGCAAACACCTTTCGGAATCCCTATCTGTAATTCGTAAGCCGAGACGAGGCACGGATGGCAACGACTTCCCGACCGGATGAGCGAAATCAGCTAATGTAACGCATCGAAGATGCACTTATGTGCCTTCTCATTCAACGGTTCCAGTCAGTTTCAACACGAAGGCGCCTACGAGGGGTTTCCGCATAAACATATATACTCGCGTAGGCTGCACTTTCTCCTTGATTAAGGCTTCCGTGGGACAATGGAAAGACACCCTTTAATCCCGTCATCGCATGCATTGTCTTTCCCCAGTGTGAGAAACAAAACACTCTCGCCATCCAATAGGAGGCGGTAAGATCACGAGGGAAGAGCGTTCGCGAACCCCGTTTTCTTTACCTCTCCGCGCTACTATTGCCTCTTTTGTTTCGCGAAATATCGCTGCATAAAAGGCTTTCGTTTTTTCCCCTCGTGTTTTCACTTTTCCTGCCCACACGCTTCGTCGGCAGCGTGTGAAGTAACGTTTCGTGTTCATCTTTCTTTCCCCCGAGAAACAGTCGCGCATCTCCATAGTTATTCCTCGCAATGTTTATTTTACGTGGCCCTACGGATGACGAGAGGAAAGTCTCAATCGAGAGAGTTCAATGTGCGTTTCAGAAGCGCTTAAACAAGGAAAGTTCTGCGATCTTTTGCCTCGAGTTTTTTTATTAATGTTTTATTCGCGACTTGGAAACTTGGAAGGAAAATGGAATTCTCCATTTGAATCATACTTTCCCAAAGCGAAAGTTTATTTCGATCAGTTTAATGTACTATAAAAATTCTAGAATTATTTTTCTCTTCACTCTCTCATGTAGATATTTATTATAGAAGTTTATTTAATGTATAAGTAAAGTATTTTTGTATTAAGATGACAGTATAACGTAAGAAATTTTGAAAAATGAAAATTAGGCGTTTTATTAAAAAATCAATACATATTCGCATCATATACATATACACAAAATGCCATCCCATTGTTTAAGTTATCCTGTTAGGACGACGACGTTTTATGTAGAAGATATTTTACTTCAAACTGCTCATTCAACATTTTTCATATCTAAGAAATTGTAATTAAGAATGAAGTGATATGTTATCCTTTAATGTTCAACATGTATAACGATAATAACTGCAATGATGGGTTGTCATTTATTCAAAACGACTGTTCTGTTGGGAAGTTATATAAAAAAAATCTATTAATTTTATTGTGTAATAACCTTTCGTAAGTGTTATAATCTCTAGAATCCATTAAAAGAGGTATTCTTTCGTGAATTTTTTTTCACGCCCTCTCCTTTATCGATTGCTCGTGATAAGGTTAACTCGATACGACCCAATCTTTCCGAGCAGTTCGATTTCACCTTCTCCAGGAACTGAGGTCACACAGATGACAGCGGAAATAACCGCAGGAATTGATTTTAAGCATTACGTGGAGACAGGATCGTTTCCCGAAACGAGAGGAATTGATTGTGCTCCTGAGATATTAAAGATCGTTTCCTCGGAGACAATTAGGAAACTCAACGGAGATAATATGGTGCCAATTTGGGGAAACCAATGGCTTGAACTTCATGACATCCCAGCTATTTTCTAATTATCTCCTCTCTTTTGGACGATACTAGAAGAATTTTTGGTGAAGGGTTTTTATAAGTTTTCTATCCATCTCGGAAGCAATACTTTCAAAATGTACCATTTTGATCGTCATTTTCAATTTTGTATTCTATGCAGAACTAGGATAGTCATTCATATAAAACGCGTTCTTTTTCCTGTAAATAACTTATAGCACATTTTTTTTCTATATATTGGATTAATCTAGCAAAAAAGCATTTTTTGTTATCAAGAATCAGTCAATCGTAATAGTTCTACCATTCCTTTGTAATGTGTCGGTAAAATTTGGCACAGCCAAGCAGTTTCAGTTTATCTACCACGTAAATCTTAGGCGTATCATATTCGTACGTTCTTATCGTCAAGATATGTACTGTAAATTTTACGCTTGCGTAACTTACTGTTTGTGACGTCGTTCTCGATATATATCGATATTGGGATCGGTCGATCGCGGGTTTATCAAGGCTATCTCGATCCGCAAACCGGATACACCGCCGTGTCCAGGTAAAATGCTCACCCCGCTATATTTATAGGCGCGCGAAATCAGATTCCGGGATGGCGTCAGCAAACGTGAACCAAGGTCGGCGAAAGAGCTAGAACACCCTTTTCCGGAACCAGATGTCTTTCTGGGTCACCGACGACGCTGCAGTTTCAATTTCTTCAAATTCCAACTCAATTGGTTTTTTCACCTTCCGCATAATCCGTACTCAAGAAGAGGCGTCTTCGAAGGATATTACACGCGGGCTATATAGAAATCATTTATGCGTCCAAGATTGAGACGAATGGTTTTATGAGGTGAGGCATGCTTCCGGAAAAATGCCATCTCAGTTCCATCCGCTGATTTATGGTCCGAGTGTGATTTTTATCCCGATAGTTTTCGATAGTCTTAACGTCTTCGTGCGGACCCTCCTTAAAGTCGTCGGCCGTTTATCACGCGCCGTAAAAAAACTAGCTCATCTTAACGATCGAACCTCAACTGTCATAAAGCGCATGTTACGTCTCAATAAAAATACCCAATAACTCCCGGATCGGAGGAATGTGGTATACGAGCCGAATTTATGTGGTTTATGCGCTTACCCCTTTTTATCTGCAGCCATGATGATTAATAAATAAAGCATATCGGTTGTCGTCTCCTCGTTCGGAAACTTACCGGATTAAAAACCGGTTTACGTCCCGAGATTATCCTTACCACAAAAGAGTCGGTATTAAGTTTCGGAGGAGGTGGTTTTCGAACTTTATCGATGGTTTTGCGCCCAAAAACTTTAGCTCGCGGGTGCGGTCGGTGGTCGTACGATGTGGCGGATTATACTGCGACCAATCACAGACGTCTATTAAATAATTGCCTCCGATGCATGAGTTGAAACATGCAATACGTGCCTTTATTGAATGTTTACGTTGTCATACGTCCTCGAATGTCTTTTTTTACGACGCGAGGTTCATTCTCATGATTTATGCTCCCTGTAATGAATAGCTGTAAAGATTTAATCCCGTCCGAAATTAAAACCATCTCTGATGAATCAATATTGTTCTTTTTATGGATGGACATTACCTTGACAGGAGATTGAATCTTTGTTGGATATTTTATGCCCGTTAGATATTTAAGCTCGGGTTAAAACTTTGATATCGGAGTAATGAAAGCGATTTTTCTTTCGTTTTTAGAAGAGATGCGGGATTGTTATTTCAACGGTACGATGAACTTACTTTAATAGAAGGTACTCATGCAATTTTGATTACCAGTTGTTTTAAATTCGATTAAATTGAGGAATATGGTGTTTTTTTATTATATGAATCTTAGATAGTGTTTTTTATCATTTGTTTGTATATCACAGTTAAAATATGTATGTAACGAATCCTTTTTATTTTTTCAGGTGAGTGTACTATCTATATTGGTCCTTGAATGCTGGAATTGGTAATTCCTTCTGTTGATATCCAACATTGACGGTTAATGTAAGTAGATATTGATTCTTAATAACACGGAAGTGTTAGAGTGGCTTAATAAGGTTAAAAGATTACCTACGGCATGTAAAATAATAGTTATGGATAACAACCCAAGAGTACTTATTTCATGTTAAAAAATCTCTGTCTATCGATATTTTAAGCAGTCTACTCTTAATTGGTCTTCACGGGTTTTATTTTGTAATAAGTTTTGTTTGTTTTGAAAATACTTGCACGACACATGTTTCTTTTGCCGAAGTGTGGACAATATAGTGTTATCAAGTAAAAAATCAATATTTGAGATTTTGTAGAGTGAGTGATGTAAAAATATCAGGTATTATATGGATGATTGATGATTTTCTCCATCTTTCTAATCAAGAAACTCCCTAATGATTTCTTTGCTCCGGAATTATAATTATGCCGAAATGTAAGCAATTAATTTCGTATCTGAGAATGACGACCTTCAAACTCTCAAGGGAGATTCTTGGAAACGAATGCCATTCGCATTTTTAAGTTCAAATTCTCCGAATTCTTAGAATTTTCCTAATAACGAAAGGGACGGAATAACAGTCTCGATGTTTTGGGCAAACAAAAGAGAATTGATAACATTCCTTTGATGATGGATAGGAAATAATACGTCTCGATTAAATTATTCGCAGTAACGGAAAGTTGTTATATTCCTCAATACATGTCATAAATATACATATATCTGTCAGAAAATGTTATGGATTATTAAAAAAAGAGTTTCGCTTTAAATGCTAAAATTGATTCTGTTCTCATTCTAATTTTTACTTAATTACAAGGTTAGAATTTTATAGAAAATTCATTTTTGACCAATAGTCTTTCATCTTTTTATACGGCATTTGCCTGTTCATCTCGCCATATTTTCAAACGCTGTGTGTTCTTCTTTTATGGCCTCTAATAATTCTAGGATAAATCTAAGAACTAGCTTGGTTTGGTATTTATTCTTGAATGATCATAAATAAAGATTGATGTAGATTTCAAATTTCACCCATTGGAGTCAGAATTCCTCCGTAGTTTAATAGAATTGTATGTATTCCTCTTGGCCTTTTTCAACTATTCATTGAGCTAATTTAACATGACAGCGCTCTTTATGATCAAATTTTGTTTTTTTCTCCTCAGTATTAACTGTGTTTCCAGAAGTTATGTATATGATATTTTTTACTGAAAATATTTATTTGGGAGATGATTATGGATGTAAAAGAATTTTAATCGAAGCAATTCATATTAATTTTATTGCCAAGAGTTTTCTTGGATTCATATAAATGGCTTTATATAACGCAATAAAAATGATTTACATTGATGGAGCAATCTGTAAGCATCGATTCCAAGATTAGGCTCTCAAGAAAATTTGAAAAGTTGAAATGGATCAAAATCTCATCAAACTGCTTTAAGGACGAGTCATCTAATTTATTGCTTTGGGTAGACGTTAGAATCGGGGGATGCAAATGCGGATGTTATTCTTTCTTCTAACGATGCTACAAATAAATGCGCGATTCGCAGATTGACCTCAAGCGTTGAGCAGGAATTCACAAAGGAGAGGATCTTCGGAGGCGATAAAATTTTAAAGGCCCTCTTCCGAAGAAGGCCTTTTGGAAGAGGCACCTGGCAGCGAAACCGTGGTGGGGGTCGCAGAAGAGGACGCTGTGTGGATTCCATTGTTTATGGCTGAGCCATTAATCGTCTTCAACTCCCCTTCCCTCGATGTCTTTATCCCATCTCCTCTTCTCCATTTTCTTTCCAGGGAATGCTGGGCTTAGGTCTGCTCAAATTTAAACTGATATTCCCATAATAGGCCATTTGGGATCCATGGTAACTAACTATCTTGGTTTTTGTTTCTTCGAAGCACGTGGTCAAACGGCTTCTATTTGTGTTTGTACTCCTTGTTGGGGTCCTGATTTTTTACCGTCTTACCCTTGTCTGCATGTTTATTTATTATAAGGATTTGAAATACATTTGCTAATTAAGATTAGCTCAATGTTTCGGTTTCTTTTGATTGTATTACGGAGAATTAATGATCGTTTTAAAGGAAAGGTTTTCTGTTTTTCTTGTACTTTGATCAAAGTAAGTTTTAATTTGACGAAAGGAATTCACTTCGTTACAGATTTTATACATGCAGTCTTCATGTATTCTACTGGGTAACATTTTTTAAAACAGTATATTATACTTAAAGACTATTTTGGGGTTTCTTCCCATTGTATTTCGAGCAGAACTTGGAATCTAAATGATCCTTAAAGCAGTAAAATTTCGAGAGGAGAGAAACTTTGAAAGTGTCCCTATTGAGAGAATGATGTCGTAAAATTTATTTCCCATTGATGGGAATCATTCGAATAAGAATACGATTTAAATTTATTGAGGGCGAATTTGTTGAAACGGTTCCTTTTTCAGTCAATCATTCATTTGAGTGCTTCTGTGACAGCTCTTCTTTACGTCGATTAGATACTCAATGGCACTTTCTTTTGTCTTATTGTCATCGGTCTCAATACTTTAAACTTAAAGTCAGTGCCAATAAAACGAATATTTTTTTCTTCGTAGTATTAATTGATATGTGTTGCCAGGTTATATGATGTATTAAGAAGTGCCGTTTCTTCTGGTCATGAACTTGATACGTATCATTTTACTTAAATTAAATATTAATACACTCTTTGATTAAGGTTAATAATTTTAATTGTACATTTGTAAAGAAATATATCTACTCATTTATATACCTTTGTTACTTATATATTTATTAACGGTTATACAATCTAGACGTTATAATAATGTATTTTTATAGATTACAATCATCTCGTATTCTCCAATATTCACTCTAATATTGGGAGGCATATTACTGTGAAGTTATTCTTGCTGTCATTCCAAAAAGGTCAGAATCGACCAGAACTCAATGAAATGGAATTCGGAAGATCCATTCCGGAAAAAAATTCGCTCCGGGAAACGTTGCCTTTCCAAACCAAACCGTTCGCGATCCCAGACGAAAGGATGAGCTAGCTAATACGTACGATATTTCAACGGAATCAACCCAACTTCGTCGCTCGAAGGAGCCTTTCTAGGCAAAAACTTGGAAATAGTAGTTGGGAACGGGTGTAGTGTGAGCTCGTTTTATTTCGCACATCCCTCACGGTCCCATTATCGGCCCACCTCTCTTCAATGCACACACGTCCCTATTCCGGTGGGCGCCTTTTGTTTCTGGAACCCGACGATTTGTCACCTCTCCAGCTGTCTTTATCGCCTCCTCGCTTTTGAGGGAGAACTTTTCCAGTCTCGCCTTTTATCTCCCCTGTTCGCATTTTAGCCGCTCTCGTCCTTTTTTACCTCTTTACGGAAACTCCCCACGCAGAAGGCGATCTTCCAAGAGACACTTTAGCCGGTCTTCTCAGCAATGGGTTACGTTTTGATTTTTTACTCCGTTCTTCTGTTTCGGGAAGGGTTGGTTATTTCCCTTTGTCCCGCTCTTTAACTCCCAGAAGGTAATCTTTTTTAGGAGGGAAGTATAATAGCACAGGGTTTGTGTTTCGAGTAGTCCTTGTCCGTCTTATTTTGTGAATCCTGAATACGGAGTGTTTTTTTAGCTATGGTTGTTTCTAGGTTCTCCAAATGGGGTGCACTCTGCGAAATGAGTACGGGATTGTGGATTCATTTGTTTTTGTGATGGTATAATGAATGAAATTGACTATTGGATGCGAAAGGAAAAAGATAAGATCCCTAACTGATTAAGTTTAGCTAGGGAATTAAGAGCTGTTCGAAAAGATACTTAGCGTTATCATTACCTTTTCTCGATTTACTATGACTAGGAATTATGTTTATCGTTTTAAAATGGATTACTGCGATTAAAAATAACTAATCTTAATTTAGTTTGTGTGTAAGAAGATGAAATCATCTTTTTCTGCTTTTCTACACTCAGTGAAACCTTAATTAGTCGTCAATTAAAGGATAATGCGCTCTGGTAACTCGGTGTTCGTCTTTACAGCACGAAGAAAACCTTCGAGATTGTATTTTGATACAATTTGTTATCCAAAGCTCAATGCCTGAGATTACTGTCATTACTTTGAATTCAGTCTTTTCTCGTTAGTCAGTGAATATTTTTTCACCCATATAATTCAGTTTACCAAGAATTTCAACGCTTGGTTAGCTAGATGACCACTTCCAGAAACACACGAGGGAACTAGGCGGTGTGAAGGTGTCCTTTTTGAGCAGCGCGTTACATTCGGATCGGGAAAACGAACCATTACCAACTTCACAGGTCGTTAATTACGAGGTGTCAGCTCCGCTCCAAAGACTTCCCGTGAAATCGGTCCACCCAAAAACACAATAATGGGAAATTTCACGCCGCGTTAACATTTCGTTTCGGACCCACGTCGCGGGGTGCGTATTGAAAGTAGTCGCTAATTGCGAAACCTTTTAAAGCTGAGACTCGTTACCTGTTCTTGCTCTGGCTTCCTGATCATCTTCCACGGACTTTTCCGCCTCACCGAGGGATCCTTCGTGCCTCGTTCCCCACGGCGTCCGCTCGAGCCTCGGGAACCAATTAAGGCACCAGATACCCTTCAAGTTCCGCTCATCATGAAAACGCACGTTCCCTTTCGGTCGCCGGTCAACTACGTTACCTCTGCGGTGTCCCGTAATTAATTTCGCTTTCCATCTGCGAAGGCCACTCATTGGCCGAGAGCGATCCCGATTAGGCAGAAAGAGCCGATTAAAAACGATACCTTCCGGTCATTAAGGTGTGCCCTACGAGCGTAATAAGGTACCATTAGTTTAATTGAGATGCGGGCATTCCGCCGGTGAAAGGGGTAAAAGCCGAGTGGCATCCTCCGGGAGCGATTTAATTCGGAAAAGACCTCTTACGGTTCTTTTGTCTCCAACTTCCACACATTGGCGCCGTAGAATACCTAGATCCCCCGCGACATCGCTTATCCCTCCTTGATGGAACGCCTTTAAACTCTACCTCGCCTCAACTCCGGCAGAATAAAGATCACCCAACGCCCGTTTAATACCCCCATCTTGCCGTTCCCTTCGGTTGAAAGGGCACCTTTGCGCCGATTTCCACTGGAAAACTCCCCTTCGTCAACCGTCCCAAAGTTTATATCCCGTTTCTATGCGATCCTATGCCTCATTCCGGGGATTTAATAGGTCTTTCCCTCCAACGCCTTCTTTCCTCGAGACATTAATCTGAGCATTCTTCCGCCTCTGATGCTCTCCTTCAATGAATCTTCGAGACGTTTTCCCCTTTGTCCTCGGCGCAATCTTGTTCCTTTCTTTCCCTTTTGTTTTAGACAACTTTCTCTCCATGGTTCATCTCAATCTTCGTGCCTTTGTGTTGAGGCGCGTTGTCTTTGAGCGTTCGTGCGGATGGAACTTCTGGGATCTGGGTTTGATCCCAACCGTCGGTTATTATCGCGCTGTGAAATTGATGCGTTAAATTTTGTTTTCGAGAAGTATAGCGAGATTTATAGGTTGTTACACGACATCCTTTGTTGCTATGTAAGTTATTAATAGAATTCGCAATGAAGGGAATATTAAATGTGGTAGCTTGCAAGTATAAATGACAATTAAAATAATATATGATTATTAAATGAAGTCATTATTCGCGGAAAATAATGTATGGTGAATGTTGATTAAATCGTAATATTTTGTTATTTTTTAGTCTCTATATTAGGCGTTCGTGCTTTAGAGAAAGGCAAGTTAACTCGATTCAAAAGTATTTTTATGTAGGAACATTGTCTGATTATTATCAGATGTTTTCCTTACTTTATTTGATTTACAGATTTATTCATCATTTTATAATGATATTCACGAAATGCTGGATGGAAGGAGAGACTTGTTAGTTTCAGTCTCGCCAATTAATATCTTATTTAGGTATTTTATAATATGCTTCTTCTCTTTTGGCATTTGATGCAGAACGTGATACTCCAGTAATTTCCACTTGTACTGATTGCCATTACCCGGTAATTGATTCATCGTTTTTAAGTTTCTCTTTATCAATACATCTACTCTCATCGTGGTTGCTTCTTCGTTCTCAGATATCTAATTTCACGCATTTGGAGAGGAAAGCTCCTAATGCAATGCCAAGAGTATAAAGCAATGCTTTCTTCTCTCAATTGGTTCTGGAGTAACCTTAAATGGCACAAATAAGTAGTCAGCTATTTTACTTTCACTTCCTTGGAACTCCTAAAGAGAGGAAATGCAAGCCATAGAAAGGCTTGTATCGCCGAGTGAGGTATTTCCTGCCTTCTTGTCCTTCCATTTAGATAAACAATCCTCGAGATAAAGGTGCGCCTGTCTGAAGAGCAGCTGTTTTTCTTCTCTGTATTATCATTGTCTGCGCTTTTAGGCGTTGTCTTTCGAATGGTAATACGTGGGTGGTTTGTGTCACAGTTCATTTTAATGCTTGAAACCCAGAGGTATTTTTTCAGGCAATAGAGAAGGATATTATTTGGATTAGTCACGAAAGCTTTAGGTTTGCAGCAGTTTAAAATGAAAATTGTGTTACGTAATTTTCTTACTGCTTACGTGTTTGAAAATATCGTGGTGGTTGTGTAATTTTGAAATACGAGAGACTAATTTAAATTGACTTTCTTTAATGTTTGGTTTAGTAACACTTTTAGAAACTTTATTCTTTATATCATACTATGAATATATAATGATACAAATAGTAATAATAATTATTATTACAAGGCAGCAAAGTAGCTTTGTAGAAACAGTTCTTTGCAAATTTCTCTAATTTACTTATGGCACTGAAGCATACAAATCAAAGCATAAAAAATAAAGCCAAAGAAGTTTATTTAGAAATTGAATCCATTCGTTATTTATCCTCCAACTCTTCCTTTCCAAACACGACCCTTTGTACGTCTTCTTTACAAGTTTGCTGTTTATGAAAAACCCTTGATACTGTAGCACCATGGAAACTCTAAATTCTAAAAAAGTCTCGCTAAAATGAGGTTGAAAGTTTAATCACGTTCTTTTTCCTTTTTATTTTAAGGACTCACTTTTTCCTCTAGACATCTCATTTCCATCCCTGCACCATATTTCTTTGCGAAAGCTTTACGAAGTCAATCCAATTTCTTAGATTTTAGAATTCTCTCTCTCGGAGGCTTGAAACTGAAGGGTTGAGTATTTAACCTATTTTTCTCAAAGCGCCTCAATGAATCGCCCAGGGCACCAAGATAGATTTCCCCTCCGTTCTCTTTGTTTTGGCGGAGAAATTTTTGCACGGAGTTGAAGGTCGTGCGGGCGGTTTACTGCCGTACGCGACGCTGATTTTTACAGTTCTCTGTAACTCTTGGGAAACTTATTGCGTGTTCTAGGGATTTGTGTAAATCTCTTAAACTGCAATGGCCTAAGAAGCGGTATTTAAATAAATTCTCCACGCTCCCGTAAATCGTGGGAATGGAGTTTCTCGGATTTGCGTGCCAGGTATCCTTTCAAGGCCTGAATTAGGCACCGAGATGATCTCACTCGAGCGATATTTCCCACGTCGAGTATAAATTTCGACTGCGGAGTACTTTTGTTGGAGACATCCAAATAGGCCGTAGATCGTCTGTTCCCTTTGTCTCGTGGAAATCTTTTTAGGATTGAAATGTCCGTTGTTCAAAGAATCGTAGTTCCGTAAGTTATTACGTTCTCTATTACAAACGAGAGAGACATTCGTAAAAACGTGTAATTGGCCTCTTTAATTAGTCTCATCGCGCAAAAAAGTTTATTTGAAATATGAATTCGGTATAGGATCGTAAAAAATTCGGAGATTCATTCAAACATTTAATATAAATTCCCTTTGAGGCGACCACAAAAGTAAAGCAATTTACTTTCGTAGTTTTGTCAACGCAGTCTCAACTAATACGGAGTGCAGTTGTATTTAAAAGAATTTATTTTTTGAGTAAGTACACTTCATACTGTTTTCAATCGAAATCGAAAATATATTGGACGACTTTAGATATTTGCATGTTTATTTTTTCAAAGGAAACAGTTTTATGAAAAAATATTTCTTGAGATGTTTTTTTTTAAACATAAACCCTCTTATGTCGGTTGCAATTTAAATGCTTTCGTAAAAAAATAGGTTTGTTGGTCTGTAAGAAATAAAAAAATATCATCACGATATTTACCAATTTTCAATTATTTTTTATTAAAAAGGACTTTTTACAGAAAGTTAGCGATTAAAAGCTGAGCGAGTTTGTGGAAAGCGAACTTAAGATCGTCCTTGAGGGAGTTTCAGTGCAATCGCTTCAGAACATTAAAATACCTCTCCATTTTTGATCGAGACTTTATCTCTTTGTCTAAACGTATTGGTTTCCGTTTTGTTTACCCATTGCCATAGAAACTTTCTATTAAATTCTCAAGTACACGGTGTTGTCCTTGCGTAAGTATCTCACCGACTTCACACATCGACAATCGTGAATGGTAACTAAGTCGCGCACGTGAATACTCAGTGCTTTTCGGAGGAATTTTTTGAAGTGGCATTAAAAAGGAGGATTCCCAATGGGAAGCGGAAATGCGGGAGAACTTAACTCGATATCAGTTTCGCGTGTTTTCGAACTCACAGTGGAAAGAAGGGAAATCCCACGTCACTGGAGATTTTATTTGGATTCGTTGGTGCGTAGTTTCCCCTTTTCCCATCAACCAAATCAACTCTGTAGTCCTATTAAACCCCGCCTTCCTTTCCAGGTATTCTCTTGGGATCTCCGTAGCATCTCTTTTCGCTCTCACGTCCCAGCTTCCAATTCGTGGGCCAGTTATCAAAGTTAGAGGCTGATGCTTACACCCTTCCCCGTGAAAACGGTTATATTCGATAACTTGTCCCTTGAAGGTCATAATGTCGGTTTTCTATTGAAGGATTTATAATCAATTTGTCGTGTTTATGATTTTAATTTCGTTCAAAAATATTTAAGGATAGTATTTTTTAATTCTTGTTTCGTTAAATTTCAAGATTTGAGAAATGTCACTTAAAAAGCGATTCATTAATAGAAACTGGAGGAATTGATTGAGTAAATAGTATAGTTTTCATTGATTTATAATTAACTTTAATTATTTCCAAGAAGAATCTTTTTCCTTAGATTTCATGAGAGTAAATGTCATTTATCTCAGGATTGAAAATTAATATTTTATTCCTTAGCTCCTCTTTCTGTCATTTAACGTAGAATTTTAAATTTTCGTTCTTAATTTTACTGCGGTAGTATAAATGACAACTGCATATTAGTTGTGTGTCATTTCATTATCTGAAACAGTCAACAACAAATTTTCAATAAAAACCGAAGCCGTTCGATAATTAATGAATGTCATTCGAAAGTTGTTTTCGCTTGACATGATAATTGCCTTGAATATGAAAAATACTCTAAATATATGACCGAGAGCCTAATTAATTTCGTATCGAAATTAAATGAAAGCACCTTGACCTTGTTTACGGCGTCGAATCAAAAATATATGATGAGATATGTATTGGAAGTGGAATTTATAGAAAAAGTATTTGTATGTATAATCAAATTAAACCATCATATGGCATTCACTTAAAATTAATGCAATGTATTTTTTTGGTATATATAACGGTTTGACCTTGTTTCGGTATCACTTTTAGCTTATGAGAATTGTAAAATATAAAAATATTTTCGCAGGATATGTTAAATTGCATCATTCTTTTACTTGCTGTTGCAAATTTCTGATGTAGAGCTCTTGTATGTTCCTGAGCCACGTCTTCTTCTCACAGTAATAATTTACCCTCGACTAGTGTCGAGGTTGTGAGACAAAGTTCTGTTTGCACATCCAACTCACAGTGCATCGTGTAACTCACGGAGTAGTGTAGGGCATTGAGAAGTAGGCAGTAAGATGTAAGATGGTATTCAGTGATGCGTGGAAGTTGTTTTAGGAAAACTTTAATCGGTCAATTGTATGGATTGCACAAACTTTAATCATAGTATGTGTTTGATATATATTATTGACTATTGTAAATGTAAGAACATATAATTAAATTTTAATTTGGAAGTGAATTTTATGATTAAAGGGTCAGGGCGATTGTAAGTTACCAAATTAATGGATGTTTAATTGTTGTCAGAAACTTTTAAATTGACATGCTGGGAACTTTTTTTATTTGTGGCATTAAACCAGTTGAGCTTTAACTTCATAGTTTCTATAAATTTTTAAACTTAAATTGTTTAACTTCTGGTTTGTCATAGGTATATCATCATATAATACTATTCTATAATTTTACATATCTGGCTCCGTTTTTCATCCTAGTTCTCTTTATTCCATTTAACTCATGACCGCGTGAATAGAAAGTCCTCGGCTGACCTTCTCTCAGTCGTACAGCGTTACTCACAACATTCATTTTGCTGCTAAAACTGAGCGCAGTATGGGTGGGTTTACGTAAGAGGTGACGAGCGCTGTCAAGGATAGAAACAAGCGGGAGAGGATCATACAATGACGTCAGCATTTCTGGCCGTTCCATTTAACTTTGGGAAAGTCATATTCTGGTCTAAATCCTATGATTAAAGTTTCAGAGGTCTTCGTAATCCCCTAAGGAAATAAATATCTCAATTTTTGCCTTTCTATAAACTTGCTCTCATTGGAACGAACCGCTTTTTCAGGTATAATTTTCTTGAGCATCGAGTACGTAGAACGCCCTATTATTCCATGTAACCTGGTTTAGTAGCAAGGATTCGATTGAGTTTACTGTGTCTAGATTTAATGCGGTACACATTACTATATTTTTAGGTATCTAGGTTATCCTTCATAATATGATATCCGATAATTTTATAATTTTATTAAAGTTCATAATAATAAGTTGTAAGATTGTAATATAACTAATAAAATGAATTTTGCGCATTACTATAATTCGATTTCGTGCAAAAATTTTTCCATTAACCCTTTCATACTTATTATACGTAATTAAACTTTGAAAATTACAATGTCAGCAAAAATGAAATGTTTTCTCTTTAATAGTTCATCTTAAATTATTAGTTAATCTTCTTTCGTTTATTTTTCATACTTATCTGTAGAACAGTTAATATTCCTCAAGAAGTTTTAAAGAATCAAAATCTGGAGCAGTTAGTGAATAATTGATGACGGATTTCCATTGGTAATGATATGGTTATCATAGTATAAAATTCGATGTAAAATTTACTGAAAATTTCATGCGATATGATAGAAGATAAACTTGTTTGCCTAACTGAAACTGTATCTCTCACAAGAAATCTTCATTATTTTGAGAGGTATTTTTGGTAAATATTCTGCGATGGAGATGTCGTAGCCTTATATTTGCTACGGTCCGTCCTTTCTGATGCAGTTAAGTGCAATCAGTAAATATTTTTATGACGCAATTCATTCACTGCACGTTTTATGGTTTGCTTTATCCTAGAATCGTTTTTATTGTACCCACATAAGCTAAGATCTTTTGCATCCCATATCCTCATGGCATTGAACTCTTACCGCGCACTGTAAAGCAGGGAATGGATGTTATTGTAATATCGGTAACAATTATTTTAACCGTAAATTTAAATCGCAAAAGGTTTTTTGGATGGTTTTATGTAAGTCGAGTGTCTGCTTCTTTCAGTATTTTACTTCGATCTACACTCAAGAGAACATGTTTGTTTTACGTAGGACAGAAAATGATTCGTCTAGCAATTTCGTAGAGTGGATTTTGCATGTAATTCGGAAGAATACTCGCGAGATGAAAAGTTGATTCCGCTATTTGATTGCGATGGAGTGCCTTAAGGAGAAATCTTTGTTCCGTTAATGCATAGCTAAAGGAAGTAGTTATAGAGAGAAGGGAAGCTGTAACAATGGTTACGCTAGCAGAATCTGCTTGCGTTACGTTAGGCTCCAGCGAGTTGGATTCATAGTCGTATTTGGTGACGTATTGTCTCCAGCTAGTCTTCACGTAATGGTCGTCCACAGAGGACAGGAGAAGAACATTATGTCGGTTCGTCTGCAGAAGAGATAAGGATTTTATGAGACATCAACTTAAGTTGTCCGGTATTGTCGTTCACGACAGCAAACTACTTAAATAAATTTGATGGATTTTATCGCGAAATTTCAGGATTATCTCTCAGATGATTGAGGAGATGGTACAGTCGTATGAGTGGATGGAATCTGTGATGAGATTTCGGTTGGAAATTGAGTAAAATATTTGCAAACTTCGGTTAGAATTAGGATCATATTCTGGCAGTGTTGAGCTATTCAGGTTTCATCCTTAATTCATGGAGCATATTAAATTGATATAATTAGAAAATTTAAGTTAGAAATATAAAGAAAACTTCAGAAAGAGATTTTTCAACTTTCAAGCAATAAAATAGTTGCATGAACATCATAGCTTATAAATATTTCTCTCAAATAGAATAGGAAGTATAAATTTGATGCATAACCAAGAGGTTTAAAAGTTGAATTGGTTAATTAAATTCAATCTGTTTGTGACACTAATTCCAAGCACCAATTTTTAAAAGTAGTAAATAGACTATTATCTGCTATTAGTATATTTTAGAATACCTGAACCTCGTCAAGTACGTTAGTCAAGTGGATCAATAATTAATTCTAGATAATTTTATATATTTATAGTATTGTGCGTTGTTGGTCTGGTTTCCTTTATTAAGTTAAAAAATTAAAATATCCAAAAATTATAATCAATTCACATTTCATTTGGATCGATCGGTGTTTTATGTTTTGGGGTTGAAGGAAAAATTAAATTTTTATGGACTATATTCCATTGCTTTTATGTCTTTCCCGCATAATATTTACCTCTCATCCTCACTCACATTAAATCCAGAAGCGCTTTTAATATTATTCCACTGCGTAGGAAGCTTATTTGTCATTCCACCCTGTTTCATTGAACCCTCCAACTTCTTATCAAATCAAGTATTTCCTCGAGAAATGCAGATGGGACTTCGCAAAAGGTGGGGGCATTTTCTGCCAAAAGGTGTGGCAAAAGTTTTTCGCGGCCTCTTCGCGGACTGCAGCGGAAGGAGGTTTCCGAGGAGTAACGCATCTAGAATGAATTACCAAAGTCAAACAGACTAGGTTAGGAGCAAAAAAATGCGGAGAATAAAGATTCGTAAAGGGTACTTTTCGTTTTATGGAGCGAAGGGTAAAACTTTTACCACTCGGAGTGGATCGTGCAAAAAATTCCGGGATCGATATTGCTGCAGGTGTCACGTCCTGGTGGCATGCGGAAATTCGCGTCAAGAGGCATGTCACAGGCGGACGATTCAAATCGAGGTCCGACGGAGAATTTCCGAGGTTTCGGATTACTTTCGGTGTTTTCGTGATTAAGGCACGAAAGCACGCTTTATCTGGGTCATTGCTGCCTCGTCATGGTCTCTCGATTATGTTTCATCAGTTTGTTGAAAGGTCGGGAAGGTAAAAAAATTCATTCTCTCGTATCTAGATTAATCCGCTGGTCTTCCGCTGCTATGAAATAGAAAGTTGTCTGTGGATGTTAATTAGCAGACCGAGAAGCGAAAATCAGTCCAACGCTGTTCGCACACAGCCGATGATTCCGGACTCCCACAGCGATTCCGAAACGATATTTCGTCCTCATTTCCCGCTTCCTTATGTAAAACCTCGAGAACTGAACGTGCGGGTTGTTTCGTAAGTTATCCGTGAAAAGCAGTCAACGGAATGACAATGAGATGTAAAAATTGTCAATGAATCGATGCATGCATTTTTACCGAAATATTTTTAAAAATAAGGCGAAAATAAAAAATCATTAGCTCCTCTGATTTACATTTAAAATCACCCCAGAATTTTATATTCTTTTCAGTTGCTATTTACATCTAAATCGATCTACTTTAGCTGAACCGGAGTCTCCGTTTCTGAGCCATCATTGCTTTTTGTAAGATCTTATTTAAACGTGAGAATATTTAGCGAAAATGTATCCCGTTTTCTGCCCCTACACTGTATTATTTCATTTGTTTTATAATACTTTCTTTCTTTAATTAGTTTAGTTTGTAAGTTACATTTCACTTTAAACTCCTAGCGAGAAGCGGTTACGTATTCGTTTTAATAAGTAGAGATAATTCCACCTGAAAAATCTTTTTAAAATGGCCAAGAAGTAATGGTTGTATGTTTAGTTAATTTATCGATATTTAAGAAATACATAGATTAATAATTTATTTATTAGAGTTAAATTCACTGCTCCGTTATTGAAATGAGGAAGATGATTGAAATTATTCATGGAAATTGATGCATTAAAAAATATCCTATCTCTCTGTATTTCCGCTTACGCTTAGATTTTTCTGTGAGTGTTATATAAATTGCTTTTATGTATTGGGAAATACGTTCTAAATTTAGCATTTTAACTCCTTTAAATGTGAAAAGTGCATTCACCCAAAGACTCAAAGTAAACTAGGAGTTCGTATTCTTTGCTTTCTCTTATGTAGTAAAAAATAAATCGTGCATCTGAGAATAATTGATTGGAGTTGAAATGACTCCATTATACAAATTGTGAGGCAGCATCCGGATCTTTCAATGCAGCAGGATTTTCTCGAAATTTTCTTTATCACGCACCTCGACTAAGAAATCGCGCCATGGCAATAGCTTTTTATAACACGAATAAAGCGTGGAAATTATTGAAAGAAGGAAAACGAACGGCCGCGCGTATTTTCAGAACATTCTCGAACTCGGTCCACAAGTCAAGAGCTCGTATCTTTCCCTTTGCCATGTTATCTGGAAATTGATTGTGGGGAAAGAGTTCCATAGAGGCATGTACTTCGATTCACCTCCCTCTGCACACATTCTTCCTTTCCCCACTTCAATCTTTCTATACGCTCTCCCCACTCTGGACCCTTTTCATCGAACCTCTTAATGTCGGGTTCGCAGTTCAGATGGCGCACGCGTCACGAAACTTATTCCATAAATGGCGTTCTTGCGTGCAGCGTGCTTCAACTCGATTCCAACATCTTTTCAATCCCTCCCCGGGATATTCGCACTCTACAGGCGCATTAAGGAATTAATATTTGGAAGGGTGCTTTTTTTCGCGTGTTTGAAGAAGCACGAACATAAAGGGATGACCGTGTGAGATTTCTAAGGGAAGTCTTTCAGACTTCTTAGGGTTCGTGCGTGTGGATCAATAGTACGCCCGTGCATCTCATCAGATGCGCTCTTTGTTGGAAGAAGTGCATCTGTTTCAAGAGACACTTTGAGGGTGTGGGAGAAGACATCTGCGCGCACCTCCTGAATGCGGGTGCAAATTCCTTTTGGGAGATTAAGTGAGATTAAGATCGAGTGAAAATTGTCATACTAGTGTTTGAATTAACAAATAGATGTATAGACGAAGCTAGCTATCAAAGCAAGTTTATTTACTTTCATTCATGAAGGTTTATCACTCTGAATTATTTAAATCGTGAATTTTGGTTACATTCGGATTATCAATGAAAGAGGAATAATGTTCACTCAGAGTTAATTACGGCTATGGGATAATACTAAAAGGAGAATAATGGCGTCAAACCCATGACGCATAAAACTTTCTCATACCAGGAGTTATAGTGTGAGTGCAGCTTATATATTCTTATTCATAAATTTAATGCGGTTAGGAATTATTTTCATCGAGATGGACGTATGAGAAAATCCCTCGTAAAATGTAATACCCGAAGAAGAAATCGATCCATGAAATATCCCTTATAAAGCGTTGTATTTATAGCTTCCATGGTTTGCAGAGGAATTTGCTTATGTACATACACAGGGGTCTCGGGTAAGCTTCGAGCACGGATGTTTGCGGCCAGCTAACCACTCTTATGGTCGGAATACGCACCAAATCACCACGAAAAGTTGAAAATACCATCTTGCTTTCTCGTATACCATTTCAAAACACATATTTCTGACACCTTTCTACATTTCTTAGGGGAATATATTAATCTTAGTGAAAATAATATACACATAATAGAAAAAGTATGTATTTTTCCGTTCCTAATAATATATTTCGTTGCATTGAACAAACTAGAGGTAATTTAATCTTTTTAGTTTTAATTTTAAAATATTAAAGTTCATCATAAAATGAAAAGGAATTTTATCTCATTTTTTTCTTAATCTAGAATTTTTCGGGAAGATAATTGCTTTAAGATATATCTGAAGTGTTGTTTAATTAGATATTAGGTGAATAATTGGTATTCGTTAATAAAGAGATTGATAAATAACGACCGAATACACGTTGAATGATAGGGATATTGATAATTCCCAAGGATAGAGAATGAATGGTATTGGGTATCTCTCAGTGAGTGGTACTTGATTATGTTTTGCTTATCGTTTTTGTCACTTAAGAATTGTGAAGGTGCCCTTTACAGAAACGTTTTATTAGGAAGTTGATTATAATCTAGTTTATTCTCTTTATTGTGTTTTCATTTCTTTATACCTTTCTATTCTTCAACTATTATTGCTTTTTGTATTCTTTTCGACATTGTTTTTATTAAGAATTGGATTGTAGGATGTTTTATTTTGAATGAGTTCACCCTGGAGGCATTGTAATAGAAGATCCATTCAGTATTTTCTTAACGGATAAACTTAATTTTTTGAGCCCGTATACTATATATAGGGGAAATATTTTAATTTTTAATTAAATGTCCTTAAATCTAAAGGATATCTATCGTCTGGGAACAGAATTAACGTTAAACACCGAAAAAATTGTTTAAGGTGCTCAGATTCGTCATGGTAATATATTTTTGCCTAATATTTTTCTTAACATATGATATATAAAACTGGTATTACATCTTGGCTATGAATTGGAATTACAGAGATTAACTTTCAATACGAATATTAGAGGAATTGAAAATTACTTCTATGAATGAAATTTCAAAATATTATGCCATAAAATTATATAAACATGTTGAATTAGTAGCAATCAAATCATCATTTCTTCTCTTACTAGATATCCATTAACTGTCAGCATCCATATGAAGTGAGAATTTTATTGCTTTAAGTCCATAAAATACTATTATGACGTAGAAATATTCTTCGTAAGCATTAAAATCAATCCCGATTATCGTAGAGAACTTTGAACCAGACTTTCCCTTTTTCGATGGATGGATTACGTGTGCGAATTAGAGAAAATCCATACTTTCCTAACGCTTGCTGCACACGAAAACCTTTCCCGGCCCATTCTCTACCGCATGACCCTCTTTCAAAGAACAAAAGATCCTGTTTTCCTTGCTAAAACAAAAACGCAGCGTTTTTCGATTCCGAGTCCGACGGGTACGTTTTTGAATTTTTAATTCGCACCATCAGCCTAACGGAGCCCTCCTTGATATGATTTTAAAAAGATTTCTTCAAAAAGATTTCAAACCTTCATCTGACCAAGCTAGGTGGTTTACGTTTTTGTCTGGAAACGTACGTAAGCTCGGGTTGGTTTTCAGAATTAAATCCGTAAGGCCTCTCTCGCGAATTAAAACAGAGCATTATAAATAAACGTACGAAATAAAACGGAATGAAAAGCCATGAAAATGCAGGTCCGTGAATGGAATCGACCAAGATTCGGAGGGAAAGTGCATTCTACTAATCATGAAAAGGCCTAGAAATGGCAGGTGTGCATGTGGGAAATATTCTCTACACGTTTCCGTTGTTTTCAGAAATAGAGGAGATTCGGTTAGTGCTGTCGATCTGTATTCATCGCACAGAATGACGGCATTTTCAAGCAACTTTGCGAGAGCCGACGTTTCTGGGAAATTTCTAAAAGCATCGAGTTTTTAAAATGTTTAATACAAAGCGATCCATCCTAAAGTGCTCCTACCTTTAAGCCTTCTATTTAAATCGTTATCAATGAATATCCTACGTATGAATGGTATCAAAAATCTTGGTCTATGGATTATTCAAAACCTCCAGTTGATCTACATTTCATGTGTGCTTTATTATGTATATGGTTATACAAGCTGTAAGGATTTACTCGGACTTAAGTTTATATGGGCTCAAAAAATATAAAAACGCCTTGGTATTGAAGTATCGCTTTTAAAATAAAATCAATTAAGAACTATATTACGCAAAATTTCCTTCCAACTGTATTATTTGAACTTTGAGTTTGTGTTTATAAAAATATCTGAAAGAATTATTAGATATTTGCAATGGTTATCAATCTTGATTATTACATTTCTGGCTATGATTTTTATGATTCAGTCCTGAAACAGGTTTTGCTATTTTTCTGGTCTAAATTATTTGATAATTTAATTTGATTTTATTTAAAAAGGTTTTTAATTTTAGCGAAATATAATGTCCATATATATCATATTTTTCTTCTTTATTTTTATGCGAATTAGTTCAGCTTCTTACTCATGAATTAATATTCTTCTCAGCAATTCCGCAATTGAGACAGAACGATGAAATCTTAAAAATACCGCGTAGCAGAGTTAAAATTTGATTAAAAATTCCATCCCATGACCTTTCTAGCATTGAAAAAAGGCTTTAAACATAAATGAGCCTTACAAGTTATTTATCTAATCAAAAGATTCCAAGAGTCTGCAAAACTAAGAATGATTTTCCTCCTTCTTACGCAAATTGATAATGAAAGGTCACAGAGGTCGGCGGCGGTGATATTAAAAAAAATCTCGAACATTTTTGGTAAACAGAATAACTCAGTTGGATCTCCATAACCGAAAACCGCCATAAGTTCAGTCGTGATTTTCCAATCTCTCGCATTGTTGTCTAGACGTATTTTTTCCTTATTTTTCGCGGTCTCCCACCCGTCTTAAATGAAACGGCAGCCAACTTTAAATACTTTGTCTTTGTTTATTTGCAGCACCTGTCGTTCACCGTCGCTTACATTTTCGCGCTCCGACGTTCGTTTTTTTGTTTGTTTCTCGCGTAAGAAGGGTTTTATGGAGAAGAATTAAATTTAAAGTCTATTCAAGCGAGCGCTTTGTCGTCTGATATTTCTGTTCTCACGTCGAAAATAGATCGGAAACGGTTCTATGGAAGGTTAACACAACATTGTGACGATGATGGATACTATTTTGACGCCCTTATGCTTCATCTCTATGGTAATGTAATTTCAACTGAAATAAATAAATTTTAATTTTTCGCGGAACTGTATCCATGGAGAATTTTTAGATTCAGTTTTGACGATCTTAAGTTTTTTGTATAACCGCTTAAATATAGCAAAAAATTATTAATTTACTTTTAATGAATTTGTGCAGCTTCCTATTCACTTTTTCTTTACGTTCACTGGAAACATCTCTTGCAATGAATTTTAACTAATATAATTTTAACCTTTTTAAAACAAAGAATTCGCAGATCTTCTTATGAATCCAATTTTTGGGTATAATATCAGGATTGAACCATTTTCACCTTATACTATGGCTAACGATCTGTAGATGTTTTTCTAAATGAATTCTAGAAATATACCTATTCCACAAAAAGAATGTTGTGTGTATCTTTCATATTTCAGTTGCGTTCCGACAGAATATCATAACGAGTGCGTGTAAACAAAAGTATAATGAACCGGATAAATGATTCACGATTTGGGGAGCTAAAGAAAGGGGTTCATGTAAATATTTTCAATTGTCTGCTTACACCTGCAACAAGCTTACGAGGCCATGAATAGAAAAAGTGCTGTTCATATTGCAGGAGTTTGTTTCCGAGGGTCTTTAGCCGGACTCGGTTTACTTCCCTCTGTTTGATCTATCTGTATTATTCACCTCTCGCCCAAGGGACGTTTTCTCTGGGGTCTTCCTCCCCTGTTTGAGATAAGCAGATAAGTGTACACGACTGTTGCCCATTTACCTCTGTTGTTGTTAACTTGTATAATTAAATACGCTCAAATACTTTGGTTTTTGTGTTGTATCGATTGTTGAGCTCATTCATAAAGCTTAACAGAATATTATGACTTAAGTTTTGATGTAAGATTTCCCCTTAGGAGATCTTAGATAATACATCAAAAAGTATTTTATTTTAAAGTAGGGGTAAGGAGCTAATATTGAGGGTAACTTTTATTATTATTCTCACACCAATTTTATAAGCGGTTTTATATGAAACATTATGATGATATGATTTCTACATTACAAAATTTAATGGATGAAAAGTGATTTAATCATTGAATTGAATAAATATTGAATCAGTTTATAAGAACGCTTTCCTATTGAGACATTGAAAACTAAAAAAATATAACCGTTTTTTATAATAACTCACGATATACCATCCCGTAAAAATTCTCTTTTTTGCTTATTTGGTGCTGTAAGTGTAATTTTTCAATATACAGCTCTAATCTATTTTTATTTACAAACAGATATTTAGCACGGATTTTATGATTTGTAAGGAGTATCATTTGATTGCATTAAAATTACAAGGGGATGCAAATTGATTCAGAGAGTTTTATAGTATTTTTTTCAATAAATAAAAAACTAGATCACAGTTATTATATTATAGATCAAGGAAGGGATAATGTTCTATTACTTAACCTCTCTTAATTTAATCCATCTTTAAAGCAGAGAAATAGTAGATTTAGATACGTGTGTTCCCATTCGTCGTTAGGCAAGTGACGCACCACGCCCTTCAATTCCTTCAAAGTCTCTGGAGGGAACAAACGACATCGGAAACAACTTTTGGCAAGGGTTAATTCCGCTTTAACTTAGCGATGCATTAAAACGATGGCAATAATAGTCGAAGTGGTCTCAAACTAGGTCATGCACTATGACTAAAACAAGCCCGTTAGTCGCTATCTCGATAGAATCTGCAGTGGCGAATTCATGGAAACCAGACTATCTAATTGACACTCAGGATTTTGGAGATTAGTCCTTTTGGATAAACAAAGAAAAAGGGTCCGTTTATGAATCTCGTATGTATAGTTTGTAGCCAGTTTAATTATGTTATCAATCTACAGTAGTACTCTTTGTTTGGTAGGAATATTATGTTAACTTTCGGAAGGTTTCTGAATGGAAAGAACATGAATGGGATTGATGTGTTGGCTAAGTTTTTATTTATGTGTTAAGTTTATTCGTTACGAAGCACTGTCAAAATAATGATATTAGTGTAATCTCATAAATTTTAATAAGAGTTTTAAATTAGTTGTTTACATACCAAATTAATTTTACCTTTTTGTATGATTTGTAACATAGATCAATTTAAACGAATCCCCTTGCATTTCCAGAAAATAGTATATATGAATATTAGCTCAGCGCTCGATCACATTCTTGCTAAGGTACGATACTTTGCAGAAAGAAACACCGTATCCATCTGTCGAACTACCTCTGCATTATTTTCCTTTTTCATTACGGATAGAGATATATGGACATAGTCTTCCTTTACCTATTAGCGCATTACGTTTCGACTAGTTTTCCTCTATTGCTGTTAATATTTCAGAGCTGCACTTTGAGAGAATTAATTTGTCCACCTTTCGAGATTAATTTCGAATAATTCCATTCCAGCTAATTGAGAGTCCTCGCAAACGCGTGCCAGAAACGATGAGACGTTTTTGCATTCCCGTCATCCTCTCGAATCGGGCGTGACTTTCACCACACGCGTCTGTCTTAAGCCATCACGTTTTTCAAAAGCGAAGGGGAGTGGGAACAAGGGAATGAAGAGCAATTCCATCGCGAAATCTCTCTGGAATTCGTCGTACCGTGGTCGTCATGTACTCATCCACTTGATATTTTACGTATTGTAGACTTATCAAAATGTCAAACACATACATCTCCTGCGTAATATTCCGATTACTATTTTCTTTAATTTTCTGCATAAATAATTACAAATCGGGAGAAGGAATTGAAAGTTTTGCTTAAATATTCAGGTTTAATAAAAATAATTCAATTCGAATGATATTACGTTAACTAGTTGATAATTGATAATAATAAAGATCATAAACTTAAATTTCATACGTTGCTAATAGCCTGGAGTGTAAACTCGTAGAGCCTTTACTATCTATTTCCAATCCTATTCCGTCTATGATTATTGTTATAATATTCCGAAATAGAATGTCAATAAATGAATACATTAAACAGGAAATGGTGCAACAGTATGCATGAGAATTTAGAGGAGGAATCTGTGGACGGCTGTTTCAATATTAATTCAGTTGGAAACAAATCGGTTCAGTAGTATAAATGGCAAATTATACGGTACACAGTTAAAGAGAAAATCTCCCGAATAATGTTTTTATTTACGCTAATTATTCAATGAATAAATTTCTGCCTGACCTTGCTTCAGAAGGAATTAAAAATGCCCTTCCCTCAGGGTGATAACGGGAATAACTGCTTTTAGAACTGATTTCCACCTTTTAGGGCGGTACCATGATACAAAAGCACGTCAAGGTCAGACATTTAATTTTGGGGTAAGTTTCAAACGCCGCCGTGTTTAGATAAACAAAAAGGCTACCGAGTTTGTTTCAGCCGAATTTGAAATCGCAAAAATTTGTGAAGGTCATCAAGATAAGTCGCCTCGAGGTGATTAATAAGAAGTACCAACTGGTGCCGATTGCAGAAGTTCTCTCGAGGGAAATCCGTTATCATTCAGAGGGCATTCACTTGCTTTCATCTGCTATCGGAACGAGTCGCGCCCGGGGAGAAATTTCCCTTCAAAATTACATTTCTAGAAGGTTAAGTAGTACTCGCGGAATTTCTTTCCGGAGAAGAAAAAGCAGTATGAAAGCCGCAAATGTTTAAGATACTTCAGTCTCCGAAAATACGCAAAGGGCAGGTATAATTTGAGGAGCACCATTAATTTAGTTTTTGTCTCGAGGAATTCCATCGCTCGTTCATCTTAAGAAAAAGAAGGGCGGCGTGCCTTTCCCTTTCCGAGGAAAAAAACTACGAACTTGGGAGAGATTTTTATAACAAGAGTTTTCCCGAGAGGCGTGCGCTAAAAGCTCCGAAATTGATATCTTACCACGGTGAACTTATCTCATTAATAGGTTCAAAAAGCGGGGATCATTCACGGTGGTTTATTCCTGTCTTTTCTTGGCGGTGTTCTCTCGCGATGATGGTCTGCACGACGTTATGAAAGTGGATGACCCACAGCGAATGAGAGTTACAGGTGAAAAGATTCGCCTTTCACTCCAGAGACGGTTTTTCAGATGCCTCAGGAGCGAATTGGTGGTGTACAAAAGCGAGTGGACTGTGAGGGCATACTCTTTTGATGGGAGAAAAGGTTGGGAATTGGCCTTCACCTCATCAACGACGAATCCTTCGACCTCATTAAAAAGTGCTCCTGAATGACTGCCTAATACGTGACCACGAATGTATCGAACTACTCACAACTCATAAGCATTTAAATGGAACTTTATTTTGGCCGCTGAATAATTCTTTATGCTAGGATTAGACCCTTTTCCATTTATATCTTGAATGTTGTCTTTAATGGTTCAATGTACTCTCACATGTCAGTATTTGTTAATGTACATATGTTAATTCCTCGTTTTATTTATAAATTCGTCAAATTTAAGACATTATTTATTTGAGACAGAACTTTGTCTCGTATTTGTACATACGACGCGTGCATATTTTTATGTCACTGTCTACTTTCAGTTTATTGCGAACAAGATGTTTGTGTATGAAATGAGAGAAGTTTTGAAATTGTCTTAGATTTGTTAGAAATTACATACACAATGCCAAACTGTTAAAGAATATTCTTTTATTAATTAAAATATTTTAAAGTAGCATTTATTTTCGTACCTGATGATTTCAAATAGAATGACAGACCTTCGGAACGTAATATGCAATATTTTAAAGATTATGAGACAAGAAAGATAATATTAAAAATTTAAAAATTAAATTATGAAGTGGAATTCACAAAGCTGGCGTATTACATGCATCCTGTATAGAGAAGGTTAATTCCTTTCCTAGTTTTTAGCCCAGCATTACGGAGGAATCATCGAAACGAGGATATTTAAGCTTCCTCAAATTCAATCAACCGATATTTACCCATCGTCTACAATTGCGCAATTTAATTTAATTTGCATACTTCGTGCGCCGTGAACCGGAAATCCCAAGTGATAATTAGCAGTAACTGACCCTCGGTGAAATCGTAACTTCCGGACGTGTCCTATTGGGATTGTGGGAACGCACTCCGCTTTCGTCGCACCTCCTGACCCACTTATAACTCTGATTATTATCATCATCGTTTCAATGCATCGCTGAGTTTAAGCTCGGAATCATCATCAACCATTTCGGAATGCGCCTATCGTTCTAGAAATCGTAGAAGAATTCTAAATCCGCTCGAGTTCAATCTTTAGTCGATATTAATACGAGATAGGAGATACAGTTCCATTCCTTATAATTTGCTATTACGTTCTAGATAAAACAAAAGAAGACTATAATATCCAAATTATGGATAAATATCTGAATACATGTGTACGGATACCTTGTGCTTAATTTTACCGTCCGTATGCATTTCCTGTTTGTGAAGCGGAAGTAATCACCTGTCTTTAAATTTTCCTTCAGTTCTGTTTAATTCCAAACGTTTAATTATTTCCTCCTTTATTTTTACTCCTTTTTCATAATTCTGTTTATTTCGGAACTTAATTTCGTTTTAATTGAGATTTTATTTTCCAAATATTTCCTATTGTTTTTTTCTTCAATATTTCTTATGCTGTATGAGGAAAACGGCTCCGATCAAATGTAAATTTTATGGTGAAGATAAACTGTTATTCTGTTTTATTATTTAACTTCTTCTCGCTATTAAACTGTTAAAAAGGTTATTCATTTCATGATTTTATTCATTGTGTAACTAAATAAATATATCTTCTCCATCTCTTTCATGCCGAATCCAGAAAAATGTAGAAATGAATTCGGAATCCCATGAGAATTTTTCCAAATCTAGTGTGAACTTTATTTATTGGATATGACGTATAAATAGAAGCGCTCATGTACCATACTTTTCTGTTGATGCCTTGATATTATTAGGCTAGGGATATCAGTTTTCAACTCGCGGTCGCTTTAATTTTTCGTCGTCCTGTTCTATCAAACGAACCGCACTAGTGTTAGGTAAGCTGTACTGATTTCCATCCCAAAGCAAACTTAAAAATGGGACTAAAATTCCATCATTTTCATTAGCGGAGAAACCGAGGAAAGAGTTTCAATTAGGACTTCCACATTTCAGCAAATCAATAGTTTCCAAAATAAATGCTGCCACCGCATAACGAGTGGCCCTGTTCCTCCAGTTTGTTCCTCTCTCGAAATTGAAATATCGCAGCCGCGACTTAATTGCTACGTGTTACTTCCTCATGCTCGCGTGCTAAGTGGAAGACAAGGGAGTTTGACGTATGGCCCTTTTTTATTCAAATAATTCGAGGGACATATTTCGGTAGCGAAGGAACCACGTTCCCTCGGAAACAATCTCTCTCGCAAAAGTGTGTGAAAGGACAAGCGGCCAAATATTCAAATTAATCCAAGACTCATGAAAATCGTAAAAAGAGGAAAAACAACGGAGAGCGGGATGTTTCCAACTCTCTTTTTTGTATTCGGAGAGTGTTTATTTAGGAGGGAAGTGATGAAAAGGATGCAAAAATGAGAGGAATTTAGGACGTGCTTCAGATGATGCCAATGTTCCTCCTCGGACACGAGTGCTTACGAAGCGATGGAATGGCTTACAAGTTTCTCTTAGGACAGATTATTTTACAACTCGGCCCACTTTCAAGGGCTTTAAAATTTTACGATCCAAATTTGAGTCACTTGCATTATTTGTATGCCATAGTATACGATCTAATGATATGTTCCCAATTATCTCTCTTCTTTAGTATAATGAGGATAATATGCATTAATGTACTTACATTTGCATTCATACAAAGCTTTTTCTCTAAAATTAATTCTTTTCATGCCAAAATAACTATTTAGTGACTGATCCAGGAGTATTCCTGTATCGTACAACTATTCTATTTTTTGTTGATTTAAAATTGATGTATTTAATTACTGGTTATACTTAAGCAGCTGGAATTAGAGATATTATAAAATATATCACTGAAAAATAGTGGAATCGAATAAGAACTTTATTTTGTACGAAATGTATATAAAAATTGCCAACGAATAAATTCATACTGTAGGATTTGATCATTCGTTTAAGTCAATCGAACTATTTGAAGACGTTCAATAATTGTCAGTTATTATTACATCAGTAGATGTGATGTAAGGAAAAAAGAATTTTATGTCGGTTCACAATAATTTTCTGTTCTCATTTTTATTCTCTGCTTCAAACTTCTGTGAGGGGAACCTGTACAATATTTTTCAATTTATTTCTTCTTTTCATCATATATTCAATTATTAAATTAAAATTTCAGATCATATCACTTATTTGGAATTTAAGGATTATTATAGAATATCGCTTTAGCAGGATTAAATATTTTAGATCGTTGAATTATGTATATGTATGTTATGATATGTTCAATCCTGATCATTATTGATAACGATATAATCATGATCGTTCTCTGTTCCATCATAGATGTAGCATTATTTACTCATCAGCATACGATCATTCGTAGTCTCAGGAATTCTTGTTTTTCGCAGAATTCGTGATAATCTAGTTCTCAAAATTCGATATAAACAAATGATAGGCGAAAAAGCAGGTATTAGAATGCGAGGGATGCTGTGGAGTGAAACGTAGCGAAAATGAAAAGATGAAGGAGGACGAAGATTGGACCGTTTCTCGCAAGTGCACGCAAACACGCACGGCCTCATCTCCTTCTCGGTAATGGGCGTCCCTTGGCGAGGGTCGATGCCAAGAAATTCGGTATGAAAACGGAGCAGATAAAGGAAAGGCGATTACGAAAAGGAAAACAACGATGAATGGAGAAGTGAAAGTACTCAAGGGATTCTCCTTTAACTTTTATTCCCGAAGAAACTCTCGCGAGAAAAATTGCTCGAGAATCGCAGATGTTCCTAAACGCTCTTCAATTGTTTACCTTCTTTAACAAAGTTCCATCGAGTTGTTTATAAGAAGCGTTCATGAATTAAAAGATGCGTAATCAACGCGGAACGGAGAGAATTTGTTCAAATATGTTTTACGTTCTTTTATTTCTACGGAGGAATTCGTGTTTAATTAAGAATTCAATGGAGAAATCCATTATATATCTCAGCGAGATTATCTCTTTTTCGGATAATTCCGCGAAAAAATCTGTAGTATGAAATTCGTTAAAAGCCCTCTCTTTTAATTTTACTTTATATTTTTTTTACGAAGAAGTTCTCTTTCGAATATTTCACCATTTTCCATTATTCTAAGAAATATAATATTGTTTATCGTCTTCTTAAGGTACCTTAAAGATATATAGAATAATTCGCAGGTTCTATTAAATTATACTGATTCAATTTGGAATTCTTTTGATCCTTTTAGAAAACATAAGGTTTTTTTTCCAAGGAAAATATAGGAAGGTTTAAGGGTAATGATGTAAAGGGGTATCTATTTATCATCCTTCTTTGAAAAAACCTTTAATTGCATCAATTTAAACTCGCTAAGAACCCTTTTTATTCACGTAGATTATGGGCAGTGTCAAAGAACAAGGAAAGAAAATTTCTCTACTGATCGTTTTTCATAACAACTATGTTCAGAAATTCTTAGTCGCTGATATAATTTTAGTTCATTTAATTTAATGGCTGATTAATGAGGATTGTTATTTTTTATTCGAAAAAGAACGAAATTCACGGTTTCGTTGTCCATGTATAATATTATAAATTTATGGGAGAAAAATTGCCAATTATGAAGAAGTTTGAAAACATTCAATTTCTTATAGTTTTAATTCTTCGTATATTCCTTTTAAACCTCGCAAATTTTCAAAATACGTTATTTTATTTTAAATACAACGATTACTTTAAGTAATTTATTTGTATTCGTATCCAAGGAGACCACATTCGTTAGAGTAAAAGGAGAAATCAACGCAAATCGAGCATAAATTCCACAAAAGGAACGTTCGTTTGAAGTGTCATCGAGGCTAAGCCCAGAGCTTCGATTGGAAACAAGTAACCGTAGCATCGCCGTCTTTAATTACGCGGATTCCTCCCCTTACTCATACATCACAATCAATTCCGCGAGAGGCCTTCTTCGTCCGTATTCCCGAAAGGAAACTCCTCAGCTTTGTGGAGGAGATACTTCATGAACCCACGAATTAAATGCATCGCAACACAGGAAAGTCCCCTAATTGGGAGAAATCGAGTTGGAACCGTATAAAGACGATAAAAGGAGAAATAAACTCTGCACATTGACGCCTGGTTTAAACTCCTTTACTGCAAGAAGCCTCGAACTTACCACAAAAGCCCCCCAATATAAATATCCATGCAAATGAGTTGATTGAGTCGAGGAAATGTATGCATGACGCACGCGATGTTAGTTGTAATTAAGCCTTCGTTATCGCTCTGATTAATTTATTGGTCGATTCCCCGCGGATCCGATCGCCGATCCGCAAATCGCGTCTAATTGCTGCGGGACGACAAAGGAATTTTCGTTTCGTAATTAATAGCAATCCCATGCGAACCCCGCGTTTGAAGTATGGTCGGTCATAAATCCGAATGAACAGCACTCGAAAGAAAACGTCTATTTTGCGTAAGCTTGTCGGCTTTAGGAGGCGTTATTTGTATGGAGATGCTCTTTCAGGAGTTCTCGTTAGTTTTGATGCAAGGAGTGTTTTAAAGTTGCTTTAAGCTCCCGTACGCTGGATATTAATTTGGCGAATTTTCATGATGCAAACGAGTTATGTTAGAAGTCTATAGTTTCGTAAGGTTAGTATTAATCCTCGCGTAAGAGATTCCTTTTGAAGTTCATCACGAAGGAAATTGATGGCAATTGATTTTTAAATTAGAAGTACCCCTCTTTTTGGAATTAGATTCTGTGAAGCATTTGAAGGTGTGAACTAGTTTAGTGTAACTGCTCCACCATTTATTTATTTCTAAAATGTCTCTTTGTATTGTTTGTCTTAATAAATGTTTCTCTTAGCTCAAATTTTTTTATTTTTAAATTTGTTATTAATGCTGCTAAGATTATTATATCTACTTTTAAAATTAAATATCGTAGCCTCCAAAAACATTTGCTTGCTGTACAAATACATTGAAATACTCAAATTAACAACGGCCGAATATTCGCATCCCAGGTGAAAAATTTCCTCCCTATAGCTAGGATTCGATACTGGGTACTTTTATTTATATGTTATTGATAGTTGTAAAGTTATTCATTTCCAAAGGGAATAAAACTATTATTAAAAATAATTATTTATCTATTCTAGGTCTACTGTATTCGTATCTTATATACCTCAGCATCGTTTCTCGCGTGTCGCATCCCCCATTCTGACTCTACTACTAGATTCTATTCGTATCATAACTCCCTTTTGAAAGAAGAAAAATCACTGAAGATACCTTAAGGAAGAGTAGAGCAAATAACCCACTTACTTTTTTCACCTAGACAATGCCACTCGTTGAATAATAGCCTCCTCACCCTACCTTATACGTCAGGAACTGCTCATGGCAAGTCGTAATTTACATGAAGCGGTCTTACGGTGGAGATCTTCCCTCGAAGATTACAGTTCAAATTGCTTTGCCTCATTTTATAATCGCCGCCCGTTTTTCTTGGGAATTTACGACGGAGATATCTTAGTGTTTTCGGGCATCCTTAAGGTCATATAAATTAGTCTCTTTTATTAAACAAAAACGTGTACATCGGAAAGGGCGTAGTGTGGGAAAATAAACAGCCATTGTGGAAGCCTTCGACCGGTTAAGGGGAAAGCATAGGACATTATCCGCTTGAGCCAAGCGCCATTTACGTTCTCGGAGACATTCCAATAGAATTCCATATTCCTTCATCTCTGAAACCCTCCTTTTCCAGTTCCCATGGTAATGTAGCCTCTCCGTTCTTGTGTCTCTCCATCTTGTGTTCCCATAAAGAAGCGCACGCAATTCCCAGAACAGGAAACATTCAGTGTGACTGAAATGGAGGACGTTTTTGTTTAACTCGTCACGTGGGGAGTTGTTACTCGTTTTTCTTTAAAAGGGAATCTTATCTCGAAAGTAGACGTAAATGATGTTTATTTACGTGTGCCTCAGAGTTGCAGGGGGAATAATTTATTTTATGTTTGTAAAATGAGACGATATGTTGACAGAGAGTAGAATTAATGATTTTTAAAGTCTTTTTGGGAAATTATCTCCGATGAAAAAGCCTTCCCTTTTTTATTCCGCGAAACAAAATAGTGTACTATTCTGAAGTTTCATATACTCTGATATATGAGAGACATTTCTTTAAAGTTAATGGAACAGAATTTTGAATAGTTTGCGTTAAAGCATAAATATTATAATCATTATATCGGAGATTAGTTAGTGAATATCACCGTTGAATGTATCGTTTCCTTGGTAAATAAATGTTTATGCAATTTGATGAGAAAGACTAAGGTTTCGTTTAAGATAATATTAGGAGGTGGAATCAGGAGTAGTAAAAACGATTGTATATCTGAGACTATAATGGTTTAAAGTAATGCAAATTTTTTGTCTTATATTTCTTATGCATGTGTAGGAAGAAGAGGAATAATTAGATGTATAGAGATAAAAGAGATATCATTTTGCAAAAGGTGGGAAGGGACAATTCTGATCCCTATCTTAATAGAAAAAGAAACAGTCATGCCTAAGATTTCAGGTGCTGTAAAGGGCTCTGAAGTAGGTAGTTCCATTTCTGGAGGGTACACTTAGAGACTATTATATTTGTCTCGTAAGGGGCAGAAGGTAATTGACAATGAACAAGATTTCCTTTTATTTTTCTCATGGTGGAACTGTTTTGATTAAATTGTAAATGTTTCTAGTGAGATCAAAACTGTCTCATGTAATTATATTGATAAAGAAAAAATATTTGAACTAATAGTCAAATTATTGACTTGCTGTTTTTGATTTTTTAATTTGGTTTCAATTAAAAATTGATATTTACTTGAATTCTCAATTATTCAATTTTATCTACTCGCAATTCGTAAAGTAAATATTCTTTAAAATATCATAGGCATCGGTTTTAAATTAGAAATTGGGTTAATAGATTCATGACCTATTGGAGAAAATTTTTCCGCTATTTTTACAGATAAATTTAGAATAAATAGTAGTTTATTACAATAAATTTAAATGCAGTCTTACGCAAAAAATTTATTTTTTTGGGACAGATATATCGTTTGGAATTGATACGATTTTCCCAGGGAATTTCATGTTTACTCAAAACATATCGGTATTGTTTTTACGATTATATTTTGGGAAATAACACAATCTTTTTCGTGGCAGATATTAACAGCTCAGCCTTCCCGTTTATCTCAACCTCATGCCATTTTCAGAATTTGCTTTGCACGTTTACTCAGTTTCCGTTTATTTTGTTTCGCTGTTTGATTCTCCGATAACTTCATTATTTTTTCAATCCGTTACATTCTCTTTTTTGCGGCGGATATTTTTTCTTAAGTGAAAAATCAAGTTCGTCTCGTTTTTCATTACTGTTATTGCTTTATCCCATTTTATTTCGTTTACATCCGTTGAGCAAATCTCTTGCAAATATGCATTTACACCAGAAAATTAATGGAAATGGAAAGAGGCGATCTGATTTGCATAGGATGCTTCTGTGGTTCAGAAAACGTGAGTTTAGAAAAGTTATATTATAAGGTTCATTACAGAAAATTTAGAGCCGTCGACTATGAAATATTCCTTGTATCCCTTCCCATATTTATTTTTGAATTAGTAATGATAAATTATAATTATTTTTAACATTATTAATATGTTGAAACAGATATTTTTGATTTCTTTCTTAATTCTCCATTATGTTATGTATGCTATAATTTATTTTTGAGATTTTCATGGCTTCAGAAATCATATAGGAATATTATACGATATTAAGGTTACAAATGTGTATGAAAGAATCTTTTTTAAATTCTGATTTTATCGGATTCGTCTCGCATGAAATGTAAGCGATAGTTGTGTGCAGTATCCATCAACCGGGAGTATTTTTCGAGGTTTTATACATATCGATGAATTTTTTTGGAATACTCGCAATCCATTTCTTATGACGTACGCATGTAAAGATTTCTTCAATGAGGGTCATTCAACTTCCCAACTCATCGTTGGTTAAAGAGGACATGACTTAAACGCATCTCGTTGCCAATGTTTGAAAGCGCTTAATGGACTGAATCATGTCTCGCCTTCTTTTCTGCCAAGATGAAGCCGATTATGCCAACGACGGACGAGTATTTGAACAAAAGACGTAGGATTTTGTTTTCGACGTATAAATCCGAGAAGCCTTCTTCGGATCGAACTCATCGCAAAGAACGAACATCTTTCATGGACGGAATCTTTGATCTTCTGAGATGCAAACGAAATTCCGTTTCTTTGGAGTCATCTTCATACGGATAGCATTTTAATACATATGACGCAACAATCCCTTGATGGTCCTGTCCCAGTTTTTCCCTCGTTTTTGTTGCGGTTTTAAATTTAAAATCAGAATTTTTAAACTGAAAATGAAAATTTAAAAAATATATTTTTCTGACAACGAGATTTTTATTATACAACCATTATAGTTTGTAACCATAGAAGCATTATTTCCTATATTAGATATCAGTCATTTTCGCTTCTTTCTTTGTAATTTAGCTTGTAGAAGTAGTTAAAGATTATATTGATGATAATATGATGAGCAATATAAGTTATAGTTAATGGAAGAGCAATATAGTTAATAGAAGACAACTTCAAACATTTTAATTATCAAAATAGCGTTTTTATCTGGTTATTACGTATTATTTGTTCTTACGGTTATTTTTAATGTTGAGTTATTGCTGATATATCATTGCTCTCGCAATTATGTATTTCCGGTGTATTTAATTATTCTGCGTTTAGATGGATCTGTATTTGTATCATTTCAAATTTTCTAGGGTTTGATAATGAGTCGTTAAGAATTGTATCGCAATTTCGGAATTGAGTGAATCTTTAGGAAAACTCATTTACGAAAGGAAAAAATGATTTTTATTAACCAATCCCCAGTCCGTTCCAATTATGATCTTCTAACAATAATTTAATAATAATAACCTTGTCATGGAACGTCAAACAATTATTTTACTATATTCTATGTATATTTATAAATGAAATTTTCGCATTATTCAGGCATTAAAATGTTTGATATAGTGACCTTTACAATTCCCAAAACAATCATCCATTACTCAAGATAACATTTTTGCATTATCTGCAATATCCTTGCTTTTATGAAATATATATTACCTTTTTCGATATATTCCAATCATATTTGCAGTTTTTGTTCTTCAAGATTTCCCTCTCGTGATTGTTTTTCTATCATGAGCTTGTTTATCCTTACATTTTTATGGAATAAAACGAACACGACTTGGCTCGACTACCTAAGCGGGTCACATTATGAGATTTCCATCAATTTTTCCACATTCATATTTTTTTTGGGAGCACATCGCTAAGAAGAGCTTTTGTCGTAAGAGGGACCTGCATAGAAGCGAAGTAGTACGAGAGATGAAAATAAGAAGATATCCTAGCAGTCGTACCATCCGTTAGCTATGGATACTCCTTTTTCCCCTGTCCACTCTCCAGAAAGGCGACTCCTTTTCCAGAATTCCCGTCGGACTTCTAAAGAAATAGACGTCCTCACAAGTCTCAAGTATGAGGGAGAGGCTGTGTAAGGGAACGTAGGTGGCCGTACGAAGACCACCCAAGACTAAGATTTCATGGTCAGAATATCCTAGATTCGTTTCTTTATGTATCGAAGATCGTTTCATTTACTTTACCAGAAGTAGCTTGGCAGACCGATCCTATACTCAGAACATCGTGTTTATGTTCTCTTTCGATATCAAAAACGTCCTCGCTTCAGGATTGGCAAGTTATTCAGTTTTTTATGCGGTTTTCCCTTTTTTTTGGTTTCTCAGAACGACCTCTGATCTTGTAACGTTCAATGGATGTACTATTTAAAGATTTTTGGGTCAACTGAATTAATCGATGCACAAAACATTTATCGTAATTTTCTTATTATCCATTACGCGAGTTATAAATTTCTAATTTCTGAAGTCGTGATCGTTATGAAGTATTCCTTTAATGTCTTCCAAGAAAAACTAGGTATATTTATATTATTCTTATAAAATAGCATAGATGTTAGACACTTTACTCGACGCTTTTCATAAAGTATACTAATTGATTTACTATTAATTTTCAAGAATAAAATTATATTCTGCTTAAGATCTCTTTAAAATTCCTATATAGTATTTTAAAATATTCATCTACTTGTTACATATAAATATCTTTTTTAGAGATACGAAAATCTTCAAAACTTTATTTACTTAATCTTTATCCAAAATCCTCAAAGCTACATCTTTTACGGTTTTGCCTTGAGACAGATATTTAAGATTAGTAAATGTGATTTTAGGTCTATGAGAAGTATAAACCCGTAATAATCACGTATCATATCTTCTCGAAACATAATGAATAAGTCTACACATACCCTCGATAGGCCGGGGTCAATAAGGGCCGTAAGTGAGATCTTTCATAGGAGCGAGCACTTTCATCATTCAGGCGTCATTTACTCGCGAATGATCGCTGATGAAAAATGCCCTTCGAGTGAAATGAAACGCCTCCCCTTTTATTGATTCGAATTTTTTCAGCGTATCCATCATCATCTTTCCATTCTTTCTCTTTCAGGAAAATATTCGCCCTCGACGGTGCATTTGTGATAGAAAAGGCGAACCTTTTGTATCACGAATACTTCATCCCTCTCCTCCAGGGAGTCGATTTTTCATCTTTCCCAGCAAAGCTTACTTTTACTTTTATCAGGCATCTGCCTCGTTTCCGAAATATGGATTTTGTATCGTTTCCCTCCGAAAGAGTAAAAGTTTTCGCGTTAGTTTAGAGAAGTGGTAAATTTATTGCATTTATTGAACGGATCATTCGTTGACTTTCAATATGCACGTCGCGTCGTGAAGAATTTCATCAATGAAGTTTATGCCGCCGAATGTTTTCTCTTCTCCATTCAAATTTTCCGTAATCAATTTCAGTTGGTCGTTATTGATCTTATATCGAAAGAAATTGTTCTAATACAGTGCTTTAATAATCATCGAAGATATGAAAAAAGTCTGTAAAGACTAAATGTTTTCGGTAAATAGTTACATAACTAGCATTATGAACGATTTGTAGATAGACAAATGTTGGTCTTTTAATTCCGAATCAATGAGTTACTTCTTGCTTCTGCGTTTACTTTGTTTTTTATCTCATGGAATTGTAGAGGAAGAAATAAGTAGGATGTATTGATCTACAACTTAGACTCCTCGAGATAATGATTTATTAATCTATTATCCATTAATCAATTGGTTTGACATATAGGACCGAAATATGTTTATTTTTAAATATCTTTACGGTTATATTATTCAAATATAAACTAAATTACTAAACTTAAACTCACAAGTCCCAAATATTTAAGAATGGTTTCCATGAATTCATTTCAAACGCCAATCCTTATTTTTGAAGCTTAAAATAATCGTTAATGTGAGAATTATAGAAGAAATTTCATAGTTTCCTTGCTAAATTTTTGTTTAATGCGACCAGTTTGGGCTGATACTAAAATCAGGTTGAAGATGTACTATAGAAACATATTTTCTGTAAATATTTCTTACAAAATTTAATTCTGTAATCTGTTTTATGTCCTTCCTCTAAGTCCGGCTTAAAACTACAGAATTTATTCAGCAACTACGATTATTTCACCTATTTTTCATATGTGAATATTTCATTTGTCTCCTAAATGAAAATGATATCAAACCCACCGCTGATTCCCACGTACAAATAACGAATACCCTCGGAAAGAAAATATCGCTTGAGTAGCGTTGCTTTCGACCTTAGTTGTTGCTTTATTCATTGCCTTTAAGAGCCGAGATCAGTTTCTCTTGGAGCCATCCATTATTAAAATCCTTCGAATATTAAATGAGAGAATTCCGTTGTAACGCGCGTCACACGCCGTGAAGTCACGCGAACCATTAAAAGTGAAGCTTTTCTTTGGACGTCTATTCATTCACTATGCATTCGTGTGTAGTTTACAAACAATACTATCAATGTCACTTTTTGAGGGCTAATATTTATTCTGAAGCGATTGATTAATTAGATCAAATGAATATAAATAGTAGGAGTTTTGTATTCAAATTGCCTTTATTACTGCCATACTACTTTTTAAAATTTAAGGGAATAAATTTAAGGAGGAATTATTGAATAAAATCATGTCTTAATGCATCTTTTATTGACATATGATCATATTATTATTATAATACTATTGCATGTATCTGTTCGAGCAGTCAGTAAGCATTGTCAAAGCATTACTTTTTTATATTTATAAAATATATCGCGGAGAACGAGGTATCTTAACACAAAGCTTTTTAAACACGGTCATTTTGATATAAATTGAACATTGAGATTAAAAATATCTTCCAAAATTATTGATGTGACTATGTATAATGTGATGTATCAATTTTGTAGATATCTTATTATCTTCGGCATTGCACTGTGAATAAAGTATTTTCTCCACTGAGTAGATCTTTAGATGCATACAACAACGAAGGAATATAATCCTATTAATATGATATGGAAGAAAGAGGTAACTTAGTGAAATATGATCGAATAACAATCTTGAAACGTTTTGTTATATATAATATTGTATGCGGTTAAAGAAATCGAAGAATTATATTTACCTTTAAATTCATAAGAAATCCGTAATTTATCAATTCCATGAATATTTCTCGTAAAAAGTGCAATACTTATTTTATAAAATAGTGGATGTCGAATCGGACTGATTATATCTCAAATGACAAGGAGTAGGCGAAGCGGATTGCAAACCATCAGTTATATGTCACTTTCAGCGAAAAGGCATTATTAGGACTTTATATGGATCAATGAAGGCTGTCATTGAGACATATCGATGATAAACTTCGTTGGAATTTGTTTTAAGGGTTCTCTATCGAGCAATGATGTGGAATATAGAAGCGTATTTTAGTACTTTTACAATGAGTAGAGTATTATATAGGATATAGATTAAATAAAGATATCGTATAAGAGAAATATCTTTGCTACATTTTCAGAAATATCCTAGATTTCGAAGTTTAACTACTAGTCACATTATCCGTAAATATAATTTATTTCGATTTTAGTATATTTTACGCATGCAGTTAGTTTTTAGAAAAGTAAAATGTAAAAACTGTACGGTAAAAATATGAGATAATCGTCATAAATTTCGTATTCGTAAATTGCAACATCAGCCATGCCGTGTAGAATTTCCGCCAAGCAAATTTATATCCATTACTTAATGTGTTTCTTTCACTCTGTCCCCTACGAAACAATTCTTTTTCAAGAGCAAAAGAAAGTGAGTATCCACGAAGTCCGCACAATTTAAGGCACCGCTTCCCTCATCCATCCTTATTTTTTCTGCGAAGCTTCCTTTTTTACTTTTTTATTTTATTCGTGGGATATTCTTTTTCTCCCATTCAGAAATTGGTGTCCCTCCTCATCACGTTCATGCCTCATTTATCCTCTTCTTCGCTTCTGGTTATTCTTTTTTCTCTCGTGTCATCTCCTTCGACCTTTCCCTCATCTTATGGCGATCCTTCCTTTATCTCGTTTTTATTTTTCCTAAAACACCGTAATATTTCAATGTTTCATCGCCACTCCTTGTGCTTATTTATTACTTCCTCTAATTTATTTAAATGTGGAAAGTGTTTTTTATTTAATTCAAGGGATTACGGGCGGAAAAAAACGGTAACGGTACCGGGACTCGAACTTGGACCTTCCAATTTCTGTCGATTGCTTTACGATTCCTTCTGAATTGTGTGAATTTTCTTTTCAAAGTGTTTTTTATAGATGTCCTCATTTCACTTAGACGTTTTCATTTCGTGTGATTTATTTAGGTGCGCCCTCTTTCAACAAAGTGTTTACATAACTAGCGAAACCATTTCAATATTGATTCTAAGCGTTTTAGGTGCTTATCGTTTGAAACTCATAATTCATGCATATTTGCTGAAATGAAAGTTTAATGATGCATTAGTGGATGTGGTGTCAATATTCTAGTGTACATTATATCAAGGAAGTGAGGTTAATAAATATCCCAGAATCCCTAATGTAAAATTTAATGCCGTCATATTGTCATGGAATGTTTAGGTATCCTATTGTGGGTGGAAGTGAATTTTCTCAATACACTATAATATTATGTGTTAATATTCATGTATGTGTATGAAAGATTATTGAAAATGAATATCTTAGTCCATTTACATTTCATCCATCTCATACTGATCAGTTTTCTGCAAATAGTGTAAAAAATATCTTGAATGTTATAACTAATACTCCTTACCAACAATTTGCTTGTTGATTATAATTTTTGTACATTAAGATAAATTAATTACAACTTATATGATTGATCATGATGGGATATAATCGATTTTTAAATTTGTTTCATAATAATAATTTTTATAAAGAGGGAAGTTTGTGTAATAATCATTCATGATTAATCTCCCCGCTCTTATTGTGAATTTCTCTTTACAAATATTCTTCGGTGATTTTTACATAGGTTAACAGACTTTCACTCATTTTATACTTAACAATAGCATTGTCATAGAATTTCGCCTTTGGTTTCCATCGCGACGGGCCTAGAATGATGAAATGTTTTGATAAGCATCTCCTCCGTCACATCCGTATAATGTATTCAGATATCGAAGGGGAAATATCTGATTTGGGAATAGAAAGCTCCCGATTGGGAGGCTGTATCTCAAACACACCTCGGGAATACCCGAAAGTGCAAATGCCGTCGAAATACCTTTTTGGGCGATCGACATGCCGGGCGTGCAGGGGATGGCTCCGTATGAATAGCAGAAATTTCGGACCCACTTTCTCCTCTTATTTCATCCCTTAAACTCCTTTCTATTCCCATCGTCTCTTTCACACTCCTTTCACCTACTCCGCCCACTTTTGTATCGAATCAGCTGCCCTCTCGTTACCCACACTTCCCCTGAGGTTAAGTGAAGAGCATTCCCCTGTCGCTTCATTTACTCCCAAGGATACTGTCTTCCCAAGTGACGCTAAGATCTCTCGTTCAATATGACAGAAATAGATAAAAGAAACGCAAGCAAATGTTTTGCGTAATTTACTGGATACTGGAGTTTATGAATTGCTCGTGAATTAAGCAAGTTTTTCTTACACACAGTTTGAGAAGATTTTAGGCTTCTATCCCTATTTTCAATATAATGCGCAACGTGGAAATTATTGTAGTTTAATCGTTTTTAATTCTTGTAGTTTTATTCATTTTAATCAGTAATTTTTTTCATTAAGAATAAGTATTTTGCACTTTAAATTATGTGTTTTATTACAATTTATTCATTACCTTTAAACTTTTATTATCTTATAAACACTACTAATAATTATTTATAGTTCAATTATTATACACGGTTCATAAATTTTTAAAGATTATTTACAGGTTTAATCGATTGCGTTGAACGTAAAAATTCCTTAAATTCCAAATAATATAAAAAACACAGCATAAGTGAGTGCATTGGGAAACAGTCGATTCATTTACATGGAAATAGAGAAGGAAATATTAATATATTATAGTATTGTAGAGAAATATTAATTGGTATTAAATTAGTTTATTATGAATTAGGCTATTAGTATTGTCTATTCATTCTCTTTAATTTCATAGGATATTCATGATGAGCGGTGCCCAAAATTTCTCATACAAACACATTGGTTTGCTCAAATACCGTACAGTGCATGACTATACTTTGAGTACTCATACATAAATATTAGTGAAAATTTCGTTTCTGCTTCTGATGCACCTCTGTGGAGTAATTTGTACGGGAATGTCCCCAAATACCCTGAATATACAAAATACACGGATGATAAAGCAACATTAACTGCATAGCCTTGTTTAGTTGCCCTTTAACCTTTAGCGCATAGAGTGTTCACCATGTCCTTTGATTGCAACTGTAGCAGGTATTATTTTCCTCGTAATGTTCTTGATTCTGTATATATAATTTTATCTGATATATAGGGCTGTTGGATCAATATCAAATATATACGGAGTTAAGAGGAATATAGACTCAAAATTACATGATACAAATCGGTTTCTGATTCAATATGATTAGGAATAAGGTAGCCAAATATGGTAATGTATATTGTTTCTTTATAATTTGAATATTGAATACAATATACGGAATTTTTATCGCGATTGAAGAAAAAATGTATGTATAATTTTTGAATAGTTAGTAGTGGATCGTTTAGTATAGTTGTTAAATATTTAGTAGTAAATAGTAGAATAGTTTTTAAATTGATATCTAAATTAGGAAACTATCTAGGGATATGTTATTCTTCTTATTTATTTTGCAAGGACTGACAAGTGCGGTTTCTGCAAATACTCAAAACTACATTTCCAAGCAAAAAGTACCCGATGGAGCGAGAGACTGTGCATTGTGTTCAAATATCCTCACTCAATCTCGGGCAGGTTCAGTTGCGCGTATTGGCACGAGATAAATACGTAAATGTATGGAGTCTTGTTTGACCAGTATTTGATTCTGGAGGCGCTCTCGGTTTTCCACGGAGCAGAAGGAGAATTCCCTTCTTCGTTGATATGTACCTCGCTGATCGATGTCTGCAAAAATGCATACCTCCGCAAAAACGGGACCTTTTCTCGAAACGAATTAGATGCACTTCCGAGGGATATCGGATTGTGAATAATCTGCGCGAGTAGAGATGGAGTGGCCTTCTTATCCCCGTTCGATATATATTGCCTCGATCCTCTTTCAATATTCCCAAGGATCGAAATTCGCTATCGAATTAGCTCCAGCGGTTTAATACGTCCTGCCGATTGAAGGATACTGATTTTCGTATCGAGTGGCAATTCGAAATTGGAAATCTTACGAATTCGAATTCAGTTGGGAGATTTTTTTCCTCCGGTCTAATCTGGACTTATTTGTCGTTTTCAATGGAGTTTTATTGCCATCGTAACGTTTACGTCTTCTTCTAATCACAACAGTGATCTCTCAATTCCGTGCTCTCCTTTTTAGCATTTTATAACCACGAACTTCCTACTTCCTATTAAAATACGTATTTGGATTAATCGTCTACTTTCATATCGTGATTTTATAATCATTGAACCTGTATGTTTTCACGGATGAGTGATCTAGCATCTTTAAAATGAATGATAGCGATTTATAACTGTCTTTACGTACTTTGTAAATGTTGTTAAATTAGTAGTGAAACTAAAATTTAAAATGGTTTAACTCTATAATTACAGTTAGATTTTATTTACGTAATAAGAATAACTGGAAACGAATCATTTATCAAAGGGTACAATTAAAACATTATTTATTTATTTAAAGATCACATGAAATAAACGAAAAAGTTTAAAAGGAAAAGGAGAATGTTTAATATAATTTAGCCTCTTTAAGTTCAAGCAAGGGTTAGAGAATACGACTCAAAACACGATCCTTTTCTCAGTTAAAAGCATTCTTTTGTACCTTCTTGTTTTCCTCCCTTTACTCTCCTTTGATACGAAATACCCAACGGGAAAACAATTAATTAATGATGCACCATGTTCGGTATCGTGAAGAGGCATCGCAAACAGGAAGATGGGCAGGGATCAGCGTTTCGCCTAATTAACCATCACTTGACGAAACGATCTGTTTGAGGATGTCCGACTCAACATTCCAGCGAAGGGATCTATTCGCTCTTACGCTATTCTAGGATAATTACCGATCAGACACAAGGATTGCGGATTCGGGAATGTTATCCTGACCTCTTGGCCTGTATACACAGGATTATCTCTTTATTTTGTCAGCATCGGGAGCATGAATTCCCCTTTAGAAATTATCTCTAGAGGAAAGAAGAAAGAGTTTATTTCAAATGTCATATTGTGGTTTATTTTATACCTTTTGATGACGGTTCGTTAATTAATTTGTATATTTAAGTTCTCAAATATTCAGGCAACTTTGAGAAAAAATGAAGTGTGTACTTTTTGTCATAGTTGCATTTAGAAAACTTTTACCGAGTCATTCTCAGTTTCTCCTTTCAGTTATTGGTGAGATGGTCTTCCTAATTCATACTGCGATTTTCAGCCAAAAATTTAATGTAGTAATATACCTATTTCGTTTCCTACGAATATTTTTAACGAATGGAAAGGTATATATAATATAATTACCGCATTGAAATATATAAATTATATTTTTGCATCATTAGTTAGGATAATTTTTATAGATTTCGGAACTGTTTTATGTAATATTAGTTTTCCATATTTCATAACCTTAATTTTTAGAACTTTACTCAATTAAACTTCTATAAGATAATTACATTAGGCAGTTGTTAATTAGTAAGTTTTCAGTAAGATTAGATATTTTGTAGAAAGCTTATTGAGTTTCTTTTCTGATTTACATTATATTTTAATGAAATAATAATTTTTTAAAACACGCCATTCTTTTAATATTTTATGAATATAATCTCAAGAGAACTTAATTATATTTAATGGCGAGATAAATACTCATTGACGTTATGTATAAATACTTAATTATGACACCGATTCATAATTGAGTTTAATTCTTATTTAAAATCGCAGAAAAAGTCTTCATACCTCCTCTTTAATCACTCGAAAACCTTTAATTTCATCGGTACCCTTTTCACAATTTGTCTCGCCGAATGATCTCATTCTTTCTTCCTCCTTCATTTGTATTCACGTTCGTTCCCCGCAAGCCCCCGGTTTGATTCTCCCCTTCCCGTTGCTCATTTGCCCTCCAAAGGAAACCCGAATGGACGTTGGTCTCCCAATCGGAAGTCGGGAGTATCACTCACGCACGCCTCTCTCTTCCCTATCTCTTCTTTGCCCTCAAGCCTCTTGACTGAGTGCTCTCTGTCGTTCATTTGTCTCCAACTTTTTTCTCGCTCTTACTACTCCTTTTTTTTCCACCCTCTCATGCTGTGGCCCAAGAGGGTTTGTTTTCCCTCCCGCCGAGCTCTCCATTTAGCCTAGCTTCCTTCCTCTCAACTCGCCGATAGGTTCTTTTAACAGTATGACGCCGCGATCGCGTGTGAATCTTTCGTGATGTTTGAGCTGATGCATCTCCAAAACCTTTAAGTTTTGGCGTCTAATAATGAGAATGAATAGGGTTCCGCAAGGTTGCGTACTTGGTCCCTATATGTTTGTAGCGATTCCGAACGATGATTTATCAAACGATATAAGAATGTAAATACACCCAGAATCTTGCTTTATTCAACTGTTATCCAATATTTTTATATTGGGAGATATTTTTAAGAAAAATTTCCTTTTTTATTCCTAAATTCAAATAAATACTCCGAGAAGGAACACCAAGTCGTATCTACTTAATATTAATTCTTATCAGCATTTAACGTTATTAAACTGTGAATTTATCGATATTTTAATTTTGAAAACCCCTAAAATATAATATTATCTTACCCAATACCATATACGTAAATACCGAGAAAGGATTGAGGATAATATTTCACATATATGCATTAAACTTGAGAATACTGAGGGTAAACGCGAAACAACAAAGCCAGTGTTCATATTCCGCCCAAAGTTGCAACAAATGTCTTGTACGCAATTAATTGTTTACCAAGTTATGCCTCATTTTATCCTAAGCACAGAGATTATTTGCAAATTAGTCTCCCATTTGTTTTATTTTATAAGGTTTACCTTAACTTCCTTAAACAAGAAAGTTTTACTTTAAAATCTTGCTTGTTTAAGGATCAAATTGCTACTTTCACAAAAGATTTGTAAAAATATCGCAGCTAATAACGAAAGAGAATATAATGTAGCTATTTCATTAATTAGTTTTGAGAGTTTCGTAAGGTAAGAAACAGCCGCAGAATTTTAATGAGAGAATATTGTAAATATAGAAAGAAAACTACTTGAAATCTGGCTCTTCTAGGTTGATTCTTTCCTTTTCGCTACTGCCTGAGAAATATATTTTTGAATAAATACAGTCGTAAAGTAACTCCGTTCTGTTCTTAAATATAGCTGAATATGTTATACCAAGTAATATAGAAAAATTTCTGTTCATAAAAGGGATCACCAATATAATCCTTAGAATTATCAATTTAAAGAATTTGCTTAAAATGTTTTGCGTTAAAAGTTTCGTATAATCTCATTGCTCAATTTTTTTTATTAAAACATCCACATTTCCTTACTTTTCAGATATCCGTTTTCATTTACCTCCCGATTTAAATTTGAATTTTGCGCATTCCTTACGACGAAAAATATTGGCTTAGTGGGAAAAAAGAACTGCAAAGAAGTTCACTTCAGCCTGAATTTCTTCCTCGGCGAAAAATCTTCGCATCAAACTTTTGGAATAAAAATCAAGAGAAAAGTTTGCTCCCGTAGGAATGAGTGAAGATTTGACTAATTTCTTGCCAAGTATGCACCAGAAGACAAGCAGTACTTTGTGTATGCATTCGATCGCTTATAAAGTTTAAAATCTCAACTTTTAGAATAGTCCTATATTTCTTATTACCCTCATTCGTGAATGAGTATCTAGTTCGAGGTAACAGTTTTAATAGACAGTGTTTGAACGAATGTTCCTGTGGATAAATCTTTTACGAGAGTTTTATCACTTGAGAATTCCCTTTTCGTTCAGATGAATTAGTTATTAAAGCGGGTTAACTCCTCGAATCGATTCCAGCCATCCCGAGATAAAATGGAATGATTTGTCTACTATCTATTTGAATTTTGGTGATAAATGTGAGGACTCGGTAATATATCCTGTCGAATGCTATTTTGAGAAATGCATTAGGCAAAACATAGATTCCTTTATATAAAAAATCGTCTGCGAACCAATATTATTCCTTATTTTTGACGAATGATGTAAAAGATTATAAACATGTTAAGAATGCAAGAGACAAACAGAAAATAAGTAAATATAGTCTAAAATTCGAGTTAGTGAAGAAATAAAGAATATTTATTCAAGGAGTTATTGCTTATATCTTAGATTGTGGCGAGTAATGGAAATATTGTACCGCCAAATGATGTTTCCGCTAACTAATAGGCTGTGATAAATTGTCTTTAAATATTGTTAGCAATTAATTGGAAAATGAAACTTTAGATAAAATCCCGGCTCAGTTAATTTCGCTGGCTAGGTCACAGAATGTAGTCCAAAAGTTTGAAAATCGTCATTTTGCAATTTTTCATATCATAAAACAATAATCCATTATGATAATTCCTGATTCCGAACGGAGATACAAAAAAGAACGAATCGATTGCATTTGTATGAGTTTATTAATGGAGGCCAATCTAGAAGCTTGTTATAGCCAAGCTATTACATTTACATAATACCGCTCTTTCCATATGATTAAGTTCTCAGGTACAATAAGGCATTTTAAGCGGATCATGTTAGATTTGGTGCCAAATTATCCACGTCGAGAGGGGATTTAAAATCGTAGGCGAGGAAAACAGAATTATTAACGACCCAATAGATTTAATGACGATTTTTACGCTGGAGTTCGCTTGTATTATTATTATATGGGAATTGCTACTAGTAGACTCATTATCTGCTCGTATTTTTGCGAATTACGGAACCCTCATCAATTCCGATAAATCATTAGAAGCAACGGGAATTATTACCGATTGCGTTAGTAATTAAGACTCTAATTTACGTTCGGGTGTGATCGATTTAAAAAAAAGGAATTGATACTCCTTTTGTGTTGGTTGTTTCTTTTTGAGTCCGATTACACGTATTTCAAGCCGATCAAAATTTCATCGGCTAATGTTCCCAATAGTGTAATGATTCATACGGATGTCACTGCGTATTTGGACCAATAGGAGTTGTAATTCACGGGATCGTTGAGATTACGATGCTGTAATGAGGAGAGTTTCTTGTTTCCAAAACGTTCGCTCGAGTATAATGCGTTCCGAAATTAGGTTTGTTAGGCTAACAAGAATTTTGACTCATCTAGTAATTTATGTGCCTCATCATGATTCAAAAGCATCTGATGGAACACGAATTAGTAATTGGGACGGGAGATTATTTTCAAACTCTTCATCCGGTTAATATCGTTATGCGTTTGTTATGAACAAGCGATATTTTTATTTAATCGCTATTTCTATATAATCTCGTGTAAATGACATTTATTATACTTCCATTTATCCGATAAAATATGATTATATCCAGAACTTTATGCCATTTAAACAGTATACCGTAACTAGCTTACCGTGTGATAGGATATATATTTTTACCACTTGATTCTGGGAATTTTTAAAGCTCACAAGGGATGAAATTGAAATTTTATGTAAATTTTTCAACAATGAAGTTTGATTTTCGATACAGTGATTGGTTTTGAATAATAGTAAGTCTCTATTGTGCCATTTTTGGGAGTCTAATATTTTTCCTCTAGTTTTCATTTCTTCCTTACAATTAAATAGAAATCACTTTCATACCTCATACAGAGAGGGAAAATCCTATCGTTGTTATGTATTCGTGTATAAATATATTTTTTCAATAGCATAAACACCTTTTATCAATTACCTATTGTAAACATCACGTACCATCAACTACGGTTAGTTGATATTTTTCCTAAACTAATACATTTTTAACTGTTGGATTGCACGGAACTGTTCCAAATATGATTTTATCAACTTCGATATGGAAATGGTGTGGATTGCATCACCATAAAGCAGTCCGATTGAAGGATATATTTCCCTTAAACGCGGAGAAAGTTATGGTTCAGTCCCTATCAGATATTTCCCCCTTCAGGAGATAACATCTCTGGAATTCTTTCGTAAGATGCGAATGCCGCACTATAAATTACATCTGAGTTTCTTGAATATGCTGACGTTGGGCGCGAGTTTGAAATACGTGATTTATGCCTTCGGAGAAATTTTAGCTCTCGACTTGTTTTTCACTCTCGTCTTTGAATTGAAGGAGCTCCCCAAACGTACATTCTTAACGTTATGCGGCTCATGTTGTTTATCTACATATTTACCGTATCTCTTACTGTTATAGTAATGTACGTAATATCATTCGTGTTTCTTCATTTTCAATTATAGAAGTTGGGTTTTAGTTGATGTGAGAGGAAGCTGCTTCTCTTGAGATTCGGAATGAAGTCCGTCTCTCTTTCCAGTAATAAAATAAGCGTTCCTTGAACGAGCACTTTCGAACATCAAAAAGCGATGGAGGGTGGAGAACGAGCTTCCCCCAAAGTCCAGAAATAAATGAGTGAATCCAAATGCAATACAGTTTTCCTCTTCATCTAAAGTGAAAGTATTCAGATACGTCGAAGCCAAATTCGTGAAAAATTTCCCCCAAATATTACGTCTCGATCTCAGATCGTGGATCAAAATGTTATTTTGTGGACGATTCCCGTTGCTTTTCAGAACTGGGAAAGATGGAAAGTCGATTGCTTTTTGGAGGGAATGAAAATACCGCTTTTTATGTCCTATCGGATGTTGTTTAATATAAAATCAACGAATTTCAATAAATCTTTAAGGAAAACTATCCATGATAGAGGTAAATGAGATAGAAAACCGAACATTCGAGTATGGGACCGACTTTTGCGGTTTTCATGGGAAATTTGGAATTAATAATGCACATATTTTCATATATGAAGGATTGAAATGAGATTCCTTGATGGATGCTTGAAGTAATTAAACTAATAACGTAAATATTTAATTACAAATCAGGAAAATTCTACGAGATAATTTAAATACCGGTTTTCCTATTCCTGGAATCTATAGAGAGTATATAATTAATTATAATAAACTTCAACATTAATCATCACATCAACTATTATGGTATCAATTCAGTTAATTAAAAGATGGTAATTAGAATAGTACTTGAAGAGGATTTATGTATAAAATGATTATAACTCGTCCCAAAGAAACGCTCGATTACTACTCGAAAAGTAAATGGGATACCCAGAGGTAATTATAGAAACCTGAATTTTTTAGTTGTGCATTTTTGCAATTCGCGACAATCCATTTTTAAGATTCGACTCTCGAAAGACAGCATTTATGCCACGTTTATTAACTGCGCAAAATCTCTTTGAATTCTTCGAGTGCAACGTTTTAATTAAAAATCTCACTGCTGAGCTTTAGTGCTCCGACATTTGGCCAAAAATGTTTCGGAAAAAACGCAATTAATACAGTGCTTTCGTTCTGGGTTTAAATGAAAACCTTCATTACGCCACTCGGAAAATATTTTTCGCGAAGTTTGGATTATTTAAACAATTCCATCGCATTTGCATTTAATTGGGAGCTGATGAATTTCCTACGGAGCTTCGCCCGGAATGTATTTATAATACGCCCTACGTAATGCCACACTGTCTAATAGAAAAGAACGCAGATAAAAATCTTCGGGTATCCCTCGTAGTCGATGTCCCTTCTTTCTCAATTACTCTCTCTTTTCCATTCTTTGATATAAAAAGCCATCTCGATAATAAACGATAGTCGGAGAGCAAATCGATCCAAAATGGAAGGGCATTAAAAGCTCGCGATGGACCCGTATAAAATGCTGCGGATTATTTTTCCTCGACTTTTTTCGCTTCCCGGATGCTCCTTCTTTATGCTTTTTTACCGATAACGACATCCCCTCCACTGCAATATCGTTTGCCCGAGTCTCGTTTAGGGGAAAGGGTAAGTTTTTCCATTGTCCGTCGGGAATCAATTGCGCGCTAGTAGGAACGCCGTGTCTGGGGAGGATTTTTTTCGGGAGATGACATTTGCGCTATATCGGTTCAGGTGGGAGGGGAGGACGCTCGGAATTGTGGAAAAAATCCTCCTTAAGTCTCTCTTTCACGATATCTTTCTTCATAATGCAGAAAAAGGGCTTCTTTTTCCGCCTCGTTATTGCGCTTTCCCAATTTCGATTCGCCACGGTTGGAGTGCAGCTGTTTATGAGGTCCGTCATGGAGTGAAAGCATATAGAGTATTGTATGTTTAATGCATTCGGGAACTTCTGCATTACTTCGTCCCGAGTTTTTTAATGATGGACTCTCTTTTTGTAGACGGGCATTTTTCTGTTTGCGGTTCATCTAAAACATTTTGATTGGTTCCTGCATTTCTCCCATTACATAATTGTATAATTAGCTATTCTTTGGTTAAATCAATCTCTTCTCTTTCTAATAATTATGGAAAGATTTAACGCTTCATTAATTCTTACGATTATCGATATTTTAAATCAATTATGATTCTTATTGTATTTTATAGAAGTACTAGTATCATGTATCTGAATGAATATCTGTAAAATAATAAGTTAGCAAAGTTAAATGAAAGCCTATATGAATTGTATTTTTGTCGAAAATTTAAACTCATCTTCTTAAATGTTGGACCTAAAGTTAACAAATTTCTCATCATCCTTATTTATACAATTTAATAAAATGGAATAGTACTTTTATCATCTTATATTTCATGAATACATTAATCTAATACAGCCTATTTGCGACTAATAATAAAGATATTAGTCTATTATAATCATATAACAGCAATAATACTATGAAGTTTTGTAATTTATTATGAAAATTCGTCATATGTTTATGTTATTTTTAAGCCATCAATTCAGAAAATCATAAACTTATTCTCCTCTACCTATCAATAGGACTGTTTAATCTGTAACTATTAATATTAAGATACGTGTCTCTTATGGAGGAATTTTGAACGGTGTGAATATAACTATTTATTGAAGTGTATTTATTTACAAGGTTGCATTAGATTTGTGAAGTATAAAGTGAAGTTGATTTAATTTATTTTGAACTCTTCAGTAATTATCATACAACAGCATTCTTTGAAACTGTTACGTTTTCTTATTAGAAACCCTGTGCATCGAAGGTGTATGCATTCTAAGCGTACCTTAGAATGTCGAGAGAAAATTCCGTCCGAATCGATTTCCTAGCATTCGATTTCACAGGAAGTGAAAAATGCCAACGATTTTTGAATTGGCGAACTTGATTGATTTATTACAACCGTTACTCAACGTTCTTTTCTCTTTTGCTCGGACGTTGCTGGCGTGTGCAGAGTTCATATTTCTGTTGCTCCCGTTTTTTTCTTTTAGTCTTATTTGCCTCGCGCAGAGGAAGTTTTATAACCAGTGGCTCAAAATATAAATATTGCTAACGTTGTTGATTTTGACAACCGTATATTACTTTTGCGAAAAAATCGCTTTTCACGTTTCGAATGTGTGTCACAAAATTTATTCTGATCCTTTTTCGTTCGTAGCACGCCTGTTTACCTTACATGGCGTGCAAATCGAATGTTTTCGCTAAATAGAGATTTTCGCTACCTTTAGTGGCCATTCGTGATTTACTTTTCAATTTTTCATAATTAGATGTTATTTTGCTTTTAATCAATGGGTCGAATGTAAATTTAGAGGATATATTTGTTCTTTCACTTTATTATTCTACACCAAAGCGTCTTATATTACCGTTAGAAAGATTTTTAATGTTACACATCGAATGATAACTGCTTGTAGGCGAAGTTAATCGCAATCAAAAACTTTTTTATTGTGATATTAATTTATTTGTGTCACAAGAAGTTCATTACAAAAACAAATCAAATGCCCTGACTTGGTTATACGTAAAAAATATAGCAGTTTTGCAAATTTTTCATTGTATTACGTAAATGTTCTCTATGTTTAATATTAATAAAATAATTTGTATGAAATATCTCCCTATTTTTCACACTCATTAAGAGTCACTGCTTACAATTCAGCCCTCCTACTTTCAGAATAATGAATATTAAAAAATAATTTTCTTACACCGTAACAATGACCTACGCTTATTACCTACGTCATCGCCGATTTAAGATTATCAAACCTCGTCCCGTTAAAGCAAAACCATTCTTTATCGTACCTTACCCGCCAATTATTTCTCCTTAACTCCCATTTCTAAATCTTCAACTCTCAGTTTCGGAAGATTGTGCCTCTTAAATAACTAATTAATTCTGTAGATTTTCTTAGAACTCAGTTTCAATATAAAATAGTGAGTTGTTATAATTGTTTTTTTCTAAAATGCTCCTTTTCTGCTTCCAGATCGGCAGTCTGAAGGGCTACTATCTTCTGGAGCACAGCCGCATTCACAAGAGATCGGTGAGGACGAGCGAGGAGCATCATGAAGCTCTGAGGAACGATAATGAGGTATGTAATTGCCAATTACTTGTACGTAAAGCACTCGCCGAAGTTCATGGCAGTGCATTTGGGGTGGAAAGGGAAATGCTATTTAATGACTACCCCCATTCTCAGTAGATGCCTTCTTCTATTCTAGATATATCTCCTGAGCAACCGACATAAGTTTTTTGAAAGCAATACAATTATTTCATCTGTATTCATATGTTTATTCAATAGCCCCAATAGAAGTTTTCATAGTTCAGATTCCTTTTCTTGAGAAAGATAACTTATTGGCGTATGATAAGGTAAATTATTTACGTACTCGTAGACTGGTTTTTAATTAGGCCAAATTATAAAATGTTACTATGGCGTGGATTGATTCTAGTTCATAATCTTATGAAGAACTTTGTAAAATAAATTTCCAGATAGATGGATGGAACAGTTCGTTTTTTATGAAATTTTTATTGTTACGGTTAATTTAATTTTTCTTCATTCGAAAATATCGAAGGTTTCGTTTTTGTAAACATGGAAATTTATCTGTGCGTACAAGTTCAAGTTGATTTTTCAATTAAATAATTCTTAAATTTTAAGAATTAAAGTTATTGACTCAATCTCGTATCATTCATTCCACGAAAATAAATAGCTGTTGTTTATCTTTCTCACGTCGATTGGGAATCATAATGAAGGGGAAAATTGGAAAAGATGTCTTCCGATGGAACAGGTGTTATAAGGCAGCTTAAAAGCTGTTGAGGTCTTTCAAACTTCGGAAAGTCCTATGAAATTATTTACAGCGCCAATAAATAAGTTCCATGGAGGGAAGTAAAAGGACTGATCTTGATTTTTGGAAGTGAGATGGAGTTTGGTTATAAAATAACTTGCCAAGTTTTCCCTTTTAGCTTTTTTGCGATAAAGGCTAAATGTGGCGGTTTCTTGCGTTTTTCTTCTTTTAGTTAGCTGCCAAGTTTCGCTCAAAATTACTCGATACACATTTCATAGATCGTTTAATGTTGGAACGGTAAAATTCTCGTTTAAGGAGATTTAGAGAGAGTTTCATATCAAAATTGTGTTTTGAGTGTAGTAATAGATCCGGAAAATCTCCAATCCGCGTTTTTAACGTTAATAAGGAAATAATTGTACATTAAAAGATTATAAATATCTTTTATTTGTTCAAACCATAAATATTGATAGCACGTTTCCATAGAATTAATCGAATAGTTGAATATTTTCTTATTCATATTACTTCCATTTCGTTAGTTATACTCCACAGAAAGGATAATGTCATGTTTCATTACAAAACATAGTGTACGTCATATACCTTAGGTCAACTAAAAAATCAATCCTTAATCATCGTTAATATTATCATATTTAGTGTTGAAAATGTAGGTAAATGGATGGAACATTCTACTCATTTTTGTCGCTTTAAATCAATCGATAAATATCCATCTTATAGGTCGCTTTATTACATTCGATTCGATAAGGAGAATTACTTTTTCATAGAGGTCGAAAACTTTCTGTTATGCATCTAACATATTTCAGTACTACTCTAGTATTCTGGTTACATATTTGGCTATCGGAGAGGGAGACAAGCTAGGGCTTTGTGGTTCCTCAACTCATGCTGAATCTCAAGGATTTTGTCGTTTCTTGTTAAGGAGAACGTTTTGCCGTTTCGCTAGCATCGGGATGAATTAGTCCTCTGAATCATCCTGAGCGTATAGATTCGCTTTCACTTATAATTGGGTAAAATGAACTTGGAAATTCTCTTTCATTTTAAATAATGAAATTTCGTATCATGCTCAGGCGTCTTTCCGATATTTATATCCAGAGAAATTCGTGATTAAGGCCTTTAATTATAAGTTTAAAAAGAAGAAAGATTGAATTGCCGGTATAAATTATATTTTTAGATCACAGCATTTGTTCCTTGAATACTGTCTCAGGAAGAATTCGTCAACGAGTGACATTTTTCGTTACCTTGAAAATTTGGGTTAAGTAGCTGAAAATTCTATTTTCTATAGTTAAGTTTACTGTTAAAGGTCGTGAATGAGTGACTGTTTAAATTTTATACCTTCATTAATTAACTTAAGATAAATTTGCAAAAGGTTTTCGTAAAGTTCGAGAAAGAACGGACATTCATAATATAATCGATACCCGAATCCTGTGACGCATTTTTATGCACCCGTTTGGTGATTCGAAAGCTTTTTGAAAGTTAAACCATATAATATGAGAGAATTAAACACGTCTCGTACTAACAAGAATTTCCTCCGAAATAGTCATTTAATTTTGCGTTTCTCCTATGATAATAGAGCAGTCGTGGCAAAGGCACTCATCCAGAGAGAACGTTTGTTTCATACGTTGATAACAATTCGGCAAAGGGCGCCTCATACGTTTGCCTCAAAAACACTTCCCCCTTTCGTAGGAAGACATTCCTCCCAAAAGCGAAAACAGGAAAATTCCTGAGGGAGAGGAATCCCTTTCTATCCAACGCGTCCGCGGCCAAGGTAACGAGCACACGCGTGCAGAAGAAGGGGTTTTTCCTAATGATCTTCGCGGAATAGTAATGAAATATCGATTGGGTCCCATTTCATTCGGACCGGCGTATCACAAAGTCCGCCTTTGTGTGGGACGTTGCCTGGGAAACGTTTACTCGGTGCCCCGGAATAGGTAAGCGGTTGACTTTCCTTGCGGTCCCTCCTTTTCCTCCAAAAAGCCGTTTGTGTTTGTTAGCATCTCAAATCCTCATTTTCCCTTTCTCTGCTAAGGATTGCGGAAAGCCTACTTCTGGATCGGCTCCAACTTTTTCGGTTTAGAACAGTTCTCATCGCGTCGGTGCTTTCTTAACGGACTCCGCGAGTGGCTCAACTGAGCTTTGTGCGGAGTTCTAGATTTATATTGGGGTTTTACAGCTTTGAATCTATGGTTTACGAAACGAGGATAACATTTTATCATCTTCTATTTTAGGATGTTATGAAGTCATTATGAACCATATGTAAAATATTATTTTCCATACATAAAAAGGAGGAATATTTGAGGAATATTTTGCGTGGATTGTTTAGGTGTTCTATTTCTTGCTAAGTACGATTCGATTGCTTAACTAGTAATCAATCGCCCACGTTATCTTCAGTTTGGAGACTTAATTTAGCTTTAATGTAAATTAAAAGTGATTTTTCTTTTCAGTTGGGGGTCTACAAGTTAATTTACTTTGTATATTTTCTTAGGTCCTATATAGAGTATATCCTGCAACTGTTTCCCGTTGTATGAAAGCTTTTAATCCCTACGAAAATTTACCTGAAGGTTTTGACGAATTTTTACTATTAATACTGTCTCATTAGATTATGTAATATTTGTGTCTCGCTTTTAATTCTTTCGGATGTTCAAGAACGAGGAGCATTAGTCTGCCAAAGATTGAACTGGATCTTTAGAGGTATCTTTTACAAAGAATAGATCTTCTTTCGGACTACTCTTTGTCACCTCCCCTTGCGTAGAAAAAAGATCAATTGTGGGAACCACGTTGAGATGACACCAAATCGCTAATTAATCAGGTGTGGATGAGCGGCGACAGATAGCGAATCCTTTCCTTTCACCGTTAAATTTAATTAAAATGGAGGATGAATGGGATTTCCTTGGCCAAATTATAACGTCCCTTATCATTCAAATGGGCTTTCAAGGAAGTCGGAAGTTCCGTGTTGGCTGTTTGCACAGATTGCTAAGGGCGACTCTTTAGCTACCGGAGATTAGAAGAAACAGGTTGTCGGTGCACACCAACTTTCCCAAAAGCGCGTGTTGCTACATCAACAACTCTTTTGAGTGATCCTAAAGTACTCCATGCAGCTTAAGCACCGTTTTCGAAAGGTTGAACTCTGAGAAAGATCGCTAAGAACGTAAGCAAATTTGTGTTTCATCATTTGGTGTTTCGGAATTTATACATCTACTTCATTCTCAAATCGGTGGCTGTAAATTTATCGCACTTATTTCATTGCACATTGAATGTTTCCCAGATGGGAAGCAGACATCGTTAATTGCATGATTTTATGCTTTTAGAGCTCATACACGAGGCGGAATTAATACCTTGCAACCAGTAATTCTGTTTTGATAGTCTTCCATGTACAATCTATAAATAAACCGAATATTAACCTACCTCATGCAAATTAAATTCATTGCACGTCGAAATATATAAATAATTACTCGCGAAGTATAAAATTATAATATTTATCGCTGCAAATGTCGGAACAGTTCGTTTAATTATAATTCAGAGTGTAAATGCGTGGAATTAATTCGGTTGCACTTCAGCAGAGCACATCTCTAGTGGCGGATTAGCACCGTGTATGGGAGCTGCCTTCGCGTTAAATAATCATACCAACTCATAATTATTAATTAATTTAGATTTTTAAGTCGTAGAAATTTCCTCTTGGCGCGGGTTTTCGAAATTCATCGGAAGTATTCCCGCAAAATAATTCGCACCGGAAAATGAAGTCGGGAATTAAAAAAGTACAGCCGTTAAACGCGGGCATTCATCAGCGTTAGCTGAAAATTTATGCTCGCTCGGAATCGTTATTGTTTAGGTTTTTCAATCGAGACTCCTTTATGCCCTCAACGCGTTTACACGAGGGCGAGAATAATCTCCGCTTTTCACGTGGAATCTCTAGCCGAAGAGGTCGTCATAAATAGCGGATATTTAGACAAAGAAAGAGCTATGCAAACGTGGCTCTATCGAGGATTAGCGGAGGAAATTAAGGAGGGAAATAGAGATTAGTGAGGAAAGGGTGAAGTCGGTTGATTTATTGAGAGGGGTGGATGAGTGAAAGGCAGAATCGTCGGCCAAAAGATGTATTGATGGGCATTGAAAGCTGCGAGTCCATCGACGAGGAAATCTGGGCAAAAGGAAGCGTGATTTTGTTGTATTTTTTTCGGAAATCTGCCGTTGACTTTCTGTCGTTGTTTTCCGGAGAGATAAATGTTTAAATATGGAGGTTTTTTGTCGCTTATTCATCCACTGGTCGATTGTTCCGCAACCGAAATGAAAATGTTTAAGAGATGAGAGAGATTAAAACCATGAATGGGAATTGAAGAAACTGATATCGGTAATGGATGATTAAAGCTCTACTTTTAATCTCTCTGCTATTAAAGATTGCGGTTGAGACGAAATTTGTGGTTGAATTTATTTACTATTTTTGGCCGAATATATTTTAATGATAGCACGAGGGGATTATTAGTATTTTAAACATATTATTAAGTAGTTTTCTGAAATATTAATTGAAATTTAAAGTTGAAAAAGAAGGGTTAGAGATAATTGGTTCATTTATTTTGATAATTTATATATTGTAAGGGTTTATTTTATGAATTTTCCCCATAAAAATACTTTTTATGAAATAAATTCCGATGAATTTGATAACGTATTCCGTACTATAGTTTTTGTTCTTAAACATTCAAGGAAAGGCTACAAAAAGATTCATGATAAATAAATTGGGGATTTAGTTAAAACATTTATAAATTCTCAAAGCGTATATTATATATTAATACGTTCATAGGAATATCCAGAAGCTTATGTGATACATTCACCTCTTCTCTTTTGTTTAATTTCTACGTGAGATCAGAACTCTCCCTTTACTACGGTATCCCTTATTCGAATTCCCCTTTGATGATTCATTTGGAGGAATCCAGAGAATTTCTATCTTTGGCAATGCATCCTTTTGTTTTCGCTCTAATTCATGTAGTCGAAATTATCTCGGATTCGGAATGTCGAAGTGAAGGAAAGACGAATTAACTTTTACTTCTCGGAATGGCTTTATTGACGCATTCATAGTTTATGCGAGAACTTCATAAACGTTTTACACAAGTGCGAATAAATACCAATTTTTAATCACTCATTCATCGATTTCAACCGCCAATTGCAACAAATCAACAAATATTACTTCAATTGTCCTTATTATTAATGAATTATCGCTGAACTTTTTTTATTCCATCACGTGATATGACTTGAAATACTCCAAATTCTATTCCACAGAATCCTAAGGTTTCGTAATCCGAAAACAAGGGTTTCAGGAGAAGATCAAGGTGAATTTGGTATTCACAGGGAAGGTTTCTAAGGAACTTATAGGGAATAATAATTAATCTTTTTTAAGTATTCGATGTGGACTTAACTTTTTCTCGTTATTTTATTCGTTATAATTTTTACTTCTTTAACTGAATGTTTTAAAGAGTTCTTAACTCTTAATTCAAATTGCGAAGCTCTTGTATAAAAATTACGTAGCGTATCTGTTATTCCGAAAGAAGAACAAGGATAATAAACTTGTATTGTACGCACAAATTTAACGCAAATGTTTGTAATTTTGGATGTGTCAGACAATACAGTGTACATCGAACTCCAGAAGTACCATTTTCCACTTTTAAGAGAATTTTTTATTTCGAACTGGAGAGGATAATGTAAAAAAATTATTGACATGATTTAAGCCACACAACTTTGACTCATAACGGGATAAACATGGTGAAACCATATACTGTGCCGATGTTTGTTTTGAATGGCTTATGATACCCCAGGGTGAAATTGTTGGGCTCACAACTTAATGCAAACAATAGGTTCGACTGAAATATGCAAGGGCAGAATAAATTATGCAGGCGTTAATCTCATACCTTTTAAATCGGTGGAAGGGTATTTGTGGATGAAAGAGAAAATGGAATGCTCGAGAAAGATATTGGAGAAGGAATTCAGAGGTAGATTCTCGGATATTTTGGAAGGTTCCTGGAATCGCTTGAAAGGATGTGTGGCAGGGAATGCGGGGGATTCAATTGTGAAATGATTGATTTGTGTCAGACCAAATCATCTTTGGAATTGGAGCAAATAATAACATCCAGGAAACTGTCGCAGAAACAGTCCAATCGATGAAAGATTAGGAAAATTAGCAAATTTAGGAGTAGGATAACACACGGTTGAGTTAAGCAGTCGAGTTAAGCAATACACCTCGACTAAAGTTAATCATCCGGAAACCGAATTAGACCTCGGATATTCCCTGTGGGGGTTAACGAAGGAAAGGGAAACGTTTCCTTTAATTAATCCTCTACCGGTGTTTGAATTCTTATTGTGTGCCATCGTTGCCTCTCGAAAAGTTTCGCCGCAGAATATTTCATCTCTCCATTTTTCAATCCTTCAAAGGCCTAAAGCCTCGTTTAATATCCGATGACAAATCGTTCTTTGTGCTGAGGCAGTGGTCCATCTCTAAGTCAAGAGTGATTTCGTCGCTTCCATCGTTTTTCCCACGAGTTTATTCCCCAATCGATTTATAATCCACGATTCCTTAAACATCAAACGCGAAATCGCGTAATGGCTCATTATTGTCGATTCCTTTTAAAAGGACTATCGTTCGACTCCATTTTCCTTTTAGATAAACACGGGCGTTCTTCCCGAAGACTGTAATTCGAGGCGGAAGAAAAATTCCCATCCTTTTTTATAGAGAATATACTCCTCAAAGTCATCTCTTATCTCTTCCAAAGCGATCAATCTTTTTGTTTCATCATTCAGATATTCGATAAATTGCCCTTCCCCTTGCGGTAGCAGTTTATAACCGCGCAGGGGAGATTTCAACCATAAATTCAAACTTGTCAGGTTGATTGGCAGAGTCATCTATCAAGCGATATGCCATATAACCCTCCTTAACTCTGTCACTTCTCCTCTTTCTTCCTTTCCCTTTGTAATCATCCTTCCTCTCATATAATCCTCTTCCGTCTCTCAATACCAACACGTCCTCTTAAGCCCTCGGAAAGCGTAGAAAGCGGCTAATGTCATATATTATGCATTTATGCGTGAGTTTGCTATGCTCCCCTCTTTCGGCTCCTTTTATCATCTCCTGCGTGTACACTTCCCGTGTATCAGTGAAGGAATTTCGGGAGTAACACGCCGATCTTTATCATCAGCGTGTTTAATGCAGTGTTTCTCCCCTGCGGTCATTTGTCGATCGAGCTAAAAAAGTTGTGTGTCCAATGTGACAGCAAGAGGTTGTCACAGTTTGAGTAACTCTCGTTGCGAACTAAGCACATACACTTTCGTGAAGATGGGCAGGGATTTATTATCTTTTCTTCTTTTGAGGTCATATTATTGTATTTGTCGGAAAATGTTGAACTTATTCATAATGATTGTCCTTTCGTTTTACGAAGTTTATTATGGTTTAAATATGGTAGTTAAGATGATTATTCATGTTGAAATTTTCCATGGTATAAAATTTAGGAATTGAATTTCTAAATGTAAAATTTGGATGATATATTTGGAGAATAATTGAATTGTAGTGGAAATGTATGATGGTGTCCGATAGGCGTCAATGCAGAGCATCGTCTGCTAACTTCTGGTTAACCAGCGCCGGATACAGTTGTAGGAAATTCGAAGGGGTCATCGTGAATGTTATCTCCTTTTACAAAAATGCCAGTCATCGATATAAACTCGAGCCTTTTTTCCCCGTTCGTGCAATAATTTTTATAGATTTCGGAAGCATCGTAAAAATGCGGACCAACTCGCATTTGACGACGGACATTTTTTGTCATTCGAGAAACTATAATAAAAAGTTAACTAGTAAACTTGAGATATTTCGCTTAACTCCCGAAAAAGTTCGTAACAGCGACTTTTTGACGTCAAACACTCGTTATACTCGAGGACATCAATTACTCTTTCAGAATGACCACCATTAAACGGATGCTCTGTTTGTGATGAAGTCATGGACTGCTTTCTAGGATAGTCCGAATGGTTATACACCCACGGTATGATCTATGGTTTCACGCTTTTCAAAATGTTGGTAGCTCCTTTTATCTGTAATAACTTTTGTAGATTCAGAACATTCTTCTAGATAGCCGCGAGTTCATATCTTTCGATGCCATACGGTTCCCATCGCTTCGTTCTTTATGGTTGTGTATGATTTAAAATTTGCTTTCTACTCGGTATTATTTCGTTTATGGATCGTTTCGCTAAAGTATGATATTGTTTATTGATAAGTATTTCATTTTATTATTATAAAATCCATTTTGTTTCATCTAATAATGGTTTTGATGGTTTTGATAATTTATCGGTTATTTGTTTCTATAAAGTAATATCATAGAAGCAAAATTTCATCAGATATCACTGACAATCACGTTTATTAATTGAAATAACCAGAAATTGTATTATTTCTTTGTTTCCTTACTCGGAATGGAACCATAAAAATGCTGCATTTTCCGTCGAATTTAGAAAATAGAAGCTTAATCAGTGTAAAAGCATTTCGTGAATTATATTTTTCTCATTTTAAATTGTCTTTATGTTAATTATATAATTATGTTAAAATTAAAAACTGTTTTAATCAATAACATTTATTTCGTATTTCATCTCATATTGGAAGAGTTGAAAATATAAGTCTTATAATAAGAGTCTTTCGAACTCAATTCACAACTATGGTGCATGAAGTGCAATTTCTTATGATTGCGATGTTCGCATTCCACTTTTCAAATATTGCCTTCATAAGGGGAGTTTTTTCACAGCAATATATAGACTATTCAGATGGTATTCTTCCTCTAATTTTAAGGAGGCTTTTTGCCGCTTCACCCGGAGGACTCCGGGGGATCTGCTGATTCAAAACTTTGTCAACCTCCCGATGTATATCTTTCACGCCATAGCAGATTCCACTTCTTATCTCTCCAGTTTACGCTCTCTTTTACCGTTTATCTTCATTTTCTGGATATTGTCAAAGTTTTTTGTACAAGGTCCCCCGGTTCGTATCTCATATGCGACTGTCCTCGTTTAAAAAGGATACGTCTGTCGTTTTGATCGCGGAAACAAAAAGTTTCCATTCGTCCTTATCCCGACAAATTCTTCTCTTTTGACAGCTCTTCATTTCCCCGATAGCTATATTCCAGTTAAAAAAAACGGAACTGGGATTGCTTCCTGCCCTAGGCATCCCTCGAACGAGCAATTTATTCCGATCGGCAGGAAATGAGAAGCTTTATTTGCACCAAATAATAGTACGGGTTTGTATTTTTAATTAATCACCCCGATGTTCCGAAATCGCGAGATAAATAGGTCAGCAAAAAATCGGCGAATTAATTCCGCGGATCAAAAGTCTGTATTCGTTCGCTATCACTGTGTTCTGACGAGTGAGTAATAATTGAGAGCACTTCGAACGCTAATCAGAGCTTATTTAAATGCATTCCTTTCGTAATAAACCCCTTGGGATTGAATTCTGGCAATATTGACATTAGGGTGAGCAAAAAACTGACGTAAACCAGATCTCCCTTTCCGGGCATGCATGGGAGACCTTAGTTCGAGTCCCAGTCACATTGCTATTTTTCTCTTCAGTTTGACCTTTGTGTTCATATCGCATAAAATGAGCGTAAGCATCTCTCATCGTGTACAGTTATATGTCTTTAATTTATTCCTGGTACTTAAAATTTCTTTATGGAATGATACATGTATACATTTAAAAGTTCGAAAGGGGATTCCTATCTTAGATAAATGGTTTTCGATGCTTCAACTGCTCCCTCGCTCGTTTCCCATAAGGAAGGATTTTAATAAACATTTATTGCGTTAGGTTTTATAATCTCCTAAGTGAGGGGATGTATGAAGTGGCGGCAGAATGAAATATTACGACTTCCACGGATGTATGGCCGTAAAAGGTATTTTACGTCCCTTTCCCGCCTGTTTGGTGTCTTTTATGCCACTGGATATTCTCTAGAGCGTGAAGCCTATTTCGTAGCCTTTTATGGTTGAGTTTTATTCAGAGTTGTTTGAATTAATTCGATGGTTATGAATTAGACGATGACAGCGCCAAGAATTCCTTCCTATTATTTATATTATACAATCGTCCTAGGGGGAACGTATTGAAATTGGAATAGTATAATATATATTAGAGATTAATAAAAGATGTGCATTAATGGCTTGAAGTTGCACTTATTAATTTTCTACGTACACTTAAATTTGCGGTGCTTTGTCATATTTCATCATCCAATACACCATAATCCCAGGCTATTCATCCACATCTATTTACAATTCTTAAATGAAAATTCAATGACCGTTCCTTTAACATACCTACCTTTATTAGTTTCTAAGGATTCTAGCATAGAAACGTCAAATATAAATGATAAAACTGACGTGTATCATCATTCCCTTTCTGTAATTTTTTCGTTACTTATTTTTCTACTGCTTCAGGTCAAAATTTATTCTTTTCTATAGAGTAATTGAATAATTGCTTTATTAACATTTATTGCTTTGCGATTGATACATTAAAAATATGGTAAATTTACTGTAATAGAGTATGTATGAGGAATAGTAATATTTAATTTCTGTTTATATTTGTAGAAGGCGTAGCAACACGTATATTTTCAAGATCAAATGCGCTTTACGATTTTTTTTTCACTTTCATAATTATTCCACAGATACTGCTTCCCTCGTTGATATGATCAAAAGATATGCAAATTATTTCCTTTTGCGTAAATGTATAGTACAATTCAATTCCCGCGAATAATGAGACAAGAATATGATTAAAGTGAAAGCTTTCTCCATTTTTTGTGATACTGTGGAAGATAATCTATATGGTAAATGCGTTGTGGAGTACAGCAAATTTTTCTCCTTGTTTCGCCATTATTTGTATGTATAACGCGCATCTGGAAGTTACGGAACCGCTTTCCATCTTGGCTGTTAATCATCCCCACAGGAGATACATATCCATCTTCGTATGCGTGGTCCAATCAATTCCCTAACTTTCGCCGTGATTCTTCCCTTCATTTTTCCGCCATCTTGTCACTCTTGGCCGAATAAGGCGCAGACGGTGAGAAATTGACGTCTCCTATGATAACCATCCATATCTCCTCGTTATCCCTCTGACGTCAGCTGTCGCAAACGCAGCAAAAATTCCCTCTCCATTATTTTATTAAATCCCTTCGAACCCCTTTTGTTTTGACAGTCGTTAAACGTTGCGTTTCAGGAGTCTGCAGATTTTGTTTTCGCACTCTGTCATCCATCGGATTCCAGTTTAAAATGCGTTCGATTCTATACAAGTTATCGAACATTTATTTCGTCTAACATTTTCTCTTTCCCATCGCTCACAGACGGTTATTGCTATTGTTTGATCAACTTGTTTATTCAGTGGCACAGTGATACACTATCGTTTCTTGTCCACTCTACGCACCATAGCCTCTCGTATTTACCACCGAATTTTTACTCGCCCTTCATATCTGCCGAAACATCCATTCCTTGCCCATCCTCTCGTTTTTGTGCCCTTCATATGTCCCCTTTTTGCTTAATCCCTCCACATCCGTCTTCTCCGTATTTTTTCCCTCCCTTATCTACCCTATCTGCTTTTTCTCCATCTCGATATACGTCATTCTTCACGGGATGTGTATATAAGCACAAATACGATTATGCTTTATATGTTTATATCATACGTATGCGCTTATATATGGATGGGTCTGAGAATTGAAATAAATGATCTTAAGTCCTCAAGCGTTTAGAAAGACCAAAAATGTTCTGGAAGTTATGAATTAATCAATTGTAAATTTAGTGGATTGTATTAGAGTCGTTAGAAGACTAATGACTTATACTTTGATCATACGTATCATGTAGATATGTTTTGAAACGGAATACGAAGTATTCGTCTTCTTATTTAAAATAATATATTATAATTAATGTCTTAATCTCTGGTTAAAATAAAACGTAAATATTATAAAATAAGTTACGTAATTAAAAATGCGCTACTGAGTGAAATGAGCTCAATTTTTTTCCTCTAAGTATTTGAGAAATTCATTTAATTCAATATTTATTGGTTGTTGATGGAAGTCGTAGCTCCAAACTGGCTGTTGTCTTGCAGCAGCAATGTATCATGAATGAATGTATATTTGGAATGCTTCTTCTCCTTGACTCCACCTCTTTTCGTCTTGGTAGTTACTGGCGTTCGTCATTTCACTTTTCCGTATCTCTTTGTGTCATCCTCCGCATACTTCTTTCCTGTCACATTGATCTCGTCTGGGGACGTTCATGAGTCCTTCTGCGAAAGGTATGCGCAGAATGGAGAGGTGAATGAGGGACGTCTGGGGGAAATGAAGTAGATTTGCCGGCGAAAGTTTCGGGAAATATAGAAAATATCGGAGGTGAGGAGCGGAATATTTATGATAAAAATTGTGCCGACAGAAGAAGAATCTTGATCTCCATATTTCCGAAAGGGTTAAGGATGTGAACATTTGTGCACTCACGTTTGTGGAATTATCATTGAATCGTGCATAGTAGTAAAGAAATTGTGCAAAGTTAAGAGGGAGATATTGAGTTATTTGATGCATGAAATTAAAATGATTACGATTAAATACTTTAATACAAAATGAAGAATGTTTTTTAGATCGTTCCAGAAGAAGCGACCTACTCGATAGAAATTAATATCGCGAACTGATATATTTCGAATTTTTTTCGTTCCATTTATATGTCAATGATCAATTCCCTGCGAGAATTATTTATAAAGTTGTGAATCTAGAAATGAATCACTGAAACTTATTTAAAATTCCTCAGTGGCCAACAAAAAGTCACTAGATGACCACACTACTCTTTTATAAATAGTTTTTTAAATTGAATATGACTTTTAATAGGCGATGATTTAATGGTTTAAAGGGGTTTAAAGGGATGTATTTTCCTACTGTTTAAGGTTAATATCATAGTCATACTTAATATCACTGTTATATTTGAAACTATCCATATCACTGAATGTGATGCATTAATATTTTTATTTATCGTTTAAAAGTTATCCATCGTTACCATAGTAATGTCTTCGTTATTCTGATGCTCGAGTTTTTATTTGAAAATTAAAAGAACGCTCCTAAGAAGATGAGGTTTTCCGAAAAAGTGCATCCAAACAATAACATTGGTTTATGGTAATGAAACGCCAGTGACAGTATCGTTAATGCTTCGGAGGTAATGAAGGGAAGTGTTAGGGGAAACCACGGAAGCATTAGCGCCGAAGGGTTAATACTTCATCTGTTCCTCTCAACAGCTTTATCCAGCTTAAAATGGCCTCATCAAGAGCACCTTTTCCATACGCCTTCACTCATCTTTAATGCCCTCACATTAAGGTGAAATGTTTAAATCGTTGGGAAGACATTAACGCGGAAGGATACGTTTCAGCGGTCATTTCTGAGTTAAAATTCGTATGAGTCGGGAATAATTGTTTCGTAGGCGTTCTTAGTTTCTAATGTTTGCTGTGTTGGACCGATGATGGGAATCGTCATGCGTTTTGGAGCTTCATCTATCGCTTTGGATCTCCGAATGGTCGAATGCATTTAAGCTGCAGATTTTAGAGGGAAGTGTTATGTAGCCAAGGTGCTTTAAGGAATGGAATGTTGTATAGGAATAGGAATCGATTTCTCGTAGACGTATGAATGATTTTTCTTATTGATGATACATTTTTCTTATTATTTAATGGATGCTAAAAATAGTATAAATACCTTATTCAAAGTATTCGGTGTCGTCTGTGAGTTAGTTTTCTGTAGTTAAATTCGACGTAAATTTTTGGTTTTTATAAATTGTATCAATTTTATAGACGAAATTTATGAATTGCAGTCTTTATAGAAAGCTTAAATAAGCGGTACTCAGTCATGTCGCTATTTTTCACTTCTATTTAACCTTTATGTACGATTCATCGTACTAAAGTTAAAATCTACCCTTACTTTATCCTATTATATGGAATATCTTCATTTCGACTTTTGGTATTTCTTCGTTGGGAAAAATAAAATAGAGGAATCTTTAATTCCGATTTAATTATGTGTAATGAATAAATGTTTGGCAATTTTTTCTTTCATCGAGAATCAAGAACACTTTTTTCTATTAAAGAGGAAATATCTATGATCTATATTTCTATGAAATACCTCCATTAATATTATCGTATATATTTTTTGTTGAATACAAGTTTTGTTTTACGAATACTCAAGTTGTTTATGCGAGACAATTGGCTTTTGATAGGTTTATAAAAATTTAACTTCTAAGGAGAAGGAATGGTATAAACGTATCGTAATTTGTCCAAATCAAAGTCGCCTCGATTTCGTAAGTAGCAGATTTAATTTTTATCGAAGCGAGATGTTAAAAATATTCTCAAATCATGTTTTATTCTATAGAAGCAGAAAATGGGGCGGAGTTTTCCGATAGTAGCTGGAAATGTCTTTATGGTCTTTTAAGGCAAAGATTTATTGTAGCGACGTTCCTTTGAAGTCGCTTAGTACTCTTTTCCGACGGAAATAATTTGTAAAGGATAAATTTAAAATTCTCTCATTCTCAGAATTCGTGTGTCAGAAGCACATTAGCCTTTTTTGTAAGTAACGACGTAAGAATTATCTCAAAATTACGATTCAGATAGATTTTATTGGAAACATTTCTCAACGTGTGGTCGTGGCAGGTATTGGAAATCTCACGCGAAGAAAAGAATTCATAAAAAATCAAAGGAATTGTAAGCTTTCCTTAGCGTATTAAGGATAGTGTAATCAGGAACAGTTATCTCCTTCTTCATAAGGAAATGTTGCCTTTATCAACGTAATGGTTCGATAACGATGCCTTTATGAATGTTTTTAGGAAATTTGGCTATTTTTTTAGCATGAATTTAACTTCACTCTTTAATATTGTCACATGAATTGTTTTCCACCGTGTCACGGCCCTATTAAATTAGATTAATCTCGATCGAATGTGGTATCAGTAAATAAAGATGTCGAGATGTCGAAATACATATATTATAAAACATAAGTATTCTTGTATGTATGTAGTCAACCACTCCATCTTTAAAATATGAAAGCTTAATATATAAATATACATGTAATTAAATCATTGTGTGTTAATGAGTGAATATAGTCCAACTACCTTTAAAATTTAAAATTAATTCGCAATAGCTGCTTTTTTCTGTAGCTGATTTTTCTATAATGCCTTTCAGGATTTTAACTATTTTATATCAACTACTCTTGTGAGATTAATGTAGGTAAATGAGTTTAAAAATATTTTTAATGGGAACCTTGAACACTTGTGTAATCGATAATGGAAGAGTTGCAGTTTTTATAATGGCTATGAGTTTCAAATAAGATTAAAATAAATATTCAAATTGTATTTGATGTATTTAGACGGAAGGATGATCGGATGATATTTAATGTTTTTCGTATAGGTGAAAGCTTTCTATTTACTCTTCAATTCATATCACCGATTATACATTGGACAAAAGATATTGTATAACTATTGCCTAAGCCGTATTTATTAGTCCGATATAAATCCTCAGCAAAGATATATTTAGATGAAGCTTTTTATCACCGTAAGCAGCGAAACAAGATGGCAGATTCTCTCTCTCTTTGCAATCGGATAGAAGCGGATGACGCACGTTTCAAACTTCGGGATTTCCATTCCAAGGAGCATCTGCAATCCTCATTTCAGCGTATCTATGAACGCACAGTTCCCTAGCGACCGGTTGGATCCCAGTCAACGGAGTTATCTGCGTATGTTAAAAGCCCAAGATATGACGCGCAGAAACAGTAAGACCTCTCTCGGGCACATACTACTGAAGGAGGTCTCTGGGGAGTCAACCCGCATAGAGCCCCTCTAATGGATGTATGGTGATGCGTAAGAGGAAATTCATGGGGGCGCGGCGTCGCTGGGTCGCGCGTGTATAGATGACCATGTAATTTTTTCCGCGCCTCGTTTTTTTCCCATAACGTCAAAGGATGGAAAAGTAGAGGGAACTTGGCCTGTTTGTCGTGCGGGATACATATGTATGAGGATACGGGAAGGTTCATTCATCTGGTGTCATATTCGAGGTTTACAGGTCTAACGATTTAAAGGGATTGAGAGAGCGTTTCTCGAAAGGGTTTTTATCGAGAAGTGAGATTCCTGCGGTTGAGTATGGGCAGCGCGTGTGTGGAAACGATTTGATAGAAGTGTTATGGGCTGTGGAATCGATGGAAAGCGTGTACACGGACTGAGAAAAGGAGATTCGAGTGCCCTTTTTGAGCTAATGTGACGGTTATTATGGAATATTTGTCTTAAAGGGTGATCCGTATCGAATTTCAACGGTGTTTCATGGAATTTCTGTCGATAGGTACTAATGGACATAAGTGAACGGTTTAGGATCATCCCGATAGAAGATGATGAAGGCTTATTTCTAGATAAATTGTATATAAAATTCAATCCTTGATTGTTCGTAAGTTGTTTTTGTGTATTGTATTTATATATGTACTGGAAATGCTGTTATTATAGCTTCGTTAATGTTATAGCTAAAGATTTGTTTACACGCCAATTCATTCGTTAATATTTTATTTCCTATTCATATTATGAGTTCGTAATGTTTTATAATATAATTTAAAATTCGTTGTTTTCTGATGTGAAGGGACTCCGAGTAATAATTATATATCAGTACGTCAAGTTGTGAATTGCTTCTACCTCATAGCTCGAATTTTATTTTATTAAAAATTCGTTTAAATTGCAAAATAGCGTTTGAAATGCAGAAACGGTATGAACGGGAAGAAATGTTCATTTCCGAAGGTTGAGAGATTGGTATACTGAATGGCACTTCAGGAATTTAATATGGCAGGTCTTGAATTTACTGCGACGAACTTCAAAGTACTTTACTATCTCATCTAATATTCACAAACATTTACTATATTGCTTTATTCAGCGCAGTAAATGCATTCCTCAGGCATTCTTTTCATGGAAAATTTTTGCGGTAAGAGAGGAATTCGAGAAATTTTATGTTTAAATCGACATGTTATGATGAGAAAAATTCACTCTTAGCCTACATTTCCCAACGATTGGAGATGACAGAGTTCTCCTGATTCATGGACTACGGTTTCAGTAGATGGTATATTTAGAAATGCAATAGGTAGAATACTTGGCTTTATTTTGGAAGAGTCGTAAACGAATCTTCAAATTATGTACTTATGAAATGAATTGCTCCAACACAAAATTAAAATACTGTCATTATTGTAGGTTTTATTTCTCCATCTATGTGTATACATTTCGCGATACCACAAAACTATTCCAAAGAAAATGAAAAATTAGATATAGCCCACAGATGTTGTGAACTTTTGAGTATTAAAGATAAATATTTTAAAATGTAATATGAAGGAGATGCATGTATTTCGTTCATGTTATCAGCTATGGACCTCGAACAGTAAATAGAACTGAATCGAAGTATTTGAATAGTTATCAATGATTTAATTAAATAAACAAGTACGTTTAATTTAGAGAAATAAGTAGAAAACATTGACTATAGATGCACATATTCTTCTTAAGGAGAATATTTGTGCTCAAAATCCCTTGACACATTTAACTTCCACCGGAACGGGATGGTTAAAAAGGCCCGTTATGATCTAGTGGGTTTCGATATCCTTCAAAAGCTTCAAGTGTTACGATTCCTCGAAAGAACACTGTACGATTCCTCTTAGAAACACAGTCAATTGATCGATAGTGAACTTTCGACCTGAGGCAATGCAGATGAATTTGTGATTGGCTTAATGCTGAAAATTCCTCTGCGATTCGTTATATGATCTCGTATTTCTGTTTGCTTGGTCTAATGTTTCTTATTATCTTCAAACGTATCGGCTCAATTATTGATTGGCCTCGATATATGATCGCGAATCTTCTTTCATCGAGTTCAGCTTACGACGGAAGCATTTTCTTGCCATTTGTGAGTAGCATCGCAAATTACTGTAGAAGATAGGTTGGATGATACGCCTTGATAAGTGGCTTGATCTTTTTACTTTACTTTCATTTATTCGCATCTGTTTTCAAGGAAATTAACTCAATTTTATTTAATAAATTAAAATTGTTAACTATGTGTCTTCATGAAGGTTGATCATGTTTCTATAGAAATGTAAGAAAAACATCTATAATCAAAGGATATCGTTCCGATATTCTGTACCTAATTACCTATTCAAAAATAAAATGTTTGAAGTTTAAAGCTAAATATTAATTACTCTAATTATGGTATATTTCGGTACGTCTATAAGGAGCTCTGAGTAGCTTAGATGCATTTGATACTGCTTTAAATATGGTCAAAAAAGTTGCGTATTACAATAAAAGTTAGGGATTCGGTTGCAAATACCGAGCCACGGACTTTTCTCCAATTTCAGTCTCTGATGCGATTACAATTTTTTTCTGTTTGGTCAAACTCTCTTTGTTACCATGCCTCGACAGCAATTTGTAACTTGAGAGGATTTTTGAAGGTAAATTCTCAGGGAATTTTTAATTTACTGAGAACAGACAAAGAGTCGTGTGAAACACAAATTTTCGAAGATCAAATGTCGGTTACAGGAAGCCTGCTTGTGAAAAAATACATTATAGTATTGATTTTATTGATAATTACAACTAAAGGTTCTATACTGGTTTAATTAAGGTTTTCTAATCCGGGATTTATTTCTTTTTCCATCCAAAGATTTTCCATTTTCTATGGAACTTTTATATAAAGCTGTAATTCACTCCTAGGTATATAAATTCATTCATTTATGAAACGTTGAGTCTAGTAACGATTTTTTACTCATGAAGCTTTTTGAATTATAATATTGTATAGATAATGAAATAAATATAGAAATTATTAATCTTCTTTATTACTTATATAAGTTGTTAAATTTACTTATATAAGTTGTTTTAAACGGCATTGAACCGAAATAATTTCAAGATAGAAATTGAGTACAATTTCGATATAATTTATATACATACAGCTTTATGTATAGAGCTACAAAAACTACATAAATATATATATATATATATATGCATGTAGTGTTTTATATAGTTCTTTTAAGAAACTTGCCTTTGATTTAAACATCAAGACTATTTAAAAAATACCAATCAAGTGGAGTGATTGCTTATTTATTGTGTGGCAAAGGTCAAAATTTCATGTAGAAGGAAGGTCTAGCTGAGCATCAAAATCAGCCTCAGCATACTCAAAAGGAGAACCTTATTATCTCCGGGAAAGAAAAGCATAAAGCAACCTTCCCTCGGAGACCCCTTCTTATTTTGCCAGTCTCTTAACTTCATCTCGATATAATAAACAAACCTCTTTGGCGTCGAGGCATTTTTTCTCCTGAAACATCCTCTAAATTTCTCCACCCCCACAATTTCCTCTTATCTCTTTACACCCTATCTTTCTAATTCTACTTTCTCTCAGAGACGTACGCTCTCGAGGCTATCTAAAGTGAAGGCGCGTGTTCCGGCATCCGGAGTTTGTCCCCGGAGGTGGCCCGGAAGGAGTGGGGAATATGGGAATGGCCCGGAGGACGTAGATTGATGGTGGAGAAGGGACGACGATGTCCACGGCTTAGGGGGATGAAGGAAGATTCGGAGAGAAACGAAGGATCGTGAAAGAAATGCTCGAAAAGATCTTTCTAAAACGTTGACGTATCAAATGCATCATAACGGATGGAGTTATAAAATCGAAAGGAAAAGATGTACGATAGTTTAGCGGAAAGTAATTTTGACGAATGCCTCTCTCTCTTATTAAAGAAAAACGCTTTTGTAATCGAAATATCGCTTCGATTTTTTATGGTTCCAATCAGTCGGAAAGAGTGGGAAAAAAGAAGGATGCGACGGGGGCGATATATTTCCTCATTCGAAATCATCTTTAATGCGTCTCCTTTTCAATATCACGAAGAGCGACTTTCTTGCAATAACGCCATGTTTCGTACATCCGACGTTCGGAGGGGAAATTTTAATACATTTCACAGCAGGCGTACTCCCCGCCCTCCGACTTGCAAATGGCTGCAAATTTTTATTACTTTGTTTATTTATTCTTATTTTATTTGCGTATGTTTTAATTTACATTGCGGAATAGTTTTAACATTACGTTAGACGTGGGTTTTCTATTTTGATATCATTTAATTTCATTCGTCAAGTGAATAGAAAGTAGAGAAGTTGTTGTTTAGTTTTCAAAAATGTCTGTTTATTAAGTAAATATTATTTAATAATTTTATTAATGTCTGAGCTTAGGAAACTTTCAAGTAGTCGAAATTTGTTTGAAGACTTTTAAATCGGATTTCATTCGCTAATAATAATTATGGGGTTTTTAAATAGAATAATACTGTTATTAAGTTAGGACTGTAAATTTTATTCACGACGACAAAGGTGTAATGAACGTTAGACATTACTAAGCCCTTTGCGTTTAAATTAAATGCTTCAGTTATCAAACAGTTCGCTACTTTCCTTATGAGATATGAGAGAATCACTGGCGTAATTTTCCTTGTTCCTCGTCACATGTTAGAAGTGGTGAATGTACTAACAGGACCAATAAACGTCAATCTTAATATTTGAGGGCACTTGTCGAGGAGTCTAAGCTCAATTGGTTTGAGCTACAGATTGACAAATGAGAGATCCAGGTTCGAGTCAAAGAGCATCCTTTCCTTGTTATTCATCTCATATTGAAAGTAGAGAAACGTGTTAATGGAGACAATGAATGTCAATTTCAATGTACGAAGGGACTGACAGGATGTCTCAATTGATCAACCGACCGGTAACCAAGAGTTCCGGGTTCGAGATCGTCTTTTCCTTGTTTCCCATTAGGAAGAGCGGAAGATACGATAGCTGGGAATATTAACGTCAAAAGGGTAGATAATGTGGGTAATTTAAGTGGAGATGGTCGCGGAATATTACAAGTACTAATGTAGGATAAGGAAACGTTAGAAGAGAGCGAAATAAGGAATTGATGAAATGGTAAGCAAGAGGCAGAAGAGCTCCCTTTTGAGAATTTGAATGCACTGCAAAAAGGGAGAGCCGCCGCGGGTAACTCTTCGGCAAACCGCTCGGAATACTTAATTTTCGGTCCGTTCTTTTGATTGTGAGGTTGACGGAACCAGAGAACGGTCTTAGGCTTTTTCTCTTGGAACAGCGTTACGTACATCTCCTATATTAAGTTGAAGTTTACTTTTCACATGATTCGAAACGGAAAATTTCGGGTGCATGAGAAAGAGGCCGACAGGAAATATCCCTTTTTTGTTTTTTATCGCATCTTTTTATTTGTGCTCCTGATTCAGGAATAAAGTAACGAATTGGATATCCTTCCTTTGTCTGTTATTGCTGAATTGCTGGAATAAGTTAGATTAGGCTCAATGTAAGATGGTTGATCAAAAATTTGTTACTTGCCTCTTGTTCATGCACTCTTTATACCACTGAAGTAATTTTTTTCCTATGGTCGGTGGTAAAATAAAGAATAAAGTATCTACATTTCGAGAGCATAGGCAATAATGCATTAGCTCCATCGCATGTGACTAGAGGTCAACAGTTATAACGTTAATTATCATCTTTTAATATCTGTAAGTAATTCTCTCTTTGAAAATGAGAAACATTTTCTTACAATCACTGATTTTAAATTGAAGGCGTTTGAAAATAAAAATATAAGCGATTTCATCAAATGTTTGCGGATTCACTGTTCTGTTACATAAAATTTACTTACGACTCTTCTCTGTCTTTAAAAAATAGCTTTGAATGCATGAAAATCAAGTAAATGAATGTTAGCATTTTTGACTCCTGAGAACTTTATATCATTTCTCTATGAACTCAAATATTTCAGTGTTATTCTACTTCTGATCTGAATTGGGTGGATATAGTTTGGATTCTGTCGTAGTTTTATTTCTTGAAGGTAGGTGAAGCGTTAGTTCGACCTTTCCATCTGTTTATGAGAATCTTCCGACCGAATCGGCAAATAGGAAAGGTTTAGGAACTTTGTGTATCTTTTTCCTTGGAAAGGAAGGGAAGGAGACAAGTTGAATACGTAATGAATCACGGAAAACCGATGAAAATTTTCCTGCGGTGGCGTTGCAGTGAATCTTTATCTCGTAGGAGATGGCACGGGTCCAAGCGGATGCACATAGAAGGTTCGAAACTAAATGAGAAGCTTTTCTAGGTAATTTCATGTCATCGAAAAGATACTTTTGGAGGTTTGAGACCAAAAAAATTCCAGCTTTGAGGGAGTGAGGAAAATAACGGAAGATGATTAGAAGGCAAGGTAAAAGCTTTCGTGGCGACCGAAACTTAGCTTGTTGCGTTTCAAAGGGACTATGTTTAATTTTGTTCGAGTAGGTAAATTTGCTACCATTTTGTTTGATTTACGGTCGCGAAGTTTGGGAATAGAACGTGTTTAATTTGCCGTGAACGCGGGAGGATGATTTAGAGTCGACGTGAAATTTGTGTGAATGTAATCCTTAAAGGATGCGAAAGTTTTTAGGCGTACGCGAGAGATTTTTTCGCCGTTTACAATGACGTTAAATATAAGTATGTAGTGAAAAAAAATTGTTGAATATTCATCTCATTCATTTGGCTTTACATGGATTAAAAGTCATCATTTTCAGGTGTTTCTTAGAGTAATTTCCATCGATTATTTCGCATTTCTAAAAAAGGACAAACCGGAATAATCAAACGAATTTGATTAGGTGTATTGGGTATAATATCCTTTTGCTTTTAGAATTTATATCTTTTACCACTAAAATGATATGATTTACGTTGATAATAATGTTTAATTAATATTTTAATATATTAATGTTACCATTGTAGGTAATCTTAAATATTGGATTATATATGAGTTAATCTTCCCCTTATTTATGGGCTATAAACAGAGGAATGTATTAATCAAAGATTCAAATAAAAATAAAATACTTCACTGATACGTAACTTGAAACTTAAAGCATCTTACATTTACAAGGATCCTCCTCACGTACAGAGTCTACTGCACCAAGTGGAGCAAACCCATTGAGTGAGGAGTTCTTAAGCAAAAGATTCAGTAAGAGTGTTTCCCATCCGAGATAATTCCATCGCCTCGGAATTTCCACAAACTACAGCGCATTAGGTTACGTCATATCTCCAAGGAAACATCCCTCTATCTATTTAAATCCTCAGAACTCGGATAAAAGAGGAAAAATTCTTTAGCCGCGATATGCTCGTATATGAACCGAGTTTGAATATTTCATGGTCTTCGAATATGCGATAAAGGCCTTGTCTTTTGCCCAAGGCCTTTAATAAGTGTCCTAAACATTTCCGCGAAACGCTTTGTGGGTCTAAATTTATTTTATCAAAAAGTCCCGAAGCTCAGAGCGTAATTCTATTCATATACTCCGCTTTCCTTCATCAGATTAAGGGAAGATGGATAAAGAGTGGTTGCGGGGGTAGTGTCATTGGTGGTGAAGAGAAAAGAAGGATGGAGTGGTACTGTATTGTCGTTCACATTGGCTTGATATCATGGCTTTAGACATTATCGTCTTGGGGGTCGTTAGGTGTTATCTTATTTTGGCCAGGAAAGCGCCGTTGCCTATTCCAGGATATAACTGTACAGATATGGAGTAAGGAATGGAAGGGGGACTCGCTAGAGGCAATAAGGACTTATGCCCCAGTCCCGTTGTTATGTAGGTAAGAGAAATAAATAGCCTCAGACGCGTCTTTGATGGCTAAATTTTATTACGTGCTGTCGTATGTTTACTCCTTTTTACTGAGGCATCTTATAGGGGTTCGAAAGGTAAGGTGGTTTTAGTAATGTGTCATATTCCAATAAGTTCAGACTAAAGTATAAGTATGTATTATAATGGGCTTTAATTTGAGGAATAATGAGCACTGTCAACTTTAATTACCGATGGTGAAATTTTTACGAAAGACTATTTATAATTAAGGAAGAATATGCAAACTGTACGTGTGTGATTCGCTTTATGGACTACATTACTCTTATTTAAGTTAAAAATTATGCGTTTCTCAGAAATATTGATGCGTTAGCAACGAGGATGAAGTATGAAAATTTCTCATGAATCTTTCAATATCTAATAGACCAAAAGTAATGAATAAATGGGTATGATATCAATAAAATCAGATTGATAGGATGAAAGTACATGATTTCTAAATATATGTCAGTTTATTATCAATTTCTTTTAGTAATAAATGTAGGATTTTGTGAATATATTCTTAAACGTGAGCTAAGAAAACACGTTTTTTGTGCAAATTTCGGGACGAATTTCGTAAACAGAATTCCTTAAATAAAACATTTTTGTCTTCAATATTTTTATGGATGATTATAATATATCTTATGTTGCTGAATGGCATTCACTTGAAAGAGGCGCTCAGTAATGAACAAGAATTCGATTTTTATTTTTAAATTACCAGCTCCTGTTTGTTATACAATTCTACGAAGCTAAATATTTGGAGAAGTGGTTTTAAATCATTTATTGCATCTGAGTCTGGAATTTACCCATCATCTGTAGCCTTGAAATTCTGCTAATGAATGAATGGGATTCTTTGGACTTACTTACACATATCATTGTTTGTTGCATTAATTATTTATTCTCGAATTATTTCGAATGTAAAATGCAGAAAAGAAGGGCAAGACGTGCGAAAGAGGGCAGCACCGTCCGGCAGACGATCCAAAGAGCTTAAAACATAAATCTGTAATTAGAAATGATCCGAGCTCATCATCCGCCCGATCGAATCCCTAATCCGTTCATCCAAATTAGCAACACGCATTTAACGACGGTCGTGGATTTTAGTCGCTGAAATTTTAATAAATGCAATCGACGGCAGGAAATAACTCGTCCCGACAAATCGGCAGTAAATTTGGGAAAAAGTAATCCCGACAGATTACGTTAATATCTCCGATCGGAGGCGTATGCCGGACAACTCGGCGCGACTCGTAATACATGTTATGAGGCGAATTATTCGGTAATTTGGATTTGTATCCGTATTAGTGGAGATTGTTAGGCAGCCACCGCGGGTTCAGTCTAATATGCTAATAATGAATTGGTTGCCACTTTGAAGCGCTGAATAGAAGCTGGTAGGAATGCAAAATGAAATTCCCTGCGATGGTCGTACGTGGAATAAGGTTCATTATTTTGATTACTGGATGGAAATCTCTTCTATTACTACACTCAAGCTGTGTTCAAAGCTTCTCCATGCTTTTCAGTTCATTACGGCATCGCATTTAAGGATTCTAATTGTGTTGTTTTTATGGAAGATCGTTTTAACTGAGGAACTAGGTTGGTGCTCAATACTTGATTGAGTATGGTTCGATCATTATTACATGAGATTTTGGCATATTATATAAATATTCTTATAACAGATTTCTCTGGGTTTAGAAATTGCATAAAAATAAAATTTAACGCGTCAAGCTGTAGGGTGTATACACTAATTTTTTATTATTTAGTTTAACTAAACTGACTGAATTTAAATGGCCTTCAGTTTTCTTTATGTTAATATTATTTGAACGAGGTATATGTATCATGGCTAAGGGAAATATTTTTCTAATAAGATATCTGTTTCAAGTCTTTAAGGAACCTATCCCCAATCAGGAAAAAATAATGGCTTTAAATCAATCACAAAGGTATTTTTTCTAATTTTACATCTCTATGTACTTAAAATTTTTGGCACACATATCTGCGAATTTCTTTTTTCTGTTTTCCGAAAGTATGCATGGTATCGCATATCAAAGGTACCGTACAAAAACCTCGCGCGAACTTTATTTGAAGCCTATGTACCCCTTAGAATCGTCATAGCAACATGCGATCGCAACACGTACTCCCACGCGTTGTTGTGCAATCCTCTTCCATTCCACGCATAAGCCTTTACCCTTTTTTCTGTGACGTTCGATTCGTAAAAACGGCGCGTAATTGGACCAACCCCCCCACGAACAGAAGATACGACATCACGGCGATAAAAAAAATCCCTGCGATGCGGAGTTTCGAAAAAATCACGCGTGCATATCTCCCGTTCGTGCAGAACAATACTTTTAACCAACGGTATGCACCGAGCCTTAAGTCAATACATTCCGCCCACGGACATGGAATATGAAAACATCGGCGGTGGTCAAGGAAACGAATTCCCAATCGAGGGAACAAAAACGAAGATTCGCTTTGTTGGGCGTTTGTGCGGGATTTTGGTAGATCGGTAGCGGAGATCTCTCGTTGACCTAGGTAGCTTTGGTGAATCCCTGTGGCCGATGGCATGTCTATGGGGGACACCTATCTTTGCGATAGCGCCTCTATTTGGGGCGGCTGTAGCACCTTCGTTCGCGGTTTATCTATCCCGACGCGGTAGATTGAATTTAATCTCCTTTGGACTAAATGGTGGAGGACGACTTCGCTAAGTTTGTCGACAAGATTCCATGTTTTGCTTCAAATAGATTTGCGGAAATTTAATATGAATCGATCAGATCTGATTAGATCATTTTGCCGTGTTTATAATGATCACAGTTTAATTTAGTTGGATTCTATGGGTTTATCTGTGCATATGATTGTTATAGTTCCGTTTTCCTCCGACAGTATATAACATCGCAAGAATTTCCATTAAAACTATACTATGATGCTCATATTTTTAAACCTAGTCGTAATGATAGCATTTAATGTCCATTTATCTCCGTATACTCACAAATAAGGAGTATCTATTTAAAGTTATAGGGAGCTTTTATAAGGTCAATATCGAAGAATTAAATGTCAATTGTTTGAGGAAAGTACCTTTGGGTAAAATAAAGTGCATTAATACGGTCTTGTGTATGCTTAACTCAAAGAAAACTGTACTGTTACTTCTATTGGTGTCCTTATATATGCTCATTTATATATTCGAATTTTGATTTAAATATATTCTTACGTGTGATTCGTAAAGTTTCAAAAAATGGTTGAATTCAAACCGTACGATATCAATGGAAGAATTGACTCAGAAATGAAAACCAGAACGCTAAAACAGAGAAGGTATTTATTTATTTGAACTGAGAATGGAATCAATTCGCTGAAACGCATTTCGGTGTGCATTCCTTTCGAAGAATAGAATGATGCGAAAATACTGAAAACGTTGAAAGAGGCGGAATATTTCAACGGCTTCCAGAGATAGGTGCAATCCGTTGTGCCGGGAATGCCCTCTGGCAGAAGATAAGCCGCCGAACCGTATTTCTATGGTGTGGTTTTTGGCAGTCAAAGTTTATGTGCCTCCGACTGTTTAACACATCTTGGCAATTATCTCCGTCGAATCACATTAGAGATTCAAGCTCCAGGAATAGAACTTTCTGACTTTGCATTGAATGGGATTTCATTATATTGGCCCACTTTTTATTGTTTTAGATTTATTTGCCTTTTGCGTAACTTTAAATTTCCTTTTCTAATGTGAGGTAAGAATCCCAGTATTTATACATTGTTCATAATTCTACAATTGATAGCTACCGACCACAAATCATTTATAATATTTATTTCGTAATATATCTTTGAACCGTACTTGCATCATTAATATTTTATTAGTTGTTGGTTTAAGTATTAAGTATTTATTTACAATTATAAATTATACAATAATATAATATAATTACTAAATTGTACTGAATACATGGCTATAGTTTCCAGCATTTAATGTTCATTTATTTTTATTTACATATGTCGTAATGCTAATAGTGATATCAGTACTCGTATTTCCCATACACGCAAACGCGTTTTGACATCCATTTAATTTCAAAGTAAAGAAGACAGATGTCTCTTTCGTCAAATTACGAGCATCATTTTACGAGACGGATTCGGGAAGTACGTCGTCCAGAAATTCATTACCTCACATTTACGCCGAATTCCATTTCCGGACAACGCAGTCGTGGGTATTAAAACCGTTCATTCTTTGTTTTACGCTCCCTTTTTCTCGTGTCTGCGTAAGCTTTCGCATCATCCTTAATAAGGCATCCTTTTTGCGTGTTTTCTTATCCCTCGGCTTCCTTCTCATGCCTAGAGATGACGCTCATAACTCCTGATCTCCGGCTTCCGTAGTTTCGCAAATGAAGACAAATCTTTCGTGTCTCAGCACTTCGTAAAAATTTGGGAAGAAATATCGAAGGCGTTGTTTACACGGAGGTGGCGCTTTCTTTTGGTAAGTCGTGAAAGAAAGGGGGTGATCACACTTGGAAGGAGTCCCTTCTTCGGGTTTTTTATCCGAATGGGGTTATTCTTATGTCTTCAGGGGAAGCATGTCTGGTCTTTCTCCTCCATGGTTGTCATTTTAAGGGGGGTTCATTTCTTCATTCTGAATAGTGAGAGATCATTATTACGTAAATCTACTTATTTCTCGATCAATGAGTGCAACATACCTTTACGTTCTTTAACAATGAATTCAATACAAGGTCTTTTCTTTTTATTTCAATATTTATTTCATATTCCATTTAAAGAACCAATACTATTGAAGATTTTGATTGAAAAAATTATTCTGAAATACCTAAAATTGATTTTTTTCACGACCAAAATTAATGGATTAAAGATACGTAGCTTTAATCATCTAGTGAAGACCTTTCGTTGATTAAGATTCGAAAAATATCGCTGGAAATGTTATGAATATTTAATTTGATAATAATAAATCCTGAGGTAAAGAATGAATATGTGCTAATATATTGTAAATTTCTGCTCCAAATTATGAATTTTCCATTCACAATAGTTGTTGAAATTTACCTCAAAAATATGAATAAGAAAAGTTTATCGTAAGCGTTTTATATCCTACAGCTAAAGACAGCTTAGGCTAGAAGCTATATAAAGTACTGATACTTACCTTATATTCTGTAATTAAAAACTCTTTTATCTTACGATTGCTTTATAGTCATTTTATAATTAACAGAAACTTAATTTCATTCCTCAATTGGGTATAAAAATTTATATAATTACAAGACTTAATTTTGAGGAATTATCGTTTGACTCTATTATAAATGAAACATTTAAAAAAATTAACATTTTGAGGAATATCTTTGAACTGTAAAGGTGCCGCTATTTATAAGAATTTTTCGCCTAAAAAATGTCTCCAAAGTTGGAGTTAATTATCGGAAATATTAAACGACGGCACAACAAAACAAGAACAACTTCTCAACATCGATTTATCGTTCAAGCTTTTCTCGCAGCCTTTTGAAACCTTTTGCTCCATCCAATCTTCTTTAAAGCTCTCCTTGATCTTCGATTAAAAATTGCAGCTGCCTTCGGTTCAAAATAAGGTCTGACGATTACGTTCGTTTTGGTTGCACGAGGTCCACCCGCTAATTGGTCCGATGCAAAACAACGGTCCTTTGAGGGGTTGCATTTGTTATAATTCTATCTTTCCCTTGGTCTGTTTCAAAGACTCTTTGAATGGGTATTGAAGGTTGACGCTTCAATCTCCCTTGTGATCGTGCCTTAATGAAGTAGAAGCTCGGAACTAAATTTTTACGCGACCTCGGTTGATTGATCGAACTTCATCACGGCTTCATTTTTTCCGTCACAGGTTTGACCGCCGCGACGGACTTAATTTCGTTAAAGGAACTCTCCACGGCATTTCGGACGCTGGGATTAACGTCGCCGTCGGCAAATAGGATCAACTCGATCTTAGTAATGTAGCTGCATTGCGATTTTTACACTTCGTGAGATGTTTTAATCTACAGGGTTACGTTTGGGAGCTTTTGATATAGATAAATATATTTTATAAGAAGTTTAAGTTTTAATTATTATTAATTCGTTTAAGAAATAAAAATTCCTTTCAATATGTTTATAGTATTTTTAAGTTCGTAAGGAACAGTTTAGCTTTCTTTAACTCAGTTTTCTCCATTTATTAATTCAAGGATTTCTAAAGATACATTTTCAACTAATTGCTATATTTATTCATGCGATGTAATGATACGTTACTATATTGTATTAATTTAAACCATCTTATTAATTTAAAATTTGGTTTTCTATTTCAATTTCTCCATGAACATTTTGGCTGCTTACTTCCTTATTCGATGGATTTTTAAAAATTTCTAAAATTAGGATTACATATGATTTAATCATTAATGTCTCTATATCAATCGTTTACTGGAGCTTCTGTACGATATGTATTAGTATCTCATTAAATTCTTCATGATTAAAGACGGAAATGTGAAATATGGTAGACAGAAGATATTTTACGGAAAATGGGCTCAATGGAAATTTTTGTTCTTAATTTGATAAAAAAATGTTCAATCGTTGAGCTATAGACACTATTATATGCAAATTCGTGTTTGAAACCATTTACTACAATTATTTAGTATATTAAAGTATATTTAATCAAGTAATCCAGCTACTAGAGTAAAGTAGGTCACCGCATCTCTCGTTTGAGCTGAGAATCCTGTGGAATGTATCCGTCCAATTTAATCTCTATTGTTTATAAATTATTCGTTTTGAAAATACGTAAAATATCACACTAAAAATCTTATGAAATATTTATAAAAATTCATTATTTTATAAAAGGCCAAGAATGTATTCCTTTAGACCTTAAAATTTTCTCCATCAGAAGCTCATTCTCTCCTCTTCTCCAACTCGACACCCAATTTTTTCGACCATCCGGCGAAGTAACCTTTTCTCCATTTTGCCCTTTTACGTCATCCTTTTATTTTCCGATCGCGGTTAAAAGATGAGAAGAAGTAGCTCAGGGTCTAGACAAGGATATGATGTAACATAAGCCGAGATGGGAGGGGACATGGTGTCCATCGGGGTGGTCCCTAATGGGGTTAAAGGGGACTGCCTCCGCCAATTTGAGATCCTCACGAGACCAGGGTTCCCAATTGTGTAAGAGCCTCCCCTAAATCCCATCCGCGATTGCTTGATCCCCGTTTTACACTCCACCACTTTTCTTCGACATGCACTCGGATATGTTGCGTGTGCTCTCTTTTACCATAGCATTAAGGGCGATCTAGGTCAACACGTCACGTTAAGATGGATACTATTTATTTATTTAGTTGCGTTCTCAACCATCCACTTCAAAGGAGCCGTTTTAAATAAGTAGGTTTTTGGGGATAAATTGGCGAATTATATCTCATAGAAAGGTTTTATCGTTAGGATTGGATTGAAATCTGAACTTTTTTTTGAATCTTTTAAAATTGATACCCTAATAAGATTTATGGTAATTAAAATCTAATCCTAATTTCAAATTATGCATATCGCATTAGGATTGTTCTCCATCTGGAGATATAAGTCTAGGATTGATCCAATCGGGACACAAGTGACCCGTAACATTTATATTTTTCTCCGAATTCTGTTTCAAGACTCGATTTTAATTGATTGAGTCTCTATCTAGTAGGACCTAAAGTGCTGAATATCATAATCGTTCATTTATTCTTAATTGCTTTCGATGTTATATAATTATAATACATATTGCTCATAACATTTGATTACAGAGTAAATGAATGCCTTTATTAATATAAAATTTTTACTCGATTTCTTGCTTATTTAATTTGTATTTTTCCGTATGAAGATAAATTATCCCTGGCATTAAAAGCACATTTTACTTGAGCTTGAAGATTACTTAGTATCCTCGAATTCTATTAGGTTATTGATTCGATTAGGGTTTTTGAGTCCATTTAATTTAAGAGGGCTATCATAAGTAAGATTCTGGAAATGCAAACTCCAATTTTCTGTTCCTTTATTATTCGATTATAACTTTACTTATGATAATGACGAAAATTATAATTATATTACAATGTAAATTACGAGTATTTTTGCGTAATCAATACAATGCAGCTACTCAGTCTAAATAATTTGACGTAAACGTTTAAAATATTTGCTTATAGTTTTTACTACTATTATTTCTGGAATAACCTTATGAGTAGTATGATTCGAAGTGTAATGTGGAATATGCGATTCAATTATTCTTGTATTCTGCAGCATTAATTACCAATTACTCCTTCTTGTTACGGATGAGAGTTCCTGGAAATAAGAGGCACATATAATTGAGTTGACGAGTTACTAATTAGGTTATCTCAGCTTATATTTTTACTCAGAGGGATTGGCCTTGATTTCTGCGGAGCTTGTTAATGATTCAATCTCGCTTAATTTGAGGGTTAAAATTCTTGCTAAAACTTTAATATTTCCACGAAGTTTAAAGAAAGTTTAAAATGATTCATCACTATATGATTTAAAAGCAATATATTTATTTAGCATGAATCGAAAATAAATGTACTTACAAATATTTTCTCCTTTTATTAATTTTATAACAATTATTATCGGAATCACCTTTATCTTCGCTCTTCAGTTTGCGACCGCTTGTCTCATTAATTTTGATTGAACATCTATGTAGTTTGCCTTCGTTACGTGCTTTATATTTTTTGAGAGATTTTAGAGTAGATAGTCTTTTTCAAGTCGAATTCAAGGGAATGTTAATTTCTTTCAGTTCAGGGAAACGGAGTTTTGGGGCCACCTGAGCTCACTAATCAGATGATTCTCAAGTAGAGAATTTTTATTCCCCCTGCTGGAGATACTAATTGCATGAGCTTAGTGTCGTATCTAACCAGTGGTTTTAGAGACTCGAAGCTTAAAATGTTTCAGTAGTACCCTTTCGTTGGACTTCTTTCCTTACCTGGTTGATTTCATCCCCGATTAGGATCGACTCAGGACTATGTCTTAGCGTCTGGAATTCCTACATTTTTTTCTGTGCGGCTCTCTAAGAGTTGAGTAAAGTATTTTCTTTCTTATCATTTTGGCTTTTTTGTGTTATATAGTGCAAAATTATTCTTGTTCTAGAGTATTCTTATACTAAACTTCAAACGTTTTTACAAGAATTGAAAGTAACGTTGTGTTCTTAAAATTGTAACTTCGGCAATTAAAGTTTTGCAAAGTAAAAAAGTTCAGTCATAGTGGTTCTATTTTAAAAGAAAGTTATACAGTTTCATTTGCAATTGAAACCTTTTCAAACAAACAATAAAATGCATTCTGAAAAATTTAGAACAAATTGATGTATTATCCTCACCATGACATATTGGCGAAGACTTTAGCTTTTATATATATATAGTCCTTTCACTTTTGTAATGTATACAAATCATTGATGAGTTCATTTGATATTAGGGAATGTAAATGACTGAAGTGTTGTATAATTTTAGATTTAATTGAACTTTAGTATTTATTATTTCAGTTTATGAATGTATTGTCATTATTTTACATTTAATCACGATAAATAATACTATCACATTTTTGTAACAATAAATTAGTGCTTATCTATTATAAAGTCGGAATTATAATGATTAATAAGCCGGTAATAAGGAAATAGTATTTAAATTTCCAAATGAAGTATGTCTATTATTGTTACCTTAATGAATAGAGGTAAAAGTTGTCTTTGATATTACGAATCTATGTGATCCGATATAGCTTTTCATGCGAAGGTCATCAAGTTCAAAGTCTCGTTTAGTATTCCAGATGTATATTCCGAAAATATTTGTCTGCAAATCATACTCATTCGAAAAACACTTCAAAAATAATTCAAAGAAAGAAAGTGTCGAAGGAAAGAATTTCGAGTGCTTTTTATCGTCCTTTGAAATGGAAATGAAACGGGAAAAAATAAAAAATCTTGCCTTTCAACCTCAGTGTAAAGGAAGATCTCGGTTACTTAAATATGGGAAATTTCATGTGTTGGCCGGAACTTTATTTTCCTTTCAAATTGGTTCCCTTCTGAGCTCGTAGGTCAGTTATCCGTAATTTAATCGGAAAAGAAATCAAGCCTACGAAAAAAATACTCATCTTTGAAATGGAAATCGAAAGATAAAGACAACTCGTGGTTTTAATGAACAGAATCTGAATTGCAAATGTGGAGAAAGTCATGTGCTGCTCTTTTTCTATTTTATAAATACTCATTCGAAAAACATCTCCGAGCGAAGAATTATTCGAAGCCAACAGGCTTTCAAAAATCGAATATTGCTTCGAATCCATTTTTTGCTCTTTCCATCAAAGTCATTCCTTTGTTGTTCTTCCTGTTTGATCTCCATTCGATAAATGACTATTGATTTTTTACGTATCATATTCTGAGCTAGTTGTATATATATGTATATATTTCCTAGTTTATCTATTAGAATTTTAATTCAAGATATTAACCTACAATTAGACTTAGAATATTTTCTAGTTGACCATATCTGATCGGTAAAGAGTGGAAAAATATTTAGATGGTGAATGATAGGAATTTCTTGTTTGTAAACGTTAATAGTTAAGATTATAAATGATTTTTGTATTATCATGCATTAAGGGCTCATTTTAAGAACAATGTTTATTTTAACGTCGAATGACTTTGATTTATTGAATTTAATCAATTTATTTGAGTAATTCAATCGGAATGGGAAAATTTCATAATAATGTAGTAAGACATATTTAAGTATTTCATAAAAATACCTTTATGCTTAAATGAAAATAAGAAATTCCCTTTCTTACTATCATTGGCTATTTTCTTCCAAAGCTACGGGAGCAATTTCTTGAATGTTTTGCTAAGAAATATTATCCAGCATGTATTAATTATACATTGATATTAAACCCTTAAAAGTTGATTGTCATTCAGAAATGCATCTTTAAAATCTTGCTATATTTGAATTAATTTGAAGGCAATTTTCAGGAACCTAGCTGTAAATGGATTTTTAGTCAATCACGATACAGTTTATAAAAAATCCTTCCGATATCATGTCAAATTTGGTAGAATTTATAGTAAACGATGTAGAGATACAAAAAGGATTTCAGAAATTTATTGCGAGCGTTACGTAAACGGTTTTCCGAAATAACTTCGTCAAATTCTTTTTTCGGAACTCAGGGAAATGCCATATTTACGAGACACCACTTCGATTCTTCACATCGCGACAAATGTTTCAAACATTCAACGTTCGTCATCGAAAGCGGTCAGAGTTGCAATTGGAAATTTCCCGTCTCCATCAGCGGCATCTTGTATTTTACGCGAGGCAATTTCGAGTTTTTAGATCGGAAAGGGATAAATTGGAATGAGAGAGTTCGACAGATGTTTCTACCCCATGGTTGTCGAGTTTAATCCCGTTCGCGGTACGTTTTCGACTTTTGTTGCGGATTCCTTTCCGATCCGTCCAATCGCAACTTTACCGAATAGTTAATCCAACCACGCTCTTAGTTATTCCATCAGAGAAGGAGATTTTAGGCAATCGTCACAGAATCCCAGGGATACTAATGTTCATTTTAAATGATTTCAATTGCAAATACCTTGAATGCGTGGGTATTAGACGAGATCTTGGGATGGCGAGAATTGGTTTAGCGAATCCCCGACAGCGCTTTATTTATCCCTTCCTCACACTTGCGAATATGTATATTGCGGATCGTTTGGGATTGATCGCGAAGGAATTTTACATCGGGAGTTCTCGAGGGCGTCGCAGATCTAATTTTCCCACGTAATTTGATTGGATTTCGATCGAAAGCGTGGGGATTGGAATGGTCGATCCCGTTTTCTTTGCGAATCATTCCTCATTGAGAAAATTGCCAAAGTGGTACAGAATCCGTGCGATCGATTCGCGAAATTGCTTTCCATCAATGCGAATTTATATCGGGAGAGGAACACTACATAGATAATACGTGAGATAACTACGCGTTAGACTTCGTTACGTAGCAGTGGCAGGCCTTGAATCATTCCCATTCTTCGTGTCATTTTCTATTGGAGGAGAGGTATTTTTTGCCCTTTTTTTAGACCAATGGCGTATGCTGTCGATTGGTAACATTAGTATGGAAATGAGGAATGGATTAAAAGTGAATCAAAGTGATAGCTCTTCAATGAGATTATTTGGAAAATAAGGTGAATAATTAGAATTACGAATTGTTAATATTAATTCAGATCCATTGAACTTTAAGCTGTTCAAATAATTTCACTATTAATTACTCATGCCTTTTTGAAATTGCATATTAATTCTAATTCAGGTTTAAAAAATTGGCGTGTAATAATTAGAGAACTATAATTCAAATTTAACATCTTTATTAATTTTTTGCAATGGCATATATTTCAACTTCATCAAAATTATGAAATTCTAAGAAAGATTGTTTGACTCTAATTGAACTCAAACATCGCTTGGAATTTATTTAGCATTTTCATAAAAGATTGTAATTTGTATATTTGCCTGAAGAAATATTTTTATGACTTATTTCTTATTCCTATCAATTTTAAATCTTATAATACGTTTTCTTCATTGATATTTTAATGCGTTTTTATAATGCTGTATTAAAATATCCCTTATCTATTAATTGGCTTCTTTAGAACAGTGAGTCCAACTAGATATTTCAGAATTGATTCTGTGATGCCTACTTCAGTCGAACATATCATTCCCTTTTGCGTTTGTCAATTGACATCAGTGTTTACAAACGCTTTAGTCATGTTTCTAATGATACAGCGTATACATCGCTCATAATGACAGTTGAGGTTATTTGGGAATGCCATTTCATCTAAGGGCCTCTATTCGTAGTTGCTTAGCATCGAATGTAATCAGCTGAGTTCTCAATTATTGAGCATTTCGAGACGACTACAGTCCAGCAATTCCTTTCATTTTGCAAAATGCCAATTGGAATAGGTACACTCACACAAGCTACGAGAATATCCATAGAATTAACACCTTTTGACAGTGTTGTTCCTGTGAATAAATAGAAGCAATTAATAACGGAGTTTAGGTAATGTTTGCCTCTCAGAAAAATCTGAGCTTACATGCTACTTTCATGGCATCTTTTGATGTTTGAAAGATTATCAACATTAATATAACATCTCATGTCTCTAGATGTAAATAAATTTCCTTTACCCCATTGTAATAAACTGGTTTAAATTATCTATGCTTTGCTCTAAGAAATGTGTCTGTAGTTGCAATAAGTCTACCATTATTTTTATCTGAAAAAGAAATTGAAAGAATATTTTAAATATCTATGCTAATAAAATTTATAACTATATGTATATGTGAGAGAATTTAATCCCTCTCTCATTAATTATGAATATTTTCCACGACATGAGATAGGCATTCCTTAAAAATTCAACTCCTTCGACATAACGTGGGCCTAATCATTTCCTCTTTGTAGGCGAATAATGTTTGGCAGCTCATCAAAGTGTGGGTCAATGGGTATGCCTTCGTTTTGTAACCTTTGAGTATTCCAACACTTCCGATAATATCCAAGTGCGCATTCCAATTGTCCGGACCGTGTATGTCATCAACTGCTTCTCCCACACGGCCAATATTAGATGCGATTCCAATTATATCACCTCTCCCCAGTTTACACAGCCCTTCATTTCCTTGTTTCTCCAATGATGTGTTTCCTCGTCAAATCACGCGCTTCCTCCTTTTTCATTAAAATGCTACCCCTATCTATTACGGATCTGCCGTTTATTTTTAACCGAGTCGCTCAACAAGTGGAAATGGATATCCATTTTTAAAGCATTTGAATATTTTCCGAATGATGATAGATAAATTTTAGTTTGTGTTTTGTTTTCGCACCGCAGTTTTTTCTCAAAGTTGCGGAATGTTATGGGATGTTTAGCTGCTTTCGTGTAATTGTTTTTCTCGGAAAAATAATTTCTCTTTTTATGTAATCCTTTATCAAGGGTTATAGTGCTAAAATTAGCACAAATAAGTGATAACAAAGAAAACACGGGAAATTTCGTATAATGCTACGTAATATACCTCAAAATCATGCGTATAAATTCTCTTTTAATAATTTAGATTGCCTTTACTATTTATTTCAGAGAGAATCGTAAAATTTTCTCAATATTTTGTTATCTTTAACCCTATAAAACAATAATTAGGTCATCATAGGACTGCTTTAATAGTTATCATTCTTTATCAATTGATTTTCCTACGTTTATCTATGATTTAGCATGAAAGTTCCGCAATTTAATTTGGTTGTTTCTTTTCATAGATATGTAGCATATGAGTGTAGCATTCACTGCCAATATTAGCCCTTACGGACTAAATCTCGAAACCAGTTACGGATGTAGTGGGAAGTAAGATGTATAGGTTGTGTTGACATTTCATTAGTGACGCCAATCTTGCGAAACAATGTTTTTGAAGTAAATTAAGTAAGACTTGATTATATCAGCCATATCGCGGGAATAACATAGCATCTCACGTGGTAATGGATATGTGCCGCACATGATGATTTGGTAATGATATTGTTTTCTTATTCCTCGAAGTAGGAATCAAATCATTTTCTCAGTTAAAACTACTGAATAACGCTGTTGTGATTCATTGTAGAAATACGTAAATATTTACAAGATCCAGCGTTGAGATATTGCTTCGATATGAAATAACAACATGAAATTTGGTTGAAGCTGAGGTAATTTTTCCCTTGGGGTTTGAAGTATAGGTTTTGCTGTGAATCACTGAATTTTCTTTTTGATTAGATTGATTTTGGAAGTATTCCCGGATTGCTAAGAATTTGTAAATATACAAAAATTCCTTATTTTATGCCTAACATATAATCCATAAATTACATAGCATCAAACAATTCTTTTAAATATAATGCTATCTACCATATATATCTAAAATATATGAAATTCTTCAGCTTAATTGAGAAGAAATATTCAGATGCTTAAACATTTGCAACATTATGCGTTATTTCGCATATATATCCATTATTTATATAAATAAAGGAGAGGAAAGGAGCAAGTTATTTCCTTTTGATAATTTATATGCGACCCATTTCTCTTATAATAATTTGTGGACCATTCTTATCAGTCGTTGTCGTAGTAAACTGATGTCCGTTCATCTTTGTTAAATTCTCATTTCCCTTTAAATATCGAATTCTCCACGTATACTATCCAAGTTTTTATTAATCATTCTTTTTTCATGTCTTTGCGTAGATGATTTCGAATTATAAATGGGAAAATAAATTAAAATCAGGTGTAAATAAATTCAATTCGTAAGCGAAGTTGTACCGAATATTAAACGGTCAGACTTCAGTCCCTGAGTCGGAACATTTCTAATCGAAAATAATGAAAGCATTGATAAGCCTCTATGTTTGTGGCCCCGAATCAGGGAGGCAGACACAAAGCCGGTGTCGAGTTTAATCAAAATCGGCGTAATGTTTCGGATCGTTGAAAACATCATCGTCACCCACGATTTAGATAGTAATCGGTCTAATCTCGTTTCACCGATATAAAAGCGCTATTCTTTCCATTTAAACTCCGAATTCCCTTATAAATACGTGTATTATCGTTCCGTGCTGTCACCGGTCAATTGCAGTTCGCTCACCAATCCGCGTCTGTAATCCCCGCCCCCCTTACGTTGCGTACGCTTTAATTGGCCGTTGCTACGATATCTCCGCAGGCATCCGGTGCTCAGTCCACGCTGCGGAATTCGGATCGACGTTGTGGAATGACAGCAGAAGAGATGAGAAAATCGCGTTTATCGAAAGCTGTTCCCGCTAGATAATACTTCCGAATTGATTTCCCTTTGGAATATCGTTCTAGGAAGATGATCAGAGTTTCTCTCGAAACTGAGAATGCCGCCTCTTCGAATAGAAGGGAATCAACAGTCATATAAATGCAGATTTGGAGGTTTTCCCGCGTAATCCCCTCTCTCCAATTACGTGGCACTCGAATAGGTTTGCTTGTTTCGGTCCGATTTCGCTATAATTAACGTAGAAAAAGTGTAGGAATTGAGTTGGCTATTGTACGCTCTTCTGATGCTATATTAGTGGTCGAAATCGGTTACAGAGAAGGATGGTTTTCATTCGCTTTAGTATTAATCGCGCATATATCTTTTAAATTGTCTTCGAATCCCTCACAGCCCATAAAACTGTCACGAAACTACGTATTATACTCGTTCGATTAAAATAAATTTTATTTTTTTATAGTTTATATGAGTAATGCGGTTTATTACACTATGAGTAAAGCGTATTTTAAGGAAATTAATCTTTAAGTGGTTCACCAACCGTTTTGGGATTATTGAGTTAATTCAAAAATTATAATCGTTGAGAAAGGTAGTTTACAAACAAAGGTACCAGCAGATACCATATCAGCGTGATATAATTACGCATTGTGATCATGTATTTATATTAAAGCTGCTGTTGAAGAAATAAAAGTACTATGTATTTGGTACTAAGTAGCCAGTTTTATGGAAGCGATCAGATTTATCATATTACATTTATGGGAGAATTGCACCTTTAAACTTTACAAAATTGATGATATAAAATCAGCGGGGTGTCCTTTTATTATCTCAGAAAGTTCATTATTTCGCGAATAAGAGCTTTGACATGTTATGGAGGGTATATTTTGTTTCTTAGTAAAATTCAGGGAAGTATCAGTCTCTTGTTTTCCAAAAATTATCCATACGAAGGCATTCTCGGAAGTTACAATTTATTTAGTATGACGAGAGTCGTGGAAATTTTCCGGCCGACTTCATCCGGATGAGTAAGGTGGATGTCTAAGAGAGGGGTCGGGGGTCAGACTACTTTAAAGAATGATAACTTTAAACGGAGAATTTGCAGCGGAACATAATTGGAGAAAGGGCGGAGAGGAAAAGAATCGACCGAAAAGAGAAGGTATTTCTGCAAATAGAACGTCCGGGTGAAAGTTTTTCAATTTATGAGTGTTTGTCTACCCCAGAACCTCGCAGTGGTGCTTAGACGTAATGCAGAGCTTTAAAACGAATAGCGATTAAAGGGAATAAAAAGTTTTCATTCCGGTATTGTGGGGAACGAGGGAGAAAGGGTTTTAATTATGCAAGGGCTCGAATGGTAGGAAATGCTGCATGGGTGTGAAACGTGGACCTTAAGGAGATGGCGTATTAAAAGATTGGGGCCCTTCTAAATGTGATTCATAACGGTAAACGTAAGATGGAGGGAAAATGAACTCGAAAGGTCGGTTGGGCAAATATGAAGAGGGACTATTTAAGGAAGAAATCGGAAAGAATTTGGAAGGTTAAAGAAGGACATGAATGTTGGATTGCTTAAGGGACGATGTGAAATGCCGGAGAGTGAAAATAAAGCAAAGATTATCGATTGTAGTAGAGATGATGAATGAACAGGAAGCTAAGGCACTTATGCAAGTATTTATATTGTTTAGATGTTAGGCACGAAGTTGAAGAATGTTTTGAAATGGAAAGTTAAGAATCATGATTCAATAGGTTTTGATTGGTCCCGGATTACGTGGCTCTCTATCGAGATTTCGAAATGGTCCCAGCGGAGGCGTAACCCGGATGCTGCAGATAACGAGAGACGATGGGAAGATGTCGATAATGAGTCGAAGGAAGAATTTGAGACTCGAGATATTGAGAAATATAGCGGATAAGCAGTTTTAATTTTTCATTTCCTCTTCCAATTTGGAGGAACGAATCGATAACGGAAATACAAGATGGAGGGTTAAATCTTTCCATCGAAGAGAAATGTATCTCTAGATATTTCTTCTTCCGACTTTCAAATATATATATCGATGAATTTTTCTTATCGTACGCAAATATGCCGAATAAAATAAATAAACGATCCCCTTCCATAGGTTATTCGTTTCTTCTGAAGTATTTTGAAGAGATAAATTTTCTCTACTTCGGCAGTTCGAACTTTCGCCAAGCATATTGTATTTCCGATATTCGTGAAGAATTATTACTTGAGCACTGTGACCAACTCTTTCGAAATGGTGTACATGTTTGTGAAGAAATGTTTGCTTTGTAACATTACCACTAAATCGTACATTACTTGAACTTCGTGTCCCATACCTTTTCATCATCGATTGAATGATAGCAACAAGAGATGTAAATTTTAAATCAAGGAGTATTTAGAATGAGTAAGTAGTATAGTAGTATCATAGTGAAATCATTTCGTAGTTAGGGAAGAAGTATTAATAAATCCTAGTTCTTTATGTATAAAGTTCTGTACTTAGAGTTTTGTGTACCTGTATATATACTTGAAATTATGATATACAGAACATTGCTGATTAATGAACGTTATTTGCGAGTAATTATTGATTCATGAGAATGATAATTACGAACATGGGTATAATCTGAATATTGATGGATGGCGACATTCTCTCGAACATCATAGTCGTTGTTTATATTGCTTCGTATTTCTCATATCATAAACTATGAGGTTGGAAAAATTTCGTTTAAATTTTGAGCACTCTGTATATGTGTAGGCTCGAGAACTTATAAACTCAAGCGGATCTAGATTTCCAATCGCTAGAATGATAAAATGCGGAAGATTTTGAACTCTACTCACGAACGCAACCTATATTATAGAGTTCTAACTCACCGGATAACTCCAACGTTCACGTATCCATGACGACACTCGTCCAAATCTATTTCTTTTTTAACGGAATCAACCGAACGTTAATTAGTCCACATTACTCGCATTTTACAACCGTTGGAGCGAAGTTTTAATAGGCGCTTTCCGAACGAGCATATAAAACTCCCATTCGCGACGCGAAGATGCGGAAAACGTGGGTTTCGATGCACGTCGAATGTTTAATTCAGTTTCGGTCGAGATTAACAGTTAAGTGCAAGCTTTTTGGCCGACCGCCGAATCGAATTCGTTCGATTGCCACAAGCATCGGTTTTTGGATTTGAATGCTTAACGAGTGCGGCGCGAGAAGAATGCAGAGTGGCTCGTAATAAAACGATTCCATCCGCCGGTTAATCGAGGCTTTGCCGACCTTTTGCCACCTGACGGCTCTTTCCCACATCTTTGCTTACATTCGAGATACACACGCAATTAGGCTGTCACGGGATTAAAAGGTTCGATGGAGGCGTGCGCTCGAGGATGCAAAAATACGGCAAATTGGGTTTGGATTCGATTCCAGTTTTCTCAGTCGGGGATTTACTTTCCTGGAATTCAACCCGTTGACATTCATCCACGCTGCGCGATCTTTTACGTAGTGTGATTGCTAATGGCGGATTTTTGTTGGTAGTTGTCGAATCGGTTCCTCGTAAAGGTAAAAATTTGTTGCGATATGATGGTACCGATCTGTTTACGTAATATGACAGCTGATGGTAGATATTTGGATTTGGAAGTGGGTGGCTTGAGACGAATGTGATATTTTCGGATGTTAAGAATGATCGCTGTGTCAAAACTATTTGTTCTCTCTGAGCTTTGAGTTTATTAACTTCCTTTGTAAAGTGTATGTATCCATTAGTATATCTCCGGTTCTAATGACAGAGTACTCAAGAAGACCATCAAATACCAGTAAATATAGATTTTGAAAGTAAAAAGATTGTGTAATTTACTTTGACCGAAGTTGCCACTATTGATTTAATATCTTTCTTGAAGATTATTCTTATAAAGATTAGTTTCGTTAGGCTCTCTAAATGCCTTATATCAAAAGTAACTCTACGTTTCCTTTAGAATGTGTGATTATGAAAGTCAACTTCTGTTAAGTAATTAAAATTATTTTTATATCTTTTTGACGAAATATAGACAGGGAGAAAATATATCTCCGATATCTAAGAAAGTAGAAATTTATTCGTAAAATAATATATATACTCTTAATTAGAGGTTATACATCTCTTTTTAAATCTTTTATGTGCATTAAGGGGCGTGCTCGGATCTGAGAATGTATTAAAAGTACTATAAATATTACTCTCTCTTTGAAGTCCATGGTTTTTTCCTCACTTCTTCTCAAAGTTCTTTCTGTTTCTGTTAAGAGGTTTTAATGGTTCAATCGATGAATGAAAAGCAAAGCATTATTTTTTTAATAATAGTTCCTAATTCCCTTTTTGAAATTAATTTTAAGTGATAAGCTGTTTCAGAAATTATCTTTTGAAACTGCAAGGAACTTATTAACCGGCAATATAATAAGGGATGTGTTTTTAGCGATAAAATCTTCTTTGGAAAAAGTACTTTTTTGAGTCGAAATTTTCATCTCATCAAGCGTCTTTGCTCGATGAATCCTTAAGAATCTTCGAGAAAAGAAACACTCTTACTTAATTAAGGCATTCGAGATTCACCAGCGCCAAGTATATTCTGAGATAATTCCAAAACGTTCAGCGATCCTTCGAAAAGGAAATCTGCTCACAAAAGGACCCGAGAAGATGTAATTGAAGGTGTTCTTTAATCGATCAAATCCGGAAATGAAAAGGCCTCATACGCCGCAGAGTTTTGGAAATTTTCTGCGGAACCATATTCATTCGGGAAACCTTTCTTTCCCCTTTTCATTCCCGATTCATAATTGAACGTAAAAATTTGTTAGTCGGAAAAAGGAGAAATTCGTTCGGCGCGGATCTCGCTAAATTCTATTTATGGAAATTCTCCGCCTCAAAGTCCGAATTTGAGAGGATTCAACCGCTGTTATTCTTTCCATTGGAGTCCAATCTCGCGCCGACTTCCATCCGGAGTTGCTCTTCCCGTGGCGTCCTTTGAAATTCGCCGATGACATTCTCTCCTGCTTACTTGCTGGCTTTTTCTAAAAGCAGCTCCGAACATAGGGCGCTCTTAACCTAATTGGATCTCTTGCAATTCACAATGCTTCGCCCAGTAGGGCCATATTCTTTTGCAGTGTGGGTGGGGACGCTCCTGGAATAGTACAGCGGAATGTGATTGTCCCCGAGGATATCTCGCTTTTTTCGCCTCCTCAAATCTCGGGAACTATGCCGCTATAGCACGGTGGCTGTCGTTAGAGGAAAGACGTTTTCTCAGACCGGAATTCCAGTCCACGAGACTTAAATAAATTGTTTAATTTAGCTCTATCGCTTCTTCGGTGGCGAAGTGTTCGCTTGATGACAACTTCTGCTACAGATGCACTCTAAGATTCTATTCCTCAGTTTTAGTGGCTTTTAAGTGAAAGATTTGACTCCTAAAACTCCGCTCGGAATTTACGTACTTTGGTTGCTCTGGTTTAGGAGTCGTATATTACAAGTCATCCCCTTTACTCTCTTCCTTTGGCATTCACTCATTGCTCTGGGATTTTCATCCATTCCTATTCAAGTAATTCATTTACAAAATGTTCGTTAATGTCAATTATGTATGTTATTAACGTTGAATCTTTTGTAGAAAGTTATATCTCTTAAGCGAATTTTGAACATGTGTATACATATGTACATATTTACATTCGAAGACTGAATTGTCTTGTAAAGAGAAGCACCTTATTTTTTGATCATATTTCAACTGAGGTTTTTAATTGCTGATTCGCTTTTGTTAATTGATATCTCAAATTGAAAGTTCATTACTTAAGGGAATGATTAAAATACAGATGAATTATTGTTGATGCTTGTTTACATAATAGTTGGAAATATCGATTCTTGGAAAAATCGATTTCTCAATCAGATAAAAATAGTTCAAAATATATCGTATCTAATGATGTAATCAGCTCAGTTTGATTGTTTACATTTTCATATTAAAAATAATATTTCTAATCAGTGTGATTTAGTCGGAAAATATCCATCACCTATTATATGACGTATATGCTCAGATAGCGCTAATGAGCTATTTTGTATGATATCTATCATATATTACGCATTTTTGCTAAATTATTGTTTTGAATTGTTGTCCATCGATATATTCAACAGAAAAGGCCTTAATCCTTCAACTGTGAGTGTTTCATCATATTAATAGCACCTTCACTAAATAAAAAATATTTTAGTAGGTTTTAAAATATAATATCTTAAGTTAATTATTTTGAATTATTTCACTAATCGTATTTTGTACTCTATTTGCAGGTAAGCCTCCAAATCATTATATTTGGTGTTTAACGAATCCAGTGGCTATTTATCTGGTAAGTGAATCGTCCCAATTTTTTAATCGCGGAATTATTTATTAATATAAATGAGCTTAAATTCATCGCAAAACTAAATCGTAAAAGCTGAAAATCCCCTGCAACGAACGCATCGAAAAGTCAATTGTAAAAGGATTTTAATCATGAGATAAATCATGTATATTTAGTAAATTATTTTTATCGTAATTTTTTGTAAATGGATTAATGTACATCAAACGAAGAACTTCGCAAAACATTCGCTTATTTTTACGTTGGGAATTTCAATTTGTTAGGAATAGTTACTATCAAAGTAATAATGAAATGGATATGTACTAAACCTGTTTTAGTTGCATCGTATTTTCAAAAATTATATACATATGTAATGCAGAATAATAATTGCATCTACTAAATTGGTATAAAAATATTTTTCACTTCTGTTGAACTTTATAAAAATACCGTTAGTACTAATGAAATTTAACAATTTAATACTGTTTGCTATCCAGTGAAGTATATTTAATTGATATTTATCTTGTAATTCCATAGTTGAAACTAAACAATATTATAAATTCTTATCAATTTACTAAAAGATGTCTTCAAAATATTTTTAAACATTTTCTGATATGTTATTTTAAGCATAGTGAATTTTAATTCTGGTAGGCTAATTTTAAGGTCGATTTATTACTAAAAGTATATCATAGCTGATAAAGTTTTACGATAATGTCGTGATCCTTTATACCTAGAATTCAGTCTTTACGATGCTCCAGATTGTACGTAGCTAACAACATCATCCGTTGCATAGAATGGCTTGTTGATCTACTTTATACCCCCATCGCATGTTTTTGCGTGCCGTTAGATAAGCTTTCCGACCAATTAACATAGGCGATGTGTCGGCGTCTACATTTTCTTTGAAGGCACAGTGTAGTATTACCAGGGCGTTCGGCCTCTAATTCCTTCTAATTGAACGTTCGATATTGGTTCGACGGCGAGGGAGCGCTTTCAACTAAGGTATAAATTCCGTTAGAAAATAATTGAATATGGCTGTCGGAAGAGGGATTGGTATTAATGCATCGGAGCCATCTAGTGCCCATTACGACTCGCGGTTGCAAGCCCTCAGGGATTGAATTCCACTCTGTACTTGACGCACGACATCTTTTATGTAAACTAGAAGGCATCTTGTCGTTCTAACTGCAGTTGATACGAGCAACGGGGAGTCTTGCCGAAATGATGGTATTATTTTTTTGAAATTTGAGGAGTTATTGTCATCCTGCCTAGATATTTTGGTGGACTAGTAATTTTGGTAAGGAAAAAGTGTTTTTTCCTAATATTTTTTGCTTCTTGGAAATAAATGTATTACAAATAAATATATTTCTGAATCTATTTACCTTTTAAATGCTAAGGATGTACGACTATAGCAGAATATTATTTGTTTTGAAGTATAATATGTAAATAATTTGTCTGCTCCTTTCCTAACTTATGCTCCATTCAAAAGAATTATTACGTTTTACATTATAGTTATTGTTTCTTTAGAAAAAAAGATAAATATCTATCTATCAGTATCTTTGAAGTTCAAGTAAACAAGGTTTAACTCTGAGATTAATTTTTCCTTATAAAGGAGCGAGTGTTGTCGAAGACTTAGTTGGTTTATGATTTAACAGTGAGTAGATTGTATAGGACGTTTTTACAGCAGTTACTTTTGGTGCTAGAAGCAGACTCATAAACCTTAGAATAATCATTAAATACAATTGATAAATTGAAAAGATAACTATTAACTTATTGATTTGATTTCTTAAGTCTCCAATTTTCTTAAATTTATTTACCATAGGGAATTGTTCATAATCAAATTCTTGTCTCTTACATGAATCTAATGAGGATGTATCAACGATATTATCATCTTTGAAACTTTCTATAAATATGGATAAACTTCTTGAGTATCTAAAAAGTAAAATGTATCCATACTTTCAAATAAAAGGAAACTATAATGCTCAATTCAGAACTCGATTTCGATCGATTTGAACTTCGCAAGCAAAGGTTTCCTACAAAAATCGCATTCCCCCGAAACTGGCTTCAATCCAAAGCGGCAAAACGGGTAAAGTGTTCATCTATGGGAAGTAAACTTCGCGGATCCCAGAATCCTAATTACAGCCGTGAAAATTTGAACGAGCCATTAGTGACCAGCAAACACTCCAAGAATAACTACTCAATCATCGGAGGGGAATCTTTAGTTTCCCCACTTATCTTTTCAATTGAACATCTCGTGGAGTATTATTCATCGGGAACCATTGTCCCGTTCGTTTCTTGTTAATTAGAGCGATTGCTTCAGAATAGCACGCACGGCGGAGCGGTAAATCTTCGTGGGGAATTTATACTCGCGGAATTTCCACGCGTGGGCACGCTATTCAACTTTTCCAAAGCACTCCTTCATCGCCGTTATTTCTTCATACGCTTTGGGTCATTCCTTTCGCATCGCTTGCCACCCAAATGCATCCAGAGTCGACGACGCGGAAGCCAATTCACGTGCGATTTGCCGGAAGTACACGCGAGGGCGGAGAAGGTACGAGAAATCGAAGTCTCCCTCGGAAATTTTCAAATTAAGGGAAAACCACCTATCCGGTGTACGCCCCGTCATGTGATTCTCTGTGTAGGTTACTCTTTTAGTGAATTATATATCAGGTTCAAGCTAAGTTCACCCTTTAGAAATTCTCGCGATCATCATATATTTTTTAGTTTATTCGGAGATTATGTTTTTCGTCAATATTTCTGGTACCAAATATCAGGACGGCGAATGAAAATAAATGTAAGAACATAAGATGGAAATCATCTAAATTTCGTCTATTATATTTACTTAATTAATCAGCTTTGATGCGCTTATGAAAAATATGTAGAATGTAGTCGGAGTATATGAGTATATAATTGCAGTATATAGTTGCAACGTCGCAGAATTTGAGCTGAAAATTCTTATTTAAATCACGAATGATAAATTCCAAGACATACTAAACTGTTTTATTATTGATTTTAGAGTACGCATAACTTATCTACTACATAATCTCTTTGCTTGAGAATTATTTTTTATTGAACTCCCAGAAAACTTGACTGAATTCAAACTTTTATCCAATCAATGAATATATTCAGATTATTATTTCATCCAATTACTAAGTACAGTGGACGTGGTTATATTTCGTTATATTTCTTTTACGTTTAGTTCACTGAGAAATTGTAGTATTAACGAAATAGGCGTGTACCAAGAATTTTTCTCAAGGGTAACTTACATTGTAGAGCGACTTCTGCATGACGTTTTCAAGGCCTTAAGCAGATTTTATTGGAAACTTGGCCCTGTCACTTCCAAACCTTTAGAATGGTGTTCCAAGAAAACCTTCCTTCTCGCTGTGTCGGAATAACTTTTAAGAATGCTCCACCTTCGTATTTATCTCTTGAGATGCGAACAAGTTTATTTCTCAAACAAGGAAGTGGATTCATGATAGCTGTTTGTGATATGGATATAGGTAAGAATTTTACTCGCAAAATATAGGATCATCTTTATTATTCCACGTATTACTATACAGGTCTACGATTATTGTAATAATTAAATGGAAATGGCATTAATTTAATTACAATTGTAAAATCGTGTTTAAAAAAGTAACTGACCACAGATGTTCAAAATAACTACTTTTTATCCCTTTGTAAAATGTGTACTGTCTAAGTTAATTAAATTCGCTGTCCTAAATCATATTTCATCCTGCGGTTTTCCGCCAATTATGATGAATTCTATTTCTTGGAAAAGCATCCTGGATTGCTTCCAAGATACAAACACGATATTTTTCAGTAATTATCCTAAGTATCCTTTTGACCCTTGTGTTAACAGTTGCTTTTTAAGTTTGGTTTCCAGTCCTCTTCTCATGTGCAAGAAGAAATTTTTAAAAATAGTAGACATATGTAAATCCTATAAATATATCCAACAGGGGCAGAATACATCGCTGAAACTTGGCCTCGGAATATCTTTGGCGTTAACCCATGAGTCATTCGACAAAGTTCGTGCCAGAACGAAGCTTTAAAGTCCCGAGTACTACTTCTCTCCGAAGCTAATTTGGAATATGAGTTTAAGATCAAAGATAATTTTCGCCTCAAAATAGAATTTCCCACGCAAATCTTTAATCGATTTTACATTTCTGTTTGAAAATATCATGAAAAATGCTTCAAACTCTCATTGAGTTTTCTGTTTAATCACGTTCTCCCAACGGTAGTAACGCTTCAATAATGCGTAAATAATGAATTCGATTCCATTCATGAAATATAACAAACAACTGTAAAAACACCGACCCCTCGCGAACGTCTGTGAAAACTTCTATTGTAACATTTTTGTATTGTAACTTCAATATTACGGATATTGATAGTGACATTGAAAAAATTCTCTTTACATAAGATGCAATGATCGTGACTGGAATTATGATTATGGTCTGTTTTTTCTTGTTATATTAAAAACTAGTTCAAAATTGATAAAGATTTTCACAAGTGTATCACTAAGTATTTCAAGGTGTGTGTAGTACATTTCCCACCAGTTCGTTGAATTTACAAATTAGGGTTTTGTTGATCGAAGTTGTACGGTTTGTATGTGTTCGATTTCAAATCGTGAGCAGGTGATATGAGACCTGTTAATTCGTTTTCCAGTGGATCTTTTTCCCCGAATCAACCCCATAATTTCCTTACGCTCCCTCAAGCCTTCTCAAACGTAACACGACCGACTCAAGTGCTTCGAAATGAGTCATCTAGATTCTCAATTCCAACGCAATTGTCGAAAAACCCGGTTCCAACGTTTGCCGAGGCGGAATTGGTTTGCTCTGGAAATATTTCGCCGAATAAGAAAATACAGCCGTTGACAAATAGATCGAAGCCCGTCAGCCATTGGCGAAACGGGTGTGTTTATTTGGCCCAATCCTTTTGACGCCACCAAGAGAAGGAAAGTTCTCGTCGAGTAAAAGATTTCCACCTCGAAATCGGTCGGAGCACACCTAAACTGTCACCCGCAGGTCGGATCTCGTGGCTGATTTTTACTCTGGAGGCATTATATAAACAACTTTTCCATCTCGTCCCTGAAAAAACCTCTCTATCACCTTTCCCCGGTCTCGAAGCCAACACGTTTGAATATCAACTTTCCCCTCAGTCGGCTCAAAAGCGCGCTCTGGAGTGCTTCTTTCACATCCGCTCTTCACACATCCAACGCATCTTCCGAGGAATGGAAAAGCCCACAGAAATGTCTCCCCAAACCCTCCGTTTCCTCTCCCATCTTCTCTTTTAAAGGCTTATCCTTAAGGAACAGATTTCCTAAACCATTCCTCCATCTCTTCCCTATCTTTACTCCTTTCTCTTCAGCAAACGGTTTCGGAAGGCTGCTTAATGGGTTGCATACACTCAAGGATGATGGGGGTTTTTGAGGGATTACAGTATTTTAAATGGAGACGTTCGACGCAGATTATCTATGGATTTTCATCGGAAAATATCCGAATTTTATCTTCTCTTTGGTCCATTTTCTTTTAACTCGCGTGAAAAGTAATTAGAAATTATTGTAGCCTATTAATCTCTGAAACAAGTTGAAAACCCAGAAGTGTTCTCGTATCGTTTATGTAACTTACGTAGTACTCACGTTCTCATGAATAGTATGTCAACTAAAGTTGTTACCCGTTTATAGTAAATTAACGAGTAACCGTTGATTCGTTGTGAATCTTCTTTCAAAACTAGTTCCTTAAGAACTATTTTAGAAACAAGTCGAAATGTATTCTTCAATTAGGAATGAGTGTTTTTGGAGCAATATTTCTGTACTTTTTTATTTAACTCCAAAAGTTTAAAACGGTTCATTCAGTCCATTGCAGTTATATTAAGCACTGCGTCCCATTTGGTACAGTTCTATGGATATGGTATCTTTAAGGAACAAGTAATATCTCTTATGAGTTGAATGAACGGCGGAATAGTTTTGTTTTTAAGTTCGTAGTAGCGAGAGATTTTCATCTTTTTGTAGCAGAAGTTCGTAAGCGTATTAATATTTCTTCCGCTTAGAAACTTTTCTACATTGTTTGCTTCGAAGCTTACCATTCTATCGTTTAAATCTCTAATTTAAAGCGAGGTACAACTGGTAGGATTTTGTTCCAAGTTTTTTTCCTTGAAATCCTGCAGTTAAGGATGATTCAGTGTTAAGTTTGAATGTGCATCCGTTTCAGGATTTCGGAAAAGATTTATAAAACACTTTTTGTAAAGTATTGGACTTCTGGATAGCTAGTATGATGGTGATGCTTTGAGTTTAAAGTAAAATGCTTCTTAAACACGTACTTCGTACGACAACGTTTTTTTTACCAAATATCATAGTATAACTATTATCGATTAAATTTAGTTACTATCCATCAAGAATGCTTCATATAACTTAGATTTTACAGGAATATGTGGAATTCATTAACCCAAATTTTATTGTGCGGATATAAATTTTCGAGATGTAAATAATTAATCATTGCACTACCAAATTATCCGTTATAAAATTATCAGATACGCGTAGAAATTTCATGGAAACATTAACTTGTAATCCATAATATTATGTAAGAAATGAAAGGGCACTAGTATGATTTAATTGGTCACCTTTAAAGAAATTAGATACGAATAAATATTGAACTTGATAATGCATAGCTTTTTACGGTTTATATTGGATGTATTTAGCATTATAGCACTCTAACCTCGCATACGCTAACCGGATAAACGTCCGCCAAAAATTCACCCGAGCGAATCTTTGAATTTCAGCCATTCTAAGTGTAAGGGCACAAAGCTTTAATTTTCAGAACCATTCTAAGCGCGTAACGGAACTAATATATATTTTATGGAAGGCATTTTTCGTATCCGATTCGTTGGGGGATACACATTTTCCTCATGATATTGCATCCCAACGTCAGAGATTTCTACCGTCAGAGAGCGTGAAGATGTATCGACAGCAGAACATCGCTTTTTAAGGGTTTGTAACATATGTTCTTTTCAATATCGGGCCCCCATCGAAAATGGAGTAAAGGATATTACGCAGCCGGAAACAGGGCGCCTCCTCTCGCTAAGCGAAAATCCATCAAGGTGGGAAATCGGACAGGAAGTATCGTTCTCTCTGTGTGCCAGAGTAAAGTTTTATTTTATAGCATCCGATTCATGATGCATCGTATTTTGATTCCTTTTGCCTTATCGAATTGAAGGTATTCTGCCCGTGTTTGTGTGGTAATCGATTTATATCGCACCGAATACTTGTAGATCTTCCGATTCCGTGTATTATGAAGATCTTATGGGTTTGCTCTGTAGAGTTTATGCAACAGTGAGATATGTATACAAATGTTTTGAAGTGATGGAACTTAAACATCTACGGATGAACCCCTACATTTCTTTCGGAAAGATCATTATTACGAAATCGATTACTTCATATACTTACGCATTTTTAAATAATGTTTTAAAATAATAAATACTGGTTATTACTGACGGTAAGGATATTATGTTGAATCGTGTATTATTACCAATGCGTTTCTTATATCCTGGTTACTAATTCTAATTCGTTTGCCAGGGAAATGAAATACCTTTCCCGCATTCCACTACGCACCTCGTTCTTATTAATACGAGGCGCTGTTAAAGGTGCACAACTATTCTGTGGTTCAATAATCCGAATCCGTTCTGCGAGATACAATGGAATAACATGTGAATCGGAAGAAACGGTCATTATGGTATGTAGACAATGATCGGAAAGATGGGTGCAGAAGGAATGAAAACGCGGTATTTGGGAAGAGTAATGGGCTGTGTGTTTTGTTGAGAGAGTGGGACTTCAACACGCGCCTCACGGAAATATATTCCTCCCCCGCAATCCTTTAGCGCTATGAGTTTAAAGGGGAAATTGGGGATCGTTTATGGAGGACTTCCCGTGGAAATAAGAGAAACGTAATTTCCCCGATCGCGAGGTTTTTTTTAAAGCCGATTTCCGTTTTTTTTCGATCGATTCCTTTGAGAAGTTTTGCCTCTTCGAAATTCAATCAGTCCTCCGCTTATTAATTGAGTTTGCAGGTTTTCTTGTTCCTTTTGATATCTAGATTAATCATCGGAATGATAACGGATGCTTTTTCGCATTTTATTGCCGCGAATCTGAGTGATGCGTTGAAAAATTCACTGCGTGGGTGGATTCCGTGGTCTATGGTCTGGCGATTTTTTGGGCTTGAAATAACCAAGGGCAGTTTTGTATTGAAAAAAGGTGTTATCTTGCGTAAAAAAATTTCAGCTGTATGCTCGCAAATGGAATGGAATTCACTGGCGGAACTGATTTTTGACTTATGAATATCAAGATTCACGAGTAAACCCTTTTCGTACGTGATTTAAGCTTTAATTCTAACGCACCTTATTTTGGTATTGTTAAAAGTTTGTAATTCAAATCTTATGATTAAGTATTGCAATTTTTAGGTGTTATTTGTAAAGTATCGTTATTATTACGTTCTGTTACTAAGACTTTTTACGTTATTATTGATTCAAATGAGTACTCGCTCTCTCCTTTTCTAAGCTTAGAATCGAAGTCTGCGGTCTTTTCGTCTGTTTCTATTGGAAAGGTCTCGAACGTTACGAGTGCTTTTATTTATTGGGACAGTGAAATAAAAGGGAAATCCTAGCAGCTTAATGCGACATCCTTGTTCGCCTGTCACTGGTGATTTATTTAGACGGATTAAACACTATTTCTTTTGTTACCGTTGCTTTAGAAATCCACTATCACTGCAGAGTACTTTTTTGTTTACTGCAGATCTTTTGATGTCTTAGTTTTTGTTTTATTGATGTATAGAGGTCTGGGATAAACATATTCTATAAATTATATAGTTTGATTTTATTAAAATTGTTTTCAAATTCCTATTTTTAACCCTTTTCGTTGTTAGTTTAACGTAGGCGCATTGGAATTTGCTAAAGTACAACGTCTCTTTAATTTTCGCATACCATTTAATTCAGACGCGTACCAAGAGGTGGTATTGAGGATATATTTGTATATCGATTCTGCAAACCGATTTAGGAATTCCGTTTCTTTCGTACGCATAAATTGCCCATCTTCTAGTCTTTGGAACGGAAACAAGGGACGTCAATTCTTGTCGTGCGAAAAGGTCTTTCCATAAATGTAGTACGTTGTCGTTTAATAACCGGACTTCCCCTAAAAGCAGCAGTTACACCATTGCCCTCTAAATACGCTTTTTTCCTCTCTTTTCACTTTCGATGTGTTTCCTCGAAATCGGAAAGGGATTTTCTACTTTTTTTCGACGAAAAAAGGCGAAAGTGAAAATTTTCGGCTCGTAAGCGACTCCGTGCAAAAAAAGGACGGGAATTTTTCGGAAACGGTATTCTTTTTCCTCCAACGGCCTTATTCCCTCGTGAGGGACGCGTTGGGGCGACAAAACATAACCTGCGTTTGAGTACTACTTTCCATCGTGTTCCCAACGCAATGTCCCGTTGTCATGGTGACTGAGGCCAGTTATCATTATCGTAGAAAGCCATTCGAACGTGTGAAATGGATCTCGATTTGGATTCATTCGGAGATAAATATAAAAAGGGGATAATGAAATCTGCGCTTTAATTGCTGTGATTTTCGCGAGGTTTGGTTTCGGTCATTTTGATAGAAATTCTATTTTTTCGTAGCCGTTGAATGTTTATTCCTACGATATCTTTTGGAAAAATCGACGTTATTTTATTGATCCGCGGGAATATGTTTGGGAATGGTTTTAATGAATTCCATTCGTGCGTGAAAGTGATATTATCTGGGAAGTTGTCGCAAATTTTCGAATCGAATATCCTATTCAGTTTTACTCGAGCAAGTAATTAATTTTTTATTTTTACAGTTATTTTTAAAATTTATAGTTCGGAAACTTTTTATATGGGATTTCTGAGAGAAAATTAAATCATTTTTAAAGTTGAAGTGAATATTTATTTATAATTACCTGACTATGAGTGGGAAATTTTATTTATGAAACGAAAATATGGTTGAAAATGAACATGATATTGAGATATTTATAATAATATAATCTTGAATGTAAAGAATATCATGAATAAGAAAAAAATGAACAATTAGCTGTAACTTACGAGTTTGCGTTTAATTTCTCATAAGCCTTAAAATCATTGTTATAAATCATGAATTGATAAAGTTGTATGATATTTAAAAGAGTGAATTACTATTGGTATGTTTAATATCCAAGTATATACTCAAAACCATTTACAATTTAATTAACTTGTTACATATAAGTATAAGAATTAATAAAAGGACGTGTAGCAATCATGCTCCTGTTCATTAGTTCTCTCGATTGTTGAAGTAAGGAATAATCGTATTTCATAATTTTATCAGTCACGTGTTTTATATCATAACTGAAAACTCAGCCTTCCGTGCTAAGTTATCACTCAGTTAACTCCCAATGTCCATCTTAGTGCACGTTTTTACCATTCAGAACGCAAACTTGCGTTGTGTAGACGCTTCGAGTTTCCGACGAGAGACGTCTATACCGTCGTCCGATTCCACTTTTCCGTCGCGGCTTCAATTTTGCACATTTCAATCTCCCTTCTCCCCTTTTTTCGCTAGGTTAGCGCCATTCGCAGTTCTCCGCCAAAATGCTTAATTCATATCCCTTTCTTTCGAAACACGCGGCGCTATGACGTTAGACTCCGTGAGGTTTACCGGTTCGTGTTTAATCTGCGGAGCGACTCTTCGCCTGAATTTATATGATCAATCGCGCACTTTTCGAGTTCCCTTGCGCCGACATCGTTAAACATTTCCCCATCCGCTGTTGGTTTTAGAACTGAGGGAGTTATTCTCTCGGAATACAAAACCGTGCTCTCCTTTCACACCTATGCCTTGTCCACTTATATGGCCCCATTGTTTATTCTGCGGGAGAAATTCTTTTTTCGGAATTAATATATGTTCACTCGATACGAGAGGTTTTACTTCCCTCTCCTCGTTTGTCCAGTTTTCCCCTTTGATTTTGAGGCTTCCAGTAAATGTTTAAAGGAGATCAAAATACGTAGAGTGGTTTTTTTAATCTGTTTGTCCCTTTAATTGTATGTATTAATTATGCATTCGATGCAGTGAGCACCCAATCTAGACATCAGTTTTTGGTGGCGTATCGTTATGAAGTTTCGCTCTACGAATTTTTTGTGTAGGTCTGAATCTCATCTATACGTATGCATTTAAAACATAATAATCACTTTATTTGTAATGTGAGGTAAATGAATTGTGTAAAAAGGTACAGGTGATTATACTTTTATTTAAATTATGAAGGAAAAATTTAAAAATCTTATAATTCGATTTCCGATTATACAAAAAAGGAGAGAAATGTTTAAAAATTTTAAAATTAGCATTACGTGATATTTATCCCACAAGATAGTATTCGATTAGTGTAAATTATGATGCATATGAATTTTCTTATGTTAAAACAGGAAATTCTTTTTCTGCTCTATGAAATTTTAGCATGTTATTTATCAATCTTCTATAATTCAAACCACTTAAAAAATCCAGTCTACTTAAGAGTATTGGAATGATTTCTGATTTTGCTTTCAAGTAGTAAATATATCATTTGTATGTACATTTTTTCATCTCATTATAAATTAAAACGATGACGTATCAATCGAATAGTTTTGTGGCATTTTCAATCCATTTATAGTGTCTTCTAAAAACTTCCAGCATTGCAAGGAACATCTGCTCTGCTCCATTTAGCATCTCAGTTGAACGATGTACTCGGAGTGCGGAGTTTAGGGAATTTATGTCGCTGTTAGTAATAACACTTAATAACTTCCACTTTATCGCAGGTATTTTACGCCGAAGCACATCGGAAAAGTGAAACGGAAGTGGGTCTTCCAAGTGAACAGCTTTATCCTCCGTTTGTTGCCTTATTATAGCTTCAAAAGTTCTCTTTTTCATGATGCATTTACTTTTCATTGATTCGATAAATGCCGTTTTCACGTCGTCAAAAGCGTGGTCGTAAGCTCTTATGCTATAGGTTTTTTAGAAGGGAAAATCAGTGTCTGGCTGTATTGATATTGAAATCTCGGCTTTAATTTACCTTTTGATGTATTTCAAAACAATCATTTTTTAAAATTCTCAGTGGTCACGTTACCATAGAGATTTTTTCTTATCTTGTTTCTAACAATATGTTGATAAGAGGAAGAGGTTTATCATCTATATTTTATGCTCGTATATGAAAAAAGGATAATTTTACCCTCAGTTTTTTATCATAAGAGATGTTATTAAGTATTATTGATAAGGTGAATTAAAATCATGATGATTCGTGATATTTATAAATGGTAAATTGTTTTATGTATCATAGAAATTCATACTGTCATGCATAGGCCAATGAATTGAGTGGTAGGGAGGTTTGTTGATACTGAAAGTCACCCTTTCATTATCTAAAGATAAAGGATTTAAAATTTTATATGACTATAGTTTAAAAAGATCCAAAATAAATCCTTTCAAATTATTTTACTTTAGAATTCAGAAGAATTCATCTTTCAAATGGAAATAGTTAGAGCAGATCCTTTGTGGAGAGTTAACTAAGCCGAAGCGTGGTCTGCCTATTTGTATGTATACGGTCTTCAGCACGTGACTTAAATCGCAGCGCAGAACAGAGTCGTAAAGCCCCGTGCATTCCCATAACTCTTCGTTGGCGACTCAAATGGTGCGGAATTTTACGTCTTCCAAGTAGCTCTATATCGGTTGTTATCTTCGGGCTTCCGATAATTTTTACCATTCGTGCCATCGATTACCTTTAGACTCCCCTTCAATTAATGGGTTTATCCAAGTCACCCTCCATCCTTTAGTCTCTCTTAAGCCTCTCTAAAAACCATTCCCGGGATTCCACTGGAAATCTTTCTTTTAAGGGTCATCATTTCGCCTTCCAAGGTAGTTTCAAACCTTTAATCCTCTTCCTCCTTGGATTCTTCCCATATCCCCTTATCTTTATTTCGCCCTTGCAAATGGAAGTATAGATCCTTTCCTTTTTTCCCGCTCTGTTTTACTTATCGAAGGCTGTTTTCTCAGTCTTATGTTTATCGTCACGGGCGTAATAAAGACTTACGGCGTTAAAGGGGCCTCTGTATTGGAAAAGAGAACGAAAGGTGAGGGTTTTTTATTTCTGCCGAATTTTCCGCGTTAACTGCTCATAACGGAGGCCTTCGTAATTACTTTATCGCGGCCTTCTCGAGGATCGTTAAAAAGGTAAATGAAAGTGGATCTGGAAGGATTTGGTCTCCTGCAGGCTTAATCAGAAGGAAATCCTTTTTTTATTTTGATGCTCAGTGATTGTGAGAGGCAGTGTTAGTCATTTCGCAAACAGGAAGTGGTTCTGATTGGACGAGAGAAATTTCTACAGAAACAAATCATCGATAATTGATCGATAGTCCGTTCTAATGAGCGATTAAGGCGGTGAAATAAATTGAAAGTGAAAGTTGGGTCGAAGAATTCACGTCGATTAAAATGTTCCGGTGAACCTTTCTATTGGTCGACGGAGGGTCTTTGGGAATTCAGTGATGGTCAAATTGATGGAGGAGACCTGCACTGGAATTTAGCATGATTAATTGTAACGTATATAGATCTCATTAGTTTAAGGGAAGAAAAAGGGTTTAAATGATTCTATACCACAAGTAAGGTCTTCAAATCGTCGCGTAGGGTAATATTCTGGAGTAATTTGCTAAATATTCGGTATCTTTACCAGTAATACCTGATAAATTGATTCTAGGTTATCGATGACCATTATTTTCCTTTCTCTCAATTCTTTTTAAATAGTGTTCCCTTGAAGCTAGATAGAGCGTATTAATTAGGCTCACCATCTCTGTAGATAGGGCTTGTCATCCCCAGGAAACTACCTGAGAAGTTTCTCATTTTGGAAATTTGATTCAACATCGCGCGGTACCCTAATACATCTCCACAGCAACGTGGATTATTACCATCATAAATCGCAATAAGTATCGAATTCCATAAAGCATAAGCCGCGGATTTAGCAACGAATTCCCTTTCGGACTCTTTTTCTCCATCTCTTCCAATAACGCCCTTATTGTGCTACTTGGGCGGACATGCGTATGGGAGAGGGAAACAAGTACACAGGGGAACAGACGAAGACAATGGGTTCGATGGGAGATTTATGTAGAGGGCCGGACGTTTAGAAACGTAGGGTCATAACTCGCATAGTTCAGGTGTGGAAATGATTTAAAATGCCCTCGAAGCCAATTAAAGGGAGCGGTAGATGAGTTCGTAGGATTCGTTAGCGGTTTCCCATGGATACCTGGAATTCGTTAATCGGATATTAATGATTTCTGATAAGTCCTTAAAGGAAGCGAGGCAACTTGGGCAAAACTTTTGTGTTTTTCAGGCCGTTGCATTCGTGGGGGTGATTAGTCTTCTGGAACGAAGATAGGGGGAAATTTCTTTAAATTCCAGAGATTTTACGCCGTAATTGGCATCGAAGGATGGGCCGAATTAAATCAAGTTCAGTATGTATTTTCCGGAATTACCCTCAGTTTGCTTATTATTCTATTCTCTAAAATAGCTCACTTTGTAGGTATTATAGTGTTTCTCACGGTTGTACGTTGCAGAGGTATGGAAAGGTCTTGAAATTAATGCGTCTTAACCCTCTGTTTAGGATTTCAAATAATGTAGATATAATTATTGTTAGTATAAATCGTATATTTGTTTATTAAATTTTTTCTGGAGTTATTTTTGCTATTCTACGTACTAATATTAGTGAAATTTTGCCCGAACATATGATGAATGATGTTAAATTTCATGTTATTGTATTTTTATGGATCTATTTGTAGAAATATAAATTTCCTTAACGCTATCGATATCCTTTGAAAGTATATTTTAAGGAGAAAGAATGTAGGAATACTTAACTTTCGGATGAACGATTTGAGAGGAATTTGTATAGGCGAGGGTAAAGGTGAAAGGAGATCGTGAGGAATGGATTGTTTTGTACCACCTGGCCTTGACGGCATACTCTGGAATAGGAGAGAAAAGAAAATTTCCTATTTTCTGTGTTTTATGCGGATTTTTCTCGATGATGGAGTAGTTTGAGCGGGTTCTGTGGATTTATCGAATTTCGACTGTCCGATAGAAAAAGGTGTGCTCAAAGATGGAATTAAGCGATGTTCCGGGAATAAGAACATTTCGGGGATCATTGATGAATATTAAAAATCATTTATAATGTTTGGCTCTAGTTGGGTTGTTTAAGTTACCATTTTTCGATAAACTTTTGTTTGATTCTACTAATATCTCCCATTAATTATGAATATTTCCGAATTTCTGTTAAAGAACTTTACTGAAAGTATTTATGACCGAAATGAATATTTAATTAAGGATATCGCCTGTTAATAAATTACTTCCTCTACTGATAGACAATCATTCGGTTGTTTAGTGTTGTAGATCAAAATATATAGATAAAAGAAACGATTCAATTGCTTAGAATGTGTGCTTGTTTCATCTTTTGACTCCAAGTTATCTGTATTATAATAGAGATCGATTTAAATTCTTCGTATAGTATGCGAAATTATTTTTTGTCGTTTTCGATAGCTCAGCTCTGATTCTTTTAAGGAAACTCTCTCTTAACCTTAAAAGATGCAATGGACGTTTGAGTTATTCCACGGTTTATCATTTATTCATAATAAGTCGTTGAATTACTAGAGCGAGAAAAGGGTATTAATACTTAAAGATGAGAATCTTTGAATGGAAATTCAGAGCTCATACCGTTCGCTCAAAAAATTAAATTCCGCAAGTAGAGTGTTGCGCAGCATTCCAAATTTTTTTCGCGGATATCCATTCTTCCGTCGGAATTCCGGGGCTTTTAAGACGGTTTACTTTAGCGGAATAATAACGTATTAGGCAGGAAGGCATTCGGAGAGAATATAGGCCCTCGATCAGAAAAAAGAACACAATCGGCAGATGTCTCGGAAGATGCATACGAACAAGCGAAAAACGATATCTGTCGCGGTCTTTTGGAGTATCTGCTCACAGCGGAGTCTGGATCCAGAGGATAATCTTGTAAGAGTGTTTGGCAACTCGGATGTATTGTTGCAGAAGGCGCTGTTTTCGCTGGAGGAAAGGAGATACCGGCAGGGTGCGGCCCGAATGAAAATCGATTAACATTTCTGAGGAACTTCTCCTCATCCTTTAACGCTTTCAGACTCGAGAAAGGTTTGTTTTAACTTTCGGACCCAAGTTTTAGTGTCCCCGAGTGTATGCATCATGCATGGGAAGTCTCGGGTGGCGGTGAAAATTTTGGAGATCCCACCTTTAAACGAAAAAGGCATCGCTTTAAGTGTTCGAATGTTCTCTTTTGAAGGCGATGCATTATGATAACACGAGCGAATGGAAACTACATCGACTAGATCCATTTGTATATGAGTGTGCTCCGAAAAGGCACAACAAGGTGGCTTCTGGGGAAACTCGAATTAAATTCGAGTACATCTGTGTGCTTTCAGGCGTAGAAAAAGAAGTCGCTCGGAAGTTCCATGAACCTCTCGAGTTAAATTTTAAAGTAGAGGGATGGAAGTCTTTGTCATAGTTTAATTCATATACTTATTCGAGTGTTAAGCATAGTAGATTTGAATGTTGTTTTGGGAATGCTGTTAAGTGACATGTTAATTCAAGTGTTATCGTTGTATCATACAAATCTTTCTTCACTACAATGATTATTTTGTAATTTTAATTCATTAGAATCTTCAATTATCCAATCGGCAGTTAGGTCTTTGAATTTTGCACAAAATAGTTTGTTTCTTTTATAAATAAATCTGTAAATAGCTTTTATTGCTTTTATTCCTTTTATCATTTAAGGCGTGTTATTACAAAGATCTTCACTTCCTTAGATAGTAACTTAGTTGATTAGAATGGACTTGGCGGTAGTCAAAAAATTTGCGCTTCTGATGTTCTCTATGTAGAGATAAATCTATGTCAGATTTACTTAAAATATATTTATGAAATAATTCATGAGTAGAGTTTTAATTAAGTGATACGAGTATCATGACTAAGCGTTCAATATGATTGTAACTGTCATCGATAGCTACAATTTCAGTGATAATTTCACTAAATTCATTGTAGTAGTTTATAGTATTTTTGTTTCTAGATACCTCATCAACAATTTTACTGAAAATCTAAAACAAAAATGAGTCGTTATTCATTTTCGATGAATTTCTATTACTGACTATCTCCAAAAGTTGAGGCAAGTTCTTGACTATGACTATTTATTCTCATTCGTAGCTATTTATAGTTGGATTAAGGATGCGTCATATCCGTTTATACATTTGCATCATATACATTTTCAATGAGTCTCGGAGTTGGAAAGTTTTTCCGCTTAACTTTTCAAATCCTACTAGTCGAAGAGGATTTTCAATATCAAACGAAAGAAGAAAATCTCTGTTCTTTTCCACGAATTCCTCTCAAAAGTGGATCTGTTTTGTTTTCCCTCGCACGCATTACTTGTCCCTGGAAGACCCATCGCAGATGAGGAAGGAAAAACTTCAAAAACAATTCATTATCCGATACACGCTGGATTCCCTTCGTTTATTCGACTTAATCTCTTCCTTATGCAGCACTGACTAAGCGTGCATTTTATGGATGTTTGTTGCCATAACGACCTCCATATGCATATAATCTTGAGAAACGGCTTCTTTGTCATTCGAGTTAAAGAAGAGAAGGTTTAAAAGATCGCTTTTGTTCTTCGACGGCCTAGATATGCGGAGACTCTAAATGGCAAACGCGTTAGTCATTTCCGCTAAGTGGCTGCTCTTAACATAATGAAACAGTTTTATTTGTTAATCCGCGGTGCTCGCTTATTTTATTCCCGGCAAATTGAATTTTCAGGTCTCTGAAATAGCAGAAGAGGCAATCGTTAATGTCCTTAGGATTTCGTGGATTCTCTATTGATGGGATTCCCCAAATGAAAGCACCCTTCGCAAAAACGTATAGTACTTTTAGTTACCTCTTAGTATATAGGTCAGCGATAAAGCGGTGTCGTTTTGTTGGATAATGCACCCTTTTACTTGAAGTCTTCCTCTTAAAAGAATTAAAACCTGAGTGCTACTTTATTTCAACGGTTAAGGGCCTCGAAATAAGGGAACATTATGTCCTTTTCGGTGTTTAATGTTGTGGCCGAATTTACTCTAATGAACATGTGTAAGCATTGCGTAAGGAAATGATTTTTCTTCTCGAAAGCAGAAAAGTGTTTTTCTTGAAAAATATTCTCACCACTCCAGGGGTATTCTATGATTCACCATAGCTTGTTGACCTCAAAACTTACGGTGACAAATCTATTCGTATATACTTAAGTTTATTCATAAACCTTCTTTTTTATGTTGTTAAGATTTATCTTAATTGCTTTAATGTGTCTAATTATTCGTTACTACATGAAGTATAAATTTAAGATGTAAGTATAAAATATTAGTGATCGAAAACTTGTAATCTGTATGTGATGTTTATCTCCTCATGTTTTTGTTATTGAAACGAAAGCTTTAATTAATCCTCATTCGTGAAAATAATTTGTCTTTTATCAATATTTATTTCATGATGTTTTATATTTATGATTTGTAACACATGAAGACATGAAACGAGTTTTCTGTTATAAACAGAAATAACTAGATTTATTGTATTAATTATACTTTACATATTTTTCTGAAAGTTTTAATTATTCATTTCCACTATTGAAACATCATCAATCATCGATTGGTACTTAATCAAGTGCGTTTTATTAAAATTATCACGCAATAAATATGTTACTACAGTATATTTGTCGTGCATGGCTCGGTTCCACAAAAATTTGATTTAAACGTTGCACTTCGAAATGGGTGTATGATTTTAGCGGATGGATGTATGTTTACACAGAAAGTAATGGGAATTAGCATAAGCTGCGCATAAGGACTAAGTGCCCTCTCAGACGATTTACATTCATCGCGTTTAAATTATTTTCGGAAGCGTATCGAATCACGATGTTGGACACGCGATTATGAAAACCGATTTTCTGAACCATCAATATCGTGCTTAACGATCTTCCGTATCGTGGATATAATCGGAGTAAAATACACGCAAATGGTACAGTTTAGAAGTTTTAATCCACGATAACACCGCCGGATAGGGTTTCCCCTAATGGCCTCGGCTAGAACAGGTTTTAATACGCCGTGCACCTAACGCACTCATAATTTGGGCAGCGTATTTAGCTTATGAAACCTTAAAACCGCTCTCGACCGTAGAATATGCTTAACGAGAGAATGGCCGGTTTCCATAGCAACCTTTCAGCCAAATATGTATGACTTTTAAATGGAGAAGATACGTCGTTGAATTCCTTACGATGATCAATGGATTCGTGCCGTACGAAGGCGTTTCTTTTCAATTTTCTTTCGCAGCTCTTGTTAATGCTTCGTTCGTGTAGCATATGGCCGTGGGAACTCTCGGATAAGTGAACTTATAGGGTGGGCAGTGGTCAATTGGAAGGTCCGTGGGACTACATTAATGGGGAAGGAGCGCTAGATGCAGGTGTTGTTCGAAAGTAGGTCTTTGACTCAGGATCGGGGTCAACTACTTTATTTATTTCTTTGAATTCGTTTGAGGGTTGGAATCGATTCAAGGGAAGCCGGTCTCTTGTCTTGCGCGAACTTCGTATCGTGATTTACAGCCCTCTGATTGGTACATTACGTTCTTTAAATCTCCTTAATTATTGTATGGATATATGGATTCCAGGATTTGATTCATTAATTTGAATATTGCTTTTCAAATGTGAGATTAAACCACTATTGAATAATTGTGTGACTGCTTTAATGAAAACTTATCGCTATCTCTAAATTAATTGATCCCTGCGCTACAGTTAAAATAGTAGACAACTCACAAGTGTTTTAAGGGAAAATTAATTTTATAAATATAGTCTCTTAACTGTATATGACCGATTGTTTAAAGTAATTTATTTAAGCGGTAAGAGAATGAATAATTTCTATATTTATGCTCGGAGAATATTCTAGGGTAGTATTTTTTCTGTATTTAAGTATGTTCCGGAAAAATTGTCAGAAGAACTTAGGCGAAAGGTTCGTTTATTGTTTATGTGCGAGTTTGAAGAAGTGTCATTTATTATTCCTCGAATAAAGCGATAAAGAGATTCCCATAAAAAGTTTCATTACATATTACGGAATATTAGAAATTTATCTCGACTTAATTTTAGTTTGATTTTATTTCGTAATCTTTTTAATCAGATTTTGTAATATCAGTAATTTTTGGTGGTTTTGAAAGAACTGCTCCTGGGTTTGTCTTTCCATCAGTGTTGTAGATGATGGTGTGCACTTTAAGTACCACAAACTCGTAAACCGACTTTAATTCCCGTTTCCATTATATTAATGGAGTTCTCGTAAGATTTTATGTCTTCTGCGAAATAATTGATTCTCTCCACTATCTTCCGTATACCCACGCGATGATTTGTATCAAAGGATCCGCACGTGGGATTTGCGTTCCAGACTTGGAAAAGTTTGCGCATAATCCCAAGCGATGGGCTTATTGAGAAACTTGGGCATTCACGACGGTTTTGGCCGCTTCCAGGAAGTCGTGCCCCCGTGTTAAACGAGACAAGTCCAGAGCGAGAGATATCTTCCCAGGGCCTTGTAAGGGTCGCACTACCTTCAGCTGCTAGGCAACCAATAAATATTGTATCCGCCTCGCGAATGGAGTCCTAAGTTCATGGCGATGTTCCTGCCGTGTTTATGCCCAGATATCGCGCAGAGATTGTTCTGCACATACCATTGTTCGGATAGTTCGCGAAAGTTGCTTCTCCCACGGATTCGGAGATAAGCGAGGCGTGCCAGTGTCTTCCGCGGATTTTTGCCTAAATGTCGTGGCTTCGAGAACTTGGGCGTGTTTCATTGTCTGAATCTTCGCTTTAACCATGTACGCAATGTCTCCATGAGATATGGAACAGATCAGTCTGCAAAGTTAGTACGATCTATACGGAGTATTTTTCATTCGAAACTCGAAACACAGTCGCAATTGTAAAGTTATCATCGATGCGATAGAATTCAGGCTCTAGAGTGTTTTTATTCTTGAACGATCTTTAATTATTATTTAATGTGTTTGAATTTAATTATTCTCACTTGTATTTGATGCGTAGTGAATAATATTTAGCGTCTAGTAAATATAAAGAAGAACGATTGTAGATAAAGTTAAACGGGAATAAGACCTCAATTAATGTAGGGTTCTTTATTTTTAACCGGGTAAATATAAACGGATGCCTCAAAATGTATTTATTTTCTTGTTTAGTATACTTTCCCCCGTCTGAAGTGGTTAGAGATGTTTCCGAAGATTTCAAGAGGCTGCGGTACCAGAAAAAGCTGGTTAACTAATTCAATCGGGAAACAAACACGAAGGTGGTGGAGTTGGAGGTCCTTATTAAAGGAATTGGATGGTGGAAGTTGTAGGGTCAGATATTGAGAGGGTTGACGAAGAAACTAAGTGGAGGAGGAGAGAATGACAAAGACCCAAAGTTGTAGGGCGAAAGCACAAGTTCTACACAATTATGTGATGGAAATTGCTGTATTTAATTTCGGGACATGCGGTACTCAGGTAGAGGTGGTTTGAATGAATTATTTTCTCTGAAAAGGTCACCAAGACATTAAACATTCAGCTAACAGTGCGTGAATATTAATTAACCGAAACTTTTGGTCCATCTTCAATATGCATCGTTTTTGAACAGATGTCAGTTGAAATATTTAGAAACAATATTGGTTTGAGTTGAAGTAGTGTTTTGGTAACTACTTCTTATTCCTCTTTTAAGTAATTTGATGTTCTTTGTGTAGTTACTAGGATTTTGGTTGGATTCAATCTAATTTATAGTTTCTGTTTCTTAGATTCAGAAATATTCTTTCTTGAGCAATAAACGTCCTTGAACGTATTCATTAATTCTATTGCTTCTGCGTTTTTAATGGAGAGGATTTCAACGCGTGGAAGTAATTAAACCTACAGTTCATAAATCAGGAACCCTGTGAAATTTACTCTTTCGCGATTGCACATTTAGTACTGTACAAACTGAATAATAATGGGCCATGTTTGCATAGCGAAAGAGTTTCCAATTGTGGATAGACGGTACCCTCTGAGGGCGGAATATGAATCGTATTTCCTAGAGGAACCGTTATTTTTAACTAATTGGGTGTTATACTGAACAGGTAGCTTTTATTTGAAGGGAATAATTCATGTAAACGTGAGATTATTTCTCCCGTAAGACGAAGTGGATGTCGCGATAAATTTTATGGGAATCTCAACTGGTGTGGTCATAATTCTATGGCATCCACTTATTATGGCTGAAAACAAATACTTTTCTCTTTTTATTTCCCTTTACGTAAATTATATGGATGATATATTTTATAGGAGAAGCGCTTCAGAATTTCTGCAGAATAAGTTTCGCAAATATTAATAGTCAAGTACGCGAACAATTTGCTCATTAGACGATATATACATAGTTTGAAAGTTATTTTGAAAAATATTATAAATACCCTTTGAGAATATTGTAATATATTTCCTGCTGTATGCTTAATAGAAACTACTCCTGAAAAGAATCCACTATTGAGGGATTGAAAACGGAATTAGTAACATTTAGCATTCATTGATTGCTAGATTATGCTCCGTAATGCCAACGTTTTAGTTGAATTTATGCTCCAATAATGTCACGAAGGTTAAGTTCTTAACTCAATCATTTAAAGGTCACGATCGTATTTTATAATTTTATACTTACAAATGTTCACCTTTAACTTGTAGTGCATTCAAGAATTTCCCCTTTCCCTTATTTTTACGTAATAGAAATTACCTGGAACATTGTTTGATTCTGGAACATGCTTGATTGATTTGTAAATGGAAATGCCGTGTTTAGTAGTCATTGATAATTTCAGAGGAGGAATTTTTCTGCGGAAAATGAATATGATATTTGGAATTAAAATACACCTACGAACCGGATTCCTCGAAATCTCTCCGATAATTACGAAAAAATCTCTTTCGAAAACTTTTGCGGTTCGCTATTATTTTTCTGATATGAACGGGAATTATTACGCTCCAGAAACCTTCATTTCAGTGATGGAAAGAATTTGCCAACTGTCATCTGTTTTTTCGCAAAAAGATATTGGAAAGGGTGAGGAAATGCTTTTAAACGAATTATCTTTTTCCAATTTTAATTTAATACAAGCCTGTTCTTTGTAATATCGAATTTTTGCGTAACAATCTAAGGTTTGTTTCAAATGACCAAATATTATTATCGGTGGAATTCTATCGCTCATTATAATTCATTAATGCAAAAGTGTTCGAAAACATTATGAATGCCTTAATTAAATTCGATGAAAAATACCTTAGAAATCGGCGAACTCAGTTTCTTATATCAATCGGTATTAGCGAATAATCGGTTATGCATTTCCTCATTTGTCGGTTATTGTGAAGGTATTCGATTTTTGTCGATACTCTCATTGCTGATAATTATTTTACAGTTTTATTTTCTGTGTAATTTTGAATGGAATTTAATTCAAATGAAATTGAACTTTGAAATGGATATTGATTCACTAAAGCATCGAATGGAATTTTTATATTAAACTTAATTATATATTATCTATGTTCTTGATCTTTTCAAAGAAATGGAAACTAAAAATAAAAATTTTTCAATTAAAGGGTTTATAAAGTTAACATCCTTATGGACAGAAGTATATTTTTATGACCCTGATTAATAATTAGATATTAAATTTAATCTATTTTTATAATTTAAGTTCAAGAAATAATTTGAATTATTATAATTAAATCTTCTAATAGCGATTCATAAGTCCAGTTTGAATATTAAATTTCATAAATTTCCTACATATATATATTTCGTCATACACAATCTTAGGTGAGCGTCGTCGTATATTTATTGTATTGTAAGATATTTATTTTATTATTGTGTAACGAAAGTGAAATTTTTAAATAAATATTTTCTCGAGTTCTTTGATTTAAAAGTAAAATAGCCCTTAAAGTTTCTAGTTTAGATTTCTGTTATAACGGACTCGTATTTTCATGTGGATTTGTTTTAATTTCAATCAAAAATATTTTTTAAAGTATCCAGATACATTCGGGTGACGTGTAACTATAACGATAAATTTTAATTAAGATAAATCAATTTTTATTCTACACATTGTTCGCTGCTATTTCTTGTAGTTAATCTTAGAACCTGAGGAATGTGGAATGTAATGTTTAGAAAGAATCTATTCCTCGATTTAAATGCCCTTCCTTTTGAATGACCATTCCATTTATCGCTGCAAAATGATTTTCTCCCAACGGTGGCTCAATTCCGCTTAAAATTGGACCTAAAGAAAATGAAATGGAAGTAATGCGGGGGAGGGCGTTTGTCACCAAATGGACGGGAATGCGATGAGAAGGAAGGAAATCTGGAGAGTCCCCCTAAGAGACATCTCCTCAAGGGAGTCCAACATCTTCCTTTCTATGCTATTTTTCCCTTTCGCCCAATCTTACTGTCTTTTTTAGCCAGTCGAGCACAATGGAGGAATCTATCACTCAAACCTCTGTCCTCATTGTTTTCCCCTTCTTCTGATGTACCCATTTCATCTGCACTCATTTTCGCCCATTCTTATTTTCCCTCTTTCTGCATGATTTATTTTTGCGAAATCTACATCTCTCTTATACAGCGATTTTTTGCGTTGATGCGTGATGCTTGCCTTTCTAGTTTTGCATTTCCATTCTCCATTACGCAGTACAGCTTCTCCGTGATGAAAAATGCCAGATTTACGATACACTGCCGTTCTAGAATGTATTAAGATCCGTATGATTCTTATAAGGCGATTTCTGTTCCGCAGTTGTATGCTGAATTATTGTCTTAAACTAAAATTAAGCGTCTGTCGAAATATTTTTCTTTTATGTCGTTAATAATTTGGGAATGTATTGTGATTAAAAATGAATATATTTTTGTTAATTTCCACATATTTGAATAAGATATCTACATAATTACTCCTCTGGGACTTGGTGATAATAATAATCACGTATAAATAACGGAATTGGTCACATAAGTAGACAGGGTGCACGTAATGGAATTGCCCAAATAAGAATGAATTATTTACTCACATTTCAGCACCATAAAACAGAGGGCGCTTCTGTTTGAGGTCGCCATCATGTTAATTTCATATATCCTCTCCTATCTATGAGATCTAATTTAAATTCATAATTAACTGCGTGCGTTTGAAACGTTTCAGGAGAAATTATAAATAGCGGAATTAATTGTTTAGACTTATGGAAGGATACAATATTTAAGCGTTTGAATCAAAAAGATCTCAACCTCTACTCGTTATTGTTTTAATTAATAGAAGGGAAGGAAAGGTAATTTTAAATCCAGTTTATGGAAACCACAAATTTTGACTTACAAATGTTATCTACTGTTGGGACTGTGTATTGTTGTGTATGGTCTCTTTGTGCTTTGAATTCTACTCTCTAAAAATGTCAATATTTTCGCTTATTTTCCTTGTTCTCCTTTGTGTTCCTCCCCTCATTGTCTTCCCATTTCCCCTATTTTTACTCTTCCCATGGAATATTCCTCTCATGGTTCCCCTTTTACGACCCTCTAGGTCAAGTGACCTGCAAAAAGGGAATCTTAAGGTCTCCCTCTTCCCATTTTCGCCATGGAAACAAGAGAAAAACACGGCCTCAAAGAACGTTGAGGTCGGAGATGCGTGTCTTTCCTATCCAAGGGATATCCCTCCACCGGCAAATGACTCCTTTTAAGTCGTGAGGATGGTGGTAGTTAAGTCTTCTCCTTTCGTATCTCCACTGATCGCCTCTCACACGAGGAATGTGTATATGACACACCGTTCGGTTGGCTTTTTTCACCGACTGGAATTTTAAACATTCCCTCCGAAGATGTTTTGATCTTTTTTATGTCTTTTTCGAGTTTCTTTTTCCTCTCTCGTGTTGGAGTATCTCTCTGGAGTTATTCGGTGTCCATTTTTACTATTTGTGCTGATTTAGTTAGAAAAATAAATAAAATAAACAAGTTGGTTAACTCTTTTACGACTACCCTTTGGAACATCACTAGAATATCATCTGTAAACTAGAATATCATGATATCGAAGTTTCCTAAGGTTAAATTCGTATGTTAATGTTGCTGAAAGTACGTATTTTTCGGTTCTAATATTTCGGGTTAATTATATATAGTGTGTAGGGGAGATACAGCTGTATTGGAAAAATTTATTAATACGGTACGCATGAGCTGAGGCTAGCTATCATTGTAAGAAATAAACAGTGCTAATTGATGAGATTCAAGGTGTAAACCAACTGATGCACTATATTTGTGCGTGCATATATGTATCTATCCCGAAATCCGCTTAAATTTTCGTTGTTTGGTCATGTGAATCATTAGGATAGATCCAACCTTCCATCGAATTCGACTCGTCTCTATGTTGGCTATGAATGCATCGTTAGTTGCGTTCTGTTTATTTCATCTGCGCTTAGATTTCACTCTATAATTTTAGTCACTCCTTCTGAAATTAAATCAGCCCAGGATCTTCAAGATGCGTGACGGCAATCAAGAGTGGATTTCTAATTACGTATTTCAGACGCGAGTTGTGGGTCTTCTACCGAGTTGGACCCGCAAGGTCCCAACTTATCAGAGAAGATTGTGCCAAGGGGCGTGAATATTGCACCTTATGGATTTGGGATGCTTCTATTTAGTTCACCGTGTTTCTGTTACCGATCCTTCGTAGTAGATATGAGTTATATACTAGGGCGCTAGTAGAGTTTAAGGATCCTACTAGAGATTGCTACTTGGTACGTATTACTCGAAGTTCGTGAATGTTGGCAGAAGTTGCTTTTTAAGGAAGATATTTCGTTAAATATTTGTTGTCTCGTTGTTTAATAGGTGTCATGGAGTATTTTCTTAAAATTTAACTAGTAAATAAATTTAAATTTATCTAAGATATTATAATCAAAAAGTTTTTAAGACGCCCTTATCCTGGGTGTTATCCTTAACCGGTGAATTTCGCAAATGGAATGTTTTTCGATATTGTCCTTCATTTTTTTCCTTTTTTTATTCCTTTAAATCCTTTTTCCAAACTTATAATATGAAAAGGGATGTATAGAAGGCGAGGGCTTCTAGACTTAATCTTGCTCACAATGAAGATGTTTCGTATCTAATACAATGAAGTGGAGCTATAAAACAATTTATGTTAGATTCGCTCTAAGTTATGCACTTGGGGTCGGTGACTGTGGAGAGGTCAATTGGGAGGTCAAAGCGCCCGTCTGAGAAGTGCTCGTTCCAAAGAAGGGGAAAAATCACGGAACAACAGGAAATGCTTCTTCTGCCAACGTTCTCCTTTTATAACTCCACATCCATCCTATATAGACTAGAGGTAAAAGTGAACGCAAAAAACTACTCGATCTGCCATTAAGAGCCCCCAGCATTAAAATCGCAACTTTCTACCGAGAGCAGATGTAACTCCGCCATCTTTACGGCTGCTGCTTTTTACGGCGCTTCGGATGCCTTCGGGAGATTGATTTTGGGAAATATTCCAGGCGAAGATTACGCGGGTCGTTATGGAAGTTCCCGTTTTGTTTCTCTTTTCGCGAAGCCCCCTTCTTTCCCTCGTAAACCAGGGGATGGAAAGGTCAGCCGTTTATTCGTGAGGTGCCGTAGATTCTGGCTGGTTGGTTTTAATGGCGGAGGACTCAAGGTCTCAAGGGTTTTTCCGAAATGGCCCAAAAGAGCAGTGGGCGAGTTTTAAAAGGCGGGCACTTACGTAAGGGTCAGGCCAAAAAAGGAGGTCTTGATGTAGAGTGGGTGCTGTTTGGGAGGCCGCGAGGACATCTTCATCTACCGGGGAGTCCCTCAGTAACGTCTCGATTTTATTCCGAAGGGTTAATGGACGAAGGTAATCGGGGATTCGGAATTGTGAGTTTTAGTTGGCGTTCTTATTGTCCGGTCGATGTTGTTGGATTTTTTGTCCCTGAAGACGGCCTTATTTTCTGGACAGTAAGGTTGTCACGTGCTCAGTTGTCGCTTACAAATTTCCAGTTTCCGATAGTGTTTTTTTATCCGAGATGCTCTCTTTTGGACGAATCTATTTTGGCTGCAGAGGGCGTTATCCATTCAAACGAGGGATACATTTTCGCGTTCTTTTAATCGGCTCATATTTGTCCGTGTTAACAAGTAGTTTGGATGTGGATAACGCTACGAAAATGCTACGAGCGGGCATTGATTTTGGCTCTCATGCTAGTCTTTTCTGCAAAGCGTCGTGTGTTAATGTTTTTAATGCTCTTAGTCCCTTAGGTTATTTATTAGTTTGCTCGTTGCTGTATCCCTGGAATGAAGATTGCTACAAGGTTTAGAATATGACTAAATCTACTCTAACTCTTACTCGATTTGTTTAGCAGGTTTTTTGTAGTTTATTCGAACAAAAACATTAGATTGAGAATGTATAGAGTATAACAGGTTCTCGTTTTTGTTACTGAAAACTAGTATCTTTTTTCCAACTTTTCGCTATAGCTATCAACTTGTAACTTGGTGATTGATTGATGTGCCTCTGGCACTATATTTTTATGTTAATTATAACTTTATTTGTCGCCATTTCACCGTTGTTTTGGTATAAAAGCTTAACTAATGGTTTAAAGAGATGTTCAATGTCCCAGAGAAACAAAGCTCCCATTTATTTACGTTATTTGCCGAATTTATGTGATTTGGACACTGGTTAAGAATGGGATAGAAATATTTTTAGTATTTTATTACATAGAAAAGTAATGTGCTATTTGTAGTATTAAATTAAAGATGACCTGTCTCATCGGTTGTAGGAAGTGGAAGAAATCAGTGCTACCACTACTACCTCGTATTATTTGATTTGGATTTGTAAACACTCAAAACTCCCTTATCAAGATCAAATAAACCCACCATATTTCCTCAGATTCAATTTAAAGTGTCCGCTATCTCTCATCGTGTTACAGCGGTTGTTCTCTCCTCGGGACATCTGTTAATCGCCCAATGCAATCCGACGTTGCATAAGCCGTGTGCCTCCTTAAACATGCGAACCTCGAAGAAATTTACGATCCACAAGGCAGTATGTTGGCCACCGACCCATCGGGTGCGGCCCATCCTCGCTTTTTCTGGTCTTAGAATTCGCTACTCTCCTTTGTGTGCCGTGAATTATGAGGTTAGCATTTGTACCGTGCGTTGTACCCTCTCCGTAAAGCGAACATTCGCGGCATATGCCCCAATGGACGCTATAGGGAGTTGATTGGGGTTAACAGGTATGACCCATATTTTATGTGCCGTATAATAGCAATTAGGAAACTTCTGGGTCAGGTTTACCTATAGCTACGTTTGAAGATGAAAAATTACCAATCAAGTTTTCTTTTTGTATAGCAAATAAAATAATGTCAATGTTGAAGTAGGAAAGAAGAGAATAGCGGTATGAATAATTTGCGAATAAGTTTACGTATTGAAATTATCAGATAGCTGAATAAAGCCAAAAATAAATAATTTCTAAGAATTTAATAAGCTACACTTACATTTATGTAAGTACAGTACTGTCTTTTTATATGAAACATGAGAGCATTTATGCTCGATATGTGTGCTATTACACACTTAAGCTATACCACTGTTAATTTAAATATTATAATGAAAATATTACTAATATATTTTCATAACTCATAGAATGGTTGAAGGAAGGCTGATTGCTCTTCGTATGAGTATTTAATTTTAAATTTTAAGCGTAAGTTTAATTCTGACGTATCTTGTTTTATTCTTTTAAAATTAAATACCGAAATTACAATCTTAGTTGTACCGCTCATTAATATAAACTGCAGTACTAATTTCAAAACTATAAGTATTTAAATTGCTATTGTCGTATCATTGTAGAGTCGATTATAATGGAATGTATACTTTTCATCTAAAGATTATTACCTTTCAAAGCGATTTCGAAAGTCATCTCATGGATATCGACCGAAAGTAAATTATTCCCTCTGTTCGTGATTGTAGTCACGTAATTCTTACGAGAAGAGATCACTTTCTTCAAATATTCTCGGTATAGAGGATTCTAGATATCAGAGGAGATTAAACTATCTGAGAAAATAATTTCTTATCATGTCTTTACTTTTCAACTCTTTTAAGTTTGGCCTTCGATTGAGTCAAAACTATTTTGGCGACTCAAGAATGGAATATAGTCTTCAAGTAGAAAAACGCGTTTTATGATTTTCGTGTTTGTATATAAATCTAGCTGAACCTGTTATGGTTAATGTAATTTAAAGATTGCTTAAATAACATTTCGTTTCGTATCGATTAACTATAAAAATTAGCTTAGATAGAGTTTCGTAAGAATTTTTCTTTACCTATGAAGTAATTAACTATCGCATTGTTCAGTCAATTAAAGTTTGTGAGGCATAAATGATTTAATTTCGAGCAGACCGGCTAGATATCTTTTCCTCCTGATTCTAAAATCTCTTTATTTCCCTAGCGTGCTTGAATATTAAATTTTTCGTTTTACTCGCATGATTATTTCGTCCAAAAAGTCAGGGGATTACAGAAAGGGTCGCATTCAATGTCATTACGATTAGTGAAAGTTTCTCTTTAGAATTCACCTCTCACTTGAGAACGGCCGTCATAAGATGCCACGATCTCTTTCATAAAGACCGTATTGTGCTCGATATTTTCAGTCGCCCAGCAGGGTTTAGATTAAAGAGAAATATTTATTGCCGTGCTTATCTAAAAGAGGCGAAAATTCTGTGTCGGAGAAAGGCGCCGAAACCTTGGTAACGTTCAAAGACTCCCTTTTCAGTTAAATATATTTAGCTTCGGAAAAAAAGCACATCTCCTCTTTCGACTTTCCCTTAAAATAATCGCCCTTTATAATACTTATCTAGACGAGTACCATATCGTTAGTGGAGGGAATACCTTCATCAGAATCGCTTTTAGTCTCTCAGACGTGAGCCGAATTTTTTCTCGTCCGTGATATGTTAATACCGTAAGAGCCTTCGCGAAATCCGCGCTAAATTTATAGTTACCGGGCGAATTATCGTTGAGCCAGAGTTGCGAACTTTTTTCCCAGATATGTTTTCATTCCTTCGGAAATTAATAATAGACACGTGTCCCAACTGGATGAAGGGTATGAAAAAAATTTAAGCACGAATTCCTCCCCTTTAAGTTTTTCAAAAGATCGAAATTTTCATCTGGATATTTTTAGAGGGAACGTTTCCACGAATTGGAGAATGCGCCTAATTTCAATTATTCATGTCCTGAGAGAGCATAAAAATATCTCATTTTTATCACGCAGCGGGTTCCCTCTGTGACTAACAATCGAAATTATTCTCTGCAAAAACTTATTTGCATTCAGCGAGTCTCTTTCATTCTTTCAATGACGATAATGATTCGCAATTTTTTTTTCGCGAATATTTCCTCCCCTCCCACGATTGAAATTTAGCAGAGTATCCTTTGAGTTCAAATAATTCGTTCCCCGTTCTTGGTAAATTAATTACCTCCGATGCATTCTGGGTTGCGAAAGTAGTAAAGCGCTGCGTTGGATAGTTTTCTAGCAATTAGGTCATTCGCGAAACTACTTGTTCAGGTTTTTGATGTCGTTGGACCATTTTTAATTTTCTATTATCTTGGCGTATTAGCCACTAACGTGCTATGTTTAACCGGAACGAAGTTTTAACGAATATGAAAGGAAAAAATAAATTCGCTAACTCGCTGCAATAAAGTGAATTCGGACTTTGACGGGCATTCCCTCGTCGTTGTTTATAAAGAGTAATGGGACGGAAATGAAACACCAAAGCTTTAGTTGCCAGAGTGATTTCACATTTATGAAGTGTTAGTATTGTATGAAATTTATTATTCAGCATTACGAAAATGAAGAGAGCTAGTAAAGATAATGAGATAGGAGTAACACATTATTTTTGACAAAAGTTATAAACTCAGATATTATAGAGCTCGTCTATATCCTGGCTGAAAATTGTATTTTGTTTTTTAAATTCATCGCATGATATAATCACTTTTTGAAAATCTTACTTATTTTTATATCAGCGATTTTCATAAAAAACACATACCAGTTAAGTTTATTTAGCAGAAGAAAGAAAGCGTTAAGTAATATTTTTCTTAATGGAATTTTTTTTAATTAGCTTTAAAATAACAAATAATTTTTTCGATGTTAACAGCTTTCAATATTTTTCCCATTTAGGATGAATTCTTAATCATTAATTATTTAAATTTAAGCATCACTTATACTTTATTGCACTTAGGACATACTTGTGCTTCACTGTTTGGGCGTTTTTGATTTAATGTTTGTAATGACTTACATTAGTGTTCCTAAAAATATCTAAGATATGAAAATACTGCTTTCTGGATATCTCTTAAGTTTATTAGTCTTTATTTATTTCTTTTTTTAGGTCATGGTAAAACTTTTTAATGAATCTTTCTGTAAGTAAATTTTATTGAATAGTTGTTAATTTTCATGAAATACTAAAAATTTTAAATTTGCGTATTTAATTTGGATTTTAATTCAAAACTTTTCGTTCACTTGGTACTGAAATTTTTTCCCTTTCATACTTGAACTTCGATATTAAAAAAAAAGATGAGTATTTTATCCTCTAATTTTTAAATATAAGATGTTTCCAAAAGCATGCTAGTCTAACTCTAATTAGCGTTGCTTAAGTTTAAGAGAAGACATGAGCTAGAAGTATGTTGGATGAACTAGAATATTGCCGTAGCAAATTTGATATTCCACTCGTGTGAGAGCTGAGGCGTCCTTCCCATAGCCTTTTATTCTGATGTAGTGTTTTAAAGCACTTCTTTATTACGAGGCTTCCACATGTACAGGAGGCACGAACTGCGAGTAAACTATAAGGCCGCTGCGTATATCGCGAGGAAAGTGAATACGGCCCAGAACACACAATATTGCAGAGAACATACACATCCCTTACAATAGATTCCGCCAAAGAACACAAACACCATTGCGACAACTCTGTCTTTAATCGGGAAAGAAAACGGTTGAAAATGTTTCGAGGAAAAGAAACGCATCGCTGCCGGCCCTGGAGAAAACTAACCAACGTTTTGAAAGAGAATCACTTCTTTGTTCGGCGCGTGCGTGCTGCAGCACGGGAAACCTGTCGGACGTACTTAGGTGAAAAAGTCGGGAACAAAGGAAGAGCGCGAACTTTCCAGCGCCCTTATGAAACAACGCCCGCATCCTTGGAAACAATGAAAATAAAATCCTCGGCTTTGAAAGTCAAAATCGTTGCGGGGAGAGACATTTTGCTCCATTCCGCCGCCTCTTTGGAAAAAAGCTCCTTGCGCCCTCTGTGTTCTTGCAGTCCGATTCCGCTCACGTATTGCAACTCCGGGAATAAAAAAAAACTCGTACCCCTTCGTACCTTCCTTCCGCCGACCTCGCGTCCCGTTTCAGCCGTAAAAAAACTGAAAACTTTTATATCGTCGTGCTATAATCATAAGATAAACACGGCCGGAAGGTAAGGTTTTTGTCGGGAATAAACTCGGGCACGATCTTACCTCGGTCGTCCCGCGCTTTGCGAAAGATTGCGAATTTGGTGCGAAACTTTGATGCCCTGCCAATCGCCCCGAGGATATGGTCACGTGCAATTTTAAGCGGGTTTGTTGCAGAGATAAAATTGGCTACAACTCACCCCTGTTCCGTTTTAAGGAAGTGTGTCACGTCGGATATCAGCCAGTTTATAGCATTTCCATCGATGTAAAAATTAGTAATTTATGTATTACGCACCGATATGAATGATGTTTTATTTCGTAATAACCATATTCTTTCATGTCGTAAAATGGATTCGAACTCATTACTATGAATATAAGAAATTCTGTTTTCGTTTCATCTGATTTCTAAATCTGTATATCTTATTTAAAATTGTTATATTTAAATGACTATCACAATTAAATTACCGCATTATCTTTGTCGAGAAGTATGCCTTGTTTGGCGATCAGTATTTGTCTCTTATCTAAGTCTTAACATAGTTAGGTTTAATTTTTATTAAGCTATTGCTTATTCACTATCATATCTAAAACATAAAAAAATAAAGTATAAAGGATGAATAATGGGATGACGATGATAGTGATTCAATTTGTAGGTATTATTAGGTTTAATCTGATTTGTAAATCCTCCGTAGAATATAAGATCAAACAATAAAACAGATTCTTTTATAAACTACTTAGAATTTTTTTGTATCTAATTAGCTATACATAATATCCCTGAATTAGAAAATGGCTCGTGATGATTCCAGGGAAAACAGTTTAGACATTTTAGAGATATTACTTTCCATCTTGTTTTACTACAATGTCTTTCTTTCGCAGTACTATTACGTACATGCATTTCTGAAGGTACATAAAAATCTCCCGCATCTGCTTTTTAACGATGGCAGATACGTCGCCAAATAACGCCGCGAAAAGGTGTCTCATGTCCTCACGCATACATTTTTATGGGTTCGAACCGAAGATATCATCTTCTCCTTTATGGCTCACCATTTCTCTCTTTAAAAATTCGTTGGGACGCTTGGGTCACGGTTTAGGAACGAAGCTTTTGCATACGGAATGTTTTTAGGAGGATATCTGGGACTTGGTTTTGTAGGAGAACGTCCGTAATATAAACCATATTTATTCGTAGACAAATGAGAGTAGGATACGACCGATCCGTTCGTTGCAGATCGCTCAAGGGATATTATTCATAGAGAGAAAAGCTGTGAATGCTAGGAGATTCATCCTCGATGAGTGTGGATTTAAACGAATGTGTGGGTGTTTCTCAGTATTTTGGAACCGGATGAAGGAGAAAGTGAATAAAACTAAATATTTGTTGATTGCGGGATTCTGGTTTTGATCTCATGTTTTTGTTTCTTTTCTTTTAAGAATTTATTTTAGATCTCTTTCATCTCGGGATTTAAAATATCTTTGCTTTGATAGATATATATTTTTATTCTGCATTGGAGTTTTACTTCAGATGATTTATTTTTAAAAATAGCTCTGTGGATTCATATTCATTCAAATTAAGGTTAAATTTGTAACGGAACTTATCCATTTTATATTTACTTGACAGATTAGAGCATCTTTTATTTCTGCATATTTTTCTTTATAATACGCCAGATTTAATTAATTTTATTTTATTTTCTGGTTTCCATTTATTATCTTTTGGTTCCGTAATATTTTTTTCTAAGTTAATTTCCTTAGCAGCTATATCAGTGTTTTACGATATTTCAACTCTGTAATCTATTATAATGAATAATCCTTACCCCATTTATACATATTCATAAATTTAATATTAAGTAACGTCCATGTGGACGTTTTATATAATTTTCATTTACTCGTCACTATAACATTTCAAAGGCTTCTGATGTTTTGAAACTTTTCTTGATACCTCACTTCATAAATGAAATGAAAAAAATGAAGAAAAAGAACAATAATTTTTATCTAAATAGAAGTTGAATGTCTGGTAGAGATGAAAGTATTCTGTGTGTTTTTCATACATGTGTAATCATCGTGTAGGACGCGATCAGACTACCAAATTAATATTAGATATTCTCTCAGCCTCTTTGCAGATAAGTTTTTCTCTCCGTACCCTTTCCCAAGGTCGTCCCTTTCGGAATTAAACTTGGGTGAGGCCAATGAAGGCCACTTCGGAAAACAGTTTTTGATCAAGATAGCTTTTATTTAATGCACCATTTTCTGGGAACGTCGCAAAAAGCGTGAGAGATTCCGTTATGCCGCCAGTATATCCCTGTCACTGGGTTTTTGCCCTTCTTATACTTCTTTGCGACTCCGAACAAATGACTATCGGAATCCAATATGAGATACGTGAATTTCATACTAACGATCCCAGCGATTTAAAATCTCTGAGAGGTCGGCTCATTTGGGTGAATGTATGCAATGGAAAGCGCTGACCATCTTAAAATCTACCGATTAGGCGATATTTCTGATTAGTAACGTACTTTATGCATCGTTCAGGTATTAACCCTTTGCTTAATATCTAAAGTTTCTGATCTTATGCAAGTATTATAGGCTGTTAAATTGCCTGCCGATAATCTCACTGTAAAAGCTTAGTTACAGCTGGTTATCTCCTCGAAAATAAAATTCCTCTTTTTGGCATCACAGCGTGTGCAGTTTTTGCCGAAGGTATTCAATTAAATTCCTATTGTCATATTGAAATTATATCCTTATGTGTCAGAATTATCTAAAAATATATATATCTATCGTTGGAGACAAAGTTTGGAGTAAAATACCTTGCTCTTTATGAAGAAAAATGGGTAAAATACGAATTTTAGATAAAAAATTGTTCTTGAAAGAGTATAATTCCATGCAAATGCAGCTTGTTAATTTTTCGTACTTATATGTATATTATAATAGTTTATTTCATTACAATCTAATTACTTTCAAGCACGAAACGATAAAAAAAGTCGATTTGCATGCATGGAGGAATAATACGATATTCAAATTTACTGTCGACACTTTTAAATTTTATGTCTAGAGATGTATTTTTAATCTGCAAAAGTCTTTTTAACTGCTATTTAATGCTCGTAAATAATCATATCATTATTACAAATTAAACAACAAAGGTTTCTGTAATCAAGAGAGTGTTTTCCAACCATCGTCGCTGTTTTCATTTCGTTTTAATATATCGTAAAGAACGTAACCGAGGGCGGAATTAAAATGAAAATATTTGCACCGAAATTAGCATCCCAGCCCCTCCTAGATAATATCTGGAATTCCCATAATTCAATATTCCGACGTCCGTATTTCCATAAGCGGAATTCAGAGCAAATATCAGACGGAAATGCGCCCTTTAAAGCTGTGCCTGCATTTTATTCCGAATAAATTCCGAAGGAGAAGCGATTGGTGCATTTTGTATCAGCTGTTACTACGTGATAATGAGGTGTAACCCAATAAAGTATATCTGGATTATTTTCCCCCGCTGTGCGCCCTGAAATACGTTCTGCCGAAGCTCGCTGTAAACACACTGAAACATTAAACTAAGTCACTTATCCTGAGAATCCTTTAAAAGCGTTTCATATTTAAGCACGTCGGAAATTTACTTTAATTTCGGGAAGTTTCGTAGTTAACGCGAGAGGATTCTTCTCGGTTAAGATTGCCAACTTTTCTGCAATGTATGAGAAGGAATGAGGAGAGGATTTCTTTCTAGGAATTAGTAAAAATTGAGATTATTTCAATTTTTATTTTGTTTAAAGGTTTTAGATTGTTTTATGATGATCAGTATGATTATGTGCGTTCCTGGGAGATTGAAAATGAAATACAACGATATTAATCGTATGGACATTGAATATAATTTTTTCACTTGATTATTGCCATTCAATTATCTTGTTTTGACTGTGGTAAAATCGATAATTATTAATATATTCAGACATTGCATTGGTAAATAATGAAAATGGTTAAAATATTTTAGGTAATTTAATTAGAAGCATAATTGTTTCGTAGTGAAACAGTAGGATTAGTCCATTAAATAGATTAATATTTATTGATATTAATATTTATCTATTATCCATATAATGTATATAAATGGAATTAATTTTCAATTTGTAGTATTTTGTTTTTGATCAATTATTTTTAATGCAGAATTAGTGGAAATATATTTTCTGTCTTTTTTTAAAGGAAGATTTTATTAAATTGGATCTTGTTTTCACCGTACTTAGTAGCAACAGAGCGTCTTGAGAAAATGTAGGGATTCAAACTGTAACAATAAAGTGATTATTAATGCCTGGTGATGATCGGTGTTTTTGCTTAAAAGCCCAATAAGATACTTTCATATCTCGTTAAATAGACCGCAAGTGAAACGAGTGTTACTTTTATAGCGAAACACAATCGATTATTGACCGGAACAATTGAGAAATTCAGGGCTCGATACCCAACTCCGAAGTAAGTGGAACTTTTCGGTTTCCCAAGAGATGATGTATTCTGACATGGAAACGGAGACCTTTCCCCGTAAATTGTAACTTCGAGGTGTATTTTCATTGCATTCTTTTGGTCCACTCCCACGAAGTGCTCCTTGGTGTCAGTCTCCGATCGAATGACCCACATAAGAGACTTTCACTGAGAAAGAGAGAAAGCTGAATTCTCTTAAGGTGGGACTCACGGCCAACTTTGGTTGTCGCCATTCCCGCGGATTCTAGTCTTACAAGGAAGCTATGCGAGGAAAATAATACCGGAGAGATTGGTTTGTATCCAGGTGATCATCGAGTCGTAACCGGGCCGATTCGATTATTGCACTGTTTTCGTATCGAAGTGAGACGGAATCCCAGCGAATCTAGATGGTGGCAAATGTCGAAATACCTTTCCCAGCGTTCGTATCTGTACAATGACCGCGGAATCATGGAGTATTTGATACGAAAGTATTCAGAATGGAACTGAGTGTACGATTGAATTATTCATTTCCAGGCTTTCAGATCAGTCGATCATGGAATAGCTTTGTAGATGGTATAAATACGGGGATTGAATTGATGTATTGAACTATATCTTATAATTTTTAACTAATTTTTAATTAAATTCAGTTCTTACTTTGACGAAAGTTGTTCTCTATTTCAATATCAGAACGTTAATCTTAAATAATGTTAACTATTGCCTATTACCCTGGCTTGTATAGTTGTATCTACAATCATTCCCTTTAAGCTAATTTTTGGCTAGTGCCTGATGAAGTATACACCAAGATTTCTTTCTTTTTTTAAGTAATTTATATCGCGTTTAGTTAACGAAAAAGTGTTTCATCTTGTCCTAGCAACTATTTCTCTTATTTATTAGAACCGCTATATTCTGAGATCGCTTTATGCTCATAATAAGTAATCTGTATTGACATATCTAACCCAATGCCTTCCTTCAGCCTGAATTCCGGTTTAGATTAATGATGGAAGTTTTTCTGTTTTTCCAAACGTTTGAAGCTGCGGGTCTCAGTTGTACTCGTGATATGATTGTCTGTTTTGTTTGGATGAGAGAGAAAGAAGTCCCTTACGAAATCGTGAGCAGTGTTGATGAAAGAGGGAGTTACGTGTTCGTGAATAGAATGAAGATATCAAAAAAGGAAAGGAATTCAAGTTGTACGAAAAAGACATTTCGAGGATGTTTTAGTCCAATCCAAATTTTACCCACGCGACATTCGGGTTCTTCGAAACGTGTGAATACGTATACATCAGTTTAGGTTTTTAATAATCATTTTATATTAACACATAACTTAATTTTATGAATTCTATTAATATCTTTGCTAGAATTTGTATCGTTCATGAGAACGTGCGTTCTTAATTATATCGAAAGGAAATATACTATTTTTTCACACTTCTAATATGGACTCGTAGAAATCTTCACACATAAGGGACGAATAAATCAACGATTAAAATAAAATTAAGAAATAGATTTAAGTTGATAGATACTATAAATGATGAACTGTTGCTACTCATTTCTGTGAAAACTATTCGTACATCTTTTTTTGTCTTTGTCATCCCTTATGATGAAGCGAGAGGTTGTTCATAGGTTTCACGGGCGTTTATTTTGCTCACCGCTGGATAAACGATGCTCAGTGTGAAGTAAGTCGTCAAAAGATACAACTTAAGATGTTATTACTTTCTCAGAAACAGATGTCTAAGTATTTGTTTCCTCGTAAGGCCAAGATGAAAAGAATTCCGCAGTTTTAGCGAGTTTTATGAACACTAAAATGATCTGAAAGTTTAAAAGCCTTCGGATCCCAGCAGAAGTTTCAGAATATCCTGTTTACTGTTTATTTGGAATGCAAGGAATGCTCCTGAGTTCGTATGCGCTGAGAATATTAAACGATATTCGAGAGCTCGATGAAAAGCGAGCTTTTCTCTAAAGAAAGCAAGCTGTTACCTCGTGGTAAATTCTCATACAATTTCCCGCTTTAAATTATAAGCGTTATTTACTTATCAACTGCCCAAGAACTCCTCAAATATATATGTGAAACGAATCCACAGTTTGGTACTGTTCGGAATTCATGGTGGAATACATTATGTGCTTATTTACGAAAAGGATACAGTTAAGGAAGTGTCGATAATATTATCATTCTTCTGGTTTTAGCTCTAAAATGTGTATTCTATTTTTCAATTATGTATTAATACCGGAACGGCTCGTGTTGATATCTTAATCCATACCCAATGTTAAAGTATTAATTGTGTGTGGATATATCTCTAAGTCGTAGAATATGACTTTGCTATAAAATTAGCAATAATTAGAATTATCATATACGTATTCTATATTTAGCATTCTTCATGTTTAAATTATATGTACATTTTTCCTGATTACTAAGTTCACAATGCAATATTTATATGTAGAGAAAATATCAAAGAATATTTAAATTGTTTTATCGCAAAAATTTGTTGAATATATTCATGTTGTGTGCTAATGAATCTCTTCTTGTCTTTTGCAGGTGAGTTGCTCTTCAAAGACTTTGCTGTCATTAATGGACTTGTTAGGCCTAGTGATTTGTAAGTAGCGCATTCTTAACTATTTGAAATGCCATATCGCTATGATTTACCGTCACATTTTCTCTCACGTACGTAAAAATCTCCATTATTTCAACTTATCAATGAAATACGTCTGCTTCTAACTTGCTTTTACGGAAATTTACGTGCTGCTGATGCGGGTTGTATAAACACGAGGATGAAATAGGAACCATAAAGATTTCGGCCATGTTCGTCATTTCTCTATTAAAGCTAATCTGAAAAAATGTAGAGAAAACTTTGCGCGCAACACGTATGACATTAACTACTCTATTAGCTCTCTTAGTTTACGAGTCTGAGTACAATGATTTCCCTCAAAGAAAATTATATTGATACTAATTGTTCTACTACCACCTACATTAAGTTTCCAAATGTTAAAAAGCAATGTTAATTAGGGTTCTTGTAGTTATTAGAACACCTTAGTTAATTGAGTTCTCGGTTACTATTATGGCGTAGTATTTTACGTAAAAGTTTATATTCTGCTCTCCACGGAAATCATCTCATCCTTATTCCGTAACACACTACCTTAACATACATCAAAGGTGCTTTCCAAACGACCCATTTCTTCACAGCAACGGTGAACTCCATCTCCGACTTATATCATTCCAATAGTTCTCTTCTTGTCTAAGAAAGCGGTTAGCATTACTCGCAGACGTATTCTATGCCTGAATTTGGCGGAGCGGAACAAATCGGGGAAGTTATTCTGGAATGTTTCTGAAGTCATAGGGGAATGGCAAGTAGAAGTCTAAGCTTTCGCCGGTTTAGTTTGAATAATTGCCCGGGGATCAGAATTAAATAGCGAAGAAATACTGCGGAACCTTTGAAAGTTTAGCGTGTAGATTTGGATTCTAAAGCCACTGTAATATGGCTCTCTACTAAGGTGGAAAATGTTACATATTTCAGCCAGGTACTCGCTTTGTAGTTCTACAAAAATCTTTAGCCGCTGGTTTCTGGTTAAAGTTTCATCTACGTGGATGAAGACGAATGGCACAAATTCTCTAACTTAACAGAGAGATGATCGCTTTATAATATTGACTATATATTCGCATTTTATTATATTTTATTGGCATGGATTTTAAAATCGATTGGACCGGATGTTTGCTCTGTTGTTTTAATTTTCGGAAGTTTCTGTGCATACATCGAATTTCCGCTACAGATGGCGAATTAGAGTCCAAATGTAGCGATTTTGGCCAAATGATTTTTGCTGTTGAAAGTTGTACATTTCTTCCGGTCTGATTTTTTTATATCGAATGTAATACAAGCGCTTGCTTGTTAAAAAACTATTGGTTTATTTAGACTATTGCTCTTTCTGTTTGTTACTAGTTTTTGTAGAGTTAGTTATTCTGAATCGTGGAATTTAAATTTTCTTTTTTTATCTGTCATATTTTGCGGTAAATGTAAATATATTTTATGCAAATCCATTCAATTCTTTCTTGTGGAACATGCGCAGTGTTTTGCATAATTGAAATATGGCGCAAAATTTATTTTTATATCTTAATGTATGTTTTACGCCATCTTTCATGAAATTAGTGTTTTTAATCATTAAAAAAGTAATCTAATTTGTTTGAAATTCTATTTCTCTCAAAATTCAGTAATTATATAGAACTATCCCTGAAATAATTTATACTTGTTAACATAGTTTCACGTTCGTATCTCATATTTCTATTTTCATCTATCACGCGTACACACTGTTAATTATATATGTCCGCACTTCGTGAGAGTACACGCCTCAGAAACAGTTTTCTTCCGTATTTTTCCTTCTCCATAAATATTCGACCAACGTCCTGTAAGCCAGCAAATTGGGAATGGAAGGAATGGAAAAATTTATGGACCTCCTCTGAGTTGGCATGTATTCTTCGTCTTCCAGGAAAATGAACCTTCGAGATGTTGAACTGTGATTCTTTAGTCTTTCCACTCGTGGAGAGGATGTGGAAGATGTCCTTATTGTATAAACCTTCCTTCGTACTGCTGACTGATAAAATCGGCACGTAAAATATCCTTCGGTTGTCTCCTGATAGATCTTTGTACCTTGATTGCCATACATTATAAATTATTCGAAAACTTCACTTGTATATGACAATAGAATCATAAGGACATTTGAGTTGTTTTGCAATTGGGTTCGATATATTTTGAGGACTATAGAAGACTTTCAGGACTTCTTGGTTTTAGTCTACAAATATATTAGAATGAATTACAGCAGTTATTTACTTTTAATAACTATTTGAACTGACGAATCAAACTAATTTATCTTTTTAATATCATAAAAACATATTTATATGCTTAAAACCACTCTGATGAGTTAATCATGAATTACAAGAACACAGTATCTTTTCACAACTCAATTATTATAAGGATCATTTACTGATACAGATATTTGATCGAATTCTAGAAATTAGGAGAAAATACTTTCTATTTTGGAAGATGAATTATTTCTAAAAGACTACGATATTAGTGCCTGTATTCTAATTTGTAGCTGTTCTACAAATATAGATTTATCACTTTCTAGGAGGTGGTTTTCATACACATAAGTAATGAAAACATTTCATAGATTTAATTTTAAAATGAATTTTTTTAAAATATATAATTATAATTTTTTTATTTGTGATATTGTCAAAATGTGATAAATTAGATATCCATTACTTAGGTTAGGATCAAGTTAACTATCAAGCAAAGAATATTTGACACCTAGTCGTCCCTTAAATAGGTAAAGGTAAACTTTATAAAGTCTTCCTAGACGTAGGCTAGACTCGGAGTTTTGTTTTATTAAGAGAGAAGTTTGGTTGAGGAGTGCAGGGAATCCATTGACCTCGTGACCCTTAGTCATGTAGACCTTTAGATGAATTGCTATGCAGATGTCCGAGAGAAAAGGTTCTGCCCAAATTTTTTACATCGACGAGCTGTGTTTTAGCTCGAAACAGGGGATCGTCACTAAAATAACCGAGGTTTTTTTTTCTTTTTTGAATGCATAAAATCCAAGGGATTCTCTCGTATCTGTGAATTCCTCTTCAAGCACTTTTTCACCCTCTCCGTATGCTATCATCTTTTATACAGTTCATAAATCTATAATTTCTTATGACTCCTTATTAAGCATACATTCCAATTTACTGTTGTATATCTCTTGTTTTAAAAATGTAAAGTGATTGTAACATATCTTTCTTTGCAAGATTTGTTTTAACTGTAATATTACCCGCATATTTATCAATTTATCCACGTATGATGTACTTATCCATAGAAAAAAGAGATGCTCTTATATTATCAGAAATTTCTTTCTTGCCTATTTAGATATTATTAAATATTAATAATTTCATTTTCATAAAGACATAAATTTCCTGTTTGAATCCACTGCGATGACGATTTTTAAAGACCGAAGATGTTTCATGATATCTTGAGTGAAGTTCCTGCTTTAAATCTTCATCCGATATGATAAATTCTTTTATATTCAACTCTTTAAGTTCTTTGCCATCGCAAAATACTTCGTATATATCATATCAATCGTCTTTTAAAACCCCTCCTGACGTGGACACTTCCAATAATTGCATGACCCAAGTGGGATCGGAATACGCTACAGTGATTGCGATTTTTTTCCTCCCCGAATCACGGTTCGAAGGAGAGCGATATCAGAAGGATAACCTTGACAGCAGATATGATGGCACAAAGAAGTGGGATTACGTTCAACGAGGGGACACGAGAGGAGATCATTTCGTCCTTGACATTCGTACTCCTTAGCTCTGATTGAGAGGGCTTTTATATCCTATATTGATTGTCCTCCGTTTGATGGGTTTTTCATCTCGGTCCGTTCGTATTATTTCAGAAGAGAGAAGAAGAGCATTCAAAGAATGGTTTGATATTGCCTCTCGGTTTTAATTTGCCCTTTTCCGTTGAGAATTTGAAGGAAATTAGAAATTTACCATTGACGGATTATGTAATATTTCATATGCTGATTTATCTCATTATTCGACTGTGAATATCTGAATTAAAGATCCAATGAAAATTGTTGAATAGTAGCTAACAAAACTAACTTTCATTTAGCGAGTTCTCTAAAAGTAAAAAAGCAAACATTGTTTGTTATTGGCTAATTTATTAGTAGTTAAGGTTTATTTGAATTGTTCTTTGGTTGATTATATATTTTCGTTATCTATAATTTCATCCACTTAGGCGTTTTCATCATTTCTCCTTTCCGTGTAGAAAGTTATCCATTGTTAATTCTCTATTAGTACATATTTCACTCCTCCATATCCCACGAAGGATGGTTAAAATTATTTTCACTAAAGTCGAGTTATGTGCATTATGAAAGATATATCATAAAGAGATTATTCTTTTGCGCTATAAAGGACTCATGATTTACAATGTTTTCGATTTTAATTATACTTAATACTTTAATGATTGTTTCCAATGCGCTGCCACTCGGTGTACTCGGGAACTTATATTGCGCGCTTACTTCAAACAGAGATATTTTTTCTCTTTTATCGACATTCAAAACAAATCTGATTTCCTCTAAATTTCTGCATAATTTATAAATCAAAAATATAATAAAAAGCTTAAGCATCTCACCCTTTTCTAATTTCCTTTAATTTTTACTTTTAATAGGTGAAACTTATACCGCTAAAATACGAAATTAAAGTTTTGTCGGGTGATACTTTTTATCATCTCAGATATAAAATCTTTTAAAAGAGTGCTAGTTTATGTTGCTGCAGCATATCCATTTGTCATTGAAAATCAATGGTTAATCTAGGAATAAATCATCGTAATAGCAGGACAATGACCATCCGCGTATCATCTCCCATTGCATTCAGAAGTGAGCAATACGTATGCCGCATAACTCATGCCTCACTGTCTTTCGTATCATCGTTGCATAGGGTCAAAACGAGTCAGTAGCGGGAGCAATGCATTTTATACCCATTATACATTAGAAAAACGGTCCATTCATCAAGATAGGGATGTCTGGAAAGCCAGTTTCGAATCCAGCGTTGGCTGGATCAAACGTACTTCCCGCGACTGCAAAATCACGCGGAAATGCAGCGGAAGATTTAAAAGTCTCATCAATCATAACTCGGTCCACAATGCCTCCATTGGGGCATCAACATTCAGGAAGGAAATCAAAACATTTTATTCGCCACGCGAAATTCAATTTGGCTGATGACGCGAATTTATCGTAAACACGTCCCACCTTTCTTCCGATCGCTTTAAACCCTTTTATGACGATTTCCGCGCACGTATTCTTTTTCTGGAAAGACTCGGCGTAACTTAATAACAGTTTCCTTATTTTCTCTTCAATCATCACGCCCTCTGATTTCACGGACACTTTCTCGAGAGCTTTCTGACGCGACCGAACGCGGCGCGCAATGATTCCACCCGGCCTTACTATTGGCTGTCTCCGTTGGAAACAAATGATATTCTATGTGCGTTCGCATTCCGAGCACGTTTACCCTCTCCCTTCTCCATCTAGCCGCATCGCACATCCTTTGCGTTTTTTTTACTTCGTTCCACGGAACGAACTCCGGGAGAGACTGGCTCCGGAGCTGCCAACATACGTGATACAAAAGCACGATTCTACCTTTTGAGTGGCTGGGTCGGGGATCGCTAGACGCCTTCGTTTGAATAAGTCCTCGAGGTCGCCTTTGGTTTTATACGTTCCTGTGAAGAATTCCAGAGGATGTCCATCTAAATGATGTTCCCCTTTTAAAAGACTGTGATTATTGAATTTGCATTGAAGTTGTTACAATGCCCAACAATTAGTTTGAATTTCCTGTTTTTCGTGCTATAACTAATTCATCGAAGTATTTTTTGATACAAGATTGAAAATTTATTTTTATTGGATTAGGGTTTTTTCTATGATGTCTATGATTATCATCGAAAGCATTTTTCAGTTGATATAGATTACCCAAAAAAGTTATACTGTTTTACTCCTATTCTATGGCGATAAAAGGCCATATTATACATGTATATCCAGTTATTGTATGATCAAGTTTGGTCTCGCAGTCTAATGTTAATCCGTTATTAAAATTTTTCGATCCGAATTTCGTTTAGAGTCAAGAGAAATTGGCATTTAAGAATTAGTATCCTAGTATTGAATTCTTTTATTCCGCTCTCTTCAAATTTATAATTTCTAAGAAAGTCACGTCATAGATTTTTTATTATTACGTTGCAAGTCGAGTATTTCCTTATTTGAACTATATTAAAATAGTTTACTAATATTTTAACAAGATTAATGAGCCATTATAAAAAATGTAAGTGTGCGATGGATGAGAGGAAAATATTTTGGGGGCTTAACAGACTCATTTAATTCATTTTCAAAGCTGCTTTTGCGGATATAGTTTTCGTTTAGTTTGAAATTTACGTTTCGGCTCAATTTATTTTTGGGGAAGAACTTCATACTGCTTTCGTTACGTAAATTTTGAAACTTGCTCGATTTTCTACGAAAGGATTCAAACTTCCATAACTTTAAAGTCATATTTATATCCTCTACGGATATTTATCTCTTTTGTATAAATACACTTATAACCTCCGAGAGCTTTATTTCCTAGAATCCTTCCTCTACCCACGCCCTCCAACGATTATCCAGAAAGTGCTCTCTTTTGCGACTCTAATTTATTCTTCCTTTTCGAACTTCCAGAGAAAGAGGATAGCAAAGGTTTTTAAAGTGATCAAGGTGCGGTTTTTTCCATAGATAGACTCAATTTCGATTGATGAAAAACAAATAGAAGGGCGTTCGAGTGACTGAACTTGAAAAGGATTTAATTGAAGCAATTAAATGTAGACAAAGGGAATTCAAGGGTCAAATATTGAGTGTAGAGTTTCTGGAGAAATATATTAACGCTAATCGGTATAATTGGAATTGACTCCTTTCAAAACCTTAAATGAATTAAAAAAAGGCCCTCGTATTTTCTATTTATGTTCTGGATGGCTTATGGACGTTATTTTTTTCATTAAAGCATTGATTTTGGAATGAAAAGAAGAAGATAAGGCTAAAAATAGAGTTTTAGAAGCAGAGATAAAAGATGGCATTATTTGTTGGGATAGGCCACGAAGAATTAAAATATATTGCATTACATTTGGAGAATTCAATGGAGGTGAATCTAACGTATAGAGTGTACAGAGCAATTTATTAATTATATAATATTGCAAAGATTATCTTATATTAGAGTAATTCTGAAATTTTAATTATTACCAAAAATTATTATGCATCAGTGTTTTTTATTGTTTTCAGTATAAGGATATTAAGCTAAACATCTTTACCTCCTACAAATAAATCTTGGGCTTAATTAGTTATCATATCTTTGACATAGTTCTACGAAGATTCGTTCTTTACCAATCTTAAATAATGACCAAAGAGCTTTTGTAAAATGTAATTCCTTTCTACAGCTTTTACTGTAGGTATATCTCTTCTCTATTCGGACCCCACCACGAACCCCACTTCGAAAGGGTCCGTACAGAGAGTCACTTTTGAGGGTGGTTTTGGAGTTTAGCTGGAGAAGGGTTTCTTTCCACTCGTCGAGTTCATTTGAAGGGATTCGGCATTTCTTAGGCCGTGCGTGCTCGAGCATTGTGTGTGTGTGACGCGTGCTCCCAAGTGTCCCTTGTATCTTGAGGGGCGAGATTTTTATCTCCTCTCATTCGAAGGGTTTATTTGTTATCGTGATCGTCTGAGGGTTGTTTGGAGTGGAAAGGATGGGAATTCTTGATTTCGGATGAGCACGTTTGTATTAATACGCGCTGAAACCACATATCGTCCTTATTGATGTTTATTACAATTTTAAACATTTATTTACACTTAAAATTATCTTACATACGCACATATGATGTAGAAAAAGGATGCAAAAAATGTCGAGCACGCTTTTTTAAATCACCATATACATGTGCCATAAATTTATATGCAATTTTTACTGAGGATATTCTTTTAGCATCTAACGGATCATATTTGTACAGTTAAAAATGTATCGTAAATATAATGCCTGCATAAATTTATTGATCTATTTCCTTCATATTCGTACACAATCAGTGGAAATAAATAAATTATTAAAATTTTAAGTTATAGTTACGATATGTTTTAATATCAGTTTTTTAAGCACTTTAATATATTAAATAGACGCTGTATTTCCCATATAGTTTCCTTCATTCACGTATAGGTGTTACTCAGGGTTCATTTCATGTGTTTACTTTGAGTTCATTGCACTCGTTCACGATGCATCATAAATTAATGCCTCCTTTTATTAGCCACTTGCCAATGATTTATGATAATTTCTTTTCGTATGACAAGACCGAGTGCGAAAAGTAACGGTAGCTACGTACTCTTCGCGAATAAATTTGCCAAAAAACGGTAAAATGTAGGTATTATCCGGGTTATCCGTTACGGAACGGTTTTTTCGAAAACTGTGACTTTCCAGTTGAACAGGGAAGAATCAGGTTATTCTCACTCCTGTGTCATCTGATTTTATGGTGGTGTGAGACCCACTTCTACCTTTTGATGTGTGGGTGTTTGAGTTTGGAAAAAGAATTATTTACAGTGTGCGTAGTACGTGTCACTCTAAATATAGATTTTCGTCAGTTTCATTTGCAAATAGAAATCTCTCATCGTATAGTTTATCAATATTTATTATTCTTACTCTTTTCGGTTCGTATCGTCTTTTTTATTTAAATTAAATAAAATGCGTTGCTTCTTTGATTTAATACCCGTAGAATATATCAATGATATCTTGAATATATCAATGATATGCTAGGTATATTACGGAGATGTTTACTTCGATACTGATTCATTTATTGAGTATTTAAATACTAAAATTTTCAAGATATTGAGGATAATGCATTGAACTAATTTATCAAGTGAAGTTGATCGATGGTATTTTGCAAGTAATAGATTATAGTGCGTTTGAAATTTGATTTCCTAATGCAAGGACTTGATTATTGTTTGCCGTTTTCATTAATTCTCGTTCAATTTTTCTAAGTTGAATTTTTCATCTGCTTATTCTAACGAATCGCAAAGAAACTCATCGATTCCTTGAATTCATTATGTTGAGTGTGCGCTCCAGAAATCAATTCAACCTGAAAGCATTCCCGAAAATTCGGAAGGTGCCGCTACGTGCAAACTTCGATTCACGAAATAACATCTCCCTCCTTTTCTATTTAATTTTCGTCGGAAAGAAAGACCTCTGGAAACGCATCCCTTGTCATCCCACTTGTAGACTCTCCGAAGAGGTGTTCATTGGATCTGTTAAGGTCTGCGAAGATACGGCCCAGCACGGTGTTCCATTCCGCTCCAATTCCTTCGAATACCTTTTATTTTTCCTTACCTCTTTTTCTCATCACCATCCATAACCATCTTTACTCCCTTCTCCTCAGACCTGTTGTTTTTTCGCCCACCCTCGTGCGTTATTTCGTATTAAAATGCGCGAGATTTCGGTACGCCAACTCCTCGTTTTGCATAATTTCTCTTACGCGATTTGGTCGAAATTTTGTTTGTCAACACGGAGACGCTTCTGAGGTTGTGTGAGTGTGTTTGGGAGCTTACCGATGATGGCTTTCTCCTTATTTTACTCACAAATTTCTCTGAGAGCTTTTTCTACCTGGACGAGTTCGGGAGCAAATGTGATTGAGAAGATAAGGGTGTTGCTTTAAGCGGACGTATAACTCCCACGCACCTTATTGAAGGAATATTCGTTTTAATAAAATTTTGTGCAATTCTCATTTTCTGTCTATCAAGAGTAATGTTCTTACTGCTTCTAAAATAATGGACTTACTGTATGTTTTTTTAGTATGTACTCCCTTTTAATTTTCTTGCAAATATAATAATATTGGCTTCAAAATCGAATGAATGATAGATATTTGTACTTATTATTGGTATTATACATTAAGTTGATGGTGATTTTACTTTGTTTCTGTGAACACAGAGGCATCATTACGCAAAGTTTAGATACAAATGCGTGCCACACCAGTTGTGCTTTAGTCAAGTGTACTTATTCAAATCAGCCCACTTTTATCGGAAAATTATTAAAATATGACCTTTAAATTATTTTAATTTCCATGGAGAAGATCATCATGGTTTTAATTTGTTTCTCTTTATATTATCAGTTGTTTACACTAATTTTGTATTCGCACATAATTTAACCGATATTCTGCGAATCATAAGAATCGTTCATCGAAAAGGAAAACCTTCAGCAGTTATTTACAAATAAAGAAGGAATTAAATATTAAGTTTTTTTATATCTTTTCTCGCGGTTTGGCGTGTTTAGCGCGAGAAAATAATTATGAAAGTGTTTTTTGGAGGATCCATCGTAGCGTGAGAAACTGTTCCACCTGTGAAAGCATACAATTAAAAGGGAAAAAATCCGTTCGCTGGAGGCGTTTGCTCTCCACAGCGATGCTGCGAAAAATATTTTTCTCCAATTAATCACCCGTTCTCAAGTCTCTTTCCCAACTTTGTGTATCGAGTTGATTTTTTCTCTCAGGAGAAAGATAAACCACGAATTAGTGTTTGTCGCAAGAAGGTAGAATTGGAGTAGAATTCCTTTTGGAGTAACTTTTTATGTTAGTACAAGAACACGTGAATTAAATAGTCACTAAGTATTTGAATCCGAAATTTATTAGTATTAATTTATAGAGTAAGATTTATTTAAGTAAATATTTTAAGTTTGATTCTCGACTTAATAATACTTAAGATGTGTAAAGAATTAGGGAGACATCATTTGGGAAGTACCACCCTTAAAAGTAAAATACATATTTGGGGGATGCATGTTATAATATATGAATTTATATCAAATGATAAAATAATATATACATATAGGCAATTCAGTATGAAATATATTTTCGCTTAGAACCCGATGTCATATGAGCAGATAAGTTATTAAGCGCAAAAATCATGGAAATGGTCCTATTCAATTCTCAAGCTATCTTAGCCATGGGCAAAGAGACCAATAAGCCAGGAAAATGGAAGGGCGTGTGCAGTACGAACAGATGAGTTAAATTGCTCTCAAGCATTTTAGATGGGATCCTCTATAGAGGTCAATCAGACGTATCTCACCAATGGCAGAAAAGAGGGCAATGCAGAAGCGAACGCACCAGGTTTCTCCTGCGACGTATTTTTAAGGTTTAACGCAAACCAAGTTCGCAGCCTCCGCGCGAGTAATCAAATGTGCACCTTACGTATTGCGGTAAACATGGAGAATCGCATCAGTGCAGCGGTGGGTTTTGATTTGGAGTAATGGTAAGCCGTGGTACGCCCAGGGCTCGAGAGAAGCAGACACGTACGTGCTCGCTTATTAAACATTATCACTCCGTCTTCAATAAGAGCATCGGGAGGCAGTTGAGCGGATGGCTGTTCAGAAACGGTACACATTTGCATTCGACGTTAACGATATTTCTAGCTATTTAGTACCTATTTCATGTGATTCGTAGTTCATTTGATGTCTCTCTTGTGTTTGGAAGTTATATATTGAAAGGAAGGAGCACCATTATTCGTCCTATTCAAGCACAAATTACAGTTTTACTTCGTCGCGAGTAAAATATTAAATTAATTAATTTATTTATTCTCAATTGTGCACTGAAATCATGAATTATGATGAACTGATGTACGCTAAAGCATAACTACCTAATAATTCTATTCCAATATTTTCGTATTTATTTTTCTAGGAATACATCCGATAATAAGTTTGTCACTGATTTCTAGCGTCCATTCAAATTCAAATATGCCAAGTATTATATTCTAGGAATTAATAGGAATTACCTATTAAATGATATAAATGCAGAAATAATGATTTAAATTTAGATTAGTATGATAATTAGCTTCCTTTTACTTACCCCAATGTAACGATGTAGTTTTAACATTACTTTTTCCTGTGTTTCGCACAAAACACTTTAATCTATACGTGAATAATTTAAAGTACGTAAAAATACTTTTTATTTTTTCCGTGTATTAATGAAGAATTTATGTACTAAGTACACAGAAGAGATACTTGAAATCAGCACGTAAATTATTCTCACAAGTTTAGGTCTGAAAGTAGAAGGTCACTATAAAAATATTTCTCATAAATTTGTCTGCATAATATATTTCAGCAGATCGTATAATAAAATTTTCTTTGTTTGTAGAAATTAACGAGTTTTAGTAACTCGATCATTAATTTCACAGAAAAGAAAACTTGAAGAGTAAGAATACTTGCATTTAAGCACTCCTGGCAAATTTCTTTTTCTAATCACACTTAATCTTTAATCTTCTTAAAAGCTCTAGTTTCCGTTTAGGGTCGCCTGAATCGTTTGTGGTTGTATTTTATTTTTCATAGGTAAAACTATTTTTGGCAAAACCGGTTGCGGCAACATATCTTTCAGTTCTGTAATCGTTGGGTTTGCAAATGCTGGAAATTGGAGGTGGTAATGCCTCAATGTTGTATTCAAGGATATCTCGTCCCTTTTAGCTGCCATCTCGTTACTAAGCAAAGAACGACTACCTTTCAGTGGCAGTTACTGACAGAGTTGGTTAAAGGAAAAGGTCATAACCTCATTTCACATTTGCAAACGCTGGCCCAACGTCACTTCAGTCTCTCTCACCACACGAGTCACCAATTATCTACATTTCTAGGCAAAATGCAGTCTCCTAGGTAATTTTCTTTCCGGTTTGTTACTAGAATCCATCTCAAGATTGAATTTCCGCTGAAATTTTCTTTTCTTTGTGGTGCGAAAAGAACCTCTTATCCTAAACTCTCGTATTTAAGAACCTCTTACGGAACAATTTGAGAAGAATAATTTCTCATTTTCATCACAGTTGCTAAGTAATGAGGCTTTGTGCTAAATCGTTTCCTTGTGGCGTTTTTCCGTCTTTTAAAGTGATAATTTTTTATATCAGTGTTATGAAACATTCTAATAAGATTTTTAAATAGCGCGCTTGCTCAAAGTTAAAGAAGGAAATACATTAATTAACTTTAAATTTGAAAAGTTTCTAATTTTTTGGAGATATTATGAGTTAAAATTAGTCCACAAATATAAATGTATTTTTTCGTTGCAATTTTTCAATCTTAATAATTTAATTAATATATTAATAATACACAAAGAATATGCACGCTTATGTATTTCAATAACTTACAAATAAATATTCACATTTGTAGTTTCTGATGATCAGTCCAAGAGAATGTCACATATACATTTATATTCGAGCCTTAAAAATTTTTAATTGAATGGAGTATGAGTCATTTTTCAAATAAAAAGATATATTCCTGCATACAATAAATCTTCATTAGAAATTAATGTTATTTTAGAGTGTAAAAGCTAAAAGGGTTAAGGTAGATCTTATAGGAATAGTTTGTGCGCCTAGAATATTCCATGCTTTTAATTGACTCGGAAACTGTTTTGATGTTCCGGTCCTATATGATATGTACACGACCTGTAAATCCTGTGGATATACTAGAATTAATTTGAATAAAATTAATGCTTTATTCAAATATATACCAAATTATTGACCTTAGGTTTAGGCAGTGTAATTTACCAGGTGAAAGGCGGAATGGTATGGGAGATAAAAAAGATATTCATGCGATGAAAAATATTGTTCGAAATGATTCATATTAAGTAAAAATAATTCACAAAATTTACATTTTCAAAATGTTAATTTTATAAAATTGAGTATGAAACTTCAATTTCTGATATATATATATATACGAGTAAAGGTGCGCTTGCTTACAGCAAGCAATGCAATAATTTATCTTTAGTGAATAATAAAATTTTTCGAAAGATTACTCTGCTCAAACGTTGCTAAACATTAAGTAAAGGGCATTAACGCAGCTGAAAATGCACTGAATACGATTTCCGATGCATTTATTTCGGCAGCTGAAATCCCGCCCCGGGGTCGAACCATGGTCATCCTGCTAAAATTACTGTAATATTTCGCTTGAGTATGGTGGACTTTATAAACACCCCGAATTGCAAAAGGAAATTCATTCAGGAAGTACCTTAAAATGAGCCCTTAATTCTCTATGTATTTCACATGGAGAATTAATTAACGCCCCCTAGCATCGAACCAACCACCTTTTACGATAGTCTTAGGATACCTTTTATATAAGAATGGTCCCCTTAATGGCTGTGTGAAATTTTGAACCTCTGCGCGGTTGGGAAGTGTTATAAAAAGCATTCGGAAATATGGCCAATGTATTTTAAACGGGAAGAATCGAGATTACGGGTCGCTCTGGAATCGAACCCGTGACAGATAGGCAAATGCTGATTTTTTTCCAATTACATTTTGTAAGTATCTATACGTGTTAAATGTTTGAATGGTCTATGTACGATATTAAGAGAGCTACGATTTTTTAAAATTCAAAAATATTTCACCTCCTGGCATCGAACCCAGGACCGATTGTGCATAAAATACTACATTTTTTCGTAGACATATATATTAGCAATAGGTACATGAAATCTTATTCTTTTAGCTTAATGGGAAGTCTTTTTAAAATTATTTGAAAAACGGCCCCATGCATTCTTAACGGGGAAAATCGAGATTACGGGACGCTCTGGAACCGAACCCGTGACACATAGGCAAGTGTTGATTTTTTTCAAAGTACATTAGGTACGTATCTATACGTGTAAAAATTTTCAATGATCTATATATCATATTAAGAGAGCTACGATTTTTCGAATTTTGAAACTTTTTCACCTCCTGGCATCGAACCCATGACCAGTTACACGTAAGCGATAGCTTTTTTCCGTAGATATATATAGTAGCAATAGCTACATGAAATTTTATCTTTCTAGGTTAATGGGAAGTATTTTTAAAATCATTTGAAAAACGGCCCAATGCATTCTAAATGGGGAAAGTCGATTTTGGGGGCCTCCTAGAATCGAACCCATGATAGGTAGGGTCGGTTTCCCAATTTTTCCTAAGTGAGATTTAGTTGGCCATTACGGAAAAAAATCGGCGGCTCCGTGGCCAAAGCGGTTTGGGCCTGACATTAATATCCTATATATATATATCCCCTATATATATATACGAGTAAATGTGTGCTTGCTTACAGCAAGCAATCGAAAAATAAATCTTTAAAAAGAATGTATGATCTTCCGAAAGACTTTATTCGGATAAGTCAAGCTAACTAAAGGACATTTTCGCAGCTGACAATGCACTGAATTCGATTTCCCATGCATTTCTTACGGCAGCATCAAGCCTGCCCTGGCGTCGAACCAAGGCCATCCTACGAAAATCACCGTCATCCTTCGCTTATGTATGATAACCCGTACAAACGCCAGAAATTTCAAATCGAAATAACCTAAGGAAGTACCTCAAAATGAGTCCTTATTTCCCTATGCATTTCATTTGAACGATTTGTTAACGCCCCCTAGAATCGAACCAACGACCATATAGGACATTATAACGGTCGCTTTTATGTAAGAATTGTCCTTTTTATGGCTTTATGAAATTTTGAACCTCTGCGCGGTCGCGAAATGTCATGAAATGCTTTCAGCAATATGGTCAATGCTTTCCATACCGGAAAAATCGAGATTACGGGTCGCTCTGGAACCGAACCCGTGACACATAGGCAAGTGTTGATTTTTTTCAAAGTACATTAGGTACGTATCTATACGTGTAAAAATTTTCAATGATCTATATATCATATTAAGAGAGCTACGATTTTTCGAATTTTGAAACTTTTTCACCTCCTGGCATCGAACCCATGACCAGTTACACGTAAGCGATAGCTTTTTTCCGTAGATATATATAGTAGCAATAGCTACATGAAATTTTATCTTTCTAGGTTAATGGGAAGTATTTTTAAAATCATTTGAAAAACGGCCCAATGCATTCTAAATGGGGAAAGTCGATTTTGGGGGCCTCCTAGAATCGAACCCATGATAGGTAGGGTCGGTTTCCCAATTTTTCCTAAGTGAGATTTAGTTGGCCATTACGGAAAAAAATCGGCGGCTCCGTGGCCAAAGCGGTTTGGGCCTGACATTAATATCCTATATATATATATCCCCTATATATATATACGAGTAAATGTGTGCTTGCTTACAGCAAGCAATCGAAAAATAAATCTTTAAAAAGAATGTATGATCTTCCGAAAGACTTTATTCGGATAAGTCAAGCTAACTAAAGGACATTTTCGCAGCTGACAATGCACTGAATTCGATTTCCCATGCATTTCTTACGGCAGCATCAAGCCTGCCCTGGCGTCGAACCAAGGCCATCCTACGAAAATCACCGTCATCCTTCGCTTATGTATGATAACCCGTACAAACGCCAGAAATTTCAAATCGAAATAACCTAAGGAAGTACCTCAAAATGAGTCCTTATTTCCCTATGCATTTCATTTGAACGATTTGTTAACGCCCCCTAGAATCGAACCAACGACCATATAGGACATTATAACGGTCGCTTTTATGTAAGAATTGTCCTTTTTATGGCTTTATGAAATTTTGAACCTCTGCGCGGTCGCGAAATGTCATGAAATGCTTTCAGCAATATGGTCAATGCTTTCCATACCGGAAAAATCGAGATTACGGGTCGCTCTGGAATCGAACCCATGGCTTATAGGCACGTGTTAATTTTTATAAAAGTACATTATATACGATTCTATTAATGTAGAAAGTTTGAATGATCTATGTACGACATTAGGGGGGCTACGATTTTTCGAAATTTGAAAATATTTCACCTTCTGGCATCGAACCCATGACCAGTTGTACGTATAAAATAGCATTTTATCGTAGCAATGCATGATGACATTAGCGCTATGAAATCTCATTGTTCTAGCTTAATGGGAAGTATTTTAAAAATTATTTGGAAAACGGTCCCATGCATTCTTAACGGGGAAAATCGAGAATACGGGACGCTCTGGAATCGAACGCGTGACACGTAGGCAAATGATGATTTTTTTCGAAGTATATTATATGCGTACCTATAAGTGTAAAAAATTTGAATGATCTATGTATCATATTAAGAGAGCTAGGATTTTTCGAAATTTGAAACTTTTTCACCTCCTGGCATCGAACCCATGACCAATTGTGCGTAAAATACAGCATTTTTCCGTAGATATATATAGAAGCAATAGCTATATGAAATCTTATTTTTCTAGCGTAATGGGAAGTATTTTTAAAAATTATTTGAAAAACGGCCCCATGCATTCTTACGGGGGAAAGTCGATTTTTGGGGCCTTCTAGAATCGAACCCATGATAGGTAGGGTCGGTTTCCCAATTTTTCCTGAGTGAGATGTAGTGGGCCATCACGTAAAAAAATCGGCGGCTCCGTGGCCCGAGCGGTTTGGGCCTGACATTAATATCCTATATATATGAATATATATATATATATACGAGTAAAGGTGTCCTTGCTGACAGCAAGCAGTCGGAAAATATATCTTTTAATAAAACGTAACAATTTACCAAAGATTATTCGGATAAATCATGCTAAGTAAAGGACATTTTCGCAGCGGACATTGCACAGAATTCGTTTTCCCATGCATTTCTGACGGCAGCTTTATTCCCGCCCCGGCGTCGAACCAAGGCCATCTTACGAAAATTACTATAATGTTTCGCTTGACTATGATTGACTTTACAAACATCTCGAATTTCAAAAGGAAAATCATTTAGGAAGTACCTTAAAATGAGTCCTTAATTCCCTATGCATTTCTTACGAAGGTTTGCCCCCTAGAATCGAACCAACGACCATTTACGACAATCTTTGGGATGCCTTAATGCGGGAATGTTCCCTTTTTTGCCTGAGTGAAATATTGAACCTCTGCGCGGTTGGGAAGTGTTATAAAAAGCTTTCGCAAATATTGCCAATGCATTCCTTATGACCAAAATCGAGATTACGGGACGCTCTGGAATCGAACCCGTGGCACATAGGCAAATGCTGATTTTTTTCCAAGTACATTTTGTAAGTATCTATACGTGTTAAACGTTTGAATGAACTATGTACGATATTAAGGGAGCTACAATTTTTCAAAATCTGAAAATATTTCACCTCCTGGCATCGAACCCAGGACCGATTGTACGTAAAATACTACATTTTTCCGTAGACATATATATTAGCAATAGCTACACGAAATCTTATTCTTTTAACTTAATGGGAAGTATTTTTAAAATTATTTGAAAAAAGGCCCCATGCATTCCTAACGGAGAAAATCGAGATTACGGGACGCTCTGGAATCGAACCTGTGACACGTAGGCAACTGTTGATTTTTTTCGAGGTATATAATATACTTTCCTATTAGTGTAAAAAATTTGAATGATCTATGTATCATATTAAGAGAGCTAGGATTTTTCGAAATTTGAAAATATTTCACCTCCTGGCATCGAACCCATGACCGGTTGCGCGTAAACAAAAGAATTTTTCCGTAGATATATATAATTGCAATAGCCATATGAAATTTCATTGTTCTATCTCAATGGAAAGTATTTTTTTAAATTGTATGAAAAACGGCCCCATGCATTCTTACGGGGGAAAGTCGATTTTTGGGGCCTCCTAGAATCGAACCCATGATAGGTAGGGTGGATTTCCCAATTTTTCCTCAGTGAGATTTAGTGGGGCATTACGGAAAAAAATCGGCGCCTCCGTGGCCGAAGCGGTATGGGCCTGACATTAATATCCTATATATATATATATATGTTATATATATATATATATCCCCCCGAAGCGTCTATATATAATAGAAGATGTTATATATATCCCCCCGAAGCGTCTATATATAATAGATATCCCCCCGAAGCGTCTATATATAATAGATATTACATTCGAAGTCTTTAAAATGAATGGACGTCAAAAAGTTTAAACTAAAGAGACGTGATGCGTATTTCTCAGACGGTGAAGTTGGCTGTACCAAATTCGTCGGAGGGAACGGACTGTGTACATGCCATCCCAGTCTATTTGCTACTTTTGCTCAGTTAAGAAAGTTACGTCGCCAAATGCTACACGTTTTGTTCTTAACACGGCTGTGTCCGTGTTTTTCAACTTGAAAAGATTTCTGAACGGCTTCGAGGTCAAGGCGCACGAACTTTTATCTACGCGTCGTGCGTGGAATTATCGAGTGTTTGGCACAAAGTTTGTCTGGTTTTTTGAAGTAATTTATTTTCGAGACATGAATTGCCTTCATTGATGTTTACCCGGCGTGAAAGGACATTACTTTGTACCAATGACGGCTTTTGAATATAAATCTTTACTTAACGGAGAGACTAGTAGATAATCTAAATAGAGAGAATTAGTTTGTATTTTATCTTAAACGAAACTTCTGATATTAATATTCATTTAAAAAATCACGGCTGAATCTTATAAATTAATTTATACTTTGATAGATTCTTTCATTTTCCTCTTATTCTACATCATAAAAAGCATACAATATGATTTTAACGTGCAGATTTTATTTGTAAGATTTGGATCGTACATCATTACATGTATATCAGTAGCAGCGGGACATTTGAGTGCCTGCTAATGGTTTCTAATACGGCTAATGGCACACCCTGCCTTGAGATGATAAGAAGATTTCACGCTATGTTACGGAGTTAGAGCGTCAATGACCAGGCCCTGAAAGATTTATACGCACTTAATTTTGATAATAGCTTTTAGAGTGTTTGACTTTTATCTGCAGTCAAATGTTTCCTTGTTCAGATCGATATATCGTTTCTATTCCTTTTGTATTGAATACTTAGTCTTTACATTCCTTCAATTCGTTTTCTTGTCAATAGACGTAGTTTGATTAAACGAGTGGGCGGTTCATACTTCAGACTCTAATTTCGGAGCATGTCACTGCATCAACGACGTCCAAGATAAACACTTCAGTGTCTTGTAAAACCTTGAACAGAAAGCAAAATAGGGGACGCATAAGGTCTTCATTTATAATTGAATTCTTTGTCCACCCGTTACGTTTGGAGTTTATCTACTTGAGATGCGATTCAACTTGGAATTCAAGTTTTCCCCGCGTAGCTATTCACTCGTTTGCGTTGTTTACTCGCTATTTACTTGTGGTTCGGCTTCTAGCAATTTTATGCTTTTTCTTATCTTCCTTTTCCGCTTTTCCCTAAGAACGTACCACATTTTTGAGAATATAAAAATGTAATGCTCTTTTCATTTCCTTCCCCTTACTACGTTTCTGTATGAACATCTATTTGGAATCGAGTGGCCCCATGCCGTTTCGAATTTCGCGCCTTAGTTACCAAACTCCCTCTCCCGTATATCCTTTGAACTACAACGTTGCTCATGACCTAAGTGAGGAAGATTCGATTTTAAGTATGTCTCGTTTAGGATGGGCATTGAATACCTCTTTCTCACAACTGGAAGGACCGTAAGGGGAAAAAGTTTCGGTCACTGGGTCATGTTTTATGTGAATACTTCAGAGGTAAATCTTTCAAAGAAAAATATCGTTTTTTGATACTTTCAGAAATACAAACCCTAAGAAATATTCATACAAACCTTTATACAATCCTTGCAGTCCTTTATCATGTTCTTTGCATCATCACTATTTCGCGTTCCACGAAAGTACGACAGAGAACAATTCTTATTTATTATGTAGTATAGTTAAATAATATATATAATAACTTTAAAATAGTTAATTAAGTCTTTTAGTCCGAGTCTATTGATGTTCGACTGAACACATTCAGTTGAGTCAGATTTTATGGTTTAATTGACTTTATCCTCCTTTTTTGTCGCAAGGTAACCATAAATCTAACTTTTAACTGTAGCTTATTCTTTGCTATTCAGCGACCTATTGACCTTTATATTAGGGCAGTCATTCTTCTTTAATTATCGCCATGTCTGCCTCTCAAACCAACCCCTTCGAAATTGTTTCCCAATAGGAGCGTGTCTGGATATCGACCATTAAGTCTTCCTTATCAATTCTGGGATACCGTATTTGCAGGACGTGTGCGAGCTGTACGTATGGTTTCCTCATCAATCATACGGGAGCAATTTCGCGTTTCAGAAGATGATTAATTGACCCGTCATAAAAAGAAAACCACGCGTATTCCCAAGGTCGCGCCATTGTGTAGTCCTTAGTCATTATAGACGCGCGGGTTTAGAAATACGAGCGAATTTCTCAACCGTCCCAGAATCCTACGCTTTTTTACTTAAATGGTTTCCGCTGTTTATTGGTTTGTCTTTTTCATTTTGTTAACACGAGGATTCTTTTCTGAACAATAAATGATCGTAGATTCATCCGAAGTTATAATTCGGTTCCTGTGACCCAATTAACTAAAATCAGGGAATGGACAATGTGTTCGAAACTCACTGTGCACGATAATCAGTAGGTATTTCTTCAGCGGCATTCAAATGTAAAATATATATTGATTTATATTGAATGTTTGGAGCTGATGAAGTGAAGTTAGTTTAATTTTCGTTTTAATATAACTTGATGAATCGTGTTCGAAGACGATAACGAGAGAAATTGCGAAAATAAAGAAATAAATATTTTAATAGTTTGATATATTTATTATTAATCTATAACTGCGAATTATATGTAGAGAAACTACGTAATGATATCGTAAATTATTCCTTCCTAATAGATATTTCAGGCTCATGATTTTCCAATATTTGTTCAGTATTATAAACAAGGCTAACATAATGAAGAATTTTGAATGTATAGAGCTAACAAAAGTCAGATTGAATGATGATTATTTATGTAAAGAAATAAATGTCGAACCATGTCAATAGAATTCCAAAATCAAAAATTTAATGAAATTCAACTTAATGAACGTAGTTTATTAATTAAAACATTGTTCCAGATTTATTTAATCCCTTAACGTGCTCAAATAATACGAATGATTAACCCAGTCTTTGATTAAAAAGCGATATTTATCAACTAAAAGAAACGGAGAAGAATTCTTGTGGGTTTCACTGCAATTTTCGGAGGCGCATTATCGCGTGAATCTCTTTCTTCCGTTTACTCTATCGATTCCGCTTAAAAGGAACGTGTTGAGTTACTAGTTTCAATTTCGAATGGCGATTGAATCTTCAAGGAGTCCCATCGGAAACGCACATATTTTTTGAGAGGTAATTTCCCTTTATCTGAAGAAAGAGATCCTTTTAACTGTTTTATTGTTTTCCACATACGATTGGCCTCCTTCCCGCGATCCAATCTCCCTTAAGATAACTCGGAAGGAATAACACCAGATGCTCTCGTTCAATTAGTTAAGAGTTCTTCGTTTAATTTTCTGGAGCAGGAAATTCCTACTCCATCCTGATTCATGGGAGATATTACTAAGTAAGCATTTCCATTAATGGAGCCGTACTTTTCATCGCTCTTTCAACAAACATCCATTCTTTCCGGTTGATTTTTTTACAACCCCCTCTCCCCCCCCCCTTCCCCCGTAACCACCGCCGTGCCACGACTGTCATCACATTTTAACGTTCGGAATTTTTTGGCGAAATTATTATAACGAGGAACTTAATGCACGTTTTATTCGAAAGCCACGTTTCTCTTTCAAAATTAATTCGTTTTTCGTAATTATTTTCTGCACATTCATTCGTTTAAGCGTCCTCGATATAATTCCGAACTTCGTGATCTGATTAAACTTCAAAACAATTACAGTTGATAACATCATCATCGTCTCTTTTACGTGCGCTTTAAATATTCCGCGAATTTTTTTTTAATCGGAAAAATTTTAATTATCAACTTTGAATTGAGATCGAAATATAAAGTGTATCTGGTAATATATTATAAATTTAAATGTATAAAAACGGATGTGATATAGGGAATATAAATTGATCTTCGTGTTTTTCAACTTTATCTGTTTCTTTAGAGCGAATTGAGTTCATTTCTGAATTTGTCACGGCTGAATGGCTTGTTATTTTTCCATCTGATAGGGAATGGAATTTCCTTAAGCATTTGTAAGCTTTTACAGTAGATATTTATATCGATATTATTACATTGATTCGGCGAATATTATTCGCATTAAACGGTAATTTTTATCGAAATCTACTAGGTCAGAAGAAATTAAAAGTGATTTTTAAAGTAACATATGAAAATAATATTATTAATCTATATCAATTTCTTATTTTAAATATATTTACTTTACTTAATAGTCAAGCAAAACGTCTAAAAGAATCATACTCGGGAAAGATATATACCTTCCAATGCATATTAGAAAACTGACCTGCTTTTCTCAATAAGGTTTCCTTTGCGATACTCTGATTGCGTAATGACTCGAGATGCGTCGCTTGAGTTATGACGTCATATGCTCTCCGACTGACGTTTGGCGGAAGAGAAGTGACAAAAGAAAGAGAGGTCTGCGATAAAATGCAGATGGTGTTCCGAAGGTCATACCGTTTCCTTTTCCTTTATTGGTCCGATGTGAATTTGACATTTGGCGTATGGAAAGAATATCATTTGCCGGAGAAAGGGGCCGGAATATAAAAGGGGAGAAAAGCTGTGTAATGTGCAGGAAAAATGGATTGGGGCAAAATGTCGCAGTTTTCCCCTCTTTTGGTATCGAAAGGGCATTTTCAATCTTTCGTTTATTTCTGTCGCCGATTGCCCGTCTTTTCCGAGTGGTTGATCACGAATTTCGGAGGGAAGTTCCAGAATAGTCGTCTTCGGAAATATACGGCTTCGAATCATTCATCAATTTTTCTCAAAGAAAGTAATGGACATCTAATTCAATAGTAAACTGGTTTATGAAATTCTTTTATAGGAATTCCCTTACAATGTGAAACTTCAAATCAGTAAACAGGTGGTGGTTTATTTACTCTAAGTAGCTAGGAATAATTATTATCATGCGTTCATGCGGTATTAGTAAGAATATATTAAATATATATTTAGACATTACATAATACTATAGATATAAATTTTGTCTTGTGGTTTGAAATATCTACCATTGTCAAATTCAGTGTCAAATTCGTTTTTTCAACGTTGATATGAACGCATAATAATTTACGAGGCTTCCCGTTTTTCCCCAAATAAAATGATCACGAATCGCACTGAATCCGTAGAAAGCCATTTATTAACAAATTATCGAATATTTCAGTTTGGACGCGAACAGAGATTGTCGTTGAAAATAAATAATATTTTTTCGAAATGATAGTTGCAAAAAGTTTTGTAATTGATCTTTTTATGGAATTCGGATTCGTGGATTACAATTTATGTTCGCTCCAATTTCCAAATATAACGCTCGTGATTTATTAGGGAAGTTTTTGTTTTAATTGCTCATCTTTTGAGGAAAATAAAATGTTCGGTTATTTTAAAAAATGAGTTAGAATATAACTCAACATGCGTTGCAAATGCGTGCACGAGGTTATTTTACATTCGAAACGTTCTATCCTGGAATCATGTACACGTATATATATATATATATATATATATATATATATATATATATATATATATATATATTCTGTTTATAAGCTAAACTTTCAGAAGAACGTTGTAAAATATCTGATACTGTGATTGATTTCCAATGAATTATATCAATATCTATGAGCAAATGAAGCCCTTATCTAAGCTTAGCGAAGTATTGCTTTAGAATGTGCAAATAACAATAAAAATACTTAGTTATCAAATTTCACAAAAATCAATCAGGATTAAATGTTAGAGAAATATTTAATAATAGTTCATAATTATTCAGTTGACTCTGAATTTAATATTTAGTAATACTCAGTACAGGATTTTCGTTCTAAGATCGATCAATGCCCTAAACCCTTGTATAATGAGTTTAATGACTTCAACACTCAACTTCAGACTCCTAATCTTCCAAAACTTTTGAGGTTAATTGACGAAATTCGATCACTGAGAGAATACGACTTCTACCGAAATTTTCTCGCGTTATGAGAGTATCTCCAAGAAAATTTTCTATTTTAGGAGAGGTGAGAGTGTCTACCACTTCTATATTCTAATTTGATGGATTTTTAGTGGCGGGATGGTTGAAAATAACATTGTAGTAGCATATCCCATACTCTAGTATAATGGGGTATTAGATTCCGATTTTTAGAGGTGACAAATCGGGGTTTATAATCGGTTTAAAGTGCTCGATTTTTCAGAAATTTAATGAGGAATTATTGAATAAATTACTAACTTAGTAGTCTCCACGTGAAAATGTCTTTTACGTTAAAACTACCAATTTTGTAATCTATTTCATTCTGGCTTTCTATCAAGTCATGCTTGGACAAATTGATTGTAAGTTCCAATTGTAATTTTAGAATGGCCTCTTGTGAAACAGTTTCAAACATTCTATCTATGGAATCCGCTATTTTGGGAAATTTCTAAGTTTTTCTCTTCAGTTCAAAAGATGTGTGCCTTAACTCGGATACAGTAAGGATAAATATTGTAATTTAGCTGTTTTAGTGAACTTTAATGAAGCGTTGCGGTATATCATCGAAAACCTTCACAAAATGTATATTTCAGTGCTTTATTTGTTGTAATCTTTTCCGTGAAAGGAGATTTTCTACTAAAATAAAATTGACTTTATTTTTAGATTATGGAGGGAATCGGTTTCACTTTCTTCATAATGTTTGTATTACCTTGGTGGATTTGCGATTAAATTAACTCCGATAATCGAAGTAAACCGTAATATACTTTCGCCATCAAAGACAACTCGGAAACGATGGGAGGAATGCATTGTCTCCTCAGCGGATATTTATTAGATACGTGCCTTAATTTCTTCCTTCGAGATTGAAAATTTGCATAACAAAACCACGGAGAATATATTAAAAGTGAAATTTGAGATGCTAATACTTTTATGACGACATCCGGAAGCTATTCCTTACGGACGTAATTTATTCTCGGAGAAACAGGATTTTTTATTTCATTTCGGCGGAATGGTGAGGATGTAAAACCCGTTGTTCTTTCGACCGAAAAAGGGTTATTTAAGGCCTTCCATTGATCGTGGCCTTTCTGGAAGGAGATAGATTGATGAGTGCCGTAACATATGGCGGCAAAAGATGACTACTCCAATATTTTTCGCCGCTTTAAGGAAGAATGGTGTGGATTAGCTCAGCCGTAGACGCGTAAACTCTGAAGACGCTTCTAGATATTGCGGAGGTCGTCTGTGGCGGGTGTAATAGTCGGTGATAATGGAGCAACAGCGCAAAAAGTATAATGAGACAGTTGTCGGAAATATTGCTCCGGATAAAATCCCACAAGAAAGCAAATGGCAGGTAGTGAAAAATAGGGTAAAAATGACGAGGAGAATGGGAAAAATGATTATAGATGAATTGTAAGGAAGAAGGGAATATTTTGAGGGAAAAGAAGTGTATTAAAAGAAGGGATTTGGTGGGTCCGGATGAGGGAAGAGAGCGTGTTAGGAAGTGAAAGGGCTATAGAAGAAAGTTTGGAGTCTGCGGTAAGAATGGGAGAGTAATAGAGTGGGAAGAGTTGGAAATTGTGCTCAGCCTATGATAGACATCCAAAGTGGAAGTGACGTAGTTAAGGAAATGTATGCGATGATTGAACCTAATGCTACCAACCGCATAGCGCATTTAGTATTCAAGCTATTTTGGAATTAAGCGATAGAGATTTCTTTTTAATTAAAATCACATTAAAAAGGATAATTCTGTTAAATCAGAATCAGTTTTTCACCACAGAAATTGAGTAATGGAGGTCTTTACTTAGAACCTAAGACTTTGATCAGAGAAAAGGATGTTTAATACTATGTAACATTTCATCTTACTTCTAAGAAGGTGAGTGCGGAAGGAAAATGTATTTCATTTAAAGTCTGATGTGTTTAAAGCAGTCATATAAATCGATAAAAGCGGGAATTACACCGATGTACCCGGATCTTACTTGTATTCCATTTAATAAAATGCAAGTTTACTCGTTTAATTGTGTATATAAGTATATATATTGATATTTTTAACTAATTCATCACAATGAAAAAATTAAGAAATGAGAATATTTCAATAGATTTCAAATAGATTTTAATTTACTAGTAAATGTTAATTGAAAATTTCTGGAACAGAATTTTCGTGGTTGAAGAACTAAGAACCTTGAAGCGATTAATTATGTACTATACTGAAGTGCGATTTACGATGTATTAAACTGAAGTATAAATAGGATGTAATGGTTTTAACGAATATATTTAGAAAATGTAATTCATTCATCAAATCCTCTCAAATCAAATGTATTCATCAAATCTCTCTGTTGTAATTACATTTAAATTGTAAGGCGTTTAAATGATCATATTTTGAATCGCCTAGATTTTGGTTCCTTTGAAACATGCTTTTCGAGTTTTTGGCCAACATTAAACTAGATAACCTCAGATGCCCGGAGGATGTACTTTAAATGATAGACCTCATAGAGGACTATATAAAGCAAATGGTGCTCCTCTTAAATGGAGTAAATAGCTTCGGAATGTTTGCCTCGAATCGTTTTTAAATACGGGTCCCCGGGCCTAGAAAACCGAGTGCTTCGCAGAGATTGGGATTTATACGACTCTTGGGGAAAGTAATTGCCAAGTTGGCCCTACCTTTAGGACAAAGAAGGACATTAGAGGAGGTGATGGAGAATGGGGTCGAAGAAATCAGAATGGCAAAGTAAGATGGAGAGAGACGCTGAGGATTGAATGGATGATAGTCGAGGAGTTAAGCATCGGAAAAGAGAAAGATATCGCGAGTAATGAGCCGGGAAGGTAAATAATTGAAAGGAAGGTGAGTTAGAATAAGAAGGGAGAGATTAGGGATGGCGCGTGCTACGACGCCTGCAGACGGAAGATGATCGCCTCCCAGATAAGGGAATATCGGGTTTGAATTGCCAGTTCGTGAGTTATTGACTTCACATTTGTAGCAGCTTCCCCTCGAGGGGTTTCGGGGGGAGAACACGTTCGCGATACAGCGGATAAAGACGACTGCCACCTGAGGGATGGCGTGAAACCCTTGGATGGGAACTCTACCATCTTTCATACGCAACATCTTCATTTTAATGCCCGGAGAACACCTGTCTTACGTTCCTTTTACCCAACTTAGAACCCCCTTTTACGAGGGAGGATTTTAAGAGAGCGGAGGCTTTATGGGCAGGAGGAATGTGATTTGATATCCTTGGCGTACTCGTTAAAGTACAGTTTGATTTTTTCGCCATCATGCCCCTTATGGATTGCTTTTGTGGCGGCATAAAAAGATTCGGGGCTATTCGAACCGGGTCAAAGGAGATTTTTTTTATTATTTACCCTCTTTCATTAAATTATTCATCCCTCCCTTTTGGTCTATATCTTTTAATGAGGCTTGTTTGCGAAAGAGCGGAACAATCTCATTAGCGTAACAATGTGCTCGGTGTCTTAGGGACAACATCATTACTCTCCGATATGAAGTTGTTAATTGCTGCGGAAAAATAGAGATCCACGCTAAAATAATACACTGGACGCTACGATTTCTTTTCAATCGTTCTTTTCTGATTCGTTATTCCACCTCTCCCAGGTGAATATTTTAATCTAGTTTTATTGGCTGAATGAATGGAAAAAGCGGTTAAACTAACGTGTCTCGCATTATTCAATCACCTCATCTTGTTCCCAGAAGACTTTTACTCAATAAATTTTAGTTGGTGTAGAAATATATACAAGTAAACTAGCTGTAAATTAACCTCCCTAAACTATCAAAATCAAAAGCATAATTTACACCCACTCGATTATATTATAGGGAAATTAAATATAAACATTTTGCGCGTGTTGTTTCGCTAATCTTATTTATTTTATCATCATTTCAGCTATTTAATATTTTGTATATTAGCGAAAAAGGATCTTTTATAATTAGTAGAATTCTAGGGAAGAATTTTAAAGATAGTAGTTTGATTGAGATCATTAACTGGATTATATAAATTTAAAATAATTTTAGAAATGTTAGAAAACATTCTTTTACATGTGGCAGCTATTTATTTTTCCATATCGTGGATGAATATCACCTAATTAGTCGAATTTAATTTATGTAATGGTCAAACGTAATAATTGGGAGTACCTTCGACCAAACAAGGGATATGCGTATATAAAACATAACAGCAAGTTACACCTTTCGCTCGTGGGCATGCTCGAAATACTCGGTTCTCGATGTCATTTAAATTTTGTTAATTTCCAATGTTGCCTCTTTCCCCTGTCTCACAATTTTGCCAAATGCCCTCGAGATATTTAAAGTAACCGCCAACGATTTACATCCGCGATAAATTCATTAGTTACATCATCATTATATATTCAGTTGATACTGTTATGATCTGTTTTACTTTTTGATTAAATTCTGTCATTACGTGTATCTTGTAACGTTTGCAGAGTTGCAGCTCTTGATAGGTCTAGAAGGTCATGGAATCCATTCTACTTGCGGGGAGTAATTTCAATTAAAGTTGCATTATAATTTAGCCTCTATCTAAGGCAATCTTACTTAGGAGATCCACGATTTCTTTCTAATGATGCTAAATGGTGACCCTTAATTCCAGTAAGTGAAGGTAATGGTTTCTACCAATGTCACAGGAATTATTTTCTACAGGAAGTAATGGCTGGAACAGCTTTTCGCGTGAAAGATTAATTTTATCTCCATAAATGAGATCAAGATAGACTTTTTTCAGAAAATATCTCTACTCTTTAGGAACATTTTTATTCATTAATTTTTAGTTGGGGATAAATGAATGAATTTTTTGTTTTGTTTTTGACAACTATTTTCTGCTGCTCGGACAGGGTAAAGATAGTAAATATTGATGCTAAAGTGTGCAAGTAGGTGTACTTTTAAGAACCTTGAACATTCCTTCATCACATTCCAATATCTCTTGGTAATAAAATATCCAATTTCAAGGAAATGTTACTACCTTAAATTCCTGTCAAATAATCATCAGACAGATTGTGTGTTTCAACATGCAAAAAATTGAATCGGTACAAAGTATTAGACGAGACTTAAATTGAATTCCTTATCCTTTTATTTTCGTTAAAGGTTACTTTTTCCGAATAAAGTCGAACTCTTTTATCTAGTGAGTACGTAATAGTGTATAAAGAATGGCATCCGTGGGATAGAAATGGCGTTTCTAAGAAAGTGTTGGGGGTCGCACAGTTTCCAAAATGGCGTTCGGAAGGTAACGTATAAATCAATTAGAGTCCTCTTCAGATAGGTATTCTCTCCGAAGTGAATAGAAGCGATGGGAACGTTAAAGGGCTTTGAGAATCGCCGTAGCGTGTGAGAATGGTTATGAGGAATGGCTCCAAAGATTTCAGAAGTGGTTGCGGCTGGATAAAGGTATATTAAAGTGGTAATGATTCCAGGGAATACTGATTTGAAACCGATGAAGATGTGTTTTGTTTAAGAGCTGGAGCACTGTTTCTACATCTCATCTGCAATGCTGGTGGGACACAACAACAATGTGGACCACTCAGAAAAAATACATTCAAGTATTCTCCGACACAAAATCGAAGTGTATATAACCCTACACAGTTTACTGTTTAAATACTTGTAAGGTTTTTTTCTCCTTTTTACTTTCTTGATAATGGAATAAGTCACTTTTATGTTGGTTTGTCTTATGGGAAACCGAGTCCCTAATGACAATGAAACACTGAAGTAGTGAATATTATTAGGTATTGCCCCATAATTATGTAGTTAAATCAAAAATTATCATGTCTTTTAAATTACTGAATAATTTTCGACGGACACAGAAATAATGAAAAAGTTTTCTGCTGAAAATTTAATCAACTTCGACAGAAAATGCTATTTTTGCGAAAACTAGATTAAAAATCACTTCTAATTGAATTATACAATACATGAAAGTTATAATACTGTGGAGATTATTCGTAAATTTTCAATTAGAGTATTTCATTCGCACTTTTTATTTAGGGTAATGGAAGCTACAATATCTCATTCTAAACTTTTGAATTAATTTTTCAGTTAAAATAGATTTAATTTGTAACCTTGGTACGATTTCTGAAAGGTGTATCGAAAATGGGGGAGTTAAATCCTGCATTATGGTGAACCGTGCAATTTTGCTTTGATGTTTCTTGTTTAGTCGCGGCAGATTATGGAATCTTAATTGGATATAAATCTATCAATTGAATATCCGTTCGTTGCCTTTTTAAATTCTGCTTTTGTGTTTGCATTAATTCTGCCTATAATTATGCATATCAAGTTCTTTGTCCTCAGCATACACTGCTGCTTTCAGCCGATTATTGCTCCGTGTTAATTGAAATTTATCCAATATCCCCAATTTTATGGAGAATATACGGACATGCAGATTGTAGAGAGAGTTCACAGCATCACCTCCTATCTCACCTTTACTATTATGCCTCGATGTTCATGCCGAAATCAGAGATATAATTTTTATGTTCCTTCGATTAAAATTATATAAAAGCACATTTCCGTCGGACGCATTTGTTTGAATTATTACGATAGCTGTTCGTTTTCATTAATTTATTCCGTATTATTTTAAATGAATGATTTTACCATGCCAAAAATACCCACAATTATAATATTTTTCCATTTTCGATAAACTAGATTGTGCGTCGAAATTTAATTATTTGAATTCAAATCAATTCATCCATAGAATAACTAATAATTTCAATTATCCTCAATATATCTTTTAGTCCGAAATTACAATATTCGATTTAGAATATACTTTTATTATTTTATACTCCGATTGATGAGTTTTTTTTCGATCATTTGATTCTATGCATTTTTAAAATCCCAGAAATTTTATTTTTCATTTTACCTACCGCTACTTTTCATTTTCACCTATCGCTTCTATTATTTCGTCCATCAATGAGTGTGGAGTTGTTTCTATTATTGATGAATGTTTATGACGGGAAATTGTATCGAATATAAGAATGATATGATGTAGCGTGTTGTCTTTTACTAAATAGAGTCCGTGTTTAGCTCCTGTCCCCATCGTGAGTCCCTTAGCTAAGATCCGGCTTTGAATCCTTCGTGATTACACGTTTTGGGAACCCCTTTGAACCCCTCTCCTGTTGAGTTCGAGGGTTTATCTCCCGTTCCCCGCACAAAAATACCCCAATCGGATCAGTTTCCATAGCGACCCTTGTTGACGTTCTCCATAAAATTCCGATGTTTAAAGAGCCCTAACGAATGGAAACCGGTGCATTCGCAATGGGAAAAAAATCATACGCGTCCGTGAAAAATTGACGACTCGGAGACGCATTGGCACACGGAATTTGCAATGCGTGGACATCTCATAGAGAGGAACGGACTAATGGCGTCGTCGGACCAATGGGATCGAGAAGATAGTTTTGGAGGAGCGGCAGAAATGTCACTTGGGACAAATTGCATTCGGAATGAGCGGCTTCTCTCCAATGAAGGGCTTTCCAATTGCTTTCTCCATAGTGATGGGCCGTGCTTGAGGACCCAGGCCTCTTCTAATTCCCTTTGTCGCTGGAGAGGCAATAAAATATACCTCTCCCCAGTTGTTGAATGGGATGGCCACTTGTGAAGCGTGCTTTTGTCTCGGACGCCCCAATTCTTTATAAGCGAATCCGCGGAGGCGATTCTCCGTTTCTTCGGAGAGTTCCTTTGTTCCTCAATGGGATCGTTTTTCGAACGCACTCGATCCTGTTTATCTCCATTCGTCCGTTTCGAATAGGTTAATTTAGTTAAGAATAAAGGGTTCATTAGGTTAATTTATTTCCCTTTGAAGTCTTGGCCGTCTGCTCCAAATGAATTTTCGGTGGCGAATGATTTATGTGGTGGTTTTTATAGATTCGTTTTAATGTTTTGAAGTCATGTAATCGATATTTAGTATGTATTTTTCTACTTTGTCGTTATATTTTACTTTAAGATGTTTCTGAAATGAAGCAGGATTTAAGGCAGTTAATTACGTGCATTTCAGAGTTTTATTCATTCTTCCAAAAGTATTCAATTCGTATTTAAGGATATTTCAGGATAAGGGAATGAGATATAACTTTACATGACGACTTCGAGTGACTTAATTACAATAAATAAAATGAGAGGAAATTATGTACTTTTTCGTAACTTATTAAATTTTATCATTGTTTTTATTTTTGTTGATTCATTATCTTATTTTGCTCCATCGATATAATTGTTCACTTTTTAAAAGAATTGGTATTTGTTAATCTAGCACATCAAGTTGTTGTACCTATTGGAACATATTATAGGGAATTACATGTCTAAAAATATCGACTTATTTCTAAGGAATGTTTGTGAATCAAAAGATTACAATTTCCAAGTAAACTTAAATTCCTAGAATTTCAAGGTTACCTTAGTGCTTCTTTCGTGGTATTATTTTCCGTATGCTTTTTAGTTATCCATGGGGAATCCATTCACAATTTTTTTATATTCACGCAAGTCCGCGGTAAACACATTAGCTCAAGGCAATAATTAACGGTGTTTCAAAGATGAAATATGTCAACCTTCGCGGTTTCTCCCCAACGGAATATTCACGCAAATAAGTTCATTTGTCACACGACACACTAAAAGCGTCCTTAATAAACCACCGTATTTTCGAAAACCCGTCCTTCAACAACTGCTGTGACCGCCCTAATTTTTAATTTTGCTCACTCATGCATTCAGCCGAAGGTTTTAATTATACTCTTCGGATGCCGCGCATTGTCGCTCTTGTGTACCATCTCTCCATTTTTAAAACGGGTTCGATCACAATGGTAAACATTCTCAAAATGCAACGCGAACTATCTATTTACGCAAAAACGAGGAAAGGAAATAATTCATCCTAATGGGAATTCCCCCGAAACCTTTGTATACGCGAGAATAATAGGGTGAGTGATTATTAAACCCTTTTTTATTCGGAAAATTAAGTGCTTCTTTTCCCCCTTAACTCGTGTAAACGGGTTAGAAAAGAGAGCGTTGTTTGTGTAAAATTACTCATTCATTTGGTCGACACGTGGGCTCTTCCGGAGAAAGAATCGTGCATATTCAAGGAATAGAAGACAAAAGAGGAATAAAAAGCGACCTCAGCGGTATGAGTCAATAAATCGCGTACCGAAGGAAGAGGGGGCAGATACTTTCCGGCATAAATATGGAGAAGAAGACTTCCGTAATTTACGGAAGAATACAAGGCGCCTATTTTTATTGGAAATGAAAAATGTAGGAGGATTTGGGAGGTCTGTTTTCTCGTCCCAAGGTGAGCTAATGGTGAGAGAGTTATGCCACGAAGATGAATGTGGGTTGGATATTGAACGGAATGAGCATCTCCGTGGAAAAAAAGTTTGGGAAGAACCGCATCCTGTTTTTCGTGTTCAAGGTCCAAACCCAAGGGTCTAGGGTTGCTAATAAAAGAGGGTTGTCATGAACTTTCGTAAACTCTTAAAAACTTCCTAATATCTACGTATAAATGTCTCATCTCTCAGTAGAAGGGAATATTTATCGACTTTAATTAATACGATCTAATTTTTAACTTGGGCAAAGTGCGCTCGAATTTCTCGGATTGAAAATTTCCGCTCGGAGTTTTAGATTTTCGAGCTTGCATCCGATTTTTTAAAAAATATAGAGTTGTAGTGGTTTGCGTATTTGTAAGAGGCCATCGTATTTCAAAAGAGTCTCCAATGTTAGTCTTCATAAGTCCTTTTGAACTCATTAAATCAGGTCTTGAACCCACGAACTTTTTGATTTATTTAAAACTCCAACGGATATAAATAAAATTTAATGAGCATTATTTTCATCCTCTTTCCTTCAACGAGAGATTTAAATAAAGGAAATTTAATATTTGTTTGAATTATTAAGCATAGTAATTAATCTAATTAATTTTGATGCTGTGAGATTCTTTTGACCTGAATTTAACTCTATTAATATCGGTGTATTAATAAGTAAGCCTCCGCATCCATATTAAGATTCAATATGTGCACATTTACTTACTACCGCAACGTGGAACCTTTCTTCACTACTCGTTTCTAAGGCCATCGAACTGTTTCCTTCGAGACAATTTGGCATCGTCAGAATGTCTTCAGGTAGCGGTCACGTCAAAGTTCCTTGTTTCTTTTGCCTCAAGAATCCTCCACCATAGTTCGCCTTTTATTTTACATCCATTCGATACACTCCTTACAATTTTTTCCGTCTCTCAAAGACTCTTGGCCGACCCTCCATTTCCTGCCTATGTCACTCATTCTGTCCACTTCTCAACAAACCCCTTCAATTTCCATTTCCGAGTTTTTCCTTTCAGCTCCAGACGCTCGAGTGCATATAGGACGCCCGATCCTTCACTCGGATGCCTCAATGCTGATGAAAGAGAGCGCTCTTTCCAGTGCTTTCCGATGAGGGCGTAACTTTTTTCTCCGATCCCAGGATATTTATGTAATCCTTTTCGTTGTTTTTGGCTCGAGTGGTCATAAATGGGAAGCGATTCGGTGAAGAGTTTAACTTGTAACTAAACCGCACATGGGTTATTGAATATCCAGCGATGAATAAGTATACGAGAATGTATAACTAAAACTCATTATATTCGTATTGTGCATATATTATAATAAATATAATCTCTTGATTCAATTTTTTTTTTGGGTACGGTATACGTTATAAAATGTTGTCATTATATCAATGACACTTTTAATTGATCAAACACGAATATTTAGATTAAAATTTATTATACCTATTTGTTAATATTTAGGATGACGATGTATTTGTAAATGGTAGGTAGAAGGACTGATCTTGCCATGATCAACTTCCCTATAAGATTAAATTATTATATTTTATGATCATATAATTTACATTATGCAATTTCTTTGTTCAATTGTACATTATTACAATCGTATATTATTTTTTTTATATGAAATTAAATTATCTTTTTTTGACCTCCATTATATAGATAATATTTTATCATAAAATCAATCCATCTAAATTATGAAGTGCTTGAAAATTCTTTTTTGACTAATAATGCGTTTGGCATTAATCCCCTTGTCGATCCATTTAGTGGAAATAAAATATCCGATGGAATTTCGAAAGGAAATGAAAATACAAGTAAAAAAGAAATCGAACATCTTGTCGCACAATCTTCTCGTTTGGAATGACATGACGAAAATACGCTTTTCTCATTTGTGAGAATTTCTTCTTAATAATTTTATAATGAAAGAATTTCTTCCTTGGCGATATTTTTCATTTCCTCAAATTTTGTTTTAAAAAAGACCAATTTAAATACATTCCCATATTTTTCTCTCTCGAATGGATTTGGAATTTTCGATTTCCTTCCTTTCTCTTTTTCTCAGGTTCATAAATTTCCCAAGTGACTCGTCCAGTTATTATGTTGATTTCAGAATTCATCTTACGTCTTCTTTCACCTTTTTTTCATCGAATTTCTCGATTGGGAAATTTTCAGAGTGCGAAATTTTGATAGAAGAGAACGAATAAGGTGTAAAATCCAATTTTATATTCTGGTAATAAGTATAAGTGTTGATTCGTAACAGTTTACTTTAAGTTTCCTTCTATGAATGCGACGAAGAATATATAAATCTCTTTGTTTCTTCATACTGTAAAGATCACCGCTCAATACGTTTCAGCAAAAATTAACTGATATTAAATTTTACAAAATATTCTAAAGGAATAGGATTATTTGATTATAAAGGAAATTTCTTTAGTTTCTCAACTCTTTATTTATCTATAACATTCTATATACATCCTTAGATCTACATAATTAGATCTTTGCTATTTATTTCGAGAGTCATTTTTTCTGAAGGAATAGGAAAGATTATCTTATCTTAGACCATTACGTTTATAATATTATACTTGATATTTTGCGTACAACTTACATTATTCACTTATAATTACAATTGACATTTTTAGGCGTCAAGCCTTTTCGTTTTTCAATATTAAAATATATATTGACACCTATAAATCATTACATTACTCTAAGTTATTACATTTGATCACGGATTGTTTGGTGATAGTTCATTTCAATATTCTGTTTATATTCTTTTCTGTCTACTAAATATTAAGTTGATTTTATCTAATAGTCTTTGATTTGCTAAATATTTAGTCCCTCCATTTGGCTTTCATAGACAAGTTCTCGGCACTTCTAAAATTTCTTTATTTTATCAATGATGGTATCTCATTTTCTTCTATAGTCTTTCTACTCTCCTCAAGCATAACGTAATTGCCTACAAAACAACATTTCCCACTTCTCCCATTAGCATAATACCGCAGGTGAATTCTTTGTCTTGGCATCTCCTATAATCCAAGACGCTTTTAGACCAGTGACTACCTCTCCGTTTTTCTGAAGAGTTTGCATGGAAAATGGGAAGCATTGCCTTGGGCAAAATGCAACTTCATTATCTCTCTCGATGGAGAAAAAAAATCTGGCTTTCAAACTCTTCGATAAACTTTTCAGAGGTATGGTAAAAATGCATTTTTAACATTACTCCTCCGCCGGTGTTTTTGATAAAATAAATCTTCCAAGATATACCCGTATTAATTCATCGTAGAAAATGATTTTTGAATGGATTTTCATCTCCAACAATAGAATGATGGACGAATAATAACTTTTCAAGCGTCATTCTTCGTGTCTGAATTATGTTGGATTTTTATTCATCAAAAAAATCTGCCGCCGCAGACAAAACTTTACGAATGCCTTCTCCATTACGCTAAGGAAAGGTGAGCTCTGGTCTATTAATAGAAAATACGTCATTTCCGCACCGTTTAAAATTTCATCTCTTCCAAACTGACGTTGAAAGTTTCTTTGCTCGTGAGTTTTAATAATTTTGAAACCATTTTCTGAGGAGTTTAAACAAAATCCCGATTATGCGTAATTGAACGTCAATTCAGACCCTGAAGTCTATTATCTATTGTTGTTCTTTACGCACTATTGCATTTCTATTTTTTTTTGTCTTTTAAATAAAATCATACTCTAGAAAAGCCTTACATGCTCAGGATAGAGGACAATTGAAATGCTTCCAAGTATAAAGATTACTATTATAAACCTGAGATGATACAATTTTCAGCAAGAACTAGTAGTTTGTTTCTACCTAGCTATTATACATCTTTCGGCACTAAGCGTAGAATTATATTGTTGATGTATCCGTTGTATCGCTAATTTAAATTAGGACATTTTTATAAATATTAATTAATTTAATTTTGTGGTAATTTGTTTTTCCGTCAATATTGGGAGTTGTGAAGAAACATCAACTTATTTGAAAATTATATTTCAGTTCTTTAGAGGATGATGAATTCAATCGAAAAAACTTCTCATCGGTGGAATATAGTTCCCATGGTTATCAAAATATTGTTTGACTTATGTTTAGAGTATTATTTGCGATGCACAAGGTAGAAACTTAAAATTAGAGAAACTTTGAGGAAAAACACATGGTATAAACAGACGGTAAAAATTCATATTTGACGTTAATTATGAGTTATAGTACATCTCTCGTTATTTATTCATTAAAGAGTGTATCATAGGAGTGTGTCAAGACACGTAAATAGCGTGCAATCGACCCACTTCTTTTGTTTGCCTCCATCGTGGGAAGAGTCAACTCATCGCACACCCATTTTTTAAAAACATGTCTCCCCACGCACTAAATGTGAATTACTCTCAAAAAGTAACGACTTGCATCATTCGAAATCTCTATTTAAGGGCTCCGAAATATCCTGCACTTCAATCAAGCTTCGCGCAAAAATTTCTCTCACGCGTTGTTTTTCACATCGTAATTTTCCCTCTTTCTTCACTTTTATTACTTCATAATAAGAGCGTGCGGAAATTCCGTGCGATAGGGACATCACGCAGGGCGGACAGGCTGTCGTCGACACTGGTTCAATCGCGAGGGCCCTGGAAAGTATTATTTCCTTTGAAGGCGACATTATTCACTCCATCCCCGTTTCTTTTCTGCCGTCATTTATCTCGTTCCACGATTTTCTCCTATCATTTCCCTTTCATTCGCCTCCTTTTTGCTTCCGTCTTTTATCTCCGTTGCTATGGCACTTTCGCATGCGCCCGTTTCCATAGAGCGCTCCATTTTTCTTTCTAACGAATTAATTCGCGGGAGTTAAATTTTTTTAAGCTTCGATTCAATTAGTTTCCAAGGCCCAGATTTTCCTCTGCAAAAGCAGCCGGAATTATCAAGGATAACTAATTTCGTGATTCCAAGGATTATAAGCGTTGGAACTTAAGGGTTTCAATTTGATGGATTTTTTTTAGAATCGCGTTCGAGTTGGGAAGATCTTTAGGGGTTTTTATGGATCGTTTCACTTCGGTGATATATGGAAAATTGATTTTAAGGACCACACGTATTTCAGTGTAATCGTCATTGATAGTCTTTATGGGTTTCCACTCGTGTTTAATTTCATATTATACACATTTATGGATATAATTTCCTTTTTCTAGATGTATCAATTTTAACACTATGAATTATTAGGATACAAGCTCCTGAATAAGTGACGAAAATCACGTCATATGATTACATTTTTCAAATAATCGAATAGTAAATATCGAATGCCAGTATTCTGTCTAATGATAGGTATCTAATATATCCGAGAAAAGTTATAAACATAGTATAATTTCTACTTGTTAAATTCGTTTGACGAGTTATTGAGTCAAGTTGTCCAATCAAATTTCCTTACGTTACTTCAATATATTCTACTTAATTTACTAATTATCACTAACATGTGTAGCAGCAAGTTGCACGATTGCGGAAATGTTTTTGCTCATTTATTAATGATCAATATATTTCTATTATATACTATGTTGCTCAGAGCGTTTAGGTTACATTCGTTAGAAATATATATATAATTATAAATAATAATAATAATCTTATGAACAAAGAAACTTTGTGAGAATAAAATTTGTTCTTCCAAAAATTGTGTAAAATGCATGTACGTGATTGATTCTGCTTCAACTAATCGTAAAGATTCAAAGTCAAAATTGTCTATGAGAAGTATTGTTATATAGAATATTGAACTATAAATAACCGTTTCCCCATAAACGTATTCAAAAGAATATTTTACTTTCTCCGGATATCTAACAAACATCAAAGAGATTTATCTATTCGAATAAAATGATATATATTGGGAGCCAGTCTCTTAAATCTTTTATCCTGATTTCAAAGAGAATGTTTTCAAATTTTTGAATGACTCATTTATTGTTTGCATTTTAGTCTATGAATTTCAGTTCATCGGAATTTGTACTTTAATACTTTTTAATATACTAGTATTAATCCTGGAAATATGAACGCATTCTTCCACCGAAGTTAAAATTCAACGAGGCATTATTTTCTCCTTTAAAATGTACTCAGGAAAAAATGAATGTGAATTTCATCACGATTTGTATCGAGTGGCTCTATGAAACTTACCTTCTCCGTTTATACTCGTCTTTCTATCACATTTACCCATTCAGTTCCTTTTATTCCCCATTATCTCCTTCCTCCTAAACTTTCCCTCCATTTTCTTACCCTTCTTTGACCTTTTTGTGTATTTCTTTCCCCACTATTACTATCCTCACCCCTTATTTTTCTTTCATACTGCCCTTTTTATCCCACAGCCATCCTTCTTCCAGCACTTGACGTGTTTCTCTTCTCCCGTCAGCGGTTTTCTGTCTTTCTCCCTCATTCGCGTTCTTTGTTATCGACATCACGTCGCTCTCTACACGAATCGATTCCGGAACAAAACACCCACGCAGATGCCTCCGTCCGGTAGGTAAGGGAAGGACAAGAAATCTACGTCATAGAGAGGATATGCCCACCCTATTCCACCATCTCGAATTCTTCAATCTTCGAACGCCTCTACTTTAATATAGGTCCTCTTTCTCCACTCGAACGCTTCCATCTTTCCAACGTCAGCCTTCGTCTGTTTCCAGGGCCTTCGAGGCACCCTCTTATGTGCAGACGATTTTCTTTTGCGAGCTTCATACTGTTTCTTTCTCCGTCACCCAATGCTAGGGTATTGGATATTTCTCATCCGTAGGAAGTGGTAAACTTCTCGAGAGGGAATTGCGACCAAGGCGTTGAGATATGAACGGACGCTCGCCGCCGAGTATAAGGTGGAAGGGATCGGAAGACTGCTCAGGGTCCCCCCTCCCCGACGCTAGGTACGTCCCTGCGGGGTAAACATCTAGTTTCGGTGGAGAAAGAATTGTTGTAGCACGCCCATATGACTCCATAGTTATGCATAAATTGCGCTGATTTTTCCTATTAATAAGATTCTTTCGCTTGCTATTTAGTGTGTTGTAAGATCTTCATGGGGTGTAACGCAAGGAATTATCGTTGGACCGCTTTATTTATAAAAATAAACGTCAACAATTTCAAGTAGTCATATATGGATTTAGTGCGTATATTTAAAGTAATCATTTTCCTTTAAAGTAGACGGGAATCCGAATTTATTGTATAGTTGGATTTTCTTCCATTATAAATTTGAATGGTGATCACTTAAACGCTCTTCGACCATTCATCATCCAAAAAATGTTAACATTTTTCTCTATTATCCTAAATTTCCTTATCCAATGTTTCAAACGTATTATTTTCGAATCAAAATAATCTTTTCAGATGAAAAAATCTCGTTAGTAATCCATTTCAAGCGCTTTCTAACACAACTCATTTCTCGAGGCTGTTTTACTCATTCTTTCGATTCCATAATTTAATACTCACAATGGTTCCAAGTTTCGGTTCAATATCTCAGTCCCGAAAGAACCATAAGATTCACAATTCAGCATGTGTTACGATAAATCCACAACTTTAACATCATATTTCCAGTATTACGTATGAAAATCCAATCATCTTATCCCAAGTTTGCCATCCTTGCAAGAGCACGAATATTACTCGGCGAAACATTTCTCACGTCCCCTATGGCCTTCGAGAGATAGCCTTTTTGGTAAAAGCGAAATGAATAACCAGTAACCTTTTAATGCTCCGATTTCCTTCGAAAGCCTCTCTTAACCCTGTTTTTCTCCTCCATTTTTCATACTCATTCGACTAATCTTCTTTACCACACCCATCTTCACATCCCACACTTTCTAAAATTCCACTCCTTCTAAACCCTTTTCTCCTAGCAACCATAAGCCGAGGCGGTACCAATATCGAAGATCTCCTTCTTCCGTAGGTCGAGAATTCAAATCCTTTTGGAGTGAACTTTCGATATTACATGGCTCCGGAAATGGATATTTTTATGATTGAGTCGCCTTTTTCCCCCAGCCTGCATGTCGAACAAAATGGTTCCTTCTTCGGGAAGGAGTTTTGGGGAAAATTTCCCGACTTTTATTTTGCATACGTGTCGAATTGTCGGGCAATTTATTTCCGTCTCGTCCCGCTCTTTCTCAAACCTAAGTCATCTTCCAGAATTTTCTCTTGTGGCTTTTCCGAAATCTGGGATTTCTAGCGTAATGTGGTTTCCGTACGATTCTTGGGAAAGGAAGTTTAGAATTAATATCCGGGAATTTGATTCGCTTTTATGCGAGCGAAATGATTGTCTCCCATTGGAGTTTCAGATTTATTTGTCTCTATCTCTTTCGTCTGGCCTTTGTATTGCCTTTATATGAAATAAATTGTGTCGGATTAAAGTACGAAATGAATAATTCAAGATGATGTTTTAAATAATTTTTATGTATGAAATAGATCATTAATTGTATGTACATTTTAAATTTCTATTTTAAATGATTTTTTGGTAAGATCGGTTGTAGATTTCGGAATCCATCTGTTTGCAATCATGAAATATCGCATGATCAAGTAAAGAAGTATATAACTTTATGTAGGCATTGGAATATTTTAAATTACCTTTTCCTCTGTAATTTATTAAAATATTTCAGTGAAATTATTGTGATAATATTAAATTGATTATTTTTCTGCTTCTCTAATAAATTAAAATTAGCATTAATTTATATCCATAACCTCTATAAAATTTACCAATAAATCGCATATCTGATGAATCGTTAATAACAAACATCACATTTTCTCCTATACTTTTTTCGCAACTAATAGGGATCTTATCTGCAAGGCTGATACTGCAATTCCTTCCACCGGTCACGGGTATAATTCACGATTTTATCCGTATATGTTTCGCGGAATAATTCTTTTTGCATATTCAGCGCTTGTAAGCCTAGATTAAGAAAGAGGAATGCCTCCAATATATTCCGAGGGCGTTTCATATTGAGCGATCCAGCTTTGTTTTATGCATAAAATCGGGGGAAGATATTTCGAAAATATCCTTCGGATAACCTAAATCCCGCACTCCTAATTCGTAGTGAAAACGTTATGTCAACATCCTTTGCCTTCAACTCTATAAGTTGAACATTTCCGCGACCCCATTTCCTAGATCGATCAGCGAATTAGCATAACTTGATGCACGGACACGCTGTATGGATTGTTAGTCTTTTCCTGTATCCCTCGAAGCACAAAAAATATGCGCCCTTAAAATCTTATCTACCATCTCTCCTCCACTTCCACTGGACCAGTTTGCCTCCATTGCATCGGTTGAGGACATATTTAGAGATTGCAGAGATTTTCTCTTTTCCGAATGCAAGTGTTTGAAGCATTCCAAAAGCATCGACGAGTTTAGTGTGGATAGTGTCTGCTGTGCCTTTGAAGGTATTTTGCGATAAATTCATCCGTATTCCACGTATATTTAATTGAACGGTATTGAACGGGTATAAAGATTTTCATCTTTTCTATTATATACTATGGTGTAGAGAAATGAAATGTTAGATAAAAATAATACGAAAAATATTATATCGCCCAAAAAAATTCACGTTAATGGTTTTGGTTGTATAGAGTATGCAATTACCGAGCAACCATGCCAGGAAATTCATTTTTAATATTTTAAAACTATAAAATCGTTTCCAAATGCAGTATTAGTAGAATGAACTATGGAAATAATTCAGCTGTGTTTTGTCATGACTATTTATTAGGTATCTCAATAAGTTTCCATTGCTATACTTATTTTTGGCGATTTCATTTTGGGTGGTGTTTATTTTGAACATTGAATCAACAAGTTGTGAGTTTGATGCATGGCATAAGATTATAAAACATTATGTTGTACCTTAGAGTAGCTTATAATTTTATTAGTTTATCTAAGTTTAAGAAGCATAGTTTAACCTTGAGATGAGAATTAAAAAGTAGATGAGAAGATTAGTGGATATAGAACTATGAAATTGAAACCATATGGCAATAAATACTTTTTATTTTAAAGGAATAAAGTTTCTTGAGAATGAAGCCCATAGGAATATAGTTTTGACGCTTTCAAAGTTACCGAAAAATATATTTTAAACGAGTATAAAGATGTCGTGTTTGATCCATTCCTTAATAAACACGCGTTGTTGTTATGCATAACATGCATGATCTAATGTTGAAGATAAACTCAATCTTTCCAGTTTGACTTATTTCTTGTTTTTTTACAAATAACTTTTTGACGAAACTTTGTTTCCTTTATTCTTAAATTTCGCCATAAGATTGAAATTTAACAGCAAATAATTATTAAATATTACTAAGCGGTATTGTTTTTAATTCTTGTTGAAATATTCGAGTGTTGTTTTAATCCCACATCTAATAGGATACGAAGAGCGTGCATTAATGCGCAGGTCCATACGTATATTCATTATAACTATAATAACTCGCGAAAAAAGCAGGAATTCTGATCACCGCGTAATTGCGAGTGTCCTAATATCCGCGGAATGCAAAAACATCTCCTCGTTCCAATTCCTTGCGATTCGACCCTTGACCCGAGCAGATGTGGCTTGCAAGGTGCGCCTGGCATCCCCATCACAAAGGATGGAGACAAAAGGAGGCTTAAAAGATAAGATCGGATGAGGCAGAGATGCTGCATATGTACGCATAAAGCGTGGACGAAATTCGACTCTCTTTCCCTTTGATTTGATGAGAGTGGGCACGTTGGACTCACCTTGGAGTAATCCTATTCCAAGGCACGTGACATCGTTTCTTTTCCCTCTCCGATAGCGTTAATTCCGTTTGTTCCATCGCCGTACTGCTTTTGCTAAGCTTATCTAGAAGGTTCGCTGCGGGGCGTGGCCTAAAGATGTCAGGTGTAATTATATTTGGATGTAAGCCGTCATCGGTAGAGACCGACTTGTGGTAGTCTAATATTGATTAATACTCCGCATTCCAGCAATTGCATAGTGCAAGCTATTGTTTCCGATGCAGTTAATGTTATGAATCGATAGTAATGGAAAACCCATCGGTGACAAAATATCGAATATAAATATGGTGATAATTGATATTCAATCGTCCATTACTTTAATGCTGAAGATCATTACTAATTCATTTTTACGAGGTTGTAATTGTAAATGTTTTGTGAAAATCCGCCATCAGTACCAGTCTATAAATTAAGATTGTTAATGGAATTTTAAGCAAAATTTACTTCCAATATTAAGTTGAAAAACTTCACATTATATGTAAAATATTTCTTTACACCCATTAAAATATGTCAATCAAGAAATTCATAAATATCTTTTACCCCATGCTGAAGGTAGATATCAGTTCAAGAATCTACAGTTTCTCTAATATTTTCAGAAACATATCATCGTTTACTTTATCTTTCCTTTCGGAGAAGTACCTATTATCCCTCGGCATGTTTTTCGTACTTCTAAGTTAGTATTTATTATTCCGTTATGCGTATACACGTATGGTTATTTCATTAGAGATCTTTCTCGTAGATAAATTCAACATCGCTGTGCAGGATAGCCGAGATTTCAAATCTGCTCAAGTGAGACATTCAGAGATTTATATCAGTATTGAATAGTATAGAGTTATATATTGACCGAATCCGTGGTTACGCCCAGAGGCTTCCCAAGCTCATTGTCTAGCGTTGACCCCAGCTCGACCTTTGCTTCTCCAACACATATTCCTATATAAAAACATCCGTCTTCTACTCCCTTCTGTCAGCTTATTCCCGCCTGAGGAAATTCCCATTCTTTCGGACATTTGGACAGCGGGAAAAAGTTCTCACCATCGACGGACGCCTCGAGAATCCAAAATGTGCGTCCGAAATCCCTCACTCTTCAAGACGTATTCATTCAATCCCCTCGCATATCTTTAAGGAAGATTCCCGTACGTCAGCAGGGGTTTTTATTTAAGCGGAGGGTCCTATCTGTCTCTCCCGTACATTCAGGTTATTTTTTCTCCTCCAAGGCCATCGGGTCGATATACCGCGCGTTATTTTGAGTCCACACTTTCATTTCCAAAATATCCGTCACGTGTTTAGCGGGCGAAGAACATCTGCCTAGATGTCCGTCAGCCATTACGTCCGCCCAAACATTGGCAGAAGCTTTGCATCTCTTATCGCTAACCTGCGTGAGGGTTGACGTCATTCTCCCCTGCAAGGTCACGGAGCTACCGAATTTGCCATACTTGGGTTTCAAGAGAGTTTTTTATCTAGTATTCCAGCGTAGCTACTGTTTTATTAGCGAAGATTTTACTTCAGTGTAGGCATAACTATCGGATGTTGAAAATACTTCACGCGTTGCTTCAGCAAAAATTACTCGTTAACTCTGAGTATTATAGTTTTTTCATACCTTCAACCTAACGTACTTGTGGTATCATTATAAATATTACGTTGATAAATGTTGTGCTAATATAAAATTATAATAACGATGTACTTGAAAGACTCATTAGGGATAAATATATTGTAATTTTATTCATGCGTATATTCATCACATTGAATTTTCTATGCATCTTTCCGGTGCGGCTTTAATAGTGATAATATATGACGGGAAATACCCAATTCATATTATACATCACAATGCGCAGTAAGCAAAGGTATACATATTAATATATATTCGAAAACTAAAATCTGAAGAAACAGTATAATTTAAAAACAATGTAAAAACATTCGGTTTATAAAAAACTGAAATAAGTTCTATCAATTGAATAAATGTAAAAATATTCAGTTATGATTGCTATATAAGCTGTAATTCACTTATTTCATATCTTTCGCCGATTTAATACGATGTCATGATTAATATTTCTTAAATCTAAGTTTTTAAAGTTTTATAAATGACCTATAAATCAGGAATTTCATGTACTCGTCTTAAAAGTGCAATCAAATGATTTACGGCTTTGATTGTATAACTCCATGCAGTTACAATAATATATTAAAAATATGGAGAACTAGATGAAGCGCAAAGACTTGTATTTGGAATGTAAGGAATGATTCATTCATAGCAATGTGTTATCTTAAGCAATGTGGGTGAAATTGAAACTCATCTTCAATGCACCCTTCTGCGATTTATATTAAGATTTTTTGGTCATATATTACGCCACTGCTTCCCTTCTACTCTATAATATGAAATATAATAATTTCGGTATGAAAACTGAAGAGCAATATTTCATTTGGAACGTGGGCTTTTTGACCATTTTCCTTATGATACACCTAATGGAAACTTTTCATATAATTCCAAAAGGGGACTTAGCCCTTCTTAAAATCTGGAAGCCTTTGTAACGTTTCAGCTTAGCGATGAGTAGTTTCTTTGAATTTCCCCACGTATTTAACATTTCGACTTCTTTGTGAACAGTTTTTTGGGAGTGGCTTACCAAAGTTAGAGTATCTCTAGCCGCGGGCAATCATTTTCGAGAAATTGTATAATTACTTTGTTTGAGCATTGGAGTTTTCTTGCTGAAGAAATTAAAATTGTTAAAACCTGTGATTCTTTCAAGGAAATGTTTATGGATTCTAGCACTCCATTCCATTTATATTGATTTCAACTACATTACAGCTCAATCATTATGTTTTTAAATTTTTTACGTAATCGAGAAAGAAATGATGTTTAGGTTCCATCCAGGTAATTCTAAGTTCTTGAAATTACTATTCCATTTAAGTTGAAAGCTTTTGTTCTCAGTTGAGAGCTTTTGCTGAATGTGGAGAATTAGAACATGATTGGAAAATGCATTAATTTTTCCATCACAATGTCGCTCAGCGTCCAAAATACGAGGAATTTTCGGTTTTTGACGCAATCTAATGTCATATTAAACGAACTTTAAAATCGATCAAATTTTCATCGTTGATTAGTAATTCCGCGATAACGATATTTCCACGTAACGATGTTAAATGTTTATTGTAAAATACATTTTGATGATTTTCAAAGGATCCTGTATATTTTCATCGGATTATCTCTTTCCCACCCATTTCTCTTCTTCATTTAATTGAAAGTATAATGTGCCAGAGACGTATTTCCACGAACTTGGCAATCGCTTAAAATATTCCTGCTCTATTTTATTCAGTGATAGGAGCGTTATCAGGTATTTTATATTCGATTTTCAAGGAATACCTTGATATTGAATAACTTATATAATAGCTTATATAATAACTTGTATTTCTTTAATAGTTATCGTTTATTTCATTTTGTTTTAACAATAATAGTTTTTTGTTTGATAAAGTCAAACGGATAATGCGTAACTTTGTGGAAACCCGTAATAAATAAAGAGGGAACACATTGAATATATTTATACACTTTACATAGTAGTGTCTCGAAAATATATTAATGTATTGATTGTGTTCTATTACTCAAAATACTCTTCCCTCTATATCTCTTTGTTCTGTTTTCATTGGAAGTTTAACAAGTCCCATGAAAGAGAGTATTAAAATATGGAGCGTTTTATTTACCAAATCATCATCTTTGAAAATTCGTAAACACAGATTAATATTGGCTCTAAATTTCTATTTAAAATACTGAAATGTGAGGTTGATAATTTATTAGGTCTTTTATGTCTGATTAGTCAGTTAAAATCATCAAAAAGAATCTATCTTTCTTTATGAAAAATTGTGCGTAAAAAGACCAAGGTTGTGATGAAGACCGAGACTCGTGGAAAACTCGTTTCACGGTTTTGACCGGACGCGTTCGAATGCGGGAAAGCAATTGTTCGTTCATTGGAAATTGAGTCGCAGACGAGCAATCAAGTTCATCTCATCGAACCTCGTTTAAAGTGCATCCCATCTGAGAGGAGAAAATTTCGCAATCGGCATCGTGTTTCATTGGAAATGCATAGAAAATTGCTCATTCAGACGAAACGCATTTTGCTGCGTTGTGATGTGGTTAAGCAGCACGTGCACGTTTTTGATGCGCTACGAAAGAGTCCCGAAGGAATTTGCAGCGATATAGATCCGCAAGTAAATCGGGCCGATGCACTTCCCTTGTGCGACTCCCTCAAAAAAGTCAACTTCCAGCTTTAATTCGCGTGCTCGACGTATTTTGAGAGCGAGCGTTGGTGTTAGCATAAAAATGGGTCCTTCAGACGAGGCTAGAGAGTTTTTGCTCCCTTCGCAGCTCTTCATAAACACGCCAAGCCCACATTCGTTCAGTCCAAAACAAAGATATATAGACAGCTCTGACACATTCGCCAAACTTTCGTTGACCTCACTCTTGGCACATCTCCGGTTTAAAAATTCTCGCCTTTCTTCGTATGGAGAGAATAAGGGCGTTTTATCCTACATTACGTAGTCAGAAGGGCGAAAGACTACACAGGGAAGCGTACAAAAAGTGTTCTCTCTCGCGCACGTGGAATTGAATTTGCAAGAGAAGGCTTTTTCCTCGTGTCCTTGCCCCCTCTTCTTTCGAAATGCCCCCAATTTCTCTCTTCTTTTTTCATATGACTATATGTAAAGTCCGCCTCTGTAGGTGGGCACGTCCATTATCGAGAGCCGTGATAGAAGATTCCGTCAGAGATGGAATAATGAAATTCCGAAAATTTTCGTTCTTACGAAAGTTTATTTATTGAATTAGTGTTCCGTTCCACACAAGGATGGGCGTGAAAGTAGGTTCCGATATGACCTTTCTAGGATTTACCTTTTGAAAGTACGATTATTCGTGGTTGGTAAGCAAGTTAGTGTAGATTAACGTATTTTGTTTTTGAAGGGATGCGAATATTTGATAGGAAAGAATGGAAGGTAAAGAAGTGTAGTTGTGTCTTATATTTGTAAATTTGTGTGTCGGATAATTTTATCGTTTGATTTTCTCTGAATTTCTATTATTATGTATATCTTATTAGAACGGTACTTTTGAAGTTTTCATTTCTTCGGTATAAATGTCTGCTTTATCAATTTGACATGATGAAAAAGGCAAATGAGCATTACTATATCTCTTTTAGTAATCTTTTATACTGTAGAATCAAAATCTTTTATTAAATAATAGTTATAGTATATTAACAATAGGAATAGTATATTTTCAAGTGGTTATTTTACGCTTTATGGTTAAAATCATAAAGGATTTACAAAAGCGTGTTATATCACAGGTTCCAACTTTGTGATTACTGAAATTCCACTTTCTAAAATAATACGAAAGATAATTCAATTTGAAATACTCTTCTATGGCGTCACTATAGTCTCTCCTTTGACGTATGTTTCGTAAAGTTTTAATTTCCGCTCCATTATTCACATATAAATTATGGCTGCGAAGATATTCAAGGCGTCATATCACAGCTCCCAAATCCGTTTATACCTTTGCATCGTTCCCAAATTTTAGACTGCCATTTGAAAGCGGCGTGATTTACTTTGTATCCACGACTCCCTTTTATGAGAAAGGTTTCGCAAAAAAGAATAATAGCTCTGCATATGCTTCTCTATCGAAGTTTTTTCACGGCCATACGTCACTGTCGACACGTGAAATATCCGCAATATTTCGTTCCGCGTAATAATTTAAAATATCCATCAAATTCATCCCATCACGCATTTGGGAGGCGTGCATAATTAAATCGGATAATGAGAGCATAATGAGTAAGATAATATGCCCCTAAAATCGCCCGTTTCTGTAACCTACTTTGTAATATAAGCTTACAGTTGTTTGGTCGTAGTTTCTCTGTCGAATAGCATTGTGTCCAGGTTCGTCCATCCTTATGATTTGCGGCTCTAATTACCCCAATGGATTTGAATTATCCTTTTGGATCTGATCGAGATTAGTTTTTTGGTCAACTCTTTTTGATGATTCGAAGAGCTTTGATGTTTGTCACTGTCGGCTTTTCTACTCATTTGCCAATTATAATGGATGAGCCAAGATAATCTCATGTAATCCTGTGGAATGAAAATTCATGGGGGTTGTGATTTTATAATAAAAACTAAAATGTTACTATTTCACATACGTCAACTTATAATAGCATTAATACCTTAATACTTGTTGTCATCACGGATTGATAATCATAAATCCATATTAATTGCTGTGAATCATCAGAATTTGTTGTTGCGGAAGGTTGAATAGATTTCAAAACATATGCACCAGTAAATAAGTGCCTAAACATTGATACTCGTTTGTCTATAATAAATGTATAAATATTATAATTAGGTAAAGAATTAAAATTGAAACCTCAATAACGTTGTTGAACAGGATGAGTGTTAACGGATGAAAATTGTGTTTGGCACTAATTCGAGCGAATTCGTTCAATGGTGAGATCCATAAGTTGTAACATTAGATATATTTTTTTATCGATCTATAAAAGGTCCTGAAAAAACAATTGACTTCTATTAAATAGACGAATGGCATCTCCTTTTTTTAAGCTAAACGTTGCATTCAGGAAAATCAGCGAGAAATTGAAACAACATTCTATTCATGTAAAGCGATCAAGAAAAACATACGGACTTTTTATTTACAATCGCCGCGAATGGGCAGCGTATTGATCTGAACGACTCAACGCGGCCGTGGAAAAGATTACAGTTTCCACATTCATCGTACCTTTCGAAAACTTATCGAATTACCGCTCCGAATTCGATCGATCGAATCAAACGCGCGTGGCTCATTTTTCGGATTAAAGCGTGAGAAAATGCGATTTCAGGAAATAATCTGAACGGAAAGATTAAAATTCCGTCTTTTCGCTGCCCATTTAGTCCAGCCTCCGTAAGCACGAATCCGTGAAGCTTTAGATAAAACTTGGGAAGTGAGTTCATGCGTATTTTTCGAAGATAGCGAAAGCTTAGAGTATTTCACGGGATCCCTCTTCTGAACATAAGCGGCCCTTATCGCTCGTGATTTTATTTGGGTGGATCGGCAGATAATTTCGAATACGTCCACGAGATGCGTCTATTTTGTTTACGAGTTAACAGATTGAATCAGGGATATTAAGGTTTCCTGATTCCGGCAGTGAAAGTGTACAAGGGGATTATGCTTCAATTTCCTCGATATTGTAAAGTTTGGTGTAATGTATTATCTCTCAAACTAACCCGCCCTTTTTGAAAATTATTAGCATCTAGACTTTGCATTTATTAGTGAGATTTGAATACGAATATTTAGAGCAATCACTGATGAAGAGAAAATCAATTTCGTTTGATTATGTTATTCGAAACGTCCATATATTTGTTTTATTTCAGTTTTTTCCCTGTCTTTTACATACTGAATACCAATAAAAATACGTAACTGGTAGGTAAATATGCCTATCTGAGTTTAAGGCTGTCAGTATGATACAATTATTATTAATATATGGGAAGTGCGAGAGAGAGTAACAGCCGCAAAAGTTTTCAAACGTTCAAAAGTTTTCACGTATTATTTATCGCATTTGTTTATTAATAAGATATTATCATAATTATGATATAACATAATTACAAGTAAAGATGGTTGGGTACCCTTTAAAAATTCGATTGTAAAACCTAATTTTTGCGGTAAAGATAGCCATGAATTTAAAATTAAGCCCCGGCGGCAAAGAACGGATATAAAAAAGTATTCTTTTCTCAATAGGGGAATTTCAGAATGGAACAAGTTACCTGTATTACTCTTAAGACCCTTGCCTAAAAATGTAATATCTTTCAAAAAGAAATGCTCCAAAATTTTGTAGAATTAATGTATGTATACTATAAGGGTATTGAAGATGTTGCAATGTGGGGACTTCTGGACGAAGTAAGGGATTGCTTGACAGGGCGATGTACGGTGGGGTTTCACCCCGAGACCGCTACGGTAGCCGTGAAGGCCTGTCATGAACCCCGAAAAACTCCAGTAAAGACTGTTAGGTATAGTGTTTAAATTTATTTAGTTGTATGTATTTAAGGAATTGTCATTTTACTTTAGATTATGTTTTCAATTTATGTATCATAGTATTTATTTTTGCGAATATTGTATATTAGTTGTATATATATAGATGTAGAAATAACTGCCACCAGGCTTACAGCTTACTAGCAGTTTAAATCTTATAATAATAATTACTTATCCTAAGGGAATATTCAGAATTTAGATTGAGATAAACAGAATAGTTGTATATTTCTTAAAAAATATTCGCATTTCTTATATTCACGATTACCTTATTTAAATTTCAAATTCAACGTATTCAAAATAAGATTCATTTTGAAAATGCATCCAATGTCTCAGAAAATCCAGAATCTCCAGGTCAAAGTATTTAAAATTCCAAAGTCGATTTCATTGAACTTTTTAATTGCGTTTACGTGTTCGATGAATATATTTGGGCAATTGTCATCTTTCATCCGCAAGAAGTACCGCTATTCTTTCGATAACAAAAATTCCGCAAAATCGTATCTTTAAATGTGCCGCATCTCAATCCAGATGCTATGGAAATTTGACGCCAAAAGAAGGAAATTCGGTGGATTTTACTTTTTCTCTCAAGTGCACCGAAGTAAACTTCGCAAATGCTATGCATCCCCGTATGCATTTTATTTTAAGCGCATCGTCAGTAAGTTTCTTTGAACTTCTCGGATACTCTGTCTTGGTAATAGGGCAGAATCAACTTTTTTCCCCTCTCAAGAGTTCTTTCGAGTTAAAAGTTTCGCAAACTGGTGATAGTCTAGCTTTTTTAAAAGAACTATCGAAGGATACGGTAAAGAGGTTCGAGATGAAAGGGTTAAATCCAGTTTTCTAGAATGTATTCCGTAACGTCATCTGTCCGTTTTGCTACTACTTTAGTCAATGGAATGCCTTTCTTACTATTTGGACAGAAAACAGAACATAGGAGGCGGTGTTCAGTGATGGGAGAAACGGGGTAACTTTCTTTCGGAGATATTTCGCTCTTTGACAGAATTCGTCAATTTTTAATCATCCGCGAGATGCGATTTTCTGTTTTCTTTTATTAGTCGTTAATGTACGGGAGTGCACATGGTTGGAAAATGAAATGGGACGGAAATTTGTGGGCTGTCAACGAAGTCAATTATTGTATCTCTCCAATTCAAATGGACCATGGATTGCGGGCGTTAATTGAGATTTATCACACTTTTCTGTCAAAGTTTTTGGAAGGGTTTCTGCTTGCTTATCGGTATTAATGAATTAAGGTCTCATATTTTTACTAATCTATATTGAAACCGCGTATATCGAATGCTATTTAATGTTTAAAGATAGAGCCCAAGAAATATTTTTTAGATTTTTGTCATAAATCAATTAATTCCATTCAATAAGTTCTGCCTATTCTGTACTGACGTCACTGAACTGTGCAAATACTGATCGATTCCTTACCAAAAAAGTTTTTCTTTAATTAATAATCGTTCTCTGAAGCTTTTTCAATTAAAATTTATGCCCTATTCTATGTTTGCTGTTTGTATAAATTCCAAGGCATACTGTATAATCATAAGTCTTGTGTTGTTAGCAGTTATGTAACTTATTATGACCAGGTACACACATGGGAGATATATTTTACTCTATTTCGTTCATGTGTCGTTTATTGTTGCAAAAACCGTCCTATTTTACTTTTGGAGTACGTATATTTACCGAATAAGCACGATCTAGTATCTGGTTCAGAACTATTCTATGAACCCTTCATTACGTAAGAAAATTTCTGATTGATGAGAATATCAAGTACACTTCCACTACCTGAGAACTCAGACTTGTTTGGCTTAGTTAATTGCTTTGTCCAGTTTCTGTTTGATTTATCTTCTATTCATAGTCGAATGATTCAATATCGTGGTAACTCTGGGCATTACTATATGAATACGTATTCTATTACCTCATGGGAGCAATTCAAATTAATATTGTCTTTGCCAACTTCGGAATGAAACAGGGTAACCACAAGTTGCAAATATTTCTGAGGCAACTTTGTCAATTAACCTCTTCTGGTGTAAATTTGCCACCTCTTGAAATATATATATTTGAATAGCGCCCAGAAATGTTTTTATCAAATGGCGAATTACAAAATATCTTCAAAACCAAAATTTTGCGACAAATTTTTAATTGATATTGTGTTTTCAGTTCATTTTTTATAGTTATATTGTGATTTAAATGTATTTTGTCTTTTAAACCGAATGACTGATCTAAATACATCATTTTCTTATCCCGTAAAAGTGATGATTAAATGGTACGTGTATTAAGATAAAATTTTTTTAACATATAAAGCATTTAACATCTATTTTTTATTGTCTTATTTCGTCGATTATATCTTTGGAAAATAATACATACCTCTCTTTATGACATCAAAGGATTATTAGGATGTTTCAAATGGCCATGATCCGTTAGATAAAGGCTACTAAAATTTTCTACTGATACCAATGATTTTATTAGAAAAGATTGATTTATATAATAAGGAAAACTAATCAGTTAAATGTTTCCTCTGTCCAGTGCCTAAAAAATCCTAAGTTCTCTACATTAATAAGCTCATTTCGAATTAAACCTTGAAAGTTTAAACTTGCTGATAAATTCATAATAAAATACTTGATCTTCTAATCCAGTTATTCGATCTCACGATATAGTAATAACTGAATACCTCGTTATTATGGCATTCTGTTAATTTTCAGTTGCTAGGTGATCTAGAATCAGATAGTATTTAATCAGTCCGATTCGATATTTTAATCAGCGAAGTGCATAGTCATCCAGAACTTTTTTACTTCCGTATAGTAATATTCGAAAGATTTAAAATAAATTTATAAATAGAAGAAAATATTTTAAAAATTTTATTACTATTAATTGAATTTTTTAGAGAAACTACCTTTTTACATTTTATTACTTTAATTGAAATTTCAAATGATTATTCTTTCATCAGCCTTTCTGGAATGATAATATATGAAGCTCTTCTGCGTTTTTAAATATGTTTGCGCAATTCAGGAAATACTTGAGTGTAACTGGAAAATAATCGAGAAATAAATCATGAGTTAGGACCATATTCAGTTTGAAAAGCTACTCAAATTATAAATTATTGCTATAAAAACTGAAAATTGTATTCAATATTTTATTAAAAAATACGGCACTTGTTTCGGATTGGGTAGACGTACAATTTTTTTAAATGTTTTATTAGTAATTATTATAGATGGATATATTATTTATTGGATTTTGATGCTTCCATCATAACCCTTGTAAATATAATCTTTTACTTGCCCGAGAAATTCCTTTCCATTTAACATCCAACCGCTACTTTCACATTCTCAATAATTCGCGAAGGAACCAACTTCGCAGATATAGCTCATCGCATAGCTTCGGTCGCTGAGAGAAAACCTCGCATTTGCACCGCGTTAACACCCAAGACGGCTTCCAGTTATCTCATAAGATCCAGCCCGCGTCAACAATGAAGTTATTAGGAAGGGAACAGAAAAACCCTGCTTACTGTGCATGAAAACTCCGTAGTCGGGGATAAAAGGAAAAAATCTCGAGGACGGAACTCTTCGAGGAAAGGGAAACTGTGGATGTGGCGAAATGGGCGGGGCAATTGTTGAAGGGAAAATCGGAAGGAAAAATGAACGGAGACGGAGGATTCGCAATTGGACGATTGATTATTCGCTCCCACCGGTTCCTTTGTAGCAGGAGGTTTTATGAGGGTCGCTATTACTTTCCAAGATTCGAAGAGGGCCCCACCGGTGCGGGAACCGCGGTAAGATATAAGCGCTGCAGCTGGGTAGGTCGGCAGTTTATGTACGGCGCGAGGATGGCAGTTCCCTGGCAACCACAGCGGCCCCGTGTCTTTAAATCTGGGGATTCGAATATGTGTCGTCCGTAAAAGACGTCTGTGCTTTCAAGTGTATCTACGGCTGAACGATGGGTCCTTCGAGGTACTTGCAGTAAACGGGGATTCATTTTTCTATGGCTCGCTGCGTTTTATATAGCGGCTCTGAAATCGGGAGGTAGTTCTGTGTATTGTGGCGCGCTTGTAGCAAAATATAACGGATTTATTCTATTCGATACTATATTCTTTATCACGAAATATATTTATTTTGGAGCTCATTCTAGTGGAAATGTTTGGAAAGGTGTACTTCTTACGGAACGGAATTTGATCGCGGTTTATTTTTGTGTCCCTAGGATAAGATTAAGAAAATTTCAAATTCCAGTCAAATTTCCTCTTTAAAAGGCCAAAAATGTTATTATAATCTTGCTTTTCTTCTATTCTGGTTCATTCCTGAACGTTATTGCTGTTATTATTTATAATTGTCTTATATATTTAAGACAATATTTAGTTCGAATTACTATTTACTATAGGTTAAAAATTTTGAATGTTTTATTTTGGATTTGATTCAGATTCAGTTCAATTTTTCACAATTATGAGCGATGCATGATTTTAATTTGAATATTTATTATTATATTTGTATTCAGAAGTGAAGGTCCCCTAATCTGGGTTATCAAATTCAGCTAAAAAAAAAACGAAATGTCCAGGGATTTGTTGGAATTAATCCATTTCTTAAAATCAATACCGACATCAATCATAGAACTTAAATTGGAATCCATTGTTTCCATAAATGCTATCCATTGTATTTCTGTAGCATTCGCCCTGAAGGCGTTACGACCCCAAATGCTAGGAAATTTTAAGCTGCCAGGGAGCGTTATTTCCGTCTCTAGAGAGTATTGGACTATGCCAAGTTAGACAGAATTAAACCTTCCGTTAAATGGTGAAAGAGGAAGGGGTTAAATATATATATAAAGAAGAATCGTCGTAGGAAAGAATGGAAGTCTATGGCGAAAATTTACTCCGCGTTCAATTATAGGGGAATGACGAAATGGGTGATAAAGATAGGAGATTGGTCCAAATAAAAGAGGATGAAAGGGACGTAAAATGCGGGAGAAATGATGAGGCTAAGAAGGAAAGGCAATAAGCGACGTGGAATGGAAGTATAGGAATATCGCACGATAAAAGTCGCGTATCCGAGATTTCGAAAATCCCTTTAAATGAGTTTACTCTTCGGGAATGGGCGGCAGCTCAACTTTCCTCACCGATATTTTTTGCGGCTATCGCTGTTTTCGGATATTCGCAAAAAACGATGCAAAACTATAAAAGTCGATTTTATTGCCAGTCGGGTTTTATTCCCACTCTAGATTCGGAGTGTCATTATCTCTTTTCATTCTCCGTGGTTTTTGAGGGATATTTATTCCGAAGTGTGTACTTGTTTGAGCTGCTATCGATTTTATAAAGAGTGTCTTTATGTTTGAATACTGTATCTAATTTTAAATTTCAATTTTTTAATCGAGTTACCTGGATTAGAGCTAAATTTTAGTTGAAGTACATAAAAAACTGTTTTTTTTTCTGTACTGATGTATAATATTTACTCGTTTTCAGCGCTCTTCCTTTAAAAGAAGTCCATAGGTTCTAGTAAACAATTTCATGTTCTTATAATTACTTAATTTTACTACAATTATCGATAGTAATATTTTTACTTCTATCTAAAATATTAACTCAGAATCTAATGAATTGTGAACTGTAAACTTCAAGGAAAGTGTAATGAAATTTACAATTTCATTCTATTTACTGATTCTTAGAAATAGAAAACAATATAGATTATTATGTGGGCGTGCAATAAAAGAATTTAGAAATTGTCGATAATTAACTGTAAAAGTCAAGTAAGACAGACAAATGAGTTACTGAAAGGATGTCTATAAATTAGTGTGGATTAATACTACTTTCAGTATTACTTTTAATGGAATTATAGACGGCTGGGATGTATTTGTTGCACCAAAGTTCCCTTTAAAGATGAACCGTGAAGGCCATCAACTTCTGAAACGGAAATAGAGAGTGAAGTAGCTCGATTTATAGTAACGCTTCCATCTTAAGAAAGATAGCTAATCAGTTGCGATTTACAAGATTGTATATATGTGTCCTGAAATTGGAAAGTTTAGACATTCCGCTGTGATTACTTCGTTACCTGTAATTACACCCGTAATTATCAAAACCGCACAAGAGTTAATTCGATGGCTCCGTAAACCTGGTTAATTCGATGAGGGTAAAAATTACCTTCACATCTTCGTTCCCTCTTCGAAGAGAAATTAAAAGACAACAAGGAATCCTTGGCGAGCATTTGCATTAAAATAGAAATGTTTGAGATTGGCAATTCGGTTGCCAAGAAGATGGAGCTAACCTCGCGGAATTCGTTCTCGAACAGAAAAGGTTGGATTAAGAAAGAGAAATGCTGTGAATTCGCTAGAGAAGGGCGCTCCTGGGAATGAATGAGGAAGATCCACCCCCTCCTATAACTTATCTACGCTTTTTCTTCTGAGATTTCAAACATTTCCCTCGCCGTTATCTACAGTCCCTTTTCCTTCACTTTCAACTCTCATCCTTCTTCTATTTTCCTCCCGATGCTGTACTTCCTCTTTCTAAGGATATTTTTGCTTTGTTTTGATACACGTTGCGTTGTTGTCTAAGTAAGTTCATGTATTAGTTGAACATTAAAGATTTCAAAGTACTCAAAAAAGAACGATACAACAGATTATTGGTAATTGTATGTTTGCAGAATGACCAGAAAAATAGAATTTTTTACATCTTTATATAATCCTCTTCCAGTAGATGACAGCCGAATATTTTAATTCTAATATTTTAACAGTATATCGTAGCAGATAACCTCATGTCGATGAATGTTATGATTCTACTCTAAATAATTCTTAAATGTTTGAGATCTGTTAATAATGATAGTCTCTTAACCTAAACTTTATGAAAGTGATTACGTAAAGTTCATGTTTGAAAGAAACTTGTAAGAAGTAAGGAAGATCATTGTCATCATTATAAGATAAGGATTTTGCTGAGAACAGTGCTCGAAGATATCATTCTGTTTTACTACTCTTATCTATGGGATACTCTTCTTTGAAGAAAGATATGTAAATGACTGAGGCTCGAACCTAGGCCTTATTATTTCTTGGTGAGGGTATTCCAAACCATAAATGATCATGTCCCTTCAGACACCACGCTAAACACCTTATTTGTTTAGAAAGTCCTTTTTTTCGTCCCTCGTAAATAATCTTCCCTTCAGTTTGCAATGAGATTTATCGCATCCCCATACATTTTATTCAGAGAAAGTGATAAATCAACTCTCGAATCGCTGAGTGAATCAACCACACCAATGACGAATTAAATTACGGAATTTTCTACTCAAGACGAAAAGCCTTTATTGAAAACAACCATATGCGCCTTCGTTCTATCGCGACATCTCCCCTCCCACGCATTCGTGGCTGTTTCCCGGGAGATGAATAGTCCAGGGTGTAAAGGGTACAGGGGAGGGGAGGCAGGGAAGAAGAGAAATAAGGGTTCAGGGGGGAGTTTCAGGAATGAGGGTTCGAGAGGTTGGACCCCAGTTCCGCGTCACGAATATTTTTCCCTTCTCAATCCAAGGATATTCCCTTCAAATTTCGCTTTTTATCGTTCGATTTCCCAAAATGCACCTTCTCGGAGGTTTTTTAAATCGCGGTTCATTAGTCGAGCACAAAGGACTTTCTTCGAAAGAGATGCTTAAAAGTCGGATGGAATTATAAGTTGGAAGAGAGCAATCACCAAGGGAAAGGGATGAATTATTATTTCACTCGTTCCAATATCTCTAGATCTAGGAAGTCGTGTGAAGGGAGGGTCAGATAGAATCGATTGATAACTTTTACCCTCAATTTCACGGGATTATTCACCTTTCGCTTTCCTTATTGTTTAATCGAAGCATTTAAGTATTCTGTGCCCAATGCTATTTTGATAATGTAATATCGCTCGTGATTGATTCGTGAGTGCTATTAATAGAGGAAGAAGAGATTTTATTGTATCTATAGATATATAAGTGCTGAGACTGTGTGATATCCCTTCCTTTCAGTCATTATCGGTGAAAATATTAAGAGAGAGAATTATGTTATCACAAGAATGAGACATTTATTCTTTAGCATTTGTGGCTCTTTTATTATCGTCTTAGATAAAATTTGAGCAACATTTTATGAAAGATATTATTATTTATTCTACTGAATAAAATCTATGAAATATATTAGATTATGAATTTCTCAAGAATGACTGGATAAATTGAATATTTATTGCTTCTTAAGAGATATTTTTATACATACGTTTGAACGGTGTGCTGTATATTGTAGAAATTGAGATTTAATTTAAACCCTTATAAAATTTTAAATATATTCATTTCTATTTCGCGTATTATTTTAAACATTTTGAAATATATTATGTTAATTTTTATTTACTAAAAAGACATTTGTTTTTAAACCTTGCATTATATGTTTCTATGAAGTCTATCGCTCAATTTAAGACTTTGATAAATGTGTTATAATATTGTTGACCGAAAGGAAAATTTCAGGGAACGGCATCAGTAGAATATTTTGTCAGAGTGTAGTGAAATGAATCGAAGCGTGTTTATTTGATGGATAACCGTGTCGCATATTTTTACATCGTTCGAGTTGTTTAAATAGCCATTCGTCTCTGTGATTTATGCCTTTTTTTAGGATCGATTCATTAAATGATCGTTTGCTCATTACTTTCTCGTCATCCGATTTCGATTGATCCCTAAGAAGGGAATTCCCTGGAAGGTGCCCTTCGAGGAGAATGGAAGAGAGATTGATGGGCTGAGAATGAAGTCCAAAGTTCATATCCGATTTCCACCCTTTTCCCACTCACGCGGAAGAATATGAATATTCATGCCACATATTAAATCATTCGAACAATTCCCTCACGCGTCTTCTCTTTCATTTAAAACGTCATGGAAACGGGTCGAATTTGGCATAACACGGGGGCCCTTTCCTTAAGCGGGGGAGGATGTTTCTTTTGGGAATTAGAACGGACGGGGGGCTGTGTTTCCTCTCCCGTTGTCGCTGTCGAGTGTTTATGAGACTCGGGTTAATGCGTTTCGTCCGTAGAAGCCAAAAGCTGTAATCTTCGGCAGGAGTTTAGCGATTATGTGGTGTAAATCCGCATTTCGCGAAATAATTTCGCCGAGAGATTTGTCGCAAGGATTTTTCTTAATTGTTGCGAGTTCTTTTTTTTAGAGGTTTGCTTCCTCGTCTCCTCATTTTTAAGAAGGGTTTTTTGTTTTAATACGGTCCGATTTCAGTTCCTCAGCGTTTTTAAGTGGTGGTTGGGACTTTCTTACCACTTTTATCTTGATTAAAAATGTGACGTTTCCTTTTTTTGGTTAAGTCGTGGAAGTGATTCATCGCACGTGAACATTGGAGTCCTCGGTTTAAGCGAAGTTGGATTTTATACATTTTTGTTTGTTTTGTCTCGAGTATCTGTCAATCATGGAAGCCTATTCAAACGTTTGTATTTAAGAAGTTGTCGTTATTAATCTTTCGATAGGTGAGTTCTTAGATGTTGGGAATATAATGGGATCAATCGATAGGGCTTTGGGCTGATGAAATCCCCGATTCGATGATAAGGGTCGACGTTTGGGAGGGACCATTGAATATATTGCTTTAATGATATCCATCTTCATCACTAATACGTGTCTCATGATGGCCATCAACCAACCACCGCAAGTTATCGGTTAACGTTCCTGAGAAAATTTGACACCCGAGCTACTAATAAATCTCTTATATTTGGTTACATTAGAAATCTATACTATATGTATTCAACATCGATTTTTATTTACGTCATCATAAAATATTCCCCGAATATCACCTGTGTTAAACATCTGGAATTTTATTATTACGATGATTAAATTAAAATTGAAAATTCTCGAGTTAATTGAAAGATATGCGATCTAATGACACTTTCATTTATTAGCTTTTAGACATAACCTCATTTATATCATATCAATTGTATTTTTAATTGTCTTTGGTCATCTTGAAATATTTTAAATAATTTCGCAGTTATTATGAAGTTAAATTAAATATAAATATATTTGGAAGCTTTGGGAAATGTTTTAGAATGACATTACCTCTCGTTTTTTAAACGATGAGAGATGAAAATAACATCACTCTGATATTATCCTAGGCTGAACTGACGATTTTGACCGTTTCCTCGATTAAAAGTTCACGATTCGCTTAGTCAGACGTTTTGGATAATGTTTTTTCCAAAGTAGAAACGTTGTCATAGAGACCAAAAAAGTGCAACTCAGATCCGCTGAACGGTCAGTTTTTACAGCGCCGAGTAATCTCCCTGAAAAACAAAGAAAATGAAATTTTCCTCGTCAACACGGATATGAAATCCCGTGCGGTATTCGGGAAGAAATGTTCGGCCCAAAGTACGCGTCCTCAAAAACTAATGAAAGCCGTCGATGTGGATACGCTAAGAACAGAGCCGTATCTAGAAACAGTTGGCTTGGATTGATTCCTAAAAAATCTCCGTAGAAACAAAACCGCGCGGACGTATTGCCCTTCGCTTTAATTGCATCCCGATCGCGATGTCTTATCTTGCCACTTACGAGACCAGGAAAACGTTTAAGTCTCCGATGAATTTTATCGCACCCGTATCGCGTCCAATCCCATCAGAGGCGAAAAAAACATAATCTCCTCCCCTCGAATCCAGGAACATTCCAACTCGATCCTAGGTTATCGAACACGGGCCTTTATTGGACGGTGCGCAGTTCCGCTCCGGCGATCCCATAAAACGACGCCCTTCGCACCCTTTCTCCTCTTTCTCTCCAATATTCCAAGTTCCCCCATAACTCATCTCCATTTCCCTTCTTATCAGTCTCTTTCCTTCCACGATTTCGTGGTTGCGACGCGTTCCCATGGGTGCGTTGCTACGTGTCTCCTTTTGATTCTCAACGTGTGCGGTTTGTAGTTACGTTGCTATGGTTAAGTTACCTGGCGAAGACATCGTTTACGGATTTTTCTCGCTAAAGTTTTTTACTTATTGTTTCTTTGTCTTCACGGAAGATTCATTGCGACCGTCTCTGGTCTATAAATTGGTTATATCATCAACTGTCAAATTTTAAGAAAGTGTCAACACAATATGTTTTAAATTATTGTTGATAAATTATCAATTACTAGTTACAGGAAATAATCACTGAGGCTTTAATTGCTACTGTATAACAGTCTTTGACTATCACATGTATTGGGGTTGGTTTTTATGATGTGCTGTGATTGGTAATGCCCCACAGGGCATTATCCTTTCATAAGGTCATGTTCAATGTCGATGTTTTTAGACGATGAGTAAAGATGGTCATTTGAACTTATTTCAGTCCAACGAGTATCCGCATTCCCTAAGCATATTTCCGTCGCATAGCATATGCATGATACACATAAGCGGTGTCAAGGAACTTGCAGCTATGCCAACATCTAAATAGCAAATCAGCCACATGAAGCTCTCAAGATCAACGTCATTGCGTTTGCTATGCTATTGCTATGAATATTGAGGACGTTCTAATATGGTCAAAGTGCTTTAATAAGTTCATAAAATATATATGTTAGATAGTATACATCCTGTAATTTTCGCTATTATACTAGACACATTTGGTAATATGATTAACTATGCGTATGCTACAAATTATGAATAATTATTATCCTAGTAAGTTAGTTAAGTTTGGATTAATGAGCTAAAAATATTAAATCCGGGTGATGGAAAATATAGGTAACGGTCTCATATTTTAATGATATATTTCTACATTGCTAGGAATATTTTATTAGGAAATTTCTGCATGACATAGCAATCGGAATTATTGTAAATATTTTAAGTGTAATTAGAGTTCAATTTTCGGCATTAATGTAACAATCATGAATATTATATTAGATAGCATATAAATTTAGCGTGCTTTTGTGGAGCAGTACATCTCATTTATAGAACGGCAATCCTTTAAAGTAACAATACAATACAAGTTAAAATATCTACCTTTCTTTCTATTTAAAATTAATTAATCACATTAAAAAGTATCTGTTTGCCTTAACAAAACAGATTTTTCAACATGGAATTGCTTTTATAGCCATCGGGAACGATTTTATTACCTCTATGGAATTAATTTCGTTATAAATCAACATCTATCTATGTTTTTTTTTACAATTAAAATATTATGCAGCTTTTCAGAAATATCTTACCTTCGTGATAGAAAAAAAATCAGTTTACGATCCGTAGCCTTAAGTATAAGGTTCTGAAGGAGGGATAGAGACAACGGATCCTATGAGGAAGCAGTGCATCCATAGATCATGAACTGGTCTGGAGGTGGAAACAATCCTTCGGATTATTAAATATAGTACGTCAGGAGCATCGGTAGAGCTCCTCAGGTACCACGTGCACGTTCTTTTTCTGAGAACGCCTCCTGAACCGTACCTCGCACACACCCATCCAAACATCTTTCCTTTTCCCATAATTTTTGTTGTTTTCCGTGAGTCGTATCTCTTGGCCGTGTTTTTGTTTCAGCGCGTCAATATATCTTATCGGGCGGAAACTCACGAAGCAGAAAAATGGAGGAACAGTGTCCGACGCAAGTCAGAGTGACATCCTACGGGAAATCGTATCCATTTTCCAATTTCTTTGGAAACAAGGTATCGACACTCTGAGACACTATCAGGTCAAAACGAAGCTGCATAATTTAATTAATCGAATCACGCGGATTCGTTCGGAGCTGTTTATTCGCTTACATTCGTCGAAACAAATCAAATCAGTTCCAATTAAATTAACCCGTCGCTCGCTACGTGCGTTTATTGTGCATTGTAACTCATTTTTTATTTCCGAAATTATCTATTATATTTTCCTCGCTTAAAAATTGAATTCCCACCGCTTTCTGTAATGAGGTGTAATTTTTAAAAAATAATGCGATTATATATTTTCGATAATTCGCTCGGCACTGTATTCAATCATCTTCGCGTATTTTTTTGCTAGCGATGAAAATTGTTTGAATTATTCTTTAATTTAGCTATTTTCTGAATTTTAATCGTGAAATATTTTTAAAAATCTCTCTAGTGAGCAAAGTTAAACTACATTAAATGTATATTAAATTATACAGATTTTTTATTATAATTTACTATCAAAGTATTGATATTTTAAATCGAAATCATTGCCAATAATTTGGTGATAATTTTTCGTCATTCTTCTTTAAATACGCATAATTTTTCCCCCGCCGTCGATTGCAATTTTCATTAAACACATCCCTTTTGCTCAAGTATTTTTTTCGTATCGTAGACGTCTCATTTCCGAAGGATTAATGACCAAAATTGATTGCCCATTAACTTTCTCATACTCTCCAGTGTGATAATTATCCTCGAATGAGCCTGGCGTTCTCATATCCTAAGTCGTTAATGCTACTTTGATAGCCCTTAATAGAAATGAACCTTATCAAATTACTTTCCTATTATTTTCCGATCCTTATAACAATTCCATTAACTATGTTGCGATGCAAAATTTATCGAACTTTGTCTTCTGATCTAATCCATTGTATGCCATTATTACTTTGAAGACCCGTTGTTGATAATTTATATGTTGCTATAGTATATTGACGTGTGTGGGATAAAATACTTCATTTCCAGATAATGAGAATCACATAAATACATCTCCCTCGAGATATTCTCTATTTACAGTTCTCTATCGTGTTGTTAATGCTTAATGAAAACTTTTGATATTCGTGAATTAAAAAATAAATCTACAATTGTATTGCCAGGATAAAAACTTTAAATAATACGGTGGATAATCAAAAATGATATTTGAAGAGTGATAAATAATTAATTAAGAGATATTTTAAACAGATTTTGCGATTGAAAGACATCGTTGACAAAGATTTTTGAAGGAAAAATTTATGAACATCGAATTTATAATATACCCAATACTTATCAATACAATATACATGATAATTTTAGCGTATACGTAACACTAGTATACGTAGCGTATACAATGACATGATAATTTTTAGCGTAAATATAATTTCAATGTAAATAAGTAATCTTATTTAATTATTTTCACTCTTAAGTGTCCTTTAGTTATATTATATGAATTACGCAAAATTGCTCGTAGAAATTTTAACGATATTTGTTAATTCCCTTAATATTGTTGTTAATAATTAATCATGTATTCTTCAAAGTAATTGTTCTGGATTTTAAAAATGTTGAGTGTATACTCTCGATTTGGATCTCTTGCAATCTTTTCATAACTTCATTAATTCTGTAACACTCTCCGAAAATTTAGTAATTTAAATTAGCTTTTTGATATAGAGTGAATTAAAAATGGCTTTTTATCCGAACGTATTTATTAAATGAATTTTCTCTTTTCAGGTGAGTGAGCGAATTACCACATTGGTGTTATAGAGGTTGCTATCGGTATGTTACTATTTCATTGTGATCCGATTTCTAAATATTTAGAATATTTTTAAAAGTATAATTTTTCACAAATCCTTGCTTATGTTTCTGTTTCATTGATATTTCTGATTGCTTTTCTGTTAATTTAATATGAGCGGTTCCTAATTAAGACTGTCAAGTCAATTCTAAAAGAATCTCAGCCGATGTACCGAATATTTTATTTTCAACTTCCGAGGGTTAATTTACCTTCTCATGGATATTGTGTTATTTTATGTTTGTTGTTGTTTAGTTTACACCGCTATACGCTTCATGGTTATCGGTTAATTTATTCGTAATTAATTATGCCATCATTCATAGTTCATTAAACTTTAATGCTCCCTCGAGAAACGTTGTTATTGAAGGCTGCAAATTTCTATTCGCAACTTTCTGCAGATTTTACGTGAATTAGATAATTCTGATTTATTTTATGGTAACTTTTTAATAATCAAGGTAGAATCGATGAGTGCACTCAAGTTAAAAGCTGGTGATATGATTATATTAATGAACCTAATTATATATTGTTCGGGTCGGACTCGTTAAATGCAAAATACGTAAAAATTTCTCTCTCCCTAATGAATTTAATGCCATTAACTATTTTCACGTAATTTTTATTTGTAGCAAATTGGAGTTATTAGATCTGACTGCTTATATTATCATTTACGTAATTAAATACATTATGATTTCCAAAGATAAAAGGAACAGCTCTTTATTTAATAAATTTACGTGATATCGCAAACTTTTATTGAAAGGCGGCTGTATATCATCGGAATAATTTCATTAATTGTGACAGTGGAATTTCAGTTTTCCAGAATGATTTAGTTTGGAATCAATTCAACATAATTCGAGCTCATTCAAAGTGTTAATTTCCTTTTTAAATTGAAAATTTTCAAAAATTTTCACTCGAAAATGTATACTTATATTTTTTCTTTAAATTCTACTAATTTGATAATGGGTTTGGAAGATATCGACTTTAATATTTTTTAAATTTATTTGTATGATCGTAAAAACTTTTTTTTGAAAAAATTTTTGTATACGTTTTTGTACTATATTTATTATTTTGTTTTACAGTATAAAACATTATAATATTAATTATTGTTATAATATTTAAGTTATATACCGAGGGGTACTTTTAACAAGTGAAATATGTTTCATATTTATTAATGCATTCTGAAGCGAACATAGAATCTCAATTCATCTTTGACCTTATAGGATTGCTAATTTTTCATTCGTCACGTTATCTAGTTACAAAATATTTTCAGTTATAATTTCTATATATATTCTATAAGTAATATATACACTCTTCCAAGTTTAAACTTTTTGTTATTTCACACTATTTCATGTACCTAAGGGGAAATACGGGAAAATTTGGATATTTCCTAAATCTATCTATTGTTAAATAGATCAATCATTCTATCAGGATCATGTGAAAAGTTCTCGTAATTGAACTAAATTAACTATTAATATGGGATGCATGATTCATAATTCTCTCAATATAGATCTGTCTTAGTATATTTAGTGTGTGTATAGTTCATTGTGAAAAGATTTCAAGGTTATCTATGCCACAATGTCCATCTTATGGCTTAATGCTATACCACAAAAGAATAAAACCCTCACGTGCTGTGAACATTTTATACTGCCGTAACGTTGTTACTTTTAGATTTTATCCGATTCGCAATGAGTGGATCTAACACATTCCTGGAGATGTAAAACGGGGCTTTTCATTAATTGCTTAGCCGCAGTACTAAGCCCAGAAAATCATTTCCTCACTGCGTCAGGACTTCCGCAGAATATTCCCCGTTAGTTCAGCGCACTCGATTTATTTTTAAAAGCGCTCCGAGGCTACGTCATTCACCGGCAATTGTCAGCCACTTTACGAAACTCCTTTTTCCTTTTGGCCCATTCCATTTTTAACACCCACTCATTCATAAAATCTCATCTGACACGGCGCCCCTCCTGCGCACCTAAAATCAGTACAGAGGAACGATTTGGGATTTTGCTGCCAACGCATCCGGGTCTATCTTTGAATCAGGTGCCAATGCCCTCGATTCACCACCGTATTTTCTTCGTTCTATTTTGCGTCTTAACGTACGCGAAAACTTCCCGTTTTGCCTCCCCAAAGAATAACGAGGTGTCGCTGTGATTGTGTGCGTGGTCTTGATTACTCGGCAGATGTCCTTTGCTCGCACTTTGTTTTCCCTTCGGAGATTGTTTCCCTGAAACGAATATGTTTATTTAGGATCGGGTTGAATGACCTAAGGTTTAAGTGCTCGATTTTTTCTGTGGGAGTAAATAAACGTCGGGTTTATGTGCTCTGGAAGTCGATTTGTGGAAGTGCGCTTTCGTTATTGTCGTCTGTTCCTTAATCTGCCGATTGCGGAGCGGTTTCTGGTTCCTCTCATAGAAATGGGTATCATTTTTGGAGTACGTTCGTTTAATGGATGTCGTACATGTTATGATGGTGTTTGGATAAAAGGAACAACGCTTCATGTTTAGTATCCTTCTTTGCTTAACGTTGATTTTCTTTGAAATGAGATACCAGGGATCTGATGAATTGCTACAAACCTCATCTCTCAAATGGAATAGATTTCCTCATAGAAACGAAATACTCGATAAAGCGTATGATTTAAAAAGGAACGACAGAGAAAGGTGCATGCAACCTTATTTTTATGAGTAAAAATCATCAAAAATTGTTTGGATTTCAGCAATGAATAATGCGTCTATTTTCAATGTATATATTACGTGATTGTATTTTTAATCGTGCCCTTTCAAAATTTAGTATTTTTCGAATCTTAAGAAAGTCTATATTTCAGCTGTTCATTCACAAAGCTCAGGATAAACAAATATAAACTAAAGGATGCCTTGGAGCGCTTCCTTTCTTGGGACTCAGTAAACACAGAAGAAGATTTAAAAAAGAAATATGTGCTTCATTTTTATAAGTATTACTGAAATCTAACCTACTACGTGAGAAATTTGGAGATAAAATTTACCTATAATTATAAATAATTATATAATTAGCCGTTATATTACTTTTTGAGATGAATAATTTATTAAATAAATAGCAGAATATTAAAATAATCACTTTTCAAAAAAGGAACCGTTCAGTTTTATTCCGATGTACTTTTAAGATTGTTTTTCATTCTTTTGGAATGTGTATGACCAATTGCTTTCGGAAATGTTTTGTCCAAAATCTTATTATACTTGTTTTCATTGTTTTTACTATAGACCATTTAAAGAGTTAGTATATTTTTATGAATAAATAATTACTCGATCATGAATTATTCTTCAACAAAATCATATTTTATGTCGTGATATTTAATTATAAACACGCTTTACATTTTCCGTTAAATATATCTTATTATTATTCGATTTCAATTTTAAAATAGTATCTTTACTATGCTTATCGTTAATACCTGTAAACACTCAGATGAGCGATGCTAGAACACCTCTTTTATAGAGTTTAAACCCCAATGGATTTAAAAAGTATTTTGATATCAATTTAAGGGAAAATTCACTCCCTCTCCGAAACTTTTCCATTACAAAACTTTTCATGTTTCACTCGTAATATTATTAACGTCTAGAAAGCAGCGGTAATATTGGTCCTAAAAATATCCGTCCCTTTAATGCCCATCCAATCAACGGTGCGATAAGTCAACTTTTCCAATAATCTTTCGGGAGATATTTCTTCCAACTTCACACATCTCTCATTCGGACGTCTCTGAAGCATCTCGAATTCCCCATAAGAAGAGGCCTCTTCGAGATTAATTGGCTCGGGATGCGAACTTTCGATGAAGTGGAATGAATTCCCATTGGAGTCGATACTAAGTATTCCTTAAATTCGTGGGGTGGGTTCTAAGGTGGCGATGCGTGTTACAGCGTCTCCCGTGATTTATAAGACCACATACATTTCCCGAACGTTCCTTACTCCCTGCAGATCAACCCGAAGCACGGGTTCTTCCCGCCCTTTTCATCTTGGTATCGAAGTAACTCGTGGAAGTGAAGGAAAGTGAAATTGGGGGGATGTATTTTTGCGAAGAAGAAATTGGAAAAGGCTGTGCAGGGAAAGTGGGATTTGATTCATTTGGAGCTAAGAGAGGTTCCTTCGCTTTTAGAAGAGTATGAGTTTTCTATAAAACATCTTAAAGGGTTTAGTATTCCCTGTTTTACGGAAAGGTTTTCTTATAATTGAGCTGTAATTGTTATTTTGGATCATTACATGAATATTGTAGACTTTTTTTAGTGTCCAAAATTTTAAAATGGGAAAATATAGATATTAGCAAGATACCTTGATACCCATCGCTTTTTGATCATTCTGTATTACCATTAATATTTATGAATAAGAATAAATTTATATGTTTCATTTAAATAATGCTCATATGGTATAATGAAGTTGAACACGATTTATCATACATATGTTAAAGTTTTAAAGAAAATTAATTAAATATTGAACCTTCTAGTAGAAAAACAGGAGCTTTCGAATTTATTTGAATTCAAGTATGGAATTGAATCTAAAGTAAAATTCAATCAAAATAACAAAAGAATTAATTGTGTTTTTCAGGAAGCAAAATTTTTGTTATAACTGTTTAATTATTATGGTTATATCCGTTTAAATTTCCTGGTACTTTTTATGTTACTGTTTTTTTATGTTACTGGGGATATCTTAAGTTGATCCATTAATTATTTTACAATTTAAATTTAATTTATTCTTCTACTTAGTTTGCAAATAATATCATAGAATACAATATTTTTTAAGCTGGATGATGAACCAAAAAGATTTCAATTAGCAATTTCGCGAATAATCATCACACAATATTGTTTCGTTAATTGCTAAAACGTTTCAATAATATACTAATTCTGTTATGCAAATGTTAGTATTTAATTAATATCCAATCATATTCAGAAGAGCTGTCGTAATGTTTGTCGCGTTTAATTTTGAAATTTTTCATAAATTTGTCTCATTACAGATTTTCCAATTATTTCTTTTGAACATATACTTTTTATAAATATTCCTGTCATTTGATTATAGTTTTTTCCATGTTTTCCGTGTTTTAAGCCCTTTAAATATGAAGATGTTTCGTTTAGGTTTTTATATTCATTAAACTTATAATAAAGAGGGTTCTTGCTAATTGGAGAACTTCAAAATATGCAAAAAATTGGAAAAAATATATATCTTAGACATTCATCAGATTGCTTCCTTAAAGAGTAATGGCATTAGAGTTTTTGCTACTGTCCAAGTTTCCGTTATTGGCGAACAGATGTTTACTTAAAATCCTTCACCGACTCAGCAAGCAAGCTGTAAATTTTTAAATGTTGAAGTTTCGCAAAAATAAATATTCTCTATAGTGTGATTAATGATTCTGAAAACTTCTTTAGCGAGTTTTTATGTATTTGAGGAAATTTTTAGGAGAAATTTTCGAATGTATTCTTATTATATTTTTTTAACTCTCTTCCTTATATTGCGATGTTTACTATTTGAGCTGCTTTTGATATTAGAATATAATTTATTTGCTCGTTTTCTGTAGTATTCTATCGATGAAAAATATTTTCCACTTTATTTAAGCTGCTTTTGTTAAAAGTTATGTATGAAGTCTATTTCGCAGCTTCTCGATTTCCAATCCATTTCCTACAATACATTATAAGGACATTTATATTAAAAATTAATATGTCTGATAACTCTTCTTACTTTCTTAACAGTAAATTAAGCGGCTGTTAGAATTCTATCGAGCAGAGTGAAAGTTTTCAATTGTAAATTGATATAAATGTGATAGTGATTTATTCATATTTAAGATATGTTGATAGTAATTTATGAAATTCCTCGCAAACAATGGTAGCAGGTATTAGTATTGTATAATTGATGTATCACATTTCAGTTTGAAAATATTATGATAATTTTCAATATTTACATAATTCAGGGAAAATATTTTGAAGGACTGGAGTATATTTTTAACTACTAAATATCATGGATATGAAATGATATAACATGAGATTAAATTGAGGATAATGTCTCTTCTATTTTTAAATTTGGAAATTAAATATGAAACCATCAATATTCTACTCATCTAGGCTCAACCTTGTGGTAGTAATCCATAGTAAGTATACATAATATTATTAATACTATAATAATAATTCTCTATAAAAGTGCCAGTACATAACGTGATGCATAGGACAATATCTCGTTAATAATTTGAAAACCATGATGTTTACATGGTGGGTGGGAAATCTTACTCAGCATGCTCAATTGGGTATGAACTGGTGGAAGATTCCGTGGATGTGTTGGCGGGTGACGAGTCTTTTTGTGCGGCAATAGGGTGCAGTTTTTGGCGTAGCAGTTGGCAAGGGTTGTGAATAAGGCCATGGAGGGTGAGATGGGAAATGAATGTTCACGGGGGAAAAGTGCTCTCTAGATAAATAAGATGGATGATGGAGCGTGGATGGAGAGAGCTGTTTTTCCTTTCATCGAAACCACCCTTTCCTTTCGTGAAATCAACGTGCGTTCGTTGACAGAATTCTAAGGGTTGAGAAATTCTCAAGAATTAGTTACGCATAAAGTGCAGAGGCGTGATGTAATTAAAAACGAGTTTTATATTTAATTTGATATATTCTGTTTCTTCTTTCACCTTTCTATTTTTACGTCCTGTTTATCTCTCCACATTATATCGTCATGGAGATTAATATAGAGAAGGTACTCCTTTAAATAGTGCGTACGTCTATGTGATATAGAGAGAGGAGTGGTTATGAGACATTAGTCCCGTTTTTTGAGCCCAATGAAGTGCGTGGGAAGTCATTGAAGGAAAGATGATGGGATGAGAACAAAAACTGAGGTAATATAAACGGTTTTTGCCCAAAACAAGAAGAGGTCCCAGATTTCAATGGATGATAAAAAAGGGGGGTGTATTCCCAAAAAATCTTGGCTAAGAGAATCAAGGGTTTTATATACGATGAAGAGGAAATTCGAAGCCGTCAAATATGCATAAGATTTCTTGTACTAATTTGCTATTTCTATCGTAGAGATGCTGAAAATTATGAATTTTGCCTAAAAACTCAAGAAAAATATTGATTTTATTATATTGTTTAATTAATTATGAATATTACTATTGAATATTGGTGTTGTTCGTTAGAATCTCCGCCTTAGATTACGATACAAATTCTCGCGATGTATTGGTTAAATTGACACGTCTTTCATGTAGAAATTTTTATCATCTTTGGTAACATGAATCAAAGTTAAATGTATTCTGAATGTGTCGATGGGAAAGTATTATATACGTTTGATGTGCTTTTTCCTCTTAGCCAACTTAATGCCTCGTTTTATTCCTTGAAAATAATTCTGGGAAGAAAGAGAGAGCTTAGCTTCTTTGTTCATTTTTTCTCTTTCTCTATTTCTGAGCATTTATAGGCTGCGCTCAAAAGACACTCCTTTCCCAGAATTTGTTGTTATAGGTATTTTTTCATATTCGTTTTTAATATTACCGTAACTCGCTTTCCTCCAGTGCTTTGTGTTCAGAGTTTTTTATATTTCTCAATATTTTATACGCGTGTTCTTTGCTCTGAATTGTTCCTTTTTATCTGTTATTTTATGAGGTATTCATTTTGTTGATTCTCAAATATTTTATTTCGTTTGCTTCTCTGTTTCTATTCACCAGTTATTGTTATGAAAATGAAAGCTTTTCTTTTTCTGAGCTATATTAAATTATCTCGCAGTTCTCTTTTTTATTTTTATGCTCACATTTTGTAAATTGTTTCAGTTAATTACTTTAGTCCTATGATATAAGACAATGGGCTCGTGTATTTTAGAACGCGACGCTTGGGCACGTGTTCATTGTTAAGACTTTATCGTTCTGATAATGTGTAAGCGATATTTTACAGATGAATTTAAATCCTCCAGTAATGAAAGGAAACTATGAATACGAAAATTTTCTATAAAAAGTTTCTAAATGTGGTAAAATTTTCAAATATTTCGCCTTCTCATATTATGGGTTTCTGCTTGAACATATGCATTCCACTAATTATCTCCATATGTAATCCACACTAATTCTTTCCCATCATATTCCTTTTGTTTATTTCAAATGTTTGAAATTTATTCAGGATTAATATAAAGCTCGTATAGTGATTTGAAGAAATATTACAAAAAAGGTATGCGAAACAGAATAAAACTATTCGATTATAATACGCTGCTCGGATATTTTGTTTAGCTGTAATTGAAATATGAGGTTTAAATACAATATATACTAACTTATTTTAATTGTCAAATAGATGTAAAATGCGAATCGAGAGTTTATATTACTTATCTTTTTTAATTATGACATATTTCGTGGATCTTCGTTATGAGTGTTAGTCTTAAGAAGTGCGGCATTCTTTAAAATCGTTTAACAAATTTTAGGGCGAACAATCAACACGATTATGTACCTTATTTAAAATTGCACCATCAAATATTTTTACAATGGAAATCATTTATAAGAACATTTAATTCCTGAGACGATAGATACTCTTATTGATCCTCATCGAATTCATTTGATTTATTTGTAGCATCAGGTATTAAAGATATCGCGTCGAATCAAATATTTCGGTCGGAGAAGTTGACATATTTTGTCTTATTACCTTTCCTTCTTGAAAACTGCTCTTCTTCCTGTCTTTTTCGAACTCTTCTTCCAAGCACTCCAATTCTTTAACCCCTTCCAATCTCTTGTGGGAGTTTTCAAACTGCACTCAAGGAAGAAGTATGGGAATTGGAGTGCTAAGAGGGGAGTGGGGGCAAGAGAAGATCCTCTGCCGGGAATAGGGGTGGGAGGGAACTGCTTGCAAACACATTTGTGAGTGGGTGGGAACATTTGTCAAATGCAACCCTATTTCCAAATCACTCCCAAAAACCCTAGTCGCTCATTTTTTACGATTTTTTTACTCGCAAGAGAATGGTTGAAACTCTTTCTTCTATTTCTAGTTAAATTTCGGAAGGACTCGTTGGTGCTCTTTTGATATCATTTTGGATTTGTTTTTTCCTGAAACTACGAGGCCTTTTCCGTGATTATTTCCTTGATGAATAAGTGACGAGTTTCAAGTCGTATTTCAACTTGTTTTATCTCTTTTGTTAGTCTTTGTCCGTATTCACAAACTGAGTCCATGTCCTTAGACATATATTGCAGCCAGCCAGCAATATAGAGATGGCATTTTAAATCATGTAGTTTCTTATTCTCTATTACTATACTACTCTCTATTCTTAACGAATATTATAAATATCACTAATCACGGTCAGATTATGTTGATATATGTATTTAAATAAAATTGTAAAATTGAATTCTCAATATAAATTTCGTCAATTTCTGTGAAGCAACAAGAGATGAAAATACTAGGTCTATAATAAAATTATTTGCTTTCCAAGTATTGTTGCGCCATTTTCCACATTTCATATTGTTATACAAGGATATTTATTTAATAGACGATGAAATTATAATTTTATGATGTGTGTATAGCGCCTGACACTATAATCCTTAATATTGACCTATTTGTACATTTCATAATGTATAAATTCGTTGTTCGATAGAAATCATTAGTCATTAGAAATCATAATCATTTCTCGTGGCACAAATGCATACCAGCAAATACTGAACTCGATGCTCAGAGATAAGTTTAGGATTTTTATTTTAATTATTGTATTCCCCTAGAGAAATTCGTATTATCACTGAAATCATTTTCTCTCGTATTTTAAGATTTAGGGCTGTTAATGCCTCTAAAAATGTTCTCTTTCAGTTCATTCGTTGCAGGAACACGGTGGTAATGACACTAATAGAAGTTCATTTTTCTCTGGAAAACATTTCTCAGTTGTTTCTCTCAAAGAAAGCCAACTCGGGAATCGGAACTTTTCAATGAACAATAGATCTCCTCGGATATGGAATTCCCTCATTTTTCTCTAATTGATTAAACTGAGTCGCAAATCACAGCTCCTTTAGTTTACTCTGCGGGAAGTGCATTTTTCCATTCTTCCATCGCTTGATATCGATGAATGCGTAAATTGTCTTAGGGGTCTTTTGTCGCCGCCCCCATAAGCGTTTATTCGCCGAATCCTTCCAAAGTTGCCTCCGCTAAAGTTTGTTCCCGAAGGCGCTTCTGCTCATCTTTTCGCATCTCTCCTTTGGTCCAGAAGATGCTGTGGAATTGAATCGCACAGAAATCGAACATAACGGTGTAATTGGTTCTCTCGAACCGAATGGTTTTTCTGCACGGAACTTAGTTCTAAGGAAAGGAGATTAGGTGTATTCGAGACGTGGGCGTAACAAACGATAGAAAAAGTAAGTTATGTTGATGGAATTCAAAGGGAACCGAAGATTTCCTTTCCTTAGAGAGTGTTTTGGGTTGTTTGGGAGATAATCGAGTTTTCCCTCTAATACTCTCTTCGATAGAGAGGGTATTTCACCATTGGATTAGGGATATTGTACGCGTCTCGAAGGAAGCTTACGCTAGGTTTTCTCTTAGCGTATTGTAACAATCTGAGAATAGAAGATAGTACTTTTGCGGATAATAATTGCTTTGTGAAAACACTGAGTCTATTTATCAATCTTGGAAATAATGCTTTAAATCAAAATCGAATGGTTTTAATCTTAAAAAAATATCATAAAGGTGGAGTTATGAGCAGTAAAATAAACGCAAGTATTAATGAAATAGCTTTGTCAATTTTCAAATAATTATAATTAGATACTACGGTATGTGAATTTCGGTTGAAAACAATTATAGACTAAAAACTTTTTCTGGATTACATCGAGATTGAGTTTTGAATGTGTATGATTGAGATATTATGGAATAGATGAAGATGAAAAATGCACGAAAAATTTTGAAGATATTTTTGATTTAATAAGAGACGGATAATTTAAATGGTCTTTAACAAGGTATCGCAGAACCTTTAGAGTGACCTTTAGATTCGCACGATTTATTATTTAATTTTCGCAAATAGCAGTTATATTTTTTCGTAATCGTACCTTCATTATATTCAAAATATATGCTGTGTAGAATTTCAATCGCTGCTATTATTAAATCAACTCAAAAAATTAAATGGAAGCATGCTATTATTTAATATAGAGGTTTAATTAAAATGTTTTCGTATATATAACGAGGTGATTCTGTCAAGTTGGTTTCGCTTCATAATGTGTGTTATCTCTTTTCAATTAAATATTTTCGTCGCTAAAGAGCACTCGGATTATTGAAAAAATGGAATTCCCAAATTATGGTAAAAATTAACCGAAGCAGATTTTGATATTCAACGATTTTGAGTGTATTTAGCGAATCTGAGAGTTTTTATATTAATCAGTGCGTTAAAAGTCAAAGAGTGGCGTATTTTTAATCGAAATACTCCATGTAACGCATCTCTTTAAAAATAATTTTATATTCATTAATCGAGTTCTGTGAAACAGATTTCAGTGTGATATTTTGGAACGGCCATATTCTTGTTTCCGTCTACTTCATAAACCTTTTTACTAATAAAATATTTTCCATTTTTAGCGCAAATTACAGTTAAATGCTCTCTGCAGTATGAGATTGTTAATATATTTGTGATTTAATTTATTTGAAATAAGTAATATATTTTTAAGAATGGAGAGTGCAAAACAAATATTAATTCTATTTGTATTCATCCAGTTCCAACTTGTAACTGAAAACCAAAAATATCGTTTGAGTGTTGCAATTGCTGAATTTAAATAGAGTGGTATGTTTATTCTGTAATTATCGTACAAAAAAACTTATAATTTTACGTACTTAAGTAGTTATGTGATACATAATTACATTTACTTAAAATTCTTCTCTTTTCAGGTATGTTTACTGTATAACCTTATCCATTATCTTCAGTTTCCTGTAGATGGTAAGATAACTCATATTTATCCATATTCCATTCTGTAATGAGTAAATTACAGAAGATTTGCATAGTCTTCATCTCAATTTATGTAAATTACGAGTCTTTCCTAAGTTTATGATATTATTTTTATATATAATATAAAGATTTAGTCTTTACATGGTGAAACTCCAATTTTAAGGACCAAATAATTATCCTTTTTATTTATTACCGTACTTTTAAACAACGGAGCCACGGGTTTGAGTACCCTACAGTAAATAGCCAAATAATCCTTTTTTATAATATTAAAATATTATTTGCGATTTAGTCGGTAGCTCTAAAAATCATCTATATCGTTGAATCTATAACAGAATTCATTCTCATTAATTATACTTCGGAAAGTCCATTCCAATAGCAAGAATCTTAGTTGTTATATTCAGCATAAATTATACACTTACTATGTTTTTTTTACCATTATACCATCAATCTATCTTACCATAGTTCAGTTCGACGAAGAAGTGGTTCGATCTACAGATTACCCATTTAATTCTAAACGAAGGAGAAAATTGCAAAAGTATCTTGGTAAATAAGGGATGTCGCTTCCAACGCAGTTATGAAGGCATCGTTTTCGGGCCATCATCGTAATTTCCATGACCTAAAAACCTCCAGCGATGAAGACGAACCAACCAATTTGTCTATTATCTTCTGGTTCATCACTTGCAACCCTTATTTAATGCCCTTGCAAATTAAGCGTCCGGATAGACTGCACCCGCTCATCCTTCCCTCTGGCGCCCTCCCCTTCGTTACGAGCCTTTTAAAAAGTTAACCCGTAATGTCTTCTTGAAGGGGTTTTCCATCAACCGAAGGAGGGTTTTGATACGCTACTTCCAGATCGACTTTCTAATTAGAGGATTCCCGTTTATTATGCGATCGCTTCATTATATCCTAAACCTTATTCACGGACGTAAAAAGTCGTGTGATAAACGGGGAAATGGCGATAATTTTATACTTTCCGCGGAAATAAAATTTCGATGCATAATTTAGCATAATTTTTATCTCACGAGATGAAGCGCCTCTGAAATTTTGTCGTTGAAAAGGATGGGGAAGCTGACGAAGTTATGGCAAGAAATTTGAATTTATATGTGCCATTTTTAAGGATGACTTCCTCTCTTCAATGATGCGATGAATCATGAATCTGAATCGATATATCTCTTTCTTTTATCTTATTTTAACTAAATAAGAAGTTTCGTAAGTTTTCAGCTTGTTAAGGGAAATTGAAAGTTAGATTTGGAGAAAATTTTTACCTATAAGGTTTATGATTTTATTTTTATGTACAAGAAGTTTTAAGATGTTGTGCTTGTTATCTTAGGACTCACATAATTTTATGTTGTTCATCATCTGAGGTTTTCTCAACAAGATAATTCTATTATTCACATTCCGAATATATTTTATAGAGCATGGAAATAAGTTACATAATATATTACAGAAGAGATTTATCCATAAATTCATCTTAGTTTACTTCTATTTATAGCGCGAATCTATTTAAATGTTTTAACTTTTATGATAAAACATATCTTACGTATATAGAATGAAGGAAACGTTATATAGAGATAAAAGAAAACCGTGTAATCATCGAGGCTCGAACCTAGGTCTCTCTATTTACAGTAAATTCGGAACTCCATGAATTTAGACCCCGAAACAGTTGAAGGATACTTTAACCTTTCCCGTATAATTAATTCATGGAAACCCCTTCAATTCCTTTGGATCATCCATAACGCACTCGCAGCAACATTTAACACATCCGCATAATTCAGCAACTGTTTAAATCGCGTCAGATCATCACTTTTGAACGCGTTGAGAAGTGTCCTCAGCGTGAATGCAAATTTCACAGCGTCTGAGCGTCAACCGCCTCACAAGACGCGTTTTTAACGGAATGGGTTACATCCTAGACGCCACTTTTATCGTAGCACAAAGAAGATCGTTAGCGAAGTCTCCAACTTTTTAACAGCGGATGTCACGGAAGGTGATGCCTTAAAGGAAGAGTCAACAATTCGAGAGGAGGTGGGAAAGATTGAAGAGGAACCGTTAATTGTCCCCGGAAATAATGTCTCCATCAGGAGTTTTCGAGATGGATTCGAGGGTGCGGTTGGAAGAGAAACAGATTGTCGGAATAATGCTCGCAGGGAGTCGATTATGTGAAAAATCTGACCGTTAATTTGAGCGAGCTCCCGTCCTAATTTAAGTTGGTAATGACGCACGGAATGGGTTTAGGGCCTATTATTTATCCTATCTATCGGAGGCGGCTCTCGGCGGTGTCCTCGTCTGATTTAAACGCCTCTCCGAAGGCAAAAGGTGGAAATTTGAATATGTGATGAGGTTCCTTCCGTTTAATATTACGTCCACCGCGAATTTCATACGAGAATCAATTTATAATACGTAGAGTGAATTTCTCAACGAAGTTTTTCACGTTTTATTTCTTTTTCGATTGGATATTTAATGTTTATTTGTATATATATTTGAAAAGGATTATTTTGCCTCATAAGATGTTATAGTCTCTAAAAAGGACGTGGAGAATTCATTACGAACATTCGAGTGATTTTTGGAAGAGTAAAAATTGTATTAAGTCGATTGTAGTTACCACGGCAATATTTATTTTTGGAATATTTAATTTGAAGTCCGGAAGAAAATCATTTATTCAAAAATCATATTATAAGCCTAAATTTAAATGTATTTCATATACGTTTCTAGAATTCAACTAAGAATTAAATCAGTATTTTATCGAACTTATTGATAATTAGAAATATTATTCACTTCAAATGGTAGTCATATATTTTATTTGCCGAAATGCAAAAAGAGAAAATTTATTTTTCTAATGATTGTAAAGTAAGAAATTGATCTTCTCATGAAATATATATCAACTTTTGGACGTTATGAAGAACAGCGAAAACACGAAGTCTTCTGTTTATATTATACCTAATTATTGTGGCTAGGGTGGCGTTTTATTTCCTTATCCTCAGTAATTAAGACCTACAAATGATTCACGGTAGCATCATCAGACTCTACTCAGACTCTACATGAACATAATGTATCGAATTAATAATAGCTGCAGACTAAATTTTAGAAGCGTTTGAAATGAATATTTTCGTAGTATTAATTAAGAGTGAATATTACTTAGGAGAGATTCAGTCATCTCTGTTTCTCGGGAACATCTTAGAATCCCTCGTGGATTAGAGGAAGCGTAAGCAGAAAGACGGAATTTACAAAACGATCAAACGTATTATTGCTCGTATATGTCAACCGAATCACACTTCCGCAGCGGTTTAATTATATTCGAAACGCGTCGTCGTCGGATATCTTCATCGTAACGCTCTCGTATGTGCAGAGGATGATTACACACGCTCCGAATGCCTTCGAAAATAAGACTGCGTCACGCTCCCACTGTTTTCATCCTCCTAAAGGAAGATCGAATCTTGCGCTTTTCTCGTAATCTCTTACGGAAAAGAGGAGATACAGAGTGTCCTCATCGTCTTCAAGTCGCTCCTCCTCACTCAATTCTGTAATAAAACCCAGATAATTATATCACGAGGTTATCTTGAGGAGATGGTTCTACTGTAATTTTCGTCCTTCTACTGTTTCTCTATTTATGGGGACCACGGTTGCTTAGAGATGTGGGACGAAGAGTGTAAATGGAAAAGTTTACAGTAATTGAGCGTCTCATCTTTCAGGTTATGTTTATCAGAATATAATTAAATACATTTTCATTAACTGATGCAGGAATTTAATCGGAAATGTATGTTATAATTAAACGAAATTGGTTAAAGGTATTTTGTGAGTTAAACACGGCTCTTAGAAAATTTAGGAATGGAATATAGTTGACTTATTTCAGGTTTCAGATATGAGTCTTTCAATTGTGCCTCGGTGTTTCTAGTCCTTAAATAAACTACATTGAACATTTATTTTTTCCTACCACTTTGGAGGGAAATAACGTTCTATAGGGAGTATAGAATAATATTTTTCTACATAACAATTGAATTTGAAAATACGTTCGTAATCATCAGGCTAGAAAAACTCACAGAAAAATTATTATATCTCTGATTGATAAAATGAATCGAGGCTCATAGGTTCAAGGAACCATTTCATTGTGAACGAGTTTCATTCTCATATCTTGGGGTCGACAAACGCGTTTGAACCCAAACTACGCAATTATAACGAGATCCTTTTGAGCGTAAAGTTATTTTTGATGTTGGAAACGCAGGATGACTGGAAGTTTTATCAGAAATTCAATAGGGGAGAGACATGTACAGAGACTATTGCACGATAAATAGAGCTCGCGATTGAGCCATTGTGGAAAATTAGCAGTGTTCGGAACGAATCATGACTGCGCTTTGAATACAGTTTTGAAAGTGGTGCATTTCGATCGCGAAAAAAAGTCCTATTTATTCTCGCGTACTTGAATCTTTTAACAAGGAATCATTAAAATAGATCTCCATGTTTGCAGATATCGCAGAATTGCTTCTGATAGAACCATTCATGGATGATTTCGTTTCGAAGCTCCGTTTTCATTAGTTCGTTACTTAATAAAGATGATCACTTGCACGAGACACCTGATCGAATATGTTGATGAGTATTTATTTACAATCAATCCTAACACTTTACAGGCGAAAATAGGAAAGAAATTAAATAGTTATGCGAACATAGATGTTTATCATAATTATGGAATTATCATATGTGTATTTGCATAGAACAATTAATGAGCAAATGAAGATGTGTATAATATTTCTCGTCGAGACAAATAATATCACAATTTTTATTTGAAAATTACCATTTGATAATAGAATTATAATGGTTTGATTTTTTCCTTTTTTCTTTAATCAAGTATTGTATTGAATTCCGTATTGTGTTAACTCCACTATCCTCTATTCCTGAGGTAATATATTATATAATATTTATATTTTCTGTATCTTTCTTCGTCTTATTAACTTCCAATTGTTATGATATTTCTGAATCCGCAATTTACCTCCATTATTACATTTATTATTAGTTATAGCTTAAATAATTTTTCAATTAACTTTCAATTTGTTATCCGCTAAATTCCTTCACCGATTGTATCCTCTTATTTATCCCTTAACATCTTCCCTAATGCCAAAACAGACCTTAAAAATGCGACGTCAACCGTCCTTTCTTATTCTCGGTCGTCGACAATAAATCCTGAAAAAGAGACTCCACTTTCTCCATTTCCTTTTTACACGAAACCTTAATTCCGTCATTTAACTTCCAGCCTTGTTCATCTTTATCCATTTACATTCCCCCTTCTGGATTGCGGAGGAAGGAACTCGGGGTGCATTCCACGGGTCCAAAGGACGGCTCTCTAATCCCTCCTTCTTTATCCCCTTCCTTGTGAGAACACCGGCTTCTTTTAACCGCTCCCGGGGCCACCTTCCGACCCAATTCTTGCTTCTTCGCCCCTGGAGATCGCCCATCCCTCTCTTTGTTCATTACGTCGTTCCGTTGTTTCCCACCGCTTATTCTTCTGATGTTTGCGCTTTGCTTTCCGCGGATGTCTTTTCTGATTGCAGATTCGTCAATTATTGCTAAAAAAGGAATGATTTTTAGTGTTCGTACTTCAACGGATCGTGAAATAAGTTCCGAGAATATCTATCGTATTAATTAATAAGCGTACTATTAAGATTACGTGTTATATTATAATTAGAATGTACAAATAGGAAGCATAACGTTGACTCGATGTGATTTTCCAAATTAATTTAGAAATATAAATCTAAATACCCTATGAACTTATTATGCCTTGGAAAAGATAGATAATTTTTGAATTAGTAAGATTTTTCGCGTATTTTGCAATTCCTGCAAATTTAAGTGAAAATACTCTTATTTAATCACAATGAATCATTATAGTAAAAGTATTAATCTGCATTAATAAGATTGATTTATTAGGATGTAATTTCACACTAATATTATTATTATATTATATCATTTTCATCGTCAATGTATTATTTTGGCGTGAATAGCTCACGAGGCTGGAATAAACCTTTTATAATAACGATATACTTACTATCTTTTAGTAGTATCCTTTTGTTTCATTATTAATATAATTAATTATTAAGGGTATTTTTCCTTCTTTCTTTTACCTTTAAATAACTTTCCTTTGCTTTTAATTTATACAAGTTTTTATTGTACTCATTACCTGAATTTCTCAGCCAATTTTAGAAAAGATATTTTATTTCTTATCATCACCGCTGAAAGGCGCTGTTTTTCTCGGCAAGAGACTGTTTTTTTTACCTCCACACAACTTTCCTTTCCATCCATTTATATTTGCGACTTGAGCCTGTCATCCCAGTTTAAAGACGAAATGAATTTTCTTTCGTTTTATCTAAAATATCCCTATTATATTTCTTAAGATATTTGCCCATAAATATCAGGATTTTATTCTCTCTTTTGCCGCCGTTATTCTAGGTCCTTGTTACTTTCAACTTTCTTACTTGAGGAGTTTCACAAAGAGTTTCTTTAAGCTTTCTTTCCGCTAATTACTTTTTTCGTGGAATTTCCTCTGTGGTATGTCGAGGAAATTGTAGGAGTGTCCTGTGTGTTTAATAGAAAGCTGCATAGAATGTAAATAGACTTTGAATTAAAAAATGAATACATCTTTGTTTCGGAACGCATGATGAATAATAATCATAGAGAACACCTATTCCAGAGAAATGTTTTCGAAGAGATTTCCTTTAAGGAAATGCTGCTCATTTATATAAGCTTTAATGAATTTCATTTGCGTATGGTTTTTCACAGAGTAAGATTTTGATAATTTTTTTATTCTTGATTGTATTTGATTTCGATTCACCCTTGGTTATTGGTTTGTTATCTTTAGGAGTCTTAAAACAGTAAATCTCTATGTAGTAATATATTTTTGAGATTTATTGATGGTATAGTATTATTTAATTTTGTCGTTTTATTAGGAGATATCAGTTCGTTAATGCACAATTCATTCGTAGGTCCTTACATTAAAGTTTAAAGGATTAAACACAGTACTATTAGAGAAGACGAGCATACAAGTATTCCTTATCATCAGAAATCGTGAAAAATATATATTCAGGATTATCGAAAGATTTAATGCTTCTGAATATACAGTTTGATAGCTCATAGCTTACTTCAGCTCACCTTAAAGGATTTCGTATTATGCAGATTTATTCCTATTCAGGAGCCTGTTTATGGGATTAAAAAATGGGTTACTCGATTTTCGCCAAATGTTCCCTGACGCCAATGAAGCTACTTGTCACCTCCACCTGCTTACAAGAGACTTGAGGCAAATCACTCTTAGTAAATGTTTCAGCTGAACAGAGGAATTCTGATAAAGGAACCCTTTCTGAGATTTTGCATAAAGCCTCCTACTTCCAGAGTGTTTGCCTTCTTCTCGAACGACTGATTCGACAATTTTACTCTCCTGCATTTTGACGAAATATGCGCCCCTTACACCACCTTTATCTCACGACTCTAATTCTAGATCTCCTTTCATCTACTCTACTCTACTTTAACTCTCAGTATATATATCTTGAATTTTCCGTTCCTTCGAACGGTTTCTCGATAAGCGATTTTCTTGTTTAATATGCTTTCGTTTGGGTACAAATTTTTATTATTTTTAATGAGAAGCGACGATCTTTATCTCTTTAACTCTGAATATTAACTCTAAATTGAGTTATGTAAACCTTACTGACTGCATAAGTTTATTCATTATCTCTGTATTTCATAAAAAAGTCATGTTTTTATTGTTTCTTTATAATTATGAAAAGAATAGTTTTCTTGGTCGTTTCGATTTCGTCCTAGAGGAAGAATTAGTAAATTTAATAAATGTGATAGAAGCGATGAAAATTTATAATAGAAAAATTTTAATAATTATTCTTTCCGAAACCACGTGAATTTTTACAGCAAAAAAATTGAACGATTGATTTGCGCGTAATTCGTGGAGAATTCCAATCTAATTTAAGTACGATTCATTTTATAATTCCTAATGATCAGAATCTAGGTACAATTAATATCGCCTCCTTAAAAGTATATCTTTATCTATAAATCAAAAGTATATCTATAAATCTTTATCTTGACTAATTATATTTCTGACTCATCTATAAGTTAATCGAACGTGTCTTATTTACTATAATCTCTTTATGTAGAACTTAGATTAATATGGTTATATAATATACAGTTCAATGATGTAACTTTCCCATACTGTACCCATACATATTTCAATGTATCAAAGATTATTGAATGCGGTGACTTCGCCAATTTGTTTCAATTATAAATCGATGATCGGAGATCACTCCCAATCATTGGATCAAACCGAGGGTAACGCAATCTCACGCAGTTCTCATAACCATCGTTTCTTATTACACTCAGAGGGGCAATTGGAAGCAATAACCTTCAATCGTCCCGAAACCCGACCCTCAATCACTCCTTTAATTACCCGGTATCTATGATGTAGTGTTTCCAACGTACATCTCTACACCCTTTCCACGTTTTTTCTCTCTTGGTAAGATCAAGGGCCATTAATGCCACTGCATTCTTTCTCAGCCCTCGGAGAGGGAGCTGTAGTGACGGGTCAAGGAGATGCTATCGCCTCCTCTTATAACGAGCATCGATCCGAGATCTTTTCATTGTCACTCAAAGCAAAGATGCTCTTCTATAAATGCATCTGTGCTCGCATTTACATTTCGTACCGCTGTTTCTTCTGGAAAGGGCTTACCGCTGTTACCGGACGTCTCAATGGTTCTCTAATGTCTGCCGACGTGCGTGTGGGATCGACTTTATGATGCTACGTCGCACGTGCTGTTTAACTCGCGGTGAGCTGCAATACTCCATATACTGGTGGACTATGGAGTGGGAGTGTTATTTGGTTCGGTCGGTTGGTGTGTTATATATGTTGCAATTTACGAATTATTAATTTACGAAAGAGTTTGGGTATTTAGAAAAATGATTCTTAGGAATGGAACTATTAAAGTATTGATAAATTGATCAAAAACTGAGGGAAGGAGTGTTTAAATATCAATAAATCAATTTTCCAGCCGACGAAGTAAATATCACGCCTGAATAATGGCTCACAAACGGAAGTAGAAGAATATTTTAACTCGAACGATGAAATAATTAGTTTTTTTCGAGTAGTAATTGAAAAGCGAGAATTTATTAAAAAGAAAACTATTACTATTTATGAGGTACCTGTATTGCGAGTATATACGCTTTAATATGCTAAGTCGATAACTAAAGAGATAAAAAGGAGTTTCGCAGACTCCATTCCAATAGTATTTCCCACAAATTTCCCTCTTTTTCTTTCATTACAATGTGATACTCATTTTATTTCACAATAATATGTATGTTTACCTCACCGTAGAAACATTTATAGTTATAATTAAAAGTGGGTGAAATAAAACGTTAATATCTCGCTGGATTTTTTTATAAGATCAGCGAAACAAACCATTAGTAATTCCCAGTGGATAATTTATCAAATTTAAGATCGATATTTTTTATGGTTTGTCGCTTCGGGTCTGGATATTATTTTCGCGTGAAATATTATATGCATATTTAGAATGGTTGTCGTTTACGAGGCATCGATCATTTGCCTTTAAAAATCCATTCTCCGCTGTCACAGAGATGTTTCACTCGCAAACAAGCGATGTGCATGTTAAAGGAGGCGCTCTCTGATATGTATTTAAATCATCTTTAGTGCTACCGAATATTTCAATATATTTGCATTTTGTTGCTCCCCAAACCTGTTTTCTCCCGCGAGCTTTTGTGTCGGTAATTTATGATTTGGGGTCACTTTTAAATGGAGATAGCCACGCTCATCAACTATTTAAACTCGCATATTATATATTATGTATGATGCTTTTTTGCATATTTTTCTCTTAAAAGTATTTATGTATGTTTTTGTACGAATTTGGTGAATGGACAACCCATATTCGGATGTATTTTTATCCCAATAAAAGTTGGTTTCTCTAGTAGTTTTAGGTATGAATTTGATTTCCGAGAGATAAGTAAAGAAAACAATACATTAATTTTTTAAACGAACAGTTGATAATTAAGCGATGATTTTATTAAAATAATAGTATCATCAGCAACGATGAAAGTTCTGTGTCAAGTCCAATAGTATTAATTATTTTTAATCTTAAGGTTTCTCTTTTTTATTTAATTGTAATAGATACTTTTTTCATTCCTCCGCACGAAAGTGAAATGATGTCCGATAAATAAAATCAACTTTCTTTTTCCTGTACGTGAAGATTGTCTAGACATCCATGATGAATCCCTGTTAAGGGATAAGTAAAGTCGCAAACGCAAGAACTTATTGTCTCACTAAGTTACATCCTGCACTCTATCTTTCTCAGCTGTTTTATAAATTTAGCCAGATAAGTCAATGTCAGGTGTTAATGAAGAGTACGTCTATTTCTTTTGTTCTATGATTCATGAATAATCTTTCACGAGAATGATGATTCCTTTAGTGCGTGACATAACAATAGCCAACGAGTCATTCTACCCTCCTAAGGAGCATCAACAGCATATCGCGTATCATTCCTGCAAACATAAACAGCTCTTCATAAGTTGCATCTTAGAACTCTCTGAAAATCGACATAATCAGCGCTACTCTCCAAAAACATATCGTCCGAGTCCAACTTCCTTTCTCTCTTTTTACAATCCTCGGCGTCCACTTTCAGTCGTCTCGCATAACCAGCTACTCCTCATTGTCTCTTCGCTATTGTGCATCGGACAGCAGTCGTCTCCTACGCTTTCACGAGGAAAAAACTGTCTCTTCCAATCCTCAACGTCTACTCATTTCGCCATAAGAATCCGATTTCGGGAACCAACACTCGACTGACTCTCCTTAATGTTTAACGAGTGTCTTCTTTTCGTGGAATGGAAATGGGGTCCCAGTAAGACTACGAGTTTTTCGTATTTTTTCGTCATTATGATCGCTTCTTGTTTTCGAACCCGTTTCTCTTCTCGGGAAATAATGCCCCCGAAGACGCCATTGAATCGAAAGATCGTTCCGATAAGCGTATCGTAGCGATTTAGAGTTTTTCCCCAATCGTTATGGGGAGACAATTCCGTTGCGGGGGTTTTAAGCGTTGACCCGCAGCGGGGAAATCCGACTTTCAATTTGCCTTCTGATCAATGCCGTATTGGGTCGTCATTATGGGAATTTTTGATTCCCCCGAGAATCTCCCGCTTTTTCCAGTTCGATTTGCTCCGTTCCCTAAGATGTTTATAGCTTTTTCATCCTTTATCAGCCGCACTTCTTTTATAGTTCCATTATAAACGTCTCCGAAGAATTTACCTCAGAGAAATATCTCGGAAACATTTCTCGTTTTAAGCAGCTAACTTTAAGTCTTTCGATCATTTCTACGGAATCTCTTATCGATAAGACGTTTCCGCGGTAACGTTTAATAATGCTTTTAGATTTATCTTCCGCGTAATTCTGCCCCAAATTGTGTTTTTAATGGAGAACTGCAGCCGCTGCATCTAATTGGTCATCGGAAAAGAGTGTGTAATACAGAATGGAGGGGTAATGCACCCGAATCCGTGGGGTAATCATGTGGTCGTTCGCTCTCCAAAGGGAAGAGTTATGGATTTTTAAACGTTGGGTGAAGAGCGTAGAACTTTTTCAAGCGTGGTATAATTTGGACTCGATTTTGGATTTTGCATCCTTTACGATCGCGCATCTTGTTCGCTTTTTTTTACAAGACATCTGAGCCGTTTACTCATTCGCTAGGAGAAATATATTTTTTTTCTCGTACTTTCTTAAATTATGTTTGTTTATGCTTAAGAAAGACATATCCATCCTGTGGAGGTATCAATAATATCAAATTTAATTCACATTCTCCCAATGTGTCCATTTTTAATATTTTTGCCTACCGACTCATTTTTATAAATGTGATTAAAAATGTATTAAATTTTATATATAGCACTTATAGTATAAATTATATAAATTAATGATAATAAATTAAATAGTAAATATATATATATATATTAATTATTATTCATTCCGCCAAAGCAAAAATACAATTTATTATGTGATTAGAACTATTACTATTTCTAAAATATTTTTCATTCTTTTAAGTACTTGAAACTTATTAACTTACTTACAATGAGAAAGGGAAGAGCTGGAAGGAGGAAAAAACTAATTTCCCATCCCAGCATCGTTAGATATCCTTTCTCCTCATTCGTAGTTTTACTCAATGTTAAGCTTGAGCATGTTCATTAATGTCTCTTCGTTTACTCATTACCTTTTTATGGAATTCAATTCATGCGTTCCAACAAGTTCCAACAAGTTCCAACAAAATCTTACTTTCAGAAATCGGAATAAACACGGCATTTTACCATATCATAGTTCAACAGTACAGCGATGGTTACACACGACAGTCTATCATCCACATGTTTGTGGACACAGCTCGACTTCCGCTCACAGATTGTCCATTTTTCGCATCCCCGTTTAGATGCATCTGGAATAGGTGCGGAAGACAGGAAATTAGCAATCCCTCCACAAGTCGATGTACCAATCCCGAGCGGAACCATATGACGTTTTCACCAAAACATTTTCTTTCGCTCGAAGCTAATGGTTGGTTCATTGGGCCGAGGTGGCTTGCGGCCGATTCCCACTGTTCATAGGTCGCGTAATCCTGCGAGCGAGATGTGGGTGTCCCAGCCATTAACAGCTGACGCATTAGTACAGTGGGTGTGTGAATTATGGAGGAACATGCCGATGTTGGCAGCTGTGCCTATGACGTCAGAGTCTTTTTATCCCTTTGTGTCTCCCTCGGATGATTCCCTTTTCATATCTGCCTCTTTTCATACGGTCATTCTTTACGGGGACTTAGCTCTTTTGTCTTTTTCTTAATCAGCGTTAATGCTCATGCGGTGGACTGTACCGTGCGGTTCTTTGGCGGATTATACAAATGGAGGCTTTTGCCCTTGGGGTATTACTCCTGCCCTTCTATCGGAAGTTTTATTATAATTTGGAAACTATCTCCATTGACGTCGAAAGTGGACAAAGACGTTTAAAGCTGCGGTAACGTTGAAGAGTCGGAAATGAGTTTTTTAAAATTTTGACTATTGTTTGAGGTATGTAAGAGTTTAACCTCCTTGGCCTTAGTATCAAGAGGCTATTGTCTCGATTTGTATTAGCTAATCTCACACCTTTAGTTTCATCTGATGTATATTTTAATTCCGGTATCATAGTAATCCATCTTAGCTACGATGTTTCATTCATTCATGAATAAGATTGGATTACTAATTTAGTTTTGGTTTTAAAAAACCTTTTGAAATTATTCTTTGCATATTTCAGTTACCATTGTGGATTTTATTTTTTTAGATGGACCATCTTTTTAATTAGATGGGTAATATAAAATGTAATGGAGTAAATAATTGCTTTTTATGAAAGGTATATTCTCTTTAAAGGCAATTGACTGAGAATGATCAGTCTCTCTGGATAAGATAATTACTTTACTTTTAGTCCACAAAATGACTACAATCAGTTGTATGGTATTACAATTTAAGTTTAGTTAATTATCGTACAAGCACAGACGTTCCCAGGATTTGTGAAGTTTTGATTGAAATAGCGAAAGCTTTCGAGGGATAATTTACTGTTGAAAAGGGGAAACAGTTCGTCATTCAATTTAAATATTGTCCTTAGTTTTTCGATCGTTGATTTTTATTCGTCAATGAAAAGTATTTATTAATTTGAAATTACGTAATCGTCAAAATTAAACTTCACAATTTCCATGTTATTCATGGGACAAACATCATTATGGAAATAATAATTATGAGTGTAATGGATTTAGAATAAATGAAATTCATTTAAAAAGCCAATCATAAAACTTGATTAAAATAACATTTTTTTCGAATTTCATAAAAGTTTTTTATAATCCCACCGCTAATATCATTTCATTCCTAAAGAGAATGTAATTTGCTTTCCCCTCGTGTATTGCTGAAACCGAGAGTTTTAGAATATTGCGTATATTTAAAATCCCCTAAAGTTTTTACGTATTTTCCAATTCCCTTTTGATGTTATTCGCGTGACCGTAAAGTGCTTCTGCTTTTCATGATTATTTTTAAGTTCCGAATTATTATGTGCAAAATATTTGGCTTTTCATGGTAAATAAGAGAGAATGTTGGAATAATGAAACGATTCAAAGAAGAGAATTCTTGAAAGTAATGGACGGTATGTTTTGTTTATAGCATCAAAAATCACTCGTTTTCACTGAATCTTGCCATAAAATAGCATTAGAGTTATTCGTTCATTTTATCGCCGTTTTAATGAAAATAAACGAGTAGCGTGGAATGATAATATGGAAATCTGTTCGTAAACCGATTTTTGCGTTTATGATCAACAGCAATGTTTTTCATCCTCGAATTTTGTGCTGGAAATACAATTTCAAAGAGAAAGCTAAAGTTTTAGTGAGCAATTGTTTGCAGTCGATCGTTAGCCTTTTAATTCTATTCCACATTTTTAACTTTTTAGTTTGTCGACTCTTCTTACGAACTCACGTGTTTCATCATCCCTTTCACCGGAGCATTTATAAATCCTGGTGGAGATAAAACCTATATTATCCCCTTTAAATTTAACAATTTACGGTCTAACAATTTTTTTAGCGACATTGTTTGAAACGTGGCAAAATGTTATTGGCGATGGGTTTGGTTTCTCAAAAAAGGAAAGAGAAATTCCAGTCTGCTGAATGAAATACTTTAATATAAATTAAGAGCTACGTCATAGATTTTATGTGTTTATAATGTACGTAATTAATTGATACTTATTATTTAGAGATGTTTATGCAAAAATGTTATTAAACTTTAAAATTCAAGCTTGTTCGATGTCTTTGTTCAATTAAAGGTTTAGAGTGCTCGTCAATACACGCATTTACTAATTAATAATGTCTCATTAATTGATGTTCTTCATTAATGGAGTCATGCTCATATAATAGCTCATAGCTTAATATTTAACGTTCGTAAGGAAAGCAATGTTCAGGTTTAATTCCCCATATCGCCGCTAGTGAAGGCAAGGCGTTGACGTCTCTGCAAGCGTTTTTCCCCAAGGAGCTATTTTCGCAAGCGATGCAGTTCTCCGAGTCATTCGTTTTCTCCTCATCCGCTTCTTTTTCTATTCTTCATCCTTTTTCCCATCGGATTTATATCCACCCTTTGATATCTCTGCTCCACGCGAAAACTACTTTCAGTTTTTGCGCCTCAACAGCTGCGGAATGCACCAAGTTATTGGAGGAGACTTTTTCCGGATTTTCCTCGGAGTGGCGTCCGATTGGGAGATTCGTTGGAAATGACCAAAAGCCTTCAATTCAATCCTCTGCTTTCGTGTGAGCCTCAAAAAGGATTCCTACTTTTACAAGTTCCTCTTCCTTTTGTTTCTCTCCATTTTTGTGTGTTTCAGATGTTCTTTATCCTGTTAAAGCTTTTACGGGAAGAGGTTAATTAGACAGCATTTTTTAGAGGATGGGTATTTTTATTTCTGTAAAATGAAATTCGTTTCAATTAGGGATTTTATTAGTCATATAAAATGGATAATGGTATCCATTCGGGCGTCTAATATCGTAATATATATATTTATGGTTTTAAAAATATAATTCACGTATGAAATCATTGCTCATGCAATTTGTATTAGTTTCATATTATATTCTGTTTTAAATTACTTTTTGTCCCTATCATTCACGATACCCAATTCAGTTAGCTTAGAAATTGTCCATAGTAGTCAAAATTCATGACAGAATTGCCTCTTGAAACGAAGTACGTATTATTTCTATTCCTCTCTCATTTCTAAGAAAACTTACTACTTTTTATATCTCGTCTATTTAGCGAGCCTTTTCCCAGAATTCCACCCGTTTCAAACTCCTTAAACAGATATGTGCTTAAAAATTATCCCCCAGCGTCCGTGACTTAAACACCTAAGTCACGCTGTAGTGGATAACACTTGGCGCGCAGTGCATTGTTGATCACTTCTTGTGAGTAATTAACCCGGCGTGAAGTAGGCCATTACGTGCCGTGCATCACACGGCGTGAACGCACCAACCACCAGGCGTCGCCATCTACGTCACTCGGCCGAACCATTAAGGCACACACACTGCAGCTCTGTTTGAGTGGCTTATAATTAGAGAATACTCCGCCTAAGCTGTACAAATATTTCGACCGTGGAATAGAGACCTCGCACAATTTGATTGTCGCCCGTTGTTTTCTCTTTTGTGTGTTTTGGCGTATTAAATTGAGCCGACTTGACATCTTATCAGGGTGCTCTCCTTAGCAGAACATCTGCATTATTAAAGGAATGGGAACTTAATAATCAATTATAACAGTCTGTGGATTATTGTTGCAAGAAAAAGGACGAATACTGTTCAAAGAATAGTCAATTCACGATGATAGAATTCATGCTTAAAATTATTTTCCGGATTCGGCTATTTAAAAACTAATGAAAGTAGATCTTACGGTTGAAACGAACTTAAACTTAATACGTTTGCATATCGTGTTAAAATTTGCGATGAAATGGAAACGATTACGATATAATTTTAAGCTTAAAGTGTCTGTCAGTCTTCGGAAACTAATAGATTAGGTTGTTAATGGAAATACGATTTACGCCAAGATTAAATGACGAAGTTTCTACATTCCAATAAATGAATTTTTTGCATTAGTATTTTTTGCGTGAATTTATCCCTTATTTTGTTTTAGCAGAAATAGTTTTTCATTTAATTTGTTAAATTTATAACTTGTTAAGATATTGTTTGGTATAATGCATAATTAAATCGGTCTAAATGTATCCCAATAAACTATCCATCAATTATATATAGTTAAAATGAATTTGGTACATGAATCAGAAACATGTCAGATGATTGAGTTTTTAGAGAAGAATCATTCTCCTTTTTTTGTTATACCTAATGAAATTTAAAGGATCAAGTATTATTTTCATCGAACTAGAATACATCAAGGTTTGATGATATTCCATTCATAGATCGATCTTTATTTGAAAATATTATGCTTCACCACCTGTAGCTCTGGTAGTATCACATTTTATCAAAAAATAGAATAATTTAGTAAGGGGTTAAATTTACTGTATATGTGTACACTAGGTGGTAAATGTTGAGACTGGGTAATAAGTTTCATATTTAATATACAATGGATTATTTCATCTAATGCACCTAATATTAGGATGAAATATTTGTGATATTGAATGATCTCCTCACATATTATATATTTTATATAAACTAGAAATATTTTAAATTTTTAGCTACCTTCATTGAACATCGAGTTTTTATAAATTTGAATTTTGTTTTGCATTTTAATTATCGAAAATGTATTAAAATTACAGTATATTTTTTAAAGAAGCTTTTAGGAATTCCCTCCTTTTATCAATGAATTTACGTTAATTATATTCTGGAAACTTAACTCCCTCCCCCTTTATCTCATTCAATCTTTGGCTTGATTTCAATGAGTCTGTTTTTCCCCCGTACAATCCAATCGTTAGAATTATGCGGGTTCCGTATATTTGAGGATGAATTGGGGTTAAAATGTATGGGCCCGGCGAAGTGAATGTCGGTTTTACGCAGCACGTCATAAATACGAGGAGGTATTGAATACTAGTCCCGCATAATATCTCGAAAGGGTGAATATATCATCAGCCGCAGTTTACCTGCCTTCTGTCCCTGCAAAGGGTTGATTTACGAAAATCATCTCACGATTCCAAGGCTTTTGTATTTGCTTACTCAACTTTTGAGTGTTTACAACATAACATTGGAATAAGTTGTACGGTCTTATTTTCTTCAAATGAACGCAAATTTTAAATAGGTATAAATCTTAAATATATATTTTATACTAAAAATTTTGGTATGAAATTATCATTATATAATCGTGAGTCGTATTATTTTAACCTGTGAATGAGATTTTCATGTACAAATTTTAGATACTCAATGCATCCTGAATCATTTTAAACACACTCAAACTTTTCGTAGTTCTAAAAAATAAGATTTAAATTATTGTATCATTATATTTTATTCATTCAACAGAATTGCTCATATAAGGATACGCAGAACCATTAGAAAACAACTGTTTGCTTTGTATTGCGATAACATTTTTTCCAGTGCTAAATTATTATTAATTAATCATCTACGTTAGTCTGATTCTAATTGCATTCGTACCTAAGAGAAGTGAAAATAGATTGCGTAAAATTATAACCATGCTTTTAGAACATAATTATAATTTATGATTCTTGGTCTTGCTTGGAGTTAAATCGTCGCATATCATTTGAGTGGTCTAGCGAAAAAAATGTTCCCATATAATTCTCATTCTAATTATTTTATGACGGAATTTCGTGCGTGAATGAACGCATGGAAAAGGAGAGATGTACGTTTGAAAGGCTGTATTCTCTCGCTGCCAAAATGGCATCTCATTTACATTGTCAGGGCATTAACGATAGACGACATCCATCCGACGTTCGCGAAAAAATTATTCAACTTTTCGTCCTCCCGTAATCTTTCCGTCTGCGAAAGCCGCTCTCTGTGACGTATTTTTTTGCCCAATTTATCGCAGACACCTGCTTAAGAAGGGACTCATAGGCAGTCTACGTCGCACAGCCAATTAGCAAAACAATCCGTACGCGAGGATTAATTTTGTTTGTTTCTTTAATTTATCGAGCAAAATAATTCCAGCGGCGTAGGTTGTGGGAAATACATAAATCGAGGAGAATGTATTCCGCGAAATATTTTTATGTGGTTTTATTGCCTTTTTCGCTTTCCTCCGTGAAAGGGATTTTATTTGGGAAAGAGTGGAATTATCTTATTGGAATTTTATTTGATAGAAAAAAAAATAGAGCTTTAATTTTTACATAATAGCAGTTAAATGATTTTCAATCCATCTCAATGATCATTCCAATGATGTGACATTGAATTTATGATGATGATGTGCTCTATTAAATACATTGAATTATTGAATGGTGATCACAACTTTAAATTTGAATCATTTTCATAAAACCTCATTTTAATCATCTTTTCGATACGTATCTGTATTTGATGACGTAATTCACAAAGCAGTTTCAATTGCAGTATAACGGTAGAGTTCGAAATTGTAGGAATTTTATTATTATTTTAGAGCTCGTAAATTATCATATTCTATATATTTAATATTAAATTAGTTAATATTGCTGCATATTTGCTGTTTGATTTATAGCATGTAAATTCAGCAGTCTTTCATAAGCAATAATGAAGCAATATTCACCCACGATTCTCTGGTCTCCTACGCGCCCCTTGATAAAACACCGCTTGGGCCGTAAATATTTCGCGGGAGCAATTTGTTGCTTAATTCAGCCCCACATTAGCGGCGTGTAAACCCGGTCTTCGTCGACGGCACAAAACACTCCCAACAAAGACACGCGGTGGCCGTATATGCAGCCTCACGACGTAGCTTTCCGTTTAATCACAGCTCGGGATTGAATTTCGTGGGCCTATTGGGCATAAACCGTGCGAAAGTTCCCTCGAGGCTTTTTGTGTGCCCATGGAGTGGCTTTCAAGTTCCAATCATGTTTGTTTCCGCTTAAAGGGCGTCTAAGGTGCCGAGAATCTCAACCAATCGACGGCAAGACGGTGAAAATGAGGAGAAAGCACATGTTGCGGATTTGGGTTTGGACTTCCAATAGATATATTCGCCTAGACCTCGTGGGGAATCTCTTTGAAGGTATTGGCCTACTCCTCAACAAAAGGGAAAGTTCTCTATTGATTTCGGAAACATTCGGGGCTCACGAATCGTGTTTACATTTTAGAATTGAAAGAAATCGAACCGCTTTGTATAACCTTTCTCCGGCGGGAAATGGAAAACTTAAGAATAATGACTTGCAAATGTTTGCGTTCGCAGGGAAGCGATTCTATGATCTTTGGAAAGGGATAGGTAAGGATGCGACATTTTATCGATGTTTTGAGACACTCGTTTCAACTCAATTCGTAGCTCACACTTACTATTATAGCGAATACGTTTGGTTCTAGTATCTTAAAGTTCAAAAAAGTCAGTTGAGTACAGCAAAAAGAAGTTGGGAAGCAGTTGATAAACATTTCATTCGAATATACTGATATGTTATTGTTGTGGTATCTAAATTCTCAACAGGGATTATGGGTGGCATGTATTATTGTTCATGAGCGAATTGTTTCCTTGGTGACTGCAAGTGAATTCTTTAGATTTCTTAGTCCTTTTGCTTTTGTGTCCTTTTTTGTTTTTGTTTTTTATTACTCCCATTTCGTGGTTTTGCTAAAAATTTTGGTTCTGATGAAAAATCAAAATAGTGGAACTTTGTAAAGTTAGAATAATTTCGAATAGTGTTTGAGGTGGTTTTTATCACGCAATTCTTTTATATTCATAATAAATTCTTGAGTGTCTCAAAAGAAATATCTACTTTCCCTGTAGCAAGATAATTTTCATAATTCTGAAATAGATTAGTAAATAGCACATAAAATTATTGGTGAAAATTTTAGCTGCATGAATTCTAAACGACTTTAAGTTTACTTAAAAGTAATTGAAAAGTCTCAAATAGTATATAAAGCGTTACCATGAAAAATTGTTTATGGGAATACTCCATCCGTATTTTTGAAGGCATCGCTCAAGTTTCAACGAGGATTTTTTTTGAACACATAATTACACAGTTTAAAATATGTCACTCAAAATTTCTAGCACTAAAATGATCACTTCTCCTTAAAGAACTCTTATTTATATTTTATTTCTGTTCCCTCATTTTCAGAAGTAAGTTGTAAATTGGTCGATTTTCTACAACTTTTAGCTAAAAACACTTCGATAAAATATTTTGAACGTCCGTATAACTGCAGTCATATTTCCTATTAAACGTTCCGCAAATAAAGCTCCGCTTTAATTGCATTTCGGCTGAAATACTCTCTGTATTATGGAAATAAAGCTTGTAGTTACAAGCAAGAAGCCCTAGAATTTACGAACAAGATACTATTTATTACCCCTCCATAAGGGATACTTCTGAGAAATTGCTGGGCCCATAAACACAATTATTTAGCTGCTCTATATCCTAATGCTGTACATATAAGTGGTAGTGATTTACTTCAGACCGCATGCACCTCTTGGACGCTGTTTAGAGGACAGAGACACATTTTTAACATTAAATACATAAAAGTGGGTCACAAAGAGTATCCCGGAGCGGATGTTGTTTCTCATATCAATGCGAGAGTGTCGCAGAATTTCAAGGGGCAGAAATTTAGCTCTCGATATCTCGTTGTACACGTTGCATCTTAATTAGCAGTAAAAACCGCCTGCGATCATTTTATAGCTTCATTTTGAGTAAAGATAACTGGAGGAATTTCAAAACGCTGGGGAACGTTTTCAGCTCCTCTGGATTATATTTTAGGAGAAATTAGAGTTTAGGCCCGGTTCATTATTTATCACGGAGTTTATTTTCATCGGAATAATGTTGTACCAACAAACTCAAAATTGTAACAAGGTAGCTAATGTAGCTCAAATTATTAAATTCTTAATTATATAATTTTCTGTATTCTTGTCTTATATAATTCCTGCATTTGACAAACTACAGTTTTCTTTATGATCGTCTTCATTAGGTTTTAGGTTGATAGTTATTTGGATATAAATGTTTGAGTAAGTTTTTTTCCGTTTCCCATATCATATCAATTTCTTTGTGTAATGACGTATTACTTAGAAGAGCTACTAGTATGTGATTTCCATTGCTGATTTGTAGTTTTGTACTTATAGTAACTCAATAACAATCTATCAATTTTTGATAATATTTTTATTATTTTTTGTTTTAATATGATAATTGATTTGTTTGATGAATATAATCCTTAATAATCTGGAAATTATTAGCTAGGAATTTCCTGGAAAGTAGTTCGAAGGATCTTTACCTTCCAATTCTCATTATTTTTGATAGTTGATGGTCGCATTGAAGCCATACGTTCAAGCACTTCGAGAAAATACCTTCTGTTGGTGCGGACACTAAAATTTATACGCCCCTCGTAAGCAAAATGGTTTTCATGCACAGCTGTGGATTCTGCGCATAGGTGAGATTCTTTCGAACGAGCGAATTTACTTCCACAAAGAAGTCTTTTTACAAAAAAGTCTTTTATGAATACATGTTTACACGATGAGCGCCGCGGTTGGCGAGAAAAGGTTATGAACCTCACAATACCCTTTTGAAATTGATGCAATCTGTATTCTATGTCAAAGGACCCCCGGTTATTACCTTTTTTCCTTGGAGCCACTTTTTTTTTCAAATTCAGATCGATCAGTTGGCCGTGAGGCGAGAAATTTTTCGGAGTTTTTATTTCCAATTCCTTATCTGCATTTTTTCTCGTGTCGTAGTGCGATATCTCTACGAGATTACTTTTATCTTGTGACGAATTCAGCGCAAATCCGTAATTGATTCCGTCGAATTCGGTAAACGGTACAAGTGATAAAATTGTTAGATGAATCGGTCGGATGTTTTTATATTCCCGTGGACGGAAATATTAATATTTATGCGGCGAGCGAATATTAAAATGATATTATATCGTTTTCATCGCGAAGTCATAATTCTCCGTCGCTAAAATAAATCGGTTTTTCACAATTAAGGGACGCGAAAAGTATTTTTAGTGAAAATTTTATTCTCCGATGTTATCTTATATTTGTTCGACGATTAACTCTCAATTACGTTGGTGAATTTATGAGAGTTTTAAGATTTTATTATTTTATGTCTCCTTATATTCTGGACTTGATTTCATATGACGTATTACTTTCACAAACAATCTAAACTAGCTATTCTGGCGCACCGATTCACGTTTAATTCTTTGCTTATTATCCATTTATTTTTATAATATCCAACAAAAACAGTTTAACTGCATATAGCAGAACTTATAGTTCCAGTACACAACTATTATTTACATGACATCGTTGAAACCTTAAATTAAAAATAAAATTTGTATTTACAAAATTACTTATTTTAAGGAAAATTGTAGTTTAACAGAACTGATTATCATAAATTTATGGCCTCGAAAACTAGTAAAATATTTGCTCGTTAATTTATTTATGCAAATTCATTAAGAATTCACTGTAAAGGAATCGATTCTATCTCGTTGCATCCACTCTTTCTATAATCAGGGGGTGAGTAATCCGTATTGTTTGCCAGTGTTGCATATGTTAATATTTCATGAAAGTTCAAACTTTTAGGAAAACGCTAATTATTGTCATATTTTCATTTTATTTATGTATATTTAATTGTTTATTTTTCATATATTAGCCTTAGAAAATTGTAATTAAACATTGAAATCATCTTTAGGTTTTATAAACTTATACCAAGATAAACGGAAATTTATCTAATGCTATAGCTCTCTTACATTCAATAAACCAGTTCTTTTATAATACGTGACTGCAACACTTTGAATGGAGTCGTAGGGCTAGAATATGATGGAATCGTGAAACTATAATTGCGGTTGGCACAGTTTCAGCGGTGATCATATTTGGATCACCCGTATCCGGTTTTTTCATACCGGATTCCGATTTAATCCCCGTTTTATTCCTCATCGCTCAGAGATCTCAGCGAACGCCTCGATTACTTCGCCGAACGATGTCGTTATGGATACCTTAAAGGTGTCGGAGTATGCAGATACTAGGAGGAAAAAACATGCTTCGATCCTTATCTTCGGCTATCCTAGGCTTTGGTGACACAGTTTCCAAGGAGATTCCAAGGAACGAGTAGATAGGTGTTCCGAAACATCCGCTGCAACTGCATATGATTATGTGAAAGGGATTTATTCGTGGGTACGTGCTCACGGCAACACGGAGAGGGATATGCATTAAAATGGTGGATGTTGAGCGTCGATATTGAGGCAGGATTTTTGAGGTGTGGCGACGTATTTGTCGACGTGGCTATTTACGCAAATGCTTTTTAGAAGGCGGATCCACGGATAATCGAGTTCATGGATTATCCTTGAGATGGAAAACGGTTGGAAATTAGGTCGAGTGAGGATGGTTTTTATTTTAAGTGGTATTTTAGAAGAGGAAATGAAGGAAATGTTACTGAGTGTTTTAGGTCAGAACGTAGTATTTAAAGTTTGTGAACTGTTTAGTTATACTCGTGAATTTCTTTCGTGAAAAGAAGGATAGAATAGTTGATCAAAATAGAGAGTGGTGTTTATGTTTATGATCTAATACTATATATTATTAGAGCAAAATAGAAATCACGTATTAAATTTCAATAGGAGAGAAGGAAATTAAGTGTAAGAATAAAGAGTTTATTGAGGCTTATTTGAATGGTAAAAACGTAAATTTAAGTCCAGTATGGAAAGTGTGTAACGAATTATTTAAGATATTTTATGAAATTATTTTAGTTTTTAGAAGTCGTAAGGTTATACATGAAAATGCCTCTATACACGATCGTCAATTCTGCCTTTCCGAGTTTATATAAATCAATAGCGAAGAGAAATAGATCGCATATACATACATACATAATCATCTCTCATACTACAGTATACCACTCACATTCACTCCCACGCATTCATCTTGTCTCTTTCCAAATCCTCTTCCATTTCTTCAGGAATATGGCATCGAGATCTCGGCGATTTTTCACCGATTTCCTCTCTTATTTCCCTCATTCGGAATTGTATCTCACAAGGCAATCTGGGTGTTCCTCACGATTGCGGGATAAATCACCCTAACGACCAGAAGGGGTCGTATTGCCGCCATCGGTGTTTCGTACGGTCTCCGCGAGAGGGAGCTTCGGCGCCGCTAACGACCCACGTCACGCCATTGGACTATTCCCTTAACGTCTCCAAAGGTTCCTTAATACGGGGTCGCTTGTTAGGAAGAAAGGGAGACAAAAGAGTGAAGGGTTTGTCTATCTCTCTAGGAAATTGCCGAGTGGGCTTATCCAAAGACGACCGGCGCAGTTCGGGTAAATATTTGATTCTCCGTTGGCTTATAAGCCTCACGTAGGGCGAGTAAGGATTTAATCCACCCCAAATGAGGAAGTGTTCCTTTACGGGCGACCGAAACACTATAAGTGTCTATTCTTAACTTTCTTTTTGGGCCTTTTTTATTGTTTTGTTCACGTAACAATCTATGGTATCGGTAGGTAAGATTCATCTGCAGATTTCGGAGTATTGCTAAGATGAAAAGTCATTCCAGTACGAAGGAAGTAATTCTACTGAGTAGCATACGAATTAGGTTACGCATTTATATATGACTGTATGATTCTCAGAACTGTTTGATTTCCTTGGAAGAAATTTCTATTTCTTTTAAATTCTAATTCTATTTAATCTATGTCATATTAAATAAAAATCCAATTATTTTATAGAAATATTCTTAAAGATGCTTGTAGTTTAATGATAATAAGTTTAGTGATAATAAATATCCCGAGCTTATAATTGTGAGTTCAGTACTTAAAAACGTATTTACAATTAATACAACTTAAATGTACGAAACAAGTATTAGCTTCTGTAGTTCTTTGAGATGAATTTGTATATCTACTGTCATTGATATACGCATAAGATCCAATTACGTGTGTATTAAATAGATATATCATATACATCTTTATGAAGTGCAAATTCGAGTTGTTTATTCCACGGTTCAGTAGCTTCCAAATCACGTTCTCATGCGAAGTGCAGTCGCTTATCGCAGTGGTCACAAGGTTTTCATCAAGGGAAGCGAGTTTATTCGTTTGCTAATGTGCATTTGGATGCCTTTTTTGATATAATACGAGACCGGCTGTTCGTAATTGTGTTTTTGCTCGTTTTTTCAGCGGTGTGTAGCCGCGTTAAGCACCCTTTCCACGAATTCGCATTTCAAATATTTATAAGGACATTAAATTTATGGAGAATTTTAAATATTCATTTTGGTGGGAGAGGGTCCTCGCCCGCCTGCGGTTGCCAAGGGAATTAAATAATGTTTTGGTGGATTATTTACTGTGATTTAATTGTTTTTAAAATTGGTTCATACTAATTATCGCTTTGATTCGTGCTGAACTGTCGCTGGAAATATTTCGATATGAATATCGTTCCCAGAATTTAGAAAGCCTTGTTTTTAAAACATATTTCCTTGGTTATATTTACCCGAAATATCTTGGAACGAATGGGACCATTAGATAGAAGAAATTTGATATGCGATGAATAGAAAAAATAAGGTATCGGGTTAATTAGTAATCTGCTTATTTGACGGAATCATGCGATGAAAGAATCACAATCAATTACCGTCCTTCTTTTTAGTTATATATTCACAGTTTGTTGATACATAAAATTTATCAATTTAAAAGATAAGAGTTAAAATGCCTAAAAAAGAATTATCATACCTGTGATTAATATCAGTTAAATAATCTTTGTCGATTCTGTATTCTGTCGATTGACTTATTCTTATATAATTCAACGAGTGATTTTTAGTTGATCTTTTTGGACAATTTTAAATATAAATACAAAAGTCGTGAAAGTATAGTTTTATTAAATCAATGCTGATGTTTTACTCGTCTTATTTAAAAAAGCAATCGATTACTCATCTTTCTACTATTCCCGTGTTAGATTCTTTCATATAATACGATTTACAAAGTTTTCTTTACTTTTTAAATGAGAAAAATATATCAGTTTGTTATAATCTTTACGTTGGCTCTTCACATAACTAGTCTCCTCAAATTCAAAGCCTAGATTAAGTAGAATCATTGTATTCTTCTTTAAAAGTTCTAAATTAATTTAATGATGGATTGACCCAATTTATTTTGCGCCATTAATTTTTTTAATATAGCTGTTCTGCGCGAAAAAGGATAAGATGATTTCCTTTTAAAATTATCGGTCTAAAGTAATGTTATAATTGATATTATTTAAGATGGCTCTTTAGTTATTCCTTACATCGATGAGAATGATTCTAAAAATAATTGTCGGTTGTGATTTAAAATTCGTATCTACCTGCTTAAAGAAAAAATTATCTTAATGCTATTTTTTATTCACTATTGTTTGCAGAATAGTTTTTTAATTCCTTACATTCGTTAGTGTTCAATTAGTACTTTAAAACTTATTCATATTAATTTTTCATTCATAATTTCGGAGCGATTGTTTGTGATTCCTTCAAAAGAAAGGTTTGCATAGGATTCCTTTGTTCCCATAGTTGGAGGACGTCCTTAGAATCAGCGATCGGAACACTCCGCCGAAAATGCATCGCGAAGACGCATTGTTGGAATGGAAAGAGCATTCCCTTGTCGTTGTAATGGCCATGGGAAAAATTCCTCGAAAAATTCCATTTGAAAATTCCGCCGTCCACAATAGGAAGCTCACGTTTTACAAGGTGCCTTCCCGAGGAAGCCTTTTTCAGAAATTCACCTTCAAAGTTCCAATCTCTTCAGCCCATCCCTTGATCTCTTTGCCTATTTGCTCTCGGACGACCTAAATGGCCATCCTCATTAACACACCCTCCGGGAAGAGAATAAAGGAGAGATGAAGATGGACCAAGAGGTGGGTTGGTTTAGGAAGGTAGAATGGCACCTCGGAAACTCCAGTGTCCCCTTTCCAGGTAGCCTCCAGGAAGAGGCCCGGTAAAGGACGATTGTTTTAAAATCTACGGCCTCCCTGTTTATGTTGTTTCAATGCAGTCTCACCTATTGTGATGTAATAGCTTTGTGTAATTTTTATACAACTTTGAGTTTCTCGTTTTAATTTATGGCTGCTCATGCCAGTCTTCCAATGTCGAGGTACTTGTCCGGTTTCTGTAATGTCTAAAGTTAACGTAACAACGCCATTGTTCCAACTTTTGTCTCGGGTAGAAATGTATACATTAAGCGAATATTATATGTGTATATATTATGGGGAATTTTTTTATGTGTTACTACAAAGGGATATTTTTATTTAATATATTTTCCTTTCCATCTAAATTTTTTCGGACTCGCCTGTTTATAGAAATTTCAAATCTTCGTCTAATTAAGAGTGAGTTACAAACTGATTATGTTTTATTCCCTTTTGAAAACAGCGATATTATTTATTTGCGTTAAGAAACGTAATCCTCATGTTGATTTAAAGACAAATTCTGATGTATAAAAATTAATGTCAGATATGGTTATGAATATTGCTATAATTAATATAGAATTATAAATTAATTATAAATGATATCCAATTTTCAGCATTCTTAACAGATTTTAGTTAAAATTAAAAACCTGTATGAATCGATGGAGGTGTGTAGATTAAGAAGCTGGTTATCTTTTTAAATTATCTCTCGCAATAGACGACTCTCACAATGAACTGTACGCGAGTTGGTATCCCTCGTCCACTCAAAGTTTCCATATTCTTTATTCCAACGCCTTCGCACGACCCTTTCTGCTGAGGTCACAGAAGCCTGTAATGTTGCCGTGGAGAGCTGCAATATCCCATCTCGTTTGATTTCCTTGCTTCCGAGGCTTTGACCTCCCTTTCATCCAACCCTAAGAGTTCCCTCATCACTTGCAGTGTTTTGAGGCCTTTGTCACTCTTTTTAACGTCTTAATTCTCTTCGGAAGTTATTGCAACTCTTTCGTAGGAGAACTTCAGGTGTTCATGCAGATGGAAGAGGTGTTAATTGAAACTTTTCTCCGAGATGTGTATTAAATATGGAATTTCTCTTTTCGTTGTTATGAAGAGATGCGTACAAGAGAAGACCTGTTAGTGTCTGTTCATTGTCTATTTGCGAAATTTTTTTGATGCAAAGATGTCGCAACTTTGTCTGCTGATAATTTGACAATTTTAATGTCAAAAATGAAATTTTGAAAAATATGAAGGAAATACATAAATTAGTTCATTTAGCGAGTTTAAATATATATTTTTGTTTTAATATCAATCAAGAACAGATTAAAATAATAGATTTAAAGAGCGAAAAATTCATAAAAAACGAAGTATACATTCCACCGTTGGAAAGGAATTATAACTCTTTGGATCAGAAACATTTTCTATATTTTATAGATTCCCATTTAAATTATTTTTTCCTGAAACACGTAACATATCAATGAAGGAAGCGAGCTGTTCATTCCTTGTTTTGATTTATGATGATATGACTGTGTTTAGTTACATTTAGAACTTGTGAAATGCTAGAGTTTTACAGTAAATGGTCTTATTTAAATTTAAATCTGTAATGGTAGGATTTACTTTAGTTAAAATATATTCTTGTGATTAAATAACATCATTAACCTTGGACTTCGTAATCCATTGAATTACAACTCGTTTACTAGCATTAATACTTGCGTATTGTCAATAAAATTCTATGTCCTATTTATCATAACCATTTTTAGACACATTCCATTTTATATATTTATTTTTGGGTTTCAGTATCTTTACTGATAATCAGCACGTATTCAAACGTTTTTTGGATCCGTCTCGTAGGCTTCATTCATCTTCAACAGCAACCTCCCAAAATTAAATACATCGTACGTTTTATTACCCATTAGGCCTCTAAATATTCCGCACTGCTCCACTTACGTAGCGCGAAACCAACGTCTCGCATCCTTACCTTAGGGAAATCAATAGAGAGATAAAATTACTTCCATGCCGCCAAAGAAAACGTGAATTGAATGCGGAAGCGTTAAGAGGAGACCTGGGAAATGGAGGGAATTCAGTCCGCGAGGGTATTTTAATATCCCGCGCCGGTAAATAAGAAACGAAACGCAAAAGTTAGACCCACTTAAGCGTCGGATACATGAGAAACGCTCGAGAATAACTGATGGCGCGATGAAAATCGCCACGGCGTGTTCCGAAAGAGTCTTGAAAAAGAGATGGATCCAAGATTGAGATTTCCTCGCTGAAAAATTGACTCGATCCAGCGAACATCCTTCCTTGTCCGAGAGGTTTCTGAAAACGTAAAATGCTGGGATAATTGTTGGAAGGTTTTAATATTTGCTGTGAGAAGGGAACAATTTCCTCTCTCTATCCATTGCTGAGTGCGGACCACGTTCGAAAATCGAAGGAAAGTGTTTTTATTTCGCAGTCACCGATGACCCCAGCACTGGACCGTGTGGTACATATTTTCTCGCGTGGCGAGACAAAGTTTTTCTTTTTTCTCGACTTCAGCGGGTAACATGCTCCTGCTGAAAATTTCACGGCCTCTGTTGGGAGAGTTCGGAAAATCGTGAAATCGAAAGAGGGGACGTGTTTTTATATTTACCTCCTTTCGCTGGTCACTTCAGAATTATGGTGCATTGACAGGGGAGAAGTTTCGCCATGTCTCGTGTGGTGTTTAAAGAGAATGGACCCTTTAAAGGTTTCCAAGGATAATGCTTGCGTATTAATGACGTAGCTTACGGAATCTCCTAGATTTACCGAATACTATTTCTACTTTCTAAGAGATAGTTAAAGCAAATAAAGAATGATAAATGAAATTGAAATATAACATCTGTTATATACCGAATATGAAATAAATCAATGAGTAATTTCAATTTAATTTATTTAATTAAATAAAGGATATGATAAACGCAAACCAGTCTTCAGTTATCGTCATCCTTGTTTTCTTTAAAAATATTGAATAATGTTACAGCAGTACACTAATTGTGACAACACTGAGACAACATACAATTTTATATTTTAATCTAAAACTTATTCAAGAGTAATCATTTACATTGAGGTTTTATTTATACAGTTTAATTTTTATGAAACTTTTTTCATGTAGAAACTTTTTTCAAAACTCCCTACAAATACGTATTTATGTATGATTTGTTAACGGAGCGTCTAAAGTTTGACTTAACATTCTCAAGGAAAATTTCCAAATCTTTTCACTCAAGTCTTTTCCTAAAATATTTCATTCGAATACATTTGGAGTTTATATTTCTCTCTCCATTTTCACTGGACACACAATCCTCGCTTCTTACTTTTTTATTTTTCTTTTTGGGAATTCAGTTTCGCGTGATTTATTTCGCCCTCTCATAAATTTTTCAAAATGAAATGCTGGTACTAGACTGTGTGTGGTGGCGGCTGAATGCCTTCAGGCTTCCAAACTCAAATATTTATTATCCTTACTAAGGTCAGATGAGGAAGTTTCAAGAAACTACCGAGGCAGAGTTTTCTTTCGCAATCAACATCTTTGCCGAATGAACTTGAACGAGAAATTCCGCGGAGATGTTTTTAAAGATGTTTTACTCCGCTGTACAATCTCGGAAACCTTATATAAAAAAGAGCAATTTTTGTAGTTTTTGCAGAAAAGTTTTAACTCGATCTGAAAGTTAATTTCTAATCGACTTTTTTATAACGTACGTATTTCATTTAAGAATTAGTGGATTGAGTTTTTAAACCTTTAATGTTTAGCTTCATCATATTGATGTACTTAGAATCAAGAGATTTTGAGTTCACTAAAGATTGCATAAAATACGTATTTTTGTATAAATTAAGTAATTGAAGTGGCTAATGTATGTAATGTATTTATAAATAGATCTACTTAATATTACGACGCTAGATATTAAACTGAATGTTTTCCGTGGTGGTGTTAAGTAACTTAATCTTTGCATTTTAATCGATTCTGTATTTACACGTAAAATTGGAAGAGTTGGTAGAATTAATCAAACTTTGGTATATTTGGAAGCGTAGCTAACGAGTAAAGATGAGACTATAGATAAGATTCTTTATATCACAAAAACCTTCATGGTTGTTGCTGTTTAAAAATCATTCGTTATTCTCCCTTAATAATATATTTATTCTACCCTATAGAAGTACCATTCGGTATTTTTACCATGAGAAATCATGAAATTTCATACTCTCAGAGCTACAATTTCGATATTCAGCTGATGCACCAACAAACTTTAATACTACTAGACCGTACTTCACGAAGAATTGACCTTCAAAACATCTTTGCGGCGCATTGAAAAAGGTAAACAGAGTCTGCAACGGGCAGGTGCCTAGAGTCGCACTGAGGATGAGTAAAAAGAAGGCGATTTAAGTTTTTCTTCCCCAGAGACGCACTCTTGAATGGCTTTTTTAATCAGCCTCCCTCTCGTATATCCCCCACTCTTTCTTCTCATCTTTTACGTCCTCCCGCACTATGCAAATGCACCCAAAAGGACTCCTGAGGGTCCCTTCATTGTGCCACTGGATTCATTCTCCTTGATTGTACCCTCACGTGACGCGTTTTAACTCACGCCCTTAGTACCAATCTCCAGAGGGTTTAGCATTCGTGCACGTGAAGGTATTTGTCGTATACATATTGCATGATATAGTCCACGAATAGGGTGTTCTTTGGCGAAGAAAGAGAGTGTTATTTTTTTATTATATCATTCATTAATGTAGCATAATTCGGTTGCTTGTACTCCTTTGAATAATATTATTAGTTTTTGTTTAAGATTTGAAAAGTATCAGATTTATCTTAAAATGATTCAATCTGAATCGCATATTTAAACTCGTAATTTATATACAACTTAATAGTTAAATAGTTGATCAAATGTAAGACAATTGGTACCACATTACTTGCAACAGATTCGTATTTCGTATATCATGGAAGAATTGGATTTCTTGAATAGAAGTATAACGATAACCTTCCCTGCTGAATCAATTCTATTTAAATTGGATGCAATGAAATATTTAGCATTCCATCTCTCGAATCTTTCCTAAAGTAAACATTTACGCGCAATCCGTGTCATTTGCATGAATTCTTCCGAGAGATTTCGGTACGCTCAGATTTCGTGGGATTCCTCATTCCCTCAGGTAGCACGTAATCTGGGACGAGAGCTGCATTCGATTTGCATCCATTTGACCACTCCTTCCGGATGAATCACACCCATCCACGAATCCAGCTCCTTTTCGAACACCACCTCATATTTGCTGGCAAATATCGTCTTTGTTCACTAAACACCCGTAAATTTTAATGGACGTATCTCTCTGATGGCCTTACACATCCACTCTGTACATTCGAGAAGTGACAGGCCCCAGCAATATTGCCGTTTCTCATTCTGCATAATGACCTCGCTTCTTAGCCCTGCAGAGGAAGTCGAAACTGCTTCCCCCAACTAAAACACGGTCTGTCGCTCAAGTGGTCATTTTCTTCCCCACTTTTTCTGAGCCGGGAAATTAGAAAACCGGTCAAAATGCTCCGGAGCACCTTTTCCATTCAAAACGTCCAGAGTTAAGCTTGGATTTGTAGAAAAAACAGTTCCGCATTAGACTTCACCTAGACCTTCCTACCAATTCGTCCTTCGTGGATGCCAAAAGACCCATACAAACAAGCGGGTCTCATTTTAATAAGGCAGGGACTCGGGGTGGGTTACACTTCCAGTGGCGGAATAATTAAGGAGAAGGGGGCAGTTTTAAAGGATGGGCAGAGTGAAGGGTTTTGCCCCCCTTAAGTACCATGGGAAGGTTTTGGGCATTCTCGTGCCGTGGGTATCTTTTAACCTTTCCTCAGTAACTACGCAAGTGTACGTTGTCCTAATCCCGTATACTCTTGTCTCTGTGACGGGCGCGGGGAAAATTTTCCCCGACAATTACTCTCCGAGCGGTGGTTTCGTTTTTAATTAAAGAAGCGAGTCGCCATTCAGTTTTCCTCAAAGTTCATTGTCGAAATATTGGTGGGTGAGGAACTCTTATTAACTAAGCATGCGGCAATTAAAGGGTGGGGAAAATTCTACCTAAGCGATCTAAGTTTTTTGGAGTTTTTTCTTTCGTGTAGCTGGAAATTAATACAGTTATAAAGGCTGTTAATAAGCTTGGACCCATCACACGAAGGGACGGGTTATTTATTAATTTATAATGACTTGGCTCTGGAGGATATTTCGTCCAGTGATTAGCTGCTTTTTTATTAGAAACCAATGTAGAATGTCAAAATAAGGTTTATACCCTTAAAAACTGATTTCTAGCTTCGATTATGCAATATCGTGCATAATTGAATTCAATGTATACTCATTCCGTTTTCTATTAAATATCTAATTTGATGCCCCAAAATTTGCCTCTTGGTAACAATTTTATAGGATTTAGGATGGATTCATTCATCTGTACTGAGGCCAGTTCTAAGAATCTTGTACGGTTTTAGTTCTATAATAGTATTGTATTTCACTTGAGTTTTCTAGACAAAATATGGTTTTAGAATGGATTTCTCGTACGTGCTGACCGCTATCTTGATGACACTGATCTTAAAGATTATATTTTGTTAACACACTAAGTCTTAGTTTCATTATATCTTCGTACTCTTTTTGTATCTCCTATTACTCAAGTCAAGTTTCATTCCTGTTTTTCTCTAATCGTCACTTGAGTAAGATCGTCGTCATTTGCTCAAACAGAGCAATTCATTACGCTTAAGAATTAGAATGCAAATGTTGCAAGTTTCCTCAGTTTTCATCACTTCCAGGATAAACCGAAATTAGTTTTTCCTCCTCGGAACCGGTAGAACTCGGCAAAAGTTTTCTCCGTAGTAAGCAAAAATTTGCAAAAGAGCCTCCTTTCGCCAAGTAATACAAGACTTTGATTGTTTCTCCTGACCCATATGTAAAATGGCGTTGCTTCCAGATATTGAATGCTTAAAAACCGCAAGAAGATTTATGAGGCAATTTATGCTGTAATGGATGGAGTTTAAGAACTTATTTGGAAAGTTTAAGACGCGTAACCACGGAGGGAGGAAACTGAAGGATAGCTTTCATCTTTCACGAAAAAGGTTAAAGTCATATTTTAAGGGATTACCAAGGAAAAGCCTTCGGACGTGGATGAAATGGAAGAGTAATTTGTGAGGCATTTATTATCCTTTTTAGGTTTCTTCTTCCCGAAATGGTCGGTTCTTCCCTTAATAGAGATCTTTTAATTAGAGAATCCCCAAGGATTTGTTATATTCAAAATAGATCTGATCTATTCGGAGTGATATTCGTTTTATTGGATTTATTAGGAAATGTGTTTGACGTTCTGTTAATTGAATTATTACGCATGTTATTTCTCTAGTAAAGGATTTAACTGTTAATTGAAACATTTTTGTGAAAGAACAGAGATAAATTTTCAATTGAACACAATCATGAATGCTTGTTCACAAATTTAATTAATTTAATGAATGCATTTATATGTTACATTTGATTTTAGTATAAATTACACGAATATGAATCAAAATTTAATTATGATTAACCAATGAATTACGGCATAAATTGTCTATTTTATTTTGTCGTTTGTCTCTATTTAGTGTGTTTAATACCAAATAATCCAGAAATATTAATAAATTTGCTAATTAAAAGTTTTATTATCCTTTGCTTTCATTTATGTTGTCTATTTCTGTTGTCTGTCGCATTTTAGTAGCTTCATTAATATTTACGACTGATTTGAGAGAAATATTTTACGAATCGTAATTTTGAAAAATATTCTTTATCAATTCAGCTTCATTTCGGCTAATAAAGTTGTATTATTACATTCCCTTTGTCTTTGTTGGTATTTGCTTACGAAAGAATTTTATATATGTATAGAATGGATATGCACTAAAAACATTATGTGCGTTTATAATTCTTCTCATCATATCAGCATTTTTGTGATATTCAACTCAGATGATATCGTGTTTAAACATCCACTTTTAGCTCCTTTCCACTGTATATTCCGCTTGATTTTGGAATTGAATTCTATTTCCGATAATTTAATATCATCGAATTTTCAATATTTATCAAGGTTTATTTTTATTCATTAAATTAAGGTTTATTATATTTCGTGGTACAGTGTGATCTGTCTAAAGAATAACTCAGGCGAACTAACTCGACCCTTAAACTTTCCCTTAAATATATGTGATTCTTCGCAGAGAGGGAGTCATTTAATTTAAATTCCTCAAGCCATTCGAAAGGTTATGTTTCGACGTTGAAAAGGCACGCGTGGGAGTTTCGGCGGTTAAAAATAATATCTCTCATCGGCCATCGAGGTTGGGAAAGATCATTCGGCGGAGCAGTTAAATTTTAAAGCGGAAATATACCTCTTCTAATTTATGCTCCTCGAGGAAAAAACAATTGTGCGCGAATTATGAATAAAATTCGCGCTTTTAATTTGCCCGTCCTTGTTTGAGGTCAATATTCTCGCGGGGCGTGTTAGAATTAATTTCCGACTGAGTATAAACCTTGAAATTGTTTGCTATGGATCTCCAAGGAGACATCCGTCCAATAAAAAGCGGCGATAAATTGAGAGCATCCGTAATAGGTTTCCACGAAGTAAAAAGTGCTAAGGTTCAGACGAATTAATTAATTTATTCTAAGAAATCCTACTAAAGTCGCTCAGTCAATGACCGACAGATGTTGTATTGGGAATTGTGAGGTAGTTATTATTTTCACGATAGTATGAATTAATAATAAAATTTAAACGGGTATTTTTGATCTTTTACGATAATTTGTTTGTACAGGAAGTTTTTACCTCAATGTAATTGATTCGAATTCATTCATCCTAGAATCGCGTATTACTTCGACCTATTATTGTACATTCATATATAATATAATAATAAACTTTAATGATAATAGATTAGTCGTAATTCTTAGACACAACGTGAGACAATAACAAAGTGAAAGCAATAATTTTAGGCCTTTAATTAAATTTAATTTAACCATTAAATTTAAAAATTTCCTGCAAATAAAATTCAATCATAAAATTTAAAATTAATAATTTCTCTTGAGGTTAAGTAGATACGTAGTATATTTTTAACTTTCATAAGTTCTTATATGCAATAAAATCTTTTCACAGATATTTTTAAAAAAGACTTATTTCCAACTTACACCATATTGATAAGTATTTATTACCGGTAACGCAAACAAAAAATGATTCGATTTCCTGAAATATATATCGTTTCTGAGTAACATTAAATCATTTACGTCGTTCTTTACCTCGTTCACTTTGATGATTCCTTTGGGCATCTTTATCCGTCGATTTCATGATCCGCACCATAACGAAAACGCTCTCAGCAGTCGAGTTTTCCATCGACGAAATATCGCGATTCCGATCGAGAAACACGCCATCAACGATGCATCGGACGTTCGGGGTTAAATATAAATAGCGGTACTCGAAGGCAGTCCTTCAAGTTCCGTCTCCTTTTCCCGTATATCCTGAGGAGTCTCATCTTTTACCTTCCCAGAGCACCCATTTCATTTTACTCGAACCCCAACGGAAGTCATTTTTCCTTAAGCCACTCTCCAACCCTCTTCCTTCACTTTTTCTGCAACCTTTCGGTTCCTTTCTTCCGGTAATTTCCATCTCTCGGTCAGACTTTGAAGTTCCAATTGAAAATGTACGCTTATAATATTCGCTCGAGTTTCAAACGAGGATTCCCTAATTTAATCACCGTAATTAACGGTAAGGATTGAGAAGTGTACTTTCGCGGACCAACGATCTTGTTTTTTTGGAAGTTTACGCTCGCCTTTCACTTTTATTCCTTTTTAAATAGTTTCAGAGAGTTTTTCCACGCGGTCTTCGTGTCGGATACATTTGTAGGAAAGCTGAGGGAATTCCGCAGCAAAACCACTGCATTGAGTTGGAGGTCGTCTGTGGATTCGCATACGTTATTCTGAATGTTGTTCGGGTCTTGTTCATAAATTTTTATCTGGATTTATGTTTAATTTAGCTTTAAATGCAGAAAGTAGTGATTAAGTGTCTATACGATGAAAGTATGTTGTAATTCATCTGTTAACTTGTGTAATTTCTGAAATACTCAGATTTAAATTGGTAAAAGTTTCATAATTTGTTTGATTTTTCATCTAGTTCATTCATTGTATATAGTGTTTGAACTAATGCTCGAGGGAAAATTTGATAGAACTGGATATGCAAATAACTTTAAATGGATCATTTTCCTCTGCTTTGATCCAATGGACTTTGGAGAAACTTTGATTTAGAAATGCGAAAAAGATATTGTTCAGCGATCTCACAACTTTCTTTGTTTCAAAAATCGTTTCTATCTGATGTCTTCAACTGAAAGCCTGTTGTGAGTTTGTTATTTACACAACTGAAGCAGTTTCATTCTATTTGGAAAAATATTTTAGATAATGGGATGTTTATCCGTAAGCCCGCAAGGATGTTGTTTCTCTGGTGGTATTTTATTCAAAAACTATTCTAAACTGTTGCTAATAATTTACAGACTTATATTATGTATATATTTACATGTCTTCTAACTGGTAAACATTATTAATACGTAAGATATTTTATTGTAGCGTATTTATCATCGATAATTTGGACTGGAAATGTTGTTATTATAGTTTGACAAAATCCGTTCCCTCGGTGCAGTTGTATCTAAAGGACTCGGAAGGGAAATTGGGTCGATGTTATAGCCCATAGGAGTAGTTTTTGTCACAAGATCTCCTATCATTTTTCGTGGAAGACCCTTGTAGGCTCCGTTGCAACACTCATTCCCCGTTTCCAACGCACGTAATTTGTAAATCACCCATCTTCAGCGCGTCTTCGGCTTGCGTTTGTAGTTGCTGATGCACAGAATGGACAATATAAATATTTCTCTCAAAACGCTTTTGTTCTCCTTCACCGCTGTACCTCCCCCCCCCGCTTCATTTCCCCCCCATCACCCGCTATCTCTCCCGCTACACCATTCACAGCCTCCCTTCGTCTGTCACTCCAACTTACTCTCCCGCGCCCAACACTTTCCCTTTTAATTAGTTTCAAAGTGCTCCCATCTTTTTTGCACTTTTCGCACATTGTTTCGCGCCTTCATGAAGTGCTTTTTCCGTGCATTCCGGGTGCTTTTTAACAACGGCCAACGTTAAATCACTCGCCACTTCGTCAAGCTTTTTGCGACCAATCGCATATTTCGTCGTAATCAAGTTTTTAGTTGCTATTTTATGACTCGGCGGATTAGCCAATTTCGTCCGCAACAATAGATTTTAAGGTTAAGTAACATTTATTGCGGAGAAAGCTGATCCGAAAGCACGTTTCATTCTCCGAACGACGGCATGAATAATTTAAAACACGCGATCATTTACCCCACCATCATTGTTCGTAATAATTATCGTTTTTAGGGTCCTTTAAAATTTCGGGCTAATAAATATGCCGCCTAAAATTTATGAGGCTGTTTTGTATCCATCCGAAATTCTTTCATTAAAGACTTTATTGCATGTTTCGTTTGGAGAAATAAGTGATGCCTATTTGTTACAACATTATCACTTTCGCGGAATTCCCTGATATTTTAATGAAACGAGCTATTTAGGGTGATATCAGAGCCAAGCGGTTGTCCCTATTCACTTTTAATGAGCTATTAGTCTCATCTCAGAATCACATGTGAATGTTTATTTGCGTTCATTAGCATATCGGTATACCAGAAACTGTCCCTTGGTGATCTTCTATCATTAAAAATGCATAGGAATTTGATTTGTTTACTCAATTAATTTCTTTTAAAAAAAACTATGCAAAATATTAGAGCATACAGTAAAATTTTTAACGTAATTTTTATGGAAAAATTGATAGCTGATATGTAATTTTTTGATATTAATAGTCTTATTCTCTTATCTTTTGATAATTTCTTCATATTTCTTTCTTCCCCTGGCTGCATCTTGCGTAAACTACTCTTGTTTGTTCAACGATATGTAGCTATACTTGTTTGGTTAGCTGTAACCATGGCAAAGGCCTTCGTATCACAGAAAAGTACCGATCCCTTGCTCTCAGTCTAAGAATAGTTTCTCTCGAGCGTCGTTTCAATTTCCCACTTATCTTTCGAACGTCTGAAATTTTACTTTCTCTTCTATTTTCTTCCTTTCATCAAACATCATTTTTCGCCGCACACTCTTTTTTATTTGGCCTTTTCTCCTCCTTTGTCCGCCCATTTCGTTTCTAAGATCCTCTCCTCCTCTCAGTGTATGTGTGCTCCAGCGAATCATTTTGGGACCGCTTTTTTTTCCTCTGCGTGGCGCCATCCTTTTTCTCCGTCTCTTCCGAAACAGCGGAGAAAGTAAAGGGTTCGGAGGCGATTCCCTTTTCGGTAATGGCGCCCCTTTCGGGAAATATTCTTGCGTCTTTTTTCTTATTCTGCCCTGTTTTCTGTCCTTAGATCCTCAGCGAGAGTTATAAACCATGCATCTGACCCCCTTCCAGCCGAAACTTTCCCCCCATCACCTTCCTGCTTATCCCTTTTCTATTGGCAGATTTACTTTATTGTAGAATTCCAGCCGTCGGTTCGCTCAGCGCCTTTTGGATATCTTTTTTTCACCGGGTTTTTGTAGTTCCTGTTTCTTTTGTGTCCGCAGCAATGCTCTCCTTTATACTCGTCAAGATTTTCGGAAACATTTTTTCGTACATCTATGTTTCGGTGTTGCGCTTAAGGAGAAAGTCTTACGCGTGTTATCCAAAGGAGCGAGTGTACGAAAAAATTGTATTGGTAAGAACATTGAGTCATTCTTGATGTTCTGCTTACAAAATAACGATTGATTGGATACTTGGCTTGGTTTGGGAATGATACGGTTAGTTTAGGCCAAGGTTCGTTGTGAATTTCATAGAAGTAGTTGAGGTTATTAAAACGCCATAAATGTATAAACAGTGCCCGTTGGTGAACACAGGTTAACCCCAAGAATGTAAAATTCATTTATAATAAATGAGTGCCTAATTTCCTTAATGAAAATGAAAAGAAATTCTCTGCAGTAACCCAATTATCACTTGGAATGGGTAGTGCGTTACGTCTTTCGAGAGAGATTCCAGAAAATACTTCGTGCATAAAGAAATTCATTGATTCTGCAAAAAACAACCAATCGAGCTTTGTCTTGTTCCGCATCTAGAAGAAAATATCCAGATAATTTTTTACTATACGAGTCGTTTTTCTGCCGCCGACATTCAAGGAAAGACATTAGGGGCGCTACGTCACTTTGACACAAATCTATCGTAGGCAAATGGAAGAAAAATATGCTCGATTTGTCTAGATAGATGCATCCTAGAAAGCCATTCTTCTTGTCTATTTTAAAGGAGCCTAAGTAGTGTAAATATTCTGTAACTGCTTGGTTCATTTCTGTGGGAATATACCGCATGTTATTTTGGTTCTCGTAAATTTAATTTAAACGATTTCGATCGATACTCAGAAGGGTGTGAAGAGATATGTAAAATATTGAAATTGTATCACCCTTTTCCATACATTTTGATATATTTTATTTCTAATTTATGCATTCATATTATAAATTATTCATCATTTTATGATTCGTGACTGGTATAAATAACTCATATCACAGAATTATATGATAATACCGTTTATTTAACCTTAGCTCGTTTGTTGATAATTATTGGACAATTTAGCAGCTTTATTATCTGAAACTTCCTCTTTTGCGTGAATGATTATCCCTAATTTTTGGATTTTTAAACTGAATAAGAATGTGCTGGATTTACAGGTGCGTTGGTCGTAAACATATAAATTTTAAAAGGGTTCATTTCTTTGTGATACTCTGCATTTATAGGGAATAGTTATTTCATCCAAGAGGTTTCTAAATTACATGAATAATATCCTTATTTTGATCTGATGCAGATGTATACTTATTTTCAAAGTATCTAATAAAGTTGAAAATTACGAGGAAAATGTGTATACGTTCTCGGAATTAAAAGAATCATCAATGATCGTGAGTAAATAGTGCTCTGTGGTTTGGCTATTTCCCCTCCTTAAACGAAATGCATACGGTACATAGAATATTATGTGTTCATTACGTGTGCAGCGGATGCAGAAAATCCTGGCATAGCGCTCATTTTTCCGGATGATGTTCTAAGCTACGCTTGCAGCCTTAAATGCTAAAAATCCCTTTAGTGCAGCGTGTTTCGTCCACGTTGAAATTGAAGGAAGAGCCCTTTGATGTAGGTCAGGTTGTCGTCTTACTCGATTGTTTCAAATCCTGTTGTATATGAAATACAATTTTTCGGACCGTAATTTCGTTTCGTAAGAGCATTCGTAATGAGAATTGACCTCTTTTCTGCATGCAGCGAAGCTTGCTTGCGCCAGCTTTTTCGGTGGGCTTTCTTCCTGACCGATGAAAAAGCGCAAAAAATGAACGGAAACTCTTCGTTCATCGCGTCCTACTGAAGAACGCGGGACGTCTCCTTCTCTTGGATGGAGTGGGAGTACTCTTTTCTGTAATGAATCTTATTTTTTTCTCCCGTGCATTCCTGCTAAATTTACTCCTCCTCTCGGTGCTCCTTTTCCATCTTTTATCAGTCTCTTTTTTTATCGGCCCAAACTCATGGCCGCAAATTTTTCCAGTCTTTTATCCTCTCCCTTTCTCCATCTCTGTATTTCTTCATCTTTCTTCTTTTCAAACCGCCCACTCTTGATTTGTTGAGGGCCCAAGAGAATCCAATTGTCTTTGTTTGTTTTGGCCTTCAAACATCCTCGAGTGTTCTCTCATATTTTTCTTCGTTTCTCCCCTTTATTTTTGTATTAACCCTTTCTCATATCTATTAATGGTTTATCGATCAGTTTATTTTATTGCATATTCTCTCTCTTTTTGCCTTATAATACATGTTCTAAAGCTAGATAGTAGAGCAAACTTTAAAGGGTGTAGTCCCACAAGGTTTTGCTTTAGGACCCGTACTGTTTACAACTACCTTTGATATTTTTAAAGTTGTCTCTACCGCGAATTGTAATTAATATATGTTTAAATGAAGTCGTAAACGGAATCATAATATTAGACACTAATATTCGAGGTAAAATGATGTTTAAAAATAATTTACGATATATAAACCGTACGTTCGTCTTTAACAAATCGTTGGGAAAATTTAGGATGCCTTCGAAAGCACGTCATTCGCGGATCGTGAAGTTTCGTGCTTTTCTAAGCGTTTATTTCCTGCGAGAGATGCACTTTTGTAACGCTCCGTAATACTTGTCCAATTGAGCAATTTTGGAGATGTCATTCCCTCCGAGTTTCTAATTTTGCTCGTCCAAAGAGTTCACGCTTATTTGCGGTTGTGCCGTATTCTCATCTGGAAATTCCCTTGGTATTCTACTGTCATTCTATGTGGTAGACCCCATTCCTCACGTTGCTTGAATTCCTTAGTTCACATTTAACCTCAATGGCAATTAATGCCGCGAATTTAGTCTCATCGTTTATGTTTTATCTTCCTGTTTTTTCCCAATAAGTCTTCATAATCCACTGTCTTAATTTTTAAAATAATTCTTACGAAATTAAATTATCCTTTTCTAACTTCTGTTATAGATCCTTTCGTTCTACGTAATCGTAAAAATTGCCCTTAAAATATAAATGTCTTTTTATAGTTTGAATTGATAAATTTAAGGTAAACTCCGAAAACCCGTTTACTCTCATGTATTTTTATGAAATTTCAAGAATTGTTTCATGGTAGGAAATCCGGTTATTTAGTGTAGTCGTTATTTTTATTCGATGTTACAACTTTAAAAATTTGTGAAAGTCAAAGTCACTTAGATCTCGTAGAGTTGTTGGAGCAATCATTTCTTTTCTCTGAGGTCCCTTTGAAATTCAATGATGACCTGACTGGGATTGACTCCTCCCTTAGTTGGGTATCTCGAGGATTAAAATCGATGCCTTTATGAGGTATCCGTCATTTCTCTATAGGAAATGTTAAGTGTTCAGGTGGGCGGAGATCAAAAGAAAAAGGTTATCGTGCTTTCCCTTAATAACACGTGGGACATGAGAGGATTGCAGTTCCATTTATGAAAGAGCAATTTTACGGAGGAAATGAGGTTCGTTTATCTTTTGACGGCCATTGTTAAGGCATGTCGAGGAATTACTTATTACGATAAAGTTTAGATAATATCTTCACGTTCATTTTGCTATTGCCATTTGAAAGATTTTTTGATCTTTAGGCCGCTGCGCTGAAATGTTTCTTTTGATCCTTTCAAACCTGTTCAAGTTTTCTTTTGTTCGATTCGTTTTTGTTTCCCCTCAGATTGGGAAATAAGCAATTAAGACTTTCCAATATAATAAACTTTTGATTTAGGAGTACTGATGAAGGAATTTAAAAAAGAATAGTTTTAAGTTTTATTAATTTTTCAATTAATTATTAAAAATTATAAAACTATTATTAATAGCTACCGTAACATACTATCCAAAGTTATTGAAATATTCTTTCGTTTTAATATTAGTTATATTATGAAATATTTTATTTATATTAACTAATATAGTTGAATGATAAATCATTTTATGTAGATTTCCATATTTTATTCCCTTTTCGATTATATTTCGAATCTTTTAGTTCTATTCTTTATTTTGATCCAAATATACTTTTCTTAAAGAATCTTTGTTAGATGATACATTTTCATCGTATCAAATTTATAACTCACTATGCTTTCGAATTCTCGTCAACTCGTCGCTATCGCTGCACGTCAACATTCGAAGCGAAGACGAGAGAAATGCGCACAAAAGTGTCGCATGAATCGGATAGCGATTCTCGAAAGCTCCGATAGAATTCTGCAGTCACCGCTTCATTTCTTTAGACCGCCATCCCTCGTGTAACCGTTTGTTAACAAGATTTTAATGAGGACTAAGATGTCCCTTGCAAGCCATAAATCGAAAGGGAACAAAAGGTCGACATAAACATGCACGTGGTTGACAGTCGGTGCTGCTCCCGTCTCGTTCACAGATGTTGCTAACTTCAACGTCACGAATCGTTTATTTTCTCCTGAAATACAGTGGCGCGCTCGGTGCCGTTTCCCCACCTCGTCTTCGAACCATTTCTTCGTGATTTATTAACGCTCTCATCGCGTACGTCGCTCACTCGAGAAGTTCTGTTTAGTCGCCTCTATTTTTCACCTTTCTTCTCCGTATCCCATTACCTCAACCGATGGAATCCTGCGTGGAGGTGTATCATTCGATTTTTACGGAATTTATTGCGATTTGCGTTGCTGCAGTCTTCCTATCGTTCCTAGAATGGTTTAGTTTCTCTTTTTGTGCTTTTAGAGTTATTAAATTTATTTAAGATTGTTCATTATTAAATAGTCTCGATTGGGAAAAGATTTTGTTAAGAATGGGTTTCATTGCATTTCAATTGCACGCTGCAGCCATGGGAGGATGACATCAACAAGTATGATGATTTTAATTGTCAAACTCATCGAGTCTGAATCAAGTAATTATTTTTCACTTCTATTAAACTATTATGACGAAACTGCTCAACTTTTCATGCCAAGTCAATATTTACCTTTCCTTATCTTATAAATCTCTAATTCTTTGGTATTCAAATTTATTCCATCATTAAATTTAAATACCATCATCACTTTATAAATCTCTGAAAAGCGCCAATCTTGCAATGTATAATCCCCATCTCATGCTGATGATGCCTTTTCAAGGAAAAACAAAGTGAAAATGCACATTTTTTTTACCTCGAGACAAGCTTTTAAGCAATTCATTCTATGCTCCTATTCTTCTGATCCATTCATACAGTTCTTCCACATTTTTTCAAAGCTCTCTTAGTCCCGTTTCCCGGATAAGGAGATTCTCCGCTTTTGTACACTCCTTAGTTGATAATTGTCAGCGTCTTTTTTTTACGCTCCTCTAAAAAGAGCGAGTTTCGGTGCATTCTTCATCGCTTCTAAAGCGCAGAATAATAGAGAACGATGCACGTCATCGCAGAAAGGATGGAATTTGTTGACGGCGTGGAAATAAATTCTGATTTACGTAACGGGCTCTTCCTTTTTTATGTTTATCACTTTGGTAATATCTTAAGTGCTGTTGGGCTCCAAGAATTAAGGAGATTTTAAAATACTGGTCAAGATTTGATTTTGAATCCGCATTAATTTTTTGAGAGATGGACGTAAAAAAGTTGAAACTGTAAAAAATGTTATATAAGTTTCTGTTACTTGGTATATTGAAATGCTACTAAGTTGCAGCTATTTTATAAAAATTTTTAAAATATTTTCTTTATTGTTTATGTACAATGCCGAAAGAATTTTAATTTACAGAAATTTATTACTTAAATTTACTCTTAAAAGAATCAAAATTCGAACTTTATTTTTTGGTTAATGTTCTCACCTATATTCCTTAATGATATTATGTCATTCTGATTCACTACAATTTTATCAAGTTATATTTATTATTTTCGGGAGCTAAATTATACATTACTATATTACACATCATGTACATTTTGAGTGTTACCAATTAAGCTTTTGTACTGAATAGTTCAAACTGGAAAAAAACTGATCGACTTTTGATGGATCTAGTTTTGAGTCCCGGTCGAGTCAGGTTCTTTGACAAATATCCCCTCGGAAACACTCTGACCGGCTTTTCGTGCAACTTTATCCTTATCTCTCGTTAATGAAAGGTAATTTGGCCGCTCCGAGATTACATCGACGCTACTCCAAATGTAATTAGCACCACACGGTTATCCATGAAAGCTCAATCGAGAAGTCATGGTCAGTCACGGAAACGTCAAACTGAACTAATAGAAGAAGTAATCACTCCAAAGCTTGAATCTTGATGTCTTTTAAGTATTCGTTCAAGAGCTCAATCGCCAAGCATTCATCTCGTATCGATTTATGGGTAATTGAAGGCGGAATAAGGCCGTATTTATTATCCAACCCAAAAGCAGGTACCTTCGGGGGTAGGCAAATGGGGTGGTTGTTTGGAAACTTCCCGTCCACCGTTCCTCAAGGGGTTTGCGGAGATATATTGGGGCTATATATGGGATTTTCGTTGGCATCGAAAGAGCCCCGAATTCCTCCGAAGAGAAGAATTGCTTCTGGAAAGGGTTTTGGGTGTGCCGCGGGGAGCGCTCTTGATCTCGGAGACGTTGAGTCAACGCCTTTCCCTTCAGCGCTTTTTCTATACCGCCTCTGTTTCTACAGCTGCACTTTGGATTGCTCCATTTGAAGGAGCACTTCTACCTTATACTCCATTTTGGTACGGGCGATGCAAGTAAGGTAAGATTAATATCTTTAACTTTTTTGGCTGCATGAATTAATTTAATCATGAGCCAATAATTTAAAACCTTTATGCAATTATTATCAAAGTAAACGATTCAAATCCTCTGTCAGCACATTTCCAGCGAATTCGGTAAATCCAAAGAGGAGATATTACATGAAAGTTTCACAAGCTTTCAGCAAAATTAGTAACTGCTTCGTGGGTGTACATAGGGAATTAAAGTTAATCATATTAAAGGATTTCGGTGGAAATTCAAGTCATACGTGGCTTAAGTTGGTATCTAACTTCCTCATGGATGTATATTTGCAAATGGTCTCAGCTAATTTATGGAGGTTTCTCGGAGTTCAAAAAAAGGAAAAAAACTGTCGTCAACAGGAATAAAATATATCCATATAATCCTATTACTGACATATATGTTTTACTCTATTCCTTTGGTATTTCGTTCGTCGTCTATCCCTTTAGCTCCTTCATCGCCTTGTGAGAGCACACCCTCTTTCCGTGGTTACGGATCCTCGGAATGCCGAGAATGTGACATTCTGAATACGTCTTCTTCCCTTAGGAAGTCGAGCTGTGATTTTTCCGCACTCATTTTTTCGCTAACGGAAAGACGCTAGACTGCTTTGTTTTTCATTTGCATACACTCCTTCGTGTTTTTTCCTCATCACATTCCTCCAACGAGTCGTTTTTATCATCATCCTCTCGTTTGAAACACGACGTCATTTTACCGAAAGTGCTGTTTGCACCTTGAGATGTCGCTATGGAATTGTTCTTCTCTTAGTTGACGTTCAAGCGACCGTTTCTTGACACTTTTCTCTCCTGTGTCGCGATAAGATTTGGTTATTAAACCTTTCATTTTTTACTCGAAAAGAATTTCAATTAGTCCTTATTATTAATATATGTCATCTTGAGGATGTCTTCATTCAGGAGCTACGAAAGAACTCGATTCAAATGATTGTTACTTCAGCCCATTACGTATTATTCATTTTTCCTTTTCGAATCTCGAATTATTTTCTGGATTTTATTTTACTCGCTCGAAATTTGTTGGATGATTATCCAATATAAGTAGTTCTTCAACGTTCACTCTTATCGTGATTTTATTTGTTTCATTAATCTTGTACCCATGTTTATCCTCCCTTAGATTTCAACGCTCAAGAATCGTTGTCATCTCAACGAGTTGTGAAAGGTGATTCTTTCGAATATGTCTCAGAATTTCTTTACAATCGGGAATTTCAATCTTGGTTTTTGCGTCTCCGAAACTATTTCCCTCATCTCAACTGCCTCGTTTCCAACCCATCGCTTCAGGGATCTCAGTTTTGGTGTTACTCACTTTCGCTCTCTCTGATTCAAAAAAACTGCAGACGACAGGTCACGTGACCGTTTAATAAAAACATGGATGAACGACCTCAGCTTTTTAATTACTTCTCTGTTGTTCATCTCCCTTTATGATTCCTCATTTGGGAACGGTGTCTCTTATTATTTCAGAAAGCAATCCCCCGTTAAATCATCACTCAGTTCGCATTCTACGCACGATTTCTTCTTCAAGAATGTGTACGTTAAGCAAAGGATGATTTTTCAAGAACTATCTTCAAATTATCTATCGGATATTAGCGTGAAATATGGTAAAATTTCCGTGAAATGTATTTCGTTTATCTTAAGCTTTGCAATGTTATTCTAAACGTTTTTCTTCCGAAAGAATTCAATAATTTCATTTCAATTAGTGAAAATAGCTCAATGGTTTTAATAGATAAAGTAATGAATTATATTATGATTTTATTTATTGACGGTTATTGTTATGTTTTGTTTCATTTTGATATGGCTTTACAGTGTGCTATTTTAAAGGTCATTTTACACTTGTCTTGAAATTAAACATTCCTTTGATACGACAAAACTCTGCATCTAAAGCGGGTATTATGTAAACTTACTTCAACCAACCGAAATTCGAATCGAGGAAAAACTAATTTGGGATTCGATTCCATCTTCGAATTAAGGTTTGGAAGATACTCGAAACATTGCAATAACGAAGGCTAATGTTCTGGCTCTGTACTAAAGGTCTTGTATTACATATAATTTAAGAGTGTATGCTGCAAAAGTATGCATTATTTCCTTTAAAAAATGTTCAGATAGAGTTCTCTATAGTCTCTCGCAGTCTCTGCCTGCAGTTACAGAAAAACGATTCCGTCCAGAAGTTTAGCGAACAGATTCTGTGAAGTTACTTTCGAAAACATTCTTTCCTTTCTACGATAAGAAAGAGGATTTTCTGAGCTTAATCTCGGTGCAGAGTAACGGCCGATGGAAACTAAATGCCTTAAACAAAAATTTTCCTCACCGAATGCATCCAAAATTAAAGGTGTGGATGGAAAACTCGTCTTATTCCTTGTTAAAGTACGTAACGCCTCACCGACGAAAGAATGCGTTTAATTTATTGCATCTTTCCTGAATTTCAACGATTACTTTTTAGTGCACCCTTCTTACTATGAAATTTCCTCAAGTGCATTTGGGATACCTTATTTTATCTGCACGAGAAGGGAAATGGGATACGCTGAGAGCCAACGGTAATTCCATCTACCGCAGGAGAAGTTTTATCTGTGATTTTTCAGTCGCTCCGTTTCTTAGGGATATCTTCAATGAATATTGAATACAAATACTTGGCTTAGTTATTATCTGGCTTAAGTTAAATTCATTCCCTCCCAATTGGATTGAGTGCTTTTTGTACAAAATGCATTTAATAATATATGAGTAGCGCACATCAACATTATTGCTCAACTTTTCATCGATTGGAGTCCTAGCTTACATAGTTTTGTTTATACAGAAATAATTTAAAGCTATCGTAGACACTGATTTATTATAAATATATCCGGAATACAATTTTAAATTTAACTTCATCGTTTAAAACAATCATTTCAATAATTATGTATCATAAAGAGCTGGAAATACATCGAAATTAAAAGTGAGTCAACACAATGCAAGAATTTATCTCACCATGACTTTTGAAGCACGAGTTATTCGGGGTTGTGATTCCAGTGCAAACTTCACTGATCTCCCCAACATGTAATTTACTTCATGTCGCAGGATGTATTTAGAGTAGAAATAAAGTTTTTCTCCCTCGTAATACCTGAATTTTATGGGACGTAATCCGAGTTTATTGTACTCATGCAGATTTTTTTCACTTATCTAGCTTTAACGGTTCCATACAAGCGTAATTTTCCAACAGCCTGTGTTCTCTAAAGATATCCTGACCGCGCAGAGCTGTTGATCGCAAAGCATAAAGCGTAAATGAAAAAATCGCGTAAAAGTTTTTATTTTTTTGAACAAAACAACGCCACCTGTCAGAAACGGACGTGGAAACATCCAAAGGGTTATTTTTACACGTTTATATCGATCCGCAGGTATCCACTCACTGGATACTTTCCCATCTCTATGCTTGCGTATTTTCCATTGGTTAACTAAGTCTATAAGGAACGAGGTTTGATAAGAAAAGAATGAGTATTTATGTAATGAAGTTATGAGTAACCATCTCGCCCAACGGAGAAAATTCTTTTGGCTGAGGTAAATATAAAGCGTAGGAGAAAATAAATATCACACCCATTTTTGAAAAGAGTTTAATTCTTATTTGGACAGCTGAAATAATATTGCATCGTTATTATCATGAAAACTTAAAAATAAATTTTTCTTTCAACTAATTAGGAGAATGAATACAATAGAATGGTATTTATTATATAGTTAATTAAAGAATTTAAGGAACGAAGAGGAAGATTGAGAATTTAGGAATCAAATATAAAGTAATATTCATAAATTCCTATGCCTTAACTCCTTACCTATTCCCTTGAGGCTGTGAGTGTTAGATAGTTCACGTAGGTACCTTTAAATAGAACAATTTTATTTAATAGTATTATAATTATTCTCGTGTTTGATAGCTTCCGTTATAGATTTTGGAAAAAGATTTCTTGTGAACCCAAGTTCCTATGGTGGATCCAATTTCTGCTGATGGTATTTAAAGCTACAAAAATAGCAAACTGAAAATCCTGCGAAAAAAGTAAAAGGAGCATCCAGACACCTTAAAATCATCCCAAAGGATGCAACCCAACAGGGACTCGAAGTAGGGGTGTGTGGCTATCACGTACGTGCGAACTAGGGCGCATAGAATGGACGAAATGAATCTGAAATGAGCGTCGGATGGGAATCCTCGCAGAATATTCAGACTGTTTGAACCCACCCGCTTCCGCGCCGACGAGCGTTTTCTTCCGGTCCTTTTTTTCCAAAACCCTCGGCCCACTTTCCTCCTGCGGGAGCCATACGTCGGCAGACAACCTTCTTTGAGCCGCAAATGCATTGTCTTGCAGCGGCGATGGGTTGAAGGGTGTGTTACGCTGGTTGCAGAAGTCGCGGGGTGGGAATGCCGCACGAGAGGGGCGAACACTTTAAGGAGAATATGGGATCGGATTTACTAAAACATTATGTCTGCAGCGCTCCGAGTACAGGATTACAGTGAACTTTCTCACCGTGGGACAGCATTGCAGATTCGGCGACTTCGGGGAGGAGATATGCAGCGGGGTTTTTATTCAAGAGTTTCCGTACGGCACGCCTGAGAGTTGGAATGAACGTAAAAGGGGTATTTAAATCGGGGCGAAGTACGTACGAGAAAGCGTATATCAGTCCGTTATTGTTCCCGAAGTGGTTGGTTTGCAGTTCTATGGCCGAAGTCGGTTGAAAGCGGATGGTCTCTAGGTTTTGCGTATAATTGGGCGGATTGATTTATACTGCTTAGGAATTGCATTCCGATTTTATTTATGGAAAAGAGATACTTTCGTAGAAAATTTAATTTGAATATTTTTGTTCTGAAGTTACTGAAAGCTTGCGCTTTGAAGAAAATTGTGTATAGAGACTATAAATTTCTATGAGTGTGGTTAAAACAGCGATAATTAATAATTATTGCGAAAATACACCGTCCTACAAAAATAGCAGTAGAAATTTCAATAGGGCTTTTAATAATTTATATTTTATTTTTTATTACGATGTACAAGTCGATATTAATAAATGTAGTTTACGACAAATTGTTCATAAGAGTGAACGCATTTATAAGTATTCATCTTGATACTTTTATTTTCCTGTGTAAGTTGATTGATATTATTCAGTGATAATATTTTATTTATATTCATGAACTGTATATAATTAAAGAAGTTTTAGGTAATCACTTTGACATAAGCACATATTTAATGAATTGAAAACTTCAAAATACTTGAATATCAATCTTAATGTAAACCATGCGATGTATTTTTATTTTATGTTACAATCCGTGCATTTTTGGTCAGATAAATTCAGAGTTTCTTTACTTTAATTTGAAGAGGGACTTAAATAAATAACTTTTTAAACTTTATTCGTTTCTTTATATTAAAAAGGAATATTTTTAGTTGTTTTTGCAAAATCTTTTGACCATACTCCATTTGTAAAACTTTATTCTACAGTATTATATTAAAAGATTTCAAGAATCAAGAGTCAAAAATGATGTACTCTTAGCGCTATAACCATTATAAATTAGAAAAGCACTAAATTTTAACTGTACTTAGTCAGTGCTGTCATGACTTCTATTGAGCGTAAATCAATCGAATGTAGGCCAAAATGAGATAACTATGGTTGCAAATTAGTCAAAGATGGCACACAAACATTTGTTGAAATGCGGCTTTGTGTTTCTATTGTCATTTTCCCGTGATTTATGTGGTGGGCATATCATTCTTCAAATGCCACCATTATCACAATACGAGGCGGAAAAGAGATCGTTTTTCTGTCACGGCTGTTATCGTGAGTGATTTTTGCCGTGCGTCGTCTCTTCATCATTAAAACCGTCGGAAAAGATAAAGCTGCACGAACGTGAATCTGGAAGCGACGTTATCAATTCGGTTAGCATCCAATCGCAAGGAAATCCGGTATTTGAGCAGCTTTTCCTATGGCCTGGAAACAGGAAGTTCGATTTCCCTTCTTCATGGAACACGCCTCAGTCGGGTTTCTATTCGTTTCCTGATCCTTTAGGAGTATTTTGGAAGGTGTTATCACGTGTTTCTCTCATAAAAAGATAAGTTTTATATTATCCTGACATTCATTGATGATTCTCAGGTAATTTCAACTAACAGTGGTAATATACTCAACGAGATATCCATCCCTTGTTTTTTCAAGTTGGTTTGCTCAGTCTCTTTATTGTTTTATTGTTTTTGAGAGTTTTAAATCCATTTTATCTACTTTCTTTTTATTGCCAAATTTATTATATTTTCTAATCCATCCTATTGAAGTTTGGTCTACAATAGAAATGTTGTTGACTAGTATTTCTCTTCTTCGTTGATATAGTAATGCAATATTTCTTATGTTTTATACTTGTATAGCATAGCAATAATGTACGTAGTACGACTTTTACTCTGAACATAATGTCTTTTCAAAACTGTACTACTGTGAATGAACCATTAAGAAGGGTTTTAATTTATTATTTATATTTTTATCCTTAGTTAATTACTTTTTTTAGGTAATCTGTCAATCTTTGGAAGATATTTCTTTCCAAAAGAGTAGCATAGGTTGGGTTCCTAGTTCATTGGGTCATTTTATTTACGTATGTCAATTTCTATTGGTCTTCTGTTAAGCTCTCTAGAAAACACACCATATCGTTGGGCATTAAATAGCAATAAGCTCTAGTATTTTAGGAAGGTGTTTGAAACTATGGAAAGTAATTTTGGGGACGCAGGGATTAAAGATGAAATTCAAAGGAAGGTACTCATGGTTCAGACATCTTTAGTATTCTGAAATAGATGAAATTTTAGCCCTTGACCCATTTTAATCATCGCACGAGGGCACGTGTTGCTTCTTCATTTCAGGAGCTTCGATCGATTCATGAATTTATTTTCCGAGGCATTCCAAAACCTGTGCATTTTCCAAACGCAAATCCTCCAAAATTTCGTTCTATCAATTTGGATCCGCAAACTTCGGGAACTCCGCTCTTACAAGTGTCCTCGTTTTAATTCCGCACATTCTCATCAAAAGAGTCCCCCGAAATTTCGATAAACCCATTTGAGTCGCGAGTTTAAGTAATTCGCATCGCTGCTTTGAAACAAATCCGAAACTGCCACCGAAGTGTGCATATAAAGGTAAGGCGATTAACAGGTCAGATAGAGTTAGCGATTTTCAGTCAGAAATCGAGTTACTAAGTCTGCCAGTTACCCTACATTTCTCAGTCTTGCGACGTAGTTGGCTCACTTTATTACTTCGGGAATATTCGCTAAGCAGGTTTGTTTCAGAGCTTCGATTCCAGATGGGTTTATTTACTCTCTGATGAAATGGAGTTTCCCAAGTTTTCAGCGTAAAAACCTCGCTTTTGCTCCAAGTAATCTAATTCGAGAAGGTTAAATACTGCATTGATATGGGGATGGAAGTACTAGGTGTTCTTATTTAAGAGGAAACCGTAAAACCTCTGATCGTTAACTGTTCTTCTAAATCGTTCTAAAAGGCCTATTATTCAGTACAAACTTAGCTCGGTGAGTATATTAAATTTCGCTATAAAAATCTTTGAAACGAGTTATAAATATCTTTATGCATTTCTAGGAAATTATGTTTTATTTAAATTTGGTTGGTTATAGTAAAATTGAATTCAGTATCGTCGTTTAATATCCGATTATGGCTAAAACAGAACGGATTTCTACGGTCAAAAATTAAGACAGGAAATAAATTAAAACGAAGGTCGTACAATCAAGTTATGCAATGTTTATTTGAACATCTATTAGCTAAGTATTTTATTGTGTTCAGTTAATTTTAATTAATTACCTACTCAATACACATATTGAAGAAACTGTCATGTTCTCGTTCTCTTATTTTATCTCATCGGAGAGATTTTTTCAAAACAACGTTCTGCACTTTTTGTCTGTAGAAAGACCAAAGAATATTCTGAGTTTTCAAATTTTCGTCCCTGGAAATTGATAATTTATCGAAAATCCTAGAGGGACCCAAAATCATCTCCCACAGGGAGCGACTGTTTTCTTCCAAACTTCTCGAATATGCATAATTAATTCCAATCTGCCATCAACGAGCCATTGGAAGTCTCCGTTGTCTTTAATAACTCGTTAGCGCAGTAGCGGCTCGATAACTCGAAGAGGTCGGAAGTTTAGAATCTCGTTAGATTTCCATTTTGCCAATCCCACGACGTGAGATCGTTTCATCGATATAAAATTCTTATCCAAAGATGTCCTCGTTTGTTGATGAGATTCCTTGATAATTAAGTCTCCAAAAAATAATCCTCATCTAGGGAACGAAATTTTATTCCCATTCAAGTCCTTTTTTCTGTTAATTAGAATTTTTATAAGATGGACCATTGAGGGCCTCCTCAGCATTTATCCCGATTTTTGACCCAACCGATTTGGGAGTGTAAATAGTAGAACAGTAGACCGAATGGTTTGACTCGTAATTCGCTAATTCACTTCCAAATTTACTCATATACTACTTTACTTGGAGGGGGTACAAATATTATTAAGTATTTATTTACTGCACCTAATTTAAGAATATTAAGGATATATTTAATTAATAACAATATTCAAAAATATTTGGTTTATAGAATGTACATGTAGAAATTATCGATTTGCATTTATATGTGATCTATTCAATGGTGTAACTTTAGATGCTGTTTAATAATAAAATGCGAGTCATGGAAAAAATGACGAGTTATCCTATTACATATATCTTTTCCCCCAATTTTTGAAATATCTCGGCTGCTTTTAGAAAATTAAAGGTGTTTATATTGTCCCGTTTTGCAGCATGTATAAATATAAAATGAGATGAAAATTATTTGTGAAAAATGCGAATATACTTTAGCATGTAGATATTATAGAAAAGGAAATTTTGATAAAATAAGGAAATTATTTATCCGTATCATGTCTTTACCTATTGTATATTCAGTTATTATATCACAATTGTAAAGGCTGTTCATCGTCCGATAAATATTAACAATGCCAACACAAAGGAGCAGTTTCCTTTTTCCCTTAATTTCGAGCGAAATTATCAATCATCTCTTCTTTATTTTCCATTTGAAAATCCCTCGAAGCGTAAAATATTTCGACCCCAGAAAAAAGTTGTGGTCTCCGTTAACAGTTTCCTACAGAACTTTTCCCAAATTTTAATTAAAATCAAAACTAAAGTAAAAAAGGATAACTCATTCTCACGGGTTGCTACACAGCCTCAATCGGACAAAGTTTCGTAATTTTTAATCAAATCGATGATTTCAGGAATTTTCGCTTCGTCTTAATTAATTCCTCTTTCTCTTTTTTCCCAACAGGTGAGTCTCACATCCTGGATATCACGGATGCTCAAATTCGAGGGCGATCTTGAGATAGCCATCGCTAAGGCGATCATCCACTCCCCGTTCGTCTGTTTGCGGACATAAATCACGCCCCCAATTGAGCCGCGGGGAGACCATAAATTAGGGGCGTCTTCCGATATGCCCAGGGACGCCGCTAGATGGGAGTCCAATCACTCAAAGGGAGAACCAATCTGCCATCGTTCCTCGGTCCATCGCTCCCATTAACCTTTGGGTGTTACTTTTTCCTACTTTGACTACACCTATCTTTTTTATATACACGTCTCTTTTACGCCCACCGCAGCCTTTCTCTTTAATAGGAGCTCCACTTTAGCGCTCATCCTAATTAAGTCTCGTCCCTTTATCCGAAACCCTTTTGATGGCCGTCCTTTTTCGGTTGGAAAAGAAGGTCCCATATCTCCCTTTGAAGGACTTATGTTTCATCAAATAATAAACTTTGTTCTCGGACGAGAGAATTTACGGACTATTTTTCCTATCGTGGCTCTTTTATCGATTTCTCCAACGTCCTTGTCACCCATTGTCGCCCGTGAATTCGCCGCTTTCTTTTCTGTGATATTGATTCCTTTGTAGTGCACAAGGGCAAGTGTCCATGGATACTCGAATTGTGTCCATGGATACTCGAATTGTTGTGCAGTTCATGAATGGGAGATGGACGAGTATTTTAAATTTCATTTATGTACTATTATACATTCTTATTTCAAGTGGTAGTATTGAGCGTAGATTTATTTACCTAATGTGTAACAATGGTTTTGAATCTTATTACTTTCTCTGCTTGAAATTATAATATAACTCGGTTTATTCTGCTCTCTCGCTGCTATTCTAACTTAAGTATCTTTCTATATATTTGGTTCTTGTTTATTTTCACATTTCAAGTTTGAACTCTTTTCGTTCGGGACCCAGTATACTGGTTTGTAGTATTACTGATATCTTGGAAAGATATTTCGGGAGTTACTTGTAACTTACTGTAAAGGTCCTCGATTTAATAAGCTTCTATTCTATTCTTATTCCTTCTTAGTAAGATTTGCTAATATAATCTATTTACTATTCTTATTTGACTTCAAATGATGACTTGTAGGATGTAATTCTCTCATGGATTGTTTTCATGAAATTTTAAGTGCCTGTATGAATTTACCAAATTTCAATTCAGATCGACACTTAATTTAACTATTTTTCATTTCCTCGGCATATTTCAATGGTATTCAGCCAACTCATTCGGTCTTAATTCTTATAAATTACTTTTCCACTTCATGTGAGCCTTGTCCAATTCTAAGCGAGAAAGAGTTAGCTCTCAATTCTCTTAAATAGTTTCTCATTAGCGGTACTCAAAAGCACGCCAGTGTTTTCTAAGGCCGGTTATTACTGAAAAGTCTCTCAATTATGTGGATTTATCTTCAATTCCCTAAGATCCTGCAGTTTCCCCTCTCATACGTTTCGATTCGGAACCCTCCTTAGAGACGGTTGTCAAAGGCAACTGTTTATACTTCCAAACGTTTTGATCCCGAAAATTAAGGATTCCGTTGACCTGTTTTTCCAGTAAATAAAGCCCCTTACGGATGGAGTGCTTTTGTTTGGGACTTCCTTGGGTCGTACTGGCTTCTTAAGGTACCGCACCCCGTTTCTTGTAGCTCATTTATTTATGGGAAGTTTGAGGTCAACCACATTGGCGGTGGAAGAAGAATGGAAGGCGATTAAATGGTGAGGAACATCAAGACTTGTTTAAATCGTACACATTCTTTAAAACGTTCTTCTTTTCAGCGGTTTACTCTCCAGTTGATCGAATACAAATAGCGGAGGTTAACTCTAAATCGATTTCAATTTTTAACCCCTTTAATCGTAAGTGATTGAAGTAAATAATGTCTTCTTCACTTAAGTTTTTCGCTTATACTTGGGAAGGAAACGAAAAGGTTTCTATTAAGCTACAGAGTTCTAGTGTATTAAAACCTTTCTTTGCTGAATATGAATCAATTTGAACAATGTGAAATTTATTTCGTATTTTATAAAGTTTCGCGCATAACTTTATCTTTTGTTTACGAAAAGGTTCTGAGGGAACCATAGTTTCGTGTTCAAATTGTATTAATTCGTATAGTTTTATATTAAATAACATAATTTTGATAAACCTTCCTCAATCAATCGATTAAATTACAAGAAAACGTATCAGGTTTCTTTTGTTCGGACAAGCGCACTAGGGTAAGGTATAAATTAAATTATATTTATGTAGGAAATAGTTATATAGAATATAAGGAGGAACATTCTTGACAGATAGTATTTATGAATAGAGTAAAAGTAATTACATTTATGAATGGTTGAAATGTAAATAAAGTTACGTGAATTATTTATTTGGAATGGAATTGTATCTCTCTTGTAGAGTAATTAGTCGCTTTTTATTCTTGAAATATTTCTTATCTCGCTTCGAAAGTTTTTCAGACTCTTCAAATTGTTTTCAAATATTCATTCGGAAAGTTTTTATTTTCGATGGGATCTTCTGAGCCCCTCTTTGTTCTCATTGATAGCATACATTTTTTAATATCCCTCACACATCCCTCCGCCTCTTCCATTTCCTCTCTCCAATATGCAACATTCTTGCCCTTCTTTGTGTGCTCCCCTTTTATGGCTAGTTATAGGGCAGATATTCGTATCAAAGAAATTTCGTGCCCTTTTCCAAAAGCGATGAAAGGAACTCGAAAAGATCCGAAATAGCATAAATAGGGAAAATAAGAGTGCTTCATCTTGCTTTTTTCATTGTTGATTCTCGCAATTTTTCCCGATTTATAGTCTGAATTGTTTTTTCGCACATTACGTTCGCAAGCGTGAATAATTCATTTATGTGCAATAAGCTACGAGAAGTTGAAATTGTGATTAGTCCGGTGAATATTCTGCTCTGCTTAAGTGCAATACTATATTTTAATGTTAAATAAGAGTCTTTTAATGACTTTGGAAGTGAATAAACCATAGAATAAAATCAAATAAAAATAAGATCCTATATACTAAATAAAAGAAGACTGATATGGAATAAAAAGAGATCCGATTGACTTTATGAATATTAGAAGAGAATTTGAACCTAAGCTTTTGAAACAATTATTTTTTTGGTCATTGATGGGTTAGTATATAAGTTTATCGCTTAAGTTATCGCTTTTTAATAGTTTTTACTGCACTATTATTTTGCAAAATCCCAACTCTTGTTTTATTTCGTCCCCTGATTATTATTAGGAAATAATCAATTACCTCTCACCTTATAAAAGAATTTCTACTGCCATTAATGGGAATTTTTTCTTTTGTCAAACATTGAAATTCACATCTACAATAACCAATTCCTCATATCAACTCGTTTCGCAAACACGTTGAATAACTTATGTACCATCGACAAAATTATTTTTTTTTTGAAGGATCCTGCTCTTCAAACCTAATTTTTCCCCTCACAATGTCATCAAAAGTTGCTTTATTCTTCCATCTCAGTGGGATTTTATTCCTCTCAAACGACGTCTCTTTGAATGATAAACCTTCAGCAGGTATCCAATTATCCTATTTTTGTCTTTGTCTCCATTCGATTTTGTTCGGAGCTCCTTTTGCGGTTTCCTTCCGTAAAAATAACGTTGGAATGGTCGTGAAAATGTATGGACGCGAGTTTTATTCCGCACAAAGGTTGGGCTAATTTAAAAATCGGATGACACAGGTGCTTTCGAAAGCTTTCTCCGAATACGTGGATTACAGAATGCCTTTGTATCTGCATGTACTCTGTAATCTTTCTCTATCTTGAATTCCATTCCGAAATATTCGTAACTAATAAAAGCGGAGCTTCTCTAGTGACGTTCATTGATGACGATTCTCTGTTTCGTTTGAAAATATTGATTCGTTGCTTTGTGAAATTTTTATCGTATCAACAGTAAATGCATTACAGAATTCGTTCAATAAAAACGAATTTTATTTTTTAGAAGAGAGAATATTCAATTGCTTGAAGACTAAAATAACGCGTTGATGAAAATTTTTGGGAGATTACTTAATCTTGAACTACAAATTTTTCGAGCTCACTTTCTCTTTTAATAAGGTTGTTTGCAAACATGTAAATTCTAAAATAATATTTGTATCCTGGATTTAAATCTCTCCTTTGCTGTTTTAGGCGAAATTTTATAATGTTTGAAATTTAGTCAGAATTGAGCCTTTATAAATATATTTCGGATATAAAAAAAACATAGAAATTAAATATCTACATTAATTGATATAGAAAAGATAATCAACGTATCTCAAAATTGAGAGATTAAATTTAAAATTGCAATCATATTTTGGTTTTCATTAGTGTTATAATTAAGTATTCGGTAAAAAAACTTGCTAAAATTATGAAAATATTATTTACAGAAGCAATGTACCATATATACCTTATAGTACACAAATATTTTATGACCAGTGAAAGCTTGCGCTAATGGCATCTTGAGGTGTTTAGTAATTCATAAAAATATTTTATTTCAATGCGTATGGATATGAATCACATGAGCGTAAACGGAATCGTTTTCAATAAATTTAAGTCCAGTCTTTAATATTTGAATTTAATAGTTTATTTTGATCATCAACTTCAGTCATGCATTTCCCATCACACATCTGAAAAGGATGGAAAACATTACTCGGTAAACTCAATGATGATCTCAGCAAAGGGAATGAGTGGAGAGCATTCCGACTTCTGCTGCAAAAGTCAACGGAAAGATTCCTTCAATGGGGAATTCTCAGATTGTCGATTGGGAAATTACATCCCAAAGAATATTACTTTAGGTTCAATTAGTAGAGGGCCTCCATTTGGAAACGAAGTAATCGAATTTTTCACGGCCCCCGCCACCTGGAAAATCACCACCGCTTTGTCCCCACCATTTTCTTTTCCGACTGCAATCTTCCTTTCTCTTCTCATTTCCTCTCGCAAACAGCGACCCTTGGTGGCCATTCCATCCCTCTTGCATTTTAATGGCCGCTTACGAGGACGGAATTATTTCCGCGTAAAATAAGGGATCTTGTTTGGTCTAGAGGTCAATAACTCCATCGCCAAAAAAGGGTAATGGACAAGAGACAGGCGAATTTCTTCGGCGCGTGTCATTTGTTTATACTCTACTCGGGCTTCCCATATCCCTTCAACTATTCATCCCCACACGTGCTAATACCCATCTACTTTGGCTTCCCCTGCTGTAGCGTAAGCGATTTTTTCTGGGGACTGTAATATCAGCAATTATTATGTAAATGAGCTTTGCTTTAGAAGAAGAGTTACGTTGTATTTTTAAAGTTTGCATGTATTAAAGGTTGCATGTAGTTCAAATATCAGGAATCTAAAAGGAATCAGTTATTTTTGTAAATTTTACGCTTTATTGTATTTATTATGAAAATGTTGATGGAAGATTGAACAATTTATTCGAAATAAAAAATCCAGGATATGAAAGTAAATTTTGAGCTTTATATAGTTTCCAATGGCAGAAATTAAAAGTGGCTTGAACAGAAATACGTTGTTTTGTGGGAAGCTGTAGTGTAAAGTGGATTTAAAATGTTTAACTCTTTCATTAATACAGATAGATTATCCACTGCTTCTTGTTCATCCAAACTCAAAGTTTTATTTTTGATATATTTTCTTAGGATCAAACAAAATATTTAGTCATATTTTAATTTTTTCAGTGAAACTTTCGTAGCAATATTTATGAAATTAAATGTCTGCTAATTTTATAATGTTGACAGTACTTAAAAAAACCTCGTGTAATTATATATTGAATTTGTTTCACATTCCATCACAAGATGGTATATTTGCTCGAAGAAATTAAATTGAAATCATTTTCTAGCATCCGATTTGAAAACAATTACACCCACGTACCACTTTATCCAAGCTGTTTCTTTGAAAAAGTTTTGTAAGTTATTTTGGAGCGATTATTCAGTAGGAAGAATGAGTGACATGTTCCTTTCTGCTGGTCATTCTTTAAATAGTGTATATTCATTTGAACATTAAGTGCTGGAGTTCAAGGGTAATAGAATATTTTTTTGCAATGTTAGCGTGTGTAATAGAGCTTCGTTAATAATATTTATTTCGCATATTAGAAGAATATTTCGCATACTCTCATCATCATTAGACATTCATGATTATCCGGAAAGCCCTTTAATTTATGGATGAAATTTTTAGCCTTAAAATCATATCAGCATTTCAAATGCCGTAAGCGGAAAAAATGGGTGTATCTTGATGATATAGTATAAATTCTGTTTTAACGAATTTATGACCCTCATATCCTAAATATTATTCAAGCCCCATTTGAATAATTAACGATGGTGGTTCGTTTACCAAAATGGGATATTTCTGAAAAGATAGGCAAATCGGGGATAACGTTCCATCATTATCCACGGCAGGAAGCCTCAGAGTATGAATTACTATGGGTTGAAATTAGGAAAATTGCCGGCCATCTTCCCATATTTGGTTAGCAGCCTCGAAAATGTCTTCCACTTTTTCCCCGGACGTTATCCCTTTCACCAGAACGAATTTAAAGCGAAACCTTTAACGTGCCTAATTGTTACTTTCCACTCATATTCTTTATCATTATAACTCCCCCCATTTCCGCATATCCCTTTTCGCATCATTTGAGTCCAATAAGGTTTCCGTTTGAAATTTTACTTCGCTCGACCTTCTTTTTCGCTCGATCGCCATTTTTCCCTTCATTCGCTGATTACGTACGTCTTTCTCTCAATTGAAATTCCCTAAACAGCTCTCCACATTGGCCTGCGAAATATTTTCCCTCGTTAAATTCTCACAGGTATGCACATCCTTTCTCTCGCATAGAAACACCGTCCCTAGAAACTTTTGTGCCGAGAGATGATTGCCCACGTAAGCCGTTGGATAAATTTTCAATTTTTCGCTTGTCTAGATGCATTTTTTCGCTTTTTTAAAATAGGCTAATTTTATCTACGCAACGCATTTTTACCCGCCAAGTTTTATTTTTTGGCCTAACTGTAGTTTTTAAAAATTAGTTTACATCCTAATGTTCTTTGAAAGAAAGACAGCTAAATGTGTAAGATTAACTCGGAAATATTTAATTTATTCCCTATTATAGTTCTACATAGAAGGTAAACAGTTTTTATTTTCTGTAAAGAGTTCCTGTGTGAACTTGTTTCATAACCAAATTCTGTCTTTTTCATGTGACATAGCTTTTTGTTGAATGTACATAATGCAGTGATAAATTGAAATTTCGTTCTTGGAAAATGTTTTCGTTCAATTTTTCAAAAACTCTCTAAGGTCAATGACTTCAAATATTTTTCCTTTGAATTGTTTGAGAATCGCTTTCTTTAGATAGGAATAACTCGTTAATATTTGCGGGATCTTCTATTTGTCTTCTTTTCTTCCTTGTGTATTTGCCATGCTTTGATTTACCAAAGGTAATTTCCTTTCTTTACGAAGGAAAAGCATAAATGGTACAAATCTCTCTGTTTATACTCCTAGATGCATAAAGTAGCTTCTAGTAAATCATCGCCGTCGTCAGATTTAATTTTCATTTCATCAGAATAACACTCTGAAAATTCCCGATGTCAACATCGCCTACCGACAGTTTTCTCTCTTCGTTGTTCCTTCTCCAATGCTCCGCTAAGTTCTTCTGAAAACTTTCTCTCGAAGAGACACTCTTAATATTTCGGGAATTCTTCAATGTCTGTGCTCGCGGCGTCAGCGGCCTTCATTTTTAATTTCCCCTTTCGCACATGACGCCCCCTCCGAGTCTTTGGGGAACCATTTAATGATGCCGATTGCTTCAAATGGAGGCAGTGTTTAAGAAACATTTGTGTTGTTAGATGAGATAACAACTGTGAAAAGTTGGATGATGAATTTAATGACTGCCTCGTGGTAATAATTTTCCTCACTCTCGTTTATGTTCTTTGTGTTTCGAGTTTCTCTGATGTTTGAAAATTAGGAATGTAATTGCTGTCAAATGTTTTCTTATCCCCCTGCTTCTAAAATGCTCAAGAAGTTTTTACTTTCTCTTATAGGGAATACCTTTTTTTTTGAGAAATTCCCTCTTCTTAAGCCAGTGTATGAAATGAGGATGTAATAGATATATTAACTGTTCTGCACATACTATTCGCGTACAAGTGTTTTCTTTCCTACTATTCCTCTTGAAAGATGGATTGTTATAATTATGGGGAATAGAGATCTATGGTAAATGTTCAGTACTAACTTCATAGAACAAGTACAAGGGGACTCGGAAATTATGGATAATAATTGTATATATTACGAAAAAATTGAGTCAGAAACCATATTGATGTATGCTGTGGTTTAGCTATGTCCAGCATTACATTTTCTTTTCATTTATTTAACAACTGTTTTAAAAAGTGCTACAATTTACGTCCATTTTAAAGTTAAATATGTTTATCTGTGTGAATATCGTGTGTAAAACAATTAAAGTGTACAAATTAAATAAATAAAGTGCGAATACTTATTATGGTTCGAAAAATAACTATTTAATTCAACAAATTGAAGCAATAATTTTTTGCTTGTATTACAATATTTATAATTATATAGATTTCCTTTAAAACGTTTGAGAACCAATGTATGTACCTATTTTCGTAATATTTCGCCCAGTACGCGAGTACATTCCAACAAAGATTATGATTATTCATGATGTATGATGATTATGTATGATATTTCTACATTCGCTTAGTTCGATAGAAGAGTCGCTTTGGAGGCAAAGAAATGAGAGCCGTAGAATTCATAGCTGCAATGCGAAATCACGCGAAATGCTCGAACTACAACATGCGCAATGATTTGAGGAATTAAAAAAGAAAAATTTAAAGGGAAGCTGTGGAAACACGTTCGAAGCACTTTGCCATTGGCGCACGGTGTCACCTTTGACAAATTGTTCCCCCACTCCTCCCTTTCCCCTTCTTTTCCTATTCCACGTAACATTTGCCCTTCTCTAAATGACTTCCTTCTTGAAAACCCTTTTTCACTTATATTTCCCTTTTCCTAAAAGTTCCGCCTCATTCTCTTTTTCATATAACTGCTTTTTTATACTCTCTCCATCTTGTTTTTCTCAAATCCGCCTTTTGTTCTATTGTTTCTGCTAATCTCCTTTCGAGGCTTTCAAATCTTCCTCTTTTGTCTTACATTATTTTACTAATTTGCGGTCTCTTTCGATCATATTCTTCGCTCTCATTTTTCCCGTGCGTTTCTCTCGTTTTCGCACCGAATTCAGAACTCGGATGTTGAATTCAGGACCCATTATCGACTGCTTAAAAATAACGATTTCAAAAGCACAGTTTTGGCATTTTTTAAAGTTTTGTTTTATCCTCGATATATGTTCTTAAAATAGCTAATAGACTAGAATGAAATTGAATCATTAGTTTTAAAATTAAATATTTTAAGGATATAGATAGGAAATAATATTGAAATATTTCTTAGAACAATTTATATAAACCGTTTTAGAAGAAATACTTTTTATTATTTTTATAATCAGTAGATGATAAATGTACTTTTGCTAAGGTAGTTTGCTTCCATTTGCTCTTAATAATTTACATATTCAGTTGAGAAAGGGGATTTATAGTTTCCGCTCCCTTATCAATGATGGAGAATGTCATGAAGATATGATTGAAATGAAATCTCGATCGTTTACACGAATATTCTATCCATTTACATTCATTCATTTACTTCATCTATTGTTAAAAAGTTCTAATTTTCTGCATTTATGATGAATTGAAAGTTCTTGGAAAATAAGGAAGGATGCGTGGGTTTTCATGCATAAGTTAATTTCTGATATATCTCGAAAGAAGGAATGAAAAAGGTTTTTTTAATGACTATATAATTCACAGACCTTGAATACACATGCAAAATAATTATAAAAATTATTCAAAAGAACACAAAATTTTGAGCAGTAAATGTTGGATTTTTTTTGCATCATTTAAAAACTGTATTTTGGCCATTTCAAATATGGAGCTTTTCTAGGAAATATTCAAACATGCGCGGGCGTGCTTTGTGGTTTAGGATATAACTTTGATCATAACAAAGGAATAGTTCCTGGTATTTACTTCCATGTATAATAAATGATATATTTAGAATTAATTGCAATATTAATTGCAATTGGCAACAAGAACGGAAATAGCTGGAATATTGGCTAGAAAGAGTCATACATTGCTTTATAGAATGATAAACACACAAATATAGGTAACTTTTATCCATAAACGAGTCTTCTTTACTTGACAGAAGTCGAAATTTATATGTCTAATTCAGTCCATAGTACAGAATTTGTCAATTGAAAACAAATTTCAAGAAATTTTTTGAATCTAAATCTACGTAAACTTTTTTATTAAATTTTAATTACGTATATCGTTTCTGGAAATCCTTAACGTTAGAAAATATTCCTCTTTTGTTTCTGCATAGGAATCTTTTTTAGTAGGACTTAAATAAAGTAAGACTTAGAGAAAACACCCTAATCTTTGATAATTCAGTCATTTTTCTCGTATATTAGTTTAGCTAAAATATTCCTTCTTTCCATGAGCCCTTTTTTCGCCAGCGTTCCTTCTTATGCCAATACTCCTCTTATTAATATCTTACGCATCGGTGTGCTCTCTTATCTTTTCCCAGGAAAAGAGCAACCTTTGCTGCTTTTGTATCTCACCTCCTCTTTAACTTCGCCACATTTACCGTTCTTTCAGCCTCTTCTTAGAATATCTGACGCTCTTTCTCCTTTACTAGGGATTCTTTAGACCCAAGACTGTCCTTTGTGATAGTTTATTTTGGCTGCACTGCAAGGGACAAGGAATGAAGTAAATGAAAGAATTTGGAGAAATTAGGATGGTATTGGGATTTAACGAGCGCTAGGTGCTTTGATTTAACGGTGAATATATTTGTAATTAACGATGCTTGTGTGAATCTCTCTTAACTGTGGTTTCCTAAATATATTTATAAATGATTAGACATTGTTAACCTTTCTGGATGAAAATATGAGAGGCTTTCATTTAAAATTGGCTTCTAGTTCTGTAGATATTTAGAACGTTTGAATTGAGTTTGGAGAGTCAATTATTTTCGTTTCTTACAGCCATTTTATCGGAAACAAACTATTTTTTAATTCACTGAAATGATAAGAGTTTAAAAGAGCATAAGTTGTACGTGTTCTGTGAAAGATCAAGTAAGTGAATTCCGTTTTCATTGGATCCTTTTAGGGATAATTAATCATTGACTGCTTCTTGATCACATACTATTTCTTTTCAATCTAAAGAATTCTTTTCACGCGAACGAAACGTTTGCTTTTGTGGCTATTGCTAAGTGGTTAATTAATTGCGATACTTAACTAGAATTTAAGAGTTTGTAGAAACGTCTCTCTCCGTGAGTTGGAAACATGTTTTTCTTTCATTTCGCCGCTTAATTTTCCTTAATGGGATGCAAATATATAAATACGGACTCTGAAGGCTGTGTACGTAGGTTAATCTCTTTATTTAATTATCGAATGTTTTTCTGAAAATTCCCTGGACCGTATCTCGCCCACATCTTCCATCAGACGTTCATAGTAAACAATGAAACGCGTAGGAATAGCTTTTTGCTCGTTTTTGCGTAACTTCTTACGCCGCCCGATTTCCCGTATTTCTCTTTTACATCCTTTTTAAGGAATCTGCAGCATCAACCCTAATGAGGTAGTCAATTAAGTTTCCGCGAAACAGGTGTTGACTCGGAGGTTTTAAACCCCTGACGCGTTTAGGTTCGCAAATTCCGAAGGTTAATTAGGATCGGGCGTTAGCAAAGGATTATTTTTTCGCTTTCTCAATCTAATTCATTCAGATTGTGTTTTGGGTCGCGCTTTTGTGCAAACGGACGGCGGCTTTCGAAACACGTATTCGCTCGGTTTTTATTCAATTCTTGTTTTTGGAATTAGCGGGTGTATCAGAGTCTGCGAATCGGTGGACGTGTTACTCACAGAACCTGCTTTGGGTCCTTGATTATACTTCCAAACAGCGCTCTTTTTTCACTTATTTGAAATGCCGATACGTTTTGGCGTGAACGTGTTTATACTCTGATGTGGCGAGAATGCAGGACTATTGAGGGGATGTGTGTAGTGTTTTTCTCGTATGTTATCTGTGTCGATGTTAAAGTCATTCAATTCAATACATTGAATTTTGTGGAAAATGTCCGATTATAATGATATGAACTTGTTTCATTGATGTGAATATTTGTTGCAATGATGTTTTCATAAATATACCATAAGTTGATGTATTGCGGAACTTAACATACTTCCAACCATTGTTTTATGCTTATTTTCATCTTTAATGAAACTTATTTAGAAGAAATTTACTTATAGTATCATAGAGTATTGTTCTAGATTGTAAATTAAAGCCTTGATATTTTTATTGAAACTAATGCAGTACTACTCTCTGAGTGAAAATCCATTAAAATTTTGAATGAATTACCTGCTCATTCTAATAAATTATTCACACTATTGTTTTTTTATTTTAAAAGAATTTTAATTATTTTGGATATTTACTAGTTTCTTTATGGTTGATATTAAGAGCAATTTTTATCTCATAATGAACATTTTATATTCCTTGTTTCTACAAGGATTTGTGGAAAGACTTTATATTATTCCTCAATGGCATCTTATGTAAGTAAGGATAGAAGATATGGATTATATAGTAAGCTTCTCTTATTTTATGTTAAAATTTGTCACTTTAATGTTACTGAGATTTAATTCTTCTTTAACTTTATAATATTTTGCCATTGATTTTAATTTTTTCTCTCGAAATATTCCAACTTTATCAGGTTTATTTCATCTCATAATCTGCCTCTCTCATGCAAGAAATTAAATTGTTACTGCTAGCGAATGCGTTATGCATTACTTCAAAGGGTTTTTTTCTATAATAAAGTCGGTCGTTATAGAGCTCCATACCTAACGATGTAAATGGTTTAACTTTGAAAGAGCTTAAATCTAAGAATCGCAAGGACCGGGAAACTCTGTGATGGCACAAATGGGGGACCTGCATCTCAGGTGACCTCCCGCATCCCCTCGAATTACAATCCAAAAGAGTCTGCTTTTCCACTGCCTTTTCTATGACCTCTTTGATTGTGCAAAGGGACCGCATTTTTTTAAGCCTCTCAGATTTAATTTGGGTCCTATCTTCTTGCAATTTGTCAGTTCCTCTGAAAATCCAAACGATGTAGATTTTGCAGAGTAGGAAATGGAGTTTCCTTCTCAAATCCTCTTCAATAGATCTCAATTTTAGTTTTTTCACAGATCCAGTGCTCTGTTTGTCGAATCTTGCCACCCTCGGCTGCGCCTTTTCTAACCCTTTGAAGCGACCTTTCGACTGTTTGTGATCCCAATTGAAGGTTTAACTGGGGAGTGCGCCACCAAAGGTCGGAAAGATAAAAACCGGAGCGAATTTTGGGATGTAATGAGAAGGTTTTGTAGAGACATTTAAGAAGTACTTTCAACTCGTAATTGGTATCCTTCAGGTCGTAGGAAGTCGCTGATCTAATCTAGGAAATGTCTGCTTAATTCCCTTCAAATATTCTCCGGTACGTTCTAAAGGTATTTGTGTAGGTTCTGAAATTAGGCTTATTGCTTAAAATTGGCGCCAGAAAAATGGATTTTTATTTAAGTTATTATTGAATATGGGGATTCATTTAAGCACACAACGATTCTGTAATGACTACGAGTAGATATGGCTAAATTTCTCAGAAGGTTGGATTTAATTTATGGCGAAATAGTCAGCGTTTGCTCTCTCCTTCTCTCTTTCGAATTCGGTCGAAAAGAACGGAGCACCTATCTCTATTTGGAAGGAAAAACAAGTCGAAACATCCAAACACCGTGAAAAAGTCAAAAGTATTTTAATTACGTGTTAAAAAAACTATCTTTGCGGTTTGTTTATCTCACTTCCGTAAATAATGTGGTGTATCGTTTCCTAAGGCTCGTTCGTGTCCGTCCTTTCAGTCCATTTCATCCACAGTTTCCCCATTTTCTTTGTAATTCCTCTTATCTAATTCCCTTGTTGTTTGAAGCATTATCAGCTGCCAATTGCTTTCACAACCTCCCTTTCTCTTCAGTGGTTTTAAACAGAAAGTTCTATCGGATATAACTGAATTCAGTCTAATGTACTCCACGACAGTGGCATTATATTCTCAACGATATTATTTCGATTTAGACGTAGAAAAGTAGAGATGGATTACTAATCAGCGTTCGAATTTTTACGCTCAAATGTGAAGAATTAATTGGTTTAAATTATAAAGAGCAGAGGCGTTTGCTAGTTATGACTCACACCCTGCTTAATCATCAAAGATTGAGTTTTCTCAACTTTTCTGACTTGCATCTTTTATATATGATACTTTCATGCTTGAAGATCATAATAATTTCTTTAAATTATTATTGGAAATTTTACTCTTTTTAAAATTTGATAAAGTAAGATGGATCTAACTAGAACAAATGTCCCTCCTACTGTCATGACTAGAAAATAAGCCATTAGGGATCATTTTTTATCTCTAAGTGATTAAAATGCAAATTTTTTACAATTTGTTCTTGTAGCTATGATTATACGTTAGTCTTTTATGCTTAATCTTAATTTCTACGCTCTCGTCATACCATAAATAACACCTTACAAGGCTTCTTTTACGCTATGACACTTTAATGTAGCTTTTAGATGGATATTCCTCAGCGATGTCGGTAATATCCGATGCATTATATGTTTATTACATCGCAAATCTTAAATAAAAAATGGAATATTCGTTCTATTTAATCGAATCTTGAAGTACAACGTACAATTTTTTAATGACGACTTTAAAAATCTTACGCTATCTATCATCTCTTGTAAACATCCTAAATTTGAGTTGGTAATGCAACTTCCAGCTCTTTCTTTCAACATTTCGTGACAAGTAGCGCTTTCCATTAATGGCAAATTGTCACGTGAAGATTTAGAAAAGGCTACGTGGTGTTCAGGCCAAAGTCCAACTTAGAATAAGCATATTTTGATCCTTCCGCAAAACGTTGATAAATAATTCCATAATTTCACGGTAACTGAGCATGTTCAATCTCGATAGTAACGATTTGAAGATTATTATCTCTTAAAATATATTCACGATATTCCCCAGTTCTCAGTACGTATCCATAAATATATTTCATAACCAAAGGGGTTGGGTTGCTATGTATACAACAATATCGGGCATACATTGTATGTCAATGGAAATCAGGCATATTTACGTATTATTATTCGTTGACTTTTCGTGAAGGGTACCAACAGGCTACTAACCTGTGTATGACAGTTCATCGAGATAACTGAATTCTTAGTTCAAAGGTAATTAACCAGTTTTCTTTGATTTTATTTTGTAGCGGAATGGAACATACTTTCGTTTCAATCTTTTGTTACTCTATTAACGTTATATTTATATTAAGCGATTCGGATTATATTTAACTTTGAGGCTTTTCGAATATGATTATCTTCTCTTATCCAGAAAATGACGTTTTCATAAAAAACCTGAGTGAGCATATACTCACTGTACGTTCAACTTTAACCGTATTAAAGAGGCAATTAATATCAGACGAGGGATGAAAAAAACTCTAAAACGAGTCTAGGAATTATAAAACTCTAATCTCAGGATTTTGGGAGCTCAGCAGTCAGGTTCTGAGATACTTAATCCTTCCTCATGAAAAACTCAACAAAACTGAATATGAAACGGTGAAAGAAGTCCTTAAGAGCGGCCTTCCTTATCATTCATACCCTTTTTGAGTCCGTTCTTATCTCTCGTATATGGATCAGGTTCTTACGCCGAAAATAGAGCGTTGCTATGAGAGGAGGAGGTGTAAAGGGAAGTAACATTTGAGAAGTCTGGGGAAAAAGGTTATTCATTTTTACCACGAGAAGTAATTTGAGGGAAGGATAAGATTGCACCGAGAAATTTCCTCACGGCGCGGTTAAGTAGCAGACTTTAAAATACTCGAAAAAAAGGGGAAGAAAAATACGTTTTCATAGGCTTTTGACCTCAAAGTAAGTCTACTAATGAAGGTCATAGTTCACTTTATCAGCCCCTAATCGTTTTTAATTTTCAATTGCGAGGAGTCGTTTTCTTAACCCGATTTCTCGAGCTAATTTCTCCTGTTAATGGCGATGAATTATTGGACTGTACGAGCTCGCGAATTTTCGATAAAGCTACTCACAAGTTTGGGTCGATTGCTCGTTTGCCCATTTCGGCCGTCGAAGAATCATTTACTCATTGGGCGTTTATGTCGAGGTGAAGTGTTTCCTTATGTATTTTCAAATCCTCTACATCTCAATATCTTTGATTTTACCATCAAAACTTGTATTGAGATCGACGTATTGAAAGGATTCATTATAAAAAAATCGGGACTTATGGACTGGGCTAGAAATTTCTTTCCTTAAATGTAATGCACTCGACAAGGTTTTTTTCTCTATCTCAGACTTTTTTTGAGCTTTAAAGTAGTTTGGAAAAATACCTTGAGAGTAAGAAACCTGGTTTCTAGTTCCACTCAGACATTTTCACTTCCGGGTACTCTTTGACTTTTACAGTTCTACCTTTCTTAGACGTGCAAAGTTTCCTATTCATACTACTACTCTTGATATTTTTGGAACTCTTTTATTAGTTAATATTGAAATGAAACCTACATTAAGCTTATACTTAAATATAGGGAACCGTAAGAGTAATATCTTATTCTATAAAAGTTTTACATTTGTATTTAATTACTATCTACGATCCGAATAATAAAATATCAGATATAATATGCAGAAATTTTATCATTCATTAAATGAAGAGAGCACTTATCAGCAGTCGATACCCGTCACAGTGTTGTATTACTCAATTATTTATTTTTCATATATTTGACATCGGATGAAGAAGTACATTTTTGCAGATCACATACCTTTCTACTTCCAAATTCATGCATCTAATAAGGAATTTAAATAACGATTTGAATTTTTTAGATGAACCTAAAGTAGATAAGTAATAAAATAAGGTAAGGTTATATTATATATTATTACATTCAAAGGGTTTATGTGAAAGTAAATTTGAAGTAAGTAAGATTACTTTATTCGGGAGATGGTTTCTGGTGAATTGGTTTCACTATGAGATTTTTAGTTTTGAGTTTCTGCTCAGCCGATATCTAGGTTAAACCACCGCGTTATGAGAGTAGGTCACTCATTTCCAAAACTCGTGATTCGAGCAATTCAGATGCAACGCGATTTTCCATCCTTTTTCTTTCAAATCTTTTCGGCGCGAAAAAATTACAGCCGGTCACAGCACCGCTCCTTAAGGTCGTAATGGTTTATCGTTTATCATCATTCCATTAGGGTCATTCCTTCGTCTGAAAGTGGTGAAAGGGTCACGTGGCCTTTTTTCTCTCAGATGAGATCTTTTTATGTGCCACGCCCCCCTTTCCCCTGAGGTTTCGGCCGCACGGCAACTGATAACTTCGACGCACAAGGCTCCGGATATATATACAGCCGAATTCGCCCTTTCCCGAGAAAAGTAGGGGTTTTATATCTTCGCACTGAAATTCCCCGTTCCTGCTACTTCATCCCTTAATACCGCTTTTTATTTTTCCATCCACGTAGAGCAGTTATACGTTCTCCCGTATTTTCGGGAATATTTCCTCGCAACTTTTTTATCCCATTATCTGACCAGGGAGGCTCTATAGAGCGTTAATTCTCTCAGCTTTAGAGGGAAGTGTAAATTTAATAATGTTTCTCATGCGCATTCAAATGCTTCATTTGAATAATTTGGCGTTATTCTATGTATTACCCTAGGAATTGCAATTCTTACGCTGGTTTCACGCGGATCATAACTATTGTATTTTATAGATCGTTAACATTTCTATCGCGGTCATAGGCAGTACTTTATTCATGCAGCTCATAAACGATTTCAATACTGTGTGAATTTATGTTAGTTGATTTGAAATTAAATAAATTATTATTTGATGATACATAATGCTCAATACAGCTTTGCATAGCTGTTTAACGATCTTAGAAGTTCAAAACTTAAAAATTAAAAAAGAGTCAGTAAAGTCATGGTGTAGTAGTCTTTATATGTCCATTGGATATTAAGTTTATATTTTCAAACATTATGAATTCATGATAAGGGTTAAGGTTAATTTATTGAAAGATATAATTCTCAAGAACTTAATATCATTTATATATTTTTCGAAAATATCAGGGTAAGATAGTAATTGTTATTAAATACATATGGAGCCCTTTACATTTACGTCTTATTATGTTTTTTATATTCAAACCGCATGGCAGAAAGGAGTGACCATTTCCTTTCTTACTCATCTCTTCATTTTAAAGAGCTTTGTTGAAAGTGGAAATGCAGCTGATGGCTGAGAATGCATTTCCCTTTGGACTGAAACAGCTTTCTTGGCTAAGAAAAGTCGTTTCCACTAATCATAGTTTGGAATTCTAAATATACGCCTAAACTGTCCGACTAAAATTATGTTAATGGCCCAGTGACGGCATAATTTGAGCGTGTAGATCGAAAGATTAGTTGAGAGCTCTATTAAGTCCCTTTCTGTAATCGTATGAACCGCTAAGAGTACCATGCCGTCCATCTCAATTGAGGAAGAGACTATAAATACATGGCAGTCCTTCTGTAATTGCCACAGATTTAGATCATCGCAGTTGAAGAAGAGTTAGTGATTTATTCCTCCGATTTCCCATATGCCCCTCATACATTAAAATCTCATTATCGTGATTATTTAACCTTATCATCCAGTTTTCAGTTGGTAATGCGACCTCGTTATGTACCTTTTGAGATTTATAACCAGTAATTGCTTCAAAGGAATCGTAAAATGTTTGCAGGAGTTTCTGTGGTTCCAATAAACTATCCTTTGTTTAATTTGCACTATATTTCACTCTGTATTCTATTGTTTTAGAATGGTATTCGTACCGAAAACGAATGTAATTCAATCATTCTTGATGGTGCATTCATTACAATATAGGGAATTTCTGGTCAACCATGGGAAACAATACTATTTTCGTGTATAAGGAATTTAATATAAGTCTAAATTCGTTAAAGAAATTTTTCGGGTGTTGAATATATTAATGGTAGGAGATTGTCGTTTTAAAAATTTTTTTAGGTATAGATTTGTAAAAATTATTGACCAATACAGCAATTTTTGTACGTTTTCAGCCTAGGGATTCTCATATTCAATTACAAAATTCAGAATTATTATTTATTCAATTAACATCTTACGAAGGAATGTGACTAGCTAAATTCTTCTCCCATCATCTGATGTGTATTCGCTTTACGTAATCTAAATGAATTTTTTAAAATATATCTATCTGTTTCTGTAGACATACTAAGCATAGTAGCCATGTAATTATTTATTCGGAGTGATATTGATGAGTTAATTCTCGTCGATTATAATCTTATTCGATTAAATAAGATATTACATTAAACACTTCACTAGATAACTCATAGCAACAGCTACAATGTATGGAACAGAAGACCTCGCAACAGGAAGGCAAAAGGGAGGGAAACGAGGTTTCGGGGTAAACGCCCTACGATCGGCAGCTATTAAGATGTTCTCCACCATCCGAAAAACAATATCTCCATGACGTCCGACTAATATCGGAAAGGCTTTTAAGAGAAAAAAGACCTCAGCGGGGCAAAAGGTAGGCCTTGGAAAGATAAGAGAAATGGATTGAAGTATAGGATGGAGATTGTGTGTGGGTCAGAGTGTGAGAGCATGTTGAGCGGCCATTCTCAGAAGGGCGTATGTTAAGGCGTCTCAAAGGGGAAGATGACTAATGCGTATGCGTCGCCGTGATGGGAAAAGATGACCGTGATTCGGTGGGGTGATATGGAAAAGGAGAGTGGTTCGTGACAGGAGACGGTTTGTCCCCACGCCCAGATCCGTGTCGTGATATGTATGGAGTTTATTCGGAAGCACGTGCGTGGTTCAGAAGGAAGAAGCTGGGATTTATGAAGGGGATTATAATTACGCGATCTGTCTTGATAATTAAGCGTGCCCCAGTTTTATTTTATCGTTTTAAACGGAGAACAGGAAGTCTAGAGGATATATGATACTCAGTGTAGAATTATATGGTATTTCTAGTCTCAAATATTTTTCATACTCCTAACTTATCGGAAGCATTATCTTACCAATGGAGCAAAAATTTTTTTATGGTACTAGATGAAATGCAACCACTTGGAAGTGATAGTTTTCAACAGGCACGCTATCGTGATCGATTTTGATACTAATCCATTTGAATTACTTAGTGCTTGGTTTGGAATGAAACAGAAAACGTTGGGAATAAGGTATTGAAGCCAAAGCCAAAGAAGATCGTACTTTTCGTAGACAAGTTTAATAATAATACGTTTACACCCGTATTTTTATCTTTTACTCTTAAGCTCTTTAAACGCATTTTAGCCAATCATAAAGCGTCTACGAAGAATGTAATCGACATTTCAAAAGTCATCTCCGCGGAATGCAAAAGTGCGCAGCATTTTGTCGCCCCTTATTCCATTTGATTCTTGTAACCGTTGGCACAGACGTCTCGGAGGAATTCCACAGAGAAGTTTCCAAGAGGCCTCGTAACATCTCATTCCCAGTGAGCAAGGAAAAATATTAATTCCGTCCCCTCGAAAAATGAGAAGGAATTCACCAAGTATGAACTGGATAGAAATTCACGTCTCGGAATTATACTTTTAAAACTGCAGGGCTCTCTCTCCAATGGTTTAATTCCTGAGGGGTTAGACCCTCGTTCGCGTCTTGCTCTCCGCACACCTTTCGTCAACTCGAGTCTGACAAATCTTGTCCACATGTCACGTTACAAATCTCCCTCCGAAAAGAAGCTCCGTATTTTCCTTCTCTGCCCTTTGATTCTTACACTTCTCAAGCGGCCGACGTTTATTGAATTTACATAATTCACAGATCCCACTTCTTTGGCCTCCTCAGGGCATTCCTCTTCTTCGGCTTCCGCTAAATCTTTATCGAGCAAAGTTTTCGTATTATTTTACTTCTGCGAATATTTCTGGGGAGGTTGGGATTTTGCGGCAGACGCGAGAAAAACAGGGGAATGTCTTTTGGATTCCTTTTACTCGCGGATTCCACGAGAGATTGAAATATTTTATGTGACAAGGAAAAGAAAGATTCGAAGATTATTGGGTGAACGACATTATGGGATTGCTTTCGAATTTGTAGGAATTCGGCGAGAAATCTCTTCTCCGAGTATCCTTTTACCGGAATCTAGATTTACGTCGAGAGTAAGGAATGTAGATAGACGTAGTGCGTTAAAGGGCGCTTTCCTTCCCAGATGTATATACGGCAGCTGTAAATTTTCAGGGCCGTATTTCTAGCGCGTAAGTTTTACTGCATTGAAAGATTGACATATCTGAGGGTAAAACGGAGAGAGGATATAAAATGGCAACTTAAGCAAAATTGATGTGAAAAAACTGAGTTTCGGGGATTGAACCCGGTTCTCCCAAATTCCAGTGCTCTAGACAATCGATTTATCTAATGTTAGAACATTCAAAAGTAACTTTAAAGAATACTTTCTTGGTGTAGGTGCTGTTCTTGTATTTGAGGATCCAGGATCGATAATCAGTCCTGTTTCATTGTTAATAAACATAGGTTTTAGTTCGAGCAATGTGAATTTCCATATAAAAGAATAATCATATTATTACCATCCTGTAGTCGATATGAAGAATTATTATTTGAGTTTGAAAGATTTTGAATGCTTTAAACGTAATTTGCTGTCGAATATCGGATCGAAATTATCTGATAGTCGTTTATTAGATGCATCCGTGGTATGATGTTTAAATATAATTTATTAAAATCGTGTTTCTGATAAGGCAAATGTTATTTATTCTATATAATACTTCTTATCCATCTCTAAAGCATCTTTAATTTTCCTATTTTTGTTTTTTGGAGGATGAATTAGTAAACTGCTATTTATCTTTCTAAGAAAGTTCATAATTAAAAAAATACATACATAGGTGGGTGGTATGAAACTGTATTTCCCATATTATAACACACTAACTCGGTAGTGTTCCATCACATGACGTAGTATCACCAGGTCCCTAAACGATCAAGGAAATCGAGTTAACCACATACGGAGGGAAATAGTAAAGCAACCACTCCATTGGCTGCATTTGATTAAGCCCAACTGTTATTGAATTAAGAATGTCAAGGGGACGAAATACATTCTCAGAGCCTAGAAAAATTTTACCTCCAGCAGTCACTACCGCAAAACTTTTCTGCCGAAAATTTCCAGTCTCTCACGTCTTCATGAATAACTCAATTTCGCCCGTAAAGACGCGGATAGAAGTTGATAACATAATACCCTTCCACTCCAACTACACGTATTCCCTACGGAGGAGAGACCTCTTATTTTTACGCCCTCAGCCATTCCTCAATCCGGAGAAATTTTTATCGCACTCCGTCTTTTATATTTACTTCAATTTCTTTCAAACTGGCGCCTTCATAAGAGCGCTGTCGGGAATCAACGACGGAATTCCCCGTTGCTAAGGAATTCCCAGCAATACCTGAGATGAGCGGATTCTTTGCGGACGGATTCCGCGAATTCATCAGTTTTCTCCGTAATGAGATAGAGGAAGTTGTTTCCCGAGTTGTTTCCAGATGAGGTGCAAATCGGATGAGAGTTCCGAGTCTTTTGATCGATTAGAATAGTTAAATGTTGCTAAGGGCGTTGATTTGGGTGTTGTTGAATTGCATTATTTTTCCAATGGAAAATATTTTTCGTCAATCTCAGTTATTTACGAGTTAAATTTTTGAAAATAATATGTTCTCTTGGTATATTTACGACTTATCTTTGGTTATTATTACCATATACTGAAATACGTTATTACTACGTTTATCTACATGTCATCCCGCATGTACAAATCTTGCTTTCATAATAGTCTTATACTACTTATGTTAGATATTGGTTTGGGTTCAGTTAACATCAGCCCGAAAAGGGTTCATACTGAAGGCGCGCCGTGCATTATGATAATCCATTAATAGTAAGTAAAGAATACAATTTATGAAGTTTATTAAAATGGTAGCATAATCACATCAAAATTATTACATTTCATTCTTATCCGTAATTGCAGATGAGGTACTCTTTCCAATTTGAGGCAAATTCTCCAAACGTGACGAATTTTCCATCCACATCTCGAAAACCAAGCGTCCTGTTCCTCAATTGGTATCCCCTCATAAACAGTCATTCGAAGAATCTGAAACCAAAGCGAAATTTCGAAATTAATAGAGTGCATTAATTTCTGGTTTTCACCATCAGATTGATAGACCTTAGAAGCACAAACAGAAAGAACATGTACATTTCCAAATATGTGGAAATGGGAATGGTAAATAGCATGGGCACGCTATTTAACATCCAACGGATGCATCTTGGCTTTTTTGCAGTCAAGTCAAGATCTTAATTGAATGAGATTTAATGATAGCTAGGCTAGAATTGTATTCCACTCCAAGGCAATGGTTGAAAACATGAAACTTGTTTAACAATAGAACATAACCAGTAACATAACCTCTTTAAGAAATATTCTTAAACTTCACAGTTTTGAATGATAGAGGAATGAGGACCAAGTAATCAAAAGAAGTTGTATTTTTGCATCAACAGAATGTCCACCTAATGTTAGGATGGTAGAGCATGATAATGCCACGATTGCTTCCATTAATAATCACCATAATATCACTCATCAATAGAAGAGTATACTCCATTAATTACCAATGTGACACATAACCTATTGGATAACCCAAGCATTTGTTCATCAAATCATCCTTTCACTTCCCGATCATATTTATCAGCATAGTATGCAAAAGGTCAATAATAATTGCATTTAATTTGAAAATCATCACAGATTTGAGGTTATTCTTAGAAATCAGTCTGTGAAAGCCCTTTGTTTCCAAGGCTCGGTATCTTTAAAGGATATTCATACTCACGTTTCCGATCATTTAATTCATGTGTCTCACTACCAAAGCTATTGAAGCAGGAGTTGCAGTCCATTAAGCGAAGTCATCACTCTTGTCTTCGTGACGTAGGTTTGCATTCTCCAAACGCATGGCATCCTGAAATCGAACAAATAATTATTTAATTAGAAAAAAAGCAAATATCCAAAGCGAGGCTTTCCCCTACCAGACACAGAGACACCTTGGTGATGTGAAAACGATGGATTGCCGTGGATTTAAGCGTTATATCCCTTAAAAAGTAGTTTGAGTCCAATATGCATAATGGCCAGCGATTGGAAATGCATGTCGTACACTTATTCGAGAGGGCAATAATATAGGAAATTATACCAATCGGGTGTCTAGATGTTATTGCATTACTCCAGCATTGCTTCGAAGAACGGAGGATTATTTAATCTTCTACAAAAGTAATAATTCTTAAAATTGTTAATTAATACCATTTGAGGTCCCGCTAAATAATTATCTCGCTTCTGATTGGCTGAGGGAAACACCACCGCTGTCAGTGCAAGCGCTGTATTGTTAAATTTTTAGCCACACGTTTCTTTGAGTAATGAACGATAGCTTATCGTTAAAATTTCTCTCTACTTTTATGTCGGCCGCGACTAATGTTGGTTTTCTTCTATTCAGCAGGAATCTGGTATCGATACTTATGAAAATAGTATCCATGTGCAGTAAGACTCACGTAGTAGGAAAAAAATCATAATAAATACTGGTCTTCATGAAATTTTTATCGTTTACGATACACCTCACGTTCATTTTTAAAAATCTAATTGCAATTTTAGACCCCCGCCGGTAACAGTCGCAACTCCCAACACCGATAGTCATATCTCACTTTCCTCTTGCATCTCGCAGCGATCACATCCTCCCAACACCAGATGCTTAATTTCCATATATTTCAGGTTTATACCACGTAAAAGAGATTAAAAATACACTCATTCCAACCATAATGCCATCCCGGAGTTCTCCGTTGACGGGTAAAGCTTTGGATTCTTAATTTTCTAGCACATTTCGATTTTGTTCTACGTTCCATATGCATGCTACGTTCGAGGAAAGAATGCATTCTCTCAATATCGTTGATCGCTAAGCTCGTTACTTAAGACATCTGTGGCGATGACGAACTGGAATCGTTCGTCGTCACTTCGAAACGACGAGCAGGTAAAAGTTCGGGAAGACAATATTTGTAAACACAGAGGAAAAGGGCGTTTTCTAATGGGACTAGGTTTCTTACCTGAATATTTCCTTCGAACCTCACTCCAAGCTCTTCCGCTTCACATGCAAAAAGGCGAAGACATCGTGGCTTACGTCTGCGTATCAGCCGTATCCATCAAATATTTCATATTCTCCGGTAACAAAACTTGGCACAAAGATATGGTAACAGTCACTTAATCCTAGTAGAATCGTCGAGATTTCATAGCCAAAGGCTTGGTAGAAAAAGGCGAAATACACATGGAAAGGCCACTCGAATCACGAGAGACAAGATCAAGCTCCGTTCGCAACAGAGACCAGCCCACTAAAGCCGCGTGGAAGCATTACCTCGCCATCTACTGGAATTCAGTTTAGAAAACGTTAGTCAGGGCAAGCGAAAGTTGAATGTCGATCTATTTTCGCTTCGCCACGTCTGAGATTGCGAGGCGTGCGTGACAACGAAAGCGTAGACAATGAATGAATTCTAAATTCTTTTTACAATCGCATTATTTAAGTGGGCATAAGGGAGATAAAGGATTGGGTCTCTCGAATCGCTAACAGCCTCAGTTCGGACGTTGATCGTTACTTGCGAAAAGTTCGAAGTAAAACGGAGATGACCATAAAGGGTTGATGAAAAGTAGAGGTAGCATCCGCAGTAAGCGGGTCGAGAAGGGAAGGATTATAAACGATTGAATTCTGTGGCAATTTGTTGGCACCTTGTGCAAGACGTTCTAACGTTTTTCTTTTCACACTGAAAATAATGAAAGTTTCGGGGAAGGCTGTTGAAATAGCTCGTTAAATTGAAAGATACTGTTCGAGCAGAATGATTAAATTAACGTTTTCATATTGAAAGCCGTAATAACCGCATATGCTCGAGAATTGGACGTTGAATGATCCGTTCGGGGCTCCCAGATCGTTTATTAAACATTACTCTATGAATTCGGTGGGTAATGAAACAAGAGTATAAAGTTTTTCATGGTTGAAGTTTATTCAAACTGCCATAATATACATCATAAGCACTTCATATCACTGATGTTTGTGCATTATTAAAGCTAAGGTACTCCTTCCCGCTTGTCTGTCTGCATGCGACGAAGCTCGATCCACATCCGCCCCCTTATGTATCGTCTTTTGGCAGGAATCCTCGCCTGAACAGGAATTCGAAGTACCTGAGATGAAGGTGAAATGTATATTTCAAATTGATGCACTGAATAAATGACAAAAAGGCAATGAGAAAACGAAGCTTCCCTTCAGGAATTTCGTTTATGGATAAATGCATGGAATGAAAATGTTCACATAGATCAATGGGAATCGCTCGTTGCATCTGGGATAGCTATGGCTTGTAGAAAGACTGATTGACATGTCTCTGTTGTGGCATTTGAGTATGTAGAAGCTGCTTTGGATGGATTGTACTGAATGGAGATGTGCAAGGTTAAGGTAGAGAACCTAATGACATTTGAGCATGAGAATCCGTGAAAACCTTGCAGATTCTCAGGAACGAAAACAAATAGCAAGGCATGTAATGCTTAGACATGCTGAAGCCAGAGAATGTCTGTGACGTTGAAGTTTCAGCCTAAAATCTTCAGTTATGAAGGTCGAGGGGTGAACATGGGTGTGCTGAAGTTTAAGTCCTTGGCTAGTTTTTCTTACAAAAGAGAACCATCCGCCTGTGATGAAAGCACTGTGCAAACACCCCAGAATGTACTTGCTGAGAATCAGAAGTGAAGTATATGAAAGAAAAGAGGAGGACTGGAAATCGTTCATTGTGGGGAAAAGAAAACTGCTGCATGTAAAACCGACGAAGGCAGAAAGGTTAATTTTGAATTAAAACACCCAAAAAGTAGCCTTACACTCGATGGGAGAAGAACATAATGCATGTCAAGAAGAAAGTGGGCAAGGACGCTGAGGATGGAAAATTAAAGGAGCTTCTTTATGATCCATGAATAAATGCTCGAAGAAACTTGAGGGATGAACCATTTAAAGCAGGCTGTGAAGCTTTCTGTTCGTTCTGTGGAAAGCTGCAGAGCATAGTTAAAAACTATTCCATGGATCAACTCAGTCCTTGTCGACATGGTGGTGATGAGGAATATTGGAGATGGAAATGAGAAGAAGGTTGCAGGAACATGGAAGAACGATGAGAGATCAACTATCCATCCGTAAGGAAGTTTATGAGAGGAGCGATTGGGCTGAACTTGATTTGCAGGGAATATCCCTGAAGCAGGAGTGAGTGAAATATTCAAAAAAACCTGGGAAAAGTTAACAGAATATTCACCTGATGTTAGGATAGTAGAGCATGATAATGCCACGATTGCTTCCATTAATAATCACCATAATATCACTCATCAATAGAAGAGTATACTCCATTAATTACCAATGTGACACATAACCTATTGGATAACCCAAGCATTTGTTCATCAAATCATCCTTTCACTTCCCGATCATATTTATCAGTATAATAGGCAAAAGGTCAATAATAATTGCATTTCATTTGAAAATCATCACAGATTTGAGGTTATTCTTAGAAATCAGTCTGTGAAAGCCCTTTGTTTCCAAGGCTCGCTATCTTTAAAGGATATTCATACTCACGTTTCCGATCATTTAATTCACGTGTCTCACTACCAAAGCTATCGAAGCAGGAGTTGCAGTCCATTATGCGGAGTCATCACTCCTGTCTTCGCGACGTAGGTTTGCATTCTCCAAACGCATGGCATCCTGAAATCGAACAAATAATTATTTCATTAGAAAAGAAGCAAATATCCAAATCGAGGCTTTCCCCTACCAGACACAGAGACACCATGGTGATGTGAAAACGATGGACTTAAGCGTCACTCCCTTTAAAAGTAGTTTGAGTCCAATATGCATAATGGCCAGCGATTGGAAATGCATGTCGTACACTTATTCGAGAGGGCAATAATATAGGAAATTATACCAATCGGGTGTCTAGATGTTTTTGCATTACTCCAGCATTGCTTCGAAGAACGGAGAATTATTAATCTACTACAAAAGTAATAATTCTTAAAATTGTTAATTAATACCATTTGAGGTCCCGCTAAATAATTATCTCGCTTCTGATTGGCTGAGGGAAACACCACCGCTGTCAGTGCAAGCGCTGTATTGTTAAATTTTTAGCCACACGTTTCTTTGAGTAATGAACGATAGCTTATCGTTAAAATTTCTCTCTACTTTTATGTCGGCCGCGACTAATGTTGGTTTTCTTCTATTCAGCAGGAATCTGGTATCGATACCTATGAAAATAGTATCCATGTGCAGTAAGACTCACGTAGTAGGAAAAACATCATAATAAATACTGATCTTCATGAAATTTTTATCGTTTACGATACACCTCACGTTCATTTTTAAAAATCTAATTGCAATTTTAGACCCCCGCCGGTAACAGTCACAACTCCCAACACCGATAGTCATATCTCACTTTCCTCTTGCATCTCGGCGTGTGCACATCCTCCCAACACCAGATGCTTAATTTCCATGTATTTCAGGTTTATACCACGTAAAAGAGATTAAAAATACACTCATTCCAACCATAATGCCATCCCGGAGTTCTCCGTTGAAGGGTAAAGCTTTGGATTCTTAATTTTCTAGCACATTTCGATATTGTTCTACGTTCCATATGCATGCTACGTTCGAGGAAAGAATGCATTCTCTCAATATCTTGATCGCTAAGCTCGTTACTTAAGATATCTGTGGCGATGACGAACTGGAATCGTTCGTCGTCACTTCGAAACGATGAGCAGGTAAAAGTTCGGGAAGACAATATTTGTAAACACAAGGAAAATGGCGTTTTCTAATGGGACTAGGTTTCTTACCTGAATATTTCCTTCGAACCTCACTCCAAGCTCTTCCGCTTCACATGCAAAATTGCGAAGACATCGTGGCTTACGTCTGCGTATCAGCCGTATCCATCAAATATTTCATATTCTCCGGTAACAACACTTGGCACAAAGATATGGTAACAGTCACTTAATCCTAATAGAATCGTCGAGATTTCATAGCCAAAGGCTTGGTAGAAAAAGGCGAAATACACATGGAAAGGCCACTCGAATCACGAGAGACAAGATCTCAACCTCCGTTCGCAACAGAGACCAGCCCGCTAAAGCCGCGTGGAAGCATTACCTCGCCATCTACTGGAATTCAGTTTAGAAAACGTTAGTCAGGGCAAGCGAAAGATGAATGTCGATCTATTTTCGCTTCGCCACGTCTGAGATTGCGAGGCGTGCGTGACAACGAATGCGTAGACAATAAATGAATTCTAAATTCTTTTAACAATCGCATTATTTAAGTGGGCATAAGGGAGATAAAGGATTGGGTCTCTCGAATCGCTAACAGACTCAGGTCGGACGTTGATCGTTACTTGCGAAAAGTTCGAAGTAAAACGGAGATGACCATAAAGGGTTGATGAAAACTAGAGGTAGCATCCGCAGTAAGCGGGTCGAGAAGGGAAGGATTATAAACGATTGAATTCTGTGGCAATTTGTTGGCACCTTGTGCAAGACGTTCTAACGTTTTTCTTTTCACACAGAAAATAATGAAAGTTTCGGGGAAGGCTGTTGAAATAGCTCGTTTAATTGAAAGATACTGTGCGAACAGAACGATTAAATTAACGTTTTCATATTGAAAGCCGTAATAACCGCATATGCTCGAGAATTAGACGTTGAATGATCCGTTCGGGGTCCCAGATCGTTTCTTAAACATTGCTCTATGAATTCGGTGGGTAATGAAACAAGAGTATAAAGTTTTTCATGGTTGAAGTTTATTCAAATTGCCATAATATACATCATAAGCACTTCATATCACTCATGTTGGTGCATTGTTAAAGCAAAGGTACTCCTTCCCGCTTGTCTGTCTGCATGCGACGAAGCTCGATCCACATCCGCCCCCTTATGTATCGTCTTTTGGCAGGAATCCTCGCCTGAACAGGAATTCGAAGTACCTGAGATGAAGGTGAAATGTATATTTCAAATTGATGCACTGAATAAATGACAAAAAGGCAATGAGAAAACGAAGCTTCCCTTCAGGAATTTCGTTTATGGATAAATGCATGGAATGAAAATGTTCACATAGATCAATGGGAATCGCTCGTTGCATCTGGGATAGCTATGGCTTGTAGAAAGACTGATTGACATGTCTCTGTTGTGGCATTTGAGTATGTAGAAGCTGCTTTGGATGGATTGTACTGAATGGAGATGTGCAAGGTTAAGGTAGAGAACCTAATGACATTTGAGCATGAGAATCCGTGAAAACCTTGCAGATTCTCAGGAACGAAAACAAATAGCAAGGCATGTAATGCTTAGACATGCTGAAGCCAGAGAATGTCTGTGACGTTGAAGTTTCAGCCTAAAATCTTCAGTTATGAAGGTCGAGGGGTGAACATGGGTGTGCTGAAGTTTAAGTCCTTGGCTAGTTTTTCTTACAAAAGAGAACCATCCGCCTGTGATGAAAGCACTGTGCAAACACCCCAGAATGTACTTGCTGAGAATCAGAAGTGAAGTATATGAAAGAAAAGAGGAGGACTGGAAATCGTTCATTGTGGGGAAAAGAAAACTGCTGCATGTAAAACCGACGAAGGCAGAAAGGTTAATTTTGAATTAAAACACCCAAAAAGTAGCCTTACACTCGATGGGAGAAGAACATAATGCATGTCAAGAAGAAAGTGGGCAAGGACGCTGAGGATGGAAAATTAAAGGAGCTTCTTTATGATCCATGAATAAATGCTCGAAGAAACTTGAGGGATGAACCATTTAAAGCAGGCTGTGAAGCTTTCTGTTCGTTCTGTGGAAAGCTGCAGAGCATAGTTAAAAACTATTCCATGGATCAACTCAGTCCTTGTCGACATGGTGGTGATGAGGAATATTGGAGATGGAAATGAGAAGAAGGTTGCAGGAACATGGAAGAACGATGAGAGATCAACTATCCATCCGTAAGGAAGTTTATGAGAGGAGCGATTGGGCTGAACTTGATTTGCAGGGAATATCCCTGAAGCAGGAGTGAGTGAAATATTCAAAAAAACCTGGGAAAAGTTAACAGAATATTCACCTGATGTTAGGATAGTAGAGCATGATAATGCCACGATTGCTTCCATTAATAATCACCATAATATCACTCATCAATAGAAGAGTATACTCCATTAATTACCAATGTGACACATAACCTATTGGATAACCCAAGCATTTGTTCATCAAATCATCCTTTCACTTCCCGATCATATTTATCAGTATAATAGGCAAAAGGTCAATAATAATTGCATTTCATTTGAAAATCATCACAGATTTGAGGTTATTCTTAGAAATCAGTCTGTGAAAGCCCTTTGTTTCCAAGGCTCGCTATCTTTAAAGGATATTCATACTCACGTTTCCGATCATTTAATTCACGTGTCTCACTACCAAAGCTATCGAAGCAGGAGTTGCAGTCCATTATGCGGAGTCATCACTCCTGTCTTCGCGACGTAGGTTTGCATTCTCCAAACGCATGGCATCCTGAAATCGAACAAATAATTATTTCATTAGAAAAGAAGCAAATATCCAAATCGAGGCTTTCCCCTACCAGACACAGAGACACCATGGTGATGTGAAAACGATGGACTTAAGCGTCACTCCCTTTAAAAGTAGTTTGAGTCCAATATGCATAATGGCCAGCGATTGGAAATGCATGTCGTAAACTTATTCGAGAGGGCAATAATATAGGAAATTATACCAATCGGGTGTCTAGATGTTTTTGCATTACTCCAGCATTGCTTCGAAGAACGGAGAATTATTAATCTACTACAAAAGTAATAATTCTTAAAATTGTTAATTAATACCATTTGAGGTCCCGCTAAATAATTATCTCGCTTCTGATTGGCTGAGGGAAACACCACCGCTGTCAGTGCAAGCGCTGTATTGTTAAATTTTTAGCCACACGTTTCTTTGAGTAATGAACGATAGCTTATCGTTAAAATTTCTCTCTACTTTTATGTCGGCCGCGACTAATGTTGGTTTTCTTCTATTCAGCAGGAATCTGGTATCGATACCTATGAAAATAGTATCCATGTGCAGTAAGACTCACGTAGTAGGAAAAAAATCATAATAAATACTGATCTTCATGAAATTTTTATCGTTTACGATACACCTCACGTTCATTTTTAAAAATCTAATTGCAATTTTAGACCCCCGCCGGTAACAGTCACAACTCCCAACACCGATAGTCATATCTCACTTTCCTCTTGCATCTCGGCGTGTGCACATCCTCCCAACACCAGATGCTTAATTTCCATGTATTTCAGGTTTATACCACGTAAAAGAGATTAAAAATACACTCATTCCAACCATAATGCCATCCCGGAGTTCTCCGTTGAAGGGTAAAGCTTTGGATTCTTAATTTTCTAGCACATTTCGATATTGATCTACGTTCCATATGCATGCCACGTTCGAGGAAAGAATGCATTCTCTCAATATCTTGATCGCTAAGCTCGTTACTTAAGATATCTGTGGCGATGACGAACTGGAATCGTTCGTCGTCACTTCGAAACGATAAGCAGGCAAAAATTCGGGATAATGTTTTTTCCTACCTTTATCTTCCTCTGAACCATGTGTCTTCACTTAAAGCTTTTCTGCTTCAAATACAATCAGTGGACGAAGTTACGTTTTTTTCCTTACTAAATGTGCTTGTCTAACAAATCCCATACTTGCTCGGATTTCTCTGAAATATATCACTTCACTTATCAGAGCACTATCACATCAATCAGGTGTCTAAGATTCAATACCCAAAGAATGGATACGAAAACGCGTAACTTAACGAACAGACTTCTGGATTCACAAACAACGGGAGCCAACTAGCTTCGCAGGAAAGTACCGCCAACTGAAGCCAGGACAGCGGCGCTCGAACGATTATGTCGCCCTCTTTTTAAATGAATTATGTAATAATTCGCGATGACAACCCGCAGAATGAATGCCGATATATATCCAGATTCTTCGTAAGGCATACGAAGTGGAGAATGAAAGAGTGGTCTATACAGACTTTAATTCACCCTGAATTAATAAAGGCGGATTATTATAATCTTGGGTATTCTATTTTTCAATTATCGTTAATTTTCTCTTTTTTTCCTTTCTCTCCTACGGATTGTTGGATGAATAAATTTTATATTAATGATAATGGTGCGTACATACATAAGCGTATATCTTTCACATCATATCTTGATCATATTATAGGAGTCTTTTATTTCTTGGTAATACATGATTGTGTTAATTTCTTCAATTTTCTGTTTAACTCTTTCTTTTGAAATAATAAAATTTACGTTACTTTCTATTGAAGATAATTTCTTTGCCTTTTCTTGTTTAATTTAATATTGAAACTAATTATAATTATACATAAGCCTATATCTTTCAACCTTGTCTTTTATCACGTTCAAACTTTAAGGGATTTATTTCATACTCCACGATTGTTTATGGGTGAAATCATCGAATTTTTTTTAACGTTCGATTTTCTCCATACAACATCTCTATTTCCTGTCGGGCGTATCCTCGATCCGTCCACTTCAATCTATTGTGCCACTTTTCCTTATGTCACCACTCTTCGCTAACGAAGACCCACATGAAGCGAACCAGAGATCCTCGTGTGATGTGGTGGCGAAGAAGTAATCCTGTCTATTAAGAAGCGTTAAACTTTAGACCGAGTTGTACAGGAAGGATAGCTGCCTTGGAGAGCCCAACTATAAGGGCCTTGATAGGGTTTCAGGACTTCGTGAATGAAACTCGTGATAGTAGAATAAGGAAGTAGATTATATGCTAATGAAAATCATATAGAACGATCGTGAATGCGACGTCTTAGTGTACGTTTATGATCGCTGAATTAATCACTCTCTTCTATCTCCTGTTGATTAAAGTTTCTCTCGGACAAACGTTGCGGAATATATAGTAAATGCGGTCTTAGGGCGAAATTTCCTCGATGTCTAATTTCTCAAATCCTCCTGCAGAACAGCCGGATTACTGGATTCCGTACCCTGTTTCTAACCGTATTCATGTTTACGCTGAACGAAGATAACCAAAATAATTAAGTTTCCAAAGCCCTTTGAACCTTTTCTGATTTTATAATTCGTTTTCGTGCCCCGGACGAGGAATTCCTTGTGGCTGTTTAAAGTATGGTATTCTCGAGGTTTTATGTTCACGTAATGTGCTCATCTTAGGAGAGAGTGCAAGAAGGGGAGGTAGAATATTCTTTCGTATTTAGATTGAAAACTCAAAATTCCACCACGTTATTTAGTACCATCATTAAATTTAATGATTTTTTCCAATCATTATACAGCTGATCATTTTTTCCAAATATTTTTCGTAACTTTCGTACATTTACAGCCGATTGTTCCCCTTAAAACGAAAGAAAAGTCATAAGCCATGTTAATATGAAAGTAAAAGTTCCCTTTCGTTCACACTTCTCTAGATAACAATTTGGATTTCCACGTTCAAAATTCGTAATTTTACTTTCCACTTATCACGTGCGTTTTATTACGCCGGGGTTTCATTACCGCTGAAAACCCGATCTAAACGTAATCCTTTCACCCCATTGACTCCGTAATAAACTCTTTGTCTCCCTACGATTCCTACCTCCGAATTTTTCATCCCACGGAAACATTAATTAGCGCGAAATAATTCAATCCGTGGCACAATGAGACATTCAAACTTAATCGGATTCCTTCGCCTATTGGGAATATAAAGTAGATTATGAACGTGAAAGTAGGAAGGAATCTCGGCGAGTGAAAAACGCGAAGCCAAACGCAGAGGGGATATGAATTCCGTGAGGGAAAAACAATCGCGAAGGGTGAAAGCTTAAGGGGGGGTATGGAGGAACGTAAATTTAGAATAATATCGGGGAAAGTGAAGAGTCTGGAAGTAGAGCAGAGGGGCCAAGAGGTTAATTCGAAGCTTTTTAAGAGATTTTGAGTTAAATGGACGAAGGACCTCTCTCATTGCCTTCCACTGCTAAACCCCTCTCGACTTTCCAAATTGTCAAATTCCGTTTCCTTAATTCTTCCAACCCTTTTCCGCACAATATTGGGCCTTCTTAGAATTTCCTAAGGCGTTTCACTTCTTCCGATCCCCGTTTTAATTTGGGGTCTGAAATTTTATCGGACACCCTGAATTTTACGGAAGTATTTTGATGTCTATAAATCCGACGCCAGGGGCTAATTAGGTTCCACTCTGAGATGTGCTCTCTCTTCGCTGCGATATTTAATGTCGCTTTCCTTTCAGTATTGATTAAAAATATAATTCCCGGTTTATTTACTGTATTTTTCTCGATCTATATTTTTGACTGTTGGAATAATGATAATTATGCTTTTATACTTCCTTTCCGTTTGAAATCTTTTATTATCCATATAGAGTGAATGTGCTTAAAAGATATTCTCAAATTGTAAGAATTTGAAAAAAAGGTTGTCGTTATTATAATTTTATTACATTGAAGTACTATTTGGATAAAGATTTTATTCTATTGAATTTCGTTTTTATATTTTCAGTGCCCTCAAAATAGCTTAAGTATTAAAAATCCGAATATTAAAAATATCGATTTATTTATGACGTTAAAGTATTTCAGAAATTATAAATACGAATCAAAGTACATATATAACATTCGAAATTCATGAAATGATGGAAGAATTTTATACAAAAAATAATTATAATCTTCATAATTATAAACTTATTATTGTGAAGCGTGGCAAAAATAAATCTTGAGGAATTCAAAGATTTGACCAGTATAATGACTCCATATTGCTCTTGCTATGTTTTAGCCAAAAATGTGAAACAAACCTTTGATCGAAAAGAAATATTTATCGCATTTAAGGCTGAACGGAGCGGACGAGTCCATTCATTCGCGTAGAAGACGCATCCAAGTATTAAATACGGATTCCGTGTAAACCCTTCTGAAGTCTGAAACTTCGTGCAGTCCAACGCAGTCGCTAGTATTATTTTATGTCTTCCTAAAGAACATCGTGATCCGTTCGGAGTATCGTTCGCTTGTGGTTGCTGTCTGACGGACGTGCAGACGTAACGAAGCTAATAGGCTTTACCACTGCGGATTCACCCTTTCCGTCAATTCCGATAAAATTTTTACGTAGATAAAAATAATTTATCGGTAGAAGCAGTCGGAGAAGTGAGCCTTTATCGAGTATGTGGAAAGATAAACGGATGGATTTACGTGGGTTAATTAACGTAAAATCTCTTTCGGTGTTGCCTCTCTTGACGGTAAGAGATTTAGATTCTGCTTTGTATAGCCATTTGAAGGCCATTTTTAAAGAGAATTAAAAGACGCATTTCTCATTTTGGAACCTATTATTTAAGCGTTAGTAAAATTTTATGGGGCAAAAGTAACAAAAGGTTTTATTCGCCATAAATCTCAGGAGTTGAAAAGGAAACTGAGCCATAATTAATGTGGAGTGATAGCGATGTTGTACTTAATTTATTTGTTTTCATCAAATTTATTTCATCATACTCTTTCGATAATAAAAATAACTTAGTAAATATCCACAGAAAAAATTGTTATATTTGCAACCGGTTTCGTAATATAAAATTACATCCTCAGGTAAAATTACATCCAATTATATTACGAAACCGGTTGCAAATATAACAATTTTTTCTGTGGAAATTTACTAAGTTATTTTTATTACTATGGCATTCCACGAAGTCACGCCTTCTTACATTGATTTCATTACTCTTTCGATACTTAAAGAAAATATGAATTTATGAAAAATTTTAAAACTACGTATTATTCTTCATCTCATTGGGAGATGTAAATAAAGCATCTCTTTAGATAAATGTTGTAGTCATGAACAATTAACCGTCAATGAGTTGGTAAGGAGATATTATTCGGAGCATTCAACTGTTGATGGTACATTCAAAAGGATTCCTCCCAAAGCGTTTGTGCCATTGAGTAAATTTTAGAGGTCATTGCTACGACCTTTCACCCTTCCAGTTCACATCAAGCAGTCCTATAAGTGCACCAGTATAATTATATTCATATGAATAGAATTAGAAAGTTATTGACTCTCCTGTTTTCCCGGTTAAGCTTTCAGAGCATTCGTTGTCCTTCCAGAGGAAATATCAAACGAATCTATTTAGTGAATGTTCAATCATTAATTACAATTAATTAAAAAATATTTTTCCCCTACCAGTTCAACAAGAGTGTAGTACTAGTAGTAATAGTCCTAAATTCTTCATTTCAGTGTGATTTATATCAAAACCTCCCATTATAAGTTCATTAACTTAGAAATATACGATATATTATTTAATAAAACTCTGAAGTACATACATGATACTTTTACTTTTTCATGTTCATAATTAAATGAACGGTTTAATAATTTTAAGCTTTAATCATTGTCATATACAGGAATATTAAGTATGGAAAAGGAAGTTTCATTCATAATTCTGTTGGAAGATATAATTATTCTCGCCGTGGGTTGTATTGATAATTTCATGGGTCAGAGCCCTTCATATACATTTATGCATGCATTCGTTTGTGCATCCGTTATCTGTTTACAGAAAATATTACGAAGTTTTTTTATATCAATCATGTTATATCGGTATACTCATTCACATTTCCTGCAGTTATGTACAGTATCCGTTGGCGAACGAGATAAACTTGTTATTCTTCCGTATGATTAATAATTTCCAATTGAAATACACTTATTGTGCATAATGCGCACAAATACGAAAATATAAGATGCCGAGGGGTGTATGCGATTTCCCAGAGCGATACATGGAGAAGTAGTGAATAAGCAATGAGAACGACGCACCAATTTATGGGTAATGAGTTTCCGCTCAGCACTTTCACTCTCATGACTTATTTTCTCGTTCGAAAGACTTTCATCGCACATGGATATACTCCCATCTCTGTGTTAATTCGAGTTGCCTCATAATCGAATCCCAGGCCGTTTTTTTACGGAATATGGCAATTATCGAAGGCTGAATATAGCAGTACTTGTGAGGGATACATGGCAGTGTTTCGAAAGGATTTTTATTTCATTCGAAAGAGAGTATCGAATGCCAAGTGAAGAAGAGGGAAATAAATAATCGAATTGCACTTGCGTTCAACTAAGTTTAGCTTTTTTTCAAATCAGCTTTAATTAAGGAAATATTATTTGCGGAGAGAAGTGCGTTTTATTAAATTATTGAAGCTAAATTCCTACATATTGTTATCTCCTTTTTTTATTTAAGTCATGCAAAGGAGTCCTAAATAAGGAATCAAAAAAGTTATCAGATGTTCTCGATTTCTATTTACTTTTAGGTCTTCTTTATTGTATCATTTTACTCAGGTTGCTCTAAAAATTGAAATTTGTATATTTTTTCGTATTTGAGAAGTTTTTTAAACGCTTAAATATCTATTTAATGAATCTATATTAACACAATTTAGAATCTTACGTGAGTTGTAATAAATCAAGATTGCAATAAGTAACTTAAGAATATTAAAATTCTATCTTAAGCCATTTGTCTTTTTCTCTCTGTGTTATCTCTTAAGAATTTAAAATTAAAATTTATTTACTATAAGTTACTTCTTCAGAATGCATTTTACAGTACATTCAAGTTTTAATAAATGTTGCCCATAGATAGCGAATGTTAAGCAGAGGGTAGGTTATTCTCTTTGAAAAAGAGAGAAACTGATCGATAACACGAATGCAGCAAATCATCTCTATTTACATATTAAGCGGTCCACGAAATGAGAGGCTGCGAATATTCGGCGGGAATCCATCTGCCGGTCGTTAAGGAGTTAAACGGAGAATGCTTTTGACATCGGGAATTGATCGATGTACGCTCGTATCCTCCCCCATTACCTCCCGGAATTAAAACTTGATGAAGCGAACTGAATTCTTTTCTCTTCTTCGGATAAAAGTCTGAAGTTTTCAATAGCAGAAAGCCCACCCCTTTATTCCATTCAGTTTCGGCGTTAAATTCAACTAATTACGATGGAATGGTATCGACTCTCTAATTGCATTTTCCATTTGATAAAAGGCGCACGAATGAAGGTTCCTTATGCTTCGATATCAGTTTTGGCAATTAATCACGCGATGGGGAAATTTCGCAAGAACTCGGAATTCGTTAATTTTTAAAGCGTTCGACTGTTCCCATGCGATTAGTTCGCATAGCATCAAAGGAAGTTTGAAGGCTTCCGTCGTCGTGGGGTTAATCATCATGTGGGAGGCGCGAAAGTTTTCGTCGAGCTATTTATCGAGATATGAATTCTGAGAAAATTGAATGTCCCGGATGCGAATATTATGGAAAGTTTAATGATAGCGACGTGGGAATGAAATGATGAGAGAGCGTGCCTCATTAGATGTGTAGGGACAGAGCTAAAACGCTGTCTTTACTATTATACGGCCGTGGTTACTATTAAAATGAGAATGTTTTACTTTCTGGCGTTCAAAAGGATTAAGAAGTGTTCGAAGTGTATTGATGCTTCATCTTTTTGTAAAATTCTAATATTTTAATTCATATTTCCAATAAATCTTTGTCGGTTTCCTTTTGAGTTTAAGCTTATTTTTTTATTTTCACCTATCACAAATTATTTTAATTTTATTTAATGAATTCATATTTAAAAGCTGTCAACTTTATTATTGATTTTAAAATTTTGATTTTATGATTATATTATTCTGCAATTTAGTTTTGCATTTTTATACTCATTGAATAGTATTATCGTAATCCAAAGAGTAATACAAAAATATTATATTTGGAGATATTAGAAAAATAATGAAATTGAACAAGTTATCTTCTATTCTCTTCTGTTATCTTCTATATGTCTCTAATTTTATTATATCAAACTAGTTCTTATGATTAGCAAAGACTGCCTTTACTTCGAAACAATTATACTATGATAAATTTATACGGAAGGTAATACATAGGAGTAATTTTCACAACCACTCAATACCTCTTTCGTTTTCATGGAAAAATTCCAACCACTCAACGGTGGATATTTCACAGGTACTGCTTCTGTTTTTGTTTCTTTTATGGAACATCATTAGACGTGTGCCTCTTGAAAAGGATGGTTCTGGCCCATCTAGTCCCCTTTCGGAAGATGGAGGGCTGGAAAGGGTCTTCTCTCGAGAGGGATAAGATGGGACAGTGGTCCAGCAATCGGCTTTCGATTAGAATCGCCTTCTTAGGGTGAAGAGAGAATAACAATGCTCCGAGATCAGTGGGCGGAGGTACGAGGGAAATCCATCACAGACCTCCTGCAGAGCTTTTTTCCTCCCCAACTCATTCTCGGGTTATTTCTTTGCATCGGTTCTTTGGCGCTTTGTCTTTATTCCTTCTGATCCCATTCACTTCGTTTTCGTCATCCTCTTCCGCTTTATTGTTATCTGCTTTCTTTTTATCCCTAATATTGCTCGCTTCTTATTTCCAGATTTAATCTACTCCGTTGCGATGAGATGGCGATGCTTATATAAAGGGGCGGAAATATATTTATTCGTGGATAGCTAATGAAAGTTCCTCACGTAACATCTTCGCTGTTGCTTCACAGGAAATGCAAACTTAATTGATCTGTTTGTTATATGTATATATATATATATATATATGCCTTTATTGTATCTTAATTGTCGTTATAACAGCGTTTAGGTTACATAACTGAACGTAATAAAGCCCTGAATTTGTTTAAATAGTTTAAGCGCTAGATTTGTTGAAATTAAGATTAAAACGTAACGTAAAGATAGAAATGTAAGATTCTGTAAAGCTCGTAAGACTTTTCTGTATTCCAAAATTCGTTTCCAACTTATTAACTTAGATTTATACTTCCTTCACTTCCTACATTACGATATAAGAAACATTTTTATTTATTTAAGGAATTTATGTAATAATCTCTTCCTCAATTCCACAAAAAATCCTCTTATTTGAAATCCGTATTATTTTTTTCTCTTTTATGTCAATATTCCATTTTGCGTTTTCATAATTCGACCAGGATTCCGATATTTCTTTCCCAATATTTTCCCATTCTCACTTCCGAAATCTTGGGAACTCATTTCTCCAAATAAAACCCTCCGAAGAAATAATACGGAATCTTAGATAGTGATACTGCTTCTCTATCTTCCTCTTTCATCTCTACACACCCTTTCGCTTCAATTAATCTTTCCTTTTGTCTGTTTAAGAGGATAACCTTTTTTCTCTTTTGGGGATCCAATTCGGGAATAATGCTTTCGGAGCTACTCTTTTTAACCTCCCGAAATGACACTTGAGAGGAGTTGTTTTTTCCAGGCGCCATTTCGATAGCAGCTGACGGATTGAGAAGGAGCACTTTCCAGGTGATTCACTTTGCTAATGAAATACTTTGATGCGATATCGGGGGGCTTAGTCAGAGCAGATGTCCGAAATAGCAACAGTAAAGTGACTTTATTAGCAATGGATTAGGAGAAGGAAGTCTATTTTTGCATCTGACTCTTTGTTGGATTGAATTTGCGAGACAGTGATAAGGCGAAAGAAGTACTTGGAAGTAAGCTACTTTGTAATCGTAAAAACTCAAATTTGCTCTCACGTAATTCGTACCACGGTAGCACAACACCCACAGGAAGGGATGTGTGAAAAGCATTCGATACCCATAGAAAAATTGTTAAACTTAAAGGATAGTCACAGCACTTGAAAGCAGAGCAAATACACTTTACGCAGCTACCCTTACGTAAAACGTTCTTAAAACATTTTCAATTATCTGTAAGGAAAACTACAGTTCCGGGAATTAAATTTCGATTGCAGGAATTGTAATTGAAAATAAAACCCACGTCCATTCACGGGAATCTATTATTATATTCATTACCCAAATTAATGACCGTGCCAGTCAACATACTGCAAGTCACAGCTGGTGCATTCACCATTCGGAACTAGATTCCTTTACCATAAGTCTTTTACTGCTCTCAAAAGGAAGTGTTTTACGATGGATACAGTCTATCGTCAATTTCTCAGATTTTAGCGTTATCCTAAAAGTTTTATTAAACCGTTATTATCTCGATTGCCCATTCTCCCATTAAAAGCTCTTTCTCACATTTAATTACAGCAGCGCGAATCAAATAAATATGAGGAATGACGACTCTTAAGCGATCAATTCTACTCTCGTATGTTTTTTACGCCTCCCAAGGAGCGCTCGCTGATTTATCTCGGTTTTTACGAAGCGTATCGCCATATGTTTCGCCTCCACCACTTCCTGGACGCCGTTTCTTACGAGCTGCATCTCCTGAGATAGCTGTGTGCTTCGGGTGATGGCATTTAAGAACATTGACCCCTCCAGGAATTTATACGTCTGTAACAGACTCCCATCAAGAGGCGGTGCTGTCAAAATTGCTTTCACAGCCGGGCTCATTTCTGACGCATGGGAACCCTCGGGGAACCAAACCCGGGATACCATTCGCAAAAGCGGGCACTTTACTATCAATGTCACCTTCAAGCACTCAGTGATTCATTCGCGCTCCGAACCATGTTGTTCTCCTAATTAACCAAAATTGAGGAACTCTTGGGTTGAGAACTTAAGGTCGAATGAAGATTTTAAACTTCTGTATTCATTGCAGTGGAACCGGAATACTTTAAGGGCAGATCAGAATTCTCTCTAAATTGGTGAAGGATAAAGTAAAATAGCTGCAGTAAAACTTCAATTTAACTGAGACTTTATAGTCCTCTATTCCAATTATTTGCCATTTGCTGTCATTTATCTGAATGGATTTGGTCTAGAAGCTATTAGATAGTGATCCCAGCGTTGCATTTCTTTCACAGCCGATCATAGTTACCTCTAATCTCATCGTCCTGTAATTGAAAGGTAAAACAGTCTTCGGTTTCCATAGAAATAGGCATTCATTTATTTCGTCCAAGTTTCCAGGATGGTGGTGGTACAGTCGGACGAGCACACGAGTGCAGAAAGATTCTTATTGATGCTACATCTTCCAAGCTCCTAATATCGCAACTATAAATCAAAACTTTCCCATTTCCGGATCAAAATTCGAAGTCTTTGCCCTCCCGAACGTAATGGGATCGGATAAGTAGATTTATTCGTCTCTCTTTTTCTTCCGTTGGGGGTCAGCGTGGAAATAGTAACAGGTCGAAGTGGGAGCGTTCGGAATGATACTACGCAAAGCTCTATACTCAAAAGTGCCGATCCCTTTAACTCGCACTGTCATTTGCATGCAATCGGCAGAATGCAGATCCGGGATCGATACTCGAAATAGAAAAGCAATCCGGATCTAGTTTCGCGCGTCAGATTTTGTGATCCCTTCTCTTGGAATCGTGTTCCTGTCTGATCTGATTCGGTTTTCTCATCGTCTGTCTGATGGGAAAAATACAAACGCGTCCGTTTCCATGGTGCGTAATTTAGGAATGGATTGGCTTCGATTTGTAGCCGTCACATACGATGTTAGGCTAAAGATGAAGGGCGACGTCATGGCGAAAGGAAATTTGCAAAATTGTTTATGAAAGGTTTTACTTTTTCACAACTCTTTGATTTTTCAATTTTCGTCATAGTTTATCGTCTTAATTTAGATAGAACTCATAGAAATGTTTGTTTTTTTAAGATTCCTTCGTTACTTTTCGTAAAAAAAATTATTATGGTAATTAATTTTGGTTTACGTATGTTATTGGAGGTATGGATAGTTTAGTATTATAATATTCATATTGGATCTCCAGCTTTTTAGTAAATACGATTTCTAGCAAAAATCTGGTATATCATTATTAGTAATGTGTTAGAGTGGACCTTTTAATAGTTAAAAATGATGTTTCTTTATCCCTCTCCTTCTTTTATGTAAATATACCTTTAAGCATAATTTAAATCTGATCATAAATAACGGATTCCTATTTTGTCAAACGAGTTCAAATACCTGATAAAAAATCTACAGATTCTAAAAAGTTTATTGCTATAAATGCACATCTGGGTTGGTTTCTCAAATCTCAAAATGTAGAATCCTTTTTCGATTATTCATACCATACCTATATCCCTTCAAAAGACGCCTTTATAAAGTTTCCATCTACTTCTACTCCTTTCATCCCCAATCAACAAAGATGAATGGACAAGATATGGACGCGGTATGCACAGCTCTTTCCAAAATATCCCATTCTCAGAAGAGGTTTTCTTTTCTGAAGGAGGCTCTTGTCACCGAGGCACGACTTTATTCCTCTTTTTATTACTTCTGCTCCATATTTTACTTTCCATCCCTCAGATGGCTGGGGTCAGCATTAGGATCGCATTTTGTCGTCACATGGCCCTCGGACGGCTTTTTTCCTTTATCTCGGCTCACTTATCAAAAGGATTTCAATTCCTTCCTAGATTCCCCGTTTCCGTGGCTATTTTCATCGGATAATCAGTTTATTACATCCTCTTCGGGTTCGTTCCTTTTTCCCGAAAACTCATTTCCGATTCGGTGTTATTCAATGATGGAATTACTTCCGGGGTGTGTTTGTTTGGCCGAGGAATTTTGGCTTTAATCAAATTTCTTAAGAGTGTGAGATTTTTCCTTACTTTTCCTCGTCGAGTTTCGTGAACCCGAGTTCCTTTGCTCGTATTATGAAGCGAAGAAAGGACCCATTGCTGATGATATTGAATCTAATTTCATTATACGACACCGATTGAATTGATGATTCGCAAACGAGCGTTGATTTGGGTTTATTGGATATGATTTCCATTGTGTGTGTGCGTTCGTAAAAGTTTAGGTCGATCAAATTTTTGGTACATTAAAGCAGAAATAATCGGTCTTAGCATTTATGGAAAAGAAACATGTTAAAATGATTAGTTTTATATAAATGTTTACGTGAAAATGACGACAGAATCGTATAAATATTTTATTACGTAAGGAATTTATATTATTTTTAAACTTTTGTATAAGTTCTTACATGAATATATAAGAAAATTAGAATAGGTAATTTTCAACAAATTAAAAAAGTAATCCAAATGGAAAACAGATTTTATTCTTACCCTTTCTTCAACGGATACTAAGATATTATACATACATAAATACATGCGACTTTATGAGACACTTGATTGAGAATCACATCTCCAAATAAAAATAAATTCCTCTCTTAGGAGTTTTTCCTCCTAGTAATAATGTATGTTCTCCTAATGTAGCTTCGATCTTAAGTTAAAGCCAGTTGCCAAATGGGCTGTGCCGCTGCGTATGTAGGTCTTGGGAGTTGTGCCAAATAGCAATAAGGGCCTTCTAAGGATTATTACTTTTGGAAACCCATGTTTTGTCCATTGGAAGGCTTTATTCCGAGCCTTTTTCTCTTACTATATCCAGTAGAATGAATATTTATGTAGGAGTTCGTAGTAATCGTATTTAGAAATCATATTCAATGGTGTGTTAAGTGCAGAGGATAATTTATTTGAGGTTTCACATCGTTTGATTGGTTTTTGGAATTTGGTTTCGGTTTGATTGGAAACTCTTTGAAAAATCTAAAACACATTAAAATCTTATTTATTAATCACCTTTTAAGAACTTGACAATCATACTGAATTTCTGATGTGTTTACGTAGTTTGTGGAAATATATTGCTTTCTCTCCAACTGATGCCAAATATTAAAAATTCATAGAATTGGCAGAAACAGGAATTCCTTATCAATACTTAACCTTCCGAATGACTATGGGTTGTTTTCAATGCGAATCGATTTAGTTTGTGAACATGAAGAAGAAAAGTCATAAGGGATGAAGAAAAGTCAGGTGCCATTGGTCATATTTCGTGACATTTATGGATTATTTAGAATAGTATGGAATAATTATGGAGAGGAAAGAAAAAATATTAATTTGTAAAGTCGTAAGTTTAAAGTCAATAAATTCCATGTTGAGTTTTAACAATTAAAGATTCTCCTTAACTTTTATAAAACATACATATTACAATGAGGACATTAAAAGTTTCACATTTATTTAGAGATAAAGGTAGAGAAAAAGAAGAAAAAGATTTCAAATCCTCGTTAGCTGTACCAAAGCATAATGAGACACGTTTCACTACTTCTTAAACTTATAATTGTTAATGTTCATCCCATAAAAAGATAAGGGAAAAGCGTCGAATGGTCGATAATAATGTAATTTTTATGCTTTAAATTACTTGAGGAATAAACATTTTGGCATACCTCCGCTGTGTACCCCTCCCATGGCAACCCTTCTTAATTTATCGCCTAAGTTTTTACGTGTTTTTGCTTTTAATCTCGCATTGTAAAAATGAGGGATTTGAGATGCTTTCGACCGGAATTGAGATTACGTGCTCACGAGCCTCAGTGACAGTTGGCTTCGTCTCACACTTTTTTCACAATTTAAACTTTTTGTTTTTCTTTATCAAATCTTTCGGTTAAATGATTCCTTCTCTTGTCTTTGTTTCGGAAGACAGCAGAAAAGCAGCCCTTATGCCGTTTCACAATGAGATTTATAAAGTATCGCGAAATGAATCTTCTAAAGATAAGAAGGATGGATTGATTACAATTTTTTAAAGCTCTTAACAGCATATTTTTAATATTCAGTCTTTCTACCAAACTTCAAAGCATTTAAAAAATATTTAGTCTTGAGTTGTTCTATTACGTAACAGAATCATCTATAAAATATATTATCACCCTCAGTTACTTTCTTTATATTTTTTAACAAATGTTCTGTACTATACTCTGCTGTTTAATTACATGCTGGCATACTTCAAGAGTTTTAACATATCCGAGCAAATCCGCCTAAAAATGGTATAAGTATTAAATAATTTCACAACTTCTTATGTTATTATGAATGAGTTATTTCCAGAAGAGAATTCATAGTCAACTAATAAATTACTTGATCAGTTTAAATTTGAAAAATTTTAAAACAACATTTCTTAAAAATGCTAAATGTTATTGTCTTCCTGTTCCATCAATCATTCATCGTGTGTATTGAAAGATAGATAATAATTTTAGTTAAAACCTTTTCTATTTAATTTATTGTGATTTAACTTATCCAAAAATGTTGTATATATTCAAAGAGTTTCAATTACAATATTAATGCTAAAGATTGAATATGATCAGAAATATTGTTTTCTCGTATTTCAGGCCTGTAGTTTAGGATCTTTTCGGAAAGGATTAAAAATAGCAAAGAATATTTCAATACGTATTAGGATCGTAGTTCTAATCCTGTAAGCATGTATGTCCGTGATTGTATTTTTTGTCTTTCGGAGTAAGTCGAACCCAATTCCGAGTCAAGTCTGCACTCTGCTATGGATGATGTTGACGAATTTTGGAGTACCTGCTCCGTAACATTTCCGCCCACTCATTCTTTTGTATTTGCGTGGAGGCCATGACAGTTCCTGATTTGTGGCTTCTTTTATATTCCACCGAAAGTTTCCTCTCGCTTTTTCCAGCAACCACTGGTAGTTCAATGGTTTTTTCGTGTATCCAGCATAAAGTTAGCCTCTTTTAAGCCGCATTCTATGACAGTACTTGCAATTTAAATAGAGTATTATTATTTACTATGTTAGGATGTTCAAGTGACAGATGTTCGTTCGGTTTCATTGAAAATACGCTAAAAATAAAATCAGTTACTATCCTAAACACTCTGTCTACGAAATCTAATATGACAGAAGCTGTATCTCGTCGCATATTTCATTTTATCTTTGAAGTGGAAGGGAATATTGATTTTTTCGGAATACTCTAGTATCTGACTTCCATTCTAGGAACGCATTTTATCATCTCGTTATTAGGCGGGTTTTCGAAAAGCGAGCTCTGTATCAGCGTTCTATATTGTTGCTATTTCTTCTCCAGATACCTCTCTATTACATCTCCCTCTAATGAATAGGATTCCATAGTCCTCTGAAAAGGATGACGTAAAACTATGTAAGCTAATCCTAGACCTCCCATTCATCCGGTTTCTTACGGTAATGAGGATATTTAACAACCGTCCCAATTACACCGGCCGTTTATCATTTTCTTTTAAGGGAATGCTTAATTGCGGTTTTAAAAATATCAAGTAATTTAAATTTGTTCCAGGGATTAGACAATGAAGGTATTTTCGTAGTTAATTTTGAGTTTCTATGGATTATGTTTTATGGTTTAGGGTATCATTACAAGTCCCTAATTTTATTTGCAATTTAATTCGTTTAATTTCCTAATCACAGTGATTTAAACTTATTCTTTCCCATACATATAAATATGCAATTGCATCAAAGTATTATCACTTATTACTTTATTTTATTTATAGATGAATCAAGTGCACATACTCATATAATAATCGTATTTAATTTTATTATTATAATTTTCGTTTTATTTGTAGAGCAAGTATTATTTTTCAAAAATTATTAAATGTTAAGGCATCTACAGCACGTATTGTTCAAGATATAATGGCAAAGATTCAATAACAGATGATATTTGATTTTGTTTATTTGAGTAATGAATCCTCAAATAAAACCACCGATGTCATTATCAACTATTGTCAATGAAAAATTTTGTTATGCTAATATCTTTCTCTTTTTATGATTTCAGGTAAGAACTTCAATTTTGGCCATAAAATTATTGTTTGGTCCGGAGAAGTCCAGTAGTATTTTGTAAGTATAGAATCTGAAATTGATTTTCATAAAACTAAATTTATTAGTCCTTTCAAATAATTCAAGTTCTTGATTTATTTATAGTTCAGTAGCAATAAAAATTTCATTTTATCAATTCGAAAATAAATCTCCCGCATCTGGATTACTCTGAAATTTTTCATTATTTCTGAAACTGTGAAAGAAACTCGAAAAATCAGTTCTACATTATTGAATTCATGAATTTTTTCCGGCCTTCGAAGTATTTCATTTTCTTCGACTGACTCTTGAAGATATCAGAAAAGAGCTAACAGATGATGAAAGCAATCGGACCTTTTCATACGTCGTAATATCTACGTAAACGGTTAAACGGATAATTCAGATTAAAGGTCGAGAGACTGACTAATTAAAAAGTTCGTTTTCCAATTCTGGACCTAAGCATCCCGATTGGAAATTCTGTCCGTCATTCAGTAGGAACTCATCTCGAAGCCGTTCTTTTGGTTTTAATTTCATGTCTGCTACTCGTCTTTTTCGATTCATGAGAGATCTACTGCTGTTTATTTTTGTCAATTTAATTTTTCGTTCTTTCCACTCTGTTTTAATTCCATATCAGTCGTTCCTCTTTTCTACCCTAACTTTCGACTCGTAAGAAGCTTCTCTTATACTCTTCGCATCCTAAGTTTCCTGATTCCCTTAGCCTCCTTATCTGATTTTCAAATTCAAATATCTACGCGATAAACTTTGGAGATCCGCTCTCTGCCATTTTTGCATTTTACATGACGTTTGATTATGGATGTTTCCTGTAACAGCATCATTCATTTATGCTGGAATTGAGTGTTTATGACGGATAGCTATTTTCGGCGAACCCTGACTTTCTTATTACTTTGACAAATTTTATTTTATCCTTCCTTAACTTTCGTCTCAACCGTTCAAACCAAATAGCATTATCCGCAATGTATCACTTGGAAAGTTCAAGTCAAGAAATGATGCATCTTCCATTAATAAGATCATACTGTCGGTAACATTAAAAAAAAATACCTTTTCCTCTTTTAATACGTAACTGTCTAAGGGTAATCGTTTCCATGTTTCACATACACCTAGAAAGTTGCCATTAAAGTGTTTGGAAGCTTTAAGCCCGCTTGAAGGTTGTAGAATAGAATAATTTTGAAGATTATTACACCAAATGTGCTGTTGTTCTTAATTTGTATCAATTTATTTTCGATCTTTCTTAAGAATACAGATTATCCTTTTTGTTTTACAAATACCACTACTGAGGTTTTTAATACTTTGAGAAAAATTTCTATTTTAGATAAAGAAAAGGAAGTTGTTCGAAGATTTATTTACCTTTCTCTCCTAAGGAAAGAGATTTATTTCGCAAGTAAAGTTTTTCTTCGTACTCTAATACGAACAGTTTTGTTTAAAGAATTAAAGAAGTTCATTTGATAATTAATATTTCTCTTCTCTTGTACTTTCAATCAATTGTTTCAATCATTCAAAACTTTCAATGTCAATTGCTTTCTATATTTTTCTTATAATTTGTGTAAGCTTATCTGCGTATTTTTATCATTATATCGTACGTAAGTAACTAATCAAATATAACTATTTATGCAATAGAATTAAAGTGTATCTGAAGGAATACGTTTTTTCTGCCTTTACTGTTGCTATTATTATGCTTAAGGTATTGCGACCTTGGTAAACTTTCCTATTTCACCCATGAAAACGGTGGTACAGTATTACGCTTTCGACGTATAAATCAATGGAGGGAAAGTTTCAAAGGCTTCACAGAGGTGCTTTTTAGCCGAATCGCCTCCCAGTGGCTGTTATTACCAATTAGTAGCGTTTGCTAGTGCGGCTAAGTAAGGCGGTGAAGTAAAGAACTGCTCTTCATGAGCTGCGAATAAAATTCGCACTAATTGGCAAATCTGTCTCTAAGGGCGCGATCTAAAAAACACTCAAATAATCACTAATGAACCTCAGAATCTAAACGCATATTCTCGTCGTCTTTTTTTTACATCTCTAATGTGTTGACGTATCCACTGATTCCATTACTCCAAAGGTCACGCTCTGAGATTTGCATGCCAAAGATTTCCGCATCTGAATACTCTTTCGCACACAGTGACTTTCACTTTGTCGTGCAAATGCGAGGAATTCGCTTCATTTCTTTTGAAAAGCCCATTCGAGATGTGCCTCAAAAATGGGTAACAAGAATAGTGTCAGTAGGTGAATAGGTCAACGTGATAGTGGGAAATTATAGCTGCTGACGTTTTACGAGTAAGATATTACGAAGCGGATTCATTATGCGCATCAATATTCTTTCGAGGATAATAATGCGGTTCTCTTGAATCGTTGCCACATATTCATCAAACTGTCGTATAAATCATTCCGCGAATGGTTATTCCCTCATTATTAAGTTATTACTCAATGCATTAGCGGAGGGAATTTTCTCTCGTAAACTCTCAAAAATGACAGCATTTTCTTATTGACTTATCTCTGTAGTACTGTGTTTAACTTGAGAGAAGATTGAGTAAGAATGTATGTGAATATGAATGCATTAATTAGTTTCTAGATGTGACGTTGAATTGATAAGAACCTAGTTTATTGCATTGATGTCCAACATAGTTTTTTTTGTTTGAGATAAGCTAAAGAAACTATTTTAATCCTTCCTTTAATGAATTAAGAAAAGTTCTTTGAAGTATTTCTATCGTAAGCGGATTTTTGAAGGAATTAGAAACGTATTTAAAACGCGGCTTAATGGATTCCGATGTCAAAGTTTATTTACATACAGATTGTAGACGTACTAATTTAAATCTCTAATAAAAACCATGCATCCCTGTATAGTTGCTACATTCAAAGAAGATCTAACTTTTTCAAGGAACAAAGTCAATCGCCAAAAGATATCTTACAAAGTTACATCGAAAACATGCTTTTCTACGTTAAAAGGTTTCTATTTATGTCATTTAATCCTAGAAGTTAGTTGGAACACATGAACGTTAAAACATTTTGCGAACTGATCATTTTAAATAGTAGAAAATCAAGGCTTTATCTTTTTCCTTATTAACATCCAAGTAATATTTAATCATCTTTGCTATTATTACAAGAGAATCATTACAATTTAAAGGAATGATGCGAAGAAAATTATTTTTACATTCGATGTAGACAATTTAGTGTCTGAATTATATACAGTGTGTTTCCTTTATATCTTACCTTTGTTCTTATTAATTTTATTATTAAAGATTCCATGCACAATAACGTATGTAATAGTTTGGCAAATAAGATACGAATTTCATGAGAAGGAAGAGTAGGAAATATGTTTAAGTAAATATAACGTTTCTGGAAATACGAGAGTAGTTAATTGAGTCAGAAATTCTGTTATGGTGTGAATGGCCATTCGAATGAAAGCCTGCTCTATTAGGGAGGCTAAATGGTGCTCCCATACGTCCGGTCCCAAAACCAGAGGAACCTGTTTGCCACTATGCGAAGTGGTTCCTCTGTTTTGTTGGTGATGTAAATAACTGAATGGTATCATCAAGAGTTGCGAAAATTTGATGCCTTCCATAAGTAAAGGAAGTCTTTGGCGGCGTTTCAGAGAAATGCCGGCGGTGAATGCAGGATGGCACTGCTATGTGGGGGAAGGGATTTCGCATGAGTTAAATAAGGGCATAATGTAAAATATTCGCTCTATTAAGGTTCATACTAACAAGTAGGGGATATGTTTTCTCTGAATGAATGTGAATAGACCAAGGCAGTGAATATCGATGCAGTAGGAAGGTTCATTCTACGATTTAGCGTAAATGGCAAGCATTCTCTCAATTGGTAAAGGTTGAATTTGCGCAAATAATTCGGAATATCCCTTTCCTTTATTTACTTTCGGAAAATTGTTTCGATTAATCATACGTTGGATATTATTTTAATTACTTTAATCTTAATTGAATTATAAGTGAAACTGTGTATAAGTGCATGAAAAATGATCAAATACTAATAGCATAATTGATACTCGACGAAAGAATGTCTCCATAGTGCTCAGTAAAAATTCGAGAATGTTTAAATCATATTGCGATATGATTTACGTATAAAATTACAATAAAAGCTTATATAATCATGAAATTCCTGAGTCGAATTGAAAGTAAACCGAATTTCTTGGAAGAGTTTATCATACTATCCAATTGTAATTTGAATTTTGCGGTTGCATATGGTGAGGATGTTGTATCTTTTTTCTCGGGACGCTTATCGTACGTTTTTGTTCATTCACGAAAATCTGTTTTTATATTGAAGTTTTTATCCAAGCTTATCTTGTGAATGTGTACATCTATAAAGGCTTTATATCATTTCAGAGGGTTTGAGATGAAAGGAAAGATGGTATCGGCGAACTTCCCATCGGCATTCGTAGTATAAAGGGAATCTTCAGTTAAATCGACTATTTTATGTTATGCAGATTTCTCGTGGAAATCTTTTTTCGACAAAAATGCTTTCAGCACTTACAGATATTGCCCTGTGGTGCCATGATTCTCCATTTCCTTTTTATTATTCCCGACATAAAGGAGCGATTTTAGCAGGGCGCCCTCCCGGAGAAAGTATATTTGTATAAATGTACGAACACTTTCGGAATTGCTCTTTTTCACGGTTATCATTTTTCGAATATAAAACTCGCGCGAATATGTTTCGAAAGGACATTGAGAAGATTAAAACGGTGCTCTTTTTGGAGAAAGTTTACTATGTTTTCCATGGGAATCACGATTAGAAGAGATGTTGCCTCAGGAATTGACTTCTGTTGATGTGTTTAGTATTAATGAATCAATAGAAATCCGGAAAAAGCAATAATTCGAACGAGTAAATAAGAGAATTGAGTATTTCATCTTATATTGGAGTAAATATGGCGAAGAATTTTGACAATCCTCAACAGCTATGCACCCTCTATTCACAATGTTGCATAATCCAGTATATATTGTTATAAGTAAAGGAAATGAAATGAATCGGTCTTATATATTATGCATTCTTATTTAATTTTTTTTCCTCTTCGACATGTTATTTACGCTAAGATAATTTTTTTCTGAGTATAAGACTAAATCAGTGAATAACTGAATCCAATATGAGAAACCTTCACTTTATATTGAATCACTTTTCGTGTTTTTCATTAAGATACTTCATTGGGGTGTTTCTCGTAAGTTGTGGTTCTACCGGAAATGGATCTACGAGCTCCACGTGGGATTTATGCTGTAAAGTGAATATATAGCGTTGGATGTTGATCGAAGAATCCGAAAGTGTCTGTAATATTCAGTTATTCTTTCACTTCGAACTTTTAAGTTCGTAAGTAATGCATCAGTTTGAAAGCCCATCAGTTTCGCCGTCAATATCGCTGTTAAAATTTTCAAACGAAAAGCGCAAGGTTTCCAAAGTCTCGAGACTAGTTTAATATGCCAAAGAATAAATATTTGAAAGGCGAAAGAAGAAAAATCGTAAAGTCATATTCACATTTTGAAGGGTCGGAGATGGATAGTTTGTAAAGTTACACACTCTGTCAGCGTCAAAGTGATTGTTTTAATGTATTCGTATCGGCTGTTGAATGTTTTATAGATGAATTTGAAGGGGAATTGAAAGATACAGGCATTTTATCACGCGAGGTGTATGAATAACATCGTTGCTGCTATGTATAATGTAATTGATGATTGAAGCCGTTGAAGCTCAAACGAAGGAATTCTTTGTGATGTTTACCTATATCGTTCCGTTGGAAGTTCTGCGCGAGAGGAAAAATAAAACCCGTTCCCGTGTTCGTATCCAAAGCCGTGATTCCGAGCTGAAATATTTAGCGGCAATGTTAGCGTTAATAGCTAATTGTTTTGAATATTCATCAAGGGTGATGTGCTTTATTAATGTAGATAGATATCTCGTTGCTAATATCGAAGTTTTCGCTCATCCGTACGTCAGTGATGTACGTGTATTTTGCTCTAATGCTACATAGAAGCTGTAGAAGCATGTTTTGCAGAACAATGATATTATTTAATTTTTGCTTGTATTATCATTTCTTTATATAAAGGCTTTCCTATTAGTTTAAATCATTCGTATACAAAACTGTGTTATTCCTGCCGATAACACGTACAAAATTATTCTTAATCAATGCTTATATTTTTTGAATATCACATCCTTATAAGTTCCTTATTTATGAAGTGAACTTAATAAGAACATTAATTGCCGGAGACTCGCTTATTTTACTGGTTAATATCTAATATATTTATCAGGAATATATTTCAGTCTGTTTACTCCTGTTGCTAGCTTAGAAGGGTATTAATGGGTAGTGAATAGTTTCTGATGAAGTGAAAATTTCATGTTGAGAAACAGAGGAAGTTACAATTCCTTATAATATCCCATTCATAGAGATACTTTTATAATTTAATCTTACTTTTCAATGCGATCATTAAGTTGTCTCTATGAGTCTAACGCGTGCCCAGTATATTTGTTAATTTCTGAAGTCAGTAAATAAAAGCGAATAAATGCCGCTTTGTATCGTAGCAACGAGAGAAAGTATCTTCGATTGATGTCACTCGTTTAATTCATGGATTCCTTTCTCCGAATAGCCTCTTAAAAGGCGCGATATCCCAAAAGCTAGAATGAAAATTCCGATAGATGAATCCCTATGGCGAGTGTACGCATATAAATATCGAAACGGCGTTAAATATTTGATACCCTCGGCAATCGATAGAGAGCATCGCATGTTTGTCCATAAAGCCCTTCAAGTCCTTTTAAAACGCTCCGATAGAGGTAAAAATTTTTGGCACGGTGTCAACGCGTTTAGAACTCCCCTTCAGCGGCGTGTTCCCTCTTTATGTTTCTCCGAAAGAAGCGGCCGACTGGGTTAAGATCTCAGTCTTCATTGGCCTACTTGCGCTCTCGCCGTTTATTTCCTCGGAATTATTTTCCCGCGAAGATGGCTTCCGGGAGAGTCCAAAAATGCAGATTAATTTCTTTTCGCGAGGTGATGAACTGTGGGAGAGTGCTCGCGACTCTTTCTCTTTTGAATCCACTCCTTATCCCGTCGAGCCATCTATGTAGTGGCGTCTGAGCTTCCCTCGTTTCTTTTGACGTTCGCGAATGTATCACCTGTTGTGTGCTATAGCAGACTCTTTTCTGCGGAGTACTTGAGCCGTGCCTCGGTCGAGATTCGCTTTTTTTATCAGCGCCACAAATCGAAGGCGGTGGAGTGGGGAACTTAGCTCCCGCCAATGCCAAAAAGTCTCTTCGGTGTCACGAAAGTTAGTTGACGTGAAATGGAAGCCTTCAAGATTTCGGGTCGAATTCTATTATTCTATTGTTTTCTACGGTGGACTATGATTAATTATGGTCTATGCCCAATATATGGTAGGCTATTAATGCAAGCAAAGTCGAAAGAAGCTCTAAAAATTATCTTTTTCGAACTATACATTCTGGATTATGGTATTTCCTCTTACGTAGACTAAACTTTCTTTTTTGTAATATACTTTTACAAAAATTTCTATTCTCTTCGCACAAAGATGTATGTGGATGAAGATATTCCCTATTTCGTTGTTAAGAAACGTTGTTTAAGATAATGTTATTATAATAATTATTATATATTAATTTTTTGAACAATATAGAATTTATTGATAAAAATGGTGCCTAAATTTGTATCCTTTTATATGCGTATATTTTTTTATCAGAGAAAATATTTGATTGAAAACCATAATGAATTAATAGAATTGTAAAGCCGAAAATATACAGATAGTGTTGTTAACTTTCTTATCAGCCTAGGATACATTATAACTATGTAGGAATTAAATTTAGCATACACATTGTGTTCGAAATCTATTACATTTCGTCATTCATTCGAGCAATTTACGTTTGGCTTTGTTATCGACAGATAGTGGGCAATTGGAGAGCAAATGCACAGCGATAAAAAGGTCAAGGGTGTTTGAAAAAACATACTTTCTCGTTGCTCCTTTTATTATATCGACACATTGGCCATCTGTTGAGTACGCTCTCCACATTTCGCATGACTCTATTCAGTCTGGAAGAGTTATATCTGCATTCTCATTTTGGAAATCCGGAAATGCCTTTTTCCTTTATATGCCCCTGTTGCAACTAATGACCAGCTTTCATTAAGTCCGAGAGTTGTAAATGATAAGGATTCAAAAGGGTTTTCCGTGACTTTCCTTTTTTACGCTATTTAAAGAGACGTTAATTTTTATTAGTAAAGTAGAATTATCTCGTATGCTTTATGAATGTATAAATGAATAAAATTTTATTCAGCTTTTGAGAAACGCCAGATATCTCACTCTTGTTTCAAAAAGCTCGACTGCGAAATTTTCGTTACTCGGTTTGAATTTCGTATTCAAAAATTCAAAAAGGCGTTTCTTAAAGTACCATCACTTAACTTCTTTATATTCTTAAAAGGACTCTTTTCCTGGAATAATTCAAAAGCGAATATCTATGACGTACGTGATTATCCAGTGATGATGAAATAAATGGATAAAAATGTACGTAATTATTTAAAAAGATTGTTTGTGATGAAATACGATGTAAAATTTGGATTTATTTTACGAGGGGTAATTCACTGTCGTATTATTACATTTAAGCATTTACGGTATCATTTTTACATTTATTGAGAGGATTATTGTATGCATTTTATAGATGTATCAAATTTTAAACATCAAGCAAGTAAAATAAGGTGAAATCGAAAGCATATTCGTGGGACAACATTATTCCTTAGTTATTACTTGTAAAGTTGTAATATACTGTTATTTATAATTAAAAATAATCATGAGTAACATGTGATTAAACATTACATATATATCGGACTCTATAATATAAATGTTGCAAGCAAATAATGATAATCTTCATATAACACAACATTCCAGAGTTAAAGTTAAATTACAGTGTAAATATTCTATAAAATTCATTAATTATCGCAAGAAAATGAATATTTAGAGTGAAGTGGTTACGCTATGATTTTCATGTCGTGAAATTATTAAAGAGGATAATTTCTGAGAATTCCAATCGGGTAATTCCATTTCTATTTGTCACTCGACTTTAATGTATGGATTTCAATTTGAGTTCTTCTCATTTTCTAAGTCGACTGTGGACCATTTTTAGGCCAACATTCGTTCAATTCTTCATCTTTCACAATCCGTGGAATACATATTCTACGTTGCGAGTTTCATTTTCTTCTCATGTACTTTTTTATTCAGACGTAATGCCCTCTTTTCCTTCTATTCAGCGTGCAATTCGACAGTTCAAAGTTCGGCTCCCATTTCTGGGCTTAGCGTACGGTTTTCATTCAATCATTCAAAGCAAAAGCTGCTTTCTGCGGAGTTTTTCATCTTTTTCATGCGTCTTCCCATAGAAAATAATTTGTTCTTGATCAACTTCGAATGTCACAGTTCTGCTACAGAAATGCCGTTTGAAATTTTTTTACTAATCTCTGCATTAAGGATAGTCAAACAAACCATGAACTTGTTTTCATCATATATTCAGACTTTTCTATTATGGAAGTAGAATTTTTTCTCTTCCGTCTCTTAGGGCACATGTGACTTTCTCGTTCTATTCGTAGAAAAGAAGGAATTCTCTAAAAATTAGGTTACGATATCAATTCAGGAAATTCGTTCTATTTATTCTTCGCTAAGGGAACCAAATTCACGACGTCTCACCATCTTTATCTAAGACAGCTCCAAAGGTAATTTTTATTTAGAGATGTTTGTAAGAAACATGGATGAATTTCTATTAAATTACTTATAAACTTACATTCTTCAAAGGATAGGAGTCGATCGTATGTATAAATATAGTGAGAAAAATCAGAAGATAATGTAAGATCGAATATTTTATTTTAGTAACTGCCGAAGTGTATTCTAATGTGCGTTTTGAGCAGTATTAAGATGATAGTGTTGTTTTTACTGCACTTTATAAAATAAAAAGGTTTGGAATAAATTTAATCGAACTATAGATTTTTCTTGTATTTTAGAACTACAAGTGGAAATATTTGTTTTAAAAAGAATTATATTTCAAAGAAAAGAGGGATGTACAAATAAACAATAATTATTCCACGAAATTTATAGAACGCCCTTTTTGATCCAACCGATATCTGCGAGCTTGGACGAAGTAACAAATTGGAATTCGATAGAATTTTTTATTTTTCTTAGGTAATTTTCTGTACGCCGTGGATGCATTCTAATTGAATGACCTTCCTCTTAAAACGAGGCCATAACTCTTGCAGAGAGATTTTAAAGAACGCAAAGCTGCCTCGCATTCAAAAACTCGTTTTTTTTACTTATTCACCGCTCTAAAATAACAACATACACCCACTCATCCTCCAATCGTTAAAGGTCGGTTCTTGTCGAAACTCCACTATCCGTGGGTCTATTCTTTTTAATGGAACTCGAGGAATAATAACGGGAAAATGGAAAGAGCTCTCTGTCATTTTTTTTAGCCATTTCTATCCTTTTCCGATTTTTGTCACCTTTTACTTTTTCCCCGAGAGCTTTCGTATTACTTTATCTCAGTCAGTGTCTCACATTATTCCTTTATAATATTTCCATGTTCCCGTCCGAATTGTATTTTACGTCTTCAAACTTTATTCATTTTTCATCCTCACGATCCGCGTTTTGTGTTCCACGAAATTCCCTGTCTACCTTCGTCAAATTTTATCCTTTTCATCAATTCTTCTATTCGGGTGATCTGCAGGGAATGCTATTTTGTTCGGACGATGTTCTCTCTCATTGCTTCGCCATCCCTCATTTGTTTGGATCCATTCGGCGCTTAAAAAAACCTCTCGCAATCACATAAGTAATCTGAAACCTTTTTTGAAAAATGATAACCAAATCAGTCAGAACTGAATACCTTAGATACGCCGTTTTTCAGAAGGCGAAAACCATAAATGAATTTTTCTTGATTAATAAATTGGCGAATTTTACAAAAATCATTCTTTAATTAGGTAAATGTAATTAATAAAAATGAGGATTTTAATTTATAGTTGTTATATTTATTTGATCAATCGTCAATTTACATATTTAACGACTTAAATTAGTTTTGATTGTTGATAAATTAGTGCATGTTTTTAATAAATTAGGGAGAAGTTGAAAATTCTTGGTTGAACAAAAGGAAGTTAACATTTTACCTATTTTTTTAAATAAACTCTATTTAACTTTTCAATGAAAAATAAAAATTGATGTTATACTCTATTTGAATTAATTGAGTACGGTTTATTTTAATAACATGATTAATATCGGTTCCCAATTAAAATAAGGTTTAAAAACTCGACTGAAGGTTTTGTTTATTATTAAACGTTTCGTTTTATGTAAATATGACGGTTTACTGTCGATTCATCCAGAATCAAGCGAAGGACTTTTTTATTAAAATATATACGTTAGAAGTAAACGATAAGGACTTTACTTATTAGAGAGGCTGTCAATATTAATTCTCAAACGCCTTCAGTTAATCCCTTTATCGAAATTTTTCAGCTTTCGCACCTTCATTGAACGCATTCCTTTCAGCGCAACACCTTTATTGCCACCTCTTTAATCGTAACGATCCTTTTAAAGGGAGTGTACTCATCGGCGTTTAGCCCGTCTTATCTCGATTCATCGACAACGACATTCAGCTCTGACGTGTACTACATTCGCCCCGACATTCCCGCACTAACCCGCCTCTTTTGCAGTCCCTCTTTTTTGATTCATACCCTTATATTTCTGTCACCCATTCTGTTTACTTCGTACCCCCCTTTTCATCGCCCTTTCGGAATTTTTATTCCGTGCCCCGGATTCGGAGGAAATTCGTACTCGCAGCATAATGACGGAGGGGCACATTCAAAAGAAAAATTTGGGTCAGAATAAAAAGGGAATGAATAAAAAGGTCGAAAGAGTGACAATCGATTGGTGGAATCAAACAAAAAAGGGGATTAGAATATGTAGAAGAAAAGGGAGTTTTATTATTTAGGGAACTTCCTTTCCGAAAAGTGTCATTCGTGATAACTGCATTTATTCACGTCGTGATTATTCGGGACGGTCACTTTTTGAGGAAGGCCTATAGTCGTGGCTAAAACGGGATTTCGTAGTCTATTTCCGGAAACTCGCATGCATTGGAAAGACTAATGCCTCGAGGGCATCCTACGACACGTAAACAAATGTAGACTTCTTCGTTTTGCGTTTCCAACTTTTTCCCTGTTCCGGATTGAGATTTTAATCTCTCAGCTGCACCTATTCCGAGAGATACGTTTTCCGATCTTACTTTTCTGGTGCACCTCTTTTATTTTCCATTCCTATATATCGATTCCGAGAATACTATATGTTTACCCATAGATTATCCATCAAAAGAATTCTTAGAATTTGCATCAGAAAATAGGATTATGTGATTTATATCAAATACGGGTCAATGTGAGTGTCGTAATTTTCTTGTTTTCAACGTAATTAATCTCTTTGCATGATTGTTTATAAAAACAGTCTAAAAATCGTATTTTTATTTAAAGAATTAGTTAACCAATTAAAACGTACATTTATTATTGTCCCATATAATTCAAGTGAATTATACATATATTTGTAACAACTTAAATAGGCCATAGTGGTTATGCATTCTCAGTAAATTTAAATTTGGTTCCACCATTTCCTCATGATTATACATGCTAACAGTCCTTTATTTTTATTTCTTTTATGTTAAATAAGTTGATGTAACATTTTTATACTGCAATTCTCGTAAAGCAAGAGGTTAAAAGCATCACTTTGAGTATTGGAGATGATATGTTTATTACTTGATTAAATACTTTGTCATATTATATTGATATTTTCAATACATTCAAACCTTTTATTCATTAAATTTAGGTATTTTATTTTAGGGATGTTACTTAGAAACTCAAGTCAATAGTTGGTTGTACAAGAATGGGATATTACCATGAAAGATGTACGTGTTACGCACTTAATGTGTCATCGACTACGATTGGATTTGGTCCAAATGCATTTACTGTCCAATACTTATAATATTCGAATGGAGATATATGCGTAGAAAGGGCGTTCGGAATCAAAGAGTACTAGGCCACTACGAATTCCGTTTTCCAAGTCGTTATCAATGAAAATAATTCCATTTGCGACGTTCATATTTTCGACACAAATGAAAATGGCCAATACACATCAAAAGGAAGTTCGCAGAATAAAAATTGGAGCGCGTGTCGAAAAGGGAGTCGTTAGCGGGAGGATGACCTTTTTTTCCGGGAATTTTTAATTCTTCAACCCTTCTCCATTCGATTCGAAAGGTTCCAAAAAAAGGGTTAATTTTTTTCGCTTGTATTAACGTCTCCCTTCATATTTTCTCCGTATTTTATTCACTTTTCCCGGCGGCACTACCTCGAGCTGCCAATTCGGGATTTTTTCCCCACTCGTGCCTCTCCTTAAAAATCCTCCTCCGAATAAATCATTCTCTCACGTCCTCCCTTTTCACTTCGATGATTTTTCCACTTCCCTCGTGTCGTTAGTTTTCCTCCGATTTGGCTTTTCCCGCTTTTGTCTCAAAATGGCTGTCTCGTTTCCTACTCTTCTCCCACTTTGTCTACGCGATTCTAGACCTATTTTAGAGGAATGGAGAACGCATACCATCGAGTAGCTTGGTCATATACGTAAGAATTGCGCATATTCTTTGTTAACTAATGACATAAGGTAGAAACTGGGCGTTTCGTGAAATCACTCCGCAGAGCTTGGGATAATATCGTATATTTTTAATTTAATAACGAGATTCTTTAAAGAAGTAATCTGAATCCATTTTGTTCGAATTTTATTCAGTAATAATGCTTAATTTCTCATGCCATATCTAATTGGATTACAACACGATATCAAATTGGAATAAAATATAAATTAAATTGTTTCGCTGAAACATAATTCTATCATTATCAGAAATGAAATGAGTTTTTAAAGGTCGACTCTTGTATTGAGAGAAGTTAACATAGAGCGAGACTTTTGAATTATTTTAAGGCTTAGTCATAATAAACCTTTAAATATCCATGTATGAACTTATTATTCAACAGTTAACTGTCCCAACGTGCAAAATTAATAAATACTTTTGTATTGTATATAAAACTAATCTACTATTTAAGTCTAAAACTATGGTGTTTCATCGACGATATCTATTTTCTTCCTTAGAAGTGTTCATGAGTCAAACATTCCTTTATCTGTTTACTTTCTGATGGCAGTAGATAAACTGAGGAGGAAATTTAATGAATAAGTCTATTCTTAAACACGTGCCATTGTCCGAGCTCTTTCCCACGAAACCAAAGTAATCTTATCGGCACCGAGTTGGATCGCACTACATTCGGCATGTTTTGATTCCTTGCAATTTATCGTCTTCCTTAGGAGATTCGACAGAGTTGAATGCATTAACGATCCTAACGAGCGTAGCCTGCGGCCTTAGCAAAACGGGACGTCCCTTGCTTTATCTCAATTTCTAATGTTCTCAGTGCACATTCCGAACAACTATCTCCTTGGGTCTCATGATGTAGACCATACCCAGTTAAGCCATACAGATCTGACATTTAACTTGCGAATAATGCATGAGTAAGTTTTCCTGACATGACGAATAGCTCCGAATGTATCGGTTTCAGAGATATACCTTGGATTCGGTAGTATTATTCACTTCCATCCGATGCAACTAGGATTCCGAATACGAGAGGATAACGTGTCAAAGATGTTCATTCAATATCAGCGTTAGATTTGAATGATAATTAGCATTAATAACACAGTTCCAATTCGATGAAATCCTAGATTTCCAGAGCTATCAAATGGGAATAATTTTCCCAAGACAGACGCATTTCTTTGAAAAATTCGTATTGAAAAGCTCTTATGAAGCTTTTTAGTCTAAATTTTATTGTAAATAATAGTGCATATTCGGTTATTCATTAGTTTTACGCTTATTCATTCCTCTAGAGTAACCGAATGAATTTCTCGGACTGAAACTGAACTAAATTTCTGCTTCTTAGCCTTGGATGCCTTTATTTATTAATTTCCAAGAAAAGATCCTTACTGAGAACTTTAATTGTATATTTCTACTGAACGATACTGCTTACTATTTTCTCGTTTTTCATAATCATCCAACAAACATCTTTGACTTGCCTCTTCTCTCTTTGTTTTGTGTTCACTTGAATCTTGCTTTATAAAAAGTCTCCTTCTTTAACAATTCTCAATTTATAAATCTTTAAATGGTTTATTAGATAAAATTTTCTCACCCATATATTTCCCTTTCAATCAAAACAAGTTATTTTTTGATTTCTTATTTATCCTCATAAATGGGCTTAATCTTTTAAATCATCAATAACTTTTATTTCCTAAGTGACTCAAGTATACCTGTCTTTATTCTTATTGATTCGCCTAAATATTCTTCATTTTCCTTTCACATCCACACGTTAATTTTCCTAAAAATTATGGGAAAGAAAAAAGATTTCACCAAATCAGACCGATTTCTCGCTCGAAATACATTATCTGTCGCCGTGAGTTTGATTATGGTGTCTGCGATGAGTCATCTCTTTCAAGTGAAAGGAATATTTAACTTCTCTACATATTCCGTTGAAAGATGGCCTTAAATATGGGATATCTGGGTCGCGCGTCCATTAAAATTGGTTGCACAGCCTTTCTCTTTTTTGATTGCTTCCACTTGATTGTTTTCCGTTTCAAATTTGAATATTTTGCCCAAACGAGAGTTTTCTTCATATTTCTCAAACCATATCGAATACAATTCTTTGCTCATCAAAGGGAAGTTCCTCTCGTATTGGAATTTTGAATTATTCAAACCATAATTCCTAATAATTCCTATTTAAATAATTTTTTCTCTTTTTTTCTTCTTTGTAACAGGAATTTTTTTTCATCTGAGAGTGAGGTTTTTATTGGTTGAATTTTTAATTCTTCTTTAGAACTATATACTGATTTAATAATTACTATTTTTACGATTCATAGATTCACTTTCGCTCGTCATTCCAAAGGTGTTCATTCGATTCACTTTATTTCTGCTCATGAAAAACCTTGTAAGTTTCACTTCTGTTTATAGTAACTGATTCAGCAAACGTTATAAAAATTCATTTTTGCGAACATAAGTTAATAGAGTAAACCAGAAGAAGCTGAAACATCCAATACGTGTAGACTCTATTGTTTCAGAAATAGCCGGTAAAATTCTTCAAGGAAGACATTAAATCCTCTCGCATATTTTCGGAAAACTGTTATAAGAAATAGAAAGAATTCAAGATACTATATTTACTATTGGACTATTTATCTTTGTTAGAGCCATTTTTTTCATTAACAGCCGCATAGCATTGTCTATGACACAGTGTCCAACTTATTTGTTGTATCACAAAATTATCTGATTATAAATACCTAAGATCGTGCTGATATAATATTCATTAACTTTCATTTTCCGCAAGTTTCTAAAATAATCGACAAATATCGTGATTGCAAACCCCTTGCCTTTCCTCTCTGAGTGGATGTTATTAATAGCAACGCAATTTCTACTCTTACGGAGTGAGATCACAATAAGTTTATTCGCGTAAATCCTGCTTGATGTAAACCCGGCGAAGCGGAAAATCTGCCGTTTGTACCACGCGATTAAAAAGCGTGTATATTATCTGTAAAGGGTAACGCCATTGTATCTAAACACGCCGACCTGTCGCCACCGATTACGCGTTCGTGGAATTTTTGCACACGTACTCAGAAGTCTTTTTAACTCCGTGGAAATACAATTCCCCTTTTTATTTATCAACTATTCACTCGACGGGAAATCCCGATAAGGCAGCCGCTAAAAGGAGCAAGCGTCCGTTGCTAAGGCCCCTTACGTGCACAGCTCGTATTTACCCAAAACGGAGATAGAGTTTGCGTGTCGGCCGCTAATCAGAAACTGTTTGCCGAAGGATATGCCTGGTGTCTGAAGCTGGCTCGCCGATATGTGCTTTTTCACTGGAGACGCGGGTCTCCCAAGGGTACACACGCTAATCAACGCTGTTCATAATTTCGTTTGAAAGGCGGCTTGCTGTATCCTGAATTTAACTCTCCAAATACCAGAACTTCCATGCCATCGCGTTGGATAAGAATAGCGCAGGATTGCATCGTTATCTGTTCGCTATTTTTAGTTTTAAAGTTTTAGTACTTAAGATTCTTTTTGGTAGACTTCAATGCAATTCCTAGGTCTTAATAGAGAAATTGATTTGCCTTCTTAGACTCTTACCATATATATTAAAAACGTCTACTATATTTATATCATTACTGGAATAATTTGATTTATTTAAAAACGTATTTACTGTTGTAAGGTACAAAGTTAAACCCCTAATTAAGTGAAATAGAAAATAATTATAGATTTGATTACTATGCTGATTAAATTACTTGGTTTAAATTAATTTAATTATTAAAGTTGAGTGATCTATAAGCATAAATTCGGTAGGATTGGTTTATAATAATGAATGCTCCGCATACGGCTTCTCCTCCATATTTAGTTTGTTCGTGAATAACATTTCACTTTTTAAATGTAATATTTTCATCAATAAGTTTATTATAATTTTAAAGAATTGTTTGGATTATTGAAACAGATTTATGCTTTCAAAAAAAAGTTATTTCATAAGAATTTACGTATTAGTAGGTCTCTTAAAATTTAAACAAAATATTCAAGAAATATACACTGTTTAATATTTAAAACGATCTTTTTAATTTGATATTTTACTCAGTATTTATGAAATAAATAAAAGATATTAATATAGACTGGTGCATTGAACGAAATCAGTTTTCAAAAAAGGGTATAAAGAAGAATAGTAAAATGCTGTTATTATTTTCTACATTTAAAGTTTCACTTATTAGCAATTGCATTATTTGTATTACTTTGATGGTGATTTTTCATCTCTTTCGGAAAAGGGAGTGTCAGTTGCAGACTCTGTTTCTCAGATAAATCACTCTTACTCTTTATCGAAACAAAAGTTTGGAAAGCAGACTTCGGTGCAAGATGAATAGCTTCCGAACTATTTAATGAAGTGAGATTCAAAGATCGATCAACTTTCCCGCTCTGGTTAATATCTCGTGGTTAATTTGTTTCTCCTATATCTACCACTTTTCCGATACGTGTTTTCAAGGCCCATTCGAGAAATGCAATTTCATCCGTGCAACTTGATGGTCTTCTTTTGTTCTCTTTAACAGTCCTTTCCATTTGAGGAAAAATATTTCCATCCACGAAACTTTTTCAAAGGATAGCATTTGTTCACCGAGTTTCCCTCCTATTGTCTTTGTGATAGATCTTTTCCCTTCTCCCCAACAACCTTGAGCGAGATATAAAGACATCCCATTAAAAGCGTGATTCGCCGCGTAACCGCACACATCCTTGGAGGCGCCACTTGCCGATTCTTGCTTCCAAAGCGCAGTGGAGTAATGAGGAAGGAGTTTTCTGTCGGTGAATGCAGAGCGAAGGACGGCTACCCCTTCTTCCCATCCAAAGGTTTAATTGGAACTCTGTTTACAGTGAATTTGGTATCGACAAATCCCCTTTAATGATTCCCAGTTGGAATCTTTACCTATCAGTCTTTCTCAATAGTAGCGAGGACATTATATTCGTAACCGCTCTTCTTCCTTTCAAATGCGTATCCAAGGAATTAATGAACCACGTCAAATATTGAGCACTTTATTAAGGTTGTCGAAATCCTTCTGTTTTTATGTTTTTAATTGCTCAAAATATTTAAAAACGGATGTTTTGAGTACTAACTTACTTGACCTAGTTTATGTTTTCAGCCAAGATGTGTAAGATTTTTCATTATTATCAATCATTTATATTTTCTTGAATCAACTGAATTGAATCTCATGTATATAGAATCCAAATATTTTCATTAATTTTATTTTATGCATACAATACAAAAAAATATATTAATAAATAATTAATTTTTTTCGTTTGCTAGAATTTCATAATACGCTCTTTGTATTTATAAACTCTATCTTACATATTCATGCAAAAAATCGGAAGACTAAATACGGAGAAGTACATTAATCGTTAAAGTTATAAATTGAAGTAATATATTTATTTGACATTATTTCACAAACCACAAAAACGACTTTACTTGCACAATGTATAATATTCATGCTGTTATTTGATTTTTGTGTTATTATTAAATTCAATACTTCATTCATTGAGGTACGGGTTGTATCTGTTCCTAGAAGATAATTCTATATGACTAAGATGAAAAGAGATACAGAAAAGGCTCATTGACTCCCTGATAAATTTATTACCTACATTTGAGAGAAAATGAAATAAGTTAGTTATTTAAAATCGATGATTAATATGTATTTACTCTGTAACTACAAAAATCTAGGATATAAATAAAAAATTTTTCAAATTCTTAGGAATAAATTTTACATAATTTTTCCGATATACGCGTAAATGTGTAGATCGCAGCATTGCTATTCTTCACCTTGCATTCACCTTGAAATCGATGACTGCCTCGTATATATCGCATTTGAACGAGATGAAATTTACTGCGATTAAACAGAAATTAAACAATTTAAAATGCCCTCCTCGGATCGGTGGTTAATATTATTTTGTGACCTCCATTTTACGTCAAATCATACGGAGTGGTCGTTAATTTATTCTCACTGCACCGCATCCCCATTTCCCGCTCAGATTTAAAGGCATTCGCAAAGGGCATATGTTAACGCTGCAGCGTTAGATAGCCTAATATAAAAGAGGTACACTGATATAGTGCGGTGTTATTCCAAAGCATCAGCGGTTCATATTTGAGCAAACTCTTGTTCCATTTGCTTTTGGAAAACCTCTTTTCCGCAATTTCAGTGGAAACGATTAATAAATTCGATAAAACACGGAGTACTTTTCAGGGGAGCGAAAAGTTAAACGTAATTTTTTTCTTATTTACATTCCTTATCTTAGGGCGTTGTCATGAGCACATTCTCGCACGGACCAACATGTTCAGTCACTTGCCGCGCTATCTGAATCTGGCAGCACATCTGTTTTTTCGTACCTGTCACTTCAGCGTGAGAGAGTAAGAAATCAGTGGCGTTAAAAAATGCATCGCCCATTATTTAATTCGCGATCGCTTTTCGTCGGTGCAAATCACTCTTTCGCGAATTTTCAAGGCCGATGTACAGATTAGGATCTGATCTAGTACGTCTTTCGTTCCCGAAGAATAGATGATTAACGAACGAAGCTTTTTTTCCTCGTGAAGTCTGGAAGGTTTACTTTCATCCGTCGCAGAGACAGTGTCGGATTAATACCTTCGCGCTGTTTTTGTCCAAAAGAAAAAAGTTTGAGAAATGGGTGCGCGGTGTTTCGACGATGCCGTCTATAACTTCCATGTGTATGATATGTGATAAAGGACATAATAGACTTCTATATACGAAAAGTATCTCGTATTTACATGATGGTGTTTTAGTTTATTTCGAGGGGTAACTCGATTATAATCCTTTCGATGGACACTTTTCTTTCGAGGTTCTCTAAAAATTCGATTTTCATATTAAATATCGGAAATTGAATCCAAAAGTGTTAAAGAATAAAATTTAAAGATGTCTTGTACACTTTTATTCAGTATTATGTTATAGAATGTGTTCGGATTAAAACGTATTCCTAACGTTGCCAGATTTGGGTTGCCTTTGAAAACTAGTTATAAGCATTCCTAATTTGATGTACTACAAGGCCTATCATTATATCATTTCTTTTCGCACTTATAACGCATTTGCTTTTATGAGCGAGACCACGAATTTAAGATGAGATATTTTTACTATTCTCAGAATGAACAATTCCATTTGCCTGTGATTTGCTTCTCTCCCTCAATTTGCTATTTACATTTATCGTGTTGCTTCTATGTGTTTTATACCACATTAGCATATTTTGACATATTTAATCTGAATTTTTACTCTATATATCGTATTTCTTTCTACATGATTATAATTTCAGAATCGAGAGTTTCATATTTCAAGCGACCTCAATAACTTTTTAACAAATTTCTCGAAAAATAACTTCAATTATTATTTCCTTTACAATACACTTTCCTTCTATTCTTAAATATCGGTTGCCATAGCCTAATACGTTATAACTTTGATTCTGCATATAATTCATCCAGTCAATGTATCTATCCAAAAACAATCTTATTTCTCAAAAATCAACAATCCTCAATTTCAAGAAGTATTTTGTACTGCGTTCTGTGAGAGCATATGAATCATCAGTACTGTCTTCCACGCTTTATTCTCGAGCCTTTCTGCCTTCGCAGCTTTACTATGGACGTGAAAAGAAGCTGCCCTTTAGTTTGGCATAATCTCTTCGCCATAATTCCCTTTAAAAGAGTGCCATGGCCATCTTCTGCTTTGTATTCAAACCATGGTGCGGAAGATGGGTAGAGAGAGTGGGGTAGGGCAGATCTCCCTTCATGGTTTTTGCCGTTCCAATCGATATTTATGGTTTGGTGGGAGAGTGTGGGGTGCCTTTGTTCCTCCGTGTACCCTTAGGGGTGACGCTCCTTGCCCCAGGATTTTTCCCTTCCAAAGGGTTTTTCCTCAGCCATAATGAAGTGCAACTTTTCCACGTGTCGCTGCAGTAGTTTCTCATCTTTCGTGGGGTGAAATTCTAGTCGTTATCAATTTTTAGGGTTCTCGTAGAACGTGTCGGAGGGGATTGGTTGAACTCGTGCCTAAAATTCTACGAGATCGCAGTGAGTCGTTTCTTTAAAAGGTATTTCTGCGCTTACTTGGAATTGGATATGGGGATGAAGGATCTCTTTTACTTAGAAGATAGGATGTGTGCATTGTGAAGATCGCCGTGATCCTTGCTCTTTATTCATCCGTTTTGTTTTCCTTAAATACGTTTCAATGAGTGTTCGCAAACGAAGGTTAAAAGACACTTTGAGACTTATTTTTAACGTGAGTTTTGAATAAAATAGTGAAATGAAAATGAAGTCAGAGATTATGAATATTTAAATTGCTACAGGGTTGGTTATAAAAGTATCTGTTTAAAATAAACATTCATTTCTCTCTTATACAGCATTCGGCATCATTTACAATTAGAAAAACGACAGCTGTGTCGTACTAATTATGAAGTCAGAAAGTTAGCTGAGGAGAGATGAAATATTAATTTGAATTAATGCAGCAGAATAAGAAGCGATTAAAGATTCGGTTTTTGAAGCGAAAACTTAGCACTCGGTTCGTTTGATTGAATTGACGTTTCTTAAAGTTGGATGGAATGCATAATTTGTCTTCTTGGCTATCATGATTTTTAATGGGATGATTAGACTTCAGTGGAAAGTTAATTTTTTGAGAAACAGTAGTAAATTTCAGTTTCAGCAGTTCTATGTAGCTAGGTTTAGGATATGAATCGTTTTAGATGAGAGATATTACTTCGAAACGAACCTTGGCAACGATGTATGAGTAATTCAGCAAATTTATTATTTATATTTTGACTAGGTTTAAAATTTTATTTGCAGTTTTATTTGATCGCTCATTATTTAAAAGCTTAACATGTTTGAGTAATAATTTAAAATGAAAGTAGAATATTAATAGTTTATGTTTCAAATTAACTAAATATTGTGTAACTTAGACAATATTTCTTTATATACTCTTTTCGTGTAAAAATTATCTAAATTGTATCCGTATAAAAATATTAACATAAATACAATTTTTGTATCCGGTCTCTAGTACTTTATTGAAATATGGGTTTTTAGTTTATGACTTTTATTACGTCGTATTAATGAAATTGTCAAGTATATTACTTCTAATTTTTAGACGGAGATAGTCATGTTTAAAGCTTTCTTGTTCCATGTGTTAATCTACTTAGCGAACATGTGAAAACCCCCTCAACGTGTCTGCCATCAAAACAGACTCTTCATCATTATATCAAAGAATCCTATTCGTGAACCTCACGTCCTCTATTCAGGGACACAATCACTTTTCCCCCCTCACGAGGAATGTGCACACAGCGACCTCAGGAGATTCGGTTATGCCGGCCGTAGCGTTTGAGTCCTGCCATTCCCTTATTAACTCAGCCTCGTCACTTTCACCGTAGCAAAAAAAGCCCTTTCAAAGGGCCAAAGACGAATTTAAAGAGCCGCACAAAAAAGAAAGAAATTTGTATTTGGGTCACGCCCTGCGGTTGGAGACATAATCAGTTTAGAGAGACCGCGGCCTTTAAAGATATGGGAAGATGTCCTCGTGGAGTCCTTCAAGGACTGAATTAACTAATGGAATATAAATGCAATTAAGTGACATTAAAAGGGGTTTAATTGCGAGGAGAGTGAGAAATTGATTCCACAGAAGGATTAATTCGAGTAATTCAGTGCATTTCGTCCTGAAAGTTATTGAATCCCTATGGAGACGGTCGTCTAGGAATTAGAATTCGTGTTGCAATTGTACTTTCTCTCTTCGTAAAGAGATTATGATGGTGAAGAAGGGTTGGGTGAGGAAAGAGTAAATTGTGGTAAGAATTCATAGGAGCCTTTGCGTCATGATAAGAAATGTAATAGACTTATGAAATTTTAAAATTATAAATCAACTTTTGATATAAAGTGTAATTTTAAAATATTATTTAATAAAATATTTTAGCATTTAAATACACCTCTTATGAATCCAAATTTATTTAAGAATCGTAGATGTTACGCCATAAACTTTTATATTTGATATATGTAATATTGGAAATAGAATTTTCTTAAACATTTACTGTTTGTGTTTTTAATACATGGATACGAATTAAAATGTATATTTTTTGTTTAAAATACTGGATGGCCTATAATGAAAAACTTCATAATCTTGTAATTATTGCATTATAGAATTCCGCTGAGGTCAAGGCTATGTTAATGTACATAATATGTAGTGTTGATTTCATTTCTGACTTGCAAATGAATAGGGGAATTGAAAGATGTATTTCTTCATTGAGTATATCATATTCACCTTCTTTAACAACAAATGAGTTTGATAAATAACTAAAAGTTTATTTTTTATAAATCGTTATCAAAGTTAGTGTTGAATAAACTTTAATTTAATTAATTATTTTTATTTTTTCTCCTCAGGTGAGTGCAGAGTAAATCTCTCTAAATTCAGTTGGAAGTTTGTGAGTACATATCCATTTATTCTTTACCTGAAAACAATTATTCCCTTCTTCCTTCGTCTTACACCTCACACACCGAAATCATTACGATGCCTAATGCATGAGCTTTAGAGACCATATATTCCCGATTTCTCTACTTGAAACGATCATTTAGAGTAAATAATGTATAGAAAGCCCAAGGCCCGCCATTTAGAACCCGCAAACATTTTGGGCGATGTATTTTGCCGATAAAATCACGACAGCCTCTCACTTTTCGCTTCCTCGGGCATATCTCGCATAGAGCCACCCTTTCATTGGATCAACTCCGTTTCGTTACGTAAATTTCCCCCTCCAAATAGCACGCATCCTTTCAGGGAAGCTGCGGGCACTTTAGCCGCCATAAGAAGCGAGGGAATTAAGGCTTTCGAAGGTAGGATCTTAAATATGAAGGGAAAGAGGAGAAATGAATTGGGGAAGGTGCATGATGGGAGATCAAGAAGGATGAAGAGGCTGTGAGGAGAGTAAAAAGTTGGGCCGAATTTATAGAGGGCGGCAAGTCGAATCAATTATGTTTCTGGGAAAAATCAATCTTTTTTTTCAGCTCATTCGCCTTTCGATCACGTCAGCATTCTCCACGGGATGTTTTATTTCAATTTTTTTCCCTTCCGCGGAGATTAGGTGAATATTGATGTTGGAGAGACCGAAGTGTTTGCCTTAAATAGCTTCGTGTACTTTTCCGAAAATGAGGTTATGCCGGTTTATGCACCTTGAATATTGATGACGTCCAAGGACCGGCTTGTTAATATGCTTTGGGTTTTTTCCCTCCAGGGGTTTGCGGAGTTAAATTCTATTTGCTGCTTCCCATAGCCTTTCGATGGCGTGAAAAGAATGGAAATGTATAAGTTAATAATATACTTCCTGCTTTGTATTTGGTGAAAACCGTTATCAGCGGGAAATTTTATACACTACATTCTTCGCTTGTAAACCAGTTTTGCACTTTTAAATATTCGTACGAATACGACACATTTAGCGATAGTTTTTTTGACATACAACGTCAAATATGTTGGCCCAAGTAATTAATAAATATGTAAGCAGTACGTTTTTCCCAGACCTTTTTTAATTACGCTGAGTTTTTAGCGAAAATAAAGTTGTAGGTTGAAATAGTAATATTAGATAATTCCAAGTGCAAATTCAAAAAATATACGTTCATAGAAAAATCCCTACTTTGATGAATTCAAAAAAAAATTTAATGGTGATACTGGAAATAATGCGATTCAATTTGTAAATTGTATTATATAAATATGATACATATTGATAAATTTATACATTCATCAATTGATAACGCTCTCCTTATTTCGATTTAAATAGCTAACATATCTTTTAATCTTTATTGTTCGTTGTAATCCTCGGTATTATAAGAATTTCTATGTCTACACTTTCTATTTACGAAGCTTTTGATAAGATCATTTACGAGCAGAATCAACGAGAGTAGTATTCATCAATTATATCTATAGAAATGCGAATTAATTCGTCGGTGGGCGTAACAATAGAATATTCGATGTGAATGACTCATTTGAATACAGTTTAACATAATAGAATATGTGTATTCTTTCATCTGAGCATTCATCCTATTTCCTTATATTATCTCTTACTTTCTCTTTGTGGCATTGACATTCATATTTTGTATAAACTATAATACAAACAATTCCTCTTGTGGCTCTTAACGATAATTTAATCTGGCTTTATTTTTATCCTTCTAGGTCAAGTAAAGATTTTTTCCTTTGAATATTAAATAAATAAGTAAATGGAGTTTAATATTAGCGGAAAGTTGTTGTAGTTACTTGTCTATGTTTTCGAGGTTCATAGTAACGGCAGGAATGTCTTTTCATCAACAAAGTAACCATTTTATATTATATTAAATCAATATGAAAATGCTTTCTAGATAAGAAATTGAGGAAGTGGAGTTGTGGAGTGCACACCGCTTAAAAAAAATTGATCGAACCTCTCGTTTATACTTTCGCCTCTATTCCTCGGATTTTTACCGGCAATCACCTCACAGAACTCGCCAAAAAAGCGAGCACAAAGTTTCCTCACAAAAGCGTGGGTGAAGCCTTTGATTCAGATGTTCCTTACACCACGGCAGGAAAAAATAGTCCGCGTTTTAACGCTTGGCTCAGGTTTTTCCCCAACAATTATTTTCCTCGTAACAAGAGACGAGGAAAGATAGTTGACCTACCGGTGAGGCTTTTTTTTAGAGCAAAGGTGTTCACCGAGTGTTCGAGGCAAAGGAGAGGTTTGGGTGGAAGTACAAAGAAAAGGGTTGAAGACAAGAAACGAAAGAGGGTTAATGATGGAATGAAAGATGGCATGTAATGAGGTGCGGGGTACAAAGGATATTCCTAGACTAAGGTACAGACTTCGCTACTAATACCTAGGTATGAGTGTTTGAGGGGTAGATTGTATTACTGAATAATAGTATATTAATCTCGCTTTCTGAATAATAAAGTATATTTTACGATATCAAAGGGACAATACCTCATCGTCCCTGGAAATTCATCTTTCCATTAAACGAAAGGAAAATAGAGGAAAATTTTAGATGAACATAATAGCTTTTCATAATTGCCATGATTCGGATGTATGTTATTAATTTTTTCAAAATATAGTTCACTTAGAATGCCAACATTTATTGTCCTTTTTAACGATTGAATGACTAGAGAGAGGATTTATAAGGTGTACGTATGTATTCGAAGCTACAAGTAAGTTCGAGTATCTTTATCAGTTTGAGTTCTTGGATCATATTTTCATTTATATGTTATAAAATCTCAATTTCATGTATGATATAAGATGAACAAATAAATTACTATTTTTGGGAAACAGGGTGGTTTAAAGTTGATTTTGAACTTCGTACGGAATTTAGTAGTTATATTAACTTCGGGAAAAGGTAAAGATATAATTTACCCTAAAACATTATGCCGGAAGAAAATTAATCGGAACCCCTTTACACGGATCATCAACATAAACTCTCGTCATTATTTACCTCGTGCGTCATATTGAATCAGAGTGAGGTGCAAGTGGAATATGTTGGACGGTGGAATGGATATTAAGCGGAATAAAGGGTTAAGATAAAGGGTTTGAAGGATGGGTTCGAAATGAAAGGAACTTTTGATAGTCGCTGCGGAAGGAAAGTGCAAGGGGCGAGAGATAGGAGGTTAAAAGAGGAAAAGAATGGGTTTTTAAAAAGAATAGAAGATGCAGCGAAGATGGGCTGGCGAAGGCATAAAAAAAGAGAGATAAGAATGAAAGAGTATTTGAGGAAGGAAAGGGATGGGAGATAAACATTGTCTGAGGAAATAATAGATTCCTTAAAGTTGGGGAAAGAAAGGAGGGAATATTAATCGGGAGGAAGTGGTGCGGATGACCGATCGGAAATATTATTTAAGCTTTAAGAGGTTCATTTGCATTGAGTGTGAGGGGCGGTCAAGTGACTGTGTAGTATATTTTCCCATAAGAGCTGAAAAAAACTAATAAAAAAACGTTTTTGGAAGCATAGCAACCCTATTTCAATTCCAAGTAGGTGGTGTGTAAATCTCCATGGTTACGTTCGATTTTAAGCATTCTTGAAGTACGATTTCTTAATGGATATTTAATATATTTCGCATCGTGTTATAACAAATTATATAAACTTTTCTTGCATTAGTTTTTGCTGAATGAATCTTTGATTCCAGAACAAAGTATTATAAAATGTTTATGCTTATTTGTCTTGTAGGTAATATTATATTCATATATATTTTAATAATAGTATCAAAGTATATACTTTGTAGAACGATATTTCGATTAAAATCAGGGAGAAAACTTTTTCAAATTTACACCGTGATGTGTTAATCATTGTAGGAATTGAGGAGTCAGTGTTAAAAAAATAAGTTTCCTAGATTCCTTAGAATATAATGTCATTATAAGATGAAGGAAGACAATAACTCTTGAATTTTGGGAGCCCTCTTTTGGAAGAGTAGGTTTGCGTTGCTTTTACTTTCCTCGTTCGAGGATGGCAAATTGAGGAATCAATTCGTTTCCTGTTACATTTCCTACTTAGGTTAAGAAATCAACATTCCTCCTTTGTATTCCGCACAATCTCTTCTAAATTTGCATAACAACCGGATTAGCCCTTAACGATAACGCAGCGGTAGAGTCGCGTGATTTTTAAGGCGCGAAATGACTACGAAGAGTGTGGAATCGTGGCTCGTATCGTATTGTATTGCGAAGTGGAGAAATTGGTAAGTTGGGATGGAAGCGAGAATCTTTGCATGCGATAGAGGAAAGGAAGGAAAGAAGGTGAAAGGAAGGAAAGATGGTGAAAGGAAGGAGGAAATTCAGATGGGATGTTTGTGAAGGGGTAGAAGGAGAAACGCCTGGTGTATATCGAGAAGAATGGGACGAATTACAATGAAAGTGTTAGAGATATGAAGGCCCCGAATGACTGCTTATTCAGGAGTTGACGAATGAGAGAAGGAAACTTCGTAAATCCCAAGTGTATTATGCTGATTTGGGTTAAACAAACTGTTCCTCTTTGTGCGGACATTATGTAGGAAAATCATACCATTAAGGTTTGACATCGTTTTGCGGTTATGATATCGATGAAATATTTCGTATAGTAAATCGTATGTTTTTTTTATCTTAAGATGTAATTAATAGTTCACTTTCATTTTATATGCATCTATTAATTCTTGTCAAGCATAACAATTATTCTAAAAATCGAAGGAGTGGAAGGGTAGAAGATAATTCTTTTTTATTCTTTAGATAACTTTTCATAGCCATTGTTATCAATCAATTATGTAACTGATTTTTTAAGAGACTTGATTAGCTATAAAGCTGCAGAATGACGTTAAACTAATATCAAGCATATTTTATGCGAATAATCGAAGCTTTAATGTTTCCGTAGGCTTCATTTATTGTTGATTGATAACATTAATCAAGAAATAAAAATTCATCTGAGGAAATTTTTAAACTGATGAGAGTAAAGTTTGGTAAAATTCATTTGAGTTTTACATGCATATACTATAGAAAGACAAAGCTCAGTGACATATTTATGCTTCTTTATAAATGAGAAGGGCTATCATTAACCTCGACATACCTCGTTCTGGTCACGATTTGCAATATTTCTTATTTCCGGTGCAATTACCGGTTTCTTTAGTATAACGTTTAGAAGAAATTTAAAGAGCCTTTTATGTCACTGTAAATGTTTTCTGTAGTGCCGTAGGAGTTCATAGAATCGCCAGAAAACAGCAAATATTGAGATTGATTCAGAAGTAGCAAAGGCTGAGCATTGATTAAACAATGAAATATTAAGCCCGATCCTCCATCAACCATACCGGTGAAGTAAATAAATCAAAGTATGTAAATGATGAAGGCTAGCCATGACAGCGAACCCTCCGCTAGAAAGATATATGCTTCGAACTGCGGCCGACTACTAGCGTTTGTGAATTATGCAAATGATGTTAACATCAAAGAAAAAAGTTCCGTTTTGCGAATCACTGGGAACGACAGCAAAGGAATAAATGGGGTTAATCGTTCATGCGCGATCGTTATGAAATATGAAGCATCAATGAACGCTGTCGGGAAGTGGAGCAATTGTTTGAGTGCGAAAAAACGGCAGGAATATTTGATAAAGGCTTTGTTCAGTGCGTTGGATATAGGGAACGACGTGCGAGTGTAGGCGACCGAATATGGTCGCGTTTTTGCTGAAAGATGTTCGTTTTGTGGCGTTCTTTTAGCCTCTGAGGTTCACGTGTCCCGCAGGGTGTGTTATTGGGTCCGGTGCACTATTCAAATCTTTTTCTAAAAAGTAGAGAAATCGACCGTGAAATGTGTTTCCGAAAATGCCCTCTTGTATCGTGGCCAAACAAATAAGATGTTTTTCAAACATGCTTGAACCTTGCCTCCGTGTAGAACCGGCGTATCTAAACTGTAATGAAACTGTCGAAAATTGTAAAATATCTAAAAAATAGTTTGTTTATTTTCTGATATACTCAAACCAAAATAATTGTGCTTTTTTTCAAGACAGTTTATTTTTTCCATTTCGATGGTAGTATTAGTAGAAGTAATTTTTTAAAATGTTAAATCTTCAACATTTGTGTTGTAAGTCATATCTTAAGTTTTCAAATCTGGTTTTTAGTTAATCTAGGAAATAGCTTTGAGGAAGACATTTTGTTGATCTTAATTTAAAATCAGCCGTTAATCTAATGAAAGTATTCAAGAATTTTCAGTCAATTATACTTATTCACTATTATCTTCCATTCAAATATAATTAATTGGTACATTAATCCATTAATTTTATGTATTATTGAAATTTTGGTTGTGGCAAGATTCGACTTATCTCAAATCTTAAAATAATACTTTGTGAGATATTTAAGGCAATCTACTAAAAAGTTATTAACTTGCACAATTCTATCGGAAGTGGGCCAAAAACATGGGTATATAATCCCACTATTGGTAATGCACCGCGAATCAAAAACTTCTCGGGCGTATTTAGAGAACGGATTTACGAGGTAACGTACAATCAATTGAGCCATCTTAACATTTGATAGTAGGAGGCTTATACCTTCCTAACACTGTGGAAACCCGAGAAGATATCTCAGCTGTATAAGCCGGCAAAAGTGGAGTCCGCGATGGGATCGCTAAATAAATAAAGAAGAGAATGTGAGGAAAGAATAAGATTGAGGGAGAAGAAAGAAGGTCGGGAGATAAAATTGGAAGAAAATGATAAGGTGGGAAGATTGCATCCCGCGTCGCGGGCAATGGGTATTGGGGGTTGTATAACTGTCAAGGGGCAATGGTACGGGAAAGAAATGTTAATGGCGGCTTGGAATTTAAGAGAAGGGCGGAGGAAAAAAAGAATTCGGAAGAGGATCGTGTGGATGAATAGAGAAGGTTGTGTTGTGGGAGGATTGGACCATAAATAGATCGGGCGGAGGCTGAGATAGGGAACTTATAAGAGGTTGCGGCAGTTTTAAAATGTAGGTCTAGGGTTTCTCTATGGGGTGTAAGGAGATGGCGAGAACGCCATAGAAATGGAAGAAAGAGAGATTCACGCGTAGAAAAATGAAGAAAGGTCTCTATTTTATCTTGATTTGATTTGAGAAAACGTCGGAGGTTGTATTTCAAGGAGTTATGGGCTTTTATGAGATCGTTCGACGTTCTTTATGCGAGGTTTGATTCAGTTTGGTCAAATGCGACTCTTACATTTCTCCGCCTTTTACTTTCTGATGTAAAATAAGGGCAACTTTCAATTTCGGGATGTTATAAAGGGGAATTTTATTTCTTCGGAGAAAACGATAAAATACTTTGGAGTTTCTATACGGAGTTATAAATAAGGTTTCATTTCTTGAGGAGATATCCGATGTTTATGGCTAAAATTTCACCTCATTTTATTCTAAAACTTATCCACGGATGTTGCCGTAATACAGTTTCTGAGAAGACTGTTATTTTAAATGTAAAGTAACGAAAACAAATTATAACGGTCCATTGTTAATGTGTAAAAATAAATATATCTGTGAGTAAAATGATCTTGTAGTAGATATCTCTGAAAATTATTACTTCTTGTAATCAGTTTTCAGATTACAATATTTAACTCTTAGTGCTTGAAATTTCTTTCAAAAACTATCTATATTATCATTTTTAGAGGATGATTTATAATTGTCACATTATGTCATTATGTATTGGGTATTTTCATTTAACAATCTTTAACTTAATTTTTAAAAACTTTCTTCTACAAATAAAAACTATGATACGTTAGTCATGTAACAACCAGATACCTCACGCTTTGTCCATTAAATACGTTGAAACGGTGTTATTGCGTATATCGATCAGTGAAGTACAGGCGAAAATGCTTTTTGAAGTATAAACCGTCGTCTGTGTATTGAATGAATGGCGAGGAAATATTTGTCTGCTCAAATGCGCTCTGATATGCGTTATCTAGTTTTTGAATCAATCCCTTTGACCATTAACGCTCATTTCTGTGATGCGCCGAAATTTTCAATTATTCGGAAAAATTCATAGAATCGAAATAAAGGCATTCCATGGAATTGAAGTTCGTCGGAACTCGATGTTTCAAAATTTGGAAATTTTACGAATTTCATCACGCCCTTTCCAATACATTGAGTGATGTAGCATAACTTTTCTTTTAAAAGCGTCAAATAATGTTCTCATTTGGAATATTTTCATTATAAGTTAAATGAGAAGCTATTTTGTTGCGAATTCCAGATTAATTTTTTAGTCTTTGAAGTAAAATTATATCACGAGATCATATGTATTCATTCAATATTTCCTCTCTTTATTATGAGTTTCCGATCAATAAGTTAAGTTGGTTCGAAATAGCAAATTTTCATCCTGATTTAATATGTGCAAATATGTTGCTTGAATGAAAGTGAATTGTGCCTATTTAAGCTTATTTATATTTCTGTAATTTCTAATTAAGATGGTTTTTAGAAGCTTAGTACTCGGGGTAATGAATCATTTCAACAAACTCAAATAAACTCACGTATAATTATAGTTTTATGAAGATAACATTTAATTGACGGAAGATAACTAGTTTTGTGAATGAATAAACTTTCACTTTAAAGTCATTAAGCCCTCTCAATTTTCATGAATACACATTTTTCTGTCAATAATTGCAGTATTTACCCTACATCTAATCTTTTCTGTGCACTTTATTGACTTAAATGCACGTTTTGTGCTTTGCTTTGTAATGTAATTTGTATACCTTCTAAAGACATTCCAGTGTAACAAATAATAATAATAATATTATACGTAAAATTTTATCATCAATGTAGAGTATTTTCGTAGTTTATCATATTCCATTCATAATTACTCTCTACATTTAGCAAGTGTAAGTTTAATTTTTGAAGTCGCTAGCCGTTTCACTGATGATTATAGTCTCTGTTTTGTTTTCCAATGAGAGCTTATGTGCTTGAATTCATATTTTAGTTGTTCTATTTTTTAAAATCTTTTTTTATTATTAAATAGTGCGTAAAACGTCTTAAGAATCTGGAGGTAGAAGTAAAAGTCTTTTATGCTTTTTCATTTCGATCTTGGCGGTAATGAAGGTTTGAGTCTTCTCGTGTTTAAGCCAGTCCCTTATCCAGACGAGATTCGCCGATTCGGCACTTTTTTAAGGAGAGTTGATATTAAGGGAATTAAGTCTCCTTCCATTGTTAAGTTTCTCGTGCGAACGTGTCTTCCTCATAACCCAGCTCTCCAAGTTTCATCCCTCGAAACGGTCTTATAGTTGTTCCAAATATGACCTCTGGACGTGTGAAAGGCTTTTCTGGTTGGAATAGGGAGAAGGGATGGTCGTAAAGCGAGAGAGCGACGAAAGAGGGAAGAAGAGAGAATCGGTGGTATTAAAATGGATCCGGGGACGGTAACAAATTGGAAAAGGATGTTATAAGTTCCGTCGGATGGAGAAAGAATGGTGCTAGGAGAAATCGGTGCGTGAGGCCTTAAATATATCACGCGTAGGATCGCTTCCCTCCATAGTCGCTTTTTTTATTACCATCTCGGCTTAATCTCATTAGCTTCAGTGGGTGGGTTCATTTTTCAGAAACTCCGAAACACGGAGGTTATTAATAATTTCGCGTAAATTATTCATTCTTGTATTTTTCGCAGATACTACCACAAGTGTGTGCTGTAGAAAAGGAAATGTCTGCCTCGTTTACTACCTATTACGCTTAATATACGACATCCATTAAAAACTGTGATTTACATTTTTGTGTACTCTTTGGATGCATATGTATATCTCATGCCTGTGTGCGTTCTGAGGAAATAATTTCTGAGTAAACAGGTTTGCACACGTTTGTTTTGCTTTAAGAGATTATGCGAGTGACTACGAATGGCTCTTTATTACTCTAAGTGAGGATGATAAGTAATTTATTATTATGAATTGTAATTTTCCACGATCCCCTTAAGAACTGCTTTATACGATATCCCCCGTATTTAATATCAACTCAGCTGCAGCTCAGAGACGAGTAATTTATTAATTATTCGCCAATTAATTCATCGCTTTTCTCGCATCCGGAAAAGTAAATCCGAGGAAGAAAGATTTAATTTTTCATTCGTCGCTTCAAACGTGGAGTTTTTTAATTTCGCTCGCCTCCTTTAAGCTATCTTACGCGATGACTTTAATGAGCTGCTTCAAAAAATGACGGATCTTTCTTTTGCGAGGAGATACTTATGCGTAGACTGGAAAGGTTGAGGTCGAATTAAAGAGCTTTACTCATCTTTCAGGAGATTGGATTGGAATTCCAATATCACTATGAGAAAAATGGATCGTTGCTTTAAAAACGTTGTAAGTGGATGAGATTGTGAAATCCTTGGCTATCTTTTTTCGTGCAGATGTTAGAGAATAAGATTTTAAATTTCTCAAAGACTCGCTCGTGTAACGATTGCCTGAGGAAGTAATTTTTACTACATCTCGGATTCATATTAATGAATATTCCATATAAGTTTTAAAATTTAATTTAAATATCTGCGAGTATGGAAGCTGCATTTGCTCCATTCAAACGTGCAACACCGCTCTATCAATGACCTTTCTTAAAAGGGATAGAATATTTTAATATCAAACCCTTCTGGCTAAGTCATGTGATTTGATATTTCATTCACCTATGTCACAAAAGAACTCTTAACGGAGCTTCTCCATATTACAGAAATCGAAATATTTTCATAAAACTTTATCGATTTCATCATAATCAATTGTAGCACGTACTGCATGGTAAGAATTCTTTGCGATTGAATTATTTTTCTACTCGCTTTTTTTGAAACGCGGAGGAGAGTAGCTCAAGAAAAAATATTTCGGAGGAATGAATAAATTGGCTTATCGGATCCTGTTAACTTGGAAGTCACGTTAAAAAAGGATTTAATCAATTACAAAACGTAACCTGATTCCATTTGGATAACAAAGGTCAGCTGAGGATGGGGGCTTTGGTTATTCTCTCACATGCATAATGTAAATATAGCAAATCTACTTATGTTATAATTAACATTCTTTCCCCTTTAAAAAGTAAAACCTTTTCTATCTTTAATTCGTAAAATTTAAAGTATATAGATTTTTTAAATATTTTGTTGGATCAAAGAATGAAATATTGGAATGAACGGAAATATATCTTTGAAAATAAAATAGGTGTATATCGATACAAAAGTGTCATTTGAGAAGAAGTTAGAAATAATTTTTGTCTGGATAAAGAGTTTGCTTATTTAAAATTAGAAGCATTATTACGTCAATAACTGTAAACGACTTAATAGGGTGAATTCTTAAATTTAATTCGAAAATTTAAAAAATCCATTTTGATGAACATTTAAGAGCTATTCTGGTTTATTTGGAAAACATTATTTGATAATCAATATCCATCGCTGATTAATTACTCCATGATTATGTTTTAATTAATGATAATTGAATGATGTATCGTGAGAACATAAATTAATTGAAAGTTGAAGCGAGGTTTATTTTGAATATGATACGTATATATGTTTTGATTTAATTGAATTCTTTCTGATTCAATTTATTTACTATTTCTGCTGCTATTTATGGTGCGATAATAGTACTTCTTTCATATTTAAGTGAATCGTTGTGTTAAGCTACTACTTCCGAGTAACTTCTTTTCTTTTTCTATTCGCAATCCACTTTGCCATCAGTGAGCTTGCGAAGCAATATTTTCTCATTTTCATTTCTGGAACTTCCTTTTCCCTCATAAGAGTTTAGTCTAAGGCTTTGAGTCTCTCTCTTTCGTCCATCTTTCTTACCCCTCGTTAACCCACCTCTTTCCATTTCGTTGCCTCTTCTCAATTCCTGTACTGATGACGCCTCAAACCTCAAGCTTTCTCTCCTCAAAATTCCTTCGAACGCTCATCTAATCGATTACGAGGAGCAAATATTTGGTCTCCCGTGAGTCTTTCGGAGGAGGTTTTTTACGAAGGTGAAAATAACCGTGTGAGAGAAAAAAAGTCGAAAAAAATAGCGAAAGTTTTTTTTTATGATTTTCGGAACATATTCTCTCAGTAGTTCCGTATTTCCATCAGTCTTCGGTTTTTTCATCCGTTTTTGCCGCATTGCTGATTTGACAGTGATGGGGGTCAAAAACTCCTAAGCTTTTTTATTACGTTTTATTCCTCGTAACGGGAGAGTTATTTAACCTCGCTCGGGCTTTTTTTTTCGGGAAACGAGTTTTATCAATATCCGCGCGTGCATTGGTCTAATTCTTTTCATCTGATACACTCGTGTTGGTCTCTTGTATGGGTCGGACACCGAAATTAATTTGGAAACTTGCTCGAGTTGTGTGTTTCAACGATAAAGTTTTGCAGTCAGTGTATACATACCCACGTAGGAGATTTTGAATAACGTATCATATATTCATGAATCGTCACGTAGCTGTGCACTATTCAAAAAATAAGTTTATATAGGATAAGTAGGCCCTCGAAATCTTATATTTAGCGTCCGCTACTTTATTTCCGCTGTATTCCAATTTATTTTTGTGATTATGCAAGTATGCAAAATTGTATTGCTATATTTTCAGTACTCTACATTGAAATATATTTACTCGCGTGCTATAATAGATTATACCTTCTATATTACATTTTTATGAATAAAAACTTTGTAAGATTGAAATTATATTTCAAAAATTACTTTAATCCGTATAGTTTGTTGACGTTTAAAATATAAAAATCTGATTTTCATTCTTGATACATGAAGGATTTTTTTAAATGAGGAAACAAACTTTACCTGGTATTTGTTTTCCAATGCTCAAATTATCCTTTCTTAGAAAAGATTCTTTCTTAAATAATTAAAAGTTATCAAGCAAATTAATATTAAAATCATCTTTGGCTCCTTAACGGCATGTGTATCGCACGAGTATCATTAATGCCGAAATTTGTTAGGCAAGTTGTGAAGAATACAAATTCATGTTACTTACCATTATCGATTTGAAATACGTTTTGAATGCACACGTGCAGAAAGAAGTTGGAATTTTACCAATATTTGAGAAATCTGACAATACTCTCTAAAGTGATTTAAGTAAGCCTTAAAGATTTTTAATATAGGTATTCCTTTTATCAACCCAAGTGGTTCCACCGTTGAAGAAAATTTTACATTAATACGCATTAATTTCGCCTTCCTTTCCTTTTATAATAGACACGAGGAATTTTATAATATCCTGTCTAAGTATATCAAAACTTTTATCATAGGCCACAGAGATTAGCTGGATATCGTAACTTTGACGACCGCATCTTCCCAATTTGGCATTCATCCGAGATTTACTTTCACAAAATATATTAGGAAAGTTGATAACAAAATAAACTTAGAGTGCTCAGAAAGAGCTTATATATAGAGAATGCGAAAGGGAGAGTTTGAGGAGAATAAAAGCTTTACTCGGAGAGATCTTGCAAAGGATCAACCTCTCATTTCCATAAGTTTTGAAGGAAATCTCTGTGAGTAGATAATGAACGGATATAAGTGGGTGAGGCAAGGAAAGTTACGTTTTTCGAAATTCGGTTGGTTGTTATTCGTCAGAATATATCTTGTTTGTGTATCTGCATACATAATATATTTTCAGCTGAGTTTAAGGAATGGTTTATGGCCTGCTTTGTGCCCTCTTCTTAAATCGATGAATTTCCTGCCTGAAATCGTTTTCATGGTGAATATGATTTAATTGGCCTATAAGATTTCTTTGTAATTTATTGTTGGTTTCTCTAAAGGTAAATTTTCAATATATAAAATATATATCAAATTATAAGTGTAAGTTGTTAATGGTTCAATTATGCAAGATCAAGGTTTCACGTAAAGTTACACAGTGAACGTGTGTATTCTTTTTGAGCCCATACATCCGAAATTTGCAGTATTCGAGAACATCTTCTTGAAAATCGAAAAAAAAAATAATTCATTAATTTATAAATAACTTAATCAATAAAAGAAGGATATTCTAGCAACTTATGAAATAAAAATTGACATGAAAAGGTCGCTATATACATAATACATTTATTTTTAACGAGTTATTTGTAGATGACATTTTTCTGGAATAAGATTTAGCCGACTAAAAGGAGTTTCTTGGGGAACATTAAAGTTTCTTTCGTCCCTCGGAGGCCCTGAGTTTCACTCACCTAGATAAAAAGCGTGTCTCACCTTATGAAAGGATGTGGGGAAACAAAAGCAACGCGCCTTGCGCCGCGAGTGACCGCTTTCACGCTCATAGTCGTTAATTGCGCGTCTCCACGACGGTCCATCCATACCTTTCATCCCATTTTCAACGACCCCACGCAGGTTGTGAAGTGTGTAGTGCCCATCTCTTAAAGCCATCCACAAACAACTCAGGGGTGAGTCTGGGCAAACGCACCGGACATACACTTTAGCGACGCAAAGAACGTCTGCTTGATCAAAGTACGTCCCCTGATGTTTGTCCCCGGTCTGCGAACGACCACTTCTTAGGCCTCATAAACTCCGTTCAAATCGGGCGACCTGTCGTTGCCAACGAGTGTCAAATCATCCGTTGTTGACTCGAGCTGCAACGGTCGGCAAATTGTGCTCTGAAATTCCAAGCAAATCCAATGGATGCACTCGATAAGCACGTGTTCTTCCGATGAACAACCCAAGTCACGCCTCATTGCATCCAAGTCACACACAATTCGAAACATGCATCACATCAGAGGTGCGAATGCATCTGATAATTCGCGATTGATCGAAGATGGTTACCGACATTCATTTCTTATGACTCAAATTCACGTTCACTCAGTGCTCTCTTCACCTGTATTTTTACTTGTATGTATGGAATGCCGATGACTTATAAGAATATACTAAAATACTAAAAGATTTTGATCATGAATCAAGAGCAAGGATAGTAAGGCAATGAAGATATAATTTAGAATTTGATGCACAAAATTACATTGGTAATATTACATTATGAAACCTATTAGTGTTGAATAGACTAACGAGAATAGGTTTTTGCATTCTGAGAAAATAAGGTGCTCAAGGGAATTGTTGTTAATTTAATTTGATATATCATAGAGCTATCATGTTTTTTTACCTCAGGGTGAACAAAATAATGATTTAAATATGATTGTCTTATATGTTTGTGAAAAGTAGAGCAAATATTCATTGCATCAGTAATCGGGTATTCATAAGGACTCAAAGTTTTTCTCCAGATGACGTATTCACAAAGAAGTAGTGGAATGTGTGTGGGAAGAAGGTCTGGATAAGAAGTCCCCGAAAGTGGGGTGATTTTGGGAGGATTCCAGTCATCGAAATCCAGTGAAAATATCCGGAAAAGAAGATTAAGCTGAAAGAAGGATATGCATCCAAATTCTTCGTGATCACGGACGGTTGATTGGCACAAAAATAAGCCCTCTAGATTGCCTACCCGGTAAACGAATCCCTTTGCCTTCTTCTTTGGTTAAAAATATTTCTAGAGAAGGTTTTCCCAATTTAAAGTTTGCATAATCCTACGCTTTGGAGGTTACGAAAATGTTTGTAATGCAACCGAGAAAATTTTAATTGAAAGGGAACATTTTTTGCGTCTCCTTTTAGAATTACATAAGTTATAAATTTTATTATCATAATTTGAAATTGAGAGGAAATTGTTTGCCTAATTAAGTTAGTTAGACATCGCTGACTATGTTGGAATATAGCTAACTAATGTGTTTGTCTAATTAAATGATCTAAGACGTTTGTCGTTCTTTTCCAATTGGTTTAGTCCTCTTAGATACGGTATATCACGGTCATATTTGAACTTCAGATACACACGACTAAGGGAATAACATTAACAAGGTTCTGTATATATATATTTAAGATGAAAGGTTATTTTACATCTCCTTTCACTCGAAAAAACACGCGATCCAAGTCTTTGGCGAAGAACGCAAAGAAATAATAATTGGCAAATTTGTGCTCTGAGGCGGCAAATATCCCTTTAGTCACCAAAGGATCGCCGGATAAAAAATTCCCTCGGAGCAGATTTCGTTAACGATGTATATTTTACTTAATCATTCGACGTAAAGAGGGCAAACTTCAGCGTCGCGAACGTATACGTCGAACGCGGGCATAATCTGCGAGCCGCTAGCGATCGAGGCCGGGAATAAAAATCTTTCCGGCGACTTATCGGCGAACCTTGTTTACATTTTCAGAGGCGCACGCAGACGTATTCAAAGGAAAATATTAGCATTCCTTTGAACGTCGCGAAATCTCCAACGCCACAGCTCCTGAATGTTGAGCGCTGCTTACCCTGGAAAATCTTATACGAACGTGCGAAAGGCTCCATCTCCCTCCATAAAGGAAGGCCGGATACAAAGGCCCACAAACATATCCTACTCTTCTCCGACTTCCTTCTTACCCCGCTTCCATATATCGATGATTCCCCCCTTTTTCCGAGGTTTTATTTCGTTCGGCGTGACAATGACGTCATCTGGTTGAACGAATTCATTTTAACTCCGGCTTAAGTTTTAGTTTTCCTCTATTTCACGGTTTTATTTCCTCTTCAGCAGCCGCTGTCCTAGATTCATCTGAGAATGGCGGTGTGTCTAAGCTTCAGAGCGAATGTCTGTGAAGTAAATAGTGCAAGGTGCTATTCTCAAGAGAAATGGGATGTATTTATTCTGTCCTAATATATAGGACGCAATTATATTGCTTGTTCATGGATACCAACTTGCAAAGTTGCGTTTCAATGATGGCCGTAAAATATGGTTTTAAATAAACAACTTACGTTCGCCCTAAATATTTTTGATTATTTAGATCGCTTTATTGTATTCTGAAACCAATATTTGATGAATTAGGGCATTTAGAGTTAACACGTGTAATCAGTAATATGCAACAAAAAAATAATATCTTTCATAAGAGATTGAAAAGGAATTCCGTTTTGAATTCAACTGTTGAAAATCCATAAATCAACAGTTTTTAATATTTATTTATAAGTTTTCCTAAGTTTTAATGTTAAATTTACTAAGCATTAGTATCTAAATCGCCTATTTTTTAACAATACTCTATAAGTTATATAAAAGTTAGGATGAAGTTGATTTGAAAGCTTCTTCAATGATTTACTTAATTTTATAGTTACTATTAACTGTCAATTTTTCTACGTTAGTTAATTTTAATATCAGTTTTTTATTTTTAAAAATTTGTGTACGATTTCTTGGAACAGTAAAATAAACTTACAGATCGGCTATATGGAGTCCAATAAATTTAAATCATAGAATAAAAGATGGGACTGTATTAGACAATATCTTTGTTTGATATTTCCACGGCTAAGTTTTCCTCTCCGTCTTCCTTTAACCAATTACACATGGTGTGTTCCTTTCTCCTTCGACCCACTTTCTTTGAGTTCCTTTCTCCTTCACATTCGCTTTTCCTGGAATCCCTTTTGCTCCATATTCCCGGAGGTAGAACGAAACGTTGGTCTTCAGTAGAGTACAGAAAAGAGTTGACGCGAGGGGAACTCCTCTTGCCCATTCCAATATAGCTGCCCTCTACCTTCAGGGGCCTCGTAAGAGGGGAAGTGTCGGCTAGGGAATAGATTGGATGGAGGCGATCGACGATAACGGCACGAGATTCATCCAAAACCTTCTATCTCCTCCTCTTCTTCGGATATCCTCAAGGCTCTCTCTTTGGTGAGCCATATAGACACGATGCCCATCCTTATAAAGGGAAGGGGATTGTGGGAGGAATGCCGTGTGGCAAAGTATCGCGACACGTGCGTGGCATTCGCATGAGTGTCTCAGGGTCCGGTACTTGGACCGGTCTATTCACCCGCGAACCCGCGTTCGTATTCGTACGTTTCCGCACGTTATCGGCCGTAATGTTTGCCCCGTCTTCCTTCCATAAATGTTTTGGAATGTGATGGGGCGAGATACAGAAATTCGATGAGTTGGAAGCGCTTTTCCTCGTCATTTTTTATACAAACACGACGTCTTATTTGATCGAGAAAAACATGCTTTTATTTATTTTTTGGCGGATTTAAGGAAAGAACGGGGGAAATCCAATTGAAGGGATTGAGAAGATTACCTTTCGGCATTCTATTATTTGTCTAATGTTAGCTCACTTGATCGTGGTACTAAGTGCTCCATCGTGAGTTGTTTATTCGACGCATTTAAAGATATCTATTTCAATACTATATAAAGCGAATCCGTGCGTTCTATTTGTACTCAGTGACTCAAGAAAGGTAAGCTAGTTTTAGTTTAATGATTTCTTGCCTCCTGTTAAATGCGATACAATTTTAATTTTAAAACATCAAAAAAAGAGAGTGATTCTTTCAGAATCAAATAATTTTATGATAAATATTTATAAGTTTTTGCAATAGGTATTTTGTTATTTTTTTACCAAATTGAGCATTTATTGCTATTATAGTTGCAGTATGCAATTTTTCTTTAGCTATCGATTTGAATCTTGTTTTTTATTCGAATAATTTACATTGGAAACTATTCCTTTTTTTACTGAATACTTAAACGTGTTTCTCAATTTTCATTATTTCATCCGGCTACATTCCAGTTTAAACTAATATCTCGTTTAAGATTAAGTAATAAAGCATATCAAGACTTTCTCCACATATTTACTTTATTTCATTGGTGTATAAACGCTCTTAAGTTCCTGTGTTTGCGTTCTTCACCTTTAGTTTCACTTTCATTGCCTTTGGCAATCATTTCCTCTAATCAGTTACTTGGTTCTTGATCTTGATGCGATATTTTTTTAGCAATTTAATTTGGTAGCGTTTCATAGAGTTATAAATGTATAAAATCATTCTAGATATTCCAGACAAGATTTGTTTAATACTACTCAATCATCTATATTGAACCTATTTTTCCAAAAACCAAATGTATTTATATTCCGTGTACGTTATTGCAAACGAAACGCATACATAAAATCCAGCTATGAAAAAGTCCTTGCCTTCCCAAAAGCTCTAATATTTCATAATCCTTAACGAGGTATGTAAACGATCTTTCATTATTTTTTCATATCACTACCCCTTGAGATGAAAGTACAGAACCCTTCATCAAAAGATTGCGATTAAAGTTTACGTTTCTTAGTTTTTGGATGGATGCATAGGTAAGAATTCGCTGTCCATGGAAGTCTTTCGCAGAAATGAATATCTCGTTAGTTTTGACTTTTTATGTAAATGAAACTTAGAATGTACACATGCGAAGGTTCCATTCTTGTATCGCATTTTCGCGAGGTGACTCGTCAATTTTTTTCCATTACTTTGATAATTCCTGCTGTTGACAGAACATCTTCCTTTTTATTGGAAAGGAAGATCACGCATCGGTGGGCAATCATGAGTTTCTTTCTGCTTCACCGATTTACGTATCATACTTCCCTTTCTGTTTCCGACTGTATTTTCTGGAAATTTATCCAGTGCTTCAAGGATCCAAAATATAAACGTACTGAAAGCTTTCCGAGTGACCTTTCGGGTCATTGTTAGCTAAAGAAATATTGACAGCGGCCTAATATTTGCGTACTTATAAAACAGTGCATTTTTTAAAAAAGGATCCCTGGAACTTTACCCTGTCAAAAGTGTACTATTCATCTCTATGTTAATCTCATAATTACTTTATATTGTACTCGTGCCAAAGTTTATGAGTGGAATCCTTTTTAAAGCGACGGAAATAAAATTTATAAGAAATTATGAATGAAATTCCTGAAAGGTTATGAAAACTGTTGAATTTATGATGAAATGGAAAATTAAATGCATGATACGTTAAAGTTGAATAAATTTTGGGGATAAAAGAGAGTTTGACCGTCAAAGAATATTGTTTCCATGTTTAGTTTTCTAAACCCAAAAAGTTTTGCTACGATACATTGAAGTTTTATAAATTTAAAAAATGCACTTGCAGTTTTTTGAGATGGGTAATAGTTGTAAATTTTCTTTCTCAAATTAATATTTCGTCATAAGGGTGCTTTTTCGAGCCAAATAACTATCAAAAACAGTTTTCTTTCCATGTAACTTCAATTATTTTTAATATACGAATTTTTACGGGCTTATTTTAGAATTTAATATTCACCTTTTTCATTTTTTAAGGCCTTCAAGCATAAGTTATTTCGGCTATAATTTGTGTTAATAACTCAATTCTGGGAGTGGCAAAATCAAATTATTTTCCTCTTTGCATAAATATAACTGATAAGAAATCACACGCCTTTTTTCACTCGCCTTACAAACTTTTTAACAATACTTCAACTTTATTTATCCTCGAGGTGAGCGTGAAATAGCATTTCAATCAGCGACAGTCTCATTTTACGATTGTTTGTACTCTACAATGGAATCGAGCGCTGTTCAGGCGTATAATGAACCGAACACTTCGGGCTCTTTCTTTTTACATCACGCCCCCGAAATCTTGTCACCTCCGTCACTTTGATCGTTCGCTTCATTAGGAATTATCGGCATTTGAAGCCAAATCCCTTTATACTCAATCGCGTGGGCCCTAGAACTAGAACCTGTGTAGTCCGCGAAAGACAATGCGACCTCATTATTGGCGATAAAGTCGGGCGAAACGGTGTTCCCAAAAGTAGCAGGTGCTAACGCGCGGTCGGGGGGTTGCATTTTGCATGAATCTAGTCGCTACAGCCCATCGGCCTCCATTCCCTTCAAGCCTGTTTGTTATACCTTTGATGTCAATGCGTGGATGGGATCGTCAGATCGGGCAAACGGAAATTGCTGATCCCTTAGCCTTTTACCCTTTGCTTTTTCCCTTCGTATCTCTTTGTCTTTTCGCATAAATCATCGACTAAAATGTGTTAGGTAACCCCACGACTTCGTTGAGGAATAATGGATGTAAGGTTGAATCATTCTCTCCAATCATAGAGAGCGTCCTGATTTAGTGGTTTGTTGAAGATCTCCGTTCGATTCCCAAATTTGGGATTTTATTATGCTAATTCGACACCCGCTTTGTTTACGTATTTACATTCAGATAACAAGAGAGCTATTTGGTGGGTTTTGCCCTCAGCTGTGGTTCAAGGAGTATTGTTGTGATGTCTTCATCATGTGCTGAATCAGCGTACGTTCGCTCGCTAAGGAGATCAGATCATCCATCTTAGGAATCATGATTCATGAATAGCTATTTTAAACTTACTATTTGCTTCATATAACATTATTCATAAAATGAAAGTAAAATGATGACTTTCAGTTGTTATATATTCTTTGGTACTTTTAGACGCTCTTTAAAATAATATGTGTATGATACTCGTATGCTTAGTATAAGAATATAATATTTAATAATTTTCAATATGCTTAATGCGTTATTATATTTATATATCTTGCTCCAAGAGTCTATCGATTCACTTTATAAATAAAATAATTTATAGCCATTAAAAATCATTGCTATTAATTGAACTAATATACGTGGTTAAATAAAAATTTAATAATCTTAACCTATTTAGGTTAGAGTTAGAGTTAGAGGTAAATTTAATGCAAGCCCTTGGATCTATACAATGCTTTCATAGCTTACATTGAAAATTGAAAGGCCTTACGAAAGATATATATAGATAAAAATTTAGCCCTTGAGTGCCTTAGATGGATATTTTTACTATATCTAAAGACATTCTATTACATTAATAAAGGTCAATATATGACATTCTTGCATACGAAGGACACCTTATCCTTCTTTCGAATATGTAAACACCATTGTGGACTCGCCTATCCACGTCTCATATCTTAATGGATGAAGATACACTCGGTTTCGCTTGCACACGTCCCTTCCTTTTTATCTCTGACGTTGTTTCTCCTTTCGTATCTCCCTTTGTACCCTTACGCGCATCTCTTCCACTTTTTGCTTCCATCGCTCAACGTCGACGCTGCTAATAAGGATTCGGTTCTATCCGACATTTGCGGAGTGAATATTATGGAGAATTCTCTTTTTGTTCTCAGGAAGGGGATTCATTTACGAATCAAATTATCCTTTGCTGAGGCTTTAATTGATGATCGTAATGGGCACTGTTTACCTGAAAAGGTCTGAAGCGGAATCTTAAGGAAACGCTTTCAGGAAGCCAGCGATAGGGGCTGTTTCCTTTCACAGTTGTAGATGCTTAGATTCATGCTATAGCAGGTTGGAAATAAATTGTTAGAGGAAGAAAATTTATATTAGAGGAAAATAGGAAAATATTTAGAGGAAGCTAAGGAACGACTAGGTAAATCTAAGAAATTTAGAATGACATATATTTAAATATTAATCGGAGCATTAATTCCTGAAAGTGTCTAATATAATTTACGTTAATCAAAGATTTAGATATTTGGTGATTTTTTATTTTTCGTCTTTAGTTTTTACGTTTATAACTTATTTTGGATGCAGATGACCATCGTATTTTGAACATCCTTACGTTGTATCTGGTTATATTTTAAATATATAATGGTTTAATATCGTACTGAGCCTAATGTCATACAGTCAATAAACTTACTCTCAATCAGTTTCAGTGCTAGAAATTGAGTTAGATATGTATGAATTAGTATATGTAATAGTATTTTGTGATATTTAGCTGAGTTTCTAAATCAATATCTTTATTAATTACTTATAAATATATCTAAGTGACTATTACTGGGTTATATGGAGTTAATTTGGTTTTAGTTGTACAACCCAAAGGATTACCTTGGTGATTGCAATCAAAGTAATCGAATATCTATCGCTAATTTATAATACTTGTTGTATCTTGATAATGACAGTTCATTGTTTTATTGTATGTACGTGAGAATAATTAAATTTCTCTAGCGGTTACATCGTCAAAGTGACGAGATGGTGGTTTTTTGGCAGAGGCTGAGAAAAGGCCATACTGTTCAAAAAGCTCATCTCTTTTTTATAGGCTGAGATACGGTCGTTCCCTTTTACACCCTTATTGCTTTCTTCCTTTATATTTCACATTCATCTCCCATAGTTTTATTTGTTGCTCTTATTTACTTTATCTGCATTTGTCTTCATCTTCTGCCCATATTATTTATATTCCGTTTGGAATTTATGTTTATGCTCCTCCTATTCGGATTTCCAATTTGGTATGTGGTAGTAGTGGTAGGAAAGTGTAATATCATGTACCAAGATCCGTTAGCTAGAGATTAAGTTGGAGATTTGTATGAAAAAGCAAGGGTAATACTATATCTTCAGTATATTTACTAACATAATATAAGTAAATATAAGGTTACGTAAATAATGGGATGGGTAATTACAGATGAGAAGGATTTTATAAAAGTATGCCTATTTGGAACGAATGGCTAGTGTTTTGAATGCGAAATTTTAAGCCTGTTCATACTTGAGGAGGATAAAAACAAATCGTTATTATAAATGCAAGTTTTCTATGAAAACGTGTAGAAAATATAATAATAATCATAGTTTTTAAAATCTGATTTTTTTGGAGGGAAAGATGACGATTAATCAAATTTTTAAAGATGAACGAAGAATCAAAACTAAAATGTTTTAAAGGGTAAAATGTTTGTTTCAAAAGTGGTATTTCGAAAACATTCGTCAATTAACTTTTCGGATTGAATATAAAAGGAAGGTGATAATGATCTTCAAAAGCTCAAACAGTTTTCGAAGTAGGAACTGCATCTATCTTTTCGTATCCTTTTCATTCCAAGCGGCCCTTATTGTAGCCCTTTTCAATGTTTCATCTCTCTGCAGCTCTTTGATTGAGCAAATTCAACAAAAATTCGCTCCAAATCCCAAAAGCTTCCAAAAATACAATTTATTCGAGAAATATTATTTCCCTTTTCGATTTTCATTTTTTGTGAAATTGGAAATGCTCGAGTGGCGGACATGCGAAAATCAATATCGAAAAGACATACGATCATTATGAGCGACCTTCGGATTCGGTCGAAAGAGGACTCATTATAGAAAAGGCGGATCAATCACGTCCCGAATTTCGTCTCGCTTATTAACACCTTCGGAAGTGCAGTAACGATGACGTAATTAGCACTCTCAAGGTCAAAGTTTGCGCAAAAATCTCCAGAGAATGAAGGTATCCATTAACAGGATTTGGAGGCTCTCAAAGGGCAAAGAACGGGATTTCGAAAGACACTTCGATGTCAGATATTTAATTAATGAATGAAAGCGGTAATGAGCTTATTGATTTGCTCGCGTTTGATTGGTAGAACCGGTCGATGTCGCCGAGTTTCTGTATTGGAGTTGCGCACCTCTGAAAGAATCCTTTGGTTGGATTCTTTTTAGCTTTACAGAACATCATTCACTATGCAGTTCTTCAGAAGTATACACCCCCTTTTGTCTTTAGTTCTTTTTATGTTTTGAGTGAATACGTCCAAAGTTACACATGATAGCTTTAGTGTCCTCGGAAAAGTTGCCAATGCGCAGCTTATGACGTCATAGCTACATCTGATTATTTATTTATTCGATAAAGACCTATTAAGTTAAGAAAGTTTTAAGTACATACTAGTGTGCGGGTGTTCCATGAGGTGATGTTCAAAACCCCCTTTGCATTGGGTACTTTGGATCATTAGGACGAGAAATTACTATATGATCCGATTATCAGCTCATAAAGTGGAGATGAAGGAGAACATTGTTTCTACATTGAACAAGATTCAAATATGTCACTCCAAATTGCGATAGGAAATTCACTCCTTGTTTTCATTTATAACTAGTTTTCAATCTACTAACGAATGTGATTTGATTCTTATTCCGTAAAATATGAATATAGCATTTCATTTATACATCAGAGAAAATATTAAAACTGAAGTTATTTATGGTTAAATAAACTGATGATTAATATTCATTTGCAATATTTGTGAAGTACAAAACAATAATTCAGTAGTAGAGCAAAGTTTGTAATACTTTTTCATATTTAACATTAATACGCTGATAGGGCACTTTGGCAGCATAGCAGTATGTGTTACGATGTATCGCCATCATACATGTACTGAAAACCGTATGAAATGAATTAAAGATAGCTCTTTTTATTTCGAAGCCATTCATTTCTCAAAAATTCTATTCTCTTGATATACGGAGACAACAATTCGATTGTTCGTGATTAATGTTTGGTGTAGGAAATGGCAGTACTCTTGAGATGGTGTTTGATGTGAACTCATTTATCATTCCAATCCAAATTCCTGGCAATCTTAACTAGACCAGTAGTTCCTCTCAGGTTATTTGCAGCCCATCTCAATACTGGGGATTAGTTTGTTTGTCTTCCAATGCCAACTCCAAGGCATCAGATTGAAATCTCACTTTGGCGGAGGATGTTTGTGTTTCTCAGATGGAATTGTTCAAGTCATGCACGCAATTAATTCAATTAACACTGCCGATTTGTTTGCGCCCACTCTGAACTTGGCAATCACTAAAATTCTAATTGTTCCTTCCACCTGTTTTGCAGAGTGCATGAATATTCACAATTAAGGAGTCGGTGGTGATTAACTAGCTTTAAACTTCTCCCACGTCTTATGTTAATCTAAAAATTGTGAATGAGAGGTAATTATAGGAAAGTACGGCATCAAAAACTAAAATTAATACCCATTAAAGAGTCCTTATTAATAAAAAGGATAAGGAAATCATTATTCTCCTCTTCAGGGTTCAGCCTCTGGAACCTATTAGAATATGACCATAAAAAATCATCTTAGCTTGTACTAGTATAATTGATGGAATCATAAATTCTAATTATGTTTCCTCTCTAGGTATATTAATCACTGAATTTTATTAATTTAAAATATGTAAGAGTGATAAAAATGTCTGTTTTAAAGCTTGGAGTTATGCAGTATAAGAAGTGAGTTAAAACCTATAAAGCTATCCTATACTATAAACATCTGGATGGAAGTTAGGAAGAGTTATTCGAAAATAAATTCAAAGATATCATACTCGTAAAGAGGATATTTTATGTAGCATTAACTAACTCCTTAAAGGTATTATTTATAACCGTAAATTTAAGACTTCTTTTGTGCAGTTCCCTAGTCTCTTATACTAAAATATTTCCTGCAATTACTTTCATTTAACGATGTATCTCCGTGATCTACGTTAATGTAAGTGAGTTTGAATATACGGTCACTTTAATTTTAATAGTCCTTTTCTTCGTGATGATAGTATACAATTCTTTTCTTTATATCAAAATGTTTTTATTCAATTCTCGTGGTTCCGCTCATTATAATTACCCATGGTTTAAGACAATGAAGCATCCTTCATCTGAAGTCTTCTTGCGTTGCAATTAGGGTTTTCAGATAGTAATGCGAGAAATTAACATCTTTTAAGGGTTAATACCCGTGCTTCATATTATTTAATGATCATATCACGAGCGGATATATTGATCCTTAACGGACCGAAAAATATTATTATCAAAATGATAATTCCTTTATATTATAATAGAACGAGATGTAGTCAGCATCGATAATCTCGTACGTTCAACGTCAGCGTGACTACGGCTTTTGATTTTGCTCTACAAAATGATCACAAGGGAAATATACGCCTTCATAAGCAGATATAGCGATTCCAAGAAAAGGAAAGACAAAAGCTATTTCTCTTTGAAAGGAAAGGTATAATATAAAAGGGTTATATATACTGGAGTCGAGAAGAAAATTTATAATATCATAAATTATTGAGGTGTGAATATGTGTTCTATTATGTGTATAACGATATAGATAATATGGACGTACCACCTAGTGTTGCTTTATCGAAAAATTCTACCGAAATTGAGTTTAAAAAGATCCCTTTGAATGTTGAGATCTTTTGCCAGTGATTTTTAAATTTTTTAGTTGAGCGTTCATCTTAGAGTTGTTTGGTACTGGTTTTATTTAGATACTTATACATGATAATTTCGACAGAATATGACTAAATAGGACGTTAAAATATAGGTTGATTTGCTATCAATTATAAATATAAGGAAATTAAAATTTATATTAATTTTTTATGAACAATATGAATTTTTTTTTTATTTTTATCCAAGCGAAAAGTGGAAAATCATTTTACAGTTGTGCATTTGACGTAACAAACGACGATTCCATGCTCATTATCTCTTTGCTGTCTAATTTTTTACGCCAAAAATTTATTATCTCTTCGATGGAAAGGTGTGGAATTGCAAGTGCCACTCATGATGATATGTGAATGACATTAATTGAGAAATCGTAATACGGAAAAGTTAGAGTTATTTCCCTAATTCGTTGCTCTTTTATTTTAAATTGATGAATGGGGTTTAGAACATAAAGCGTTGTTTGCGTTTGATTATTTTTATCTAAAATATTAATATTCCGTTATTATTACATTTTTTCTCTGAATATAAATTAGAAACAAAACTGTTTATATCTCTGTATTTGTTGTTGACTTATTAAGTAATAAATTTATTATTTTGCATTTAATTTACTCAAAGTTCAAACTTTAAAATTGTCATGTATACGTACGACACTTTCTGGGTGTAAATATGTCGATTTAGTTTCAAAATCAATAAGGAATAATCTCTCGGTTAGAGTTTGCTCAATAACCCCTCTGTGATGTTAGTGTTGTTTATAAAAGCCTTTTTGCCTTTACGTTACGTAACGCTCCAACTGTTCCCTTCACCTATTCGTTACAAACGATATCCTTTAATGGAACTAAATTTTTTTTGCCTGCTTTCGCTACTGTTTGGATGTTGTATCCTTTTTTTTGAGGTATAAACCCACTCTTTTCAAATTGTTACTCTCTAAAAAGTATACATTTAGCGAGAGAGAATAGCTTTACAAATTAAATCAAACTAAAGGTTTAAAAATTATACTTCGTTCGCTTTCATCAAAAAAATAGCGAGTGATTTAGCCACAACCGGAGTGTATTATTAATCATTCAGTTCGTTTTCAATTCAAACATCAAAAGCGATTATTTTATATCCGAAATTGGAAGTAAGCAACGTTTATCCTGTCTCCCTTTATCTCGAGTCACTTGTTTCTGTGAAACCCCATAATATTGTATGACGTCTTTCTACTTCCTCTAACTGTCGTATTTTCCACAAAAGAGTCACTTTTTTATTTCTTTATGGTATAAAATGTTACATCAAATGGTTGAGTTTATATTACAAATTTGGGGATTTATTTGCAATGGAAAAATGAGCTAGAAGAAAGAAATGCTGTTTCAATGGAAATTCAATTTAAATTAAATATAAACGAAGTAACTCTTTGCGTTTGAAGTTTCGAACTTTGAAAAAGTATTGGGAATGGGTGAGAGCTTTATGGCTTTGAAAACCTTGAATAATATGCAATTCCCAGTAAAATTACGATGCATTTTTCTTAATCAAATGATCACAAAGTTGTCTAATTTTGTGTTTTTATTAATTAAAGCACAAAAATATTCCACTTTAATCTCAGGAATGCCAAAGTCTTAAAATTCTCAGTAAAAATACTCAAGGAATGATTTCACGAATTCACATATTATTACGATAAGAAAGGTTAGACTTAGAAGTTGGAAGAGAGAAAATGAAAAGACTGAGTAATTCTTGGAGTATAAATGTAAATGAAAACTATCGGTATCAGTTATAGTAAAGGTAGATGGTGACAAAATCCTAGGAAATACTTATTGGAGAAAATTCAGTGAGATCGGCTAAGGAAGCATCTTTAAATGCAAAGGAGACACACGTCCTGAGGGAACGAAGGAGGTGATGTTGGAAATGCAGACGATTCCTCCCGGAAATTATGCTCTTTAGCATGAGCAATAAAACGTTGATGGGATTTGGCCGCAACTGTCGTTTGGAATTTTTTTAGAGCCGTACTGAAGTATCCCAGCCGTACCTGATGTTGAATACATTAGCTTTCATTTCACTTTGCCGTCAATTTCGCTTCCCAAACCGAGAAATGAAATGGTTCCCTCTGTGTTTTCCTACTTAAATGGCTGTTTCTGCGGTAATTTTTATAAATATTCGATTAATTTTTAATTTATGATTCATATTGAATAAGTTATTATTCAGTTTACTATATATGCATTACTACCAATGGAGCTGATTAGCTGTTTACCTGAATCGAATTAAAGTACAGCAAGTACTATTCTTCGAAACGGAAGCTATATGATACTATATGATAACTACTAATACAAGCTCCTTGATAAAATACCTTATAATAATAAACGATTGAAATTAACTGTGTACGTAATTTGACGTTTAACTCTTATATAGCATATCATATCAAAATTAAAGATAGAAATTTGCGTAATTGAAACAACCTTAGCATTTATATTTCACTATGTTTACATTAAATAAGCATTGCTATTAATACATCAAGTTCATAGCGAAAATCAATAAGCAAACGAATGTGAAAAATCCTTCTCCACCTCCTTCCATCAGCTTTAACATTCTCAAGGCCATGAACGTGGTAGCAGGGAAAGGATAGTGAAATATATATATGCAACTCCATCCTCCACCAAAAGTCTTCATATAAATGTTTCCAATGATGGAGATACTGCTGTGAAACTCTCCTTTTGTTCGATTACGAGTAAAAAGAGAATTTCAAATCAAAGAGGCGATGGAAAAAACCGAAAGCGACTCCCGATGAATTGTGATTGCGGATGCGAGTTACATCTTGTGTAATTGCGTAAGAAACCTCAGACCAATCCTTTATCTCGAGTCCAGAAATAAATGAAAAACTTAATCGGTTTTGGGTCCGCGAAAAACTCTCCGGTTAAATAGGATGGGCCGCAGTGACACACGCGTGCACGCTGCATTAGAGAGTGTGGTCGCAGATGGGCACAGCGTGTGGCAGTTAAAGGATGAAAGGCTAATTCCCGGAGGCCTCTTCAATTTCCATACATATTGCATCCACTTACACAGCCAAAGTCAATCGGCAAGGAGAGTTTATATTAGATCACCTGTCGCCTTTCCCTTTCGATTGGCTCATCGATATCCGATATTGCTGAAGCATGCTCACCTTTTCGGGGATTTATCGGACACGAAAACCTTAACTTTCATGAGGAATTTCTTGTAGGAAATGTTTGAGATTCTGGAAAGTTTCCGTTGCTCGGAGCGTGGTTGGGGTCGGATGGATCTTTTGCCCGCGTGCGGCCTCCTTGTGGAGGTCAAGGCGGCCTTCTCTTCCATCGTGTTCATATTGTTTTCATTTATTGAGTATGTCTTTCGCAGAAATCAATGGATAGGACAAATATAGAGAAGGACTTCATAATGTTCGAACGCAATAATCCCTGGTAATAAAATCGAAACAAGGTGGGACTTAAACCTGGGATCTTAGCGTTGGAAAGTTAGCAATATAACCAATCCTTAACTTGAGACTGGTAATATATTCATACGTGTATTCAATAGTATATGTAGAGGACAAGTAAAAACTAGTCCAATTTAAATTAACACATCTCAGAATATTAATATATAGGTGTTTTTTTAATTTACTTTTGAGACTAAGTTTTTCAAAGTGTAACGTATGATGTTTTAATTGTAAAGATTCTAATTGCAATTTGCTTAATGCATGAAAATGATTTTTAAAAATTTGCGAGATTTATTTCAGTATCTACTATAAAATTTTACTTAAACGGACTGAATGGCATCTTTGTTACTTATAAAATTAATTTCTCAAATGAGCGAAAAAATCTCCTTAAATGGTATGGAATGGTAGGAGACATAATTAGGGGTATTAAGTTCTAAGAATGGTCCTTCGAGCCAGGATAACGTATACAGAGAAAAAAATTTGGATCAGAGTAACTTAATGGCTCTAAATAGCTTTTAAGACGATTTCTTCCTCGGTCTATTTTAATTTAATGTATGTCCATTCTTAAAATCCTTTTATGAATGCCAAAAGTAGACTTGGAGAAGATTCTCCTTTGATACTTAATTTATGTAGAGTGTGCAGTACAGCCGAAGTGTGCGAATTTTAATTTAAATTCTCCCGACGATGGATATTTTTCGGGTTTTTTTCAGAATATTCCCTCTGAAATATTAATGCTGCGTTGCATGAAAGGATGCATTGAGGTTTAAATTCATCTCCGTCAATTTTTCCGGTGTAACGCCGTGAAATTAATCCGATACGATTTTTCGTTAGCAGAAATAGGAGGCCTTATTCATATTAGATCAATAGGTTGGTGTAAATCAAATATTTTGGTATATGTTGCAAAAAAAGGAAATTTAGGCTGGGAAAGGTTTAAATCAAAGTTTTGAAAACGAAGAACTACTGCTTTTAGAAACAGAAGCAACTACTGGTGTATAAATAAAGTTCCCAGCAGAAGAAATTTTTACATTTTCTGTTGTTATTATTACGCTGAATATTTGTTTTCTATCTCGCCTCTGTTACTAGAAAATTAAATCTTTTCACGAGTTCCAACCAATGAACTGTTTTTGACTACGAAAACCGCATTTTTGTCGATCAAATTTCACCCCTGGCATAGGAGTCTTTTGATCCGACGAATGAATCATCCGCACTGCAAAAGGGCTGTTTGTGGCCGGAATCCGGAGCATTAAAATTTGTCGGAATGTCCTTTTAGCTCGGATATTATTTTCCATCCATTAATTCATTTTTTATCCTGCGGTTTTTCGCGCCGGATTGATTTAAAATGCGTGGAAATGCGCGGCTCGCTAGAGACTCTAAAACTTACGCCCTTTTTAATGTCGTCTTTCCGATCTGCAACGAGGTTTTAACGTCGTGGAATCGTGGATAATCCCTTCTGTTCGGATGGCGGAGCGTTAAATTGAAGTATGGATCATACGTGGAAGCCCTCTCCTATTTCTAGATAGAAGACCGAAGTATATTTTGCGGTATCAAAGGATTATATTGCAAGTTTTTTTAGCGGAGAGAAAGAATTTTTCTTTGATTGAAGTGTCTGCTCGCTCACCGTGAACTATATAAGAAGGATTATGCGCGATTATATGAAGTTATTGGAAGTTTTTCTCCGTTAATACATTCCTACGAAGGGAATTTTTGAAGGATATAGGAAGTTTTTTTTAACTAAATTATTTATCTTCATTTTAATCGGCGTATACATCGATCTTTTTAACATCATCCATGTTAATCGGACATCCATTTTACTTATGAAACTTCTTACTTAGCTGATATTTTGCACATGTTTGCTGTTCATGCATAGGTTTCTATAGTGATCGGTGTGGATTAAAATGAAATTGGAGCCAAAATAATGCAATAAATATACTACGGAAAGATAATCTCTAAATAAGAAAAGAAAAAAGGAAGAATGATTTCTCAATTCAAGTATGTCTCTATATTTTCCATGAATTTTGAAATTTTCATGAGCAATTAAAAACTCATTCCTAAGACCGTAATGAATCTGTTCTGATACCAACAGGCGAATAAATCCCCATATCACACACTTCGCATACGATCAAGTCATCGGAACTTCATGAAGACGTTTTTACACAAACGATTATATTCTCACATTACTTTTAAGGTACTTAAACCTTCGTCCGTGAAACATAGATCTCTTTAGCGCTCTGAACAGGCGCGTAAACAAAAAATCAATCGATTTTACAGCCAATATAAACCAGACGACCTTAGATAAAACTACCGAGCGTTATATAACTCGATGAAAAACTCGTTTTAGCGGGTGGTTTTAAAACTATCCAACGGAGGCCCTAACATTCCGGCAGAAATTGCCACCTCATGAGACGACCTTCGGAGCCCTTCATCGTGAATATTCCCGCGTGAAATAACCATGAAAACGTACTCAGAAACTACTTCAGAGACCTTATTTTCTACTAACCGAGCGAAATTCACACAAATTAAGCGCTGGATGAAGAGCCCCCGTCGCACAAAAGGAGGGGGCCTTCCACAGATTGCGAATGAGTGGATGTCAAAGGTGTAGGATGGGATATGGGCGAGTGAAATAGAGCAAAAAAATTACGGATCTGCGCAGAGTCGATTTTTTAGGGAATTGAAGGCCGACCGTTCCACCCACCTGCGCCCAAGGAACGATGTCTGAGGGAACAAATTACGAGCATTCCGCCTTGCTTCGCTGCTGAAAGGACCGCTATTATTTCGAGAGAAATCCGCGCCTTTGTGAGTTGCACAGATAAATCAAGGTCTTTATGAGCGCCTCTGGCGGCGGACGAGAGAGATTTTTCCCTGAGCGTTTATTAGTTAAAGTCCTCGTCTCTGCATTAGTTTGGCAGAAAAATACTTTGCAACATTTTCGAGACTAATTGAAGCTATTTATGAATGGCTCAGGCGGACAAAATGTTTTTTATTGTTGTAATGGAACTGGTGTGTATTATGAGAATTAGACTACCCGGTTAGTTACATTTTTTGAAATTTAATACGAAACAGAAATGTTTATGGAAATGTTACGGATTTTTTGACCTCGGCAAACATCGCACGGAATACTACGAACAAAATCTACATGTTAGTATTTCTACATTAGTATTATAGAGTTAATATTTCAACGAAAATGTAATACCATCACCTATCATCACCATGGAATTCCTGATTTGTTTTTATACACAAATATATTATAGTTCCATGAATGAAACGAATCCAAGTTAAAAACTAAACGTTTTATAAATCGTGGTAATTTTGAAATCTTCTCGTCAATTACAGAGGAGTCTCTGCAAAATACACCGAGCGTCACAAGTATCCTTCCTCACTTAACTCGCCAGTGCATTTTAAATCAACAGAGTTATAGAGACCGTACTCAACCGAAAGTAATCTAGACACATATTAAGCTCTTAGAGCGATACGTCTGACGATCGCAATTTCCGAGGGAAATAGGATTCGTGAAAAACAGTGAGCGTAATGCGAACATATGAGACCACCGGTACGAACTTGATCGTCGGGCAGCTCGTTCGCCTTTGATTCTACATGCGTACGAGGATTTTTCCGGACGCTCCCTTTGTTTTATTCTCGGAAGAGAGTTTCCTATTGTCTAGGAATCGAACTTTTCGGTCCATTTGTCCGTTTTGACACACCCACTGCGTGCGCCATGCGAGGTAGAAGCCAACTGCCGCCCGTAGTGCGGTAAATATCCTGCAAGAATCCAATTTGAGGGACATCAATCGGATGTTCTAATTGAACTTGTGTTTTTGCGAAGCCCTGTCATTCGAATTTATTACTTTGTTGTGATTGGCTTTCGGTGAAAGGACGCATTAAGTTGTTGGTGTGAATTTTGAAAGTCAATTCTGGGACGGCATTCCCCCTTTCAAAAAAAATCGACTCTTTCGAACTTTTTGGGCGGAATTTATGCGCATTTCGTAATATTAATATAAATGGTTATTCGGTGCGTGAGTTCGCCTCGGGAAATGGAATTTTAGTTCCCAAAAAAGTCGTCTCGTTTCGGGAGGAAATATTTTAAACAAGCGTTCGGAAATCTTTCGCCATAGATTTTTTTTACACATGTAAGCTTACATTGGTGTAGTTTGTTCTAATCTTACTATTAATAGTTATTTCTTTGACTATGCTTCTCTTTCTACGGTTACTTACCAGGCTGAGTAAGAAAGATATACTTTCCAGGTTTACGAACTTTAGTTTCACATTGAGAAGTAATTATTCAATATCGATTTATCTACTTTTAAGCAAATATATTATGTGGATGCGTTTTCTTCCTATATATTTTGCAAAAGTATAAATGGGCTATTATATTTTCTAGCTTTTAGTTGAAATTCAGTATTTTTTCTTAAATTATCTTTCAGATTTAAATCCAGAAGGGCACCATGAATTCTCCATCAATATCAGAGAGAAACATTGATTACTTAGCTTATGGACTATATTTAATTACGCTTTTAAAGGAGTCATTTATAAACATAAACTCATAAAATAAGGCAATTAATTTATATCTGAAATCAGATTGTTCGTTATTTTCACTAATGATGATTTATGATTTTCTGCATTATTATTATAGTCATATTCCGCTTCATTGATGTATCCTTGTGTGACGCAACCCGCGGCGTGAAAAATGTTGCCTACATTCAAGGCGTAGGATATACAATTATAGTTCGCGATGATTTTTAACCAATGTTTCGTCGCGATGTTTCTTATACATCAGTTTATATATCCAAAATTTATTTTTCAAATTCATCATAATCATTACAAGAGAATATAAATTACGACTAGAAATATGTTGAGAGCTTACAGGCTTACAATCTTCAAAATTTGTCCTCAATTTAAAACAAATTTAATAACACAAAATTGTGTCACCAAATGTAATGAATTTGGTAAATTCAAGTATGTTTATTTTTCTAAATATTACTCCACTATTATGAAGATTGTGCTTTATTAACACGCGCTTCTTTGAGTCACGTATTGAAACTTTTTTTTAATCCATAAAATGGACCAGCTGATTAAAAATAATTGATTTCACGGCATTAATGTTAGCTCCAATGGTATATTTTAACCATAATATTTAATCTTTGACAATGTCAGTCACATCAGGATATTTAAGAGGTGTTTAATGGATATATATGTTATCGAGACATAACTTGCTTACTGTTATTCTTCTTTCGAAATTTTCTTGTCTCTCAAATAATCCTTGTCCTCTCTTTCACTTACAGGTGAGTGGATGCATCAGTCAACCGCTTAACTAAGGCACTGACCTGCGGAATGAGCTTATCAATATGGTGTGAGTAAACGAGTTATTAATTTATCGGAAATTGACTACTTTTTCGATCGAAAAGGGATTTTGACTCAATTTTCCTCTTTATTAGACGGGCCATCGCTTCTTCGTTAGTATCCACCCCAATAAGATCATTTTGTGGTTTTTGTGAGCTTTGAATGAGGGAAAGTCCGTTTTTTATTTCCGTTGTTTGTATTGTAGGAAGGTGAATCATAAAACATATTTTACCAATTTTCCCAATAATTTAATTTTTCTTGGGAGCTCCCTGTAATTATAAATACTAATCTTTCAGTAGTGAAACTGTTCACATTCATATCTTATCCGCTGAAGTTGTACAATTAAAGCATATTTCTAATGATTATGCACTGCTATATTCAGTGCAGTATGTTCAGTTCAGTATGTAATTATCTAGAATCTTATTTTTCGAATCCATGCACTGTCAGTTGTACATTAGTATGATTGGTTTTCAAAATATTTTCTATTTGGTCTTGGTTTAATACAAGTAACTAGTAATTATTATGTTAAGTTTTAAGATTAGAAGCATTCCACTTTTCTTAGTATTTTATTTGAGCCAGGTTTGATATCACTTTTAGATTCATTCCCTATATCTGGAAAACTGGGTTTTTTATTTCTTTCACTTTCTTAAATTAAATGTATATTTTTAGGAAACATTAAGTTCTATTCTCTCTTGCGCATTCATAAAGGGTAATCGATAATTGCAAGTTGGTTGAAATATTCAGAATACGAAATACTTTTTTGTCCTTCTGTCTCTTAGAATTAACTTATATCTTTCAGTTAAAGGAAATTGACAAATCACTAAATTCTATTTTGAATTCTATTTTTTATACAAAATTAGGTTTTTCCGATAATTAGACATCGAGAGCTGCTTCATTAGAAAATCGTTTTCCCAATCATTTCCCATCATTAAATCTCATCCATGCAGAAATCATCATGGGTTCAATTTACGTGCAACCGATAATCGCTGTTATTACGAGGACCAGAGGAGGAGATTATCCACTATCTATCTTTAAATCTTTCGGAATCGGACGTATCTAAAATGATTCCCAACTTTTTACGCATGATATCGGATCATCAAACCCATCGCTAATCAAATCCGAATCCTGTTTTCAAATCAAATCCGAAATCGGCGTTGCGTTGATTCGAATGAATAGCGAAAATCAAAATCGAGTCAAAGTGTATAATTCACTCGTTGATGAAACGTTATTTGAGCTCTGAATCGCCCTTAAAATATTTTCGAGTGACAGCTCTTAAACCAATTTAAAATTAGCGACTTTTCCTCCCTTTTACTCGGATATAAATCTTCGTGAATCGACGTCACGAATATGACTTCGTGAAATGCCGCACGTTTGAGTCTCGGAAGAGCTCTTAATACTCATCATCCAAAGCATTCGCGCGAATTTATTAGTTTCCCGCTCGGCCGTCATAAAAAGCGTAAAAACTCGTTTCCATAGAGACACTTTCTCCCCACGAAGAGGGGAAAAGACGTTTTCCGAGAGGTGATTAATCCAGCTGGGAGAGGCTGACATCCAATATGCCACAGACGCCCTGCCGTCCGAGTCATTACATCGGTGTGTCGCTTAACTTCTCAGCAGGGACGCCTGGATATTTTCCCCGCCATCGACGACCCGGAGAGTATCAAGGAATCTCGAGCGCAGTACTTTCTCTCGTGTCGTCTCAGATATTGCTTTAGATTATCCAGATTTAGCGGCTCGTTATTCGGTGAGGTAATATCGTGATGGAGTTCTCTTACGTCGTGAATTTCTCTCACGTGAATTTGTGGATTCTTCGCAAGGCTCGAGTACTTCCGCCGATAATGCTTCTCGGATGGAGTACTAAAAGTGATGATTACTCAATCGCTTGTCGTTTAAGATGCCGAATTGAAATTAGTATTCTTCACTGGTGTTCGGCCGAGCATGTTCCAATTCAGGATAAGATCAAAAAATATGATTTGAATAAATGAATTATTATGGACTGCTGAAGTGTTTATTACTTATGTATCAAAGTTTTATGCTTATTTATAGACATTTCCGAAACTTCATAATCTATGGTTCTATGTTACGGCCTTTTTGTACTGCTTTTCTCATTGAAAAGAGAATTAAGTTATTTATAAACAGTCGTAAACCATCATCGAATATTAGTTTCCGTTTCAAATATTAATGAAATAAGCTTTATTTTTTGATGATTTCGCCGCAGTTTATTAAATATTTCCGGAGAAATATTTCACTCCCATTTCCCACGTAATTTTCGGCTCTCGATTCCCACTTCATCGCAACCCCAAATGATTCTTGTTTGAAATCCCAACGGTAGTTACTGGTGTATGGCAGCTTTGTATGCAGCCTCTCGTTGCCCATTCAAAGGTTAATAGGGGGAACAGTCGTAAATAAACTCATGACCAGCAAAGCGAACGTAAAGGTGAGCTCATTGGTGCTAATCTCGCGAAAAGTTCACCCGTAAAATTGCGGATTACGAGATGGATGACGCCGTATATTTGGTCCGCCGCGGGTGATGGAAAGCGTTAATATTAATAATAGGTTGAGCACCCGAGGGATTTCTGGCCCAAAAGTATCCGTCCCGGGAGCAATCTTTCATCGACTAATGACCGTAAACGCGGGTACTAATTTAACCTAGCTGTCGCTCCCGCATTCCTAAGCGGGAAAGTCATTGATTCCAATTTCATAAACGCCCAACGGAACCTTAAATGATTGACGTGCAAGCAAAGTGCGATTCGATTACTGCATATAGTTGCACCAAATCGCCCCCGATGCGAATTATGGCCCAATGGTTACGGATTTAAAGGAGATGGAATCGGTAGCCATGCAGGATGTAAGAGAAAGGTTGACTATGATAGACCATCGAATACGTCAAACAGAAAGGTTTTATAAGATCTATAAATATATAATTGTAGGTGTTGTACGTATTACATATAGGTGTTGTATGTATTACATATACTTCATAATTACCAACCCCGAACATTCTAATTAATTCTAGATCAATTTAAATAAATTAAACGCGTAAAATTAATGAATTTCTGAAACGAAAGGATTGGATTCTATAGATAATATTACATAAAAAGGTTTTCAAGTATTAAAATAATACAAACCTGAGTAACGCATGGAAGGAAGTACTTTTAATTTTACTCGTGAGATATACATGGAATTTAGCATCAAAGAATTCCACAAAATCAACCAAATATATTGACACAACGTCAATTCGCATCAGCAGATATCAGATTCTTACTCGATCCCTACGTTTACGTGTAAATAAAACCCAGAAATGATCAGTGTGCGCCTGCACGTCTCACGCAATATCTCCCTCCCATCTTTAATTAGGTTAAGAAGATATCGGATGAGGAGAATGATTCGTAAAACCCGAAATATTCTCTTCCGCACATCTTCAAAGAAACATATCGGAAGGAGAAAAAATCTCCAAAATTAAACCGCAGATTATTAAAAAGGAGAGGCATTTCCTGCAGATGAGCACGCACGGAAAAACCCGAGTTAAATGCCCATCAGGACATTAAGAGAAGATGGGGTTGGCAGAGAATCCATCTGAGGAGATTCTGAGGAATCAGAAAAGGTCGATGGGTTTTGGAAGAACGTATAAGGAAGATGGAAAGATACGGAAGCGTGGGGATTAATTTCCCCTAAACCTCGTTATGAAGCTCCATCCAACGGTTACTCGACTCATCTGAGAAACCGCATAACCTCAGCGCTATCCGAAGGGCAAGAGGCAATTAGCAGATCGGTTCACGTGTTCTCGAGCAGCGTCGGGTTATCACTAATACCCTGAAGGAGGGAAGACGATTCTCTTGGAGGAAAGATTTTTGAGTACATTTTCCTGGAAGTTCCAATCTACTTCCGGTGAGGTTAGGAAAGTTTAGAACGAACGCACATGGACTCGATTGAGGATCAGCTGTTGATTCGGTGAATGACCTGAGAATGATGCACGAATTGGTCTATTTTGCGTGTCAAATAGTTAGATTATACCCTATTCATCTACAATTGAGGAATCTATAGCTATAGATTTCAAATTTTGCAGTACTTTGATAATTACACCATTACTTTCCTAAAGAGGAGTTTTACTTTCGCTCATAAATACGTAGGAAAACGAGGGAAAATTGGCTTATGCTCAGTAAAGCTATTAATGTTTACAAAATGAGCAATTGCCTATGATTTGTAAAAACCCAATTACTAAATTGAAAAATTGATGTACAAGACTAAAATTTATTTCCTACAGTATTATAAAAGATAATTGATCTGCTTGATGGAGAGTAAAATATAAATAACGTAGAACACTACGTAACGTAATTATATTTGTGTGTTAACATCGAAAATAAGAGTTCATATATTTAGGAACATTATTTTCAGAAATCAAATGAGGCTCAACTGTTAACATTCGTTCAAACAGGTAAAAAATCCGATTCTGTATCTACAAAATATGAAAAATACGAAAAAATGTGATATTCTTCACAAAACACTACATTTTAGTAAATTTTCCATCTCGCAAAAACATTATTATGAACAGCTTCAATCTATAAATAAAATATAATTACTAAGTAGTTTGAGAGTTAATTCACGAATTTATTTCAATAAAATGTTTGCAAATGAAACAATCGAGTAATGCGGCTGAATATCAGGATGGTATAGAAATATTTAAAGTAATATTAAAGCCTAAAATCTTATTAAAAGGTGTTGTATTTCATCATCAATGTAGCAACGCTGCCACCAGGAAAAAATGATTGGATATCTTAGAGATTTTTACCTCCTCGTTATCTTAATTAAGAGTTTTCTCAGACTTTCCATCATTTTCGATTTCCCGGACCTATTAAATTTTAATGACCCAATTTTGATAAGGCTCTCTTCCAAATATTCATTAAATTCCATTCGATCGTTATAAATCGGAAATGATTTCTTGCTTACGGAAGCTGAATCTGCCGCAATGAATATTTCCTACGCTATTTTACCCTCTCGCGAAGCGTTACCTACAGTCTCCCGATCTACATACTAGCGCCTCATTATCGCAGAGCCTTATTAATAACTTACGCAGCTTCCTTCCAGCAGCTCTGCTTCCATCAACACAGATTTGCAATCTTCATCTTCATTATCATCTCCCGTCAGCCCCCTAATATTTCATTATCTTTTCTTGTATTTGGTCCCCCCGTTTAAGCTACTTTCCCAAGAACTTACCTCGTTTACTAATCCCCTTTCCTCTCGATTTCGTTTTTCTTATCCTCTTCCGATCTCATTCATTTCCATACTCTTACACCCTTCTTTCCTGGAAATTTTCACTTAATTCTCTCCCGCTCTCTAATCCACCTAATCTTTCGATACGCCATGTTTTTGCAAAGATGGCTTTCTTCGCTTTAATTAATGATGTACTTTTGTTTTGATCACTCTCTAAAAGTAGAAGGGAATAACAGCGGTTTGGATTGGCGGGTTGCTAATTTACTTCTTTCGCCTTCTTCCCCTTACTTAATGGTTTTCCCGTGCTTTATCAGGGCAGCACCTGTTTCTAATCGCTATCGGTTTCTATTGCTACAAGAATCCTTTTAATTTTACTCGAAAATATTACTGTCTATGTTCATAGAACCTTTATAACGTACTTTAAGTTAATAAGGCAGTGAAGTTGTCGTGAAATGACACGTTAAAGTTCTAAATACCTAACAATAGATATGGTGAGAAATACTAACGTAGTGCTTTGGAACTTTGTGCTGTTTCTGCTAAATTTACTTCTTTCTACCAATATACAATACTATTATTTGTCTAATTTGTCCATTTTTATCATCCATTAATTGCTATTATAATATTGGAGCAAAATCGTTATTTGAAATCGAATTATTTTCAGATTTGATCAAACGAGTAATGTAGTACCATAAGGTAATTTTCTACTTTAAGCTACTGGTTTCCACTTCTAAATTTATCGATTCCAACTGCAGTAATGGGTGTGCTTGTGAATGATCGCTTATCCCAAAAAATATAGTTGAATGGGAAGTAGTGGTCAGATAACTGCGTTAAAATGCGATACATTCTTTTTCGGAGAAAAAATGGAGTGGCTTCCTAAATATGGCGATAAAATACGAGTGAAAGGCGCAGTTGAAAACGGCTGCTGAAGGACGCAAAAACAATGATGGTGCTCGAGGACGAGTTGAAATTTCATAAATTGAACAAAGATATAAAGTATGAGGAAGAATAATAGAATTTGGAATCGACCCGTACATACGCGCAAACATCCCGTAATTGTTTTCTCAGGAGATATTCATTTTAACCAAATTTGAATTCGTATGTTTTATGATGGAATGTGAATGAAATTCTTCGGTGTTTGTTCATGAAAATATTGCATCGAGAACAATTCGGTATTGTAAAATTTGAGGATGGTACTAATGACTATAAATGTCAATATGTGTTAAATATCTTCTGTTATTTTAATTGGGCTGTATCTTGGAGCTCTTAGTTCAATTTCATCAAATGAACCGCATGTGTACAACCTGAATCACGAATATTATTTTGAACCAGTTCGATCTTCAGTGGTCTTAGCCTCATATGGAAAACAATTATGGATGAAATTTGGTTTAAAACGTAAAAAAATGTAAAATTTCCGAAAGGATATCACAAACCATAAGGAATGATTGAGATGAAATTAAGGAATTATGTTTGAGTATCTTCTTAATTTTCATACGAACGTATAAATATGTATGAATGTTCTACTGGAAATGTTATCACTACTACTTTTCAATTAGAACTCCATTTAATTTTTTCTAGGCATCTTTTCAGCTAAAGTTTTAATGAGAATTTAACACCCATGGTATGCTCTTACGCAAAACAAGAGCAGCTGTATTCGTTATACTAGAAATCAATTATGATCGTTTCAAATAGATTTTGTATTCGAATTTGTACTCAAATCCTATAACGTATCTGCTCAGCGCACCTTTCCGACACTTTCGGAATTTCAACTCTTCAACGTATGATTAAGAAGTTAATGAGATTTGCAATTGAAGGAGCTATTCCCAAATCAGTCCTTGAATTCATAACCTCTTTAATCGGTCATAGAGATTTATGTACAGATATTGATTAGTAAACACCTCAGAGGTCGCGACTGTAATTAGTGTCCAATTTAAATGACCATTACGAGTTAACCGTCGGTAAATCGAGAGTTGAACGACCCAAGAGTGATTATTTACTAATTTAAATGAAGTTAAGCAACATGTTTTAGAAAGGCAATGGTTATTTGCCCAACCTTTTTCCCCGATTCCTTCCCATCCCAGTTTCTTCCCCGAGGCCTCTTTTACTCGCTAATTGGCAACTCAACCCCTCGGGAAAGCATGTTCAAACCGCTTCCCATAATCCCTTTCGTTTCCAAAACTTTCATTTTTATTTCAATTTTAAATTTTTTCCTCCCCGAACTCTTTCCCCTTTTAATTTTATTCCTCCGATGAAAAAACTTACGCGGAAGTGGTTATTCCACTGGGACTGTCCTTTCGGAGACGATGCTGGGGGATAAAGTGCTGAAAGTGCCATAAAATGCTATAATGGGAAGAAAAGAAGGCAATTAATGCATAAAGAGTGGGAAAGAAATTTGAGTGCAAAGACGAGCATGTTATGGTTGATGGGAAACATATTTTTCTATTCGTTCCCTCGATGCGTGTCATATGATAATTTTTCATTTCAGATAGCTTTATTAGTGTTCCTGTTTAAATTGGTTTGATCTCAAGCTCTTAGTTTTCCTCTAGCGTTAATGAAAATCTTTCCAGAAACGCATGATTTTTTTAGAACTCATATAGTATTAGGTTAGCAGTGATTCTGTCAGTGAATATTGAGTAAACGAGGTTCTTACTGTCATAAAATACAGTAATGATGGATACATTCGCAGATAGTGATCGATTCAATTTGTTGGCTAATCTAATTAACTTTCTTAAATAAAAATAAAATCGTTAATAAAGAAAGAAAGATAGTTTTAAGATGGTTTTAATACCATTGAATGTGAAACCCATAAAGGTCTCGCTAAGATATTAAGGCGAAGGTTTTGCGTCAGTATTATTATTGAATAGGTATCATGTCTAAATTCTCCTATGGATATTCCGAATGTTATTCCACATCGCCACTCGTTCAATTGAATTATAGTCAGCGCTGTAACTAACGAAAATATCAATTGAAGGATGTTTGGAAGGTGGTTTACGAAAGAACAGGCTTTATTTGTCCTATCGTATCAGCGTTTCACTCAGTTTCATCCTTTCTCTAGCTCAGAAAGTGGGGTTACTGCCTCATTTTAGACCGAAGTGCATGAATGAACTAACTACCCTCACCACTGTGCAACGGCTGAACCTCCAAGATTCTATTAGAAGAGCTCGGATACTCAAGCGTTCGTTCCCGAATTCACGGAAGTCGCGGTAATATCTGAAATTTCCAAGGGCGGCCATCTTTCGAAGCCTCGCTGGTAATTAGTAATCAACCTGTTTGTTTTTCCGTCACGCTTTTCCTTCTATTTTTCAATTAACAAGTTGAGCTTTAAATTCGAGCTCACCGAGCCAATTTGTTGTCTCCGTAAACATCGCCGCGAAAGAAAAATAGTGGAAGTGTCTCTCATTAAAACTCTCCTCAAAAATTACCTCTGCCGCATTTTAATTGCGCTTCTTATCATCGTAGCAAATATGTGGATTTTCACTAATGTATTCTTCGTAGTGTTTCTCGAATTCACACTTGCAAACGTGAATTTTATTCCCCTTAAAAAGCACACGAAGATCGGTTTTATAGTACTTGGTTTTTATTAGGTAAAATAATGATCATAGTTAAAAGTTAATTCCAGTAGGCTGAATTGAGGTAAACTTTGTATTTAGTTGAAGTATTTTCTACCAATTTGATAGTCGACTGTATGTGCAAGGAAGAAAACGAATTATCCAAGATGTTTGATTATTTCTTCTTAGTATAGGTTTAGTCTCCAATTGATATCTTAACGAAAACATTATTTTTGAAACGTACTATTTTGTTCTCCATTATGATTCTTATCTATTTGCGGGTAATTTGCATAATACTCAACTATTTTCATGACCATACTGAATGCTCTCTTGTTTCGAAAATGTTAAAATGCTTCTTAATGATATTTTTATGTAAGAATAAATAGAATTGATAATAAAGAATGAAAAACTGATATAGAGGAAAATATTGAATAGAAGCTACTTTGAACGCATAAAATTAACAGTATATGCATCGAAGATTTTTATATATCTGAGCTTCTCTCTCATAATTTGATGATCTCTAATCGTTTTCATTTAAATATATAATTTTCTCTTTACCGTCTTAAATCTCGCTTTGATATAAATGAAAGGAGTCTAATATCTCTAGAATATTGCGATCTTTCTCTCGTATTATTTTCTCTACGTAAAAATGAAATCTAATCAACGATCCAGAGCCCGAGAAACAAAGTTCTTTTTTCACTTCTTTTATTCATCATTTCGTTATTCATTATGGACTGGCAACCAGGGCGCGCTTTTGTCTGCTGCCGAATAAGATTAAATTACTTTTTCCAGGATTAACAAAGGTTTGAAGTGCGACTCATAATCTCATAATTGCTTCCCTTTGTTCGAAAGTAGACGATTAACAGCTCTATTTGTATTTGTAATGGGAATAGAATTCATTTGCCCCTCCAAGTTAACGTTGATGATGTTTTTGGAATGGCTTCCGAATGCGACTTATATAAAGCAATTTCGCGTGTCTCATCAATTGGAAACTGATACATGGATTGAAATTAACTCTCCGCGTCACATATATTTTGAATTCGAATTCGCCCGTTCATTGTTAATGGGTTTATTATCTAGTTAGTACAGACAGTGAGTGCTATCATACAGAGCACAAAGCGTAATTTCAATTTCTTCTGCCGTCACGATGTGTGTTGGAGGTGAATTTTAAATAGCTTTATTTACATCTTAATAATTAAAATCACCGGAGCAACGCCTTCTTCCTTGCCATTTCATTACTTTTATTTGAATGTAACTTTTGTCTGAGGCTCTTCTTTCATCAACTCATTTATAGAGATCGCTTATCTTAGTTGCATTGTAGAATATAATGGGAACCTCTTTGTGGAATACAATTATCAACAAAGCCCCAATCCACTTCCAAATGAATGTTCGTTTAATATCCCTCTCTATAATTGAGCTCTCCACCCTTTCATTGAATTATCTGAAATGCTATTCGAATAATAATCGCGTCGTGGTAACAATTAAGGCATTCTGTTGATTTCCATGTTGTTATAATTTAGAATATAATGGCAGATTAAATTTCTTTGTTTGTATCTGTTCCTTTTTCGTGTCGAGAATAAAGGTTTTTACAACTTATTAAGGAAATAATGTTACAGTCTCGCTTTCTGGTGTCTTTTTAATTTAAATTAGATTTGATCAATTAATTTATATCCTATTTGAGCATTTATATCTGCATTTATATTTCTAAATTTGACTCTCATTAATATAGCCGATTTGTTTTCAAAAGCTGATAACTATTCTTATAGATTATCGAAGCACATGTAGTACTCAAGAAATAGTAAGCGAGTCTTTAAGATTCAGAAATACTTTTCATTTAAAATATTTGTCTTGAAGCAGTAGAATTTAAAGTGTGTAGGGTTTGCAGATATTTCAACATCTCTGTGAGACCCGTTCGTTTCATCTGAATTTTAATGATTATGCAGGATTCGCTGATCTCTAGTCTTAAGTTAGGTTATGATTGTGTTCATCTTAGATAAAAAATGTATCTCAGCCTCTATTAAAAATTAATCTCAGTTCGTTATCTGTAAACAATTTTAGGTACTAAAATTTGCAATTATTTGGCACAAATAATTCAACCAATCAAATCCAAAAAGCAACCAAATACGTCATCGAACATTAATCAAAACTCAGGAAGATAAACGTTTCCAAAATTGAAGCAAATAAAGATGGAGTAAAGAAATCTTTCCTTCGTTTATCATGATCTGTCGTGGATCTGAAAAAAGAAAACAAAGAAGCGAAAACTGATTTACGTCACGATGAAAATATATTCGTTCCACGGCGAAGAATCATCCTTCACCAACTTTCCATCCCAATCGCAGAGAGTAAAATTGAAAGAATTTCCCGATCCACCCTTTCCCCGATATCCAAATTTAATCTCCCAATGAAATATATGAGCGGCGTAGAGGGAGATTTTCCTTAAAAGGAAGATTACGACTAGGAAATCTTTTATCAGCAAAACTAACTCCTCCTTAAAGTGACAGCGTAGAGCAGAGATCGAAGGGAATTTTAAGGGGATGATGTTTCCGAAGGTGGGGCCGTTCCAAGGAGACGTGAGTTAAAATCCTCGGGAAAGGCGACATCGCTTTCCCATCTTTGAAAGACTCGCGAGGCGCCTTGTCGCGTTCATTTGTCATTCCTGGGGCGCCTGCCGTTTTGACACGAGGAATGCCGCTAAAGGATCTCTCGCAAGGGAACCGCATTTTGTTTACGGTGCAGAAAAGGTAGAAACGCGATAAAGTTTAATCAGGAGTAGAGTTTTGGTTACTTGATGAAGACTTAAGACCATATCGCGGTTATAGATAAGGGTTGTTTTTGTCTTATGATACATCCAATCCCCTGATAGGCACAAGTCGGGCGGTCCAAGAACAGTACCTTGTGGAATGCCTTTATTAGATGAATGATAATCGAAAATGCTTAATGCTTGTAAAATAATCAAGAATAAAATCGCCTAAATGTTATTATTTTGAATATCGTGAATGATTTCAGTGGGGTAACATAGAAATATTCAACGTGTTAACGTTTTGTATATCGAAAACAACAGACAGATATCGACAGTATATTTGTTTTATTCTAGTTATTAATATCACGTTATAACTCCATATTAGTTCGTTAAAATATCGCTCTGACTGAGTTCATAAAACATCTCCTCTATCAAATATTTACTTAAAACCGAACCAATGGACGTCATAAAATTATTTAATTGATAATCATTCGCTAATATTTCATTAATATTATTTATAAATATTAATAATAATTAATCATTTTGGAATTATGTGTGTATTTACTATCGAATGCGAGCAGTCCCTATCCCAGAAAGCCTTTTATCCCTTTCTTTCACGTCTTGGAAACTTTTACGATAGCTCGGGATATTAATGTTAATCCCTAGTGAGAGATCATGTCGTTCACCTCCTCGGAGTGTAACCGGGAGTAACATTCATCAACCGATAATTGCCGAAAACAGAAAAATCCTCTTCGGTTCCCAACCCACGCCTTCTAATGGTCATCTTATCACTCCTTTTTACGACGGCACCAGATTCCACTTTCGACCACTTTCTTTGTCGAAAGAGAAGGGAAATTTCCCTTGGAAGGGATATCGGAGAGGCGTCCGAAGAAAAAGGTTTGGAGAGAGGAAAATTCTTTGTGGAAAGAAAGGGGAAGAGAACAACTTTCTTCCCCTTGTAGGAAGACTCCAGAAAGCAGAATAAGTTTAGGGAAAAAGTAAATCGGAAGGAGGGAAATGGGGTCAAACTTGGTTGTGGAGGAATCAAAAAGGAATGCTTTCAATGCGCATGGAGATCTTTTTAGTGAGGGAAAACCATCAGGTTCTGGTTGAGGGGAATTTTGAGAACGGGTTTTTTTCTCTGAGTTGACGGATTGCTTTGTTGATGCATCTAGTATAGTTACATATCTATCTACTTGTGTGTTTCTTTCAAAGTTTTTTTGGGCATATAGCTGGAGAGTTATTAAAAATAATAAAATTAAAATTGTAGAGTAGCTTTTGGCTACATGTATGTTGGAATGTTTAATGACATAATTGTTTATTTTTAATTGAATTGAGGATAGTTTTATTGATAAATACACATACGCATTCAATTGCTGTTTCAAGTCAATCCAAGCTCTTATCGTGGTATAGATATACTGAATAATTTATTAATCAAATATAGTAGTTGAAAAAATATTTTATACTTTGCGAGAAGATTAGTTATACAAGTCAATGAATTCAACATACATCTACATCTACATAAGTACCCTGCAAGCCGCCTTTCGGCGTGTGGCAGGGGGATACGTCATTTAATACATAACTTATCAAGTAAATATCCTCTAATATCTCTCTGTTAGTCTTTTGAATGGAAAATCTGAGCCGTTGAAGTCTCTTATAAATTAATATTGCATTTACCTTCGTCTGAAATGTAGTCTCCATTTTTTGTAAATCTCGCGACTCAAAAATATGTTAGACTTGAGTTGAAAATCGAGGCGCGAAGTTTTTGCCAAGAAATTAATATCCTTGTCTAGAACTATTACCATACCCAGACTTCCGCATATCTCGGATGAAAGAATGCTTATTCCTTCAAAAAGTGACGTGGTGGACGCAAAAAATCTTGCAACAAAACGCATTCGCCAAATTTTAATGCTTTTGGTTTTATTATTTCTAACTCATCCTCAAGGAAATTACTTCGTCTTCCGGTAATAATGAAACTTTTTTAGACCGATTTCCTTCTTGATAGCATTCCCGATCCATCAGATTTCTCCCTTCACTTCCTGCTAAATAAAAGATACCAGCTGATTCACTGCCTCTTATTCATTCAGGAACTTTACTTTTTCTTCAGTCTCCTAGTCTTCAGGGCATATGCATCCCATCGAAACTTTTCTACACTCTATCGTTTCTCTTCGGACAAAGTTCTTTCCAATTTCTCGTACTTATTGTTTGATTTAGCCGAAACGTCTTTATAGGACATCTTTGAGGAGATGAATAAAAATGTATTTCCGATTGTCGATTCTTAAATCACGGTAGCAATTAAGTTTCTCAGCCCAACTAGTTTCATTACGTTTCCCGTATTGACTCGCGAATCGGATATCCCTTCCGAAAAGGATCTATGAATTTTAATTAAATACCCTCTAACTGCCGAGAAATTACCAAGTTGCGTACTTCTTCGCTATAACTTACCTATCGCTTTTGATAAAAGACAAATTCGCGATTTAATGAGAAATTCGCTCTTTATAAAGATTCTGCATTTCCCTTCCCAAAGATCTTTTCGCGGAGATATCTCCAAGGCAATCCGTGAGGTAAAATTATTCGTTTTGGATCGATTTGAACGATAAATCATGGTAAATTTATGCCTTCAATTAATGCTCGATTGCTACGAATTCCAAATATTCTACAAGCATTAGTTTATTTAACAAAAAGAGATTCGATATTTTTGGTTGTTTCCGTAGTCTTTCCTTTCCTTATCATAACATCGTTGTTTATTCCTCCCGAAATATGTCTTTGCTTACGTGAGATCCTTAAGACCTCTAAAGACATCGCTTCCGTTCCATTTCAGGTTGAATAAATTTAAAAATAATCACGGAGGATTTATACACTGTATCCATTCAAACTGAATCTCATTTTACGTTTATTTTAATTACGAAAGACTCCAGTCCTATGATTGCATCATTTCCGGTTCTTCGTAGCCTTTAAGGCGCGATGAACTTAATCTTTGATCCTTTGAGCTGAACTGAATTAAACTCTAGCAATCAATTCCATGGTTGAGTTATACTGTTTGGAATCCAATTCCATCTCTTCTTTTACATGAATGGATTATTCCGTTCTGCGGTTGCGATTCCTTCGAAAGCGTATTTCTGTCTTTCCTCGTCGAATCGTGGCCACGTTTCGATACAGTTTTAGGCATTCGAGATCGTGAGGGTATTCATATATATAAGAGGTATATATTTGTGTTTCTTGAGTGAATTTGGAGGCAATTAAGCCTTAATTCCATTTGAGGTAAACTCTCAATTCCGTTCAACCTGCGGCTTTATTGTTTAGTAGCAAGTGTTGCTTTTCTCATTGAACTAAGTTTGATTACAAAAAGAGAATAGCATTAAAACCCTCTATTTCTCATTTAATGATTTGTTTCCTAACAATTAAATCCTAGTGCCTATAATTTATTATAAGTAAATTTATCATCGTGTAACGTATGCACAAAATACTCTTTTTAATGATATTTCTTAATTCATTAGTTTTTTAGAGAATTTTCTATCGAAAAAAGTCTTTAAGATATATTTAACAAAATATCCTCTCAATGAATTGAAGAATTTTTGTAAAATGATAAAATATTTCCATTTGTGCTATTTAAAATCAACTTTCATTGTATAACATTTTAAATTCGTTTTTGGATTTTAAAATTATAACTATATGTAATAAATTAGTAAGATGTTGAAATTCTCTTAAGATTTCCTTTTAGAGAAATTTAATCCATCTTTATTATGGTTTCCGTTAAAATATTAGCATTTGAAAACATATTAACATCATCGATAAGTATATACATAAATGCTGAAATTTTCTGACGTGGAAACTTCTTGTTTTTCGAGGCATTCCCCTCTTCAAATGGAAGCACCCTTCTTCGGAAAGGGCCGTCGAATCAATTTTCCTTACCTTAGCTGCTTTATCTCTACGAGAATGACTACAAACGTTATTCCCCCTGACTTTAAACCTCGTTTACGATTGCTGTAATGATCACTTATAAATAGGATAAAAGCTTCCGTCCGTGGAGGGTCAATTAAACTACCCCTCCAATTCTACTCGAGACAATGTATTAAAAACCGTCATACCCTCTTCCGAAAAGGTTTATGTCCCATTCCGTTTACGACGCCCTAAGGTTTACGTCTCATTAAGGTCTCGTGGACTTTTCCTTCTACGAAAACAGTTTCTTTATTCCCCCAAATAACGCCCCTTAATAACCCCCGTCGATTCAAATGGTTGTTACGTCACGTTGTCCTCGTGCGATGGCAATACGAGAGGGCGTTTCACAATTTTATCTTTCAATTATGAGCTCTGATTTTTGGCCGAAACGGATCAAAATTGTTTACTGTCGCGGCAGGTTGTAAATTGGAACTTTTTTTGCCGAACGGTCGACTGATACGGTCTCAGAATGCACGCGATAAATTTCATTCGCCATTTCACTCTTATAAACTGGAATATTATGTGCCGGAAAATTGAATGCATTGCGATTGCTGTGGACTTTTTATTCGACCTTCGTTCACGGTTGTGCCATTTCGCGCAAATCGGCGTGGAATCAAAGTTTGCGAGGCAGTTTTATGTTGGTGAATGTTTTTACGGTGCGATAATACAGAATATAATTGAGTGAATTCTGATATTGTAGATTTATATGAAAAAGATATTCAGTTCGTAGGCGTAAAGAACGATCTATATGTAGGATATTAATTAATTTCTTCTTTTATAAATTGAATCATATTAAAATAAAGATTTCTTGGAGTAATATAGGGTATATATTAATCAAGAAAGATGTGAACAAGAAAAAGAGTTAATTTAAGTAACTAATATATAATCAAGAAATATTATTAATTTGTCCATTGGTAGAAATTTATTCGTAAGAAAATCGAAAATAAGTCGCTCATAAAAATATTTAAAGTCCTGCATTTGATCCTTTTTTCTTGGAATATAAGCCTTTGTGTTAGTAAGTACATCGGAAAAACTCGCTGTCGTAGATTGAGGCAGTATGAAAAGGCTAAGAACAAAACTGGTCATTTACTTGTGACACTGGCAGCGTTCAGTATTTTCAGATGCAATCTGCAGTTTTGTCAAGCCCATGCGTAGTTTATGAGCGATACAGTGTTTCTTTTCATTCTATTTCAAAGAAAATCCGATCTTTGAAGATTATTCTATAATTCTTGCATTAAGGAACATTACCCACGACCGGTGATAAACAGCGGTTAAAAATCACACTATTTCCCATTACCTATCTTTTGAATTCGTCATAGAAAAAGAGAGGTACACATTGCCTTTCGTTTAGATCTATCAACGGCGTCATATTATGCCATTGTGCATAGTGTAGGTCCAGAATAAATACCTTCATTTGCAACGACCGCGTACATTTCCTCTGAGCCCCTCGTAATGGAGTTATGTTAATAACTTCTCGGCACCATTTTCATGGCGATTCCCGCACGCAATTTTATATGCGCACCTTTCTCAGATTCGTACGCATCGAGGGTGGTTTATCGGCTGTTTATTTGCCTCGAATGATGGCCATTTACGATTCAAACGCCGCAAGGGTTATTAACGGATAATTTCCCGTTTTTCGGTGCCGTGATTTCCTTACCTTCACCGGTAATGCACTCAAAGGCATGAAAAAGTGAATCGCTGCGATATGAATGGACGTTTGATGGGGAAATTTCGCTCTGGAAACGTATGCGTTGCCGAGTTAATGTTCGGATTATTGTTGAATATGGCGTAGCTCTGCGTTTTGGTGAAAGTCGTTGGCTCAAATTTTAGACGTCATGATAGAAATGCTGTTCACGTAAATTAACGCTCTCGGATTGAGGGATAGAATCCGATGGAAATATTCCGTAAAATGTACCAAGTGTTTCTTACATTAGGACTTTAACTAAAATCCTGAGTTTGGGTAAGAGATTAGCAATTTAGCAAATGTCTATTGTGATTTAATTATTCGTCTCTTTGAATCTTTGAGTGTTTTATAATTCAGGGTATCACTATATTTCTATAAAAGGCAAGATAATGAATAGTGTTATCTAGATACTGTAATGAGTAGAATTATTATTACAATTATTCATGAAGAGGTTGTCTTGAGTTTGAAACCGATATTCCTCTAAATTTTGGTTTTGGAAGAAAATAATTTTCATCTTTATTCTTTAAGCCACTCATTGATGTGTAGCATGGATAATTGTTCATCAATGAAAGGTACTCTATTTGCAAAGGAATTTAATTTAAAGCTAGAATTTTGATCATTATTCGGATAGGACTTTTGGAGGACTGAATCGTAGATTGATCGATTCTTTCGTCGATCGATACTCTTCAGTTCTTTTATTCCGATTTCCGAAATTTATACGTCACGCGATATAAAATGTAATTTTCAGTCGTATTGCATGATTGCATCGAACCAAAACCCGACTTTTGATTATATCTCTATACAATGAGTCGAATTATAAATACGTATAAAACCACATCTCGAACCCCTTCATATCTTGTTCACGAGCGTATTAAGTGTTCGAAGGTATTGTTTTGCGTGCAATCCTAAGCGTCGAGATCTCGGAGAACCGATTGCCAACGATCTCAACTTGCGATTGCCACTCAATGGTCAATCTTGACGCCCATCTGGATTATCTCTCGGCACATTAAGTCTTTCTCGGCGATTCCTAATCGAATCGGAGTGTCCCTTCTTTTTAGATCTCCATTTTTAGTGGTCACGTGCAATTTCGATACGCTTCCGTCTTAATTAGCATCTGAGAAAGCACATCGTAGAGCGATGTCTCCGGGGAGAATCCTTCGTGACCGAATGCGATAAGGGGAAACATTTGGAGGAGGAAAAGGGCAATGGAACGGATTAAAAGGGATAGGGGAAAAACAAAAAGGAAAGCTCGTGGAATGAGTGGCGCAGAATTGGCTGGGAAAATGGACGAATCACGCCTCATTAGGCGACGTTTTTAGGAAAGAGGGTTTCCGAACGGAGAAGAATTCGAAAAGGTCAACTGGATGTGACACAGCCGCCCTCTACGGAGGATATTTTGAGAAGTGGTTCGCCAGGGTTTTTGGAGCCGTGTCTGCGGTCACTCGTACGTCCACTATTATTCTCGATGGAAAGAATCCTTGAGCGAAAGTGGGAATACGAAGAACGGGAGAAAGGAAGTCTGAGGATGACAGCCCTTGTTTCCTTTTGAAAATTCACTTTCGAGCGTTTATCGCTCGGATGGCCACACGTCAGAGGGCACGCGTTTATCCGACGGAAAAGATTTCCAGTTTCTTTTACGATTGTCGAAGTCTGAATGCGCGCCCTCGGGAAGACCTTTGTGAAATCCACGGGGTTTTTGGATGTATCCTAGGATACGCCCTTTCCCTGTTCGCCGGAGATCCCGTGTTATTTTCGTTGCGCCAAATGGTCTCTCTAAAAGTTGGTGATGAATGGAGTCGGAGATTAATATGTGAAAGCTGAATGTTTGTGCCGTTGTGTTTTTTTGTGCTCTCATGTTTACTCGTACCTCCTTTTTAGCTTGTTATATTTCTCTCTGCACTCTTGTATGTATATACTCGTGTACTTGAATTGAGATACGGAAACTTAAGTACATTCAAACAGCAAAAGATGCATCTAAAGGTAGCGTAAGTTTTAAGCTAGGAGCAAATGATAGATTACTTCACTTTTATAAGCATATGGCGCATATATATCTTTTTAAAGGGTTTATACATAGACCAATATATCATGCGTGAGGTAAAAGTCTGAGTCAACGCTACTCTTAAGAATAGCAATATTGAATCAGTTGTAAAATATATAGTTTTTATAATGTATAGTTTTGAATTCATTCGCGATACATAAATTCATCATATTACATGTAATATACATGCATATGCAATCAGTAACATGATATTCTTATGATATTTTCTCAAAATCTCTAGCTTAGTAAAATACCAATATTTGTGGAGGCCATTCATTTGTTTCGGCTGTTTGGGGCCATAATGATTTGTAGAGAGTCATTCGCTTTAAAGCCCCATTACGTGTAAGCTTCTTACCTCCGAATCATAGGAAATTAACTACCTTTAAGCGAATGATAAGAGCAGATCGCTTTACATTAAACGAAGAGTAGATTCATTATTTTTCAACAGTTTCCGTGCCACAAGTTTGTGGCTGAAGTGATTTCATCGCATCAAATTTTAATGCATTAGATCATAAATCCAATTGCATGAATATCAAATATACTATTATATTACACTATTACTTACATATCACAAAACTTTTCCATGTGCAGTTGTGATCGAATATCTGGTCAAGTACTAACCCAATAGCGGAGTCGTGATATATAAAAAAACCTTCCGAAGCTAAAAATCGTTCGAGAGACGATGAAAGGGGCCAATCCCATCTCGTGCATCACTCGCGAACAGGTGGGACGTCAACCGGGGACCAAACGGAGGCCCCCGAGATGAAGAGAAAAAAAGAAGAAAGGTTAGAGCTTTTTGGGGCGATTGGACCAGACCATTGTCCACAAATTCCATTTCCCGTTCGATTCCCATACTCGAGACGGGAATTCCCGTGAAAAGACACGTCAACCCTCCATTGTACGTACGTCGAGTTTTTCGGGTCATCGGGACGAGGTGACGTAGAGGAATCCTACGGGATCTCCGCTGGTGACGTCTCCATCCGGAGAACAACAAAAACGGAATGCATTTCCGTTGAAAAGGGTACTGTGGCTTTCTTTGTGTGGATTCCGTGTGGAACACGCGTGCGTGTTATTCGCATGACCCGAGAAAATCCCCGCGGATTCGTCCCGATGCTTTCGTAGGATGGTGATCAAAGGGAAGATTTGTCTAAGGTGTGCATAGGATGTAATTGAAATTTTAGGAGAAGGACGTTTTCGTAGCCATATTTGTGTTGGGACTTCGATCGTTGTAGATACGTCTTATATTGGAAGCTTTTCGTCGTTTTCAGGAAGGTTATGTGGATTTGAACTTCGATTTGATAAATGAATGTTCAACAGCATTTTTACGTCGATATTTTAGTGTCAAATGCAAGAGCATTGAGATTCTTCCTCGTACCATTAGTTTCTAAATATTGAATTTATATGTTTTGCAACAAGAAACCGAGATCTTTATATTGATATAGGAACTATAATCATTTAAGAAAGTTGATGAGCCGAAACAATTAGAAATTCGTTGTTAAAATCTCACTCTAACTAATTTTGATTAACTAAAGCATTCCATAAAAATATCTTCACGAAACATAATGATTTACTCACATATTATCATAAATCACCTTGTGCATCTTAGAGTAGAGAAGAAGAGAATTCTAGTTTTTCCGATACAAAAATAGCTTAGTATTGGTCTAATGGAAAGCCCCTTTGAGAATCGGAAAGCGCACGCTCTCGATTACGTCAAATCCAACTCGTACGGTATTTTCTTCCTTTCGCCTGATCGCCCTCTTTTGTTTCCAGCACTTTCTCTACTCCCTTTTCCGGGATTCAATATATATTTATTTATGTGCAGACACTTACTTTCCGTTTCGCCCTCCGACTTTGTATACATCGTGTGTCAGTTCGTCTCATGTCACCCAAATAGGTCGATGTTTTCCCTCCTTTACTTATCTTCGCTTTCAATTTCCGCAAACACTTGTTCTTCCCCGAAATTTATTCTCTGCGCGGAGTTTGTTTCGTTCCCTGTTATATGCCTAAGATTTGCTCTGACAAAGAACGTGTTTGTTTTTCATTCGGAGGAAAATACATATTTATGTTGTAAGGAAGACGATTATGACAGAGTTGGTTGCGTTCTTTTTTTCGAATTTTGGATTTTTTTTAATTTTATTTTTACGTTACGTCATCTTTAACTGTTATTTTGCGTTGCCATGGAACTGTTCACAAGGTGAAGCTAGGAATTTAATTTGTTTTCTTCTTTTAAATCCCTTCTTTAGAGTGATACAATGATGTTTTTATTGATCTAGAAAGAAAAGAGTGATGATATGAGTTTTGCTTTTTAAATGATAAATTATTCTTTCGAAGGTATATTCGGAAATTCGCCGGACAATAGTTGAAGTTTTACAAAAAAAAAAAGAAATCTAGGCATAGAAAAATGAGATATTTATATTATCGTCGGCTATAAATAAATCATAATACAGTGAAATGTACAAAAATTCTATGGAAAAATGTAAAATCGTCAAAAGCTTGGAGCATAAAAAAAATCAATCGTAAAAGTTCTATTGTGCCATGGGTTTTCAATTGAACATTTTTTTCTTGCAACTTTCACTTAATTGATATTTTATTTAACGGTGTACGAATGTAACATTTCATTTCTCAATCTAATTATTACTATTTCAATAAATATCTGCTACTTTAGTTTATGCCATTTCTTGATTTTCTTTGAATCTGAAAAACAAGGATAAGAATAAAGGGGCTTTTAAATAAAATATGTCATAACTTGTTCCTTACGTATAGTCATATTAATAAGGAACAAATCCTATTATTATATAACCTCCATGCTATTAATGTGGATAGAAAGATAAATGGAACGAACGTTAGTTAATCTTTTACGTTCTGTTTTCCCATCTCGTTATTGTTCTTTCCTCGAATTTGAGATTGTATTCCTTTTTTAGTTCTATAATTAACAACCCACTCGTCTTTGTGATATCATAGCTTAAGTACGGCTTTCATTCATCACGTTTGACGTTATCACATTATTTTATTATAATTTCAGAGATTTGTGACTGAAAAATTAGAATCAAGGACGTATTCATTAAGTTTTCCACTTCTCTGAAGCAAAAGAGAAATTTTGGCAAATAGGTTGATACCCGGAATTTCCTTATTCAAAAGTTATCACAAGTGGTTTTCCTTGAAAAAGATTCTTTGTAATGCATATGAATACGTTTATTGTATCTGATGTAATTCTAATAAACCGCACGATCTGTTTATTTAGTGATAAACTGAATTCGCATTCGAGAAAGACGATTTCCACGACAACCGAAAACATCGCTCCATGGTTTCAGGTTGCCAACATTAGTGCACTAATGAAGCAGCAGATGCATGTCTAAGTGAATAATGCACTTATGAGGGAACAGTAGGAATATTTGAGTTTATCGTTACGCAAAGGGTGTCTAAATTCAAGCGATCGTGCGTTTGTTCTCGTGCAATGCAAACGCACTCGAGTGCATTGAATCCTTATCTATATTTCAGTGGAATATGAACCTCTGTTGGGGGACCCGTTCGCAGCGCATTACAGTTATTGCAATCGCTCGCCTAATTCAGGTCCTCGAATAATTTAACCAAAGTGACTTCGACGTGGGTATTTGTGATTTTTAATTGCATTATACTGTGATACCAAGGTCCGTCATCAGTGGGATAAAGCATGATGTAACTTCCGTTTGTATTTCATCAAAAGAATAAGTTTTACGTGCGATATCTTCATATGCCAATGCCGTGTTACGAAACATCCTTTTTTAGTCTCATTACAAATTTCGGATTTGAATTTTTATTTAGAATTTTAAGGTTTTGAAAGGAAAATAGCCTTTTATATATATACACTATAAAAATTAAATTTAATTCTACATATAAATTAAAGTTTTTAAATAAATAATTCATAAATTCGTAGCAGAAGAGTATTTTATCTTGAAAAATTATTCTTTTCGCTTAATCATATTTCTGTCTCTAGAATTATACTTTTACAGTGGTATTTAATTCTTTTACGTTAGCTAACTTTGGATTCAGTTTCTATGAATTGTAATTTTTTATCATAAATTATTGCTTCTAAACATTTGCCTTCCTGCAAAGGTTGATATGAATTATGATTCAGATCGTACGCAAAGATGCCAGGCTTCATTCTACGCCGCTGTCTGTTGAGCGCCTCCGAGAAGAAGCTGTTTCTTAAAAATTCATAAAGGCGACGCCTTCCATCTTCTTCCTTGTTTCACTTTGCCCTCAAATTAATTGAAAAGAGAAATTTATGTTTCCTTCCGAATTTCATCTTCTCTTTCACCGAACTTTGCCACTCTTCCTCCACAACCACTTTATGCAATCATCTTTCGCTGCTACCAACGTTTACTTTCTTTCGATTCTAAATAAAGGTAATTCAGTGTAAATTACGCGTAGTTCGTGGACTTGTTCTTGTTAAAAGAATATTAAACTTCCATTTCCTTTTTTCTTCCCTGATACACGTGTTTTCGATCTAATTCATATTTTATCTGTAATTCCAATTTCGTTGACATTATAGAAGTACCACAAACGTATTGCCAATTTAGAGTAGAATCTACGTATAAAATTCTAAAATTTTCATCGCAGAACTTTCAAAATATTCAAGCGAGAATTTCGTATGAAGATTACTGTTGAAATAAATAATTTTTATACAAAATGCTAAATGTCTTATGGAAATGGACTTTTCCGATGTATTATTCCTTGAATTTTGAAAGTGGATGGATATGAGGATTCAGTAAAACTGCAGCAACGTTGCATGAATTGTATAAATGCTTTAAAGTCAAATATTTTTAATCTAAAGATTTGCTGTATGGTTTTTGCTTCCTTGACAAAAAAATGACTTTCGCTCGGCGTAGGGTTTGATTAATATTGAAACCAACGTCCGAAAATTTCCTCAATTTTAAAGGACAAATCTGAAACTAATATCATGCATTTCGTGGATGTATTTCGGTTTCCATTTCCTCTAAAGTTCTATGTATATTCGGAAAGGAAGAGCCGCGTGTACTTCATTAAAATGAAATCCAATTTCGGTATTCAAAAGAGGAACGTATGGTAGAGATACAAATCAAGTTCCTTATTGGCTTATTGGGGCAAAGGAAGTTTTACTTTCTAGCGGCAAATATGCGCTTACGGGAGAAGGATTTCCACTAACAGTGGCTTTATTCATAGCTGCTAACGTGAGCCATTTAATGACTAAAGTTCCCAGTGTTTGCATTCAACGTTATCCTTAACTTTTATCGGATGTAATACTCTCATCAGCGTCTCTCCACATCCCCTTAGCCCTTTCGCCGCATCTGAGAAAAGTGTATGCCTTCTAATCACTGTTCCTTTTGGACTTCATTTAGCGCCATCCCGAGATACATCGCAATATCCCCACGGCTTTTTCTCGATCCTACATCACCTCAATCAATCTCCTTCCGTCGGCAGATGTTTCCTCGCACCTGTCTCACGCCAAATACACCTTCCATTTCGCCGAATATTAATGGCGAACAACTCCTTGATTTGCCCCACCTTTAACGGCGATGCAAATCCTTTTCTGGAAGGAATTTCATCAAAGTGCTATTTAATCTTCCTCTAAGGTGCTTAAAATGGCGTGCGTTTTTTCTCCCATTCCAAGACGTGCAATATTTATTCTCAATTTTGGTTCGATAGGATTATTCATACTTCCTTTAGAATTGCGAAAGAGTTTCCGGATGATGGAGATAGCGAGCTAATTTGCGGATGTAATGCATGAAGTCTCTTTCAATTATCGAGGGTATCAGTTTAATTACTCTATGATTTAGTTATGAATGGTTCCATCTTGATCACTGAATATCGAGTGAAAAATACTCATCTTCGATACTTTTTGTAGCTCTGAAGTATCTTATTTTTCAGCAATGCTAATTAGATTGTACAGTTCTCGATAATTCCACGGACCTCCCAAGTTATTTTTATTTCCGATCAATTCGCAACACATTTTAGAAATGCAGGTACTGAAAATAAGAAGAAAAACGAGTATAAACTAAGCAAGTTTGTTGCACATAATATATTATAAATTATTATTGAGTTGTTATAATAGTGGAAATTTAATTTATAAATTAATATCATATATTAAACTCAAAATGCAATTTTAAATTTAATTTTGCCATATTTTGCCTTAAATGATTATACTTTTATCATTGGCAATATAATTGGACAATTATTAAGTATATATCATTAAAAATGATTAATTAATCTTAATATTTTAAGCCAATGGATCCCTTAATTTTATCTACATTTACATACACAATATACATTTATTAAAATTCCTTATTCATTTTTGGCTCTAGGAAACGAATAAATAAACCTCCATCCGCCTTATGTACAAGATTGATTTTCAGGAATCTGATGGTTACTTAATACAGCTTTCAGTCTAATACACTATTTCTTATACAATATCTTCTCTGATGTTCCCAATATGTTCTTTCGGAAGGGGTATCAACTGCAGATCCCGGAGTTCATTTTTCCCTCGGAAAAGCCCAGTTCATTTTCAATCCGTACGCATCACATCCACTCTTTATTAAATACGTCAGTTTCGGAAACAAAAGAAAAATGAGTTGCGTAATCTAAGGATGCGATCGCAACAGCGTGACGTATCTATCGCTCGGGGGATTCCCCCGTAATTTTCCACGCATATTTTTCATCCCAAGTCCGAGCATCTCTCCGAACTTGGTCTCCGGGAGATAAATGACCCCATCGTCTCATCTCTTTATACGAAAAAAGAGAGACTCCTATGCCTGATTTATTTTCCCCTGCAATCACTCCCTGATTTATCCCCTCGGAACCATTTTTCGCGCTACTTTCTTTTCCGAAACATTTTTAAGACAAAAATCTCGAGTTCGTAGTTCGCCCTAAGAATCCCGAGCAATAAATAAGAGAGTCCCCTTTCTCTCAAATTGGCCAGATAGGGATCTATCCTCTTCACAGTCCTTCGAAAAATCCTATTTCGGGTTGCCCTCTTTCCGACCACGAAACCTACGTCCGCGGAGTGCGGCGTTTCCTGATTGCAAAGAGATAAGGGACCTCCTCCGTGTCCCTACTTACGCTCCTTTTATTCGCCCTCTCATTTTTATCCCAGACGCAGCCCTCGCGATACAGCCCTCGCTGACATACACCTCCCTCCTCACAAATCACTCCCTTATCTGTATATTTTTGCTCGGCCTTTGCTTTTGCCTCCAGCCGCGGGTGGCACTGTCGTCGCCCTCCCTACGATGGTGGCTCCTCCCCCGGGAGATTACGAAAGGAAGGTCCTTCCCCCATCCCAAGGTCTCGTCCTTTTTCCATCTATTCCCCACCTCCCGATACGACGTCTTCAGACGCCGCCTTTCCTTTCTTGGGATGGCTCTGATTTAAGGCTGCCCCAAGTGACGGCTGCGAAATTTTTCGCTCTGATGTGGATGGCTTCATCGGTGTTATTTAGAACTACTTTCTGTGAGGCACCGTCAGTTTTGCAACGTAGAAGTTGTGATGAATGATTCTACGTGCGTGTCTTTTTAATGTGAAGTTATAATACATGTTTTTCAGAGACTTTAACATTAAAGTAGTATTTTGGGAGTTGAATTCCGCACATTTTCCTTTAGTACATAGTGAATAACATATATTCCTAGGAATATGTTCATTAGTTTTATAAGATCTTGAAACTTGTGAGAACCGTTGGGAAGCGTGATTCATATCTTATCGTATATTTGTATTAAATAACTGCGCGTCACCGTAGACATGTTTAAAATTGAGTTTAGCTAGTGACTAAAATCCATATGACTCATTACTTTTCAATCCGCGAACTAATAGAGCTACTGATCTAGTACAAATTCTAGTAAATAACTTGCTCTTAAGTAGAGAGATATATATTCGTCATTTTAAAAACCCTTCATAGCTTCATCAATACGTGCTATGAAAACAAAATTGAAGCCAATCTGTGAAGTTTAAATTTATAATGGCTTTATCAAGAATCACAATAAAAAATTTTATCGCAATAAAATTTCTAAACGTTGTGATCATTTATGGTTCATCAGAATATCTAGATGATGTCGATGCAGAAGCATCCATTTCGTCCCATTCAGATGCACTTATTACCAGAAATGATGGATGATAGGAGAAGGCAACCGTCATTCAAATCAATTGAGATAGCGCAGTGAAAAGAAGCAATTCTTGCTCCGATATGGAATTGCAGAGACTTTTAATCCTATCGATTGGGCGATCAGTCGATTATATTCATCGATTTTACATCACGAAAGGTAACGTTACAGAATTGAGTTATTTCGAATGTTGTTGTCAAAGGAATTCAATATATTATCGGGAAAGGTCAGCGGATAATATGAAAGTAAAATATTCCCGTCATTCATTGTTTTATCGTTGAATACATATCCGTCTAATATAAATATTAAACATTTGAATTTGAGGAAGTGAAATTCGTTTAAAGTATGGAATATCGAAAACTATCTTTGAAAATGGAAAGTAATGCTTCATAGTAATTTTAATAGATAATATCGCGTTTATAATTTTCTACATCTTAATAGGTTTATCTATCTTCTTTAAGTGGACTCTTAATCGATTGGATTTCGGTAATCGTTCAAATTCACACCGTTAAGACTATTAAATGAAAGCAGTTTTCGATTACTCTTTGTACAGGATCCAGACAACCGACTTTTCATTTTTAAGCAAATTGAGTCTTTGGTTTCCACAGGTAATTGGGCCACAGAGGAATAACCTCGTACACTTAAAAACCGGCCACTGCTAGTGACGGTAGTTTTGATAGGATTTTGCCCTCTATTCACCAACAGCTTTGTGATCCCTTAGATTGCATTCAGACCTCATTTAGTGTTTGATAGGGACATTCTACAAAGAATTGATTCGCTCTCTGATACATTCAAAAGCCAACGGTTGATTTTCCATTTTCCAGCATAATTACTTCTGCGTTTTAAAGCGTTTAAAAGAATGGTAAATGGAGCACTTATAGACGATATAAGTTATAGGTTTTCAATGCCCTCAAACTTTATTCATAGAAGATATTTATTATTATATATAATGATCTAGTTCCTAGAATATGTTAATCTTTTAGGGCCTAAGTGGTCCAAGCAATTATTTTAATGGATCCCATTTTATTTTATCATAGTTACTTTAAATGTAATTAACGTCTTAATTTATAAGTTGGGTACTTATTTAATTCCACTTATATAATCACTAAATCACTCTATATCATTTTTTTCACCAACACTTTTAACTGTCCTATTCGAGTAAATAAGTAGACCTCAACTTGGGCTGAATGCGTCACATTGGCTTCGAATGCGATGAAATCGCAAATCATTTTCTCGCAGCGGTTTGGAAGGTGACCCAAGATGAATTGAAAAAGAAACCTCAGCGAAAACTCCCAAAATGTCTCGATCCCGATTTCATCAACGGGTCACGTAGAAAAGAAGAAAAATCCCGGATTTTATTTCGCCAACGATTTGTTAGCGGATAAATAGAAGTTCGCGGTGATGAAAAACATAAGGTTATCGTGTCGAAATTGGTGCGTCAAAAATCACATTTGGAGAGTTTCAAAGGCGTTGAGAGCTTTTCTTAGATTGGCTTCTGAGAATTCCAGATCCCGATTTAGTCATCGAAAAAAGAAGAAAATCAAAACCGTTTTTCTCGAATGCGAATGCCTGTTGATGAGATTCTGAGGTCAACGTGACGTGCTATTCATAAATTCAGAAGTGCTCTCCCGATTTTTTCCTTCGCCGCATTTATCTTCGCAAATGAGGGAGAAACTTTGTGAAGTGTGTGCCACTTACTGTTCCGATTTTTATGCAAGAAATTATGTGATAGAGGTAATTTAATTTAAAATTTATTCCGTTTAATTACTCCGAAAATATGTTAATTAAATTTATATTCTTATTTTTATGTTTGAGCGATTATTTTATGATGTATAAAAATATCTTTTAATGCTGTTCCCCAGATAATTTTTATAGCCTTATATTTATAAGGCTATAAAAATTTTAATTAATTTTAATTCTTTACATTATTCTTACGATAAATATTATTATTAAAAACCTATAATATCATTTAGTGTTGAATTTTTTCTCCTTGAGCTTTATTTTATTAAAATACGGAGTAGTTCTATTCCAATACTAAATATTAACGATGTTATTATTTCGCTTGCCCTTTTGCTCTAATCTTATTTTCGATATTTACGCTGTATTAAATGCCTTTTATTTGTATACATTGTTCAGCAATGTGTTATCGTAATGAATTTTGAATTTTTTACTCGGGCGATATTTAAGTTTCATTTAAATATTCAGTGTGTTAATACGGTAAAGATGTACATATTTTAAGAGAATTACTAATATTAATTTACTGTTATTTAATTAAGCGTAAGTAAATGAATAATATTATATTTAAACCAAGAATATATTTAGACTAAATGATACTTCACCAGTACCATTCTAATGATCATAGGACTGTACACGATGCTAATGTTCTTACCACGAATTGCTATTTCGTTGCGCACCACTGGAATATATCCGCTTTCGCTTTTCCAAAGTTACAACGCGTTTTGGAAAATCTCATTCCAACTTTTATCTCATTACCCGTCTCCTAGTGCGTGAGCGTATCCTCTGTTTGTTTTCCATTAGCCCCATATATTTCCGCAAAAAGGAGACTTCGAACGGTGCACTGTCCCATTCACATCCCCACGTCGAAAAAAATCCCAATTCCCGCACTAACTCCCCAAAACGGCAAAAAATGCGAAAGTTTTGCGGAAACATTTTTTTTCGACCGATATCGCCTTCTCCCGTTTTTCAACATCCCCTCGAAACGGTTTTCATTTAAAGAACTAATTGGCAAGCTGTTTGGGAGGGCCTTAAACCAATTGACGCTCACATGTTCAAAGTTTATTTTTTTCCCCGCTCTCTCTTTCATTCCCAAATCAAAAAAGCCTCCGTCGTTATTTATACCCCTAAAGAGACGTAATGGCATCGCGGTTTCCCCTCTTAACCTTGTCGGGGAGATAAATACATCGGCTGCAGATGCATCTTTGAGGACACGTGTACGAAAAGCGGCTCATCGCGATGAAATTCATGCAGAATTTAAACTGCCGTCGGCGATCTATGTATACGGCGGCGCGCGGAAGTGCGTGGGTCGTATGACGTCATCAGCTCCGAAGAGGAATTTATTCGAATACGCAGTCTACGGGTGAAAGAGGATCTTCATAATGCACGTTCCCTTCTCCATGTTATACGGTCGAGTAGATTCGGCGATTAAATATCTGAGTGTTCAATGTACGAAGAGGGATAGCGGATGATGTTATCTTTACCAACAACAGCATCAAAAGTAAACTCTATGCGTTAAAATACATCGGATGCCAAATATAGCTGCTTTTGAAAACGAATTGTAGAATGTTTTAAACTCTAATTGGTGATAGACATTTCTATTTAATCGTAAATCATAATTAAACGTCTTTCTTATTTATTTGAATTTTATGACTACAGATGTGGTAAGTGATACGGTTATTTATCGATTCAATTAACGTGAGTTCATGTAGCTTTGAGTCAGCACAATTTAAAAGTTATGCTCGTATCAGCTGTATAACTGTCCGATATCTTTTCCAGTCCTTTAAATTTGTTTTTGTAATCTGCTTTAGGTATCACTAATACTTTAAGACACTTAAAGATTTATTTAAATATAGAAATTGTCCGTTTATTCATATATAATACTTTAAAATTACTTAATTTATTAATTATTTTGTTACACATGTTACACATTTTGTTATACATGTCTCATTTTTATTGTAAATTACAGTTTGCGAAGGTCATATGCGTATGAATTTATATTTTAATTAATAAAACCGTGTTCCAGTAAAACACATCCGTATAAAGAGAAAATTGTCATGCCTATCATAATCTGTGTACTTGTTATTGATTCACAGAAAATGATGGATATACATTTGTAATCTACAAGTTAAGACTGCGAATTGTTTGTCCTAGAAGTTATTTATTATTTCTAAATGTTTATTTCACGGATGTGATGAGGTTTAATGATGTAACTGAAGAATTATCAAAAATAAATTAAATTAAGTACAATTTTATAATACCTAACCTGGATTTGGATGTGAAAAATCAATACGAATATCCATCGTCAGTTGGATATCTCATTCAGAAGATTGGAATCAATAATTTCTTTCAAATTAATGTTTTACTGTTATCCTCATCAGCTTATTTGTTCTGTTAATCAAAATGTATGTACCTGAAATGTAAGGCAGTACATAGACTATATAAAGGACAAGAAACTAAAGGAATGATTTTATAATGACTCTATCAGACGATTTTCAAGGCGATGTTTTATTCATGAATCCTGTAATAGGGGCAACTTTCCACTGGTCTCGTCTAGAAGCCGTGGAAACACTCGTGCGACGTCCCTCTTCTATTTAGTTTCAAATGAAGTCAAGGTCCACAGACAAACATCGAAAGACCGCGAACACTAGTTTATGCGAATGCAATTCCATCGGAAGAAGTAGAGGTCAGTAACTCAATCGTAGTGATACGGTCATTCGAACGAGGTTTGATCTTAACAGTCGGGAAGGTAATTAAACATTGACGTTTAATTACTGAACGCAGCCTTTGTCCGCAATGTAATTGAATCGGCAGCATCCCAGTTTATGATGTTCTTTTTAAGTATCGTCCCAACCTTTGCCCTACTCAACGATCTGAACAAGCCTCTCTTCGGCTTTTCAACCAATTTCGGGTCGTTCAGTGTCCTCTCGCTGTCGAAACCACCTCAACAGCCCCTCCAAAGGGTCCTTTTTGAATTCGAATTAAACCTTCTAACTGCGGTCAAGAACGCCTAGGATTCCCGTATAAATTTTCCCTTCCCCATTTCCTCGTTCCTGTCCATTATACGCGGTTTGTTATATCTTCTGCGGGAAATATTAAAGGCGGAATTAGTGTGGTTTTCTTATTCATATAGCTATGTATATATTTTCCGCGTTCGGAATCCACGTAATAATGTTTTTATTCTTGGAATCACAGCTGTTATTCGCCCCACAATCTTTGTTTTATTCGCGGAACGAAAATATTTTTGAACGTGCAAATTTTTTTATTCATCTGAAATTTGGAGATATCGTCGATTTATCTGATGAAAGAAGAAATATAAGTTATCGCTGATGAGAAATTTATAGCTTTTGAACGTATTATTTGTTTTATTTAATACGAAAAGAAACGCGGTCTGTCGTGAGAGGAGATTTAAAATTGAGGTTTCTAACCCTTCGTGACTTATTCCGAAAATGTTATTTCATCACGGGCAGGATTTAAATTCGGTATCCCTCTATAGGGAAAGCATGTTTTTCCTTGTCCAATATATATCCGTGTATTTTTTAGGAACATGGGAAATCGCTCCGTGGAAAAATCGCTATGATATCTCGTTTAACTACTAGCCATCATCCTTTATATGCTGAGCGCGGCCACCTGTGTCCGTGTGCATGGAGATTTGATGCTGTCGTTTATTACTTTTTAATGCATCCAGCGTTTGTCATTGAGAAAGAAGTGTGGTCATTGCCATCCAGATGTTGTTCGTCAGTTGAGATGTATCGCACGGCTTTCCTCGAATAGCTGCATTTTTATTTCATCGCTTAACTTAATGTTTTTACGATTATTTGTGTCTGAAGCTTTTATTTTATTGTTTATGGATTACTCTAGAAGAAGGATTTTAGACCACGTTGAAAAATTTTTATTTAAAATATTGTTTCTGGCGATATGTATTGGATCTTACCTATAATTACGGGAATGAAAGTACAATATATCTGCGTCTACAAATTATTTAAAGTGTGATTATTTTACAGTAAGATTAGTTAAATTAGGATTACATAGTTTTGTAATCGTAGATGATTTAGATGAATATTATTATATAATATAAATATCATATAATTTAATATATAATATAATTTAATTTTATAATATCAGATCATTATAATATCATATCATTAGGAATTTTTGCTATCAATCGTTTGAGAGTAAAAGATTAACGGTTAGAAAATATTACCCTCTTGTCATCTAGAGATGTTTGACCTTTCATTTAATTCTTTCTTATGTCATTAAGCTAATTACTTATAGCAAAAATTATATCTCTTTTTTTATTCTTGAAATCTTTCGACCGAAAACACTGGAGCTCGCAATTTAGCACATAATTTTGGCTAAATTTTTGCGCTTAGCTTGAATTTTAATCATCTCTCCGATCAAAATTCAGATTCCCGGAATCTCAATTCCGTTGATGTAAGGGAAAATGATACGGTTCATTTCCTTCGATCCTTTGATAAAAAATTACGCGTAGGAGTTGCGAACTGAAAGGCTTTGTCGATTGCCGGTCAGTGTAAGGGTCAAAGACCGATTCTGCGCTATCGGAGGGCAAATTGCATTACATTATTGTTTTAATTAAGATTATAATTCGGAGTTTTATTCAAGTATCAAAATGGTTTAAATGCTAAAAATATGTGGGACATATTTGTGAGAATCATTTTACTAGATTATTTCACGCTACATTAAATTCGAACATTATATTTACAATCTGCTAGAGAACATACGTTTAATTTAATCGTTAATTTACATTTTTTCAACTAAGTAAATATTGTCTTATTTTTAACAAACTTTTCTCGTATAAAATGAAAGCTTACAATATTATTCATTATTATATCCTTCAAAGAAGTAACTTTACGAGAGAGTCATTATTTCATTATCATATTTTATGACATTATAAAGGCTAACATTTGTTATATAATTGTAAAATAAAATCGATGAACTATTTTTCTTATATTTATGTTCTGTTGTTCGATTATAAATTGAAGAAAACATCCAATATTAATGATATATATGATTTTGCATTGTATTGTACATTCCGTTTGAAATCCTGCGCCTTTTCATAATCCAAAATCCTCAAATTTACGAAGAATAATAAAACTCCTTGTTTTGCACGATGTTAATGATTGACTTTGGAATTACGTATCGCCAACAAAGATCGCAAACGAATCTCTTGCTGGACCATTAAAATTTCGACGCGTGTTAACTGGAGCGCTTATTAAATTACCAAACAGAATCGATTCTCAACAAAGAGCGTACATTTTTGAAAATTGACTGAAATCTAGGTCATGTGCTCACAGAAATTTGTTTATTGATTCGGATTGTAAATAATTCTCTCTCTATTTGAGTAAATCTAATGCGTCAATTGGAAGAGGGAACAAACATAAGTGGTGGCGATTTAGCCATCGTCTGCTTATCGTACGGACTAAATCATTCACTAAGCCATCTAACGATGCATTGTTTTGCTGCAATGAAAGGTTCGGTAGCACAAAGGGTTAAGGGCTGACGAGATTTCATTCACTCTAATCTTCCCTAGAAACTCCTGTATGGTGTTTGAAATTCCGAACACACGCTTACGACAGCCGATATATTGGAATCAGGAAGTACTTCTCTCATAACCACATCTAAATTAGAGCAAGTGATTAGAAGAAGACTTAATATATTAAGACATCCTAACCCATTAATTCCAAAAATTAAAATACCAAAAAGCAATGAATATTGTGTGGAATGTGAAAATCAAAACAAATTTCAAACGAGAAATTATTCAACGAAATTGATCTTGGATTTGAAATTGGAAAAAAAATTCGCCTGAACATCTATGTAGATTAGATTAAAATAGAGAGTTGTTGAGTAACATTGAAATATATTTAATATTACGTAGATAGCTTTTGAGGAATCCAGGCCAATAAATTAAATAAATTTTAAACATAATTTGTATTGAATGATGTGTACAGAAATGTTATTTTGCAGTAGTTTTAATGTTCAGTCAATAGTAATTCAAGTTACGAAAGAAATTCAATCATATGGTTATTAAGATAAGAGTATCTATCTATATACCAACACTCGATCAATTAAGTAATCTATTATCAATTACTTAATTATTTATAATTTAGAGAATATATATTAGGTTTACTCTAACTAAATATATCCTTCCGATACAATTTCCTTTCAATTGTTATGATTAATAATGCTTTTGTTTAAAAAATACCAATTCCTTCACTATAATCGTATTTCCAATTTAACCTGTTACCTAATTACAACTTCCAAGCATTCTTTGCATCTAGTCTTTTGTTAGGATTACGGTCCTTTGCTCCGGAAAAATGCAACACGTATAATCCGGAACTCTTAAATAGAGCGATTTTGCAAAACCCTCTTCCATCAATAATTCACCGGCTTTCCATGTGGTCGCCAACGATTTTTAGCTTCCGTAGCGAACAAATAGATCGTCCATCCGCACTATGGTGATTACAACGAAGGTTATTTGGAGATAAACAAATGCATCACGGGCTTTCATGCAGACTCCTATCTCTCTCCTGCATCCGGTTTCTACTCCAACGGATATCTGCCTCAGAGTGGATGAATTGTTTAGGAGGCTGTTATTTAATTTGTTCCGATTCAACGCCCAAGTTCCTTTTAATTCTTCGGCGTATGATTTTACGTGTAGAGTTTGATTTATGTTGTATACGGGGTTGGATATTTGTATCTTAGAATTGCTGTTTCACTTGTATTTCTGGACTTATATCGTGAATGGGCTGCTTTGAATCTCATTTTCTATTGAATTAGCCACGAGTAGTTGTGGAAAGGTTTTGAAGGTTTAGAAGTTTAAATTATATACCGTAAACGTTAGAGTAAATTTGATTGCAGATTTGCTATTCATAGCTTAAGATAATTCACGATAAATATTAACGATACAACTATCGTAACTGATTGAATTTGATATTAGCATAGCTATTAAAAAACTGTTTGATCAGTAGACACGTACATCATCAATAGATATATTTTCTTTATATAAAGATCTTCAATTGTATTGTGTAATTTTATGTGGCCCATATATTACGATAAGAATATACAAACTTTTACTGATTAATCTACGTGTTTTTTACTAGAACAGTTGGTACCATCATGCTGAACGATTGTTAGAAAAGAATTCATTCGTACTTCTGCAAAAGTTGAGTTAAAAAATATTAATTTTTGGAAAATGCTACTGTAAAATATTCTTTTTTAAAATAGATAATATTTATGTCAAACGAAATGAGAAATACGCGTGATAACTTACTTCTGTATCCACATTCCCATCATCGTTGAACGAACAATGGTTCTCATTTAGTAATCAAAACTGCCAAAAAGTGTATGCATGACCAGCTGCGTAAGCCACTGAATGTTCTCTTACGTCATTCACACGCAATCTTAGTTCCTCATGTCGCGACCTTAATGCAATGTATTCATTTCCACCCGTCACTTTAGTCTCATCCTTCTGAGGTTCCTTTGAGCATCCACTTTTTTCTCCTTTGGTTATTTCGCCGAAAGATGACGCCTCTCAAATGTGGAGGGAATCTTTCAGACGCCGTAAGGAACACTTGTTACAGTGACCCTATCTCCCATCCATTGCAGAGATGCAATTACTTCTACTCTTCATTCCTCATAAGAGATGGCGTTTCTCGAATATCCATTTCTTCTCGGGTTGGTTTTGCTCAGGACCACGATACGTGTTTTTGGCAATGATTATTTTTCTCGTAACCTTGGTGAAACAGATATGAGTTTATAGCGTCCTAAGAAATAAAGAAGTGTGAATGTTTGTCTCAAATGATATGTGGCTTCTTGAGCATATAGTAGATTGATTTTTCCATTCTATCAACTGTCATCTGTAGGTGACATATATTTATTCGATACATACGTAATTCAAGTGCAATACATTCAATTTCGATTGTATTATGGCGATGATAACTCATCTATTTTTCATCTCTTATTACTTTTAATGTGTTTCACAATTATTTGAGAGAGGAATGAGATGATTATATCCGTGTATTTAGGCATATTATCTTTCGATTATATTTCAAATCGAGGACATTTATTACTGTTCTGACTTCGCTAATCTATTGGCAAAGTTGGCGCGATGCAGGCGAAGGAGAGTGCACGAAGGAAGACACATCCCAAGAGGCGAACATAGGCGTTTGTGAGAAAGGTGACCACATTTCCTCCTCTAGAAACTCCCATCAAGTAAAGGAAACACTCTCGATCAATCCCCTGGACATAAGGGAGAACTCCGGGAGTCCAGGACGCAGGTGCTTCCCTCTATATATAGAAGTTGCATAAGCCCAAGTGCGGCCTTTTGTAAAAGCTTTGATTAAATTGGTGAGCTAGTTTTAAGCTCTTGAGTGGGCGTCTTGAAGATCTCGGGAGAAGAATTTGTCAAAGGGGTGGATCTTTATTTCTCCACATCAGATTCAGATATCCCTCTTATGTTCCTTCTACTCATTGTAATGGCTCTCAACTTCCGATCGTTTTGAATAAACCCTTCCAAGAGGTGTGCTAACCCATTTTATCATAAAGTCCGTTGGACTCCGTATGGCTACAGTTATAAATTCAAGTGGGAAAACACCTAGTGCTGATTAACTAACGAACTTTGAGTCTTTTATCTATAAAATGTGATATCTCAAATTCTCCAATCTGATAATATTTTTATAAAACATGGAAAGTATACTGAGTATTGTTTTATGAAAAGTTCAAGTAATTTCTTCTTTTGGTCCTTAATTCTAATTCGAAGGAAATAAAATTCAAGATTTAGTATCGTTTATTTCATACATTTATGTTAATAAATGTATGAAAAATATGAAATGATTGTCTATACCTTTGATGTTCGTTATAAATCTCTTAGAAAAATTATATTTTTGAAGTTTGCTTTCAATATCTTATCCATCCGAACATAATTCAATCAAATGAATATAAATAATGAAGGCATGCATTGTATCGGCTTGACACATAATTACCTACAACTGCTCAAATATTTTATGCGTAAATTTATTTAAATTTCTACAGCGTGGATTATTCATGAAATGGGAATTTACTTTCTTTCTCTGCTAAGTTCCCTGTTACGATATCCAACAATGTGGCGATAGGATATTAATAAGGTTCCCGAATATTTCCAACGTCTTCAAAGATCGAGGCGACGTGCACATTTCTACGGTTTAATGCTAAAAGGGGGTCTTCGGAGGCATAAAAAAGAGCCGAATTTATTGCCGGCCGTCGATACCTCGCGATGCCCTTGCTCGCGAATCGTCACCCTTTGGTCATATAACCCTCCATATGAAAATGGCCTCGAATTTATTACTTTTCTTCCATTTATACCATCTGGCACTTTTTCGCCTTTCCCTTCGCCCAATAGTTTCTACCCTTCATATCGTAAACTCGCTACGCTTTACGACTCCATTTCCTCAATACACTTCCATGGGTATTGCTTGCGACCATCCATCGGCCCAATTCCTTCGATCCGTAAAGCTTTTAACTCCTGTCCCCTTCACAATCCTCGCGAATACTCGGGATACATTCCTTCCCTTTTCTGAAGGAATGCGCCGAGAAATCTCCAATCCCACGGCTGTCGATTGTTAGAAGGGCAAATATTCGAAGGTGATGCTATGCAGATCAAGGTTACATCACAAGGAAACGCTGTACGTTATTTATTAATGGAATCTTCGATTTAATTGAGATGAAGTCTGTCTGAATTAAGTCTTGTGTTAATTTCAATTTCTTTTCTTATTGGTTCGTAATGTGAGGAATGAAAGATTCCCATCAGGTGGGAGGTTAGGTATATATTGATAAAACTAAAATGCTAAAACCGTAGGTTGAATAAGCCGTCTATTAATACGAAATAATAAACAAATATAATTATGAAAGATTCAAATTTGTAAGAAAAGTACTTGTTGCTTGTTTTCATTATTCTTAGTTACGTCACCTAAATGTCATGTTATTTTGAATGTAACGTATTTACAAAGAAAAAGAAAAAATAGTGGTATTAATATATCCTGTAGGTTTCTTTGATTATTATTGATACTCAGTCTTATAATTATTCTCAGAATGAATTTGATTTTGTTTTTACGAGTGAATAGATTATTCTTAAATCTTGTAAATATTACAGTTTAGATTTCGTACAACTGGAATATTTGTTATGTGGATCAATCCTGAGCCATATTATTATCCTAACAGTATCACAGTGGTATGAAAACGAAATGGATCTTGGTGAATAAATAAACCCTTTTACCCTGCAAATATTACTTCTTTTGCGCTTGTGTAGGTAAATACACTCTCGGATGTTGGGATATTTTTATAGTATTTTAAGAAGGGATCTGTGAATATTTCCTTCTTTTAAAGAGATATTTATTATTTGTGTTTATTTTGTCTTCCTGCCTTCATCTCTAAAAAAAACCGTTGATCCCAAAAATACAAATGAAAAGTAAATGAGATACGATAATGTATCTTCACATTTTGCGTATGATATCCTGCAAATGCATTATATTTTATTCTAGATCTATATATTTACGTATGTATGCATAATTTTTCAATCTTACTAAATGTCGAGATCAAATTAAATTTTGTGAACTATTGAATGCATAAAACATTACTTGAGTATTTGTTGGAAAGTTATACATTTAATTTCATGTCCATATTATTAAATGCAATCACGGTTTATGAATGTTTTTAATTAGTTAATGAATAGCTGAATTCATTACTATATTAGCACTACTCTATAATTTTAGGTCAAATCTCACATTTTAATATTTCTAAATTCGGACCACAAATAACCGTATCTTGGTACAATAGACGATCTATAATCTATTATGTTTAATGTTTAAAAACATAAGTAATTTCCGTATCACGTTCGATTTTATCGACGATTTAAAGAAATTGTTCTCTTTAAGTAATTTAGATCTATTTGGTTTTCCTCTTAGAAACCCTCTAATAATTTTATCTCCCTCTTTTCAGGTGAGCCACGTTGATCCTTGCTGGCAAGGAGAGGGCACGTCTCTCTGGTCCATTCACAGCTTCCGAATGATTTGGTTCGTACTCTAGCCGCAAGATATCCGCCACCTCCCACCTGGCTTTCCCGCCATCAACCGCCTCGTAAAAAAGCGAGACTCCGCCGAAAATGGGGTCGACGAAGGGATCATACGTCTTTCTCACATATTTAAGTTCAGAGGGATACGTTCATCACCCCTCTTCTTACACCAGTTCTTTCCCCTTCACGCCCTTTGACCCGTGCCAATTTTACGGAAAGTGATCACCTGAAGGCGTTCACCAGGGATGAAATAATGATGGGTTAAAAACTCCAACCTTCCATCAAACCCTTTCAGGTTTTTTATGCAACCCGCATAACACTGCTTCAATTTCGGTCGGTGATTGGGGTCCCTTTTATTAGCCGAAGTCTTTCGGAGGCTTTTTATGAGCGAATAGGGTTACTTGGATCGGGATGATGTAACAAATGGGAAAAGGTTTTAGGGAATATGAAAAAGTGGTGGCTTTCAACGAAAGATTAGAGGGTATCTTCGATGTGTGGATTTCTGCGTTATGTTGGAGAGTTCTATTTTTAAATAATTTCCTATCCCTAGCAAAAAATTGTTCGATTTCTTTGAACGTATATCGATTTCTATCTCTTTGAAATATTGTGTAATATCGTTATAAATTGATTTTAATTAAATCAATTTCATGGAAGATAGTTGTTTGTATGTAATGATGAGGGTTACAATTGAAAGTTTGGAGTTAAAGAGCTTTCTTCAAAAGTTAAGGTAGCATAACAATCCGAAAAGAATAACTAGTTGAAAAGAAGTGCAGTTTTAAAATTTGCAAATGAAAAATTTACTTGAAATAATCCGTACATGAATGAGGTTTTTGGTCGATATATTTAGCGATTAAATTATAATGCCAGAATATATATTCTTTTGCGTAATATCCTTTACGATCTTCATTATACCTTACTTAATGATTAATATGATAACATATTGTATGGATTTAATTTACGATATATTCAAAGAGTAGTCCAGGTTCGACCCCCAGTACCGTTAAACGTTTAGATGGTTGTCGCACGCGAAATATCAGCCAAGACACTCGTACGTATCTCAGTATTTATACCACCATTCCGACTCGGCTCTTTGCAGCGGGGAATCCAGTAGTAACATCTTCACCACAAAAGGGAGCGCAAATTTGTCGGAAGTGACGTCAGTGTGCGTTATTTCTGCATAAATGATAGCCTCGGAGTAATAAGTCGGATGGTTTGCGGATGAGAGGTTTGTAAGTTCGCGAGGACAGCTCATTGTGGCAGGGAGACGTCGAAATTCTGTGTGTCGACCCTTCCTGCACCACACTTTGAGAAACTGACCATCTGCCGGAATTTCTCACAAGTTCTGCATCCGCTCAAACTTCTGGACAGGCGTATCTCACACAATCCCCTGCGTAGACGGAGATTAAAGGGTTTGGAGGATTCGTTTCGAAACAGCGCATGAAATTATGGCCTTCGGTTGAACGTCTGTTGACGCGAGGCTATTTTTGAAATTCAGGATGTAACACTTGTTACCGAACCAGATTCTAACTCTGCTGCAACGTTGGAACGCATCTCAAGTGTTGTTTTGCCTATGAAGCGATCCAGAAGATTGTTTCTGTTCCTAATTCGGAGTCTTAAAACAACTTTAGGGTGTTAATCTGAGTTTGAAGACTTTGAAGTGGTCATCTGGCTTAGGATGTTGGCGTTGGAGCTTTAAATATTTCACTGGTCGTGGTGATGAAGGTTGTGGATTATTTTAGGATAACTTCCAGTTAATCTTCATTTCCTAATCTCTGCTTAAAGGACGAAAATAACTTTTAATTATAACTTGGAACGCATTCCTGTATAGATTATAAATTGATGAAATATTTATAATAATATAAAATAATAATAATATAATTTACGTGAATAACAAAAGGGTTCGTTATAATACATTCGAACGATAAGAGATACATTAAATAATACACATTCAAAAAATGTAGAAGAATGACTAAAAGATCCCCTTACATTGGAAATAGAGCATTATATAAAGTATGAATAAACAGTGTAAAGGGAGCATTTAAAAGGATATCTATTCTTTGTTTGTCGTTATTTGTGTACATGGTGAATCCATTCTCGTAAAATATTATAATAGCCATGGAAACGATTCTTTTTGTCAACAATTTACAATCAAAATAATTTCGCAGTAGAAAAGGCAATTCCTAGAATTTAGGCTCTCAAAGTCTTTCTTTGCTTTTTTCAATTCAACGAAAATTATAATATGTATTTCTTCTTTCACGTGGATTCTTTTCTCGTAGAAAATGACGAGCTTCAATGGAGATAAATATAAATAAGTAACTCACCTCTCAAAGGCGGTTGAATTATTCAAATCAAATTGAAAATTCTGCATTTTTCAAACATAATTACAGAAGGTGGATTTTTGCACCGCCTTCGTTTGAATACTGAAGAACAAATTCGATGAAATAAATTTTTACTTTTTCAAATTTATTTTGGCGCCTTTTCTGGGAAATATTTTTCTTACGATAAATTTTCTAAATATGTATGCATGTAAATGTGTATTATTTAATTCTGTATTTATAAGTAATAAGGCATTCATGTTGTTTTTACCCTTATTATTGATAAAATCGTATACAATGCTTTGTTTAAGGTTATTTGAGGATTAAAATGAATTGTTCATAATTTTTCAATGGTATGGATTCAAGTTATGTAATTAGAATAAATTTCGTAAATAATCTCGCTCAGAACATATAAGTTATGACTGTTGTCTAACGAGGAATATTTACGGGATGAATTAGAGTCCCATTTAAAGAGCTATTCCGCGAATTGGCAGTAAACATATCTACCAAATGGTTAGGACGACATTTTGGAAATAAGCGACCAAAGAAATGAAGTCGTACTGCCTTTGATGCGTGTGTTGAGCTCTTTAGGTCGTAAAAGAGAACTTGTGTTCGGATGCGTAAGAGAATGGATTATGATGCCATGTTAGGGTATGTAAAAGGCATGAAAGCGACCTCTCAGGTGGAGGAATAGGTGGAGACAAGAGTAAAGACGCGGTAAAGCGATGTATGTGACGCTCCGATGGGAAACTCGTGTGCATTCGAGAGCTTTTATCGACCATCAAAGGAGTGTAAAAACGTGAAATTTTCATGCACCGCACTACCAGGTGCTTTGTGTCGGATGGCCCATCAATAGAAATCATCTAAAAGGACAGTGGAGGACGGCAGAGGAAACGCTAGAGGACATCTTTCTCCCGTCTCGATGCATTTCGACAGTCGTCTGTCTTTCACGACGCGACTGTGGCGTCCTCGCCATGAAAGACGGAGCGAGCGAGAAGTACTATAGTAAATGGCCGTAAATATTTTTTCCCATTTTTTTATTCTCTGCGATGAGGCTAGACGGGATTTTTTTCTATCGTTTATGTGAGGATGAAAAAATAAAGCGTTTGGCGTGTTTCTCAGTATAATGGGCACCTGGGGAGATTCCGTGGAAAGAATTACGGGCACGCGATGTCTTCTCGGTGTCCTCAAACACGTGGCAGATGATCGTTAATTTTCAGCAATTTTTGTTGCAAATGGTAGTGACGATTTGGTAACGTCGTCCTTATCTGATTTTTCGCGTGCCCTCGGAGATAATCTCGGCTCGTGTCTTTGACGGGGAAGAGGGTCTTTTAACTGATCGCGTCTACCTGGCAGTTGTTACTTATGGATGCAATCGCATTTGTGGGCGTAATGGTCCTAATGCACCGGTGAGTTAATAACTGTATTTCGTAATCGCTTAAGTATTTGCAACGTGGAAAGATCATATCTATAAGAGGAAATAATGAGGCATTACTGCAATTATTTATATCCATATTACATTCGTACATCTTTCGTGCTTTAAAAATGTTTCAATATTGTGCGATTTTTATTTTTTTAACAGAGAACTTTACGTATATTTATCTTATTAATGAATTCGATGTTTTCGATAGAAGCTAAAGCAGACACGTAATTCATTATTTATCTTCATTTTTTTTAATTTTAAGTGTTTCACGTAACAATTTAAAGGTAATCTCAGAAAATTAATGTTGTTACGTAGGTATAAATTCATTTATTATTTCTCAAGAAGTTTTGTTTTAAATTAATTCTAATTAACGTTATGATAAAAGTGATAATATTATACGAATTACCGTTATCCTTGCTGATGACAAAGACGCATTGAACAGAGTGTATAAGTCTAAATATTCCTATCTATAAATCGCTGTATTCTTTCTTTCTGCAAACGTTTGCAGAGGAAGATTCAAATAAGTAGTCCAAGCAAGCGCAGCATTAATAACTGCTGATATCTCCTCACCCAACCGCCTCCGCGGTCTTCTAGGAATGTTTTTTTCTTATCGTTCGCGTCGGTATCTGCAACCGCTATTCTTCCAGCACTTACGAATCTGCAGTTTAAGCAGCTAGGAAAACAGCGAAGAAAAATCCCTCCCTCGTTTGGAGGAGCCTTGGCACCGTAAAGTTTCTCGTACACTGCGACGTGCATGAACATTCCGTGCTCCCAGTTATAATTACCCTTCCTCTCCAAGCAGTGTCTGTGACACGTTATCTTTCGCCATCTCCATACTTCCTGTCGATAAGGAAAGGGTGTGCGTTATCTCTCTCGTAGTCACCCAATCTGTCTCCATCTCATGCTTCCGATGATTGACCTTTCCCAACGGCGTATCTCTTCTGCAAAGAGCATCATAAGGGATAATTCCAACGTGCGTAGACTGAGGCAGCAGTTTTGCCTTTATCGCATGCCTTCGAGTATCGCTGGTTCCCATGAAGGGACATTTTGGCGTGCTTTTGGAAGGAAGTGCAGTTTGAGTACGTGGATTATGATCTTTTTGTAGCTGAGGAGTTTGCGGTGAAGATTTTTCTTTCCTATAATCCGTAATTGTTCTCTTATTTTTATCAATATTATGTTCTTGAAAGTGTATTACGAAAAAAAGGTTCGACTTATTCTATTTATGGACAAATACCATATGTGTACAAGATTATTTCGATTCTGTAATTGTCCTCTTATATATTTTACGAGGGAGTTAATTTGAATAGAATTAACTTAGTAATTGATAAATTTAATAAAGAACATTTTTACCATTTTGTTTATTATATAATCTTTAATAAGTCTGCGTAAGTCTGTTGGCTGAGTCTACCCATACACATTTTCTCTGTACGTATTTCGTGGTCGATAATTCTTTTACGAAGTACTGTGACGGATTTTCATTTCGGCCTCTATCCGGAAATGGGGATTATATTTTAAGGGATTACTTTCAAAGGTACTTATCTGCGAAATGATCCGAGGGTTGGAAACGCATTGCTCGTGTAATCTGAGGTAAAATGTTCTTATTTGAACTTATCGCGAAATGCACCCTTCGACGTAATTCCTCTTTGGATTAACGTGAACGACCTTTTGTGCCGTACCATAGCGTGTCGCCTTTTTGCCCACTTTTCATAATTATCTCCAAGAGGTTTGTTTCTCTTCGCAACGATAATAAAGGGCCATTACCCGAGCATTACGAGCTACGGTTTCCTTTAGTCCGAGACTTAGAATTTTTGAATCTTTCTCATCCACTTCGAATTTAGGAGTTCGGAATTATGGCTTTATTTATACCGTTCCTAGAAAGATCAGATGAGAAGATGGATTCCGTGAAAGAACCCTTTTCTCTGGAAAAGGTTATTATATGATGTCGTGACAGTTTAGTTAGATCGTTGTATTTCTCGTAGGAGAGCTTTTAAAGGGACGAATTTAAGCGAATAAAGCAAATGTGATTAAGAAAGTGTGGAGACTAAAAGAGAAGTTGTTGCGAAGGAGAAATGAGAAGAAACGGTTGGGTTAAATATTGGAAGGAGGGGGGTTGCTAAAAATTATGAAAAGCGGTAACCAAGGGTTAAGACATCAAGATGCTAAGAAAAGGTTTTGAACGTGAAAACAAAGATGAAAATATGAATCTTGTTTTTAATGTTTTAAATGATAGATATAAATTTTTTAAACCTGCAGAATAATTTCAAAGAATAATTAGTATAAGGGATCCGTAAATTTTAAAACAGTTATAATGAAGTTCGGTTGTTGAAATTAAAAAAATCAAATATGTGGAGAGTAATTATCTGTGGATAGGTCGTTTTTACTTGAAATCTCATGTTTATTTTTAGTAACAGAATTTTATAACAACACGTAATATTTATTAATTTCCTATTCAATAAAATTTTACATTGACACTGACCTATTTGAAAAATAAAACGAACCTTGGTAAATTTCGAATTGTTACTTTCTCCTTACAAATAAAAAAGCGTTTTTCTGCAATTCCCTCTTTTCCTCGTCGCAGAACGACGCGACATTGTTTGCAGTTCTTTGTTTACGTTTTCCATTCCATTGATTTGATTTAAAATTGGAACATCGGGAGCTCCGGTTTGCGTAAGAACGGCAGAAAGTCCGTTAATCTAATTAGGCAGGTAAACCTCGAGCATTTTCGCAAATGTTATGGATTTTTGAGCATTTAAATTCGCGTGCAATAAAACTCGTCACCAGATTCGGTAGTTTTAGGTCTTCCGCATAAATGCAAAAAAAAAGATAGCTTTAATTTTTCGCTGTAAAACGGGGTGACGTCATTTGGCAGCGATGATTCAAGATAATTACTGTCTTGTTTGTTATTTGCTCGCGAAGTTGTCATCGGCACTGAATTCATCGCTCGCCTAATTCGAGCAATTTTACGTCGGAGGAAAAATGCGCTTTTGACCCGCGTTTACGAAAGTATTTTTACGACTTAATCGTCGTTCATTTTCGTGCATGCGCTTATTTAATGCGAATTTGATTTTTATGATGCAAAGATTCATTTTAATACGATAATATTTAAACTTTATGCAAAATTACAATGCATGGTTATGCTGCTTTCATACGGTGTCGTTATTTGTAGGCCACCGACTAAAAACATGAAGTATATTAGAAGTATATTCCTGCAAGGAATCATTTTCCCACCCTACATTATCTTCCTTTTTTAAAAGTGGAAACCATATTAAGATTTTAACTCCTGTGCTATTTGATTTCCATGTTGACAAGCAATTATTTACTTACGCGATGTTATAGTTATATTGAAATCGTCCAGTATTCATATCAATTATCACGTTTGGTGCATAACATGCGATGAATTTTTCGAATCTACGATCTCCAGTCATCATTTGTTTAACGTTCTCGTGTTTCCATTAAAACGCAATCATCCCCAGATTTTTATCAAAAGCACGAGTTTCATGATACGTTTTTGAAAGCGTGTTTGCGGATGTTCGAGTTTATTACGTGAGCAAACATGCACGAAACAGAAAGAGTTTAATCAGGGAAATATGTCATCCAATAGTAACTTGTCCAAATTAATCCCTCAATTTTTTAATAAAAAATTCGAAATGCTTTCACTATCCATTCGATATCCAGTTCACTGATTCTCGTATACTTAACTCTCTTCGTAGAATTCAGATACAGATTGATAGTATTTTACATTCGATTGTCTTTTGTCTCGTCGTGAATGGAGATCGAATATAGGGGACGTTTCGAAGATAATCTTTCCTGATAACATCTCGATGAGTATTTTACAACGTATTGAGCCCAATCATTTGTTTGCTTCAGAAAGGAAAGTGCCGTATTATGGGGAATATTCCATTTAAGAGACAAAGTTTAATGGACTTAAAGCTCCCGTGTGACCAAAAACCACATAAAACATTAAAACTGAATCGAATTTTTCGAAGTCGAATGGAGAATGTAAGAATAGAATATCCGTAAGCAAAAGTTCTGAAGGCTAATGCTCGTTTCCACTCATCAATTATTTCCTTAACAGAGAACCAAATTGAATTGAACGGTAATTTTTATGAATTATTGGAAAGAGGCCTTTTTTGCACTAAAAGTAAACATGCAAGTAAGATGCGAACGAATAATTCGATTCGAGAGAAGATTAAGGAATTGAGATCTAATTATTGATATATTAATACTCCTCGTGATCTGTATCTGAAGATAAATGCGAGAAGTTTATTCATTTATTATTATTTAGTTTGTGTGAGTTGATTAATTCACTCATAGAAAACTAACGTACCCAAGAATTAGTTTGGTGAGGTTGAGCAACCCGTTTATTTTCACATGGAATACTTATGCGTAAGAAAACAAGATGCTAATAAAACGTTTCCCATACTTCGATGATTAGGTTTCAGCTGAGAAAAACGGTTTCATTTTGAAAATTCGCAGTTTATGTTTGTTGGGTTATTCGAAGGTTTGAAGTTGTTTTCCATACGTTGAATGAGGAAATGTTCTGATGAATGTTATTTGATTTTCATGCTTGTAAATTCAAGCAATATATGATTTTCAATCATTTAATCATGAAAAAAGATGAAACAGATCTTCAATCCAGTTTCAATAATATAGATGAGTCTATTTATAAATGTTTTATAACCATAATTTGGTCCTAATCCCATTCGTGAAGTACAGTTTTGGTTTCCTCAAGAGCGAAGTCCCTTAAGTGCGGAAGTATTCCCTCAATCACCGAGATTTTTGGACGTAGTTGAAGTTGAGTTGAAGGGAGTACTCGCATCGCAAGTACTGATTTAAGGCATTCGCACGTATTTCGCCCGATACGAGGACGAAAGCGAATTAAGGGGAAAAAATCGAGTTTCTATTTTGAGCGGAATTGAGATTGTGGATGGGCTCAAGAGGTCTACGTCTTTATCTCGTGGCCTCTTTTTCGGAGGTTAATGGCAGGAGACTAAAGGAAGCACAAGGGGAGCTCGGTTCATTTGAACGGATCAAAGAGAGAAAAAACGGTTTCCCTCTTCCATTGAGGACGGCTGTGCGTAATTACCCATCCACTTCCATTTTCGTCCAAAACAACGGATGTCCATTTTCCCCACGTTTCTTTCCGATCCCGCCCACGCAGCGCTTGGAAGCGCTCTTGATTCTCGATCGCAATATTAGAGTCCTCTTGAAATGTCCCTTAGTTGCTTCATTCCACTTTGTCCCCGATTCAGAGTTTATTTCGTGTTTTTTCATAGCGAACGAAATGTGTATTTTTGATGGTTCCTAGGATACTTGAGTCCGTAGTGAATTTTTTCAATTTGGGGATTTGCATGGAGTCCTCAGATAACTTAGAGTTCTCGTTTTTATTCCGAATGCCGCTATTTGTTTGGGTATTGTAAACGGCAATATTTAACTTTTTGACTGATATTTGTACTAAATTGATACATGTTAAGTAGCGTTAGTTCTAAACAGCATATTATCGATTATAAAATAATAAATCGATAGTGCTCGTAGTTAAAGTGTGGTTTAAAATTAACTTTTTTCCCTCTTCATTTATCCTATTTCATTTTAAAGGTCACTGCACACATTAATATCAAACACTCCTTCCGTTCCCCTTAAATGACGCAGCCGTAGAGTACGTCATAGCTCCGTGTGCCTCACGAATTCCTCCATCCAAAGCAATACGATATATAAACACCGAATTTCGCGAGCGTATGATTTTACGAGGAATATCTCGCTCACGAGCGTCTTAACGTAGCAGCGATTTGCTCCATTCAATCTCGAGAGTTCAAACGGGAAGATATATATATTCCCTCGGCGAATAAGCTCTCATTCACGCAAATTGTTTTAAGAACGGCGAGGGAGAAGTGTGGGAGGAATACGTCGTGGGAAACACAAGAAGGCCTCGTGAAACGCGGGTTTGTACGGGAAACTCAAAGGCGATGCGTAAAAGCAATATGGGAAAAGGAAATACACTTCCGTAAGGGATTTGATATGAGGAAATGGGGACGTTGAATTTATATCTTGAATCGGTAATCAAGGAATTCAGCTGTTTGTACGGATGTAGATTTTCATTTGTGAACTAAACGTACGCGAGTAATTGGAGCGTAATTATTTCCGTATTCAGTCATGAAACTGAGCGAAAATGAGTGGAATTCAGCGAAGAAATTTCGCGAGTGTCTTTTTACGAATTATTTACCATTATGAAATTAATTAATTTTATTCCGCATGATTTATAACCAAAAGGTCTTGCGCGTCTGTAATGAAGACGAGTGTGTGGGACGGTTGCAGCATCCTACTGTACCATACGTTGATGATGAAGCTCCTAATCTTTGTGGTCCCATAGCCCTTTGACCGTCCTTCCGGTTGGGTATAGTCACGGCATCGTAATCCTCGTCCTTACGCTTGAATAACACTCCTTGCTCTTACAATGCAAACTAGAATCCTAAACCATACCATTACCTTGCATTTCTTTTCTATCTGCATCTTAATCAGCACAGGGTAAAGTTCTCACAAATAATTACCAGACTTATCCTAAATAATTAAATAAAAACCTTGGAATCCAAATTCTTCTTCACGGAATATTTTCCCTATAAACTCATGATTAATATTCACGGAATGAATATTATATGATATTTTTCGGTTATTGTTTTATGGTCATTTCTTACCTATGTAGCGATGGACATTATTCATAATTTAGGCTCTTTTTTTCCTAACATATTTGCCTGGAAAAGTATTTTTCTTTAGTTTTAAGTAATGTTACATTCTGTATTCTATTATTCCAATCTTGCAGTAATTTATGAATGGCAATTTCATTAGCATAATGAAGAAGTTTTAAATTATCACACAAACTTATTTAAATTTCCTTTAGTTTGTTGAACAATGCACAGCTTGTGGAGTTAAGGAGATATTTTTGAATTATATATTTTCGCAAGCAATTAAAATTCTTTCCACGCTTAAATTGAAATATGAAGAGGTTAAATTCGCCTTGTATAGTAACTTAATATTCACTAATTACATATCTCAATGAATCTCTTTGAATTTGTTGATAATTCCGATCTTATGTAATGAAGAGCAGATAAAAATAACACTAAAGAAAGTCTTGCAATTCTTTTCCCATTTTTCTAGTAGAATTTTCTCAGTTATGTTCCGAGCTTGAGAAAGAAAAGTGAACGTAAATGTTTATCATCCAAAGACTAATAGAGTGTAAGTTGGAAAAACTCTCCCATCGTTGCTTTCAACGCGAACAATATCCTCTGAAATTACTTTAGTTCTCTCTTTTCCAATAGCCCAAGGAGTTGCTTACATTCAGTTTCGGACGAACGATTTCCGAGGAATTAACTCCCTTTCGGGGAAACCATTCATCGGCCTTCTCTTTCATCATATTGGCCGTATTATTTTAGGGGAAAACGGGTTGTTTTTTCTACGGCAAAAGTTCAGCGATTCACGGCCGCTTTGGTGACAACTCCTTTCGAAACGAAACATTAAACGCCTTCGTCGGTACCAAAGGAGGGCATTTTGAGGCAATTCAAACTGGAAATGGTTTACGCTGAGAGGATAACATATAGCGAGTTAGACTTATTATCCCCTTCCTTTATGGTAATGGCTGCACTCGAGTGCGACTTATTGTTTTCCTCGTCTTATTATTCTTGCTTTGCTCCTTGTCGTCTGCTTAACATCTGAGAATCGCCACGTGTTTCAGTGGATGTAATTAATGGATCAAATGCTGGCGACAGAAAAAGGATGCCGGGTTAGAGAAGATACCTTCTCCGCATAATAAGGCTTTTATTTCAGCGTGCCCTGGTTCTTTTTCGCAGAACGTATTTATATTTGAGGCTCTTCTAGCTTTGGGTCGCATTAATGTTGTTCGAAGATATATTTTGGGTGCTATACGAGGCGATTTGATAGTATAACTAATAATGAAAGTATTCCATTTAAGAATATCCATTTACGAATCCTAAAATGTATATTTTACAGTTGAAAAATTTATATTAAATTGTATTATTTTTAATCTTAGAATCATTCGTTAATTATCGATTGATCATTTTCTTAACATGTGAAATTAAGCCTTCTATTTTTTTCTATAGTCTTATTTCGGAATTTCTAAAAATTAAATAATCCATTTAAACACTATTCTTTTATGATGTACATAAGGTAACGGTTCTTGTCCAACCCCGTCAAATATATTTAACAAAAAGAAGATATATTTGAACATCTTTAATTTCAAGAGGCGATTCAAATGTCAGAATTAATTACAAATTATTGACAATATAAGAATTTTATTTCGACATATTGAATTTCTTCCTTCTCTTCCTTTCATTACTTGAGGGTCTTCGTATCAAATCCCTTATATTTATTTACTTAATTAAACTGTCTAAAATTAATTTCCGATTTTGAAAGGATTCGTCAGAAATTAATGAATAAATTGTTCATCACGAAGCAAGAGAGAATTCATTAATTAAATGTATGTGAAGGAAGAATTTGATACATTCTTTTAGGTGTAAGAAAGATTTATATGACCTTCAGTTTTCTTTTTTGTATATTTCTGTATAGAATAATTTATTAGTGATTTCCTTTCAATTTGACGCAGGTTTTTTGTGAAAAAGATTCTTTTCATGATGTATTAATAGAAAAATTTTCGATATTTTTTATAGATATAATAGAAATTTCTCGAAATAGGAATTATTGTCTCCTTTAAAGGAAATTTTCTTAAACTGTGAGATTTTTTAATTATTTTAACTGTTAGTATCTTTCACCTGTATTCCAATAATATTTTTGCGTGGAGTCTATTTTTAAACTTACTTATTTCAAAGTTTTGAGTTCGTATTATTTTCCTATTAAACATTTTAATGGATCTTGGAATTAATGTAATGTAAAGAATTGTAATCTCTTCTTAAACTTTGAATGGCTAAAAAATCCATTGTTTTCATATCCAAAAACCTTGCTAATAATAATTTATTTTTAATTTTGACCGATTTGGGATTTTTTTCGATACCTTGCTTCATAATATAGTATAATACCGAATAATAATCGCGTATTCCACTCATGTGCTTTCGCATCTTAGATATCGAAGGAAATAAGCTAGGAGCTTGTCGTAAAAGCGTGAGTGGAAAATGAGTTTCTGCTATGCCATACAAATCCAAAGCACTCATTTATAACAGAACACTTATTGAGCTCCACTAATTCGGAATTACTTCCCGACTTGAGACGTATCACGCACCCCTTGGTTTCAAGCACAGGGGAAATGTCAACCCTAATCACATACGTGCCTTCAGATTTGCACAGATGTGAAATTATGTTTGCATCGGAATGATTGGCAGCCTGCTAATTATTCCTTCGACGTCTAGATGCTCATTACACCAATTTCCGTAGAAAACCGCTCAAATATTAATCTTAGGAGGGGTCTCGCACGGTATACAGATTGACGTTTCCCCGACACATGTCACGTGACCCTTTCGTCATAGCGCGTATGATCTCTGCATGGATTTGATAGAGGCGTTGTCTCGAAGCATTTCTCATTTATTTCCGATGAATTTCTGGGAAATAAAAGGTTGATGTCCCGGTGCGTATTTCTCTTTTCCTGCCTTATGTCCTCGGATGTTGACATATGTAGTAAGAATTCTTGGAACTCGCCTTGAGGCATGGACTGGACAAGGAGGAAAATTTTCCTGAGAATTATTTATCGTGTATATATCGTGATCGACGTGGAAGTGACAGATTAATCTTTCGGGACGGTTTATTTAATTTCCTGCATCAAAGAGAATTGATATATCTTTGACATCATCTTTGGAGAAATTGAAGAAATGGATACATTTTTCAAATAATTTATTTCCAAATTGTATTTCGGTGAATAAGAGATTTTTTTGGGAATATTTTTGACGTTAATTTAAAAATGAAAGAGTTTGGTTTTGTTGCTGATTGGCTTGATTCAATTTGGTTGTATTATGAACTATATTTTCGTTTTCTATGTTCAGTTTCTGTTCACCAAAAATAAGTTTGTGTGATTGAATGTCTAATTTTTATTTATTTTTTTCATTCTTCTGATGATGAATTTATCAATCCATTCTTAAAATACCTACTTCTCATTTTTAATCTAATAATTAAGAAACAAAAAATTATAATGTTTTTGAATATTTTACGTAACGTTTAAAGTATATGTCATATTTATTGCATTTTGGTTGAATTCTGAGAAAGGAATTGGTACCTCTTAAAATATGTGGATGGATAAAGTACTTGGGATTAAAATTTTCTGTACTTTATCGATAAATTTGCATTTTATAACATCATTTATTTTGTAAGGTTGTGTTTTGTTAGGTATAGTGGAATCGAAAATTATATTTATGCCTTTAACTGCCATTTCATTCTTATATATTTTATGAAAACCTTTTTCTTTGTATTTCTTTTAGATTATGTTACTATATCTATATTTCGCGCTGACTTATTGTATTAGGATCTCATTATTTAGCCAGTCTTTCAGCCTATTTCTCAAAGAAACACGTTTTCGCGATCATTCTCGTAGACGCAAACAATATTCGCCGTTTTAGGCTAAGATCAAAGGCTTGATTTTTCGCTGAGGAAAGAAGACAAGGGCCGTGATATACACGGGGTAATACTCAGGTAGGAATCAAGGTCGTGACCCACTACATAACTTATCCCGGTGAGAGAGTGGCAAGAACGTAATGGTTTTAGGTCGTCAAGACGGTCATATCTCTAGGACGTCCTTCTCAGTCTTCATATTCGCAGGACGTCAAGAAATCCTCCGACGACGTGCACACACGCTCTCACCTCTTCTTTTTTCCATGTTGGGATGACGGACTTCAGTTCCAGGATCTTGCTACGTCCGTAAGATGCGGAAGGATGAAAGGGGAGACCGTGGGATGACGTGAAGGGACAATAATGGGAAAAAAGGGAACAAAAATACGGAATAAGAGGATTTCGAGCGATTTTGAAATAATAGAGGGAAGTAAATAATGAAAAAGAAGGGATATTGTAGTCGATTTGGGGATGGAGAGTCGTTGATGCAGTTAATGGAGTCTTGATACCCTCCTATGAAGAACAAGGGAAAGAAGGAAGATTCTACCTTCGCCGCAATGTTGGCATTGGTGATGGAAACTTATCGCAAAGTCGTGGTTGAATTATTAAAATCTTTGTTTATAGGATCGTTGAGCGGTATTTGTTGTCAGTGATCTGATATTTACTTAATTTTAATTTACTTATTTATGAATTCTTGTATTCGTGCTCGAAAATTTATATCCCCTTTCCAAATATAAATATATCCATTTATCTTTATAGTTTCATCTTACGTTAGAAAATTCTATGACCTCTTATTAATATATTTTTTAATTCTGAGGATGTGTATTTTCCCAGGTAATATTGCTTGATAGTAAACGAATAGATGACTGGGTTTCTTAAGGGTGTTCGATTTATGCTCCTGATTTATCTTGTACGCATTTTATTTATTCGTATTTTGAACTCAGAATATTTTATTAATGTGTCAAAAAGATTGAATATACTGCTGAGTATTGTTCTTTAGCTCTTCAATTCTAACTCATTTATAAGTATTACCTCTCCATATTTGTATACTTAAACACTGTGTTGTTAACAACACATCCGAAATCGAGAAATGCTAACTTTAATGAGAATTTCTAAATTTGTGGCTTTTCATTAATGTCAAATAATTAACTTCTATAATGAATATCTTGTGCTAAATTATTTATTTTTATCACTTGAGAAATACTTGAGATAAATTCGACAAAGAAGAATATATAAGATTATTCAATAAAACTAAGAATATTCTGATTTAAAATTTTTAAAAATATATAAGAAAGATGGCTACTTCGAATAATGATTTTTAATCTGAATTATAAATTAACTTTTTATAATTACCATGGTTGATTAATAACTAAATAATATTTTTGTAAAAATGAGTGATGGGAAGGAAACACTGGGACGATATTTTCGATTTTAAGGGGCATTCTGAAAATACTATTAATCATTTTTATTAAGGATTTTATACACAAATTTAGTATGGACTATTATTATTTGTGAAAGCTGTTGTGATTTTTCTCTTTATGATCCTAAACCAATAATGGAGGGTATACTTAGTCTTGGGTTCCACTTTATATCTTCGTGGGATAAGTAATATTTTCCGAGGTTGAGAAAATTAATTTATTACGTTTTTTAAGGTCTAATTAATTGCACAAGATTAGCGGAAAGTATTATGTGAAAGGATTAGAAAACGTCCGAAGTTCAAGGAAAGCGTAATTTGCCGTCCAAATTACTTCTTCCATTACCTCATTATTATCTCAAAGTAGGGCGTCGCTGCTAGGCAACGAAACGTGATAACGAATAATTGGTTCTAATGCTAAGGTAGATAGTGCGTAAAACGATGGATTAAATCTCTCCAATTACTAGGCTCAATGATGTTGCTGAAGATTGAGGATAATATATGGGCCAGATTTTGGGATCTATTAATAGAGTGAGGCTAAAGAAACTGACTGAATTTTCGGTTAAATTTTATCGAAATCGTGTTCAAACTAGTGCAATCACTTTGGAAGAAGCCTCTCTAGATTACATTGATTGACTATTGTAACTCATTCATTCTCATTCATGTATTTCATATGCAAGTATGTACTATAGTTAAGGTCGAGGTAATTTTTAATAGGATAGTGATATTTTAGATCAAGAGTTTCTAAAAAATGGTATGTGATAATGTGTTATAATTTTGAGATATATCAATTGTATATTAGATTAATCTGCTACTAGAATAATGTTATAAAAGTAGGGAAATGACAGTTAATATACGAAAGGATTCTCCTTTTTCTGGACATAAAATATTCGGGATATTTAAACTGGCGAAGTTAGATCTTCGGCGTAATTGCTTGTGCACAAGGCACGGAAGTATTTTTAGTTCGATATTCATGATGTCAGCCAATCGGAACTGTATTTGAACATTGTGTAATTAAGAGTGCTTTTCATTTGAGACATCTTCTGGAAATTTATATCCCCGTGTAAATAATTGAATTCCAATTTTCCCTTTTCATCGCGAGCAGTTCATTTTGGCACGTTCGTCCTCAATTCATTTTTTCCCGACTCATTTCAAGGAGTTCATTAATTTCTCAGTTTCCAATACTCGGCGATAAAATAAGAATCTTTCTTTTTCTTGAGTTTGATAAGAGGTTCGGAGTAATGAGTTCCCATCGCGATACCGAAGTATTTTATTCGGCAGAGTGTAACTTTCTAGAACTTTGAGAAAAGGGTAAATGGTTCAAACAGTTCTTAGTTAGTGTTTCCTCATCTCGAGGACTATTCGAGCTTCGAATATTTATTTTATGAGGATTTCCGAGTGATTTGAGCCATTGAATTATTCAGATTTATTTTCATAACTGTTGGATTTGGTTAATGCGCCCTACACAGTTCTTAATTGCTTTAATTGCGGAGTAAGTTTTTGTTTTTCCAATTAATTTTAATTTTACCAAGTTTTTCTCTTATTCATCACTCTGTGATCGAACTCTAGTTTCTAAATCACGGGACCTCTTTCTGTTTAATATTATTTACCTCATTATCAATGTTTAACATTTATTCAAACATGTATTTATTTAACATTTATCTCGGAAATAAAAGGAAATGAGATTGAATTTAAATATTGTAGTATATCTATTCTATAAATAACTTCACTATTTCTATTGGAGTAAGTAAAATAAGAAATTGCGAAAGAAACACTAAGATTACTACAATATATATTATACATCGAGTAAATTTCAAATTAGAAACCATTCATGTAGTTGACATAATATGGTATAGTTAAGAATAATAAATATTCTTTTAATAGTTCTTACATAATTAATCAAAAAAATTACTGATTAGCTGTTTATGATTATTGACTTACATTTTTAAGATTCTAAGCTTAAGGGAATCTGTTTTGAACCATTATCTTAATATTAGATGTTTCTTTTTTGTGACTTAAGGCTAAGCTAACAAGCACTTCAATTCTTCAAAATTCTTTAACTTCAAAATTATCAAAATTTGTTCCCAAACCAAGCTGACATTTAGAAAGAATGCCTTTGTATTTGATTACTCCTTTCATTGCTAAACTTCGTTATCTTCAGCGAATTTAACGTGAATATAAAGCCTTTTCTCCGTGTGTGGTGATTGAAGTCAGTTCTCGTTGATTTTATTTTTTAATACAATAACAACTGTCGTATAAATAATTTGGTTTATTTCCCATCCTTTCGTTACGAAGAGTTCCTTATTCCTCCCATTGTATTCACACGAACAAATTCCGCGATCTTCAAATGCGTTTCTTTCTCAAAGCTGTTGCTTTGGCAGCGGAAGAAAGCCGTCCTCGGTAATTAAACGCTAAAATAAATGATTCATCCTTTGCGTGGAGTGGAAATTCATTAGACCGCAAAACACCGCTAACTCGGTAATGCCAAAATAATCAGCCGACGTTTGAGTTAGTCTTTTGTTACGATTTCATCGCCAACATCATTGTATTTGGCCTCCCCAGCTTGAGGGATCCCCCTTACATGTTGTCAAACAGGGAGACAGACGTTAATCATAAAAGTAAATATTCTCTAGCGGGAATAAGAAAGACACATCCAGGGAGAGGTATCATCCTGTGTACAGTGAATAGCTGTCAAATTGTATTTCCCCTTGTGGGAGGGGAAAGTAGAATCCCCTTAAGGTTCCATAAACAATAACAGCAACTGGGAGTGGATCCATCTAGCTTTTCGCCTTCACTGTGAAAGAGATGCCCGGGGGCTGGTAAGAGGGACTGCCTAGGAAGAGGGGGCTTTCACGTGGAACAGGCCCTGGGAAATAACTTTCCATTATGGTCAGCTAAGCGGACGTTTTGAACCATTGTAGAGTCTTTTTTTACAGCCATAAGACGGGAAAGAAAACGTTGCGTTTCATCCTCTTGTCTCCTAGTATATTGGCGCGTATATTTTCATAAGACTTACTTCCGTGATGGGGAAAGCTCCTTTGTGAGCAGAATGGGCTACGCGCATGATTTGTTCCCTTTTTCCCCGTTTTAATACTTCGGAGAGCTTCTTTTGTTCGGAAGGGACGTGTTTGTCAGGTAATTCAGTGCACTCGAAACAGTTTCTATTAAGAGACTGGAAGGCAGGGATATTCCCGGATGTTGTTTCCCGTAGCAGCCAAGTATATTAACTCGATAAGTCTTACGAAGTTCAGATGATTCTTATATCGGATATTGTGCTCATATGAAGTTGGTTTCGTCGATCTTAGGCTCAAGAAGAAGTAATATGAAGTAAAATCTCCATGTATTTCCTTCACGTATTCATAAGAATAAATAATACTATATGAAACATTCATATTTGTTTGTAATATATAATAGCTATGACATGGTGAATATTCTTATAAAAATAAAAGTATTACACTAAAGTTTAAGTAAAACAAGAAAATTCAATAACAGTTTTTTATAAAAATGGATGTACCACAGTAAAATAGCTCATTACCACCAAAGTTTCGGATTCGAATCCTGGGTTCGAATTGTATTTTCCATTCTAAGAGTCTAAAGTAATTTATTGTAATCAAAAATAAACTATAGAGTCATAACAATTAATATACGCATGTTTAATTTCAAATACTTAGAAATTTTCATAGCATAAAACTGTATTTAAACCATTAATATTTTAATAATTTCTACTGCAGTTATTTTTTTACACTGTTCTACATATTTTCACAAATAAGCCCGAAATATTGCATTCATTGAGAGTTTTGTCATCGAAAAATGAATAAATGAGGAATGTGATGAAAATACATCCCGATTGATATATCTTTGTAATTTATCACGAATATTTATTTTAATCATAAAGTACGCCGTTATTCGCTTTTAAAAAGGAATGCGAATAATTGCGCATTTATGAATTTATGTGCATATAAATGGAGTTAAACAATATGCATGAATAAAATGATGGACATTGTGTTTGGTCGGCTGCTTTTCATCGCTTCCTAAACGAAATTTATACGCTTTCAATTACATTCTTTTTTCAGCAGCTTATTTTGCGATTTTCCGTGATGATGCGTGAAACTTATTTATCGAAATGCTTAATCATATACTTTTATTCGAACGATTTCCTGTCGCAATTGCAATTTTAGCGCACAAAGTTGTGGATGGATTATTCTAAGAACCGATGAGATAAAATTTCTTGTTGCTTCACGAATTATATGCTATAAAACTTTATAAGGAAGAATTAAATAATTTAAGTTTTAATACTTTGTTTCGCTTGAAATAAAGAAGAAAGATCAGATTTAATGTATATTTTATATCACACACTATTAATTATATATTATTTTGACTATACTATTCTATTTTATAAATTATTTTAAATATAAATTATATGTTGAATGTTTTCAGTTGACTTTATATGAATTAATGTTAGAGATTCCATGATTGTAAAGTTACATTTAATAAATTAACTACTGATAAATTCATCTGCAAAATTTACTTTTTATCTCATACAATCGTCTAATATGCAATTGAAATGCGATTTGTGATGTATATTATATATCATTATTTTATTATATGCTTCAAAGAATATGTATCTTACGCATTTCGGAATTTGCATTCCAATTGGAAATCTATTTTGTTATCATAAACTGTCAGAAGTTCATTGACGTTTCCTGAACCTTTCAAATTCCATTGATTTTTTGACCATTCATAAATTTTGTCTCTTCCTCATTTCCTCATCGAATTTAATTAATGGGCCTTCATTTTTACTCTTTGATTCACAACAAGGAAAGATGACAACTGAAATTATTATCAAAATTGAAAATTAATTTCATATCGCTTTGAATGACATCGAATTAGAAAAGTAAAAAGTATCAGTTTTAGTACATTTAGATTTATTCTTCATTTTTTATCCCTTTTAGGAAGATTTATATGAATTAATATCAATAGCAATGAAGGTTGAAAAATACTTTGAAATCAAAAATCAATTTCTCCTTGAATATATCAGTAATTTAATACACGTTTTGAAATTATTTTCATTTTGATTAACATTATTTCTTTATATATTACGAATGATAGGTGTAAAGAAATGATTTTGATCACTTATTATTTCTAAGATAGATTCGTGAGAATTATCCTTTCCCGTCCAGCGTTAATTTTGTTTGAATCATTTTAAAATAATGGTATTTATATCGCAGATCAACGGAGAAATTTTTGGCTTGTCAGATTTTTGTGTTTGAGTTTTGTGACAACCTTTATGTATCGCGCATTTAATTTTTTATTGACTTGTTATATCCAAAATTTTATGAAACATGCTTGGAATGAAAAAAATTTAAGTTTTACACTATCTTTAAAACCATGTACCTCTATCATTTAAGGCATCCTAATACCATAAGGGAAAGGAATGAATCCGCTATAGAATAAATTTATTCAGACTTAATCCTGGATTTAAAACTGGAATTAGGTTTATATCATCCAGTTGATTCAGGATACAGGACTGGTGTCTTAAAAGAAATTAAATGGGGTAGATGACATGTTAGAAACGGATTATACCCCAAGCCATGTTACAATCAAGTTATTTGAATTTCATGTTTGGGATCTTTCTTTCTAAAGGATGATCCAGAAGAAGCGGGACTATTTCTATTATGGGCCATTAATCAAGCTGTATTCCCGTAACGATTTTTTACGGCCAAGAGTGCATTAAATTACTGAGCGGAGTCCCATGCAAATGAACTCTCTCCCTGTGCAGCCTTTATTGCTCTCGGAACTTTTCTTGCTGATCATTAAGTATTTACTCGATTTTATGATTTCGCATTTGTATGTGAACAATGACGTTCTACTTTAAACTATTCCTTCCTTGAAAGTTATTCATTTATTTCTGCGTTCAGACGTGAGTGTACTATTAACATCTTGATTGTGAGTTTTTGATAATCTATTCAGAGATTTAGTAATAGTAAGCGAGAAGTTGACCATAAAAAGGTACTCTCTTTCTCTATAATAAAGAGAGAAAATAATTTATTATTCGGTCTTGTAATTTCTACCTACAACAAGGATTATGTTTATTCAGCCGCTATTCTATTATTAAATAATATTACGCTATAATTACTCCAATTATGCTTTGTATACTTACGTAGAGGAATTGAAGGAAGCATCCCCTTATATGAATAAATAAGGGTCCCTCGACAGTGACAGACGATGGTCGAGTGAGCTGAACCAAGGTTGGAAGAGTATAATTCCCTCAGAGAGTATCGAATAGAAGCACTCTCCAACTGCAGAGGTAGTTTGGATAGCATTTATGCTCCTCCATGCATAACTATCAAGTTTGCTGGAGGCCTTTTTATTCGTTGCCCATCGGAGAGTGATGCACGAATACTACTTCGGATTTACTCGTTTGAGATCCCCAAGAATAGATATATATAAAGGTGGAGGAGTGTATGAAAGTGCAAAAATAATGGGGAAGTTATATTACTTATGAGTTAATATTCCCGCATGTTTTACGAGAGTCATATAGTCTTCTTGTGCGTTTACGATGTGCCGAGATGATTAGATTTTTCCGGAAAGTAGGGTGCGTTATGTATTAGTCTTTTGTTTCCCCGCGAGGAGGTGATATTTTTCGGATTTTTAGGATCTTACATGAAGCACTGCTTCGTAAAATGTAGTATTTTTACTACGCGCTGCAGGAGCTTTGATGTTTTACGCGGAAATATCTTATAGCAAGGATGATTGTAAGCTAGATATGGATCGTAAATTGGTTGGTGTGTGTTAAATGTTAATGGTATGTTTGATTTATTATTATTATGTAATGAATCTTATTCATTTTGTACTGGTTTATTTAATCGATACATTTGTTATCGAATTGGTGAGACTTGCCTACACGTCCAGGCTTAATACTTATGTGTCTTCTCTTCCTGTCTGTGAATATTTATTCCTTTTAATGGTTACCCTATCACTATGATATATTTCAAGGATTCTACTTTCCAGTAATATCTATTCCCTGATTATATCATAAACCTAAAGGTTTGCAAACAGAAATAAAGAATAAAATAATTACATTTCTGCGAATTGTACATCGATCTGTGTAATTTTAACGTTTCTATAATAATTCTTATCATATATTATACTTGTACTGTCATATAATATTTTACAACTTTTATCGTATAAATTTATCAGTATATGTTTCTGCAATTCAGCTCACACGGCGTGTATGTTTCTTCGGAATGAGTCCAAGCTATCTCATTTTCATAGAAATTCGGTGGCAATATCATCTTCTGCTGTACCAAGGGAAGGTGGTAATAGAAAGGAAGAAAGTACAACTTCATTAATATCTCGGAAGTTGAAACGGTTAAGGCGGCTGAGTTTTCCCAAAACGGAGATCCCAAAAATTCTGCATTGCATTCGTAAGACGTTTTTGGATTAAAATGGAACTTCTCCTAGAGGAAAACTCGTATGTAAGAATTTAGTTTTGGAAGTAAGGCTCGGTTCCATGATCGTGGTTACCTGATGAAAAAGTAATAACAAGTTTCTCATCTCAAGTATTGTGTATTTGGATTGGGAAATTGCTCGTGAGGAAGGAATGGAATACATGCTGAATTTAAAGAAATAAAGGTAGATATTCAAAACTTCTAGGAGTTGGTACCTTATGACGTTATTCTTTATATTTATTCATAACTTTCATGTTAATTACATACAAATTTTTTCATGTTTCCCAATATTAGAATATTTAATTTCTCTATCGTATTATTTTTTTCAATTCGTTGATTATTCTACTACTTTCATATAAAGCCTCAAATATAATTCAATGAGTTATAGATATTTGATTTATATCGTATATATTCATCTCAATAATTCCATGCATGTTTATGCAAGAAAGCCTGCAAGGTCAGCATCATCTGAGCGCATAATCTTCTTGAATAGAAGGGGTGGCAGAACAATCCATCCGTAAAAGCCACTTGTTCTTCCGCTGCACACATCTTTTCGCGTGGGTCGAAATATTCGGAAGGTATCTTCTTCCAGTTAGTTTCAGTGGAAACAAAGGTCTGGGTACTTATTTTCTACAGTCGGAAAGACTTCTCTCTCTTCAAATCGGCTTTATCATTATTTGATCCCCTCTTGGGAAAACTCGGTTTATACACGCCAAGCGGGTTGAAATTTTTCGCATCGGAATTCTTTCTCTCCGAGATCGTGGCAAAAATAGAACGCCTTTTTCCTCTTTAAATTTATCATCCTCGTGCGGATTATATAAGAAAGAGAAATTGTAGGAGTTTAGTGTTTCGTTTCCCGTTTTAATTGTGTTTTTCTGAATCTATTAATATACTACGGACGAAAGTATACCGACTTATATGATATAGAATTATTAGTGAACAAAAGGGTAGCTTTTATTGATAAATATCACTTCTGAATTATTGGAAGTTGAGTCCATTAATAAAGAATATATCATGAACATAAGTTCGGTAAAATTTTAATTTACTTTACCATCATGCAACGATAATATGATTGTGTTATTCCAAATATACTTCGATCCTATCATGGTCTCTGGAAGTGATAACGTGATGGATGGCTTTTAGTATTTAGATCTTAAGCTTTTTGATACAGTAGCTCAAAGAATTTTCCACGTTTCTTAAAAGAATCAGGTTTTTCCTAAATTAATGCAAAATTTTTATCGTTATGCATTTACAATTCCAATAGTTTCTACGTATTGTTAGAAAATCAATTAATTATGATTGAATAATAAGCTAAGAGATAGTCTTTTACTATAAAACTCTTACGATCCGCTCTCGCAAATTAAACTCACATTCGAAACTGTGAAGTATTTTCTCCATAGAAATTATCATTTATAAAGACTATTTTGGAATGTGCAAATGATTAATTGTGTGCTCTGAATTCTTTTGGAAGTGTAATAGAGCATCATTATAATGAAATTTTATTTCACCATGCAATTAAACGTTGAAATCATTTCCTGAATTAATTAAGTTCATTAATATTCATATAAAGATAATTTTGAGTGGAATCTAGTTTAAATAGACTGTAATTGTGTTAGCTTTTTAATTATATATTAGTGAACTGTTAGTACTGCCGTAAGTTTAGTTGCTGTTGTTTGATTTTATAACGTAGTACATCGTCTGCCAATGGGATCTTTTATACTTGGGGAATCGGTCCACTGAAGTTAAATGCTTGTTATTCTGTAGCGTAGTTATGGAGAGGAAATAGCACATCCAACATCAAAGTATTATCTCCTTCTGTAACGAGATTGCCTACTCAATTCAATGTTTATGGTTTGATAATATTATTCATTAGCAATGCGTTTAGCTGATTATGAAACGGAAGAGGATAATATCCGGAAGTACATGGGCTCGCTTTGAATAATAATCGTCCACCCGTGAAATTTGCTTCCTCAATAGTTTACGCATAAATTACTCCCAATTTTAACCCATATTTCGAATAACGAACCCTCTATGATCCGCAGGTGAGAGAAGGTCACGTAATGAATATCGTCCCATGAATGAAAACCGGTTTAGTAACCGGTTTCCATTCCTTTTCTCCTCAAATATTAATGGGAATGAAAGATGGATCCTTGGCCCAGAATTAGCATAAGCCTTCGAAACATACGTACACCTCGAAAGCTACATTTGCTCGCTCCAGTTCCATTAAAAGAGGGATCTACTTTTCAACTAAGCTATCCATTGAACCGAAGCGTGTCACGCATTGTTGGAGATCAATCCAATCAGTGGTACGTCTGCTGCTGGCGTTTTGAATTCCCGCGATAAAACTGACAAACATTCGCGCCCATATTACTCCCATGGATTTTCCTATCATGCCCCAAATCACAGGATAAGAATGGATAAATGTCATTCATGTAGCTGGAACACTCATCGTTGGCGGTTTAGCTGGTCCTCAGAATATGCGTAGGTCATATCAAACAATGTTACTATGCCCATATTCAATTGATGATGCTGAGTTATTGATGCAAGGCACCTCTCGAGAGGATGTGATAACGGTTGTCTCGTGAATTGTCCCATTTATTACGTATCATTGTTGGAAGAATACCCTGAAAAAGCTTATCCTGGACACTTTTATTCTTCATGATTCCTTTCAGTCCTTCAAATTGTATTGCTATTTATTTGCTATTCGTTAGAATTATGTATTAGCTCTTATTTGTTTTAAACGGAAATATGTGAGCTTTGTGAATATTTATAATACTTCTATCTCTGTAAGAGACTTTGTTAATGTGTTATTAAGGAGAAAAAACATTCAACAGGATTTTAGTTGTTCAATCCATAAGAAAGTTTCCTTACGGAGTCTTGAGCTTACTTTACTAATAAAACCATAGTTTATCGTGATGAATTATAAAAATATCCAAAACGAGAGATTTTACCGTAACGATTTTCATTGTGCTTTAGGGATTTTTAATCTATTGGAATTAAATATATTTCTTTATATCTAAATCTTTTTTATTCCTTTTATAAAGTCACTCTTTATCTTCAAGCTGGAGTTCTATTGGCAATCCCCTTAAGTAAATATAAATAATTATTCTAGTATATCATAACTTCATAGAACGATTGAATAGATTACTCAAATGTTTTTTGGGAAAATTCATAATTTGTGTGGTAATTACATAAGCCCTTTTGATTACTTTCTCCAATTGCAATGTTCCGCAACCTACTCTTTATGCTTCCCTCACGAATCCCCACAAGAGAGCCATAATAGAGTATCCCCATTTTGGTCTCTAAGAACTTATTAACACGAGGGAACATTCGTCACAACCCTCCCTCTAATCTATTCTCGGACTACGTTTTCCCTCTCAAATGAGTCCTAAATCTCACACTTTAATGATTGCCTCCGTATTGCAGCGCCCCAGAGGTGGCGGATGTTTCAATCACTCGAGTCAAACGGTTCTTCTCCTCCATTTTGTGCTCACGCATCAACTTCTTCTTTGAGAACGTATAAAGGAGTATACGAGTGTCAGGCGTCAAAAAATCATTTCCAAGGAAAATCAGTGAAGGATTGGAAGGGAATGTCTGTCGGTTTTTGAGTTTGCGGTTTCGTAAGGAACGGATTTCCCCTTTTATCTTTCAGATCCGAGTGAGGGAAAGGGGAAAGTGGTTTGATTTTCGAGGGTGTTAATTTGAGGAAATTGTTCTTTTTCCAAAATTAGAAAGATAAGAATTGTATTTTTATTGGTTAGCTTTGAAGTATTTTCTCGTTGGTAAACTTGCTTGTTTTCCATTTTTTTCTTACCTTTAACTATAAGCATCCGATATAAAAATCAGCGACATAAGGAGTGATATGATGTTAGTCATGATGAAACAAAGTCTTAGGGTTTTAGCCACATTTTATTCATAAACAATAAAAAAACCTCTCATCGTGTAACTTACTATTCTATGTAATGTCTTGTTTGCAAACCATAATAGAGAATTGGATTTTATGCGTAAATTAAACAAATGAGATGCATAATCTTTCACCGCCTTTTCTACTGATACTTTATTTCTAGAGGTAAATCCAGATTTGAATTCTATTATTTTTTTACGAGAAATAAATAGTTTACGGACTCGGCCATTTTGTATGAACGCGTAGACTTTTTTGGAAAAGGTGTGAGGAGGCATCAGCGGGTGTGGAATGAAGTGACACGCCGTTCTCAATCACGGCTTTGGTATTTGCCGGTCTTATTTAATTATCACTTCTACTTTCTCCTTTTTCAATTATTCATTCGACAGCGAGGCTGGATTGCCTTTCCCAGATTATCTATGTACGATTGGAAATTTATTTTCGATAAGACAAAAGGAAAAGGTTTTTTGCCGTACATTTTCTTTACGCTGATCGGCATTGACAAGTTTGATTCATGTTTAGCTTTTGCGCGTTTCATATGTGTATACCTTATAGGTACTTTTTTGCAATATGTTTCTAGGGAATGGTATTTTTTAAATTATTGATCAAGATATGTTGCAATTTAAGGAACGAATTAAAAATATTTCTTGGCGAAATAAATTTTATGTAATAGAATAATAACAAGTTTATAGTGTACCTTCTATGCATGATAAAAATTTATAACTTATCTTTCTTTAGGTACTTTCTATCACATAGAAATTGCAAATGTAGATTTTTATCGCAGGACGCGTCATATTCTTAGTATAAATAAAAAGATCCGGTTTTTAAGTTGGCTAATAATTCAATTTAATTTAATTTGTATAATTTATGTAAATCCCATACAAACGAATGATTTCTTGTTTGGGTTTATTGCTAACATAAGAATGTATTCACTTCAGTATCCTCAATCTTATGCAACCAGTAAATCACAGGACTTAAGTAGAGTGTACGTGATTTCGAGGAGACATTAAAATTATTTCTCTGTTCTCGTTCTCTTTTCTGCTTTCGGAAGCCAGAAGATATAATTATTGTGAAATAATAAATGCTATTTATGTTTATTGTATGAATAATTGGAAAATATAAAATATCAAAACGGTTTAATTTTAAAAGTATTTCAATTACTTCACCTTTAATCATGAACTAATTTATTTTTATGCATATAATTTTTAAATATAATTTTAGAATAGTTATTAAAATTTGGTTTAATAATAAAACTGTCTTTTGTAAGTTTGTAGTAAGGTACCTTTTCACGTTCAACGTGATATACGGAAGTTTAATGTTCGCAAAGTAAATCGCCAGGTGCACAGTAAAGAAAGAATATTTCGAGGTTAAACTTTTTTTGTTCCTCTCCGAGGTTTCGAGCGAAATATTTTACGGCAGAGAGCTTTTTCCTTCAAGTTTACTCAAAAGTAAATCAGGTGAGTTGCCCCTCTTGATATTTACGAAATCCAAGATTTCGCACGGCTGAATTTTTCCGAGTTATTTCCGATGTTTGCCGTGTAGCTTCCGAGTTCAGCATCATCCTTTCTCGCGAGCAAATTTCTCAAAACGTTTAGATTGGTTTAGTTAAAAAAAAGTGGTGAAAAAAGCGTACCTTGCGGTGCACCATCAGATTTGGCCCGTGATTGATTCAAACGCATTTTCGCTTGGCCGAGTCTCAAAGCAAATACGAACCCAAAACGGTGTTCTTTGCAACTCGGAGCTCTGTTTGCGTCCAAACAACAACCTCTGTGCTTGTCTCGTACGTTTTTTATCTCTCTTATTTACTCATCTCTTTTTTTTCCTCAGCGCCACCGTCGCCGAAACTACTTTTAACTTTTCATCTCTCGCGATATTGGGTCATTAGCCTGCGTGAAAGAGGTCGCCCAACGCCTTGAAGGTTGACATAGTCTACTTCTCGTAATTTGACTTTTCTATTTTTATCATGTGCTATTTCACTCGAGTTTTGCCAATTTCTGGCTCATACTCCTGTTTGAGATTTCATGCAAATTCCAGGAAAATGTTTCGCTTATCCAGCGGAATTTCTCTGTTAAAGGAATATAATTTAAAATTTTCCAAGTACCTTGTTAATATTTTCGGTTACGAGAAGAGTTTTACAAAATTTAAAAGCATATATTTTCTTAGTAATATTTTTTGTAAACAAACTGCTAGAAAACGTAATGAAATAGCTTTTAATTATAAAATATTTTTCTTCAATAAGGACATTCTCAAATAAGTAGGCGTTAATATGTATTGATTTGTATTCGAATTAATTTTTTTATCCTTCCATCTGAGTGTAGTGAATGATCGACGAATATTGTTAAGCTATAAAGTGTCACCGTTCCTGGAAGGAATCATATGCATGTATATCAAGCATAAATAAAACCCTAACAACGTAAATGGTGTCAGTGGTAAAGCTTTAAAGGATATAATCGTCTCTCATGAAAATAAAGTAACCGGAGTGGAAAATTTGAAGTATAAATAAAGCTTTGGAAAAATCACCTCTGGGTGTGGATATAAAAGTATTGTATAAAGGGAGGACGAGGCAAAGGGAACGGTTTTGACTTAAATGCGCGGAAGTAATAGCACAAACGAGGGAAGAATTACGGAAAAGGGAATAAAAGACTGCAGCGTGATGGAAGTGAAAGTGATTGCTAAGAGGGAAAGGAAAAAGTTGGTGGCAGCTCATTAATGGAGGACAGAAGTGTCCTGAAGGAATTGGTGCGGGCTTAGCTTTATTTGGTGCGTGGCAGAGATACGATATAAATAGAACTGTTTGGAGAGTGAGATTAAGGTGAACTACTCCGAGTGTTCCTAGTGGTTAATGGGGGATGCTCGATTGATTTATTTCACACAGCCTTTATACATAGTTCGTGTTAGTAGTTTATACTATTTAGAGAGTGAGTAATAATATTTGATGATGCCTTGTAGTCTTGTATCAAATTATTTTTGGTAGATGATTCGTTTGAGAAATTTATTTCAAAAATTTTATATACTTGTTCTTATTATACTTTTAAGTTTAATGCCAGGAAACCTTAGCTAGATAATCATGTAACCTTCCATTCCTTTTATCATTTAATGGATAAATAGGACCATTTCTCTTCCCTTTAGTTCACTGTACTAATTTTGAAATTCCTCTCAATCTTTAGTAATTTATATCATTCTTTAAGAGTATTTCAATTTTAAGGTATGTTCAAAGTTAAGGTATTTCAATTTTAGTTTAGTATTATACGATTTTAAAATTCCTTTTCCGATCCCTAAATTCTTTTGGATGAGAATTTTATCTTTTATTATCTTGTGTATATTAAGTAGGAGTAACCACTATTCAGATAATATCTTTTTACTACGAGAATATTTAATTTAATAGCACCTTTATCAAATGGATATTTTGTTTTTTTCTTCCTGATATATTTTTTTCACATTATTTAAAGTGCAAGAAGTCTTAATCATTCATCTATTGCATCCTTCACCAACTAAAATCATTTTTCCAAGTTTCAACTGCTAAACTTCGAGCCTTAATAGGCATCCATTACGTTGTTTCCTTGGTCGGCTACATCACACAATCCACCTTAATCCTCGTGGATTATCGTAAGCATCGAAACCGATACGCTTTCGGGCGGTGGAATATTTCATGAAGCGCTCATCCGTAGCCCACCTCCGCTACATAAATATTATTTGATCTTTGACGGTTCTTAGTTCGGGTAAATGTTATCGAGGCGCCCGCGGCCATACACCGCCCGCTTTTTCACTCAAATAACCGCGGTCCGGTGAAATTTTCCGTCTCTTCAAGCAGCATAAAGCCCGACTCCGCATCTCTCTTCATCCCGGCGATTCACGTCTTCAAAGCCGGGGAAGGGATTAGAGGCTGTGGGCGCCGGTTTCTAGCAGACGATATAGGGAGGTAGATCAAAGGAAGGCCGAGGTAATTAAATAGTTTAATGAGGTGTAGAAAGGGTGTCCGTGGAAGGCGGCGCCGTAAAGAAATGAGTGATGGGCAAGCGGAGGTTTTCTGTATGGGATACAACGTCGGGAGGTCCTCCAAAGGATGAAGATGTGGGAAAGTTTGAAGTCGTTTTTTTTGCCCGTAATCGTTTTGGGCGCTGCTTAGGAATTTAATTACTTTTTAATAGAGAGTGCTTTGTAACAATCTCCTGTTGAATCTGATTGGCGTCAGATTGGTCTCCTTGGAGTTGATGGTTTGTTGTTTCGCTTTCCGACCCACCTACGTTAGCCTTTGTCTACTTTTAATCATTTTTGCGAACCACTTTTTGCGGTATTTTTAAGCAGAGGTTGTTTTCTCTTGTGAGCGAATTTAGGTTCATGATGGGATTCTTTCTTTGGCTATATAGGACGGGAGTTGGAGGTGCAAGGCAGCTCAGCCGTGATTTACGATGGATTTATACGTCCTTTGTCAAATGTTAATGTTTTAATGAGTTTTAGTAACAATAATTTTAGGAAATGACTTAGCTTAACATTCTTTTAATTACGTATTTAATTAAATTTAAAAATCATGAAGTATTTTGAATATTAGTCCGTATTATGTTTGTTTGTCATCTGTAATAATAATTGTTGAATTGAGTATGTTTTTATTGGTGAATGAATGATCTCATTCTTTCAATATTAGACTAGTTGGGATACGTCAATGAGAATATAATAAACTTCATTGATTTCGATAGTGACTAGGCATTTTCCTGCTAAATATCGTAAATTATTATTAATGATTAGAATTCTACTGAAATACTCATTTATAGGGAAAACACAGTTAAAAATAACTCAAGGATGTAAATTTCTAAGATCGTATAAAGCAACCCACCTCTCAGCTAAATATGCGTGTTAATTATATTTCCTAATTATCTCTGCAAGTATTTATTGACGTATTATTAATAAACATGTTATTTTCCATTAACAACAAATAGATACCGCTGTAGATAATTTTTGATGATTGATATTAAATATTTATTATCTGACAATTGAAAATTATTTTATAAATATACTAAACATGATATTTTTAAAAGAGTAAATTTAATTTTACCGGCTCTGATGTATTATCTCTGATCGGTATTCAATTTTTTTTGGAATAGACTTTCAGTTGTATCGATTATAGAGATCAAAGAAAAAAAACTAGAAATTTTTCATTGAATGTAATATTATCCCGATATTCCACATGATATCCCGAAACAAAATACGTCTGTATTTAACAAATCATTAAGCTTAAATAGATGGAGATGATAATCGATAGCAAGTTCCGAAGTTTCTTATCTTTTAACGTCACTCATCCCGTATACACAGCGCAATATGTTATTGGTGGATAAATTTATCACGCTAAAATCACGTATCCGGAGCTATAAATTCAACCAATTTAATTCAGATGTATGTGTTTTCTGGTTATCTCTTTCATTCTTTTACCGACGAATACGGCAAAGTTGCTGCCAAATCTGTCAGGAGCGGTAAAGAAATATCGTGCAGAAAGGACAAACATTTTGGAATCAATAAAAACTTTTCTCCGATGACCTTTCGTTTTTTATGTCTCTTATGCGTCCGTATTTGCTCATTTCCATTCCGATTGACATCCGCAATTCATTTTCTTCCGTTTATTTCACATTTTTCACGACTTTATTTTATGTAATTCGTTTCTTCCATCGAATTGGCTCTTTTTTCCTTTTAAGCCTTCCAAAATAAGACCTGTCGCAGATTAGTCGATTTTCATTTAATTGAACAATTTTTTGGCCTCGGCACTTTTATTTTTCGATTCTTAATTATTTATTAATGTGGGAATCTGTGGATTTGTGACAAATAAGCGGAGTTATCAAGTAAATCTGTCTTTTCTGAGGTCACATAGAAGTGATATCTGTTTCATTCGATTATAAGAGCATGATGGTTATGGTTGCAATGAAATAAGTATTTCATTTTTTGTATTTTAAACTAAAGAAAGTACATATATTTAAATTACACTAAACTATCGTTTTACTACTCTGACGACGAATTTTAAAATCATAAGTACCTCAATCTTCTATATTCACACTGTGAGGCAATGAATATACAGGAATTTACTGACGTAGACGGATTTATTATTTCATTCAATAATTTCCCGAGAGTTCAATTATTATTTGAACTTTGAATGCAGAGTGTGTCCAAAACTGTTCTTTTTTGAAAACATGAAACCGTATTGCGCTTTTCGTTAATTTATCTCAGTAAATGAAAGGATCGTATTTATTCTCGATTCGGCTTCTTATTAAATTGGTTCTCTCCATCTTGGCCTAATTTAGAATCCAATTTCCCGTAAAGCCGTTTTTTTCTGTTGTTTCAAAATATGGCTGCATTCCCAAATGCAATGGAGTCTTCGGCAATTTCTATTTAGCTGATTACTTCCTCTGAGAAGATTCTATTTGAGATCCTGGAAATTAGATGCAAATTCTGTATTGCATCCGAGTGCCTGGGATGCCGCCTTCAATAAACACGAAATCGTCCGTATATTTCAGATGGTTTCTTTTACTTAGACAAATACGGGGGAATGATTTAATTAAACCAGTAACTCACGAGTAGTGTTCGTGAATATCGTATCACTGTTATCGTGAAATACTTGTAATATCGCTATAATTTTGCATTCTTACGGAAAAATTGTTTCAATTAAATATTGTAAGCTTGATTAAAGGAAGTTGATTTGTATATAATAATCACTGCAAATTCTCTATTTTTAATAGTTGATCCCACCTTAAATGAAAAAAAATCAGGCAAACTAATTTAATAAAGAGACTTGTATTTGGGTCAGACATTTTATTGGTTTAATCTATTTATTTTAAATGTTTAGAATTTTCAATTAGAATATATTAGAGGTATTGGTGGTCCAATAATGCTCGTTTAAACAGCAAACATGCATTATCATTTTAGAAAACTCACAAATTTTCTGCAATTAAACTTTTGAAAGAATATATTTTCATAAAACAGAAGTATGAATCAGAAAATGCTATTTTCTTGAAAGGGAATTATTTATGAAAATAAAATATGGGCGCGTCATGAATGCTGTTGCCCCAATATTTGAAGCTTATTCAGGCCCATCGTTGTCTAAAACCAGTCACGTGACACAGAATCCAACCACCGCATTCCTTAATGTGTATCATTTGGGGAGGCGTTGAAGAATTTTAATTACCTTCAGGGTCTAGAAGTTCACCAGCTGTCACCTGTCCTTTTTCTATTCTATTCTCAAGCATTCCACATGTTTCTGATGCTCATTCTCTACTTTTGTGATGTTTCCGGTCAGTGTCGCAAATTAAAGAGCTGTTATGCGGGTGTATAATTAAAACAATAATAGTCGAAGTTGATTCAAGGAATTAAGTTTAATTGGCTGATAAAGGTGTATTATACATAACACATTTTTATAATAAAAGCGAAATATATAGAGGAAATTCTGATAAATATTACCTGCTCTAATTTACTTGTTATTGTGGAAACTTGAAGGAAAAAATATTTTATTTAAATGGGAAAAATAAGGGAGTGGTTTTTGTCAATTACAAATGTGAAGGAAATACGACAATTCAGTTGAAACCATCTTGGCAGTCTTATGAAGTGGTCATATTCGCCTAATTGAAGACTGCAACTTCCGAATCAGTTTCATTGAAAGGCTCTCATGATAAAGCACTTAAGGCTTGTCCTCGAATGAATAATGGGTTTTCCATTACGGAGAATTCATCCCTTCTCATCGATTTCACCAGCACAGGTACATCAGACCGCGATCATATATGAGAATCTACTTAGCAAACAACGGAGTTTTATGTAATATGTAATAATAAATTTTATGTATTTTGATCATTATTTTGATATTTAAATTACCAGTAGATTTTGCCTAAATAATTCGCAAGCCACAACCAAGTAAATTATAAAATAAATATGTAAAAATCTGCACACTTTATTCGAGTACTCCAAAATGTTTTTGATAAAAAAATTACTATAGTAACATTCATATCCTATTTAGATATTCCTTTACCAAGGAATAACTATTTTATCCAACTCGGTTTCACTATTATCTTCTATACATTAATTTATGCCAAGTGTCGTATCGAAGCACAAAATCATAAGTGGAATGGTTAAATGAGTTATCTATCACGAGAGAGTGTTCGATGCACGCGTTTGATCTAACGCTTACCCGAAGGAACCACCAACCGCGGCCATCGGACGTCAAAATAAGCTCATATAACCAAATTTTGACGAAGAGAATATTAGTTCGATCGCTTTCATGTCAAATGACATTAGAAGCAACTTTCACCGATATGCAGCGGATGGTCATTTATCCATTCTAGCCATCACTCTCGCGAAAGGTCGTCATAGCAAATGGCTAAAAGCACTTTCCCTCGGATCGCCCACATCTATCCTTTACAGCCACTTGATTGCCATCATTTATAAAGCTATTGGGTGAAGGCCCAATGAGTATTATCATTTTCCGTGAACGGGGCCTTGCATTTGGTTACAACACCCGCTTTTGGCGATGTTAGTGTCTAAGTGGAATTCAAAGCGATTTCCCGCTTGTTTCATCGCATTATTTTGATGTAATAGTTTTATATAGGATACATTTTCTTTAACATTGGGAAAGAGAAGTTATATAAATCAAGATCGATATGATCCTTGCACTAAAGTACACAGAGTATTTTTAAATTTAAAGTATAGTATTTTCATTTTGAAAGAGGTATATTCTTTATTTTAATATATTATCATATTCTTACTATTAACTATTTGATCTCAAAATACTTTAGAGTAAGCTTTAATAACTTAATTATAATTTTATCTGGTAAATAACAAGAGTTTATTTATTCCGGGAAAAATGTGCTCAATATGATCCCATATCTTTGTCGTGACCAGGTTATTTGTATTACACCTTTTGACAGTTGCATAAGTAAGAGTCATGAGAATGAATATTTTAATGCTTAAATTTATTGAGACTTTAATTTTTATTAAATTTATTATTAACATTATTTTTATTATCAGGAAAATTAGCAAAATCATAATTTCTATAAAGATATTCCATAAAAATTTAGACTCTTGAATTGTCTGTCTTTAATAAACGTTGTGCTTGATTTCTAGTAAGCAATCAGTCTATTCCTTCGGAAATACGTTCCAGTGAATATTATGCAAACAATCGGTAAATTATTACCATTCGAAAGAGACATCTGCCGAGGCTTCCCGAGTAGCATAAGGAATGCATTTCCCTTGAAACAGCGCACTTGTATCTGAAGGGAGGATGCGCAAGACAAGGGATAAATTGAGGAAGGCTCTTTTACACGCAAGGGTGATTAAAATTCCGCAGTATATATCCTTGGCACACCTACGTTGCCTAATAGAGTGAGTGGAGGTCTATTACCACGATATGGAGGGTGCAGCCGGCAAAGGATAGTTATCTATGATCTCACTATACGTGTACTCAGTTGCAGCTGGAGTTGAAGTGTTATTGGCCATGACGCAGTACAATACTCTCTTGATAGTGAAACTGCTGTTGGATATAGAACTCGAAACTAGATAATTTCTCCTTGTATTCTTTTATTCCTTTCGTGAATTATAGAGTGAAAGTAGCGATATGAAAGTGTACTTGTTTCGAGTAATATCTTTATCTGAGGGACATCAAATTTAGTTTGAAGAACGCATAAAAGGATGTAAAAAGGCGTTAATATTTACAAAATTTACTTGAATAATTGTTTTCATTGGCATAAAAAGCAATCTTTTATCTAATCTATAAAAATAGTTCTTTACTTTTTCAGTTATTATTCATATTCAACCGTTCGTAATTAGTCACCAACACCGTTTATAAAAGAACATCGTTCCTATAGAAAAGTTCTTGCAACTTATGAATACCTTTATCATTATTGTATATATTTTTTAAACATTTGCTTCCTGTTGTTGTATACCATTAATTTGGTTTAAACATTTTATGCACACATTTTCGGGAGTTTATTTCAAATAATTCTTTTGCAAATTTTCGAAGGTAAAGCTTGATAAAAACCCCAATTATTATTTCCATTGCACATTTTTCTAACATTAAAGTTTATTTAATATTAGTTTATGCATAACGTTAACGAATATATGTAGTATTAGTCCTTCATTTATAGTTCAAAACTATGAATATCCGTGTATAAACGGCATTGAGTGCGTATCATCTGATATTTAAATATTTGAATTGTCTCTACTAAATATATTAATCGTATCCTCCTCAGGTCCACTGGTTCCAACAGCAGCACGAGAAGAAGCGCAAGAAGAGAGACTTCACCTCCGGTTCCTTCCCATCCTTCTCCGAGTACCCTTCATCTTTATTCGGTCCTCAGCAGACACACCATCAGCCTCACTATCGCGGTCTCGGACAAGCCCAACTCTTTCCCGACCCCCTCTACAAGGAGCAGTGGTATTTGGTAAGTCTCCTTTCATAAGATACCGCACGAGAAAGGGGTCAAAGGATACACGGCCCCCTTGCGGTCCGTGGCCATATGGGCCTCAGACGAAGTATCATCGATGACCCAATGCCGTAACCCGTTCTCCGAGGAAAACCGCGATATGGTGATTAACGTCCGGTGATCGTTAATTCGAGACGGTGTGTGTTTTGGGCGCAGAAGGGCGTTGTTTGGGCGAAGCTGCGGCCGGACGCTTGAATCTTAATTATCGTAGTCTTGGGAGGATGCTGGGCCAAGTGGGTCGCGCGGTTGAGCCCAAATTTGTCGAAGAATCCGCCGTTAATTTCGAGGGGAGTTTGGCGGATATTCAAATCTTCGCTTTGCGAAATTAAAAAATTAAATATTGAGAGAAGTAATACATATTATACGTGATAAAGTTTTTGTTTTTTCCGTCGTATTCGTTGACGTGAAATGTCTCATGAAAATATTATAACAAATGTTGTTCATTTCAATGAGCGATTAAAATTTAATCAACGATGAATCTTATTCCATAATTAACCCAGTGAGATGTACTTTCTAGAAGAATTATCAAAGATACAGCGTGAGAATTATCCTATAATTACTTCGTGAATTATGGGATAAATTTCCTCAAATATTCATATTAAAATTTTTAGTAATATTTACGTATAACAAATACGAAAAAGAAAAATATAAAAGAATATCATTTCTATGAATTCTTAAGAACCATAATATTTATTGATTTTAAATCAGGATAAATTGGATAGGTATTTGTATAATAATATTTAAATGTATTGAATTTTGAAAATTTATATTGCATGAATATCATTATTTTTATTTTATTTCTTAGAATTTACTGAAGTTATATGTATTTATATATGCAATCACATAGAATTCCTTAAAAATTTTATTCGTTAATTCGTTAGAATAGGTTAAAGCACCTAATCTCCTTAGTTCATTTTTCTCTGCGGATAAATAATGCAAGCATGCTTTATTTTTAATTTCACGCAGACATCAGTGAAGTGGTAGCATACGTATTCTGCAGGTCAACCCTTTGATAATTATTACCCTTCCAACGAAGATATACTCCTTAGGGTACGTTGTCGTCGCGGGTTTTGTTTCAGAGACATGGTAGCGAACTCCGAATGGTTTCCGTCCCTTCGCATTGCAGAGCGATTCACATCTATTTCCCGCGTAAATGATAGTCTCTTTCCGTAACGAATACTTTAGCATTGCGTCGCAGAGATGCCTCTGCCGTGTGTACAATCCTTATTTTTCGCCGAGAGTGATGGAAAATTTAGTGTCGGCGAGCGTACTGTAACCTTAGCTAAAGTCGCCCCACCGTATCTCATATTGTCACATCACAACTCGCCAAGTAGCCCCTGTATTCCACCGCCGTAAAGTTTCGTTCGCCGGGACGGAGGGTTCATAACGTGACCCAGATGTGCGCGAATGTCTCCGGGGACATAAACTCCTCTAGAGGCTATTAACGGATTAATTCGATCTTTAAAACAGGAAGGGATGATCCACGCTATTGAATTCTGCGTCGCGAGGATGTATTAGAACAGTCAGCTTTATGGAAAAGTATGACTTTGGGAAACTTTTGCGGGTGGGTGATTCTTTTATGATTGCTGTGTTTATTCGTTGTTTTTCTTTGTTTGAATTTTTGGTGCTATTTTAAACAATATTAAACTCATAGCTTATCTTACGATTTTTAAATATTCAGAAAAAGGTATTCATTTCGTTTTTCTGCGAGATTAATTGCACTTAAACTTTGAAAGGAGCCTGGTTAATTAAAATTTATTCACTATGCTTTAAATAGACTATAATTTTCTTTTCAAAGGGCCAATAAACTTCGACTTAATTGATGTTACATTAAAACAAGGTTTAACCTCAATTAAATTTTGCTTTAAACTAACGTTATCTAGTTTTACTCAATAATTAGAGGTAGAGAAACGTTCTGTTAGCTAATTAAGACAGTGATTCTTGCTAAATCTATTTTCCATCGTATGTGATTAACTCACCATGTCATTGACCTTTTAAATTGCACTTTTAAGATGAAGATATGCATATTGTGATCCATTCATTACTTTATATAACAAACTTTTCTCCACCCCATTACTTCTATGTCCCAATTTCTTTTCCTCTTTCTTCCCAATAAACTGAACACTTCCTCATCCTATATTTTTGAATACATACTCTTCTTCTCTCAATCGTTTACCCCCACATCTATCTTATAACCCAATTCTAACACCTCACTACTCGTCCACCACTTTATACGTACACCTAAACCGACACTTCTCATCCACTCCTGAACCTACTTTTCCTACCGTTTCCTCAACCCCCACCCACAATTCTCATCCAACTCATCTCATTCCTCAGTTTACCTCTCATCCCACCCTCCTCCTCGTACCCACTCCTCCTCACACCCACTCCACACCCTCCACTCCTCATCCCAACGCAAACAGCAGACTGAAGGCATCGCCGCCGTCAGACAATGGAGACGCCATTTTCATTCTCAAGAGAACTGCGAAAAAAGTGGTGTGGTTTTTTGAGTAAACAGGAGGCGGGGAACTCGTTTCTTTCGCAATTAAGGAAAGCGTAGCAGGAAATCCCCTGGGGACTGAAGATTCCGAAAGTGGGCGCTGGAAATAGAGTCGGCAATGGGAACTTGTTGGATGGAAGTAACGCGGTCCCGGAATAAACGTAAGAAAGGCGGCTCCTTCGAATTCCTTTTTCTGTTGCAGTTTATCTCGAGGATGTTCGAATGCGCTCTCCCGGACGCATTCTGCTCCTTTTAATTATACTGAGACGCGTTTTCCCTCGCGATGGGAGGTTTATTAAATCGACTCACCTTTGTAGTCTGGAATTTTATTTGAAGATGATCGTCCTTCGCTCCGTTTTGAATCCAAGATAATTTTTACAGGAAACAAGTGTTTTCGGACGGAGGTGTATTTCGCAGTGAATTCGAAATTAATTTTGTCCGAGAAATTCCAGAAGGACTTCGTATTTGTCTAAAAAATCAAGTCAGCAATGTTGCGCAGCTCAAGGAATGCATGTATTATTCCCATTCGTGTAATATATGAGGGACAGCTATACTCTTTAGTACCCGCTATAACATTCAAGATAAACTAAAAGGATTACTTTTATGCCTCTCAAAATATTCTTAAACATTAATTTAAATGGAAAAGTATATTCTATTAATGTATATCGCAGTTTGGATGAATCAGTACCGAACGCATTCATTTACGTTTAGTTTAAATATACCCTCGTATTTATTGTTGCTTGGAATGTCTCCTACAATGATGGAAAAATGCACCTCCAATATATCAGCTTCGTATATTTCGTATCCTAACTTTAATTCAAATATACTGTATACATGATCTTTCATAAATAAATGATAGAAAAATTTTTTACTTCTTCCAAATTCGGTGAATAGATTTATAATTGATCTAGAATTTTGAAATTCGGTTATTTATATTCCTGTAGCATATTCAAGAACTACTTCTTTTACACATCACCATGATAATGTTATAATTCCTAGAATAGAAAGGTTAACAATTATTGATATTATTCTCCCATTATTTCTCTTATACTCTTCCAATAGACTTGAATTGTCAACATATCATACAAGAGCTCGTTCTTCATGTTCGATCGTTCTTAAGCAGTTCAAATATTCATGGCATCCTATTTAAGATCGTATTAAATTAGATTAGATCCTTATAGCGGGCGAGATTAAAGAGATTTCCATGTATCCGCCCTATCTGATTATATGCCCATTTATATGCAAATCGAATGCTGGGATATCGTATTATAAGATGAAACATCTCCGTTAGATCATCATTGTGAACGGAGTGCTATTGAAAGCGCAGAATGATTCTCCTTTGTTTGATTGTTATTTAACATTCTTGTACGCGCCATGGCTTCCGAGATTTGTATAACACCTACTTAGTACAATCTACATAATTTACTCCGAATATGAAGGAAAGACATTCTGCGTCATGATTTAATTACTCGCACAGCGTTTGTTTCGTGCATTCTTTTTGGGTATCATTTCATCGGCTGTTCTTCTTTGAGCGGCGGAACTTCCCTCAAAAAGCCTTCCTCATTCGATGCTTCATGAATAAATTATTGCTCCGTAACTGAATAATTCCGTTTGTGAAAACGCGGTGGCTTTTATCCTTCGTAATTTAATTCCACGAAGATTTTGTTGCACGGAATTAATGCATGGATGAATCATTCGGTTGTTCCTCAAGATTATGAATAACTCGAGCGCTCACGCATTCAAGTTACAATCGGCATTCGAAGGCATTTTGAAACCTATAAAGAGGCTTGTGTTAGCGCACTACCTCGTACTTGGAAATACGTGTTATCATTGCACGTCTTTTACCGAAAATTTAGGTAACTGAAACCGTATTGTATTTAATATTGGAAACGAAAACACATTTAGTATTCGAGGCATAGTATTTGGCGACGTGTGTGTTGATTTTGTTGATTTTTAAACTTTTACTTAAATATTGATCGCAGTTTTTAATTTAATTCGGAATTTAATATATATTAATATGAGTACAATACAAACAAATTAGAATAAAATATTAAACAATCTATAGGGGATGAAATTTTGGATAACCTATTGATTCATGCATCATTAAGAACTTTTTACGTAAGCGAGAGTTATTTTTGAACCTCATTCTCTCAAATGATAATGAGTATTGAAAATAATAAAATTATAATTATAAAAAAAATTTAAATAATAATGAACGACTACTAGAGGATGATAACATTGTTAGAATCTCATGCATTTATTCCTAAAAGATATCATTTGAGGCGATACGCACATGAATATGCACGTTCATTCAAATTGACGCCTTTGTAAGGAATTAGACGAGATCTGGTAAAAGTAATAAAAATGTATAAATTTCGATTTAGTATAGAAAGAACCTATAGGTTCGGGAGTTGCAGTTTATATCGAGGATTGATTGGGCTTAAATATCCGTGTTTTTATATCGGAAAAGAAATCCGTTTTTCTGTCCATCAGCCTATGATTTTTGGGTATTCAAGGGAGAATACGTGATCCAAATAGCTCTCGCATCTCAGATTTTCGTGCCGCAAACAACGGATTCAGGATTAACGCGAATTGGGATTTCCCAGCCCTTGTGTGTGTGGACTTCTTACGGCAGCTGCGATATTCAGATCCCACTATACATTCGTCCTTTTCAAAAAAAAAGTTCTATAAACGTGCAGAATTTTGATCCGACCAAAAATATTGGATATATATTCTGAATAGTGTATCGTGATATGATTCAGTCCTTTGATTTTTGAGAAAGACTTAGGGCGTACTACGTTCGGAATATCTCTTGAGATTAGTGTCCGCTATTCAGCCTTTTAGGAATTGAGCATTTATTCAAATATAAATTTATATTATCGTGAAAATTGTATAGTTTTCAGACGATCCTATCAAAACGTTGTGTAAGTTTTATTATATCAATATACTCCTCAAATTTTAGTAATAATTCATTGATCGAGTTTTACTGTTAACCTATGATTCTAATTGACATGTTTATAGATCGTATTTTAGTTTTTACGTCGTCCCTAGATGTACTACTGTATGTTTATTTAAATTTCTCTATCAGTTAAGTTCAGTTTTACCATCAAATCGTTTTCGTCAAAATATAAATGTATGTGTGTGATTGAATTTCAAGTAATTAAGTCACAAATATTAATTATGCACTTACCCTAATTTTGGTAAAGTCGGGTTGTTATTGGTTTTCCGGATGTTATTTAGTAACTATTGCTGGTACTTCCCTTCATTCCAGTTTCGTTCTACTGACCGTTAAAGGTAACTGCTTGGTTTCCCTTCCTTTCTGTGTAATCTACGGACGCGCGATGCTGTATATCAACATTATAGCGGCATAGTTCTCGTAACTTCGCGCACACACCGCAAAATGATAATTTACCGCATAAGAAAAGAATAGAAAGAACTATTAAGATGTTTAAGAGGCTCTAAAGAATAGCGAGAGCTTGGGAAAAAATTGAATTCAGTAAATTATGAAATGGGAGTGTTTAACGCTAATCTTTACTTGAATTTGTGGTTTCTGGGATGACGCTCTAGATTTTCGGAATTTTTAAAGCGAATTGGTGTATTTATAAGGAATATATTGCTCTAATTTAAATATGTTCTTAAATTTGAGTATAGTTTTTCAATTTTAATTTTATGTTATTTTGTTCTATAATATGGCAATTTTTTTACCATTGAATTTGACATCATTAAAACTATAATAATCAGTTGCATTAAAGACTAGTTATTATTTTGTTATTATAAATATATTTATTGAGAAGCTAACTGAGAATTAGCTTTTAGTTTCACAAATATATAGATGTTACAATATTCTGAGGAATTCTGAGTCTTGAAAAAGGTTCCAATATCTATGGAATTATTAAAATCAATATGATCTTGCGTAAATTTGTGGAAAGCTATAATGATAATTTGAGAGGCTTAGTAATATGTGGAAAATAGCTAAGTCTCTCAAATTATTAACTATGGAATTGATAACTGTAGATTAAACTCGCTTATCAAAACAGAGTTAGATGATGTTCGTGTGTATATCCGCACGTGGAACAGTGATCGGCATTAATTACCGAATACGTCACATTTGTGATTTCTCCTAGTGCATCCGTGAATGCATTTTCACACCACCCGAAGCGCACTATTTGCTGGAAGGTGATTCGTCCAGATTAGAAAGTGCGCCTTCGGAGATTATACTTCGCTGCATTCTCATGTAGCTTTCGAACATTCCTACATTAACGTGCAACTCTCATCGCCGAAGGAAAAAAGAGTACCATTACGCGTAGGATATCCTCCATTCATATTGATCCACGACGCATAAACGCCTTACCGATTCCATAGAAACCGAACAAAGGTTCGCTACGGTGACTCTCATACAAGTTTTCCAACTCCTCCACCTCCCATAACTCCTTTATCTTTCATATTCTCGAGCGCAAGACAATATCCCAGCGGGTGTCTCTATCATTCTGTCAGAGGATCCTTTTGCGTAGGAAAGAATTAAGAGAGAATGGGAGGAAAGGTTTATCCGAGTATTCAGGAAGGAATTGAAGCATCCTTCAAACTACGCTTTGGCAGTTTTCCCTCGGAGCGAGGAAATCGGGAAGTCCTTTGAATTTTAGCGTCGAGGACAGGTGGAGGAAGATCTTAAAGACGGGCAGAGGGAATTTCAATGAGTTTCCGTACACAATGAGGAAGGTTTGTGCGTGGGTCTTAAGAAGGTGGCGTCGGCTGGCCCAAACACTTAGCCCCCGAACGCGAGGGAAATGAGCACCGGGGGTCGTAAAGGAAAACCGGAGGACGTTTTCGTGTCGTCAAGAAGGAGATTTTCTGGTTATCGGGATATTGAAGTTGTCTACGGAAGGTTTTCTCCCGTTTTGAAGAATGTCGCACGGGATCGGAACTTTTCTTTGGGTCTGTTTGTCTTGATTCTTCGAAGTCTCTTTTGTTCATTTGAGTGGGTTCGAAGTTTGAACGAGGAAATGAAGATGATGCAGCTCGTGTTTGAAGGATCTCGAGAAGTGAAGGGGAGTGTAAAATGTCTCTCGATGAAATTAAGGGGAGATTGCGGGTAGAATCAAGTCAAACCAGAGAGTTTACTCTAGTTTGGAATCTTTGGATTTCACTTTCGCAAGTTACGCCTGAATTGTCACTCAACTGGCGACTACACCGAGTGGATTACTTAATTGTGGTGGTCCTTGAGGAGATACTTACTTAATATTTGAATTTCCGAGAGTTTATGAAGTCTTAATATAAACGAATGTTTACCTAAGGTAAACAATGATAATTTAACGAATTATCAGAGTTATTTATCGAAAGGAAATTTTCTCTATCTATTCTTGCTTATTAAGATGTATAAATTGCGGCAAACTGGAAGGTTAGTACAATATTTAAGAATAGATTTCACCGCCTTGTAGTAATGTAGTCACTGAGCGTAAATAATAATTATTAATGTATTTATATCACAAGGTGAAATCGTAATCGATAAACTGCATTTTACGCATATTTGAGATTTATATATTTGAGAATTTAGAAATTCTTGCGATGAATAGAATGTTTTGGAACCATATAAATATTGTTATTTCATTTCACTCATGATGTAAGTAATTAATTTTGTTGATTGGATTGCTAGGATTCCTAATTTATAATCTATTGTTATTTCAGGAAATATTTGTTCAGTTCAGTGCTCGATATTTCTTCATTGAGATTGAAAGCGGAAATACAAACACAAGGCTAAGGGTACTTACAATTGGATTTGCAGATTCCCGTGTATTAAAATGAGAAGGATTGAATAAGTTGAAAACCATGGAAATGATCGCATTATTCTTAATTTAGATACTCTTACGTTAATTGCTCTTAAAATCTTCTCCCCGATGAAATACGTATTACAAGATTTGCCTTCCTTTTTTCGTAGAAGAATAGACTCGACGTTAATTCTTATGAGATTAATTCTATAGTTTCAACTGCCTATTGTTAAACTGGATGCTTTCTTGATATCGGAGTAGTATTTCCGTAATGAATACACTCCGTGAATATTAATTCTTTCGGCGGAGCATCTTGTTCTACCATTCACGAGCTCGTCATTGTGTGCAGCATTTTTAGTAGAGCGAGCTACGTCCTTAATTCTATTAAATAACGGAATGGAGAGTACGCGAGAATCTTCCGAGACATATTTAAAAACCAGTACATCTTTCTCTGCATTAAGAAACTTAAGCTTTTATTGTTTCCATCTCTCTCAGGATGCACACTCACCAGCCATTGTGCCTAAACCCATCCGGTATTTTTTTCCCATTCTTACTCCATTTTGCCTTCTTGGCAGATGTCCCACAAGTATCGTAATTGCACCGGTATAATGAAAGGACTATCTTCGCCGAGTTCCTTTCTCCCCCTTGATTACGCAATCTTTATCAACGTAGCTCACACTCCCGAGGGAGACGGCAATATCCGTCTCTAATTCCCACGAGTCGTTTTTCCCCGTCATCTTTCGCGAGTGAAGGATTTTGCTATTCCTACGTGGCCGCCCAAGACTTTTGCTCATCTTCTGGATGTTGATGATGCAGGGTAAATTGTTCCCGGTGATTGTGTGGTCTTCCGATACGATGTAAACGGATTAGTCTCTCGCCGTGGGAAGAGAATTCGTCGGGGGAAGAGGATGTGGGAAAAAACAGCGGCGAATCCGTGGGGAGCGTCGGAGGTAATGGCTGTTATGGCGGCGAAGAAGATGGGGTTCCACGCAGGGCTATCGGCTTTTTAGGCGAAGGTGGTTTATGTATTTCCCAGTTGGGTTCATCTCAACGCCGGTGGAGTAATACGTCAAGATTGTTCGAAATGCAGAGCGGAATAATTTAGCTCAAGGCGTTGGAAACTTGTTTTCGTAGACAATGGTTGGATCTGAGTGTTATTCTTAATGTGTACTGGATGCTTTGAAGGGGGAATTTTAGCGAAATGTAGCGCTATTTTCCTTATTCGATGTTTAGCTATTTATAAAGAAAAATAGCTTAATGAATAAAATTTAAATAGAAACTTAATGGTTGAATTCGTGCAGTATCTTATGAATAACTAAGAAGCTTTCATTCGTGGAATGTGTTGTCCTTAATTTATTTGATTCCGAATTTTTTCGAGTTTTTGAAATAAAATGAGTTGGTTTCGGATAAACAACTATTAACTCACATTCGATGGAAAACCGAATATAAAGTATGATTGAAAAATGAACTGAAAAAGTTATATTTCTTAAAAGTATATATTTTCGTTTATAAATTATTTAATTCATAATCATCCTTAAATGATTAAAAACTTATAGTAATAACTTGTACATAGCTTTCGGAAATAAACTCTAAATAATCATTGCAGTCGTACTGATGTTTGAAACATTAAAATATGTATGTGATGAAACATAGAATAAGAAGGATTCCATTAATGAGCAGAGTAATCAGAATACGAAGACAAACATAACCTTCAAGAAGTTGCTTTAAATTTGAAACTATGCGATAGTTGGCGACTTTAGAGTAACTCTCAACCAAAGTGGCCAAACCTGTAGATTTCACGCTCCGCAGTTTTAGCGACAGAATAAACTTCATCGAAACTCCATTTTGATGGCGCGTTAGACCAAAAGAGTGCGCCAGAGTACAAAGAGTTTGCAGACGCTTCATCGGAGAAATAGTAATCAAATCTTCCGCTTTGTTTGCTTCGATACGTTCCATTTCGCTACCGCCGAATTCGGTTGCGACCAAACAAAGCCTTTGATTATCCAATCACGAGCATCGATTTCCGACCAATATTTATTCGTCTCCATTTATCAGCGTCTCCAAACACCACTTCTTTCCTCACGAACAATGAGTGAAGGATCGCCATGTTGTGGATTCATCAACTTCTTCTTCTCGCCTAATGAGGGCGATAACGAAAGAAGAGTCGTATTCTCAATTTGAATGCTTAAAAAACCATCGCAAGCCGTGACGAAGTTCGTTTCCTCACGAATTTAATTGCGATGCCGAAGATAGGGAAAGATCGGTGAGAAGGTTTAGCTCTTACCTATTCCTGTAAGTTTAACGTGAATTTTAGTTTTTGCTCTTTTTTTTTAAATTGATATTTCATGTCTTATTTTGAGCAATTTCAAAGTCGAAAGAATTATTTTAGATAGAAAATGTTGTAGATGAATTTCATCCAACTTTATAACGCTGTCTAATCAAAATACGTTATAAAATAATAAAATAATGGTTACATTCATATCTTGTTATTGACAAGATTATCTATAATCTTTTCAGCGTGCAAGTATTATATTATTTATGCGAAATTGCGAAAATTCTATTAATTTATACGCATAATTATTCATTGCTCTTATTTATTTCTAGTTGTTGAAAAATTATTATTCAATTTAAAAAATTCTCGCGTTGGTGTCGACTTACTATGAAGCAATCTGAATTCAGGAGTAGAGATGAAACATCGAGTGCAAAATATCGGACTTTCTGAAAGGGATGTTTTGTTGGGAGAAACTGGTATCCTCGGGGAAACCCCAGGATATAAAATCGTGGAATAAGGAAAAACAGAAAAGAGAGATTGGTCAGGGATAAGGGTTGTTTTTTCTTTTACAAAGCGCAAAAAAGAACGTGCGGTAGATGAACAGGCTCAGAAAAAAAAGGCGCAATTTTTAATTCCTTCTCCACCCACCGCTATTCTCATGGCGCTGCGATCGGGCTCCTCCCCACCTCGTTATTTTCTCCCTTAAATCTGACGGCGTCATGAGGATTTCCGCGCCTCTCATCACCTGTGGGGATTATGCGTGGGTGGCACATGAGTCCACACGTCCCTTCAATAAACTCCTTCCTTTCCTACGTTAATTTGCAACGCTCCTGAATTGAAACCTGGTAGGCGCAATTGCTGAGATATCCATAGATACGTGTCCTCTCCAGGTGTCGATCCTTCAAACCTTTTGTCGATGCTCTAAGCTTTTTCTCTGTTGAAGGAAAATACATTTCTTTTGATCGCTTCTTTTGTATTTACTCAAATCTGAGTTCATAAATTACGACGGGAGATAGGACTGCAAACGAACCTCAGTATTGAAGATGAAATCGGAGGTTTGAAATGTAAAGGATTTAAATGTTTTGATACGTCAATAGCCATTTCCTAATACGTTTACAAAAGAGGGGTCTATGATAATGAGCTATTTGGATTCCGTTACTTAGCAACGGATTCGTCACTTTAAACAAAGGGCGGCAAAAGTGTGTCACTTATGTCGAATGTCGTTAATCCATCTCCAATAAGTAAATCCCCCTCGAGTCGTTGATATAAATCGAATAAAAAAAGAAACATCGTCGAATGTTTCCCGATGGGATTATGGGTGTCTGGTGTCGTAGAGGCTTGTCCGTGATAAAACCTCTGACGAAAGAATCTGTCGCAAAAATCGGATGACTCTGACGTTAAAAAATGCATTTATAAAAGATGTTCCAAGTGTTAGGAGTTACAGCAGATGGCATGGAGCCAGTTCCATTCAAGTCCATTGAATCCGATGCATCCATAGCTTAAAGTATTATCGATGAAGTAGTTATACAGGACGATATCTCTTGCCGAGATTCGTATGATTTAATCTCTGTTACGGAATGAAATGTTGGTTAGTTCGCTTTGGGTCTGCAATAAATTAGAAGATCAAGGGATCTATCTTTGATATTTGACTCATTTTTTCTTTAATTCTTTGGCAAGAATGTATGTGATATTGCCGAAGTGTTTATCGTAAGAAAATTCAAACTCTATTATCTTTCATTGCTTCCCTTTATGTATTTAAAAGTGTTTATTAATGCTGAATACCCAACTTCCAAACTCTCCTTTGCCTAGCTTAGTCTTACTTACAATTAGATCACTTACTTACACATACATTATTGCTTTAAAAAAATTAATCACACTCTCTAGATGTTCAGAAGAAATATTAGATATATTCTAAATTCTTCAGCATTCTTTTCTAGTATGCTTACTTAATATCGAATGGATCCAGGTGCTCAACTTTTTATCATTGCGAGCTTACATAAATGATTGAATCAGCCAAATACTGTTTTAGTAGATAACTAGTGAATAATATTTTTCAAGAAATATTATTCGTGGTATGTTTTGATACATAATTTACGATTGAAGTTAGTGATTTCTTTGGAAATATTTCATTGAACCCCATTTTTGCAAGATAAACGAACATAATAAATCCTATGGTTTCTTGTAAAACTCAGCAAATAATCAATTGCGGAAAATAATAATATTAAATATTACTCCTTGTTTATTACTAAATAAACGAAAAATGATTAATTTTTAAATAATCTAAACGAATGGTTATATAAGGACGGAATCAATTTGTTTACAATCCATTTGAAGGGATATAAGAGGATTATTTTCTTTGGATACCCATGGAAAACTCAACTTATTTTTCATCACACACACCTCCATTCTAAGCATCTCGAATTCAATTCTCGATATCCTTTCATTAGCTTCTTCGTCGTCATCTTCCGCATCCCAACTTTCCAGCATCCACACTGCTGTTGCGCCCCAACGCCCTCCACTAATGACGATGTTTCTGGAAGCGTGACGAGCGGTTTCAAAAGGCGCCAAAAATAGAGGTCGAAGGTTAGCTCGAGTTTGGACTTGGTGAGGATGAGTTGGCCAGCGGCGTATTGCCGTAGCTGAATAGGGACTTCCTTCAGAGAATGCAAGAATAGCGGAAGGTTTTGCCTAACATTATTTCCTCCTCGTATTGCATTCATACGCGTCATCTTTTTTCTCTTCCGGATCAGAGAAGATTTATTACGCATGCAGAAACTTTTCTATGTGGATGTTTATATTTCGATGGGATATTCACGCAAATGATTGTAGACTTTATTCTCGAATTGTGCGAAGTAGAGTCACGTTTGTGGAGTTTCGTGTTGGTGATTTAAAATGTTTTCCTATTCAGGGGCGTTTGTGTAAAAGTTCGGTTGCGGAATTTGATAGTCAGGAGAGAAGTTTTACTCAAGATGTCTTTATATTTCTTATCTAAAATATATAGAAACAAGTCAAATTTGTACAAAACCCTTCCTTCCTAATGCTGTTTGGGATGACTATTTCGGGTTGTACACGCTCAGCTATTTTCGAAACACATCGAAACTTAATGCGCTTTATCCTTATTTGTTAATCGAAAGTAGGAATTAAATAATCAAAGTGCAATATATTTATTAATTTATCACATTTTAAAAATCTCAAAAAATAAGATAATGATCTTTACTAATATTAATCGAAAACAATGTTTAAACATTTATTGATAACATGTTTGTTTTTATATATCTTCTTCCTTGTACCTGCTGCATTAGCTATTGGAATTGTATCGTTCATACGTTTTTTGTGGTTGTTTATTTTTTATATTTTCTTTTATATTTATATTTTTTACCAATCGAATGAATCTTCGAATTCTATTATAAGAGTTGCGTTTTTTCGATGTTTATTTATTATTAAAACGTTGCTTGTATTGTATTTAGATTTACGCAGGTTAGAAGCGAATGTTACGCTTCACCTGTTTTTCCTTATTTGCGAGCCGAAATATCGCGAGAGTGATTCTGTGAATCTGAGCGATCGATATAAGGATTCGATATCACGCGTGTGCTCCATTTCCACATCCATTTCATTTCCACGTCTATTCTTGGTTCGGAAGTAATTCTAGTGCGACCTATCGACATACGCTCATCCCTTATCTCTGGCGAAAATTTTTCTCTGATTAAACTCGCCTTCCCGCATTGCCCCGAGAACACTCCATTTTATTCCCCTTAAACATCTCGCTGTCAACGGGGAATCGATCATTTTGCGATCTTCCAAAGCCGGATCCTAAGGCGTTATCTCTCCACGCCTCACTCATCATAAATGATGGATTGGAGAAGGATTTCAAGGCGGGATTTCTTCCGAGCTTTAGCTGAGATGTCTCCGAGTGGAGTGAACGGTTAGCGATGCGCGTCCGTTCGATTGCCCGAGGAGTGTTTCTCGTTCGACCCTTTTTAGAAAACAAAATAAGATCGCGTGGATGCGATCCAAACTGGCTTTTTCATAAAAAGGTGAAGTAAAATGAGATCGTGGTCGAATGGCGGTTATAAAACAGGAGTCGTAAAGCCGTGCGAATTTCCTCTAACCATTCTCTCGCTATCTCTCCGAAGAGCAATACAGTCATCAATCCATTGATTCATCTTCGTTGACTTTCCCATCTTCTGTTTCTCCCCTTTTCAGATGCACCTTTAACCTTTGCGTTTCTTCTGACGCAAGCATTAGGAGTCGCTTCCGAAAAGTGTCAAGATTCGAAATGGAAAGCTTTTTGCGGTTTTAGGGTTGCTATGGAAGACAATTTAGCTCACTTTTCACTCATTGACTGTATCCTCTCATTCATAACACTAGGTACTTAGGAGTGGAATTCAGTACATAAATGTGGGGATATGTTAGGGAAAGTTTCTTGAAAATGAAATAGTATCGTGTACGTGTTCATTGCAAAAATTCATTGAAAAACATTCATTCAATTCATTGTATATCTACTTAACTGAATGTTGTATTTCCATAGGTTTTGGTTACGAAACCGTGTTCGGGTTATATAAGCCAGCTCATGTTTTATGAACTTTAAGATCGATTATACTAATAGTCGATAGTTCTGTATACGCTCTGTATGAAGGCTGAATTACTATTTTTTCTTTTTTTGTACATAACGTCCAATCGATTGAATTTAATATTTCTAAATCAGAAAATGAATTCGTTGCCTTCGTTCGCACATTTCACGCATTTGTGCTCATCGGCATTCCGAATTTTTCCAATCGAACTCTTCCCATCAGTTTTTTAATTCGATTCCTGGCCACGGAACACTCGTCCCCGTTTCCGAAAGGTGGCCCAAAAAATCTGTTCCATTTCCCTTTTTAATCGGAAGAAGCGTTACACTTTGGCAGGTTATTTATTTTCGCTCAAAAATGTTTTGTTTCGATACACTCTCGTTTTTCCTACCTTTGCCGAGTTAACCGTGATTTAGGGGATCCGTTAAATCTTGTTACACAAAGTTTTTTAATTAAATTCCCACTTTTGGACGCGTCTTAATCTCCTCCACTTTCCTTTACATCGATTCCCCTTTCCACTTCGACGAATCACAGCTTTTATACGCCGAAGTATATAATTATCGAGTTCAGGAACTGGTCGCCAGTAGCTACGGTTGCGTAGGAATTTCCTTTCCTCTGCTTCTCTTCGCGTCGATATCCCTTTATCTGTGTTTCCACCTCTTCTCCTTCCTCACACGTCCTGTTTCTTTGTTACGCTTTCATAACAATCCTTCTTTCCATCTGCTCCCTATTGTATACACGCACATCCGTTGCTGAGGAAGACGATTTTTCCATTGGACGTTGTTTGTTAGTAATGCTTACGTCCTTAACTAGGATTTGTGATAAGTATTGGGTTTTAGATTATGATAGTTGTCCTTATGTCGGTTTAAATTCTTCCAGAATTTTCAACTTTTTTGTTTTTATTTGCTTAATATAAAGCTCAAAAATTGCATTGAATTGAATACTATAGTGTTCCAACAATAAACATTAAAAGATCAGTTGGTAACAGTGTAAATAGAAACTTTTGGTCACTAGTCTCCCTAGTAAGTTACTTCCAATTCACAATTGTACACCCTAGAATAGAGAATTGAAATTTTTGGTTTGAAAACAATGGTAATGAGTTTTTGATATTATCGTAAAACTGAAGTTTTCAACGAATTTTTCATTCGTCATTTCTGGTGGGTAATTGATTTTTAAACATTTTTAGTGCAGAAAATTATACTGTTTATTCAAATTTTATCTTAGTAATTAAGCAATTACTTTGGGCATCAGGCTTCAAAGTAAAATAGATTCGAAATTTTTCTTATATACATTGAAGCTCAGCTTAGGTTAATCTCACTACTGTATATAATAGAATCATCAATTACAAAGATATTTACCGCATTAAAACTCCAAAATCCCGAGTAAAGAGTCCAGAACTTCGGGAAGATCACCCAACCGTCAGCCTTTTCCTGTCCGGAATTACGTTTCTGTATCCTGAAATAGAAGAGGAGAAAGAAGCCTTCTCGTTTCTTGTTTTCTTTCACTTTATCTTTTCCTCTCTTTCCCTGTTTATCCTCTCCACTCTTTATCCCAGTCGAACCTTATTTGTGGTCGCCTAAAAACCTCCCTCTACCTGCCTTCGCCCATCTGTCTCCCCCTTCACACAAATCCTCCCCAAGGATAAGAAATCCTCCCTGGAAACTTCGCTCCCACTTTTATTTGCGATTCTCAGTCTCCCTCCGCGTACTTCGCATCCCTTTCTCGGGAAAAAAATCATCCGAATTCATACCTGTGGTATCCAAGGCAACGTCTCGGAACATTTGGCCCCTATATCCCGCTCACTACTATTTCAAAGCTACAATGACTTGTGTGCGCCGGACTGTGTAGGCAAGGACACAAGTATTTAGCCCTCGAAAAGGGAGAGAAAGGAGTTTTTTAGCAACGAAAAGGGGAATTATACGAATGGACGATCGCGAGCTTCATTCGCATCGTCATCAATCCGACGTCTTTTGTTCCCGAAGATAATCGGCGTTTCGCAGACGAATTGAATGTTTGCCAAACGTAAGCATTATCAGAAAAAGAGTATTTTTTTAAGGGAAGTGCGGTTTTGGTACGGATTATGAACACGCGTGCCCTTTGGCGCTGTCGCAATTACGGGCTGGATTTCCTTTGTTGTTGTGAAGACTTTACTTTTGGGGTATTATCCAGGGTTTTCATTGAAAGTAAAAATCAGCTGTTACATATTCCTGTTTCCAATATCTTGGGTCGTAACGTATGTGGAATCGTTTCGTTTAGCGTTATGTATCGTTAGCGTTTAGTATTATGTAATTTTATTAGTGGAGGAATCGGTCAGATCCTTATATATATACATACATTTATTTTAACCCTAGGATATACTTAAATGGAGGGTTACCAAAAAATAGTTCTTCAGTTAATTTTTTTTCCTTAATGATGTTCTACTACTCATTGTGAGCTTACGTTCTACTTAAAAAAGTCATTAAGAAATATCTCGTAAAAGTAACTTATTTAGAAAAAGGAAATACTTGAATATCTCGTTGACCTATATATGATATAGGAAGTTCCATATTTGTAGATCATTCACCCAAAAAGCATCGTTATAAAGGTGTCAATACCTTAGTTTACATTTCGGGAGTGATTTTTATAATGGACACCGAATTCCGCAATTAATTCATCGCACGCCACGTTGCTAAAGGAGAGAAAAAATCCTTGAATATGCATGAAAATGTTTCGGTTGCAGTTCGGACCTTTTTTTCATTTCCTTCGTGGAAATAATGTCCCTTTTTGTTCATTATAGATTCATTTGTGTCACTTCCGAAAATTTTTCGAATCAGCTTTCAACGCAGAATCCGCCATTCTCATCAATTTTGTATATGCGCAGTTGTTTGGACTTTTTTCTCCCGACCTTGTCCTTGATTCCATGCATCCACATCGGCCTAATCCATCACATCTAAATTCTCAATCCGAAGTGACGTCATTGGCCACAGCTTTCTCCTGATCACCACAAAATAACCTCCATTATATCTCGCTAATTATATATTCGTTAGATTACGAAAGCTCTCTTTCAATCAAGAGCCGAGGGAACACCTAAATTATATTAATGCGAGAGAACAATCATTCTTCGTAATGGATTCCGAAACGGGTGACCTCATTTTATTAGAGTATTTCAGTGCTCCACACGTTGCGAATTAATCCCTTTAGCATAGGAAGATAGGAAAGAGGCATAGCAATGGATAGCGGGAACAAAAGGGTAGGGTTATTTCGTGCTCTGGTGCCATTCGATTCGTGTAGCTCAAATCCCTTGACGCATGGACAGTCTAATCCTTCTATCTCCTCTCTTTTACTCCATCGTTTAACCCCTTCCAAGTCTCACCCCTTACCTAGACATCCGCTGTCCAATATTCCCTCCCAAATGTGCCAAATCCTATTTCTCTACATATCCCATAGTCTTTCTCCCTATTCGCCACCCAGTCAAATGCGGCTTAAAGGAAATTCGTTTCGCCAGGTTTTTCCTTCCACTTCCGGTCCGGATGGCGCGAATTTTTTGAATCGAAATGGTAGAGATTTAGTTTTTCGATTGACGTGGCCTGGATTCGGTTTTTCGGGTCGCGTCAGTTTTTGTTCGAGTTATTTTTGATGTTGGAGGTGTTTTTATTAGTTCTCTCGGCTCCATTATATCCGAAAAAGGGTCCAGATTCGTGGTTTTGGTCCTGCACCTCGCAGATACCGAAGCGTAGGTTTGTTTGCGGAATTTTCGGATTCTTCAACACCCATATATTACGCGAGTAATTATCAGTATTATAGAATTGTTAGGGGAGCTGAACTTAAGCAGTTGTCATAGAGATAATAGAATGGATTCTCAAAATGACAGCTCCTGTTCCTTCTAAATGGAGAGATTAATTATGAGAAACCATGACTAATTGCAATAGCATAATACTGACTTTGGTTTTGCGGTATGTTTCTGTCTGTTCCCGTTTATACGTAAGATACCCTTCTTTGTGAAAATTTTTTGAAAGCTGATATAAACAACAGACCATGTGAGACCATATTTTGGAACTGCACCTAAGCATTTTAACACAAGGATAATTATTATTAAAAAGATTATATTATTATTTCTCAGATTTTCTCTTTTCTATATTTATTTTCATATTATTGTCTATCCATTTATAATGGCAATTTTTAAGATGGTTTGTTATTCGCAGATTGAGAACTTTGGATGATTTGAAACAATAATAATTGGAATAATAAAGTTTTATTTGTTATTATTTAAAGTGAAAATTATAAAATTTTAAAAAATAAAATTCTTTTTATCGATTTTAAATTTTCAGTGAACAGTTTAAATTGGGACGTGATTGTAATAGATGTAAAATTTATTTGGTTACAAAATATGTTCTATGAATATTATTATTAGGAGAAACTTACCTTCTTTGAACTTCTATAGACTAACCTATTTGTTTATTAACGACCATCAAAATTTTAAATTGTTTTTTCACAAATCTGGAAAGGAAAATAGAAATGGAATATTACTAAACGATTCAACCCTTTTATTAAATTGTATAATCGGTGAGATTTGTAAAGAGAAATCAATACTGAATTGCATATCTGATTAACCTATAAAGAACATTGACCATCTATTTTCTTTCAAAGTGGAGTCCATGAATGTACGCGCTGTTTATAAAAGTTCTGTATCGATCACAGCTCTATTGGCTCTTGAAAAAGTTGCACTGTTAAATGAACGCCTCTCTTCACGAATCTAAGCTTCTTCAAACGTCGAGTGATCGGAATAGATTATTGGCTCTATGGCTCCGAGTGGATATCCATCCTGTTTAGCAACGACGCCATTGAAAATTGATTCATCTCTTGCAGTTTTTGCATTCTTGTGTCCCATCCCCCGAAGCGGAAAGTATTTTGAAATTGGTATGGAATCTCACTCATCCAATACATTATCGATTTTTATGGGCCTCTCACTTGATGGTACCAAATGCTCGTTTAGAAGTTGTAGCATTTGCTAGGAAAAGGGTAAAGGTCAGGTCGAATCGCGGTGGAGTAAACTGCAGAATGCATGCGTTTGCTGCATAGAGGCATTTAATTGAATCATCTCAGGTAGACATTTTGGAAGTAGGTTATCTGTTTCATGCATAAACAATATAGGTGTCTAATTTAATTAATACTATTTTTATCTTTCTACAATCTCAGTATGCTTATTTTACAATGCTGTAAAGAGATTGCATTCATTTGATTCGAGCTTTAATACTGCAAATCCTGATAATAATTGTTTTTAAAGCCTTTGCAAAGATAATGACAAGTATTCCGAGACATTTCGTGGTGATATTTCAACAATCTCTCTTATGAGTTGAGGGAATTACAAGTTTAATTTTTTAAATTAATTTCCTGGAATTCATTCTTTCACGTGTATACGGAAGAATCTCTAAGCTCCTCCCACTACTCGATGTTACCTATATGATTATGAAAACAACTCCATCTTTACTAAATTAAGGTGCACAAAGCGTTCGAGGTTTATAAATGAAATCTTCCTCGAAAGTTCTCATCCACTTTCATGCAAATTAATATTTCGAAATACGTTAAATAATATTCTCAGAAGAGGAGGCGTACGAAATTGAGATAAAGGGAATTAACTGGCCAAGAAAATGTAAAATCTCATATTTTTAGTGCATTGTGTACTCTCCTCTGTGTTGTTTGAGGCAATGTCCATTAGGCTGATTGAGTCATGCGTTTATTATGAAGAAGTCCTTGCCCGTTTGGGTTTTTTGTTACCATGGAGCCTATTGTTTGCTTTTCACCGAAGGAAATCATTATTAAAATTGCGTTTTAAATTGAGAATTAGATTGCAAAGCCTTTTTAAAATCTCTGTCGTGGATCGTTAATGAGGGAATTTGTATTTGTCTTTATCTTTGAAAGAAAAGAAAAAAGAAAATTTTCTTCTTTGAATTGTAATATGGTTTTAATATTTTTCCCGAAGCATAATGGAACAATCATGATTTACTCTCAATTTAAACAATTATTTGTATGAAATATTATAACGATAATGTTAGGAAATTAGTTTTGCGATTTAATATGAAGATTCATGGGTTACATTAAGCAACAAATTTATTTTAATTGTTTTCAGCCTTTCTGTTACAGCGTGACAAGATAGAAAGAATAAAATTTTGTTTATTAAATATATTTATTTAAAAATATAGAGAATATTATATATAGGCGTATTATCTTTAAATTCATTGACGAGCTAATTTTCATTGCTTCCTCTTCTGTTTGGAATGAAGCGTTGATATATATTTTTTACGTGATATACTAAAACTATTTGCTGCCGTCAACGCAATTTGCATATTATATTAACAATACAATTTTGTGTTTACATTATTTCTCTTCTACTTTCATGTCATATTAATTAAAAATCTTTCCATTTGAATTGATTATTGGCTTATTATCAAACGATAGATGATTTTTAATTTGGGAAATTCTCTTTTTAATTTAAGTAATGCATTATTTTTTTTAAATCGTCTCTGAAAGCAATTTATTTGTCACCCACAATCTAATAATTTCTCCCGACTTCCTTTTTCCGTGAATTTCATTTCCAACCTCCGCCATTCGCACCCAAAGGATCCTTTGGAGAGGATTCGTCAAAAATAGCGTTCTCTGTCGCGAAAGAAATTAATTGCAAGGATTCCGAGGGAACACGCCATTTTCCGCTACGTTACAGCCATTCGTCGACATCACCATTGAGGATTCCCTAATATGCCTAAAAGGAGGTCATTGTTACGAGAAGTCCTATGCCCCCCTTTTCGAGACAATTGCATCCAGAAAATTCGAATATTTGATTAATTACGGTGGTTTGCTCCGTCTGAGAATAAAAAGAGCTCGATTCAAATTGTGAAATTCCCTCTGGGGAAATTTCCGAAAATCCTAAATTGTCATCCAAAAAATAAGATGGATGAGGTAATTTACTTGCGAGTTTTTCCTTCAATGACATCCGATGTTGTTTTTTGTGGATTGCGTCTTCTTCAGATGATTTCAATGCACCTGTTAGTCTCTTTGTTGTTATTGGAGCGAAAGAAGGCGCATTAAAATTCATATTTAACTCACAGTTACTGAGGGACTAAACCTCTCGAGTGTTCTAACATAGTTTTGTAAAGGAAGGAAATTTCTTATCTCTTATTGAGTACAGTAAACTTGTTTAAACCAAAGTGGAATCGCGATTGTTTCAGTCAAAGTTAGTCGAATTGTTTTTATTGGTTTTTAAAAAGGAAACTATTATTTGCAACTTGGTTAGCATTTTATTATTTAATTAAATTGAAAGTCATCAGTCTTGAGTATGGAATTGAAATATACGTAAAACAGGATTATTTATAGGATTTTTATCGTTTTTCATTGTTCCTTTCTGAATGTTTTGTAAAATTCCGTAACAAAGAAAAGCTCTTGTATTTTATTTAGAAATCACTATCATTAAATAACAATGTAAAAAGTATTAAAGGGAATTCTTGCATTCGAAGAGATAAATTTTCATCAAAATAAAATACAAACGCAGAGCAAAATTTTAGGAAACGAACATATTTTGAATTAATGTCTATAAAATGGCAAAATTGTATTTTTGCTTGGAGAAAGCATGATTTCCACTGAACGTCTACTTCTCTACTATATTTAGTATTACCGTATAATTTTATCACTGAATAACTTTAGTAGAAAATAGTAGTGGTTTATAAATTGAGATACATTCATGTACGCTTTCCGTTGAATATGTTTTGTCGTTTGTTTGTTGTATCAAGTATTTTGCTCTCTTTGGTATTGATTAGGCTTTTCGCATTACATTCACTAAAGATCTGCAATCGATGTTGACCATTATATTGATGCTATAGACATCAAGTTACATCTTATTCCTCAACTGTGATATTTTCGCGAGTACTGGTTATGGGCGCACTCTTTCTGTGAATAAATCGGCTGGGGATGGTCCCCATGGGAACATACATCTGTTGCCAGAAAGCATCTTCATGGAAACGAATCGCCGATGCTCAACTTTAGATTTTCAACTCTCCTTTGTAACGCTATTTCGTCGCACACGCGAATAGGATTGCTTTTCCCGAGAGAAGTAAAAATTTCCCAATTTCGTCGTTCCTCGAACGGGTCGCTTCAATTATCCATTTGGATGAAATTCAACGCCTCTTTTTACCATAATTCCGGCGTTTTTTTCGGTGGGCTAAATCGCTCGAGCGTCATTCCCTTCACGTTTCACTTGAAAATAGTCGGATCGATCCGTGAATAAAAGTGAACCTGGGAAAGAGTGCGGAAAATATCGCCGCCCGAGGCCGTACGTGTTGCCGCCGGCACAATGTATCTTTTCCGTTCAATTTTCGAATAATCTGCCTCAAAGTGTCCTCTTCTGGGAATCGAATTAGGGTATTCGGAATACGCGATTTCTAGGATGCGAATATCTTCATGAACGGAGGGAACGTGGTAGGAATGGATAGAGTGCTTATTTCTATGGAATGCGTTTCTCAGTTCATCTTTCGAAGGGTGATTGCGTCTGATCGCTTAAAACGTACGATTCTGCGACAATTTTTGCGCTTCGAATTCGTCGCGTTTTACGTAAACTGAATCTCGGATGAAAATGTTCCATTGGTCAAATAAACCTAATGTACAAGTGAATGTGAGCGTGCGTACATTTTCATCTCTCTCTATTTCGCAATGGAATAACTCGGATTTATTTATTTCGCGTGTGGGAATGATTTGGAAAGAAATTCTCACTTTTGAATCGGTAAGAATGAAATGAATAATACTGTTTACACAAAATTCAATTAACTGTAAAGATTTTATGATAATCAACTGATAAGTATACTATAAAGCATTGAACAATACGTGGTATTTGGACATACATTTAGGTGACTTTACTATATGAAATGGAAATGAATATGAGCACTGCAAGAAATGTCTTTATATTTACTCATTTCGGTATAAGTAATGCAACTGTCTATGGAATAGAATTAAACTTATTTCTCGTGATACTTCTTTTAGACAAGGAACCGTTGCTCTAAGTAAAGATCGTAAGCTGTAAATAAAGAATAATCACCTCTCGCGTGTATCGATTGACTGGAAAGGTTCATCTTTAAAGTACTAATTAATCGTCTTTAAATACTGCTGTTATATTTTACTCCTAAATTTTATATGTTTCGAAAGTATGGGATTTAGTGAGCGAAATCTTATTAAGAAATTTTATAAAGTATGTCAATCTTTAAGGCTTTCATAGCGATGAATGATGTAGAAAAATGAATAAGAAGAGATAAAATTAAATGAAAATAATGTAAGATATCGTTTGAGTTAGTGTAAATCGTTGCGATTATATACTCGTGCATTAGGTGTCCAGAGTTTCGAGTAGATCGTTCATATTCCTTCCTTATCCCCTTCCTTCAGTATTATCCTTCAAGTGGTACATCCATTATAAATGATTACAACGAGGATAAGGGTCTTGCAAACCACATTGTGACACGATTCAATAGGTGTACACGTAGTGGATGTTCAGAGCATTACATTCGAACGATCTGAGTTCTATTGCCATCACCTCCTCGGAATCTATAAATCACCCATTTTTATGGAGCATAATTCACAGCCTCTCCAATAATAATGAATCGTGGGTGATATACACCGCGCCATTCCCTTTTATTGCTTGGAGACCGCTGGAAGACGGCATCCTACCTTTGGGAGGGAAGATTAATCTAGAGTGCTCTCACTAGGATGTCGTGAAGTTACCACGGGCCAGTCGTAACTCAAGCCTCTTATAATCCCCTCCGAGTGTGTTAATTTTGTGCACGCAGCTCATGAATTTGAATCCGTGTGCTAGAATTCCCTTGGGGAGTGCACCGCTGGACTTCTAGACGATCGAAAGTGGGGACAGATGCGCACCGTGAAAACATGATATATGATCGAGGTGGAATGGATTGGGAACCTTGTTATATCTATAGTTAGGCGATCTATTTTTCGTGTAGTTCTTCATTTAGAAGTTCTAACTAGAATTTAACAGAGAAAATGGTGCTTTTATATTGCTTAGAAATCACGTGGAGCAGAACTCGAAATATCACTTTCATCTTTCATAAGGTTAAAGATTATACTTTCATCTTAGGCGATAAAGCTTAGTACTACATTACTACATTACCAAGTACTACATTATATAAACAATTTTGAAATATGATTGATAAAATATTCAATGTATGAATTAATAAGTTTTCGAAACAAATACCTATTGTGAATAATTTCGTAGTAAAGTCCCGTATCCACGATTGATTTGGTTAAATCTATAATGATCCAACTTTTTAACAATTCAAAGGATTGAATTATAAAAGAATATGAAACAATAATGTATGTTTCGTATTAATCTTATTAACTTTCCAATGAATAGATATAGAGGATTTGAATAATGTTCATTGAAGAGCGAATAATAATTTATAGATGTAAAATTACAATGAGGGAAACATATTTCTAATATCCATTGTTTGTTCAGTGAATTTACTTCTGGAACTCATCTAAATTATAGATTTATCGTTGGAAAAATTATGGAGTTACATAACTGTGAAGCGTAAAAATCTATTTCGTTTCCAATAAAAGTTCAATTTCAGATTCCACTGGTCAAGTTACTCAACCAGAGAATTTAAAACTATTGATGATTATTACAAATAATCTAGTATTTTCATTTGGAATTGAGCACTAGATAATTCTCGAGTAAATGTTTACCGTGACATTAAAAACATATAGAGAAGATTGTGAAGTAGGGTTGCTTTTGGATTAGAAAGCCCTTGTTAACTTACTTCTAATTAGCGAACTATTAAATATTTCATTATTATAAACATGTGTTGTATTTGGTTTTATATAGTTCATTTTCAGAAATCCTTCTGTGCTGGAAATCAACAAATAATCAAATGCGTAAAATGTGCGAAGATATCTCTTAGGGAAACGCACTGCCAACCCTTCGCAGTATCTAAGCTGGAATCAGCCAGTGCTTCCAAATATCCCATGGCTTTGTCACGCACCACCCTTCAAATACACTCAATGGATCATGATCCAGCCGTTAATGCATGCCTAAATACATTCCTTTGTAATCGGATAATGTGCCTTCTGCCTCCACTCGTAAGGAGTGCATCGAGTCATTCAGCCCTTTCGGCAAACACTTCGATGCGGTTATTATGGATTCAGACGAATGATTCCGGAGGTGTGTGCTCGGAAGTGATCGTACATAACGAGGCTTAATTGGTACCCACCGACGGGCGTGTTTATATACAGAGGTCATCGGCGGAGGATTATCACTTGCATCGTATAGCGCCTTTCAGAGTAATGTTATTCAGGCAATTTTTTGTTCGCCTCCAAACGATTCATTTCCACGAAACTCATCCACAGTTGGGTTGTGATGCATATACATTTAATAGACGAATGAATAATACTCGTACGAAATAGGATTCTTCGTAACGTTAATGGGTTTGGATGGGCGTGGATGTTTTCTAGCTAATTGTGGAATTGTGTGTGTGGAATTCTCAAAAGTTTAACAATTTGGATTGAATATTATTTCCAGTTCATAGCAAACAAATTTGATGTAAATTGATTTAAGTTCTCCGTATTTTCAATACATAAATCTCACTTATTATGGAATTTATTTAAACATTTAATTTTGGTCTTCAATGCTTTTATCTTTAAAATGTGCGAAGAACGATTTAAGGATTAACTTAATTTATTTATTATTATATTATCTATTCTTTTAAACTTATTCAAACTGTTTGTGTTTTAAGTTTATCTAACTCTTAATTCGAGTTATTAACAAACATTTTTTTTCTTAAACCTCGATGCTCTTTTGATGATTATGGAACAATATTGATTAAGTTTATTGTTCGTAAACCAGCTGAAACATATTTAATCGCTGAATTATTTCCCTTATTCTAAATATTCCTCCCTTTAAAAAGAAAGGCTTATTATGTTAAGAAAACGATTTCATTTTTAATACTAATATTTTTATGTAAAGAATATACAGTATCCTTTCAGAATTGACTGAATGACTTGACAGATTTAGAGTTCTATTTGTTTTTTTTGATGTAAATCATCATTCTAAGCTATACTTATGTATATAATTGCAGATCACCAATCAAACTAAACCTTAGTTCTAAGGCTGAGTTTTTACATTAAACCCAATCCACTTCTTCATCACATTTCCTGCCACTCATAAATATGTCATAATCTTCCATTTTCAACGAACCAGTTTAAGTTCTCTAGATTAGGATCTACGCGAATATTTTACGCCTCCAAAGCGATTTTCATTTTACGTTTATGAAGTCACGACAGCTCTATACACGCGGAGTAATTTTCAGGAGAGAGGTTGATCTACGAATTAAACATAAAAAAGCACCGCAAATCGCCAAGAGTAAATTACAGTAGGGCACAAAGAACCATTACACACACTCGCACGAAATCTCGGATAAATTTTTCTCCAATGAATATCCGTTTTACAGCTTTATCTCCCATTGTACACGTTCGCAATTTATTATTCATAAATCTAGATTGTTTCTTTTTTCGCTAAGGGCTTTATTTTGCTCTCCGAAATTTTTTCCGCATCCCCCATTTTATTTCCCTTTTCGTGGATTAATGCGCCGTCGTTAGTAAAGAGATTGGGGCCATTTGTAGAGATGCAGTGGTTGGAAGGAGAAAGAGCGCACCTAGAATGTGCAGTTGGGGTCAGGTGTTTGTGCAGAGACTACGATATTTTCCAAAATGTCCTTATTATACCGAATGTCCCACAGGTTACTTTCCAATAGTCAGAGATTGGTCATCTTCATAAGATCTCGTACGACTGGAATTTCTATTATCTTTCGTCCGAATTCTGTGGAGAATTATTGGAACCAATAAATCGATGAACATTCAAGAAGAACGTGTATTACTTTATTGATTCGTTTTAAGTCTTTCTGATACAAATCTAAAGAACATGTAAGTAGGAACGTGTGATGCTAGATAAGAGTGCTAGGTTGAGAAAGCCGCACCGCTATGTAATTGATCTAATGGTTCAAATAAATTTTGTGGTCTCATAACAATCTTTCGTTTCCCTAAAGTCACTCTTTAACAATCAGTTCATCAGATGCGTGAATAACAATGTTCGTTTATATTTGAAAAGCCTAAAGTATGCTATGAGTGAAATATTTCGAAGAAGTTCAATTAATAATTTCCATTGCATAATCTTATGGATCGATAATAAACTAAATGGATCGATCATGTATTTCTACGTTTAAATAGTTGAAAATTCCACATATCTTGAAAATAAGTACTGACTTTAATTCAGTAATGAAGTAATAATAAACGAAAAGTAACTGAGGGAAGAAATGGATGAATTCAAAGGTATGAAATACATATATATACACATTTCTTCATCAGTTACTCCGGGAAAGACCGAGATCATTTCACATGTATTCCATATTCATTAGATATACGTATAGATATACTTCGAAAAAGAATTCTTGATCGGCATGAACGCTAAAATCTATCGGGCGAAATAGAAAACATAAAATGAAACTAAATAATTCTTGGAAGTATAACTGTTGATGGTATCAATGGTATTTTTCCGAATAGCCAAGGCTCTCTAGATCCAGTCCCCATGCGACCATCTTCGGACTTCGATTCTAGACCGATCGTATAAACTTTATTGGCCTTAGGAGCATACTTGCTTTGAAAACATTCATTGTTCTTTCGGTAGACACTAAAAGAAACGACCGTACTTACAACAGCATGTGATGTTACCATAGCAGCAAATTTTCAGTTTGCCCCTGTTATTTATACATAACCCCTCCACCAGCAATACATCTTTCATCCGCTCTTTTAACTACTCCGGAATCGCTTGCCGCGATTATCTCTGTCTCCCATTTTCCTCATCTTTTCGGGGCAAAAGGGCCGATGATGCAAAGCCGCACGCACGGGCGGACAGAACTCACGCGTGGCCGCATCTCACGGCGCAGTTTACATCAAACTCCGGCATCATTGATCTCTTAGCGAGAGCCTATGTGGTCATCTGCGCGCGGCTCACACGGTCATCAGTCTTCGCAATTAGACGAGCTTCGCACATTCATCTTCCACCTGCCCCGTCATCTAACCCCACTTCTTTTTCCAGCAGCCATCTGACCCACATTTCCCTGAAATTATCCTACTCCCGTGGTTTTCTATTTATCTCGCGTTCGGTTTCTCCCTCATGTGTAATAAATGCAGCTTCGAATACACGGATGGGGTTCTCTTTTTTTTCTGTTTGGGTACCTATACGTATCCGCGCCGAATGCGGCCGTCCCAGTGCGTCCAGAATTCGACACGGTCTGTCGTAATGGAAAAAAGAGGTAAAGTTTTACGGCGCATAAGTTGTAGCGAGATTCGATTCCACCATGGTTTGGTGAGTGGGTTGCAATTGGTTAGGAATGGATAAGTTGCTAAGGTTTTGTTGAAATTATTGTGTTTTCTAAAGAAAATTCCACAATTACGAATTCTACATCAACCTGTACGAAAATCGTTAAATACGAATAGAAAAACATGTGCTGCTCTTGATGATAAAGATTTAAATCTGTTCAAAGGAAAAGAATTAGACATAATTGATTTATGTAGAACAAGCAAACAGCTTAACTTCATTCATGTTACTATACCAGATATGAGATTCAATAGATCATATAAATTCTTGTTTTTTTTTTAGATATAATTAAGATAATATTCATATGAAAATGATTTCTGGTGCATCTACTATGTAACATATGACGAATTTGTACCATCTTTGCCATAATAGATCAAAAGAATGTTTTATAACTACACGTATATAGGTTTTGTGTGTTCTGATTGATTGATATATTCAATAGGTCAATGAAATAACCTTCCATTGATAATAAATGTAATTTTGCAATAGATGTGCGAATATGATTTTTGTAAAAATGTTTGCCCTTCGATTGTGAAGTGTTTTTAGGACCTAATAAGCCCTTTCCCAGAGATGATCATATCCAGAATTTGCTCTAATTCTACTATTTACTTCATTTGCTTTGACGTTATAATATCGAACATCCATAGATTGCTTTTATTTTATCTCTTTTCGTATATACTCATATGTGACATTTAAAGGTCAGTTTTACACTCATTTTGTTTTATTTCTTCATAAATAATATTTATAACAAAATTTATATTGTGTTGGCAGATTTTATGAATTCTGTAAAAATTTTGTTTTACTTTTTTTCGAATGTAATTTTAAAATAATTTTACTGTGACTGATAATAGTAGGCAATGAGTAAAAATTCCCGTTTATATATCATGAATACGATTTTGTAGTTTTAAATGTAGTTCTTTCATAAAACAGAATAACCCTTTAATCCGTTCAACTGACAGCTATTTCAATTGGAAACTGCATTTTTGAAACGGTTTCGTTCGAATTCCATGGATTAATTATCGTCCACTACATTTCGCGACTTTTTTAAGATCGTTATTTTCATTTAGCGAAAAGATTTACCGAACGAAATCTGTTACGATTGTGTCCTAATTGAATCAGTTTGATTGACATATTAAGCATGTTCCAATGGCGAAACAGTCATTCTTTTATTTCACGTGTCACCAACTGTAGCTTCAATCCTTTATTTTTATCGCATTCAATCAAAGTTTTTCAATGCACCGAAAAATTCATTTTAATAAACGACCGCTGCAATCGATACAAAATATTTGCCATGTTAATTCCGAGCATTTTTTGGTCGCTTTGCAACGCTTTTAATCGCCCGTTGCCATGGCATTGCACCAATTTTTTTCGCATTGTCTCGCACAGACACTCGTTCAACTCCCGGATTTACGAGATAAATTCCAAAGAAGTTGGCTTGTTTATGATCATATCTGACGGACTGTAAATTCGGGAAGTGGGTCCCCGTTTTCTTATTTCAGAAAGTATACAATAAAGCCTTCTTTTTCCCCAAAACGCAATCTCCCTTTCGCCCATTACCTCGACAATATTTTCCCTTGAAAGGGCAATTCGGTGTCACCTTGCTTCTCTCGCCGCTATTTCATTCTCGCCGTTCTTTATCACCTTTACATACTCTCTGTTTCACCCCTAAACATCTCATCATTCTAACGCACTTCATCCGTGCGTTCCATCTCTCTCCTTTTCATCAGCTTCCTTAGAATGGCGCACAGAAGACTCTTCTTTCCTCTCTTTTTCCAACGATTGGTTCGTTTTCTTCAAAAAGGGTCCACCCATTCAAGATCGTTTACGAAGCACAAACAGTTTTCGTTTCCTATCGCAGGCGTAACGAGTATTTATATATATAGTACATTAAGAGATTGGTTCTAGAAATAGAAGTATCAACTACAAATAGAGATGTTATTTATAGTCGATTAAAGACTAGTGTTTACTTTCATTTCTTTCTTCCACAGATATTAAAATAGGTGAATCCGGAAGGATCACTGTATCTACATACATTTCTCTGTATATAGAGCTTCACCGAATGTTATAGTACCCTGTTAATAACAATTTCTGTGCCAAAAAGTTAGGTATTTTATTATTATTATCATTAATATTAACTCCATGACCAACTTATCTTTTACATTAAGATGTGCATTCAAATTGACGAAATCAGGTTTGATATTAATTGCACACGGAAGCAATAAACGAAGATTATGTATTGGTAAATTCCTCCTTTCATTAACGCAAAGCTCAACAGAATTTGTTACATAGAGACAACATTTGTGTCCGTAGGATACGAGCTCTAGTAGAAATTGCCTTTTTACTGCTCCTTCTATCACTTCCCTACAACATCGATTTTGGAACGCTCTTGTCCCTAGTTAAAATTGTATCCGATCCAATCTACACACACCCATTAGGGCCCTATTCTCCTAGACCACGAAATGAGAGGTACCCTTATTTTGTCTATATTTCCATCCCGTTTATGGCCCCTCTTCTCTTAATTGTCCCTATTTGCACTTTCTCTTTCCCAAACATCAGTATTTGCTCAAACTTTCCCTTTCCCTCCACTGGGTTTTAATCCATAAACGGTTTATTCATAAAGGGGAGGCTGCCCACGGCTTAATAAATGATTTAATCAGTCGCTAATCTCCTTAACCCCTCTGATTCTTTCCGCCCCAAATCCCTTTATCCATCTCATCGCGTCTTGGGCGTCGCAATTAGCTATAATGGAACCGAAAACGCGGCCCCGTTAGTCGCCGTGCATCACGGCGCTGAATTATTCGCCTGCCGTCGTTTGGCGTTTCCAGATAAATAACGGAGATGTGTGCGTAAGGGTTTACGTGTTTCATTCGCGGACGTCCCATCTTTCGCGACTATATCTTTATTAGTGCACGCATTCCCCGTCGAGGCGCTGTTTGGAGGAAGAATGAGCAATTCCGTGAACCGGAATGGATGGCCGGACGTTCTCCGGAATGATTCAATGTTCCGGGGGAAATATTTACGTCAGCCTCTATGAATATCTGATGCGAGGGATGCATGCAAAGGGGACGTTTCGGTTAGGGAACTGATTGTCTGTCTGGTTTTTGTTTCGTGGAAAAATGGCCTCGTGAATTGGTCGCGAACATGCGAGGTTCTTCGTCTCTGTCTAACCTTTGATGCCGAGGCTATTCGGACCAAACTGGATGCTGTACCGAAGCACGTACTGCATCTTCGGCGACAGCATCATTTGGACTCCCTAACGAACCATAGTTTTGGTCCCTCATAACGTTGGGTGACATTCGATCATGATCCTGCAACTCTTGTTGATAGTACGCTATCCTAATTGGATAGGTTCATAGCTGAATACTTTCTATTTCGTCTCAGTTATGCTATAGATCCACTTAATCATGTAGGACTGATTTAGATACATTTTCGATTAATGGAAGTATATAAAATATATAAATAAAAGTATAGAAAATATTTTACCAAGTTCATATTTATTTTTCCTTTTTTCGTGATATTTTTTGCTCTATTATCATCAACATGCTTCTTTGGTTATTAAGTAGCTTACATTTATGTAGTTATTTATCGAGAATTTTAAAACTCAGAACGATTTTTTTGAATCGAGGGAAAGAGTTTTAATTGTAATTGTATAATTTTATTAAAAGCTATATTTCTATATATAGCTATGTCTCCGTTGTAAATGGAAATTACTTGCTTATAGAATTAATTCTGTATGTGAAAGAAGGAAAAGCATTTATGATTTAACATTAAACGTCAATAACCTTTGATAATAATTCCATTTGTTCTATCTTTTATGAAAGTTGTGCATAATAATAGTTCTAACTCTATACTTTACGTATTACATTACAGTTATTCTCTTTTGGTTCTTATCTTAACCACGAAGAATTTAACTTAAGTGCAGAGCGTTAAGAAATTATTGTACTTTTACCATCTACGCTCCGTAAATTAGCGGTAGAGTGGTTGATTCTCCCCTCTGATTAATTAATGTAAACAAAAGCTTAAGTGTGCGAACACAACTTAATTTTTTGCGTGCTCAGGATTGTATTTCAATCACGGAGAGAGGAAACACTGCGTTGCGCTGAAAAAGAACGCCAAGAATTCCTTAAAATATGTCCCCCATTTGTCTACCGCAGCCTCTCTCTGATCCCGTGTACAATCTCCCAGCGCACTCAACTATTCCTCATCACATCTTTGTCTTTAACCTTTCGTGTTTCGTCCCCTCCTTTCTACGGATTACGGGCCGCTAATTTATCCCGTCGTTTACACCTCGGATGGATCGCTCCGAGTGGATGAGGGATGGGAAGGGAAGGGAAGGTGTGAACGTGATGGCAAAATATGGATAAATTTGACGGCGAAAAGCCTACTAAATTGAACACTTTAAAATTGCGTAGAGCGAAAATTGCTATAATAGGTTTAGAGAGTAATATTCGCGTTATTTGAGTGCTTCAAAGTTTGTTTATATAACGCAGTACCTTCAAGATCTAACTTAAGCGTATTCGAGAAAAAATAACAGCAGAACTTATAGTTTTACATGTCCAGAGATCCCGAAAAGTTAAGAGTATTTAAGTATTTCCATTTATATTTCAGACAAAAGTTAAACTTCCGCGCCTAGTTTTATTTGTTATTCATTGAAACAATCGCTGTTTTCCAGAACGTTAATAAGGACTTTAAAAATTATTTTATTTGGAATTCGTATATCTTTTTCCGTTTGTCCGTAAAGAAGGTATGAAGGAAAGATAAAAATGTTACGTTTTTAAATTTGAGTGTAGTATGCTTTCTCGTAGAAGTTCGTACAGTGCAGATTTAAATGAGCTTTGTCCTATTTTAAAGAAAAGAATTACCTAAAAGGGGGACAATTGAATTGTCGAAGACTTTTAATTCGGGAGACGCAATTGAAAATACCTCAGACACGTGCGACCTGATTCAATTCTCGAGGGATCATGAAGACACGGGATCCTTTAATTTATTTCGGACTTAGAAAAGAGACGTTAAGGGAAAAAAAGGGGATTACGGATGGACTTTTAAGCGCCTCCTTACTTCGCACTATTTTTCGCAGACATTCGACCCTTGGATTAAGGAGAAAGGAGAAAGTGACACTCAGGTAGGGTTTCCAAGGCGATAACCGTCGTGAGAAAGCGAGATTAAAATGGGATACTTAAAAGGGTATTTTGGGAAGGACGAGAGAAACGCTCGCTTGTTGTTCTAGAGGAATTTGTTGCAGAGCGTAGAGAAAAATTCAGATGGGACAGAAAGACAAATAGGCCTAAGGGAACATTCTTAGGATACCCACGTTGGAAGGTCATGCGATGCATACAATATAAAGGGTGTGATCTAAGTGGGGGAAATATTAAGGTCTAAATGCTTCAGTGTACGTATTTATGTATTCATTCATTTGCTGTGTGAATTGGTTAGATTACTGTACTCAACATTGACTCTTCATACATTCCAATTTATTTCTTTGATTTTAATGCAGTCGATCAGGAATAGTAAAAATAGTAATGTTTTGATGGTTCAGTTATCCCAATAAAGCTGTTAATTTTTGTTTCCTTATTTATCTCTTAGTTATCTCTAAAGGTTAGGGGAAATATTTGAATTTGCATTTGTAGTTTTGTTGTAGTCTCTATGCCAATCATTTCTTCATATCTTTAAAAGTTTTTCATGTTTATTTATGAATATACTTTCGGATTTTAACTCAGATATTTTATCACAAATAAATATGAAGCTTGACTTTTGTATCGTATACATATCTTGTTACACCATGAGCTGTATCGTGTGTGTTTGGGTCTTGTGAAGTGACCCTGTAAACCGACTCCAAAGAATTCTTTCGAAATGAGATACTATGGGAACCTCAGCTGTAGTTGGAGATGAAATTTCGTAGCTTTATGTGGAATTTTCAAAGTGAGAAGTTTGTTGACGCAGTTTTAGCTCTGGTTTGGTCACGAATATAAGTCACACAAGTTGAAATCCGCCTTTTTGAAGCGAATAACTGGTTTGGGCTGTGTAAATTCGAAATAGAGGGCGATGGTGCGAAGGGACGTGGTGTCCTCGTGGTGTCACACCCACATCTTCCGAACAACTGAACCGTTAGAATACTTATTTACCAATTCCAGTCCTAATTTCCCATTTAAAGGAGTTCGTGGAAATGACGCAAGAGTATTTAGGAAAGCTGTCTGCCATAGTGCCATGGAACTTCCATAATGAGTTGGACTTAGTAATTCAACATTAATCAATTGCCAATCATTCTACTGCTATATCTTACCCTTAATTAACGGTTACTTTTTTCACTCGAGTTTCACGAGTCATATTCAACTTTTTTAGCCAAAGATAGTGCAAAATACCTTAAATAGATTAGGAGTGAGGATAATTTAATCGCAGATGAATCTTAATCTATCAATTTACACCTTATCAAAATTATTTGTGATTCATTTTTTGTGGAGTAATAAGCGTGAGTTGTAACTCAGCATTTCATATCCCATACCGTTATTTTATCATGCGATATCTCAGCTTAAATGCTAGTCATGGAAAAAGAATTCAAAAGAGAACTAGTACCTTCCGTGTGCTGTATTTTATTTTCTCCTAACTTACTGCCTAATTGTGGATAAATGTTAAAATCGATACATAGTGCGAGAGCTAAATTCCAAAGTCTGAAAATGTTCACAGCATCGCTACTTCACAAGTATAAAAATCTCGATTTTCATTTTTCCTAATCAGTCACCTTTCACAGCAACCGTATACTCTCCCATTACAAAAGACTTGCAATTACGACTCCTACTACATTCCGATTCGTTAAACCCTAGCTCAGACGATCCTATTCAGGATACCCAAAGAAGCCCGCGGAGTTCTTTCTCTCTCTGGAAAAAAAGAACGCCGCTCACACTTTTTAAAAGAGGAACAAATAGAGAAACGCAACAGTCGCGGATCCATTAGAGAGAAAAGAGGAAACAATCGGGTTTCCAAGGCACGAGTGGAGAAAGGGAACACGATGCCGTAAAGAAAGGCCCTTTTTGAGGACCCTCGGCGGTCCAGACACCAAAGATGCTAAAAAGGAGGGTGTCGAAGAAAAGGGAAAAATCTCGGATTAATGCGGGTGCCATCAACTGAAGCAAAAGCCACCACTTCTAGTGCACTCGTTCTTTGCTCTCCCGCAATCCCACGGAACTTTTGAGGCTGCGACGTTAAACCCTTCCCGGTATGACTCGGCGAAGAAGGAATGTGTACGGGTCGAAATATGCAGACGCTATCGTGTTTTGTTTTGGTGATCTGTTAGTGTGGGTGTGGTGTTGATACACTTGAAGGGGAAGTTAATAAACCGGCAGTGATTTCAGGGGTAAAAAATGATGATTTTATGATTATGATAATAAAATTTCTCATATTTATTTCGTTCTCCATCAAATATCGATCAAAAAGTGCAAATAATAGTTTAACCCTCGATATATTCTTTAAAATTATATTTCCTATTCATAGATTGATCATGAATTGGATTTTTTGCTTAAAATAAATATAATACAATAAAGTACGGAGTAATTTAGGTAAAATGTTAATTAGATTGAGTTGATGTATGTTAAGATATACATTTGTGTGGATAAGATCATTTTTCTCTCTTTCGCTCATTTTTAACGTATATAAAAAGTTTCTTTTAGGAATGTGTGCTGTTAAACTACATATATTATGAGAAGATAGTGATAAAGTTATTGGATTAGCCCTATCTATGTAAATTGAGCTTGTACCTTTTTTATCTTGGTTGCTTAAGTTGCTTAGCTTCTTAATTTCTCTTTTCACTTCAATTTTGTGTCTAGAAACACTCGATAAATAGTTTAGCTTCACTATCGGAAATTTTATCCATTGGTAAAATACGAAGCGATAAATATCTCGACCGGAATCTTTTTTACCTCAATTACTTTAGATTTAATTATCTTCGACCTTTGAACTTCATGATTTAATTTTAACTGTCGAGAGATTCAACTCCGTTGCCCATTTCTTAAGTTTTCGCGCGAGAATTTTTCAAGAAGCATTCGTTGGCGGAATTGGTTTAACACGATTTAAAATTTATAGCCGAAGATATAATCTCCTTCGAATTTTCTTCACTCGGAAGAAAGTTCTTTTAAATTAATTCCTTTTTCTCGATCAATTGATCATTCTCGAAAAGTCGGTCTTATCTCTCCGCGAATTTCACGCCATTCGAAAAGGCCAAGTTTGAAAACGCGAATTGGACTGAAACTGTTTGTGTTCGCGACAAGCGACGATGCGTGAGTCTCATTCCAAGACCTCTTCGTAAGAAGATTTACAAAAGGATTCACATGACCCGGATTCCATCCGTGGAAAATGCATCTCCCGGACTGTGATCCCTCTCCCTTTGCCGTGTTCGGTCAACCCTCTCAAATCTCCAATCCACGCGCGTATCCATATATTCCCGAAAACTCAGATCCCACGCATTTTTGAGTGGAATAGATCGATAATTGAATTCTTTTGGAGTCAAAGTTTACTGTTGGATGCATCAAAACGGCCCCACCCACGGTTTTGAGGTTGTCGGTTGACATTTCTGCGAGTATATTTGAGGATTATTCATTATTTCTGATCCCTTTTTCCTCATTGTACATAATATTCTAACCTTTATTTGTGTATCAGAATGAATTTTATTGAATGAGCGATTTGAATGTGGTTAATTTAGAAATCTAATTGTCAATTAATTTTAACTTAATGAGGTAAATTTCTGGGATAGTTATTTTCCGCAAAACTTATAGAGAGAGAAAAATTTGTTAATATTTATCAATACTCAGTACCTTTTTACATAAAATGTTTTATGCACAAGGATCAATATAATGTAGATATTTTTCAAAGAAGTAATTACGAAAACTTGTTTTTAATTATAAACTAAAACTTTGAAAACCCTTTTAATTCTCTTTATGTAATTCGGGTGGGGTGATTCGATACTTAAATGAAGTAATAGTTAAACAAACTGATATTTTACTTATGAAAGCTGAAGAAAATTATTTCAAAATCTTTCTTGGATTTCTTTTCTGAAAGAAGGTTGTTTTGAATCAGAAATTCAGTTGGGTGATTCAAATACTAAGGACTCAAACAATCCTTCGTATCGGTTGATTTATAAAACTGATAAATCTAAAAGAGGAGCTGATTATTTTAATCTAACAAATTATTTTATGTGGATAAATTAAGCTGGTAGATAAGATTATTACATATAAAATTTATCGTATGCATGTTTGATACGGAATCAAGTTCCAATGTAAAATCTTCTTCTTTCGTATCATTTCGTAACCTTCGCTCTTGAAGATGCTTTTACCAGAAGGAAAACCCCAACCAAAAGCTTTCATAAATCGAGTCCTCCGTTTCGGACGTAACAACTTTTATCAATTCAAGATCCAGGGGTCGAAGAAATAAAGTATTCAACCTCATATCATTCCTCTTCCGTCAGAGATGACCCTTTTTCTCTCACACGAGGGCGCAAATAGGAGACCGCAGAGTAGCGCTTGATTGATGGATTTTAGATGCGTTTGGTCGTCACGAAAGTAGAGTGGGCCTTAGCAGGGCTAATGGTCAGTTTGGTGGATGGAGGGAGGCCTCGATAGAAAAAAATTAAGCGTTCCCTATAAATCCGTTGCGATTCCCATCTTCTCGAATGGTTTCCAGCCAGAGATTAGAGCCAGAGTCGGTGCTGATTGGACCTCACATCTGAGGGATAAATTCCTGAGATGGTGGAGCCTTATGGGGTTGCCATGTAACACTTAGGAAGGGAGTAATTTTCGATTGCTCCCGGCTTTTACCTTATCAACCGCCGGGCGTTGGAGGTAATGCCCCGTGATCTGCTTCTTCTCACTCAGGTGGTCCTATCGCTATCCCTTGAGGGACTCATACAACATTCTCTTATTGTTAACTTATTGTACGATTTTTCCATTATAAATAAGGGGAAATAAGCCTTAAATTAGTTTTAATTGCGAATTAATTTTATATACTGTCTAATGATAATTTATATTAAATTCATTTCAGAAAGAAATAAGTTTAACTTGTATTTTATTTATCAAGCACATTGAAGGTGTTTTAGTGATTAATTTATTTTTCTTAATAATCAATACCAATCTCAAAGCTAATGCTGACGTATCATATACTTTTAATCTCTTAGCTCTTACAGAATAAAGACTGATCAGAATTGCAATTAGTGTAAACGGGTATTATCCATGAATTAGCATTAACATTCATTGTCTTCTAATATAATTATCTCTCTAACTTGCCGATTCCCTTGAACAAGGTAAGGTCGCGTATAATCTTCTTATCGTGAAACAAAGGAACTTCAAATACTTTTTGCGACCATTTACTCAACTTCACCAACGGAGCTCGTTCTATTCAAAAAGGCTAATTAATTTACACTCCCTTGACCCACAAATATGTTAATGGAACTCTTACCTCCTAACTTCATTCCATCCCAAATCGACACCGAAAGTTTAATTGGCTTTTTTTGCCTCGCAATATACTGGCGCCCTATAACGGAGATATTTTTTGTGCACCTTTGGAATTAGGGTGGGCACATTTGTCTGCGTTGAAACGTATTCCACATTTTCCGTTTGAGATGAAGTTCGGAATGCGTCTGGACTAAACGAAGGGTCACACACATGCCGACCTCCCTCGATGGAACTATTTGTCTTATTCCGCTCGCGTTTCCCCTTTTCCGAGAAATCTTGAGTCTTCATGGAAGTGGACAATGGTCCATCTACCGCATCCATCACAGTCTCCAGATTCCTTACTCCCTTCGATACCATGGTTAGAGGATGCCTCTTGGCTGTAGCTGGAGATGTTTTCGCCGAGGATATACTTAGGCTTTAATATAACAACGCTCCGCTATAGAATCTATGTCCTTTATTGAAATTTCATATTGGGAGTGCATGCTCTAGATTTTAGTTTTTATTCCGATGAAGCTTTCATGTAACGCTTAATTTAAAAAACTATCCAATTTATTAGAGTTTTATAAATGTTATGAAGAAAATAGTTTATGATGTATAGTTTGAATGATTATATCTACATCTTTTGCTCTATGTTTTTGATGTTAAAACAATATTATTATCTAAAAATTCAATTGACGATTATATAAAAGATAAATTCGATAAAGCATAGCTACAAATATCAATTGCATCTAAGTAAAAGATTGCTTCATTAAGGAAAATCCTTTTATTAATATTTCATGGATCTAATAAGGAAATTCTTTGTTATTCATAATTACACGCTTTTTAAATAGGTATCTAAACCTATATTTTTTCCTCCTCTATAATATGAGTGTTAAAATATGTAATATTTGATTCTTACATCTTACGAGAAAAATGTAAAGTATTAAATAAATATTTCATAGCATTTTTAATTATAGAAGGCTATTTTTATAACCGTGTTATACATACAGTTATCGTAAGAAGTTTCATATGAATTATATTAATAATAACCGATTTTTCTTTTATCTTTTCAGGTAAGCATCCTACTTTCAAGGGATTTATTCTATCTTCTTCTGTGTGAATCTGTGTGGTGAGTTTATCTGATCTATCAGTCATTCTAATTTTCTATTGAAATGCTTTAAAATTACCTAGTTACTATCCGCTCATAATACAGGTTTTCGATTCATCAATAATAACCCCTCAACTTAATGTCCTAAATAGTGATTTTTTTTAAAATTTCATTTATAAGCTCCAATACAATCCATATATAGTTGCAGATCATAAAAGATTGGAGAATGTTTTCAGGTTCGTCTGAAGAGGAAAAGAATCTAGTATCGAAGTTTCTGCCTTTCCCAAAGTTATTTTATCTTATAAATGGTTTTAGCTGAATGAATCGATTAAGTAACCAAAGGTTTTAAAGTATGAGTAAATAGTCTTTCTTAACCGCTTAATTGAAATAATCTTCAGTGGAAGTGGAGTAGACTTATTGGGAAAGTTGGAGAATATTTTTTTCCGGAACTGCTTTTCTGGATATCTTCTTCCGGAAATATGATTTCGTGACCCCGTTTACGTTGAATCGATCTCTAATTTAGTTCCTATTGCTCTTCTTATTTCTGTGCTCTCCAGACACTTATCCCATCCTCTTCTGAAACTTTTTTGCTCGATCAGCTCTCTCAACATGTTGGCGTTTGATTCCTGAATCAGCCGATGCCCAAAAGTAAAAGAAATGTTCAAACTCTTTTTAGATGCATGTGAGATGTGGATGTGAGATATAACTTGAGAATATAACTTACGGGAAAAGATGAAGTGAAATGTTTGTTTGAATTGATGATTGACTCAGTTTCTATGAGAAAGTATGGTTGCCTTTTTCGTTATTATAAAACTCTAGATTGAAGTAATAAATTTTGAAGTGATAGTGAATAATTTGTTATGAATGCCTTCGAAAATGTTAACGTAAATAGTCTTTAAGTAAAGCTGAACTTCCCGTATCTAGACTATTCAATACCAAACTGCTTTTATTCAATAAATTTGGCTTTCTGCTTTGAAATGGTTCAAATTGAATAATGAAGCTGTTTATTCCTATCGAAATAAATATTGACTTAATTGTCGTAGTAACTAAAGTATTAGTCATTCTTTATCCCTAATAGAATTATATATAGTGAGGTAATCGCTTCAAATTCAAAACGAAGTTGCAATTCAGTTAGGTATTAAGAATCAAAACCTCACTTTTTCTTACTTTAATCGTTGTTATTCCGTAAAGATGTATATCATTCACCTTTCACCGTGGTTTTCTCACGAAAAACTACTTATCTATGGGTCTTATGTTACTGGCATATTTGCATTAATATAAAATAAAACAATAAATATTACAGGAAAAACTTATATGAAAAAGTTCAAATTTGTTAAAAGAATCACAGTTAAAGAGTTCTCAATTAAAGGAAAGAAAGACCTTTTTTTACTTCCTCACAATAATTATTATTGTGTAGTAATTATAAAGTTTGTTTGTCCTTTAATTAGGAATAAATAACCCATTTCAATCCAATTGTCATCATAATCGATAAGAGAACACTTGATTGCTTGCTATAAAAACAGTTTGTGAAAATGTGAGGATTGAAAAAAAACTTTCGAACTTGATGGCTATTTCGTAGTGAAAGTTCTATTTCATATTAAGGAAAACTTTCGAACGTAAAAGTTCATTTAATGAATGAGAAAAGTTTTCGAATAATGACAACGAATTGGGGAAAATGCGGGAGAGTGCTGTGTTATTGGCTTCAAAACTGATTTAAAACTCGATTGCTTCGGGGCGAGTAAGTTAATGAAATTCAAATCTGACTCGTTTACGTATTATCTAAAATTAATGGGCTATGGAAAATATCAGGAATATATGTAGGCTTAATTCATAATATTCGTTAGGCATTGTAGCTAAATACATTTTTACGAGTGAGTTCTCTATTTGTTTTACCCTTATGATGTTTACAAAGGAAGAGTTTTAAATTTCAATTCTTTTATTTAGAAATTGATTGCTAATTAATAAATAAAGTAAATTCAATTTTGTAGTTCTATTGTATGTTCCTTTCCATAAAGTTTCTTAACTTTTTTGAAATGATCCTTTTTATGCTTTCGATCTTTTCTCAGTTCATCTAAATACTTTTTAATTAAGAAATAATTAAATCCATCAACCACTAAACCGGATTCTCTTTTATCATAAACCTCAACTAAAATCACGGCTTTCCATGAAATGGTACGCTCATGAAATCAGATATTTCCTCCTTCATTTCTTAGAAATCCCATATCTTTTCTTATAATCTATCTTAATACACTTCCTTGTAATGCTTCAATATATGCGGTGCATTCTTCATTTGAAAGGCGAAATGAGCAATATCTTCAGTTCGTCTTTTGTCCAATTTCCTCTTATGGTTTCATTTTTTTAATTTGTGCTGTGAAATGTAGATCAAAGAAGAGTGACACCATTTTCCAACAAATAATTTTATTCTCAATATTTAGCTATATGAATTCTTTTGGATTTATTTCTTTGTGCAATTTATAACTATAATCCACTATACATCTAGAAACTCCGGTAAATTTGGGAGAATATGACCTACTTATGAAATCTCCATTCTCTTCATTTTAAGACATATTCAAAGCTATAATTTTATTTAGTTTATCAAGTTTATTTTTAATAATTTATAAGAAAAAAACTCTTAGGAGTCGGAAAACCTTTTCAGTTAAGTAGAAGTGGTAGGTGATTTTCTATGAAGTAAGATATATAAACGAATTTTGCATATTAGAGGACGCGCGAGTTTTAATTAAATTTATCTTTACAGATTGATATGAGATCTAAAATAGTTCCAATGATTCAATAGAATGAAGGAAAGATTCGAATTTATATTCATACAAAATTTATGGAAGATAGATTTTAAATATTACGTCAAAATATTATGAAAGGTGAAATGAGAACATCGAGTTACCTGATGATTTTTATTCGTATTATAAACAATTTATGGAATACTGTAGGGAAAGAATAATTTATTAAAACGGCTTCATTGAGGAGTGTTTTTAATTTTAAACGGGACAGAAATACATCATCCATATTTGTAGTTCATCATGTACCAACTCATCCTTTGGAATTCCGAGGAAATTGTTTGAAACATTCTTTCCATCACAACAATCCTCTGCTGATTAAGAAGTGGTAGTTTCTGGAAGAATGAGTCCCTCCGCAGAATTTGAATATCTCTATCATTTCGCACATAAAATGAATTGCAAGGGAAGAAAAGAAAGGGTATTCTTTCTCACAGAGATCCTTTTTTTAAGCTTTTCCTCCTCCACTTTCCCTTTTCACCAGATAACGCGGCGTAAATCAAGCTGCCCTCCAGTTGACGTTTTCTAATTTAATTTCCTTACACGAGTCGCCTCCATTCTACGCCCTAAGAATCGCGCTTTTTTATTTCCGAGAGCGTAAAACCTATTTCGCTTTCATGCGTTAGTCTTAATGAAAACGACGCAGCGAAAGTTTATTTGCGTAATTTGTGTTGTTTTAATTTCTGTCGGAATTCCATCCGCTATTTATCACCTCCCGCGCTCTAAGTGTGTGCGAATGTCTTTCGCGATTTTGATGACGAACGGAATTTTCGCAGAATTCAAAAGTGCGAATTTTAGCAGGCTCCAAAAACGAAACTAATTTAATTACGAATTGAAATACTTTTGTCGAAGATATGTTTGACTCATCTTTTCATTTTACGTTCTTCTTTTTTCATTTATTTGCTTATTTTTTCCGTTCAAATCTACGTGTCTATTCGAAACGAATCATATTTCTGTTGCGAAATTCAATGCTTTGCTTTACTTGATTAATTTGCACATTTGGGAATATCTTTAACGGTATTATATTTTATCTAAGTTCAAAATGTAACTCACAGTTGATGATAATTATTGTTAATTTTTATTTATGTTTTAATCGTGATTTAAACATAATAAAACAACTAAGATATTTGCCCATGAATTTGTATTTATGCTATAAGAGTATCAATTCATCATTTCTATACTTGCTCTACTAAGTATTGATAGTTATTATTGTAAAGTTAATTGTATTTATATAATTCAGACCTTCAACGTGACGGAAATGTGTATACAGTTATTCTTAATTTACTTTTTTTTGGGAAATTAATTACACATGTAAAAATGATATGGAGCAAGTACTTTAATGTTATTTTAGGTATGTTTATGACTGTTATTTGGTTATATTTTTCCGTTTATTATATTTTAAGAAGTGGAATTGTAATTGATTAATATGTTTCTTGGCTGCAAGTTCTTTCGAATACGTCACTGTTAATCATGGGTCAATTAACGAGGGACGCAATAGGAATTTAGATGCACAAGGATGAAAAAAACTTGGGAGCGATGTTATGAAAGCTGCAGTTCTTATCGCGAAGGTAACCTCGCGAACCAATACGTGACCTGCGAAATCATCATGTCGCAGCTGATTAGATTTGGCCGGTGATTAATGGGTCTTTACTCCCATTGTTTACCATGCGGGGAACGAGGATATAATCTGAACGCTTATCCAGCCGGATTGCGTTATGTGACGAAGTAATCTATGCATCGCTAATCTACGTGCCCACGGCTACTCTGTCCTCGCTCTACACCCTTATTGGTTAGAGATAATAAGTCTTTCCATGCGAGAAGTTATTGACGATTTTATTGTTTATTTGTGTTAGGAACTCGAAGATTATTGGATTTATAATTCTGGATTTTCACTGATACATACCATCCTTAGAGGTTGCTTTTATCGGTTGTCTTGAGTTATTTTAAAACCAATTTTGTTTTAATATTTGGTGAATTTATTTACATTTATTTCGAAAAGATAAAAAATGATATATATTTACCTCATAGTACAATATTTTGTGCAATTTTGATTTTTTAACAACAACAACATTTGCCTAGAATAGAACGACGAATGAATATTTTTAATCCAAATTAAAACCACTTTTCGTTCATCTTAGAGACATTTTTAACATTTTTCTCTTAAACTTTTGCTTTACAACGCATGCGTTCAACTACATGTATTTTCCATAGCAGCGTGCTACTAGAACTACGTTAATTTTCAATAATGCGAATGCTTCGGTTATATATGAAAAAGGATGTTTTCACTCAATTTTATATTGCCAATGGATGCGATTCTTTTCAGCTGAATTGCGAACATCTTCTGCTTTCAACTCTTTCTCGTGTCGCTGCAGAACTTTTACGTTACACCTGAATTTTGGAATCATAAGTCCCCAAGTATTTCAAATAACTCTTAAGGTAGCTGCTGATCATTCGTTTCCGAAGAAGCATCTTCCGAGGAACAAGTTCTGTAATTTCCAAAGTTTTGAAAATGCTGATTCAACCGGAAAAAAGTTCATGTTCGCGGACTCTTTCGAGGAGATTGAATTTGTGTCAAATATCTGATTGGATGTCAGATGAAAAAGAACTCGCGGTACACGCTTCCGAAACCTGATTCCACATTTCAAACGGAATCCGCATTTTCCGTATCTCTCTCAAGGCTATCAAATCGACGGCAAAAAAATTGATTTCGTTTCTCAATCTTTACATCCGATGCCTTATTCTCGAAGTTTGATTCGTCAGTGAAAATCTTTGGCTAAGTACGAACTTTTCCTTGTCGCTGATAGGAATCTTAGATTTCCTTAACGGAAATTAATGTCTTTTATCCTTTCAAAAATTTTCTATTTAAAAAATTTCGTGTAAGATTTGATAGCTCTTTTTTAATTAAATTTTTAAAATGATTTTTGTATAATCATAATTAATTTTGGTTATATAAAGCACGTATAAATATTTTAAAATTAAAATGAAACGTCAAGATACGGAAGTGGTTCTCAATTCATAGGTATTTATTCATTTGTTGATTTATAAGTTTTCAGCATATAATAAAAACATCTGAAGAAAAAATATGAATATGCAACATATCGTTATTTAAAAATATATTTGCGTCATCCACTCACGTATTTAAATTTATCACCCTTTAAATTATCTTCAATTGATAGTATGAAATGAGAAGATAAAAATGGGAATTTAAAGTTCTTTCCGTTTAAAAAAAACGAACCCATGTTTATGCTCTCGTAAACACCTGTAACAACTACCCTCGAGATTAATTGCAACGAAAAATGATAAATTCCTTCCCATTGCTGCGATGGCCATGTATTATAAAACCCCGGAGGCACGGGGTTGTCTTAACCTCTGAGGGAAAGAATGAATAGCCCAACACGGAAGTCCGTTTCTTCCAGAAGCACCGGAGTGGCAACTCGTTCCGACTGTAACGCGAGATATGCCCTCGGGTTATTCCTCTGTGTACACACACCCTCTGGACCACGTTCTCCAGTTGTTGCTTTGTGATAAGAGTAACGCGTAATCTGCATTAGAAACATCGATCCCACCAAAGGCAAACAGCGGGACCTTAATCCTTGTGTCTGCAGCGCGCGACTCTGCAAAGCGGGTCTCCCGTTTTTTATTCCCAGATTACTTGTCATCCAGTCTTCATGGAGTCCAGTGCAAGGAATATAGGGCACTGGAAAAAGGCTTCTGGCGATGGAACTCTTTGACCCAGGAAAGGAAATTTATTCCGGAAATCGCGCACGAGGCGGTTTTCCTCTGAGGAAAATAATAAACTTTTTATTCTTGTCAACCCGATTTTTCTTCCGCTAGGTTTACCGAGTCGGTTCTGGTACCCTCTGCCATCGTTTCTTCATTAAAAGCCGCGGAGTTAACTGCTAGGAAATAATAGAACCTCTTTCTTACCCTCTTCCCAGTAGGTGTCTCAACAGGAAGTTAGTCTGTTTCTTTATCGACTCTGAGAAGTTTTCCTTTCGTCTTTCCCTTCCTCTTCAAGTACTTTTCCCTGACGACCGTTTCCAGCTAATTACAAATAGTTCTCGTTAGGATTTTGTTCACCTCTCTTTCGAGGGCGCTGTAGTCTCCTAGACGCGACGCATAGTGATCGTCATTTTCACGTAATCGTCTTGTGGGCCATCTTTTAATATCCGCGGGAATTATTTCCAACCCCTTTGTTTCACACCCCCTAACGAGTGTCGTACCGTCGAGGGACACTCGTCAGCTTTGTGTGCCCCCGAAAGAATGGTTTCGCAATCCACGGAGACTCCTTCTGTATCGAGGCTTTGTCCCGAAATTTTCAGTTTTAATGACGTGTTGTTATTGTTCGCGGCGTAATTGACGACTCATCCTCCAGCTGGGACTGCGTTTTTAAGTTGCGAATATTGTTTGTCGACTGAAAGGTTTCGGTAATTTGTGCGTGCCTTGTTCAACGGGATTCATTACACTCTCGTGAATATTTATGAAAATGAAGCTTCAATTAAGTCGACGTGATTGTTCATGTTTTTCGACTGCCGTGAAAGTGAAAGTTGTCTCCTCAAAACGGGGAATTTTCCACCGCTTTAGTACTTCACTTCTTATTTGATTTCTCTCGGAATGCGCTGTTGGTTTACCGCATTTCAGCAAAATTTTCTTTTTCTTAAATAGAATTCGTGGTCAGTGAAAATCAGTAAATAGAAATCTAAGATCTATTCTTACATGAATGCATTTAGGGTTTACCCAAGAAATGAATTTTATCCATTGCTGATTTGATTTCATCTAGGATTTCAAGTAAAGAGTTCAATATTATTATTATTTTAAGCAAGTAATTTCGAGGTGACGTATTAATGTTTCAAATAACATATGTATGTTGACGTAAAGTGTGGAGTAAAACGTTAGAGATCTTTGAAAGAATAGAAGGCATAAATTAACATGTCTGAAGATAAAGAAGATATTATTATATCCTATTATTATCAACTGCGAAATTGATGGTATCAGTTAATACTACGCTATCAAAAATTATACAAAAACAATCCTTAACTTTAATAGAATTAGATAAAATCTTTCGTAAATATTTCCGAAGGAATATTGATTTTACTGAATATCGTACCTATCCTTCATATTCTTAGACTTAATTGGAGATAAGTTTCTAGATTGAAATCTTTTTCCTGGGTTTCAATCTCTATGATGTCTTTTTCATCAGATTATTATATATTTCAATCAGAATAGAACGATTCATAAAAATAGATCTGAAGTCTCTTATGAAAATAGTGCCTTTTTCATCGCAAACCCTCTCATTTTAGACCAATCAAGATTATTAATCAGAGCGTTTGAAGTGATTGCATATCGGCATCAATGCGATCTTCCTTTGCTACAATGCACATCGGTACTCCACTCTCCTAAAGTGATTTGTGAGGTTCCCGTCACATAATCGTATTCACGATTCAATTTTCATTTTGTCGTCCGCATTAGCAATGTTCCTCTTGATTTCTTTTCCCCTCCGCAAACTCATACATCCTGCGTCTACTTAAATTAAGCGATAGTAATCCATCGATAAATCAACCTTCTTTATTCTTTCCTAATGATCGGACGGAATTAATGCTTCCAGAATGCCGTATATCTTCCTGTAACGATTCGAAGTGAAGATGGTCTCATTTCGAGATGACAGAATGAGCTCGGATGTTCTTGTAAAAGGCGGTTTCCTTGGTAACAGGGAAAGACATCTGTAAATGCTAATGGGATATCAATAACTTATTTGCCGCCTAAAATCGAGAAAAAATTCATTTTATACTCCATTTATGAATTTTTAATTATTAGTCAATTTAAAATTTTTATTTTTCTTTTCTCATGAATGTTTAATAATTTGATAGTATTCATTTGAATTTGAGCAACTTAATATTAGGTTTTTCGCGAATGAATTCCAATTTTAGTTTCTTCCACCCATTTGGATACGAAACCTAGCCCACGCAAGCCAACACTTTACTGGATTAACGCATGCGATGGGAAATGCATCATCCAAGAGGTTAAATTCTTTGTCGCAGTGCAGTCCACCCTCTTCGCGGGCATAAAAATTGGGTCATGCAGAATTGGAAATGACGGAAAGGGGGACTAATGATTGCAAAATTTTGTGGTCCGAGCGTGTCGGAATTCCGGAAAAACTTTTCGGTGCGTCCGTAAGAAGGGAAACGGAGTACGATCCGGCGTGAAAAAAAGGTGCAAAACCTCCCAAAAAGGCGGAATTTGCGCGTGCCTAATTTTCCCACCGACAGACTTATGATTTGGGGCAGTCACATCCATTCCGAAAACGTTTTCCATAATTTAATGCTTAATCTTCAGCAGTGGGAGTGGTTATGACAGAATGTCAAATTCCCTCTGACATCCCTTTTGGCCAGTGGATTAAGTAGAGAGAAAATCGTTAGCTAGATTAGACTTCATCCTATCGCCATTAATAAATCATCTTCGAGATAAAATTGAATTGTGGACGGTGTACCCGTTGAATTTCGGATGGTTTCGGTTTAACGTTCATTTCTCTTTTCGGTGGAATTTCCGTGCAGTTCTTGATGCACACACTATAAATTACATCACATTTAAAATAAAATCATATTGAGATTAGTCCATCTAATCTTAGATATTTGAATAGAGAGATTTATTGTACAGTTACGCACGTCATATATTTTAAATGTGAAATGAGGAAAATTTAGAAATTAAATTTTTCATAGATTTGTCATTGTAGAAGAGTACGCAAAAATTTAGTTTTACCTACTACATTTACATATATTCTAGAATAGAAAAGAAACTAATTTATCTCATATATTGAATTTCTATTGGGACATCAAGGTAATATGCTAGTTTAAATGAGATTCTTTGGATTGAGTTTACGAAACAATATTTGTAACGTAAGTGGAAAAATATATCTTTATAAATCATTTTCTATCTTCCGGAAACATTTTAAGGGTATTAGAAAGGGAAATGAATACTGAAAGGAAAAGAAATGAGAAGAAATTGATTTCTAAGTTATTTTTGTCAGTCAAATAGGATCTGAAAATACCATAAAATGCGAACAGTACCTTATACAATTTGATGGCTAAAAAATAACTTGAATTCAAAGAACTCAGAAGGAAATCATTCTCTGAACTTTAGTAGTTCTTAGGTTACTTTAACAATCCCCCTTTCATGGTAAACAAAAGTAAGAGAGAATTGAAGAAAATGGGAATAAGTGGGGAATCGAATATAGATGCGTTGATCTTACCAATAGAGTCCTTAAATTCCTTAATATTTGTATTAAATAAAAAAAATACCTACTGGCTCTTTAGGAAGAGCTCAAATTTTAGCAAAATATTTTCCACGACAGTTTTCCTGCTTCGAATTCTTCGTTTCTTCTCTTTTGGCGAGGCTTTTCCTTATAAATTCTATCGCATTTGGATTCACGTCGTAGACGGATATTGTGAAAGAGAGGATTTGAAAAGATCCACACAAAAAGATATTATTTTTTAATTCTTCCGACCTGTTTAGAGCCGCACATTTCCTTATTGCTAAGGAAATATTCTTACTCGTGAGACAATTAAATGCGAAAATAGAAATGGCAAAACGATTTCCATTTCTACAAACAATTCTCAGATATTATAGTTCGGAACAATTTTTATTTCCGTGAATAAACAACTTCTGCAGAAGCAAATAAAATGAGGAACAATTGGCCCTTCTGCTTGATTTTTTCGAGGGAATATTGATGGAGTTGTAATGGAAAGAAAACAAATCTTTGATGGCTGTTTTTAAATGGATTTTGATCTTCTCCAGTTATAAAATTTGCTTTTCATCAAATTCGTGAACGCGCTGCATAAAAAAAACTGTAAGTATTTCGCAAAAAATGTTTGTGCGTTCCAGGTGCAAATAACTGGGTGTAATTAATATTTTAATTGCTTAAACGTTTTTGATAGGGCAATTTTAAAACGTACTTTACTTTAGATTTACCACTCAATCTGTTCAGTAAACGAAGAGAAAACTTGTATAATATTTGTTAAACTAACCTCGAAAACGAGCGCTTTGGATTGTGAACTGATATTCGATTGGAACAGAACTGTAATATACATTCAGTATTTATGTATCGGATAGTTCATCATCCCTCAAAGTTGATATTTCATTTATTCCATTCCCAACGAAACTAAGTTGAGTACTCTCTGATGACACTCACTTCGGTTACATGATATCAGTTCGTATGAACAGCTTGAAACTTGTAAATTAAGTTCGCTTTGTGATATTTGAAATCGTTAGGAAACTCAATGAAAATCACTCCTTTTCTCAGAATAGTTGTGAATATTTTAACAAACATATTTAATCGCCTTTAAAAAGAACGTAATCTGCAGTTGAAGATCTATGTTTACCATGTGGTTCATTTTTATAACATCCCAATTAATTTAATCTTTTTGTTAGATGCATAGCTTACGATAAATCTGTGCTTAAAACGTCGATCTATTAATTCAACAGTTAATTACATAATAAGCATCTATGAATATGCAATGAGATGGAGCTATTGTTTGCTCAAATTCGTGTCTTTTTTGGTTAAATAATTATAATTTGATGGATTGGTTTGTCTCTTTTATCAGTTATTTTCACTCCGCTCTAATTAATTACTCGGCCTGATTTGTAAATTCATTTACTTCTGCTGTTTGGCGTGGACATTTCATTTGCAATACTGCTAGAGTGCAGTTTGGCATTTCCTCTACACTTATTGTAGATTATCATTGAGTAGAGTAGAGTAGTATTTGGAGGAAATGTAATTATTTGTATGATAAAATACGTAATTTATCATCCTATAATTTATGGTTTCAATAACGTAAATGATAGCAATTAATTAATTTCCATAGTCCAAAGATCGTATCTGAATTCCGGAAATGGTTATCTGTATCGTTTATATTTAGAAATACAGAAATGGTTCTTTTCCTTACCAACGTGATAGATTTCTACATAATGACAGCTCTACTTAATTGACTACTTAATATATAGTATTTATATTATATATAATTTACTTTGTATTATGTATTCCAAACTATTCCGTCTGCATGTAATAGCATAACAGTTAAAGCATGAACCGGAAAGAAAATTGGTGTGTATTCTATTCGAACATAGGCATTCCTTTCGTAATTTCCCTACGGAAGCGTCAGGAAACGAGAAATGTTTTAATTCGGCGCTGTAAAGGGTCGATCCCGGCATCTGAGAATAACGAGCCGAAAGTAAGGGCGATGAGGGATCGTGGGAAAATGGGAGAGAAAGGATACAGTCTTTTCATCTCGAAAGGGGAGGGTAAAAATAGGGAGGGTCATTCCGGAGGCATTGTTCTTCAGATGTGGACCTTGCCAAATCCTCAGGGGTCTCTCATCAACACTCCCTCTTCTCATATATTTCCTCCTGATAAACCCTCCCTATTCTTTACACTTTCCCGCCATCTCTTAATTTTTCATCTTGAAAAGCCTCCCAATTTCTCTCAAGGATGCTTTCTCGCGTTTTTATTTAATTAACTCCTGCGTTACACCCTTTCTTACTCATCTTTTTCTTTTTACTATCGTATGCAGTTCTTTTCTGATGCGTCCTTTTAATGAGGCGTTCGTGAATTCTCTCTCCCCTACAGTTGTTATTGGGTGATGCTCTTTATGAAGGTGGAGTTGATCTAGTGTTTAAGATGGAGGTTTGTTTGCACCCTTTGCAAATTTTGTGCCGGAACATATGTTTTTATCTATGCTTTCTCTCTTCTATAGTTTCTATTCTTTACTAATAATCTACTCTTTAATTTTATGATGTTTTTCGGTTTTTACGTGGATTTAGAATGCTGTTTTAACGGAGTTCTTATCTGAGACTGAACTATTACCTTTAGAATTAAATGCTATCTTTGAGAGCGTTTATTTTATAAGTATAAGGAATATATTATCGCTTAGTTTAAATCATGTACCTATATTCTAATTATTTTGTATCACCATTTTCCTTGTAGAAGTATATTTAATCAATAATTAACTCTTTAATCGGGGCCTCCTATCTCAAACTTTCTTTTTTGGATAGTACGTTTTTTCTTCATCATAAAAATATAAATTTAATATACGCTTTTCTTCCGGGAAGGAAAGGAAATATAAACGTAATTAAGACTTATCTTAGCCTCTACTTTTAATTTAATTTAGTGACGTCATGACTCGTGCCTCAAACACTACCTCGTAAATTCAACTTGGTGAAATACTTAGGATAGAAATGGGACTTAGGTCTGCCCGCTTAATAACAAGTTTCAACATAGCGCCCTATTCAAGCTTTAATCCTTTGATAGGACCACGTCTCACACTTAAAAGGTTCCTCCGTAGTTATAAGGCCATCTTAGGGTGCGGGAAAAGGGAAGAGGGATCACACAGTGGAAGTTTCTCTAGGTTTTGAAGTGGCGGAGACGTTTGGTTCATGAAAGAGCCGCAGGGGGGATCCCGGGCTGGTGTTGCTTAGTACCCCGAAGGGCCGAGAGTGAGGCGCTGTTGTACGCCGAGCTAAAGAAAGTGGCGAGAAGAGACGAAGGTTCCTTTTCGGTCTTAAGTCGTCTCCTGGATATCTTCTACATTTTTCCAAATCTACTAATTCCCAGAGAAGGAATTGCCTTTGAAACATCTCTCACTCGAACTGACACATTTTGGCAAGTTCTCTAAGGAATTATTGTCCGATTGGCAGGGTCATACCCTCTTTAGAAATATTTCGGATACTTTTGGAAGTCCCAAAAAAGTTTTTCTGGAAACCAATTAAGACGGAATTGCCTCGTATCGATAGAAAGTTTCGTTCGTTTCGAGTATTCTCACGAATTTGTCAGGGAGAGAGTTTCAGAGATGTGATCGGAAAGTTTCGTATCAGATGATTATTTCATATGATTGAGTCTTAGGCGTGATATTCCTTGAAAGATCAAACTGTCAAATGTGAGCTCAGGAATCTCGAAGTATTTCGAGAAGCAAATAATTTCGTAATATTTTGTATCGATGTTTTCGATTTAAAGACTTTTAATATTCCAATTGATATTCGATCGTTGGTTGAATAGATTCAGTACCTATATGCATCTACTTTTTCCTTAATTTATTTCGTTGAAGTCTTTCAAAGCGGCCTTAAGAGTAATTAATTATAAGTTGAGCTAGCTTCAATGCATTTCAATTGTAACACAATATTGTCAATATTTCGTGGCTAAAAATTACAATGATATCCTTTTTTGATTCAGAAATTATTTTCTTAGTGTTGATTTTATGAATTATCCCTTCAAAGTGATAACCATAATTCTTCTTTAAATACCGAATGGCATTTATAATTAACTGTTTACGGAAAGTGTAGTAGAAGCAATATAGTTTATTAGTTGATTCAAGAATAATTAAAAATAAATTGCTGTAATGCTTTATATTATAGTACCTAAAGTTAATTTATTGTGTATATATCAAAAGTTGGATTTAAATATTCGATCAATTAATATATAATTCGAATAATTAATATTTCTCTCGAATTTTGGGTTTATAATCTCATATTTAATTTAAATACTTGCAATTCCAAACGACCTTAAGGGAACATCGAATGAGGAATTTTAAATAATCAATTGAGTAAACAGAAAAAATTATTTGCAGCTCATTTTCATTATAACTAATTTAAGGAGTCGTTCACTTAAGTTGAGGTACGTCAAGTTTTAGTAAACGATTTTTTTCATTTTAAATGATATATTTTAACAAAAACTGAGAAGGTTAAGGCTAGAGTTCTGTAAAATAAATAATCCGCCTCTTTCTGGAGCGATTAAAAAAAGCATTCAATCATCCCTAACCTTTTCAATCGGGCATTTGCAAAGAGACGAATATGATCTCGTAAAAGAACTTCTCCCAAAGAGAGGCTTAGCGAGGTTCCATTTCGTTAAAGTATTCCCAAAATTCGGCCGCGCAAATGCCTTTATGCCCACTTCACCCGGTAGATTCCTCAACTTAAGCCAACCCTTTTCCCTCTTACAGGAGATATTCCCTTATATGTCTCTTCACATGTGTTTTTGTTTCCTCTTCCCGGATGTCTCCCTCGGGCCCTACGAAATTCGCCATTACAGCTGCGTTCATCTTTCTTCCCTCTCACAATTATGGAGCCACGAATTAAAAGTAGTAATATCGTATCCACGCAGCGTTCTTCCCCTAATTTTCATCCCTTCATCATTAGTTCCTTCCACTGGTTCTCTTTAACAGCGCGGCTGTAATTTTGAAGCCGTCCTTGTTTGGAATGGTCGAACAGTTCGTTCATATCGTAGCTGTTATTGATGGAAAAATGGTGAATTTTGTAATATGTTATAAATAAAATGCTATCGTTGTTTGTGGATTATAAAGTTCATTGACAAGCGGAGCAATGGTAATATTTAATTTCAATTTATAATATTCTTATCTTATATATGGCTTTTACAAAGTCCATTGATGCTTTAACAAATTAGTAGGGTTAGGATTTTAGTTAGATCCTTCAAGTAACCGTCTATTAAGAACATTTCTTTATAATTTTCTGTTTTAGCAAATATTTATCCCTAACCTAAGTAAATATATAAGTAAATGACAGTTTCATTGAATGTGCTAAAAGATTTTCAATAAATCGAATTTAGTTTCATTAATATATTTAGGGTAATGATTTCATGAATAATTTTTGTTTTGGAAAAATTAAATGAAATTAATGATGAATAACTATCTAAATTTAATTTTACTTCAAGTTAAGGTTGGTGTCTTTAACCACCCAGTCTTTACATAGTTAGTATGAGATATTACTAACTATTTTTACTTTCAAATTTAATTCATGACTTATTAATTTTATTATCTCAAAACCTTAGCCGTATCAATTAGCGACAGAGTGTTTCACGTACACCCGATCAAAATTGTTAATTCTATCGAATAACTACATTGAGCTTCAGCATCTTGCGAGTTAATCTTCTTCTTAAACTTTGCTCGTGTCTTACTGAAGTCCCTTGAATTATAGATCACCTCCCGAGTGAATTTCCCGTTTCGTAACATGTCCATTCTCTACGAAATGTAAATTTCGCCTACAATTTAAGATGGCATCTCCGTCCTTCAAGGAAGACCCGCGTTTCGAACCGTCTTTTTCATCCTCTTTCCTTGTTCCCTCTTCTTTAAATTCCGGCGTTTTAATAGCCTCGAATCCTCCTAGTCGCATTCGGACACATGCTCTTCTATCCCCCATGCACCCTTCACCGCCCCAAACCTTTTATTTCTCACTCGAGATCTTCACTCTGCAAGTACGCTTCGCAATTAGAGAAGTCGTGTTACTTTCGCTCACAGCCTCTTCCCTTACTTCTCCCTTTTGCCGCTTCTTTCCCGTGGCGCTACGTTTACTTTACGTACCTCCCGTACCAGCTCCTAGTTCTCCCTCGGCGCCCTTATCAAATTCAAACGGGATTTTTTTCTCCAAGAACGTGACACTTCATTTCTTCGCTTTCTTTAATTCCCTCGTCGATGGTTCCGTCGTTTATTTTTGCCGAGAGAATGGGACGGATGCCGTACGTGTGGCGAAGTCTGTTTGATTTGGCGTCTTAACTAGGATGCGGGCCTCGACGCGGTGTAAGATAAACGTTAAGTCTAACCGTCGTAAATTTTGCTTCCGTTGATTGCGGGAGTATTGGTCGAACGGGAAAAGGATGTCAAAGGGTTGTTTTGTGTTTGCGGAACGTGTTGACGAGGGTCTGATAAATAATTCTACGGAAGGATAGGAAATTGTGCTACATGATTGTTATTGAATCAATTTGTTTGTTGCTTGGTGCGAACTGGGGTAGCAAATGGAAAATTTAGTCTTTTATTTTCTCTGTTGTTATTTTCCCATGTTTCATCTAAGTTATCTCTTATTTTCTCACATTTCATTCATCTTGTTACTTAGATATTTCGATAAGGGTCGCATAGTTTCAAATACGATATGTCTTGCTATTTTATTCAAATAGGGAATAAAGGAATGGTATGTTATTTTTATTTGAAGAAATTAATCATTATATCAATTTCATTAATTATTATATGTATTATTAATCTCTACTTTCGTAATTTAAATTTTGAAATAAAGTTATTCCAAATTTTATAAGTATTTCATTCATGCTATAAACACCTGAATTTTCGTGAAAATCCATAGTCCTATATTATCTCTTAATATCCTACATATATACGTTTCTTCTTGAAAAAAATTAATCACACTTATATGAGAAATGTGGGTGTATATTCAATGATTTTCGGAAAATTCAATCGCAATGTTTATTGACCCGATACAGCTTATGTATCATAATTGAAATAGAAGCGTATTTACCACGTTTATTCTAGATTTCGAGTGATTGAGTGACAAATCTATTTATTTGGGTATCGATATTCTATTTCTTCATTGTTTACGAATGACATTGATGAAATTAGTTTGGATGCGATGACAATAAAAACAATCATTTAGAATTGATTTGGTATTTTCCTGGAAATTTCAATCAGTATCGAGATGGTAAATTAAGTTTTCCATTAGAAATGTGATAGTAAACTGCACTCCCTGGAAATGAATTACACCTCGGGATAGTTTTGTATGTTCATGAATAACCTAGAATTTGTTAGCAAAGTACCGATTCTACAGCATCACAACAGGAGCTTTAGTCGACGGCTTTCGTCTGATCTCCTCTTTATTTATTTTTAATTAAATTTTTCGAGATTTTGCGGAAGAGATTTTAATTCGAGGAACGTATAATTTTGATTAACACCTACTTATAGAGTTTTTGTAATTTATCTCGGTTATTGGATTTTTAACTACTGTTATAAGAGATTAAATTGGAAAGAATGCTGTAGAGATTAAGCTGATTATATGTATGAGATAGTGAGTGGATTGGAAAATAAAAGATTTTCGGTTCAGCGAGTGTATGAGATTAGTGGTTGTCCTCTTAATTTCTAGGTATTATTTTTATTTTGTGAATTTTGTTTTGAGACATGCGCAGAGTACAGCTACAAATTCGGGAGTCTACTGCAAAATATGGCCATCGGGGATATCTTTTGGTGATATATAGGCGTTATGTTTCTTACAGGATTCTTTCTATCTTATTGCGCAACACGGTGCTATGAACTTCTACCAGAATTAATTTCATCCTTCGTGTATATTATCCCTAGTTAATGTATAATTTCCTCATTTAATCTATTTTTTATTCTTTTATCATATAAATTTTACTTAAATGTGACAATATTCTATTGGTTTCCATTAATTTTATTCTGAATTACCGTTCAACCATCCCCAATTCATATTAATCACCTGAAAGAACAATGGAGTCCTTCTGAAGACATGTATTACAGAAGCTCTTCGGAGATTGAATTTCAGTCCCAATAATTACTTCGGCTGGAGGAAGTATAACCGGTGCTACAGATTATCCCTCAGATGCATAAAGAAGGATTCTCACATGCAGGGAATATCTGTAGCATCTTCCATCGCATACTTCACATGGAAGCCCCTTAAAAACCCATTCCCTTTTCTGGAAGTGGGTGTCTGGCAGCCAGTGGAAACTCAATTATGAGGGATTTGCTGCGAAATTAATAATCGCCCTTCCACCGAGTGGGGGCCGTCCCAATCCCCCTATCCTATATTCCTCGCGATTATTCCAGCTTCCGAAAACTCCCTTTGCCCCATATCCACCTCTTTTATCCCGCATCGAATCTCTCACGCCGTTGCGATGGTGTTCGCGTCGTCGTCATGGAGAACTCGGTCAGGGAAAGAGGAAGACCCAATTGCGTGTAGCCCTTAATTCCACCAATCCCGCCTCGAATTCAATTTCGCCCAAGTGTCGTTGTTTCCTCCTTTTTCCCGTTGATCTTCTTCGAGAGGGTCGGCAGGTTGTAAATAGTCGCTCTCCAAATGACCCGAAGATTAGTCCAAAGTGCGTGGTTATATTTATTCGCCCCAAATATAGATTTGATTCATTTCCTCGATCTGCAAGCCCACGGTTGTTTTAATTTTAAAGCAATCCAAAAATGGATCGGAAATTATTTTTTGGTTTGTCCCCAAATCGATGTTTTTATCCTTTCCCGTTTTTAATTTAAATGATGATCAATTTTAGTGTTCATTTTTAAAGAATCGAGTGCTTATATGTTATCTTTTTCTAATTAGAATGAATTTGACGACGGAATTATTTAGTTTTTTGATTAAAAAGTTCAAGTATCCATCGAGTTGATTGGTGCGTGTTTTATTTTCGTAGTGCGTTATTTCATTTTCGAATTATTAATTGAAATTCGTGCCGCGATTCGAATTTTTGAGATGAATTTGTGCATTGGAAGTTATATTTTTGATTACTTGAATAGCCTGGGATAGTGTCCCTAAAATTTTATCGATGCGAGTTTTATTTCGAGCTTATTTTTACTTTTATATAATAAAATACAGCATTAATTTATGCGTTTCTAATGTTATATTGTTCCCTTATTAATTATGCAGCAATTTATAAGACTAAGAGATGCACAATATAAGGGAATGAAAGGATTTTAAATTCCAATAAGACGCATCAATTGGAGAAGTTACTTTGTAGGAAATATTTAGTTCAAGTACTTTCATGTATTGGCAAATAATTACTTACTTTAAGAATTCATTGATTAGTAATTTAATCACAGATCTTGGAGAAATACAGTATAATGTGGAAGTTATCTTCTAATAATTATAAAATTAAATAAATAAGTTAAGTAAGAAGTGCAAACTTGTGATGATAGAATGTAAGTCAACCCACGTCTATCAATACGTATACGAAAATTACATCCTTAATATAATAAATATCCTTAATATTTTTCGTAAAATTAAAAGGCACATTTGCCTAATAACTATGTTTTGAATTAAGGAGTTCTTATTCTCACAGATGTTAAATATCTGCACAATTTCCCTCTCGTGTTATTTCCCTAATGAATTCGGAAGGACTAGATAGGAGTGTTTTCTGCATAAAATTATTTGACAATTCCGCATTTTCATACCGAAAATTGTCCGTATTCTACCCTGGTAATTCTCTTACTTGGTTTCTGTCCAACGAATCATTATTTTGCTCTTGGTCCCAAGCGACTTCATCCTCTAACACCAAGCATTCCTTCCCATCGCACTTAGCACTAAAGGGGTGTATCTTTCCGTGTTAAGGGCTTTGTTTCCTTAAATTCGCTCCAGAGAAGTGTTTTGGGCCGCTAGGTTGAGCTTCTGCATCATCTGTAACCCTTCCTACCCCGTCTTAATTCTTGCGTAATACACTGAGTGGATAAAGTCACCCTATTTCGTTATCGCTGAAGAAGGAGAAACCCAAGAAACTGCCACGATACTTATCTACGAATTACATGAGCTACCTTTTTCATTTCGGGGTGTATAAATTGAGGAAAAAAGGGTTGAGGGTTCTGGAAGGAATGAGATAAGGGTATTTATAATAAGGGAGGATAAAAAATAGAGACCGAGCTATTTCGAGAAGGGGAGAGGTCTGCGCGGTAACATCTGCTCCTAATGTAGAAATTATAAGTCGTTTATATCCTGCCGTTTAAAATTCCCGCTATTTATGACGGTTGCTACGCGCGCAAATAGTTTTAGTTATTTTGTCTGACGAATAAACTTCGTTGAATAGGTTGAGGTCGTCCTATCTTCACGCTAAAGGAAAAAGGAAGAATTTATTATTTTTTGAGAATTAATTCCCTGAGAATTATATTTTTCGCCCCAGGAGAGCCTAGCTGTTTTAATCCACGACAAAAGATAAAAGAATTTTCCCAACCTCTTCCTTTATTAGTTTTTGAAAATTTCGCCATGTTTATTTCTCAATAGAAGCCCTCCTAGTCGAAGCATTTAGCGTCGCATGCAGAAAACGTCGAGTTAAAAATTTTCGTTTTTTTTCCCTCTTCGAAACTTGGGAATTTCCTGAGAATCCCGGAAGCCGCTTCCATAAACTTTTTAGCAAAAGTTTATTAGTTACTTCTTGGATGAGAGAAAAAATTCGGAATTTAGGGAGAAAGTTTTCTGAAGAAATTTCTTAGCTATTTATCCCATTCTTGGTACCGATTTTCTCTGAAGTAAAGGCATTGCCGATAAATTTTCTTCCACTTTCTAACCTTCAGTTTTCGAGCATTTTCAGGAAACAAATATTCCTGGAACACGAACAAGTACTTCAGTAGTTACTGGAACAGTTGGCATATGTGTAAAGTGATTATGGGACTTTGCGGCCTAGTTGAATTCTTTCAACGATTATTCTTTGCTTTTGTTGCAAAAGGAGATGTAAAAGGTTTATTGTAGGTTATTATTGTTCAAAAATAATTAAATTGAACTCTGATTCTTTTAAATACTTTAATTATTTCATTAACGATCATTGAATATAAAAATTTATTGAACATGTTGAATAATTCTTGACGAGCAAATATTTTATTGAACATTACTTCTAGAAGCTTACTTCAATTTTATTTATCTGCTAAATTCTAATAGCTAAATCTTATGAGATATAATTATCTTACTATTCATTTTATTTAATTTATTTTCTTTATTATCGTAACAATGGCAACAGTATGTAAACTCAATACCTTCTTTATAGAACGTCTAACATGAAGATATTTTCTATCTAAAGTTATCTCTATATTAGACATAGGCGAATAAAATAATTTTTCCATAAAATTACTACAAATTTAGTGTAGATTATTCCTAGGAATAAAAAACTGTTTACTTTTTCTTTCGTTCTTTCTCTTTGCTCAAGTTTAAAATTGAACATCTGCTCAAAATTTCGCACGCAATTCGCGTATTCGAAGGTATATAACGCATTTTCCCGCACATCCAACGAATTTAGGCGTTTTTCACTCTCAAGCTCTCGCCGTAAAAAGAACATTCACACCGTCATTTCGCGAGGAAGCATTTTGTGCATATCTAAAGCGATGCTTGTCTCCGCGCTCACATCTACCTTTATCGGCGAGAGCCGGAAAATGGATTTGTGGATGGGAAAAGCTATCGAGTCATTCTGGAGATCGGGGTTAAAAGAGAATGAGTATACGAAAGCACCCACTAAATATATAATAGGGATTGTGCGCAATTTACCTCTTGAGAATGCGCCATTCGAAGGAATCAGGCTGTTAGAGTTTGCCGTATGAATCGATGCATAGGAGGCATGGATTTGGTTCCGAAGGTAAAGATAAAGTAAAATCGTGATAGATATAGACGCGCTGTTCCTTTCGCTGGCACTGACTTTTCCTTTTTAGCATTTTCGTATTTTTTAAACTCTAAATGCTGGTGATTGATTTGAAGTTTACTACTAATAATTTAAACATAAGTAAAAGTACTGGTGTATGTGATAAAGGAAAATATATACACGTATATTATAGAGAAATATAATCGTGAGAAATGTACGAACGTTTCTCCTTTATGACAATGTTCTACCAAATATCTCGACTTAATCACACTTGTTCATGTCAGTGATTTTACAATAAAATATTGTAAGATATGATGATATATTTATTTTTGGGGCTTATAATCTAATCAAAGGTCAAATGTCGTAGATGTTGATTTTCCTCATTGCTAACCAAATTATATCCGAAATATCGTATCCTAAGGAGGCCTCAAAGAAAAGTGAATGGCAGTAATGTTGGCTCAAATTCCTTGATGTTAGAGATCATCTATGGCGAAAGCGCTCTTGTCAAACATGTCAAAGCGTTGGAGGATCCCTAGCGATGTGATGACCCTCTTGTACCTTGTGTGTGATGTACTCGGCCGTGTAGTCGCTAACTTTTCTTGCTGCCTTTGTGTTGTGGGCATAATCCCTTTTCAGTTAAAATGGGCGTCGAACTACTCCAGGGCAGTGGCTAAGTTTACCTCTCCTTCATCCACTTTGTCTTTAAATTACAGGGAAGAATTCATTCCGGAAATTCTGTGATAATTAGTCGAGGAAAAAGGTTCCGTGTTTAATGGAGTCGAAGTACTGGTTTACGCTGTTTAGGAAATTAATTGCGCGCGAAACATTTTTGCTGGTTCAACAATCAATTGGTGTTTTTGTTTTTTTACCGTGAATTTTAAGAGAACAGTATCATATACACTCTGAGAGTTTAGATTAAGAGAGGAATATTGCTTTATCTTTTGAATATTTACTTAAAAACTTTCGCGAGAGCACTTTATGAAGTGTTTTTTATTTTTGGAGCTTAGTAAATTGCTAGGAAATTTGAAATTTTCAGTGCATCTTTTGTTTCAGAATTTAAGGTAATCTTATAATAATTATTTATCATGTATCTTATTTTATTGGGAATGTAATTGAGTAGAAACTTAATTATTTTCTTATAAAATTTTCTACGACCAGGAAGTAAACTTGCACTCTATTATGAATATCAAGAAGCTCATTTTTTCTAACCAAACCTTTTGTTTTATTCTGGAAGCATCTTAACTTTTTCTACAATATCATGTTGGTTCTCTTATATCAGGAAATCCTTATCTTAATATTTAGCCAAGTTGTCATCAACACTGTTATCCCGTCTTTATCAGTTATGTAGAAACATAAAATTCGTCCCAAAGGAATCCATCTGGCGTTTGCAGATAAAGGCCAACCCATATCGCAGAGAAGGGTAGCATTTTGGTTCGCGAAAGAAAGAGTTAATCGAGCCCCGAAGTACGCTCAAGGGTACAATTAGCGTCCATTTTGAAGGCCCTGGGGCCGCGTTAATTGTTGTTCCTGAGACCGTCAGTCAGGGAAGGAGCCTTCTGCAGGAGAAGGGAGTTTCTCTCTGTGTTAAGTGACCACGTACAACTCTGCAACTGCAAATGGCCGCGGAGAATGGGGCATCGGAGGCATATCGCGCGCACTGGAGGGTATAAAGGTTGCCCCAATGGTTTCGGGTACTCGGTCGGATACGTCGCGGACGGCCCTAGGCATATGTCATAAGTCTAAGCTAATAGTTGATGGAGATCCGTTAGACGGGGTCGTAAAATTTACGTCGTTCCACGAGATTTTTTGGCCCTTCCGCGCGGATGTATTTAACCCCGCTTTAGCACGTTCTGAAGTCTACTTCTTATCGGTTTAGGGTTTTAGAAAGTCGGAATATTTCCTTTTTGCTATTTAGTTATAAGATAATGATAATATAAGACGACAAAAGAAGGTGATTTAGGGGGCTTGAAAAATGAATGAATTGCTAATATAATGCATCGGAATAGTTTTGAGAAACTTGCGTTTAATTCATAGAATATCTGAAATTATAGTTGTTGATGTATAAAGTGCAGAGTACCGAATCTTACGTTCACCTTCTTAAATAATTGTTTCAAATATATTTCGCACTCTTAATGATTATATGATAAGCTTAAGGAGGTGGAAAATTAATTTATTCTTGTGTGTATGAGGAAACTTGTGCTCGACATATCAAATAAGGAACTTAAATATCTCAGTTATCTTAGAATATACGTATTTGAGAATATCGTTACACATATAATTATTATCGATTACTGTATGTTTCAACAACTTGAATTATTAGATTTATAGAAATCAAGGTCATATTCAACTGAGCTATTAGTTAACTCAATTGGCATTTTATGTTAAACAGGTCTGCTCGGTGCCAGTTTTAGAAATCAATGATATCATTGACGAGCTAAGTGGTTTTTCGAAGTGAAAATACTTCGTCAAGGTCTTTCGTTGACCCGAATACTTCGAGTTCGTTCACCGCTGACCGTTCTTGCGGAGTTACTCGGTGTTGTATATCTTAGGTCGAAATCTCTCTTTATTCGGAAATTTCCCCAAGGCTTCACGTACTGTACGGCTCAAGTGAAAACTTCGGTAGGTAACTTTATCTTGATTTCCCGCAAACTCGCCGCTACAAATTCATGCAGTTTAAACTAGTTTTCACGCTTTCGGTGGAATTCTGTGGTCAGTGTGTATTTAAAGGCGCTTGAACTTGCATCTGGAACTTTTCGAGCCGTAGAATATTTATTGCCAACCGTTTGGAATGTGTCGCATTAGAAATACCAAAGAAAAAGGTTTGAGCGATGTATCAAATGGAAATAATCCTCTTATTTCCTCAACCGCTTTTAAAAGCAATATCAAACTAAAAAAGTTCAATTTAAACAATTAAATCAATAAAATCATTCTTGGATTGAGCAATTTAATCTCTATGTTATATCCAAGAATACCATAACCTTATATAATTAATTTATACCTTAATAATTTTAATACTATGCATATAAATTTCTATCGTAGCAGGTTTTCAGTAAATTATGCGGACGTTGCACATTTCGGTGCACAATTAAATGAAAGAGAGAAAATAAGCCGTTAATAATTATTAAATTGATCAACTGTTATTTTCCAAACGATACATAATTTTGTGACTTGAGTTTCATCTAATGAAGATTAGATTACATAGTAAGTACATCAATAACTGTGTGTTATTTCAAAATATTTAATTTAAAGTCTAACAAAATTTAAACTAATTCTTTATCATTATGATATTTTTCATTAAAATATATATAGTCAAGAAGTCTTTCTAAAGCAAAGATATTTTGCATTTGCTTATTCTTTAACCAAGCACATTCTTAAATATATTTCTCTAATTTTTACAACCAATGTTAAGATTTTAGACTTAATAATAACGATAAATTTAGATCGGCAATAAACTAAACTACATGTCCATTCACTTTTCTACCGCAAATTCACATCTCTTCTATCTATTTCAACAACGTACTCCACTACTCTAAATCTATTTATCCTGCAAAGTATTTAACTTTAATCGCCTCATAAAACTCCTCTATTCTATCACTTGTATCTTTATTTCCGTAACTACTGTCTTTAGTCTCCTTTAAATTAAATTAATAGCCTCGATGTCATTTTCTTTCTTCATTTTATTCATTTCCCTTCACCCTTTATCCGCTGTGCCGTCATCCCTTTGTCCGATACCGTTTTACGGCGTCTGCGATATACCTTTTAGGGCGTGATTCCGTAGCATTACACGTGTTGGCTATTCGGACTTTAATGGCCCACTAACTCATTTCCTTCCCTAGGTCACACTGATCCAATTGGAGTCGGCCATATTGTATAGGCAAAGCTAACTACGTCATCATCATTGTTAATAGGCTCTTCTCCGATTGCCCAAGGAAGGGTGCGTGACAATCGAGTCGAATCGTGCGCAGCGCTTCGATTATCGCTCTGAATGTTCGATTTCGCTGTCGATTGTCGATAGACGATTTGCGTACCTTTCAGTTTTATCTCCATCGATTTACGTAGGACTTTTGGATTCTATTGAACGAGTGGTTTACGTTCAGGTATATACATATTGAATAATTCTTGTTCTATCTTATTGACGAATACTAAATGAGAAAAAGTTATTTCAATTTATCTTAGAATTTATTTAAACAATAACGTATTAATTTTTAATTAAATGCATTTTCTGTGCAATCATTATCTGCCTCTAAACAGTTCTGATTTTTCTTTTTCCTCTCATCGCATTTAACAAAATAAAAATCGTAAATAATAATATAAAACAAGAAAAAAACGCTCTTTATTATTAAAAAATTGAAGAGTATATTAAATATATCTCTTATGAAAGTAATACATTTAGTACCACTTTTTGTCGCTATTTTTCACTTCTTTTTAACTTTGTGATGAAAGCGCACGCTTTAACGTGCTAAGTTTGATCCACACATCCTTTACCACTTTTTATAAAATTTAGTCACTTATTAGAGCCAAAAACTATCTATAAGTAAAAGCGATCCAAACCATGTTCCTATGCATAGCAGAATAGATTAATCCTTTTTCAATAAAAACGCCTTTATCAGTGTTCATATATTTAATAATTGTACGTAATATCTATTCATTCAGCCGAATCAATAATTAATTAAGTAATCAATTGTCTCCGAAGCCTGTCGTCATAAACCACGACACGCTACAAAATCGGAAACTATGAACGCCCTCCGAGGCCAATCACTACCGGTGTATTTGCCATCCCAAAGGCTATAAATTCCTCCACCGCCATTCAATCTTCGAACCATGAAATATGTATCTGCCGGAGTAAATGAGCTGCTTCGACCACTCCGAAGCCAATCAGCCCAAATTGCTTCCTCGTTTTTCTCCTTCGTAAGAAGTTTGGAATCCCTCTTTGGCCTGGATGTTTGACGAAGATTTAGCCCGAGTATAAATTAACTCAAACACGCTCCGATCAAAGGATACATGTAAGACTTTCCCTGCTTTTGGAGGGATGATTTAGCAGACTGCGGATATCGCGGGGTAACATTCTTCGCCACCCCTTAACATCACCAACGCCGCGTTAAAGCCCATGATCCTCCGCAGAATAACAAAGGAATGGCAACGTCTCGTGGGAAGAAAGGCTGCAGGACCTGGAGGAGTAAGTTTCCGTGGCTAATTTGCTTAAACCAACCCCGACGATAAATAATGACCCAAGAAGGGCGTCTTCATTCGGACCGGAAGGATGTGGGTGGCTTCCATGTGATTTGCGTTCGACGCAGAAGGATCGGGTGCTACAGAAGAGTAGTTTCCGATTCCGCAGAGTCGTAGTTCCACTGTTTTTGGTCTCGGGAAGGATTTGGAGGTCGTCTTATGGGGAGAAAGGGTCTCGTTCGATGGCTGACGGTTTACTTTAGAAAGAGCAAATCGCTTCCATCGGCTGTTAGTGTCGTGATCTCCCGAGTGGTTAACCCAAGATGGAGGTAGTTGATTGCCCATGGGCTGGCTGTTTATTCTTACCAGACTTAAGCTAGTTACGTTCGATGGGGTTTTAATTGAAGGTGAATGCTTCATTATGGCTCAATGAAGTTTATGGCGTGGGAAGTGTATTAAAAAATGAATTGGTAGAATTAGGTTTTTTAAGTTTAAAATTCCTGAATACTTTTAACAGCTTGGAAAGATTTTATCTTGAATTATTACTCCCGATTTGTCTATGTTTAGTTCAACTATATTATCATCTCACATAATTATTCCTTTCGTCTAAATTTTAGATCGTTAAGTTTTACAAGTTAAATATTGTCCATGAATAGTATTTTTGTATAAAAAAGAATGTTTTAACGACTATGAAAACTAGTTAGTTAATTTGATGTGGTAAGGATTTTAACAAACTTTTTCAAATATGATATATTATATTTAATATGGTTGAAATTAATCTAAGGATCAAAATTCAGTATCTAAACTAAAAATGTTTAGTAAATTTATTTGATTTATTATATGAAATATAATTATAATGTTGTGATTTATAAGAAAATATATCAGCTAAAGTAACTATAGAAATAGAGAGGAATGTGATCAGCTAAAATAATTTTCCACAGAATAAGATGGAAAAAATAAATGCTTAGCTATTTTGGTAGAGATTAGATTTTTACATCAATTACATTGGTGTAACGTTCGTGCGTTATTTTTATCTTCCTTTCATTATTATGTTTGAATATTTTTTCTTTCTTACCTTTTAGACACAAGCATTCAATGTTTTATCCTCAATCAGTTGACAATAAAGAGTTAAACATCGCCTTAAGCATAATGCGGTGACGAAATCAAACTTGTTCTGTCTTAATTAAAGGTTCCATTTCCCTTCGTAATGCGGAACATATCGGAAGCAGCATACCTCAGCTATTTCTCTCTCAAGAAACGAAGGCCTTTCGTCAACATTTCCGGAAAGAAAAACCGAATTCTGCGAAGCGGTTCTAATCACCCGAACGAGAAATTTTCAAATTCGAGAGAAAAATTTTCTCCATCGCAATCACGTTCCAGGAATTTCGATTGAGGCTCTCGAAATGAATTCCGCTCGTCTTTCCACTTTGCATCGAACGTAAAAAACAAATGAAATCAAATAATGAAGGAGAGGCATTGATTGAGCATTTCTTCCCCCACGTTCGTCTATGTTTCCCACGGATCTTACGGGAAAGGGATAGAGAAGTTTTGCAAAGGAAGTGAGAATTTGGGGAAGGTAGAATGGAATGTGGTTGGGTCAGGGAAGAGTTCATTTGAAAGTTCCTCGGATCCTCTTATCCCTCCTCCCATTTAGCCAATACACAATGGAGGAGAGAAGATAAGGAGGCAGAGGTGATGAAACAGAAGAGAGTCGGGGAAGTAATCAGGAGCAGGTATGAGCGGTTTTTAAGCGGGAACGCCCTGGAAAGTCGATGGGATTCATGCATCACCCGGCGTATTGTCAAATGGCGAAAGTTCATTGAAGTGGTTGGTAATTAATTTCTGTCTCAGGAATGCGGCTGGTTATTGGCTGCTGTCTCGAGATGAGATCGTACAAGTCTATGTGATAGGTGAAATGAAGTTTAGTAGGGGCCATAGCTGGGAGCAAGAGAACAGGTCCAATATGAGAGCCGTGTGGTACACGATACAAATCCGATTTGTCGGTGATTAAAAATGCTTTTCATCATGCGAAGTTTTAGTTCTATCTTTTGGATTATCCTGGAAGTGTTGTTTAGGATAATCAAACGCATTCTTGTAATGATTTTAAAAGTAATATTATTCATATTAAAAGTGATATGGATAATGTAAATAATGGAATAAGGATAGGAAATGTTTATGAATATAATTTTTGTATGTCAAGTAAATTATAGAAATCATTGTATAAAATGTTATCCTAGTTATACTTCATTTAGGTATTCGAAATGAAAAGAAGGGATGAATAAATTCCCCGATAGTATGCTTTGTCGTTCCTACTTTTGGTATCAGGGCATATATTTTTAACTCAACCCCCCGAAATCTCCCTCCGTCAAAAATTCCTATCCTTTCTGTATCTCCACAAAGTCTTTATTTCTGTAATTTGAAATTCCACCGCCAAATTTATGGCCAAGTTTGCCATTCCTTAATGTCCATAATTTGCCCACCTGCGTGTCGGCCGTATTTGTCCTTAATCCACCGCTCAATTTTCTTATCTCCGAATAAGATTCCATCCTTGTTTTTTTTATACTCCTCGCTATCGACATCCCTAATATTTACGAGCAATATCTCTCCGACATCCGCGAATCGATTTACAATGCGAGGCAAGTGGAGCGAAAGAAGTTAGGAAATCCGTTGTCATGACAATCAAAATTTCCATAAACGGGGACGAGAGGAAGGAACTGTTACTAAGGACGCAATAAAAATTTAAAGGGAATATTCATATTCGAGGGGACCGTATTAAATGAGTTGTTGCGGGAACGTATTTCGAAGGAGGTCCTATATTAAGGATGCATAAGGAGGAAAAGTGGGGTTTGAATAATCAAAGTTGGAATATCATTTGCGAAAAACTCGTGTCATTCAAGAAGCGGCTCGTTATTACGGGGCTTGCTCAAGATTCTGATAACAGTGTCGGAATAATTAAAGGATCCAAATGGAGCACGAAAAAGGTGGAGTTTCGGACGAAAGGGTGAAATTACAAAAGATTTTTGACTGAAAGAAACGAGTTTCATCTTACATGAGAGAATAATGAGTGTGCTCGGTGTAAATTTTTGATCGTGTGGAGTAATTACTTCAAACATCATTATCAGGGACTTATTAAAAATAACGCAATACATTTACGCAATACTCGTGTTGCAGTGTTTCTTTTTAAACAATCTTGATATTGGGTTGTCTTGACACTTAGTCCACGTGAACTAAATATTATTGAGTAAATACATAGTTACTCTATCGAAGTGTTTAAGTCAAAGTCATTACTGTCATTAAAAATACAGCTCATTGCACGTATTTAATTTATATTTTAGGTATTTTAAGTAATTTATTTATAATTATTATATCTTTTACTGTATATTTTTATGAATATATTTATGAATTTATTTGAATACAAATTCAATTGCATAACTTAACGTATATATTTATTTTTCATATCGTATTTTAATATAACGCTATATTCATAATAAAGTGGATATTGTTAAACATTAGTGATTAAGTAAAAAAGTTATTTAATTACTCTAATTTACTTTTAATATTATACTGACTAATATGGTGTTGATTAATGTATCACGTGGAGTAATTATTCATTCATCATTTCATCACTCGACAATATCTCCCCTGCTTTTCCCACATTCCACACTCTTAGCACTTCGATAGCCGCAACGCCCTTTGTCCTCAGCCTTACATCCGGAAGATTGGAAATTAATTCGATTAGCCCTGAGTACCCTACCGAACGGGATTATACAAGTAGGCCCTCAAGGGATCAAGGCGAATAATTCGACAGAAAAATGAATCGAGATAAGCGTAAGAGATTTAAAATAAATCCTTCGGAGAAAGTCCAATTAGAGGAGTAGCGACGGAATCGTCTTTTCCACGGAAAGATACGCTTTAAAAGGGATTAAGCGATCATGAGTCGGTGGCGATAATTCGAGGTTAAAAAATTATGCGGCGGTCGAGGCCCCAAAGGGCAGGGAAAATACAAGCAGTAGTCGGAGGGAAAGGGTCGGCGTGTGACTTAAAGGAACGAGGCTTTAAACCAGCCCAAGGAAAGACCCGAGTTAATCCGTGGAAATTCTTCCCTTCCTTTTGAACCCCTCACGTCCATGAATTAATCATGCATTGTCACACTCACACTCCGTAATGATTGTTCCCGTATATTTTCTCCACCTAATTGTTGCTTCCATAATTACCGAGGGCAAATATGGCCGTCGGAAGAGGGAACACTTAGCATCTGTAGGATACCTGTTATAGAATCCCGACCCAAGTGCTGTTTCGATGCGAATGTTTGTTAATGTTTGATGCGTCTAAAGAGAGAACGTTTTCGCATGGAATCGCTCGCCCCTACAATGAGTGGGTACACACACATTGCATGCGTGCTTTTTGAGTTCAAGTTCTGTGACCTGGTTTCTTCACCTTAAAAAGGATATTATTTAAGAAAATTTTTAAATTAGTCATTTAATGAATAGAGTCAAATAAATGTACTTTTATTATACCTTAACAATATTTAATGGATTGCAAATTTGTAGCAAATGGTATGTGTAATATAGATCATACAATAATAATTTGAAGTACTTAATTTTGAATAAGATGTAAAATTTTAATAATATCAGAATATGCTTTTCAATATGGTATTTATTATATATTAGGTATATCATTCGAAATACTGTAACTTAAATACGAACAAAAACTTTGATTAGTGTCATTTATTTATATAACATGTATATTTCAATTTTGATTGCCATCTACATGTAGATTTTTCTCTTTAAGATATAGTTTTGCCACTGTCTACATGCCAGAATTGTACGTAAAAAAATATATTTCACTTTATGCTTTTGAATTTATGCTCTTTAGTATGCAATTTAGTATATTTTTTGAGATTATATTAGTTTGATCCTTTAATTGTGCGAGGAGTAATAATACTCCTATGAAACGTAATTTATGCTTTTTTTATTCAAACGATAATTTGAGCCTTAATAAGCAATATGAACTTAAATTATATTTTAAAAATTATTAAAAAGGAATTTGCCTTCATTTGAATATTTTATATTGGTTCATATTTATCTTTAAAACCCTTATACCATTTTCTTCAAAAAATGTTTCGAGAATATTACGTTCATATTGCGAGAAGATAATTTCATCCCTCATTGATAAATTACTCTGGAAAACGCTATGAGTATATTTTTAGTTACGAGTATATGTAATGAGTTATTGAATTGAATTGGGTAATAGAATAGTAACGTTACAGTTATGTAATGAGTTACTGTTATCTTTAATAATCTAACGAAGAAGCGCATTTGACGCAATTCATGTTCTATGATATGTCGACAGCCGTCGGCTAACCTCATAACGGTAAGAGGCCCTAGTTTCGGGTAATACATCTTCCAAGTAAAGAATCGTATGTAAGGAGTTCTATCTATTGTCTCAAGTGTCGAACCATAGCGCACATCCCTCGGAGGCCTAGTAATTTCGATCTACGATAGAGGACGTCTTCAAAAACGAATCCTTTGATTGATTGAGCGCACGGCGGAATGCCATTTATTTCCGCTGGATTATCGGCGTACCGTCAAGATTCGGGGCCCTTCCGGATGCGGGCCCTCGCTCTTTTTATGCAGGTGACGAAGCACAACTTTTTCCCTAAGAATCACATCGAACGTCTTTCGTTACTTACTTTCATGTAACTCCGCTCTCTTATTACATTCCAATTGCATTGCTTTTAGCTCTAGATTTCCGGTGTTACGTCACGTATAAATACTTCGTTAACAGGTTTATTAGCATCTATTAAAGACTACGAAAGGGCTAATTTTAATCTGAGAATAATTCATGGCGGAGGGAGCACAGAATGTTTTCGCGTTGAAATAAAGTCCGCGATAGGATTTTGGCGCACAGGCGCTGGTCCGCAGAGAATAGCTCGAGAATTTATGCATTTGCGTGGAAAAAGGCGACTTTTGATCAATCGCTTTAAAATTTCACTACGACCGGTCCGCTTTTCCGGCCGTCGTTTCCGTGGACCGTAAAAGGGTCGAATGGCCTCGCCTCGGGGCCTTCGCGGACAATGTGTCCCTCATTTTATGTGCGCCCAGATGTAGTGCGACGACGTAAAACTCTTCGATTGGGAGAGAATGGGGTGTTTACCTGTGTGGAAACACCCGCTCTCCGCGGCCAAGGATTATATACGAACATACAAAATCTGCATATTTGTATTTCTCTGTCTCCTTCTGTAAGTATGTGATAGTTTATTGCCCTGTATGTACTAATTATTACGTATTTGGAACTTAAAAACGTTCCTCGCAACAAGAGACAACTTTTTAATTCCTATTTTAGTCGTGTTTATTAAGTTTTTCTACCCACTACGCTAGGCTAATTTACGAAGAACTGTTCAGATGTATAAATATCTTATTTACTCATGTTGGTTAAGGATTGATATTTCTTCTTAATATCGCTGATTTTCATCTCACAACTTTTTTGTTTGTGACTTAAATATGTTTATCGAAGATATATAGAAATATATATGCTAATATTAATTTAGTGTTTCAAATGATGTAGTTACCATGCATACGCAAATGCTTTTCACCTCTCATTATTTTAAATAAAACCTTTTATTACCACTGTTAACTGTTAACATTCATATAGTTATTTTAATGATATAACAGAAGACATAATTTGTACTAGTCACATAATTGTTAATCCAGTACTTAAACGTTTCCCGTTGTCTATAAATTAATTAATATATACAATTTATTTCTTAATAATGACTATTTATATAATAGTGTATTTTATATCTCCTGCATTTTATTTTTTTTGAGTTAAAATAATGAAAAATTGAAGATTAATGAATAATGATATTGATACAAACTCTTAGAGGCTTTAGTTGCTAGGTGATGCACCAATGAAGGAGAGATATTGAAGCGTGAGAAAATCTCGCAAATTCATCAATTACACACGTTCCTCGCTTCGCAAATCTCTATACCCCTCGTTTCTCCTTGCGAAGCCCTTTTCATTATTTTGCTGGGAAAGGAAGAATTTAGGAATGAGATAAATGGCAAGAAGATTGGTTAAGGCGCAGGAATGAGAAGAAAAGGGATGATGTGGCAACAGTGGTAGAGCGTTCTCCATTGTCTGGGGCGATGGGTAAAGGGTGATCCTTATCCTGATTGTCCTTTGCGAAATTGGAACACGTTGATGAAATATCTCGGCTTCGAAATCCATCGTGAAAGACTGGGAGAAATCTGCAGAAAACCGCACTTCTTCATATCCTGCCCCATTCTTCTAAAAGTCTATTGGAAAAAAGCTCACCTATTCCACAACATCGCAAATGGTTGGCGTCGCATCCCACCGAAGTAAACCAAAGCGGAGTAAACGTCTATGAACGTCAATGTTTGTAATTTTGGGTATATTTGAGCGAATGTATGGGTGTAAACAGGTCATGAAAATGTGACGCAACAAGATTGATTTAGGTGTGCTCTTTCAAGAGCAGAGGTCGTGGAGGATGTATCGGTTCGAAGGGGATTGCCTCTGAAACTAGGTTTCTCTACTTCAATACATTTCTTTGTATCGATTATATTCAAGATACTTTATGAATCCTCGTTTAAATATATAAATTTTACTGATGATTATTATTCTCATAAATGGTATAAAGAGAAAATAGAAGTAAAGCTTCGTTTTTGCTTAAAATACTATTTTTTATTTATTTAATTTTTTCTACTTAAACATGATGACAATTTTAGCCGTAATATCATACATTTATATACATATCACGTATATATATCCTGTATACATACATACATTTTTAATGAAAACTGTTTTTGCCATTGAACAAGACTTGATTTTGTAGATATATAATTTATAGTTTTAGATTGTAATGACTGTAATCAGACGGTTACATTTCATTTATCATATCATCACAAAAAGAGGTTAAATTTATAAAAAATAAAAACACGCTCCCATGAAAATGATAACTTTGAATAATGAAAGATTTCTATCGCTGTGCAAATAAATACATGACTAGGAATATTAAATGGATTTTCAATGTTTTTTGTCTGATTGAATTGATGTTTTTCGTTGATATATTTCGTTTTGAATTTTAATTAATCTCGAATAAAGGGTTACGTATAAAAACCACGAATGTACGCAAAACGTTCGATGGAATTCTAATTGAAGGATTTTGTGGAATTATGTATTTCAAAAGCATAAAATTATGCGTGTGTCATTCGTACATAATGTGAAGTATTTATTGATACTAATTAACCAGCTAAAAGTTTTATTTGAATTACATTAATTATTTTTAATTTATAATTACCATCAAATTGTTATGCATTGTCAATACGTACTAATATTACAAAATAACTCTTTTAGGATATTTGTTGTAGTACTTATCATAATTTTAATGTTGGAATTACTTTAATTTTTATTACGTATTAGCTATTGGACAACTTGAAACGTCGAAGTGTGTTTGAATTATGTTTATGCCAAAGAGATGGAGTTCATTCGCTTTCTGTCAGTTTATTTAATATTAAACAAGTTGCAGAAGAGAGCCTTTTCCTTTATACAAAACCACTCGTTGTTTTAGTTAGATCAAAACTTCGGCTTTATGTAAAATAGGTTATATACTTCTTTATGGCGAAATCTAATTCCTCTCGGAACTCGGTTATCTCCATGGTAATCATGCGTTGTCTCACCCCATTTCATTCGCAGATACCTTTTGATGGATCGCAAGTCAATCTCCTTCAGCATTTCTGCCGATATCAAAGGAAGCACTTCTTCTCCATGATATTTTCAGACACTTCGGAATCGATCAAAAACCTCGCTCGGGAAAACTCTCGCAATCCAAAGACGGACAAAGTTACATCCTCTATTTACTCGAAAAAGAAACTCATTCCCAACTTCCGGAGAGAGAACGGTTATGCAAAAATACGCGATCTAAGGCCACGGAACAGTTTCCTAAGAAAATGACTCACGTAATTGGAATAGTTCCGTTAGGACTCGGTGTCTCCAAAGACGCTATGCCCTGAAAGTCTTGAGTTTCCCCCGAGGGTGTTAGGACGAGTATAATTGCTTGATGGATACCGATCGCCTATGGGGACTCTACAAAGCACTAAAATGATATCGATGCTCCGAACTCTCAGATGACACCGTTCTCTCATCTCAATAGGTCCATCCATTCTTAATTCGACTGGGAAATCTTGAGCTTTAGAAATGAGTCGTGGATTCAAATGTTTACGAAGCTCTCTTCGGGCGATTTTATTCCTCTCTCGTGTTATTGAAGAGATAAATGGAAAGGATTTAGCTACTTCGTCTGATTATTGCTGATTGGTGTCAGATTGAGGGAATTGTTGAGCAAGAGATTGTTCAGTCAGGTTGTCTTTTATTAAACGTAAGATCTCATTTGTTCGCTTCGTTGAATAAAATTTTTCCTCGAAGAAAAGTACTCGAAATTCTTGCTGGCTGTGAAGATTTTAGTGGGATAAGAAAATACTTTTAACTTTCTAATTATTCAGGTTCCATACTGGTTAGTTGGTCTTTTTTGTTTTTAATTTACTTTAACCACAAAATTCTTGCTTTTTCAGTAGTTCATGATTATTTCTATCATTTCTTTTTGTTAACTTTTTCATTATATCCTATTTATTTTCATTATTATATATCATAAATCAGTAGTAAACGGTCTGATCATTCGTGGTCATTAATTTCAAATTATTTGTAGTCGTAATATTACTCAAACGATCTGACTAATTTAGGTAAATGAGTTAAAATACTTTATTTAGATGGTTAAAAAAATGTAACTAATTTATAAGGGAATACAGAAAGAGCATCAATAACTCCTTTGAAAATAAATTATTTCTCTTCTGAATGAAGAAATAGGATACTCTTTTAATAATGTACTTTTCCTCAGCTTAAATTTTGGTATGATAGATTTCATGGCATTTATTAATACAGAATCAAGTAAAATTCTCAAGTGCGCTTCCATCTTCGTCAATTTGCATATTCCAGCTACTCAAACGGTTCCATCTTGTTAACCCCTTAAATATGCCTCCTTTCTAAAATTAGTTTTAATTAACGCTCGACCCTATCTCGTGACAGGTCCCCGTTTTCCACAATGTTTACTCCATTCACCCGTTGGCAACGAATCCGTAACGCAACGTGATCCCCTCATATTAATCATCACGTGACGACGTCTCGTGAGAAGTGTGCGCCTATCAATCAGAGACACCGGCGTCTTACGTCCTCCTTTGATTTCCCTTTTATCAACACACCTTCCGATTCTTAGCCCAAAAGCAATTAATCACCCATTGGCGGTGCCCACCCTCTGTATTCTGCGTCAGGGATCCGGTTTCTCCCGTTGTCGTCCATCTCCTTGGAAACGCCTTATTCCATCCCTCCTTCAGACGATCTGTAATCGGAGACCCCAATAAATCCATCCAACATCCTCGTACCCTAATCTTGTGCCTTCCCTATACTCCTCCCCTTTATCTCTAGTTGACACTTTTACGCTGCAGCATAAACTATCCACGAGCGGAGTAAATCGTGGCCCTCGGACGCGTGACCCTGCGGACACAAGTTGCGATAGTTCCTTTGTTTTCCACCCGACGACAGATTCCTTGTTGATAGGGAGAGTGGGCTGTATCATTTATATGGGGGAGAAATTGAACTAAGTTGTGTGGGATGCGGCGATGATCGATTCCGTATGCGGGTTTATTAATAAGTAAAGGGAAAGGAGGTTCCTTACATATTACGACCCGTGTCTCGGAGATAATGAGTTATGAATTGGGAGCCTGCGAAATATTGCGTTTCTATTTTAGTAGTATTATTTGTAGAAATGTCAATATTTCATTTAAATATCGGTACAGTCCTACAACACCCCATTTTAGTGCTGATGCCTTACTTACTTTTTTATACAGGATTCCACAATGTAATTCTTAGGAAGTAATTATTCTAGCAGTATGATATGCCTGTATATCAATACGTTATTCATTACTTCTTGTATGCTTTGATACTTTTGGTTTCTCGAATGTATGAAATATTTAGAATTTTTGCTCTTTGTATATACGATTGCAAAATTTCTGATCATATCTTTAATTTCTCGGAATCTTTCTCTCTGAAAAAACAGTGTTCCGATTGTAATTTTACTCGTAAGGTACCTTATAATCTTGATTTATTTTCAACGTTATATATAAGATTATATAATGAGTAATATTTACTTTAAAGTATTTTTAGAATGCATCTTATTCATTATGTTTGCATTTAGTATCAGCTCATTATCTTTTTCCCTGTCACCATAGTAATTGGTCCCTTATTTACAATATTGTTACCAGTGTAATAATATTTGCTGTGACCTCAATTTCCAGTCGATTATGTCCATTAGATTACGCGATTAATCACAATGTTAACAAGTGATTTATCGGCTGTCGGCGATTTTTACTGCGTCCCGTTATTTTTTCCCATTTCTCAGCCTTCCTTCTCTCCGCCATATATTCTTCCCGTGCAATGGGGAATTCCGTCCGAATTGTTATCCTTGAGGTTTGTGGATACGTCACTTCCGATCCGCCTTTGGCTAAAAGAAAGGGTCCTTCCTTTCTCTCCATAGATTCGATCTTTTACATTCACTCGGTGAAATTTGAATTCGGCGCTAATGTTGCCTACGTTCTATGAGAGTATTGTCCTAAAACTAAGCATACTTTAATGATGAATGATTTACTTACTCTTAAAGCTATCGCGTTTATTCGCATTAGTTAAACAATAGTGATTTAGTTTTTAACTTTTTGTATTTTGGATAGGATGAAATCTCGTTCGATATTAAGTAGTTCGTGAGCATAATTAGACTACATATGATCCTTTTTAACTTCAAAGGTGTTTTCACAAGGATTTGAAATATCGTTTATTATTAAAATTGATAGTCTGTTCTGCAATAAAATTTTATTGGTTGATTTCATAATTATTTGGAGATGGATATCATAAGAACTTTTTATAACATTCAGTCTTACAATAAGTTTAGAGTATTCGGTACTTTTCCTAGTTTAATTTTAATTTATATCCTAATCCAGTGTACCTACCAATTAAAATTACTATTTTTTAAATGTATTGGTTCTTTAACAAAATATCTATCAAAATTATTTTCCCGTATATTACATATCATGACCAAAATGTATTAATAGTTCTTTTATTCGTTTTAACTTATCATAGTCATACTGTGAAGTATGTAAGCAAGATATTTTAAAAAACTAAACTAGATAAGATTCGTAAGTATTAGATTTAAGTAACGTAATTTTTAAAAATTCGAATCTTTCTTACCATTACCCAAAAATATCTCCATCGAATCCGAATGAAATTTCGCATCCAAGGCAGATTTATAATGGCAGAAAAGGCAAACATAACGAAATTAGGATAAATGCTTTCCCTTCGAATTCAAAGACAGCAATTACGTCTCCGAATCGGAGAAACTTTCGATTTCTCGCGAACGATTAACTTTAATCTCGAAGCCATTTTTCAGAATTTAGCTCTTCCGTTGGAAGGATTTTTGAGAATAAGGAAAAAATCCCTTAAACACGTTAATCCTTATGTTACGTAGGCCGCTGTCAAATGATTCATTCAGCCTCTCCCTTTGTGTCGTGTTATGGGACCGATGAGACATAAAGAGAGGCTGCGAGGCGTTGGATAGGATTGGTTTTGGAAGGATGTTGCGGTTCCGAGAATGGGCTCTTGGATAAGGGATGTCACGAAGGCGAGGGATATATAAAGTAGAATGGTCTTCAGTTATTTGACAACTAATAAATCCCCTTTTTCCAAGTGAGCATCCACTTTCTATTGCACAATTTACGTTCTGCCTTAGATTGCTTCTTAGCAGAGATACTTCGGTGATCGTAGATTGCTGTGGTTTATGGGGAAGTTCTTAATTAGAGAAAGGCGTGTTATCTATGGTAGTTGATTATATACTCGTTTTATTAAGCATCGATTAGATGGTGTTTGATATCTACTACGTAGCTGCATGTCTTGTCTAATAATTGCATTTTGTCAATAAGGGAATATTGTAGATGAATTAAGGGAATATTCGTGTTCTAGATAACGTAACGATAATCATCAAAATACCCTGAATATTGACTTGTTCGCTCTACAAAATAAAAGATTAATACATAGGAATGACTTTCATGTAAATTACATATCGATTATTGATGATTCTAAGAATGTATCGAGTAAAGTATTACGATACATAGAGTTTAAATATTTTTTAAAAGTTCAAATGATAAGAGGAAATTATAAAAAAATTATTATAATTAAATTCTGAATTCAATATTAACAATTTTTTTCCTTCGAAAAAGATTTTTCTTTCGACAGCTTAAAGCTTAATTTTCTTCATATTCCGATGAGAAATTCTCTTCTATATTGCTGGCCACTTCCTCCTTTGTAATCGAATCTTGATTTTGATTCTGTTTACCTTTTGCCTCAATAGATACATCGTTTGCCGTTCATGCATAATTTGGTTTGGAAAGTGAGTAGACTTTGTATAATATTTTTCAAGTCGATTCCTTTCTCAAGAAACAGCAAATTAGCGTGGAATTTAGGCAACATATCGCTTCTTTAAACGTGTTAATTTTTACCCAACTCCGGGTAAAATGTGTTAAACTAATATTTTTCACATCGAGCACATAAGCAACACGGTATTTACTTACGTAAACACTACTATTAAACGTTAATCATCGAAAGCTATTACCGCAATTTCTTGTGTCAACAATTCTGCTCGCGAGTTAGCGTTTCTGGCCCAGCGGTTTTATTTACCCTCTTCCTCGTGTTATTCCACCGAGAATAAGGAAACCGTGCCCAAGCTTTCTCCCGCTCATCCTTAATTTCGCGGAGGCTTAATAAGTCGGTATAAATAACACACTCTGAAGATCGCGTATGTAAATATTGTATTCGTAACAGCGTGCGAACCGCTCGTCCCCCTGAATTTCTTCCAGCACCGGAAAGTTATCAGATACGTGAATTATTTGGCTCTTCCCTCTTCTCCATTTGGAGCAGTTTAACTTTGGAGAAGCGAATTCGGATTCGATGATAGGGAAATAGAAGGATCGGTTTCCCTGCTCGGGACTGTATCCTATGTACATAAATTTCGGGAGAAGTCTCGTAAAGAAATAGCGCCTTCGAAAGAAGCTGAAGTGATCGGTACGAATGAATTGAGTTACTGGCGAAGGGAAAAGACTGGTAAAATCCGTGATAGGTGAAGTTTACGGATGTGAAACGTGGATTTAATGGGATAAAAGAGTGTGAAATTTGCGAAAATGTTATAAATATGAGTGTTGGTCGAGAGTAAAATTTAGTAGGTTGATGGAAGAAAATGATACAGAAAGAAAATATATATATAATATATATTTATATATGATAAAGAATTCTATTCATGGCGTTTCAGTCATGATTAAGTCTTATATCTTCGTAATATGAAGCAAAAAAGCGTGAGATACTTCGTGAAGAGAGATATTTTAATTGAGATTATTAACGTCGATATGTGTTTTTCTAGGTGGAATTGCTTAATAAATTGTAAGGAATGAATCAAAAAATAATGTTTGGAACCAATAAGACAAATAGATTTATTATTTCAAATCGTTAAATTGATATTGCGGGAGTCAAGCTAAACGTTGAGAAGGGTGTATGTAAGGAACCTTACAGGTAAAGCACTCTGATGTGTTTTGAATCTCTCTTGCGTTTCTCCAAAGCAAAACGACACCTCTTCCTGTCAGATTCCGAGAAGAAATCCCATATTGAAACACACTCCTCCTCACCATGATAAAATATGTATTCAGAATAAGACAAAGCTTTTGCGGTGTTTCGTGCGGATGATCCACAGAGTGTGTTCAGAAGAAATGGGAATAAAAGTGAATTTGGAGGGATTTCAGAACCGGCCTTTTGTTGCTCGAACTGTCATCTCTCGGAGCAGATTGATATTGGCGTCATACGAAGCCGTCTTCGCCCTCCTCGTGTTTTATCACTCCTCACGTTTCGTCCCCTATTATCTTCCTTCTCTTCTACTGCCATTAGGCCTCTCGCATCTATTAACCAATCCAAGAGACTTCTCATTGTGTCCCTACGTCTTTATCCTGCATTTTTTTCTTTCTACCCCTTTGACTGTAACTTCAGCTCTCTACCACTTTCCACGATAGCTTCTTACTCAGAATACGTCCTTTTCATTGACTACTTGATCAAACTAGTGTGCGTGAATATCACTCTGGGTCTTCTGCCTTCATCTTTCTTTTTGTTATGAAAGTATAATGTGTAAGTTAAATTAATTACATTTTTTATAAATCGTCAGCAGCATTTTAGTTTAGTTTTTCGCCGCCTTACTAAACCTAATAGGCGGGTTATAAATATGTTTATACGTAATTACACCATTTTCTAAATATCCACGTAAAAATGTTTGTTTATAACATAGATTATTAGCTTTAAATGAAAGGACCTCTATAGAATTTCAGAAATACTTTTCATTGTTTCTGTACTCTTACTTTATTATTTTGTTTTATGCCGAACAAATTTTTATTTAGTAATTCATTGAATATTGTATATAAGATAATAAAGACGAGAAACCTAATAATTTTACAGTTTCGTAATGAATTAATTCTACTGATAAATTGAAGAATTAGTATTTTGATATCGTATCGTAGTATGTCAGCCTATTTTAATGAATTTTCTATTCCTTAGGAAAAACTATAATGTTTTCTCATAGAAGAGAAAACGTTCCCAAAACATCCCGATAGTAAAAGTTTTTCTTTTGGGACCTTCGCCGAGAATAGCTCCGCAGAAAAACATAAAGCACTACAAGCAATATAGTTTGCTTTGAATGTAACTTTTGCCGACCCTTCCTTCATGAGTTCTTCGTTGCTTTCTTTATTCCGCCCACTCAATTTTCCTACCTACCCTCGGTTCATTTCCGAACCTTTGAACCCTTCTTTCCTCTCTATTTTTCTGTGCCTCTGACCCAATATTTTCCCGTCCTTTTCTACTCTCATCACTTTTCTTGTTTAATCTCTGTTTCGGAATAGATTTGTCCGCTCCTTTTTCAATCCCATCATCGTAACTTCTGCGACCGAACGCTCTGTTACGGATCTCCCATTACGTCATTCCGTCCCTTTGAAATATAAATGACGCTTTATGTTTCGGGGGATATTTGTAAAACTCTTTCGGTCCGAATTGGAACCGTCGTGTTTGTGAGTGATAATAATCCTACGCATCAATAATATCATTTCTCTCGATTTATTTCCTTTCCAATTTTATTTATAATATGATAAATAGTTCCATTCATATAAACTAAATCTTATTTATTGTCCATAAAATACCAATGTTATCGTTAATAGTGTACTTTTTATAGATATATTTTATAGAGTACACGAATTTAGGAATTATATACGTACACTGTTTAGATACATTCACCTTATTTTTGCGACTAATTTATTCTTCGAATCAAATCTCATCTCCGTTATTCCAAAAGTTCATATGCGTCCAAAAACTATATCAATATTCATTAATTAACCCGATTTATCAAGGATTTGTTTCTTAACTATTACTCAATGTATATTTTCAGCTTTTATTTTGGCAAAAAGTACTCGGTCCTTTCGTATTTATTCATGATTTATTCGTTGGGATAATTTCATTACAGTTCGATAAAATTTTCTTATTATTACTTAAGTATAACACTCTTAAAATTTTAGACTTTATTCTGTAGTTTTTATTGCACAGTTTTCCTTATGATAGCTCCGAATTATCTGTTATCATTATTTCGGTGTCATTTCTAAAGCTACCGTTAACTTCCTTGTTCCAAGTTTCCTTTACCCGAATTCTTTCCACTTATTTCAGTTTTCTTAGCGGAGAACTCCATCCAGTTATCATTTGGAGCGATCTTAACCTTGTTTCCCGAGGATTTTAAATCTCTTTTAAATTAACTGCTAATGAACGGAAGACTGTATATGAGTCGCTTTCTTGCAGCTCCTTTAAAACCTGCTCGCGTAATTTTTAGGTAACTCCCACTCTGTCGTTATCTCCGGGAAACTTTCCCTTCTATCTATTAAGCAGCTAATATCTGGAAGTATTCAATTCCGTTTTCTCGTCATAATCTGCCTTTGGTGGGAGTTTCACGTTCCCAGTTCCATCGAGGCGGAACATAGGATGTCATTTGGTTAAGCCTAAAGATTCTTTGAGGGAGATTTTCCTCGGAGGTGTCTTGTGATTCTTGCAGTTTCCTCTTACCTAGAGCGGTTTATTGAATATTAGTGTATGAAAGGAATTAGAGAGTAATTGGTTTAGGCTTAAAATACTTCGTGATTATTCTTAGAGGTTTAAATTAGTCCTTGTGCTTTATTTATCGACATTATCCGTTATAAGAATCATCAGCGTAATAATTTATTGTTTACATTTTATTTAAATCACTTTTAATTTACAATAAATAGGAAATCGTCATTTTTAAAAAATGGTTAACCAGGCTAATATTTTATAGAATGTAATGTTACAAATATTGAGTATTAAAAGTTATAATTTATATATTTAATTATAATAATTATTGTATTCAAATCACACATTATCTGCCTGATTTATGTAACATCATTACGCAATTTTAAGGAATTAGGTTTGAGACTGGCATTTTCAAAATGAATTGGGAATAAAATAGAGAATCTCAGAATTGCGTTAATTGTTTTGTATTGTCAAGCAATCAATATTCATATAGTAGTACACCATACTAGATGTTAAAATTTCTCAAGTACAAATGTTGACGCGAAAAAATTAAAGAAGACTTTTATCTTCAAAGAAAGGTTAGAATATTTTAATCCCAAGAAACAAAGGCCTAAATTCAACTTAATAGGATAACCGAAGTAAATGATTGACGAAGATAGAGCACGAAGTGGGGGATTATTTGTGAGCGACATAAATATCGCGTCCCCATCGGGAGATCGAACAAAAAGATTTCATTCTGCTCGTTATTCCAATTTCGAAGTCCTGCCGTCATTCCCTGACTCCAATCAAAAAATCGTCTTTCTCCCTTTTGTCCCTTCTCCCCATTGGCTCCTTGTTGTGCCATATGATTGAAGACCATCCCTACTTCAAGAGAAAGGCACCCCTTCCATCTTGTACCCTTTTTCGTATATATCTGCCTCCTAGTTCGACCCCTCCCATTATCCCGTCGTAAATCCCTTCCCATGGGATACCGAAAGAACTGTTATGTCACCCCAATCTCCTTTTTTTTCCTATTACCTCCTCTTCTCCTATACACGCTTTTCTCTCTCGCTTTGTCCTACTTCAGAAATACTACGAGCGATTATTTTTCCCAAATCCTTCTTTTTCGTGAGATATCTCCTCTCTCAGCTAACATTTCTTTCCCCTTTCTAGTTTTATGCCCTTCCCTTCTCCTATATCTTTACGCTTTCTACTCGTAAAGTTTGATTCAATAATATTACTCTGAGATATCGTGTAACGTGCGTAACAGGGATTTTGAGGTGTAATGCGGTGTCATATCTAAATAGAGGTATTATGGAATAGCACTTGGACCACTGATAAAGCCTTTACTAGAAAATATTAAAAGGTTAAAAAAGAAAAGTTCTAATTCAAGAAACTGCCTTATTTCTCGTTTCTTTGAAATGATTCTTAATTGTTCCGGATTACTATTTTTACGCCAACGTAAGCAAAATTCTACTTGGTCTAACTGGAGAGTGTTTGTAAATGTTTTGCTATTATTATGATAATCCTTCATTTGCGAAGTTCATGAAATTTTCGGCACTAAGTGTGTAACGAGTTGTATTTTAGGGTGATGTATTATTTCTTTTATTGTTGGGAGAAGTACGTGGAAATCCGAGTGCTGTAAAGTTTTCCTCGTTACTATTTGTAGGTTTGTGCCCGAAATATATTATACGTATTTCTACAGATTCAGTTCTCTGGCATTAATCTTTTATCTGAGTGCAGAATTTTCGTATTCTTTTCTGTTTATTTTTTATAAAACATTCACCAGTTTATTCGGATAAAGAGTCTGTGTTGAAATATTTCAACATATTTTAAGAGATTATATTTTAAGTAGGGGTTGAAAAAGAAAGTAAATAGGAAATAAATGGAAAAATCTCTGTAATAAAATGATTTAGAATGAAAAAAATTAGTCAAAGAATGAGGTAATGAACTTGATCAAATTGATCATTTAGATAAAAAAATACATTTATAAAAATACAACTTTTCCGTTTATCCTCTCCACTTCTTGAAGATGAACGTTTTAGTCACTTTAAATTGTTATTATTAACCCAACTTTTCTTCCAATTTCTCTCTTAAAATGGATTTCTATGTTAACAAAAGCGAAAGAAGTAAAATTTTCTTTGTGTGTTATTTTATATCAAACTTTGTGTGTGCTTTTTCCTTGTTTGGGATTAGCGGTTACTACGAAATGTCTTTGTAAATCTATTGGAACCGGCCTTTGTGTTATTTTGCACGCAACGCCTCCCTACAGATGTAATAATGAACGTCCCCAATCAATTTATTTTGAAGATCAAAGCGTAGTGTTGATATTTCCAGTGTACGGAGACAAACTGTTTTTCACAATTGCGATTAAGTCTACTCTTCGAACTCCATTATTAGAATTTCCTTCCAAGAATGGCGAATTCCAGAGCACGACCATGGAACGCACGCGAATTAATTTTAGTTTGAATGAACTCCGAAAATTAGATACTAATCGTGAACAAATGAAAACATCCGGAGGCGCGCTTTCTAAGAAGCCATCTGCCGTTGATTAGAAGAAAATTATGTCTTCGCTTACTCTCGCATGTGAAGCCTCTTAGGATTAATCCACATGATTTCCCAATAGACGGACCTGAAAATTGTTTGCAGTATATAAATATCCTTTAAAAAACTTGTTCGTTTTTACTTATCGAATTCAGAAATGGAATATAATTAATATTTCTTTAGGTAACTTTCACGCTCTGAATTAAAATCTGTAAAACTTTTAAATTAATTAATTTATTTTTAATTCATCGTGGAATCTATTGTGTAATATATATTTATATTTTATTACTACTTAAGAAAAATTATACATACTTTTACTGCGATTCTTTTCACTCTAATAGGAGAAAAGCGTATTCCAGTTTCGAATTTTAAATGTATTCTTTTTCCCTCTTTCTTTTTTGTTATTATTTAATCCTTATCTATATTTTTATGTGTTGTGTCCTTTTATGCTTCATTGTGTTCATTTATTGTAATGTATATAATTGGGGTAACCTGTTTGCGTTAAATAAATTATTATTATTAATTAATATCCATGTATTCTTGTAAATGACTTTATTAATTAGATACAATATACCTTATATATGATATATACATATAGATATGCAACAGTACGTTCAATATAAGAAAGAATTTTACTGCTTTAATTCGTAGTTAATCCTTGTCAGTAATTAAATATTGCACTAAGAAGCTTTGAACTCAATTGTTATTAATTATTATTTACTACTAACGAATCTCATTCTTATTTCTGTATTTGAATTTTCATTATTTTTCAACCGATAAATCTTATATCTTATAATTATGGAATATATAATATGGAATGACATCTAGGGTAAATTATATATTGAGACATGCATTTCATATTTTTATATATAATATAATATTCGTATAAATTCAGTGCTCAGAAATGGTTAAGAGAACGAGAATATTTTGTTCCTTATTGAGTCGATAAGAATGTGGAGACAGGAAATCCGTTTACCTCGCTTCAATATACCTTAAAAATATTACCTCGCCGAAGTTTCCACGGCAATATATTTCTCCCGCACAGATGTAAGGCCACATCTTCACTTTCATTCCTTGTACGTCTTCACCTTATGGCTGAATCCATTCTTTCATTTTATTTTTCTACTTCCCCTTTCTGCTTTTCCTGTTTTCCACTCGTAGATAACGGATTCCTTATCTTAATTCACTCTGTCAGCACAATGGCCATAGCCTCTGTCACTCACTGTACATCCGCTTCCTCCATCCAAATACCTATCGCTCTTCCACCTCGCACTACTAAACACTATCTTTCCACCGAATTACGCGGTAAACTTCCAGAATTCTGAACCATTGCTAGCACGTACGTCATCTCCGTTCATCCTTTTACGAGACATTCTTGAAAACTTCCCTCGTATTCACAGAACCATTCTCAAAATACCATAACCATCTCAAAATATCGTAAAGAAATTAGATCACTCGTCAAAGTGAACTTTCAATGATTCTGGATCTAATTTTTCAAAGTTATGCATACATTTTTTAATTGCTCATATCGATATTCAGTATTTTTTAAGTTAATATTACTTTAAGCTGTTTTGAATCTTACCGATTATATGATGATGAAATATGGGTTTATGAGTATTGTTTTGCGAAACTTATTTTGCTTTAATTTGTGTTAAGTCTTCTATTACTAGGAATACGTTTGTTATTTATTGGAACTGTGTATCTTATATGCCTTGAAAAAATTTCGTTTTATGTACCAAAAATAAGATTCAATTAAAAATATCTTTTAATTTATATCTGCCTTCCTTTACGAAAAAGTAATTTATTCTTTACTGACATAATATCATATTCGAATTTGGAAAATGCATCCAGAGTATAGTAAAATAGTTAACATTCACATTGATCAAACTTCGAGATCGATCGATGGATCTTTCATTTCTCATTCTCATCGGGAATTCATTAGCAACGTGATGAATCCTTATAGAACACAGTTGGCTTCATCTTCCTTCATTAGCCTTCTTTTATTCTCCACAAGAACAAACAACGTTCAAAAAAAGAAGTATTATCTGCAAATGCTGGATTCGAATGTTATAGAAACACGTACCTGGTTTGAGATCCGCTTTTATGAATTCTAGGTTCGGAACAGCAACGCAACGTGCCTCACGTCATTTCGAATTAGACCCTGCGAATTGAAAAAGAATTTTCCCGACCTCCGTCATTTCCCTAGAATCTCCTACGCAACTCCATCCTTTCGAAGCGGGCTTCCACTCCCGTGATTGACGCCTCGATTTTTTCTCCTTTTATGTCTTTACTCCCTCCGGACCTTTTTCCAAGTATGAATCCAGAAGACAATGGACCGAAGGAAGGCTCTCGAATTTTTTTGGGAAAGCGATAGCGTCCGTCTGCAAAGGATTTGAAAGCCCCCGTTCGGACGACACGTAGCGGGGAAAGTATTCCATCGAACGTTTCTTTTCCAAAGGATCCATCTTTTCCTATCATTTTCGGAGCGTTTTTTGGGAGTCATAAATTTCCGAGTTGTTTTTCCACAACCGGGATTGCAGACAATGGGTCTCTGTTGCAAGGAAGGGACTTTTTTCGAAACAGTTACAACATGGGAAACGAGGAGCCGTGTTTGAGGATCTTGTGCTCCGAGTGTTGTTTATCCGAAGAGTTGCGCTTCCTTTGCCAAATTTAGCGAAACATTGGAAGTTCGTCTATTTTTGCATTTCTTCGGAAATCGATGACGTCTTTGCTTCCGAGGGTTCTTGAGGTCTCTTTAAGTCCTTTAATATTGTGTACAAAACCCCGTATGCTACTATATCTATATTACTATATTTATTAAGATACACATAGTGGAGATTGATTTAGAGATTTTTGTTTTAGGTTTCGCTTTTATACGAATATATGTAATTGTATTTTTTTGTCAAAATACCTTTGAACATTTAACTTCAACGTATTTATATTTGAAATTCACTCACGAGAGTTAATTTGTTTATATATTGTATTTTATCCACGTCGTCAAGGTCTGTACACTGCTTTTTGAAGGATAAGTGATCGATGAGCTTAAAAATGCATTAATATTTATATTTCGAACAAATCAGACGTTTATTTCCAAGTTTTCAAAATAAAAGTAATTTATATAATGCATTCGACTGAAATACATTAACGAAAATGTAATTAAAGTTGTTTCGTTTTATTTCGATAACTATTTTCAGTGTTTTCGTATTCAAGAGTGAAGATAACTCAGAGAGAATTGGAAAAATGAAACGAGATGGAGTTGATTGATGTTAAAAGTAAAAATCTTTCTATTATTCCTCACAATGGCATTGTATTTCAATCCATCTACTCCTTCAACGTCACTTTTGTTTTTAATTTCCATTTTTTTTAAGGACGTTCCTTCTTCTTACGATTTAACTCAGCACTTCTTTTCTTCGTCACAAAAGATTACCAAAAAAGGTATCGATTTATTTTTTTAAGTCGGTCAATGTCTTGTCCCAGATAAAGAAATTCTTTGAGGGATGGCCACATATTCTGGAACACACAGCTTCCAGAACGTAATTGAAACAGCGAAAAAGTTTAGTCGACGATGGCTTGGACAGGTTTTGCTGGAGAAAATTTCGGGCCCACGGTGATAAGTAGTTCGGAAAGAAATAAAATATCGGGAAACCCCTTTAGAAACGCCGGAGAAATGTAATTCCATGGATTGAGCAAGTACGGCGAGGAATTTTTCCAGATTGTGAATTCGCTACTTTTGTTCTGCAGTCTTTCCATACTGGGTCAATTGCTGATTTCCCAATAGATCCTTCGAAATTCCAGAACGATTTTAAAATGTTCTCAACTTCTTAAACCTCTCAAAATTCTATTAAAGCATCGAAAAATAAAGATTATAATAAATATGGCTCTATACCAACGCTCGCTTGATCGACAGCTCACTTTAACGACACTGATCGATAACTCAATTGAATAAAATTACTTATGTGCCCAATGAATAGGCGTCAGTGCAAAAAAAATATATATACTCGTTAGTTTAAAGAATCAGTCGCAGGATTTCCGTGAAATGGTTAATCGGTAATTGATATTTATTTTTTATTAAAATATACTAACGAAAGTTTTTAATTCACAAATTTTTGATTTTCATGCATTAATCTGTACGTAATCTTTGTAATAACTTTTCAGTAAGAGTTAATCTTTGTAATAACTATGAAATAGTATTTGTTAGTTTGACGCGTGATAATTACCGATTACCATATACACTAAATGAAGTAGGATCACGAATCATCTCCCTCTAGTTGGACTGGTTTCCTTCTTCAATTTCATTCCTTAGGAAAAGTACTTCTTAGAAGTTCAATGTCAATACTAAGCAAATTGACCTCCAAAAGTACAGAAACATAATAGGTTTACTTCCTTGTATTCCCTGTACCGCATCTGAAGCCTCACCTTGACCTTTGTCCTTTTCTATATCCTTTCATAAAATGGAGGTAGAGCACATAACTTATATCTCAGCTTGGTGCCCACCGCAAGATGACGGCATCCATTGGGATCTGGTAATTTTGAGATAAAATTATTGCTTCTCTCAAAACAACCATAAGAATGGCGATGATATTTTAAGCTAAAATCTAAAATAAGTCTCCTTTATCTTGGGAGAGGTCTGCCTTCGATTGGATTTAAATATAGCTGTGTCTGATAAATGAACGAACTTCGTATTCCTTTGACTTTATAGTCTCCTATATTTTTCATGTTTTCATTTCTATTGAATATAGTTGGAATCGTCAAGGCTTATTTTTAATCTTAATTTATGTCTCGGAGTAATGTTCTCTGTTGATTAAGTGTCTTAAAAATTCGTTATATTTTAATGTAATATAGAGGCTGGAAAAGTAGCGCTAAAAAACGGAAAACTATGGAAGTAAGAATTATATAATTTGAGAAGTATTCATAGTTTATTTGTATAATTGATAATGTATATTCCTTGTTAATATTTGGATTTTAATATTTTTCCTTTTTAAGTTTATATATATTTAATACGTAATAGTAATTGCATTAGAAGGATGGTAAATAATTAATACCTTTCTTTCATTAGGGTCCTGAAACGGTGTTATATTAATCAAATAATTATCCTGATAATGCACTGTTTAACATATCGACGCATCAATAACGGATAGGTGATTTACAATTGTTTCATTTTTAACTCAAAAGCATACTTTATACATACATTGTAGTTCTCTCACTTTTTATAGGAATTCATTAACTTCCGGCTGGTGAATCAGTACAGATCTCCACCGGACACGAGCGTGCTATTCAAAGCTTTTATCTCTGTCCTTGACGGGTGTCGATCTCTCTAAAATTCACTTTCAGTCGGTCTGCGGTGTGGGAACTTTGAAGTCTGCAGGCGTCGAAATGCGGTCTCTGAATTCCGTGGGTACGAAATTTCAATGGCTCTCAGTCGAAGTATTTCTGCATCCTTTTGTCCGCTGCCAAAGGAGTCGTGGAGTGGAATTTTCTGCAGCGTTTCTACAAGGTCTTCATCTGCCTCGATTGACGTATTCACGCGTGTCTTAATGGGTCGCGTGGGTGCACCCACTCTTAGCACGTGTGGGAGGTTTCATTTTCCGATCTACGCCCTTCGAGTCACTCCAATCTTCATCCGGAGCCATTGAATCGGTTCTTTGAATATTTGATGTTCTCGAAGTGGGCGATTGTTTTTGATTCCGCGGAATATTTTTGGCGACTGTTTCCCACGTAAACCTGATTGCTTTCTCATTTCAACCGACGCCTGATCAATCGAATAATTAAGGGAATGCTATTCGTTTTTACGAGTGTTTATTGATCTTGTTCCGTCTAGGATTTCTATTCGTTATATTAATATTTCAATAATTAAGAAAGCCATTGGTTAACAAACCAATTCTCTGAAGAAAAAACAATAGAAGAATATTTTATCGCACTAATATACATTATTTAGTACTTAAAAGGGTACAAAATGTGTTTAAACAAATTGTAATCTTACATGAATAAATGCTCCCAATTTTTTCCAGCTTTAACTTTTTAAGGAACAAAAATTATATGAGTAAGCAGCAGAAACATCTAAAGCGAAGGGAAATTCAGCTTATTTTATCTCTCCAACTTATCAAACGTTCAAAAGGATCTTTTTCTGAATACAGACTTTAAAATACAGTAAAAATGCTGACGCCTTTATTATTCTCTATTTCAAAATATATAATCAAACGATATTCCGATATTCTTAATTAAATATCCTATAAAATTAACAAATAAATAAAATTATACCTTAAAAACTTTTATTAAAATATGGCGATGGTTCTAATGAAACACACCATCTTAGCCAATATAAAGTTTTTGTTGCACATAATCGAGCCCTGCACGTCTTTCTCAAGTTGCAAGATCGTTCATCTATACATCGCGGTTGTGAACGTGTTCCGCAATTATTTACGCCCGGTGAGGGAAGAAAAGTACCCGAGTATCATTTTTAAGCGAAACGATAATATCTTTGTACCTGAGCGTCTGTTATCACGTACTTTTAAGGCGAGAAAATCATTTTATCACTCTCATCTCTTATTCCTGCGACAGCTCTCGTTTTCTTTTTCCGAGAATTAATTTATGTCTTCACTTATTTACGCAACAAAATGATCAACGCCGTTTCGTGGCGGTGACAGCGCGGAATGGGTGACGCGGTATCGCTTTTGGAGGCTACGTATTTAAAAAAGATTGAGATGAATGTTCCGCACGTGGTCAAAGGAGGTTAGGAGAGGAAAAAAGGGCATGAAAAATCTGAGATGAATGGATAGGGAACAGGGAAGTTGATTAACAGCTGAGAAGTGTTGCGAATTTTTTATCCCGTCATCGAGCGGTTTTCGTTATTTTTCTCAATTTTGACTGCTGCCGAAAATACCTGAAAATTTCTTCTTTTTCCGTCGATGATAATGGAAATCTTTTCCTTATTGGATAAGGCTTTACACACTTTACTCAGATTTTTTTATCTATCTACATAGAGGAGCTGTTAAAACGTTAGTTCGGTTATAAAGCCAGGATTTTTTTCTCTTTTCCTCGTCCAACAATATTTTTTGCATCGTTGCTGCTAAAAATTCTTAAAATTCACGCACTCAATTTTGATTAATTATTATGACGATAATGTATTTTATAAACGACTATGTTACGTGGATTATTCTTTCTCATGCCTTTTATTTGAATTGTGGGTAAAAATATGATGATCGTAAATCTCGTAAACTTCTATCTGCCTACAGAATGGAAACGCCTTTGTTTTATTTAAGCTTTTATTTCAGTAATGTATAGTTTATTGAAGTACTGATGTATATCATTCTGTTGAAATTTTATGACCCTTCAATGTTCAAGAAAGTCCATGAGATAATGTAGACGTCTCTTATTAAACACTTCCGTGGGTTTTTAGTCTCATAATCGATGAATTACGTTTACTTTTAAGTGGTTCTCTTATCATATTTGTGAGATGGTATGACTTTATTTCTGTACTGAATTATTGCTTTTTGCCTAAAATTGCCTTTAAATGATAAAGAACGTTAAAAAGGTACTTATTTATATCGCCTGAATATAAATAGAAGAATTATTGTAATAAAAACTTTTTCAATAGAGTGGTATCTAAATTGCTAGACATAATTTAAAGGAAAGGTTTATTAGTTGAAGGGAAAGATAAAGGTTTTGTTTTTTTTCATAGTATTTATAACGCCTTTCTCTTTCCTTAACTGTAAAGAATAATATCTAATATTTTCCAAAATTAATTAACATAATCGTGCAATATATTATTGAAATTATCCAAAACATGAAACCTTGTAACTACTAATCTCATCTCGTGATAATTTTAAAATTTGAATTGCTTCATCGGTTTAAACTTAATTCTCAAAGCTCTTTTTCGGATTATAATTCTCTTGTTCAAACGTAAACTCAGCTCAAACATTTAAGTCTTCTGTATGAAATCATTTCACAACAACAAGCATTCGAAAAAAGCACATTTCGATTCCCAGCGTACAGACATGTTATTAGTATGAAACGAGAGCGCCCTTCGAAGAGAGAGTGCAATATGGGGTCCATGAGTAGGGCACGTCGAGATACACAGCCACTGGATCATACCGCTCGGAGCTATAAATATATGGATATCTCGTGCTTCATTAGGATAAGCGGAAAAAGGATACCCCTTTGCGGTGAAGTGGACGACATTTTAGGTCGCTTCCGTTTCTTCACCTGAACACAGAGGGCGCACCAACTCGCCACCTCATATTTTAAACAATCGCCAATGATCTTAGTTACGTAAACCAAAGCGGTATCGGGTCGAAACTAATTATGATGGCGGAAGGCTGTGAAAACGGAAGATAAATGTAGATTCCCGAGATTTGTTTCTCCATTCTGTTACGCCGAAGCGGTTTATAGATAGGCCAGCGAGACTAAGAAGATTTAACCTAATTTCCTAGCGGAGTTCCAGCCGCCTAATTTATCAAAGTTGGGACGCGCACCTCGTCGTATTTGCTATCAGGAATTGCTGCTTATCAGGGGAGGATAAACATTGCGAAACTCAGTGCGATGGATGGGGAGTTGCACTTTAATTGGCAACGGAGGATATTTCGTTGTGATGAAAATTTGATGAATGGGAAAGTTTATTGCAGGCATTCATATGTTATTTGTCGCGAGCCGGTTTCGACCTAATGGTCTATTCATCTATTAAATACCGACGTTTGATGTGTATAATTAGCGTTTTGAATATTTTTCTCTATTTCTCATTTAAAAAGTTTAGTAAAAGTTGTATTTTCTCATTTGACCCTCTAATACGAATAAAAATGCAGATTTCTTCCTTCAAAGACTTCATTTGATGGAATTTTTTTAAACTCCTTTATTAAGAAATTGACAATGTGAATCGCAGTACATACACTTGGTGTATAAGTCATTTTCGTGTATCTAACTGTTATTTACTAAAACATTATCCCTTTATAAATGATTCTTGTTTACTAATAATTATTCTTTCCTAAAGGTTAATAGAATCATAACACTGAGATGTGTTACTAACAGATATTATTAATGAATTTGTCGTGCAAAATTTTAATATCTCTACAAATATTTTCGAGTTTTCTTTGTATTGCTTTTCTATTTATTTTATAAACTGGTAGAGGTTTTCCCCTAAAACATAAAGCGAGATCAAATGTAGTGAATTTCAAAAGGCCATATTTTAACACCTTAAGTGTTTTTCTAATTATCACTGTTACATCCCTTCGAATTTTATCTCTCTTACTGATTTTAGAGTTTAAATTACAGTCAATTTTATCCGCAAAGAACCTCACGCGGTATTGAACAACTTTAGCACGGATTTCTTCAAGAGAAAGGAGGTTTGCGATAATTTCGCGAAAGATATTGGTCACGACTCAACCTCACGTAATGAGCGTGATCTTCCGATTATCACGAATTGTTTAGGTCACACCCCTCGATCTTTCTCGGCATCCACTATCTCCCTTTCCAATGTGCATCCATCTCCCGCATTCCCTTTCACCTCTTACTTACATCACTCACATCCAATTTACGCACGACTGCCTCAACTCGTGATATGCCCGGAATGCACAATACTTTCTCCTCTGAGATTTTTGCACCTGAATAAAACGTCCGACGGATTTACGGCGACTTAAACATTTCCCTTAAACGCTTTCGATTGCATTCCTCCGAAGCGGAAAAGAAATTCGTGAGAATCCCGTGGAATTTCCCGTTTCGGATGAAGCATTTATGTGGTGGGAATGTGCCCATTTTAAAGTGTGTGATGTGCTCTATACCTTCATTGATGAAAGAGGAGTTCAACTCACTCAATGTTAAGCAATGTCTTTCAAGAGATACGGTGTTTGTGAGTTAATGTCTTTCGAGTCTTAACAAGTGTACATCGTCATATTGAAGGAAACTCATGTAACATGCAGATTTTTCATGTCTGAAATTACTTAGGTGCCAGACATAAATGTTTTTTGTTTGTTTATTAATATTGGCATTTTGGTATTGTAAATTCAGTAATAAATTTGATAGTTTATAAACTCTATATATCTATACATTTATGTAAAACATATATAACTTCATAAACGAAGAAATATAAATTGCAGTATAGTTTTCTATCTTTTAATAATCCAGTAAATTAAGAGGAAAGGCAAAAAGTCATTTTTGCTGTTATGTAAGTGATCTGTAAGTCTAGTTAGTCTATTCAACTATGAATCCTTGTTTCTTGTCGGGAAATTATTAATTTTGGTTAGATTTTTATTCTATTCTTTTGAATAAACGATCAATAAAAATTTATTCTTCGGGTTCCGTCCGTAGGAATGAACGAGGATTGAATCTTAGTATTTCTATTATTGTGGTATAGTGTTTGAAGATTTTATTAAGTGAACATTTGCATTAAAGATTCGAAATAATTTTTGCTTCGTAAAGCAGAAACTCTATCGCAACGATGTTTGTCGGAGTCTGTATACGTGTATAATTAACACAAACCACTGAATCCATGTCCAGACATTTGGCCTAATTATGAATGGAACGAATGAGTATGGTGCAATTTTAATTAAAATTTAAGCTTTATTTCAGTGCGACAAAATTCTGATTACAAGCCCATACAATTTTCAAGTTCACAATGAATAATATGGTAGTGTGTTTCTACATTATTGCATCCTTCATATTCCATAAATTAGATATAATTAAATCAACACAAGCGCCCCTTTCACCAAACTTGAATTCGTCCTGATTTTATTAGCGAAATTTATCGTAGCGAGTGCATCAGAAAACGACCGGGAAATTAATGAATATTTCGCCGTAGAAATAGAAAATTCCTTTAATTAGTCTCCTCTATAATTCACGCCCACAATTCCCAGCAAACGAGTTTTTAATTACTCGCGTCCAACTCATCGGGAGATTTTTTTTCGCCGTGCATCAAAGGGAAGACCTGGAACTTTTCACATTCCATCGATTACCATTTAGACTCCCTTAATCTCATCAATTACCACTAAAAGGATCGAATTCGGACCTTTCCGCAGATGGAAATCTCCGTAATCACGGATTTATCGATCGGGCGATTTTAACGGATCTCCCGAAGTCCCAGTTCGGGGCGTGAAGGAGTTTTACTGCCCTTAACGCGTGGGTCTTTTGGCTCCAAATTATGAATTCAGTTCCCTCTAAGAGGTTGAAAGTAGGCTAATGTCTGTGCAGAAGATTTGGAGAAGGGTGTTTTAAATGTGTATCTTGATCATTCTTGATTTAAAGCTGATTAATTCTTATTTAAGCGAATGGGAATTGTGAACTATACACGAAAGAGTTTTTAAGGTAGATTATACATAGAATTATAAGTGAGTAACGTTTTTTTTCAAGCAAAATAGCATTATATTTATGAGAAATGTTTTAACGTTTTAGTAAATAACTATTGTTCAGTCAGTGATGTTCGTTTTTATTAAAAATTATCATAAAATTGATTTCATCATGTCCATCATTCATTCATCATCAAAAAATCATTTCATGATTGATCTGTTGTAAATTGTAATTGATTCTGTATACATTTCCTTTTAACTGAATTATTCTTAACAAAAATCTTCTTAATTAAAGTATATCTAAATAATTCTTTATGTTTGACGACATTTACCGTAAATAGGTGAACAATATTCTCTGCTATCTCGGCTTTGCATTCGTGGTAGTTCCCCATAATGAAAGAGGGAAACAGTCGGTAACTTATACCTTTACCACAATATTTAATGTATTTAAATTAAAGAAAACAGTAAATAATATCTCATTTACGTGTAATTTAGACGTTTAATTTGGATGGTTAAATGTTTTAGATGTTTATCAGCTCTACCTGTACATATATTTCTCCTCCTTCATATGGATTCTTAGGAAATGGTATAATATGAGATTGTATCGTCGAATTCCATTTGAAGTATTCTGCAAGTTAGTAAATTATAGTGACTCTTCTTAAATTAGAGAAAATCCCCTTTTAAATATTAAAATATGGATATATTTTATGTATTAAAGCTTCGAATAAAATTATACATATACAAACTTGTATGTCTGTTACGCAATAACAATTTTTATCAGAATAGTTTAACAATGAGCCGATTCGTTATCTCCTTCACAACAAAGCGTTGCCATATGATACACTGCCCGTTTTTCTCCGCTGTTATTAATCCTCAGCCGTTGTGAGGTCACGTGACGGCCCTCACCCTCAACTCTACTAGATTCGGGCGATATATATATCGAGACGCCTTCTAAAACGATGGCGCAATCTGGTGCTCCCCATTTATATCGGCGCATCCGAAGAATCCGCCGCAAACGACTTAGATAAACAGCCTCCGGGGATAGAATCAAAGTCTTGGGCGGCAAAACTATAGTGACGTCACCCCTCCGGGTGGGGCTTTTATATGTGAGACGTGCTCTGTGTCATACGCAGACCCACAACGCGGCTGCAGATTCATTGCCGTAGTTAGCGGCCATCAACTCTCGCATCCCCTTTAGAACACCCTTCATGCCAATCCCTTTGGCCCGTTTGCTGCCTGTGCCCACTTTCTCCTGTCATCTCTTCGATAGTTCACGAACCGATGCTCCCATTGTCCTCGTATCTGCTCTTATCCAACACTTTTGCAATCTATTTGCAGGAATATAAAACTATTGTTATTCGTGTGGGAATTATGTTTGTTCTGTTTCATTTTGTTAAATATTTACTGTTCTATTTTGTCAAATAGAATCCTCCTAAGGCATTTCTTTCGTTTGATTCTGAATGTTATTATTAATATAACATTTAAACTGAGAGAATGATTCTTACCGCGAATAGTTTTGGGAATTTTGTAATTGTAATTTCATTATATGGTTCGGTGTAAACTGTTCCTGCTTTTAATTCATTTTGATTTACAATATTTACTCTCTCTCTTATGATGATACTTGATTGCTGTTAGAGTAGTAGAATAATGATTTTATCAGCTTATTAGAAGTACATACTAGTTCAAATGCCTTTCTTCATTATTAATTTCCAATAATTTTGATTCGTAAATGAAATTCCATTTCCTTGATAAAATCTCGTTACGGTCAATGTATTTATTTCGAGTGTTGTTCCAAATTTTGCAGTCCAATTGATATTAAATTGATTTCAATTTTCGCCAATTTTTATAATAAAAGTTATGTATATAATTATTATATAAAATGAAGATATTTTTCGAATACAGAGATAACTGACATAATTACAAAGGTATACCTCTAAGTGTAAGAAACGTTGAATATCTTATTATAGGTGATTCATAGAGATAGATCTTGAGTAATCTGAAATTCCATAAATCGCTATTTGCTTCACTCGGAGAGAACGTTCTTTGACCTCCAATCACAACATCTGCCATCATTTGAATGCGCTGTCACTCACACCCTCCGTGCGGTCTTATTAATAGAGGTGATTTAGTTATCCTCAGTCGGATTTAACTAATAAACGCCTCTTCCCTACCGATTGACGTTCTTATGTCTATTTGTTCTCTTTGAGAGTATTCTACATTAACCAATGAAGGAACTATTTGACATAGTAAAAATATTATTCATGTCTCAATATAAAAAAGGTTTCTTTAGGAACCATCCCGAAAATAAAACTTTGTTCTTCATTTCATAATTGTATTCAAGCTATTGGTAGTTGAATGAAAATGGTGAAAGAATAAAGTTCAATTACAAATTACTAGTATTATGAAAGTAAGCATTTATTACTGAAACATTCTTGTGAGTGTAAATTATAAATTCAGTTACAGTATTCGGATAATAAATCTTATCTACTACATGTTTTTCACACTCGACTTTTATTTTTACGGAAGTAGTATATTTTCCGTTGAGTTGTGGCCTGTTTCTTTCGTAAACATTAGTTTGGGTTCAAGAAAAATATCGGTTGGATAAAATCTGAGTCACAATATTATTATAACTTACCGTGATATTTGGTTGATTTTATGTGCGCGTGTAGTCAAAATTCGGAAGGCCAACCGATCTTAGGAAATTGATGAACTTTACGTGACCATTTGGGCAGGAAGTTTGGTATCATAAAAACTACGTATTAAAACCTTTGATTAATATTTACGCAGAGAAAAATCACTATTTGTAGAGACTTCCATGAAATCATATCAGTGATTTATCTTTCACCTTTGGAAAAATATTCTTTGTCTACCCATCGTATCTTATCTCCCAAGATTTACGGACGACCGATCGAAATCATTTCAACCGTGAAACTAAATTAGGGACTGCTTTGCCTTTTAAATACATCCCATGTTTTATAAAAGCTCCGGTTCGGTTTTATATCCTTCATTTTCCATAACGGGAACGAATTTCTTCCCTTCTTCGTAATTTTGTCCATCCATATTTTGCCTGTCCTGGTTTTTACTTGAAATCCGTGCAATATATTGAGCTGCGGTAGACGATCCTTCAAAAGCAGAGCCGCCGCTGCGTTTGTTATTTATCTATGCTAGAAGTAGGACGGCGAAGTGATGGGAGAAGCGATGGAATGAATCTATGGGAAAATAGAGCTTATTTAGGGCCGTGTGTGAGTGACTTAGCAGTGCCAAATTATTTTTTGCCATCTTTCAATGTTACTGACTTCGTCAAACATAATATTTGTGGAAGTCTTGATAGACTAATAAAAGAAATCGTATGCTTATTACTTTTTATTGATAGTTTTTCGTCATCTAAAACCTCCTACTCTAAAATTGTTTGTATAGGGATTGATGAACCATTGTCACATATGTATTAATATACTAATAAAATAGTGTGAATGTTAGTATATTATATCCTCGGCTTGCGTTAAAAGAAAAATTATTATGAGGCAGATATCTGGACATTGAAATTCAGTTTGTTTCAAAAAGAAAATTTATTTGCATTGAAAGAAACATTGAATTTAATCGACATTATATGCCTCCCCTCAGTATATTCAAGTCTAGTTATTTGTGTATTTTCTCTATTATTAGTTTCCGGATATTTACTCATTTAGTTAAAAAGATATAATAAATAAAGTATACTAATATCACTTCTAGTTCTCCAAATCATAGGCAATGCACAGAAGCGGTCGTCTGTATCTCCTGGTACTAGTATCTTCGAAAAATATTAACAAACAATTCGATGAAACTATTACTCGCGTCAACTGAAAAGAAATCTCATATTGAAAAGGAAGTGGTGTGAAAGGGGAATAATTGTTTTGATCAAGGAGGGCTCCGTCATTAGCATTCAGCGTACGAGGCCAGACGTGTGTACGTTTTATCAATTACGGCAGCTGCAGCGGAGGTCCCTTTTAAACCTCAGGCGCGCGTAAAATTTGCGCCTCGCATTGCGGCGTGAATATGGCAATCAAGACCGTTCATCATCAGACTTTGCTGCGTAATCCAGGGACACCGAATTTACGTACGTCTCGGCGTACGTGCCAGAAGGTCTTCCACGAAGAGGGATGCAATGAACCTCGCAAACTAAACAATCAGCCTGTTTGGCAATTTCGCTCATCACGCGAATGCATGTAATTAATGCATTTCGCATATATTCTAGGATCGGAATGCAAGGGAGGAAATGGGACGGAAACGTAATGAATATCTCGGAGGGTTTACATGAATTGAGTTTCTACGGCTCGAAATCAGGGAAATTTCCATGCCTTGGATGGTAACGAGATTTGGCAGCAGCGAGAGCGTGTTTTGGGAACATAGCCATTAGAATACCGCCTTGATATGGGTCTCTTAAATTTGCGAAGACCGTTTATTTTTGTCGTCCGATAATCGGTGAGGAAGTTCGTTTCGGTTGCCCTTTCACATGTCCTCGGTGATTTACTGATTTTTTTTAATCGGATCATATTGTTCCCAATTTACGTTTAACTCTCGTGTATACACTTAAGTTTGCTATTAGTGAACATTCTAGACAGTTCATTTCAATGTATACATGTATGAATGCAGATTCTTCGCTATGAATAGGAATCTAATCTTGTTTGTTGCAATCATTTCTCGTTCTTTAAACCAATTGAGAGTTTCAGTTAATACTTTAAGGCTCTTAAAATGAAATCAAAGCCAAATAAATGGTAGTATTTATAAAATATCCTTCTTTAAATATCTTTATTTCTTTTATTGTCTGTAAACTTAAATAGCTTAATTTAATCTATCCGTATTTTATAATTGAATCTGAAAAAATAGATATTTTACATTCCTTGCGATCAAATTTATAAATAAACCTGCAAATCAAATAAACTCTTTTACACCAAGTCCTCGAATAAATGAATATGATACATTTAATTATTATATCTAAGCTAACATTTTAAAGAAAAGGGAAAACGAGGTGACGTATCTGATTCTTTCATTTCCATAATAGAATGAAAACTTTATTCAATAAGAGACCATTTCGATGTTCCAATGGAACAAATTAAAGTCAGGTGAGTAAAGCCTCCGTAAACAAACATCAGGTCTTTGCAGTTCATTCCTATTGACGGCTTAGGCTTTCAGGAAATTATCCCTTAACGTCCGAATAGGATTTCCATCTGCTCAATCTTCCAATCTCCTTTGAAGCAACTCCTTTCTCGAAATCCATCTTAATTTCCATACTCTCTCAAGGCAGATAAATTCTAATCCAATGAGGCTCTCATTAAAAGTTGGAAGGGATATTTTCGTACCGAGTTCGTGAGAGTAATTTGGGCTCCATCTGCAGATTCATACGCATTGAGACACACTAGTGCTTGAAGAACTAGCCGAATAGCCCTTAGAACAACGTCCCTCTAGCGATCTACTCAGGAATCAGTGGGAGTGACGTCACAAGCGCTGCGTGTCACATACACATCCATTGGAGACCGGAAAGACTGCGGGAATTAGAGTCGGTGGTTAGGAGGATCGCACCTAATGGAGAGTTTTGCAGATAAGAGGTCGGTTTGCGTCCGTGAGAACGACGTTAGGGGAACTAAAAGGGCGACGCTGCCCTGATTTAAAGGAAGCCTTCCACGAAATCTTTTGAGGTTGGGCGCACTAATTGAATTTGTGATCTGCCTCTGGAAATATTAACCGTGCGTAGTTCCTCCGCTTCCAACCCTTTTAACTTATTGGCTCCGACGCACGCCCCGAATTTCCTAGGCTTTACGGCCGCAATTCAATAGTCCGGTTTCTTTTACGCTCATCGCTGTGTCGTAAATGCGTGGAGATTCATTAGTCGCTTGTCTGAGAGAATGCATTTCGGGACTAGCCTTTCTCTTGTGCAATCTGCGCATCAACTATCGCTCGTTTGGGTTGTTATTCTTTTGACAAAGATAAATTGTTGGTATATTTGTTGAAAAAATAAAGATTTACCTTTTTATTCACGTTTTGATTTTTCTTTCATACTCATTATATCTAGGTTAAAGTTTATAATGTCAGGTTTTTCTGTTTATTCTATATTTTATTGAATCTAATATTTTACGTGTAATATTATATATTTTTTATGTCTTTACTGTCACCGTAATATGGCTAAGCAACACGTTTTTAAATTAAAGTACAACAAGCATAAAAATATTCCAGGAAAGTGTTTATTATATGTTCATGTAGAATAATTGAATGTCCACTCTTCAACCTAGTCAAAGATTTTGATCATCAAAATATCTACTTCAAATATTAAGGGGGAATTTAATCTCTTTTAGATCTATTTTAACGGGAATTGGGACTAAATATCTTCTAACTGGTGTAATATATGAAGAGTATATAAAGTGAAAACATGTATAAAGAAATTCGTAAAAGGTTTTTTAAGTTGCAACGGATTCAAATATACGACAATGAACCCTCGAAATGAAGTAGATTTACGCTTAAACTTCAATATCCTGAATTATAGGCGACCCGCAAGGCTTTATCCCCGAATCTTATGCAACCCTCTTAACGCAGCTTGATTTTTGGGGCTTTCCAGATTTTAATTTAATTTTAATAATTTCATCTAGCATAATGGTAATTATTAAAGAATCTAGAAAAATTAAATTCGGAATTTGAAAATGAATCTTATAAATAAAGATATTTTTCATCTTAATTTGGAAATTCCTTTAGTTCACAACCTCAAAACAGAGCAATGCCCCGTGCAATCGATGAAGGGGTAAGGTCGACTGCATTATTTAATTTATTATCATTAAAATTTATAGTTAAATATTTCTGTCATATATCGAATTTCTTTAAATCGTACTATTGAATTATTTCGGTATTTGCTCGAGGCAGACATAGAATTTGATTCCAAACTTGTTTTGTACTTCTCTCTTCTTTTTCCAAAAATGTATTTTCATTTCATTTTCTAGTTTGGAAAGTAATTGAGATGGGAGATTTTCAACCGGTATATAAATATTGTTATATGAAAAAGTGGAATTATGGCCCTCCCTTTTCATTTCTCGATATTTCCTCTTTTCTTCTGTATATTTTATCTTCGTCCAGCACATCCTATTTCTAATTTTCTCACCACCGCATTTAATTTTCCATTATATCCTCTTATGCAGTCCGTTTTCCTTTCCTCCATCCCATCTTTTATCTCTTAACTCGAAAGCATTTTTTCCTGCTTCGGATACATTTCTTGTCCTCGGTTTTTCTTTATTTATATCTTGTTTGTAACTTCTTTGGTGTGATTTACTTTTACATTTCGTCATATATCCGCTTTTCATGAGAAATCATTCCTCGGTTTTCAGGGGCTACTTTTTATTTCATCTGCGTTTGACCCTATGTGATATGCTCGTATCTAAACATTATCGCTCGTAAAAAAACTCTTTTCTAGCGCAGATAGAGAAGTGTAGCTGTTTGGAATTACGACCGATTAAATTCTCTTTCCGGGATGTTGTTATTATATTGGGAATAGATTCGCTTGAAGGAGAGATGGGTATTTTTGAACGCGCCGTTGTCCTAGATGGTAATCACGAATTCTGCATAAACATAAGTTCTGATTGGTCTCTTATGTTAGTATTACGGGAGAGAAATCACTCATTGCTTCCCATTACAGTGATTAATTTGCCATCCATCATCAGCTGTATCGTAGCACGAGGATTCCAATTGAAATTTAATCGGTAATTGACGAGGCTGTATACGTTGCTGCTGATGTAGGCTAACTCAGTAATTGACTGTAATAGTTCGTAGCGAATTGATATACCGTTTGGATGACCTAATATCTTATACAAAAGAACGTGATTGGTTTTATTCAGTGAGTAATATCTCCTTAAGTTTACCTTTGATTCGATGTTGCATTGGCCTTCAAGTACTATATATTCCTTACGCGTTACTCAGTACTGTAACCTAGTTTATATATTCAAACCATCCCAAGCTGGGATTTTGACGAGTTCCCTATATGCACAGTGGTCTCGAGCGTATGATTAAGAGCGTTGGAGAAAAAGTATTGCCATAAATATGGTGCGAATGGTGTGAGAAGTATAACGGATGCGTTGTAGGAATCAGTCTCCATCCAAGTTATTGCTCAAAAAGGAGGGCGATTTTTCCGCCGCCGAGATGGAGTTATTATTCACTATTTATGCGTTAATTCTTTTGGCCCAAACCAAGACAATTCATATCGTAGTGGATTTATCCCGGAATTTATTCTTCGGGCCGTAGATCGTTGAGTTGTGGGTTAATTATCTCGGAACTTTCGAGAAAATATGTCGTGAATTTATGCGTTGTATATCCAGAGTATTATGAAGTGCATTTTGTTTTAGAATTAAAGTTTTTATTTCGGTGTGTTCACGGTACTGGGAACAAGTTAATTGGGAAAGATATAAATCTATGAAGACATGGGAAATATCGTAGCTTACTATTCTTTTTCATAGCGAAGAGCTGTATAAATTATTTTTAAAAATATAATTTATATTTGAAAATTATGAGAAAGCGTTTTGGTGTTATATCTTACGATGTGTCTCAAGTTTAAATTTACCGTTTTAAATTATTATAGTTCGAAATGGGAATATAGTTACTCACTATAAAAGTACTTAAATCACGAAGGGCACTTCCCTCATTTTTTTATTTTTAATGTAATATTTTTATTTCTGTATAATTAACTTCTGCGGTACATTTCATCCAGACTGTAATACCTTTTAGAACGGGAATCTTATTACCAGTATATATTTTTTCATTGCACCAATCATATATCTTAAATATTAAACTTAAAACTAGAAAGTGTAGGGAACCAAATCCTCTTAAGATATCCTAAGCTTGTTTAATACTTCATCGTACGTATCATTGTGTAAGGATCTCATTCGGGATACCTCATCCCTGAGCTCTATTTTTCAGTTCACCATTGTCAAGATCCCATTAGTCCCTTTCCATCAATGATTCAAAACCCCTTATTCGATAATGGCTGTTCCACCGATTTAATTCCATCCAAAAAACGCTCAAGTCTTACAATTTTAATGCTAAATCGAATTAGTCTCCATAAATATTGGCGAAACGAAGTAAACTCCGCGATATCACGACGGCGCCTCGCCCTTATCGTTTATAAATAAGGCTGATTTCCCTCAAGGATGGCCTCGTAATATAAAGGAAAAGAACCTTTCTCTTCTCAAGGAATCGTTCTCTCTTGATACAATACACCGCCGTAAACGGATGTGGAAAATATAAAGAAGTTGCGTTCTGGAGGATGAAAGAAACATAAAAACTATCCTTAAATATATACACATCGCTCCCCCGATAACAATAGGCCACCCCTTCCGAAGGGTGGAAATCAAATTTTTCCACCCGAAGCGCCCCGTGTGTGCCTGGGAAATTAATTAGGTGTCTACATCTACTCTTTGCTCAGCAGCGAAGGCTCGCTCCAGCACTTTTTCACCCCTTTTCCCCAAACGGAAAACCCTTTCGCCCCTTATTAATCCATCGGCGAAAAATCAACACTGGAGGCAAAGAACCTCTGATTGCCGACGGCTTTTCCTTCATTCGTATCTCGAATCCGCAGGCCGCTTCACGCTGACTTAACGCCCGACAAGTGCGTGCGAAGATACAGGCCTTTTCTGGGATTGTTGGAAAGTAATCAATTAGTGCCATTGTCGTTAATATCTAGGGTGAGAGTGGCGATTAAAGGGAATGAGTTGGTGTCAGTTAAATATGGGGGCGGGATTGATAAGGGTGTCATTCAAAACAAACGCTGGTACGTTTTATCGCTGGAGTGCAAATACTTAAGGCTTTTTGATCATACGAATAATTTTGGTAGCTTATCATGAAGAGGAATTAAAATATTGAGTCACTAATAATTTTTCTCGAATTACTTAATATCATGTTTCAGTAACTATGAAATTTGTTGGTCGTGACTTATATGTATCATCGCAATAGAAATTCGTATGTGAATATTCCGCTCATGAAATTTCTCCTCTCTAAGCCGAAATCCTTCCGTCCCAATTAAGCCGAAACCTACTCATACCAAGTCCCTGATTTCGGACGAGATTCTTCCCATGAAATTTCAGGTGGATTGTGTACGAGAATTGAGGGCGCGAACCCTGGAAAGAATTTTTGGGTCCTTTTTTTAAGTGGACAGCTATTTTTCGAGGAGGGATTCATTAGCAATGGCCGGTATTTTTGAAAGTTCTGCAGAAGGACTTCAACGAAATCAGATTTGGACTGCTCCTTCGGAATCTCTTCACGAATTGCCTAATTTTGAAATGAAATAACGGAATTTTTGCATATATTTCTCCTTAAAAACTCCAGTTTTTGATGATTAAAATCGCATTATAAAGAATTTTGCTTAATCTTTATATCTATCTTATAATAGAAAAGTGATATCGCTAAGTTATCGAACGAAGCTTATGTGCTCATGCTATTGAACCCCCTGCCACGCAAAGAAATATTAGAACATATTGTAGAAAGTATTGCAGAAAGATTACTAGCAGGGTATCTATATGCACATTAGTAATTCAGCTATTAGAATTTCACATTTGAAAGAGGTTTCTATATTAAATAATAAAATTCACAGCCCTATGCCACAGCCTTAGTGCTAATGAGTAATATTTTCTGAGTAATTAATCCCACAATTTCCCCATATTTAATTTGTTTGATGGAAATTCCTTACGAATATTTAATGAACAGCTAAAAAGCTAAACCTAAGCGTAAACAACCTTTCTAGATGAGCAAACTAGCGTTACCCATCCACCCTTCCTACTTGATCCTTTGACTAGTTAAAGCAATCATCAAAGTTATTTCGTCCGAGCTAAGTGCTCGTTAAGCCTGTTCGTAATTTAGGTAACAAATCACAAAAGAGGTTTGAGTTTTAAAAAAAGATTTCGTAACGAAATAACCCATTTCTTTTGAACCCTTCCGATGGAAAATTACTTTGATTGCGAAATTAAATTGTTTCCTCGGTGAAGTGAAAGTTTGTCTCGAAAATCCCTGATGAGAGAATCTGCTACATTGTATTCATAAAATGGCCCAAATATGGCGCCATGGTGATCGATAAATTTTAATTTTGTTACGGTGGCCGGTGAAGAGGCTCTTTCATTCCGTAAAACAAAGTTTCCAAGGGCTTCGTGTCCGCGGGTTCTAATTTCTTGTCGTATTTCGTAGCCCTATTGCAAAATCGACATCCTTTACATATTTAAGCCTCGTAATTCTGCAAGCGATGAGAGTACAGCAACAATACGGTCGTCATGGCGATGATATGTTGGCACTAAACTCTAGATGACTCGCTAGCCGTGCATTTATCAATTAATCCTGCCTAGTTGCGTGTAAACGGCCTATTTTCTCCTCTGAAAAAAAGCGTGGCTAATAAGAATTGATGTGTGGGCATCTCCTGCCTCATTTCTCACGGCCGTAGTTTTTAGAAACGGTAACGAGCCCCGCCCGATACATGTACGCCAGCAATGATGGCAGCCACGAGTAAGCAGATGTGACCACTCTCACGTCATAAGCCGTCATTCCTACCACCACCAATATTAGAACCGATCGCTCGGTACGAAGGGGAGATCGTGTGTTTCCTTCTCGAATAATGCATTCCCCATTTGTCATCGTTTGCAACCACGAGTTTCAAGTACATTTGTGGCCGAATTGCGTACGGAAGGAACGATGGGTTTTTTTACGCCTGATTGGCTGCCCAATACTTCCTGTCCTGTTCCAGTAGGGTGGATGAGTATGATCATGGTGCAATACGTTAGTGCTGGAAATACACTTCGGCTGTTACATCGCATTTATACATAAATATATCCTTCTTTGTTTGTGAATATACTAATTACTCAATAAACAGTACGCACAGAGTGCATACATAGCCTTTATCTCATACAAACTACATTTTATTTTAAATTTTAATAAGTTTTAAATCTTTGAAGGCAATTCGTTATTTAATCGTTATATATTAGTGTAAAGCATTTATTAATAATGTACCCATAAAACCCTTCCCTATACACTTAGTTAATATGTAATTTATTGTTCATACAGTACGTTTAATTACGAGGGATGATCTTCTTCAAGAAGTGATTCTATTAATACGTGATATCTTTCCTTTTTTAAAGAAATTCCCATTAATTTTTTTCCGTGTTTTACTGTTTTAGGCTATATGAGTTTACCATTTAACTTTTATACTCTACGTTAATTAATTTTCGGTTTTGTTTCATTTATAGAATGGCGGAGCCAAAGACGGTTTCGACATGAACGTCCTTCCAGCATGGCAGCGAGGGTACACCGGTAAAGGAGTGGTGGTGTCCATTCTTGATGACGGAATACAGACCAATCACCCGGACCTCGCCCTCAATTATGTAAGTACACTCATTATATATTATATATACAAAAATATTCAGCATTTAACATTCAACCTTCAACTACGATTACCTCTGAAATATGTTAACTCGAATCTTATATGTAATTATATATATTGACTTATATTGTTAGGATAGTTTAGGATAGTTACGTTTTTATGGATATATAAAAAATTTTGAGGTAAATACTCCATTAATAGCTGAATCGAGTAAAATTTTCCTTGCATCCAAATATGGAGATAAGTACGTATCGTGTTCCTAACTTTTCATTATTTAACGCAGATTCAGTTTCGATGAAACGTTTCAAAATGTCTTTGGTTAATGAGATAATTAATTAGTTCAAATCGCATCAACGATGCTTTTATTTTACAATTACGATCTGCATAATGTAGGAGTAATATTGTTAATACGGAAATATTTAGCAATAAATGCATTTTAGAGTATATTTTCCGATCACCCTTAAACTTAACAGTTTTCTTCGTCCCTCGGAGAATATAATCGTGATTCTTGGCTCCTTATCATCCACAAGTTTCCTTCGCAAGGACATATTTATCCGCTCCTCTCATCGTTTAGTCTTCTTCCTCCTCTTGATATATTAGGACCGCATTCACCCCAACTCATCATCTGGGATCCTCACTTTCAGAAAACAAGTTTGTGAATAACCTCTCCCTTTTTATGGAGGCATTTGATGGGTCGAAGAGGATGTATAAATGTCTCGGATCATTTTTATCTCGTATATCCCGTCCTTTGTTTTTTTCAGAAGATGAAACGAGTAAAATATTTTGCTTCATTGTAAAATAAGCGGCCATGTTGTGAGCAGCTCCTTGGTTTGCTCACCCGCCGCTAGGTGGAATCTGTGCAACTGAGTAACAAAGGGTGCTTATCGTTTAACAATTTGTTATGATGATGAGCATTTTTTCCTATTGGTGTATTGATTATACATAGTTCAAAATGGTGGTGCGCTTTCCATAGACGCATAGGCAGGCGTTTAATACGGCGGCAATTAGCGAACTATTCATTCACCTAACTCCACACATGGAGAAAATGATCCATCCCTTATAAGTGTTACATATTTATAAGAATCACGAGTATTCAGCGCTAATAGGGCATTTTTAACATAATCTAAGTCATTGGAAATTCATTAGGAATTTATTTTTCTCAAACGTATATTCGAAGGGCTATATTGGAAGTTTGTTAGTCACACTTTGAAGCAAAAAACTTTACAGGGAACCAAGTACCTTATTACATTCAAGGTAGTCTAATCTTATTAAAACCATCAAATCAACGTACTTTATGTTATAAAGTTTTAATAAGATTACTCATAGTAGTCAAGGACAGAAAATCAGACAAAAAACATAATTCATTATTATATTACCTAACTCGATGTGAATTTTCTAGGGGAATGAATTTAAAATACTCTAAACATTTACAATCGAATTAATACAATCACGGAGAAAAGAAACCTTGTATTTTCCAGCAATACTTTTCTATTATTTATTTTTCTAGCTCATATATTTTGATAAGAATTTTCTGAGAAGGGGGTCCATAAAATGCGCTGTACAATTATATTGTCTTCATTTCAAATTATCTTATATAAAATCCTTTTTCTACGTTTTCATCCGCAAAAATGCTTTCAGCTTCGCAAATTACGGTCTACGAATCAATTTTGTTTTCTGCCCAAAACATTTTCGCGAAATATCCTTTTTATTTAATTGCCAACGAACGAACGAAAGCTTTTTTTCTGCTGATTTTCTGTATCTTATCTATCGGTCGTAATTACGTTAGGAAATTAGGAATCCTCGTACTGATTGAATTACGAAGACTGTGGCTTCTTTGGCTGCTCTCGGCAGTTGATGTAATGAGCAAGTTTCCGACTCAGCATCCCTCGTTGATTGAGAGTGGTAATTGAATAAATACAGAGTATTTTATCTACTAAATTAATCTTAATTTAAGGGCCGCCATCGGACTGCTAATATTTACCCTGGTTTGAAAATAGATTCATTGTTACACAGAGAATTACTGTTTTAGATTTGTTTACCTTTTAATATCTTCGATTGATTCATACCAAGAGTAAGTGCAATTTGAAGGTGTTCGATACTGTCTATTTTTAGTTCAATACGTAATTTTTGTGTTTGTGATAGTGATACTTCTCTTTATTATATATACACATATTCATCGACTCAAGTATTCGGGAGAGGAAGTATAAATTCCCTTTTTTGCACAAAAAATCCAAGCATCGGATACGGCTCACATCTTTCGTATTTTCAGAAAATAAAAGTCGTTTTTACGCAAAATCTAGCGATGTGGCCAATATTTCGACGTATCTTTTCCACCGCCTCACGATTCGCAGCCGTGTTTTGACGAAATTATCCTCATTTTCCGAAGGATGTGACGCCATAATGGATCGAATATACGATCAGACACGTATACTGAACAGGTTCGGAGAATCAATTAACTCCGGCGATGAATTTAATTGACGTTGGATCATATCCCCCGATGACGGGTCCTCTAACCTTATTCTCAAGCCGAGTAGAAGTATGACGTGCGTACAAAGTGGGTTTCCACACAACGTCCTAAATAAAAAGGGACGATCCAAACTTTTCCCGATGCCCAGATATAATAGGAAGAGGGCTGTGTGTGGAGAGTAAGTTTTTACTTTGGCACGTATCCAGGGAAAGGGTGCGAATGGGTGTGTGCGGTGGAAGAGAAAGGGTTAATCGAAGACAAAAGGGAAGATGATAGAATAGGCCGTGGAAGAGATATTGAAGGCGAGAAGGATTCTTTATTATATTAGTTGGGAGTTTGAATAGACCCAAGCGATGTTCATAGATTGAAAAAGGATCCTCTCCATACGAAGTACTCATGATAAAGTAATTAGGATTTATTGGGTTGCTCTTTCTAGAAGGTTGAATTTGTACGAATACAAATTTAATAGTGTTGGTTATAGCATAGTAATAGTTCTATACATCATTAATTGCGTAACGAGGAGGATTTCGTAAAAGTTTTACTGTAAATATTTCAAGAAAATCCGTGACTTCTCTTGAATGAAAAGTCGCTTCTCGTTTTATTAATACTATGTCTATAATATCCGGTTACTTTTAGAGATATAAAATAAAATTTGGTTTTCAATTTTTCTATGAAATGTTTCTGAAGCGAGACATTTTTCTATTTTTTACATTCCACGATTCTATTTTTGCAGTTTTTGCTACAAAGGAAGACTTCACGTTACAGTTGACGTATTACGTGCAGTTTTATCGTATTGTATACATCTCATTATAGTTCGCTATTTTCAGCAAGTCTGTGCTTTCATGTCACTCTTCAGGAATTATAATATCTAATGTCCATATAAAATCTACAATAGGCTGTTGAAACATGATTTGCTTTATATAATTAGTTCTGATTATAATAATAGTATTTTTGATAGAATTTTAATTATCCAAGCAAAATGAATGTTGTTACATTTTTGTAATTAAGCGTTCCATCGTTTTTCGGAACATATTTTGATACCAATAGCGCTTTGTATCATTATTAGTAATGATTGTTTTTATGCATCAAAGCTCTTTTTTTATTTAAAGCATGAAGTATTCCAGAAATGTCGATTAAATGATTATATCCGCATTTAATTTGGAAATAGAGCGCGAGACTGAGTCCCCCAAGTGGTACGTTCAGATCGTGTTATGTAAATGCAAGGCTCCATGAATTTAACATGGGAATTACAAATACTTGACCATAAATATTTTTGTCATGAAAAATTAGGCGCGATTGCCGCTCCGTGATTGCCGTGCATTGCCGCTCTTAAATTATTCACACTTCCCTCGTAGCTGAAAATTTAGGACGCTTGGTATAGTGGAGGAGTGGATTTACTCGTTGATACAGCCGTCCTCATCATCAGCTAGATTGGAGCTAGAATCTTTTCTCTTCAATGAGTTTAGATTACCTTTGATCTCTTATTAATTCTCTTAATAATTTTGGGAGATATTAAATTGTGATGAAATATCGAATACTCCGCAGTATACATCAACTATTGTTAGGAGTTGAGCATACCTGCCCGCAAGTGGGAGACCTGGGTTCGAGTCCCAGTCATGTCGCTATTTTTCACTTCTGTTTAACTTTGTATAAGCAGCGCATGATTAACGTGCGAAGTTCAATTTATCTCTTCCTTTATTAAATGTCATATCATTATATTTCCACTTATCATGATATTATCAATCTCTTTTCTCTGTAGAACTGATTTTACGATTCTATAAATATTTAAATCTTTATGAATGGGAATATTAAACAATATAACTGAGAGAGATAATTGATTAAAAGTTATGCAAATTTACTTTCATTATCCTTGTTTTCCAACAAATATCTTTTCTGTATTTTCAATGAGCAAATAAGCTGTTTACGAGTACGTTGTGTAGACGTATTATTCTCGTCTTTTTTACTTCACTAACCAATCTATAAGTAACTTTTTCTTTCTCGTTTTTTAAAGGCGTCTCTAAAAATCTCACGAGAGTATTATTGTTGTCGTTACAGCAACCATTCTGAGAGCATCTTCATTCAAAAGTTTAAGATATATCTCAGGAATAGGACTTTTATTGTGTGTCGAAGAGGTTCTTTCTTCCTGATTGCATCATTCTTCCTTCCTAACTTCGCGCCGTAAGTGTTATGATCCGTCTTCCCCGAAATTGTGAGAGTGATATAAAAAAAAACTTTCCTCAAACTACCCTCTAGGGAAGAAGATTGCGTTCGAAAGCCTCCAAGTACACATCTCTCCTGGTCTCTTATTACGTCCTATCCATCATCAGTCTCCTTTTAATTCAGTCGGCGCCTTTCTATTAAAGTCTAATCTCGCCTCGTCCCGATCTTAATAAGCCTTTGGCAACGACGGCGGCATAGATGCTGTCCTTCCAATTAAGACGCTCGGGTGTGATTCAAGAGTCCGTCGTATGGCGGTGCCACCTTCGCCTGAGACTCGTCCAATCAAATCTCCCTTCAGGCAGATTGCGCCATTCAGGACTCGCGAACTGAAGGGAAAGCAAACTATTTCCTAAAAGTCCTTTTGAAGTCGGAAGAATTTTCTTTCGGTGCGAGTGAAGACTTCATCTGCTGAGTTGTAAACAACTGACTACGCAGGTCTACGGAGACGTTACGCCAAACCGGAAGTTTTTAGCCTTCTTCAGGTTCTCTCCCGAGCTAGGCTTTTATTTATAAGGATTTTAGTATCGTATACTCTCGGAATTTTCGCATTAATATCGCCCCGAAATCCGTTCGTGAACGTTTTGCCCAAAATCACTCCGTCAACAGGTGTGTTTCATTAGCCCCTTCCACAATGTTCTCTGCAGACCGTTTTCCCTTGCGTGTTGATCACCTTTTCATTTCATTAGCTTTTGCTAGCGATGGCTGCCTTAAATCGCTCCAAATTAGGGTAAATTTGCATCTTAAGTTTCTGAGGAAATACAATTTGCGTAATGTTTTCTAGTTTTAAAATTAACGCATTCAGTTGATACCTGTTGGCACTTGTTCACATTTATCAATTTAGTTTCCATCAGTTGGATGAGACTGTTCAAATATCACAGCAGTGTTTTTCCTCTTGCTATTTACTGTGTGTGTTGTAATTAATTATTCATTCCTGTTGTTGTAGTATCAATGCAAATGAGGATTTGTCTCGTGCTCGAGAACCAGGATGTGGGGCTTAATTAAATAGCGTATTAGAATTGAAATGCTGTATAGTAATTTCTCCACAATGAAACGTGAAATTTATCTTCATTGAATTATAACAGTACGAAAATTTATTCGATATATTCATTACTATATATTTTCTACCTAATTTCAACAATTTGCGTTATCTATCCATTTTAGGATTTCTCCTCTCAATAATTATTTTAATTAATAGTTTATAATGCATAGTCAATATCATTTACCCCGTTGGTTGCTTATGACAAAGTTCAATAAGGAAATATTTCTTAGTAAATTCTATAAATAGTAATGAACGAATAATTCTTTTATTTAATTTAGTTCTATGACTACTCTAAATTGCCAAAATGCTGTTTAATTCTAAGAACATGATAGAAGCAATAAATATTGGATGGAAATTGACGAGTTTATCGAATTTCAAAGTTAAAATAAAAATTACTTAAAAACTATAATGTGGAATATTAATTCAATACTTTCACTGGATTCGATTCACAAATCACGCTAAATTAATCCCAATTTTTCCGTTCTTGGCTTATTGACGGTGGAAAAACATCCGACGTTTCTAATTAACAAAATGTCACTCTTAGTTAGCATGGAAACGGGCTTTTACTTTTACGCAAATAAACCCTAATTTATTTAAAATCACCCATTCATAATAATCCACGAAATGACAGCAGCGAATTTATCCTCATTACGACAAACCATGATTCACTCCCAAAAAACGGCACCCGTCACAACCTAATAAACTCTCCGAGAGGTCGTTCGTTTTTCGCATAGAGAGAATAAAAAAGGCAAATGGTATAGCGTAGAAAGTGCGTATCTTGGTAGCAATACGTTATTTCCTCGGGGACACGTTTTTTAATGAAGAAAAGTTGACCGAAGCTGTGGGCAGTGTAAATTTCCCACCGAAAATGTGTGACAGTGGGATCGGACATGTGTGGAAAACCATACGAGAGCCGATATGTGAACGGATGACGGAACTCCGGAGAGGGAAGTGAGATATTAAATCACACATCACGTCCCCTGGTCTTTCCGTACCCCCTTTTACCGTTCCTTCAACTCTTTAGTCTCAATTACACGCTGGAGGACCCTCGTTCGTTATTTCACCCTTCGATTTTAGTTTTTACGCTCACTTGTTTTTAGTTGCGCGTGTCTCCGTCAGGCAGCGCCGCTCTCGAGCATGAATGCAAATACCCCGAACTCTACATTTTCGGCACATCTTCGACCTTTATCATCCGCAATTCAACTCCAGCTCCAATATTGCCACTGACTCACGATCTGGCAATGCGCATGTGACGCTACGGTTGCGCCTTCCGATCCGGAAATTGATTGATTTCGCGTATTTTTAAGTCGAACTGTTGATGAAGAATTTATTGCTATGCATCAGTTTATATAGTATTTTAATAAGGAAGAATTCCTTTTGACGATAGAACTCAATTTGTACTAGGAGACGTATTGATCACGTTGTGCCTAAATTAAAAATGAATCAACATTGTTCTTCCAATGATTTAAATGAAATAAAGCGATAAATACTTTTTTATTTGGTGAGTCGTTAATTAGAATTCACAGAATATTTCAGAAGTACAGTTCCTATGAAATTAAATATTTTGGTGGTTATATAATTGAGGAAAAATTAACTCCCTTTAATTTTGAATGAGTGCTAAATAATCTATCCTTATATCTCCTTTTTGGGCTCCAGTATATAGCAAACTATATGTTTTTACGTATTGAGTTGAAATATTGATTTAGTCATGATGGACTTTTCTTATGAATGATATGCTATCCAATTAATTGTTAAACGCCAAAAAGTTTGATAATCATCAAAAAAATGAACCGATAGAAGCAGCTACATCCTTTTTGAGGATAAAAGCGCTTGCAACCAATTGAGATGTCATTGGATTGCACATCCGAATCCATTCATTTGTAGATTTGTTGATTAAATAAAGTTATGAAATGATAATATGATGAGGCTTCATATCACATTCACTTTTAGAGACATGACTTCGTTCATATTTATAGCCTCGCTCTTCTATACACATCATTCACACGCAATGGACATCCAGTTTATGTGAAATGTCACCGGAGGAGGATATTATTTTTCCTCGTGATTTATTGCGAACAGTTGCGTAGATTTATGATGCTCTTCATAGTGAGTTTATTTCGTACAGAACTATATCAAACATTTCTCAATCTTTCTCTATTTCCAATAAGGAAATCTATGCGATCTTTTGTCCTCGAAATCAATACAAAGCAAATTGAAGCTCTCACGCATTGCACACACCACTCTCATAATCAAAGCAATCGCAGCTCGAGGCAATATCTCAGTCGTAGGAAACTTTCATTTCCCAAATGGTGCATCGCTTGCGATATTCCGTGAATTGCAGCTCTTACTGTTCAAGAAAAGTCTAATAAAAACGTATCATTCGGTTCTAAAAGTCTCTCTTTATATCTCATACGGCCATTTTTACGCACTTGAATTCGGAATTGATATTCGGAAGGCGTTTCTCGTAAGCTAATTTGATGGATTGAGGTTCCATCGCCGTTTGCAATTGAAGTGATGTTAGATATTGAACAGAACTATTCATTGGAGTGGCAATTGGCAGATGATACGTAATGAAGAGACATCCATTCGAAGCATAATTGTCATCTGCGTTGATAATCATCCTTTGATGCTAATTAACTTTCGGGAAAGATGGAAGTTTAAGACTTCGGTGAAGGGATAATTATTTAGGCCTATTATCCGATGAGTTGCGTCTATCACCGAATGAGTGAACGGGAATTTCTCGGAATTAATAATCACTTCCCGAAATATAATTGCTATGCAATTTCTAACAGCAATCAACTCGATTGCTCGTTTTCTGTAATAATTTGATTAACTGTTTTCCATGAAATATCACGAATTTGAGAACTAATGCTTTTTATCCAATTCGATATCTAAGCCTGTGTGATTTTATTCATCGCATTATACATGTGAACAAAGAATTTTGCTCAAAAATCTGATTTCCAGAGCAAAAAATTGAAGTTTATTTTTAGTTTCAAGTTTTACGAACCAGAATATATTTTCACTGAAAAGTTGGATTTGAAACCTGTATTTTGTTAATCTGCTTCTCAAAAGTTCAAAAATCATTTACTTACTAAAATCCATTACTTTTGTTTGAAATGGTGTTATTTCCCAAAACTAAGTGTAACCATAGAAACAGAGATTCTGCTACTTTTGCCAAAGTGAACAAATCTTGGGACACATCTTTCTATCAAATATCAAAGAAGGTCCTTTATAGGGGTTCGATCCTCTTAAGGCCATTTTCCTTTCAAACTGCATTCGAAGAAAGGGAAAATGATCACCGGACTGAATAATTCACTCCCCTTATATGAAGCTCCTTAAAAGGCATTTCCTATGCGAAGTTCTCGGAATCTCTCTCTCCCAAGGACCGCCATCCAATTTACGCCGCCGTTCGGGAGGTATCAATCACCCGTAATTCATTACGTCTCTCGGCAAAGGTAAGAGATTGACTATATTGGAAATGGCTCCGGGCTTTTGCGGAGATGATGACGGAGGCCTGGGGCGGATGGAGATAAGGCGATACGCCCACGAGGCGAAATGATTGCCTCGTAGATAGAAAGCACGAATTTTTTGCTGCTGATGATCCCCTATATTATCGTGGTGATTCCGCGTTTTATCGAGTGATTGTCTCCTCGGAGGGAATCGAACCGGGATGCGATGTAAGGAGGTCGCCTGATTATAGCCATCATAGGGACGCGATTAGGGTACAGAGGCATCGTTTCCCATGAGCCTCTACTCATTCGGGTCAAGGAAAGAGCGAATGGTTATTTTTATGGTTCAGCGGAATATATTCGCGAAAGTGCTTTCGCCTAATTTTCTCAAGCGCTGATTTATATTGGCGCAGTTCTTTTTGAACGAGAGTTTTGCCTAAGTTAGCCTAAGATTGTTGTATTTTTTGTTGGTCCAATGGCTGATTGTTCCGAAATGAAGATGAAACGCTATCGACTTTAGAAAGTTATTTATGTAATGGTTCCCTCAAGAAAGGGGTTGTAGTTGTTATTAAAAAAGCCAATTCTTGATTCTGTTTTAGGGAAAAATTGCTCATAAATGTCAATGATAAGTTAACAGAGTTATAACCTTAATTTATGCATTAAACTTGAAACTATTGCTACTCAGAGGTTTATATTCGCATAATGAATCACTGTTATCAAATTAATATCTTGCCTTTTTGAAATCGTGTTCACAATAAAGTGAATTCTCTGCGAAGTTTTTCTTATCTAAAAGAAAAATTGTAAAATTTCGTTTCTGTCCTTACAGAACCCTCATTTAATACGTAATTAGTGTATAGAGTTTCTATATTTCGGACTGTTACCTTAATTTTCTGTGTATGAGGCATGAATTCTTCTACATCGACGCAATTGTTAAATTATTACGTTTTGTAAAGCTTACAACGTTTAATCATTTTCTTTAACGTGTATATAATTACTGTTTGGGATTTCCCCCACAAGTCATATCCGGTTCATACACCTGAGGCTCAACAAGCTACCCTCAAGAGGCAGCTTTTGGAAAGAACAAATGTTTTGAGTCACACCAAGCGAAGAAGTTCATTCTAGTTCTGTGAGTAAGTCAAAGCAATAGGGCCGAGCGAGGAATTTTCTCAGAAAATTATGCTTTGTTTAGAAGCTAGTGGTCGGGAAGGTCCCGTCAGATGATACTCCGTTCTCTTGTTTCCTCTAAAAGGGATGTGGTCGCAAGAGAGCCAAAGATTCTAGGGATGACGATTGCGTAGAAGGAAGATGGAATTACAGTTCCGTTGAAGTATCATTTACTCTTAGTTGAAATATATTAGTAGAATTCTATAACTAGGAATTCCAAATCATAGAAATGTTTTTTCAATGCGTATCATTTCATTAAAAACGAAATTTTCGTACACATATATATCTCCAAATAATATGAGAAATTTCATTTAATTATTTTACTAATGAAAGTACTTGTTTTCTCCTAAGAATGTTTTTCTTTTCTGAGGAAATGTTTTGTAATGTATTATGATAAAAAATATGTAATTGTAGAAAACGAACGATAAACGTCTTTTTGCCAAGAAAATAATTTATGTTAATGATCTAAAAGAATTTGTCTACTTGAAACGGTAGTTAGATAAGCAAAGGAGTATGAATATAATATGCATCTACTTAGTCTGGTTATGACGCGGGATACACAATTTTCTTCACTTCGATATATCTATTAGCCCTGGTTAAATAGTTAAATGATAAATAATAATGAACATGAATTTTACTTAATTTTTACCTCTAATAAGTACATTTTTGCTAGTTCAGGTGTCATCATGTTAGAGGAAAGGTTGATATTTTCTTTTAATTGCGACCTATCCATTCCCATATCCTCTCTGATAACTCTTGCATGAGCCTAAGGACTTCTGACATTTCCCTCAATTTCCGGATATTAACGCCCTCTCCTGAGCCTTATTACCTGTCTTCAAGATTCAACTTTTATCCTCGGCTAATCCATACTCTCTCCAATCGACGCGCCTTTGACTCAACGAAATAATTAGTTGGGAAAAGTTCCGTCGCCTACTCGACACCCCTCGCGAGATTTCTTTCACGTTATTTACGAGATGTGCGTAATGAAACTCCCTCTCGCGTTATGCAGTAAACTCTACTTTGCTCTGTAGGCACATTTCCCCTCGGGAGGCATTACACACCCCGGAAGTTCTTTCCATTATTTTTTCCCGTCCGAGAGAAAATGTGAATTATTGCCATTATATGCCACGTCGGGCTCTCAAAACACTGCGATCCTCGATGTTCATTTTTTTACCCTCGCCCCGATTTCATTTATGCTCCAATTAGAGCATTTTCATTTGCCTTTAGTATTTTTTGAGCTGACCATTTGCTGTTATTTATGGTACAGGGAGGAACTCAGAAGTCAGCAGTTGTCCACCGGATCGTGCCCTTCGTCGAGTGGTATAACGAGTTCTCGTTGCTACTGGAAATGGACCGTTGATGAGTTAATGTTAGCGATGTCATTAACTCGAAAACAGTTCTCGCAAGCTTTCGATGGAGTCGTATATCTGTCAGTTGATCCTGCAGATGGTATATCCGAACCTTATCCCACTCAAAACTTTCGCAGTTTTAGGAAATGATGGGGATTACGTGGTGGGATCAGTATTGAAACAGCTTCCTCTCCAGATGAGGAAAATAGGAGTCATTATATAATTGGACGGATCTCACGATGAACTAAACTTTCCTAGAATATCATAAGAAGCTTCGATAAAACAATTGCTGCATTTTGTATTAATTATAAATAAATAGACTCATTAATTCTTGATCGTGTTAATAAGTATGGATTCCTATGTGGTTAGATGATTTTTAGATATTCGTACATCTTTCATATTTTTCGTATAAATCTTTGAGATATGGGTTATTACTTGCGATGTTTAACACAAAAATGCCTTCACCAATTCCAGAAATTTGTTAACAATAGCCATTCCATTATGCCCTTTAAGTTTTTTGACCTTTCAGTGTGCTCTTTTCATAGCTTCCGGATCCGCAAAGCGATTTCTTTGTCGTCAAATAACTCTTCGTAGGCAAACCCGGAAAGAGTTTTTCTTAAGTGTGTTTTGCTAGACACAAAAATGTCGGCGTTGATATTTCTGCGTGGGCAAAATGAATTGAGCGAAAGAAAAGATGTTTATTTTTCTCTTACGAAGAATTACTCTCCGGGCTTCTTTTTTCCTCGATGGACTTCTATTATCAAACTCTTTATTTCTCGGATAACCCCTCTTCACTTTCACTTCTCCATTTTCAATTCTTTTCTTTCCCTAATGGACCGCTATAGAAAACTCCCACGCCCTTCTTTTCTGAGAACAACGTCATGTGGAAATCTCGATCCCATCAATTACTTGTCGATGTAATATTCTCTTTCACATCCACCTGCTCCAGTGTTTTGGACTTCCTTTATGCTAACCCTCCGGAGTTACTTCCATCAAAAAATCCCTCCTACTTTACCGGATATCGGTTGAGGTATTCTTGGATTGTTTCCAAAAATCGTACTTTATTTATGCGAAATGATTGCATCCCCTTCGGAGGATGTGGGAATGACTACCTTTGAAATCCACCGAGGTTTTCAAGCATCGTTAGAAGTCCTTTTTCCCGACTGCAGCGAGATACTATCTTGAGAAGATGGCTCTCATGCATAAGGATCCATTGTGTACAGCTTTCTCTATCGTGTTTTCCTTTGGTTGGATGAATATAGTGTATGGAATTTATCTTTATCGATTCCTCTAAGGAAAGTCTTTCTTTAAGTATATCTAGATTACTTCTTTTTAATCAATTTAGCCATTCCGTTTTAGAAAACGAAAGGTAATAAATAGTTAATTATTCTACACCTTATTTTTTAATGAATTTGTGAGAATCAGCTTTAAAAGGTTTTCATTCAGTTTAGCTACGTAGATACTGGAGCAGTACCTACCTATAATGAACTTAGCGCACTCAAGTTTTGAGCCTTTAATTTTTAATAAGTTTTACTAGATATAGTGAGGAAAAAGTTTATATAGTTCAAAACACCAAAAATATCAAAGTTTAAAAAACTTTTTGTGATATATTTTATCTTAAGTTCCGGTTTTAGATCCAGCATTTATATATATATATATATATATATATATATATATATATATATATATATATATATATATATTGTTTAAGAGTTTACTTTTAATTAATTTTGGCTTTCCGTACATCTTATTTAGTGTTTAAAAGAAAACTTCTCTATAAGTTACTACTCATTCATAGTTCTAATAAACTAGAAATAATGCGAGAATCATATCCGAATGTCATAAGTATTATAATTGTTCCCTTCCAACATTTTCTGCCATTAAGAGACATTATAAGATTATATGATTTAGTCATTTGTTTAGAATCGACTTTATGCCTTCTTATACTAATATGTTTTGAAGTCAATCTTAAAACAAATGAAATTCTACTTAACCAGATCGTACATTGAAGGAATACTGATTTTACCGAATATAAATTTTAGCTTGAGATTCTTATATTTGATTCTCCTGAGAGGAGATTAATAAATCCTAAATTCAAACGTGAACTTCGACATTTACTTTTTGCAGAAATGGAGATAAGAATGATTTTTCCTTTAAAAACTCGGAAGCAAATGCAATTGCAAAATGTACATTACCTATTATTGCTAACACGCAACGGCTTAAGTCTCCGGAAGCCTTTCTGGTTAGCTCTCCGAAATTACAGCGATATCTCGCCATAACACCACATCCAGCTTCTTAGCATATAAAGTGGTCCATGAAGTAACGAGAAAGTGCAGGCGCAAGTGGATATCATGCGAGAAAAATCCACCTCTCGCTCCGTATTCCCAGTACATCGTGGGCTGAAAAATACGCGAATCTTCCGTCGAAAGTTCGGTCCGAACTAATTTCCCGCCGAAAACCTCAAGAGGTGTGCAACAGCTCGCATTACTCCGACGGACTAATTGCAATAATAACTCCGCTGCATGTTTTCCAGAGGATTCTTGCAATTTTTTCACCCGTAATCTTCCGAGAGCTTCCTTTCATTATAATTTCCATTCGCCTCCTCGTAGCCATTTGTATTTCCTTTAATTTTCCGTCTCTAAGCAACGTCCCTCCGGCGCTTTCGAAACATTTTCAAATTTCAAGTTGCCGTATTAGAATGTAAAACGTCCCTTCCACGAGTGAGATGTTTTGCCGCTGTTTTTATTCATGATTAAAAGTATAAGAACGTGTTCTCTCTCAAGGCGCATGAGAATGAGGCCGTGAAAAATTTCGAAGCTCATACTGCGAAGTAAATCATGGTCCATGGTTAAAATTTCGAGAGTATCCCTTGAGTCGGAAATCTTCTTCCAGCATTTTCCTCCAAGGCTAGCGTTTTATTAAAAGCAAGATAGTTCCAAAAATATAATAGAAAATTAGACATTTATTTTTCTTCCTATCATTTCGATAAATTGATAAAATCATGGAACAAATGAACGATTCAACTACGACTTGATTCGAGATATCGAGCATTGTTAGCTTTCGATCTATTGATTGAAATCGCTGATCATTGTCATTTCTACCGCAATTTGAGGTACGCTTGTCGTCTAATTCATCAAAGTGAAAGCGTACTTAATGTAATGAAATTGATTAAGTCCTCCAGATTGATATGCAGAAATGTTGAACTCATTTATAGCAGTAAATTCTCTCGATTAAAAGTTTTATTGCTGTCGGTATATTAATAATGAATCCAATTCTTCATAAAGTAGCCTTAATAAAATCGCATATATCTGCAAAGAATAAAAAATCGAGATATTTTGGCGGTTTAATTTGATTTTCTTTCATTTTGTCGATTCACAGAAAGCAAAAATAGCTCAATGTGTGAAAAGTATTGGAATTACAATTATATAATGAGAATTACTTTAATAATTTATTAATTCACGATAAAACCTCAGATTATAGAATCATAGTATATTAATTCAATTATGATTTGGGTATTTATTATTAAAAACTATTTTTTAAATTTATACATTCAAATTACTAAAACTCCGTTTAAATATAATGCATATTGCATATTGCTATGATATGACGTTTTATGTCGGAGATTATCATCTATGATGTAAAACGTCCATCCATATTCGTTTATGAAAGGAAGCAATTAAGTAATTAGCATGCTACACACATGCTGATGATTAAACCAAATGTAGCAAAGGAGCATCTTTTTTGCAGCATTTCAGCGCAAATGTTTGTTTGCTGATTTGTTTGTTTGCTACACTCATACGCGTCGCTGGATTTCGGGCCATCAGATTTTGCATACTTCACTGATTTAATTCCTGGAACTTGTTAGCCAAAATTTATGCTACATAGGACGTAAATTATAAGTGGGGTTGATTAGCATTTACTAGGCGAATGAGTAAATTCAGAGTTATTATCGTAGAGCACATTTTATACTGTCCACTTGGGACTATTGTATCCTCATCGTTGCTTCTATACTACTCCAATAATGTTAATCCACAATATTTTATTTTTAACTGCTAAAATCTCTTTGAATGTAATCATAAAAATAAATTGTCATTCTCTAAGTTCTTGTATCAGTTGAATTAAGTTAAGACTCCACCATTCTTTTTTAATTATTTAATATCAACAACTTATATTATAAACGACAATTATCCCTGGATTCCTCAAACAGTTAAATCCATAATTTATTCGTTTAGTGATCTTTTCCTCTAATTTATTTTCTCCAAAATAATAGGTAATAAGTGTTCAATTCATAGCTTTTTCTTCTCTCATTCTCATGTCATAGGATTTCATGAGAGAATAGAAGTCAATATTTTTGCAATCGGTCTTCTCATATCGTTGAATCATTTTCTGTAATCTATTCAGAGAAAGAATATTCGATTTACATTTTAGATTAGGCGCGGATCAATATCACGAGAACTAAAGACGCATTTGATGAAGTAACATTCCCTCCGAATGGGATGATTGTATCCACTCAGGATCTGCCTATGATGGAAAACTTCGATTGGCTGAGCGAAGAGTAATTACTCGAACCTCAATAGCCTTACGTCAATCCCAGCCGTTGCCGTTGACGGAAAATAGATTCAACTGTTCTGCATGAAAATGCTACGTTCGGATTTTGAAAGAACCCAGTTTGTTTCTCGTACTTTGTTCGATCGTGTTTGCGTAAAATTGTGCTTTTTAAGTTATGTATATTCACGATTAGAATTCAATATACGTAAGTTCAAAATGTAGGATCCGCGTTTAGTTTCATAAAATGGTTTGGGGATGGAGTTTGTCGGAAGCAACAGTTGGTGTTTGTGTTCTGGAGCCCATCTTGTGGGTTGACCTCTATCCTCCTTTGTATCTCTTTCCTGCTACGTTTAATTACCTTTCGGTTTGCCGTTATTGGATTCATTATGTAGCCCGCCGTTGGACCGTGGGGCGGAGGGCTTCGTAGGGCACCTAAGAGTGAAATTATACCGCATGGAAAACGCTAACGACGTGAAATTAGTTGTTCAGGTGGATGATAAAGTCCAATCCCATCCCCCAGAGTAATTAGACCGCATCCGTGCCTTCAAGAGGTTGTTTATTATTTTCCCTCCGATGTTGGAATAATAAGGTTTCCGAAAAGCTTCCTAGAAATACGTTTCCCTCACATCGCAGAAGGATCATCTTCATTATCCAGTCACCCTTCTTCATCCGAAGGGTATCCATCAGGTCTTTGGAAATAGCTATCTAAAGGTTTAGGAATAAAAGATAGGGTGAATAGATGAGAATGGTTTATAGCACTAGAAGATATATATGCTCTCTTATATATGAATTCTTCATTGTGAAAGGGCACAATACTTAAAGAAGTATTCAACTATTGTTAAATACATTTATCATTAAATGTTTATGAGTGAATTGAATAATTAACTCATTTTTTCCATCCTAGTGGATTATAATGAATACTACCAGCCAAGTTTTATGGAACCTTAAAATAGCATTTATTCTTTAATATTTTAAGGCTCTTAATTTTCATAAAAATGATTTTCAAAAGTTTTAATAGAATTTGAATTATAGTATATTAATATGATTATTTTAATGAATTGTGAGATTTAGGGGAAAATTTTAATGAGAATTATTTGCTAACAAAAATAATCCAAACATTTAATAAAAATTCTTTTTTTTCTTTTTTAAAATACTAAGTTTTTATAATTATGAGGGCTCTAGTGCATTAGTAATTCTGAAGAGGGCCTCTGGCATTTTAGGAGAGACGACTGGTTTAGGATCGTAGTCACGCATTTCTAGATGAATGTTGTTTTAAGCAATGGGATTCAGAAGAGATGTGAATAAAATCCTAGGAACTGAAAACTAGAATTGATTCAGTTGCACAGAAAGCAACCATACGGTGCAAATTTTGATTTTTACCGCTCAAACATTGGAATGTTGTGAAGTATTGAAAAACTACATCAAATTTTCTGACAAAAGACCTGCATATGTTAACTAAATGAGCTGTACTTGGAGGTAATTCTTCATAAAAATGGATAGTGAACATTAAGGAAGGCACTATTTTCATTAAAATTCAATAATCTCATTTAACTTATAAAACTGTCGGATAACAATTAACTTTCAAATCCAATTTCAAATTTTTAGTATGTTTCCCCTTCTTCATTATGGAGAATTACTACGAAGTGAAAGCCGGGTTTGCAGAGAGTATTAATGTTCGTTGTTTAAATATGATTGTAGCATTATAATAATTTAATGAATTTTTATCTGTTTCTTGGATGAAAGCCTAGGAAAAATGTGATTTGAATACAAATATTTAACCCTCTTCAAAGAAGAATAATAATTTTTCTTTACACGTATTCAGCATGAAAATTTTGCCTGCCTTTTTCACTCAGATTGATTTTTTCCTTCGAATCGAATCGATGCTTATAGGCTGGAACGGAACTTTACTTAGCAACCTCAAATATTCTCGTTGATTTTAAAACTACGCGATGTCTGGCGTTGAAAGTTGCTTATCTGCAGTTTTTACGTAAGCAAGATGGAAAGACAGAAATCATCCACCAACTGCAGTTTTTATTTTTTAGTGATTTCGTTCGCATTTTTTCTCTTCTTACTTGTACCTTTCTTTTTATTCAGCCTTAGTGAAGCGATTTCGAATATTTTTAGTTTCCTTACGTGCTCCGTAAATTTGTAGCCACTTAGCGTTTTCGTTTGCTGCATGCCTCCAAGTATTCCAGACGCTTTTTACACGAAGTTGCGGCATTTAAGAATTCAAAGAATTGGACTTCGCTTGGGACAAACCTCCGTCCTATACTCGTATTTTACGTTTTACATTTAACTGTATAAGTAAAGAATACGTGAATTTCCTGCATGTAGCACTCGAATAAAAATTATTGAAAGACTTTTACGTTTGAAAACGACCAGTTTATGTACGATATTCATGTTATATTTATAGGTTGCATTATTTTCCATTAAATGCAAGTGTTTAATTCGTTTACAAACGTACAAATATTAATAAATCATTATTTGTTAAATACAAGTAAATAATTCATAAACATGCAGTTACCAATGAATTTTCGCTTCATATTCGTAATATGTTTAATTTCATATTTAAAATTTTCAATCGGAATTAGTTTAACTTAATTAACAATTTAATTAGTTTAATCTGAGACAAAATTCTAATCTCCGCTTATATTTTTAATAGTCTTATTTTATTCTAAATGAAAAAATCGATTTTTATAAGAATTAAGATGAGTTAAATAAAAGAAATTACTTTTATACAGATATTATACTTTAATCAGGAATTAAAAACTGAGCTTAAATCTACATAAGAATTTTTCATATAGCAGTTTATGTTTTCCCTGCCCTTTGGAAGCCTTCGTTTAGTTAATAACCACGTCTAAGTATGCAGCTCAAATATAATGTAATATTGGAATTAGCTCTGCATCTGATGTCAAAAGGAATATATTCGAAACTCCAGTATTTCGCAAATAGTGTTATTCGCATGCTCTCGAGCGAGATATTGGCCTCTTTTTGGCAGCACCAGTGGAGGGTCTGGAAACTTCTTTCCTCAAAACGCCTGTGTTGCTCTTCTTCGTGAGAAACCGTCCTTCTAGCACCCTCGAGTTCCCAAGAGTGCACTTCATCCATTCCGAGAGGAAACCATTCAACGGGAAATGATGAATTTCTTTCATTAAATAAACCATCTTGTCTCTGTTCACCATCTGCCAGACCTTTTAATTTTTCCCTCTGTTTATCGGTTTCCATGGATATACGAAAACACTTAAGGAATTTCGTTCGGTGTTAAGAGGAATATAATACGGATTCGCCCTCGTTTACTTTGCTCTCGACGTTCCGAAAGGTTATGGATTATTTTCCTATATTCTTCATATAAATATATGGCTGTTGATAAGCGTTTTCATTAAATATTGCATGGAAATGTATTTACAGGACTTCGAATGATAAATTTCAATGCTCAAGCATTTCATAGCATTCTAAGTTCTAATGTCCTTACATCTTTATCAAAGGAAGAGATAGAAAATGTATTTTTCTGTTTACTTATGATTATATAGTTAATAAATTCATTCGTGTTTTATTTCATTGTTTCAAAGACTAAAAGACGAGATTAGAACACACGTAACAACAATGGAAATAAGTAATTAAACGAATTTTCAATCTTATATTTATATTGGACTATATCTTAATATAGTTTATAGCTTAATTGTAAGTTGTAGCAAATGAATGTATAAACGTAAACGAGTAAACACGCATTCATTTTTCAGCGAGAAAAATGTTCGGATGGAAATATAGACCCTTCCCATCAGCCCCTGCGATCTCCTTCCCCCTCCAAACTCTTGCCTCTAAGTTCGAGCCATTTCCGCCATGGCGCCACCGTCCGTGTAGTGCGCCGATTTGTCATTGCTTTTTTTTGCCGAATCGCTTGCGGGCGGTCGGGGGTTCGAGGAGACAAGTACGATTCAAAGACTCCCTTCTTATCTCTCTCCTTGATTTCCAGCGAAGTTGATGACTTATAAAGTTCCCCCACAACCCTCTTTTTTTCACCGATTCTCAAAACCCTTGTTCCGTTTTATATTTTTCTCCTTCAGTCGCCCTTCATCGACGTTCTCTGCAATTAAGTGCATCTGAAATCTATGGGCTGAGATAAATGGTTGGAAATTCGACTCGATATCGAGTGAAGACTCATCTGCGTAAAGAGTCCCAGAGTTTTTTAGCCTTCCTGTTCCCATGACGGAGACTTTGATCTGGAATTCGAATACAAAAGAAGGAAACGTCTTCTTTCATTTGGTTAAAGTATTGCACTTCTATGTTTGATAGTTACCAGCTTTCCTCCAATGATTATTGATCTATCTCTTCTCTGTAATTCACCTGTCTCTCTATGATTGATGTATGCTGGAAGTATCTCAGTATCTGGACCTCTTTTCTCTAATTCATTCAAAATTGAACTTTAAAAAACTTCCTTCATTAGAGGTTCTTCGCAGATAATTCTCTGTCCTAGAAATGTCTTTGCCGATTTTATATATCATCACCTCATATTCACTCAACCAAAAATGCTAATTTTTGCCACCAAAAGTCCATTAAAAATATTAAAATTTATGAACTTTTTATGACACTAGCTTCCTAAATATTAAAGATTTATGCCTCACAGAGTAGCATGGAATTTATTTTTAAAAATATTGAAGAATGGGCCGCAAACATTTTAAATATAATCAATTCAGTTCTATTAATTAATTAGACTACTTTTCTTGTTTAAGTATGTTACATATTATCTAAATATATATGAAATTTTGTTTTGTAAATTAAAATTTAGCACTTATAAGTCATTTATCGTCAATCATGATGAATATTATATTATAGGTATCCAATTGTATCTCACGTAATTGGCATGAAACAAATAAAGCATATTTTTATTATTTTTATATTATATTATTATTTGTATTATTTATTATTATTTTTATTATATATTTTTTTTATTATCTATATTATATTCGTATCAATCGTTTCACTAGTTACACCTGTAATTTCTTTGCTTTGAAATTGACCGAAGTAATTGGAACTATACATTTCTTGCGATAAGTAGCAATTACGGGATTTCTTTAAAACGAGGATCAAAAGGTTTTTATCAAAGTTCTTGTTCCTTTCTTTCTGCGCCCAAAGTACAATGAATTTCTTCCGTATAAATCGGCAGTACTTCGTGTAGGACTCCGTTCCACTATTACTTAGGCCGTTCATAAATTAAATGTCTAGACTTAAGAGACCTCAGCGGTGTGGATTACCCTCGGATGTGCACAGGGCCACTTAATGAAAGCTGATGGTTTGCGGAATTCCCAAAGGTAAAATATCCACTCGCCTCTTTACTTATCTACCGAATTCGCTCCCTCTTTAAATATCTCTTTGGATCTCTTCCCCTCCTCTGTAAGTAGAGCAGAGCGAGTTTTAAACGTGTATAAATAAACGTAACGTATCTTTCTATTAAAGTGAATAAATTTTGTGTCAAAGGGAAGATACAGGATTTAGGTATACTATATTATAGGAATCCGTTTTTCTATCATTACAAAATCTATTATTAAAGGATTAAAGCTCTGTTAATTAAACTAATCTGATATTAAAAAAAACGTTATTATAAGTAGCGAGCATTAAGGCCCTTAACATGAAAAAATTTCTCTTGTTTTTTTATGGTGAAAATTACAATTATAATTATTGATCTACATTAATACATAACTAAAAGTTTGTAACTAAACAAATTTTAGTTTTTTGTTTAGTATTCAAACTTTAGGAAATTATCAACATCAAGTGCGAGAATGTATTCGTATTAAAAGATGTAATTGAAAATGCTTGGTTGTAATGGAATGAAAATTAAAAGAGGTTAATTTGATTGACGATTGATTGATTTTATTTGAACCGTGATATTAACGTTTTCATATTCTTTTACTTATATTTAATCTCACCCTCATCTTTATGAATTAATATTTGAACTCTTAGTCTTCAACCAGATTTAATTCTAATATCGTGAGCAAAACAAAACGTTTTCCTCATTGCTTTCAACCCCTGATGATCTTACCAATCAAGCCCCAAAATTCCCAACCACACCGTTTTTATGTCATGGCGTAAGTAAACAACATAACGCTGTCAAATCTAGAGCTATGACTCCAAAAGCGCAATATCTCTTACGTCACAGTTGCCTTCAAGTGTCCCCTCTTTAATTTAGGCTCCCATTCCGAGCGTCCGGTCTCGACAATTTCGGCGCAGATGAAAGCAAAGTAAGGAGAAGAGGCAGTAAGTGCTCGGATCATCCTCTTGGATATTGCGTTGCCCTTTTTCTCTCCTCTCACGATATTACCCACTCACCACCCATTGTTCCTCTTCTATGGTTAACTGTCACTCCCTTCCCAGCGTTCGTTCAATCTTTGTCCCGATTGGCTTCTTATGAGAACTCCACTTCTAACGATAGGACAAGTGTCAACTCTTATCCACAATGTTACTCTAGCACATCTGATGCTTAAGTTGTTTTTGGGGAAGAGTTTACGTAGTGTTTGATGTTTGAAATGCTCATCCCATCCATTAATTTAGGATTTTAGTGATTCAGTTGTTTACGAGTTTTTCATGTTCAACGGCGAGCAGGTTTCCGTGCCATCCAAAGTGATTTTTCAGAAAATAATTAATTCTGCGATCGTGTATACCTGGTTAGAAATCCACTATTAAAATATTCCCTATACTCGTAATATTGCCTAAAATCTCTGTCTTCATGAAATTCAATCAGGGATAACCTCATTGGCTAGAATTATACAACAGTGATGCATATGTCGATGGATGGATTCCATATTAAAAGTTTAAGTTAAACATTAGATCTAACTCCTTATTTTGTTGATTTTCTTTTATGTCGATTGTTTACTTTATTGATTTAATCACTGTAGTCCCGAATTTCACTCCCCAGTACACCACCTGATAGAATGTATCTTCCTTGAACAGTTTCTTGAATTAATTATTCGAATTTCCAAGTTCTTAATCATTATCAGTTAAGCATAAATTTAAACTTATTTGAATTTGGAAAGATTAATTAGAGAAATTTCAGTCCATATCCATAAAGTTTTATTCGCAGCTCTTTTAATATGATCAAACGTTGAACGGAGCTCTTTTTCTAGTTTCGTAAAGTTTTTTCTTGCCGCAGAATCCCTGCAGTACGTATTCTGTTCCAAGTACGAGTAGGTTAACATTTGAGTTTGAAAAGTGATTTATAAGAGCTATATATCTCTTCTGCATCGTGAGTTCTTGTTTATTGTGCGCTTCAGCTTGGGTGGAAAGAATATTTTCCTATTTTTTTTAAACTTCCATTCCAAGCATGAGTTTAATTCTCTCAAATTCTTATGTTTTCATCAATTTCGGTGTAACACGCTAAGTTTGCGAACTTCCCAAGCTTGTATTTTCGAAAGCGTTATATATTTCGTAGTTTTATTCGTGTTGCAATGCGAGCCGGTGTACTCGCGAATTTACCGGTGTGAGCCTCTGAAATGGATTTATGGTGTACCCTCATTCGGTCCGTTAAAGTTGAGTACTGAATTACTTTTAGCGCTGAGTATTAAATGCATTAGGGATTTTGCTGGTAAAAATTATCCAATCAACTGCAGATTTTACTACGAACTTACTTCCCACGGCTCCTTTGTCTATGCATTCCATCGTTGCTTCGTTTCTCTTTTGTGCGAAATCCATTTATTGCGCCTCATATTTTAAGTTATTGTTTTCAGTGACGAAGAATCTTGAGTTTCATATCTTCGATAATTTTCATTAATCGAATCTAAAGTACTTAATGATAATAGTAAAGAATAATTGCAATTTCTCATCTTAATGTAACGATTATAGATTTTGATTACATTCATTTGGAATTTACCGAAAACTTTAGCACCACTTGAAATTTTGATCGATTAATGTACTGTATCACAGAATAAATATTCTTCCTCTACCATATGATTTATATATTTGAATATCCTCATACACCCTATAGAGATTTGAAGTTTACGACTGAATCCTATGGCCAATTTAGATGCTAAAGGAAAGAGTGGGTAAATTATTGAGACTCTATATTTCTGAAAATTAGAAATTATGAGTAAATTATTTACGATACCGTAACGTCAGAAAATAGATTTAAATACAAGAGAATTGATGCTTTATAAATTGATCATATTGCCTCATAATAAATAAAAGCAAATTCGATATGATTTAAACGAAACAAATGTATAGGGAAAAATTGTTGCACTTTTTTTGGATTTTCTTCTGAGTTAAGTACGTAAAATATCTGCTTTGGATTTGGACTTTGGATCACATTTCGTTTAAATTCTTAATTTATGATAAATAACTTTTTGATTTCATAAAGCACCAACTTTCGTTACTAGTACCTTATAATCAATGCTAGAAAGAGTTATACAGTAATTTTAAATAAAATTATTCATGTTCTCCTTTTGATTCATTTTGTATTTTATTCATAAAACCAAAGGCGAAGATGTGTTTTTATAAAAACACAAAGTTTTTCGAATATTGTCGCTTCGACTGCTGTGCGTTTAAAATAATAAATTTGGACTCTATCATATATCTATTAGATACAGTATTTTTGGCATTTCTCTATATTCCTTTCATACACTCAATTTTTTTGTCGTATCGCACCCTAACTTGGTCCATCTTAGCACCTCTTTTCCTTCGATAAAAATCTGATTCCCAACTACTTCTCGATGTGATATTCAGCTGAGTTGGTCTTCTTGTATGAGGACTTCTTCCGAAACTTTCCTCATCTACTTATACTTTAGCCTTCCATCGATACCCTCCATCCAACTTTTGTTCGGCGCGAGATTTTTAAGAGATATGAAGAGGCAATCTCCAACTTTTTGACGCGTATGACTTCGGACTCTGTCATCACGATCCTTCCACGGCTGCTGGATTACGGCGTTGAATGATTGCTTTTGGTTCGCTCAGCAGCTTTTGCAGACTGCAGTTTACTGCTGCATCCAGCATTTTGGACCCCGTCTATGTTCGTCTTTAATGAACTTAGCAGCTGTCGCAGCGTGGCACAGGATATATTAAATCGATGACTTGGAATCGCGAAAGATATGAACTTTATGAAGGTTTTTTTCTCGTTTTTATTGGAGAGATTTATAATACATAGCTCATAAAAAAGTTTAAAAAGGAATAATTTAATGTTTTTAGTGAGTCAGTATTATATCGAATTTTTATTAATTCATTTCCTGGGTTATAATCAATGTAATTACATAACTGTTTGCCTTATATTAAAGTGATTTGCTTTATTTTCTTCTGTTGCTATTTTAGAAGCGATAATTTATCATCAATAATAGGTTGCAAAGTAACTTATTCTCTGCTTCGATATCCCTTAGTGATATTACAATAATACAAAAGGAAAACTATTCTTGTTGTATCTGATAAAACTTAGCGTAAAATATAGTGCAGTTTGAGTGCGAATGTAGATATACAAAAACTTAAGGGAAAGTTAAAATTAACGTAACTCAAAAAATAATGAAAAATTGTTTTGAAGTAAAATTAATTATAAAACACAAAACTACGTAAGATACGATTGAATTTAATGAAAAGTGAATTTTAAAATCTGTATATTATAAGTTACATTTAAGTGAATAAACGTTCAGGGACATTCTATCCAAGGTGGCTGTATGATTACATTAGATCCAATGCCTGACATCGCCTTGAGCCTATTTAGAATTGAAGATGGTATTGATATTATTTATTATATTTTAATTTTAATATTTATATAACAGAGTCAGATGCATGTATTATTTTCCGAAATAGTTGGACTGCGTACCTTAAATGAGATTGTCACTTTAGAAGGTAGAAGTATCTAAAAAGAATATATTTCGTTTATCTTAATATATCCATTTTGCAGGGACACAGAATTATTTGAGAGAACAAAATAGGAGAAAAAAAGTTCGGTGAATTCCAATTTTGCGCCATCTCTGGAAAGTAGAGATTTGACAGGTTTTCAATTTTCTGCTAGAAGGTTCTGTCCATCATTTATAAATCTTTCTGAAACATATCCTATAATTTTTTAAAAACTTTTACTCTTTACTTTTATATTCTTTTAAGTAAATCTGCAGGATTGAATTTTGCAAACTGATATAATTATGTCGTAAACTTTTCAGCTCTCCGAGAGAAATCAAAACATTTTAGGAATATTTTATATAATAGGTATTCTTATTCCAAGAGAAATACTCTTGGTAAAAATAGATGTAAACCCCTGGTTTTCTGTATTCAGTTATTATCTATTTTGACGTTATAATGCTCATAAGTAAGGATTGACTTGTTATATAATGTCATGATTACTTATAATTTCAAGTAGTCTTTCGCAGTTTTTATTATTCTTCTAATATTAATATATTTATTATATTAAAAGTAATATACCTACCAAAATGTCTTGAAATAATTCTCATCCACAAATTATACTTCTATCAAGCTTAATTATTTCTATTTTCAAGATGATAATCAATAGAACAATCTCAACCGAACATGATACGTATTCCACGGACAAGTGACGCATGAACATAATTAAGAAACACATCTTTAATCGGAATTGTGCATAAATTTATCATAAATCTCTCTTCAGAATTCATTCTACTAATCGTTTGGGTTCGAAATAAATAATCTGCTCTCCCGGTGATTCTCCCACAGTTCTGTTCGAACGTCCATCAAATTCTAATTAATTGAATAAGGAAGAGCCCAAATGCAGGAATATGCTCATGCCATTAAACTTCCCGTTCGGATTGGGTTTTTGATCCGTAGATTTGCGCGACCACAGGAATAATTTTGAATCCTTTCCAAGAGCCGTAATTCCAAATCATAACTGGAATCATTCCCTTTTACTTGAATTAATATCATAGCAATTACTCCTTCCGTTCATTCGTAAATCAAGTTTTCCCCACCAATGGTTTGGGTCGTCTAAGAAATTCTAAATTTCATTTTAGGTAATTGATATCTCTATTTGGTTTGACGCGTTTCAAAAAGGAAATTAAAGCTAAAAGGATTCCAACTTTTTTCATCAGTTAAAAGGTTCGAAGCTATTAAGAGTCGTTTTGAAAATTTAACGCGTTCGTTTGGCGAGTGGTCGTCGGGAATATTGAAACATGTGTCCATAACTCCGCGTCCAGAGTGTCTCCGAGTATTTTTATTCTCAAACGATCATCCAAATATTGTAATTTCTGCAGCTCTTTGAAAAGTTCCCCCAAACAGGCTCAATTCGAGACATACTTTGCCACATCAAAGAATAGAAATTCGTGAAAAAAACCTCTGATCTTGTAGCGAAAGTAGGTTTGCATCGATACATCCTGTGTTGAATGACGTAAAAATATTTGCAAACATGTTTTTTTTATTTCAATTTAGATTGGGAATGTTCCGAGTCACTTACAGCCTCTGTAATCCAAGCGCTTCCCCTCTTCATTATTCATTGGGCCTTTGATGGCATTTCCAAAAGCATGCCAACGGATACGCCTTCGGTTTGAGCTCTTCGGCATCTTTTTAATAGCTCTCGGTAATATTACACACAATCGTTACAGTCAAAGCAGAATTAAAATCGAACTGTTAATCCGTCAGATGATACGAGATATATTCGGCGCTCTCTACTTTAGCGTCCCGTACATTCTTGTGCGATTTTTTTCTTTGATTTCGCTTACGCGACTAAGTTTCATCACCGATGAATTCAATAGGTTCCGTTTTCCATCTACGTCTGGGGTTTGAGTTTCATTTTTTGCTGAAACAAAGTTTGTTGAGGATCTCAAGTGTAAATATATCTCTCGCAAACTTGTTACTCCTGTTCCATAACTTCGCAGCCTATTTCTGTACTCGGAAGTGTTCGTAAATTAAAAATTAATCGATGTATTTTTCGCTGTAAGGGAGCTTTGCTAATTTATTTAGAAATGTACTTTTGCGATTGTTCTGGCCGAGCAGAAATTGATTGAAAGGTAAATTATCATTCCGATCAACAATAAAAGATGAATAGATGTCAGATTTTCATTGCATAGATCAAATGGACACGTGCAATCAATTTTTTTTCTGCGACTAACGAAAGGTTTCGGAATGCATTCAAATTTATGATGAAATGTTAATCATAGCCCTGTTTTATTTCGTGAAGGAGAAAGATTTCTATTTACGAGTTCCCAAAATTTTAATTTACACAATTCTGAGTGAATTTGATTGGAAATCTATCACAAAAGTCCCGTTGAGCGGTATGAATAGTAAATAGAATGCGATCCCTAGTGAAGAGTTGAAGCTGTATGAAATGATTTGTAATTATGTGTCTATCTAATTCTGTAAATACGTTCATGGATGTAAAAAACTTTAAATGCCTTTTTTATTCTCGATTTCAGATAACTTTATCATTGATTAGAATCGTAATTATCCAAAAAGCAATTTAGAATCACTCTTACGAAGGAATGAGAAAAAATGCGACCGAAAACTTTTTTCTTTTTTTATCTGCATTCAATTCCAATGTAAAAAGGTTCCTGACCTAAGATGAATACGCCCTCTCGAATTAGTGTTTTTCGCCCTCAATTATCCGAGGAAACCCGGAACATTCGACGAACACCCCTTTCCAGATGACATCCATCCCCAATTACCGACCCTCCGAAAAGGACGAGCTACAAATGTATTTTTTCGCACAAGTTCGGCGAACATCGGGAATAAAACGCATCGCAAACTATGCGTCTCCATTAAGGTCCATTTAGGAGGGCATCCTTTGTGCTCCAGACCCACTAAATCAGCCACTTGGACGCGTTTTGTTTCGAACCACCGCACGCACTAACCCTTTCATCACGCGCCCCCTTCCCGCGGACTCGTCCGAGGGCCCTCCCGCCAAAAAAGAAGGCAGCGCTCGGCGACAAGTCCGGCCTTCGTTGCTATGCCCTCGTCCATCTTATTCGCTAGCGGAATCCCGGCATCAGCAGCGCGGATTAATCCGCAGCCAAGAGGGAGAGAATATAAGGGGATGTGTATGGCCTCGACACGAGAGGGCGTGTCTGATGGATGGACGACCAGTTCGCTCGGATTCCAATTCCCGAATGCCAGCGGAAATTCGAGTGGTATCTGCATGGCCTTCTCTCATTTCCTCCGACTCATCCGATGCAAATTTCTCTCCCCTCCGTCTGCATATGCAGCGCCGTTTTTTTCCAAACATCCCTTTTCGTTTCTCGTTTGTTTTTATCCCCGCATTCATTCGCTTCTTAAAACCTCTGGGGTATGTCGGGGATTGGTTCTGCATTCTTTCGAAATCCTTAGCGATTGGGAAACAGCATGCATGTCCCTAATCCTTAATCGGCGTGGATGCGCGCCTTAATTTTTCCCCCAAGTGTCCCTTCAGATGGATGCTGATTCATCTGAAAAGTCGCTGCTCGGCAGTTCGTAATCTCCCCGAGTGTCATATGAGAAATCCGTATTAGAGTCCGCGTGGAATCATTAGGTGGTATTTTAGCGCGGCTTTGTGTCATGCAGTGTCCGGGACTCGTCTGGCACTTCTTACGCAAAGTTCCTGTCTCGTTTGGGGGTGATGAAATTTGTCTCCGTAATGACCCGAGATTAGCATGCAAATTAATACGGATGGGGTTCTTCCGAAGTTTGTGGTCATGAATTGCGCGCCTTAAATTTAATACCAAGTTTTTTACGAGGCAAAATTATGGTATGAATCTCATTTACGATCCGAAGTCAGGAATTATACGCCATATAGTAAAGGCGTTAGGAATATATTATACTTGGCATAGCTGTGAATTTTAGCATATCGAAAGTGTTACTAAGTGATTCAGTTTTCTTATTGGAGAAAATTGAACAAGAACTTGATACTAATGATAATTTATGATTAATTAATATCATATTCTCTGGGAGAGAGATTAGAACGTCCTCTCTCCTTTTTGGGTCTTGTGTTTTCATACGAATCAAATTAACAGCGTACGAACTTCTTTTTGCTGGAATTATTTGTTTTGTACAAGTTTTGGTAAGTCAAAGAAATGAATCTATAGCTTAAATAGATTTATGACCTCAAATTCACTTATTCTTCGACTTGACAATCCTTAGTGTGCTTACATTTAATGTTGTGTGCACTTGCTAATCCAATAAAACTCTCGGATTAACTGGAGAATCGTTAATTTTAGCTGTTTTTGTAATTAATTTATAAGTCAAACTCTTTTCCGAATCTTTCGAACAAATTCCATTAGGAACGATTACAGCTGTGGATTGTTCAAGGAAATAATAGAAGAAATTGAAAAGTGAACGCAATACAAACTTTGCGATGTCTATTCACGTGAGAGTAATTTGCTTTTACCTTCAGAATAATGAACATCGCGAGAAATCTATAATTTAATTTTGCCGTTGAATGCCGCTGTTTGCTCCGGAATGCGTTCGGAATTCAATTTTCACTTGTTTCTCTACGTCTGACATTATGACGTGTAATTTTCTTCGGAAAAATCATCGTTCCTAACTTTTTGTTTGCGTTCGACTGCAAATCGACTTTTTGAGCCGTCGTTTATCTTCATTTCAATTTACAGTCTATTGATTCTACATGTTTGTTATTTTTTCTCCTTTCCCTCGAATGCGAGAGGAGCAGTGATTGTTAGAATAAAGCCATTGTTCATGTGCATTTCAATTGGCTGAGCTAAATCAATTAGGAGTTACTCGTTGGAATTTTATGGGTAAAAAATCCGCTCGAATTTTAGGGCAGCAATCAAACATAAGATGGAATTTTACTAATGGGTCAGTTGATTCTATTTGAACACTTTATTCTTTCCCATTCCGCATTAATTTGACACGTACGTGTATCCCGGAACTATCCGAAAGAATTTTACATGCAAACCATTTCCAATGAATCGAGTTTACTAAATTGTGACAATGTTGTTTGCTGTAGATTAAATTTACTCGATGGGTTTGAAAAAAAACTCATGCTCTTAAACCAGATAGGTTTCTTTGTCTGCAGCTCACAAACAGAGAATATTTTTCGGGAAAATTGTGTTCTAAAATATTACAGGAAATGGTTGAGTGAATCTATTTGCTGACATGTCCATATGTGAATGAGAAGGAGTTTCGTTCGTTGCATTTTAACATTAAAAAGGCTACATGTTTACTGTCAAGTTTTTTTATTAGCATTAGAGAGCGTTCATAATGGAACTGGCATATCGAATCCTCCATACTTTTCCCAGGAAGTAGCCAACTACAGTTAGATATGCGCCGGTAAACAGAATGCATTTGGATATGAAATATTTCAATCGGGGACTAATGGTTCCCCTCTATAAGTAACGCTGCATTCACGGTTATCCAACTGTTCGGCGTACGATATTTACAAAATACGTCCATGAATGAAGTCGAGGTGCGGAAACAACCCATCCAAGCAGAAGGAAAACCTAGCGCTTTCAATTTTTGCTCAGTTTCGAAATTTCGTTCGGTTATCGATTGAAAAATCTCGCTGCAATAATACAGGCGAGGATAAAATTACTCATTGACCGATAGTTATCTTTAGTACAATAATAGTACATTCCAGTTCTATTCAAACCTTTACTTTTATTCCCCGGAAGGATCTGTGGACCAAACGTTGAGCCTGACAAATCATCTCGTTATGCCACGTATATATAGCCATCATTTGGAAGGACGAATAACTCTCTAATCTTTATGAATGACCATCATTTACCATTTCTCGTTTGTCGCTCCGGATTCGGGAAATACCGCATCATGCATCCTAATTTTTATGCTTAATGGACGCATGATTCCCGGAAAAATCAGCAGCGTTTGCCCCTTAATGGGCAATAAGTGAAGATGGACGGAGATGTACTTGGAGCAGTTATTGTCTTGGATGATCTCCGTGGGAAAAAGGGTTCTCAAAACTCGCGCGTTCCATGAAAAATGAGTGGAGGTAATTAACCTCGTTTATTACCCCGCGTTTCTTAGATACAAATCATCCCCTAGCAGCATTAGAAAACATCATTTGTATCAAGCGGTTGATATTATTGTTTTACCTGTAGTAAACTATATTATGTAGAATAGATAAATCTAGGTCATTGCTCAAATAATGTTGTTGGGTGTCGTGAATAGTAAAACCACTAATGCACCGATTCTCGTTTGAATGTTTATATTCTCTTATATGTGGAGAATATTACAAGGAATGATAAAATAAATATCCACAACTTAACCGTTGCCACCTGGTTGATACCAATTTGTTACGATTTTATAAATAAATAAACTATACTTTCGTAGCTGTAAAATATTTTTGAAATCCATAAATTCACAACTAAAAAATCGACTTATTAAGTTGCAGTCATTTTAAAGTACACTCTGCAATAGAACAAATGCTTTTCTCTCAGGGTATTTCATGATTTACTTATAATTAACTATTTAGAAATTTACCTACTAAGTATTGGTCTTTTGGAAGTATGATCTGCAGTAGAAGAATAACTCTTTACTACTCTATTCTTCTATTCAACTTTTCAGTCAAATTAAAACGAATATTCCTCCTAATAAATTACATTTCACGACAGTTATTGCTTCGAAGTATAAATTCATGAAAACGTAGAGGTTTGAACGTGCTTATGGGCTATTTCTTTTAAACTAGAAAATTCTTTGGCTTCATTCCGAACTTAACACGTCCATCGGTCGTAAATTGAGATTTTGGCCAAATTCAGAATAAACAGAAGTAATTCCGGACGCGTCAGCATTAGTTTCCATCAACCGTAGAAGGTGCATATTTCGTTAAAGTGAGCGCTGCATTCCTCAACCATTCATCTCCAGAGAACAGGAATAATTACAACGAAAGAGTGCATTTTCCGCTCCAGTAATGTGGACGAGAAAATGTTTAGTCGCGAAAGCTCCGTGTTTCCGAAAAAATTCCGCTCCTCTTTTTTTTTTCTAGTTCCATAAAATGGGCTTCTTTCATCGGCCATCTTTGTCCAAGCGTGAAATGGGTGCATTCCAGGCTTCACTTGTTTCTATATCGATAAAACTCAATTACTGAGCTGATTCCAGTGCCAACTCGCCGAATAACTTACCCGAAAGTCTAACAGGGAATTGCGCATCTCTTCATGAATGTTTTTACGCTCGCAGAAGTTTTTTGTGAAATAATAGAGTCGACGGATGCTTTTCGGGAGTAAATTTCGTCTCCTAGCAACTGTGGGTCGGCGCGTTGGCAGCTCAGTATTTTTCCACCTTTGTGAACCCCTCGGGAATCCGTGTTGCCTCCTTTATCCGTGATGAGCCACAATTCATACCTCCGAATCATTTTCCCTTCGTTCGCCATTAAGTCCCGAATGTGACCGGACAGGGAGTGGACAATTATCTGTGCGACCTTTCACTAACCATCTACCCCATATTCGGGGAAAAAGACGTTCATCCTAAACTTCCCGCTTTATTCGAAGGCGCCCTGAAAATTGCCAGAATCCCTCATCTAATAAGAGAATTTGTCTCCCTTCGCCCGGAAAATATTAGATTTTCCGATTCCGTCTTCGCGTACCAAAGTTGTCTGTCCGTCGCAGGAGGAATTTCACCCGCTTTAGTAAGGAACGATCCCTGCGTCTTTCCCAACTTCGGCCTGAATGGGACATATGTTTAGAGGAAGTTCGTAACGCATTTATGACCGATGTTTCTCGCGGAATCTTCCATTCCGTGAACTTTCTATCTATTCCCAGTGGTGATACGTAAAGGTTGACGATCGGGAAGAATTTTACCTTAATTTAAGCGCAAACTTAAACTTAGCTCGTCTTCTGAGACACGATTGCCCGTTTCTCATATTCGCTATGTGTTATTTTCTATAAGTATGGATTGAAGTATAGTAATAATATTCAGAACCACTGTTTCTCTTTTACCGATTGTTGTTGTTTCCTGAGATGATTTGCTAGGGTCAAGTAGAGGATTGCCATATAATCAGTCTGTAGTATTTGTCACGTACGCTCGAATTTTCCTCAAATTAATTATTAAGATTTTTTCCTTTACGTTACAATTGATAGTCTAGAAATTTAGCTTTCCTCCACGAAAAAGCAATTTCCAGGATTTGATTTATACATTTTGTATCTCTATAAAGAAAAATAGTATCTTACGCGTTGCGAAATTATAAACTTATACTTCCATTTGAGTTTCTGAATATGGTATCTATAGGTAATAAAATAGTTATTGCTATATCTTTCTTTGTATTTGCATTTATACTTTTTGATGAAAATTCATATGTTATAAATTCAAGGATCTGTTTCTTGTATATATAGCGTAGTTAGCGTATAGAGTTGATAGTCCAAAAAATAAGCTTTTCTTCACGAATTATCAATTTGATTTATGATTGAAATATTGATTTGATTTATATCAATATGTTATCTCTGTAAAGAAAAATAGTATCTTACACGTTGCGAAGTTATACTTCCTTATGTGTTTCTGAACATGGTTTTGATTGGTAATAAAGTAGTTATTGCTATATCTTTCTTTATATTTTCATTTATACTTTTTGATGAAAATTCATATGAAGTAATTTCAAGGATCTGTTTCTTGTATATATAGCTGTTTCTTAATAGGTTTTTGATTAAAGAGAATCTTATACGCGCTACACTAAAAAACATTTTCCTTTCTTTTCATTCATTTACGAGTCCCCTTCTACGGTTTTTAGGATTGAAATGACCTTTAGCGCTCACTATCCTATGGATCTCTTAAATAAAAGGTTTTGAATTTAGTAATTATTTTGCTGAGAAAATCTTGTAACTTTCCGTGAAATCTATCTTTTTTATAAATTTATACGGGCATATGGTAAGTTATATTGCTGTGAAATTCCGGGAAATTCAAGCAGACGAACTTGTATTCTACTGTAAATAATCTTTCGGAAAACGTCAAAAAGAATGAATGAGCTAATTTTTCTCCCAAAATAAATAATAACTCGGAACCATCTCGAGCGTGATCAAAGTCAATAAAGTGTTTGTTCCGAAGGATCGTAGTGCAAAAACTCATAGTTTTCTCGTTGCCTGGAAAAAACACATTCTTACGTTATTCATTTTCCGCCGGCAGAAAATCCACCGGAATTCCTGCACCCAAATTAAAAATCCGCCGTCAACTCCACCGTCCCCTGATTAACCTCTCGGGCCATTTTCTCTGTATGCCAGTGGACGCTTTGTGACGTCCATTTAACGAACCAAAGGTTGGCCTCGACTTGCTCAGGGTCTTCCCGAATCAGTACACCGTTCCATATCCAACCCTTGTTACTTTTCCGTCCTTTACGTGCGTATTATTTCGCCGTAGGTTGACCCGCACAATGGCGTTAATGTAGGTTTGCGCTTCTGTGCATTCCACTTTGCGGAACTCCCTTGTCTACCCTTTTGTGCACTGCTCGAGTGCCGTATTTCTTGATGTCGAATGAAATGTCCTGTTGAGAGGTGCCCTCGTTGTCTGTCGTAGAGATGCAAGAGTTGAAAGGAGGACCTTTTGGATCCGCAGCAAACGCGGGTTCCACGTACGAATTTGGGGATATTATTTAAAATTCGCATTCTTTTTTATTTCAAATATATTTTTATCTTACAAGATTTCCATACGCATCATAAAATTTAGATAAATTCAGAAAGAAGACACGAATTAAAATGAGCTATTTTTCGTTTATTAAATGTTGCATTTTAGATTCATAAAATTGGATAATTCTCTGTCTATAATGAGATAAGGCAAATGTAATCATGTTGCATCATTGAATAAAATACATTTACACTGGCATCTTTTTCTTATTTCGGAGAACTTTTTTGTTTATCAAGTGCTAAAATTATATTTTTTTGTTTATTATTTTCTTCATACTTACATTGATTACTTATACAGTTTGATCGAGGAAATACCATATTTCCCCTATTCTTGATCAAATAGCATATATATGTATGAATTTATGTAACTAGAGCTTATAATAACGCATTCTTCAGCGTGATATTCTTCTCAAACAGTAGAACTGCGAAAATACTATACGTCGTATACTATACGTCGCTTTTCCTTAATGCAGCAGTTATCTGCGTTAAAATACTGCACGAATACAATTAAAGGGATATTTTAAACATCATTAAGTTCGTGGCGCTTAAATGAAGATGATGGAACTGATTTCATCAGCGAATCTTCTTCTTCAGAAAATTTGATATTCTTAACCTCTTGAAAGAGCTTAAAGGTATTTTTAGCGAATTTATTAGAAGATTTTTTATGTTTGCTATTCTTGCTATTTATATTCAACACTCAATGCAAAGTTCTTTTAATAAGAGCAGTTCGTCTGATAAGGTGCTTTATTATTTAAACCAACTTTATTTTTCCTCATTCGATCACTTCCTCTGAAGGGACTCATTTTAGAGTTAAGTGCTTGATTTATTTCGATGAAACAAGGTTTTTGTTCGAGTGCTTTTGTTCTCTGAATTCTTAAGAGTCATTTTCCTTGAGAAGTTTCTAGATGAATTTTCCTCCTTATAAAAGGTTACAATTATTTTTACGGAATGTATTCTATGATTTATTAAAACTGGAGAATAAGCATAGGCTTATTCATCCCATCAACCTTTGATTACTTCATTCAAGTATAGAATTCGGGAAAAATTATTTCTTATTTTTATTTAATTATTTGTTATTACGGGATCATTTGCTGTTCTTTACTTATCTCGATAACTTTCTATTTCATTTGATTCGAGGCCATTAATGATTATGAAATCATTTATATAATTCTCTCCAAAATAAAATCTCTGATATTAAATTGTATTGCTTTCAGCTTGTAAGCATTGCGATGATGTATTAAAACTGCAAGAAAACTTTTCGTCGCTCATTTGAGTTAATATAATGAGGTCTCGTTTTTATTCATCGTTTCACTCCACTACTTTTAATTATTTCCTCCGAAAACAATTTAAGTTAATTGCTGCCCTTCATATTGAAATCCAGAATTCATAATTCGGATTTTCCTCGTTTAGAATCTCTTCATTATCTCTTTTTCCGAATCTTTCATTCATTTCTTTTGAGAGACTCAAATTAATGCTCCGATTCTTTGTTTCGCATTAAACAGCGACGTTTGATATTCGAGACTTTCTCGTCCGTTTCAATTCGGTTTAATTATAGAAAGCACGCGACGCGCATGCAAAAAAAGCAAATATTAAAACGTACTCTCTCGATATCCCGTATTCCACACCCGTTTCGGGAATATTATAAAATTCTCCGCATCGATTCGTAGTTCCCACGCGTGCGTTTATTTCGAAAATTATATTCATTTTCCGAATTGCATGCGTTGGCTCCGTATGTGTGGAATGGAGAATCAGGTTTGTCTACGAAAAAGCGACGTCAATATATTGGATTATTTTTTTTGTTAAAAATAAGCAGACGGCTTTTGTTGTCATCGAGAACTAATTTACGATTAATTTAACGTCATAATTCGTCGAATAGCGTAGTTGATGTTATTCCTATCAATGTTGAAACTTATGACCATTTGGAAGTATTATTTCAATTGAAAATAAGCTCCGCAATTCGAAATTCTGTCATTCAATCGAACATGATCGGGTCAAATATTAATTCGAATGCTAGCTGTGCAATTGATTATTATCTAGGATGATTTCAATTACTCAATTTATTCTTTTGTGTCATGCCCTTCTATTTGATTTGCTTTCATATTGTTGTGCGAGGTAATAAGCTATTTTCTCGTATGCTATCTGAATGTTTTACTAACATGGTTACTTTTCTTTTTTTAGGTAAGTATCCTGATACTGTGCTACTAATTTATATCGAGTTGAAAGCTTCAGTTACTGATAACTGTAAGTATAAATTCATGAAATATTAAAAAAACTTATCTTAAAATTTCCAAAGCCAATTCACTTTTTGCACCATTGATAATTATAGATTCAGAGACTTACATTTCACTGTATAAATTTAGCTTTATCTCATCGTATCCAATAATTGAAATTTTTCAAGAAATATTGCGAATAAAACTGCAGTATTCAAAAGGAGAGCAAGGAGAAATAAGTTTTCATTTTTATCTTCTCGCATAGTTTTCAGTACATCTGAAGTGCATATGAATAGCCTCTTACGGAGTCTGTAAGGGCAAAGTCCGAGTTCGCCAGTTAGGGTTCGTTAGTTTCCATCTAGTGTGTGAACTCTATGTACGTAACTCTGAGAGCTTCGTACTCATGAATCAAGGAATGTGATCAAGAGCTCACTGCGCTTTGGCGAAAATTGTTCTATGAATCGGTAATCGCTGAGAAGATTCTAAGTTATTTTTGGTTTTAATAATTAATGCAGACTATCAAAATTTTCAGAAATTATTGCTTCTATGACACAAGTTATTGGTTGTATTAATAGATTTACTGAATAAAACTGACTGATAAAAAAAGTAATTTAATTGAGGTTTTTTTATCAGTTAGGACTGAAATATATAGAGGAAGGGAAATTGTGCCATAGATTGTATTATTTCTTCTTCTTAATTACAATCCATTTTATCTTTAATTTTATCATTAATTTTCCCCATGGAAACCGAGTCGGAGAGAAATTTTTCTCGTCGTCGCCAAGTAAAAGTTGTTTTCTAATATCTCATCACTAATATGTAAAACAAAAATACTATGCTTTACTAATAATATTTGTTTAAATAAAACTTCAGTTCTTGTGTATGTAATGTTTGGTTGGACCCTTTATCACTGGGAGTACCATGAACTAAATTCATCTCAATTCCTCCTATTAACATGCAGCACATGAATACTTCACTGGAAATAATTGCTAAAATATTTTTCTTTTCTCACCGAAACGAAATGACTTTTTCAGATCTTTCAGTGCCATCGTCGAATTTCGAAAACTTTCGAGCGAAAAAATCGATTCAAATATTCGTAATACATTTATATTATGTTCACGTTCACTCAGTCATTTGGTTAAGAAAAAGCGAAGCCTTTTGCAAAAGACAAGCGAATTGCTTTTCTGTGGAGAGAGTTTGAAATGTCAGCGTCTTATTGAAATGCGCAGGTTTGTGGTCAAGTATAAAGGGTGGCTGTGGTCTAGCATTTCTTTCTTCGGGTGCCTTTTGTTGGTTGGCCATTGTTCGCGGGACAATTATAGAAAGGTCTGCCCACGCAAGGGAATGTTTTAGGCTTGAGTTACCTTGGAGATGTACTACGTCAACAATTGTCCTTCTCCTCAAGAACCTTCGTTACCGAATTCGAGTGTTTTTTCAATTTGGTGCTGGAAACTCAAAGTTGGCGTTTTGATCTTTTTGTGGTTTCGTACATTATTCGGTCTTTCAGATTGGCTTTCGACGTAAAGCTGTAGTTCTGGACTGTTCCTTTCTCCTGCAAACTTTTCGTTATGTTCCGGAAAAATTAATTTATAATTAACTACGAAATATCAAATTATTATGGTAGCTAATGGCTTAAATTATTGCTTTCGTTTATAGTTTAGTTGTTGCTATAAATTTTATACCTCTCTTTAGATTTATTACTCCAGTGAAGGACTTTTTTTAAATAAAAAAGTTTGTTTTAAATGCCTTGAAATATTGAAATTACATTCGAAAATTTTGGACTTCTTTTTCCTTTGAAATTGACTTTCATTTAATTGCATACTATGATGGTTAACCCAATGTCTGTGTTTGAATACAAAGAAATAAACTCTACACTTGTTTCATCCTTCTCTCAAATTTTTTTTTTAATCCGCCTCCGTCTTTTATATATGATATTTGTGCCCTTTTCGTTTTATATTCATGCGAATTTTGCGATGTGAATTTCTCCCCGGATATTTAGCTGCCGCGTTTTTTGGTTTATCTCCATTTTCTGTATTCATTATAATTCTTCTCGAATCATTAAATCTTTCCTCTTCATATTGATCCGAGAAAAGGTCTCAAAAACAACAAATGGAAAGCCTCAGTGCACTTAATTAGCGATAAATTATATTAAATTGAAAACCAAGCGCTGAGCGAAATCGCATTCCTTATTTATTTCGACGTACATTTGTACGAATTTTTCCAAATAATTTCTCCGAATACCTTTTTCATTGGCTCACTTCGTCTAAGTTCGTTTTTGTGAGTACGAGGAAACTTACACACGCACTCTTTTTTTCAGCCGATTTCCATACGCACACATCGTCCGGATTTAATAATTGGTCCAGTTCCGAGAACTTGAAAGCCTACGCAATTAGCGTGTTTGCTCCCCTATTCTTTCATCGCACGGAAATTAAACGACTCTACGTGTAACAATTCATTACGAACCTCCCTCTCACGTGTTTCGATGATCATAACTTCGCGTGTGTAAACACCCGCTTCCCCAACATACGAGCGAAAGCTCCTCCCTTTGTGCATTTTTTAATAATTTACGTTCCCAAAAAACATCCCTCTATACCTGCGTGATAGTTGGGTCATTCCTTTTTAATATCCCCCATGACCTTTTAGTGTCCCTATACCCATATTCCCCTCTTTCAACTTTCTTTTCTGCCCTTCCCTTACTCGGATCCGCTGATTAAAATTTTCCGCCCATTTCACCAGGAGAATGTCAAGTTTTCGTAATACATCCCTTTCTTCGGGGGGAAGGTGAGAGTACGTATTATTTCTGTTCGGAAGGTTCCGAAAGAAAGAATGGTAGACTCTCAAAAGTATAATGGCTTGTGTAATGAAGGCATAAAAAATCAGCCACGGACGCATTCTGTCTTTCGTATAATTGAGTGGAGATCGGAAAAAGAGTTCAGATTTTTTGGCGATATCATCGTACCGGGATTTATTGCATTTTTCACCCCCTGCACTTGTTTTTGCTTCGGGAAAAAAAGAGTACGATATACACCGCCCGCGTGTGTGTTAAACGTTTGTTTATGAAGCTGTGATGACGCGTGGATTTTATGAACTCCCTGCTCCCATTGTTGAGGGCTGTTCGTCATCGTTTGCAATTCGAACCTTTTTGCGAATTAACAGCGATTTATTAAAGTGTGTAGAACAAGGCTCTTATTTTTCGTGGTGATGAAGAGCTTCTAGTATGGGTGGGAACTTTTGTACGTAGGAAATGTTATCGAAGATATATACGATCTTCATTTAGTTGTTTGTAATACTCTTTTATCGTATTCTAATGATACATAAAAAAACTTCGATTCGTTTTATGCTACGATTTTCCAACCATAGTTCTTTAATAAAATGTATGAATGATGAGTGTTGAAACTTCAGAATGTCGTACGAATTTCTTTTATTAAGCCTATGAGTATATATAATATGGTGATAGTATATAAGTAAATATATGATATGCAGTTAGTATATGAGTAAATTATATATATTTATATTATTATATATTTAATATGAATTATAAATTATGTATTTTCTAGCTTCAGTTTTATATTACACATGGAAAAATAGTATTTTATTTTTTTTTTAAATCTAAATGAATCGTTTTAATGTGCACTGAATGAAATCAAGTCCTTGATTAAAATAATCATGAAATTCCAAATTTTTATCTTAAATTTCTTATAATTATATGAAAATTAATATAAATTCATTGACTCATGTACTGTTCTTGATTCCTTCAGGGTATAATATTACTTAATTATTATGTTAATTGTACATTGTTTCCTACGTCTAACAGCGAAGCCTACTTTTGTAATTTCATTACATAATCATTTGTGAGCTGTATGCCTTACCACGGGCTCTTTGCTTTCCTTTGTATTACTCTGCAAATAATATCGAGGACCTTCAAGGCATTTTTCGCTCAAAATGCCTTCTAGTATTTTCTTTCTTTTAGCCGAGAAAGATTAAAAGAAAGCAGTGATAATGAGAAGAAAATCTTGCCTTTCTTTGCCCATGGCACAAAATCACAGTCTCATTACATAGTCTCGCTCGTAATTTTCGCTAGAGAATGCGCTTTTTGGCTGTTGCAAAAACCTCAATTTTCATTAACACTTGAAGGTTCCCTTTTTTAAAAATTCCTTATTATGCTTCTAAAACTACTCCCGCGAAGGCCTTCGGCGTTGGATGTACAGATACGGAAAATTTGAAAAATTTTCGAGGCATTCAGGAAACTATTCTCTCGCTCTAGAGAGGTTTTATACTTAGAGAAGTGCTATTTTGGTGCAACCTTCACGCTCGTTCTTAACTTTTTCATTCTTGTCTCAAGAATAAAGCAGGTAAGGAAAAAATCATACGAATCAAAAGAACCGACTTACGAATATCATGGTTGCCCTGATTTGCTTCGTCGCCTTAAGAAAAATTGGATTACTCTTCGAAAACCACTATCTGGATAATCGATTTATTTTTCAGTATTTAAGTTCTCGATTTCAAAGCTTTTCGAAATAAAACTACACCATTTGTATTTTAACCAATGTTTAAATTGTATTTAAAGTTCTGCTAATCATACAGGTGGTCCAACATTACTCCACAACAATTTATCGTAACGTGAGGTACAAATTATACGGTACAGTTTTAAAGAAAATATCATATTTAGTGAAATTCTAAAGTTACACATTTTTTGGTATTCTCTCTTAATAAAACATATCACGAGATAGTAATAAGTAACAATATAAACTATTAACTTCTATTCCTTTTAAGATTCTTTAATAGCAATCGATAATGCACGCTTAATCAGTTTAATATGCACCCGGACTGGCATTTTGAGTCCTAATTCGTGTTTTTTGCAGAAATCGACGTTTAAACAACTTTAACAAACATGAATGTATTCTGGTAACATGGTATAAAGCGCCGATGTAATCGATGTTTCCTTGTGAACAAAGGAGGCTTGATTATCAGCCTCCCGCGCTTCTTTTATACACATCTTGAGCGTAACATAAAAGATATAAATAATATCCGTAATCCAGAGTAGAAGATCAGTTTCCCGGGGCAACACGTCTTTTTTCTCCCCTCAACATTTTTGCTTTTCTTTAGTTCCTGTTTTACACGGGCTCTGTCGTCGCTCCGATTATGGTGCCATCACACGGCCAGAAATAATATGCCTTTAATAAAGGTTGCCTGAGCGTTAATCTCTTTCTGAAAACTCCGTTTTTTTGGCTTCTCACAGTTTCTGTCGTCAGTTGTTTAGAGAACAAACGTATCATTAACGTCTCTTATGAGACTAAAATACGAAAGGGACGATTGTATTCATATTATTGTGGTGTTATAACTTTGTGAGATAACTATTGATTAATATTGCATTTAGTATAAACTGGAAATAATATCAAGATCTTTAGAATAAGCAACATTATTATATTTTAGCGAATAATCTGATATTTTGAAGAGTCTAGTCTCAAATAATATTAAGAGTAAAATTACGTAAATGGAAAAGATTTTAAGGAATTAATTCCTCCTCACGAAAGATTTAAAGTTTCCAGCGCTAGGAGTGAGTTCTCATTGTTTTCATTATATTCATTTCTTAATTTCATTATATAATATCTCATAATGTTCCTTATTTTTAAAATAATAAAATAAATAAAAATTTTTAAGTCCAATAATATATACTCCTTTTTCCTTAGAACTCTTTTCATAGTTATCGATAAAATATTTGCTATTATATAAGATGAATGATGCAATTTACAACAGAAGATTCGAAAGTTATTCTTGGAAATCAAGGGAAAATATACAGCCCTTTAGTAGCCACTTTCGTAATAGTTGATGATGGAAATTATTCCGTATTCCATTTAATGATTTGCAAAAATACATTTTGGAACACGCCACTTATGCCGTGCAAATTCTGAACAAATAGTTGTTTGTCGAACGATAAAATAAAGAGAGATTGTGTCAATTTCGCAATGTGCTAACAAGCGACTCATTCCCTTCACATTTCAAACGCTTTTCGGAATTCCGCGGACGCATTCACACGACGATTCTGAAAAATTTCTACCGTGAATTGCTTTCTCGCATCCCTCCACGAATAACTCTAAAACAGACAGATTTCATTTAATGCTCTCTTTTTGAATATTTCTGAAAGAATCTCAATCTTTCATTCTTCCGATTCGGAATTAAATTTGCAGTTTCGTCTCTGAGTTGAATCTTCGCAAATGGCCTTTAAAAGAGATAACTCTTTGGGAGAAGAAGAAGATCATCTTTCGGGACATTGTCTGTGTAATTTTTAAGAGGCGAAACATAATTCGAGAGGAGAATAAGTCTCTCTATAACCGCGCGAGTAAGCTTCGAAGACGGATTCAACGCCTTCTGAATTCGAAGGAAGAAGTTCTTCGTTCTCCGGCGGAAATTTTAGCTTCGTTTTTGTTCTCCAAGGCGACAAACGTTTCATTTACAACATTCACGGAGTTGCGTCTCCTACTCCAGTTCTTTCACATTCACAAGACAGGATATTAAATAAAAGAGAGGTAAACACCCGTTTGGAACCGAGATGCAAGACTACTTCTCCGACGTGTGTCCAACTATTATTCTCGTCTAAACTAGTCTTATTTTGTCTCTTTCATGCCCTTGTACTTCTTTAGTCCTTAAGATTTCTTCGTTCCTCATTCCACTGAATGGTAGAGTCTTTTTCCCGTGCGCTCCTAGTTCGTTTTGGAGCTTATATTCCCTCCAAACACTAGCCTTCCACACCTTCACATCCCAACTTCTCATCTTCAATTGTCCATAAGCATTTTCTCGTTTAATCATTTATATTTCGGTCATATTTTTCTTCTCAGGAAGAGTTGTTATTTCTATTTCCGATACCATAACAGCTCAGTTTCATTTCTGTTTTTCCTCATCTCTTAATCCACCCCTTTTACTCCAACGCCTCGAGATAAGCGCCACACCCTTAAGGATCCATACGTCGCGTATATCCCCTTTTCCCCATCTCACCTTTCAAAGCGCTGAAAATGACAAACTCCTTTCCCCTTAATAACAAGGAAGATTTCTCGCCGGGCGTTAATTAGGCCCGAACCGGGTGGGGAATGAATTTAAAATGTAAGAGGGTTAAAGGGAAGTGGGCGGGTCAAAAACTTCCGAAAAGGATTTCCCATCCACGCATTTTCACGTCTTTCTGTCGTCTCCCCAGAAATTAATTATAAACGGAAAAATGTAGCAATCGGCTAATTCTTTTTTGTATTCCCGTGGGAGAGTTTCGCTGATGATTTATTCTTTCGTAAGGAGATATTTTTTAAGCGGTGATTGCCTCAGCTGCGTTTGAAGGATTGCGAAATCTCCCCTTTTAAAGATTTCGATATAAATCTCGGAGTTTTTTACTCTTAATTGTTTCGTTACTGTATATATCAAAGGAGTAAAATAGGGCTCTATTACAGATGTGGTTTATTGACGTACAAAAGACTATTCTAGAGTCGAAAGTGTCCATAAATACAGTTAACGACGTAATGAATTTTAAATGATCCGTGTATCTTAAGTTAAATTATGTTGATGCCTAAGGAATATGTCCGAAGTATTTTCCAATCTCATTATACGATTCAAGTAAGGTAATATAATGATTAATTGTATTACCAAGCTATGAGAAGAATTTCGCATCAAGGAAACACAATTAAGTTTCTTGTAACCGTTATATATTATCAGCGTATTAAGGAGACTTACTTTATGGTCAATATATACTGCTTTATTTATTGCTTATTTGGAGAATATTTCAGCTATGAGAGTGGTAATTATATGTATTCATAAAAGAGATAATATCTGCATTATTTTAATTGAAAACAGATATGTATACCAAAAGAGAATAACTTTTACCTCATCCGGGATTTGAACCCAAAACCTTAGTATTAGTATATTAAAGTTTCGATAAATTAAGGTTTACTATTTAAAAAAATTTAATTATATTTTTACCAGCCTAAGTATTTACCTCAAATCTCAGTAGATCGTAAATAATGAGATGCCTTTAATATTAATGTTAGGCTTTTAATGAGAAACGGATTAATGGAAAGTAGTTTTTGAATATCTTTAACGCAAAGGACAATATACATATATAAACACAATTACGAATCTTCATAATTAATTAAACATTAATAAAGCTATAAATTGAATAATTCTGGAATAGTTTCCTCAATATTTCTAGGAATATTGTGAAATGAAATTCTCAAATAATATTATCTCATGACATATAATTTTGTTTTTGTTATTATTAAATTGTTTTGTATTTGTAAATTGTTACGCGGTAATTGTTTTGTGAAGCATAGTAATTAGTCATCTATTATCATCCACTTTGGAATTTTACATTTTTTCATGTACAAACAGTTATTCAGTAGCTTTTGAGAACGTGAAGAATAATTCCGTAGAGCGAGAATTCATTCTAATCCTCGGAAACGTAAAGTTCGGTCGCGGAGTCAAACATGGGAATGCCCACGCGCGGAAAAACAACAGAAAAGCGTATTACGCAGCAGTCGGACAAATATGTATCGCCATTTGGTCCAAGAGAGAAAACAAAAGGAATTATCTGGGATAAGCCACTCGTTCGCAGCACATCTTTTTCTGCAAACGCAAAAACTCCTTCGGAAAACCTCCGCAGGGCGTGAGGAGGGAAAACAAAGAGCGAACGGATATCTCCCAAACAAATGAAGGCCAAAAGCGGAGAGTCAGATATCGGTGGGTTTTTTCGAAAGGGATTTATTCTTCTCGGTCAAAGTAAAATGAATGAAACAACAGAGATGGGTGCTAAGGATCTCTCTGCATTTGGATATAAAGGGACTGGAGCAATTAGCAGCAGGGTGTGCTCTGGAGAGGGATTGGTCCTTTCTTCTGAAGACTTCCTCCCCTCACACCCAGTGTCCTTGAGTTGCGTATCTACTCTCCTCCAATTTTCTTTATTTTTTAATATAATAGCCTCTCGTTTATAATTATAAAACATTATATTATCAGCCCTTTACTCTTTCACTCGTGAGACTTTAGTCTCTACAAAAAAGTTAAAAATAGATATCTAATTAGATTGGCCTTAAGAAAATAAGACTTCATTGGAGAATATATATATATATATATATATATATATATATATATATATATATATATATATATATATATATATATATATATATATATATATATATATATTTGTAAAAAAATCCACCTTAAATTTATCTTTACTTTCCCTCCCGCTGAAGTATTGAATTTAAAAAAAAATACTTTTTAGTTCCCGAAAATGTCATCAATGTATTTCATAAAGAAATATAATATTTTTTAAGAATGACTTCTAAATTTTATATTCTGTCCTCAATGTCTATTTAAGAACTGTTTTTGAACTTTCGGTGCATAACTTCAAATAAAAGTTCTAATATTATGGAATTAATTACCTTATTAGCTCATATCTCATTAAACTGGAAACTCATTCAAATAGAATTGAAGTATTATTTATTATAAAATACTATTGGTTTTTTAACGAATCTATAGAATCGTGTGAAATACCAATTTTGATTTATTTCAGATCAATGTAAATCACCGTATATGTTAGTTAATAAGTTCTCTCATGAATCTATAAGACTGCGATGAAAATTTTTTATATCCTACAGCTAATGCGAGTCTATGAATATATTCTAGGGGAAATAAACCAGGTCTATTCCCAATTCCCGATATTTATTAGCAGAGATCCAACCTACCTTTGAGCAGATCAAAGCATACAAAGTCCTGAAAGGGAATTGAGGTTCTTTATAGCTTTTGTGTACATCCTCTTTGTAAAAACGAAAGAGGAAGTATATTGGACTGCAAAACATTATCTTTTACTCATCCTGCCGTTCCCTGGAAGTCTTACTCCAATCACACGCATCTGTACTCCATCGGACTACAGCGAAAAACCATCTCTGTTCTTTTTCCAAGGGCCCTCACCAGAATACCTTCTCGAGAATTTTATTTCTTACAAAAGTCAAATCACTACTACGTTACTACGAAATTCGTTTTTTTCAATTCTGCTAATACTTGAGAGCATTGTGGAATACAAGGGGATACGAGGGGCAATTAAGTCCCAATTTAGTTCTTTGGATGAAATTCCATTGTTTGTCTTTCATCTCTTATGTTCCTTTGCTTTCATCTCCCATTTTTCCTAGCGGTCTCTTATTTCAATTTCTCTCTTCGCAACCCTTTCTCCTCCATAGCATCCCTCATTTCAAACCATCCCTCATATTTACATATTTTCTCCTACGGTCATTAGTTCCTGCTTTGTATTTTAATCCTTACGTCCCCTCGTAATTCTCGTTTCCACGTACATCCGTATTTATTAAACGCCCCCTTTTAAAATCTTTTTATCGTTCCTTTTCATTCCGAAAATGCCATTTTTTCATCCACTTTTTGGCTTAGGTTAATCTTTTTTTGTTCGCTCCTTTGTTTCTGTAGGAAGATTAATGCCTTTGAGTCTTCTTTGGTAATATAACCCGCTAAGCGGATCGGGAGAGGTTTCATTAAAAAGCTCGTTATGAAAAAGTGTATCACGTTTTGTATTAATTTGAGCATTAGTTTGATCGACGTGCGAGATTTAATCGTGGACGGTCGAATGGCGGACCTTTTAATTCGGAGGGCCCTTCGGTGCGTCGACCCGCAGTAATGAAATTTTTTAATTAATAATCCGCTTCGGGATAGTCTGTGGCCGATGCAGACTGTTTTGATGAGCAATCGACACACGTTTATCACATTCATTGTTGGATTTTCTCTCCTCATCCCAGCTGTATCTAGAACCGGCAAAGACTTCACCGACGTAATGCGGTCTTCTAAGTTTATTTTTTTATAAATAGAGAATTGTATTATAATTCTTGGCTGATCAATTGTTAAAGTCGGTTTTTGTTATCACAGAAAAGTCTAGTAATATCAACAACTTTAAAAATTAATTTAAGTGTCAATTCCCTATCCCCTTTTCTTTCACCTTGTCCACTGCATCAATCGATACTTATTTACTCTTTTCTGAACTTGAAGCAGATCTAATCGTATTTGATTTAATTTTTTGAATTGTATTTATTTTTTTATTCTTTCTAAATAAATGAGATTAAAAATTTTGAACGCTTTCAACCAGACCTTTTTGTATCCTCTTGTGTTTTAAGTTATACATTGGAAATGATTTCATGTGCCTTAAAATATATTTACTTTTAGTCGCTCTTCATAGTTTATGGACTCTTTGCAGAAAACTTACCCATCGTGGATTTATACCTCATTTATCTCTCCTAGATTATGGTCTCTAACGTTTACGGAGTGGAGGTTCAAACCGACTCCTGTAACGAACACTTAATCTGGCTATAATCTTATCAAATATGGAGACTCGATATAGGTGTTGTATGTGCTCAAAAGAAGAATGTGTACATTTTTACTTGCAATCGAAGTGTTCCCCGTAATTTACATCGAAATATAATCCGCAAACTTTCAAATCCCTGATATCGCTTATGCAAAAAGTACAGCTCTTAAAAAGGTGAAAATTCGAGATATGTCGAAGATAAATATTCCCTCGAAACCGTAAATTTCGATTGTGCGGAATTTGTATACCGAAAGATGAGTAAACCATTTCCTACGTCCGATTGTCAAACAGCATCCACATTTTCTCTCCCAATTACCGATTAACACCAATGCTTGCGAAAAAAAAATGTGGAGCTTTCAGCTATGAAGGCACGTCTGTGTTTGCTTTGAGTTTAATTGCGAACAAAGAGTCGTAAAAAATTGCCAATCAAACACTCTTTACGTTCAAAGAGTGGGAATAGAGAGCAAATAGTGAACGGAGGGTCCGTAAACATTGGGGAGCATTTACCTTTCTGTTTATTGTCATTAAGGAAGCGTTTGAATGGACGCAAAGAATTCCGTTTTTCGGAAAATTTTGCGGCGTTTTTAAAGAGAATTGAGTAATTGAATTGGGATCGCTTTGAGTGCCGACTTAATCCCCTGTGAAACTGCGTATTCCTTCTCTTTCTTTCCAAATACCGCCACCTGCAGGGTTGCGGAGTGTAATTGTACGGGTTTACTCAGGGATCTTTACTTTTTATTCCGCAGAATCAGTGGGAGAGATGAATGATAGAGTAGAAAAGGAAAAAGTTATCTTTTATGTCACTTCTGCATATTAAAAACTGATTTTAAATAGTAGAGGTTGCAAACATAGAAGAAATCGTGAAGTGATCTTCCATAAGAAATGGAGTGATTGTGATGTATAATTTTTTTATTAAATATCAAGATAGCTTTTTTTAATTATGATTGTCTATGATATTATAGAACGTTGGTTATATGTTTGCCTTTTCTATCTCTAAGAGATTCAGTAAAGAAATATTGTAGCTATTTATATTTATTTTCTATAAAACGAAGCACATTATATTCTCCAAATATTTATGATCCTTGGATATCACTTCTGTTTCCGTTACTTCAGCAGAATTTCCAACGCGTCGGATTTTTTTTAAAAAAAAAGAACCGGTTTAACGTTCCGATATTCGATAATGACTCCTTCGATATCCTTTTTCGATACATCGAAACGGAAACAAGTTACACTCTCCCTTCAGAGTATCGAATCGAAGAGAGTGAAGTGGTCATTCAAGAAGCCCTCGCATCTTCCAGCCCTTCTCCACTCCACGCTGTTTCTCCTTGTGTTCTCTCGTCCGTATCGTTTTCTTTAATTATCCCAGAGTCACGTATGAGAGCATCATTAGCGAGTTCCTTTTTTCCTCCAATTCCCCTTTTACTAAGAACCCTTCGCTACAGAAATTAAAAAGAGCAATCATCCGGAATCTCTCTCCTTAATTCTTGCTCAGCTTATGAAAGGCTCTTCGTTGGCAACAACGCTTTTCTGGATTCGAAAGACGAAGAATCCAACGTCTGTGTCCTAAGTCTCCCATGATTACGCGAGATGATACATGCGTGCTTTATTTTTTGCCCCGACGAACTCTGGTTGAAATGCGTACTTGTTAATTTAATTACACCGCAGACGTGCATGATGTGGAGCGTGGTTTTTGGATTGTATAGCTCTCGTCGGTGGCGTAATTGCTAAAATATGTCCACATGAGGTTGAAATTTTAAGAATGCGTAAAAATCCGAAAAAATTTGGATAAATATTTTCCAAAAATACCAAAGTTGTTTAATTTAAAACAATAATGATGTAATGTATACACAGATATGAATATGTTGGACTGTTACTTTTAAGGTAGATTTTACATTAAGATATATTATTTGTCCCTTCTTATATAAGCTTCCCTTTTATTGAATATCCTGATATTTTTTACGATTTACCTTCGTTATCTTTATTTAAATTACTGAAATATTTGTTTTAGAATTGCGTTATTTACTCATGTATAATTAGACACAAAATTTTCTGCTATAATTTGAAATTTTTATGATAAAACTTATTCAAATAATAAAACTGGAAATTTAATCATATATAGAATCTGAGTAGAAACGGGTTTTGTTACAAAGGTCACGGAGAAATATAGAGAGGATAATAAATTTGGCTTAATTTTGGTAAGAAATATCTGAGTTCCCACAATTATCCATCGAGAACCTCTGAATCATCTTTAATTGTCAAATATTGAAATAAATTTTAATTCATCGCGGACCCAAATGCTTAAGTAGCTTCAGAATGAATTTCTTGAGGAATTGCACGAACTCAAGAACCAACGAAAACTGTGCGGTATCGTAATTGAAGTAACTCTGTCTTATCTCTTTTCATTCCTATCAGATCGGATAATTTTACGTTCGCGTCTTCGAACGCTTCCATTACTTTTTTATTCTCAGAATCTCTTCTTGTTTTGCCGAGGAATCAAGAATCGATTTATTCACATCCAAAAATGCTCTCTTCGGAATCCAATGAAGATAATATCCGCTGCAGATCTGAAGGAAAAAGAAGCAGTACTACGATTTCCGCGTTCTTTCGCATCTTTTTTGCCATCCCAGCACCCTGGTAATATCTCACTTAACTATTTTTGAGAGATTCCTTCTATCTTTGCGAACTTAGGCATCTCCGATTTCCTTTAAGCCTAAAATTAATCGGACCCTTGCTTTCCTCATGAAAATCCCAGTTTCGTACGTACGTCGGTACAAATTTTTACCTTTTTTGGCGCTGGAAACAGCGATTCGCTCCGTAGTTTTTACTCCTTCCTCCAGATGTCTCACTTGTTGGAATCAATCAAGCATTCCAGGATCGAATGCGAGTATTCGGTTGAGAAAGCAATCCTCAGCTGTTGTGCGAAATGCTCCGTTAGATTCCATCATATCGCGATTCATGCACAGGCAAGCGGTTCCTCTCCTAAAATCGAATTTAAGACCTTTCTATTCATATGTTGGGAAACACAACTCTGACAGATGTAATACATCTCTAGTTTCCAGAAAAATATCTTTTCAGCTGAAGCATCATCTTGATTTTATTCGGACTCGTAGAACATTCATCATCCGCTGAATGATTCGTTTATTTTTTTAGCTAACGATTTTTTAATATAAAATGAAGATAAACACTGAAACATCCTCCATTATATCATATACAAGTTACGCATTTAATTGTATTTAATATAATTGTCTTGACTTTCGTTAGCTATGTGTGTTAAGTTTTACCCATTTGTCCGAAAATAGATGATTGATATATATAGATAGACCAATATTTACATGTAGAAACATTTGAATGTGATATTTGTTCGAGTTAATTTCATGATTACTGAGTAGGATTCTTCCATGAAATATATTTAATTGAAAACAGTCTGTTTGTTTAATGATAACAATAAATTAGTTGAACAATGTATATATTTATTATACTACATTGAATGAAATCGATACATTTAATATTCATATTTAATCAGGTTAATATATTCGTACATATCGGTTTTCAGTTTACATTTTTTTCATTATTTCTTTATTTATGAAAGTATAGATATGAACAGCGGTTAATTTTAAAAATTGAAGGCTATAAATTAAACTAGATATGTGGCATTTTAAAAATTTATCGCAAATTTTTAAATTTTCAATATTCCAAGATTATAAAGTAATCCTACGATGATTTTAAACTTGATTTCCGCTTTTGATTGAAAAATAATTAAACGAATGATGAATTAATGAATATATATCAATACAATTGAAAATGACTAAACTAAGACGCAAAAAACATGGATAATAAATTTATTAGTTTTTGTCTGTAACTGTTAGATCATACCGTGTCTGTTAAAATATATCGTAAAGTGCGCGTTTTAATCATAATTTGCTCAGAAGCTTGAACTACTTTGCTCCCAATTCGTTCTCTTTATAAGCGCAATTTATACCTTTATTGATTCATCTCGCAAGCAAATATTAAAGTCCTAAGCACTGAGTATTATACTCTAAACTTGAGTCAATCTCGTAACTTCATCAAAGAGTATCCTTCCCATAATCTGGTATGATTTTCCGTTTGTACGGCTTGTTGATTAATCCTCCCAAATCCACGTCAGTACGCGTTTTTGGCGAGGATTGGTGCAGTTTACCATCGCTTTGCTTATATTTTAGAGCTGCATCTAGAGTAGCGTCTTTTTTGCCTTCACAAGATGAGTAGGAGATTCAGTTCCTTTGACCTATCTAGGCCACAGCTTCCATAGAACCACATAATGTGGGTCACCATCTCTTTCACGGTTTATGAAGTGTATGCGACACGCAAATAGTATCCTTGCTTTGTAGTCTTCGTCAAGTTTGGGTTCACCTGTTGACTCTTCCAGTATTTATTTCCCTCGTAGACAATTACACGAAAGGTCAACGATTCCTCAAATACGAATGTATCCCAATATTTTCTACGAGTGTTTTTCAGGCTAAAACTGAATGAGAGACTAAATATACGTTATGGAAAATGCTGCCACTTGAAGAGAAGTGGTTCTATTTCAGGGAAACCATGAAATAACCCGTCCGGTCTGGGAGAATTTGTATTTGATATTTTCCTACTTTGTGTTGCCATGGCTTTCGTAATGTATACGTTAGTTGAACGGTTTTGTTTGTTCAGACTAACAAACCATCTTTACACATTAGTTTTCTAGGAAGCTCCTGGTTGTTTGCATTGTTTATTATTGACAGTTTTAGCTGAGAGAATCTAATTTGAGTTCCAAAGCAGAGTTTGATAACCTGTACAGTGACGGCCATTGTGGAGCTATTTTTGGTTTCAAATTAATCAAGAATCTTTAAAGCCAACAGTTTCTCTGATTTATAATACACATAAGTTATTACGTATTGTTTTCCGGTATAAAGTTGAACGTTCTTTATTATCTTTTTCCATTGTAATCAAAGTTCAGGAACGTTCAGAATAGATCAATCAATTTGTCATATCAAACAAGTTATACGAGTTAAGTTTTTTGGGATAAGGGAAAGATATTCTCAATGGATACGTACATGCATGGAACTTAAGGGAAGAAATGTTCATTCATTTCATTTCATGATACCATTATTTAATAAGAGTTTTCTTAAATTTGCCATTGCTTTTTGTACGAAGTATTATTTAAAGCCATGTTTGTCATTAACCATATCTATATCACTTGTAAAATTATAAGAATAAATTTTAAATTCAAATCAAAATACAATGGTACAATCCAGTGACTCTAGCAAGACGTTGTAGGAAGCGTTGACGAAGAAATAAGAAGAATACACAGCTTCCACTTAAAAACTTTATTACCTTCAACCTGAAAATTAAAAAAAATGCACCGGAATTCGAGCATATCAATCTGCATGGTTACAGGAGGATTCATCTAAAAGTTTCGGTGTTTTCCGGAACGTGCGTCCCACCAGTTTAATCCGAACACATCAATCTCATTGATGCATTACGGAAGGGAAAAATTTTCATTAAGTCCGTCGTCATTGCCATGCAGGGCTTCACTTTCTCCATCAACTCCTTCTGAGGATATACGTCGCGTCACCTTTGTTTGTGCCGGAGTAATAGGGGAAGTTAAATAAGAGGTTGAATAAGGCGCTGGTGTAATGAGGTGAGGAGAGAGAGATGATGCTCTGGGATGTAATTGAGGTTGAAGCGGATGACTTTATTCGAAATGAGGGGAGAATTCGACGCCAGCATTCCGTCGGCTACAAGTCTTATGAGAAGGAAATGAAGTGGAATGGAAATTTCCCTCGTCGACGCTAAATGGTACGTTACCCACGTATTATGCTCAACGGGTTTGGATTAGGACTTACGGATCGGTCTCACAGTCTTTTTGAACCTTCATTTCTCAACTGATGTGTCTCCAGTGGATGGTTCAGACAGTGACAATGATTGTTCATTCATTCTACGGAATTGTAGGCTTAAATGCTCCTTTCATGTGTAATTGGAGTGCGAATCTATCCTTTTATGAGCATTTATGGATATGGTTTTATTTAGGTAATTCTTTAACGATTTAATCTCGTATCTTGAGGGATTTTGGGAGGTATAATTTTGGCACTAAGTGAACTGCTGGTAGATGACATGTTTGTCACTATTCTAGGGTGTGGTTGTACGGCTCATTAAAATCCCTGCATGTTATGATATCTCGGGTGAATAACTTGGCGTCTTACAAATAACTTACTCAATAACTATCGTGTGTGTAATACTCATGAGATATCAAACTTAGTAAGGCGTATATCAACTTAATTTCCTTCAATTTAATTTTATTGTTGTTCCATTTAGATCTCTTGGAAGATTAATTTTAGCTGAAAGAAATTCTCCAAATGATATTTTTCTAGCTCACATTCTTACTGTAAAATACATATTAAGAATTGCAATCAAGTTTTATGAATCGATAGTATTTATGTAGAATTTTCTTAATATTAGAACCAATTTTTTCGATATCTAATCAAATTCTTCTTAGAGTACCTATTACTCAATGAAAATAAGGGTAATTAAACGTAAATGTGAAATATAAACAAGACAAGCTATTTACCGAAATTGAAGTTGGTATCATTCTAAGTATCTTCGAATTACTGTCGAATGATAGTTCGTGATTGGCTTATTCAGGCGATTCCTGCACGATTTTAATTGCGTGCACGTGCCCCAAATGCCGTGTAATTGCGATGCGTATCACACTCACCTCCCTTCCGCCATCAATCGCATTTTACTCGGATGATTTCCGCTTCCTTAATTCCCCAGATTGCCACCGTCATCAGCGCCTCCCTCCACGCGATCCGAGGCGGACATCAAAAATGTTTCAACCGCTTTTTCCCCTTAATGAGCACCTTGAGCATCTCATTGCCCTCAGTGGAATCCCCATTCATCTCGCACGTTTCTATGGAGACCTTGGAAGGGCTTTTTTCCCGAGACGAATCTCTCTAAAGCGAGCTTAATCTCTAGGTTAGGGTTAGTCCCTTGAGGGCTTAGAGACGACCGAAACAGCGGAAGGCGCTCTTTTTTTCTCCTGTTAGTATTCTACACGAGTCTCTCCCCGAGAATAAAATTTACTTGCGCTAGGAACGATTTTGTATACGAAGATCTACATTTGTTGGGTTCAGAGGAGACTGGTTTTTCATTACGAGTACTTTTCCTAGAACTTTGTGCAGCTGCTAAGAAATTAGGAAGTAAATAAAGTGTGTGTAAATAAATTGTGCGTAAATAAATCTTGGTTTCTTGCTTTTAATTTAGGTGGATGTGAAAGGCTCTAAGGTGTATGAAATACTCCAATAACTTTTACCACCACTTTTCTAGAGTAATTTTTCGTTATTTTATTATTATTCTAAAGTTTAACGCACACATATACGTGTTCAACATTCTACCAGGACGTAGGAAGTTGTTGCCTAATTCACGCGGTGTAATTAAAACTTAAAAATTGCTACAAATACAGTGCATAAACTCTTTCGTTACAATTTCACTTCGTCCGTAATTAATTATCCGCATAAAATGCCAAAAATATTTTAATTATCTTATTTATGAGCATGGATCCGTGAAAGAATAATCTAAAACACAAAAAGGATTCTAAATAATTTCACCAGCATCACAGTTCAACTCGATATTTTTATTTTAGGTGCTCTCGCAGGAATTTGAAATCCGATTTCTAATATTAATCCACTTATTCCTCATATAATATAAGATCTTGCTCAATTTTCTTAATTTGTCTGTGTACTATTTAAAGGCCATAAAAGAATTTCGTTCATTTTATTCGGTATTTCTCGTTCCATTATCAAAATAGCTGTTTGGTTAGTGTATTCCACTCATTCACAGCTCTCTGAGTGTATCACTTCTTTTTTCTCTTGTTTCCTTACGGATATCCATGCGTAGCTTCCAACCTCCGAACTGCATATCCCTTCCCCTCTACGCTTTTAGGTTACGACCCCGGAAACTTTGCGCTATAGTACGGAGTGCATCTGCTGATAGTACAATGCGTAAGGATGAAGCTTCTTTTTTCCTCTGCACTCGAGATCATATTGCTGTCACGCGTTAAGCAGATTCCGTCTTAATTGAGACGGGAACAAGGTCTCTCGCGTGGTCTTTAATTTCGGAAGTGAGTATTCCTAATGGAAAGGAGCTGCTCGCAAGGAATGCGTACAATTTCCCGTACGTGTCAAGACCTGCTTCATATCTTAATGGATGAAAATTCGTACTCTATTCCTCCTTTTGCAATTTAATTGCACTCGACGCGCAGACTGCGTGTCACTTGTCTCTTAGTTCGTCCTTTTATCGCAATAGTCCAAATGAAGTTTAATATTCTGCTAAAACTCGTGAGTAGAAGAAAATTACATCTTCTCTCACTTTTCTTCTCCATCCAATCTAATAATGTACCTCAATACCTTTCATCTTTCACCCGCATGTCCTCTCTCCATAATCGTTACACAAGGGGATCACACATGATGCAAATACCCAATCATAAATCTAAAACATTTAATAAATCTTTTCATGTTACTGCATGTAGGCAATGGAACGCACTTCCCTCCATAGTTAAAAATTCTTCTTCACTTTCCTCTTTTAAAAAGCAATATAATAATCTTCTTTTTCAGGAACAACAAATCAACAATAGTTAAATTCACTCTCACATACACTAATCAAGAACACTGTTTTGTAACAAACTATCTGTATTTTTATTTATTGTATATTATTGTCTTATTGTATTTTTGTATTTTTTTTTCTTCTCTTCTTTCTATGTTAATATTATTGTGACTAATTAAATTAATGTATTTAGGTTAAATGGAAGATGGGACTTTTTAGTCCCAATTTCGCCTAATAAAGACCAATGTATGTATGTATGTATTCGGATGCGCTATATGAACGGTGCTGTAATTTACTGTTTATTTGCGTAATTTATGGACTAATTCAAGTTCAACTTTGAATAATTTAATGTGCTGTTCTTAATACGTTTCTTTCTTAACTCATTCTGTTTAATTACTATTATATAACGTTCTGATTCGAAAAACGAGGCCTGGAAGGTCCGTGTTGAAACGATAATGTATTCTCTACCATAAGGTGACACTTTCTGTGTATTTACGAGTGATAAATCTCAGAAAAATATCTCTTTATGACATTTTCCACTTATTAATAATATTATTAACGCATAATTTAGTTACTCTCATTCAATTTCTGTTTGTAATCTTTAAACTTAGCAAATCTGTTCCAGGAAAACGTAAAATTATTTCAATTAAAATTGTTACTCGAGAAAGGAATTTTAATTCCAATCTGAGCGATTTTATCTATACCCAGTATATTCAATTTCTTTCCATACAATGAAATCATAATTTTATTTTCTTAGATTCATAGTTTAGCTTTTTTCACTCACTTCTTTCGATGTAGATTTCAAGTAAGAAAAGTACATCAATTAAACGGTATCGCAGTTTTATCCTTTTAATGACTCATCCCTTTTATTTTCATATTTTGTCATATTAACTTAAGAACGTGATTTCATGTGTCGTATAGTTTCATAAAAAGTAGGGAGAATATGCAAAACGGAAATACTACAACGCTATCCCAAAAGATACGGAAAACACGTAGAAGTGAGAAAAGTACAAGAAATAGACGCAAGCCTTCTGAAACCGAGTGCATCGGAAGGAATTCTTTATCTTCCTTCTGCGACTAAAGCACGTAAAAAGTTCCGAATTCGAGAGAAAGCACTTTGGAATCTCATTGGAAAGAATCGAACGAAAGAATTCCAACTCTTGTCTCATTCATTTCTTATGCCTTCATGAATAACTGCTTTTCCCTTAATTATTTTTCAAATTACGCAAACATCCCGAATCCCGAGCAATTCATCCTTTCGGAACACTAAACGTTGTCGCTTTTTCTCGCAAATATTTGCGATTCGCGGAACCCATCACTTAATCAAAAGGGAAGCGTCGACAGTTGAACGGCGTAAGAGATAAAGAAGTCGGTTACGCGATAAGCTGGTTCGTGGGTATTAAGACACCAAAAGAAGAACTCGTTAAGTAAGCAACGAAGAGGAAGGAGGGAAATTTTTGCTCAGACTTCCCATCAACCATAAAGAGTGACAGAAACCTTGCTCAAGCTATCGTTTCGGCTCTTTCATTATCTATGTGACTTAAGCCGTTGGTGTTTTATGGAAGGAGAGGGATTCTGCCGAAATTTTCCTTTTTCCCCTTTTAAGACTGTCTCATCTCGTCTCCAGTTGCATCTTATGAGGATATAAGCTGTGACGTGGAAGTTCATATGATTTTTTTTTCTCTACGCTGGAAAAAGATGTTTTACACTTATCGAATAAGTCTTACGTTTATTCATGCATATGGTAGTTTTAGTGCAATAGATCACTAAATTATAGTATTATACTTTATTAATAATCACTGCGTTACACATACATTCATAGCATAGTACATGTTATATAGTCTTTACTTACGAGCTTTTTTCCTTGCTTCAGTTTAATTATTATTTAATCATTTTTTGAACATATTTTCAACAGATAATCTTAATATTCTCTTTTGGGTGATTTTAAATATTATTAAACGCTAATGAGAAAACTATGAACAACATGTATCCTAAATTGTACGTTTCACGCAATACATTAACGGTATGCTGTTTGCCTACACTACAGGGGTTAGTGGATACATATCAGCGTTGCGTCAAAAGTTTTGATGTTATTTTATTTTTATTGCAAATCATTTATAGCATTTTCATTTAATGTTTTAATTATAAAAATAAGATTTTATATCAGTTCCATTAATATTTTGTAAAAATAAATTATTATTTTCTGTATAATTTTATTTTAATTTTTATCATTCAAGTAGTTCTATTATAAATATCATCCCAAGCATCGCACAGTTCCATTCGAACGAACGCCATTTCAGACGTTAATAAAGGAAAACGATCCCACGGTACTTGAACCTTGGGTCATTTCCGAGAAGAGGGACTTTACAGAAAGGCCTAATGCCGGAGATAGCGCTTAAACAACCTTCCAAAGCACATTCTGACAGCAATGCAAACTGTTCGGCTCGTAGAGAATCCATGTCTCGCGAGCTCTCTGATGTATTCCACGAATAAACGCAGCCTCTTGTGTTTCCTGTGCCCCTTCGACCGGACTCAAGAGTTTACGCGGAAATCCTTTCAAAAACTCTGATAGCCCTCGGGATCTCTGCCACCACGAAAAACTAAACTCTCCCGCATCGAAATCTCCCTCGATTTAGTTCCCACTCCGTCCGCACGTGGCGCCACTCTCTTCGATTCCCGTTTCCCTGGATTTAGTCACTATTGTGACATGGACATCCCGAGTGGTGTGATCGTCTCTCCACACGCGCGGTTGCTTTCATCTTTTATCCGTTGGGCAGTAAATCCGAACGTCGAGCTGTCTATCACTGTGACATTTACCGCGTTCATAACGACCCCTGGACCAGTGTTTTACTCACACCGCTATTAAACGTAGGCTACGATCGGATGATCCGCCTTAGGTTATATCATTTCCTCGCGACACTCTCGGCCATAACCTCAGGGAAAGCTGTCACCTCTGCGGACCCTTTTCTCTCCGTTTCATTCCAATGAACTCTCTGCGCTCTCTTGATTAATTACACCGCAATTTGAATGCTTCGTTCTTCGGTCTTTCAGCCTCGTTTTACTTAAGATATTTATTACGTTGATTCATGTATAGTTTACATTATTCATTGAACTTTTCATACAAATTATTTTTTTGGAGTTGCTAATGTAATGAATAAACCAATTAAAAATATTTCGTGAAGTAACGGTTAAAGTATTACTACCCTGAATGCATACTCCTCTTGGGCATTATTTCCTGAGACTATATTGATTTCAGCATTAAATATCTAAAAATTTAAAACTAATTATTTTCAAGCATTCAAGTATATTTTTTCCATACAATATACACGTATATTGATTTTAGAAAAGTATTGAGATACTACTTAAGAATCACCAATTTCTTTGCGAAGAAAATCTCTAAGATAAACGTCCGTCATAATATGTCTTTATTTGCATCTTTTCTAATTTGAGATTATATACATTTCCGATAAAACTTCTAATTAAAGATTTACGAGGTAAATATTTTAGGACTTTGATAAATTGCTTTTAAATTAGTGTTTTTAAAAGAGTTATGAGTGTAAAAAGACTTTAAGAATTGTGTTACGTATGGTTAAATCGACATTCCCTGAGGTAACTTCCTGAAAAGCCATATTAGTATGAATTTTGTATTGTACTTGGTATTTTCCAGGCTATTGTTCCATTACTAATGGTTGCTTACTATGTAAATGAATTAAATAGTATGTTTGGAATGAGTGTCTCTCTTATATTATATCATGTAATGTATGTTACTCCAAGTATATTTTCAATAATAACGATTTATATTATTAGATACTTTTATCTAAAACTTTTGCTTTTAAATAAAAAGGAATAAAAGAATACACTATATTTTGACAAAATTGAACAGCTTCTATAAGAATTTTAACAGCATATATAATGCTACCAGTCGTCAAACAGACATGCGAAATATTCGAGTTTAACGATGAAAACATTTTACTTCCGTGCTCATACATCACTCCGGGAAATGCATCAGGGATACGTACGGTGCACCATTTGTATTTCTTGATCGATTCACCAATAAGTACCGAAGCCGAACCACAGCTGCCATCGTTTTGAGATGGTCCAGAGCGCAATTGCGTTTTCAGAACGTATGGCAGCATCTGTCTGTCTCTGTGAATATGGAGTAACAATACACATGCAACGTTGCATCTCGGTAATCCATTTCATTGCATTTGTCTCGCGGTAATTACTTCTTTATTTTGGCTGCCTCCAGTTCCAACTGCTCTTTTATCCTCTTAAATAAAAGATGCTACTCCTTTTATCGTTATCCTAGTGCTTAAACTTGTACTTCTGCTTTAGAAGCATATTCCCAAATGAGATGTGGTTTAATCAAATATGATTTTTAATGGTAGATTTTAATTTATAATACGTCTTCAAACAGCCATGATCCCATCCTTTTGCGTTTTTAAAGTCGTATTTAACTGAGCAGGAATTTAATGAAAACAAAATTTGATTTCGAAATGGGTTTATATTTACACAACAACCTTAGGTGAGAACGGGGAAGAGAATCTATCATAAACTGATCAAGATATTTGCTTGAGTAAGTTTAGAGATTTAGTTAGAGACACCTTTTATTTTCTTAGTATTTAAGGATGGAAACCCAAGGAAAATATTCGTTTGATAAATGCTTGGGAAACAAAAATCAAGAAAAGATTTATGTAATTTAATATTTTTCATTCATGCATATGTTTAGGAGGCTTTTCTGCTTGGATTAAATGAGCAGGATGAAGAAATGTTGATAGATCGCCTTAGATCGAGATATACCTGAATTCTTCATAATATTTTCCTTTCCAATTAGGAAACTACGTAAAGAAATAGCTATTTTACATATCGTCAATCCAAACATTCAATGCCTTCCACTTTTCTTCAACAATGGAAACTTATTCATTGTAGCGTAACACTATTATGCTTCGACTCTCTATTTCATTGTGACTGTTTGCCTTTAAGAGATATCATTTAAGAGTTGAAGATAATTCAAAGGAATCCGAGTGAGTCGTTGCGCACGATCCGAATGCACGAAATCGTAGTGAATTTATGCAACGGATCCGCAGACTAATGGGCTGGCCTCATCATCATTTCTTAACCAGGTGCCTTGTTTGAGTGGAACCTTCTCGTTAAAACACCCCATCTCTAAGTTAAAGCGCCTCTATCCTGTTCCCTTATTCATCCCCATTTTATAAGCCTTTGTCGGAGGAAACAGACATGAAAACTTGACGACGACGTATTAAAGAGACGTTGCGATGTTAAAATCGGCCGTTAGAGTTTTGCATAACGCACCTGAAAAGTCTTAACGACCCCGTCTCGCGAAGTAGTTCTTATTCCATCAACGGAAATTTGTCGGGGAAAGTGAAATAATGTGATTTGTGGATGCGTTTTTCCCTTTCTGAACATGCATATGCATGAACGATTTAACACCTCGTGTGTCAGAGCGAATCGGTGCCTCATTACGCTCAACTTTACAAAAGGACTGTTCGTTAAATGTTCGAATTCTCAGAATTTGAGTTGTATAGTGCAATTCAGTTTGATTAATTGAAGCAAATTAGACATTTTTACTTTGCATATCAGATATATTTACTTCTTTTGAAGGAAGCGGTGATTAGAAGAAACAGTTTGAATTGATATTTAATAAGAGACTATTTTTAAGTAATTATTCTGAACTACTCAAAAATAAACAGCGAACTGATATATACGCAATAAAGAGAAATTGTAATTAAATTCTAATGTTTAAAGGTTCTATTTTATAAAAGATACTTTTAATAAATAAATCATTTTGGATTTAAATTATCTTATGTTCTATGCAATTATGTTTGCCTGCAAAATTGTTCTATTAGTAAATTACTGAGAATGTAGCATTTATTTGTTTTTTTTATTCTTGATGATATGAAACTAATTCTAGTTTATTTGGATCGATTAAAGTTGTGATCTCAAGTAGTCTCAACTTCTCTCGTAGATATCGTGCCAGAGTTACTATTGAAAATTGTTTATCTACTACTTCTGTTCTTAATGTTTGCAATGCTTTTGTTTTCTTCTTACAAAAAATGGATATCTATGTTGTTAATTATTCTAAAAGTAAAACGTACCGTTGTCTGTTGATTGGTATTGCGTTCTGAAGAAGGAGGCTCCATTCTCTGTGTTAGAGCTTTTCTTTGTTGTGAAAAATAAAGGAATGTTCCACACGTGACCCAGTTTTCTTCCGAAAATTACAAATTATGCATCAACAAACATTCTTATCTAGATATTTTCCCTCTAACCTTTAGCATTTAAACATTGAGTTTATTAGTATTTATTTTTCCTGTGCGAATAACGAAAGTGTATGGATAAGCGAGTTTATTCGCCGAGGAAATATTTGCACTATTTTAAATTAAAAATGCTCGTGAGAACCTCTCGAGAGAAACGATATCTTCGCCTTATGAAGTTGCATATCTTGAAGGACATTTTTAAGAGTAGGATAAACTTTGGGATAAACGCAGGATCCAAAAATGTAGGATACTATGAAGTAACTGAAAGTTTCGCAATAACGCGGTCTCGATTGTAAGAAAAGTAATTTAAGACATGGGTTTAAGCGAACTCAGTTTGTGTGAGCTTCTTACCGCGTAGATACCGCCATATTCTAGCTCGTGTGAAGTTTTATGCTTCTCTTAGAGTCGCGATGCTTAGTTATTGATGTGGGAGATGAAAGAAGAAAGTTTCGGAGATTTTTTATTTCTTACCTTTACATCTCGTGGAGAAATTTCATCTAACCTTCAGATGCTATGAAACGTTGCCGAGGTTTGTTAAATATGCACTGCCAATCGGATTTTTCTGCCAAAAAGGATTATAAATATCCGATGCAGGCATCAGAGAATGTAATACGTTTGCATTTTAATATTTCTATAAGATTCTACAGTAAAATTATTTTTTGAGCAGAATAAATACTGATTATTTATTCTGCTAATTGAAACCTTAATACCTTACAAGGTTAATATCTTCTGTTATTTCTGCATTTAATTATTTGAAATAGACTAAAGATGATACATCAATTTGACCTTCTACTCAACTTTTTATAAACAGATATAATTTTACTTATTCGTAAGAACTTTTACTATATTCTATATTACCCTATCGAATTAGTTTTTTTAACAATTATTTACCTCGTAGTTTGGGAATATTTCAAAAGTCGTAAAACAGCGTGATTCTTATAAAATGGAGGAGTAAGATAGGTTCCATAACCTAGCCATGAATTTGAAATATAAGTAATTAAATAATTCACACACACATATATATTTCACATTTCATGTGGATTCACATGTCAGAGGATAACATCTTTCCATGCATTTACATCCACTCAAGATAAAAAGTACGCCATACATACAAGTGGGCGATATAAACCCGTTTGTATCACTTTCCATGCAACACATCGACACATTTAGTGCTTTCGTTTTTGGTATCCATGACGTCACGCAAGCTCCCATGACAGAACGTAGAGCGTTCCCTTTTGAATTGATGATTTGGATCTGTGATCATAAGTTACCTGAATACAGCACCACTTACCGCCTTTTCTTTGGCATTCCAAGTGATGCGTCCACGATAAATAGACCCTCTGTGGGCGTGGATTGAAATTTCTCTGCTCGTAACCGACTCATTACTGTGATTCACTGAAAGTGGCGAGGAGTTACCTGCCAAGCGTTTTAGCTTCTGACATGCCATAAACGGAATCCTATCCGTTAATTCCATGCATCACGCGTTCGGTGGTTTTTGGCCCTACTCCAAAGGGCTATAACACACTCTACACTTGGATGGAGTTGTCAACGCAAATCCACCGTCCGACTTTTCGACTAATGCGACACCTATTATTCTCCCATAGGAGCTTTAATTGGCCGTTAGATTTGCACTCTGTGCATAATCCGCCCATTCACGGGTCATTTATTTAGCGGCACCATTTATGGGAATCACTCACGCCTTCTTTTTCCCTTTTAATGCACTTTCCATCTGCCGGTGTTTCTTTGCCCGGACGTAATGGGGCGAAAGTTGAGTGGTGCTCTCTGCGGGGAGAAAAACGGGATAGATTGAATAGAAATCCATTAGCGTAAGGTGGCCAACTTCCGGTGTGTTCGATGCCCACGGGTTTCATCGGATGTGCTCTCTCTATGGCCCATTTCACGCGTGCTTTGATAGTCAAATGGGATTGGTAACACTGGCGGATTCCTTGAAGAGTTGGGATCACAGGCGAATAATTCAGGGAGTTGTGGAAATGATGAGATTGCGTCATATCTCTGAGGGAATACTTATTGGGCGCGTGGATTGCATTCCCATTTGGGTCCATAAAAGGTGCGGTTTTCTATCGAGTGGTCGAGCCGTTTCGCGGAATACTAATGCAGCGTATAACAGTACTCTTTCGTATTTTACGAATATTTTTAAATTGGTGTTATACACATCAATTTTCCAATCTCTGTTTTATTATTTTCTATTCAATATTTTATGTTTTCTTTATTTCTTACCCTCGTATACTTTTCATGTATTTATCGATTAAGAAATTATTATAATCGATACAAATTGAGGCCTTATTGAGGTGAGATTATGACTATGGTATCTGATAGATATAATCTTACATAGTGTGGATTCAGTTTTAAAAGTATAAAACAGTTCGTAGAAAAAAATAGCAAGAACAATTGGAATGATTTGAGGATAAAAAAACTGAGGGCAGTATCCGGCTATTACCTTATGTAAAAAAAATAGTCAAGGATTAATAAGTTTGTTTTATATTAAACAACCAGGTTTTTTGCATGTAAAATGGTGAATGTCAATTTAAATAGCTAGATTAAGAGACTGTTGGTATCTCTGAGTTCTATTTAAGTAAAAATCAAGATGAATATATTCAAAATTTGATTTTATCAAGGAATATTAATGAATATAAAACCTTCGTATTGGAATCTTACTTGTTCTAAATAAATATATTCATTATATTATTTTTCATCCCTCCTTTGTGACACTAGAGTTTTTATTTCTTATTTATTTATAAGAAGTATCCATTATTAGATATGATTCGCCCATAACTTGGAAAACCACTTAAAGAAGTCAATCATTGAAATCTTGAAATCATAGTTTTAAGTATAGAGTATAATATATGAATAGAACGGAGTAGTTTGCAACAAGTGCTTCCACTCTCCTGATAGATCTATCCATTTTTACTTCTCCACTCTATTTTCGATAACTAATGCAATATTTGCCCTCACATCAAGGAACCATCTTTTCTGCATCAAAGGCATTTTCCTTCAGTAATTTCATACTTTTATTCTGTTTCTGAATCCCTCCTTTATCGCTATCTAAAACTTTTGCGCCGCTTTTCTCCGGAGACTCAGAATTTCCCAAGAGACGTTTCTCTTTTAAAATAAGGGACATAAAGGAAGAGCAGAGATAATCTTGAAATTTTAAATAAGTTTCTTGGTGCCAGTGGCAGATCACTCGATTTCTCCTCTCCTTGAGGCTGGACCAGAAAAATTCCGCAGTATTCCCGTCAAAGTTTCATTTGATCTTCTCCACAAGATAAGGATGCAAGAGATAATACTTTTACGCGTCTTCGAATTAGGGTAATTCGTTTCTGATTGTATCGTTTTAAATCGTTGTGTTTGCCTAAAGTTTTCGTGAGAAATGCTATTTTGATATAAGCGAAATTGATACAATTCTATTATTAATCAGTTAAAATACGGGATATTTAGCCATAAAAATAAAATAAACTACTTTGTTTTTGATGAAAATGATATCAATCATTTCTTAATCCATTATAAATTCTATTTTATTAATAATAACATAAAAGATTTTCTATTTAAATATGATAATAAAAGAGTGGATGTGAAAGTATTGCCGTTTCTTCAAAATACAAATATTTCATTGAATTATCATTTCTATTTTTAAAAATATATGAGTGTTCGCTCATAACGTTCATTGAAGGACTTTTTTCGATTTAAATTCAAACCTTTATCATTTTTAATGTTACAATATACACATTCATAATATAAGTTTTTACCACTGCCATTGCTTGCAATTTATAATATTATCTAAAAATATCAGTTTTATTTTTAATTAGATGAACTTAAATTATTAGCTCAAACATAAGTTCCACTTAATTACATTGTTAAATATTTTTTTTATTCATTGAATCCGGAAAGTATTTTTTTTCATTTATCAAACACTCATGCATATATTACATTTCAAATATCGGCATTTAATTAGTTTAAAGTTTATACTGCCATTTCAATTATTAATTGCAATTTTCAAAAAATATCAATAATCCTAAATATTAATTGAATAATAATAGAGTTTACTGAGTGTAATGATTGTCGAACCTTAAAACTCGATGGAAATCTACTTAACTTTATTTCCCATTTTTACAGAAAACGTAATACACATTTCTGCTTTTGCATTTAATTCAAATCTAGGTGTTTGTTTAATGGAAATATGTGTCTGAGAGTAACGTTTTCTCGTCCTTCCAAGTTCATTAGTATCGTTCATTAAATATGCGTGTGGTTTCACAAGCTTTCAAGAGTAAAAATCGTTGATTTAAAATTATGTACACATGACCTCTGAATCCATTTCATTAATATATATTTCTCTTTTCAGGTAAGTGGATTGGTACCTCTCTAGTACAACCCTATAATCAACCTCGGTGAGTTGTTTTTCCAGTACGAATCTCTGTTACCGTATATGGCCTATAATATTTCAAGGGTTTCCAGTCTTTTATTTCTGTCGCATAAACGCGTATTGCAGCTTTATTGGTGATGTATATTTTGCATTACGACTTCGTCGACGGCTATGAAAACGTATCACGCGCGAAACCTAGATGGCAACGTCTCGTAATATTCGTTCAAGGCCTCTTCTGTTTTAACTGTTCGGAAACCATAAAGGCCTCGTGTAATACAAAGTTGAATCGCGGAAAAAGGTTATTCCGAGTAAAAAAAGCAGGAGAACACGTGGTGTTCAGGATTGGGGTCGTGATGTACCCTTAAAGGGGCCATGTCAAAGGGACTAAGTTTTCCATTCCAAGTTTATGCGCCGTGTTTTTTTTACTTCCATTCCGTGGGATTTATGCACTTCTATTTTACCCTTGGTATTTAAGTCCTACCTTCCTACCGGGAGAATACTTTTTCCTGTAATGCTCTCTCCTTGCTGTATTCTTTTATTACCGTGGCCTTGTTCCCGGCATGCATTATTCCTCGCATGGAAAAGACTGCTCTTGGGCGAATAAAAGAGGTTGGCTGCGCCTGATTTACTCCCACCTACGACTACAAATCGAATGACTTGAAATTTTTGAGCTGTCGTCGTTCATTTGCATGTTAGAGTGAGTCACTGAATAATGGCGACAAATTTTCGGTGGAATATATCCCTAGTATTTCGCTCGTAAGTAATTATTAAGAAGTTATACATAAAGTTTTAATCGAGTACCAATTTAAGTATTCCGAACTCAAAATTTCTCAATTTATTTGCATAGTTTTAAATTGAATAATCTGGAAATCGCTCATTTAGCATCCTTACTCCTCGAACTACTCTCTACACTCAATCAGTTTCACATGAATTCCCTCGCATTCGAAAGGCATCTACTCATATATCTACTCGCACATTTTGAAGCCGTTTTCTTTTCAAACATTATACTCTATTATGAGAGCCAAACGTCCCACACGTAAGTTGCTATGAATTCCTTCTTTTAGAACGTCGTTCATATCGGTCTCATACAACTTCAACCCGCACACGTGTACCAATTTCGAAATTTCTTGCGTAATTCACCTTTTTCTTCATTCACGAGCATTATACCATCAAACTATGAAAAATTCCAATTTCTGGATTTTATCTATCTATCAAAAGAATATTTCTCTTATTGTTACTTTTAATATTTCTCTTCTGCGTATATATGTTCTCAATTTTAGCTTTTACTATCTCTCAGCCTTACTAAGAATGCAGAATTTTCGCGAGAATTGAGAGGTATTTTATTTCGCAAATAGCAATGTCGTCATCAGCATGTTTTATTTACCGAGTACAAAGAAATCGGATGTCACGGCCTTAGTTTCGCTCGGGAGTGCACGGTGCAATTTCTTAGCCGGTGAAATATTACCATCGTAGGAAGGAACACTAAAATGCTCGTATGAAAGGTCCTTAGCTATGAAGAGATGTCGAGTTGAACTAAATTCTAAGTTGCTCAGTTAAAGTTATAATTATCTCTAAAGTGTTAATGGAGTCAAATATTTTCCAAAATTTTACATTTAATCGATTTTTATTGTAATAGATTTGCCATGCATTAAATCCTAATGAAAATACACATCCTTAGTTGGTATTTTATCTTTTCTCAAAATAAAGTAAATTATTGTTTACACAAAATAATTTAAAATAAATAAAATTTTATAAACGATTTAAGTTCGTAAATAAATTATCACCATATTACTTTTATATTCAATATTATTTATAGCATAGGTTAATTAGTTTTTTTGTTTTCATACACGTTTGATGACTGTATTATATTAATTTGTAAAACATTATTATTATACACTGAGAATTCTCAGAAAGCTATGTAGTATAGATATTAGACTCTCACTAATTTATAAGTTATGAAAGAATGCAATAGTGTATCATACGATACATTATTTGGTAATTTAATAGCTTTATAACTAAATGTTCTGGAATTTCATCATCATATTTCTCGGAAATTCATAGCAAGCTAAATCATACGCTACTGCGAATAAATGGAGCTCGTTCCTTGACGAATGCATGTATTCCAACGCTTGCGACACACATTCCCGCTTAGCACATGTTAATATACAGCGTTTCTTGACTTCGTGGCGTCTCATTTCTCGGAGGGAAGCGGAATTTGCTTTCGTAGTCTAACAGCATTATCGCTGTCCCATCCTCTGAAATAAACCCATATTGCAGTGCGCGAACTCCAGTCCTCGCAACCGCAATGGCACCGTGTACAGCATGCGAGCGTGAATACGACCAGTATGTGCTTTGTGGTGTCTCTTGGGAACGCACTGCCGTGCAATGCCGGAGAGAGGTGCTCAAGCACTGGCGTCTTCATTATTCCCCACTTCCCTTACGGTTTCCAGGGGATACTAGGAACAGCGATTCTTAAGACGGAGTCCCTCACGGGCGCATGATTGGTCCCCTCTCTTTGCATCCATTCATTTTACTATCTCATTGTCCCCGTTCCGCGACTCTTGCCTAATTTGCCGTACCACGTCTTCCTCTGTCATCTTCTATTTATAAGATGTTCCTCCTTGCCCTACATCACCCCTCCCTCGCTACCATTCCTAAGGAGAATGGCGACCTTCCCAGACTGCATGCATTGTTGTCTCTAGAATTCCAAAAGGAATGTTTATTGTGTCGTTCAGTTTCCTCTTTACATTTATGGGAAGTTGATGAAGGGAAATGCGCCGCTGAAGTATTGAATGAGTGTCATTAAAAGGGATGCACGTGTCCTGAATAGAACGACCTATATATTGGAGAAAGAATGCTCGAAATATTATTCAAAAATATGCTTTAGGTTTACTTAAATTTTTCAGATAGAACTTCGAAATCAATATTTATCTTATTGATTATCTTTGTCAATGAAAGACGTTCAACCTTATTTGATATGAATTTATCTGACTCTTGATTTTTTTTAATTTTACTTTTCATGCTCATTTTTATAGCTTTGCATGAAAATATTATAATAGTAATCATAAAGTGGTGAACATATAGTATCTTAAAGATATCTGACAGTTTCTTACGTAGGTTTTCTTTTAAACAATATAATATCGACTTTTTATTTAAATTTTATATCTTCGTTCAGCAGTGTTTCATTATTTTAAAGGCGTATCAATTACAATTCACAATATACCTTTGCCGATTAAAAACTTTAATTACTCTTGCTAAAATGTATGACGTGGATATCACTCACCTTTTTAAGTCAAAATCAGTTGGCTAATGGATGTATGTAGAGAATCTCTGTCAAGTTAATTGGCAACTTTTTGGTGGTATTTAAACCAGTGCCGAGTTAATTAATATCATTATCGCTGATGTTTACACGCTATAAAATGAACGAGATTAACAAGGCACATTTTGTTAACGACCTGCCTGTGGAATGGGAGGATTTTGCATTCTGTCAAATGCTCTGCTTTGACCGCACAAGCCAAATTCATTTTTGATGAAAGTTATGCATAATAACTCAGAAAATTTGGTATATAATATGAGTGGTATCTACTTTCCAAGGGAAGCCGAAAAAAGTAACAAGGTCATTCTAGGCTTTGAGTTATCTAATTGATAGAGAGAGACAGTATTGATTTTGAATGAAGATTTTATCGTTTTTTCTACCTCTGAATGGTAGAGAATACATTTTTTTGACAATAAATTATTAAATTTAGATTAATAAACTTTACCTAGGATATTAAGATATTGACGATATTTAATTATTTTATTGCCAATGTTTAATTTATTACTTGCAGTATTAAAGTGAAGTTAAAGGTGCAGAACACTCAGAAATTTTATGAGATTTATTTATAAAAAATATTTCAGTATTAGTTACGACTTAATATTATCTTTAAACTGTAAATATGGATTTAATTTGACTATGAGTGGATAGGATATAGTATTTTTGAATTACTTCTTACTACTTTTTGTATCAGTAATCATCATTGCATATGGATGGAATGAAAGAAAGTTGACGATCGGATGTTTTGAATCTTATCCTTTGCAAAACTTATACTGCTCATACGTTGACTTAAATGATGATTAATTATTACGTATTATAATGATGCAATTGAATGCTAATGAAGAGATCACTTTTATAAAGCTTCTAGTAAATTTTTGTGTATTTGTTGTGCATCCAAAGCAAGTGGTAGCTAATCGAGGCAACAATTCTGTAATGATTATTACCGTATATATGTATACTTTTTCTATGTATGCTGTGTTGAAGGAAGTCAAATTATTCCCGTTCTTATGAATAAAAGTTGTATAATTAAGAAGTTTATTCTTAGTATACTCGCGTAAATACTCATCTTATGCTTATATAAGCATGAATATTTCCAACTCAGATAGAAAGCTTCCCATTCAGGCAGAGGGATACTAATATACACGGAATTATAGGTTTGAAATCAGCGAAAAAGATATCGTCCAAAGAAGGTAATAGAGTCCCACCAGATGAGGTCATGGCTCTCTTCAGGAAGACAAACGATGGGCGAAATGGTCGGGGTTAAGAGAAAGGAGAAATCTTCGAAAGAAAAGAGAGTAAAAGGAAGGAGAGTTGATAAAAAGAAGGAAGGAGAGGAAGAAATATCGGATGAGCAATTTGAGGAAAGCGGTGTGCGTGCACAGGGGTGTTTCGGGGTAAAAAGGTAACGAGGACGGTCTTAAGTCAAATAAAAGAGGGGTGGCACTCCAAAGTCAGTTCCTGGCACTAGTTTTGGGATCTGGAAAACGTAGTAGGGAAAGAGGTCGCGAAAAATGCATCCCAATTGGCCACCCAAGGTACCTAAAGGAGTTAAACTTCCCTGGTTCCATGCTCGTCTTAACATCCCGCAGGATTTCGTCGTCTCCGCCCAGTTTTCCTATTTTTCCGAAGGACTTTTATTCCGGTGTCCCCTGACAAACGACGCTCCATTGGAAAGGGGAGATTGATGTCAGATAATGAATAACCCTCCAGAATCACTTCTTTTGAGAGCAATAATCGGTATGAAGGCGATAGATCCGGATAGATTAATATCGACCGGGAGATGTTTTGTCGTATTGGAGGTGTATTGGATTCTGTCGTTTCCTAGTATCCATAGGATCAATAAAATGTCGGAGGAATAATTTTTTACTCTTTTACGGGTGTGAACCTGGTTTACATCTGAGGTGTTCTTTCAGGTAACTGGTTAAATTAGTTCTTTTAACTAAGTAATACGTAGTGTGGCGTTTCCATATAATTTCGTGTTTAATAATACGGCCTTTTACTTTTAAACATCCTCAATAAATGAAAATAGAAACATTTTATCGATTCCATCTCATCATGTAAAGCGTAATACTTGAATCTTCGTTTTCTTATTTTTGTGACCCAGAAGTCTGAAAAAATACGGGTAGTAGTTTTTGCTTATGCGATCCGTGATGCGTTGGTGTATCACGGGAAGTATACATTCACGGCTGTATAAGAGATTCCCAACTTGTTATTCTTATACATCGTATGCTCTGAACTCCCTATGCCCCTCTACCAATTGAATTTTCAGAGTAACATACTGTAAAACAAATATTTTATAATAATTTATCTCTATTTAGCTCTTTTTACTTCTCTCATTGCAATCTATTATAAAAACTTTTTTATAACAAATCGGAAGAGATATTGTTCTTTATTGAATCATTAGTTTTTGAGATGTTTTTCTCTCGTATATTGTGATGGAAATTCAAATTTATAAGTTAATATTTTTGATGTCAAATTTAAAGTAACCTATTATCTAATTTTCTCGAAGATTAATATCAGTATTTATTGTATTCCTTACAGTCTAAATGTAATACCCTTTAAATACCTCATGCGTATAAGACTTTATTGCTTTCGGAACTTGTATCGGGGTATCCATACGCTCGTAGAACATTTCACAATCACGGATATAAACCTCGACCCTTGGAGACTTCATCGAACCGACAATCCGGGAAGAATACGTCTTCCTCTTTTCGCATATCCCCACCGTAATTCTCAACCCTTTGACAATCACAGCCTCGTCAATAATACCCCAATAGGTATCCTTTATCCCTTCCCACGCCACTCAATCCCTCCGTCACATTCCCTGATCCTCCACCACCTGCCTCCACCCTCCCAATGGGAGGAGGACCCTCCGCAATTGATTGTCCTCGATCCGTCAAATCCCCTCCCACGGGTCCTCCACATCTCAAACGCCGTTTCTTCCAACAAACTCCTGCGGATTTAACGCCATGGATCCGGTTGTACGTCTCCGAGAATGTTTTGGGACGAGAGATTTCCCATCTCCATGGGCAATCTCTTCCCATACGTGGACGTATATGGAAAGGGGTCGGGTTTTTAATTTTGGTTTTAGGTGACCGCTTTCATATCCCTCCGTTATCGACCAACGTCGTCCCGGTGACATTGAGATTACTTTCTTCGAATTTTATCGGGGAATTCGGCTCCCGAAAGGGGGTAGTAGATTAGATTCTTTCAAACGTTGATAAAGGGCGTATTTTTCCGGTGGAACGTAATAAAGAACGTCTTCAACAGATACACCGACGAATATGGGGATTTCGAGGGGAGATTTCGATATCTAAAAACACGGTGCGCAGTTGATGGAAGCCAATAGAACTCTAAGTATAAAATGCGAACATATATACGAACGAATTATATATATAGGCTTCGCATTCATCTTTCATCGTATTCAAAATAGAAGAAGATAAAAAAACCGTCTGCATTCGTAAGACTAAATTGATTTTTAGTTACAAAATATTCACGTAATATTGTGGAAAATTCTCCATTTTGTAACTGTCGTTTAAATATCTATGCATTTATGCTTTATGTAGCTTTTATTATTTTGGTATTAGAAAATCTGTCACATTTGAGAATACGTTATGAAGTTCTTTTGAATGAACGTCTTTGAATACAACGCTTTGGGGCATAAGGTCTTTAATATATAGTTATAACCCATCTTTCATGAATACATTGAATACTCATTGTAATTGTTCGTTGCAAATTGATTGATCGTCTTAAATTTTGAACTCATATTTCATTGAATGGAGTAATCTCTTATTTTCAGTTAAACGTAAATTTATTTCTTCATACATGATTAGTGCACTATGCAGTTTCTTCAGATCATTTGAATTATATGTTTTGATTGGAGTTCAAAGAATTTATTTATAATTCATCAAATACTTCTTTCTCTTTATTTTTATTTGAATTATAAACTTCCAATGATCTTAAAATTAATACGTTAATTTTTCTATGGAACATCTCCACATTCCCAGTAATATCAGAATTTAAGAACCGTATGAAAAGATGAAAATGCAGCATTCCTTTCATCATCTGACACAGAAAAATTTTAAATCATTATATGATGAAATCGAAAGATTGGGAGTGACAATTCAGCCATGGCGTATACATGGTCTACGTCGAAACTTCCCTCCCCACAAAATAATTGGAGAGGATGACATTAGATGGATTATCCCGGCTTATCAGTACGAATTGAGAGGTGTGATAAACCCGTGCTTCGCCCATGTCATCGATTCGTGCAATCGCTGTTTTTACATTCCCACTCCACCGACATCCCGGATTCGTTCCAAACCCCACTCACAAAAGCTTTTTCAACGTCACGAAAATTATTAATCCATCGGAAAGGAAAAATCGCCAAATAATCTGGCGTTGTTTCCCTCACCACACGGTGCGTAATGATTGAAAGATTAGTTTCATCGCGTGTGCGCGGGATATCTTTTTCCGCTTCCACAGGAAACAATCTGTCGTTATCACTACGTGCACGGGTATATTGGAGCGCCCCCCGCCGCTTTTTCTACGATCCGTTTTCATCGGAAAACCGATACTTTCCATTGCACACACATGCTTTCTTCCATCCTCCACCGGTTTGCGTCTCGGGCATATCGTCCCATAAAAAAAGCACTCAACTACGTCCCGTTACAGTCGTATCATTCGGATGCACAGGTCGCTTCCTCGTGTTGTTGTAGCTTAAAAGAGCGCGCTGTGGGGAAACTAGTTTTGAAATTCTTGTTCCGATAAAAATATAATCATCCTCCTTTGTGTCTGCCGGATATTTTGTCCTGCGACGCACTCATAAAGCGGGATTCTTCCTTTGTGGAAACCGAGCGTTTTATGAGATCACAGAGACAATATGTATCCCCATGCACGTTTCCTAGGAGACCCGGGGGACTGAATATCTGCTATTGGCCGCTAATAGACGAGCAAAATGTCTGCACACGCGATCGAGTCCTTCATCTGTCGGGGGCTCATGCTCCGAAGATCAGAAGTTCTTTTTTGGCCTTATTGCAAGGACGTTTTAATTGAACACACCTTTGAAGTTTAAAAAAACGAATCGATTTGAGATATTATGACCCATTTGATATTCTTTAAGAAGCTTAAAGAATGGATTGATGATGTCAATAATGGTTGTGCATTGAATAATTTTTTAAGTAAAGGATATATTAAATTATAACTTTTTACGTTTACTTCCCTTTACTTATTATTTGGCTTATTGGAAGAATGAAACATTAGTTTTAGAAAAGCAACACATAGGTAGTACAAGTAGTACTCAAACAAGGCAATTGAAATAGTGAATTTACTCAAAGATATTGTAAAATCTAAGAATTTACAAATTTTTTTGAGGTATTGTAAACGTAACTTTTATCGAGTTGTGAGAAATTTTTTTTTCTTTATGACATCCGTCATTCTGTGATAATTTTTGTGAGGAAATATATTTCAGATTCTCAAACATCTTTTGCGGAATTATTATAGAATTATCATTAATTGTTAAAATTTACCGACTTATAAATTTATTCACATTGAGCTCTATTAAATCCGTTTACTAACCTTTCATTTCTCATTTTCGAACACTTAATTAGTTTAGGATGAAAAGAAGGTGTCATCTAACATGGCGCTGGGTTATCGTAATTTTTAAAAATTATTTTTAGAAGTACGCTGAACTAGAGAACACTACTCAAAAATGATGTGCTATCGGTGTATGATGATGAGAACTTACGATTCCTCGTTTTTCTACAGCTTCTCGTGACACAGTTCGCAATTATTCGCGGAAGCAGTTTCTGCATCGTGTCTAATCGAAAATCGGGATGCTCTGCGAGCTTGTCACTGTTTCATTTTGTTGATTCAACCTAAATTTCTCATCCTGCAACACCTGTCCTCGATTCACTACGAGTATTCACCCACTGCATCTGACTTTCATACTTTCTCGAAAACGAATCACCTTTCGCCTCATACGCCTTAACGGGCCCCGTATCAATTGTTCTTTCGATATCCTCCTAAATTGTTCCTTTTTTTAACATCCGCCTATCTGTTCCATGTATATTTTCCTATGCGTGACCTGTTTTAACGTGGTGCTTCTTCATACGGTCGCATTTCGTGTTTATTTTTCCTCGGTGTTGTTTTTCCCGACTCGGAAACAATCACGCGCGTGCAGTGTTTTACCGATGTCGCTACAAATATTCCGTCGGTTCCCTGATTATTGAACCGCATCCACTTGTGACTCGCGTTTCTAGGATACGTTTTGATGAATGTACGCTTACTAAAAATCATCCCGGTGTTCATAACTGGTTAAACATCGAATTACTCGTTACGTATTTCAGAATCTCTCTCTTCAGAGTTTCAGCTTTTTTTAGATTTTATTATCAATTGTTTAATCATTTAAAGTTTTAAATCATCGCTAAGCCATAGAGACCAGAAATACTTCTTTACTTTAATTTAAATATTATTTATTCTTGCTTCGTGCTTGAGCAACACTATTAAAGGATAAATGGTTTTGTTATCATATCATTTTCATTATTTTTAAAAATGTATATTTGAATTTTGAAAGTTCTCCAAATTCAGTGTTGTTAAACCTATTGTTTCATTCCCCGATAAAAAGAAAGAATAGAAGATGAGGGTATGGTAAAAAAAAACTTTAGTTTACTATTGAACATTTCTTTGTCGTATGATAAATAAATAGAATCATCCGTATTGATATTGAGGCTAGAAAGACTCATCCTACGTTAATGAGATGAGTGTATAGTATGTGTTTTTCTATATTTTATTATTTTTACTGTATATGTTATCGCATATTAAATTAACGTGGAGGTCATGCAATCGTAAAGATAAATCAAACTTTGTTTTTATAATATTAATACGATATTAAAAAGAGCCTGAGGAAACGAATTAAAAAAGCCTTACTTTAAAATTCCATCTCTATCGAATTTTAAATATAGAAATTATTTATTTTTTTCTCATCAGTTAGATACTTCTTTATTACGAACTGAAATTCCTCTGACGATCTCTGAAACTCCACGAACCGAGTCATTTAAACAAAACAGGATTTCCGTAAAGAAATCGATCGTAAATTTGGCCCCGATTTCATTCGATGTTATATTTTTTTCCACATCTGGAAAATATTCATGACCCACTCATCGGAAATTCATCAATCGGCGGAGCATGAAAGACGGAAGGAAAAAAAAACAAGAGGAAGCTTTTTATTAATATCCATCACCGTTAGAAGAATGGGGAGTTCTTCAAAGGGAATTTTCTCCTGCAAATAGTAACCCCCTTATTACTAATTTTACATTCACGGTCAAGCCCCGGAATTAATGTAATTATTATGCCATTCAACGCATCTTCAAAGCCGTTCTCTCCAACCATCGTATTATTCCATTCAGCGATCAATAATAAAGGAAAAAAAACGTAAGTCTGGTAAGAAAACGAATCTCCTCTACAAGCGAGATAACGAAGTGACATTGGAAGGAACGAGTAAAAATAAATTGATCAACAAAAACAAAAGAGTGGCGCCGGAGGCTGTGATTTTCTCCGTGAGAACAAATCAAGGAGTGCAATTGCGTCATTCGCCTTGTGTCTTAATGGCATGGTGCAGTTTCACGGTGATATTGTTTTCATTAAATGACCTCCAATTGGGATTTGAAGGTCATGAGGATGAAATGCGCTCTTTAACTCTTTCTAGATTGTAATCACTGGTGATTTGCTAATTAATAAAACAGCGGGACATAAAATGATGAATAATTCCATCATCTCTTACGTAACACTCAATTCATATCGCCAGAAGTCCATCGCAGCTATTCGATTTCAGTAAATTAAATTAATCCTAAGATATGTTCTTCGTATAAATTGCATGTGAATATTACAATGGAATTATTATTGTAATTCATATATTCTCATATTTTTGTAATAATTTAATGATTATCTTATATTTTCACATGTTCATCATCTTCGTCTTTTCTTCATCATCGTTCCTTTCGTTACAATCTACAAATACGGTACTTCATCATATAGATCTCGACATCTTTGGAGATTTTGGCCACCGGCAGATTAAAATTGCGGTCATCTTACCTGGTTTTCGTGCAGATCCACATGCAGTCTAATTGAAAAGGTTCTCCCTTCCCCGGTGTTTCTGGGGGAATAAATAAATCCCCTTCAGAAATCGTCATAAATCAGGGAAGGCGTTGAAATACGGCAGCGTAAGCCACTTCCGGCACGCTCATTCGCCGATATATAATCGTCCAATATTCAGGAAGGGCCTTCCGCGACGCCCTCTTCTCCAATTTCCTCGACTTTCTCCCATTTGCACTCCACCTTTCAATTTCCGGAAGGCATTCAGATGCGACGTCCAATGCCAATGAATGGATGAATTGCGAAGGGAATCGTGCCAACCCGTAGACATTTCAAAGCTCAAGTCTGTGCGCATTCGTGCGAGAATCGGTATTAATATTTGGCGAGTCCCTTTGCGTGAGCTACGGATTTGTTTTCGCCAATAAGGCTCCTGGATCGGATTGAATTTTGCAGGAGGTGCGCACGGATTCGGGTTTTTTTTGATCGAAGTACCGATTGCAGGGACACGCTTTTATTCCGATGCCAAAAAGGCACTCTTTTATCTGGCCGTGTTGTATAATCCGTGTGAGAGATGATTCCGATTCGATTATTTAGTGATTACAAGTGTCATCCGATTGTTGAAGAGCTTGGGTCCTAAACCAATGCCTTGTGGGACTTGTAAAAACCTAAAGTGCATAATAACGTAGTCTTTCAATGCGAAGAAATCATTATTTTCTCAATCTAATTAGTCTCATAATATTTTGTGTCTCAGATGAAATATAGCGAGCGAAATTTATCATTGTCGTGGCCAGTAAATCGTAATCTTTATAAAACTTGACTTTGGTATTTTTGGAAAAAGTTTTGATGTTAATTTAGGTTAAAGAAATTTAATATAAATATAAATAAGATATTCAATTTCTTTTTTTCGCTTCATTTATTTTTTCTGTAGTATAAAGATAGCATTATATCTAATTTTCAAATGGTTCATCCAAACTATTCTTCACTTTTCTGTATTAGTTTTTTTCTATTCATTTGTTTTTATTCACGTATTTTTTCCTGGTGTAGCTTCTAATATTAAGTGAGAAAACCCTCAGGTTTGTTAATTAAAGAACGTTTTCTTTGAAATTCAATACTTTTTAAAGCTTTTACTCATAATATTCCATACAATTTTTACCTGCAAATATGTTAACATTTTAGACTCGCTTTTTGAAATCAACTCATCATTCAGTTCATTCTTGGAGAAGTTGAAATGACCTTTGCAATACTAAAGTCTCCTTTCTCTAAGGAAAACATTTATCGACGTAAGGGATTACTTAACGGGTTAAATTGCAAGCATCCGTATGTGCTTAATCCATCTCTAGCATATTGGGGATGTGTCTCCGAGGGAACCGAGGAATCCCATGAGGGAGTTTCGGTGTCCCTCGCTTAATATCCCCTTCCACGGAGATCTGTGCCTATGACGTCTATACTTCTTTCCTTTGAAATCGCTTGAACATTAGAGGGATTATTTAATGGTCATCACAAAAAGTATCGCAGATTAAAATGATAAAGTTTGTGTTGCCATGGAAATAAGTTTCCACTTAATAGCTCGTCTTGTGTAAATAGTTTCGCGTGTGTATCCAAATGTATATATCAGTTATTATTCGTAATTTTTTCGTTTGTTTTTCATCGTGCCTAGTTCTAAGAAAAAACAAAATAAGTAACTCTTAAATATAAATGATAGAAAATTAAAATTAAGTAGCGCTACTACTGTAAAAACATCTCAATCATATTTTAAGTTATCTAGTTTCGGAGTTCATTACTATTATATAAGACAAATTTAATACCACATCACAAATATATTGGTTTTAAAAACCCAACATGCCAAGCCAATTAAACGTCACTTATAACGATGAATTGATAAATCATGGTTTATTTAATTGGTACTCGTAAAAATAATTTTCGTCGTTACTTCTGTAGTTAAAATTTATGATATTCTATAATTATTTTGAAAATATATTAACGATAATTCTAAGAAATCTGTGCATGTACCAAGAGAGGAAAAATCAAGGAAGATTTATAATTTATTCATATTAAATTCGGTGATTTTTAAGCGATATAGTCCCTTAACTTCCTGAAAATGAGTCAATCAGGGAAACCTGTAACTAGTGCTTGTTTATCGTTAGTTCTATCTTTACGTTTAGCGTTAATCTTAGTTGCTAGGGTCAGCTTTCTTGGTCAGGTTATAGAACTGTATTGCACTCAAATGGGTCGTATCATTGTTCGTTATATCAGAGCAACAATAGTAACATTGCAACATCGTAGAAAGTTCGAACGCTCTTCATTTTTATTCGCTTGATTTCGTCTCTCAATTGCCGAAGTGAGCAGCGCACTGAACACAATGGTCTCAAGGAACAATTTTTCACCGGCGACTCCATATCTCTTCCTTTCCCTATTAGGAAGTCTCTAATATCCTCTTTTGTCCTCTCCTAATTCAATTAACGATCCCCTTGACCGTAACTTCTTTCCAAAGAAGTCCTTTCTTACCGTGTACCCTTTCCCTCCGATGGATGGATTTCGTAATGACGGATGATCCATCCGAAAGGATTTTTTATCAATTCCACCATCTTCTGTTCCCTTTTTATTTCTTCTTATCTATCATCTCTCTACACACACTTCCTTCAGAGGGTCCCACCTCAGTACTGTTCGCGAAATGAGATAAATCCATCATCGGAAGATGGAAATGCACGATCGGGTTTTTTCTCTCGCTGCTTTAAATGTCCTGTTGCTTTTCTGAAGAGATGAAACGATGCGAGATATTCCCACGAGTTTTTTCACTCCGTGGGTTGTTGCGCCATAGTTCGTATCATTTTTTTTGGGATGGATTGGAGAGAAGAAGTTACTTTTGCGTATCATCTATATCTCGTGTCAAAGGGAAAGATTATGATGTAAAAGAGAACACTATACTGATTCCACATTCAATATTTTATTAAAAATGGAATACGTGAATATATTCAGTATGGTTAAGTACAGCGTTCCTCTTTTTAATCATTCATTTAATTCATTTAAACAAAACATTTTTAGAAATCTTTAATTGTAAGATCGGGATTACAATTATGGATTTTGAATATAGCTGTTTTCAGTTCTTTCTCAATTCCTTTGTTAGCAAAGCCTTTTCCAAATGCTTAAAGGTCTTAATACGTCTTTAAATAAATATTTTTTGATAGTAATGATTAAGATTAAGCTAGTTTGAAATTAAAATAATTTTGGGGAATAATCATTCAGAAAATATTTTATTCCACCGTTAAAAAAGCTCAAATGACCGTTGCCTTCTAAATAATTTCATTGTTAAATATTGAATAGGATAGTTAGATAAGTTATTTTCGTTGAATTAGTTTTACATACAATTAAAGAAAATGAGAACGTTTTTTAATGGAAATAGCTCGAAATTTTCTTTAGAATTGGAACGAAAGCTGGATTTCTATCAAAATGAGATTTATGTTTGCTCTGAATTTTACCCTCCATTATCACGGTATGAAACGAGATTCTGCGAATTCACCATCGAAATCCACACATTCCCTCTCCTCTCACTTGTAAAACGCTCACTTCTAAATAAATCAGGCAAATTAATAGAGCCGCGTCTCTGCCAGATCGCGCGCTGAATTCATATAATAGTTATCACACCCTCACATATATTTACGACATTCACGGAACACGCAGAACTGCGCGTTGAAAGGCTCATTCGTTTCTATGGGAATTGCTCCAGTAATTTAAAATTAAGGAAAAAAATCGTCCGTAAAAAGGCACCGTATCGATTCCACCGAATGATCTTTCATAAACCTTAATGCTCGAAATAAATTCAGGCAGCGTCGCCTCGTCGAGTGAAAGTCGGCCCGTAAAAAGAGACAGTAAAAAAATCAACTCGAATGAAGCCATATTTATCAATGTCCATCACAGCTATTTTCGCAACGGACTGATTTCATTAAACTCCCCCGCTAATATTTCTCTTCGCGATACGTCAGCCTCGAGATACAGTATTTTTAATGGCCGCCGAAGATACTAACGAGCGACGGCTACAAATGCAACGGATCACGTAAGATCCTTGAAGAACGGGTGCACGTATTCCCCACACATACGTCTTAGCCGAGGCTGACCTCCGAATGCGCCCCCCAAAGCAAAGGGGCTTAAAAGCAAATTACCTCCAACGCCCCCCTTTCTTTTATCTTCCGATTCAAAACCCACCACCACTTAGGAGAACCTTTTATCGAATCTCATTCCTTCAGTACCTCTCGGCGTTGATGGTTTTTTTTCCCGTTCCTTTGTGCGGTCGTTTCTCCCGCACTTTTTGCACTCGATGCCTTTTTTGCGGACTTCAGATAGATTAACCCGCGGCTTAATCCTCCGGTGTGGATCAATTAAGTCGGGGGAAGGAGTTCGTGGGCGAACACGACTCTTTCATAGGCTTAGGAAAGATAAGTCGACCCACAAGCTGAGGGAATACGTAGAGTTTTTAATTCTGAGAAGACAAAAAAGAGAGGTTGATCCAGGATTATTTGTTTGACATTCCATGTTTCGAGTTAAGTGTTACAATTCCATTCGCAACATATTTTTACTTTTAAATCAGCAAATATCATCTAACAAATTCTTCTCTGTTTTTTACATTTTGTATTGGTAGATAAGTTTTTATATGGAAGTTATTTGTTATAATTAAAGTAGTTATATCGTTCCTCTAACGCATTGAATTTATACTTCTTCTGTTGTAATTTAACGGGATATACGCTTCATTATGTAATTTATAGAATATTCAGGAATTCTGTTCTATAAATGTCTTTATGGTATTTAAAAGTAACATATGTAGGAGCTAGGTAGGTTGACATTTATGTTCTTTTAATCTATCTGCTGTTCAAATTTTTCGCGACTATAAGAATTAAGAAATTCAATTAGTAGATCTCAAAGCCTTTAAGCCTTCTTCGTATATCTTTCAAATCTAAGAAATCTTTTACAAACTTAAGCTACTTTTTTCATCAATGGCGATTATGCCGTATACTTTCATTTCGCAGTCTATCCTTCCATTAAATCGCACGAGGAAATGTTAGTTCCACTTCAAGAATCCTTCACTGCACGCTATGATTTATGACTGTTTACGTGAAGAGAAAATTGTGCCGTGAAATAATAATCCTGACGCAGATATACGATCTACTTAACCTTTGATGATTTTTTAATGATCTTTGCATCTTTTCAATACCGCAAAATGCACGCACGAAGAAATTTCATAAGGTTCATCGTTGTTTGAATTTGCTTCCCGAAGAAGTACGTGCATATTTCATGCGTGCATTGAGATATTACCCTTAATCCATTATTTGAAGATGTTTTTGTAGCTGATCTCGAGAGAGATGCTGGAGAAGGAATAGCAGAGGTTTAACTCACGGAAGGGCTTTGGAAAGGAGGAGGAAATGGAAGCATGTATCTTGGGAGGCACTTCTCCATTGTGACACCCTAGGAAATAACAGCAGTGTTTGCACGTGCAAAGGTTATCATGTTTGGGAAAGGAAATGTTGCGGATTTATGATGTTGAAATGTTACGAAATATCAATATAGAGATTTTTGAAATATGAATATGTTTTTAAAAGTCTGTCGTCACTTTGTCATCGTTTTGAAGATCAAAAAAGACTTAAGATGTGTATTTATCAGCCATATCGTGATAGTGGTATATTTTTTAAACAAAATTCTTTCCTTCAAAATAAAAATAATATATCATAATAGATTGCCTTTCTATTGAATTATATTAAAGTATATTTTATGATTAAAGGGTGTTTATTTGGTAATGAAAATTAATAACGATATTTTCAAAAACATAAATAATTTATCATAAATTTTTTAACAATTTTTTCCACCAGAAGAGCATAATGGAAACTTGCAATGAATATTAAGATTTTCAGAGATTGTTAACGTACTTTATTTTGTTAAATTAATGTTATTAGTTGAAAGTTATTTAAATTTCAGCGATACGCCTACTTCACTTATCTAAAAGGCAAAGGCTTTTGATAATTACACGCATCGATTCTCATACTCATAATACAGCTTTGAGATGCTTTCGTTGAGTTAATGTTGCTATTTGTAGAATGTTATACTTTGATATTACTTTGATATTTATTATTTAGCATAGTTTACTCTTCTATGTTGTCGAGGATCTGTTTCATGTTCAGAATTTCCACTCAATTAATTTTATTAGTTTGAGCCCTCGTCAGTCTATTAATAATCCATCAAAAGAACAATGCACATGAATTGTCACATTGAGGATTAAATTGACGCTCGATTAATCCGGATACATTATGGCAGTTACATTTTAGAAATATTGGATCGAGTGATTGAGTGAATACCTTGAGGTCTTATGGATTAAACTGTTTACTACTAAACTTAATCTGACGTGCTTCGTGTGGAGTAAGGCTATTTCTTTTAGCCGAATTATAGAGCTTTATTTGTTTCTTTTTCTTTTCTGTCATGATCGTATCGCTCTTTGAAAATGCAATATTGCAAAGATTCTTCTTTTCTTAAGGCCTCGTTTCATTTTCGCAGTTCCACCAAACTCATCCCGAGAATCAATAAGAGGATTCATTAACATGTCTTTTTATTCTATTAGCCTCACGATTTTAATTTATATCTTAATATCCCCGACTTCTTTGCCCAATTAAGCATGTTTTTCATCATCTCTGCGAAAGATCCTCCGCAAATTAGCATAATTACTGAGTATCCGATTAACACAAATCCCATTGTAAGATTTAATCCTTCTGAGAAACACGATCCTTCTATTACTTTATTGTACTCGATAATCCTTGCGAGAAAGGGAAAAATGAGTTCCTTAATATATGCCCTTTCCAGAGCTTAACCTATGTAATCCTTTTGTCCTTTCGGCGAACGGACTTTGTTACTCTTCCCTAACCCTTTTGACCACCCTTTTCTTTGAAGATTCTTTTCATTTGTTATCGAGGACCTAGTTCATCTAGCTAATTATAATTACGAGGATTTCGTGGAAATTATTTTCCTTCTAGATAAGAAAGATCTCTTTGAGGGTATTTGGAGCATCCTACTGGAGACAACCGTTGTCTTGGTTTCTTTGAGTAACCTCGAAAAATAAAATTTTTTGTGTTTTAATGGAGGTTTATAAGGCAATCCCATAGGTAATAATGAATTTCAACTTTCCTTTTGGACTATAAGTAGTAGTAGCTCCATGTTCTTCAAACCAATTTAAGGAAAGTCTGTTATACATTTTTTAATTATAGAAGCGAAGCAGTTATTATGAGAATAGCATTCAAAAATTATTTTAAAATACTTAAATACATGAATAACATAGGAAGAAATATTTATTATATTAAAAATCTATCATGATATTGAGAATCTTTTGATATCTTTATTCGCATTATTCTTTCTTTCCTTTTCTATATTTTAACTGAAAAACATATGCATAGATAAAATATAGATTCAATTTAGTAAATAATTTCTTTGATTGAATGATTTTTAAGATGTATACCGATTAAACTATAGATCTAAGTAATGATATTTGAAGAATTTGGGATTTAAAATCATTGTTACTATCGTACCTTTTTCTGTTTCTTCATCGCTATTTTATATCACTGCTAGGATAAACTGATGTAAAAAAATTTTTTATTAACGTTTTCAAAACATTGAAAAGTTTATTAAATTTATGTTTATATTAGATTATAATTTATTTAAACAATTCGTACAGCTTTTCCTCTACTTGGGAAGGCAACTCAGTCAGCCATTTAATTGAGAAATGTTCCCATGGACTGTGACATTCCCACAATGTCTCCATTCATCGGAATCCAAATCGGATCAGAACCGTGCGCAATTGTCGGTCGACGACAAACCAACCACGTCGAGAACGTTTCCGCAAATGAATTCGCGCAGAAAGACTTTTATTATTAATCTCTGCGAAGAAATTCCGTTCGGGGAATCGGGAACCTTTCTTTCGACAGGAAGGCTTGACAGGGTTCAGCCGAGCGAAACGCCTCTGCATGAATTCTCCAGTTATTCAGTCGAGAGCCACCGCTTCTTCTCAACTCTTCCCTCACAACTCCTTTATCGCACTTTGATCAAGTTTTCAAACTCTCGGCTACTCGCCCATAATTATCTACTCGATATAGGTGGCGAGTAATTCCCCGCTCTTTCATAATAACCCCGCTTTCACCGTTCACCATTGATCCCTAATACGGCACAGAAAGTCTCAGTTGTTTGCGAGCGAAACTTTTAAACGTGTAGGAAACAACTTTTAGCGATAGATGCCAGGAGAGAAATAAAATCTCTTTACTTCGTCTTATTTCACGAGAACAAAGAGGAATTTTATTATGACGTCGATTAGATGGTCGTCAAAGGAGCCTCAATTAACCTTTCGCTATTTATTTACAGTCTAGGTCGCCTTTCTAGGAAAAAATACAGAACGGTGTGTTTAAAAATGAGGTATTGGAAGTGTTTAAGATTTAATTGGAAAAATCTGCATTCATCGTACCCGTTACGAATATAGTTTAACGCTACAAAAATAAAACTTTTCAAGTAAGTTGCCAAGTAAGGGATTGACAATTCTGTATGTAATAATTATTGGAATCGATCATATATATTCATTTCATTCATTCAAGGAATATATAAAATAATGTCGTAAGCCATGTTTATGTTTATCAAGGAAAATTTTCAAGCATTTATCCATATATTTATTACAATTTCATTCTATGCTCCCGAAACAATTACAAAATATTTCGTTTTCGATTTATGATTTCAATATCTAGAAAATATTATTTTAGAGTTTATAAAAGTTTCATAGAAAATATTTATAGAAATCATTCTTTTGATATTAAATCATGTTTTGATTCCACCAATATAATCATCCTATTTTCGTAAGGTTGTGTTGGAAATCTCATTTAATTATTATCAATGTGTATCTTTCGAGAAAAGTTCCTCGGCTAAATTTGTTTCGGAAAATTCCACGAAAATAGTCTACGAAAACCTTGGGCTTCCTTTTGCTTCACATATCCCAGTCTCTTTTTCATCTCATGAAAATCTTTTCTCGTTTCCTCGGACCTCCATTTCATGCCGTCATTTTCTTTGCCCTTCTGTTTTCGCGTCACAGGAACTCCCATTCAAACCTCTGCTCGTCCACCTTCATTTTTTACGCCACATTCGCTCATCATCTGTGCCCCCATCATTGTCCGGGAAATGGATTTCTTTTACGTCAGATTCTATTTGGTCTTGGACATGTTGCGCCTCCGAGGCCTTCGGTCAGTGCCCCGCTTCTCGAAGAAGCAATATTCAGACGCCATTTACATCGAATTCCACGGGGGCGATTGTGACCAGAGGCCGGTTCGCGAGTTGTCCTGATTTCCTGGAGTTTGAATGGATGTTTTGGTTATGGTTTTTATTTGGTTCCTCAAGGAATTGTGTTCTTGAAGTGAAAATTACTTCAGTTTTTCTATGAGAAACTTTACTTATCTTCCAACAATACCTTGGTGTTTACAAGATGTTTTCACGAATATTCGTTCCTTTAAAGACGAAAATTCTTTTACTTTTTCATTGTTGGAGGTAGTAAAATTTATGAGGAGAAGAATAATCACATTATAAAAAGAAATATATTAAGATTTAGGGGTTGATCATTAGCTGAGAATAATAAAAAAACTGATAAGACTGTATGAAAGATAGGTGGAAACTATATATGTTTGTAACTTTCTTGTTACTTAGCTTACACCATGCTAAATAAATAACGAAGAAAATCGAAATGAGGAGAGAGTTGTAGTATTATATTTGGTTAAATTAAAAGGTTTATAATGTATCTTTAATTTCATGAGAAAATACATTATTATATTATCTCTTATTTCTAATGTTTATTATAACCAATCAAATTTGACTTATATTCTTTGCATAAGATTACTGAAATTGATTTTTGTATATACTCTTCTTCATTGCGTACTTATTCTCGGAACTTTCACTTACGTGATAATTCAGACGATAATTGTTTCACTCTTCTACCAAATCATCTCGTAATTTATCATCAATTGGCTACATTTTGACTTCTTTCTCATTCATAATTTGCGCACTCAGAAATCTATTTCTCGCAGAAGCTCTTCATTCATAAGGGACACCCCTTTCTATTGCACTTCTTCAGTTTGAACCTAAAAATCCGCCTTTCGTCGAAGGTGCTCGAGCATGGTTATCGGATTAGATGGTGGAATTATTTAAGCTCCGGACGGCTTTCCAAAGACAAAGTCTCCTTTTGAACGGACGCCATTGGAGTGCGTTGATTCCCATAGGAATGAAATTAGCCTAAAGAGCGAAAATAATCAGCTTTTCCCCCTTGATAGCTCACTTTAAAAGGAAAAGTTAATTCCGTCACAATAGTCGTTACTGATCCCGCGATGAAAACCCGTGAGTTGGGAGCATAGCTTGTTCGCTTAATCCATAACTCGGCTTTTCACCAAACGTTTTTATGTTCCCTTTCATTGCGGCGAAATATTTGCCGGAATTTTGTAGTGCCCTCGAGATTGCTGAAAGCTCTTTAACGTTTATATTATCAATTACTAAGGAAACCTTTTTCTGATAAGCTTCACCTTCAGGAGGCGAATTGATGAGGCAAAGCCTTTGCTATTGTTTTCGGCTGCTTAATTATCGAAAAAATTTGAAAACTTTTCCCCTCGTCGATTATAATTCGATATTCATCGGTGATGTAAGAATGGGAAAACTTTTGGCAGGAGTCTGATTACGGTAAACATCTGTGATGTTTTAATGATGAACTTTATCGTAAATTATCAATATTTAAATTAGTTTATCGGTTATTTCATCCTCTCTAGATAACATTAGGTCCTGATAACCCAGTCGTGGAATAATATCATGGATACCTATGCTGAAAAGGTAAAAAAGATTTAATAGAAGTATTTTTTTTCATAGAATGGGTTTGTTTAAACTTCTTCTGGGGTCGTTCCCTTCAAGGAGCCTTTTCCAACGAAATGGTTTTGATTTCCTCGAAGCGTCTCGTAATATGCCGTTTGGAGAATATCAAATGCATACGGCTCTCGTCTTTATTGACACTTATTCCGTTCCCTCCATTCTTTCTAAATCTCCCAAAATCCTCTCAAATGTACCTTTCAAATTGTCTCTTCCAATGTTTTTCTTTCCCTTTGAATTGAGCGTATTTGTACGCAGTTTCCTGCGTGGAATTCTTTCGATGTGTATTGGTAGCGATAGGAAGGTCATGGGAAATTTCTAGGAGGCAATTGGGAAGCGATTGCGAGAATATAATAAAAGAACTCGAAATGTGCGGCTTATATTCGTCACGTACTCCCTCAGAAAGGGAAGTTGTTAACTCAATAGACAGTTTTCGTATTCCGAATATTCTATTCTCTATTGTTTTCAAAACGCACGAGATATATCTTTCTTGTTATTTTGTTTTTTATCTTTCCTACTTACATTAGATTGAAAGTTTAGTTATAAGTAGGAATCTTAGGCGTACGCAATCTCCGATCTTATGTGATGATATGATTAGAGCCAGGTGGAAATAACCACATTTTACTATGAAAAAGTGTGAAATGTTTCAAAAAGTAAAATTTCCTTTTATAAAATACGTTTTAAAATAATAACTATATTATTTTCAATATAAATATAGATATAATAGTTTTATATATATACCTCTTAATACGCCTATTTTATTGTGAATATCTTATTTTATTCATCCCCTTTTTTAATGACATTCCGATACAAGGCCATTTGAGTTACCTCTTACCATACTTATTCAGTCAAAATTGTCTCGCAAATTCGAAGAGACGTACTGGAACGCATCTCAACACACGATATATCCTGAAATATCTCCCTCACTTATTTTACGCTGCCTCGCGCTTCCTTCGTGTAATTCATTCCGTCCGCGGACGTAGCAGCTTTTCACCATAAAAAAAGGATTGTGCCGATTCATTCCTTACACGTCATTCCCATACTTCTTTCCCTCAATCGCCAACCCTATCTCGGGCCTTCCTATTTCTTTGCCCGTCTTTCCACTCATGACTTCCTGTGTGATAACACTCGTCCCCAGAGGAGGAGTCCTCCCCGAGGGATATCCCACAATCCACACTGATTCCCTTTCCCATTTTTTCGACTCTCTCAGGAGATGCGCCAGAGGTCCCACTGTAATGACCTTTCCAGGGCTGTTCACCTTTGTTCCCCTCTCAGTGGTACATCTGTCTCCTTAAATTGACTTATCTCGATTGGAGATTGAAAAATAAGATTCGACGGGTGCGTTCTCTTTATTTGCCTCCTCCTGATTTGAATGTTCTTTTCGAGTCCGAATTCAGCCGTAAGATTGACTCGCCATCCATGTTTGATAAAGCATGTCCACTAATAAGGTTACGTCGAGTTTATTGAGCGAATTCCTCGCAGTATTAGATCAAGAATTGGATGCGGAAGTTTCTTTGAGATTTCGCCTCTGGGGTTGGGAAGTCACGTCGAGTTCTCTTTAGAAATGGTTTGGAGGAGGAAATATTGTCCCAAGGCTAGGCCTTATATGCTGTTATATAGCTAATGATGTGTATTATATTTACGATGAGAATGCATTTTTATATCATTACTCACTTTTGAGTACAAACGACATTTTATATCTCTTTATGTCTATAAAATTAAGGATTTTAATAAAAAAGTTATATTTTATCCAGAATATATGTTTGAATGTTTCCAAACTCTTTCAAGATATTTACATTATCATGTCACTTCTGTGTACTTAGAATATTTTCTATTTTTCACTAGGAAAGGATATTTCTTGGACAGCTGTTGTCGGTAATCAAAACGTTATGATAAATTGTTTGTAAGATACATTAACATTAACCTTCATCTTAAATAAATTGTATGTGTATCTTACATATTAGTTATTTTTCCCTATTTCTTAATTTTTTTATTCATATCAGTTACAGTATGAAGAGTATCTATCATCTAATTTGAAATTCAAATCCCTATCATTTTCAGTCTTTAATATAATAGGTACTAGTCCACTATATTCTTGCATAATTTTAATGGATCGCTCTCAGTTTTATTTTCTTGCGCGAAACATTTTCTGCGTCTGAGGATTCTGAATTTAGTTATCGGAAGATTCAGGGAAATGGAAAAATATCCATTAGTGTTCTGGCTCATTTCCTCCGATATATCGGAGATAACAGTGCGAGCACCTCTCTATTGATGGAAACTATTTAGGATAGAACAATAGCGGAATCCGCATCATTAATCTCCGAACGGATTGGTTTGGATAAATGGAGAGAGAAGAATGAAAAGAGCCGAAAAGGTATTTGATGAGGAAAAATTGTTTCCCAGAGATAAAAATGGGTCCTAAGGAGATTATTTTTCCACCAAATCTCATTGGCACAAATTCTCGAACCATCATTTTATTGAAATTGAATTTTAGTTTCCCGAAAATAATTCGCCATAAGTGAATCCCGCAATTTTCTTCTCCGTAAGAGAGTTTTATTTTTTTCTTCTTCCTTTGGAAGGAATGTGTATGCTGAATTAGGTCGATAGACATTTCAGTGAGAACGGATGCCCTGAAACAAGCGCACCGAGTTTCTTTATCCTTTTACAGTTTATAGATGAAAGTGAAGGTTGAATGTTTGTGTATCGACGAAACTTTCGATTCGAAGAAAGAGAGTATTCTGTCTCGACTTTGCTTCTTTTATTCTTCGTTATTTTTTCCCGATCGCTGGTTTCGTATGCAAACGAAACAGTTGCTTCACAGAATCTGAACTTCCTCATTTGAATTATAAAGAGACATCAAAGTTATTCAATCTTTTGCTTTGTCATTCATCGTAATCATTCTATTGATCCGTTTGAAAGATCCTTTTTGCTGATTTTTAATTATAACAATATTTATTGTCTTAAACGAATATCTTTATATGTATATGTTGAAAGAACATGCTCAATATGATGAAATATATTAGTAGGAGAGGTAAATAGGTTAAAAGATACCATAGAAGTTACATATTAATTATTTTTGTGTGTAATAAGTTTAATTTTGCTGGGTACTTTTTCTCTAAACTACATTTTCTCTAAAATTCTCTCAAGAATAATTATCTTTCACTATCGATTCTTGAAATGTTGTTATGTTTGTCTTAGAAACACAATATTTACACTTTTACATTCCTCTTTCGTTTTAACTGAAGAAATGTGAAGAATAAAATTTCGGATTGGGAATTATAAGTTTCTAAAATAGTCAACGGTTTTTGTCAAATAATCAAAGAATTTGGAATATAGAATCAAAATACTAAATAGCTTTCCTTTTTTGCATCTGCAATTGCTAAATATTTCGTACATAAGGTTCAATTGAAAGATGACGAGAGGGTTGTCCTTATTTTATACAAAACTTGTATAACTCTCACATCCATCTCAGAGTGTCATCTTGAAATCTGATGGGTTTTGATATTATTTTCCTCGTTTTTGTCCCCTCTTCAGACGATGCCGTCTCTTTCATCTCCGAATTCTTTCCTTCATTTTCTCTTATCACTTCACTCCGTGAAAAATAACTTTTCCTTATCTCTTTCGCTCTAATGCCCTAAACTCGATATGACGACTCATTAAATCGTCATTTCTCGATGTCTCTTGTTTCATCAAAGTACCAAGATAACGCCTCCCTCCACAGATGAGACTTTTTAGTCTCATTTCCAGCCCATAAAAGTCCCTCGGTATTAAAATAAAGCGGGGCCATTCTCCGTGAAAAATGGAGTTCTCAATTAAATTTATGACCGGTCTTCTTCTGAGACAATTGAAATGTCTTTCCCCTGCAGCCGTTGAAATACACTGAGAGCGGTCACTTAATGGAAGCAAATATCTATTCGAATGGGAGCGCCTTTTGTTTTAAAACGGATGCGGGATTCTATTGCCGAAGGGCTGCTCAAGATTCCACGGAAAGTGTTTCTCGATAAAAATAATTCGCGTATCTTAGAGATTATTGCCATCTGGGAATTCGTCCTTTGTTCGAAGTGCCCCATTGTTTCGTTGCTAGGAAGAAACGTATGGAGGAATTCTACATCGTTCTGTAGAAAGACTTTTGTGATTAGGAATTATTTCGTGATGCGTATTTCTCGAATTATTTAAGCTGAATATATTTTATTATGTGTTAAAATTAATGACAGTATTTTATTTATGAAAACATTGAAAATAGTAAAAGGAAGTGTTCTTAGAAGAGAAACTGTTCATTAGGACGATACTTTAAACAAGTTTCTTTGCCTTAAATTTTCAAGCGTTTGAAATTCATTTATGAAAACTTTTTTAACGAGCTTTGCATTGCATTTGAAAGTTTGAACATATTTTTAAAGTTTTACCATTCTTTTTTGTGGTAAAATGTTGATGCTTTCAGAATAGAGACGAATATTTTCATTACGTTTCGCATCGTGGAATTTTTAAATAAACAAAAGTACCTAGAGCAACATCTTCATCATTGTCCCTTTTAAAAATGCAAATCAACCGCTATTTATATTTTGCTCTCAATTAAATTCTCTATGTAATCATCGTTTTTGGAATTTGTTTTTTTTTAGGGCCCCTACACAGACATTACAAAAGGAAGTCACCCAAAATGCATGTTTTTTGTTAGTATACTGACTAGAAAACTACCGTATCTTCTCGCAAAAGCACTCCGAACACACCCGAATCCAATGTCTTCAACTTTGCGTATTGGTTTTTCATTGGTTTTCGAGAATGACGTAAGGGAATCGATAGAAATAGAAGTAGCAGAGAACCACTTCACGATCCGTGTTCCTTCCATTCGTCACTGACACCTTCGAAAGGGACAATGCCACCGGAGACGTTCGACGAATATATATATCGAGGACACCACTTCGGATCATTGTTCGCTCCTCATCGACACAAGGATCGATCTCAAGTAATACGTCCTCGCAGATCCAAAAAGGGGTAATTTATGAATCCGGGTGTGGACACCGTTTCCCATAAAGTTCTTCGACCGCTCCTGTCCATCGACGTATTGTTACGGTTCGAAAGATGAGGCACCGGACGTTCGCTCCAATGGACCCAAAAGTAAAGCTTCCAAAAGTGTTTTTTCACGTCACCAAACGTATGCAAAGTTTCCGGCGGTTTATTTCGTCGTCGCTTTTGTCCATTTGAGTGCGGAGTCCACTCCGTGCGTTATCGCTCGGCGATGGGAAAATATCTCCGCAGATGACGCATTAAATCTCGAAATATTCGCGACGCGTTTTGCGCGATGATTTGTCGCTTAGGATATAATACATGCGGGGATTTGAGGCGGAAGATGTGTTCGCTTGTGATCACAGATGTCAGTAAGAGATTTTACATTGAAAGAGCGATTATAAACAATGTGTTTCGAGTATCTCGTGCGAAAATCGCTCCAAAATGTGAGATTTCATATGTATGATTTATTAAAATTAAAGTTAAGCTCGATCAGTAGGTATACCAGTTTTTTAAAATTCGAAGTTTTCATATTTTACTATTTTAGAGCAAGGAAAGCATTTATTTATTTATAATAATGTCCAGAGACAGCCATTATTTACTATTATCATCTGATTAAACTACTTTACGAAAACTGATTACGTTTTGCCTTCGGTCTATGATTTTATAAAGTTATATCATCAGAATTTTGTGTTGGTACTTTCTTTCAAAATACCAATGCTCGTATTTTGGATTATGATACATTTATGTAAGCCCAGTTCATATTTCTATGTATATAAACCTACACCTCATTTATAAAAAGTGAAGAATGAATGGAAAATAGAATTCCCTATCGTCCTATGTATTAGTTCTGCGATTATAATAAAGCTATCCATGAGGAGGAAGAAAGTCTTAATTTCTCTGTCTATGAGATGTAAATCTATGTTTCTGTTCTCATCCGGATAAGCTAAAAAACTTTACAGGTATAGATTGCACATTGACACAAAATTTCGTGCTTGGATACCATGCTTCTACTCTACAATCTCAACCCAACTGAGAAATAGTTGTAGCGAAAACTAAAACTCAGCAGCCTTTTATTTTTGCCCAAAAGAAAACCTCATTAGCTTCCCCTTCCCTTTTACAGATAAAATCCCCATTTTCTTCGAAAAAGCATTTTGTCGAAGAGTTTAAGAAGGACGGAAATGGAGTGGTATATTTTCTTCCTCAGAATATCTCCGTTTCAAGATTCATCTTTTCTTTCGCCACTTTCCTTCGACAGTTTTCTTTGCCTTCGTTCCCTCTTTCGCTGATTGGCAAAGGAAAGATCCCGATTTCTTCCCTCTCCTTGTATCAGCCAACACATTTTCCCACGTTCGACAGGAAATGGGAAGCGAGAGAAAAATTCGCTCCACGAAGCACTACCGCTCCCAGTTTCCTTTCTCATCTCTCGGCCAAATGAAGCCTGATTTTTTCTCCAAGTTTCATATAGAGGCAGCTTTTCCGCCCGCTTACGAGTGGGCAACGCGGCTGATTTGAGGCGGATTCCGATGTTAGAGCTTTTGATGGCGGTTTGCGCTAAAAGCAGTGCGCGTTTTGGATGCATAAACAAGTTGGCGTTTTATGGCCCACGCTTCTTATAGTTTTCCCGTGAGTCTAGTGGGACTCCAGATTGGTTATTTTTAAGAGATTGGAATTTGCGCCGCGTTGAGTGGTCACCAGATGCGTTGCTAGGTGTTGCTTGTTTTTTTGTTTCTACGAAAATATTCTTTGTTGTTTCCGGAAGTTACTTGCGTCCCAAGAAGTCTTATATATATAAGGAGGTGATGAGCTTGCAAAAGGTACAAAGCATGCTAGAGGTAGTTGACCTTTGATAATGACGAAAAAGTATCGGATAAATCAGCCAAATAATATGTAATAATAAATTACTTTATACTGTTATGAGGTAAAGAACGTATTACTTGTTTAGCGCGTGATTGGCTATTAATCTTTATTATTTTTGTTTTTTTCCATATTGTGATAGCATTTAATCGGAGTAACATTTCTATGTAAAATTCCATGCGAACCAAACTGATTTTGATATTTTGCAAATTCAATATTACTAATATTACTGAATTTTTTATGCTTAATACTTAACCATCTAGTCTTATAATAGATTAAGGAAATGATATAAATTTATGTAATATGGGGTTTAATTCTAGGTTATTTCCTTCTCTGTTAACCGACCGTTGAAAATATCTAGACATTCTCAAATAAGGAGACATATTTCAGCTACATATGCTCCTCTTAACATTTCATCCTTCACCGGGGAAATCGAATTCTCGAACAAAACATAAGCATTCATCCCAATATTTATCCTTCGGACCAATTCTAAAACGATACACGTTTCAATTTTATTTCACTGTATTCCTTTTACGAAAACCTCTCCCGAATCATTCCCCAAGGGAACGAAAATCTTCGAATTCCATCACCGAAATGCCTCATTCCTCGAAAAGGTTCCGATCAAACGTCTTCGACATATCCCTTCTTAATTAATAAGATTTGCGTGCGTTGCCAAGGAAGTAGGAATAACTTGGCGACGGAAAATCCGGATGTAAATTTCATACGTCATGGGAGAAGTTTTTAAAAACCTATTTCGGTTCGAAAATATGAATTCCCTAAGGGAAAGGTTCCCATCTTCGAAAACTGCTCGAGAAGTTGACGAGCTCAGTGATTTTTCGTAGCCTTCCCGTATCCAGAACTATTAACTTACGTCAATCACGTTTCGGGAAATCTTTCCATTGCTAGTCCTTTCCGAGGCACCTGACGGAGCCGTAACGATGTCACCGAGTGCCAGAGACAGCGATCGGCAAATCCAACATTCCTCCCATTTAAAGCGGAGAAATCTTATCACCACCTCCTTCAGAATATCCTTTCATGGGAAAAATACATACATCTCCGTTCGTTCACCCGCTCCTAAGAGCCTCTCTCTCAACGCTGTCGAAAAGTTAATCCCTTTTTTTGAAAGTTTTCTAATTTTAACGTAACTGGCCACTGTCAAAACTTTATATTTTTCCATCAATTTATCCCCCGGCGTGTATCTATAGTCTGGAACTTGATGAAAATGAATTTTTTTCCGTCCCCCAGTGATTTTTCGAGAATTTTATCTCTAAGCTGGTCAGCTGAAATTTTTAGTCAAAATTGTTAAAATTGGCATATCTTATCATATCAATATCTTTATGCTCTAAGGTATTATGCTTTGTCGTTATTTCTTAGTAATCTTAAATTTATAATAATAATGGATATTCATGTTTGGAAGTATGAACTTCCATGTACTTAACTTTAATCACTCCGAAGACATTCCTCGGGAAATATTTTTCTCTAATATCTTTTAAAATATTTTTGCATAAATTAATAAAATGTGAAAATTATTTATCATCGAAACTTTCTATTTAATAAATTTGCTAATTATTTATCCTCAAAAACCGATGATATATTTTTCTAAAAATATTATATAAATTTAAAACAATAATTAAGGATGTATTATATTTAATAATAATAAAAAAATCAACCATAACCAACTTGAATCCCCTATTTCGTGTTATGACTAATATTTTCTTGGTTACATGGTTTAAGAACACTTAATATTATTTTATGGAAGTTTCAACGGAAATAAATGTAGAAATTGATTAAAAGTATTACTAATCTTATGTATCATCAGGGCATTTATTAAACTAGCGTAAGGGAAAACTTTTTTGAGAAAATTCTTGAAAAAATAATCGACGGAATATGAAATACATATTTCTTTAATATTGTACAATAAATCATACCGGATATTTACAATGAAAGGACTCTCCCTCAACACAACCATGGCAGCTTATGAATCGCTTTCCTTTGCATAGTCCTCAAGCGACCACCTCATACGGCTAACGATAGCTTTTCCTCGTCTATTATGTTGCTCTACCCGTGGCATGTATAAATGTGCGTTTAACTAATTCGATGGCAAGCCACCTGGCCTGTTCCCGACCTAATCAAAGTGTCGACATTGGTAGACCACCGCCTCTCTTACCCCCCCTGACCCTTTCACCACCACGTCACTCCCTAGAGGGACAAGGAAGCTGTCCCGCCCACCTGTGGACTCCCCTTCCCTTACTTTTTTTCGCTTCATTTTACCCTTTTGTAGAATTTTCTACGCCTTATAAAGCACCTCTCCTACGAGTGCCAAGAAAACGTGTTGCGAGTTCCTTTAACGTCTATCAACTCTGATAGCGTCATCTCCTCTGTGCAGTATCGACGAGGCCACTCCAATGGCGTCATATACTTCCATTGACAGCGAGATAAATACTGCATACGCTCACTGACGGTCCTTTGTAGAGATTCGATACGAAATTTAACCTGTGCTTACGTTTTTGGTTGAATATTACTGAGCCAATTTTATTGTGAGGAGATGATAAAGTAAAGAATACAAATACAAAGAAAATCATTTAGAGTTTTTTGTTTATCTATATTATCGGGTTATAATATCTCGTAAATAATTCCTGTTGGAAATATCTTTCTGGTGCGGGAAACCATTTGTAGTTTTTCAGATATGATATTTATATTGTATACCGACATAAAGTGTATTAATCTCATTTGGAAAATTTGAATGGGATAACCAAAGCTCTATTAATCTCTGATTCAATGAGTAATAATACTTTCATATACATCTTCATGAAACCGTCACGTTACACTCTGGATTTTTATAATGAATAGCAGAGGAATCTTTTATTACTAATTATTAATCTATTCCTACGATTTTGAAGAGAAGACTGTGAAGTAATAGATCATAAAAAGAAGTAATGAATTGTAGAGCACCGAAAATAAAATATAAATAGAACGTAAATCTACTCATAGAATATTTATCCAAAACGACTGGGAGTATTACAACTGCTGGGTAAAAGGGAGTTAGTAAATTTTCAACGCAAGTTGCGTAACAGCTTTAATAATTCGGCGTGTTTCTTCCTTCTTCCAACCACGCCCTCGGATTTAATAACCGCCTCAACTTATTAAGCCTCGGAAAAGTTGCCCAATTTTTTCTCTCTCGTGAAAAACATTTTCAGGGCTGATCCCAACTTGGTCTGTCGGGATTTCAGATAAAAGAATGCTGTAGGTTGGCGCCTGGAAGTTGACTAACGCGTCTCGTGTAGATGTCGCACACAAAGGAAACCATGCTCTCTCTCCATTGTGAGTACGGGATCGAGCCCCCGAGGCACCGTTTACCACCGCTTTTTCTTCACTTTTCGAAAAATTTCTTCCCTTGCGTACGTCATCCTGCACCAGGCGGATGTACACGCAAAAAGGTAGCGATTTTTTCAGCAAAAAGAACTGCCAGTGCGTTATTCGCGACTGAAAGAGAAGTTTTTTCGCGGGCGCGTGGGCTTTTTTCCGGTGAAAGCCAGAACGTCATTTTTCGGCGTGTTTGCGCTCTCGAAATAAAAATAAAACCATTCTTTATATACGTTGCTGTTCAAAGATTGTGTTTTCAGCCGGATTTTCTGCTTTTTTATACTTTTAATTATTTAAGTTTCTCATTGTATACCCGTTTTGCCGAGCGCGGATTTCTTTATGTTCTCACGGCGATGCAAAATGCAATGTTTTTTTCCGATTCCATTTGCATAGCGAGATTCGGAGTTTGAGTTTTCCTACTCTTCCATATTTGCTCGATATGAGTCGATCGTTTACATTATTTATCGTTCGACTATATATTTGACTTAAGGTTATAAAACGCTCGTGTTTGCACAACTCGATCGAATATATACTCTGTCTGCTCTTTTTTTGTTCGCTAAGAATCCGAGGAAATTTTCATTTTATTTTTCTCAAGGATTCGCTGATTGTTTATTTCTTACTCTCGTTTCGGTGCAAAAAGTAGCGAATTTATGTCTCCGGTTGGTTTGAGTACCGTACACTGAAGCAATATTGACATTGTAGCTTAAGGATTATTATGGCTGTAACGTGAGGATTGGTATTTTTCCTTTTGCTGCACATTGAGGTATATAATGTTGTCTATTTATGTGGTTTATAACTGAATTTGTACAATATAAAATTACTCTATTAATACTAGAAGAATTGTTATTCGTCCTTTATCGATTTGTTAAATCTATGTATTCAGTTATTTATAAATTTTATATTACTTCAACAACAAAATCTGTAAATTAAAATTGAACAAGTATAGTTGTTTTTCCGTATCAGCTCTTTAAATTAATCTAGACGAGTGTTTACTCATTCTCAATCCTGAACTCATAGATAATCTAAAGCTTGCAATCATGATAATTTACGTTGTTTTCTGTAATTTTATAAGAAGCTATCTTTGAAATCTATACGACAAAGATTCATGAGCAGTAATATGATATTACCTTTGTAAAGAACAATAAATTTCATTGCCTTAAATGAGGTATTGCCGTAATTATTCTGATAACGATCAGTTGGCAATTGTTACGACTCCAGATAAATTTTAAACAAAAATTGTATGAAGGAAATTTAACCTATTTAACCAAAAAAATTATTTTAATGAATATTCCATTTCCAAGAAAGGTGTATTCTGCTGCCGCAGGTAATTTAATTATTGTTAACGTTGAACGTATTTTTCCAAAGCTCCTTGTATTCCACTAAGACGTAGTTTATCGATGAAAATACGTATATGCAAAGAAATCGTTTCCATTGTAATGGAAAATATTTGTCAGATGCGCTCCTATCATATCTCGGAGATCATCTCCTTATTGGAATATACGTCAGCGAATTCGAATGTGTTTTATATGGATGCCATCATCGGAAATGGAGAAAATACTTTTCCATGAGATAGCACGATTTTTCAGAAAAGCTTGCGGAACAAATTGAAGTACGTCTCAGTTGCTGAAAGAATCGAGGAATCATTGAGAAAAAGGGTGTGTTCATCGTAATAGCGAGGTTTAGATAAGAGGATCATGAAAAATATCAATGATTATACGTTGGCTATATTTGATCTCAGAAGGAAAGAAATGTCGGCAGTAGTTTTTATTATGAACGAAATAGGGTGCATATTTAGTATTTATGACTTTATAGCTGTTGATTTTAATTATTTTATTTGTATTATTTTATATATTAAATATATATTCTATTTTTTCGAAGTAGTATTACTCCTTCAAAGGCTAGTTCTGGGACCATACAAATTGATAATTAACCTTTTTTTGGTTTTCGTAATTTTTTATTGAATCCATCATTTAACTTGTAAAGATATATTAGTAAACACATGCAGAAACAAATTCTGCGTTTTAGAAAGAAAAGGTAATAGCATGCATTCATTTTTCACGTTCTTACTTTAATAATTGTGTATTATTTATCACGCAAGCATACTCGTTATCCACTCCATTTATCTGAAGGAGTAAGAAAAAAGTTAATTCACTACTCAAGAAATTCATTAACGCTATCGATCGCTGAAGAACACGGTATGCTTTTCTCTACTTATATTCTTAAACGGACAGCGAGCGTAGTAAGGAAACATACATTAATCGCTTCTTTAAAAGAACTCTATCCACGACACACGCACGCTCCTATTAGACTAGCACACGTTAGGGTCTCTCGCGGTGTACTGAGAAAAAACGCCAGGATATCCTGCAGAGGATCGCTTTTATATGACCACGTACATCTTATCCCAGAGATCACTCGACGGATGCAAAGGAGTCGGTGTCGTGATGGGAACACTCAGGATAAAGCGTCCCTGATTGATGCAGGAGTCTAGGGAGATTGAACGCCTCCTTGAGGTTTTTAGGGTAAAGAGGGGGAAAGAGATTTAGTGGTAGTGTAACCCTTATCTCTCCTAACTCGAAGCAAACTCACGGATTTACCTCTTATCTCAGAGTTCTTTACGTCGACCATTTAAATGACGCCGAGTTTCCTTGCATGGCGATTGGTAGTTTTATTTCCAGCGCTTCTGGTATCCCCGCATTGATTCTGAGGACGGCGAAGTACGGCTAGTTAAGTCTCCAACGGCACGATGCTGAATGCGAGAATGTTTTCGTCAAGGGCTGCCATCCTTACGTACGGGAATGTTTGGCATCTATGGGGATCTATTTTGCCCATTCAAGTCGAAACATCCGCGCTATACCCCTCGTTCATGTTTCCTCTTCACAATATCCCGTTGATACAGATGACGTGTATTAATTAGAGGCATTATCATTTGCCTAAAGGAATCCGATGTACGCTGTAGTAGCTGTCTCGACGTTCTTCCGTTGCGTGACAGACAGCGTTTCTTTGTGCGGGAGTTTTTTTTATGCGTCCTACAAGTTCTGGAGCGTTAGTAAGCCCAGGGCGTCTCGGTTCCTAACTGCTTTACTCTTTTAGGAGCTGTAGACGTAATTTTGAAGGCTTCCTTATCATTCATTTTCACTTATTCTTTTTTCTCTGTAGAATAACTGCGTAAAGGTGTATCAGATTAGGGAAGAAAGTATATGAAGTGAACGAAAAGGAAAATTGTATCATAGATTGCATCATAGCGGACCATTGTAAATAAGTTGCAACTTATTGTTAAGGATGTGTTTATTTATTTGAAACAGGATAAAATTATCATTAAACATTATTATTATATCATACGGATCATTATACGAATAGTTACTTTCAATTATTGTATTTGAGTAATTAAAATAAATTATATCTCGATGTACTTTGCTTAATTTGATATTTTTTCGCGCTCTATTAGCTAATACTTAACTGAATTTCATTTTTTGTATTGGAGGATGATTCTTTGTCATTTTGTCCCATCCATGTTTTATTTTTATCCCTCACCTATTATTTTTTTCAACTGCGCTCAAATTTAAATCTGCATGCATCTTCATATAATAATCCATAATGATCTTGTAAACTACAATTTCATAAAAGTCTAAAGATTTTAGCCTCCAATGTATTCTAAAAAGAGCTATAAAATTTATATTTATACATATACTTTATATTCTTTCTAAAAAGCAATATTTACTGATATACGCTTTAGTTTTATCCTATCTGTAAGAACATATTCTCATCTATTAAATTAAATACCTAAATCTATTGCCACATCTTATCGTTTATACCCACGCACACATTTATCGAAATTAATTATTCACGAATTAGCAATACCTTTTGCTGGCAAACGTTTGCAGCTTTAATAGATTTCCACTGGGTATGATTCGTTATCATTAAGTACTCCATGATTAATCTTCGTAATAATGGTGTACATGTGTTATTCACATCCGAGAGGAGTAACTCAGTCGCTAATCAGCTTTCGATTCAAGAGAGACTCCATTTAAGTTAATTAACATTTGCGGATAAATAGTAAAACTCAGCTTTCATACATGCTAATGCGCGAATAGACTTTTATCGGAGGCTTAGGAAATGCAGTAGATCCATAAACAGTAGTTATTCGCCGTCTCTAATACTTAATCCTCCAATCCACAGCGTCCATTTGTACATAATTTCATGTTAACAAGATCCTCTTTCACCGACTGCCAGCCATGTGACAGTCAGAGATGAGTGACTCATTTCATCACCTACTGGTAATCCTGATGGAGATTGCATTGCAAGGAATTTAACGGTCGTAAATTTCATTGTTTAAATTTTCCTTCAATAACAGTGTTCCCGTATCAGATGTGTAATTTTCCTTAGTTAATAATTTAGTCAAAATGTTTTCCCGTCTCTCTTTTATATCAGGAAACGTAGACCGAACTCGGTGAGAAGTCTTTTTCAGTCTTTTTGCATTTGACTATGCTTACGAAACACAGATAAATTATTCCGTCGATATGTGCTGCGCTAACAGAAGGTTTGATCGACATGTTTTCGTTGCGAATGTTCATAAACGCGAATAAACAGAAATTGCTCAGAGACATCTCAAGAATTTAGATTTATGCAGACCCCCGCATTCATACCTTGTGATGTTTTCCTTGAACAGTTACTCACTAATTTTTATTTCGCATATTCGCAATTTCTTCACGCGCACGTTCTGATTTTTATGACTGGAATTAATTTTTTAATGAAGGAATCGTTCGTATTCAAGTTAGTACAAATAGGGTTATTATAATATACATTTATAAATATAAATAAATATTTTCCTTCGTTTGCTAAAAAATATGGTGTTTAGTGCATGTTCAGATATAATAATCGAAAAACATATCAACACATATAATAAATGAGTACCTTTGTTCGTAAAGAAAAGGAATTGAAGCGCATATTTTCATTCTACTCTTTTATCCATATGCTAAGTACCATATAAAATAATCCTTACACTAATAACATTGCAAACGAATAATTGCAACATAAATATATTCTCCTCTGGCACATCCAACTACGATATATCTGAGTTTTATCCATTCGTTCGCAGTATAAGTTTATTTTCAACGAGTAAAAGGAAATACGTGATATCTTAGTTGAACATGACGTACAGGTATAAGGTGTATCATTATCCATCGTAGCCTTTCCGTTTACTCAGTTGTTTCGTCTAGATGAGAAAACAAACATTTGTAGAGAACCATCCAACTGGAAATTCATCGTTGCCTTTCCGTTGGGTTTCCTAGAATATTTTGCCACATCATTGACTACCAGAATTCGATTTTCCATTTCTCCGATATTTTACGATACATTTTTCCTTCTCTTTTAAATCAGCGATCGATTTACGTGTGATATGCTGATGGAGGATTAGGTATCTCGAAACTTTGGGGAAAATGTTTCTCTAAACTATTCTTACAATGCAGGAACAAAAACCTTCGTTCAAACTTTAGTTCGAATTATTTAATTTCTAATATGAAATTGATTATTTACTTGTGCGTATTTAGGATTTTTATTAAATATAATTATTGAGATTTTTTAGTCTATACTCGATGAAATTTTATTATTTATTTCGTACGTTGGTTGGTATCTGTCAATGAAAATAACATATTGGAAAATTACCGTATTTCCCGGCCTATAAGATGTAGCGGCGCATAAGACGCACCTGGATTTTTCAGGTTAGAATTTACGAAAAAAATCTAACATACTTGGATAATGCAGAAAAGAATTTTAATGACAACATTTTACATAAAAACGGAACTTTAATATTAAAAAATAATAAGAAAATATATCAGAGTTTATTCATCATAGAACCCCAAAATCTTCTCATCACTGCTGATAAAATCATGCGCGTAGATATTTTTTCGGGAGTCGTCACTTTCCTCATACAAAATGTCATCTTCACTTCCATCCAGCGCATTGCTGATTCCAAAATTTTTAAAAAAGACTTTATGATAGAGCAGCACCCATTGCTAGATTAAACTAAACATTCTACATTGTATGCATTTCTGATTTATCCGGGAATTTTTGAAGATAGTTAGACATCGACATATCGAAACCTTAAATTTTTCCAGTTGGCAAATCTGACACAGACCATTTAGCCAACTTAACGTAAACAAGATGACAAACCTAACGTTTACAATTTTGCCAACATAACATAGACCAGTTGCCAACTTAACCGTTTTCCCTTTCCAACGCGAGCAAGTATTTAGTATGGTTTGAAAAACGTAGGTTTAAATTATTTAAAAAAAGTTATTATCAAATTTTTAATAAATTGAACAATTTTCAATACTTGAAACACTAAAAAATACTTAATGGTATTTATTTATTCTGTCAAAACGGTTGCTTATTATAGGACGAAGTTATAACCGTGATATCCGTGTACCATCGGCGCATAAGACGCAGGCTAATCTTATAGCATATTTTGGAGAAAAAAGCGCGTCTCATCGGCCGGGAAATACGGTATATTCTGAATAGAATTCGCTTTACGTGATTACTCTCCAGTAATACTGTAAATAATCAAAATGTATGCATACAATTGGAAAAAGCTATTCTGTCAATTGATAGGATTAAGAAATACTACCGCATTAATTTAAGATCTGGCTATAGAAGAAGTGTAAGCTTTCATTCATGCTGAAGTGCGTAATAATTATGATGAGGGAGATTTTCTAGTTCGATAGATAATTATCCAGTTCATTCAATTCGCACTTAAATACCGTAATATTTCTATCCTCCCCTTGAAATGAAACCTAAATTAAGTTAATTGCGAACCAGTACAATAAATAGACAAAGTAGCAAAAGCAAACATTTGTTCCATTAATTTTTTCCATTTTTCACCTCTTGAAAATAACACTCCATTTTGTAACCCTGGTGGTTTTTCATTCGGACTCGAGCGAACTAAGCAAACACACAGGCATCCAAGTACTCATCAAAATTCGCCTTAAAACCTCTTATCTATTCTACCCTCCGCTGTTTGCCTTCGCTTTTTGTCCTAGAGAAAACATGGAAGGTGGCCGTTTTTTCCCTCTTCCAATCTTATTTGCTCACTCTCAAGGTGACCGCTCCAGTTTGTGCCGCGAACTCACTCGCCTACGCAAATATCTTTTTGTCGCGTTCGATGTCATGCTTTCATTATCGTCCCCCGCACTTTGTATTCAGGATATGCCCTATCTTAGGTCATGGTTCAATTTATAAGGAGTCTACGTTCACAGGAAGGACGCTGATATTGGAAGTACATCGGAATATCTGAACATATATCCTTTGGAGTTTACGTTTACTAGAAAAGAAAGAGTTCGGGGATATATTTTCTTCATAACAGTTCATAATGCATAATAAATTAATTCTGTAATTTTACCGAGGATATATATTCTCTTCGAAATAAAAAAGGAAGATGATCATATTCATTTTTAAAACATATAATTTCATCTCAGTGTTTAAAATCTCTCGTAACTCGTGCAATGATTTTGATGCTCTTTATTTCACACTTTATAAGGATTAAAGCTGCTTTATAGCATTGTATGATATCCTTATAGAAATACTATCTGAGAAATACCATTCGTAGACTATTTAGTTGAAATTTTTCTTCTTATATGAAAGTTATATTTTATTTTCTCTGTCATACTCCTCAAATTATATCGCAACGTAATAATGAGTTATAAAATTGCAATAATCTGTTTATGTCCCTTTACTAAAAATAGCTTCAAATATATACTCTTTTTTTATGAGTGATACTTGAGAATTTTCATCAACCTATTAGATTAAATTATTCGTAGCTAACTTTTTCCACAATTTCCCGCGTACAATTACTATCCTTCTATTAAGATGTTTTATATAATTATTGGAATCATCATAAGTGTAGCCTTTTATTTTCTCGGATTGTATTCAACATTAAAATTCATTTGCCTTTGATAATTTCTGGAAAAGAGCCTTTATTTCTCAAATGCCACTTTAGACGTGGAAACAGCGCTCATCGCGGAAATATTTCGAATTTTTTCCGCTTTCGAAACAAGAGAATCTCGAAAAGAAGAAAATCTTTTTGCCCGATGAAAGAAATCGGAACAAAAGCCCCGGTCACATTGAACTGACGCTGCTAATTCGCCATTAAATTCAAAACATTTCGAAGCCCTCATTCATCCCCAAGAACAAAGAGGAGTCCAAAACAATCCCTTTGTCTCGGAAATTGCCAACGAGAGAACGCATCCCCAAGACCTTTTGGACTGCGAAACGGACAGCGTATCCAGAGCGATGATTTCGAAGAGGGAAAAATCCGGTTAATTTGAGCTAAGTTCTTTTGAACTCCTTACGCTTGGCGGTACATGAAAGAAAGCAAGGTAGTGGAAATGCGCCCCAGGAGGGATGGGTTCCTCCTCGTCCCAGAGGGTATAAAAATACGAACCTTGGAATGGACCATCGCTGTAGAGGACGTCTGACAACCACAATGCGTAGATATAGACAGGAGTAGAGTTTATCTATTAGGCCACACTTCAATTATTAGTGTACACGTAGAGTACTGGTTCCCGCTGAAAATTGTCCTCGAATAAGAAAAGTACGTGGATCAATTATGTATAAAATTTCTACGATAAATCGGTAAGCTTATCTTAGATGCTTCAATATGCCTAAGGGAATCATTAGAGATATGGTTTAGGTAATGGTCTAATATTTAAACAGATTTAGCGAAAGCATTTCATTGAAAATTCGCTAAATATTACGTTATATTATGAACGTTACTTATATCAGACGATCGTACAAAATCGTAATGTTGGAGATATTGACGTACTAACGAACCGCAACAAATATTCACGAAGGCGGCTTGCTATGTACTTACGAAGATGTATCATTGAAGAGGGAGAATGTCTTCCCCCACGTAAATTCTCGTGTGGTTTGCTTCCGTAACCAACCTTTCACCGATGCTTTCATAATTCGGAGATTTCTCGCATGGCTAATCCCTTGTTTTCCATTCGGAACCGAATCCCTTTCTCTCCTTTCAAATATATATGTTCTCGCGAATGAGATGTTCATCTCTTTGGGGAAAAATGCCTCCCAACACAATGCTTTCTTTCCCAAAATGAGGATTTCGGGCGATTATTGGTTCCGATAGATAAATATTATGCGGAGATTGCATCTCCCAGATGTAGTTGGAGTGATAAAACGACCGCTCTTGGAAAAATATGAGCCCTGTGTTGATCCGATGCAATCTTTCTTTGATAGCCACGATTTAGAGCGTTGGATCTAAGGAAAATCTGCCCGAATCCGTTGTGGGTTGCCATGGAAGGATTATCTATGTAGAAACGTTTAGCAAATTAGTTTTACGCGGTAAAATTATCTCAGTGCATGCCCCATGAACATTTTCTATCCTGTTATCTATCTTTGGATAGCTTCTACTTTTACTCGGCAACTTTCAGAACATGATTCCCAGTAAGTTTTGTACTTATAGTTGGAGCTAATTAGTTACTTAGTCTATAAGTTTTTATCCATAAAATGCAATTTATCGTGATGATTACATTTTACGGGCAGTAGGTGACGTCTTTCAAACATATATCTGTATATTCCAATAAAGACGCGTATTCAAAGAATTCATTGCCTAATAATTTCAGATTTATTCTCATTTACATTACTTTAACGTACTTTTTTCTATGCTTTGTACAATTATTAATGTTAAGTTAAATTTATATGAGTTTACCATAATTGTAACGTATTAATTTAAGCGGCATAATCATATTTCTCTTGAATATACGTTATCGAAAATTCCGTTCCAGAGCCTTTTGTTTCGATAATTATAAGATTCTGATGGTCGAGGAAATTTTTGGTAATCAGAAAAGGAAGTTCTCTTGATCGAACACATTCGATTCACTTCCCCAGTCGTTCGTTTTATTCTTTTGGCTTCCTTTTTATGATTCCGTCTGAGAATTTTAATTGGATATTAAGATTTCCGCTCGGTTCGTTGCCTTGGAGAAGTCTACGAAAAGTTCCCTCGACTGCGTGTCCACAATTGATCTGTAGCAGTTTAACGCTGCATACTGTGATTATTGTTTGTTGGAAAAAATAAGTGTGCGATTCTTTTACAGAAATATAACATAAATGCTTGTAATTTAATTAAGATTTTTTTCGATTGGTTTAAATTCGCTCTTCTTTTTTCTTACCCTCCTTTCCTCACGGAATGAATTGCCGAGATAAAATTCGAATTTTAAGGGAAAATTCAGAGACATCTTCCCCTCCTCTTATTAGCGCACAGATAAATCTTCCCAAACACTCCCTTAATACGAGCACAAATTCCGTGCACCTATCTTCCAAGTCTCATCTCTGTGCCGCATCTAAATTATTTCGATTTAGCAGCGTTCACCACCCACCGATCCGAGGCGATTTTTTTTCCCAAGGAAACTGCCTTATCGATCCAGTTATTTATCAACGCATCTACAAAAGATTTCCCTCGTCGGGCTCTGTTTTTCCTCTCTTATCTCTCTCTCTCGATGTGTGTACGCCTCCTTCCATAAATTATCATCTTCGCCTATTTTTCCCCTTCGCGCATTTTTTCACCACAGCTCTTCTTCGCCATTCATCACGCTTTCTCCACGAAAATCGTTTGTTTCATAGTCTCTTAGAGAGGATAAATCTCGTTTGAATGGTGGAATGAAAGCACCGGAATCTGCTGCCTTTGAATCGTTTATCGCCGAAAGAATTTGATGTGTTTTGCTAAAGATTTGTAGCTTATCCTCACACATCTGAGACTTTTATACCGTCCCTTAACAGTCAACCGAATATCATATTTTAAATTGCCGAATCAATTTATTGTTGAGGATAAATGTGAAAAATATGTAAAAAATTCCGGGACTCGAACCCGGATCCTAATAATTACTTCCGTTTCTCTTACCAGTTCGTATCTTCTAGTTAACCTGTTCCCTTTCACTCGTATATTGCTCTCCATAAATTACGGTGTTTTCTTGTACTTGATCAAGTTAAGGTACTTGAGAATCTGTTACGTTGCACGTTAACCAATAAATGTACGAAATCTCAGAACATTTCATGAATTTTCTTATTTTAGACAAAAAAGTTAAAATTTTTCGTAATTCGGATCTATGTTTAAAAGAGATAATTTGAGAATTTACGAGACTATGCCTTACGATCCAGAGTTATTCGATCCTAAATCAAAATGAGCGAATTTACGGCCGTTCGTGGATGATTTTTTTATTAAATTTCTGTGATAAATTTGGTACAAACCGAATTTTCTGCTCCTTGTGGTTAAGGAATGCGTTAGGGATGAATGTTGACGCTGAAACACTCATTCTTTTTCTCCCGAATGAATATTTCCTTTCTTTCCACTTTCACTCTCTTTCTTGCCAAAACTTTCGGAGATTGTATAAAACTCTTATATCAGAAGATCTAGCATTTTGCGCCAGAACTTGACGTCTTATGACTCCTCGAAGAGATAACGCTGTCCCTTTAAGTGTTGTGAATGGTGGGAATCAATTATTTTCTCGAAAGTGAAGATGTTCGGAACATTTGTGTTAATTTGCCATATCTTCCAAAGCGATGGGTTCACTGTGATAGATCGCTTTATTACAAATTCATCGCTACAATTCAAACTTTTGTCAAAAGTTTTCAAGAGAGCTTAAGTTAAATATTCAAATGAAAATTTCTCTCGACATTAATCATGAATATGGCAAAATGTGATTTTCCTGATGAAAGTTATCCCCGGAATTCGTTATACGTGAAAAATAAGTTCTTGGAATTCCGAAAGTTTTCTACAAGAGATATGAATTCTAATCTTTTACTGTTAAATCACTAATTTTATTTAATTTTAGCATAAAATTTTCCTCTTATACTCCATATAATATGCTATTGCGATAAATATAAATGTGAAATGCAACAATTTACTTATAAAAGCTTTTAAGATCGTATTTAATTTTTTCTATTATTAAGTGTATATCAGCCAGCGTATTATGTTCATTGATTTTGATGAATGTATAGATTATTATTACGTATTTATTCTGAAAATTTTTATGTTAATGTGGTTTATTTTTTGTACAGAATAATCGAATTGAAAGATCAAAACATCTATTTTGCCGTCTAGGAAAGCAGACATGACCTTTCAATACGAATGATAGATTGAATCCATTTACTTGCAGTTTCAGTGTAGGCGTGTTGTCTTTCTTCTTGCTTGAGCCATTAACTCCGATGTTTACCTCTTCCTCCACAGAACTGCTCATCCCAAGAGAACCAAAGGTTAATCTCCGTCTTGATTTATTTATCAACTCCGATTTTTTTGTTAAATCGCGAAAATAAGTTGCTTGTTAAGAACGTGGGTTGATGGGAAAGAGGTTTTAGAGAGTGAATTTATGAGACGTTTAGATGTTTTCCAGATGCTTCAAACACTATTTTATATATGTAACGAATTTATCCGTAAGAAAAACTCTGCAGAAATGTTTTTTGTCAATCCATGATTCTTTTAAATCTATGAGGTAATTTTCTTGTCATTTTCACTCTTATAAAACTTTTTTATTTATTTATTTTATTATTTGATTGATTGAAATTATTTGAGCTTTTTCTTAGGTGTTCTTTTGCTTCTATTATAGAGCTGATTGATGTATGAGCAAATTGTTCTTCTATCGAAGTTCCCAATATTATGCCTTATTATTTGTTTTTTTGCTGCTTATCTCTTTGTTTCATAAATTGTTTTATACTTATCCTCGCCCTGTAATCATATCCTGAACATTAATAATCAAAGTCTTATTTTATTAAATAAGCACAATTTATTCAGAAGTATTCGCATTTAATTTCTTATTTCATATTCATTTATCTATTAAAAAATGAGTTATATATTTAACGTGTTTATGAATTTGGATTTTCTTTAAGACGTCACATTGGATGCAGGAAATTAAGTTTTAATCTTTACGTACACCTGTTTTAACACCAACAAAGACCCTAACCCGTTACTTGGAGACGTGTATATCTCCATCTTAATTCAAACAAGACGGACAATGGAATCGCTCCAAAGTTGCTTACATATTCATTCATACGCGGTAAGACCATCTCCGCTCACCACCGCTTAATTCAACGGCTCATCCTGTCAACCGATGGCAGCTCATCTCCTCTTTTCACAGGAATTCCAGCTCAATATCTTCACCCCATTGTGCTCCTCCGCAATTCGCAGAGTTTCCTTTATTCCACCGTAACTTAGTCCCTCCTTTATGGGTTATGTGGCGTTCTTGGGAGAAAGTTCCGAGAGGATACGAGACGCGCTTGTCATCAACACCGCAACCTCTTGTCTTTGACCCATGGTCTCCTCTCGGGTTGCCAATGGCAACGCACCGCTGGGCTTCCACCGAAACAATGAAGTGTCTTACGAGGAATTCTGACGCTAAGTATTTCCAGCCCAACGGTTTCTCAGTGTTCGAGTGGGAAATCTTCTCCCCTTTCCACGCTTTGTCTATCTAGTGAAAGTCTAATCCTTTTAAGTAACATGTTGCCGGGATCATTACGTTGTGGAGTTGATACGTTCGTGTGACAGACACCTTCGTTACCCTCGATGTATTTTTAGCGGTCACTTTCCCTTAGGTCATCACTAGCCTAGTGCTTTTGAAAACGATTCCTCTATTTAACCATGTGCTTTCTTTGAGTACTATTAGTAATTATTTTTTCACACAGTGATAATACATTAATTATAGATATGATATAATTATAAGAGGCTGGGATCCCAGCAATATTCTATGAAATATATATCTTCGATTCTATTAAATAAATTTTTAAATTAAGTATAAGTTTCAGCAAATGTAGCAACTTTGTTTCTAGTTTTCAGCCTAAAAAACTTATAAAATAATATAATATATAATTATAAATCAAAGTATATCATTTCACATTTCTTTAAATATTACTTTGAGTAAAAGACTTTGTCATTTATCAAAAGGACAGAATTCCACGAAATTTTTTCATTGTTTAGCATTATGTAAAGCTATGAAGATAATGAAGGCATAAACATATCTAGTAAGCCTTAATAAAATTGATTCTTTCTTGAGGATGTAGGTGTATTTATTAAGCATATTCGTCCAACATAACAGCGCTGCGAATACGAGTATAAAACACAGCAAAAATTCTTTTAGCCCATTTTAGGAAATGAAAGTAAAATTGTACGTTTCAGATCCATGCAAAAGGCTCTACGATGAAACGTTATAGGAATCTGATATTCGCTTCAATTATGTATCAGTAGTATCTCTTTGCACTTCTGTACCCCAAAACAAATTTCCTCTCGTGGTCACGAATATAAGTTTTATTATAGACGCAAATCGATGTGTGTTTGTTACTTTGGTGCATCTCTTCCGTTGTCAGCTATCGCGTCTCCATCCCCTGACACCGTGCACCGATATAATGCATCCTTTTAGCATTCGTTCACTTTTGATGCACGTACACTTTCATATGGCTCTCATTTCCCAGGGAAATTGAATCCCGGAATAACTCGAAATAAAAAGGGAAAATTGACAAGGGAATTTTGAATCGAGTATTGATGGTCAGTTAGGATGTCAATGGAATAGACTATAACCCTTCAAGTTTTACAAACTGCTCGCTCGTAACGAATTTAATCGGCCATTCAAGCGAACCGTTCAGGTTCGAATCTCTCTTTCATATGCTCCATAAATATATGACGAGGCCTCCGCCCACGAGCGAGCTTTCGATATAAATATTTTATGCATACGCTCCTGTATGTGCCACACGCGTCGTTTATTCGGTCGTAACAAGGATTTCCAACAAAATCCCCGTCTTTATCCCCTTTTCCAATCCTCTGCAACTTTTCCCAACCCTCCACCTCTTGTGTGAATATTCATTTTCCAAATGGCGTGCCAATCGCCTTAATGGTACGCCACTCACTTGATAGACTCCATCCGCTTGGCATCAGACCCCACCATACCATTCTTTCCCCATCGACACCCCCATCTAAGCCCACCTCATAAAATTGCCGGCCCTTTTCCATTTCCCGTCTATATCCCGTTTGTCGCCGATTTTAAGTACTTCGCTCATTCGCCGTTTCGCGCCATCCCGTAAATGGCGCTTTTGTCCGTTCCCAGAATCCTACACTTCGGAGGAATTCGAAGGTGTTTCCCTTCATGACGTTCTTACGGCTTTTGGTACGTTTTCCCCCTTCATGCCCTTCTTGGATTTGCGGTATTTCCATTAATTATAGTTGGCTATTCTTTCGATGCCATTGTTACTCGTTTCTAAGTAATTGTTACCTCTTTGAGGGGTTGCGTCATAGCAGCGCGCCATGTTTAATTCCCTTGCATCAAAGTCATCAAATTTCCGTAGTTTTTATTATGCAAACGTATTGATCTCTTTGGTAGATTTTGGATCGATTAAAAGTATTTGGTTGATAGTTCAATGATGTAAAAGATATCAAACTTCCCGCTTTCAGTAGTCAACCACATTTTTATTTAATTTCCTTTATTTATTTCATGTATCACGTCTGTCATGAAATTTTTTGTACATTTTTTCCTCGTTATTCCGTAAAATTTATAATTTTTTTTTATAATACATCCCTTATAAAGTGATATCATTATTTCGCTTTTTTTATTCATCCACATTTAATAATGTTACGAGAAGTGATATATATTTCATTTATACCAGTAATAAATATCCTCATCACCTTATTCCTGTTATCCATGTGTCATATATGGGTACATTCTTAGTTAATCTTCTGTATCCACCAATCCAATTAGGTGTTACGAGCTTCTAGTAATTCCTCTGATTTTTATCGTGTGTTCACGGAAATTGTATTTCGAAAGCAATCAATCGTTTGCCCCTTTTGCGGATCCTTTTGGCAAATCCTCGGAAGTCGATTCCTCAAAACCTCCTCTTTTTTCCAATCCCTTTCCGTCCCCACTTTGTCGGTAAACCTTTTTCCACATCTTCTTTTATTTTTTCCTCTCCACATCCATTCCTCCCAGTTGTGCAATATATCCGCCCTGTATCTTCCCGACGAGTCCATATCCCTCACTCTATAGCATCCCCACCCGGGATTGACCTTCAGAGGCCCATAAATCCTCATTTTCAATAAGTCACGTTTCACGTTTAAAGGCTTCCCATTCATCCGCCTTCTCCTTATCCAAAAGTCTCCTTGTCTTTCCTTCACCGCCTCTTCATCCTTCAGATAGCGTCCGTTTTGTCCTTTGCCCAATCCTTTTTAACGTCTCCTCTTTACGATCGGTACGTATTTTGCAAGAGAATCGTTTCTCCGAATCGTTTTATGTGGCGCTGAAGGGGGAGCTGCGCGGGCTTCGTTAAAATGAAGAGTGAGTCCCGTAATTTATTTTCCTCGCCACGTCGAACAAATATTCCGCTTTGTTGGTCTCAGAGGATTCCTCTTCTTTTTTTGGAATTTGCGGAGGCGTGGATGCAGACGCGGGAAGACGCCTTTTAATCACTTCGCCAAAAGATACTTTTCGTCTCGAGACATACGAACTCAAGATGATCGTCTCGAGGTTTTTTTTTGAGGTTTCGAAACATTCGGATCGCGTTTTTATTCTTCTGATATCTTCACGCGTTTAAGCGCCAAATTTTGGATGATTCAACCTTCCGATGCGTTCTTTTACGCTTTGAGAAGTTTCGATCTTAAGGAGCAGTTGTTTTATTTCTTTCGACTGTCGCTCTTGTTTTTCGATGTTCGTTAAAAAATAAATGCCTTGAACTGGAGTTCTCTTCTGGAATTTTTTCTCGTAGTGTGATCGAATATTTGCGATTTTTTTCCAAATAGTGAATTTGTGCTTCAGCTGTAGGTTATGAGGATATCTTGTTATTTTTTTCTTAAGGTTAAAGATTTGAAGGCAACGGTGAAGTATGTTTCTTGTTAGTTACCATTCCTTGGCTGTTAATTTCATATTAATTATGTATAAAATTTTGAATTGTATATTATTAATATTCACAATGAAATGTTAAAATCCAGCTTTTTCTTTGATATTCATGATATATATATCTTTTATAACTACCTCATTGATTATGAAAAGTATGTCTAATTTTATGTTCTCCTTTTTTACAGGTAAGTTGATACTACAGTATGCTGAGATTAAAACTACAGTGGTAATGTACAGTGCATTCTAGTTTAGTATTCCTGAGCGATTAAAAATAATTCATAGAGCAAGCATTGAATTTTGAATGTATTTTGGACGAAAATGTTTCGACTAAAGTCTTGATGTGAGTACTGAGACAATGCAATAGAATATTATTTTAATGACTGATTCACGAGCGATACTTAATTTTGATTGCGATATTGTTTATAGAGTCATATTAGTTGGTTCTTAACGTACAATCATAATTTATGACACCTGTGCTGATACTTTAATGTTGAAAATATGATTGCATTTTCACGCTATTCTGAAATGTCTCGAAAGAATACTTAAGGAATAATTCGAATCAATCCTTATGACTGAATCATGAAATTGTCATAAAATCATAAGTACTGGACGTTATACAATCAGTTTTTCCGCAGTAGGATCTCAAACTTTGGTCCGTAGCCATTAAAATTTGTTAAGTACAGACTATGGATGATATTTTGTAGGACGGAGACGGTTGTGTGGGCTGACGAGAAGGAACAATGACGTAAAAATCAAAATATGCAAAAGCGAGACAATTTACGAGCGAAATGATCGTGACATTAACATTTCTCTCGATCGAGTTTCATTTTGATTCTTCTGTTTAATTATTGCCCATAAAATAGGAGTCGTAAACGTCCCAATTACCCCTTGAAAGTGCGAGGAAAACAACCTTGGGGAATTCCAAGTACCTTAGGATATACTTGATGAGGAGACCTATTCATGAAAAGGGCTTAATGGAGCTCTTTAGAGAGGTTTTTCTATTCCTCTATTTTCCTCCAGTCATTTCTCACTGAGACTGGAAAACAATTGACTCCGAGGCTGCGTTACTCCGCTACCAAACGATTCTCTCCATTTAATCCGCCCTCTGATCATATAAATTAAATCCCCTACTGAGTTCATTCGAATACCAGTTGAGAATCTAAACCTATGATTTAATTGCATCCTTAATTATATTAATTGCTGCAGTCTTTCGGAGTTTTGGATATTGTCTCTGATATCACATCAATAACTATCAATATTTCTGCTCATCATTAAATTGATTGTATTTTAACCTTAATGAAAGAAAGACCTTTATATTCAATGTTAAAAGTGTACGAATGATAGTTGATGTTGATAATGAATATTTACGCAATAGTTTATTGTTTGAAGTTTATATAGTTCTTTATTCGTAATATTTAAGTATTAAGTACCTTGAATCTTTGATAAAATTCTTTATATAGCCTAAAACTCTCTATCAATAAAACACGTTGAAATAAACTGATTTCTTAATTCTTTCATATAAACCAACATTAGTTTAACTGTTAAAGTTAACTCAGGTGTCTATTTCCTTTTGGGTTTTAAAGTATTTTAGTCGTAGGAATTATGGATTTAAAGATTTTAAAAGGAGTGGGTGTATTTCATTGAATTTAAAGGAGAATTAAAAAATATTATTGCTGCACGTAGCTAGAACTTGAACATATATATCCCTCTTACGATATTGTTTTTTAGTAAAAAATAGAATCATTCAATCTAATTAACTTTTTCTCTCCACATGAAGTTTCCCATGAAACCTGTATTTTTTCGGAATGAAATGGTCATGTACACGCTGAATTTGACATTATTTACTCGCACAGTTAAATTTAAAGACATTTATTAGCAAACCAAAACGAGAACAAAATATTCACCGAGTGCCTATGAATAATTAATTTTGCTAATCAAACTGTGTAAAGTATTTGTAGAGAACGGTTGATTAAAATTGCGACATACTCCTATCCCTCCAGGGCCCGTTTACAAAGTATTTCGCGAAAGGTGTAAGTTTAAACGGTAGAATACCCAAGGGAGCATATGTTATTTTGATTCCCGACAAATGTTTTCAAACGGGCACCCTATTTTTAATCAGTTCTCCCAACGGACGAAATAATTTTGCCGCGAGATGTGTATTCTGCAGCCGCTATCTTTATCCGTAATCGAAGGACGTGATTTGTTAATCCCCGTAACATAATAATCTCTCTGTACAGTAGGCAAAATTCAGCGCATTAAAATATAGCCACGGAGTGGACTCATTATTGTGAAAAATTGCAATTCCCAGTGGACTCCATCCTGGGCCATTTATTAATCTTTCCAATTTCCATCAAAACGAAAAATAACCCATATCCCTCTTGGATAATTAATTCGCTCTCTCGGATTCGTAAATTAAGTGGGGCTCGGAATTTTCTTTTTTATCAGCAGCGCTGGAAAATTAATCGATAAAGGCATGAACCATTTAAATAATTTCCTTACATAGAACTCGATTAAGTGTCGTGATAAGTTATAGATCGGTACGAATTTATGGCCGACGTCAAACGACTGAGCTTTCAGGAAATGAAAATCCATCATTTTTTCATATTGTCGATTTTAATAAAAATGAGACCGAAAGCCGTTCCATATTAGATAATTACGCGAGTCATTTTCTTAAAAATATTAGTTTATCACGATTTATTATTTAGGAAGGAATTCCGTACGTCGAGCCATTTTTAGGCCAATTTTTCCTTGTCGTAGTATTTTTTTCTGCTCATTTTTTATTGTTACGAATTGCGTTTGATTTACTAACCCCCCAGAGTTTTGTATGAATACTCTTTTCTTTTACATATTTTAGAATTTCGGTAAAGTGTTCTGTGAATTTTAAAAATCCCTTTTATCCATAGCTTCTTGTAAATTTTATTAAAATAAATTCGACTTTATAATTGGCAAGATTGGGACTAATACCTTCATATATAATAATAGTATATACTATAATAAGAAATAGAATAGGGTATACAATAGAGAAGAAGGATAAGTAAAATTTTAATAGAAGGAGAAAGGAGTTACAGCGCATATTTTTATCCTTTACCCATCAGGGTAGTGTCTCACTTACTTTAATGTACATTCTTGGGATTTTAGAGTACTCAAATAATCTTTTCTGAGAATAAACCCTTCAGTTACATAATAAAATATCACGCTCATGTTGTAGAGTCATTGCATTCTATATTTTCATGGAAAGGAAAAAAAATGAGCCTAAAATAATCTTTGATACATAGTTTCCCCTAATTAGAGTTTTTTTTCAGTTGTTTAAGTGAATTAGATATTATTTTTATGGAAATTAATGTTAAAATTAATTAACATAAAAATCTAACTTGTAACTAAAATATTTCCTCTTCACTTCACCGAAACTTTTAATATTTATTTTTTACTGTTTTTGGTTATCAAACAATTTTTAAATTTCATTTATTTTTTCAAAGATACTGCATCGATATGATTAATTAAATCGATATTTGTTTAAAATTAGAAAGATATATTTATAATATTTAAATAAATGTTAAAAACGTAGCGAGATATAACAGAATACTTCAATCCTTCCGTTGGAACTTTTCTTCGTAGAGAACGAAATGGAATTTTCATGATGGCAAACTTATTTACGTAAGAGTGCTTGTTTATACTTCAGAAGCCTTCGATCATGAAAGGGTACATAGTTACTTACGCCCGTTTTTCTTTGTTGTCCCTCGACATATCCCATCTTCGGTGACTGCTTCCTTTCTTATGCAAGCTATATTTTCCGCTTTCTATTTTGCGGTGTTTCTTTTTAAAAAGTAATCTTCTCCCTCGGCTTCCATACCCTTGAGGTAAGAGGACCACAACAGAATAGAAGTCAACGTCACGAGTGGCACTCATACAAAGTAAAAGTTAACGTTTTCAGGCAGCGACCCTATCCTATATATTCATTTTTGCCTCTCAGTCGTATCTGCAACGGACGTAAAAATAGTGTCATCATTCTTAGCATAAATTATACACGCTTAATGTGAATGATGCAGTGCCCCTTGTGATGAAAGTTCAAAGTTATTTCTATGCTAAGTAAATTAGGGCTGGAATTTGTTCTAATCTTCCATGAAAAATGGGAGACATTTTGGGTAAAATTAATTAACTCCCGCTGAATAGTCCACTGTATTAATTAATTACATGAGTATGCGTAATTTTCAGGCGTTTTTAAATAAAAATAATCTCATGATGGATAATTTGCATAATATTGGTATATGTAATTAGGTATTGAGCATTCTTGGCGTAAATACTACCTTAATAAATCTATAATTTTAATTTTTAAATATTACTTTGTTAAATGAAAAAATTAGTGTATTGAGCGTATTTGTTATGGATTGCAAATCTATCGAAATTTTCTTTTTTGAATTCTGTTTGTAATTAATGCGTAAAACTGTGATTTATAATCTCTTCTTTTAGTTATTTATATTTTGAGGGATATCAAAATTTATGAAATGTTAATTAGGAAGTAAAAATGAAAGAAAAATAATCGTAATTAAGATGTTTTGTTGTATCCCTATGTTATTACAGATCGTGCGGGTGTATTTATTACATTATTATTTATATGTATTTATACATTATTATTATATTATATTTTGAAATGAAATCAAAGGCCATTTGTTACCGATGCTTGGAGCTTGGAATACGTCACAAATTCGAATTTTCCGCTAGGAGCACATCTTTCATGCATAGAAACCCCATACAGAAAAAGATTGGAAGATATTTGATCCATTCTCATATTCTGTAAACATAGTTTTCCCAAGTTTCTGTTCTTATGAATACTTAAATTGAATCTTTTTCTTGCTCGGCTAAACAATTAATATTAATTTTTTGAATTTTTTTATCTTTCACTTTTCAATTGATACTTTTATGTCGATAAACTGATAGCTTCATATATGAGTATATTCTGCTGTGATAATTTTAAGGTTATTTTTAAATTAAAGTTTATATTCGTTTGTGTATTGAACTGTGGTTAATTTGAATTATTCAAGATCACTCATTTCTCTATCTAAATATTATATTTACTCATGAAATTTACATTATTCGTAATGAATTACTTATTATTACTTAGTCACTTTATTGCTATTAGAAACTTCTAGTAGTTTATATATATTACTTCCAATAGTTTTATAATATTTTTGACCAATAGTTGATTTTTGCCGAAAATATCGATAGTCTTTTGATATCGCTTCTTGCACTTTTCCATCGATTCTATCACTCATCTTTTCAGTAACGTTTCCTCTCATCCACACAAAAGGGGAGGCTATTTTTCTCGATGCATCCACTTCTTTTCGTTGTACTTCATTTTATTTGCACTGCACATCATCTCGTTTTCAGTCCCCTTCTCACATGGGAAAACGTGCAACCATCTCTCTTCATCCCCATAAAAATCTTTCCAATTTCTCGTGCAATTCGCATAACTTATTCACCGCCTCATTCGCACATAAGCCTTCTTAGGTAATACATAACAACGAAAGGGACGGTTGTAAAATTGGATGGGAAAGAAGAAGATGTGGAATAGACGCAGTCTTCTCGGGAGAATCTTCACACAGCTCCCTCTATTCCCATCTACAACATAAACGAATTTCTGCCTCTCATAAAAGCCATTACTCTTTCGCAGCGAAAAATTGCTAAAACAAGCGAAGCATATGTTGGCTTTCCCCTTCACGCTTTTCAACCCCTCGAATTTCACTCCATAACCACGCAACGAGTGATTGTTTGAAGGTTTTTGTTTGGATTGAAATGGAAGACTCTCTATAAAGGTCAAATCGATACGTTTTTTTTAACTTATTTTTTATCAGTTAGTCCCCGAAGTGTCTTCCTCTCTTTTCTCTCAGAGAAAATGAAAGATATACAAGGAAAAAGAAAGAGTTATTACAAAGTTTGTCGAGATTTTTTTTCGGAGATGACGATAAGAGTTACCGATGAAAGTTGGAGGCTTCTTCTTTTCGGAGACAAGTGAAATAAAATAATAAACGATTTATTTTGTTCTCTTTTTGTGAGCGAATTCTTTTTTTGCGTTAAATGCTTGAGATTTCTCTCAGAAACTCTTTATGTGAAGTTTAAACTCAGTTGAAATGAATCATTGCCGAGAGAGCGTTTAAGGTTCGAAGAATTCTTTTAAATAGCTTCGTTATCGAAGTCTATCGGTGCATAAGGTCGAGATCCATTTGAAAAGGTTTATTTCAAAGTTTTATTCGAGCTTTTATTTCAGAGAAGTCTATACTGTATAGTAAAATTGAAATGAATTTGGTCATACAAAACTTTCTTCGTTGACCTTAAATTCTCATATTAAATGTTTTATTTTATATCTTATATGCACTTACTATATAACACTCTCAAAAATAAAATTTTACTTCACTTCAAAGTCTTGCTGTAGATGTGCCATCGCATTATGATATCGTATTATATATTCTAATTACATTTGGAATCAAATTAGTTCTAAGTAAGTCCAGTATCTCCTTTGAAAAAGTTCGTAAATTTTCTTTGGAAGGAAATTATCTCATCACAGTTATGTAGGAAACATTACTGAGTGGCAATATGTCCAACATTAAGTATAAATGTATGAAGTGATATATGACTTGCATAATCAAAATAAAACAATAGTAACTTTTTGCTCTATCGAACTTAGAAAAGCATTGTGGGACAAGAATCTTTTCCCGAGGATATTCATTTGGGAACTGCAAAATACTAAGATAATACATTTAGCTCAATTTGGCCTAAAAGATTTAAAAACCAGTGGAAACGAGATGGGTTCTACGACTGTTGCAGTTACTCGCACATTCGAGAAGTTATCACGTAGTAGATGGGCCGACGCATGAATTTTAATGGCCTGAAGATTTTGACCTAGGTCGTAAGTGCCCGCGTTAGTATGGTCAGCCATTTGTTCTCCGCGTCGTGTAGAGTTGCAATATTTTTTGTCTCATCCCTCGGTGCCTTTTGTTCGCGTATTTGCCAAGGGTTGCAGGAGAGTGTTCCCTTGTCATTTGTACCCCTTCATCTGCTGACACTTATGCTCTTTGTAAGCTTTCTCATTCTTCACCGAAGCCATCGCACGCATACTCTGAGGGGGAAAGGCCTTCTATGTACCTCGTTTTACTCGTTACTCCATTAAGAATCTTTTGTCGACCGTTGCGAAGGCGAATGCACGGCAATGCACACTGAAATGCCACCGTAATGCGAGGAAAAAATGCCCTCCGGCGTATGAGTATTAATATGCAAAGCGCATGTTCATAAAACTGCTTTTCCCCACTCACGACCTGTTTGTGTTTGTTGTTTTAAATTAGTTGCGTACGGCTTTATCTTCATTTCAACTAGTGGACTGGACAATTAATTTGGTGGCTGTTTAAAATTCTTGGCATGTAATTTCTGCGCAAGGGAATATTTGAGAAATGTGTCATGAGTATAAAAGGAACCTTTTCTTGTCTTAAAAGCCTTCCTGAAAATACTGTTGATTTAATAACGTACTTTTCAGGATTATATCACGAGAGTAGCTGAATTTTTTTATGTCTAGTAATTAATGTTAATTTTGTAGGCGTTGTAAAAGAAATACTGCGATGTATCATCATTTTACGTAATTTTTCTAGGAATGTAGTTTGATGTTGAATTATTTTTATTTGTTTAGCTCTCAATTACTCGTTCGTGGTATTATAAATGCTCATTGGTTTTCGAAAATCTACGAGGAACTTTGTTTCATCCTTTCATTTAACTTTAAAATGGCATCTCGGTTGCTGGGCTGTATGACTAACGCCTTCGTTCAAACTTTCTGCACTTCTGCGAAACGCTCAGGGAAGCTGAAATAAAGTTATTTCCGTCTCCATAGCGACGTTCTAACTATGAAATTCTTCTAGTTCAGCGCTTAGCGTTATCGTTCCCCATTACAGTACGTACATCTCGCTGAGGAAGAAATGCGTCGAATGTGCAAGAAGTGCTCCGAGTGAACGGTGCTGATTCGAGGAAAAGCCGTCCGAAAGATAGTTGAAAACTCCGCGGGATTTTTCCGTGCGCGGAGTTGTATAGGAAAAGCAGTTTTTATTTCACCGCCCGACCACGTGCTTGGCGGCTGCTTTGAGAAAGAGAATGTATACGTGCTCGGATGAAGGAAACGGATTTGTCTAGCTGGAAAACTTTGGCGTGGGAACTTGGAATTGGCTGGATTAAACGAAATCCGTGGAGGAAGGCCGCTCAAGGAGGGTGGGCATGGAAAGGGACCGTGGGGCATTCCAGAATACTCCTTCACTCACTCTCTAATTCTTTGCTGAAGATGGGAGCCGTGGGAAATGCACAGAATCCGCACATCGAAGCTAAATAAACGGGGATTTTTGCTGATTTGCAGCTCAAGACGTGTCATTAGATTCTTACGGAGTTTTTAGATGCTATAACGTTTTCTTGTTTAGGACTAGTGATGGATTTTATAGATTAATACATCTGAATTGATATTTATCGCATCCTGAACTGATCAAAGTATTACATAAACTTTACTCCAAAGAACAGTTGTTAATCTAAAGCTTTCAAAAAGAATAAGTTCCCATTTCAAAAGGATTATTCATTGGTTAAGACTGGTCGAAAAGCTGTTCTCCATATCAAAATCCATGTCTCGTATAAATACCTAAGTATAATGCCATTTATGTTATTTTTTATATGTTATTTATTATTCCATTAAACTAAACTGAAATTAAAAAGAGTATTTATTTTCAGAAATAATAAGCCTGTTAAATATTAATGGCGCTCAGCATAATTACTTACAGTACACGAATCCATCTCATCCAAAGGGAAGATGCACATCTATCTGATACCCTCACTGGTATGGGTGCCCTGATCTCAGGTACATATATCTTCGACACCTGTTTTAGCTTTACAAGTCCTTGCACTATATATTCGTCCTCTTTTCCACTTCCTCCAGAAGGAACTTCAGCCGCGAGTTTTTAAGTAGCTCGAGATTATAACGATTGCCAAAGATTCTCTTCCTGAAACGCATTTTTTCCGCTTCCTTCTCCAACTCCTCGTCTCTTTCTTAATTTTCAAGTTGGATAAGCCGCGGTCTCAAAAATCCCCTCCTTTTAATTTCCAACCCTTTTCACTCGTATCAGATTCCCCTCAATACTCCCATATATCTTGCCTCTCTCCCGAGAATAGTTTCTTTCCAAGATGGAGCTAAGGGAGAAGTTTGATGTGGATTGATATAGGACTCGAGGGGTTTTCCGAGCATCGATTACCCACTCTCATCCCCTTTGTCTTCTTTGGAACTCCCGAAGACTTCTTCGGAGGGAATTTTATCGGAGAATCGGCGAATTTTCTCATTCCGTGTTTATCTTTTTGTTTTATTGACAGAGGAAGCATTCGATGGTCTGGAATGGATTAATTTCGGGTGTGGGCGAATAGCAACGGAGTTATGAACGAGTTCTCTATTTAAAGTGAGCGAAAGGAAAACTTTCTCTTCGTAGAAAGTTTATTTTTCCGGAAAAATGTTTTTGTTAACGTTGGCTGAAATAAAAATTTTTATTTGTTCAAGTGTAATAAGGTCTTTTTCGGTAACTTTTACAGGGTAGTGATTAAGATTTTTTTATCTCTTAATTACTGTTAGCTTTCAATTGATAGCCATTGATTATAATTTATGCTCTTTTTTATTTAGAGAAGGTCAAAATTTTCTAGTTAATGACGGAGAAGAATATTAAGAACTAACTATCAACTATTCGCGTATACTTTAAGGTTTTATTCCGATTTTTAGATAAATATCTTCAGAGATCACTTAAATACTAACTATTTGTTTTTATTTATCTCCTTCTATGAGAATAAAATTTTTAACTGATGACGGAACAAGTTAAATTCTATTATTTGATTGTCCTTTTTGATAATTGTAAACAGTACCTACAATGCAATGTAACGAATCATACTAATACCAGCGCTATAACTGGATCAACATTTTATTATATTTTACAATTTAGAATTCTTAGACTAATAATATAAATTATGAAAATGATTTCCAATAATATTTAGAGTACGTTAGGAAAATTTTCATCAGAATTTCGATTATCATTTAGAGGAGACTGGTTGATGATTCCTACCTTAATTAGAAAGAGACCTATAATCATTCCATGGAGTAATTAAAAAGGCAGATGGAAGAATTAGAGTCTTATCAGAAAGGGCAGCGTTACATTGTTACGCCGATCGATTCCATGGGAACATTATTCCCAATGAAGGTCGCTAATCATCAGCCGCTTCAAATCCTACCCTAATTCCGTCCAAAGAATATTCCTCGGCATTTATCGCAGCGATGGTTCAAATAAAACCTCCGAATTCATATTCCTTCTTCATCAACCGATCCTTGGCTCGGATTCGTTCCTTTTCAGGTGATTCCTTTGGGAGCATCTTTTCCCTCTTCTATCGAAAGCTCCATACCGCTCTTTATTCCCCTTTCCTAATTAGCCCCTTATCCAGATACCATAGAAGCCGACCCCAGTGTTCTTTTGTCGATTTTAAGTCTTCTTTGTCCAAGGCGGTGCAACAGCTGCCAACTTATAACGAAAATTGGTCAGATTAGCTGTTAATAGAACATTTATGCCAAATTTTAAGTCTACTTCAATTATAACGCTGGTAAAGATATTATATGATATCGAATTTATTATGTATATTATATGTTCCCTATATAAATTAAAGAAATAATGGCGTAATATTGAAATTAAGGATATATTAAATGTGTAAAGACAAAGATTAGTATCACAGTGTGATTATCTACGAAAATGTGTATTATCCCTAATATTCCCCTTTTCAGAGAATTCTTTCGTAGCCTCTTTCTTTTCTCTTGTATTCTTTCTCTTAGAATTTCATTCATCCATATTTGACGGCCTCTTATTATATTTTTTTTCACCGGCTTAATTAAAGGCTGAAAACTTATTAATTAAATTCCCATTTATCTTGAAATGAGAAGGGAATATTTTTAGATAAAAATACGTACTAATACTGAGAATTCTCGGGGTTTTTAATAGAAAAGAGAAACAACCGGATGGCAGTATTATACGTAATTAATTTTTGTATATTTCGGTGATGAATAAATGGGATGAAAACTAGGATTTTGTAGATGCCTCGGTTAGTGTGAGGCCTAATTTCTATATTGTTATTCGTAATAGCTTTCTTCTATTACGTAATATATACTTTTATGTTCATCTCAATTTCACAAACTTATTTTTAATGTGATATGTAAACTACATCATGCAGATCTTCAAAGGATATAGCAGCGAAAGGCTTTTTCTTTATGCATTATGTCAAACTAGCATCTTCAGGTTGATCTTTAACATTTAAACGCATAAATTTCATACTTTTCTTAAATCTATAAAAAAATTTTACGCTTATGATTTATCTTTTTATTTAATATATATCGGTCGTAACTTTTCTTTAAGTCTTATTTATTATTATTTGTAAAAAAACTGTACAAAATTAGAAAATAAAAATACTTTAGAAAACAAAGTATAGATATAACTAGAAGAAGGGGTTAAAAATTATTCACTCTAGCATATACTAAAAACGTGGCATAGTTTTGGCAGTTTATCCTAAACTCGGTCCTATTTTGATCCTCAAATACGTACGCTGTATGACACGATAGCGGTTTGGAACTCCTTGAGCTCGATTTCATGCATTCATTCTCCTTTCTTTTTCAAAAAGATGACATAGAATCGTGGTTCGGAATCTCTAATATATTCTCTCCCCTTTTATGCACACAGCTTTGTTGTCTCCACGCAGGTGATAAGCTCACTGGTCCCTTTGTACGGCTCTGCTAGAGTTCGCGCATTGTCTCCCTAATGAAGCCCCTCTGAGATGTTTATTCCTCCTCAATGCTCAAATGAAAGTATTAATTTTCCATCTTTTTGCGAGAAATGTTTAAACCGTGTCTGAGGGACACCGCTAAGATTGTTTCTGAATTTAAATAAGTTTGAGTCGGCTCACTAAGAGGTTAATGAAAATTATATTTAAACTCTTATTAAGGAACATATTAGGACTTAATCTTATTTCATCTTATTACACATATACCGCATCTAATTCCCTTTTTAACGCTTTAATTTTTCATGTTATTACCCTAATTCCATTTCCTAAAGATGTTGGCTTAATCGGCAAAGTGCATACTGGAAAAATTTGTTCATACATAAAATATATCACGTAAAAAGGTAGTAAACCACGAGAAATGGTAAATTTAAAATGGTATTTCGTAGAACACAAATAAATCCTTGAGTGAAATTAGCAACCGATAACATTTCAGCCTTTTATTTACCTTCAATGCTAGATATTTCATTCACTTAACATTCAAGCCAGTCGTATTTATAAACCCGCGTATTATTAATTTTCAACTCACTATAGGCAACTATCCGTGCACCCAGTTTTCATCAGTGTTCTAGAATATTCATTCAAATCACAATAGAGATGGGTTTGAATGTGATGATGGAATACAGCGGGAGTTACTGGGAAAACAGAAAATAAGAGATTTTGAGGGAATGGCAGAAATGCGCGTGGAAGGTAAGCTTGATTGCGGCATAAGGTTTGGTTTGGAATTGAAAAGGGCACGGGGTTACACAGGTGGAGCACATTTTGTTTTTATCCAGCTTCCGATTGTCTCTGGCAATTCGAGACCACATTCCATTGCCATGGATACGAAAAACGGTATTCCATCCCCTCATTCGTCGGAATTTCAATAATTCCCTTTCATAACAACCCTCCTCGACGTCAAGGTGAATTTATACTCGGAATACTTTCTCTTCCTTATGTCGCTCCCTCTGTGATTAGTTGTATCATGACCTCGTCTATTACGAAACACAGATATGCTTTAGTTTCGATCCTTACTTTGTGTGCCCACGCACTTCAATTATGCGAGGTCGAGGGGAATCGACTCTCCAAAGGCTCCCATATTCCGTCTCTGTTTTTTTCCTAAATTTCCGAGAAATGACAATCGGATTTCATCGGATAAGTTTCCAGGAAACCTTCATTTTTTATCGCAACGCATTATTTGTTTGAGGAAACAATCGGTATCGGGGGATAAACTGCTTCTTTCTTTCAAATGTTTGCCTAAATTAAGCGACTCATGTCACAACTTGTGACGATTCTAGCGACAATGTATCGCATGAAAAATTGTGCATACACCGTGCTTTGGTATCGGAAAAGTAACTGTAGTGTTGCTAGATATTTCATGACTCTATTCTTCACGAAAGATGCAATATTGTAGATTTTATTGCGAAAATAAGCGGTAAAATTCTATTCGAATCTTTTGATTTATAGTTCCTCTGTGATGCCCATTTGAAATATTAACGCTTTAATACTCATAGAAGATCATATCATAAAACTAACAACGCTGCAACCCGTGTTAAACTTCGATATTACTTTGTCATATTATCATACAGAAAAATAAATCTTAAACGAATAAAAAATAACACTCAGTATCATAAAAAAATAGTACAAAGGTGGAATTGAAGTATCAATAAAGACATGTATATACGTATATATATCCTCTCACAAAATATTTTCGATCATCAAACATTCATTTTAACGCACGAGCGCTCTTTTTCGAAATTTCGCGACGAAAAACCTTCTGGAAAAAATTTAACGTATACTCGGTGCTCATGATATACATACACGGGAAAATGCCCTTTTACCCGAGTCGGTATAGTAAACGCTTTCAAATGGAAGTCATCTTTTCTGAGCATCACGTCGCTTTTGTCCATTAAAGATCCCATGCAGCAGATGAACATTTAGCGGAGAGAATAGAAGATGCAATAACGAAGAGTCGTGCTTTCCGATTCACCGATTCGGAGTCCCGAATAAACGCGTACTTCACGCTCTCTATTGACCTACTTTCTTCGTGACGAATGATCGAATCGATCCTCCAATGGCAGCGCAAATTTTCTATTCCCATCTTAGCGATGCTGTCGCAGGTACGTAATCTTCCATTTTCCAGAAATGCATTTCCGTCTTCCCTTTGTCCGCCGTTCCTTAGCGACGACGCCTTCCGAAATGAACGCCTCGTTGCACCGATCCATTCGCTCATTTTTAGGGTTCGCTTATGTTTAAAAGCGAAAGATTTCGTATGCCTTCGGAAAAGGGGTTTATGGTTCGATATCTGTCAGATCATACCAGCGTTGCTCATTTACAAGGTTTTATCTAACGATAAACGTGTTCTTTAGTGGTAAAAATATTTGTTTACCTTCCATATCATGCATATCTTTTACATCACGAAACAATTTTACTTCTATTATTTAAATCATGCACATTCTGCATTCATTCATACATCTCATATTTTCTAATGCGTATTATTGGTTAAAAATGTAAATGTTTGTCATGTCGAGTGGCTATTAAGATAGTACGGATAATTAGGTTGGGACAGCAATTTTCTTAGCGGGTCATTTTGGTTTAATTGGTTGTGTTCAGTAATTATTTAATCAGATAAAATTGTATGAATAATGACTGAAAATAATAAAAAAAGCATTTCTCTAAATTCTAAATAACCTTCTAAAGTATCTATATAGTAACTTTATAAAATTTGTCCAAGCCGATTAAAATACTGTTTTTACCTACCTAAAAGCTTGACAGACGACGTAAATTTAAAACAATAATTATTCGAAAAAGTGTATTAATTTTGGAAATTTTTTAGTGGTTGCCATAGAAGCTTCATATATTCTAGAACTAAATAATTAATATGAGTATTAGGTCTGAATATTTTCAAAAGTATAATAAACGCTCCGAATTCTGAAATTATAGTTTCTTTCAATTGTGTCGTATTAATGCAAAAATCAAATCTGTACTAGGTTAGAATCTCTTCTTTTCAAAGTTTGATATATATTGTATTATTTTCTAGCTGCTATGGACTAAAAAATATCATTTAAACGACATTTTTTGTTCATAAAACTATTTTGGCTCTCTTCAAAACTTTCCCGTTTCCCTTATATTTCTTTACTTTTCTCTTTATTGTGCATTTGCGTCCACAAAGTTATTTCATCCACACGCTTCCTTCCTCGAAAGCCTTTCTCTTCAGATCCTCTGTGTGCTCAAGTTTCCCAAATCTTTTTCTTAGCGGCATTGGCCCTGACAGCAACCGGATGGATTTCTGCACTCGTTTCGCTCTCATTTCAAAGCACCAATGTGTTATCCACAATCAAACCCCTCTTGTCAATACCTGCTTCGTCCACAGGAAATTGTTTGCTCTCTTCCGGGAAGTCACTGTCCGAGGCTTTCATCAAACGATGTATTGTTTAATTCAATGTCTTTCACTTCCTGTCTCTTTCATATCTTTTAGATTCGGAATTAATGTTTGTGACGTGGATTATACTTCTACTTTGAAACTATCATTTACTGCTCAGTACATGTGACCTTCAAAACCTTCACGTTTTTGAGACTTATTGTAAGTGCATCTGAAATTGAGTATGAGATTGTGTTATGAATTCCTAACTCACTCTTTCACGGTAAGAAGATATGGCTGCGTGGGAATGCACTATATTTTTATTTTCTATTGCTCACGCGTGATCTATAAATCACTGATTTTGCATACAAATTAAGGTGTTAGTTAATGAAAATAGGTCATGGAAATGCATATTTCATTATCATTAACTTCATGGTTTACGTGAAAAATCCTTTGCGTCACGCACCAAATATTTGAGGAAAGGATTAGTTTTTCACTCCTTACTGGAACTTATTTATTTATCAATTTCATTCTTTTAAGAGCCTCTTCTTGCTAATCCAAATTAGATGCTCTATCAAAATTGAAATAATTTATTTGAGTTACAGTTACGGAAATTATAGTCTTTTTCAACACTCTGCATAGTTTTAAGTGTGGGCTACAAAGTTAACGTTAGAGGTTAAAGGCGGCAGTCACTCGTATTTCCCAGTGGAGTACAGCGCGTTATTACCCTCAGAATTTTAAAACCCTCCAACCCTTCCATAAGATCTGTTGGCAGAGATAAAAAGAAGCGGGAAAGTTGTTTTCTTAGAGTGTCGTTTTCAAAATTACTTGCTTAGCATCGAGATCTTATCGCTTCGCCGAACTTCTGAAATATCCCCATTTCCTCCATTAAAATAAGCAATTTTATCTCCATTTGATCGACCACAGCTTCCACATTTTCCATGAAAAATACGCCCACATAATTGAGCCCCGAAATTTGTATTCATGAACGCGTAATTTATTCTCTCGCGTAACTTCAACGTTCGTGATTCAGCGGTCAGTGGCGTGATCGGTCAAGTGGTTGGCAGTACTCGGTAGAAGAATATATATAAATTAGGTCAATGCGGCCGTTTAATTTTACGAGGTGACGAACGACCATTGAAAGAAGACTAACCATCCGTTAACTCGTCGATTTTTTTCCTATTTTCATTTAATGATCGAATTATCGAGTGAAAGTTGCAACTATTGTCTATCGCGGACAGGTATTCGCACACTACCTACGCTTCTCAGAGGCGTAATGGGCAGGAATATTTCATGACCCATTACGAAGTCCCCGAATTTTATCACGGGGCAATTAAAAGCTCGGAATTTTCCCGCATTTAAACCATTCGCGCGTTATGTCCCACGGGGACTGCCATAACCGTTTCGACCTTCCACTTGATTCTCATATCTCATTCCCTTACCTCTCACGTCTTTTACTCAAATCTCTCTCATAACGCGCGTCAACTTTTGTACGAATTCCCTCGTAATCCTTTCAGAATATCCCGCATACACTCTTTGTATCGTATCTTCTAATCTTCCGCCGGTTTATCCTTTCCATTACCAACCAACCTTACTCCGAAACCATTCCTCATTCCCCTTTCGTTGTTTCTGTGATTTAGCGGCCATTTATCATTCCAGCTCTTGTTTTCTTTGCTAATCTCTCAATCTCGCAGCTTTTTCTCATTTTGCACTTTTCGACTTCCATCCCCTTGCATCTGTTTTACGGCCTCAGCTATCTCTTGTCGAATGGAATGTTTTTTATCTTCCGATTTTCGGGTTGTTAAAAAGGCATCTTCTTTCACTTTTACTTCGCTCCAAAATGTCATTATGTGACGGATGCGGAATCATTTTTGATGTTCTCTACGTAATGATTATGTTTTAAGTTTTATAACCCTGCAAATTGATTAGTTTTCGCTCTCTTAAATTCTTATATATGGGTTGATTGCTTTACGTGTTCGTTCGTTTCCTTTTTTCCTCGATTATTCGGAAGAATAGCCCAATATTAAACTTAAGTATGCATTATTCAAAGCTGGTTAATCAACAAAACTATTTGTCCACAATGATTGTGTTAATGATTTTTATATAATTAAATATGGATTGTATGAAAAAAAACTCAAAAGAAATTCTGGTTAAGCGTTTGTCATTTTATGTTCCTAGATTTTTCTTAATCATAAGAATTGTTAGGAAAAGGGAGAAATTAAATACGTTCATTCGATATTTTAAAAGATATTCTCCCTTCAGACTTATGGGCGTTGATCACCGTTGATATAAGAATCAAGATCCATATGAAAATTAAAATTGAAAAGGAGAAATTGTCACGGTGATTAGGAAAGTGAGAGCGGAAACCCAAAACGAGGTGATAACTTTGAAATAGGCTTCGTTTTGCATCTAGAATTGAAAACTCATTCCAAACTCAAACTAGATCTCCCGAAAGTGAAAGGAAGATGTTAATCCAACCACTCTTTCTTAAGTCAGTGGAATGAAACGCAGAGCAAATTAAAACTGCGATGAAAGAAAAAAAAGGATTGGTAGGAGTAAGATCGAGTTGCCGCGAATGAGCATGCAATTATTTCGTCACGTAAATTTGTTATTCATTTGTGAATGTTTGTGACTTTAATTCAATATAAATTTACTATATTTTAGGAATCATTTTCCTCCCTTTATTAATTGCGATATTGGCTCGAGACAGTTCGTAATTTTTTCTAAATCGAATGTCAATTTCAGTTGTAAAGCATTCCATCTGATTTTTTTTACATCCTCCCCATCCGCGTGTTCCCTCTTTGTCCATCCCATGCTATTTTCGAACTTCATTACTCCTTTCTCAACTGCCATCTAAGGGTTTAAAATTTAGGTGTTCTCTTAGCAACCTTTCGGACTAATTCCCTTCGCAAAAGGGAGTTTATTTGATCTCCGAAATCCTCGTCTTTCGTCAAACATTCTTGATTCTTTTCTCGCTCGACGTCACTTCCCTCCGCCAATTTCCATATCTTGTTTCAATTATTTGAGAGGGAGAACACTTTCTTGTGTCCCCCCTAATTGGGTTCCTCGTGTCACCTTCAGATGGTCTGCGCCGATAGAAGCCTCCACAACAGATCTTTTTTTCCAGTTCGAAAGAATTTCGATTGTATTCAAAGACGTATATTTATAAGGGTTTCTGGGATTATTTGACAGAAATGTATGATTATTTCTTTAATATATATATTTTAAGCGCAATATTATCTATAAATCATCATACATTTTCCAAATATCGGAAATTTTCGAAATGGAAGTAATCGGTAAAGAATTGACACCATCTCTTTAATTTTTTAATCATTTTCATCTTCCATCGGAAACGTACCACAGTCAAATTGAGATATAATTTTTCTTCTCTTTAATCGAAGATTATTATGTATAGAAATCTTCTACTTCTATTTTATGTATGAGGTTGATAGAAAACGAAATGTGATAGCACCACTTTTTATCGTTAGGGTTGTTCCAAAAGACTGAAATATGTAACTGAACAGTGAACCATTTTCTTGTGCTTCTTTGAGGGATTATTAATTCATTAGTAAGACTATTGAAATACGTTATTACGACATTCTGTAGTTTATGAATGCTATTCTTTTATAAAAAAACATTGACATTCTTGCCCTACTTGATGAAATTCTTTACTTCCTTCGTATGCCCATTTTCATCTTCTTGGTCCAATTAATTAGACGCTTAAACTATTTGAAAATTTGTATCACTCTCTGTATTTTTACGACGCAATCAGATCCACATCTATTATCCGAGTCTGACGATAATTTTATTCAAACGTAACCTGAATATTCCGAAAGTAAAAGTTACGCGTTGATTTGGCGGAAAACTCAAACATCCCCCCTCCAACCCCAGTTTTAATCCAGCGAATTTAAACTTTTCCTCCTTACGCACTTCTTTATGAGCGCGAGTTAATCTCAACCTTTCCTTCCTTTTTGGAAAACGTCTTTCTTCATCGTTTCTGGAATTGCTCTTGCTTTTATTTTTAGCTCCTCAATCCCTTCATCTCGGCAGACTCCTTCTGTGATGTAACAAAGGGCCATCCTCGTGAAGGCAAAGAAAGGGTTTTTTTGCCTAATATTCGTTCTTGAGCCGCAAAATAGAAAGTGCGTCGGTTTTTGTAGGTGAGAGGGGGCCCTTTATGAGCAAAGGGTGGTTTCTAAAGTAGAGTAACGACGAAGGTGTTTTGTGAAGTACTTAATCCGAAGCCGCTCGGGGGGTATGGGAAACTCTTTCATTTTTGAGGATCCTCAGATCTTTCCCTCGCCTTTAATCCCTTCGTCTTTCGGACTAATTGCTTTTTTATATTAATTAATTTCATCGCTACCTCATAACCAGTGCTTTCTAAACACCAGAAATTCGAAATCTGTGAAGGAAACTTCACTATATTTTATCCTATGATTAATTGTCTCATCTTTATGGATTGGATACTCAGAAAAAATACGCTAATAGATAATAAATAGCTTTGATTAATCTCTAGATCATATTATTTTCACTCCTGTTCTCCTATTAATGAAGATAAGAATCTTTTTTCAGTAATCATTAATCGATGATAGTGTAAATACTTAACATTCTTATCCTAATTAACTCTTTTCAGGAGTATTTTTCAATACGATGTAAGTTTTATTTTAGGAAATATAGTTTAAGAAACGTTTTCCAAAATTACAAACGTATCGAGCTAATTATCTCTCATTTATCGATGATTAAGGGAGCGTTTATGAGCGGAATACCAATGAGTACGTAATTACACGAGTTCGAAGGGTAAATTCGCAATCATGTCGCACACCGCGAACAATTAGCCTTTATTTCTTACGATTTAATCCAAGAGCGAGTCAAAGCGCTAATATTTGTCCCCGACCAGTCATCCTTCCGTCCTCATGAATTTAATCAACGCGAACCTCTTATGCAAATGCAACTTCATCTTGAATATGCAAAAGAGATTATCATTATTAATGACCCTCATCCCTTAAATTTTTTCGCAGCAATCATACAGAGGCGCAATTTAAAAATATAATTTGCCCTTATCGCGCGCAGTAGATAATCGGGCGCACAGCCCCCGTTCTTACGTCGGCCCCGGTAAACAACGTCGCAAAAATTGTCCACGTATTCCTTATCTAAAAGGACAAACATAAGGAGGAGGCATATAAGTATATGCAAGAAATGGAAATGAAGGGAGTCTGATAAAAGCAGGGAGTCCCTCGATAAGGGGGAGTAAACGGAGTCTTTCTAAGAAGGGAAAGAGATACTTAGACGAGAGAGGCTGTATTTTGGAAAAGGGAGACGTTTTTAGAGGGTGGAGTCTCCTCGCTTTTAAGTCGGGTTGTATTAGAAGTCGAGGGGTGGAATACAAATTGGCCTCGGCCCCTTCTTCACAGAGTTTCTTTAGGGCGTAGATTAGAGCCCTTGCAATCACGTCCCGCTGCGCTAATGTGTGGGGTCACCACCCGAGTCCGCGGAAGATCCCCACAGAGTATCGTGCGATGCGTGTCTTCGAGAACTTTTTCACTCCGGATAACCTTGGCTGGAGCTTCCTCAAATCTTTATTTCGGCTTTCCTAATGTCCCGTTGTCTTCAATGTTCTTTATTTTAGACGTTTCAAGACATCCTCTTCATTTGAGGTCCGAAAAGTTTTTGGTCTTCCTTTTCTCCATCCGAAGCTGTTTCCCCTTCCGAGAAAGTTTTACTTCTTCTTGTGCTGTTTCGACCATAAATTTCTCTCATTCATATTGCATTACGAGAATGGTTAGATGGAGAGATAATTTACTCATTTTTTCTCGAAACTATGACCATTCTATTACTTCCCTTAATTTTAAAGTAAATTTTTCATTATTAACGGAATAGTCCAAGATTGCCGTTAGTGATTTTTGATTTACATTCACAAACTTTGTTTGTTGAATTGATAGTTTGATGGAACAGCTGTTTTATCTTGATTTGAATAGGGATAGTGAGTGATAGTTCCTAGTTTCCAACCCATACAGATGAAGTAGATTTATTGATTTATACAATCAATACAAAATCGATACAAAAAATGAACTAATTTTCATCAAGGTCATTTTTCATTATGGGAATATCTTGGATATTAAGAATAATTAATTATGAATTTATGTACATATATACATGTAAAGGTGACTCATGTCAGACAGCAATTTTTTATTCACAGCTTGAATTTATATACTTCATCAGATATTTTCCTCGTTTTTAATATCTTAACATCTCCGAAGAGTGAGGAATTTTCGCATAATTTTCTACTTGTCTATATCAGGCGGTCGGTGTCCTATATTGGTAGCATGGTCGATCTTTTTTCTCTCCTTCTGTACAGCTTTATGTACCCGCTGTACCACTTCACCGTACTTCCGCCGCTGCTCTTAAAAATGCATCGTCGACATTTTTTAAATTACTGAAATTCGACAATTTTCGGAAGAATTTCACGAAATATTTTAACTTCCCCTCAGGGGCAATTTTCACCGAGTATATTCCTCACAAATTATTTTCCTCTCTTTAGAACTCCTCTCTCATATTCCACAATCCATTTTCCTTCATGTACTCCCCCACTTATGGATAGGTTAAGCGAGTTCCGTCCACTAAGGATTTAAAAAAAGCATATTCCCTTCCTCCTCTTGAGGTTTTAATCAACTCCTTGGCCGTGGATTACTGCCATCCAATTCCCTTTCAGAAAAAGAAGGTCCCCTTTTCGCTTGAAAAAAAGTTAACCGTTCAATTTTTCGCAAGAGCGAGTTCCATAATTCGGTTATCTCTTTTCGGAGCCCCTTTCTCTTTCGTTGTCGATCTTGGGATTCGAATGGGGGCCCTCCGAAAGGAAGTTTGCGGTTCCATTATCTCCGAGTTAAAGAAAATGATCTACTGCTTCGCCTCTGAAAATGTTCTAAGATGTCATATATTATATATATGTTATATATAAACTTATAATCACCTTTAATGAATGATTAAAATTGAGGCAATTTAAGGAAATAAAAGAGGTGGAAATCAAATAAACTTCTTATTTATGTAGACATTGAAAATTCTTCAATAGAACCTGCAGTTTTATCACTCTAGTATGGCTTGAAAATTATCGATCTAAAATATCGGGAAGTATCACATCTGATTTATAAAATATTTTTTTAAACCTTTCGTTCGAACTTACAATTGCACTATTATCCCTTAAATTCAGTTTTACCGTTCTGGGGGATAATTCTTTTTGACATTCGTTGTCATTGTTATTTATATTTATTTTTTTATGTGCCATGCTTTCCTGAGATATTAATTATTCAAGCGTTAAAACTATTCGAGATGGTGAAAGAGAGTGCCATGTTATGAAGACTTAAAGAGTTTATCCGCGAAAACAAATGGCAGAAATGTACGTTTTGAGTCTGTTCTTGATGATAAGGAATATTTTGCTTCAAAGTCATTATTAAACGGATACTTTTTGCCGAATAGAAACTAACCTTTGAAAGCCGTAGATGTGTGGAAATTCAGAAGCTGAGAAAACATTGACTAACGTCCGACATTTCCTCAACAAACAAAGAGAACCACAGCTGATACAGAGCAATACTTCTGGAATATTATTTCTGAAGCATCAACTCGCTTTCTAATTGGGTTGCTCATATGACCAAAAGCATGGTCCTTCACAAATATGTATGTGTAGGGTCTCTGTTACTTCATAAACTTTGATATACTATTTTTGATTCATCAAAATTGCCACCTCTGACATTTATTATTTTTATTGTCTTTATGATTTTATTCGATAATTTTGATTTTAAATTCGGATATAAAAACTTTAAAACATATTGTGAGAACGACAATTATAAATTACATTTTGGCTTTGAATAGAGATTGTTGTGAGTAAGAATATGCAATCATTAGCATTATTTAGATTGCTGTTATTAATACGAAATTCCATTGTGGAACAGTCCTCAGAAATGCAAATTGAAATTATTGTTGCGTTAGATATTTTATAACTTTATTGAAATGAAGTTTATGTATTCTCTATTGAGTATTGCTGGCTTTCTCATTGAAAAAATATAAACTCGATAAGAAAAAACGTCGCTACTTAAGTATTCATTTTCAAATTTGATGCTAAATTCCTAGACTGTTTAAGTGTAGTGCCTCAGATATTTTCAACTAAAAATTTCACTGCACTGCATGAACTTATGCACAAGATGACATACATGTGTCGTAATTTTCACTGTGTTAAGTTCCTCAACCATAACGTTGGGTGTTAATGTAGGGCAATGATCATCTACCAACAACTCGTGCTGTGACACACCGCATTTTGTTTCATTACCCAGTCACAGTGGTATTGAAACCGAAAGCGCCTGTGTTACAGCAGCGTTGCAAGTCCCCGCGAAAAAAGAGCTGTCGACCCGAACCTTTTGTCGATTCATGAACCTCTTCAATTCAGCAGTTCTGTCAAAGAAGCAGAAATAAAAAGCGCTTCGAAAGCAGTGCTCATTGTTTCTTGTCTCGCCACACGGAGATGCGTTCAACCATCTCGTTGAGCTCTGAAATGAGTATTGTGGCGTTAATTTTAGCTCACGTAAAAGATTAAAGCTCAACAACAGAAACCGTGGAAGTCTAATTGCGGCACATTATCAAGGTATGAAAATGTTCCTAAAGGAGCAGCTCAACACTGTTTTGTCGTAAATGCAATTAAAATTCGATATCCTATCATGACAGTAGTAAATAAACGTTTTGTCCCACTATTTTACACTGATTATAATTTGTTTAATTTAGAACTTTTCAAAACACCAATCTTTCCTTTTTATCTTTTGCTATTGTATATTCTGATTCTATAACGTTTATTTTGTTTGGTTCATCAATTTTATTGAGGATATTTAGTAAAAGAATCGAACACTTATTGAAAGTTTTAGATCCTTTAATTTTATAAAGTTATCGTACTTTATTTACTTCTAAAATATTGTGTGATGCATCATTTGTGAGCGTCTTTTATAAAAAATTCTTTTTCAGTATTTTCTGTAGTCTCATTCCTACATTTATAGTTTTATATATATGAAGTATCATTAATCACCAAAATATTTTCAATTCCATATTTAGATACATCCTAAATACATTCCACATCGATTGGACATCATAAGACCAATCAAGTTCGAATTATGGAAACACTCGAACGCAGATGGTTGCCTCTAATTCCCTTTACACGAAACCTTTTCCCTTCTCGACATTCCTCACATCCGCTCCTCAAACAAAGAGAAATGGTTTATTAATCACCCCATCTCAAGCGGAAGACAATGCGCCTTCCGGAAATTGCGAATCGAGAGCAGAAAGACGTGCCCCGAAACCCACCTCCTTTTTCCCATCGCAACCCTAATTGCGAAACAATATCCGAAAAAAGATTATTTTCTTATTCGCATTTTGGAAATCTTCCTGCATCAATCACACGGGGGCTGCTTCTTCGAAAGGGACACGCAACATGTCCGCAACCCGTGTTTCCCAAATAAGCCGAAGGAGGGCACTCTCACCCGAGGCGGCCCTTGAGGGAGCGTGACAAAAACCGAAGAAGGCCCTTAGCCCCCGAAGTCTCCACGTCCTCATTTCGAAAGCCGTGCGACTCTTGGGCCCGCGTAATGATCCACCGCCTGAAGGCCTCTCCAACGGCCTCTTGTGCAGACACCTCCCGCTGCGACCAAATTACCTGAACCGCTTCTCGGAAACCTTCAAAGAGATTCCCTCAAGGCATTCCCCATCTTTTTTTACAAAAAAGGGTCGGCCCTTATTTATAACGTGCTTTCCATGGCGATTTCCGTTGTTAATCGCGGGGACCGCATATTGACCCGATGTCTGTGGCCCCCCGAAATTAGTTCGGAACTTTCGTAATTTTTGTCGTTTTTGGTGTGGGCGTACGGCGTACAGTTGTTTGCTTTTAATTGGAAGTGTCCCTTTTTTTCGTTGGAAAGTGAATTTAATGTGCGTATGTATAAGTGGGCATTTTTAATATAAATCCACTTTCTTTTTTAAGCAATTTTTTAATTTCATTGATCCGAATACGTCGCGGTCAGATTTTTATTAAAAGTGTTATCGCTAGAAACGAAAACTCACGAAAACTTTCACGGTAATCATTTATTAATTATTTATGGCCAATTCTGAAAATTTGGATGAAAAATATTTTCTCTAACTGTTTATATGCTCCTGGTGACAAAATAAATTAATAAATCTATGTTTTCCTAAATTTTGTTAGTAGATATAAGGTAAGAATATTAAATTGCTCTTAGATGGCATAAAATTCACCATATCCGCTTATTGTTCATTTATTAAGTAAATGGTAAAACGATCTTTCTTCATCATTGTCTACATATACTGTTATAACTTTCCTAATTTCCCTTCCTTTTCCTAAAGCCGGGATCTCCCTTCTTTTCAGTATAACGGAATATACATAATAAATAAAGGCCACGTAAAAAGAAGCGATCTTACTAATGTGACATAATGCTCGGATCACGATGCTGTTACAGTTGCGTGGCAAGCAAATACGTATTAATTACTTTAGGAAGCATCCGTGACGGTCATTAATGCTCTCCCCTTGCGAAACACTTCATTTCTTTGACCCCGCCCTGACGTTGATTTATACACCCAATCGGTCGACGTTTACTCACTTAAACACTCGGATTTGGTCGTCTAACTTTGGCGCAATTCTACCCCATTGGCCTCCCTAAGGACGCATTCACTTCTTACGTCGGAGGCTGTGTTGCATCCACCCTCCAATTCTCTCGGAACCGCTTTTCTTTCTCATCAAACTTAAACTTCCCCCAATTTTCCTCGCCAAGGAGACACGGAGACTCCCTTATAACATCCGTCTCTTCGCACGCAAACATTCCAAGGGAAAGTCTCTCCTGAATTCCCATCATTTCTCATTGAGTTGTTCCAAGTATGTTAAATACTTTCCTCGCTATGAGGTATAATCGCCTCTAAAAAGTGGAGATATAAGACAGTAAGTGTATTTACCCGATTCTTGGAATGGCCGATGTAAATGTTGAGAGGATGACACAATTAAATGTTATGTAGTGGTTTACTGAGAATGTCCTATCATTCTCATTTCAGGGATAAGATTGTCATAAAGTAATTAGAAAGAATCTCTTTAAGAACATGTTGATGTGGCGAAATAGTACAACTTCTTTCTCTATTTATGGTTTGATTCTACGTTACATTATTTCTCTATGATATGTACTGCAAGAAACATTACAAGGATGGGAAAGAAAAGCTAGTAGTAGTGTTGGATAATAGTAAAAATAGGGATAATTAATGTTAATTTTTACAACGGAAATCAAGAATGAGTCAATTTAGCAGCTTAGAGAAGTTAAGAGAGAGAAAATATTTTCATTGTAATTTAATTTTTTTCAATTTATTATGATCCTAAGGTCGATATTTATCGATCCTTGTCTATTCAAATATTGCGTTAATCATTATGTATTATGTATTAATACTTCCTGGAGTCGTGTTCAAGATCGTTTAGATTAAAACTTATTATATCGATCAAAGGTGTTTTCTATTATATTATAGGTCAGTTTACTACCGAAGTATGAAATTGAATGAACTCTAAATGGATATTCGAATTCAAGTAATATCATATAAATTGCACTGAAAGTTTTCAAGACTCATCCTTTAAATATTTCATTTTTTTCGAACCTTTTCGAATGCTTTTTCATTTTAACTTCGGCCATAAATATCAAGAGGAAGCTTTTTATTGATGCTCGTTAGAAATATTCGTGGACCAATTACAGTTTCCGTTCAGCTCTAAGGCTCCAAATTAGCAAAAAAATATTTCACTCCACCCTAATGAATGCGGATGACGTCTGACGGTAATCCTAGCGATTTTTTCCGCTATTTGTTTAGATAGGCCCACCGAAGATAAAAATACACAAAAGACGTCGGATTTATCTCAAACCGTTTCATTAGCCGGAATCAATGCTCTTGTCCACGCAATTCGTTTCGAAGATTAAGATAATTCGCGACGATAAATTCACATATATTTAGGCTTTCCTTAATGAAAAATCTCCGCGGAATTTATCATCCCGATATTACTTATTACTAGACACGAAAATTGCTCGTGTTTCGTGCGTGCGCATCCACTGCAGCGAAATTGTTTATCGAGAGATCGTAGTAAATTGGATCTCACAGTCTCTGACGTGACTAATCGGCACGTCATTACTCCATGGAGACTTTAATTAGGCGCGAAATTGTGCAAAAGTTGCATTAATCACGAGGGAACATTCATCCTAGCATTTTATTAACTTCGCTCGAGAGTAAAAAAAATCGCATTAATCCATCGAAATGAATATTCCGTAAAAAAAGACGATTATTTACCACTTTTGCCCGCGGTTACCATGGCGCTGCTCGACGGGGGATGAATCAATTAATGCCCTTTTTCTCTCGGGAATCTTCCCAAACTCTTGATGGAGTAATAGAGAAGGAATTTAGATGCCTACTCGTGGAAACCCATCTCCTTCAGAGGGACAGCCTTTCTCGATGTATCCTGGGACGTTTTTCTGGTAAGCCGAGCTATTGAATAACCACCGGGAAACACATTTAATATTTATAACCTGCCGCCGTTTCTTTGCCTTCTCAAACGTCAGCCTCATTCTTCTCTTCGCACTCTTATTTCCTTCCAGAGATGTTCCGGGAAAAAACAGCGTCCCGCGAGTTTTCGCTCTTAATTTCGGTCCATTACTCACATCTCGAGGCATACATCATCATTCCGCCATTTTCATCTGCTTAAACTCCTCGCCTCTGTCTTTATTGTTGTTTCCCCGACGTGAAGCAGCGTGAGTAATTCCTCCCAGTGTGGGTGGATTGATGGCGGAAATGTATGCTTTAAAATCACTCTTATGATGGCAATGAAGACTTTCTTTTTGATCTGATAATTCGGCGATTACATATATTTATATATTTTTGCAGTTTTGCCAAAATAACGTAACCTGGACATACTTTTTTTAGTGAATAAATGTCTCAAAATGTTTTTAAATAACTCTAATTCTTTAACTTTCGCGTCCCACTTTATTTTCCTTTTATAAATGTTTCTCTCCGCGCTTAAAGAGTCTGCATAAATACCTCAGGCTAGGAAAATTATTCCCCCGAGCGTCTTCCCAGTTTGTCAGAAAATTCGTTGCTCGGAATTTTTCCTCGGTAGCTAAATCGCTCTAAAAAGCTACCTTTTTTACGAATTTTATTTTAGTATATTTCGCACGTATTCTTTCGTTTATAAAATAATTTAATATTTATAAAAATAATTGGTTCTAGTTTTATTTTTCAAAGTTTAAGTTTTATCATTACCGATTTATTTATTCTTCTTTGGACAAAGATAATAACTTATAGTACGTTTACTCTGACGTTACTAAACGTTTTGCTTACTATTATATGAACTGTATATAACTATAATTCTACTATGGAAGAAAACATTCGCTCAGAATTTACTAATAATAAATCTTCAAAATATTATATATTCTTTCTTCTCAATCATAGAAAGTCTTTGCTAATTACACATAAAATATTGACTGTGCATCACTTCACGAAATAGTACAATTTAAATAGTAAAATCATTTATCAGCCACGCTGTCGATAAAAGGAGAGTTTTATATATTTTATTAAATGATATGGAGTTGGAAATAGAATGGATGAAAAGAAATGGTAAATCGAAGAGAATATGTGTGGGGTGAATAAAGAGGTGAAGTACGTCTAAAGAAAGTTATTGCAGCATAAATGAAGGGAGTTAAGATATAGAAAACGATATTATATCCCATAATACGTGTACTATCACAAAGGAGAAAGTGAAAGTATTGAGGTCGCATTGAGATTTTTCAGAACCCATAGAACCAACCGAATCGGATGAGAAAAATATCGGATCGCTACCCACTCTTTTATTTTCAATAAGCATCCTTACTTTAATTTAATTCCCTTTCTTGATCCTCGTCGTGGATATCGGGGAAAAAGTTCCTCTCACATTTATCCTTATCTAGAAAAAGTGCACGGCTGTAAATCTCTATTGAAATCGAATTGATTATCGATGGGTTATCCCTTCTTTCTCATCGCTAATTCCAATTTTCCCTTTTGTATTTTCACCCTTTCTTGATCTCCACTTTGTCCGAATCTTTCCACCTTTTCCATCAATCTTTACCCCTAATCTTTCCAATTCTGCCTTATCCAACTACATTCCCTCATCTTCCAAAAAAATCCCCCTTACTTTTCTTGTCCTCCCAATGACAAGGCTATCCTTAATCTAACCCAAAATTGTTCGTCCGAAGTTTTTTTTATATATATATCAGAGGCTCCCCGATGTAGATGTCGTCGTTGATACCTTAATTCCGGAGGTTTGAAAAACCGTCCATTCAAACCCGCATTTGGGTTGAAGGGATTCTCTGCTGGTTTTAGAATTGAAATTAGGCACGCATTCGATTTGGATTCTTTATTGAACCCTCGGAGATTTGGATCCAAGTTTAATCAGTCGCTAAGAAGGATTACTGTTCAATTTTAACCATTTAAATTTTCATTACTGTGACGTGTAAAAGAGAATAATCGAATAAGTTTATCGGCTGCTGCGTATCCGTAGAGATTTTTCGATTATATTTTAGAGAAAAATACCATTATCACACGTATAGACGTTAAAAACTCTTTATAATTAGTTTTAAATTCAGCTCGAATATTGTTATTAGTTTTGAGGTTTCTTTACTTATTATTCTACGAATTAAGCAATATAATCTTGTTTTTATCTTGGAAATCGAGACCAACGTGTCTTTTGTTCTATTATTAGAGTTATAATATCAAATAAGATTTACGTACATTAATAAATCATATGACTTAATAATAATTTATCAATGGATAGGAAGAATCTCGCATTAATAACTCATATTCCTCATATTTTGATTTCTCGTACTTCTTTTGCTAATAAAAATCACTTCGCATCAAATAAAAAAATACGATACCGTCCTTTGCGTGTTTAAAGACTATTAGCTCTCGTAGATAACATTAGTGATGAAAGAACAGATGCTTATCGTTCTAGCTCCATTTATTTGATTTATAAATCCCGAGATAGAACGTGAGCGATGATACAGTATGAATAAGGGAATTACAGGGCTGGAGAAGCTTCTGTGTATTTAATTGCGAATCAAATTACTTCACCGCGAAATGTTCCTACCAACGAAAGAAAGAACTGTAAATTAGCGAAAACGATCGTCTGAGAATTTTCCAGTGGTAAAGTTTATGGCTGAAAGCGCATACATTTGGAAATTCGGTCTCAAGTGGTGTGATTTGCTGGTGAAAATTGGGATCTTGCACGATAAAAGTCCGAGAATCGCTGATTTAGAAAGTGCCTCTTCCACTTGTCCCGACCAACGCGAAAAACTTTCATGTTCTTTTCTTCGCCAGTTACTTTCTTCACCAACGAGTGGAACCACAGAATAATAGATTGCTCCCCTTCCCGAAATCATATCCCCCTTCCCATGATGCTCTCCTATAAAACCACGCCCCTCTATATATCTCATTCCGGGCCATTTAATTACTATTACATTTTTTTGCTCCTTTCTTACGCGAGCTCCTTACACCAGACATGATGACTTAATTTTCTCATTCTTCACTTTCTTATTAATTATTGCCGCCCGAATTTATTCCGAAGAGTTTTTATTTCACCCTCTCCTTCCTGCTTTTTCTTACTCCAGTTTCCTTCTCCCCTATCTTCCTCCTCTTTATGTCCTAATAAAAAGTTTCTCTGGGTGGCGTCGGCGGAATCCTTGCCATTAGCACAGCGCATCCATCTTACCCTTCCTCCCGAGGGGAGTGTGTCCCCGCGACCGCCCATCCGCGATCGCCTACCAAATTACCGCCATCTCGCCTCGGAAAGAGATGTCCCGGTATAGGGAGAGGAGTTCGTCCCCCCTTCCACCACCAGATGGCTCAGCCTGCTCCCGGGCCTAGACGTCAAGAGCATTTGTTTTAGTTGTTATTTTTCGGGATGCGGCTGCTAGAGTTTTAAGTAGGGAAGGGAAGTTATTACTCAAAGTTATTTTCGAATGGAATAAGTAACGCTTTGCCGATATTATTTTTCTTGCGTGTACTACATGGGATATATATTTATTACTAAAGTTACAATTCGTAAAATACGATACTAATTTATTATATAATTTTAAATTACATTTATTTAAATAACCAAAATTTATTCCAGAATAACTTTTTCAATTTGAAAATTCTCATTCTTTACTTGTTGAACTGATGTGGTATATGTGTTGCATTAGCTTGTATGATATTCAGTGTGTATGACGATGTACGCATTAAAATGTTTTTGATCCCATTGCCCCTTCATGCGATCGCTTTCTGTCACAGCACTTAGTCGATCCTTCAGTTGACTTTTTATTTTTCCCTTTCTAGACGAAGTCCATCTTGTAACTCTTCGAAAATATGCATGGCAAACCCTTTGTCATCCAGGAATTTCCATAACGACGTCTGAAGAAGATTCTTTCCTCGATTCTATAAATTATTCTTCTGCATTTGGACACTCGATCAATTTTTTGCCGAACTTTCGGATGCTATATCGCGAATCGTAAAAAAGCTCTAAAGAGAAACTGCTTTGATGCCTCCAAAAGGGGAAACATCCTTCGGATTTCAAGGCTTAATTGCATGAAAAGAGACTAATCATATGCGCAATGGTTTCATTCGCTCTGAATCATAGTCTCATTTTCATTCACAACATTAAAACCATGCCTGCTTTGCTCTTAAAGACAGTATTAGCTTTAATATACGTAATTTTTTTGGTGTTTCAGAGCCAAAAGAAAATTTTCATCGGTAAATACTCTTGATCTTTGAATATCTATCAACTAACAAATTCAGCTTGCGATAACCTTAATTATCATTACTTCATCTTCAAATGTATCCATTGTTCTCTTTAATGATAATAAACCTATTCTCAGTTCTACCTAAATTATTAAATAAACCGATTTTAAGATGATTTAATATACGTCTATTAATATTCACATTATCCAAAGGAGAGATATCGTGTATAGACTATTAAATAACTCGTTCTTATTCTCGTTTTTTATCCTTAATCGTCTTTTCTAAGAAAATCGGGATCCTAGGAGGAAGTGGAGGACCTCGTCAGCGGGAAGTGAGTTGTGGCTTTTTAGCTATAAATGGCCCCAATAAATATAAAGAGGAGTTCTTTTTACCCCCACCAGAGAGCGTTAATCATTTTCGCATCGTCTCCTTTGGTACCACTAATAAACCCTTAGCACTTTTGCTGAAAAAAGGGCGAAAAATTAGGTCGATTCTTTTGGAACCTTTTCCCGGAGAATTCAACTTATTTACGCTTACGTTTAAACATCCGCTTTTACAAGTCGTCATTAAACACTCATTATGGCGTTCGAAAGATGATAAGCGTAAGAGTTTTGATAAGCGTGGAGTTATATTAAATATCTGACATTCCTGTATGTATAAAAATCATTTTCAGCATCGCAAAGGTATATGTAAATATATATAGTTGGTTTGAATTATACAGCCGGAACTAAAGTAATTACAGCTGTTAAAAAAAATATCTTTAATCAAGAATCGTTAAGTAGATATAGAAGAATAATTAACTCAAATATTAAAGTTATTAAATTAAAGTAATTGAAAGAGATATTAAAGGAACCTAAATTTTTAGTTATAGCGAAAAGTCAGCCATTAAAAAATAATAATTCACGAAAAAGCAATAATGCAATCCATTTATTTAAAAGCGAAGGACAAGAAAGCGAAAAAGTTTTAACAATTACAAAAATATTATTAATTATTAGTTTTAACAAAAATATTATTTTTAACAATTCCATTTCCTGATATATTCAATGAATTCCTTCTCTATTATTAGGATACATAATTTGAATATTTTACTACTTAACATGAATTCAAAGATTTTTTTCGATAAATTTGGTCAGTGTATGTAACTTTCGAGGAAGTGAGTCTACTATAATACTTTGTTAAGTTGAACTTCCTTTCATACTCGTATGCAAAAACTGTGTCCCTAGAAAATGCTAAAATTCCTCTCAAAAATTCCGCGAAGAACCTGAATTTTTAACTTTTAAAGTTCTTATAAGAGTTCCAAAAGAGGCACTTGAGTAGTATCAAATATGCATGACGCATGGACCCGGGCCACTCACGGGATATTTTATAGGCATTTCGATGTGCTGCATTGGACGAAGATTGTCAAGAACTTCTATTCTGAAGTTGAAACAGTATCTATTGAAATACCATCATAGTACGCCAAAATTCAATTGCACCTAGATTCTGTATATAATATGGTTTGGTGATATAGTGTAAAGGCTTTATCTTAATTTAATTATCGTGAGGGAAATAGCGTTTCTATCCTAAAATTGCGGGGTATTCTCCTAGTTTTTTAGTATTAAATTTAAAGCTCGAATATTCAAGCATTCAGTTGAAATTTTGCATATTGTTTCTTTGATGCATAAAATTGGATCATGAGATATGATTCTTTCGAAGAACTTTTTGCGACCATCGCTTGAAATTTTCATTGGCTTAATTCCATTTTCTAATACTATATAGAATAGAACTTGGCGAAGATATTTCCCCGCAACATTTTTTACTATCAATCTCTTCATATTTTTTTATAATTATTATTTATTTTTAAACTTTAATGTTTAATCTAAAATGTTCCTTCCGGAAATTTTATAAATCTCCTTTTCGTGTTATTAACTCGTCTGGTTTGATTCAATATTTAGATGTGGTTCTACTTGAATTCATTTTTCATGTAATAAATCTTCTGAAATCATAAGTCAATTCACATAGGTAAAGTAAATGACCGAATAGACGAAGTTTAATCATACAACTACTTGCATTAAGATGAATATTAAAATGAAGACTTAATCGTTATGAATCTTAATCGAGATATGTTTATGCAACGTGAAATAATCATGTTTGTAATACGGTGTAAAAATAAATTACTAGGGTGGGTAATATTAGAATAAAACATCAATATTCTTAAAATTTTGATATTAGATATAAGATATTTGTCTGATGAATTTGAAGTTTATTTCATCCTTCTTAAATGCATACGATAAAAGAATATATGTAGGAGAGGGCTGATATCAATTCGGAGCAAACCCGTTCACAGCATCCAATGCATCAATGCGTAGTTTCTAATTTACGTTCGCAGCATCCATATGTTAGATACGTCAATAGATGGCGATGATTTACGACTAGTTTCATCAATGGCTGCCCAAATCTCACACAGTCGGACTCATTCACGTAAATCCCTCGGAGATCGTTAGCGCTGCAATATGTACCAGAAGGGGTCATCGGACTTCCCTCGGTGATTACCATTGGTCCATAAAAGGGGGAGGGCGGGACAACTGGAGTCCAAGTACGAAGATCAATCTGGACCAAGAAAGAGCACCCGAGAAATATTCATAATGCACGCATCTGCGAGTGATTAATCACGCTTTTTGCGTGCATCCAACCGCAGTGGCGCAGCTTCCGAAGGAGTAGAATTTATAGCCGAACTAATACGAAACGGCGTTTCTTAATTAGCATATAATTTATATTCGATGAAATATATTGGATTATTTTTGGCGGGAGTAGTTAATTCTGACTGCTCTTTGGAAAGTTTAACATATCGTTTTTGGCACAGATAAAAGCATTACCACTCATGTGGAATGATAAGTTTTCTTTGCAAAGTCTGAATAGAATTTAAGTAAATTTTCTTATATAGTTTACCTCTTTCTGGAACATCATTTCAACCTCTCGCTTACTCCTCTATAATCGCTTGACTTCATTAATGTAATATAGAGTTCTTAATAGTTAATTACAGTGATGTTATCCTCTCTCTTAAATATGTTCATATTTAAAATAACTAATCTCATGAAATATTATAGGCCTGATACGAAAAGATTCTGTTAATAGTTTCTCGGTTAATAGTAATTTTTCATGGTGAGAAAGTTTTCGGTTAAATTATTTATCCTTTTCGTTGATATAATCCGTCATAATTTAAAATATTTTTGGTACCGAGACTTATTAATTTATGGATTTTTCATTCCATTTCATTGGATAAGTACTGATGATTTTATTTAATTTTCAATCATCTTTAATACAAAAAGTCCATCTATCAGAAAGCATATTCCATTCTCATCTTTTTTTATAGAGCATTCTCGATTAGTTTATTCTTCCTTAGTACTAATATTCAAAGGAGTTTCATTAATATTTCTTCACGTCGGAGCATTAGGAGATTAGTATGAAAGTTTCAACGATCAAAAATCGAATTAACCATTCCGTTAAAATTCGAGGTCCTCTTTAGGGATTTTTATATTATAGCGCAAACTATTTTATGGTCTGCCTTCTAAAATAGCCTCTATCCATTTCCATCTCCAAGCCAATCTTTCCAAGAAGATAGTCGATAAAATAATACCCTCTCAAGTCTCAGGGTTCCGCTAATTTTTTGCCCGCCTCAGTTAATCCGTCATCCCCATGAATTATTCGACCAAAATTCACCTCGAAACAGAGCGCACGCATTTTTCGCCGTCATCATTTTGCTCTAATTCCATCCGATTGAGACGTCTTCATCCAAGTTGCGAAATCCTTCGTAAGGGTTTTTAAGACGGCTTTTTCCAAAGGATTGAGATTCGGTAGGGACTTGCGGGCGCTAACAGAATTCCGATTACGCCTCTCCCTTCTCTTCCTGCAACCCCTCCGGAATCAATGTCCCGTAACAAAGCTATGATTTAGAAGCAACTTATTCACTCGATATTAGCGCGGATGAATTGTGATATTGCCTCCGAGGGAGTTGATTTACTCTCTCTTTACTGCTTCTTCTGGTTCCCCATACGTCTTTCCCCTCGGCCATCAAAGTCTCTTCAGCCCCATTTCCTGCGGAGTTTTCTCCTGCGGGATGTTTAATATTAATCCCGAATATGAAACAGCTTTATATAAAATTTATAAAGTGTTATCTGAAGTCGGAATTGTTAAGGGCCCACGGTTCGGATGTTCCTCCACTGCGTCTCGCGATGTTCTTTTGTTTTTTTTTACGGGTTGTAGTTTCTGAAGGCATCTATTCTTGAGCGATAACTGCGGATGAGTGTTGATTAAGTCAATATGCTTTTCAAGTACCCCGGAAAACAAGAATCGATGGGACTCGAACTCGGGACCGCTTCCGTAGTTTGGCGTACGTATTCAAGGAAGTCATCGATTATTTATTTGAGAGAGCTTACCCAAGATTGTAAGCGAAGTTTAACATTTACTTATGTCAAGGATAACTAACGTTAAAAACTTTAAAAAAGTACGTAAAGATAATATATATCTTGAAAAAAGCGTGCTAAATTATAAAATTAAAAGAAGGGAATTCGTACTATCAATATGCATATCCATAAAAAAATATGCACAGTCTTGCTTAGCTTTGTTTGATTATAGAAGGAATACTCAGCCATAGTAAATCAACTATCGTCTCTAAATATTTTCTCATTTCATTTCCATTTGTCTTGATTAGGAAAAAGAACTGTTAGAGTCATTTCGCCGAAGAAATATCCTAATTGGTTTTCATCATTTTTAACTTCTTTAAACTGAGAGTTTATATACTCTGCTTATAGACAAAGTAGAAGAAAAAAATAATTGAATTAATAATTTTATTCTCTCCGGTATTGATTTTCGCTTTGGTGTCCTCTAAATTCTCACAAATATTTCTCCTTTTTCTTATTTTTCAAACCCCCTTTTCTCTGTCTGTTATTTCGCCTTCCTTTTTTAATGGCTCTGTCATCTTGAGAATGGCTTTGTGTTTTTATTCCCTGAGCTCCCATCTCTTATTATCCCTTATCTCATGGATCTCCTCTTTGGGAATTCGTCTTTTATCCTACCTGTAGACTATATTCAATACCAGCGTTTTCTTGTTTTCTTCCCGTGTTTTCAACAACCCTTTGAGATGTGTGTTCCGAATGCAGAACTATAGTCGTTCGAATTGTACGGTCTCAGTATAATATTATTTTATCCTTGATATCATACAATTAATTTATAAAAAAGTATAAGTGGTTAAAGCGTGTATATCTTATAATTTAATTTTATAAATTTTCACATTCATAATCTTTTTAAATAGATTATCTATGTAGTTTTTTCATAAGAGTTAGACTTTGAGTAATAATAAAATTAAATATTTAGCATTTTCTACTCTTCTTTAGTACTTTGAACGAATTGAAGTTTATAGTTAAAAATCGTAGTAAAAACGTAGCTTATAATTAAAAATCTTAACTCTTTCTCAAATTTCCTTGCATCTACAAAGCTGTTCTGTTTTACGTAAAAGAAAACAGAATGTTCATCGGAATTTGGCCTGCAAGTGTCATCGAAAAGTACCTATAGTAATACCTGCAGTATAACTTTATTCCATCCTTAATTATTATTTGTTAATATTTATCAAATTATTTGATAATAAATGGAGCAAAAAGAATATTGTTAGATTTTATCTTCAATGATAAGGTATACTGGGGACGAAAGGAATATCAAGGAGCTGAGATGGGAGAGTTATAGGTCATCTTAAGCTACACGAGCGCAGAACGCTTACTGGGATCGCCTTGGGCGATTTTCAACGTAGTCCACTCAGCGGTTAAGGCATTCGTACCACTGGTTTGGAGATTCCTCCGTCGTAGAATCTTCCTCAGTGGAGCGAATACGTGGTAATCAGTGGGAGGTCGCCCTGAGCTATGCCGTGCACGCTTCAGGATCTCCAAAGACCGCTGTCCGTCAACGACGATCGAATACCTTGTGAGCGGTATCTCTAAACTTGCGTTTGGGCGAATGCCTGCGCTGTTGTGAACTTATTTCGATATATACCACAACATAAAATACACCTTGAGTTTTATGCTTAGACAAGAATTTAGCGGTTCGATAACTTTAAAAAATTATCCACCATGAAAAACTACCATAAATGTTTAAATAACACATCTAATTATACTTCAGCAGTTATATTTTGATAGCAAAATTACAAAGAGATTTTTCTTACAAAACTCCATCAAATACATCTCTCTTTTATATAACCATAATAATCTTTTATATAACCATAGAAGTGAAAGATATCCCTAAAAACAATCTGATGTGAGCTAAGGATGATATTGGGTTTAAAGACAAATGTTTTATGATACCAAAGGATAAAAAATAAGGAAAACTTAATGTAAGGAGTTTGAAATAAAGTATTTGCCAATTCAACTTAAAAAAGGTGTCTGTTATAATATCCGTATGTACTCATCGATTCATCCATAATATATTGTGTTTTAATTATACTGTTTTTTTTCTATAAAATAAATTCTATTAAGCACTAAGATTTATTCTCCTTCAAATGTACCAGTAATATCATGAATCCTGCTTTGGCTTTTGCCTACTATATTCAGCGTTAGTAAAGGGACACTCAATCTATAACTTCCTTTGATTGTACACCCATGAGAAGCACCCTTATGCAAATAACTGCGTTTGAACGGACGTGGGCATCTTAAACATAGATATATGTCCTAAGCATCCTTAAATGTCCCCTTTCGAGCGACAAAGCATTACAAGTGTTCCTTTTCCGGTCGATAACTATAATTTCCGACCTCGTTTCACATCAATTTAAGGCCATTCCCCTACGCACAAACGGGGGTCGACTCCCCATTCCTCTTCGCATAAACGCACTCAATTCCCATTCCAACTTCATAATCGGAGCGATAGATAAAGTTTCCAATCCCTCCGCTAGGGGCGCTATCGATTTCGACTTCCTTTCGCGGAGAGTGAATATTTCACGCGCATCTCTCAGAAGCGCTTTTCGACACGCAATTGTTCTGCGAAACGAAAGCGAGACGGGACCACCAATTCCCACTCGCGTCTCCAATCTCACACCGAACGATTTTCCTTATTCCAAAGGATGTAAGCGTTCACCTTACGTACATGATAAATTCGCCGCCCACGGGACGGGAATTCTTCCGTTTCCTCTTTGGGAGGTCTCCCTTCGGATGTGAAAAGTGGATGCGGTAGATCCATGGTACGTTCCAATATAGTGCGGAAAGATTTGTTGGAGTTCCTGGAAAGATATCCGACACTAAGACCATTTACTAGCTTCTGTATAGACATTTTATTCGATTGAATATTATTCGTTTCGTATGCTAAGAAAAATAATAATGGAGAATTGTAGGCAAGTGTTGTACTGTCACCATGTGTTAGGTTAACGACAGGAATCAATGCCTAGTATTACTTTACGTTCCCCAGTTAACGTATTCATAAAGCATAAATTATCAAGTTTTGAATTTCAGGTATTTCTGTGGATAAGTGATATTTTTCTAATTTAGCCCATTTGAATTACGGTTTATACATTATTTATAGGAATGGTACTCACGTAGATACTAGAGGATATTTTTTGACGTCGAAGCAGCCCAAATACATTCTTGTTCGATTTGGTTGAACACAGTAACTAAAACATTTTCCAACCACTCTCTTGGACAAAAAGTGGAACATAGAATATTGGATTTTCATAAAAAAATTATTTCCATTTTTTTCATATCAAAATCTCTTGCAATCTATATTGGTTCATTCAAAAGCAAAATTTTTACAATAAGTAAAATTTAGTCAACCAATAAAGTAGAGGAAATTTTATATCAATGTTAAGTACAAGATAAGTAAAAATAGGTAGAATTACCAACTGCCAACCTCTCATGTACTTGAGACATTATGTCCCAAGTATATGAGAGCTTGTTACCATCTGAAATGATATTGTTAAGTACAAGATAAGTAAAAATAGGTAGAATTACCAACTGCCAACCTCTAATGTACTTGAGACATTATGTCCCAAGTATATGAGAGCTTGTTACCATCTGAAATGATATTAAACTTCTGAGTTTCATTTTCATAAAACTTTTTCGTATTTGTTTAATTGGAAACGAGATATTCCTCGTGGGAAATGAGAGTACGAATCGTATCCTTCCGCACTTTGAACGCAGAGCACACACTCTGAACTTACAGCCATCCCCTTTTATTCGGCGTAATGAGAAAGTCACTTAGGCATATCCGCGCATTTCCGATAATTGCGTCACTGAATTATCTCCGATCGACAAACCAATTCGTTGTCGGCGCAATTTCCATGGAGAAACAAAAGAGCAGAGCTCCTTCCTCAGCGACATCTCCGTCCGCGGATTTCTCTCTGGAAATTATAGCGGAACTCAAAGCTTCGTTTGATCTGTCCCTTTTATCGTTGAGGGCGCTGGAACACGGAGTGGCTTCGCAGGAAATTCCGGTCCATTTGACGGAATCCCCTCTCAGGAGTACATAAGAGAGGAAAGATCGAGTTATATTGAGTGCGGGGCTCGCAAATCAGTTCATGGCAATTGGAACCGAATTTTCCTCCGTATGAACGTAGGTTTCACGGATGGAAGACCCTCCGAAAAAAACCTAGAACGCGTTGGCAGGCTCGCAGTTTTTGGATCTCCATCGTTTTGTTCTCGGTGGAGTCCCGTTGGGTTTTTGCGCTCGGTTTCTTCTATCTACCAACATGATTTCCGATCTTCCTCGAAAGGGTTCTTTTCGTTTCATCCCGATGCAAATCGCTCCCTTCAAACAACACCTTTGTGCATCGGAAACGTGTTAGCGGAATTCTTTCGCTAAAGGCTTATTTATTTTCCGGTCCCTTTTACGTGTTTTTTCCTGTTTCCGAAGTTCTCTCCCCCGACTACACTGTTTTTGCGTGTTTACAGTAGCTCCTGGGATAACGGGAAAAGTTTTCGTAATTACTATAATCCTAGGTGCGTTATTGGAACGGAATCGAACTCTCGGAGTGCCTCGCAGCGAACCTATTGCGGGTGTTCTCAATGCGTGATCCAATTATGGCGGAGATTACAGTGGTACAGAGCTGCCTTTATAACGTTGCCATGGAAAGTGGGTCTTACGTCGCGGATTCTATTTGCGGAAGTTTAAGTTTTTCGATGCAATTTCAACGCGTCACAGTTGTTTTTAGAATCTAGAACAGCATGTGATATGGGAGTTGAACAAACTTGAATAAAACTTTTAATCATCACCTACTTTTGGAAGAATACATCACATTAAGGATCTTTCATCTAAAAACCATCCGATATTTCACGCAGAAGTTATTCTAATAATTGTTAACTGTAATGATGTTTCACGTATATTTATTCCTTGAAGTGAAAAATAACATTATATTACTTTAAACTTAAATTGATGTTTAATATCAGTATATAAAGGTTCATTTAAGCATATTATTACGGTATATCATAGAGTATTACCATCAGATTATTTATGAATCTTTTTAACGTATACGAGTTTTTTTCTTCGCCAAGTAAACCCCTAATTCTCAAATAAAGGTCATCCAAATCGGAGGTTAGGCTGTATTTGCTATTGAAACTCAATTAAAGATTTTTGAGATAAGGGAATTTCGTTCATCGCTTTGACAGAGGAATCTCTTTATTGGCCACGAAAGCAAATCCTTTCATCCGGGAATAAACACTCGAAACCAGGAATCAAAACTGTTGCTATATGGTCATAGGCTGTGTTCAAACAAAATCCTTGGCTCTATGAGTGATTCTGACAGAATATTTCCTGCGAAAACAAATCGTGTGCGAAATCTGGAAATCCAAACATAACCAAGTATAGAGTTCGTTTTATTTTACTCGATAGTGCTTTCAAAATTCCTAACTAAACATTAATGGATAGATGGAACGAATGGACTCATAAGACTGGTGCACACTGATGCAATAGAAAGTTAAAATTAAGTCTTGGTTTGATGTCTTTGAGAGAGACTTCTGGCTTATTTATTTATTCGAAGATTTTAAAACATTCTACAGCGATATTTTACACTTTGGAGGTCGTTCTAGATGATTCGGGAATGGATGGATTGATGTAATGAAAAATTTAACTTGTTTATAACATGCAGTTACTCATGATGTTATATTGCGCCTCATTATATATATCTTTAAAGTTAATTATTATTATTTTTCATAATTATGAGTTATTTGAATTGGACAGCAATAGTAAAAGCTGCTGCTGCTGTAAAAGAGGGACCTCAAACGAAGAAGAATATTTTTATTTTAGTAATTTTTTGGATTATATATTCACTATATCGGAAAAAATTGATATTATTATTTATTGACACTTGTTTCAACATCAGGAATCCTGAATCGTCATTAAACTCGATCGTTGATGTGCAAAACATGTGAAAACTCATTTAGTGTCGTCGAGAGAAAGTTTTGCGTATAAATTACCTTTCAGTTTCCCCTATCTATTCTTGATTGAAATACTACGAAAGTTCAAGAGTTGAATATTATTTTCGACATCAGCGCTGTAGCAAGACTATTATTCTGAAAATATCGTTTCCTTATTTCCATTTTCAACTTTCCTCTTTTTTCATTTCTGAAGGAGCTTTATATTTCTGATTTTTAAGGCTCTTTTTTATATCCAACGATTCATTCTTTTGTCTCTTTTCATTTTTGCATATTTTGAGGATTCAACTGTTTTTCGAGATTTCCCCATCAAAAACGTCGCATAGTTTCGGTTCATTTTATTACACGACTGACTCAATAAGTTTTTCGATTAACGAATTCCCCCGAGGCGGACTTCTCATGGGAATTCGAAAAGAAGCAGACGATGGATATCCATTAGCAATACAACGAGTGCTCGCTTCGAGTGTCTTCATCTTTCATTCAAATCAGTTTGCACGAATGCTTTAAAAGGTTCCGAGACAATATAGGGCAATGGGTTTGATGAGAATTCCTCAGCAGTAGATTTCAACTTTGAATTGAGACACTCGAGCCATTTACACTCCATTGAGATATTTTTTAATGATATGATTCGAACATCCACTGCTCACAGTCTCGGTTCGTGGACTTCGCAATCAGTTTGTGCCAATATTTAAGGGTTTAAACTTTGGAGAAGTTGCCATTTAAAAAGGTATTTCGATTGCTTTTTGGGTACTACTCGATAAATACAACTTCTATTATAAGTTCGATGCCTTATTAGCCAACAAAAATAGATAGTGTAAATCGATAAGAAAGAATAATGTCTTTTAAGCAAACAAAGAATTCCATAAAACTGTTCATCCACCTATAACGATTTATTCTTTTCTTATTCGCGCCTTAAATTTCTATTTTTCTATGTAACCAACCCCTTGTCATTTCCTTCACACCTCGCATTACTTTTTCCAATCTTAAAACTTTCTTTTACGTTTCTCGTTTATTCTTTCACATCGGTCTGCCCTCTTCTCTTGCTCTCATTATAACGAGTGTTCTGTATTCCAGTGTTATCTCAATAAAATACTACAATGATGATGATGCCTTAGAAATCTGGGTCATAGATTAGTTTATTTTTTTTGGCTCTGAATGAATAAACCCTTATCCTAACATGGAACGGCGTCTCAATAAGTACACGATGGTTGAGAGGTTTAGAGTTATATCCTGAAAATAAAACTATAAAAGTAGTTGTCTATGTGTCGTCTTGGAACATGCGGTGGATTTAGGTAAACGGATAGCTAGAAACGTGCGAGATTAGACCGTGATTTGGGAACACAGCTGTCACAGTATAAACCCTCGACCGGTCATTCACCATTCCCTAGCTGCAGTATCGACTTGCTTTCAAAAGAATGGAAACAATATCCTCATGCTCCTTTAAGTACGCCACTGATTATACGCTCTCCGTTTGGATATTTTCCAATTCGGTTCATCGGCCGTAAAGAAATCCAAATAGAAATTCAGTTCATTCGTAGGCGCGTAAGTGAAGACCGATCCACGGAATTTTCATCAAAACCCGGGCACGTTTTATTTCGGGGGTTGGCCGACAGTTTTATTTCCGCGGAGTATATTACGATCCCGGTGGGTAATTGGGAGGTCGCACGAAGAATTTCGGATGAGGGCAGCACGCATCTCTCGTGTTTGGGAAACGTAAAGGAGTAATAAATTCGGAGTCTTATTCAACGGTGTCTGTTTAAGGGATCCTCTCTTTGGATGAGAGAGTTTTAGAATTGTCGCGATATTTCCGGAGATGATGGATTGTGAATCCCAATTCCAGCTTCTGGTGGATGGCGTTTGGGATGGGCAACGATTATAAGGAGAGGATATCTCTGAAAGTAAGGGTTTCGTTTGGAATGCGTGCGTTTGTATACCATCGCATATCTCTACGTTTCATGCTTTTGTATTTTTTGAATTTTCAGTCCTTTTTCGTTAATTTTTAGGCTGGAAAATGGATATATCCCAAATTCTATTAAATTTTATATATTGATGGATAAGAATTGTTAGAATTGTTGATTACTTTTTAATCTTTATCTTCTCGCGGATATAGAATTTCAATTCGGTTTGCGAAGCCAATTAATTATTCTATCGTATTATTTCTATATTCATTGTCTTTTACCTCTTGTTTTTTATATGCTAAAATCTACTGTTAATTAATGATTTTTTATTATTCTTCAGGTTCTGAAACGCCGTAGATAATAATCACATTAAATGTGCTCAAATAATAATATGCTTTACATCAGAAGAATCTATTAATTCCTGAGAGAGATTTTATTTTACTTTAACTTTTTTAAATTATACATTTATTTTGAGCGATAAAATTTCTAAATCATCCAGTCAGAAATAGCCATATTAAATATATTATTGAATTTTTTGTTAATAACTTCTTTATTTGTTCACTTCCAACATTGCTAAAAAGCTTTTTAAGATTACAACTCTCGATGTTTATATTGCCCACTTTATGTTCAAATATTTTCCCTTTTTAAGCAAAATGTCAGCATCAGTATTTGCGCAACCCTGACCTGTCAGAATATTCCTCACTTTCTCGTGATGTGGGAAACAGCATTTTTTATTGCCAAAACTTCTACCTTTTTGTGTGTTTTGTATCAATATTATATGCCTCTTTATTTATTTCCATACTTTGTCCTGTATTACCAGTAGCTTTTCCCGAACATTGCTTCATTTTTCCGCTGTTTGCCTTTTTCTGAACATTCCCTCGGCATACCCTTTATTTTTAATAGCTCGAAGGAAGTGTTTACTTTCCCATACGTTCATTATTATTTCATGTTCTCTCTAGCATTTTTCGGGCCTATGAAGTGCTGTGGATGTATATCACTCGTGTGTTGTAAACGCAAGCTAATTTCGACCGATGACTGAGTTCCTTTTGAAAGCGGCCGTATTTGTTGATAAGACGAACGGATCCCATCTCGTGCTCTATCCTATGCCCCAGTGTCCACAGAACAAATATTTTTCTAGCCTTAACTAAACATCCGTTTACCGTCTCGTCGAGGTTTGCTAATTTTTAATTTCATCTCTAAACGGAGCTTCGCATCGTTCCTATATATGGGTTGTTTATACGACCCGTCCCGTCAGTTTCTGCATCTAATGAAAGGAGGGATTTACTCTTCCCGTTCATTGTGCCGCCACGAAATGAATTCAACGGTCGAATAAAAATGCACTCCGCCCGCGTGCGGCGTGAAATACGATGCGTTGCAGAGGATAAATAATCAGATTTCGCTGCATTTGAAATTAGCGTCTGTTCAAGAAAATTTGGAAGATGGAAACGATGCATTCTAAAATCGAATCGTACGAACTGAATTCGGTATTTAAGTCAACATTTGAAGAGATTTCTGTTTAATCAAAAAGATATTTCCTCTCTGTTTAATTACACTAATCACGCAGTCTAATAAAAAAATATATTTCCATTAAGGATTCTTTAAACAGAAAGGTTTGTAAGAAATATTGTGGTACTTTTCTCTTAAACACAATCAACGATGAATTTTTTCTACGTACAATTGTTAAATGTAAGAATAGAGATAATTTTAGGGTACTAGTAATTGTCCACTGATTTTAGATACCTATTAATATTAAATAAATATAGATAAATCAGTGTAAAATTACTAATTCTCTCAAATTATTATCATGGCTTTCCATGTAGTTATGCCTCATCATATCGGTTTCATTAAGAATAGTGAATGTTTCTGGTAAAGAATAGTTTCAATTATAATCATTATTTGGTTGCTTCAATGTATTAATGAAATGAAATAATACGTAAAACATCTACCTTCTGCATTCATCGTGGTCCCTTAATTCTCGTATAAGTTCGATATATATCTTAAAATCGCATTTATTTTAAGAATCTTTGTTTCTCGTGGATTAAATCGTACTGCCTCCATTGGCTCGCTGTTTATCCTACCCTAGGGGAATCCTTGCCTCCAAAACAGCAGAATCCTTTTTCCTATATCCTAATTTAGAATTCCCTCTTTTCCTTTCTAATTCCATTGCTTCCTTTCCTAGTAATCAACTCCCGCTAGAAGAGCTTCGGCCATCTTAAAACCCATTGGAAAGAACCTTCTTCCCTCGGAATCTTTCTTACCCCTCAATTTACTTTTATTCGCGGCCTTGTCGTATAAGTCCGGCGTCAGTGAATGCCCTTCCGATCCTCTCTTTATTCCCTCTGTACATCATTCCGTTTTACAGCTTCGGACTCAAAGAGAACTTTCTGCAGAACCTTTCAGTGTACTCTCCGATTCGATGGGCACTGTTATTTATTTTATCTATTCATAAAGTGCGCCAAGCCGGAATGCCAGAAGGGTATTTCCCGTACCGTTAGCGAGTAATTTGGCCAAATTATTGGTTCATTGATTTCTTTCGGGGCGTCGAACCTTCGAGTTTTTCTTTTTTTTGCTTTGTGTGTTGATCCTCGAGACGTCGTTGGAAAAGTTCGGATGGGTTTGTTTGCTGTGAAAATGAAACGAGGAAGAGATGCGCGTCGCTAACAAAAGAACCAAATTGTATTTGGAATGAAATGTGTCGCATTCTAATGCCGCGTATTTTGTTACGATGGAATCATCGAAATGCTTTCGACACACGCGTGACTTATTTGCTTCTATTATCAGTGAAACGTGAATGAAAAGTCTTTGAGAATATTTCTATAGTGGTAGATTCAGGTGAAAAGTAACAATATATATAAGAATAAAAAATACCCCTATATAAATTCGCGACGTAATTTGGTCCGGTAAGACCACCCTTTCACTTATCTCTACCGTTGACATACAAAAAAATTATCCCACCCTAGAAAATATTCCAATCCGCCAGGACTCGAACCTGGGTCCTCGAGAGTTTGAGCGCCGCTCGGCTAACGAAGACTGCAAAAATTTTCATCCCTGGTGGGATTCGAACCCACGACTTTTGGATTAGAAGTCCAACGCGCTATCCACTGCGCCACAGGGACATATGAGCTGTGTGAGGAACGTTCGACTTGTATCCACATTTCCGTGTTAATATGTACAAGAATATGTTCTACCCTTGAAACGTAATTTACAACTCATTAGCTCATCCCAACTATAATTGACTGTTGAATAGGAATCGCGAAACGTCTTTGAAATTATTGAATAGGGAATGTTAGCAACCATTACATATACCCTTCTTGTCTATTTATAGTTCGTTAGTTTCCTTAAACTTCATTCACTATCGACTTCTCTTTATCTAATTTTCTGTTTTTAGAACTATGCTAACTTTTCCCTTACTTCTTAGAATGGACAATTATTTAATGCAGGATTAATACTCTTCTACTTATTCTATGACCTATTGATCTGTTAAGCTTTTGAAAGGTGAATATAGTGATATCGGCAGTTCTTTTTTTAGGGATAGGATTTATGTAAACTGAATTGGAAGAATGTATGAATAAATGAATCATCAATTTCATTTGTAGAAACGTAGACTGGGAACGAAATTTCACGGCAATTACACGCTTTCATCGAATTTATTTATACGATAAATATAACAAACCTCTGTCCACTCTTTATCGCTAATTACGGGTGAAAGCAAGAAGGGTAAAAGTTAATGTATGCACTCCCACGGACGACTGCTGATACATATATGTTGTCTCACAAATAATTCCGAAACCAACGGTTAGCAACGGCGTTTAATGAAACCAGGTATTTTGGATATTCTTCATATTTGCAGAAGAGTCTGTTGATCCGGTGAAAGGCTACTTAAATAATACTTTCTCTCGTATTTGTTATTAGCTGTATTTGTCTATTAAGGGTAAAATATACATGAAAATATCGATAAATCATTCATTAAGAAGCTCATCTAACTTGAAATATTTTCTTTTATGATAAGCAATGAATATTTTACTTTGTCTAATTGTTACACATATATGAATTAGAATGTATCTTATTGTAGCATTATTCTCAGCTATTTGAATATTTAGACATTTTCAACATAACTTAAAGTATAATTTTAAACTTTAATTTTGAGTTAAATACTCTATCTAAATTTTATGAAGGTTCTAAATAACATTGAATTGATTTAAATAATTTCAATATTTTATCATAGCTATGATTGTATGTATAATGTATTTTCATCTAATTGATGGTATCGGTGGATGATTAATTTCTGTATTAAGCTCTAAGAAATAATATAAAAGAGAACTTCACTGTTTAACCATTTATTAAATATGTGACTATATACATAGTTATTTAATTTTCAAATTCCAAAATTACTTCTCTAAAATTATATATGTTTCTATTTATGGAAATATTAAGCATTTAAAATCGACATAGTTATATTCTGTAATATTTTGAATTCTATGCAGCTTTAGTTTCTTTTTCTTCGAATCCATTCTCGTTAAGATCCGCACTTTACTCCTAAGAATGCGCTCTTTGTCAAAGCAAATGAGGCAGCCCTTTTAAAGAATTCATGGAAAGAGCGTTGCATCTCCGTGTTGCAAACACCTTGCGAAGCTGTAATGCAATAGGACGCGACAACGTTTGTTTTATTTATCCCCAATAAAGCCTTCCAATATTGTACGTGATCCAGGAGACCTTAAACCTAGTTTCAACATAAATTTGCTTAAGTTTTTATCGTTTCTATAAATCCTTTAATGGTTCCATTACCCTCAAAGACGTTTCCACCACTGTTTTCTCCTATTCCGGTTTACTAGAATTGGATTGCTCTCATCCTATTGCACGGATGTTCTAGAATATCAACAAGAACTACGGATGGGTATTTTGATGTTTCGCATTGTTTAAATATTGATGGAAAACATAACCTCAATGCGATATCGGAAGTTGTTTCAAAACGTAGTTGTTTTTCAATCTATCATCATCGATAAGCATAATTTTTTGACGATTGCACGTTAATTTTGTATTTCTATAGTAGTGCGAATGATTATTCAATCTATCCCCACATTAAAGTATCAAAATCGATGTTCGAAAGGTATTATAAATTAGTCTACACTCGTGAATCTTTTTTGCCTCTTGCTAATTTTATCGAAATTAAATAAAATTCGAACCGAGAAATTACAATACGTGAGATAATTAACACTCGATGTCCATCATAAAGTCTAAACTTAAGTTCAATTCTTGTTCTCAACAAATTCAAGACGATCCCCATTTCGCTCCGAAACAAAACCTCGGGTTCAATCAGCTGTTCTCAACCTTTTTCCTCTTCGCAAAGTGACCCGTGCGCCTCCTAGCGAATAAAATTTGATTTTATCTCTCTCGGGAAAAATCCCCGCCGTGTTTGCGAGTCCGAATCCACTCCTGGAATCCATTCCGGAATTAAAAAGGGAAAAATAGGCAAGATGGCGATGAGACGGAACCTTTCGGCTCCGAATGAAATTGATCTAAAGGGAATAATTCCTTAAAGGACCGATGGATAAAATATTCAGCGGCTGCGAACGCGTGAGAGTTGCTCGGAACACGCAATCTTGACCCCTCGCGCCTTTTTTCCCCTCACTTCCTGTGTTCGGGAAACAATTGAAAAGTTAATGGCGCGAGTCGTGGATAGACCGATGGAAATCGTGAGGCAGATGAGAAAGCTTTTCGCCTAAGCTGTTATATTCATAAGTGTACCGATTTATGGAATGGAAATATACATTTCTGAATTTGTAGTAGGATGAGGGTCGTTGGTTCAGATTGTCCAATTACCTCCAAAGAATTATTTTATGCTGTTATACGTATAACACATATAATTCTTTTGTTATTTAGAATTCTATATAAGACGATTCCGGATACGAAGATAAACTTCGTCGTAAATCATATAATGAGAACGTAATGTCTTTGTCCACAAATGATATTTTAAGTTTATTTTATGAATAATTTATTTTGAATATTTGTGTAAAAATGAACCAAGCAAGAAATAATGGACTTACACATATTGTTCTTTTATTCATGCCATGAATAAATTCTACAATTTACCGCCAAGAATGTTTAATCGTACGTAATACATGATTCTGAAATAAACTATTAAAATGGTACCAGTTCCCAAATAATTAAAGTAATCTCATTCAATAAGACTTTACACGTCACACTTCTATTGTAATATTAAGGAACGAAAAATTGTGTTTCTCTATATAAATAAAACAAAATATATTTAGTAATCAACATTCAATTATTTTATGATATATTACTTTTATGAGTTATTACAAATTTGCGTTATTTCATACGCTGAGTTTAACGGCTAAAATTCTTTTCTGCTTTTCGAAAACTATACCATAAAAATATTAAAACTAAACATCTAGCCGGAAAAGGATACCATAGATAACTACGAAAAATGTGGAGATCATTTTTATTAATGGTCACTTTCTAACAATTTAATTAATATTTCAATGATAAGTTAAAGATTGGTCCTTAAGCCACTCGTTTCTATAAACACTTTACTTTCCCATACAACAATCAGCGGAGTGTATCCCAGATGAATTATGGGAAATGAAAGTAGCTTAAATCGTGGAAGACATGAATGTGTCACTGGTTTTATCATCTTTTCCTGTGTGGCTCTTCTCTTATCTAGCACCTTCCTACCTTCCTTCAGCCGCCCTCGCCGCGTTGCATGTCGGGAAACCCCCGTAAATATTCTATCCCCTGTTCCACATTCGTTACTCAGATATCTCTCATATCCTCTGCTTTCCTCCACTAGAAGTTCCAACTCTCGCTTTTCTATTTAACTCATCAGTTTATATCCTAGCAACTGTCAAGTTTCGCTCTCCAAGCCAAGTAGCCAACAGTATATTGTATCCTCTTATTTCCATTTAACTTTATCGTCGAATTGTATTGTACGGTCGGATATTGTAATTTTATCAATAGCGTAAACTCTCGTTTAATAATGGTATGACGAAAATGAAAATATTCGCTGTTATCAATGACGATTCACGGGTAATGAATGGTAAATATTGCAAGTTAAAATTTTTAAATAAATATTTAAGCTCTAATTCTAGTCCACTGTAATCTCCTACAATTTTTTCTGAATAGAAAAAAGAGCTCTACAAACTGCAACTTTATTTTTACAAAAATCCCAATTACTTCGCTCAATCTTATGGAAATAGTAAATCCGTAATTTTGAATATATTTTCATTATATTGTATGTACATACATATGGACATGTATTTCTCATATTAACTTCCTGTAAACCTGGCCTTCATTTATAATCAACTATGCTTTTATGGTCTATTATAATATACGTTTGGAAATACTATAATCTTAGCGTACAATATTTAATTTCCTTTTAAACCTTTTTATAAAACGAGAAGCTTTTGAAACAGTCATCTTATTTTTTTTCTAGTACTAATTTCATATCGATCAATGATTATAGGAATTATTCCAGATGATACGTTATATATCTAATATATCTAATTTGCAGAATTATGCATAATATTTTTATACGACTGCATTGCAGCTTCATATTCTCGAACATCTTCAGGTGCGCTATGGATTTTCACTCGCTCTATAGTCTCTTTGACAAACGTACTTCATCTTGCTTTCCTCCCAACGCCTTCGAGGGTCTATTAAAACAAATCCTCCGTCAATTATCTTTGTGTGCACTTAACCTTTGCCCTTCTCTCCTTAGATTTTCCCATTGTTGTTTTAAGTACTCAATTCTTTCAAACAGAGGGCTCTTACTTTTTTTCTAAAATAACTTGAAAATACGTAGGTTAGGAAAGAAATAAACTCAGTTTATTTTATATATAATCTGATGAGGAAATTCATCTACGCTATTTTCTACATTTTACCGTATGTTTTGATAGAATTAGAAACTTCATTATAATATTGCAAAAATATATATTTATATATTCATAACAATCAATCATCTTAGATTTATTTTGGGATGTATTATTTTAATGAAATATTATATAAAGATATTTCTTTTTCTGCTGATACTGCTCTCTTTACGGATCTTCTCTTTTATTTATTGTTTTCTATAATTATAATGTGAACTCTAAAGGTAATTTTCCTGAAATCATTACTATGTTCAGTTAATTAATGTCTTATATTGATCCTTTTATTGTTTAACTTACGTTCGTATTTTTTCTTTAATTTTGTTCTTTGATCTTCGTTTGAATTTTTCCTTTTGTTATTTCTTCTTTGTTCCTTTTATTTGTCCGCTCTCTTTTCGAATGTTGAGTGACCTTCCTAATTCAATACATCCGGAATCTACCTATAGCTTTCACTTTTTAAGCGCTGCCTTTTATTTCATTTGTTTCTTTCACTCACACACAGCTAACTTTTCTTTCCCTTCAGCCATCATATCTTGCTTCTCTATTTCCCATAGTCTTACTTTCATTTTTGCCCGTATTTTTTCAATGGCTCCATTGTAGCTGATATTGAATTTCTCTACCCTTTCTCCGCCATTTTTTCTTTCATTGCCTTATATTTATTAGCCCGAATGCCTTTCTCGCCTGAGGCCACACTTTATCTTTCGCTTCTCACACACTTTCTCTTGCTTTTGTTCGAGCGTAATTTATTTAGACGGGGATGATCGGTTATCTTGTGGCGTAGTTGTGAGACGATCCGCTCCTGGTTAATTATGGGTGATACTTAGGTGTTAGTCCATTCGCAAGATGTTTGTATTAAATTTAAGCCTAAAAGATTTCTCTATTCATTCTAGACATTCAAGTATCTAATAGGATTCTATTAGCTTTAAATTACTGTGATATTTTTTAAAAACATTAAAATAATTAATTTATATATTACGTGATTATTTGGAATAATGTCAAGAATCCTTAACTATATGTTGCATTGGGCAGTATCAAGTCCACGATGGTCATTTCATAAGTTATATTTATTTACTGATTATTGTACCGTTCTCAACATTCACGAAATATAATACATATTCAAATAAATTATTATGGGTTCGTAATGAAGGGAATATGCTATTTATAATAATAGTAGCATATTCTCTTAGTAAGATTAATTAAGGCTAACTCTATAATTATCAGAATTAAATAAAATTTTTGTTAAATATCTCTTTTCTAAATTTATCTATTCAACTATTTTGGAATAAAATTTTATGATTAGGTGTTTTTCCAAAGAAATTTACATTTAAAACCGTACGTTAGTGAAACCCTACAATTATCCATTCATGTGTTTGAATATATATTGAGTTAGAATATACGTATTGTAATACTTAAAAGGATTCAGGAGCTTCATCCAAGTTTTTAATTTCAATATATCATTGGCAATTATGCTGCTTAGTTTACCTTTTAGATTACTTATCTTTCGTGTTACAATTCAAACGAATTCATTTTATGAGCTGTTATTAATTATATATTCGTGTTCAGACTATTTGTTCGTACTTCATACATCACTGCTTATTTTAATCCAATCTTTACGGGTTATATTTACGGAGGAATAAAGTTGTTTAGGCTCTGTTATCATTTCCTTCGACATCAATAATTCTTATCTACGCATATGTTTTCCGGCGAATTATGTTTCCCTTTGAATCCGCGCTGTTTCACGTCTAATGAGAAAACCTTCGTTTGAAAAACGCATTTCAAAAGGAAGAGACTCTCGTTGGAGCAAATTTAAAAGCCAGCGGGATCCCGCGTCGATAAAATTTCCAATTAGAGTTGTCTCTCAGAGCTCAGGAGTTATTCTTTTCTGTGACGTTTACCTCCACCGTCTTATTTCTGCCTCCACCGAACCTCCCCTTAATTATTATCCTCCTTATCTACGGTGGAGGGAGACACGCAAATGGAAGATGACTATCAAGAAATATTGGGCTCTGAAAGTTTATGAAGTTTCGTTCTGAAAAAGCCACGAGGGAACCTCTCCTTGGGAAATCGCACGTCCCGATCCCTTCTCCTCGGGACAGTTTAATTACGTTCAATTTTTTTCATTTCCAAGACCCCTTACCAGGTGAAATTTGCAATGGTGCAAAGTTAATTGCTTCCATATGCTGCGTTGACTCATACGCATTTTAATTTGATGGGAGTAGACCATCGGTCTGTTGAACATTTTCCATAAAAAGTGCCTATGATTGTACGTAACTCAGTTGAGGAGAAGGAATAGCAAAAATAGTCGTTAAGTATGACTTATAGGATTGGGTGAGCCATCGGGAAGCAATATAAGGGGTATCTATCGTAGAATATTTGGACACGTTCAGCTACTAAAAGGTTTTATGACCCATTTATATTTGTACACACCTGAGATACGTAACCTTTCTAGTTATCACATGCGTAAATTTATGTGCGTAACTTTCACCATTTTTTTTAGTTTTATCGAAAGAAAAATAGCCTATTTTTACGTAATCGGTCAAGGAGGAATTTATCTATATCCCTGCATTTCAGTCTCTTAGAGTTGGAAAAGCTCCTTAAAGCTTCGACACCTTATATAAAACCCTTTGTTTCGTGCATCTCAGTTCCCACGGAATTCGATTTGGCAGTATCTCGGAGATCCTCTTAAAATAATCGCTCGAACTATTTAAGCCCGAGAAAGAGGTCTTATTCTTCGCCGTATCCATCGGAATTTTCCCTACGGAAGACGATGTTGGGCTCCGAAAGATTGATTTTCATAATCCTCTTTCGGGACTCATCTAAATATAGGACATCTCAAGCAACGTTTAGCGTAACGAAGGAACCGTCAACTTTAATGAAGAGTAGATATTCAGTGGCGCTGAGGTTTTCCCTATTTTCCAATTCCCAAGCACTCGCTTTCCAGAAAGATTCTTTCCGATTGAAATTCATAACTTCGTAATGTGAGGGATGAGAAGGAAATCGATGGAAAAAATAAAGAAAAGGGAAGGTACAGGACCTAAATAGATGCACATTTATAAGAGAAGGTTATTGCTCTTTCGGGTTTATTGTTTGATTGAAAGGAAGTGAATTTCGAAATTTGTCCTGAAGCAAATATTCTGCTTTAAGATCGAGCGTGCTTTATTACAAACGCAAGTGCCTTCAATAATTCCCCAGTGCTTTGTTTGAATTTTAGAAAATATTTTTCATAGTGGGAATCGAACCCAGGCCTTCTAGTTACTGAGGTAGTGATACTTGCAGTAAACTAACTTGTTTTATTTGCAAATCGCTGTATTAAATTTAAATAAGTTAGGAAACGTATCTTCATAAGTGGTTTTCTTCTGTTGGTTAGGCATTGTAGTTTAATCCTTATGGTAGGATATTTTTATTATTAGTTTTTTCTCCTTCTGTTACAAATACTTGCGATTGTTCGAAACAGTGATTTTTTGGAGAATAATAATTTATGACAAAAAGTGAGAGTTAATGTAGTTGTTTCAACTGAAGTTTTATTTTCTTCCAAGAATTTCAAGAATTGAGATAAATGATATTACAAAATAGATTTACTATCCATTTTAGCTAGTGAAATCGGTACAAGTATTTTACCATTCATTATATAAAATAGGATAATAATGCTACCTTTTGACTACCCACTTCGATAATCTCATACTTATCTGATCCTCGTAATATCCCAATGCTTTAGCTAAGTATTGTCATTTTCGGTAACAGTAGTTCATCGGTCACGCGAAAAAGAAATTTACCAAGTTATGCAGGTGATTGTAACATCTTCTATGTTATTATGCACCCTTTTTATCGTGAAATTGTGATTTGTTTCCTTCCCTATAATAAAGTCTTCCAACCTGCTATTCAGTTTACTTCTACCACCCTTAAGTGCCATAGTCCTAACTATTCCTTCTGGGAGGCCTACATCATTTGTCCTTATTTTATGAATATTTTATGAAACGTCATCGATTTGCGAAATATATCAATGGAGATACTGAAAATATTCACCTAGTCGAAATAAATCTCTTCAAACTCTCAAATTGCCATTTTAATGAAAGATAACTAAATTTAAAAAGGTATTATATTTTATATTATTTGTAGTTCAGAGATGAGAGGAATACATTTCTGTATTAGAATGGACTTTGCAAACACGAAATTCCTTTTGGAGACAAATTCAAGGAAAAAGAAATATAAAGTAACACGATACATTGTTCCTCTTGAATTTTTATGACTTTATTCTTATTTTTTATGAAAGTTTTTCAGTTGGAAAACTATTATCCCAGTCGTGTAAAGAAAAAAGTTATATCGAAGAAATGTATGCATAAAAAAATTTTTTTAAATCTCAAAATTGTTATAAATGCTCTTAATAATTTCAGAGTTATTAGATTTATATACTTATTTTTCACGGAAATCATTTATTTTTTATATTAGCAAATATACTTAAAAGATCTTCCTTCTAAACTTTCCTTCAATTTACGATCTATCTAGCGAAAGCTTCTCTTATAATTGAGGCCTGCCTCTCATGATGGCATGTTTCCTCCTATAATTATGTATCTGATCGTCCAATCAAAGCCGTATATTAGCATTAATCTAGATGTTTCTCAAGCAATAAGGGAGTTTGCGGGCACAGAGAACGGCGCGTATGGAATGCAGTTATGTAGCCTCGATTTCGCAGAGTTATGGATTATCGACCAGCCGTGGTTGAATGGGATGAAACATGCCAAGATATAATTGAGTGCTCCTTGAACGTCAAAATTGAGATCTTTATCAGATGCGTTTCGAAATAACAGTACCCATCAGTGGACATGAGGGCGAGTTTAATTCTTCAAAGGCTCTCTTATTAGACCACTCATGGAAGTGATTAATTGAGGGCGTACTTAGCATACTCATGGAATGTTCATCTCCTATTTTATAACCCCTAGATAGTAGGGGGTTATTCATGATTCTAGTTTTCCAGGTATAGAGCTTTGTTTCTTTACATTCATTGAGCTAATACAGCTCTACTTTTTGACTATGCTTAACTTTTATCAACATCAGAATTATTATCTAGAGCTACCTAGGGATTGAGGAAGTAAATTTTCAATTATCTTTTCATCTGTAGTTTTAAAAATAGTGGGTGATTCTCATGAGTTCATATGAAATACAATGGATTTTGTTTATCTTTAAAACGTTATTAGAACTAAGGATCTAAGAAAAATTTTTCTACTGTAAAATACATCTAATTATTACTGAAAATACAATTTTTATATTTTATGTATTTTTCTATTTATTTGTATAAAATTCAGGAACATATAATGTGGTATGTAAACATAAAAAGAAGTTCTAAAAAATAAGAAGTACAGAAAGTTCTTGTCTATTTAAAATTGTCGACACAGAAGCTTAGTAAACCATTTCGCTGATATGTATTTCATGATTTTACGATGAAGTTTAACGCTGCAAAAATAGCTTGCTTGAAATCAAAATTTACTTTACGTACATTTCAATACGTTAAGGCTCATAAACGTGAGTATTCAATGCAATGTAAAAGTCTTAGAATTCTCATCTAAGAAAGAATTTCCTACAGGTCACACATTCATTCGGATAGCTTTGAAAACTTTATAGAAAAATACTTCCATATTCTAGGAAAGTTAAAGTACTTCAATTCTTTCTTGGATAAGGGCGGCAAAAATCCAAGAACATAACCAGAGAAGTAAAGTTTCGTTCTTGGAGAGTCTAGCGTGACAATATTCCGTTGACTGTTTGACTGTTTCTGATCACGCCCTTGCTGAAGTAGCTCTGTCGAGTAATTCCATTTATGGCAACAGCTCTAACCATATCAAGAAACGACGCTACCGGTCGAGTCTCTTCGGATACATTGTTTTGGGGATCTTAGCTTTCAAGTCCAAACACTACAGCGCCTAACGACCATGCTATTTGATCCTTACGTTTCCTTGGCATCAACTGGATGTTTCCTTACTGTGTCTTGAGTTTTAGTTGTCATGGAATATATGACGTACTGATATGGACTCAACTTTGATAATATTCCTGAAAAAAGAATATTGTCAAAGTTGGGTCCTCCTTGAATTTTGAAATGAGTCTAATCCAAGTATATTCGGAATTATACGTTGTACTCAACTTGTTAAAAATGACAACTAGCAGATGCATTGTGAATTCAATATTTATTTTTTAAATTTTGCGGAAAAATGCGACTTTCTCCCTTTGTAGTCTTATAACTGTATGAATATTTTCGTTATTTATTTTTAGTTTTACTTCTAAAATATATTCATTTAGATGTAATTTTATTTGTTTTGCGACGCTAAAAGTAACGTTGTATCATTTAGTTCCCTTTATGTAAATATATAAACATATCCAGCCTTATAGTTACGTAAAGAACGCTAATATCAATTAATTTCGATGCAAGTACTTGCTGAGTATCAGAAGTACAAAAGATAATAGATCAAGTATCAGTGAAGCAAGATAATGACGTCCTAATTATAACGGAAGGAATTTTTAGTCACAGTATATATAGGAAATATTCAGATTTATAATACGGCAATTTGTATTGTTTTCATCTCAACCTTTTCTAGGATAGAATCCTAGTAACTCGTAGTATCGTAGGAGACGCAGTTCCGTCGTTACGTACATCTCATTCCCTCTGAATGTGCGTAAGCCACGTCATTGATTGAGAACAGGAACAATGACTCGGCAAAGGTTATCGTTTCCCTTCCGATGCTCAATAGAGATTTCTGGGTCGCTATGTTGTAAAATTTTCCGCTGCGTGCATAATCCACGCTATCCCGAGCATTGTGGAGGCGAAACACAAGCCGCTTGTCGGAATAGAAAAGCTATTATGTCCCCATATCGAGCGTCCCAACTGATCTTCCGGAATGGTTGCCAAGTACACTCATCAAGGTCAATTCGCTAGTTTCTGTCTGTTTTCCTCGCGACATCCGTCCGATAAAATCGAATGCGCTTCTAATTCTGTGTGTCTTTCACATAACACCCTCTAATCCCATGATCCTCTTACCTCGCATTGTGTACCCTCTTACCCTACTTTCCAATATTTCCCTTTTTTAGTTCGATTCCCCTGCGGATTTCTTCCGCGAAATATTTTTCCTCCGGCGAAGTTGTTCATTTAGTCAGAACCGTGCGTTCTCTCTCATAGTTGGAATTTCTTTCGATTTTTCTTCCGTTTTAAAAAGGGTTCCGTGTCGTAATAGAACGTGTGGAATGAATTTATTTCCGAGTACAAATATTTTGCGTTCGTTTGCATTCCTATCCGACGATGAAGTTGAATTGAAATCCGTAGAAAATACTTGGCGTTTTGATTGATTTTTATTATCCTCTTTCTTCTCAGAGGAAATTTTAATGCAAATTAGATTGGTTTCTTGAATCAATCGACCTGAGCCCATTTTTTTCAGTAGCGTATTCTTTGTAAACGTACTCAATCACATTTAAATGTATTATGAAACTCCGTTGCAGTTGTTTTTAATATAATCCACATCCATTAGGTAGCCTGTGATTGAAATAAAGAAGTTTTTCGAGATTTTATATCCATACATAAACGAACGCTTCTATTATAAGGTTAGAGAAACCGATTCTTTTGCGATATTCTTTTTTCCTCTTTGATGGAAATCTCAACTATTTCTTTCTTTGAATTTGCTTCTGAATTGAAACGTCTTGCATCAAAAGAAAAATTATTTATCCGGATATTCTGAAAACGCCGTTGTTTCTTTCGATTTATACTAAAATGGTGATATAGTACATATATATTAGGATAATCAGATATGTTTGTTGAGCTATGAAATTGGAATTGTCGACTCAGAAAGGTTATTTATATTTTTATAATATTACTTTATTGTATATCGGCTTCTATGAGCGTGGAAAAAGACGCTATCTAAATAAACTCGGGAAATTGAATCTGCTCATGTACTCTTTTCCGTACTGCTTTAATTGAATGTGAATAATACTCTCGATATTACATCTAAAATTCCTTAGGTTTTACTTGCTTTCTTCCTTTACACTGGAAAGAGAACTATATGATAGTATTTCACTCCTTCGTTTCATATTAAGAAGAAACAATTGTCCAGTACAATTTTCTTCAAACGAGAATAATTATCAATATATCAATCTAAAATTCCCCCCTCGCTTTTCAGTCCTATCCTTTTATATTATGCTTTCTTGGCTCTTTCTCCTTTACGTGTACAATCGTCGCGTGACTCCATCCAAATCTCTCTAAATTATCTTCCCTTTCGTTAATCTAGATTTTTTCCTGCTTTACCTCTGGGAAATCGGAAACGATTTCTTCAACCCTCAGTCCACTTCGTACAATGTATACGTAATGTAATCGCGAAGGATTTTTTTACGAACCTTCGGATGAAAGTTGCTTTTTTCACACCCGTGCGAAGGCTTGTTCCGAGATAATGGGTCACGGAATCCGACTTGAGAAGTATTGCTCGGGGATTTAATTTCTTTCCTTAGAAGTGCTTTTAGTGGATTTATCCACAGTGAGCACGACGTGAAGTTTATGTATTTATACGAGTTGAACGTGCGGTGGGTCTTTTGTTATCTCGTAAGGGCAGCCGTTCGCCCCAAATTTTTCTACATTATGTTACATCTAGATTTCAGACTTTTATTCAATTCAAAGGAGCTTTTTATTATTATTATTGTTAAAGGTATTGCCATAAACAATAACAGGCACAATGATCCATTAATTTAATGATGTAAATATTTGTTGTGAAGATTATGAATTGAATACTTTATCGGCATGGAATATAGAAAATTATGTGGTATATTAATTTAAATATGAAGTTATTAGGGAATGTTAAAGGGGTAAGAAAGTTTTTCAAATGAACGTTTTACATTAAAACAGTGTTTGCATAAAAGAAAATCAAAAATATTCTTGCAAAAAATATATATTGCCCCGGGAATAGAAATTATGCGGACCATAGCGGATCTATACACAGAATAAACTTGGTAATTTATCAAAATAAAAAGGACGCGATTTTTTGCAAGTACCACATTTAGCCATCTGTTTCTATGAACTAGTCACATGCAATAGAACTGAATAACTCCATAAAGAGTAGACGTCAATCATCGGCTGAGCCTAGGATCTGATACATCTGTTGAAACTGGCCTTTCCATCATTTTAATACTCTGAACAAGGTTAGCGTAATAGAGGTGGGATTATATGGCTCCTGAAATGAAGACATCACTTTTGACAGCTGAGTATCGATAGCAGATTCATTCTTCGATAGGTGCTTTTGTAGGGCAATTCAATACATCTGTCGTTGAAATGATATCTAGAGCAAATCCATAATCCACATTCGAATGCATTTTGTCGTTCAATATGGATACCCTTTCAATTTTCCGCATAAAATAAAAGACATCCGGATCTCTGATGGAGAAATTTAAGTATTCAATCATTTTTGCAATGGACGGCAGAGGTTGATCCTCTGGAGTTTTCATGGTAATAATAAATCAAATGTTTAGTTTAAAAATTAATTTCCGTAGTTAAAGTTTCGATGAATTTTTTTGCGTTCGCGTATATAGTTGCTTATTATGTGTAAATTTTACTGTGGCACTGATAAAACCATTCTTGTTATCATCTTTTAAATCTTTTTATTCTTAAAGTTTTTTCGGAGTATATATTATTTTTAGGCATTATTTTTATCGGCTTTTATCTATCGAGTTCTGCCACTGATCTTTAACTTCACGTATCTGTTATACGTGTAATCATCCTAAAACATATCCCTGAATCTTGTGAATACTTTTTTTAAAAGTATCTAGTACATTTCTGTGTAATTCATTAACTTATTTTCAATTAAGATTAATTAAGCCTCGATAAATGTCACCTATGTTTTTTTAATGCTGTCCTTCTTTTGAAATGCGGTCATACCGTGTCGTAAAAGATACCCAATAAAATTAGCGTCAAATTACTTAAAAGATAATTAATGGAATACTAGGTAGAGCATTTGTAAATGTCATCGGAAATGATGTTCTCTCTTATTTAGGTTCCCAATCGGTTAGTAGTTGACAATTTAATTAATTTCCGACTTGAATTCACAGTAAAGGGCAAATTTATTTGCTTTTATTATCTCTAGTTCCCTAAATTGATTAACCAAATTCCTAGCGACATTATCACGTTGAATTTCTTTTTGCTTAATATACATTTTGGGTGCCGTAGAAGGATATATACTCACATTAGTAACTACAACTTTCATTTTAAAAATTTGTCATCCCAATCAGATTAAGGCTGATGATTATACTTTATTAAACGAGATGGTTTATAAGAACCTTTTTTAGGAAAGTTTACCATAACACTAAGCATAAAACTTGAAATTCCATCCACAAAAACTTTCGCCCTTATGCCGGTTAAGGAAGTAATTTCACATCTAATTTATAGCCGTATCGCTTTCCAATAATTTCTCTTCGCTAAACAGGTTTAATTAACAGCAGAAGACCTTTTGAGGGAATAATTAGAACCTGAAATTGTAATCAGTCATGCAGTCAGAATCGTGCAACATATGTATTGTTTTGTCTCTTTTATCTGACATTATACCTCTAAATTGAAAGTAAATCCAGCGGTGTTTATTTTAACTCGTTCGTTCGATGCGGACATGCAAAGCCGCAAAGTTCTCGTTATTTGGTCGGCTAATTATTTATCTTTCACTTTCATCTGTTTTAATGACCAAATGCTGGATTGTGTGATTACTCAAAGAATTCCACTCGTTGCACCTTGTGATAATCTACATTTTAAATAATACATTCTTTTTTGCTTAAAATGCATGCAGAATATATTGTGGCTTCGGTTAAAGATCTTCATAGATACGGTGAACTTTGAATGATTTCTTTTTTTTTTCATTCGTATCTGTACAATTAGCTTTATTCTTGCGGTCACTCTCAGTTTGAGAATTATACATTACGTCAACGATGAATTTTTTGTGCGAAAGAATTTGCTCAAAGTTTTGGAGATGAATCAGTTAATTAAATACCAATATTATCTGTCATCGCTGCAAATTTTTCTCAACAGACGACGCATTTTTAGCACAAATACTCAAAAATTCGTCGTGAATCAATGAATTTTCTTACTTTTTTATGCTTAAAAGGTAGTGGTATGTCTTATGAATTCATAAGCACACTAATTAGTTTTAAAACTAACTGATAAAGTAGAGTGAAATTTATTGATATGGAATTCATTTGTTGGGATTAAAAAATATCTGGGCCAAATGGTATGAATTGTATTATTTTTGGGCTACAACATTTGATAGTGCAAAAAAAGTATTTTTTAGACGCACACAATCTTTTATATTCCTCTAAATGATTTATATTGAGCTTTATAAAATTTAATGAGTGATATAAATGAAATAAAAATTACTTTAAAAAAAAATTTCGTGCATAATTTTGATCCATTGTGTTAATTGTGATCAGTCGTCGACAAAATCCAATGGTTCTCAAATAAGTGCAAATATTTTAACGGTGCGAAGTCCTTAAATATTATCCGTCAGCATAAAAGTGCGTGCAATAGAGAGCAATATCGTTGGACCATTTTCACCTGTTCACCTTTTAACATTACGGTGAAATGTCGGACCCCGTTAAATTCTTATCGCACATTCGTGGGTGAGCTTTTGGTCCTTCCGTGCGGTGGAAAGCAAACAGATTAAAAGCTATCTGCAGATCTGCTTCGGTAAAACCCAAAACCCAAAGTCATTTTTTCGGCTGTCGGAAAGGTACCATCATCAAATACCTGTCCGAATTTCAGATACCGCATTACAGCGCACTCTGACCTCGGGAAGAAGTATTAAGTTTTTAATCCCCTTATAAAGCGTAATCCATTATTTTATACGTTGATATAGTGCCCCCTTCCGTGCATTTTCGTGATGAACTGTTTGTAGCGTTCTATTCCTTTTCTGAAAACCGTAAAGGTGCTACTTGGAAAGGATATCACCTCATCCCGTTTAATTTATTAAATTTAGAGACATATAATTTTATGCCTGAATAAGTCCTGCTATGTTTAAATAACGAATAAAGTTAAAGCTTTCATTGAATATAAAGAAATATGAAATTAAATGTATTAGGATGCATTGCCCAAATTAAGGAGGTGGTGTTTCAATCGTATAAAATATCATTGAAGTCCTCATTGCTTAGCAACACGTTATAACTTGCAAAAATACAATAAGTAGAGGATAAGAAAGAAAACTAAAATTTGAGTAAAAGTAATAAATTCATTTATAGTTTTTATTTCATCGATGAATATGAAAAAATGTAGATTTTGTTGATATTCATATACAATGTTCAGGAAATTGTTGTCATACAATGGAATAATCGGTCAAGTCTTTCTTTTCCTTGATTTAAGGGCCAAAAGACGGTTTCACGACATCCGCTTGTCACTCTCTCCTCCCAAACCTCTCCTAAAATAATGAAAAATTCGTTTCGCCTTTAATTAAAGTATATTTATTTACAATATCGTGGTGGATGGATCAATCTTATCCGCCTGATGATAGGTGTCGTACGCTAATTTATACGATTTGAGTGAAGTGAGAGATTTCGTGACGAAGATAGATTCCCATCTTAGAGCCCAAATTTGTAATCAAACGCCACCTGAAACATTTCCGTTCTTTCCTCCACAAATTCTTCTCAGAACTTCACTCTCATTTGTTTACGAAGCCCGATAAGTTCGTTATTGTTTAACGTTCTTATTCGTGAAAGTAAGAGCTCAGGGAAAACAAAACCTTTTATAAAATAAAATCCAAATTATCGGTTACATCATTGAAACGAAACTTAATCAGATTTATTCGAAAAACATTCGAATCACCATGACTTGTATATTTCCATCGCTGTCCAATTTAATTCGCTTCTCGTCCTTTGAAACCCTTTTTTATTCTTTTTGAAAGATATCACGTGCGAAATAATAATATAGAAATCTAATAAAAACGTGAAAAACAGAGAAATTTTCGAGATACGTTATCCGTATTTCATTTAACGCGAGATTCTGTGCAATCCACGTCTCGGATACGAATTCAAGTTCATCAAAGAGATCAATAGACTCATCTGACTGTTTTCCCACATTTATCATCGAACGCCACGGAATACATTGATTGAGTTGTTGAACCAGCCTCGCATCTAGGTTACCTCTGCGTTCCTTGGATATTATTTATGAAAGTTTTGAATAGCACTCGATAACAGCATCTGTACCAAATACCCTATTGCCACAACCTCCACACCGGAATAGAAATCTAGTCGTAAACAGCGCGCGATGCGAAAATACCGATTTCAAATGCGCGAAATTCTTTGATTCTTTCTCTGTTTCGTAAATTTTTAAAATATCCGCGCGACTGATTCATTTTGAAATTTAAATATCTACGAGACAGCCATTGAAAACATCTCGTATTTTGTTCGATTGTCGACATTGAATTCCCTTCGAAACGAAAGAAAATATTTCGCGCATTTACAATATTGTAAAGACGAATTCTGTCATCCAATATAAAAAAGTCGTCTTCAAAGCATTCTTTCATATGAGCGTTATTTTTTAATCCTGCAAACGAGCTAGAGTTTGAGATATTCTTTCACGTCCGCGAGTACAGCACGCCGGCTAATCCATCGCGCTGCATCACAACAACAAATAAACTCTTCCCGAGTACGTATACGCCCATAAATTCGCTAATAAGCTCCCAACGTCCGTTCCCCATTTGAGGCTTAATCAGCGCGGAATATACTCTGCCTCTTTTTCCCATCCGACGCAGATGTCTGTCTCCGACGGCTCCCGGTTCGATCCGATATGGATATGCATTACCCTCCGCATTTCCCCGACGGAAAAATCGGGATACAAGGAACGAGATATTTGAAACGCTGAGAGTGATGCGTTGGATCAAAGGAGATGCTGGGAAAAATAAGTCGGAAATGAGGAGTGGAGATAATTGATTGTGGACGCGTCTCCAGGGGATATGCCCAAGGGAAGGAACGACGTCGTAGACAAAAGGTGTGCGTGCAAAATGGAGCGGAATATGGATCTTCTTCTCGGTCTGTTCGGAACGAGGGTTAATCAGGAGGTAGAGATGATTGGCTGCCTTTGAAATGATGCCGCAACCTTCTGAAGCTTATGAAAATGCTCTTTTAGCGCAAGGAATCCCAAGTTCTCCGTTTTAAATTGGCATTTAACGGCTTTAAATTGTTCAAATTGTATAAAATATATCATTAAATATATCGATACTAGAATTATAAAGATCTGTTGCTATATTAATAACGTTAAGAAACTTTCTTTTATATATATTTCCGAGATAATTTGGCTTTTGTAGCAATATATATCTTCTCAAATTTTCCCAAAGTATACATTCCTTATTCATAATATATTTCTCTATTATTATTGTTATTTCCTCTATCACTCATCTTTGTATTACTACGAATAATCGTCCGTATAGTCGGAATAGCGAGCGGGGGCAGTAACATTTGGACAATTTCCCTCCATTTCGCCGAAACAGCTGTTTAACGGGAGGAAACAACGGAGAGGCTGTTCATTATGATCCATAAATCGAGCCTCTTTTCTACGGAATCCGTCAGCGTTTTCCTCGTAATTATGTCATTTATCGTCGGGAAAAGTGTTCCGGCGGAACATCAGAAATCGATCGGCGGCTGTTTGTTTTCCCAGAATGACTCGTGTGTCGCGATGAATGTGTTTAGTTTTGCGGGTCGTAAACAAAAGAAAGAGCGTAAAAGAAGGGAGTTGATTGGATGGACGAGATGAAAGGAAGCGGACGATGTTGTTGTTGTCGATTGAAGAAAGTCCGAGCGCGTCGAAGCTGAAATAAATGTAGTCGAGTGAAGGCGATATAGGATTGGAAGAGAAAGGCACGCTTTTGCTGGGAATTCCAGCATTGAAGTCTCCAAAGCGGCATTTTTGGGCGAAAATGGCTCGACGTTTATCAGAGGGAATTTTCTCCTCCGGAAAACGAATGGGAACTAATTAGGCGTTGAGATCAGCCGAGCACGTCAGAATAGATGGCTGTAGAAGAGATTTTAATTAACGACGAAAATGTACATTTCCTTCATTTCTCTCGATGAATGTATTCAATAATTGATCGTTATGTATTGATGAATAATTTTACCGAAGCGTTAACCAAAGAGATTCATCGTGTAAATGGTTGAATCGATCAATACATTGCGATGTATATAGATAGATATGTATAATATCTAGACGAGAAAGCTAATTGTATTTATTTATATTAATTAATTTATTTTATTAATGTCAATTATGTATTTATAATATTGATCATTTATTTTATTAGTATAAATTTACTTAATTAAATTTTCGATTAATCCCCGATTACTTTTTCATAGTTTTGCAATAGAAAACTTTTATCCGATCATATAAATTATTGTTTCATATTTATAGATATAGGCTATCTCAAACATAATGGGATTAAGTTTCCGAGAATTGCCATATTATTTGTTTTCGGAAATTCTTGATCCTATTGCCTGAATATCAGAATTGGATCCGACATCAATCCTCAAGCTTCGTTATTTGTCGAGATTGTGTTCGAATCAGTTTTCAAACTTCCTCCAAGTCATCTTCGGGAGATGATTCAAATAAATGGAAGCAGATAAACAGGTTTAAATCGGTAGCAAACTATCAAACTCGTTAGGGGAGGCGTATTTTGAATGATCATCGCATTTTTTATGCCTCCTTGGAAACGAAACACTTCCAAATTCCCTCATTCTCCGATTCGGGGAAACTTTTCGTCAACAAGTTGAGCTTCCCGTTGTCGTTCAGAAAACAAGCGCCCACGACATACACCTGTTTGCCTTTGTTGGCAAAATCTGCTATTCCCATACTAAACAAGTCATTTGAGTTTCATAGGAGTAAATCGCACAAAGCGTGGTTTCTGCCTTTTCAGAAGTATGTGCTATGATTTCCTATTGTTCTATTTGTTTGCTTGGCATTCGCACCAAACACGTAAACCAATGGATTGTGTTTCAGCTCTACGTTTAGATGCACAGAGGAATTCTCATTAGAATATGGTAATAAGAGTGGAAACACTATATCAACTATAATAATAAATCAAATATAAATCCCTATAACAAAAAATGTCATCGATTATGTCGTTTTTTCATTCAATGGTGATTTTTATTGAAATCTATGGATGAAACATTAATTTTGTTGAAATTCATCACTTAAATTGTGATTTTCAAGTATATGAATTTAATTTATACAATTAAATTTACATTTGTATTTACACTATTATTTCGGTTCATAATGGATTTATTGGGGAATTTTGTGCATTGATTTCACTAATTCACTATGGAAACCAAAAATTATAAAGTTATCATCCTGACCTTTCAGTGCAAATAATTGTTAATATTTTATTATTTTTTCGTTTGTTGGTGTTGACGATTAATTTGTGTGAATGCATTATTCTATATATATAATCTAATTATAGGTCTAATACTGATAGTATATTAACATTTTAGAACGATTTCTTTAACTAGGAACTTTTTTGCTTTCATTCAGTTATTTATTCGAATCTTAGATAGTGTGTTTTAACTGTGATAGAACTGTGATTTTTATTATAATCGAACGGAATATTCTTTTTAAATTTAAGTATTTTCGTTAGCCGAACTTCCTCCGTAAGAAATTGAAAAAAAAAATCCGATTTTTCCTTCTCTAAAATCCTCTATAAAAGCGACGGATGACTTATCAAAATAGCATAAGTGTAATTATATGTAAGCTATTAATACATACGCTTACATACAGTATGAATACTGAATTTATAATCACTAGCAATTCTTATCAAACATCCATCTTCAGAAGCGGAAAGTGAATCTTTTCGAACAAACGTTGACATTTCCAAATTGCCACAAATGGATGCTTGTCGCTCGAGATAAGGGATCCGATTTCAAAACAAACGAATAAATGTATTCCGCAATTAATTTCTCTCGAAAGAATCCGGGAACTATATCATCGGGCACCAGAAATAACATATCCAAACGTGACGTTAATTCATTTCCCTTCCCCATCCGTATCATCCGATTAACCGCTCCCCGTTTTAAATGTTCTTTTCCTCAAATTGAGATATTCTGCAAATACAGGAATCGAATAACCGTTCCCTCACCCGATTACGTTCGACTTACGATATGAAATGCATTTGGACGCAATTACGTCTACTCATCTTAATTTATGACCATTCACTTACGTAGACGTTCATTCATGTTTTCCCTTTCTTCATCTCTTTTTTAAGAGCTTTAATCGTTTATATTCGCGTATTCGAAATGCGAAAGGAATAACGTGTATATAAGAGATGGATTGGGTGGGATGCTCGAAGATAAAGGAGGGGGTTTGGCTAATTCTCCTCAACCCTACGCCGGTTCAATAATTCACTCCCATCGTGGAAGTTTCGTGTCCATGCGGTCATAATCCCTGTATCTCCGGTCTCCCCGATGGACGTGGATCATTCGACGGAATGCGTGCAAAACATCGAGATCATACAGTCGAAGCGATTTTTCACCGCGTCAAAGACACGTTCGGGCGTATTTTTTGCCGCCGCATTGTACCGAACAGAACCACTCTACGTAGGACTTCTTTTTACAGGCGTACGATTTGCATATAACATGTTCCGTCAGAGGGTATAAAACGTTCTCAAAACTTCGATGGAGTCCATGTTTCGCATGACGGCTGTCAGCCCTTTGACTGCGTAATTTTCGATCGGCGGGTTTCGTTAGCCGACGAAAGGATATCTCGCTGTTCGGGAAAGTTTGGAGAAAAATATTCCATCGAAGTTGCACTTTCACATACAATGCAATGTTATTCCCAGTGTCGAGATACGAATCACAGAAACCTAGGATGCGTTAATTAATTTAGTAGTGACGACTAAAAATGTTACTATTTTATCTTTTATTGTAAAAAGCAACCACAAAGTTTGAACTAAAACCGTCTGTTTCCTAATTTATTTCATAATCATACTAAATAATTCAAGTACAACTTTAACAACTCAATTTAGAAAATAATTTATAATACTCATTTCTATTGCAGAATCCTTTATTCTCTTTTTGATATATAAATTTTATAAATTCATGTTATTAATTTTATTGCTTGTTTCTGCGAAATTTCTATCCATGAATCGTGTCCTTACTTTTCTTATAAACAGAGTATCAAGAACGTTAGACATGAGTTATTTATTTATTAAAAAATACATCCAATAATTATCAATTCAGTTATTTATACTTAAGAATAACTTATAGATGGGTTTAATGAGTAAAATGCTGAAGTGAATTCTTCATATCATGTTCATTGCTTATGATTCCTCCATTTCTTATCCCAAAGTACCAAGTCTTCAAATCGTAAGAATTTTTTCTTTAATCGTGTTGTACGTTTCTTTTCCCCATCTTCCGCATCTTTTTATATTACGATGTATCGGTAGAGGAGTGTCAACGCCCTATATTGCATCAGTTTAAAAGCAAAACGATAAACTCGACCTTAAAGTTAATTTAAGCTGCAAAAAAATATAACTCTGCGATTCTTCTTGTTACCTCTATGTATAAAACTTCTGCCTCGGTTATTAAAATAACGTTTCACTTCCACCATGAGAGGTACCCAAAACGTTTATCCTAGTCCGTAAAACGTCTCGGTGTTCCGTTATTTCCATTATAAGGAATAAAATTTTGGGATTTCCCGCAATAATTCTAGGATATGTCGTCCTATGATGGTGTTCAAACACGGCAGAATTACAAAGGCGGCTTACAGAGTTATTCTTTCAATTTGTCCATAAAATACGTGTTAATATCGACAGGAGTTTATGCCTAAAGCAGTTAATCTTATCGTTTGGCCTAGAAAATGTATTCGTTAACGCGATGTAACGAGACTCCATTCAGTAGTGCATGAGCATTGTGTGCTGTGAACATCCGTCATCTTGACAGGATTCATCATCGTTGCTAAACATGATCCATAATGTATCACACGTGCATTGTTGAGCCAAGGTGATAATATTCCTTCACGGATGTGTTTAAAGGGGACATGTTCAGGTTACAATTTTCAGCGTTACGTCTCGTACACACGAGTTGGGTGTTTCTCATCTGATGCCAACCTTCAGGGTTCGTTAGTTCTACTAGTCTAATTTTCTAATAATTATGTTTCTTATCTAATATTATATAAATAGTCTATTATTATTATGATTTATAACGTCTGATGATAGCTGATGGGACTTATTCATTGTAATAAGATTAAAGACAGTATACAGATGACCACGGTAAAACCAGCATTAAAATTTTGACCAGCTTCGAGAGACCAGCTTGTATTCTTGGAAAATTTTATTATTATTATATTAAGTTAACTGCAAGTAGACTGTAAGCCTGGTGGCAGTTATTTTCTACACATTTATTCTATTCTATTACACATCTATTATATTATTCTAGCTTATAGTCTAAAAATTATATGTATACTTAAGTCTATTTATTATTTTTATTATTGTATTGAAGCAAGAAATTCCAGTATTCTATTCTACTATCATCTTATGGAGATGCTGATGTATAAAATTATGAGTCAATTTTCGTCTTTCGTCTTGATAAATAAATATGATTCCTTTATTTCTACTACATCAATTTTCTGTTTTAGGGCTTGAATAGGGCTTAGTTAAACACGGAACATGCTGCATTAATGTAATGTACTGCAGTATTATAATAAAGACTGTATTGAATGAAGAATTTATGGGTGTTAACTTATAGTTCCAGCCTATTTCATATCGATTTCTTCATAGAATTCCTTCTCATCTTCAATGGAATAGCCATACGAATCCGATGGCAATTTGTCATCGTTCTTTTGATGACTTAACGCAAAGAATTACGACCTTTCGAAGGAGAAAGGAAAACGGAGTGCCCTTCACGCGCTTTGCATTTCGCCTGTTTTACGCGCTGAACTACTAATGAAAAGATATGGCCGAGGGCAGCGCTGTTGCATATCACGACGCCAGAGCTATATGCGAAAAATCCCAGCTTATTTGGAGATAAATCGGTCTTCCTGCTTTCTTTCGTTGGGATTATAGTGCGCTGCGGAGAATTTTAATGCCTTCATTTGAACGTATTATTGGACTGAGGAGTGAAGGGATTTGGATGCTGGAATGCCTTTCGTATGTTAGTTCGTATTTCGTATACTTAAAGTAATTTTGTTTGAATGAAATGGTTGGTCTTTTCAATAGATGTATACTAATTTTCATATACTTTCATCGTGTTGAGCTGTATGGTGTGGATAACATTAATATTTCTCTACAAACTTAGACCTAGCCTTTGTAAACCAAATTATTATTATTCTTGAAACTGTGAAATATGACTGAAACTCTCTAAAATTTAAAAATATTTTACAAGGAACAGTAGAAAAAAATAATAAAATACATATTATGATAAAAGGGCGCAACTACTAAATATAACATTTCAAAAAGAAATTTCTTTAAACTGATTTTGTTTCTCACGCACATCTATATAGCTTTATCAGCTCTTTTAAGGCAGATTTATTTTCCTTTTGTACATTAGATATATTGAATTTACAATTGTTTTGGAATACAAAAACTGTATTAAATCATTATCGTGAATATGTTCACCACGCCCAACAGATCTCATCCTTAATTTGGCATTCCGGAATGCTGTTATTTAAACGTCAAATTCATTCCATTAGATGTCAGTAAATTAATTCGACTTATTTTACAGCTCCCGATTTCGTCGTAATTTATTAACATCGCACAAAATGAGAAATGAATTATGAGGAATCCATAATGGAAGGCGGTGTTGTGTTCATTTCCACAACGATACCTCAGTTAAATGTCTGTTCGTGATTTAACACCCTCGAGTTTCGGTTGCGAACATTAAATCATATTTTTGCGTTCTTTGTAATGCGCAACTTAGATAAAAGAGCGTCGATCGAGAGCATAAATACGGCCGTTTCGGAAACCATCCCTCCTCCCGCACATTTTAATCACCGCATCTCTTTATTTCATAATGTGCAATGTCCACTCTGCCTTTTTGTTAATGGAGACGTCAATTTTAACGCTCCAATCGTACATTTCCTCGCTGACAATCGATTGTATTGGGGCCACGCCTCTCTTCGATATCATCTTCGATAACGAAATCCGGTGAATTGTTTTCCGGGAGCCATTTTTGATTAAATTGCGAAATCCTATCTTTTACTCCCTCGTCTCTACTTGTCCGCACTTCTCTAATTCAATATCCAGCGCCCGGTTTTGTTTTTCGCGGAATATTTTTCACGCCTTGTTTGAGAGTAGAATTACACCTACCGATCGACTTCCGAGTTCCGACTTTATGGCGTTTGTCCATTTTTATATCTCGAGTCGACGAAGTCGTTGCGTTATTCGGGATTAATGAGAGCTTTGATCCGCAGAATTCACGAGCGGATTTTTTATTAGCTTCGATTCGGAACCAATTGTTTTTCTTGCGAAAAGGTTTCATCGTTCTCTGCAGCGTTTATGAGCGATGGAATTCACTCTGCTGTTGTGTTGACTTCCTCACCATTGTAACGTTTAAGGTTCGAATGTAACCAAAAACATTGATTTGTGTTATTTTGTATTTATCCGACGGTTATTGCTTCGATATCATGTTTTTATGTTTCCATGTTCGATTTCTCAAAAACTTAATTACTCTCCAAATTCCTATTATGTTATATTATACTTTTTATGTTCTATAAACCCCAATTTTGCTTTCATGGGAAGACATTCAACATAATCTCATCCTCTACATTTGAAACTTAATGCATTATAATTTATTTACCTATGTTATCTTTCATTACTTCTTTTTGAGTGTAAATTTCTCTGATTATAAATCTTCTTGGGTATGGGAACAGTATAGAAATATTTACACTTGCTATGTTACCGTTATTGGATTATAAATATGTGTCGCTATTCATTAACTTTGACGGTATATTTCAATAACTATAACATTGTATTCTTACTTCTTTTAATGAATATACTGGCAAACGAATCCCCACAGTATCATTCGTGAAACACTTCAGAAGAGACAGTTTCATTAGTCTAATCAAACGATGTCTACATTCTTTGATGAAGGACATAGAAACTATCTTTCCCAAGGCAATACAAACCAATCACCATCCCCCGCTTCTTTCACCAAGTCCACCTCTTCCGATAGTTATTAACGGAAGTCTTTTTTTATCCTTAAGGAACCTTGGTCGCCGATTGCACTCCCCAATGCCCCGATTGCATTGCAATCCTTCGATCATAAAATCATCGCCCCGAGGGACTTCCCTTTTGTTTCAGATATCGACACTTCCTCAGGGAAATCAAACCGAACAGCGCCGACTTGGGCCTCTATCCCTCCCAATCATCCTGTACTGATTTCCTCTCGACACGGTCTCCCGTCTCCGGAGTCTTTTTTTCCTTGAAGAATTATACTACCCACAGTCATGCGGAGAAAAAATGCGACGGCTTTGCTATATGAACCGATCAGGTATTCCCAGACGTGGGACGTACACAAGACGTACTGAACCGCTCACTCATTCCTGCGCGTAATTTTCGTTTCCAGTCCCTTCTGTTGATTCTCGTACGTTGCTGAATATTAGTTTTGCCGATATTGTTTTTCGTATAAACTCCGCCCTCACTTCTTGTGTTGCCGCGTATTGTCTCGGGATGCTGACTGTGCAGATTTTTGCAGTGGAATCGACTAGGGAATCGAATGTTTGTGATCCGAACTATAGGAAAAACTCTCAACACCTAGTTTTGATGAAAATAAAAAAGAATTTGACGCTTTGAGTTGGTATTTTCATCTATTTTTACAAAGCCTCTTTTATTTTCGAACAACCATAGAAAACTGACCTCCTTATTGGTATATATATTGTTAATATAATAATATAATATAGTGATACTATTCTTTACCAAGGATTACATTTCCTTTCCTATTCAACTTACGCGAATTATTCTTTTGAGTTTTCTTTCTAAGGCGGGATTGTATATATCATGTACATACATTTGTACCATATATGGATTTTTTAAATTGAATCTGTGTTATAACTTGACATTTATTTCATCGATTGAGCTTACAAGCACAACTATGAGTTTGTAATAAAATTTTAATCTATTGAGCAATTGGTCTTCTTAACGTTTATTTGATAACCGCAGACTTATTCGCTCGCTTCCGAAAATAGTAATATCTAACGAAGTTATTCTCTTTAAAAAGTTATTTCATTTTTACTCTTATTACGAACTCTATTTTGAGCTAATATTATTATTATTATTATTAGAAGCTCTTAAAGTTTTTATAGTTTAATAGCTCAGTTTTGTTGTCTTTTGTTATAAACTACTTGAAAATTGGTTGTATTTTATTAATTTCTCAAACATGACGAGGTTTTCTGTTTTATTATATTTAATTTTATAATCCAAATTTTTTTCATTTAAATATTACCGAGCGTAAAAAATACTGCTGATTTTTTCTTAGTTTGCATTACATGCATAATTATCGAGAGAGATTGTTTACTTTAAATTTCAAATATTAACATTAGATGAAAATTAATTCTGCCGTCCCAGCAGAGTTTTTAGGAAATTGAAATATTTCTCATCAAAATTTTGCGAAGCAATTTTTTCGACCTTTGTGCTTTCCGCATTTTGGTTACTAACGCTATTAAATGCCAAGGATATTTCTCAGTTTATTATTTTTTAATTACTCCCGTCATAGCGCTATTATCCATCATTAAACTTATTAAAGATGTGATTTCCATTGAAAACATTTTAGAGAACTTTGATCATTTGTCAAAATAACTTCGATCATTGAGTAACTCGTTACTTGAAATTCACAGTATCGGATTAGATTTGGTGGAAATTCATAATGTAGAATGAAGGATACAGTGTACTTTTTATCATAGTACCACGAGTGACAACCTTTTATCGCCCAGATAAAAATTACTTACTCTTCTTGAGTGTGTATGATTTTCGAACGATTCGTTTGAACTGCTTGCATTTGGCTGTTATATTCATCTGACACAAAATCCTCAGAGTCTCGTGTTCGAATCCCGAAAACTTTTACAATTTCCGCTAGAAAAGTTTATTTTAGAATATTTCTTCGGCCCTCATTCTGATCATTGATGAATGTTTGCGAGCTTCGGCTGATGGATAAACGAGAGACGGTATCTCTCCGAGGGTCCTTTTGAAATATATCCAACAAAACCACCGCATTCGAGAACAACGTCCGTAAGCTCGGACACGAGTATTTCAATATTTTCGCCTCTAGAAAACACCACACGCGGGAGGGGAGAAAACTTCGGTGCAAACAGAGCGTAAGTCCCCGAAGGACCCGCAAACACCCGTCACTCCATATCCTGCATCCCTTCTTTCCCCACCAGAAAGGGGCTTTTTGATCCCACCCTAGGGGAGTTACAACCCCCCCACTCCCATCCCAATCGTCGCTTTGTGGACCCGCATGATTTCCCTCACCGAAGAGGGAAAAATGTATCCGCAGTTGCCACAGGGCTCGCGCTTTTTTATGCATCCCCTCTTTCCAAGAGATGCTAATGAAGGACCCTTCGCAAGGACGTCTTGAGTCGCTTAATTTTTAATTAGTGCTCTCGATTGGGATAATTGATCGTGAAAGGGTTGCTTAAGCATCCCAAGAGGTTTGTTTTATTCAAATCGGTGGTTCGTTGACATTATTGTCGTTAATTGGAGGGTCAGCGGTTCTTTAATCATCGATCCACCGTGAGGTTTGCGATTTCGAGTGGTTCTTTGTTGATTTTCTCGAGTGGGACGCCCCGTTTTGCACCTGAACAATGTTTGGAGTTTTCATGTATAAAATCGCATGTTTCGGATGCAATTGAACCGAAAAATTACGATTCTCTAATCGTATTATTTCCGGAGTCCAATTAACAGTATGCGCCTCATTAGACTAATGAATCCTTTTCTCTCAGAAAAACGAATATTTATCTTGGCTGAATATAATTATTATCAATTAGGAGCCCGTAAATTATTTGTATGTAAGCTTTCCTGGAATTTTTTATTATTTCGAAGCATTTTTAATTTTATTATGTTTATAATTTAGTTATAAATGAATTCACCCTCGTTCTAATATTACTTTTGATTCATTAAGATTGTAGTTTAAAACATCTAATTTTTAAAAATGTTGTTAACTTATAAGCGTAAAATGTATCTTACTCTCTATTTTTAATGTGTAATTAATTTTACAGAAGAAAATATTGAAAGTAATATTTAACAGCTCTGATGCATTAACTGGTGCTTTTTTATGAACGGCATGAAATTTTCTAGCATTTAAAGTACTTTATGATATTTTGTTTGATTTATATAAATAGCTATTTTACGCTCTTCTAATAAATCTTAGATTTATATCAAAGATGTATTACCTAAATATTTTGCGCATTGACTCCATGATCCTAATTTTTCAAACACGATCACTTTTATACGTAAAATTGTATTCGAAATCGTATTAATCTCCCGAAAAAGAGAAGAATTCTTCTAAATAGCATTTTACGTTGTGCCATAAATTATACCGCGGTGTTGCAATTTCATTTCATAGTAAACACTCGCCCATTAGTTCATGACTCCATGGCAACATTCCCCAACGGAGGGAATAAAAATCGTTTTCCGTGTTATTAGTTTAGGGGAATTATATTCGCTGATTAGGTTCGTTATCGATGTATCACGCGCGATTTCGTTTTTAACGCCTAATTTATCATGTTTCATTTAGATTTAGTCGCTATTCGATTAATTAACAGAATTACCGGAATCCCGACAGTTCAATGTAGTCGAGAGTAAATATTTCCCGTGCGAAGCTCTGATTATTTTTGGCTAAAAAATGGCTCGAAAAATATAGGTCGCGGATACTCTGGCATAATTAGCGGAAGAGGCAAACCATTAATTATCGCCAATCGTATTCCTAAATGAAGAACGACTTCCGGAATAGAGGGAACTAGAAAAATAGAACGCCACGAATATATTGCATTTCCGGGCCCATATAATGGTTCACCTCTATTTTTATCCTTCAAATTCGTTTATGAAGAGATAAATTTGACTTTTAATCCTAGAGCTATTTGGTGTGTGCGTGGATCGTTTTTGCAGGAGAAAACAACTTTTTTATGGATAACCTCACAGCTGGAATGCGAGGAATTCGTTGTAGAAGATAAAACATTTCAAATTTTTGAACTTGACCGTCAACATCCAGCAAATGCTTTTTACTTTTTCGGACTTTGAGTCTTATTCTTTTGCTTTCCAGTTATGCAACGTCATATTATCGTGAATTCTCGAAACGGAAATTTTTCGTCCGAATTCATCGTCGATTTGAATTCAATGGTATAAATATACTCTTTCCCTCTATTACAGTTCTACCTATGTTACCGATTTAAGAAATGTTAACAGGATAGTTATTATTTAATGATTTTTTTTTGGTTTATTATTATAATATTTTTATCAAAAACTATGTATTTTTAATTAACATTCGCAAGTATACTTCTTTCTCCCTTGCTATATACAACCGATGTTCCGGAAAACAGATGGACTACCTAAGAAGTATTTGAATGTAAAGAAACTATGAAGGCATGTATGTTAACATATCTGATTAACGAACCATCCAGTTCATTTATAAAGTAGTTATTTACGTTTAATATAGTCCAATATTTGTCGAAGGTATTGTATATTCTTTAGTCAACTTGCTTGAGGATTAATTTGAACCTATGAAAGCATTTTAAGCTTATCCCTCTTTTTTGGTTCTGAAATTGTTTATATCTACACCTGAGTTGCACGGATACCATTTTTGGATTGTTTGAGAACAGAATTACGATTGGATTACGAGGTCCAGAATCCTCCTTTTATTGCTCCACTTTATAGTCTCTCACGGATCGCGTCTGTTACGATTTGAACCGCGCGGTACAGGAAAGATACACAAAGGGAGGGGGAAGATTTGAAAGAGAGACGTTGAATCCCGGCGACGATGTTCTCTGGCCACATTATTCCCACTGGTGTAACCGGAACCCTACGGGTGAAGCGGGAGACGCCATTTCGAGCGAAAATCCCGCCTTGACGACAGAAGTGAGAACTGCGGTTTGGCAGCTCTGAACCAGCGCTCCATGCGGTGGAATTGAAAACCAACGTTTATGTTCTCACGGAAATCATAACGGGCGGGATTCCTCAGGGCGTGATAGGCTTTTTCCCCTCGGACCCTGCAAATGCCGTGGGTAAACATGAAAAATTCCGGCCCACACACGTCCTCGAATAGGTACGTAATAAAGGTGGGGCCGCGGGCGTATGAAAGCTTCCTCGTCCTGTATTAGCGGCGGAAAACGAAACAAACAGATGAATGACAAAAAAGCACCCGAGGTCGCGTCATTTTTTCATCCCGGAGTGTAAATATTTGGGTCGGTTAATTTGCTCCCCTTGTTTAAACTGGGCGGGGGGCGATGAAAGCGCTACGGTGGAGAAAGTCACAAATGACTATTTTTGTGGAATCAATGCTATGGTCATTCTTTGCGAACGTTTGTCGTCAACAGTGGCGCTATAAGAATTCGTTTGCCGCCGGTGGTTAGTTCTGGGAAACGGTGATGTCGGTAATTACAATAAAGAGGGCGCTTTCAAGAAAATTAGATCAAAGAACTAACTGCTTCGTAGAAGGAGAGAGAATTCACACGGAGAGGGAACGAATTAGGGAATAAAAAATAATGAATGACTCGCTGATGAAGCTATTGTAAGCTCTTCATTTTCATTCATTCATTGTTTCATTGCGTGGTTGAATAGTAATCATTCAAAATAATTTACCTTTGTCTTATCATGGAAATGTTGTTCCCTCATCAATTGGAAAATATTGAATTTTATATTTCTATTGGGTACCGCAGGTATGGGTACCTAATTTACTCTTAAGGTTGCTATACACCCGAAAGAAAAACCTCAACAGGCGTATTACGATAAATTTTCGGATACACTTGGTCACTGGACTCGTAATGTAATCAAAAAACGATCATAAGAGCGATATCAGTATTCAATTATTTGGAAAGGGTTATAATAACTCTTAGTACCTAATCCCTTGTAATCCGGGGATTATTATATTTCCGAAATGTTCAGATGAGCATTTCGGAAATGAGCGGATTCGTCTCTTTTTGATGAGTAAACCTCGATTTCTGGTATTTTATTTCATTCGGCATGCTATTCCATTTTTCCAAGTCAATTACGACGATCCAGAGACAATTATCAAAATCACTTATTCCAGTAATCACTCGTGAAAGATTTTATCGAATAATTTGTTTACTTTCGGAGCCAAAGAGTTGATTGGATGCATTTGGTCAACTGATATGTTTGCGCACAAACACGGACGTTTTCGAAAAGGTTAATTTTCAGAAGGCATGACATTCGGGAGCGATTTTCATCGAAAGAGACGCTAATTTATTTTTCCGGAAATTATTCGCGAGTTTTGAAAGTGCTAATTCTAAACCGATGTACGAGGCGAGAGTAATCCATGTTGGCGACGTAAAATATTGAAGGAATAATTGGATTTTCGCGCGGTTTCGCATTTTCTGATTGGAGTTGGGAAGATTCAAAGTTTCATCTGGATTATTTCCTCGTGACAACTTATCACTTCACGAGAATGGTCTTAGCTTATCCATCATCCGTCGATTCTGATGGGAATCGGTCGCAGATTTATTTTTGATTCATAAATACTACTTAATATCCGTCTCCGATTAATTTTATCCTGTAAAAATTTATGTAAGAATCCGTTCATATTTTCATTTATCCTCCATTATTGTTTTCTTCTGTCAATCTCTTCTGTTTACTTTAAATCTTCCTTTCAAACACTTTATAAAAAATTTGCCCATTACTCTCATTATTCGTAGGTAATAACTGACAATGTCTTTATAAATTTCATTTGAACTTTTTTAATACCTTGAATACATACGTATTAAATAGACTGATTATTGTTATATGGCAATAATTAAATTTATAAACCTCCATTCCAGTGATAAATAAAAGTTTATCAGTATCGATTACTAGCCATCGAGGCTATCATGATACGTCACTGTCAATTAAATCTATCGAAGCAAATGGAAAGAGATTTATGACTCAAGCACTACGGCGTTATTGATTTAAAATCCTGACCCGATAGAAAGTTCATGTTTATATTTTAAATATAATCCTAATTAAATATAATATATCTTAATTTTTCATTTATGGTTTTAATACTTGCGTCATAAATCTATCCATCGAGATGCATAAAACTTATCCTCCACTTCCACAAGCGCTTTTCTCGCAGAACCTCTTGGGTACGCATACTATCTAAAGTGGGGCAGAGAGTATTTACGAGCCGCGCTTCAAATAGTAATGCGGCCACGAAAAGTACGGAGTGGTCGTTAGTGAAGACGCACGAGCGTTTGAGCGGTTCCCAGATTGAGAGGTTCAAGTGTCGTTGGGAGTTCGATGGTCAGTGGAGATGAATATGTGTGCGAAGCAGGTCGAGTGCGGGGGAAAAAGTATTGGGAAGATGGGCGTGATAATGAGAAATCGGATGGAAGATAACAGTCATGAAAGGCCAAAAGGAATTGGGAAGCACTCGGGCGGAAAAGGATTAATTGAAAAGAAAAAAGCTCCGACTTTCCCTTACACTTATTTCTCCGAAATGATTAATTAGATTCGCCATTTTGGGTCTTTCAAAAGGGTATCTAAAGGAAATTGAAGGAAAAGAAGTTTATTGGAGCCATCATTGTCTATGAGGGTACACTTCTACTGACTAGTTTCAGTTCTAGGTTGTACTTTGTAAGGTTTAACAGAAACTTTGCGATTAGCGGTATTTCGAAATTAAACGATGTTTTAGCTCGTTTCATAAGCTTTTATACTCGAGCTGTTTTATCGTTGCCGTGGAGAAGTTAATCTTCTTTTGGATTTAACCCTTTATAATATGTAATCCGATTGATGTTATGCTCTATAATTAATTAGAGATTTTATAATTATAATACTATAATGTTATATATTATAAACTCTATAAACATGTATGTTATACTTATGATTAAAGAATATGGCTTTATCGATTTAACATGTTAAAATTGTATATTCATTGGCGTGACTTCAGGGAAAATAATCCAAAATATATACCATACATAAATTGTTATTTTTTAGAATAGATTACGTATTACTACTTCGAATGAACAAACTACTCGTAACCTTTAAACTTTTGAATCCTCTGCTTCCCACAGATGCTGAAGTATTTTACCCAATCGAATTGAAAATAAAATGAAATTTTTTTTATCTTTCGCGTGGTTTTGAAAATAAACGAATTTGCCAAAATCCTTTCAATCGGTTAGTGCCACTCCATATATGTGCCGAAACTTCCTTTCGCTTGGGTTAGCGTGGATCAGATTTAACGCATCTTTGAATATATGAATGGGAAGAGAGGAATCTATTGGGATTTTGAGGGGTCTAACGGAATGGCTTTGGCGGTCATGAATATCGATGAAGTCAGCATAAATCGAGCGGCTTCGACCAAAAAAATAGAGATTGCCATTTTTACTTATGTTCATATAATTCATTGACGATAGCAAATTTTAGCACGTTGTTCAGAGATTTTCGACGATATTTTGTGTCAATATGCGACGTAAAATGGCGTTGTGGTGTTTACTTACCGAATTAATTTAAGTTCAATGAGCAAGAAGTTCATTGTGGCTCGTCATTACTGTATATTATTTGCTCTCCATAATGAAAGAGGATCCCGCATTTGAGTAATTATTCTCCTGGGAGCATGAACGGTGGGTAATTTTATTAATTAGTGGGGATATTCTGAGATGCGGAGCTCTCCCCCCTCGCACACGAGGATAATACGCCTCTCCAATTTCATGAATTAGCCACGTTTTTGAGCCTGTTTGTTTTCCTATCTTATTTATATAGGGTAATATATGATAGGGTTTATTAATTTTATCTCTATTGGGCAGGAAAATTGCTTCGCTATGGAGAATAAATTATTTATGCTAGCAAAGTGAGTTTGGTTTAATCTTTTGAAAAATATTAACGATCGTTCTTTTGAATTGATGCGTGATTCGTATAAAAACTGTGTTGAAAACGTTTCGAAACGAATAAAACCTTTCGCGCGATTGAGTAGTAAGCCGTAAAAAGTTTTGGATACCAAATGCGGTTTTTATAAATGAAACATTTTAGCTTGTATTCTTGTTAAATTGATCATTTTTTTCTCATACAGAATGCTGCATTCCTTTTTTATGTATTGCATCTTATTGCCTAAAAAAGAACCAACGAGTAACTTATTTTTTCGTTTCTGTAATGTAGGGAAATCATTGTGTATCATCCACCTTACAAAAACCGTCGAAATGAAAGTCATATATGGCGTTACGAATATTAGAAAGGAGATGAAAATAATAATAAAAATAACTTGGTAAATTTCCACAGAAAAAATTGTTATATTTGCAACCGGTTTCGTAATATAAAATTACATCCTCAGGCTCAGGTAATTTTATATTACGAAACCGGTTGCAAATATAACAATTTTTTCTGTGGAAATTTACTAAGTTATTTTTATTACTATGGCATTCCACGAAGTCACGCCTTCTCACATTGATTTCGAGATGAAAATAACTTCATCAAACCTTTAAACAATATAAGCCTTCGAATAACATTAAACTAATTGCCAAAATACCGCTCAGCTGAAATGTGATAACTATTGTTTGGCTTACGAACGATGTGTTTTTATCTAACATTTTCCTTTCGACGGAGTTTATATTTTAATCTTCACGTTAGAGCGAACTAACGGGAAGGAGTATTGGTAAAAAAAAGACATTTGGAAGGAGAATTAAATGTTCGTGTATTATTTTAATTTCTTCTCTCAAATTTACCACTCAATTGACCAACGACTTATCAGAACATTTATAGCCCGATCAATAAGCACGTCTCTTCAAATTCCGAAAGGCCAAAAGGTCGAAATCGGGAAAACATTTGGGGAAAACCCACGTCGACAGCCACCAAGTGGTATTCCGTTGCGGATGACTGGGTAAGGACGGGCAAATGAGAGGAAACACCTCTTCGGAGGGAGTGCGTGGGACTGGAGTGTGTGGTGTAGAAAGTCCGCGGAGTAATCAAGTAGAATGGAGAAGAGAAAGGTGATACGGCGTAGAAAGGATTTCTCTCGCGGAGGTCATCGCACCAACGTTGCTGTTTAATGAAGTGCGTACGAATGCGCACGTCAGTTGAAGTAGACTCGGCTGTATGGTCCTTGTCCAGAGGGTGCACACGGAGATGCTAAAGAGATTGCTCTCTGAGAGGCTCATATATAATGTATCGAAAGGGAGAAGGAATAATTGAGGAAAGAAGAGGCACGGGTTCTTTTTTGCCGAGTCGCGAGGGAAAGTCACGGATGGTTCGCGCTCAATTAGCCCTCCCGTGCCCTTTTCCTTAAAGGATTCGTGTATGCGAGAGGTTAATTTTTTAACTGGAATGATTATGAACATTTACGCGATGCTGGGGCCATTAACTCGCGTTGAAAATTGAATGGAGTTTCGCGAAGGATCGTTTTTCTCGACGTAGTTCCGCTCGTGATAGAGCTTAGCATTTAGGGCATTGTTACGGTGGTCGTAAAAGACGAAGTAGCTTCCATTGTTGCCATTTAAGAGCATTGGACGTCCGATAATGCTTTGGCTATCTTTGTTGAATGTTTATTGCGCCTGCATCTCCTCTGATTTTGCTCTTGAATAAACAATTGGAATTTTTTTGTGAACAAGAATAGTAATTTATTACGAGTTTCCCTAAAGAAGTTATTTCATTCTTTTTAACAATCTAAATAGCTATCAATTGCAAATTATAAATGATGAATTTTTATATATTTTTATGTAGTTGTTTATTTATCGAGTTATACGAAAGAACTATAAAAGTATTTATACAATTTAAAAACTTATTGATACAGTAATAATATAATATACTGATACCGTTGATATTTATTAAAGATTATCGAATAGATGTGGTAAATTGGCAAAATAAGTATACAATATTGACCATAAATTGAATTTCACTTGTATGTTATTGATTCATTAGTTAAAGTTGAAGAAAGTTGCTAAAACCAAATAACTTCATAGCAATAATTTATAATATTTATGTATGATTATTTTTAATAGGGTACGTATTTGAATTGAAAACGTGTTTAAGTTATTTCGATTATCGTCAAAAAATATTGTCTGAGAAGACTAGAATTAGTGTCTCCATTCTGAAAAGTTGGCGTTCACTATGACAGAAGCGCTTACGCCCCATTTTTCTTCCACAGGACCACCTAGCCAGCACGGACATCAATGATAACGATGACGACCCAATGCCAAGGGACAATGGCGATAACAAACACGGTACTAGATGCGCCGGAGAAGTGGCATCAGTGGCCTTCAATGACTATTGCGGAATTGGAGTGGCTTACAATGCATCTATTGGAGGTAGGATTTTATCCTTTTAAATTCCGATTTTAGTGCAGAATTTTTCTTATGACCAATGCGTAAACGAAATTACATATATTCACGAATCAATTCTACCTACTCATCAAAATATTTATGTATTTTGTAAATTGAAAGTAACTTTAAGTGATTGAGTAATATAAAAGCTCCTTACTCATCGTAAATTACAGTAATAAATTTTTATCTTCTATCCCAAGAATTACTGAATTATTTTTGCTATCACAAATGATATCGATTGTAATAGAATATTTTAAGGATTTTTTTTATTTACCATTTGAAATGCTTAATTAGAAATAAAAATAGGGATAGCATTAGATAATATTCCTTCATTTCCATTGTCCGTATAACAAATACTTCCAAAGATATCTGATACATCAAACCATCTATTGCAGGTGTTCGAATGTTGGATGGAACGGTCAATGATGCAGTGGAGGCAAGAGCTCTTGGCTTAAACCCAGAACACATTGACATTTACAGTGCCTCTTGGGGCCCAGAAGATGATGGAAAGACAGTTGATGGACCGGGACCCCTTGCTCGTCGTGCATTCATTTATGGAGTGACCAGTGTAAGTAATCTTTCTCTCAATAAATAAAAATCTCACAATTTGTACATTTATTCGATATATTCTCTTTGGTCTTATCATAAGAAAGACCTTGTATTTTAATTCTGTAAAATATTTAAGAGGTTAGTCTTTGTTTGAATAGATTTATCTGTTCCCTAATACATTTTTGAAGCTTATTCTTTCATAAATTAAATATTATTCACAAATATTTTAAATATTGTTATTAATTTAAATTGTTACATTAAAACATTTTTATTGCTATATTAAAGTCTTAAAAAAAATTCCTCACATTATTAGCATAATATCTTTAATTTATGGAATTTTTAGGGTCGGAAAGGAAAAGGTTCCATCTTTGTATGGGCATCAGGAAATGGGGGGCGGCATACTGACTCCTGTAACTGTGATGGTTACACCAATTCAATCTTCACTCTGTCCATATCTAGTGCAACCCAAGGAGGGTAAGTTATTTACAAAATTTGAATATTATCCTCTCATAATTTATTGTTTTTATTTTAATTATATCACTTTCTCCTTTAGATATAAGCCATGGTATTTGGAGGAATGTTCTTCCACTTTGGCCACAACTTATAGCTCTGGTACTCCTGGACATGATAAAAGTGTAGCAACAGTTGATATGGACCCTAAACTTCGCCCAGATAGAATCTGTACTGTTGAACATACTGGTAAGTGAATGTGACAGAATTCATAGCTTGTAATAATTTATTATTCTGTTTCATAAATCTAAAATCAAGCATTCAAAATTTGAATTCAATCTCTTTTGAAATGTGCTAATCCCTTGATGTGACATTGTCAATATTTACAGGTACATCTGCATCAGCTCCTTTGGCTGCTGGAATTTGTGCTCTTGCCTTGGAAGCTAATCCCGAACTGACTTGGAGAGACATGCAGTACCTTGTTGTTCTGACTTCTAGGCCAGGACCCTTAGAGAAAGAATCTGGATGGATTGTTAATGGTGTCAAGAGGAAGGGTAAGCCCAAATTTATTTCAAAAATAATTTTTAATTAATTTTTTGGATACTTTAAAATTAATTGTTTTGGCTTGTTAATTTGAAGATTATGTCGTATTTTTCTTTTGAGTACATTAGAAATGTCATGAGATTTTTTCTACTCATGTGATTCAAGTTAAACCTGTATTTAGTCTGTAGCTCCTATAACATGTTCTTCAATTTTCCAGTGAGTCATAAGTTTGGCTATGGTTTAATGGATGCTGGTGCCATGGTAACTTTGGCAGAACAATGGACTGCTGCTCCTCCTCAGCATATCTGCAAATCTCAGGAAATCAATGAAGACAAGTAAGTACAATTTTAATTACCTGCAAATAATACAATCTAATTTAGAGATTAAATTTCCACCTTTGGTTTTCTCATAAAGTATTTGCCTACTAATCACTTTGTCTCATGGTCAATAATTATAAATTTGAGTATAGAATTTTTCTCTCTAATTATTCAATGTAATATAATAAAAGTAATCATTTTTTACTGAAGATTACATTTAATTGATAACTTGAAATTCTAATCATACATATTTTGAATGTTATTCTTAATTTTTGCAGAGAAATACAGCCAATTTATGGTGCAACTTTGACAGTACACATGGACGTTGACGGATGTCATGGCACTTATAATGATGTGCGATTCCTAGAGCATGTGCAATGCAAGCTCACCCTTCGCTTCTTCCCTCGAGGAAACCTACGTATAGCTCTTACATCTCCAATGGGCACTACATCCACTCTCCTCTTTGAAAGGCCAAGGGACATACTCAGTTCTAATTTTGATGATTGGCCATTCTTGAGTGTCCATTTCTGGGGAGAAAGAGCTGATGGTAGATGGACTTTACAGATTCTAAATGCTGGAAGCCGACATGTGAATCAACATGGTAAGTCAGAAACTAAACAAAAATTTTTGTTAATTTCGTTTGTTAACAAAACTTCCATTCATTTAAATTGAATATTCTTTCAAATTGCTTGTTATTTTTTAAGTCAAAACAAGGTCATTCGAATAAACTTGATCTTGACAGTTTATTTAAGAACTGTACCTTCTTAAAGAAACTATTTGATTCATTTAAAAATATATATCATAGTAACTTAAATTTTATTGTACTACTCAATTTTTTATTAAGATAGTGTCAAATAATATCTGTTCCATTATAATTCTAAAAATTATATAATTTAGCAATCACATTTCATTTCCTAAATTACTTTTTTGTTACATTTTAGGTATATTGAAGAAATGGCAGCTGATCTTTTATGGCACAGCCACCGACCCTATTCGTCTGAAAGGAGGAGCTGGAGGGAGACAAGCAGATCAATCTCTTTTATCCGTGGCCTTCCCAACAGCACCATCTGCTCCACTTGCTCAAGGTTCCAGCATCCTTTTCAGTGGAACTCCTGCAACATCATTTGGTGGCACTTTCCATGGTTTTTCTAATGTTTATGATGTGGCAGGTAGCGACAAGGTGGAGGTGTCGGCATCTGCTTCCAATGGAAATTCACTGGAAAGTGGAGCCTCTGAAGGTGGTGGATTGGACGGAAGACGCATCCTCTTTGACTGTGACCCAGAGTGCGATTCACAAGGCTGCTATGGAAAAGGTCCTTCTCAGTGTATTGGATGCAAGCATTACAAGCTTGATGGGTAAGTGTACCAAGAACTTTTCTTAAATTTCAATATGATAGAATTTATAATCTTAAGAAACACTTAGAACCTTGAGAAGTATGTAAGTACTGTACTTCCAATCCTCATCCTATATTTTAATGGTCAGAAATAGGTTTGGAAAATATTAAAAAACTTGAAAATACCCTTACATGTATTTAATACTTTATGGTCTTAATAACCATGCCTTGAGAACAACTAGATTTTATAATTATGTCCTTGAAAAATTAGGATTTAATTAAGTACTTTCTCTGTTTGAGGATTATTTGAATAATGTGATATAACTAATAACCTTGTGGTTAAGTGGTTGATTAGATTCCCTGTCAAGATATTTAAGAAAGAAGCATTAAAAAAGTGGTTTGGAAACTGTATAATTAGTTAGTTAAAACTTGATCTTATGGTAGCTAGAATGTTCTTACATTTAATTGCCAAGATTGGTGTGCTGATCAAATGTCAACCAAAATTAATAATGATCAGGTTGAACATAGTTTACAGGATGAAGAAACAATATTTATTTTTTATTATTTTTCATCAAGTCTTTAACATGGATGGTACCTAAAGAAGATGTGATGAAAGAAAATGAATATATTCTGATTTAAATGCAAGATTTCTTTCAATATATTCTGTTAATAGATGTTTCCAAAGAATTGAAAAACTGAGGTAAAATTTGTCCATATAGACTTGTAGAGTACTCTGTAAAGTGTTGGTTATTAATTGATCTGGAGTAATGAAAATTTTTATGCTGTTATTATCAATGTTATACTTAGAGCTAAAAATTTTCTAAATTTACTTTGATTGTTTCATCGTAGAACTTGCGTAAGTCGATGTCCACCAAGAAGTTTCCCATACCATGGCGATACATGTTGGCCATGCCATGAGTCTTGCGAGACTTGTGCAGGAGCTGGACAAGACAGCTGTCTCACTTGTGCTCCTGCCCATCTTCGTGTCTTGGATTTAGCTGTTTGCCTTCAGCAGTGCCCTGAAAGTTACTATGAAGGTAAGGATCAAAATTTTCAGGTTTGATATTGAAGGTTTTTCTGAAAATTTTTGATTATTAATCCATATCACATATAATCCTAAGATATTAGAACTCTACTGGATACTTAAATGTTTTAACTCTCATTTTTGCAGATACAGATGCAAGCATTTGCGTACCTTGTGAATCAAACTGTGGTAGTTGTCAGGACAAGCCAGATCATTGCACCAGTTGTGATCATCATTTGGTTTTATATAACAATAAATGCTACGCTGCCTGTCCCATGTACACTTATGAGACAGAAGACTATAGGTAATTATTCAAGTTTTTTCAGCTTGTCAAAAATTCATTCATATTATTGCAGAATACTACCAAATATTTCTTTTTGCACTGATTTCTTAGTTGAATAGAATATTTGCTTTGAGAATTGAATGAGAAACAGGATTTAAATTAAAAGTGACTGCATCCTAAACACCAGCATTGGTTACCTGAAAGAATGAATTAGCTTTATGATTAATAAATATATTCTAAGCTGTATGAGTTATTTACTTCTTATATATACTGAACCTAACATAAAGCTTTTATTCTTATTTACTCAAGAAGTAAATTCTCTGCTTGTGAATTCCGTACATTCTAATATGGAGATAATAGTATAAGAATTATAGCTATCATTTTCATGTTTCATCCACTTTTATTTAAATCCTATTCTTGCCTCATTATATTGCAATATATCTTACATTAGCTCATCAATTTATTCTGATTACTTGCAGCTGTGCCCCATGCCACTCATCTTGTGAGACTTGTAACGGGTCTAGTGAGACTCAATGTGTCTCATGTCGCCCTGGACATTATGCTCTTTCTGGTGCATGCCTGGTTGCATGTCCAGATGGACATTATGCAGATAAGAAGAGGAGAGAGTGCCTGGAATGTCCCCACGGATGCGCCACTTGCAATGGGGCAGCATGTCTCACTTGCAATGAGGGATGGACACTGGACAAAAGGAGGGGAAAGTGTCTTCCCCCTGGAAGTCATCAATGTGACTCAGGTGAGCAAATGTCACACACAACGTGAGTGGAGTATATAATTATATCCCGCAATTAAAATATTTGCTAAATGGTCATAAAACACATCCTTACAAAAAATCAGTTGTAAATAGTTCAACTCATTGAATTTCAAAGTAAATAATCATTTTTTACATCTGATGTATAGTCTTAAGAGTATTGATGTAGCTTAGTTTCTTGTATTTTTAGTTTAATTCATTTAATAATGTTACTGATAATTTTCAGCTGAATATCATGATGGTGGAGGTGGGTGTAGACCTTGCCATTCAACCTGTGAAGGATGTTGGGGTCCTACAGAAGACTCTTGCCTAGCATGTCAATCCCCATTACTTCTGCACAATGGCCATTGTCTATCAGCTTGTCCTGAGAAAGGTGTCTTTCCTGAGAGGGGATCATGTGCTCCTTGTCCCCACACCTGTGTGACGTGCTCCTCTCTCCACAACTGTACTCAATGCGTTGAAGGGCTTCACTTGCAGAGTGGAGAGTGTAGAGCTACCTGTGCTGATGGGTAAGCAATAATATGTGTATTTCAATGAAGATTTTCAACAAAGATATCCTTGCATACATAATCCTTGGTGTAATTAAATCATTCTCAGCCAGATTATTCAATGGTTCCATATTAAATAGAAATATTTTATACAGAAGATATTTGGATGTAGAATAAAATCAATCCCATCAAGTTTTGACTTATTCTTATTCACTCAAATTATTTTTTAAATAATAAATTTCCATTCATTTTTAAAAAGATATTTATTTGCACTGTACTTCATAGTGATTGCTGGATTCAATTTTTAGGCTATATATTTTCCAGGTATTGGCTTAGTTAATTTCAGAAATTTGAAGTATTTATCAGAATACTTCTGAAACTCTGATACTATCTGCTATACAACCTGTATTTTTAACATTGTAGACTACCCCCTTTATTCATTGATGACAAATAGCTTCCTTTGACTTATGTTTATGTGCAGTCCACTCTTCTCTCCAATTCCAGTATAGATAACGAACCATCTATCTCTTTCCAGATATTACAGTGATCGTGGAATCTGTGCTAAGTGTTACCTCAGCTGTATGACATGCAGTGGACCTAGAAGAGATCAGTGTGTAGTCTGTCCTAAGGGTTGGCAGTTGGCTGCTGGTGAATGCCATCCTGAATGTCCTGGAGGATTTTTTAAGGGAGAATTTGGCTGTCAAAAATGCCACCATTACTGTAGAACTTGCAAAGGTAATTTAAACAACAAGTGTGTCTTTAAATTATACTTCTACCTATGGCTATAGAAGTTAATATTAATTATTATTGATTCAAAGGCAGTAAATTTGCTCATTTAAGGAATGCATCAATTTTTTTCAATTAAGGGGCCTTGTGGTCCATAAAGGATAGACATAAAATATTTTTCTAAATCATCACATCTATCTTTTTGCTATAAATCTCATTGAGATCTGTTTGCATCCCAAATAGATTCTATTCACCAGATTCATTTTGCATAAAGAAAATGATGCATTTGAACGATTGTATGTTGTTTAAGTTATAAGTATTGAGAAAGTGATAGTTTTACTTTATTGTAATAATATGTTAGCTAGATGACTTTATACTCATTTAGAAGAGGAGATTGTTTCCATTTTTAAAGTGTATCTTAGCCAAAATTATTTTTTTATCTATTTTATTGAGGTAGATCTAAGTCTAAGATTTAACTACATTTTTTACCACCATCAATTTTTCATAAATCTCAAATTTTCTATTTTAGGAGAAGGACCCTTGGAATGTACTTCTTGCCCTCCTCAATTCATGCTTGAAGGAGGACTATGTATGGAGTGCCTATCATCTCAATACTATGACCCACCAACACAGCTTTGCCGACCCTGCCATCCCACATGCCGTACTTGCACAGGACCTGGACCCTACTCTTGTAAAACATGCTCTTTTCCACTTCATCTTGAAAGATTAGACAACCAGTGTGTGCCATGTTGTTCTGAAGGGGTTAGCCCTCCTGATTGCTGCCAGTGTGAACAAGAGACAGGTCAGTTTGAATTGAATATTGTATTTGATTTGAGTCTTTGTGGCTAGGTTGATTCCTCCAAAAACATGTATGAGTTCTTTTAAATAATTTAATTATTGATTAAATATTCATCAATTTTGGTTGATTAACAATAATCATAGACTCTTATATTTTAAAAATCAAATAAAGGATTCAAGTAATGAAATAAATTCATGCTTTATAAATTTGTAAATGCTAAAATATCTACACTCAATATAAAATCACCTGACAACTCAATAATGTTTTTAATTAAATAGTTATGAGAGATTTATCATTTCAGAATATGATGATTTATATTCTTCTTTGTGAATTTGAGATGATGAAGTGAGATTCGCTAAAATGAAATCAAAGGGATGATGGACATGTCATAAGAGATCCTAAGATTACAATTTGAAGGAACTTTCCAAGAAAATTGTGAAACATCTAAAATGAAGGCTAAAATAGATGAAGAAATTGTAACCAAAATTAACATGTTATCTTGAAAAAAAAATAAATAAATATTTGAAGGATATTAACCTGAATATTTTTGAAAAGTTAGTTTAAAAAGATCAATGCAATCACTAGCCCATAAGAGATGTTAGAGGATTGATACAAATACTTTTACATTCTTAAATATATACAGGTATCATATGGTAAATTGAAGATTATAGATCATATTTTATAAAATCATAATATCTCTTGTGGGCAAGAAATTCGGTATCAAGAGATGAACATGGACTGTTTGCTTGCAGTGAGAATTAAATGCAATTATATGTTTCATTTGAGCTAATTGATGAAAATATCATATTATTATGTATTGATATGTGCTATGTAATTGTACTATTATCATAAGCTATCTGCCCAATTAATAGCTGAAAATAAAAGTTTTAAATCTTGGTTTTCATTGAATTTAAAATCTAAATTAAAGCTGATAGGCAGTATAAATGAAAATTTTCCTCCCTTGAAAAAAAATCTTAGTCATCACAATGTTATGTTTTATCTTTGTTTGCTATAGGTGAATGCCTGAATTCTTCTCCTGGGGGAAAGCGAAGGACTGCTGCTGCTGATGGTGGAGATGCCAGTCCAGTTGTAGCACAAAACAGCTCAAATCTTCGATTGGCTCCATTCACTACAGTCACTGCATTTGCTATTGGTGGCTGTGCTACTGTCGTAGTCTTATTTGGCCTAATTTTTGCTGTACTCCAGGTAAAATATATCCCATGTTTAATTCTCAGAGTTCTCATTTTTAGTTTTAGTTCTAGTTTTTTAAGCATAAATCACACTTAATATTTTATGGACTGGGAATTTTTATATCTTATAAGTTATATCTCATTCCAATAAAAATACTAGTTATTTTTGTTACCTCAAGTAAATATTCAATTAAATGAGTTAAGTTCAAAATTTATTTGTAGGTATTAATTTTTTTGAAAATTATGTTACACATACTATTTTTAAGGACAACAATATTTTAAATATCAGCCCAATGAAATTCTCACCAAACAGTATTTGCTCTACTCAGATTATACATCATTGCATACAATTAGAATGAATAAGGTAATAGAGTTAAGATATCTTAAATTATCCAGCTTGCTTGGAATGATCATTGATATGCATTTATTTATTTCTCAGCTGCTCTATAACTGCATGCAGGTGAATTAAAAAGTGTATTTTAAACATTAACACTGGTGAACATAAACTTCCAAGGCCAACAGCAGAGTTTGAGCCTGTGACCATTATGTTGGGAGGCAGAAGCAATAGCCAACCAGCTGCAAAGCCAACAGCCATCACAATTGTGAACATAAAATTTCAAAGTCACAATTCTCTTATGCCTAATCTTAAGAAAGACCCTTGCATCACTGATCTTACTTATAAAGTTACATCCCTTCTTAGATTGATCCAGTTTGCTGCACTAATACCTATTCATCTTACAGTAATTATATATAAATATATATCAGTTCATTATTTCCATAATTCATAATTGAGGAAAGAAAAAAGTTAATAAATTGCAATAACTTGCTTTACATGACATTTCTCTCTTTTTAATCTAGGTCCACTCCAACTGCAACTCATGCTGGAAGCAAGGTTATGAGAAGTTACCAACCCGAAGTCGCAATGTTAGAACTGAAAAGATCTCTTTAGCTGAAGATGAAGAAATTGCTAGTGACCAGGATGATGATGAAGAACAACTTTTCACCAAGACGTAGCTGTAGATGACATGTTAGGTTGGACAGGAAAGGCATTTGGGTCTGCTGGATTGAATTTGTATAGGGAGGACACATTAAGTTGTTGGATGCCTAAGGAATAACAAAGTGCCTGGTTTGTACCTTGATGGTGAGAGTGAGTTAGAGAATCACGCAAGTGGTTCAAAGGCAGTGGTCACCATGGTTTGATTTTAAACTCATTCTGACTATCAGTGAACCGTTCCACTAGGGAACGTGGCATTTTGAAAAGATACTGAAAAACAAAATTAGAACACTCGTGAAATCTGTAATGGGGATGAAGTGACATTTTGTCATTTATCCTTAACTGCAGGAAAAAATGTTTCACCCACCATTGATTTTTACATCTGAGACCAATTAACAAAAATTTAATCTAGCTGATTTTACTTTGTAATGAATGGGAAAAATTCTACTCCTAATTGAAAGAATTGCATTCTGTATGCATATTTGTCCATGGAGTTTGTCTTGAAAAAGAATCATCTAATTATGATGAAAAAACTTTGTTTATGGCTTCTAATTAAGAAGAAAGGGCAAACAATGTGATACCACTTGTATATGTATGAACATATATGAAAAAGTGAACATAAGCCTATTAAATGTAATAAATTGACATTTTTTCAGTGTGATAATTAGCTGTTCACTTGATACACATTTTCAAGAAAGTGTTTTTTGTAAGTTGTTGTTGAGTAAAGCCGTCTATGTGAATTGGAAGTGTCAATTGTAAGCTTGCATTTATGCACGGAATCTTGAAGCATGGAAAGAATGGATAAATGGATTACTTCCCATGGGGCACCAGGAGCTTATAAAAAGTTATGATGTCATGTCCAATCTGCAATATTAAATGTAAAAAAAATCATATAATTTACTGTAAACTTCAGTGTTTTTTCTATGAAGCATATAATATTTTTGTTTTATGCAAGAGCCAATTGGTAAGGAGAATAGCAGCATGCTAACTATAATTTTGCATGTTGCAGCACCTCTGGGTCCATGGGAAGAAAGGAAACTTACCTACGTGTAACTATCCCAAGCCTAAGATGATGTTTCATTGTATGGTTCATTGTTCTACATCAAAATCTACCAATCTATATCTTGAGAAAAAGGCATTTTCAGTTAGTGGCACTGGACAAGGAATTTTGTATGGATTAATGCTTCCATTGCAATTAAAAAATGTAAAAGTGATTTTACTTTGCAAAAACTTAAATTTGGATCACTGAGGAGTAATCTAAATCAGAATTGGGTAACTGAAAATGATGGGTTGATCTAAACAATACAACTTTCAAAAGCCTTACTTATATTTTACAACATTTTTGACTATGAATGGATAGTAATCGAGGTTTCTTCAACTATAATTTCCTGCATTTTAATATTTTTTGTCAACTTCTGTAAACCAAGTTTGAAATTGGTGCTATGTTTCCAACCAGTTGTCGCTTGAAATTAGAAATGTGTAAAAAATTATGACACTATATTTGTATAAAAATGTAACATATCTCCATAACAATTTGGGGTTAAAGGCAAGTTGTATATAGAATATCAATAATAAATCAATTTTGGAAGAGAAATCAATGTGAATAGTTGACGAGGATGCATAATTATAACCTAAATTAAATCATAAAAATGAAAAATCTTAAAATTCCTATTACACAAGATAATAATGAAGCAAGTTTCTTATTATTCAATACCTTTTCTGATTTTCAATTTTCTTAAACATATTTCCTTTGGAAAATTCATCAGTTTTATCAGGTCATACTTACATATCTGATGATATGGTATCTGATAAATATCTGATTATATTACATACATAAGAATTTCATTTTTTTGGGAACTGTATAATTATTTAGATGTAATTCAAAAATAAAATATGATAGAACTCTTTCAAGAATGAGACAACGCTTTCAAAAAAATTAGACAAATCCTCCATGCAAGAGTGTGTAATTCAATATTAGTAGAGATCTAATTCAAATTAGAACAATTGAATGATTGATTCGACCATTATTTGAAATCGATTTTCAAAATTCATGTCTTGAAAAAGATATTTATACAATCTCAAACTTAAGAAGTAAATCATAAAATTTATATTAATATAAATAAAATTTTATTTAGAAAATATAATGACAGTCATAATAACTAAAGAGTCCATTATAACATAATCATAAACCGTCCATTCCATTACTATACTATAATGTCTGCTATACTACTCTACTATAATCATAAACCGGCCATCCATTCTGGTATGCCTTTGTTAGAGCGGCCATTCAAACAAAAATATTACTATAAAGGCTAGTTAAGCACGTTGGCTCATATTTTGGAAAAATGAGAGAATTTGCTACCTACTATCATCATTATTGCCTGATTTAATTTACTCATTCACGAGTATTTTTATTAACATCTGAAATTAAATCAAGTATATGACTCTACTAATATGCATAGAATTTTAATGACTTCTCATCTTTCCCACAAATTTCAATTGATTGTGAAATAGAATGATGATAATGCACTGATGTAAGATGATACTACATGTTTATCATGAATCAGGTTATTTATCACACTTAATCATGCAGCAAAAATTGATAAACATTTAATGAGGTCACTGGCAACCTGATCTACTTAATGAAAATTTAAATTATTATATTTTGAAGAAAGAAATGCAAAACACTTTTACATGTTACCATTCCATACTTCATTAATTTCCTTGATGTTGATGAGTATTCTTTTAAAAGTTCTCTTTCCAATAGCTGTACCCTCTTTTCCTTTATACCTCTTTGATTCTATCCAATTAATGCATTGAATGTTCTCCAGTTATTTCACCAGAAGATTACACTAATGTTAACCCTAGATCATAAATAAAACATCCTGTAGTAACTTGTGAAAGGATTCTGCATTTCTTCAATCATAAAGAGCAACTATGAAATTATAGCCAAAGTAGTAGATTTTGAAGTATTTAAATATTGGAATGACGTTTTCTTAATTCCATGATAAAAAATTTTAGCATAATCTGCAGAAGCTGTAAATATTGTATTTTTAATATTTCTGAATTCTGTACAATGAGTTTTAAATATTCTTATTTCTTTTACTATCACTGCCTTTACAAGAAAATGTTCATAATTTTACAAAATAAAGTAAATTTTGATACAATATAAATAATCAAAGCAGTGGAAGGAATAGAAACAATTCTGTTGAATGTCAATAAATGACTACGGTTTCATCAGAGTTAGCTTTTTTATTGTCCTCTTGTTGAGTTTTCACAGTCTATCCTCAGCCCTGATCTGTAAGCATAAGGGGAATCATGCATTAAAGATAAATGCTATAAAAACTTTTACTGACATAATCTGTATATTGATATAATTTGAAAATTCTTAAGCATTTCATGACAAGACCATTAAAAATTTGCTTCTCATAAATACCTCCTTTATATAAGAGCTTTTGATTGCTGCCAGAAATTCAGCTAGTAGCATATTTGGATGTAATATAAATCTTCCTTGTTTCTTCTTGAATCCATTTTTATAAATAGTATTTTCCATGTCAAAATCCTTTCTATGCAAAGGTGTTAAGTTCTGCTTATGCATTTTGCCCAATTCCACTCTTCTATCTATTACAAGTTCTGTCTGAAATACGAAAAGGTTTTCAGAGGTTAAACAGAAATGGAAAACAGCTACATGAGTGAAACTCAAACTCAGGTCCTCCTCTTGTTAGGCTGGAATACCAACCACTACACTATCCTGCCATGTCAATTTCTCTCTGCTATTGAGATGATGCCTCGTGAACAAAGTGGTGATGCTTTACACAGCAGCAAGTGGGAGAGCTTGGTGTAAGTCTCACAAGAGAATTCTTAGGACTTTAAGGGTTCTTGAAACTGATATGGATAAATTCCTTGTACAATTCTGATAACAACCTGAAAGTTACCTGGGGCCTGGTTGTTCAGTTTACAATTTTTGGCTTCAAATATCTCATCTCCTATCCAGCCACAAGGGGACAGATGATTCTACAAATTTTATTTTTTTGTCATAAAATGCAAACCTACCAGGTTTGAATGAAATCAAACAGTAAAACTTTGTTAATATTCCTTGTCAGAAAGCATCAATACATTTGTTTGTTTTAAAAATTATCAATAAATGCTTTAAAAACAAAGAAAAAAACATCCTTTGACGAATTATTGCTTATAGTTATCATGTTTTCATATTTATCATATTTTTATGCTATTACTGACCATCTTTGTTCTTGTGCATGTATGGAATGTTTGACAATTAGGTAATTTGCTATTCCATTTTCTTAGAGCACAAATAGCTTATCAAGATCAAGTTCTACAAGATCATTGATTTAACATTGAACAAAAAATATTGACATTATTAATTCATGACTTGAATGATGGAAGCATTGAAAAATATTTTTTGTACATCACTTGTCTCAGGGTATTTATGATATACCTCCCACATCATCAGTCATGTAACTATATATTATGGAACTTACTTTTTTATGTACTCTATTATATTCATTGTCATAAATCCTTGGACTAAGTTTCATATGCGGTGGAATTGATTTAGTTCCCCTCAGTATCAGTGTAGATGGACCAACCAAACCAAAGTTGGTTATGGAATCTGTCTGCAAAATAAAAAAGGATGGTTTTTTATTAATTGTTAATATTATTAATGGTAAGAATTAAATAGTTAAATGTAATTTGGTGAAGTGGATTTTTAGCAACTTTGGAATCCAACTTATCTTAAAATATTAAAGTTTTTAAATTATATAAAGATTTCAGGTTGAAATTGGTTCTACAGTTTCAAAGATAATATAAAGTTTAGGAAAGATAATCTAGGATATAATCACTATCTAAAATCTCAAAGATCATGAATTAAATTATGGGTATCAAAGAGATTTTATCACATACTTAAAATTCTAAAGCATGAAGTTTGTTTCTATTTAAATAGTAACACAGTTTGATTTTAAGTAGTATGGATAATGTTTTAGAATTTACAATATTTGCTAGCCTCTGTGGCTGAGTGGTTTTCATGCTAACTTAGCAATGCAATGGTCCCAGCTGTACAGGAAGTTTTCCTCTTAGGGTATGAATATTGGTGTACATCTTAAGTAAGTATCTATAACCAATATTATGTGCTGGAGGGAAACAACAGTGAAAAGTATTTTCTGAGAGCAATTAATGAGCTATTCATCAGCATTGTCATCACCCAATACTGGTAGGTCTTCAATAATTCTAGATGAACTTTAAGAAGGAATTATGCTGAGGAAAGTGTGTAGCTTTTTCATTGGGAAGGATTATCCTTCCATTTCCAAAGGTATGTGTGATTTTGGCTTGGAAATTGAAAATTTTCCTGGTGTTTGTGAGACTAAAACCAAGAAATGGGTGAAGAAGTTTGGCTTTTCTCTCAGTAAGCTGAGTAACAAGCTGGTCCTTATGGACAACTAGTTCATTTCTGCTAAGCAAAGAGCATTTCTTTGAACTATCAAAAGACTGAGAGCTGCAGGTTGTGATATATCTTATACTGACAAGACTGTGTGTGTAGCAAAACATAGTATGAAGTTCTCAAGGCACGAAAAAACTTGGCCAGAATTATGCCCTCCTACTTGAATTCCGTCTTTGGTGAAGCTAACTTCTTCATCTTTTCATTTTTTATTCACAAAACAACTAACGAGAAATGATTACTTTTTCTGCCATATATACACAATTTTGCTTATAGAAATTATTGCTGCACTGTTAGCACTTATATATGCCCTAGACATTACTTAAGCTATAGGAGAACTGTATCATCTGAATATATACTCTTATAATCTTGCTACCATGTACTTTCTATGCTATGGAAGAAGTGAGGTCTTTGTAAATAGTTAATTACGTCAACGTCTTTTATACCCATAATAAAGAACAACAGTAATTTAGTGACCTGGGACTACATGCTCTCTGAAGCCAACCTGGCTGATGAGCTGAGGCCTTACTCTCTTAGTGATTTTGGCTGGTTGGGACTTACATGGGTGAGAAGGCCTATAAGGTGTCTGTTCTGCAGGGAAGGTTGAGGAGTACACATAGCCATCTGATTATAATGAATATATTATAATGAAATATAGTCTTTCCAGGCTTCCCATTAGTAACTCAAACCTGAGGGACTAGAAATGATTGAGGGATAAATTCCTACCTGAACAGAGACCTATTGATCCTATTTTGATATTGAAGGAGAATTAGACATCATTATTTTTAAAAAGTGGCAAAAAATTATTCAGCCTGTGGTGAAATACAGGAATCAATTAGGTTCACAACAAGTCGTTGGGGGATACCAAATGAATTTATGATATCTTATAGGTTGAGTTGAGAATGACCTGCTTATGTATTTATCCCATAACTCTCTTATACCTCTTGACATGAAATGGATTTGGTTTCATAAAAGAAATTTTCTTCATGGTATAAAACTACTCCATCGACATCAGGGAAATATGAAGTTGACTATCAATGCTCATTGCCATGTATACTCAATCACAATACTTACAGGATCTTCAATACGAAGTTCCCATCTCCCAGCTGGTTTCTCTCCCCAAGTTAAAACAGACATGAATCTCCAACGTTGAAATCCACGGTCAGATTTATCTGCAGGCCTTACTTTGAGAAGTTGCACCGTTGTGCCTTGTGAAAGGTGATTTACTTTAATATTAATTGGTCAAGTGTGAATTATTAAATTAATTAGCAATCTATCAAATATTAATTACCAAATCATAAGACTGGATTCTACCATATCATATAAATAGCCAAATGTCATCAATTTGGTAAATAATAAGTTTTAATTATACCATTTTCATTTTTTCTCTATTAATTATTTTTTAATTGTAACTTTAAATTATATTTTTGATTAATTTGACACCAAACAGTATACATTTCTGAGATAAATGAGGCAGAATTAAAAGATAAGGCTTATGCATTTCAAAACTTTGGATTACTCTAAGATAGAGAATTCCAGGGTAGGGTTTTCTATATTTAGGACACTGAAGATGGCCATAAAAGTCTGCATCTCATTCACAGGCCATAAATTGCGGGAGGCTAAAGGTGAGAATGGGGAACAAGTGAAACATTGAAGTGACCCTCTCTCAATCCTCTTCTGCACTCTTGGTGACAGCACAGATGGGTTTGAAATCACCCTTGTCTCAGTCTATGATTATGGAAAGTTCATTCCAATCATAGTCTGAGAACTGCCCTCAACCATTTATTAATTCATCATGTGCAAATTCGCAATTTCCAGTGTACCATAAGTGTAATAGTAATCTTCTGCTAGTCGATGGTTAGATGATTCAATACCAACTTCAAGACACCTTCATGCTAGAACTACTTCCCCTCCTATCCAAAAACCTGTTCAGCTACCAACCCTCCATGCAGTTCCACTCAAGGAGATGAGCATGCTCATTCATACTTCCTCTCATATATCCTAAACCATGGTTTTCCATTTTAGTAAAATGATGCAGTTATAAAATAATTACTCCAAATAATCTTTTCAGGAAGCACAGTGATAAAAATTCTTCATAAACCCACTTCTCTCACTTGTTTGTTGATTTATTACATATGCATTTTCTTTTGAACTGACATTGGTTCTCTTTCTCTTGTTTATTTGTCTCTTTCTCAGACTCTCTTCTCTTTGTTTATTCTGAGGAACCTATTCTTCGTTAAATGGAATTGAGGCATAAGAAGATTGGAATATATGGAATTGGAGTACAGGTGTGATATACCATTTGGTTAAAACGGTCAGAATTTATTTTAATTCCAAATACTAAGAATAAATAATATGTGAAGTATTCTGTATCATTATGATCTTCAAGAAAATATTAATGCCCTAGTATTCTATGTAAGATTCAGAATGAACATATTTTTACTTTTTCCCTTTACTCATCAATACAAGGGTGAACATTTTATTACCAAGTATCATGCAAAATAATTGACAGCAAGTCAATATTAAAAGTTTAGAAATGTTTGCTTGTAACCAAGCTATTATTCCTATGAATCTATAAATAATAGAAACTTTATTACCATGTGGTGATGTAAGATAAATTTGTAGTGCTCCCCTCACAGAATATCTGATGCTGGCTTCCAACTCAATATGCTCCAAGTAGTTGACTTCATCTCCTTCTTCTAAGATATCAATATTTTCAATATCATTCGTTAAGAAATCTCTCATTAAGCGGTCACACCCTGTTGTGTAGAATGTTTTAATAACTGGTGAATTTGGTGAGATTGTGATATTTTCCCTGAAAAAAGTTTCACTTTACTATTGTAATACAGTAAATATTATTGAATTTATAATGCACCGAACAAAGAAAAATTTTGGAATCAACCTCTAATGTATATATATTTCTCTACTGGCATGTCATCAAGGTATCATCATTGTATTATGAAAGTATAGTCTCTAAAATATTTCTTCACCCTAGAAGTTTAACTCTGAAGAGATTAATTTATTGATCATACTCTTACAATTTTATTGGTATCAGAGTTTATAATAATTATCATAATTTGTGTTTTTAATAAAAATACCTTCCAGATGCTTGAACAGCACAAATGCGTGGAGGTGGAACATTAACCCATTTCTCTGCTTCTGATACTAGGGCTTCAGCATCCATTAAACCAAATCCAAAACTTGGGTTGATAAGAAATCCAGCTCCATTAGTTTTCCAACCAGGATTGTCTGCTAGAGGTGATGGTTGTGATGTCCAAACCACCAGATGCTGCACATCTCTCCATGTAAGGGATGGACTGTAATTGATAAAAATTAAATTAAATCTTTGAAGATTAAGTACATATCCAAACCTAATAATATCAGGGTATTAATATGTTATCAATTAATCATATAAACTTAAAAACTAAAAAGAGTTAAGGATATGAAAGTGAAGAGTCTTAGGATTTTACTACAGGAAATGTTTCTGTTGACATACCTGAAAAAAATTAACTTTGTATTTATATTTCCCCCAAGTTAAGCTTGATAATATTAATTTTATATTTTATTATATTATTATAACTGATAGAATATTTTTAATGATTTATTTGCCTTTGTTTTTAAGTCATGTGAAGTAAAGCACCCAATCTCCAAATTGCTTTTTAAAGTTATTTTTAATATTATTTTGTTGTGAACATAATATGATATATTTTTTGAAGGAGTCAAATCCAAATATAATATGAAAGAATATTTTCTGTATGATAGCAAATAATAGATTTTATTAAGCTAATGATGAATTTGATTTATTATATAAGAAGATTAAGTTAATATTAGATTTTCTATTATTTATTATTTTTAGTATCAATGACTACAAGTGTCAGTCAATAAGTCCCAAAACTGGATAGAGGTAATAATTATCAAAGTAACTTTGTGAAATTTATTTCACTTCTCAACACATTCTCCCAGTACATTCAGACATTTGTCCCATCTCTTTACAAGTTCTTCATATCAGAGAAGTCTTATGGTTGCTGATGCAATGAGTAACCACATTGCTGTGGCTTCAGTTGACACCGTAGGATGACCAGAATGTTCCTGATCTCTGATTTTTTCACTTGTCATCTTACACAATACATTTCTTGATGCAATGATTTTGCCCACAAGAAATGAACAATTACTTGTTCCTCAGGTGTACACTCTTTCAACACACCTGCCATCTTGCACTGGGTGCCGTTGGCATACGGATATTTAGCAAAATTCCACTTTTCCTCTGCTATATGCATGCATATGCTGCTGTTTGCTGGCAAAATATGCATGTGGGAATTGAACATGGTATAAGGTAAAATGGAGTTTGCAATTTATTCATAGACTCACACTAGTGAAAGTGGTAAAAAATGTTAATAATAACAAAATATCTACATCAGTTAGTATGAAAAGCATCTTGTTTACATTCCTTCATTATTTATTTATTGATATTGTAAAAAATGATGCTTTCAGTATATGATAAGGAATGAGGAAGTGTTCCTAAATTTATAAAGATCTTCCAGAGGAGATAACTCAGTAAATATATAAGTGAGAAGTATGTTTGACATGGAGACAAATGATGGTGAAAGTTTGAATCCTCCTCCTTTAGTGTAAAGAAGATATGGCAGTATCATAGTTATCAATCCAAGATATAATATTGTTTACAAAGTAATAGTGAGTGTAAAAAATTACCTCAGGAATGATTGTTTTTCTTTAATGGCTACATATAAATAAAAATTTACTTATCAAGTAAAGATATCACATCTAAAATTACATGTTTTATGTTGTTTATTGTAAAACAACTTAAAATGTAAAATGTTTATTGCTGGTCTTATGTTTGGTTAAATGGAAATAGCACGCTTCCATGTTGCATTTCAAATAGTAGTGCTTCTTACTTGGCTTCCAAGACAAGAGCAATGATCCCAGCTGCAAGGGGTGCTGCTGCTGAGGTTCCAGTATGCTTTATTGTACACTTCCCATGCAGATCTGTGGTTGCCTGAAAGTAGATTCCATAGTGATCCTCTTAGAGAAGGCAAACATTGATGTCTTGATATTGTCATAATGGAAACTACAGAAATCCTTATTATATATATATTTATTTATTTATTTATTTAGGAGTGCTATTTGCAAATCAAATAAAAAGATGATATTTAATGGGATTTCTTATTCTTTTCTCTTGTCTTCTACTAGTCCCTGCCTATCTATTTCAATAATTTGCTAATTTGAACCGTGGTTTACCACTTTCATACTTTTTAAATCTTAATTTGAGAAATCAATATTAATTTATTAAATGAATTAGCAATATAATTTGCAAAAACATTAATTAATACCAGTGTATTTAAAATTTAATTAGCTATGTGAGTATGTTGTTATTGCTCATCCTGGATAAGATGTATTTTCTTTTATCAACAGAGAATATTATTTTTTTATTTGTACAGAGAGAATTATTAAGCAAAATCGTCTCTAACCAAAAATCCTTACAATCATTTGGTCAGTATACTCTCCACTTGAGTATGTTGCAGCTAATGTTGATGGACATTTTTCTCCATACCATGGAAATTGACCTCTTTGTGATGCACTACCAATTGATAGAGTATAAGGACTTGCAGCATATCCATCACAGCTACAATCATCTCCTCTACTCCCACCATTCCCAGAAGCCCAAACAAAAATCACACCCTTTCCATTTCTTCCCTGTTGAAGTTATATAAATTCAAACAGAAAATAATGGCATTAATTTTACTATGCTGAAACTCATACTATACATAAAATACATACTTCATATCAATACAATAAAGCTATTAGAACAGATACTTGAAGTAAGAAGTTGTATGCTTTGTTCAGAAAGTAGCTTTCAAGAATAATTTTCCCTGATAAAAATGTTTCAAGTTTCACTGACTAATCAAAACTAATAAATCAATATATATACTAACAAACCTAAAGTCTAAATGTTAACTTAAAGAAAATATGGTATTATGATTTATAATGTAAATTGAATCATTGTCATTTGAATGAAATCACATTCATTTATTTGCAATTTTATTTCTTAAATTTGTAAACATTTAATTATAAAATGCTTACTAACATAAGTGATCCCATTTAGTAATGCTGATAGTGCAAGTCTTCCTGGTCCTTCTACTGTTTTTCCATCATCCTTAGGACCCCAGGATGCACTATAAATATCCACTTTATCTTGTGCCCATCCAATGGCTGTACCTTCAATTACATCACTGACCATTCCATCTAACATTCGAACTCCTATTTGACTCAAAATAAAAGTGTTTTTTTCTTAATCAAATCTCATTTTTTGTGGTGGAGATAGAGATATAAAAAATAAATCATGCTGTTTCTTGATTTCCTCATTAATAAAAAAACTAGTTGTTGGTTCCATAGATATTTTAACTTTTATTTTATATATATGCTGGCACAGAAGTTTCAATTTATATTATAATATGTAATTGAATTAAGTCTTAGCTACAATTGTAATTGTTTGCTTATTTTCAAGTATAGGAAAAATTGTAGCATAATGGTATGTAATAGTTCCACACTCTAAGTCCACTTATTTGTTTTACATTAAAATTTATAATAAACATGATCTATTTTACTGTTACCTCCAATTTTGGCATTAAATGCCAATCCCACTCCACAAATATGATTATTGGCTGCCATTGCAATTTCACCTGCACATCGTGTACCGTGACTGTTAGAATTTGAGGCATCATATCGAGGTGAAGGGTCAGAGTCTTCATCATTAATGTCGAGGCTTATCTCTGGATCCTGGAATTTCAAAAATAAACAGCAATAATTAGGAAATAAATCTGATCATTAAATTTCCAATGTGATACAGGATGATGTTCAGCATGTTTTTTTAGAATTTATATAACAGGATACCATATTCAAGTAGTATCCATACTTAAATTATATTATAAAACATAAAAATGAGCTCTAAATAGTATTTCTATATGGGTATTTCAAGGTATCATATTTTATTTTATAAACAAACATTAAAAACCATTGAAAGTGCCGTATTTTTCGGACCATAAATCATATGAATTAGTTCTATGACAAAAACTAGATTAACTCATCATGTACTGTACCATTTACCGTATCTTTCGGACCATAAGACGCAATTTTTTCCCTTCAGAAATGAGAGGAAAAAGTCCCTGCGTCTTATGGTCCGAATGTAGAAAAAAAAGGATCATAAACATTACTTGAGCGTTACATAACGTAATTTTGTCTTTTGCTGACTTCATTTGTTAATAATGGTTCTAAATGCTGCTGTTTACTTTACAGTGTTGATTATATGTGTTTATGACTTTGCTGTTGGATTTTAATGTACATAAAATATTTTAGGACACTATTTGTTTCAGAATCTTTCTTTTCTGCATTTCCCTTCTCTAGAAAATGGTGCGTCTTATGGTCAGATGCGTCTTATGGTCCGAAAAATACGGTAAATGTTACAGTACATGATGAGTTGATCTAGTTTTTGTCATTAAACTAATTCATATGATTTAGTGAGTATTTTCAATGAGTCTTTGAGGTTATTAATTAATAAAAATGACTCACCTACGAGTATTATTACTTTTGAAAATTTAAGGTGGATCCATGGCTTTCATGAGATAGTATAGAATGAAGTTACAGTAACCAAATTATTTGTGTGAATATAATTTACTTTTATGGAGAGGAGGAGTTAAACAGAAAATTTTTCTTTGGTGAAAACATTGAATAAATGTTTGAAGTCATTTATGTATATTTATTTGTATAAATAATTTTATTTGATCAGATTTATGTATTTTTCAATTTTTATCGCTCCTGATCTTTTATATCTTCCATATAAATTGATAATGGTAAAAATGGATCATGAATTATATATACATGTGTGTAGTTCTATTATTAATCTCTTGAACTATTAATTTAATTTGTAATTCTATAGCTATTTGTAAATAATACATTCATATGAACCATTCAATTTGTCTTGAATGACAGAGAATCTTGATATTCATGAAAAAACTAATATTCTTATTTTTACAATTGAAAATAATTTTAACTGTATATTTTTGTTTTGGTGTATAAATATTTATTTAGTATTATATTATAGTTTAATTAAATCTGAATATGATTGGTGCATCAGCATATGATCATTATTAATAAATTACATAATTAACCCTATAGAGTTTTGTTTTTCACTCCCATTCTTTTGCAGGTGTTAACTAGAATTAACTGGAAAATAAACATATTATCAAAAGCTTCCATTAATGTTTTCCCATTTTATACTATCAGTACAGTACTATCATAAATATATTTTTTGAGTCTGACATTTTCAAATTAAAAAGATTTCAATGGAATAGGAGACTGGATGTTGACAAAAATGTAGCTAGTACAGCAGTACTTACTGTAAGGAATATTAATTAGTTGCTTTTTGATGATGGGAATTACAAATAATGTAATTTTAGAATTTGTTTGTTTTAGTATTTTTCTTCTAGTAGAATAACTAAGCTGTATGTTCTACTCTATTCTATACTTGAAAAAATATTAGTGTCTGCAATTATCCTCTTACATATATTTTTGTAAAGTTAGAACATTTGTTAGAACATTAAAGAAATCTTCCGCTATAGCAGAAGGGATGATTTATATGATTCATATGGTTTTTCAATATCAATTAGGTGGAGTTATGGTTTAGCAAATTTTTCCTTTCCTTTTCGTTATACATCATTAAAGATGATACTTATCTATTTTCAAGTATCAATTGAATATCCATTTTAAGATTTTAAATTTTAAGAGAATATTCTTATTTTCTCTGCAGTTATGTTAAGTAAATAATTTTTTAAAGATTTCTTTGTTTGTACAAAGTAGGCTATTGAAATATATTATTGTTTTTGTTATTGGAAAATTGTACTTACATAATTATCTCTAAGATCAGGATGCATTACTTCTATTCCATCATCAAGGACACATACTCTTACTCCTTTCCCAGAATATCCTCTTTTGTACACATCAATTACATGCAGATCCATTTTGGGCATGTCTACATTTGTCCTTGTGTCTTGCTAATACATGTGGAAAGGAAAAGCTATTTGAGAATTCCCCTCTGCAAGAATTAATGTCATATCAGTCTAATAATTTTAAGAATAATTGCTAATGGAAAGAATTTCATCTTTTGACATGCACTAAGTATATTGTGTGAGTAAGGTTTTGATTTTTAAGATTTATGATTTATAATCCTTTTATTCATTTTATTGACTAAGCATTCAAGACTAATAGAAAGAGTGCCTTGTTGAGAAACGCAGTTTATTAAATTACATACGAAGAATTCATATTTTTCCATCCTAAGTGGATTCTTAGCTCATAAAGTTATTAATCTGACCATCAAGCAGTTTGGAGTAAGGTCTCCACTTTATTATTTATTTATAAGTAAGGACTTTAATTGAATAAAATAACATTCTTCTATCAAATGCTGTTCACAAAAAATCTTTAGCCGTCAACTTGTATGATTTGTGTAAAACAACCATATTGGCCGGAGAAAAAATCCATGAATTCTCATCAATTGAACACATTGCACAAACATTGAGTTGAATTTATTAAACTTTCTATAATCGCATATCAGAATACTGCTTGATGAATTCCATTGTTCTTATTTCTATATTTACAGAATATTCTGCCATTGTCAATCTATCAATTCATCCCTAGAAATGAATTTTTAAAAACTCTTCAGGAAGCAGTCATACAAATTTCAGTGAACCAAAATTCTATCTGACTTCTTTAAAAAGACAATTGTATATTCTAAGTCTCTAAATATCCTCAAAAAACATTTTCTTAAAACACTGGAATTTAAAACCTACTTCATTTTAAATGGTAAGGAATTTGGATGTCATAAAGTTGTACATATAGCAAGGATTTCCATAAAAGATGAGATAAGTTCTTTATATGGTTGCCTTCTCATTTAGGATAATGAGTAATGCTTTCTTAATTTTTAAATTCTTTTATTTCCTCTGATTAAAAGAGTATCACAAAGTATCTTACAGTATGAACAGTACAATGAAGGAATTTGAGAGATATTCAATAGATGAATAGATGTTTTAAAAAATTCAAAACATGTTGACCTTAAAATATTATATCTTGAGTGAATATATATTTTAAATTCAAATAAGATCATTGAAATGTTAAGTATTTAAATTGTTAATCATATTTAGTGGAATTAATTATAATAATAAACCGTTTAAGTTTCCTTTCTGGATATAATGCTGGTCACAAATGAAATATTCTGCTATTAATTTAATCTAGTATGAGAATTTTTGGACTTGCATACATCTTTTTACGAGTCTTTCTGAAGCATTTTGGTTTTATCTTTAGCACGCTTCTTCGAGCTCACCAAATACCATTGATGGTCCCACAATTCGTCGTTGAAAAGATGCCGTGCGTCTTGTTCCGATGATCTACGTTTTGAGGACTCATTTTGTTGGAATTGTGCTTCAATAGCGCTCACTGGAGGCATAGGCAAGTAGCCTCTTTTCTCTCTCTGCTTAGCGAATTGCTGCTCGGCCCACATAACCTGCGAATAAGAACACGATGCGATTTATTTACACTCACAATTATGGTAGATAGTACAGTTTGAATGATTGCCTGGGAACTTGATTCTTCCCGAATTATGAGCTGATATTAGAATCTGACAGAACTAAAAGGTACATTCTACTCTGTTTATACTTAATTTAAATTATTGATCTTTCTCCTTTATATGCAAGGCAGACTTTGATGAAAAGGAAATATTTTAAGGTTTAATCCATCTATACTCAAGACAAAGTTGATTATTCCGCTTTACTAGAACAGCATGTAAATTGATGGACTATTGATTGAATTGGAATTTCATTCTTGTTCTCGTACGATTGATTTACGAGATTATAGATACTGAAAATTTAGTATTCCTTTATATTAACACCTCTAATCGCAATATAATTCATTAAGAGTTGAAAATCATGATTGTCTATGTTATCGCTTACTTCATAAATTATTTTGAATACTGTCAATTCCTAAAATCTCTTATGTTAAACGGAAATAGAGCTATTTCATTTTCTCTGAGAATTGATTGATTTATTCTCGATATCACATATTTGAGTAAGGGAATATCTATCGCTAAAATTGAATAAGAGGCTTTACCCTATCATCCCTAGCAAGTCTCTGCGTAAGACGGGGCTCACCGCGCTTTCCAACTTTGGGGAAGTCTTCTTTCAACATGCGATAAACTCCAGGAAACCCTCGAACCTGGAAGGATAAAAGAATTCCCTATTATTTTACAAGAAACAGAGATTTTATCCAACAGTAGGAAATGTCTGCTCTGTAATAGCTTATTTCCAAAGTAAGCGACTTGGATTAATTAAAAATGTTTTCGTGACCCAGAACAAAAGGCAGAAATTTGACCTGGATACTTCCGGTACACATGTTTTAAGTATTTTTCGTTTGATGGGCGGATAGGGATTTATAATATTTCTTCTGTGTTTTTAGTCGAGAATTTCTCAAGTTTTTATGACAGATGTGCGTGATAGGTTTATGATCTCTAACCTCTGTTCGTATCTCGATATCTATCCATAATATAACAAATTAATTGATTTATCCAGTCATATAGAACCAGCCGAATAAGTTTAAGATTATTTTTATTGCTGAAAATTTCGCTGAATAAATTTACGCCAGATTAACTTAAATCATGAAAATCGTAGACAGTTTTTATTATTCCTTACTTACAATTGTTGCTAATTTTACCGATTTTCCAATCATTTAAACGGACTTCATACATCAAATTCTGAATCAATATTTTTTCTTTCTGGGCTTTATTTTAAATGTTCCAGATTAAGGTTTCGTATGAAAATCGATACTTAATCTCGGCTCTGACGTACTTCAGATTACAGAAAATGGATTTTTCCAAGTTCTCCGAAAAGATTAATTCGTCTTAAGTAGTGGAAATCCAACTTTGCCAAAACCTCTCGCAAGAAAAGGAATCGTATATCAAAAATATGGAAATGGCATTCGTAGGATTTTTCCTCTTTCGAAAACAATTGCATCCTCATCCTTGACGTGTTGAATTTGATCCAAAGAGTGAGAGATTCATCCAAACGCGTGCGTTCATATCTCGTTGCCAAAAGCAATGGCAATTTTCCATGCATTGAAAGTGCAATCGAATCGAGATATTCCACTTCCGCTTGCTTTGGTGCATTTCTCCTCTATCTTCATGAGCCTTCTCTGAATGATATAGTTATGAATATGGTTAAATATGAATGTAGTTCAGATCATATAGTGATGATTCGTGTAAAATTCATATATAGAGTATCCTTTAATAATCATCTATTCAGTAATGTATATATTAATATATTTAAAAGATAATATACGCCATACGTCATTAAAAATAAGGCCAATTTTTATTTATTATTTTAAAAATCGTGTTGAAAATGTCTCTTTTTGTAGATGTTCGAAAGTGTATCGGACTTAAAATATTCAACTTCACTCATTTGATTTGAAACGTTTGCTTTTGTTGCTTAAAGAGTATAAATGCTTCGTATGATGTACTTGCACAATCTACTTCATTCAAATTATTATTCAATACTCTTTAGTGAGTGACAGTAATTTTTGAGAATTTTATTGGAAACCTGGATACAGTTTTTGTCGAGCGTTCTATTTATTTCCCCAGAATTTTTTTAAGATATTTAAAAATATTTGCGATTGAAGTTTGTCTCTCTAAAATTCAAGTTTTTAGATTAGATAGTATTTTGTGTAATCGGCACGAAGAGAGTTTTGTTAGCAAAGTGTAACAGTAAAAAATTTCTCTAAGTAATTATTGTGTCCAATCTAAAGTAACTTACCACTCATTTTTTGTTATATATTCGAATTTACTTTATATTATGGTTGCAACATATTAAATTGATTAAAGTATTGTAAACAATTTTGCATCACATTATTTCACTTGACGCAATTTAAATATTAACCACAGCATTCAGACGCTCATCTACAATTATATTTCTCTGATTAATAAGTTTATAGAATAATGGGGAAGAGCAGAATTGACTCTGTTATCGTTTATTATTACGTATGTAATATCGTATTGGTGCGAGATTAATCATGCTATTCAAATCCTCTGCCAACTCTATAATACAATTGCGCTCTCAGTATTCATTCAAAAAGCGCGAAGTTATTCACAAGCAATCCTTTAGAAATCGTCATTGGAGCAGCATTTACTTTTTCCTCGGACATATCCACTTAATTCCGAGAAGCATCAATAAAAATTCCAGAGAACGCGTCGCCACTATGTCCTTTCACGAGCGATACTTCGAATCCTTTCTTTTCCTAACTCAACAGTGCCATCGCCTGCCTTCATCAAGAGAGTGGGATGGGGAGCATGTGGGGAAGAACGCGTTCAGGGCGTCCAGTCGATATATCGATTGGACGCCTCCGTTTTCCAACCCCCTGGCGGACAACAGAGGAGACGAAGTAACTGACGCCTCGAACAGGGTAACATAGCTTCGTAGGAGGTGTGCTGTTGGACTTGCATTGCCGCTACACTGTTGTTCCACCACCCTCGGGCGGGTCAGAATCAATGCGCCATCTGTCCCCCACACCACCGCGTGTGGGTCGTTTGCTCGGTTCGGAAGGCGTTCGTTTCCCTTTGTGTGCCCGAAAAATTGGGTGAAGGACGAATTATTGCAAGCTTTCCAGGGTTCGTTCCTGTATCTAGGTTCCCTGCATTTATTTCCGCTTCTTTTTAATTGTCGCACCAGTTTTTAAGCCCATGTTCGGACTGCCGATTTTCCTTTTTATTCGGGGGTTTTGGTTATGCTCTCGACGGAACGGGTGCTTCCTGTTTGTACTACTGCTTACGGTTTTCGTTTCATTCATGTTTTTGGATTACCTTTTTTCCAGATGTTCCTCGGAAGGCCTTTGAAGTATGGTGTTTTGGCTTAGAACTTTAAAAGTTTCTTTATTGAATTTTAATTTTCTGAGCATGAAATCATGATCGATTATATTACGTTAAATATTATATTATATTATTTTACTTTATTATATATATTCATTATTTTTATATGTTCTTTGTGTATATCGCTTTTATCATATAAAACACTGCGTTAATCGGTGTGTTTTACTCTATTGAAATTATGAAATACGTCCTTGAGTTTAATTTTCTTCCACAATCACATAAGAATCCGTTAATTATAAATTTAAATAAAAATGATCGTAAATGCAAATTTTAGGTTAATTTAACGAATCTGTTCCAGCGTTGTAGAATGTGTTTTATCAGAATTTTGCTTGCCATTTTATTAGCAAATATGCGAACGAATTTCTCGAAAAAGTTTTTTATCTAAAAATTTCATGCATACGTCAGGTGAATTGAAAATGGCATTTGATATATTCTCACTAGGTCACCAGGTATAGTCAGATGATGGCAGTCGCCAAATTTGCCATGATTAAATAAAACAGTTGGTGCAGAAAATACGAAGTGCCTTCATTTAATTGTTATTAGGGCTTCCCACGAAGTCCGGTCTCATAATTTTAGGATATACATGATGATTTATATGTATTTCTCCTTTATTAATGATGTTTGAGATACATTAATATGTGCCATCAGCTGTGATTACATTTATGGTTAGTTAATTGTTTATGATGAACCTTCCTGGTGTATTCATCACCGGTTTGCATTTATCTTTGGTATGTTTTAGTATTTCATTTTTCATTTTATACTTCATATTATTTTTGAGAGTACCAATACTTTAGGACTGTCCTATTGTGAAAACTATGTATGCATTTTATTTTCTAAATTATCATTTTCCATATTTTATATCATGTATCGTAACTCGTATTTCTCTATCTTCAGCGTATATATTTGCCTTTTAATATTATAGCTTCGAAATTACTGAAAAGTTATTAGCAATAAGTATTAAGATCAAATTTAATGTTTTATCATTTACTTTTATTCGTTTTCTTATATTCTGAGGGCTTCGGGCGCAGGAACTTCATTTCTTTCTTCCGCAAAAGCGTTTGATGATAACAACGAATTATTTTTCGGAAACTGTTTGCGGAATAAGCTCGAGTAACTGGAAATAAAAGATAAGAAAGCTTAACTCTTGAATCTGCAAATGGAGCGAGTATTTACGACTCAGCAATCTTCTGCTCCCCTGATCATCTGCAGAAAATGGATTCGAGCTTATTTTCCCTTAAAGATTGTCGTAAAGATTCTAAATTTTTATTTTCACGATCAGAGTAAAATTATAGATGAAATGACGGAATCAACTTTGATGACTTTCCCGATTTATTTTCCAATTTTGAGAATTTCTTCTTAATACTCTTTTATTGCTACGTATGTTATTGTTGGTTGAACTAAACGAAAAAAATGTAAAAAGTTTTTAGGTTGTTCAATAGTACTGTTTATGCGGTATATTTATTGCTTTGCAAATTAAATATGTCTATTATCGAGATATGCTGAAAAATTATTCTAACCCTTAAGAGAGCCAAATTGAATAGCCTTTTTCATTGTAATTATTAAGATTCATTTCATTTATCTGAAAACGTATAGGGAACTTAATTCTATTCAGTAAAGTTAGGGAAGATATTAAATTAGGTTTGTAAAGGGAGTTTTTGAAATTTAAAACCCATGAACATTTTTTGAACAAGTTCACCTGAACAATTTGAAGAATCTGTGCTTATTAACGCACCCTGAATGTATTAAATGCCAAAATTTTGTATTATTGTATCTCAATATCTCTTCCTAAATATCCTCGTTATGCTTTAATTAAAAGTTCTTTGAGTCCTTAATTATATTCCCCATTAGTATGTACAATACTGAACATAAAGGCTGCTTCAAATCTCAATTTTTTATAAGTATATAAAGTATACATTAATCCTTTTGCATTGTGAATGTGAGAATTCATTTTTTTACTATTATATTATTCTTTTTTTATTGGATTTTTCAATCTAACTAAACGAAATTTGCAGAAATAGCATTTTGTTGTCTCTAAATTGTGCATTTTTACTCTATAGCTTCTATTGTTTTATCCTATATAGTATATAATACGTGATTTATATTTGCGATTCTGACGAGTAGTTATTGCTTCTTGTTCGAGTTTCGCTTAAATTGAACATCCCTGCATTTGCGCTCCTCCGCAAGATAAACTTCGTCAGTTCGCGGTGTCCGATTTCTTTCCGCTATCCTCGCTCCACAGTGTTTGTCTTCCTTCACCTTAATACCCAATTAATATTTATCTCCTGAATTTCCCTTCTGCTGCTTTCCGTCATCGTCTCGATTGCAGGAAAATATGTTCTACGGATGCGAAAGTGAAAGACGACGGTGATGCCACACACGCAAGTTTCCGGAGTTAACCGCAAGCGCTCGGTTTATCCCGCACAACTTCTAGGACTCCCCACCAGGGGCATCCTTGTCACTCGTCAATCCCAATATGAAATGTTACGAAAGTTCCGCTGAAACGGGAAATTGAGATGCACTAGAGGGTAATCGATGCAGAAATAACCGCGGAGTATTAAATACATATTTCAGTATTCGCGAGGAATGCGCCCGTGAGATGGTTGTAATAGACGGTACGGTGTCCTATTATACATTCATGAGTAATGCCATCGCGCAGTTTCATCAGCATCCCGGAAATGGATTCGTGTAACAAAGATAGACGTCCATCAAGGCGTGATTGAGTGTGAATTTAGCAATGTGATGCCAGGCATTTGGAACAGTGCAATGGATTGATATAATATGAAACTTCATGCACATTCTCTCAATTTAAGCATGAAAAATCTATCACCTATTCTATTCATCGCATGAAGGTTAAATGAAGAAGTTGTTCATACTAACTTAAACATTCGATAATGCCTATTTATTCAACAATGAGAAATAAATCTCTCAGAGCTAGTTCAACCGTCTTAATAACCAAATGTGTTGTGTATGTATTGAATTATCCATCATAAAATTTTATTTACTAAATATTCCTTATGATATGCTTGTAAATTGATTTTCTATTAAAGTTTTTCGAGAGCGGTCTTTAAAGGGTATCATTTGAAATATATTAATAGTAATTTAGCAATACATCCTCTGTTCAGGCTATATAGTACTTCGAACAGAAAAAATACCAAAATTTAAAGTTGATGCGACAAAGTGAACGTTTTTTATATCAGATCTGAATAGAGTTTGGCAATTATCTTACGAGTCACTGCATCTATTATCATCATCGGTTATATTCTCACTTTATTAAATTCATTCGTAGCGAAACATCTATTCCAGCACACTATTCTTAATTCACTTTGTCAAACATTTCCGTATTTAATATACACCTACGGAGTGTAGAAATACTTTAATGCTTATTAAATTCGTCTTTACAAAACACGCAGCTCAGAAATAGGTCTCATATTTTAAAATTACGACAATCGACAACGAATGGAATTGCAATATTAATTCGCACATTGTTGAAAAATTAATATCAATATATTTACTCGTATTTACAAATGTATTGAAAATATGACGTTTTGAATTATGTGGAGGTAATATCATCAATGGAAATGAGAGAGTGTTGTCTATTTTTAAGGGTATGAGGATTGACTGGAAAAAATTGTGACGAATATTTATTCAAAGTCAATGCTTGTATTCAATCAATAAATATAGTTCTCATTCTCTAGCGAATTGTCGTTGAATTTTTATGTTGCTTAATCATTTATTCTTTAAATTGAGAATTAAAGTTCAGTGGAAACCTTCTCATATGTATAAATTAAATTATAATTTACAGAATTAAGAATTAAAAATGACAAATATCAGCTATGAAATTCACCTTTTTTATGCTTTTCTGTGGACTCTAAAGCTGAGTACACTTCATTGTTTTAAAATTAAAGTATGCATTAGATTTTTTAAATTGTCGCAATACTCGTTTACTTAAAAAATTTCGTAATAAAAGAGAAAAAATTCTGCTGAGAAAATCTTGATTTTGATTTATCTTTCAAATTTAACCAATTATATTCTTGCTTGATATTTATCGTAGATTAGAAACCTATAATTTCCTGGTAATCATTATAAAACTTTAAAGAGTGCTCATTTCTCATATTTGTCTTTATTATTTAATTTACTATTGTATTCGACTCAATTCTGAATCGCGAAATCTCATATCTTTAAATTAAAGTTTATGATAACCACACGGACTAGAAATGAGCAAAATCTATCTAAAGCATATAAAATAGAAGATTTTATCATAAATTCTAAAGAAGTTAGAAGATTTTCTTGACAGTATTTCTTGACACTTATTTCAATTTATTTATAATATCAAGTTAAAGGGGCATAATTGTCCGGTGGCAACTTGCGAAATATAATCAACAAAGATGTACATATAATGAAAAAAATTATGATAAATTGTGTCCATTAATTAGCTTCCTCGTATCTTAATAGTCATACGGTATCTATTTTATCTTAGTTCAACAATTATATAATTAAAAGACTATGAATGACCCAAATTGCGCCAATCTCCAACCATAGCATTCTCAACACAAACATCAACGTAGTCTTAGATACTGTTACTAGGGGATTAAGACTTCTTACAGATACGTTTAGGTTCTAAAATTTTAGGCATGTCCCCAATTCGAGTCTCAACTCAAGGATGAATAATTTTACGACAGATATATTCTCTTATAAATCAGAAATTCGTCGAAGGAAAGAATTTTCTCAAAGCCCAGGAATACTTAGAAGATCTGAGACATGGAAAATGCCGGCGACGATTTCAAAGAAGAATTTCTCTTTCTTTTTCAAGCGAAAGATTCCGCGTAGACGTGTTCCTTTTTCCTTTCTCCAGTCGGGGATTTCTTTGAGAAGCGTTTGAGTATCTGGAGGCATTGGAATGGAAATACTGCGATATTTCGCCTAATATTTCATCCGTGGATAAATAATCCCATCTCTAGTTATGCTCTCTCATAGTTTAACGGTATATTTCAGGAGTTTGTCATAATCCTCTTTGCACTATAAAGGTAAATACCTCTTTAGGTAACGTATACCTTCCTCTTATGTTGAGAAACGAGTTTGGGTATTTGAATACGAGAGGCCTAAGAAAACAAAGTACAGATGGGGTTAAGTACTCTGAAGAGATAGGAATGTTAATAGTTACCTAAATAATCCTCCCAAATGTTTAAGTAAACCAAGTTATTTAATCATAAATAAATAATATTTTTACACGGATTATATACAGCTAAGTTATCCATTAACTGTGCAGGATTGATGAAAGCTTACCGATTTTATTGTTAAATTATTACAATGAAATATCCACGAGGTTTAAAGTAAAGTTTGTTACTCATTAATAGTTTGATGGTATTGCAGAGAAAGAATTAAATTAACATTAATTAATCCTTGTGTCTTGAAATTTACTTTTAGGATGCTATTATTTTCCTTTAATAATTTAAAGCTTTAATTCCTCCAAAGGTTTTCTTTAATATCATACGAATAATGCAATAAAGTAAAGAAAATGAAATCAGAAGGAAACTAACTTTTAAATTGAATAACGTTGAAACACTTCAATTAGATTCGCTTGAAGAGTTGACATCCATTTCCTAGAATACACATCCGTACTAGAGATAAGTCTGCAAGCTCTGTGGTGTGAGGATTAGTAACGAAGAGTCCGTATTCATTTAAGCAATTGGATATCGAGCTTCCAGGCGCAGTGCTGTTCTCTAAACATTTTGTCCGACCAATGCCAACATGCCCAACAATATCCATCGCCCAATAATAAGCCATTTGCCAATATGATCGAATGTGATTTGAGAGGAAAATTTTCTCTCGTTTGATGTTTGAATGATATCGATTAGTTGTACTCAATTGTTATTATTTCTCGAATGAGGCCTTTAATTCAAAGAACACGGAAAATCTCATTATATCGTCATTTTTGAGCATGAATACCTAAGAGGAACTTATTATGAATAGTTAGGCGCATTACAGCGTGTGGTTAGGAGATAGCATGATGAATTATAGTGTAGCTAATTATTAATATTAAACGTCACCTACGCATAAAAATGAGGTTAAAAGGCAGGGAAATAATCTTTTACACCACCTACACGTACCGCGATCATTACGTCATTCGGTGAGCTCAAAAAGCAAAATTTCCGGTCACATCGGCAGACCTTTTCATCGCGGTTTTCCTCAAATGACACAGCTTCAATCAGACCATCCTGATTGGTGGGCTTCGACGGGAAAGGATACGCTCTAAGCCCCAGGACTATTCCTCGCGGCTCCGAAATTGAGACTATACGAGGAAAGAGTGTTTCTCGATTACTTTTTTTGGCACTAGGGGCGCTTCCGTCGAACTCTTCCCGCCCTTTCCCCATCCCAAAGTTCGATCTGTAACCAGGGCCATGATTGCCGCTAAAACATTTCGCCTCGTTTCTGCTCTCCTGATCGAGGCACCGTGAAACAGTCGATGGACTGACCTCTCTCCGTCTTCTGGTCGATCGTCCAAGAGCGTATCTTATCGGGGGTGGGGGTGCCGCTTTTGCCCGCCAAATTCAAACTGTCTGTGTAAAATACGTAATATATAATCTCTCTTGTGAAAAATTTACCACTTCAAAGATCACTTTTAGGTTATAAATACGATTTAAGGATCAATGTATATTTTCACAAAGTTTAACTCATATTTCGCGTACAAAAAAAAACTAGTTTGGGTTCATTAATTCGTCTCGAGAAATTCAAACTTCTGAAATACGCGTAATGATGTGTGTACGGGAATTGCTTTATTTGAGATGCTGATACAATTCGTTATGTTAAAAAGTGTGATGAAATTACAAATATATAGAATAAAAATATAATAGATTGGTATGAGAGTGACTGTAATGGAATTTCGGAAGTTTTTTTTTACGAAAACTACGTAACTGTTTTAAAAGAACCCCAAATACTTCGATTTTTTTGCCGATAATTTTTTAGCAATTGAAGTTCCACTCCCTAAAATTAGAGTCTGTTGTATTTCCTATTTGAAAACCTTTTTCAACCAAAGCTTCAGATAATTCGCTCTTATCTCCAGAGTCTGATATCTGTGGGAGAATATATTCAAGCGGAGCAGGTGCACGTAACAGTTCGTGATAAAGTGCGCCAGATGGCATTGCAGACTATTTATCTCATAAGAGCCTTGATTCATAAACGTACCATCTCGGTTAATGAAGAATCTTATGTACTGCGTATAAGATACGGAGAAAAGAGAAGTAGTCTAGAGACGTACGTAAGAGAATCATAGGGAAGAAGGTCCGAAATCTCGATGCGCTATTAGAACAGATGCACAATTAAAATTTTATTTAATACGTGTTTTTATATGTTTGCAATCATTTAACGTATACAATCTCTGTTTTGATGATTGTGGTCTCCCATAGAACATTATGAATGTAATTCACTAACTTTTATAATTTTATCAATGTAATTGTTGTATCAAGAGTGAAAATATCTAATGAGAGTTAATAAAATAAATTAGATGCATATTACAATAAAATTAAGTCAATTAAAAAGTTTTCGTAATAAACTAAATTTTAAAAATTATTTCTTGTATATTTTAAATACGCTCTAAATCTTATCTATTTATTGATCTTCAATTTACTCAACTGCTTCAAGTTTTACGCAATTTTTTTGTTAAAAAAAGTTAGTTATTCTGGACGTGGTGTTGCAGCAGTATTTGTTGTTTTATTTTATTATTCCATTCGTTAGTTAAGTCGCACTTCAGCAATGAACGTCGTTTTATTATCTCTGTTCCATTTCAATCCAATTTAATCGTGAGTGTTAAAAGGTCCCTCCACACGCCGTTCAATCCTTTGGATTGGCGTTGCTGCACCTTCTAGTGCCTCCGCACTTAATCTCAAGCCTTCCTCTTCATCCTCACCATTCAAATGCTATATTGGTCGGAGGAAATATACTTCGCAGGCGCTATGCCTACAAACTTTTCCGATAACGATTTGCACAATTCTGCTTTTTCGTAGAAAAGGGAGTGTTTAGAGTCATCAAATGTCTGTTTGTAGATAGAGACCTCCTTCGTATCGCAAAAGATGACGTTTTTAACGACCGGAATGCCGTGATTTTCCTCGTGAAAGCTTTTATCCCGATAGATTCCGTACCATTTGCAATGTCGGCGCTTTAGAAACGATGACCTTTTGAAATAGTGACTAGAAATACGCGAAAAGGGACTTGCCTTTTGGGATGTTTGATTCCTAGAACTCTCCTCGTTTCGGAGGAGTTGTTGCCGAAGCAACGGTGCAGACGAGGCGTTATTATGCTTTATTCGGCGGGAGGATTTGGTCGGAAGTCGAGGGAATATTATATTCGTTGCAATGGAACGATAACGCCTGTAAATAATTAGTTATCCTCTATGAACTTTCTGTTAAGAAAATTAAATTCTTTGAACCAGTGAGTTTATTCATTTTAACGAATATTATTACTTATATTACTCTAAGCGCATAAATTGAAATAAGGCATAGGCTAAGCGGCAATTATGATATTTTTCACTACGAATTCAACTTAAAAAATATTGTTAATTATTTAATTACTGTTACATGGAACGCATAATATTTTTACTCGTCAATTTCTTTATGTATTTAGTTTTCGGTATCAGACGGAGAATTTCCTTGGATTAGCCATTCCATTTTACTACCGTTTTCTGTAAGAAGGAATATTTATCCAAATTTTTCTTTCGACTTTTAATTCTGATCTTGAATTTATCTCCTTAAGTTGTATCTTGCATTATTCCTTCAGCATGGAAAATAAGTTAACTTTGATGATTCCAATCAATGCATCGATTTTCATATTATCAGTCTACTCTAGGACTTAGACGTTATTTTTTTAATTGCCCTTTAGGTAGTGTACATAAGTAATTTATTTACGATAAGACGTAAATTTAGAACGTTATTTTTAATTTTAGTTGTAGTTCATATTCTCCTTGTCTGACGTAAAATGTCGATCGAACTGTCTTGGAATGGTTTCTCGCATTGATTAACTTCCCCAGAATGTGCCTCTTTTCAATTGTAAAAGGCTTTTCATCTAGATATTTTGGTTTATTTTCATTGAGATATTTTTTCTGATTCGTCTGTGAGTTTATTTGAGTTTTAACTTTTCATGTTAGTTCGTGATGCGCTTTTTCACTCGGCTCATGGCTGTTATGAAAAAAGTAAAGATATGGCATAAGATCGATAAATAACTCCTCAAACCCACAAATTGATTTTCCTGTTGAGCCGCTTTAAAAGGAATTTCGAAAGAAATGCTTTACAAAAGTTCTTTTACGGCACTTCTTGTTGGTGCAGTCATAAACGCTCTGAGGAGGAATCCCAGACAATAATTTTAAAACGCCTTGATGTTGGCGATAAAATGCATTTATTTGGCTTTGGGATATAGGAAGATAAATTCGTTACATCCCAGATACCGCTAAAGCCAAGGCATTCCATGATAATAGCTAAGAAATTATACGATTTTCCAAATGGCCGTTACGTCAAAGTTGACCGAAGATACACTGCGGTTTCTCAGGGCGTTTGTCATTACTTCGTGCCCTCAAAGTTCCCGTTATTAATACCTTTTCGTATTAACCATATCAGTTTGGCTTTATACAATAATGAAAGATCAATTTTATTATTTACACATATTATTATATTGCATTATTACCTATTTATTTTACATAAACTCATTAATACTAGATTTTATTATTTATCAAACTTTTAAATAATGCAGCTTACTTTTTATATACGTATAGAATAAAGTATTCCTCATCGTTGGATAAAAACTAAAAGGGTTTTTTATTACTAATATTAGTAATAAAAACTTTTTTGGTTTAAAATCTACAAAAATTTTTTAACCAGTTTTTCAATAAGTTTCTGCTCAGATCGCGTATATTTATAAAATTTGAGGAAATGTATCCATTCTTTGATCTTCCTCATAACGGAAATGATATTCTATATCCAGGAAATAATTTGTGACCCTTTTTCTGAAACTCTTAGATGCCAAAGAGAACATCTTTCAGAGACCAATATATTATATTTCTGCTCACAATTCTCGAAAATATCTTGAATCTAATCGAAAAGAAAGGAACAAAAGGTTTTTCTTGTGTTTAGAGAAATATTCCGTTTGTGTAATATGTATTTATTTGCTTAAAAAATATTCATGTTTTCGAATGCCCAAAAGTTTCATTGTTCTTTTTTAATATTCCCTCTAATTATCAGAAATTTACAATATCATTAAGAAATAAAAGAGGGATTAGTAAAAAAATGTTTTGCATATTGTAAGTGATGAAATGGGTTCCAATTGCTTGACATCATGTCTTTACCTTCTATGTTCTCATATATTTGATATCTATTTTGTTTCTCATTGAATTCTTTTAAATATTATTCTACTTATCGTAACCTTATAACAATATATCGATAACAGTATAAAATATCACTCAAAAAATCCCTTCATTTAACAGATTGACCATCATCCTCTTATCGCAACAGGTCTTTTTTCCTTTCTGAATTTAAATCCTTGTTCTAGTTTTCATTGAAGTCCCACCATCTGCTCCGTTGCTATGATTAGTTAGAGTAAATAGAGGAGGGATGAAATCTGTTCAAAAGGATTTTCTCGGAGATTGTTATATGATTGGAAACATATACATTTTAATCATCCACAATGCGCGTAACTTTAGCCGATTCTACGGAAGTAGTACAAGCTGTGTAACGTCATTTTTAGGGATCACAACCAGTGTGGAGTTTTAAATTGAATCCAAATATCTATGAATGATATCACATTTCGAGTCATGCTTTTTTATTATTTAGCTCAAATAAAATTGGACGGGAGTTCTCTTTATTTGTGTTGGAATCTGCTATATTCTTCGGTTTGAATGCCTTTTATACTTATCATTATATATTAAACTATATTTCTTAATCTTTTGATCATATTGTGTTTTTCATTTTGGTTGAAAATATTTAAATGATTTTAGTGAAAATTTATGTCAAATAATCGATGTTTGGAATTTCAATATTTTTTAAAATTGGTCTTAAATTGTGAATTTTTTCTAGTATATTGATATTTTAATTAGGAAGATTTTTACCGAAAGTGTAGTATTATATCAATATTTTAAGTTTATTCTCGATCCAAATCGTAATCAATGATAAAATTATATAATAATAATATTTACGAATATTTATACTATTCATTTATAGATAACTTTTATCATTGCCAAGAAATAATGAATACAATTATTCTTGTTTTTTGCCTTTGTTTTCTGAAAGATTAAACATGTGTTATTGTGTTACAAATTTATATGAAAAAATTCTTTCTTTTACTATGATATTACTCCATCATTGGCGCAGGAGTACTTTCAATAGTTATATAGATAGTTTATTCAATTGGCCAAGACCTTAATGTAGCTCTGTTTGTATGTAATTAGCATTAACGTGGAAAGAGAAACTTTCAAATCTCTATTAATGTTTTGATATTTACTGGAAAGATAAAATTTCGTAATTAATACTTCATGTTATGCACACCATTCGAGGTTAAATAAAAGTTTCATAGATATCGGGAAAAGTTTATTTATGAGTTTACAGAAGCTTCTTTTTTCCCTCATGCCGGTTTACTTTGTCTATGAAATATTTCGTAAAATATGACCTCATCTGCATGGAGTGCAGTGATTCTCGTTTTGAAATGTCCTTCACTTGTAACGCATCAAATGGTAATTACCTGCTTCAGTCGTTAGGAACGCGTATCTATAAATTGGAACGCCTCAGGTGACGTATTGATATTACCGCTCATTTTGAAATATCGAATGCGATCTTTGTTGCGCTATTCGTCAAACGCAGAAGATCATTCAAATAAATATTCATTGTCGTTTCGTATTGGATTCACGTCTAGAGCGCGAAAATATTGCCAGAGCTATAAATATTTGGACCACTACTCGATTTCTAATCGTTCGAACAAGCATTCGGGTTTTTGGAGCTCGAAAAAGATTTCCTAACCATTTTGGATGGAATTTAGGAGAGTTCAATGCCTGTTGCGGTTTAGATTAATTGTATTATTCGTATTATTAAAGACTGCATATTAACCACCAATGAGTTAAGGCGAATGCTTTGTATGCGAAGACTATGTTTAACTTTTGATCTAGCTTTATTTATAGTAATTATTCTTTGTTAGCACTTCTCAACTCAAAAGCCATTTCGTACAAACCTTTGATGTATCTTCTATAAGGATCGTGTGCACCTATCTCGTCTTTAACTCCCTCAGGACTGCATCTACTAAGGATTGGATTTGTAGGCGACTTAATTCAGTCTCCTAATCGATTCGTTTGAACGTCTTACCTTCTCAGAAGTGATTCCATTTAACAGCGCTTGCACCAAATGTTTGATGAATGATTCTAACTCGTATATTCCTTACTGTCCCGATTATGAATCTTGACTGGGATTGAATTTCATAGGAAATCATTTCTTCTCTCCACCCCGAGTAAATTAGAATTACCTAATTTATATCAAGGAAGGGTTAAACATTCTATAATAAAATGAAGAGTCTAAAGTTTATGATTTCATATGGTTTGTGATTTGAATTGTAGAAATTTAATTATTGAATTAATTAGTAAATTTGTGTTTGATAATTATTCTATATAATTCGCAATTAAACATAGATTGGATTCCTCCATTCAATTTACATGGATAATTAACTAAATATTTCGCAAAAGATTCATTTTGTACTGAATTATTCTACCTGGAATCGAAATAAACATTTGTTTATTATCATTGGATACTTCATTTATATTTAGGTACATTTTGATGACTTTTTTGAGTTACCATTTACAATTTTGTATCAAATAGTCTCTTTTACAATGTCATTGAAGAGGTATTTATGACGTAACCATGGTTCATACCGTCATATGCTGTCCATCGCTTAACGGGTGAAACCCATTGCTTCCACGAGCTTTGTATGCATATTTGTTTCCTTCTTTTTCCTTATTATTTTCTCTGCTATTTCCTTGATGCACATTTCTGCAGTTTGAGCATGCAGTTTGGAAAATGGGTGTCAATTGCAGATTCTTTAGCCCTTCTTAGTGTCGTTTTACCCATTCAATGGATGGTGTTGGCGGTTGTGATTCTTAGTCTGTTAAAGGGATTTGCTGATGGACTTGATTGGGATCTCTCTGCGGGTGGCGACTGATTCCTTCATTTAAATAGGTTTAGGCGATGCTGAACGCTTCGAACCGGATTAAATTACATTCCAATGAACTGATGCGGCCTGTTTTCTAACCAAAAGAGCTCATCGTTGTTTATTTATAGTTCCTTCTGATCCATACTCGTGTTAAATAAGACCGTTAGAAAGAGGGATTCTGGGAAAATTTAACGTAACTGATTTAGCTTCGCATGCAAGTATTTCTTTCCCATGTACTTTAATGAGTATTATCATTTAAATATACACAAAATATAGATAATTATTAATGTTAAATCAAATTTAATGATTATTTATTTTATTTTAAATAGATGTTTAAAATTTATTCTCTGTTTTACTTTCATCGAGTTTAAATATGTTGTTCTATATTATGCTACAATAGTACGATATATTGGAAACATTGGGTGATTTTTTAAGGAATTATTAATTTTTACTTGAATTATGAAATTAAGTAACCTTTTAGTTATTTAGTTGCTAGCCTCTGTTTTTGATAAGTATCATTATTATACATCAATAGCAACTGAAAGAACAAGCTATAATTAATGCTCAAAAATGTTTCGTGTAAGTCATTCGAAAATAAGAAAAATTTAATAGATCTATTCTCGAGACAAACAGGAAAATTATAGCATAGGGACATAATCATCCCTGCATTCCCTTACTAACAGAAGGATTGATGGGTATATACGTAGATGAATATCCGAACTACTGAAAAATTCAGAGCAAAAAGTACTTTTTTACGGATGAATTCGGAAAACGTTTACTCTGCAAACACAAACTGTCATACGAGATTATACGTATACCTTAGAGATGTTTCTTACGGAGCTTTCTCGAAAGGGTATTGCGTTTGTCCCGATATCATTTTAGATCAATTCTAAAACCTCGTTCGTGATTGGAGGTTTATTTGCTCTGAAAACATTGCGTTCATCTTTTCGATTATCCTTCCGCATAATTGACCAGAATGTTTTTGCTTCTCTATTTTCCATTTCCCTTCATCTCCCTCTCTACATCCGCCTCGAAAGCTGCTGAAAATTGCCCGCTGGCGTAATCCGGAGGTGACGTATGTGCCCTGCTGAGGATTACGGGAGGAGAGAATTATGGCTTTGGGATGGGGGATTTTTCCCGATGAGGCTTAGATGACGAGTCGCATGGACGGAATCCGTGCCAGAAAAGCATAACCTATGTTTTTTTTTGTCGATTCCAGAGGTCGTCAAACGTCATGTCGTGTTCGGGCTTACAGTTCGGTTCATCGAGTCACGGAATCCGGACCTTTGTAATAGGGTTTTATTCGCTGTCTACACTACGAAATCAATATGGCCGGATTCATTATCTATTCATACTTTCGTGATTAAATGTCCCCTGGAGATGGGGATCATACGAGGAAGGTTGGAAGTATGCGCCGGTCTCAGCTGCCGTTGCCATGGAAATATCGTCATTATTGTCATCCAAAAATGTATTATTTTAATGGATTCGTTGCGTTTTGATGGAGTTTTAGGACCGTGATTTGAGGAAAATTGTACGCATTCCGGACGTTTTTCAGAGCGAGGCGGTTTAGAATGTTGCACAAAGTTTGTCGTTCGAATGTCTGAAAGAATTTTTAACGAAGTACGACATGTTTATTTATTCGGCTGTGATTTGAGTGTCGCGCGTGTAAAAATGACGGAAACTACGGAGTGGATGAGTGGAATGGACATTTGCTAAAGTTTTGTGCAGAATATTGCGTCACTGAACGATACGAAGAGTTAGTTTATACTTAACTATTTCTGATATATCTTAACGATAAATATTTTATTTATAAATAAGAGATGTTTGTTTTGGCTACCGTTCGGGATTAAATTTGTTCATACTTGAAATTCTTAATAGCTTTTAATTTACCTTAGTTCTTTAAATGACGGTAATTTATATGAGATTTATAAGATGTTTAATAACCCTCTGAGGATGAGACAAAGATGAAAGAGGGTGCGGCAGGGAGTGTAAACACCTATTTTATGTTACCGCAAATTTTACCCTATTATTATCGCATATCGTGCGCGAACTAAGGTAGAATTAATATATTATTGCTTACAATTTACTTTATTCGGCTTTTCAATTTGAACTTCCTTCTCATGACCTTATTACCTGTTCTCATGACAAAGTAATTTATCCTTCCTTCTAGCCTTGTTGATTTTCGTCGTATGTCATTATCTAATTAGTGGTATCTTTTCATTTCCCGCATTGTGCTAGGTTATTGCTTTCCGGTTACTCTGATGCAATGGATGAAAGGACGTCATAGATACTACTCATCTATTTCTATGCCACATGTTTATCTCTATACTTGCTAGCAACCTTTCGAAAGGGATTATCGATGCATTTTATTGCCCTATATCTGATGATTTCGCGGATTAGATTCAGCCAGAAATATCCTGATGATAACAGGGGATTATATGAAATTTTTAAAATGCTGGAGGGTGTACATTTTTCCTGAATGAAAATGTTTCTTTTAATCAAATCATTGCGTGAGTTCGTGAGGATAATGGGTATTTGAACCTCGGATTTTGTTCATTAAGGGATACGAAAAAAGTTTCTGGAATTGGTTTTGTTAAATGATTGAAAAATAATAATAAATGCCTGTAATTTGAATGCGAGTAATACAAAAAATCTTCATAACAAAAAATAATATTTAATTAAAACAGAGAATTGATTAATGAATTCATGTACTCCCGAATATACTCCTCAATAGCATTTTCATAATAATATTTCTCTTCTGTATTTAATACTTATTAAAATCAATTGGCTATGAGGGCTATATTTAATTTTAATCTCATTGCAACAGAATATTATTCCTTAGCGTGGGCTCTCAATATTTTCATTTTTCTGTTTAACCATTTTAATAAACGAAAATTTGCTTCTAGTTGCATAATTGAAAAAAAATGTGACCTTTGCAATGTAAATGATGTGGAATAATGAAACAATATTCATCGTTACCCTTGAAAAAGTGATGTTCTCGTATTAATCACTTACTTATAAATCATGTATCGATCGCACTTAAACTTCATTACAGCACTTTTTTTTAGGAAGAAATAATGGTACTTGTAACTTCAATGTGGAAGGCGCTGTTTCACGGACAATTTAAATAATATTTTCTCGTAACTAAGTGAACGGCTTTACACGACTTAAAAAGAGATTAAATACACAGTAATATAGTAATAGAAATAGAGCATTTATTCATTTATTTTCCTCTCAGTGGGGAAAAACGTACCATTTTCATTTGATTAGGTTCGTATTAACTTCTCAAACTCTATGTTTGAATTTCCAAAGTCTAGAATAAACCCGTATTTTCCAACCGATTCTGCGAGAATAATCCGTTCAAATCAGCTCTTCTTCATAGAAAATTACTCGCCTGATTTCCCAAAGGAGTTCCTTCGCTCATCTAAATCACCAAACATCTGGAGCTAATTATGTCACGAAATTTTGGCTCCAGTGCTTTTCGTGACAAATGAAGTGTGATTCGGACAAAGTGTTGGATTCACGCCCACGGAGGTTAAAGGATGCGTGATGAATCGTGCACTTGCACCCATACTTTTAATCGTGCAGATGGAATAGAAGTGTGGGTGCGAAATTGAATGCCATTCGACTAATCGTTTTAGTTCTGCGGAGATGCAGACGTTCCCTTTATCGTGAGGCAGTTTCATACGTTCCAATCTTCTAGTGCTTTAGCAGCATCCATTGTGGCCAACTATATGGATATTTTGAATTTCAGAGACATAAATGATAATGTAATTCTAATCGTGATGATTTTAAATTAGTTTGAATGTTATTAGAATCCGAAAAATTTTTTTCTTACCAAATTTGATCATTTTGTACTTAATTTTTTTCCACTACCTACTATTTGAAATGATAAATCACATTTGATACAAAAACTTGTTTATATAAACAAGTTTACTTAAACTTTAATTTACGACCGGTTTCACTAAAAATCAATGATATATCACGTATATCAATATTTAATTTTAGCAAATAGATTATCCAAAATATTTATTTAAGATATTTTCATATATCCAGCTTGTTTTGTAAATTATATATTTTTCTCTTATTTTTGACACAATTGCTACACAAGTGCCAGTGATTGGCTGTGCAATTAAGAGACATTCATCATATGCTTAGTCTGAAACTGAATTGAATTCTTATTATGACTTTAAGGACAGTGTACAGTTCTTCTGTAGGGAGAATGTTTCAAATAAATCATCAAAAGTGTGCAGGAAATCACGCTGGTTGTTTGAGACGGAGCTTATTAAAGAATTGCAAGTCTTTCCGCTAATATCAAATCTCATTTTTTCGCAAAAGAAGCTTCTGCAAAATATCCCCAAGTATCTTTCATATTCGCCATACCGAACTCGCACCGCTTTAAGCCATCTACGACTTTAATCGCACGCATTTTGCTTTGGAAGTCAACGGACGGTTCATATCTTTTCCCTCCTAAGCCATCGAAAAATTCAACTCACGGAGTTGCATTTTTACTCCACCGCCGAGGTGCACTGTCTCCGTACGTGACTCGCCATCATCGTCCGGAGGTGGAGAAATAAAAGTTCCATAAATTCTACTTTTATCACGTTTTTCTCCCAAAGGAAAAAACCCGCGTTCGATGTTTGTTTCCCTTATGTTCTCGCGATGAGTACAGGAATGGTTATATACAAAGTTTGAAACGTTTTTCGGTCTTGTTTGTCCAATTAGTTGGCCGAGGAAGTCGTTAAGATGGACGTACCTCAGTATACAGAATACTTACAAAGTTTTTGTACCATTATACAAATAAATATAGAGTATAGAATGTAAAAACCCTTTTTCTGTTGGATTTGGTATGTTTTTCTTGAGTGATGCAAAAAATTTACGTCTTTGTTTCCATTTACTACGAATGATTCTAATTGACAATTAGCGAAGTCTGATTCTTTTTATTAAAATATATTTATATCTGTATAGATATATTAAATTCAGTAATAAAATAGAGAAGCAATTCCCGAAAACTGTAAGGAATGAAATTGAAAGGTGATTCATACTAAAACTCTAATTTGAAGTGAAGAAAATCAATAAAATGATTAATAAATTAGTTATATAAATGAAGGTACAAAACTTATATTTATTATTTATTTATATTACGAATATTGTATTTAAAATATTTAATCGTGTCATACGTGTACACGATCTTTTAATTAATTTCTACTCTATTCGTAGTTACATTTATTATTTTTTAAAAATTTGGTAAGACTTACTGATAAAAATAACGAATAAACACGTCGAGTTGGAATATTCATTTTTCTATAAAAATATGAGCAAAGAATCGTATATTGCTGTCGACATAATTTCCATAAATAAGCCAGCCAAGGAAAATAAATTTTAATTAATAAAAAGAAATATAATTCTGTAAAAATATATCCAAGAAAAAACATTAATGCGCTTACATAAGGTCCTGCTACCGAAAATAATCGAAATGCATTATTGTTTGAATGGATATTTCCACAAAAACATTTGGGCCTAACGTACGTAATGGTATCTCCAAGTAAAAAAGAGCAGTTTAGCGCTCATCACGACCGACCTTTTAACCCACAATTGTCCTCGGAAGCAGCACGTTTAGTAATATTACCTTCGCGTTTAACCCTTCAGCTTCGTGGAGCGTGACCTCGTAGCCGTTCTTCCCTTCGTCCGCAAGGAAAAACTCCCGAAAATCTATTTCCTTTTCCCTCCACCGCATGTAACGGGGCGCTGCAGGCAGTTTCCCGACTCGTGAGCGGAATTGCACATCACCTACACTTCAAAGAGCGTCTTATAACTATGGCGAATCGCGAGGTTTTCCGGTCAAGAGCATAGGATTTGGGGATATAAAGGGAGAGGTTTTAAACTTCCTGAAATTTATTTCGCAGTTCGAAGGTGTCGTTAGTGCGGAAAATGCAGGGAAGGGTTCCATCGGCGGGTTTTTTGGAATAAAATATACGGGAAATTTCTCCTATGGGTTCTGCATTCAAATGTAAACTATTATATTGTGCAGAAAAGGGATTGAAGGTAAATTTCAGGTTAAGGAGTTCACCTAGAAAATTTTGGGAGGATAAAATGGAATAGAGATATCCAAACCTGGTGGCGATATATTTAGGGCGCGTAATTTTTGTACATTTATGTTCCAGGATCGAATACAAATAAATGTATTTTCTATTATGGAATTGTTTATGATTGTAAAGTCATAAATATTTCGTAATTGCAGATTCTGTACCATTAATTTGAATAAAATACCACGAAAACTAAATGGCGAAATGCAGCTTGTATGGTATATATGTAGTTGGAAATAAAAACAATAACTGTTATTTTATGCCCATCTTCCTTACGTGAAATTTTATTCCTTGAAAATAAAAAGCGTTAAATACAAATGCTGAAATATTCGATATTCCGCTCAATATAAATTGATGATTATGTGACGCTTCCCGTATTTGGTCCCCATATTTATTCAAAGTAGTATTTACCTCGTTAATATAGTTGTTGATCTTGGAAATGTTAATACTCGAATGTTGGTATTGTGTTCCAAACATATACAGAAGTTCTATTGTGCTCATCTACTACTTGTATACTCCATATTTAGCTAATTTTTCCTATATTTTGACCCCTCAACGTGTATAGAGTATTGAAAATTAAGTTGAAAAGTATGCTTTTGAAAATATATCATCGAAAAATAATTGACACTCCGATAACTAATGGAGAACATATTCCTCCTTATTTATTATCATATATTGTTCCTACTATCGGCTCCCATTCGAAAATCAGCGTAATTTTTAGTATAACCGTATTTGAATAAATGTTCCATTTTAAATAAAACATTCGTAGAAGACTAATTCAGCTAAAGATTAAAGATGATTTTCTAATCAATGTTTTTCATCATAAAATTCCTTATGATGAATTCATACCATAAGCCGAAAACTGCACACAATCAAGCCTTAATATCTTCCCGAAAACATTCCGACTGTTTTCTCATTTCATACGAATAATTGACAGCCAAATTGCGTTCTTTACTTACCTGTCCAAGATAGCGGTACCCCAATTTGGATGCAATCTCTGCTGCTACTTCCTCCCCTCCGTCTATTCTCGCGATCCATTCATTGGTGAATTGGTCTGAATATTCCCTTCCCAAGTGCTCTTCCCAAGACGGTTCCTGTGTAGCCGACGCCGAAACTGCCGCCAGAATTACGTAGAAGTAGGTCGACAATTCCATCTTTAAATCTACGGGAGGAAGGAGATGGTAATGAGGCATTAGAATTGAGAAAATAGATATCGTTTCTCTCGCCTTTTAATATTTTCTCGATAAGTTACGTAATGTAAATAATTAGAAATATTTATTTCACCTTGTCTTTGACCAAATAAACGAGTGATGGGAAAATATTTTTCTAAACCTGTTTCATAAGTGAAAGAATACATATAAAATGGTATAAAATTATCTTGAGTGAAAATTTTCCTGAGTTTTATTATCATACTTTCATCCCGAGATGAAATCTAAAAACTTATTTCTGAAATTTGTAATATAATAATTCTCAGTTCTTTCAGAATATCCTATAAAATCGTTGAATTAAAAATGTTTTGATTTTATAGTATTGTTTTTGCGAAACGGATTTCCCGTGGTTGCATCTATAAAATGAGTTTGTTTCCTTTTTTGTATTATAAAAGAGCTTAAATTGAAGCATTTAAGTTATTAAAATGCAATTTTGCTTCCCGAGAATCATGCTTTATATTCCTTGCCATATTTTGTGGACATGCGATGCCCATGATCTGTTATCACGGGAGATATCCTTTTTATGATAACCTTTTAGGACCGAGATTCCTCCTTTTTTCAATAAAACCCGCTCTTTCCTCATTTCCTGTGCCACAGAATTGCTCATTTTATCTCGGGATGTGATAAATATCCTTTCATATCTACTCCAGATAACTTTGGCTCTACGTGTTACGATTGAGCCTAGCCGATTTTTTCTTTCTGTGATAGTTTCTTTTTAGAATAAAAATCTAGGAAAAATCCGCTATTGATATGTGTGATACCATTTTCGCAATCTAATTCCTGGATTTCTTCTGGGTATATGATAACCACATTTATCTTCATTTCCTGCTAATGCAAGTCTTTAAATAGAAAAATAGCTAATCTCTTCACTTTCACTGAATTCTTACCTGAAATTTAACTTTTATTGTGATCTACGGCATAGTTGACTCATGTTGACGAGTTTCAAGTAATGTAAAGAATATTCTGTAGAAAGATAAAATTTAAGAGATTAATTATTTATTCTACTTTCCAAATAAGTTTCACTATATTATGATTAAGTATAATAATTGAGAACGAGGATGAGTGATAATTGTGCATCAGAGAAATTTATTCGAATAGATTGTGGCGGTTTGCTCTATTTAATACTTATTTATAAACTTTCATTATAATATGAATATATATGTGTGTGAACCAATCAGGTTTATCTATAAATTTCTTCAAAATATATTAATTCCTCATTCGTTGTGTAATATAATGAAATATATAACTACCCATTCTTTCTCTCCTTCTCAGTCTAAAAGGCATATGAAAGAGTATAGGAACACAAAAATGAAATAGTCTCACTAATGTAAGCGATCACCTGTTTCAAAAATTCAAAATTAAAGAAAAATTAAGATCGGTTTCATTATATTGTTATATGTTTAAAGTTTGCCCTTCATTTACTAATTCAGGAATTTATCAATTTCGGTATAAGTCATATGTAGTTCTTATAACGAGATTATATTTGAAAAACATGTCTCTGATTAACTTATCGCAAGCTTTCCAAAATCAAAAAGATTCTTGTGTTTATTTTCCTTTGAGTATGTACCTTTTGTTTCCCTTTAGCTCTTCGTAATCTCCAAAATCTGTTCTGAATATCTCCTTAATTCACTCAACCGTTTGCTTCTTTTCTCAGAATCAATCCGATACTCCTTTTCGGAATTCATTCTCTTCCCAAGGCTCTCTGTTTTCCTTTATCGGACGAACTCCGAATTATTCCAATCCTATCTGTTTCCATTCTTGTTCCTCTTTCCCAGGAATTGGTTTCTTTCCATTAAATCGCTGATATATTTTACGATCCATTCTGATATTAAAATTTTATGTATAGGACAATATTAGTATTAGTAAAAATATTTGAATCCAGTGTAGAATTTCTAAGAGTATCCCTTTCTCAAAATCGGTACACCAAATGAAGAATTTGTTAGAGTTGAAACTAAAGACAGTTTAATACATTTTATATATATGCGTAGGAGTAAATAAAATTGAGCTTTTTTAATTAGAGAGTGTAAATGGGAAAATGCTACCTGCATAGTTTATTTATTTACAGTACACAGTACGTACAGTAAGTATGGAGTTACGACAGAATTACTTTTTCCAAAACACCAATTTTCTGGAAAAGTAATCAAAATAAGGTCAGTAATAAGCCTCATTAAAATAAAGTAGTATACGTTTCGTATGGAATCTCTGGATCGAATTCAAGTTGTTTATAATTTTTTTTATAACTTTTCCACTTTGAATGCATTTGATTAATAGAATTAGTTAAGTACCCACCTTATATATATCACTAAGATTTGCGCCTATCATACCGCACGTCATCAAATATTAAATTAGTAATTAAACGTTAATTTTAAACAGATGAGAAACCATTTTATTGAATATTAATTCCGAAAAAAGTAATCCAACCGAAGCATTCTGGAATGAAATGGCCCTCAAAAGCTCTATGTTGGCTTAAGCGAGTGGTCTTCTTGCAACAGGTAGTTCGGAAAGGTTCACAAGTATCCACTTCTCAAATTTATTACAACGTTGTTTAATTTGTGCTTTTCGAATGAAATATCCCATAAATTGCCTTGTAATCAAGATAGAAACTTAGACTAAGCCAATATAAGTAGCTCACAACAATATTGAAGCTTCGTATTGCAAATATTGATCGCTTGCCACAGTTATGAACTCAACGATGTTGATTAATGAGAATAACATATAACAAATGTAATGATGGAAGCGAGTTTGGTTTGTGCTTGATTTCAGGTTCGTATTCCCGATTAATTTTATATTAAATTAGACACGCACACAATCATTGAATAATAATTTTAAACGAATGATGGATGAGTGAGTTATGATAATTTGGGAGTCTAAAATATAAGGAGTAATTGGACAAACCTGTATCGCTTGTTGTCTACGAAGATCAGGAGAGGAGGCGCCGTCTCTGTATCCACTCACCATTTACTCGACCAACTGTCCTCTGCGAGTGTGGGCGGAGAAAAACAGAAGGGGTATCACGCCTAAGACCAGTTTCACACGAACACCTCTGTAATGCCTTGCTTCGATTTGTTACGAGACCAACTCCCCACTGACTGATGGACTCTGGATGTCCCCTTTCTCCTCAAACTCCTCCTTCACGAAGTTCCACCTCTTCAAGAACATTCTCCTTTTATTCAATTTGCGATGTTTTCGTCCCTCCATTTGCGTTTGTTTTAAAGACGACACTTAAGCACTCGTATCGGAATGGAAGTGAAGCACGGAGATGGTTTTTCTCGATGACAGGTGTGCTATAAATACCAGTTCTCAAAGTCAACTCGAAATTGCTTCTATTGTGTTTTCTCTCGTCGTCTTTTCGTAAATGGAGTACCGTTCTTTCTTTTACCTGAGGGTGGCCTCATTGGTACCTACTCAGAAATATATATTCGCTATTAATCGTCAATTTTTATATAAAAGAGACTATTTAGATAACATTAATAACAAAAATATTTTTTTTTCAGCTCCAAATTCTTTTAGTGCACTATTTTTGTTTAAAGTGTATTGATACGATTTATTTTTCTGTACTTTTCAATTATAAAATAGTTAAAATTTTTATTTTATTTATAGTTATTAAAATATCGATGCATCCAAATACATTTTTGATCATTGTTTTTTATTGGAAAATAGCATTGATTCGAATTATGAAACATAATAAAAGTGGGGATGAATTTATACATCGAAATGAATTTTATATTATATTTTGAGAGACGCATTGATTCTGAGAGCTGCGATTGCTAATTCGATATAGAACCAATAAAAAAAGGGTGTTTTGATCCCTCTTAATTGGATTTATTTTTCATCGATATTCCAAAAAATATAATATATATTTTTATTTATTTAACTGGAGTGTGACGGGTTGTTTATTCTCATTCTGTTTATTTTTTGTGTAAATTTTATCGATTTAGATACGATTAAAATTTTGTATTAATTTTATTAGTTTTATCATAAGTAAATTAAAATACTGCTGATGGAGATTTTAATTGAAAGGGATTTTAATTATCCTAAGTTATAACATAATAATTAGAGAAAGAGTTGTCAATCTATAAAATAATTTTTTATTTCAGTTATTTAATTGCTATTCATGGAAGTTATTAAACACGATAAAAATATAAATTTGTTTTCTATTATTTTGCTATCTAATAGAAAATGATAATATATTGGATTAATTATTTTGTGCAAAGACCTTTAAAACGCCAATGTCTACTCATTAAATAACTTCATAAGGGCATTGTGGGTATAAATGAGGTCATGCAATTATTACAGTGGCAGATGTCTCGATGGACCGAATAAAGAATTAAGGGATAATATAATTTCCAAAATCCTGAATTTGTTTAGGAAGATTGTGAGTAGAATAATTAACAGCTCATATATTTTTATTTAATTATTCTTTTTAACTGAAGACTCAGGAGATAGTTCTGGACATGAATTTTATCATCATTATTACATTTAGAGAAACATCACTCGTTTTGGAGAAATGAAGAACGTATCCTTGCAACTCTTTCTAAATAACCGAATTCCTGCTTCATTTTCCAATTATTTCATTTCAAACGAACGTGTCTGTGGCAGCTCTTTCTGTCGAAACGCACACAATCTGCTTCCATTAGAACTCTTCCAAATGAAACTCACTATATTTCAAGCCTCTTTCATCCCAAGAATTAGTCGGGAAGTATACTTTTAAGTAACTCCATCTATCTCCAGGTGGGCATTAACTTTTCATTAACCGGGGGAGCTCCTTTTTAATTTTCCCACGGTAAGTCATTCTTTCGGAGGATTCTTTCCCTTCCTCTTTACTCCTTTTAAACATAACGCTCTGGACGAGCCCAATTCATTTGCGAACCTAATTGTTTCCAACGCCTTTTTCCCTCGTTCCGTTTCCCTGGTTTCGCTCCTTCCCTTATAAATAAATAAGGACAACATGTATTATTCACACTCAGAGGCCATGGAGAATAATTTGTTTCTTTCTACGCCTTTTCCGTTGGATTTCTTTGGGAAACTCTCGAGTGCGGGAATAATGAAGGGCCGTGATTAATTAGCCTCCGCTGGTCCTTCTTTCTTAGGAATGGACTCTCTCTCTAATTGCGTATTATCTCTCCCCGAAAGCATATTTCGAGTTTGATATCGCTTATATTGAAAAGATCTCAAGTTTCTTTCGAAAGGATAGGAAAAAGTGCTTCAAGTGGTTTATGTTAAAGAAAAATCTCTTTCGATACGAAACCTTGTCAATGTCAGACAGTTATGGTGTCATAGTGATCTGATCAAGTTAAAGATTGGTCCAATTCGTAATAAATAAAAAATTCGATACACTTATTCAGTTTGAAGGTTGATAGTTTTCTTTATCTAGTGTTATTTTTTAAGGTATTACAAATCACTCTATAAATTAAAACATCGCTCATAGATCTGGAAATGTCGTTAAGATAAATATTTGGAAAGTTTATTCTTTTGGTCGTAAATTTAAATATGCGTTTTAATATAAGCGATGAATAATTGTTCAGCAAATTTTATCACGAATAAAATAATTTGTTATTTAAAGTAATATTCTATTAGTATTTAAGTAGCAAATATTAAAATGAATTTTTATTTGCATTAAGTGTTCATGAGGTAGTATAGATATGAACATAATATTGTTCTTAAACAGCTGTAAAAATAATATTGAATAAAATTCTATCTTACGTATCACAGTCTTGATTATCAGACCTTTCTTATTAATTTCTCTCATTAAATTCTCTTAATAATCGTCTATTACGTTGACAATGTTTCACTCTTTAGATTCTGTGAATAATCTTCACCCATGTTTCCCTATCTTCTTATATTTTCCCCCTCTTTTTACTCAAACCGCAGGGAACAAATGAAATCACTGCTGGATCCTTGTTCCATTAAGGTCTGTAGCGATTGGCGTCTCCGAAAGGACCCCAAACCATTACGTAGCCCCACACAAACAAACCCACGAATGGGAACATCTTAAGGAGGCACTTCTCTTTACCTCCAAGTCACGCTTGAGCTCTAAGTGAAACTAATTTGGAGCACTCATACAGACACTGATTGCCTGAGTGATTGATTTTTTCCAATCAAGTTCCAATCCTTCTTAATTCGGAACTCGGAGCTTTTCTTTGGGCAGCTTTTATTGGAATTTTTCGTCCAAAAAGGATAAAAAAGGAATAATTTCAGACGTAGCTTTTCAATGTCGCCTAAGAGTTTTTAAATCATTCTATGATTACAGTGAAATTATTCTCGTAATGTTTTGTATATATGTTCATCACTGTGAACGATGAATATTAAATTTTTGCCAAATTAATACTCCTTTATTGCTTCTCTAAGGTCTCTTATCACATTGATAATAAGACATTTAATAAAGTTGAAATTGAAATAGTTTTTTTGAAAACGAAGGCTATAAATAAATGGGTTAGAGTGTAATAAAAGTTTCTTTCTTTACCAGGTCATCAAACCAAATTCAATGATTTAGTGTTTTATTTTATCTATTGATATAAGGCGCAATTATTTATAATAACACCCCGTTTTAACTTTATCTACAATATATGCAATTAGTAAGCAGATGTTAAAAAATCATTTTAGTTCATATCACTTTAGTAAACTGTAGGTTTCCGACTTTTATTTTTTAATATAAGACTTTGAAATTGTATTAATTTTAATTTAATTTAATGTAAAGATTCGTCGTCAATAACTACAGTTGAGAACGCTTCTTATATTCTCTATAAGGTTCCAAAAATTATCCCCTTCTGCAGAAAGAGGAATAATCGTCAAGAAGACTTAGGTGCACTATCTTCTTTAATGGCATCTCTTTTTCTTTCCCAATTATTTTTCTTATTCTGCAGTCATTCGGTGAAGAAATTCTTCCGATAAGATTCTCGAGCAGTCAGCATAAAAAAACTAAAAAATAAATTAGAACATCTTGGAAGGTTAAGCCAAGGATATCAGTGGCAAAACAAAATCTCAAGTGCTGAATGAACTCATGAAAGGAAAATATTACGCTGCTTGAGCTGTTGTAGTACTGAGCACAGGTTTAACGATTATTAGATGCAGTCTGCAACTGCAATTCCAGTAAATCGTTCGTACTTAATACCTATTCTACCCCATATCCACCATCTTTATGCGATACAAGGTATCTAGTGAAGTATATTAACGGACTACATCAAACAAGCGATTCATTCACTCACTTGGCCTTATCTCCATTCCCATAGCCGACCACCTGTGTCTAATAAATCATCAAGGGCCATCCATTGATTTCCTAAACATCTGTTAAGATAAGACCTCTTTTACGCCTTCTTAGTTTTTATCTTCACTTGTTTATGTATCCATCGTCTGCATGCACTATGCTCCGAAGTACTTCATGCAAATTTTTATCGACGTACACAGCTGTAGTCTAATTTCTTTTTTGATGCATAGAATATGAGACCTGAAGCAAAGCTTTTCATAGTGCCTTTAAATTATGGGAGTGGAAGCGGTTTCATCTGTTTCACGAGTTACGACATCTTGTGTACTTGAAAAGGTTTCTAAAAAGAGGAAAATTTTCAGATTCATGCTCGTTTGTATTTTCATCGTTTGCTATCAAACTGGATTTGGTTGGTTACCATTAGTTACCGTTTTTATATTGAGTTTGAAATGAATTTCTAAATATCTCGTTCTCTTTGAGTTTTTACTCACGAGTTACTGTTATACGTGTATTCTGTAATTTATCTTTCGTATAATTTATTAGCGATTGATTTACACGGAATTATTTAGAGATCGTTTTATAAGTTGGTTTTATTAAATGCTTGTATTTTCATTAAGTGTGTTATTGATTAAATGTATTAAATATAAAAGAAATTATAAATAACTTTTTAATAATTAATAATAAATTTTTGTTAGAATTTATTTCTCGGTTTAATATTTATCTGAAATCCTATTAAGATTGAGGAATTTAACATTGATAATTTAAGTTTCTATTTATAATTTATGAAGATTATATCATTTTTGCATTCTTGAATTACCTCAAAGTTATTCTTAAAGAAACTAAAAAAATCCACTCGAGGTAGAGATAGTTATTAATCGTGGCTCTATTTTGCCTCTTAATAACTTAGTGGACAGAGCTTGCCATCCAAATTTGCAATTATATTTCATTTTATTAGATAATATAATCAGATATATCAACGGACCATTGTTTAAAGTTAGGTCAATAATCAACGGTACATCATTATCTTCACTTTGTGTACATTTGAGGTAGTTATCTGTTGCAGAATAACGGCCCAAGTTCTGCTCGCAGTTGTCTTCTTTGGGCATTTGGGTTCATCAATAACCAACCGAGTTTGTCAAGGTGCATTAAAAAGAGTACTCTGCAACTTCCACCGCATCTTCACCTCTCGAGGAGTACAACGGATCCGGAAGATTATGTTGGAATAGAGACAGAGTGGGACTCGAAACTTTCGCGGAGGCTGCCTCGAGTACAATGGGATAACTGGGTCGAATTTTCCACAACCAACAGCAGGTCCTTATAGGATAAAAGTTATCGAAAGAAGTAGATGATTAAAACGTAATGAAAAATAGTCTTTTTCTTCAATAGAGGAGCAAGTTGGACACTCCATCTTGAGATAAAGTTTCTGCAGTGAAGATTCTTAAACGTTTAAAGTTAAGGTGGATAGGAAATGTTCTTGATTTAAGAATCTTAAGTTTGATCGACTGATTTTAATTGATTGTTTGGAGATGCGTTGTAAGATGCTCACTGACACAGAGGCTTTTAAATGTCTTTAATTTCATCAAATTATTTAAAATGTTCGTTAATTCCAGCATTTTTAACTTTATTTTTTTTATTTTAAGTTATTTAGTTTTATAGATTATTTGACAAGTTAAATTCGATAGTTTTACGATGTATTTTACTAAAAAATAAAGTCCTGCTTGGAAATGATCTATTATTGAAAATAGAACATTTAATAAAGGAAAATTCAATCCTTTTTTCTACCTTGTGGTTTCGCATATGTAAGTTAATATATTTCCAATTTGATTGAATTTTATTTTCATCAATATATGCTATTCTTAAGATTTTATGAGACTATAATAACACGAAATAAATATAACTTATAGTAAGAATACTAATTTTCTTATTCTAGATTATGAATACGTCCTGAAAAAGTTCGTAGAGAGTTATGGGGCCACGAACGGATTCCTCCTTCGATACTGGAGCTCCAGAAGGATGCGAATGTAAAGCAGAGGTGAATGGCACTCAACAACTGCTGCAGAAGCCTTTGTCGGTAAGTACAGCGAAGAAATGAATTTTAACGAAGTCTGAGATGCGTGGCAGCGAAGGGTTACATACGTTCGAACGTTGAAGGGATGTTCGTCATAAGTTCTCTAACCAAATGGAAAGGGGATGGATTGTTAGAAGTTTAGGCGGCAACACATGGAAACCATGGGACGCCAATGGAACTATCAGTGTTAAGGAGCTAATGGGTTGCAAGCCGGGTCAAATGTAGTTACTCCCCGTTTTGAGTAGAATGGATATCTTATAAACGCTGAGCAAGTCCTTCTTCCAAATTCTTGAGCTCTTAAAGATAAACTCGGTCATTATAGAATATATCAGAGAAAATAATTGATTTTATTATATCAATTTCTGCTATATATATATATATATATATATATATATATATATATATATATATATATATATATATATATATATATATATATTGTTATATTGCTATTAGATTTTATTCGAGTCAGTTGCGTCTAAAATGTGTGAATCTATAGCTATAGGCTATCTATAGCTTTTGAATAATAAAATGTTATCATGTTGACGGGATATTTATGTCATATAATTCAATTTTGAAGATGGAGTATCTTCAATTTTTATAGGCCCTACTTTTAAATACCTTCGTCAAATTTGAACGCTTTATTGTTATTTATTCAATATAGATTTTTCTATTTGAATGTTCATTCAGGATTCACTTAACAAATATTTCACATATTAAGGATTTTATTATGTTTTGAATAGAGAATCGATTGACTTTATTATAAATAAAAGTACACAAGAGTTTATTAACTGAAGTGATTCTTACGAGGTGTTATAAATAATCTACACAGTTTACGAGTGAAAACATCTCCAATACTGCGTCTTTCAAGGAGTCAATGGTATCTGATAAGGACAGTCCATATGATAGATAATACTGCATTTACAGTGGTCCACTCATTAGCTTCACGAGAAATATCGCCTCTCGGGGCAGCAGTAGCTTCCGAAGCAGAAGTATTGATGGCATGCCCATTCGTCAAAGATTCCCCGCTCCTAGCCGTCCTCTTATCTGCTCATCCCATTCAGATACGTATGAAAAGGTCGTCTCGCCTCTTACTATCATACTCCTCACTCTTTAAGTCTTTTATCTCATATTCGAAAACCTTTTACTTTACCCTCAGCTGGGAATAGATCATCATTTCCGCTATTCTTCTTTTCTATAAAGCTGTTTTTTTCTCCCCCTTGAGCTGTTTTATCATTTGCCTCTGAAGCCACTTTCCCGGTAATGTATCAGGCTTGATGACAAACAGACAGGGCACTACGGGAGGTGCTGCCGCGTTTAGAGAGTGCAGTAATAAAAGCTTTCCATTAATCGTTTCGCTTTCCTTCCGAAGAGGAACTTCCCACGTCACCCGTTTCCTGATACAACGAGCTTTGGGTTTTATCCTGAAAGTTATGTTTAACGTACAACGCAAGAGTGTTGTGTGTCACATAAAGTTGCAGGGGTAAGATATACTACCTTATGAAATTCTATCGAATTCGAACAACGAGAGATGAAGAAACGCTTTTGGTTCAGTCTTAAAGAGTTCAATTTATAATGTATGCACTATCATAAGTATTAACTTATATGAAGATACTTTTCGTATAAATTTTCCTTTCCTTTCATATTTACTTTCCCTTACCTGTAGGTCAATTTATATTGGATTTAAAAATAAGGTCATCACTTCGATATAACTTCAATAAATTAAGGAGTCATCGAAGACAGTATTTATTTTATTTTTCAACACTAAGTAACCTATTCTGAACTGTATAGACGTTAAGGATTGCTTACATAAACTGTCAACTGCTTTATAACAGTTCATTAATGCTCACAAATATATTAACTTTTTTAAAGTATGACTTATCCACGTATCTTATCTAACTTATAACATACCCTAAATTCTTGATAATATAACCGGACCTCTTTGAAAGACATACATGTACGCAGTGACATTCTTAAAATGTTTCAAGGAAGTGGATTTTTCAACTAGAAACTTTCTGTTAACCGAAACCGGTTGTTTAGTAAAATACTTTGTATATATTACTGTTTCCATCAAATATTCTCACCCGAATTTTAGAAAATAGAAATGCCTCGTTCTCAATACTAAGTACGTGGTATTTTCTTGTTTATTGTCTCAGATAAACGCTTAATCTTCTTTGTTCTAAACAGCTTAGATACAATAATCGCTATAACGTGTTCTATTTTAGATCGCATGAGTTGTAAATGGAAGAATTTGTATTTATCAGGATTTATTCGCTCTAAATCTCTTCCTTCCCAACGTCGCATTCTTCCTCTTTTGACCTGCATTTCTACTCCTATCACGCCTTCCCTCCTCAGCACTTCTTTCCAACACCCCTAATTCCCAAACCTCTATACACTCCCATATCTTCCTTTGTCTATTGATTTCTCCACATTCACTTTCTCAATCCGTCAATCCAACGTCTTTTTCCCTTCTTTTCAATTCGTATTTCTCCTTTTATCTCGAATTGTATATTTCTATCTGATTTATTTCTTTATTTCATTTCACGTCGTTATATTTTTGCGAAAAAGAAGTATTCCTCAAATTTTTATTTTTTCATTGGTTTTATTTGAGTTTTGAATATGTTCGTATTTTACCGATTACCAATTTTAAATCTAATATATTAACGGAATCTACAGTAAAAGTAAAAGGTTAGGAATTTGTCCTTCTTGTTCGATATTCTTTCAAAATCACCTGCAATATTAATAAGTTGGACAGTTGATACTTAGACGTCTTACTTTAACATGTGAATAAATAAACTTCATTTGATTTTTTAAATATTTCATTGTTTAAATATCATGGGCTAGGAATTAGTGAAACATATCAGTATAAAAAGCAATTGATAATTTTTAATGAACATTAATCTTAAAACGTAAGCCCATTCATTATTTATTTTATTTAATAATAAATTGAAGGAATATCAATATATTATTAAGTAGAGAGTTTGATGAGGAATTGAAAAATGCTTTTAAGGCCTGGAGTTTACTAAAATTTATATATGCTTAAAGATTTTGAATTTCTGAAAGAAACCTTCAGAAATACTTCTGACATAAATATATTAAGATTTTGAACTTTGATAAGATATCGGATGAAATTAATCAAAAATATTTGTATCAAACAACATAGCACAGTTAATAGTGTTTTTATTTGATTGTTGATTTTTATTTTCATCAAAAACAACAAATGAGTTTTTTTTACGTTTGGCTGAGGTTTCTCATGTAGCATTAAAAAGGTATATCACATTTAATCTGAATTAAACTCTTTTTAGCTATAAAAATCTAAGTATATATTAATTAAATTAACCCTCTTTTGTATATTTTTAAAGCGATCCCATAATCTCCTCCATCTAAAGGAATGGATGTTGTAAATATCGCAGTTCCTGATAAATTGCAATAATAAATGCAAAAGCACTTATTTCAATGCATCAAAGAAGATTAATTGAAGAGAAGCAATTTAAGTACGGTGAATCGTGCATAGGACATTCGGAGGCATGACGATTTACAGTGCTCTTTGTTTGACCCCATTACTAGATTTATCTACTCGGATATTCGCGGAGAATCTTAAATCGTTTTCCTTTTAAAACCTTTTCCTCATTACGTTAGATCCTTGTTGAGAAACATAGTCTGTCCCGATCTGTAAACGTCAATAACCAAGGGCATGGTGGAAATAATGTTCCTGGGATGCTGCAGTAGCCAAGGGCAAATAAACTTTGGAAAGCGCCTAAAATTTGCCCTCTCAAAATAAGCGAATTCTCAGAAATTAGAGGAAATGACGTCATCTCTCGAAATCGAAATATTCGCGACGGCTTCTGAATTTCCTTTTTCGAAATCGTAATTATTTTGATGGTCTATTCTCTTTCCATTGCTAGCATCGGTCTTTATGTAAGAATCAATATTTAGCTTAATCATATTCACCTATTAACTATTCCTTTTTAAATTGTTTCTATATCTCTATATATACTATTTCCTATTATCAATTCTGAAGAGTGTTCATTTAAGATGCTCAATTGTTTTGTCTATATGGGTGGGAATTGAATCACATGAAATGATCAATATTATCTCGTCATATTTATTATCGTAATGTATTGTTATGGGAAATTGTATTCATTGAACCTTTTTTTAAGTTAAAAAGCTATTTATAGGCTATGTTCATGGAATTAAAGTTTCTAAATATCTGCTCATTCTAGCTTAAAAATAGCAAAAATCATCCTTTTCATAATTTATTAATGTGACTAGATATAGATTTTACTTTTTTCATCTTTTTTCAATTTTTTGTTGTATGAAGTGAAGTTAATAGGCAGCTAATAAATGGCCCTCAATGAAAAGAATCGGTCTGAATACATCTGAAAAATATTCGTTATGATAAATTCATTGTTATAAATTAGTTCATCTAAATCTAATCTAATTCATCTATCAAAGAAGTTTCTTTTCTATCGGACTTCGTTTTTGCATAAATTATTAATTTATACTCTTTCTTAAATCATTAATAAAATTTCTTTCGTCTCAGAAAGTCTTATAATTTCAAACTTTTTAATTGTTCTCAATCCTAAGGCGTACACAATGTGTCACTTACTTGATTTCCACCGAAGTAAACCCCTTACGATACCCTTTTACGGGTATCCTAGCAACATCGCGTAAGATTGAGTCTCTGAACAGTCCCGTCTCCTAACGGCGGAACGAAGAACTTTGTTTGACACTCCTTGGCGAGGCTATTCGAGCAGAAACGCCATCTCTTGGCCGCCGGTGGAGTCGAAGTTAATCTACAGAATCAGCCATTGTATCGACAGAAGGATTGCCAATGCAGCATCCGACCACTTCGAATCTTTCTACTTGAAATTCCCATTTCTACTTTTGCTCAAGTTGTACACAGTTTTTCTCTCGGTTCGCTTCAGTTTTCTGGGACATTTCCTCCAGAGATTGGAAATAAAACAAGTAAATAGGTCCGTTGCCAAGAGATATGTTTCAAGGGCATGTTTCAACCGCTCGATTCATTAGGTGTAATGCTTTAAATTCGTTCCAGGAACTCTTTAAACTCCATCCTATTTCTCTTGTACTGCAATATATTGCGGAGAACACGTTCAAGTTGGAATTGCTTTTCCGTAGACGATATTTTGGGGGCATTGAGAATTTTGGAATTTAATGATCAAATAAAAAGTAAATATAAGAAGTAAATAAGTAGACATTTATTCATTCAAATATAATTAATAATTCATTCATTTTCAATTGATTAAATATTACATTTCTATTTATCTTTCACACTAATGCAATAAAATATCTAAGAAGATTAGCGTCAAATTTTTAAAATACCATTATAAGAGATACGTCATATCCTATTTATATCCATTCGTAAATCATAATCTCGATGACTTTGACGTAAATGATGTTTATCTTTAATATCTCTTTGATTACTCATTCCTATGTATTAGCGATTTTAAATTTCGTATAAGATACATATTTCGATAGTATGAATGATTCGATATTCAAGATTTGATTTATACATTGCGTTCCCATGTTATAGAGTTAAGAGTGTTCATGTTTATGAGCCGATTTCTTTATTACTGAATAAAAAGGTATACAGAGGATTAATGTTAAAGAATTTATGGACGTTTTACTAGTTTTATAACATTTATTAGTTTTTCAAAATTATATTTTAACTCGAAAAAAATAATATTCGTATTATCTGGAGCCCTATAAGGTTTACTATGAATGAAATATTCCTCTACAGAACTCTGCGTATGTCTCTACTTATTTCCTTAGTATTTCAAAGCAAATTCCCTTTAGTATCAGTATCGGACTTTATTTGACCTGAAACTCTCACGAGCGTATGTAAATGAATTTTTAATGCTTCTTTGAAAAGGTGAATTTGTATGTAAGGCGTTGGACTTAGTCGATTTTAAATTCCTCTCTTTACCTTCCTCTTAGCATTTGTTCAGAGTTAAAATTCTCTGGATGTACTCCTTAGACATGACCATGAAAGCTTTCGCAAGGAAATAATTTCAAAGCAAAAGAAGGTTCTTTACTTTGGTTTAAACACGTACTAGTGGTACTAATTCCCTTACTTGTTTTTCTTCTACTTCCTTATTTCCTCATGGGCGTTATTAGGTATAAAATTAATCAAAATTTTATAGTAAAGGAGATGCATTTTGTGATGGTTCGAAGTTTAACTCAACAACTAACATTTTGAAACTTAGTACTATAATTGGCTGTGTTGTTTTTCTCAAACTTCTGAAGCTCAGACCGGTTTCTTCCCTTGTGAAAATTACTTGCAAATTTTACCCTTATTCGTTAGTTGTATTAAGAAATTCGTAGTTCGGAAAGAAAGCGTTAGCGTTAAAATAACATAGACGAAGAATATAGATTCTCCAGGGTATTAAGATTAGAAAATGTATTAAAAAAAAATTAACCTCGAATTTTTTGAAATCTACTCCAAATTCTGAAACTTTAAATTATTCCCGAATTCAATTATATTTTGACACTATAACCTACTTCCTTAAGGGTAGAAAACAGTTAAATTTCTTACCGTTATATTTTAACGAATTCGAGTTTTTTTTTGAATGCCTCTAGTTATGTTTTGAATTCTTAATAGAACGGTGATATTGAAAAGAAAACATTGACTTTTGATACGTTTAAATAAAATCTAAAAATCGAGATTGGATAATAAGAGTTCATTGCTAAAATGTCCATGAATAATTTCTGCTCGTAGTTGGAGCATTATTTCCATCAAAGAACCCCTCATTCGCAAAAAATTTTCCGATCGAATTTTTTCGTGGAGGATAAAACAGTTCGATATGAATAGTGGCTCAATTTCATCGCACATTGTCTCAGAGCAAAGGTCATTCTCGAATAGATTTAACGGACAGTTCGCACTTTTTCCGCCAGAGGTGCTGTTGCGACTGTGACAGGAACTTTCGCGTGCGTCAGCTATATCTTTCATCGACGTAAAATTCTAATTCCAATTTGCTCTTTCTGTCACGCTGCTAATGATGAGCGCACGTCAGCAGTATGTTCGGCGTATCAGAGGGCGTGCGTGCAGCGCAAATTCCTCAGGCGTGTTCCATCTGAGGTTTAGTGCTAACTGAACAGTAGCTTACGTGAAAATGGGCCCGCAGGCTATGAGCGACGCCATGCGATACAGTTCGCGGTAGAAATACTGGCGAACCAATCAGGATGCGAGCTGTGTTGCTGTTGGTGATGGGCCTTCAGCTTACCGACGGAAGTTGATCGACTTTGGTAGAGCGGCAAATGTAATAGCACTGAGATTAGGGAGGTGTACATTCTGTGGAGATTCATTAAGGGAAAGGAGATCCTTGATGTAATATTGACTTTACTGCCTTCCGCGCGTAAATTTGTAGTCCTTAGCGCTAAGGAGTGTGCGTTAATCAATGATCTATGTATGCGTTATATTCGTTCAAGCGTTTATACGTATTTAATGCAACGTATGTATCCATTAGTTTTATCGTCGTCTTTATTTACGAGAAGAATTTTATTGATTTAAGTTTAAATTTTTATTCTATGGTATCGTAATGCTAGTTAATGTTGAATGTATTTATTTTTTAAATATTATCGTACTTTTTTACGATTTTAATTCAAATTTTTCGTTGTGGAGAATAAATATATTTTCCTCGTAAAAATGAGTTGTTTAGAGGAATTCTTCTACTGTCAAACCGTAAGATTAACTTTATTTATTGTAAATGCTCATTTACGTTTTTATTTCTTAATGTGTAAAACTGAAATTTGCGAGTATGTGAAATGGAAGTAATTATTACCAATGAGAAAACGTAGGTGCTAGAAATATTTTGAGTCATAGAACTTCACTCTCATCTCTTTTATTATTGTCATTTCGCATTTGATTTCAATGCCCGAACCCTTTCTTTGGGAATATGATCTTCTCTCATTTAATTTCATCGTAGATATAATTGTTTAACCGTAATTGACGACTGTTACTCAAATAATTACACTTTTAAAATAACGGATTCTCACATAATTCTCAAAAGTATTTCTGTACATATTATTCCAATCTCCATTTATAATGTTATTACCAAATTAATTAGCCAGATTGGAAGTTGATAAGAAATCTGTCCCTGTCCCCAAGCATTCAAATTGAAAATTGAGTCTAAAAAGCAGCGTTCTTAGTCTTAGTAATCAAATTTCTGAAACTCTCAATAGGAAGTTATAATTGTTAAACTCGGCCTTTACCTATCTTTACTTCGTGAATTATATTGAGTTAAAATGTAGTAAAAATCCTAATTGAGTATACTTTGATTGAATGGAATACTGTACCTCCTCTCGTACAATTCCCTTTCCTGTTGAATGAGAGGAACGTGTCACACTCTCTAGAAACTCATCCGAACTGACCTCCCAATATTCGCTCGCCAATCTGAAGAGTTCCGAAAGAGCAGGAAACAGATCCATCGATCCATTCATTGGAGCGGAAAATGTATTCAAAGGCCTCCATCTAATCTCAGGTGAACCGCCGATATATAATTTCCTCTTTTTGGCCCATTAAACGAGGAAACTGCTTTTTTTCGAACCAGATCTTATCCTTGGTGGGGGAAAACTTCTCTCCCCACAAGCTGAATTCGGCGGAAAAGTTGGAGCCGTAAAAAAATTGAAAAGATGAATAAATCCCTTCTACTCATCCGAATTTTACTCAATTTTTATCACCGTCAAAGGGTCGGAAAAAAATCTTTTCGGGACACGCTGCTCTTTTGTTTTTACGTCTTCCCATCTCCGCCAGGGGGTCGAACTTCGCGGCGTGTGCATCGTTCCGAACCCTTCTCTCTGTCGCGTTGGAAACCGCCGTTGAAACTGGTACGGCGGAAAGGGAGGGGAAGCTACATTACGTGACTTGGTTTAGGATTCGGCGTCCAGAGGTTCCAAAATGGATGACCCCGTTACTATGGTAGCGATTGAATGGATGGGTGCAACAATTGATGAGCCGACTACTACGCCACGCAAACTCCGCTTTTCGAACGACTGGATAAAAAGGGAATTGTGAGTTTTCTCTCGTTACGTTTCTAGCAAACCGTTTCGAAGCATATCCTCCGTAGAGTTGATTTGAGTTTTTTCGACGGGGGAATGACTCCTACGGTTTTCATCAAAGGTTTGGCCGGAGGTGATCTCTTCTGATTTGGCGCGGAAAGTTAGAAATGGGAATAAGCACATGTTTATTCCAGTTACTATATTCCTTTTCAGATACGAGATATTAGTTAAAAAGTCATATAATATGATAAGAAATAAAATTATGTTCATTCGTTAATAAATGTTTATTAGAATGAAATTTGTGAGCTCTGATTCATAACCAGCTGTCAAATGGGAAAATTAAGTAACTGATGGGATTATAAAATCAAAACCAGTTCCTTTTAAGGCATATATCCATATCACACTCTTAGCATATAACAGAGCGTTCAACTGTTGAGGGTATTACGTGGTAAACCTTATCAACTGACTTAGTATTTCTATCTCCTCGAACTTACCCTAATTAGGATAATAGGATTAAAACGAAGGCGCGTTAATATCTTCTCATTGGAATTAAATACGATCAGCTCGGTGCTTGAGACTGCTTACTTGTCCTAACACTGAGTAAGAAATTTCGCAGAAGAGAATCAGTATATCTTTTGGTTGCTGAAGTGTTTGGTTAAGTCACTTTAAAAAGGATTACCGTTTAACTGTCATGAATACTCTACTTATCTTTGAGCTCATTTGCACTTCTTTTTCCGCCATATATACTGTGTAGGTTTTTTTTATTTGTGTATTAACTCATCAGGTTATTGATCAATATGCTGACGTAATTTTTGTCGCATTAAAAGCCATGTTAGTTACATACATGTCTCAAGTTAAGTTTACGTTTCTCAATTTCAGAAATGATATGTTGTAAAACCTATTTTCTATAAATCCTATTTCTACTATATTACTGTACTACCTATTACTACTGTAAATCTCCTTCAAGTTCTTTAAGAATTGAGAAATTTACATTCAGTCGAATGATTATCACATTACTTATAATTCTCTAAAGATTGCTAATAATAGAAAGATTGGGAGTTTTATCAATCAAGAACTCCGGATTATAATGATTCAGAGCTTTTAACTTTCTCTTTAAATGGAAATTCCTTGCCTATTCGTAAAAAACGTAACTTAAATAAGAGCTCGTTTTACTCTTTTACTTCGTAGAATATTCATTGTGAAACAATACTCAATGAATCTAGGTATTCATACGTAGATGTGTCCCTTGTGTCTTTGCAGTTGTTTTTTAGTCAAAGGATGCTTTCAGTTGCAATTCATAAACACTCCAGGCAACCCATTTACCTCGCGTACTTCAAGATCGATCAAGATTTCCTCCCAAAGGACCAATTTGAATAAAAGTAGGGGATTCAGTTGTAAAGCAGAGATCCATAATACTGCATGGGAAAAGTCATGCGTAAAAAAACAACACATCGATATTCACGATGTGCGAATAGCTTTTGTCGGTGGCTCTCAATTATATTGGCATATAGCCAGTTTGGTGGCGATCATTGTAATTAACCCTTGGTCCGTGGCCTAAATGCAACATAGCACGTGACATCACCAGGAGTTTTAGTCGTGCAGTAAACATAATAAAAATTGGGTCGCTGGTGCAAAAGCCCTTACGGAGATTTTTATCTTTATTGGAGTTTATTGTTTCGGAAACGACGCATCGGAAGTTTAAAAAAGGACCGTAGATTCTTTTAAGGGGAGGTTTCGGAAAATTCCCGAGCGAACGGCTAACCCGATCTCGTTAAGGGATATAAGGGGTTTCAGCTCATAAGTTCGTGAAGCGTGTTATTGTTATCTTTAACGCGGAGTAAACTTTGAAATCTATTTTTTAAATATATTCTCTTGCAATGTATAGAATATAATATTTTATAATAACTTAAGTTTAATAGCGCAAGTTTTGTGTGATCTGGGAAAAGTTGAAATAAACTTTATAACAATACTTATAATATTTTAAATAATACTTAATATTTTAATTTATTTTATAGGTTCATTCTTTTAAAATCCAGTTAATAGTCTATCACATAAATATAGATTAATTGTATTTATTTATAAAGAATATATTAGCAAAGGAAGAACAACAGATCAATCATCAATTGATAAAGAACGAGTTGTAAATTTTATGCAGAACTTTATCTGTACTAAAGTTTGTATAAGAGTTATGCTTACTATTTATCGAATCATTTTTTAGCCTTATTCACTAAAATATATCGATTATACTCAGGATATTATATGACTAGTAAAATTCAATATTCTACTCGTAGAAATGAACGTAAAGAAAGGACTATATCTAATTACCATTAGTTTCCATTGTAAAGGGAGTACTTTAAGATACAGAAATCGAAAATCATTTCTCAAAATATAAATAAGCATTCCTTTAGTTTCAATGAGTAATTGCAACTAATCAAATATTCTTATACTTCTAATAGCAGAAACTATGAATTGAATCTCATAAAACCTTATTTTACGCTTTCTAGCTGACGTAGTGAGGGACATTATCATCCTCTCCCCCCTCCCCTTAAGAGTCGATGGTCAAAACTACTCGCGTATCATATTGTTTGTACTGAGATTCATTACATGCACCTGGCTTTTTGGATGTATCGCATTCTGTAACTTAACCCGTGCCTCTGAACACGTGCAACTGCCAAAAATCAGTATGTACAGATTTGGCTAAAGGCTTTCTTCTCGCTTATTCTACCGTCTATGTGTGCAATCAGGACTCGACATCTGTTCTTCACGGAAGCGTCGACCCTTATAGATTCATCCCATTACCGCGGACGCACGTAAATCTAAGTCATGCTGTATGCGTTTTTAAATATTGTTCATAGAAGTTGCATAAATCTTTTTTTGATTTTTTAAGAGTAATAAAAGTATAAGAGAAGAAATTACAATTCATAATTTTATAATTCTAATTCTTCTTCCGTGCATAACATGACTCAGTCGATATTCAAATACAGGATTTAAAAGTTTAGGGTGCGACGCTAATAATATGTCTCAGTTGATATTCAAATAAAGGATTTAAAGGTTTAGGGTTATAAATAGAGTTGATAATACACTTTCTAGTAAATAGCAAAGAAATGAATGGAACAATTCAATTAGAGCATCAGAAAGGGATAAGTCGGTTTGTGGTACAATCATTGAATTCTTTGCTTGAAATGTGGAATCGATATTATAATTTAAATTCTTCCTCTGAAATATACGTAGATTTTCAACGTATTTTAAGCCCCAGAGAGTGCATTTTTATCCCGGCATTACCCATTAAATTACCTTAATGGCGGAATTTGCAGCTCGTTGTTGTTAATTATATATTCCAACTTCGATAATCTCCTAAATTTCGCCATTGTGGAAAGGTTATGTTATTGCTCCGTAAATTAATTTAATCCGTAATTATTTGCTGCATACGGAATGTTTCTCTTAACTCACGTTCCGTTACGATATTACTACTTCATTTGTTTTGGTTACTGCATATAAATATTGATCAATATTTGAGCGCACGCTGCATTTCCGATCAATTTATGAGGCCCTCTGTTATTACTCGAGGATTTGAATCGCTTAATGGTTTCATTTATTTTAAAGTATCCAAAAAAGAATTTAAACAATCGTTTAGCTTAAGCTGAAATGCGGCTGAATTTCCCTTATCAGTCGAGCCATGTTTTACACCGTAAAATTAGTCTTTGTATGTTGCGATGTTATCAATTCTGGAGAAATATTTTGTAGTTTTAATTAGAAATGTACTGTTTATTAAATGTATGTTTACGTATTATATTAATATTAATATATTAATATAATACGTAAAATATTATATTAATATAATAATTATAAAATATATAATTTTATCATGTATTATAGTTCTTGACAGTTACCCTATGCTACTTAAGGTTATCATAAAATTTCTTTGAATTTGATTCGCAATATGATAATAAGTGAGGTGAAACACTCGGTTTGGCAATAAATTCTGTTTATTATTTTTCAAACCCAACCATAAATGAATTAATTTTAAGTTATTATATTTTTATTACGCATAAGTAATACGTAGAAAAAGCGTACATTTAGTAATTTCACACCTAAAATAACTCATTTTGCATGAATTATAAAATAAATAAGAAACGAGCATGTTAAGAGGTTGCACTAGACTTAAAATTTAGTTTAAGCTGAGTATCATCTTTATACAACTTTCGGATGAACGTATATTAAAATATCAACAGACGCTTGAACCGATCGTTTGCAGTATACAGAATAACTTTTACGCGTGCGTTTATAGACAAATAAATAATATTTTCTCAATCATATTATTTCTTGATTAACTTAGTTCATTCTTACGGAAGATATTCATAAAAATATTTGCCCTAAATCAAAAAACCATACGTATTTAAATGACAATCTTCGTTCCATTTGTCGAAGAGATGATGTACGAAAAGAAAAACACGACATCTAAAAAGTGCAATTCATCGGTTTCTAATTTATGCGACGTCGTTGCATGGATCCCTAATATTGCTCTCCTTACGTATCTCTAATCGCTTTCTAGTCACCGATCCGTGATCCCATAAAAACTCGATCCCGCGTGCGTGTTTGCATGGAAATGTGCGTGTTATATTGGCGCAGATGACATCCGATGGGTGATATTGGGGTCACAGTTGCTGCCTCGATGCATTCAAGGAGCAAAGGCGGTTGTTGATCTGCGCTATAGTGGGTTTTCCGTGAAAATTATAGGATTGCTTTCGTACTGCGTGCGAGAAAATTGCACTAGTGATGAAAAAGGGATCCCTTTGTGAGATTCGGCTGGTTTGATTGGTATTCGATTCGCCAAAGGGGAAAGAGTACTACCGTTTGTTCCAAGTACCTATTTTGATCTTTACATGTCGAAGCAAAGTAATTATCGTTCGGATTCCTATTCGTCCAATTTAGGAATCCTTTTATAAACATGAAGAGTAGGTCAAGAATAAATTATATGTCACCATATTGCATTGTATTTGCACACATTAAATCCGCACTTGATGAGTTATTAACGATGCAATCTAATCCTTCTTATAGCGATTCAGTATATTCAGATAAATGTAATTACTCTCATTTCCCTGTCTACGGATTTGTTGCTATAAATTCCGGTACAAGTTTATGCGAAAGTTTTTTTTATTACGTCTTTATTTATATAGATATTTATTTTTAGTTATGTAATAGGTTTCCGAGAAAAAAGTAGTACTAATTTCAATCCATTGCTGTTTCCCATGTTGGTATTATCTCTCGTAAATTTAATACAATGACGTAGTATTTGTAATTATAAATTTAATTCAAATTATGAGAGTTTTTCGTTGCTAGGTATCTGGAAAGTGAGTTTTCGAAAAATGCGAAGAATTTCCCTTAAACCGCGTGTTAAATATTTTTAAATGCTTCACGCTGAAAGGTTCTTAATACATGAATGAATGCTAATTTAAATTATTATGTCAATGTATAGTGCGATTTTTTCGATGAATATAAAATACTCTTCATTTATGTACCCCATACAAATATGTTATTCGTTACAATTACAAATCAATGAAATACTAAAAAAATGTCATTCCCTAATAATAATTAAAAATCAAGTTACATCCCTTTAAATATCACTCCTTAGAAGTAAAAAGCAAAGTCCTGAAATTTACTTTTCATTTTTGATTTTAAATTATAATTTTCTATACTATTTTTATGTACGATATAAGCAAAGCATTTCATCAAAAATTTCGAGAAAATATATTCGAAACCCAAGTAACACTCCATTTATTTCTAATGAAAGAATTTTTGCGATAATTTTCATCGTTTAATACGATCAGGTAAAGAAAGAAATGAGCTTTTATTAGGATTCATGACCTGAAATGTTTCTAGCGTTTGCATGGGATTTGTAATTTCGAAACTAGTACGAAAAAATAAGCAAAGATATTCCAGTTTAAGCTTTCAATCAGTGGAACTGATCAAAGAAATACTCTTGGCGAATCGAAGTTGAATTGCACCGGAATTAATAAACTGAAAATAAGCATTGGAGCTGGCATCGAGTAATACATCAAAATTGAAACGGACAGAAAAGAAAATACCGTTTCAAATATCTTATCATCATTTCCATGAAGTGTTCATTGAAATGTTCAGAAAGAGCGAGATATTTATTTAGCATTAAAGTACTTAAATATTCGTAGCTTCTTTAAATTTTCAATGTTTCTATGCATTACTCTGAGGTTAAAAGTTTAAGTCTTTATTGCCCATTATTCCCTTCATTTCTTGTAAGTTAGAATAGAATTTGAGTTCTATCATTTTCTTTACAACAGTTTTATTTCGCATATCTAAACCTTTTAGTGAAAAGAATCTTAAATTAAATGAACCACTACTTTGATTAATGCAAATGATTTACGACTCAAATCAGTTTCCAGAAGAAAATTCCATCGTTAGCTTCATGATATTCTGAAATGTAATTAATTTTATGATGATGATAAATTCCTATTAACATTAAAGTATGAAGATACTGGGGATATATATTGAATATTAATCGAGAGGAAATATCTATCAATTTAACTCTCTTCTTGTAGTTTATCCTCTATATTTCGAGTCCTAGCACTATGAACGATTGCTCCATCTAATATAATCTTCGAGTTCTGAATCGTATATATTGAACTCACATTCTGTGATTTCGATCTAAAGCTAAAGAAAATGTCATTCTTCCAAGTAATTCTCTCAATATTTATTCTTTCATATGAGTTTAATGTTATCACTTTTTGGCTCAAATAAGAGAATAGTATCGTAAGCTTATATACAATTTCTAATAGCTTTTTTTATCCTTGGTTTCATCTTCCTAATGTGCAAATTTAATTTATCCCAAAACTTAGGCATATCAAAATTCGATTACTAAATATACGGTGCATTTACGGGAAAGACAATACGTATGAGGACGCAATCGATTCAAAGTGTATTTGACGCTCATATTTGTTTAGCACTAGAGTATACGAATCGATTTCAAGAACAATATCTGCACGACGTAGATGGGAACTCGAGGACGGAAATGCAAAGCGCGATAGAAAAACAGGGAAACACGAGAAACGAGTCCATGGAAACGCATCTCTCCAAGGTATACTTTTCGCGTTTGCCAACGGAAGAAATGTATCCATCGGAAGGCGGAAGGAAAAGACGTCTTGAAGGGAGACAAACAGAGCACGACGGAAAAATTTTGTGAGTCGCGTGTACATACAATATTTCGTGTCCGGGGGCAATGCGTATCCCGCTCCATCCATCTCCCGTTTAAAAGCAGAATCTGCAACCTCACTCCCCACTCTTCAGCATACAGCTTGTGAAGGCTGCGGGGCACTTTAGCAGTCCATCCATCACATCCTACGGAGAAGTGATCTGGATATATTTCACGGGGTCCCGCAGGAGTTGAGGACTGGACTCGAGCGTCTTTTGGGGGTTCAACAGAAGCTAGCATTTTTCTAAATGTTTTTCTTTCTACGATAGTTTAGGCGTAGGGGGGCGTGGCTGCCTCTTCCCCTTTTTGTCTACATCTATTCAAGAGCCGCGGAAGATGAATGGAAACGAGAGGGTATCTAAAGGGACACGCTCTTAGCCTACTTTCCGAAAAGGATGGCGGGTGATCGGCGTGAGAGTTTTACGTATATCAGACCTTTTGGAGTGCTTTGAATAGATTTATTTTCGGATGTTTGATTTGCAATACAAATATTTTGGATTGTTTGGAAACCGTTTTCTCGAAGGATATATTCTGACGATATTAATACGTATGAAGAATCCAGAGCAATTTAATTATTTTTATTCCAAGAATTTAATTCAATTTCTTTTAAACAATATACAACATAACATACAATACACAATATTGTTCGTTGTAAAATGATGCTATCTATTACATTAATTACTAAGATAATATCGAACATAAGAAGGAAGAAATCATATTTTGACAATGAAAATTAAGTATGAGGATTGTTCAAATGTGTTTCCTTAATAAGATCTCTCGCTCATGTTATATTTTTTCTCCCATATTCCCTAACGAAAATTTTCTATGAATAAATTTCTTAAAAATAGTGCATAATTAAAATTTAAAAAGCGTTATTCAGCGTCTGGGTAATAATGATTTCTTTAGAGACTTTTTCTTAATCATGCAATTTTATTGAAATCTAAGCCAATTGAAAAATCTTCCGTCACTGATATATTTTCGATTAAATCAGCATAAATGGTACGTTTTAGGTCGAAACAACTCACGATAGGTGAATAAATACAGAAATGTTTGATTTAAATACAGAAATGAAGGTCTAAATGCATTAATTAGATATCATTCCAGATTATACGCGAGTGATTACTATTATACAATGAAATTTCGGTAATTTAAAAAAGAATAAACGACGATATGAATCTATTCCAAACGGTTTGATCACATACCTTTCGATTTATTGGTAAATTCAAAGGATCGTAACTCATAGAATCTAGAAAAAAAACATGCATTTCAGTATGTAGTCCGTATCTTCTGTATTGATCACTAATGTAATGAATGTCCATTATGCATTTTTTCGGTTTTGATTGGTTTCATTTCATTTTATGATCAGTCATAATTTTGTGAGTGTTTCATAAAGAGCTTTGAAGATAACAAGATTGAATTTATGGAGAAATAATACAACCACAACGGATTGCCAGTGATTTGCATAATATTGTGATTAATGCAGTATTTTATTTGAAAACAATCAGATTGATTCCAGAATTTGATTCAATATCGAAGACGAGAATTTAGTTGGTTTCGCAGATCCGTTCTTATTTTTATGAATATAAATTCGTGTCGCATTGTGTAGTATAATTCATTTACGAGTTCCATTGTGAATTTTTGGATATATTTGATTTAATCGTTTTTTTATAATCCACTGAAATACGTTTGCTAGAGCTAAATTAGGACTTTGCCTCATCTCTTCTAATTATGTCATCCATTAGTTTAATTTAGTAAATAGGGTTTTAAATAATCGTTTTTTTACAGAATTTGTGATTTGAAGTATTAGTAAAAATTCAATCATAAAACAGATATTTAACAGAAAATTTACGTAAGGCTAACGAAGTATACTAAGGAAATTTTATTCCATTTCATGCGGTTATTTTAAAATTTGCAATTATTCCCACAAAAATTGAGGAAACCTGTGGGCTATTCCCTGCTGTTAGGTTTCGAAGTCCTTGTCAAAATAGTTTAGGGTATTTTTGATAAAATGTAGAAAAATCACATTAAAATATTTTGGGCTATAGAAGATTCAAATCAAATTAATTCCACGTGAAAATTACGTATTCGTCTGATCCACTAACGCTTATTTTTTCCCGTCCACTTTCAACCAAAAATAAATAGTTAATGATTGTCTTTTTAGTCTCAAATTCTGATATATTTAGGAGAGCAGTTCTATTGCACCGTAAATATAAGCATAGCACGAAAAAGAATATGTTAAGCATTAATAGTAATGATGCTCTTGTTGTGCTATGAAAGGTTAAATTTATAATAATTGTTTTAAATCATATGAATAGATTAGATGTTATAAATTAAAAGATATAACTTTGATAAGCAATAGAGGCATATGTACATATATGTAATGAATATCGCATAATATAGTTCCCATGAATTGCAAATGAATCGTCATTTACATTATAACATTGCGTCTTCAATTAAACTCAATTTTACAATTTTAATTACATGTTATGTGGTTTTTGATAGAGTTCTAGTTAGTTTTATACATCATCTATACGTTCTCATACTCTCTATATTCTTATATATATATATATTATATATATTTTCATTCGATAGCTCGTTCGCACTCTTCGCACCTTTAATATTAAATTAAAAATTTTCACATTTAGAGGGAAGTGGCAAAGCATCAGATATCCTCTATATTTCTCATACGTCGAGTGTTCAACTCAAGGATAATGATTTCCATGTTCTTGCAAGTTAACATAACAAACTGCCATTTCAAATTAATACCTCATTGTCACAAGAGAAACATTGTTGAATAATCTGTAAATTTAAAGTGAAGTGCTCTTTACAGTTAAGCGTATCCTGAATCACCGAAAGTGCTTATTTTTGTTATGGTTCCACTTTATATTATATTTATATCCATTATTCTTTCGAGATACCTTCAAACTCCATTCCATTCCAGAGGTTTACCCAAAGGTGGATTTTTTCTTTTTTTGCATTAAATTTAAAGAATTATTTGCACACTCGACATATCGTTTTCTCTTGCTTTAATCATGAAATTATTATAAATTAGAATAAATAAGGTTCAATCATTTTCAAGTAGTCCGAAAACAGAACGTAACGAAATTTGTCTATAGTTCTTAATGATTAACTTTTTTAAGTGTTTCTTATGGAATATGTTTTCATAATTTCCAATCCAACTTCGTAATATTTGCGTGAAACACACTAATCTAGGTGTTAGAGGTCTTTATACTGTGGAAATACGTAATTCGAAATAAAGGGGATAGAGGAGGATTTTTGAAATGCCTTTAATTTATGTCATTTACATTCTGGAACTAACGTTTCTCTTATAAAAATCAATTAAATATATAATTCATGTCCACTTTTTAGACTAGCCTTGAATTGATGATTTTCCGACAAAAATAATCTTGAAATTCGCTTGATTTGAATGAATGAAGCATGCTTGTCAGGTCAGTGGGGTACCATGGTTTGATTCTCAGTCATATCGAAATATACTCATCTAATAAACCATGTATGTTATAAAACATCTCAATTTTATAAGAACGTTCATTCGAAAAAAGAGAACATTTCTCGGAGCTTTAAGTGATCTCTTTTATGCAAAAGTTCCTGATTTAGATATTACATGTGCAATGTTTCACGAATGTTTAAAATGAATTCTCTTTTTAAATCCTAAATGAAGTTAATAATCTGGTTTATCAAACAAATGAGGCAAATTTACGCTAAAGAAGTAAATTAGTTCATGAATTAGTTCTGGAAGACAGATGAATTACGAAAAAAGTCCCAACGAAGATTTTAGAGGAAAAGTTACTCAATCTCTCTTTCTCGGAAGTATTCCACATCTCGAGAAATATTCGGCCGTGGAAAAGTTTGGCCATGAATCCAAGAAGAGAGATGTAAAGAGTAATCAAATCTGTGGGTTTTTGTTTTTACGAACTCATATCCTCGGAAAGAAGGGAGATGTCTACACCGGTGCAGCTCCTTCTAAATCATAACACGGATAGATTTCTCCTATTCCAGTTTTATTTTCTTTCCATTTCGCGAGAAACTCGTGGGCGTGTCCTGAAAGATTGTAGCTACAGCGCTGGGTTTTGTCGAAAAAAAACTGACCCTTTTTCCAAGCAGCCTTGACATGTGGAATCGAGAGGGTAAATATTTATGTAGTTTTTTATACCTCTCCTTCTTTTCATTATTTCACAGGAGTGAACTCGAATGGAATGCATATTCATGGACTCTTTGCATCGGAACCAACATTCATTTGTTCGAATGCTTTTTTTAGGGTTTTAAAAATAAGAGGGAGCTATGGAATTTGCGAGGAAGATTTCTGGGGATGGAAAAAGTAATTCTGCCCGTGATTTGGATGGAAATCCAGAGGGTGGGAGAAATATAGCCTTTTTTTTAAGCATCCCATTTCCTCTTAAATTTAACCCGCGGACTTGACCAAGCGTTTGGGGGAACTCATAAATATATGCGTCGGTTCGAAATTATGCGCCGAGGGGACATATTCGTTGGCCATTGGAATCCATTTGTTACTCTCTCGTTTCGGAAAAGAGGTTAAGAAGCATTTTGAGGACGGGAATTTTTCGAAAGGCATTTGATGGTTATTGGATGTGGTGCAGAACAACGGATTTGAAATTCATTTCTTTGCCACTTATTAAAGGGATGTATTTTTTAAGGATGATCAATGGTGGAAAATTACGATTTTCGGGTTTTTCATTTAAAATTAGAAGTAGAGAGTGGAATTTCCAGTACAAATCATAGCAGAAAAATGATAAAATTAATATACGTACCAAAATAATACGCGTATTATTTTGGTACGCATTTTGGTATTAATGATGTGCTTTGACATTATAGATGTATCTCTTTTTGTTATCATGTGTAAATAGATACATCTATAGGTTAAATATTTATATACAATTGTACTATTATTGTTATGGTATACGCCTCAATAAAATAATGACCGAAGACGTGGTACTTCTATTATCACTATCTACTGCTATAGATATCATCAGATCCTTTCCATGTATAATCGAAAATATTATCACAAATGGCTTCTTAAAATATTCTAGTGGTATTGATTAGTAGTTAAGTCAAACAGAAATATCTGATATAGAGTACTATTTCTTTGAATACGATACGATCGAAGTTCGTACAGGGAATGTTATGTATCAAGTCGTTTGATAAACTGTTAGTTGAACTAAATATAGAATCAAATCTCTTAGCGTTTAATTTTAAGTTCAAGCTAATCGCTGAAACTCGTATTTTCAAAATATTTGAATAAAGAGTAGCTTGTCCAAATGTAAATAAGTTTTTTTTAAAGCACGAGTTCATTGTAATAAAATGCGTTTCGTATTCGTAATTTACGAGCCATAATTCGACGGATTCATGCGACCATAAATTCGCATTCATCCGAGGGCCAAAAAAGGGACAAAAAATGCGGCAGTGGAAGAAGTTGCGTTTCTGCGCTTTGTTCTCCTCTATGCGAAGAAACTCTGTCGGAATTGAAATTCACAAGACACGGAAGAATAGGAAAAAATAGGAAGGAAAGAGTGTATGGAAAGTTGTTTTGAACCCACACACGCGCAAAAAAGGGTTCCCTTTTTTCCATAGGGCGGCATAAATATTGTGACAAGATGTGTACCTTTCCTCTACCGCTTCGTCTCCATGCACTTTCGCTCCTCTATTACGGAGTTTGCGCCTTTTGTCGGAGAATTGTTTCTCCAACGAATGCCATCTCTTTCAAGTGTTTTTCTCTCTGTGACACTAAACGCGTTTTGATTTAAAGCGATCTTTCATTGAGTCGTTCCCTTTCGACAAAAAATTCCGTTGAAAAAAGAATTCAAGCTGTTTTTTTAAAGATGTTGAGGAAAATACTTTTAGGCCATAGATACGTATTTTTTACTTTATAATTAATTTACACTGCAATTTTAGCTTCTTTATATTTAATATTTTAAGTACAAAATATTTAGCTTTTAGATCGAATCCGTCCTTTTCTTTCGTTTCGAATTCGTTTTCTTCCTTTGTATCCTTAACTTTATCTTTCTCATGTTTATTTTTCCTCGGAGAGATTTTCCAAAGAAATAATGCATAGAATTGCTATTGGTTTATGAAGATCTTTCTTTTATATTTCGATTTTATTATTTTTGAACTCATTTATCGAATCACTAAATAATTAATTAATGGAATTAAATTAAAATTCGAGAATAGCAATTCTGTTCCATAAATATAGTATTCAACGTTGTCCAAAGAAAGCTTTTCTTACATCAATTGATAAAAACTGCCGTTTAATAGTGATTTTAAGTTTTTTTATTGTTTCATTAGAATGATATATTAAAGTAATGCTTGTGAATGTATTAATTCATATGGTATTGTGTCCGGCTAATACTTATTAGAAGTAGCGACTCAAAAGAGCGTTAAAAAATTACGATAATTGGATAATGTAGAGTCCGTACTTTATTATTATTTGAGAAATATAACTGCCTCATGGAAAGAAAGGAATTTTCAAATTGAAATGGGTATTATTCAGGCAAGAAGAATAATATTTTAAAGAATAAAAAGCAAGGGTTGAACATTTAAAGTAGTCTTTTACATTATGTTTGTATAAAAAGTGAGAATTTTTATTGATTGCAATAATTAACATTCTGAATTTCCTGTTCAGTTTACATTATTAAATAAATTCGTCCAGGAAGAATTACATATATAACTATCCGTGCATTTCTGAGTCACTATCATATAAGGGCTGCATTTAGAATTAGAAATGGCCTTACGAAAGAAGATAGGCAACATAAAAAATATAACGATAAAACAGAGAGCGTTACACAGATGGTAAAGGACGCCGGATGGTAATCGTTAGAAGAAAGAAAGTCGGTTCAGAGAATTAAATCTCTGTATCTCTGTGGTATGGTTTCGCCCATCTTCCTCATTGAAATTCACTATTTCGCCTTAGAAATCCATTCCATGTAATAATGAAAAAGTAATTCACAAATGCCTTATTTTTTCTATACATATTTCCCGTTATCATTAGAATATATCATTCAATCAATGTTCTTAAACTGTATCAGAAATCTAAGGCAAATTTCGAAATACACCATCGTTTCCGTTGGAAAGAGACCCTCTTTGGAAATACGGAGAGAAAAGCATCAAATATGGGATCGGAAGATAAGGAAATAGGGTCACAGAAGGAGAAAATCCTTTTCTTTTATACGAGGGCCTCGCATTTGAGCGCTTTCGTATTTGCAAATAACAGACGCCTTACCTCATCTTCCCTTCTGCTGCATCTGCGGTAAGAGATACAATTTTTCCGCTCGTGTGCTGCTTGTTGGCGATTGGAGCCGTGATTCCGGACCGTGAGCGGTAGAGGGAACCACTGTTTTGCCGATGTGTGGCAGTCCAATCGTATTTGCCGAGGAAATGCATAAATGGAATTTCTTGTGAGATAAAGTAGGAACCCATTGTTGTTATCGCCATGGCTAATATTTATTTAAATCGCTCCGTTGCTTAGTAACTGTGAACTACGTCTTTAATGTGACTTTACCCAGGATTCACGTTTAGCTCCGTTTCGAGGTTATTTCATGATTCGTTATTTCATAAATATAAGATACTTTAAATAATAATATTATTTACATTATTCTGAAACAATAATTTCTATCGTGCTTTAATATTCCAAATAGTTTGGTACCTACTCTGCCAATGACGCAAATGGTGTTCGGTTTAAACGAGATTAATTTATTCTAATTTTTACAATCTTATTTAGTTTTGGATTTGATTACAGGAATCAGCATTCCTTCTTATCATATAAAAGCCTTTAAACATTATTTCTTGTCTTGCTACCTTTTTAGAAATTAATATATTAATTGACGAATTAATGAAATTTCAAGTTTATAAATTTGGTCATAACGCCCATTGAAATATTCCTTTGAAATTAAAAAGCAGATGAGAAGATAATAATTTCATTGTTTATTTACATACCATTTCATTTTCTTCTTTATTGTCTGTTCTACCATATCAAGTAATATCGTTTTCTTGCAATTGCAAAGTTATTTTAAGGTAAATATTTTAGAGATTAAAACTTCAGCTTATGACTTGAACGTTAATTAAACTCCTTCAAAAGTCTAGTTGTCAAATTCAAATCAAAATTGTATCGTCTATCATCCGAGTGTGTATCAAATCCTAATATTCATACGGAAATGGAATAGTATAATTTTGATTAATATTCAATAGCGAGAAATAACTGTTAGAATTCTGTGTGTCTGAAGTTTAAGATGTAGGTGAATATAATATATGTGCGAATAATTTTCAATTTATATGGCTAAAGTTACGATACAAGAGTTACCTTTAATAATACCAAAGATCTTTGTGAATTTTCTTCTTTTCAGTCTTGAACAATTTATTTTATGTTTCACAGTGTCTGTCATGTTTTCAGTTTCTTTACAAAATGTGCAATACCTCAAAAGATAGTATTTACCATTTCATACCGTAATTTTCAAGATTTTTAACCACAAAAGAAATGCTTTACTGTACGCTTTGTAATTTCTTTACGGTGTTTTTTAAGCGAAAGAAATTAGTTTTCCCTCGTGTGTATCAGTGCGTTCGCTCGCTTTGAGAAATTAGCAAAAACATGAAAACGTTACATAACTCTATCAGCGTTTTTAAAAGCCGACGGATTTCTAAAGCTTTATCTACAGCAGTACATATTTTCTTTGAAGTTTAGAATGGAAATGACTTCTAATCTCGTTAATTTAAAGAGAAAATGGAATCCAGTTTTCTCGAAAAGTAGTCCTTCCATGGATTTGCAAAATTTAAACGAAGTTTCAAACGGACTGAAAACTCTCCTTTGAAACTTCTTAAGAAGTTCGGATTCTCTTCTCTTCCCTGAACTTTGTTATCTCTTCTCACCTTGAATACTTGAGTACCTTTATTTTTCGAATTTCAAAATTTCTTTTATATCTTTGACAGGTTTATTAGAAGATTTTTTTATGAATCTTCAATAACATCTATAGATTCGTTAACAATTGCATACTAATAGAGGTATTAAAAACTTATTAATTTAAAAAAAGTATTTGTTTTTAGGATTTAGTTTAAAAAAATAAGACTAGTTGTAATTACCTAATACAGGGAACTATATATATGAAGATATTTTCCCAATCAATCGTAAATAGGAAACTTCGGAATTTAAAGATATTTCAAAGTAGACTCTAATGACTCTTGCAATCTTAAAATTTAATACAATTTTTTATTTAAGTTACAATAATAAATTCGACCTTTAAAATTCCTATCAATTGGTTCTCTCTATCCAGAGCTTTATAAGAAAATTTTATTTCATTAAAGAAATGTTGGATAGGCATTAGGTACCAGCGACGTGATTATTTTACGCTATATTGAACTCAATCAAAGAGAAAAACTACTCCTGTTTAAAGAATTGAATGCTGTATTGATCTCCGTACTTCACTAAGAATTCTTTCATTTCGAAGTATCGGTTGTAAATCGTGAATTTTTTTAAAATAGGAAATTCTGGAATTGAGCGTTTACTATATAATAAGTCGCCTATTGGAAATTCTTACCTTATTAAAATGTTTAACATTCAAGTGATTAGATAGTATGAAAAACTATTTTGAATAATTTTTACTTCGTGAATTCTGGCAGTATAAAGAGACAATTTTCACGCTCGAAACCTAGATTGTGTCGAGTGGTGGTCAAATCAGCCCCGGCGGAGGTATCGCTATCCGTAACACTACCCCTGCCCATGAGCAGGTGCAACCGTCGAAACGTAAGACGTAACGAGTGGGTAGAGGCAGACAAGGCATAACTTGTTCATCATTGTCAGTCTGAGTTGGTTTTCTGTGAGCGGTGGTCGAAGCCACGGCAAGTGTGCAAGAGGACAGAAATCGGGACACCCATCACGGGCCTCTGCAGTTGTAAGTTAAAAATCTTGTTCATTAAGGTTGAATACGGCCATTTACCTCGTTAAAGTAATATTAGGAGAAGGTTCATAAATGATAGTTAATTCACTATCATTATTGAAATCTCCTTCACTACGAGAAGATGGCGTTTTGCGAATCCGTATTTATGTTTTAGTATTCATTGTTGAGTGAATGTACGTTAAACATGAACTCGCTACAAATATTTGTGATTAAGCGCTAAGATTTCAATTGAAATACAATCACCGAAAATAATAAGGCATTAATTATTAGTTAGATGAATAATATGTTGCTAAATATATTATGAAAACGTGAAAATGAAAAAACTCGGAGATATCTATTAGGAAATAGCTTGTTTATTTATGTTCATTGCCACTTTTTAATATCCATTGCGTAAGATATAGAATTTCTTTTCAAATATATAAACATTGAATCCATATTTTGATATCTACTTGTTATTATAGGTAATATGCATTATTCCCGCTTATTGTCAATAGTAACTGCATATACATGCACTAAATCTGCGTTATATCAGCGTATACTTATAGGTGTTCGTAGATTCGTTCCATATCAATCAGACTTCGCTTAAGAGGAAGTTAGCAGCCCCTTTCAATACTCCAATTTCCTTCTGGAATATATTTTTTGCTTCAGATACGTCCCCTTCTATTCTTTGAACTCCCTATATCATTTCTCCTAAGGGCCTCATTCATCACATTCAATCATCCAGTTTACGGTCTTCCCTCATCTTACAGCATCGTTTTCATTCCATATTTTCCTCATCTGTTGTCCAAAACAAAATCGAAAATTCCTCTTTTACGAGATATCTTTCATTCATCGTTTGCTTCGACATTCGGGGAAAACTGTCTATATTGCCTTCCATTTCTCCAGCTGTTCAGTTTTCAATCAGTAGTAACAAATCTAAACCATCACCTCTGGCTCTTTGATTTGATTATAATTTAGAAATTGAAAGTTAGTTGCTATCCCTCTGAAACGTGCTAATTGAATGGACTTTTTAAGTTAGGAGTATAATCATTTCAAACTACATCATATTATTCATGAAAGTGATTCATCTTTCCTCTACTTTTCACCTTTTATCCCAATAATATTTTAATGTATGTATCCTAAATGTTTATGAGTTTTTAATTATCTTTGTCCACTTTTTTCTCCGAGTAACTCGAGGCAAAATCCATGGGATATTGTCTTTGAAAATATTTCTCTCGAAATAACTGGTATTTGATTTCTCCCTGAAAATAAATATCATGCGTCAATTTGTGTTGTTTCATACTTGCATATTACCGAATACTAAACCGTTGTAAGAATATTAGAATATGAAACTGTGCCTTAGACCCTAATTATGCCTTTTTCACAATCATCTTCATTTCCACTGCGTACGAGATCTGTTCTGCCAATACCACTCAAGAAAGTTAGTGAAGTTACGGTCAGTGACGGTCACCTTCTGTTCATTTTAGACTTCTTCTGAAGGAAAAGCTGTCCTTTAACAAATAGAGCTTCATTGTGAACACTTTCCATCCACATTTCTCTAGGGCCCTTATTCACTTTCTTTCGCTCCTCTGCCAAACTTCCCGGAAATAAACTCTCGTTTCGAGAGATACACAGCAGAATGAGTGGAGAAAAACTGTTTTCCTCACAATATCATTTTTAAGGAACCTCCTTCCTCTAACACGTTTCTCAAGGAGTTTAGCTATATATATATATATATATATATATATATATATATATATATATATATATATATATATAAATCCCAAATTCCAATTTGGAAAAGGAAGAGACGATAGAATAGAAGAAACTAAAAGGGAGAATCGACAAGGTTAAGATGATGAACGGACGAGACTTTATTTGGATATCTGATGAGTTAGTGTTCTTTGAAAAGAAATCTATGTTATCAGAGTTAATTCTTTAAAGGGAATGACAAATTCATTCGATAACTCCGTACTGCTGAGGGCTATTATTTATTTTAAGCTCTTATACAAATTTTCAAAGTTGATAATAGTAGACGCTTATTTCAAGTCTTTTCAAAATTTAGCCAAGTGTACATTAAAAATATGAAAATTAAAGACCGTTTTATCTGATACACTAATTGTTATTTAGGGTTTGTGACTTTTTATGGTAGTTATGATGAGGGAAGTTAGCAATAGGATGATAAATTACTGAATGATTAAGTGATGAATATATATTTTTTTTAACTCTCAAGTTTAGTAATTGACATTATTACTGTTAGACCAAAGATGATGTTTCTTTTCCATAGGTTGTGTTAGTGAAGTCATCGTTCCCATTTCTAAACCTTCCAATCCGTATCTTTGATAGTATTGCACTATGGTAATGCAGATGGTTATCAAGCTATGCCGTAAACTTTCTTTTATTATATATGATGATTCATGTTTTCTTGTTATTTTTTGGTACAGAAGGAAAGTCGAATGTATAATTATGACGTGTATGGACTTCCCTCGATTTTTTGTTGATTGCACTCAGCAAACGAACCTTAACCATATTCATAAATAAATTTAATTATTACGTAAAAAATATTTTGATTATCAAAACGTAGAAGAAATGCAACGTTTTAAAACCATTCTAAAAATATGTTCTTCTGCATCGTTGAATCAACAGTTGAATTATCTTTAATACTAGTTCGTAGATAATAGTTAAACTTCTTTTAATTAAAAATCAATTATCAAGTTGTATATTCAATCTTATAAAAAGCGTCTAATATTAGCGTAATAAATATATACAAAAGATAAGAACTAGGGATTAATTTTGTGATATATTTTAAAAATATCTCCTACAAAACACATGGTAGAGCTGGTCTTATAACTTATTTGTTTTGTTCATTGCGTAATTATTTTTATATCGTTCATAATTAACCCCGCCCAACTAGGGCATAGGAAAGAAAAAAGGTTTTATGGATATCGTTTCGGAGATTAAGCAGAAAAATAAGAAGGGAAAACTTTCCCCATTGTCTCTTTCCTGGAAATGTAATTTGGCGAGATGTTGGGAATAGTTTGCGGGGAAAGCTTTCACGAAAATCGATGTGAGGTGTGTGTGACACTGATTTATCAATAAATACGCATACGAGGTATCCATGGAGACGATGACGCAAACTGCTCTTTATTTCTTCAGTAAAGGCCGTGAAAAAAGCGGGATATATTAGATTTTGCTTTTCATTGAAAAAATAATGAGATTTGAGAATTATTTTTACGCTTTTTCCCTCGAATATAAGCCATAGTCTTAAAATGAGCTTATGATATTTATATGTACACCTCTCTAGAGGGAGTTCGATCGGAGGTAGCTTAAAACTTTTAAATCTCGCGGGATTGAGGGAATTTTCGAGGAAACTTAATTAGTAATTAATTCGCTCGGTTATTTAAATTCAGTTTCAAAATAAAGTGTTGCTTTTTAAGTATCTTATAGCTATTCTTACATGGCGATTCATTCAAAATTTTTCCTCCTTAAATTTTCATGGTGAGAGAAGAAAAGTAAATTTGCCATAATACAATACTACTGTTCCTGAAGCTACTTTAAACGCTTGGTTGAAACTAGGTATCCCAAATATCACCGTTCGTTATGATAAATTATCTGGAAACAAAAAGAAATTCAAATTTGTTCACTGAACAGCAAGTAAAGATCGTTTTAATATCTCAACATGTTAAGTGTTAATAAGTGTTACAAGGATGTGGATTGTATTCTCTTGCATTTTTAGAATTATCTATTATATGATAAGCATTCGCTTTAGTTTTTTAACGTTTCTAATCATCATTAACTCCGAGTCATTTAAAAAATTCTGCATATTTATTTGTTGTTTCACTACACATGAAGAACGATTAAATACTCCGAGGTCAATTTTTCGAGTTGCGTTCTCCTTCAACGCTAGTATATCCGGGCCTTAGTTATCAATACTTATAATAATATAAATAAATTTCTTTAAACGTCACTTAATGGTATTCAACAAGCATTATGCAGAAAAATTCTGAGCGAATTTTAATTCAAATTTCATGAATATCGTCAAACGAGTCAACAGATATATAATGCTTCGAAAACCATCGATTTTATTCAGCATCTTAATTTAGACTCACGTTTGTGTATTAGCCATCTTTGTTATCTAGAACACAGACAAGTTCTCTTCGGGAGGTCGGTGACATTTCTTGAATAAACAAAGAGCACGTACTCCTCAGTGAGTGGTGAGATGAACCCCTTTCACGAAGGATACGCCGCCTGAGAAGCCACATAACATCGGCAGAATGCACCGTCACCCGCTTTCAAGACATTTTTGGGTAAATTACGCATTCAAATTACCCGCTTCATTTTCATCCTCGTTCCTTAGACATCTCCGCTCGACTCTCTCTCACAAACTGTTCTCATAGCGGCTCCTAAAAGCGGGAGAAAAAAAAGAAAACTCCACCCATAATCTTATTTGCATGACAATGCGGTGACGTTTGGAATGACTAAGCAGAAGAGGGGCAGAAAAATGAAAGAACATCGCTATCAAGATGGCATCGGTGGAGGTGGGGTTTTTTAGAAATGACGTTTGAGAGAAAAAAGATCGGAGTGAAATGGGTAAGTGCGAGAGAGAGCCGTAAGAGATTGGGGGTTTTCCCGCACAAAAAATAAAGATGAAACCCGATTTGATTTGGAAAATCAAATGAAAGAAGAGGAAGATTTTGCGGAGGAAGCTGAGATGGGTGTCCCTTGAGATGCAAACGATTCGAAGAAGATGTCGTGGATATCCTTTGCCCTCGAAAAAGGAGATGTTGTTGGGGAAGGAATTTTTGCGGTTAAAAGTCGCGGATTATAAAAGCGGCGAAAAAAAGAAGAACCATTCTCTCTAGTTTTTGTGAGCTTTTTAAAAGTTGCACAACTCGATTGACGTGGCGATTAAGTAAATTTTAAGTTGGCCCTTTCCTCGAAATGCGTTTAAAAGTTAAGGTTGGACCTTTGATGAGTCGGATGAAGTTGTTGGATGCTTATCATGTAAAGGTAATTATATTTTGCTACGTTTAATCTCAATCTGATTAGGGATATTTTTGGAGGAATTGAAAGTTGACGATTTTTTTTGAAAATTACAAGTTTGAAGTTTGTATCAGTATTGTTCTTGCCTTAAAGCCTTTTAGTTGGAAGTGGTTGGTTCACGCTTTAGGAGTATCAATTATACCTGAAATATTTTGTCATGAAATTTATCTTTTAGTTATTGATACTTTTTTCTTGTAATATTTCGAAAAACAGGCTATGGTTTTAATCCATTTTTACAGATTTTAGAGATTTTATTCCTTTACTCTATCTGATTTTTAAATGTCTTTTATGACTTATACTATTTGACTTTTTTCAAATTGGACGTTTAATACAATCCTTATATTTTTTTTTTGGAAATGGATAAATAATAACTTGTTGATTTAAGCCTTTCCAATAGTAAGGATTACGTATAGAGAAGAGAGGGTAGATTCGATGAAAAAAATTAATTCAGAGACGATTTTTTGATTCTTTACTCCTTTTACGTTCGTGATTTATATCTCTTCCCATATCTTTCAATCTATTTGTCGTTCCTCTTAACCTCACATTTTCCGACTGATTTTATTGAAAGGCAAACTACTCCTACGATATATATCGAAATCTCTTCTCAAGGTGAACATTATTGCTTCTAAAGTACATCCCACCTGTGAAACCCGAAGTACTCCTTTTAACTCTTATTTTTTCATATTGAAAAGTTGTGCTTTTTCCATATTCCCATCGTGGAAAATGCTTCCATAACCCTCCTTTTCATTAAGGATTACCGCTTGGATACATGCGGGGAAATATACAGAAAGCATCAAAGGTCTAAATGTTGCTATGGCGACACGTGTGTAATAATGCTCAGTTCCACTGAACCGTATTCGTGGGAGTTCCGGTCCGTGAGATCTTCTGAGGCTTTTCCTAAGTGGCTACGTGCACTCTTATTCGCGGTATAGACGTACGAATGAGAGGATTTATTTTAGGTTCTTTTGCGTAGGAAATTACCCTTAAAACAGGTGCTTAATTCGTATGTAATTTAGTGAATTTAAACGAGTAATTCATTAAGCTTAAGTAAGATTAGATAATTAAAATTTCTTTGAAAATTTAATGTATGATTTATCTTCATGTAACTGAATTTCATGCTTTTCAGGTAATATAGAGTAAACGGCTGTAAATTGAAAGAGCATAAAAGATTTCTCGTTATTGAAGTATTAAATTACAATCTTTTCTTTTTCTGTAGGATAGGATATTAGTTGCTATCTGTACTATGATGATTATGCGATATAATTGAGGAATTATTTTCACTCATGAGGACATTAACTGAAAGAGTTATTATATTTGCTACACGACTTATAATATTTCAATCAATTACAAAAATCTTTTACGGTTACAGTGTCCTATGGTAACATAGATAATGGTAAACCCATATCAATTCCATATAATTGTAAATAAAACTGCTAAAAAATCTTCCTTATATAAATATTTTACTTTATCAGAAAGATAATAAAGTGTTCAAATCTTTATAAATCTCATGTATTACACAAAATATAGAATAATTCCTTTCGAACTGAAAGTATTTCGGTAATTTAACTCGATAACATGGAATAAGGGCACAGAACATCTTTAAATCAATTTATGAAGAGAATAGTCTGTTTACGAACTGATTAATCGGATGAAAGCACTCGTGAACGAAGTCGAAAGAAGAGAGTGTGGATTCTGTTAAACGACTGAGAGCTTCAATAGGATACAACCAATTGTAACGGAAGCAATAGAAAAGAATCGTTTCCAGAGCAACGGAATCAGAAGAGCCAATGGCGGCAGTGAAAGTCAAAAGAACTCAATAAATCGTCTTTAATGTCACCATTTTAGTTGCGTCTAGTTTTGCACAAATGTCTTCTCATTGGGTTCGCATTTATGAATGTTACTTAGAGATATTTGAAATGAAGCTTTTACATAGTCTTATAGTATTGATTGAATGCATTTAGGGCATAAATTGTCAAGTTTTACATCGTAACGTATTAAAAGAGAGGTTGTTAAATTGTCATAATATGTTACTGTTTTTGTTTAAGATGTATAATTATTTTTACTGATACAAGTGCTAAATCAATGCTTTGAAACATTTCTCTCCGACTTTATCTATTATTATTTATTTATATTTATACTTACTTTCTGAGAAAAATTTATCTCATATAATGTACTTAGTTCTTATACTCTCCCGGATCCTTATAAAATATGCAGTACTTGAAATGTGAATACTTATCTTTCCTTTTCGTTTCATTGTTCTCATATTTTAATTCCATTAACAAATAATTTTTAAGTCCTTCTCCTCTATTTGTTAACATTTTTTAATGTGGATAGAGTTTAATTTTCTATTTTTTTAAAATGAAAAGTATATCCCTAGCACTAATAAGTAGATTATTGTAATATAAATTATGATTAATATTTATTCTCTCTTTTTTATTTTTTATCCTGAGATTGATGAACGTATCACGCCCATGGGTATTCTAATATTACATTAATTTTAAAATACTTAAGCAAGATATGAAAAAGTACCTTAGGACAATCAATGTAGCTGCATGGTTCTTCTATCAAATCATAATGGTTCTTATTGCTGTATGGATCTTAAAGTAAATTAAATATCCGAAGGTCCGATAGGCTGTGTTAGGTTTAATAGTGAGAGACGAGGAGAGTTAATTATCTTCCTATTAATGGACCACTCTCTCTAGTAAATGGACTCGAACTGGAGTACCTTTGAGTCTATTCGTCCTTTCTCTTCGGTGCGAAAAGCCTTTCCTCGCTTTATTTTCTTCGTCTTCTTCTGTTATTCCCATTCCATTAGAAGAGTCGTAGATAGGCGGTGGGTGTATAGAATCGCCTTGTTCCAACGATATTGGATAGCTTCCAACGTACAGCTGCGACCTCTTTGGGCAAGCGAAGGTTTTAGCGCGAAAGGAAGAGCGGTAAGAGTGGCAGAATTGGAAGGAAAACGGACTCCCGAACGAGAGTGGATGTAGAAGATCGTCATTTTTCGAAAACGATGCCTGTCCGTACGTGATAACGACTTTAAAACGCCTCCACAGCGCGGGAGGTATTCCATTCTGGACCATTTTTGAGGGAGGGATCCATAGGTTCGTAGCACGATTCGAATCAGGCCAAGAATGCGTTATACGTTTCCCTACAGCGTCCTCTGTTTTCTTTTCCCATTGTGATGCTGATGGGAAATAGATGGGGGAGGGGTTGATACTTTCCATTGGACCGAATTTCAATTGTCATCTGCGGCGGAGGTTCGTTATGTATTCGGGAATGATATCCCGTTGTCATGTGTTCCCGCAGGGACGATATCGCAAGCTACGGAAAAGAGGTGAAAATATCGGTGCCTGGAATGTAACGAATGCTGAATCGGGTATATTTTATTAATGAGCTTGAGCAATTTAATTGAGAGGAAGATTTTGATGGAAGGATTATAGTATATTATTCAATTGATTCATTTTATACTCGTGGGATACCTATAAGGATAAAATATTAATGTCGATATTCAAAGTAAATTTAGTCGTGAATCGAGGCTAATAACGTGCCATAATAGCAGTGTTCGTGAACGAAGATCAAATTGAATAACGAATCTTTTGGACTGATAAATTATAAGTTCAATCAATTATGAAATGTTTTTCTAGTACTTTTGAAGTTTAGTCAAACAAGTTTTAAGATTAAATCATACATCTATATAATTCATAATGTCATGATGTTTGGAAAATCATTCAAAATTTCTTTATTTTTAAAAATATATTTTGCGTCATCTCGTGCAACGGAAACTAATATTGCTGTTTCATATCCCCTAAAGTCGCTATTAACTTTACCATAGTGGACTTTAGTTCTTGGATTTATTTGAGAGTAATTCAAACACGTGCGCTCTGTTTATATAACGAAATAACAGCGTCAAGCTTGCTTCTATCTATTGAGTTGAATTTGAAATACGGAGTGCTTTTAGAATATTCAATTTCAAAGTTTTATCTGAAATGGGTTTTCTGAGTGCATATCAAAGCCTTTGCTTTGCGTAGAAATGAGCGATTGAATCGGACGATAAAATATTAATCGTAGCTATTTTTATGCTTACTTGCGCCATTGTGAACGAAACAATTTACTTGATGTTTTACGTCATGCACTTAGCAGATGTCTAAATATAAAACCCTTTTGGTTCTCTATATGCTAGCACTCTTAAAAACATATCTCTCAATCGATAGATAATAGATAAAATATTCTGTACCAAAATGGCGATGACCTTCTTTCGTAGCATTGCAATAAGAGTTGAAAGAATTAATGTGTATCATATTTCTTGATGCGACGCAAAGTAGTTAATTACCATATCTTCTATATATTAAACAAAAAATTTATTTCATAGAACTGATATTTAATATTGTCAATCTATTTTATATTTATGAGGTGATAAAGTTTGAATTCATGCAAATTCGGTATCATTTACGAATACCTCCCATTGCTACACTTCACATGTTTTTATGCGAATGATATTCATTTTTATTGCCTGTATTATTTACCAATCTAGTATTTAATCTTCCAGTAATCTTTGTGACATCTTATAATAAATAACGATGCATTATATGTTTATTATTGAAACCGTCAAAGCACAATATTGATGCAGATATATATTCTATTTAATGCACAATATTATTACATGATATTGTAATTATCATTGAAAATGAACGTATTATAGGATTATTAGTAATTTTATCCATGAAAATAGATGTTGGTTTTGTCATTTTTTTACAATCTCCTCTTTTCTCATTCCTTACAAATATACTTCCAATTTTTAGTTCAATAATGCTTTATGTTCGGAAATTTTTTTAAACGTTTTCCTTAAAAAAATAAAATCGTGAATAATAAACCAGGGTCTTGAGATGTAAGGTTAAGCATTGAATATTATTATAATGTCTTTATTTAGGGCGAAATGGAGACTAAAATTAAAATTCTTACTTTTAGAAATATCCTCGATATATTGGTGAGTGATGACAAATAATTTTCAGGCTATATTTAGGCATAGAATTCTCTATGCGAGTGCCACCGTAGGCGGGAGTGTGGTCTCTAGTTCTTTCAGGACGTCACAGTAGAGTGGAACTAAGAGGGACCTCAGTGGGCTTTTCATATGTCCCCACCACTTTTGGTTTTCACTCCAATTGCCGGCGCCAAGTCTCAGCTCAAAAACCTTCCCAATGTTCCTTTCACTGTCCCATACTAACGAGATGTTCCCAAAAGGAGCTCCTTTTCAAACTCCCTCATAGACTCCCCATCTAAGACCTCCGTCATAAAGCCTGTTTCGCATACAGCGGAAGTTTCATATCCGAACATATCGGTTGGGATATCACTCTAATCATCATTACGACTCAATTCTAGTTTCCGAAAGCTCAGCGATTCTTTCCGTTTATTCGGAAATACGTATCGAATGCGGGATTTTTATATTTAATTCTGTCAAATGAGATGTGACCGGAACTCTGTGGTTGCTTTATCTTTTGTGTAAACGTTTCGCATTTTAGTTCGAGAAGTGATGATGCGAGAGTTTAATTCGGATAATGAGCAGATTTGGGTTGTATTAAGTGGGACATGATGACATAGATTCCGCCTGTCATTCGACGCTCATTAAATGGAATTTTGGTCTCATTTCGCATGAAATTTCTCAAAAAATATCGTTCGATTTGGATTGAATTTCGTTTTTTAAATGATGAATGGATCAAAGCTATTTTTTCAGAGACCATCGTATAGAATTTCAGGCATTTTTAGGACTAAAAATGTGCTAAAAATGAATAAAAATCAAATGGTCTCCAATTGGATACATACGTTATTATCTCTGACGATGTTCACTTAATCGTTACATCAGAAATGGAATTTTCTCGTTAATAAAATTCGATTTAAGCTTTTTAAGGCAATTTACAGTATTTTCATCAAAGGTTATATAAGGTGAAACGAAATTCATAGAATAGTTTGATTGATAACTAAATTCACAAAATTTCATTAATTGGCTAATTACCTACTAATTTATATGTTAATTTACGATTAAAATTCAGCACATTTGAAATCCTCTTCCCACATTGTGAGTAACTATTATATATCTTAAGAGATATCAAACTAGAAAGGATTACAATTTCCTAATATAATCATAAAATGTTAAATCTGGTTTCAGCTATTGATTAGTAATTTAATGTTACTTTATATTATATCGAATTATTGGATTTCGAAGGTATCACTCGAATTATATTTGAGGTGCAGAATAAAATATATGTGGCACAGGAACAATAATTTTATCAAAGGAATAGATCAGGAATTCATTTGATGAAAAGAATATGTAACGATTAGGTAGTTCTTGAATCATATCAATACAATTTTTAAAGACTTATTCAATCTTTATATTACATTAACTTAAGATATGAAGGTTAAGACAGGTAAATTCATATTCTATTATTTGGCTTTTTTTATTTTTGATAACAAGTAAAATATACCAGCTAAGGAGAAAGATATTTCATGGTTCTAAAAATGTCTTTCTTATATTCTTAATAGAATTATAATAATTATATTTAAAATTATAATTAATTAATAATTAATATGTAAACACTGCGAAGGCAAAGGTGCTAACATATTGTGTCCTAAAGATGTACAAATTTATTTTGAGCGTTTTGGATTTTCATTTGAATAATTTATTTCATGAGCTAATCCGAAAATAACATTGGAAAGATTTTTTGTCATCCTTCATAAAATTCACTCTTTGTCATCGTCTCGCCCATTTATTTCTTATTATCATTTTTTCCATTCATTTACATTAAATTCAGCTTATTTCGCTTCTCAGTTTTTTCATCTATCCAGTAGTTTATCATTCAACAACACATTCAGGATTGCATTTCACTTCTCAAGAAATCTTTTTATCTGCACAGCGCATACAAATTCACGCATAAATTTGGCGGTCAAGTCTGTCTGAATTATTTTGAATATCCGAATATCCCAAGTTATTGAGTCTGTAAATATTCAGATATCGGAGTTCCCAATAGGAGTTTTTTTTCAACGCTGAAGGCTCCAAACTCAGCAGAATCAGTTTTGGGTGGCGTAGAAGAAAAATGCATCTCAGAGCTGAATATTTAGTCGATGTAATTCGATTCATCCCACTCATCATGATATGTGTCAGCATTATAGCTTGTTGTCTGTAGCTTATCAGCATGTTTCCGTGGAAACTGCTTACTCCTTATTGTGATTTTTAGATTGGGAGCATTCTTACACGTGTAAGATATCTTTGGGGCTTGTCGCAGACGAAAGAAAAATATTTGCATCGATATATTATACAGGAGACTGCAGTAAGTATATATAAGTAGGATTTTCGTCATTGAGCTTTTAGTTTTCGCTATGATTTGTGACATGAAAAATTAAGTAGCGAATTAAAAGTGAAACTGATTTATTATTCAAATCCTAATATATTTCTTTGAATTGACAAAAAATGTACCAGCAAAAGTTGGAAATAAGATGGGTATATTCCTCGTGAATAATTCGCTTGTGGACTTCTATTGCTCTTCAGATGTTCCATTTAGTTGTTTAACAAAAATATATATAATTGAAATATCTGTTGTATAATAAAGTATTTTAATATTCAAAAAGAAGCGGAGAATAATTGAAAACGATACTCATTATTAAATAAAAAATTTTAGAATAAAAGCAAACTGTGGACGAGAAAGATAAAGTTCAATTATAAACTCTATTACGTGAACTCGATCTTCACTCTTCCTAACCGACTCATTTCCAATACTCATTAATTGCCCCGCATACTTGGTTTAGTTTAAAACAAATGTCTTTATTCAACCTATTAACTAGTATATTTAGCCTCACAGCCCATAGTTCGGCTCCATTAAGTTAATACTTTCCATACGCTGAGGTTCTACGCTGATAAAACACGAACGTATAATGGAGCCGTTGGAAATAACGTAGTACCAGCTCGAAACTATGGTGACCTAAATGGATTCGGAGTCCTAAAAGCAGACCAAGTTAACAAAAAATCGCGAGTAAAGTGTAGATGGCGCCAAACCTTTTTATTTCAGAGGATTATACTCGGTCTTGATAATCGGAGATGCCTTGAATTCATCTCCAAAAGAGAAAATCAATCTGCTCTTTTCCAACGCCTCTTGGGAATTTTTACGTTGGACAGAGGAAGTCTCTAGTGACAGAACATTGCGAGAAGAGTATGTGGCTTTTCACAACTCCCAGAATAAGTAATTAAATATTTTTTCTCGAAAGCGATTTTCCCAGTATTATTTCAGGGGATGGGTTACCATAGAAAGCTGCTCCAAAGTTCCAACGATCATCTTCTTTTAATTCGGAAATTTCCATTCCCTTACTGTTTCGCCAGAGTTTTTTCTCGCCATTTTTTTTAGCACTCGAAGGGCAGAATTTCCATGGAAATGAATTGGAATCCATCAAATTCCTCATTTGCGGCGAGCAATTTGGACGCCGAGGTTTTCTCCATGGCCTTTATCTTCCCGGTCAGATCCCCACTCTGTGGTCCTTTACCGTCCATTATGATTTTTCCTTCATTCTTTCCACCGCTGCCTTTTCAAGTTCGCCTCAACAGACTCTCCCGTTTACTCTCTCGTATTAATCAATCCGTACGAAGTACCTTCTTTGTCCTCGGAGTGGTTGCAAAAGAGAAAACGACACATTGGCGTGTCTTTCTCCGTTTGAATGGATTGTCACGCCATTGGGCCTTATCAATGGGATGATTTAATAAGGCATTTGCGGAGTTTTGTCTACAACTCTTGCAGTAACGTTCTGAATTAAAATTAGTGGTGCCCACTATCCTTAATTTTGCAATATGCACCATAGATTTTTAGAGTTTTTTTTGTTTATTTAAACAAGAGTTTTAGAGAGAAATTAATAAGTGAAATGAGATTTTATATGAGTATGTATCAGTTTTGCATGTTTAAAAACAAATAAGGTTTTGTCAGTTTATTTCAGAGAGTTGAAACGCTTATATTGTTGCTTTAGATTCTCTAAATTTGAATAATATCGATTCATGAAAACTATATAAGCATTATTCAGAAATTTATCAGCCGAACAAGAACTTCTGTAACGTTTAATAAATGGTAAATTTTTACTGTCTCATGAACGAAATATAAATTTCTAATAACGAGGACTATTTTATGAGTAAATATACGAGTATTGTAAATAGTGATCGAAGGTATTTTCAGCTGTCCATTCGCATTCAAATATTTGAAATTTCTCGAAATGAAAATAGATGAAATATTGGAATGCCCCTTTAAAGAGAATGGATGCATTTATGAACATGAATATTAAAGTCTGCACTTTGTTTCATAGAATTGCTTGTATCGGAAATTTTAACGTCAAAAGAATTCGAAGAATTTCAAAGATAACCGTAATAATTTCTCTCTCATGTCTCTTATGAATGTCGTATTAATGAGGCGAAAATTTTCTCGCCGTATCAAGAACGATTTTGGAGAAGAAATGAAAGACGGTTCCTCATTTTTAATTCTTCATCATGTTATAGAAATCAGCTTTGAGGATTCGTGTCTGAAGCGATTTGAAGAAGGTTTTTACGTCGCCATTCGAGTGACGTGATATTTTTTTCTGCCTAGCAACCCTCGCAACCATTGGGATAATTTGGCTGATTTTTAGCGATAAAATTTCCTTACTCAAGCGAAATGTCAAGCTCTTGCCAATCGATGAAATATCGTTACCAAATTGGAAGTGTCTACATATCCGCGATCGCTTTGAAAAGGGATACTTTATTAAGTCCCAACGCGAAGGATATTTCGTTCGGAAATGATATATTCTTACGCTAAGAATCAAAGCGGAGTCAAATTATGTAGTCGAACTGAGTTTGAGATATGGCCTCTTTCAGAGTCTATATGAAAATGCTCTTCTTTATGCCTCTCCAACTAAGATTTCTTTGATACGAGTTTTTTTTAATCCCACGCACGAGTTCATTTGTATTTTTTTCTTTTTATTAACGACGTACGGAAGGGAGAACTTCATAAAATATCTCAATATCCTTCTTGTCACAAAGAAACCGAATTTAATAGATGAAATATTCTCTAAATGTGCATAATTAGACTCAATTATAACTCAATAGTATTTCGCGTATTTTTTATTAATCTATTGTATTCTCCATTGGCGAGTATAAATTGAATTCCATGGTATGTTATAATAATAATAATATGGATATATTCGTCTATAGTTCTATAGTCTATTATTATAATGATTTGATTTGGATAATTGCTTTCATCAATACTTGTCACATTCATGTTGAAATGGAGGCTGTATAGTTAAAATATCTCGTTAAGCCTTTCAATGCTATATGGTCCATAAACTTATTTGGAAATAAATGTCAATCAATGTACTAAAGTTACCTGTAGTGTTTTTCAATTAGTATTCAATGAATTTAGAGATGAAAATGAGAAATATATAATTGTTGTCATTTAGAAAGTTTTTGCTAAATAACTTTTAAAGAACGTTTCCAAATATGAATACGATAAATGATCGATATCAGTAAAATGTTTCCTTAAAATAGATATAGAATTGTATTTTTAAGGATTGAGAATCTATTCTATTCAATATAATTCGATTTATATAGTTTTAAAAATAGTATAATTACTTAACCTACTGTCTAAAAACGGTTTAAATTAATGATATATATCTTCTTCATTCTCGGAAATGTTTTAGTCTGTACTATTAAATAGTCCATCTACTAAATAGTTATGTCAATATTATGCACCCCACTTGTAGATAAATTTCGAATTATCTTCATCCAAAATGATTCACTGCTTTCATAATATACCATCTGCTGCAAATTTGCAACTTCTAAACCGACCTTGTAAGCCCCGTCAAGGTCAAATATCTATCTTCCAATTACGCGTTCAATTTGCAGCCTTACAATCGAGAGTAGCGTGTGGTAGAGGTGTGATAACGCAAATGTCCTTGGTTAAATTGACGATCTGTTAAGCTGAGAGCATCATGTCCCACGTATAATTTACCTGTAACATTTCGTTGATTGCTCATGTGGTTCGCGCATTGAGATATCTCCTCACTCAAGTCACATCGAAAAGCGCTAGTATCCTGAGGTTGGTCCAATGCGTGATCGTGTCTAAATCTATTCCGTGTTCCCATCGTAATCAGTCTCTCTAGATAATCCAAGTCCCTAATACGATGATGACAAATATACCGCTGAATAAGAGCAACCTTTAGATTAGCGTTCCTTTAAGCAACTGAAGATTTTTGTTGCATCCATTTCATCATTGTGTTTAACGATGATTTAGATAAAAATCAGTAAAAATTACGATTTTTCGTGATTGTTTTTTAACGTCTTTCTGTTTTATTAAACTTCCGATGAATAATTAATATGTATCAATGAATCATTGATGGAAATCAGTTTATTTCTCTCCAATCTTGGATCCATTCAGAACCGCTAAATTTAAATATTAAATGAATGAAAAATTGGAATATTTCATGGGAATCGAACCCATTTCATCCACTTACTGGGGAAGTATACCAACGTATTCTTTAAGAACGGTTCTATTTGCAAAAAATATTTTTATACATTTTTTTAACATTACGGAAAATTAATAAATTAAAATGTATTGTATGAATATCCACAATTTTTTAGGAATTGCATATTTACCGTTAAAAATTTCCTTCGTTACGAGAAAACTGTAGGGTCAACAGTCTCAGAAATCGATGTCCCGCCTTGTTTACATCCACGAGACCACATTCGTGTAATTACGGTTGTATATGCAGATTAATCGAAGCGAAATCTTTTATAGAGTCTGATTAAGTCCGTGGCGCCCCCAGGAGAGAACGGAGCTAATTCCACTTGTATCGTGTACATATTAAACGGGTGAATAGACCAAGAGCTGATCGCAAAACAAAGCGAATTGTAACACTGTCCCGAATCCGCGGCTGTTTCTTTGCTAATGATAATTGACTCCCGAACAATTCCCTCGGGGGAATACATTATCCCGCTTTAAAGAGGAAGGCGGAATATCTTAATTATCCATTTGATAAACACGAGGACATCCATCGAGACGGGGAACAACGGCTCGGAAGTCTTCAAGAAGTACCCACTTCATCGCCATTCTTTATTTCTTCCAAGCGGGCTTCGCTATCTCCTCCATCTCCCTCCTTGAAAGGGTAGCAGTTTGTATCGGAGAGAGCTTTTTTCTTTTCTCACGTTCCCCATTCATTTTCTCAAACACGTATCTTCGGCCCTTTGCCTCTCAGTTCCCTCTGGCGGCCGTATCAGACACCGCTACAATGCAGATTAGCCCATTCGCTTAATGCTGGCGCTCGGGTGTATGTTTTCTTGCGGGCGGCGCTGAAGGCGGGAAATAAAGGCGGGAAATAAAGGCGGGAAACAATAATGGGAAAAGAAAGGAGAAGGATGGGGTTGAGAAAGATATCACAAAAAGGCTATGAACCGCAGTTGAGTAAAAGAGAACCTTTTTTCGAGATAAATGAGCAAGGAAGTGGATCGTTCTGTGAAAAGAAGGCGGAATTGCGATATTCTTAAGGTTAATTTCATTAGTTTTTATGGGTTTTCCGAGCGAAGATGATTAATCATCCAAACTCAAGAAGCGTGCATTCTTTATAGGATGGATTTTTGTGAAATATGGCTATGAATTTAGCATTGTTACACTTCATAACTACTTTAATTTGACCTTCCTTTTTTCTGATTCAGTATTACTTTTTTTTAAGAATATTTGCTTTTTTAAATTGGTTTGGATCACTCATTTCATTTTTTCTTTTATCCAAGGTGGTGTAATTAATACGGAGTGGATGGTTCTCACTGAATGAGTTCTCCTATTGGGTTTTCTCATATACTGAGATATCGAATATCAATTTATATTCATTGCATAATGGCTAAAAAACCAATATAATGAAATGGCAGATATCTCATTTCACTTAAGTATAAATTTATTTTATTGATAATAATATCCTCAAACTAATAATTTGTACTTAGGCGTATTTCTATTCAGAGTATCTCATTATTAATTATTCATTTAGATATTTTCAAAGACAATAAGTTTAATTATCAACTATTTAATTACTGTTACGCGCTTAATATTGAGATCGAAGTATTTTATGTATCAGTTTATTATTATTATTATTATAACCAAAATTCCCAAATTTTGAACAAATATTTTACTGTTTTCACGTTCGTTTGACGAGTATATAATTAAGATTCATCCACGGAGTGCTCTATAATTGAGTAGTAATGGAGTGCTAAAGATAAAATTTTCAATATAGCAATTTCTCAGAATATCCATTATGCAAGTGCTCGACAGTGATGAATAAGTCTCTTTGACGTTATGATTTGCTTCATTTCTGAGGAAATGACTTGTTGAAGATTTATGGAACGATAAGTGTGCATTGCAGTTGGGCTATTCTTAGGCTGAGCTACGCGATACAAATATTGGTGAAATAGGTTAATAGAATGCGGCTAGAATCTTGAATCTAGTGGCAGGATGTGATAGTTTATTGAAATTTCATAAGTTTACTTATTTTCGAATAAAATTTCTATTTTTACGATAAAGGTTCTATCATAGCCATGCATTTCTCTTAATTTTATTATTGTTAATAATTATTATGACTTTTTAATAGGTATACCTTTAATTCGTGAAATTGTAGTAAGAGTCCTAAATTAAAACATAGGGTTTTAATCTGATGTCATTTTAGAATTTTCTATAATTAAATTATTTTGTGCGCACAGTTTTATAATTAAAATAGAACAGGAAGCAAACAATCCAATCCTTTCTCTTGGACAAAATGTAATCGGATACATCTTCCATGAATGATTTTCTCCGAATTACACCCACTCTAATTGCTGAAACCAGTGAGCTGCATTAAGACTAGGCTTTGTTTTCAAATATCCGATCTTATTTCATATTCTCACTCCCTCAAGCAATTTCATAACAGTAGGTCTTAGCGTAGATATCAGTGGTGATTTATTTTTATCCTTACGTACGCATAATATATATTTATAAGCGTTTCTATTTATATTGCGGTTAAAATTTTACTTTTGGAAATTTATAGGGACTTCTATCTAAAAATAGCGTAGAATAAATTTATACTTGGAATTTACATCTTGTCAGACCATGCAACCTTTTAAATCTGAACGAATTGAGGTATTATAAAATCTGAAATCTGGAACTTCCCTATGCTCTTATATTGCATAATGCATAACTTTGTTTGGGATGTACGTGGTTATATTGTAAGAGTTTATCATTTGATGAAATCGACTCACTGAAATATAGTCATTGAACTGAACGTGGGATCTGAGTCTATGTAAGAGTTACATTTGAAGATGTAATAGATTCATTACTTAAAATCACAGATTCTTATGAGTATTAAAATTTTGACACGTATTCAATTAAAAAGTACATACAAAGCTATACTTAAAAAAAATCTTAATATTAATTTTTATCCATAATTAATGCAAAGGATTTAAATAATTGGTTTGATTAAAAATATCTCAATGAAAATTTTTCGCGAATATATGCACTGTTATTAGAAAACAGTTAATCACTTAAGACGTAGGAATAGCAACGAAATACTTTATATATAAATAAATATAAATACTTTATATTTACATCATATACTTTAATTAATTCAAAGTAATAAAACATTCCAATTGTTACGCTTGAATTAGTAGAATACTAAACTAGTATTCTATATATTCGAGTCAAATAAAAATCAAAAGAATGGGGAAAACATCGTAAAAATAAAAGATAAATATCGATAAACTTTATATATTAAAACCATCCATTTTCTTTTTGCTCAATTTACCTCGTAAATCGTTTCATGATTTTGGGAAAATAATTTATTTATTACTTCTATAACATGACCACCCTTTTCTTTACTCAATCATGGAACTCCTTACAAAGAATTTACGTATATGCACCACTATGCCTCCAGATAAGGGGACATTCGAAGTGACGCCTCACAATCGCTCCAAAAGGAGTAACGAAAAGAAGTCCATCGGATAAAAGAGCGGGAAATTTACCGCTTCTCTCTTTGGAGTGTCTCAAAAAGAACGGAAGCTCGGAATTAAGAGGATGTGCTTGCATAATGCATGGCTCCTTGGAGTGGGCAAAGAAAGAGGGCGTTGGAGGATAGATAACGTTTTCTGTTCGCCCTTTTACGGATTGCCCCTTTCACGGAAGAAAAATCGAACTTTTTGAGCGAGCGTTTTGTTTTTTCGCGATTTTTCCTTTGGAAGGACTGGCGAGGATTTTTTTTTTTTCCAAATTTCTCCCAAGAAATCTGTCGATTATGTCGCTCCAGAGGAATCTCTTGAAATTTTTAAATATGGATCGTAGTAATGGATTGTCTTGAACGCGGTCTTTCCATGATTAAAGCGCACTCTGTCTCCTTTGTCATATCGAATTTTCGTTGTGAAAAGGCCTTTATTGCTCTCACCTCAATCTCAATGCAATAATGAACTTGGGCTTTGTTTTAGACGCCTTTCATCCTTCTCGCCTCTTTTATCTTTCGCGGGGTATTTAATTACTTACTTTCTGCTCGTAATTTTGTCCTCCCTTAGACACTATTCTTTTTGATACGTGACTAAGTTTTTATACTGAGGATGACAAAGATTATGTTAATAAGATAAAGTAGACTATATCTGTATTAATTATTGTATAGTATTATGATATTTTATAAGTACAATAATATTAATATTTTCCCTTAGAAAGGCTTTTGCGTATGTTTAATATTGTACTACTCTACTTCCTAATCGACTTCCAGGATTTAAAACGAGACATAAAAAAGGATCTAATAACTTTGAGCTAAGATAAATCTTATATTAAAAATATTTTATCTCGAAAAAAGTAGACTTTTCGAGATAAATAGTTATTAAACATTATTAAAAATATACGGGAAACGTCTTCATACTGTTGAATATCATACAAATTTATTTCTATAAAAAATATTTAAAATAATGGAAGAGGATGGGGCAAGTCAACTTTATATAACGTTAAGTCAAAGAATATAAGGTTAGTTAGTTATTATTAAGTTTTTGAACTAAAATTGGAAAACAATCGTGAATTATAGTGATGAGGATCGGTAGAAAATCTTTCAGTCGTTCCAAATATTGCTCTTGAGATATTTCAGTTCTTTAAATAAGTATTTACTAAGTACTGTTCATAAGCTTTATTTTTAAAAGTCTTCTGGTATTAGTAGAATCAGAAATTAAAAGGTTGATGAAGGGTATCAAAGTTATAAAAGTATTTGTTTACTTTTTTGCGTAATTAAATAGAAAATACTTCTGTCTCGAGAAAAAGGAGCATAGATATGACTAACTTACTTTATATATATTAGTTTTAAAAAGTCTTACTTTGCTGAAAATTACTTTACATACATTATTGAAATGCTATGCTAATAGAAAGGGGACATATACTTAGCTAAATTTTAGTTCGTTATGTGTATTTTCTGCTCTCCATTTCCATCCTGGTACGCTTTCACTAATCTATAGTAACAATTAAGGTGCTTTCAAAGTCTTGCAACGCTAAAGTCCTTGCTCGTACATAAACTGTGCCTTCAACTTAGTTACTTAAGATTTCACTCGACTGAGTAATTCAAAGCAAATGACTTATTGTGACTGCAAAGTAACTCTCTCTCTAAATGGCCTGGACTTGGAGACACGTGGCTTTATGGAATACTGCTCTTGTGCCGAAACTTTTCGTACAATTCTTCGACTGTAGTCACTGTAAGGGCTTTCTAAGAGTTGAGGAAACGCTCAGTACAACGTAAGAATGGAGGCATGAACTCCTGATCCCACTCATAATTTCACTATTTACCTTTTTCTAATTTAAATAATCATAAAAAGAAGTCATGGTAAAGATTTTAATTGTTATAAAAATAGGAACTGTATAAATTTATGCCCTTAACGTTTGGCATTGTAGGCCAATTATTAACATTCACGTCAGAGATTTCCCAAATTTCAGTGAAAGCTGTTGCAAAGTGGGCGTTCACCCCGCTAAAGTGTTGACTACCGCAATTGTTTGCAGGCGCTTAAACTTTGCTAGAAAGTGGAGTGTAATGAAACAATTCTCGTGAAGCTTGCAGTGGTTCCATATTCATCATGATGAATAAGGCTGACTTTACGTTAATAACGAACAAGTGCCCTTAGTATTTTCATAGGATACATCAAAGGTTTTGCTCGAAAGTCGAAAAAAGTTTCCGAAATAAAATATTAAAAGTTCTATCCTAGGCTTTCATTGAACCCTTTTTATAAACATCTGTTAATGTCACTGCCAAAGGTGGAAATTGATATTTTCATAGTTCTTTCTTTCAAATTTATTGTACCGAGTAAGAATATATATGATCTACTATTAATACGAATAAGCTGTAAAGGTTAAAGTATTCAACCTGATATTTCTGATCCTTTCGTTGCTAATATAAAAGAAGGCAAAAGAAGAAACAAGAATACGTTTATGTGATAGGAAAAGCTTAATAGATAGAGTTGCTTAAAAAAATTATTTCTATTGATAGAACAAATCCAGAAAGGGAGAGGCATTATAAAATGAGAGCAAAATTTATAAGGAAAATAAAATCTAGGAAAACGTAGGCTATTTATAAATGACATTTCCCATTTTTGGTATATAATTTTCGTCTATTTTATATGGTCCAATAGAAAGAAATTTACTGGATGAAGGCTTATCAAGTTGCAATAAATAGTGACATGATACATAACAGGTTTGGCCGATAAATTTTTTTCTTCATATGTCGAACTTTATCATAATATTCTCATTAATAACGTGTTTAACTCTTCGCTGAGTTAACTCGCGGAATTTTGCACTCATCGATAAAAAATTGCAATAAATATCTCATTTTCATCGTCACGTAATTAATATCCGAATTTTAATGATACTCACAAAGCATTCGGATTATATTCATGGAAATAAATAATCCTCATCTGATAGAAATAAATGAAAAATAATGTTCAAAATCTCGTGTCATCGTAAACTGAATTTTAATCGGGTCCACACTTCCAGTGCAATTATCAATCCGAAAAAAATGGTAGTGCCTATTTAAAATATCAAAATTTGTTGCTATGCCTTAATGAAGTATCAATAGAAAAAAGGTGAACTAAGAAAACATTTTATTTGAGTTGTTTTCTATTTATTCACAGGAAAATACGCAACGAATTAAAGGAAGAGGGGTGTTTTTCGTGCCATCTATTTCGATAAGAGGAAACGGCTGCCGAGTCTCTCTTTAAGGCGGTGCTTCTGAAAACGGAATGGAATGGGTAAGTTTCTTTCCTTTCTTGTCATCCTTTATTTGCAGGGAAAGGCTGTTTCTGACGTATTTTTGTCCGTTCAATTTCTTTAGACAGCATTTGTCAACAATCTTCGCCGAAGAAGAATATTTGTTTCGTAAAGCTTTGAACGTATTCTAAATATTTCTTGGCCGTTAAGATTTTTTGGAACTTTGATGTCACCGAGATTCATTTTTTTCGTCCCCTTTGTGAATTAAAAAATTTCTTTCAGGATTGATATTTTTCGATTCGTCCCGAAGTTCATTTTTCTTTTGTTTTCCAAGAAGTGAATTCAGAATTTAATTGAACCGTAGTATATAGTGTACGTAGCGTGTATTGGGAGCATTATAATAATCGATTAAAAAATTGCTAGTTTGCCAAGATATTGCTTAAGTGGTATGGAAGTACCCGAACAGTTTCTTTATTATTATTATTCATTAAATGTATTTATATTGATATTGGAAATATTGGGTTAATTTCTTTCTTCATTTATGAGCTACCGTTTCTGCAGGCGTGAAATATTAACATATATAATAGGCGTAAATATTATTTGTAATATAATATACTTAAATATTGAATCTACATTTTTATTTTTTTCCAATTCAACATTCATGTGCGATATTACCGATCCGTTATTTTTCATCCAGTTAGTTTCTAAATACTTATTTAATTGTTTCTGAAATGTTTGTAATTAATTAAGTTTTAAAATTTTTAATGCCGATGGATTTAATTAAATGAACTTAACGCAGAAAATATTTTTCGACTACCAATACAATAGGAATTATCAATTTTAAATCGAGCACTACTGGCGATTGTAATAGAGGTGATGTATTTCAAGAACGAATCTCATTTTCATCCGTTTAAATATCCTCACCAAGTGATGAATATTGGGCCAATTTATCTCACATAGTGAATATTTTAACACCTGATAAATTAATTAGAAGAAGCCATTAAATGTATTCTCGTTCAGACCATTTTAATCTCTGAGCACAAAATACTTCATTCTCTTTACATTACATTTTGTTCTAAAATTCCTCACTCACTGTGTTTTTATAGACATCTTAGTCTTGTCTGATACGAATACTCAATTCGTAAGCATTGTCCGTATGAAGAATCATCTGCATGCCGTTGATGGTACTTAAATCACCTTCCCTTTGAGTCGTCTTAACCATCAGTTCTGAAAGCCAAAGGGTTACGACTAATTCTGCAGCTCACGTAACTAGAAACCAAAGAAAAAACAGCTTATTCCCATCTTTAGTGGAGACGTCTCAATTTTGTCTGAATGCGTCCCTCCAACCCTTTTATCATCCACTGCTATTCACGCATCACCGCCCTGAAGACTGACTGCGTAAGAGGTCTTCGCGAAGTATAGAGAAAGGGGCGCTCCTACGGGAGGGACCATAACCATGGTGGCTCAGAAAGGGATGGTTTTACTCCCCTCAGCTGCCCTTCATCTGCGAGGTGATAATGGTCCTCGGAGTAGTTCGTCAGCCGCCTTCCCTTTCTCCAAAAGTGAGATGGAACCATTGTCCGCGACTATTGTACAAGTTTGTTTCCGAGGATGTCTTACTTGGAGAGGGTATGTCGAGGTCATCTGATAGAACAGATAGGGTCGGCGCATGCATGATTGAATGTTTCCGACCCTTAGGGCCTCCAGAGGTTGTCGCCAATCTAAATGAGGTCGTATTGGACGAAAGAGAGGGGAAATGTTTTTTGAAATATTTTCTGATTCCGAGGAGCTTATTTGTAAACTCTCTAGCATCTTTGGATGGAATTATTTAAGTTTAAATGATTGACAAAGTTTTCCAAAAGCTCTCAATTATTTGCAGAAATATGTTCCATTTATTTTATAAGAATCTGTCTTTAGAATTTTCTTCGACTCATTAGGGAACTTCATCCAACATATCTTTTTATCATTACCAAAATTTTAAATAGGTTATTTGTGTGATGTCTGGCGTAAGATAATATTGTTCTTATGTTGGCGATATTTGTTTGAAAGTAGATAATATTTCTTGTTTAATCTCCTTTACTTAATTTATATTACATTTACCTTTAATTAGATAGTGAAATGACGAATAACAGAATTTAAGAGAGGGTTTTCGAATGAAAATTCAATTAAAATTGAAACGAGAAAATCGAGAAAATGTTTGTTTCAAAAAGAAACAACTGATAAAATTACTATTTTTGTGACATTGTTGTATATCTGAATTGATTGTAATATAAGTTCACTTTCATAACCCAACTATTATTTTCAAATTAATCCGCGATCAATTTTTGACCATTAAAGTATTCTGCTCTAAGTTTTTCCATAATTTCTAGTTTTATTCTATGTAAGTTTTTATGCAAACTTATGCCGTGTTGTATTTTTCTCGTACATATCTATTATTACGTACTTTTATTACACCTTTTTCAATATTTTTTCACAATTCCATTGCTTGTGTATTCAGTTGTCCTTGAAAGTTTGAGTATATTTATTTACGATTCGGTACAGATCAAGGTCTCCGGTAGACGTTACGATACGTAAATTTCGTTTTCATGTTTAATATTTGAAGTGTAAAATTATATTGCGTTACATTCTTGTAATTAATGTAAACATATATAATTCTTGTAGTAATATTTTAGTGGAAAAATTTAATGTAGCATTCGATTATCATAAAAAATGTATCCTAAGATAAAAGTGAGGTCAGTAATGTATCATAAACATGAGGTTATGGTATAGAAAGGGCTGTTCTCTTGTTTTAATCTAATCTTGCAACAAGAACCAATTACACTTTTAAGAGATTTGCTTGATATTAAACTCCTTTACCGATGCTGTATCGCATAAGAATAACACGGAAGAATGTCTTTCATATCCCCTCTAAATCTATTTATTTCTTGTGTCTTCAATCACCTCTCCGATACGTCAGTAGTCGAATCAACAAAATCGAGAATTATATTTCGATGCATTCGAGTCGTCACGTCCTGTTTATCATTTGGAGAACGTACCGCCTTTTCGTTTTTCTCCTCAAAGTGTCGCGTCGCTATCTTCGGGGCGAAATACAAACTTATCCGCGGGAGAGGACATCTTCCGACTCAATAAACACGTCCCCAGAGAGTCATTTCCAAGGAGCAAGTCTTCTCATTAATTCAAGTCACAGCGATAACGACATATTTCCCCTTTTAGTCCCTCGAGAATTACTGCCATGATGTTCGGGCGGAAGTCACGCTAAAAAGGACGTACGATGCAAAACAAAGAAGAATTGCAAAAGAAGAGCGTTTTGCGAAACGACGGAAATTAGGTACATTATGGGTGGAGATAGAGAAGACGGTCAGGGAGTTGTCTTGGAAGGGATTATCATTTTCGTTTTGTTTTTTTATATCTTAAAGTCTTCTCGTTTAAGGAAGCATGACCAGTTTAATTAGAGGAACTCCACAGAGAAATGTAATGCTTTTAATACATAAGTAGTGTATCTCTCGTAGAGTAATTTGATGCCCGAGTAGAGCTGTTTCCCTAAGGCTTTGAGGAATTAATATGTTTATGTCAAAGTGAGATCGTAAATGTTTATGCTTTTCCGGAGGTGCTTTGCCGGCCTAATGGATGGGAGGAATGAAAAATCATAATATACTTAATGGTCGGTAGAGATAGTTAAAGCAAGATGTTAATGAGAAAGTTTTGTATAAAATACGTAATTAATGTTTGAATTTTATAATGGAGTGATCTGCTATACAGAATAATTCCATTATATTACGTCACTATTTTTTAAACATCTGATAATTGGGTTAGCGATCAAATAACCTCTTCTATAAGCATAAGTAACTGAATAATTTCAGTTGTAAATTATAACTCTTGCCCCAACTCCAGTTTCTCAAATAGTATTTACTAAAAAAATCCAAGTAGATGTTTCCTTACCTTATTAATTTACCTTAAAATGTTCCATTATTAAGTGGCGACTCCAAGTTTTCAAGCTTGGAAATTAATTCTTGCTTTTCTCTCTTTTGAATAAATTTCATTTGCCTTTCTTGGAGGGAATTAATTGTAGCACCCAGTTAATTTCGTCTCAGTACTCTTATTGTGATTTCGTACAAAATCCATCTCGCAGTTGATCAAAGGCGTTAATTTAGGGCTTCGTTTGTGATGACTTCAGAGGGTCAATGCACTGCAATTACGCAGTCTTGTGTCGCAGAAATGTGCGATAAGACTATAAAATGAACGACGTTTCTATCATCGTCTTCTTTAATAAATCTTGTTTCATTCCCGAAGTGAAAATGCTACGGAAGGCAACGAAAATGGGATAAACATTCTTATAATCAAAGTAATGAATTATTTTGAGATAATAAACTCAGGAAAATTTAGGTAACATTGGGACGTTATATAAAACGTTATGAGTTCGATTTATAATATAACGTGGACAGAAAGCCTTATTACAGTGAACAATTAAATATATATATATATATATATATATATATATATATATATATATATATATATATATATATATATATATATATATATATATAATTAATTCAATTCCTTTATAGTTAATAATTTATTTATTGCTGGTATCTATGACAGGCGAAGGATATTTTTCAAATACAAGGTACTAAAATTTATAGTTCATCAAAGAAATTTTAAAAATTTTCTGCTTTGTTTCTTTTCAAATTAATTCTGATGAAAAATGTTATGTTTTTTTTAAATACCACCCATGAATTGATCTGATTAATGGCCAAAATTTTATTGGTATATTCAATTGAATAGATCCATTATAAAGATGTAAATCGTACATATTAAATTTTTATGTGCGATGACGAGTTTTTACTCAGGTTATTTTTATTTATTTACTATGATTTATTATCGTTAATTACGATATGGTTATATCTATATTTCACAAAATCATATTCATAGATGTGCTGTTGATTTGAATGTTCAATTTTTATCGCAAAAATATCTCAATAAACGTTATGTAGTTAAACGTCAATAAGAAAAAATTTTACAATCAAAATAATTATTAGTACGAAATATTATAGGAATTTATACAGAAAATTAGAGAATAAAGAAGTACTTTTAACTGGATATTCAATTTAAAACAGCATCTCAATATATCGTATAGTATTGTATGTATAATAATTCCGCTTTTCGTGTTCACTATTTGCAAAATTCAGAAGTTGGCATCCCTAGTTGAGCTGAAATCTCTACCAAATTCAACGCACGATACGAAAAACGAATTCGGCAAAAACTATCAAGTCTGCAGGAAAATTTACGACTCCCTTTCCTAGCGAATTCTCACTGAGTAGGAGATTCTTGTTTCCTTGCAGACAAGGCGGAAAATGTTAAGGCGTCGATGATGGAAGGCGCTTCATTTTGGGGACGCATATGAATATTAAACATTCGCGTGCTCACTGATAAAGCTCCTGAATTGCGAGATATTTCAACGTGATTGGCGGTAGAGTTTCATCTTCTTACGTTTGAGTCTTAATTAAGCAATGTTTCCTCTACACGAAAGCTGAGAAAGTTTCGTTCGAACAACTGTATACGTACTATTGGCTTCCGAGATTCGCGTGTTACGAATTTCTCTTATTGCAGCTATGATTTGACGAAATTTATGGCGAAATCTTATGATAATTTTCGGTAATTTTTAAAGAATTTTCGCATGAATTTATCTTAACGAATTATAACGACGAAACCAGGAAGTTAAATCCACTGAAAGCGAATATATTTTCTTTAGTGATTAATTAAGGTTTTGCATAACTTTCCTTTTATATATCCACTTTCATTAATTTGTGTTGTACGACTACAAATTTGTTTCAAGTCGTTTGAGAAACAAAAGATTTTCCTCAGATTCAACAAAGTAACTGAAGAAACACCCCTAAGAATCACCACAAAATAGTATGTTATGCAAATATTTACTGTAATAAAATTCTATTTGAAACGCATTTATAAAATATCTTTAAATTCTATTTATCATCCATCAAATAGTCTTTCATATACTATAATTATTGTAAATCTTGGGATTCTAGTAAAAATATGACATTGTATATAAAGAACATGTTTAGAAAGAATCAGTTCTAGAAGGCGACGTATTTTATATGCCTTTATTTATTTTTATTTTTGTATATTTTGAAAAAGTTATTAAAAAGATTCAACCAAATTATAGGGCAATATATTGACATGTTTATTGTCAATATATTTGTATTGACTTCGTTGGCTTCGTATTGAATGTAAGGCTCCTTTAGTATAGCTGAAATTCTGGTATCACCAAGTCATCTTCTCTTAAACTAAACCTTTTAATAGCTCCATCCTTTAATGAATTTGACGTCACAAAATAATCGCATTTTCTCTAAAATCTCTCCTGGAATTCCACCATCACAACAATTACTTCCCACGCGATAATTAAATTTAATTCATCGTTTGTTAATCATCGTCTCTGAGAGATTTGACGCATTCGAAGCTCCGGAGAAGAATAGGATTTCATTCGCCCAAACAACGCAGGCGAACTCTTTGGCTGTCATTCCAATGATTACGTACGAAAAGGGGTTTATCTCCCTTCTCCTGTTTGGGCTCATTTTATTCCAGAGTCATTCATCATTCCGCGTCACCCTTTAACATTTGGCTCTCCTTGTGAACCCCTTTGCCAATTTAAAGGGACCTAATTAAAAGTGGGGACGCCTACTTAATGTGTCAAGGATGCGTTGATTCCAGACTGATACGCCCTGAGAGTTATTAAGGCACGTCTTCAAGGATGATATTCTTATGGGGCACCGAGGATTCTCCAAACACAATCATGCAGCAATTGAGAGGTCTTAGTTATCTTCAATTATTGTGATACTACTCCCATCATATTCGATTCCATATTAAATTATGTTTACAATAATGGAATTGGGAACCTAGGATTCAGGAATGAGGTGGATTATTAGAAAGAAAAATATAAATTGTAACTGATGTTATTTGAGGAAACTCGTCCGTTGACTGTAGAATAAAGATGATCTTACGTATACTTTAAATTAATTCCATTGATCATTAAAGAGAATATTTTCAGTGCTATTAGCATTGTAAATTTGCCATTCATCTGATTTACTACTAGATTTTTTATTATATAAGTGCAGAAAAAAGTGGTTTTCGGTTTCTGCCAAACAAAATGACCGAACTGTGTTATTGATGATTAACTTAGGAACGTTTTGAATGGCCCCAAACTTGATCTTAAAATTATATAGACTTATAGATAACATACCTATACATACATTTGTATAGAAATATATTCCAGTGGACTATAAATTATATCAAAATAGAAAAACCGATATTTTTGTATTTAAAAGGCTCTCCATAAATTTCTCTCCATTTCATTTTCAAGGGGATATTTTGGTAAATTTCGATATATTCTTGCTGATTTAAATTTAAGACTTCTTATCTAACTTACGTTTTGACTGATGACGGTTGGAAAATATCTGATTTATATCACAAATACCATTCCCATGCCTTTGGCTCATTTCATACGCGTAGAAATTTCGGAAATTGCTTCTATTTTATCCATACGGAATTTGCTATTAGCGAAGCTCCGTGTGTAGTATGCCTTGATGAGGTAATCAGTCACTTTGGAATCTTCGGATCAAATTTCCGCTTTGATTAGAAGCGAGTCGATCGAGAAACACTTCATTATTTCTTTAATTTCCTTAATCTTAAATCTAATTGATGGATTTCTCCGTGAAGATCGATTTGGTGTAACTGTGTGACGAAGTAAATAAGTTTTCTCAAGAAATCGGATTCGGACTATATAAGGGATATCTATAGAAGCAGCTCTCACTACTTATATCTTACTTTTGGTCTTATTCACGCACATCACAGTTTTCTTCTTCTCGTTTAAGTTTCTCTCTTTCAATAGATCACGAATCTTTCATTCAATTATATATGTCTTGACTCCAGCACTAATATCATGTCTAAAAATACTCGGATATCATGTAATACCAAAGAACGCATTTGGCATATGTCAAGATTAGAAGTCTACAATGTAAAAAGGTGAAAGAGGTTGAGTTGGAAACTGTGGGTGGGCTTCGGGAAATAATCCGTTTCGTCTCAGATATTTCGCAATCAACATATTGTCAACTTCTCATGATTTCTACTTTTAAGGAGTGCGGTTAGCAAACGATATTGAGGGTTTAATAGAGGTGAGTGTTGAGCAGATCTCTGTTTCCCTGTGACGCCACCTTCTTACAGTTCGTAAATGAATTGTACGATGTTACTTGGGTAACGTGGATGAGGTTGACTCATTAAAGTTCGCATGAGCAAGTGCAAATACTCCTGAAATTTAGTCCCATTGGCACCTCCGAAGTGGTGCAATGAGGCATAAAGATATATAAGCATAAAGATATATTTTTTTGGTGGAATGGTGGAGTGGGTTTATGAAGAAGGTAATAAAAGACCATTTATTTGTGAAGTGGTTACCTCGTATCAATATATATTATCTTTGAGAAAATTCACATTGAAAGTGGCTTTCTTACTTTTGAATGGAAATAAATTTAATGACGAAATTCTTGTAACTTCTATTTGTTAATACTAATATGCTGTTGAAAAATTTTCACATAAGCGAATCTCATACTCAATACGTTTCAAGTAATAGTAAGTGAAATTTCATCATCTTTCCATCGGGGCGAAATTGAAGTTAGCTGAAACAGGAGGGCAAAAAAATCTCAGCAATGTAAATATGAACGGTTGCTTTGGAGATAGATACGGGCTTCTTTGTCAAAGAGCTCTGCCCTTTTTGTGTATGGGGAAGCTTTTGTTCAGTCTGTTTTCCTTTCACCGCTAACTGAAGCTTCAAATGAATCTGGGTTGGAGACTTTAAATGAGCAACAATTTAACCCGTTGACCGGTTTACAGTCTGTAATGTGTCCCTCGGATAGTATTTCCCGTTTGCCTTGCTAAATACCCTTAGCCACTGCCTGAAAAACAAGCTCTCTCACTAATCATGTCGAATGTACCTGAGGGAAAAAGTTTCGCCTCTCGATTCCCTTCGCTCCCAACGCATATGTTAACGATTCGGACCTTCCGAACGAGGGTTGCGAATATTTAACTCCGATTCGAGACACAAAATTAATTTTTCACCGTACCATAAACATCTTTTATTCTTCAGATTGGTTTTAATAAAAATTAAATCTGATTTCATCTAGATAGGACGTTATTAGAGTAATTATGGCTTTTCGGGACATTTATGTATGAATTTTTCGCATATCATTCTCTATTAGACCAGAATTAGAATATTAGATTGTTAAACTTTGGATAATTTCGATTTATATAATTCGTGTTTATTTTCATTCCAGCGTTGCACTTGTTCACGACTTCAGAAATGAAATTTGAATTTAAAGTAAAATCTTGAAACCTTTTTAAACACGTACCTTAATATAAATTTAATCATAAGTACCTCGGAAAATGCGTTATCATCTTTATTTTTTGCATGTTTACAATCAGTGCTTAAATTAATAATATATGCGTCAACTGTCTTACGCATGATATGTTAGATATGTCAAATTCATCCCGAGAAACGTAGAACCTTTGAATGTCTTAAAAATTCATTCCACCCGTTCAATTCGAGTGCATTAATGCAGTTACAAATCGATCTATCATTTCAGAGGTCACAGCCCCGAAAGAATGTACTTTGTAAACTTCGCTTAACTAAGCTTTCTCATATTGTCGTTCCATCCGTGGCTCTATTCGATACAAACGAGAATCGAAAGAACTTTAAAGAGAGCAGAGGAGAGGCAATTTCTTCATTAAAGCACTCAATCGTTACTGCGATCCATCCATCATTTTCGGCGATGGAAATAAAAGATCACTCGTCTCTCCCTCAATGGCTCCATTTTCTGCAAAATCGGAGCAAAAGCGATTCGATGTCAAAGGATTGGAAACTGAGAGATTCAGCCAATAGCGTTTTTATTTTCTTCCGGATTTATAATGAAGACGCAATTTTCAAGGTTCCATCATCTAGTGGCCGTTAAATGCGTTGCAGGCGCACGCTGTTCGATGGGAATGTGGAGGAATAGCTGAGGTTTGTGGAAGGGGACAAAGCCATTATATGGGAAGTCAATGCAAGACGTTGAGGAATCGGTCCGTGAAGAAGATTGAATGAGTCGGGACAATTAGTTTACGGACGTTCTCAAGACCCTCGAAGAGGTTGGTTTTGATATTGAAGCTGGGGTTAAAAGGGGGTTGAACGGTTTGAAGGTTCTTGGAAGGCTGCGTCTGAGAAAATTACGCAACCTTTAGTCATTTGTTTCTAGAATGAAATGTATGATTGTTTGAGTTGATGTTATTTATCTGGGGTCCACTTTTTTTATGTATTTTAACATTGAAGAGCTATGGCTGCTGTGGGGAAATAAAAAGAGTACTTAAAACTCTATAAAATTTAGATGAATTTTTTCAAATCATGATTGATTTTTTTGACTGAATCAATTTATGGTCTTAAAATGCTTAAAAATAGGATATTTATTAATGATTTTAATTATTTTGAATAAGTACCGAGTAGAATTTATTTACATTTTTCTTTGTAAATTCAGTTTTGATATGTATTTTCAATTTTGAAAGCTGGTTAAAACTAAGTCATTCCATGTATTTCAATATTTTACTGTGAATTTCATTTATTCATTCAATTTCACTAAAATAATAACTTATAAAAAGTAATATTGTCGGAGAAATTTACGCTCCATTACCTATATGAGCGCACGCGACGAAAATACCTTTCCTTTGGAACAAATTTGTGAGACTTATTTCAACAAGAAAGATAGAGACAATATTGGAGAATTCGGCGGAAGAGTCCACATTCTGAAAGAGAGCCATCCGTGGGAGGTTGGGTAGTTGTCACCTTACGCAACTTTTAATTTCCCCTCTTTATCATCCCTCTAGAACACGAAGGCTTAGTTTAGTGACGTCATGCTCCTCGCGTATAAGTGCCATAAGCTTTTGCGAGTACTTCTCCTTCCGTTTACGACCTTTTGGCGAAATGTTGGCTGCAGATAAGAGAGACGAGTTGGAATTACAACGACGTGTGGATGTGGTAATTGATGGATAAGAGGGGGTGAGCGATGTGGCGCAGGGGTCCAGAAGACAACCACCAGTTACATAGGAACGTGCTAGGGCTTCGAAGTGGGAAGGTGGCGAACTTGGATGAATCAAATGTGAGGCACAAACGGGCGAAGAATTTGTCATTAGAGAAACGCAAATAGCGGAGTAAAAGGGTAACTAGGCGAAGCTGCAATAACTCTGAGAGCCATTCCGTGAATATTTATGAGGGGGCGTCAATGTAAATGCGCCTTCGAAATTGAATCGAAGTGCGCCCTTTATACCTCATATTTTCCACTTTTTCGTGGAATTCGTTTAATGTACCGAAACAGGAAAATGCTTTGCGAAAGTTTTTGGAATTTCTATCCCTTTGTGGAGTATTTTTGGGCGATCTGTGCGTTTGTTCGGAATAGCATAACTTTTTACGACTAAAAAGGGAAGTTTTTGCTGATGTTATCCTTACCGTTTGAGCTTTTGATTTTCCATATGGCTTTTGTTCCCATGTATAGAGTTTGGTTTCATATTTTATCATGGGCGTTTTATTTTGGGGCTCGGGTTTTAAACAATTGTCTTCGCTATCAATTGTATTCGAGCGTTGAACGTGGTTGATTTTACGAGAGTACAAAATAGTCAGTAGAGTTTACTTTTAGACCATTACAAAAAGTTTGAAATGTGGTATGAATAAATAAACAACTTCATATATCTGTAGTTGTTGCATATGTTTATAAACATACAATATAAATTCACAGCTCAAGTTTTACAGAATGCTAAATAATGATTTTCTTTTGTAACCAATGAAAATTGTTGCCGTATTACAAATAAAATGGACTTAAAGTAGTTTTATTGTATTTCATAGTATATCGTAAGTTTTCGACACTTAGCGGTGAATAAATAATACCTGAGTTTCATGAAGATAAAATTGAAAGATTTACGGTAATAGCAGTTTTTTAATCATATCAAGTATTCCAAAATTAAATGATTCTAATTGAAATTTACTTATACTGACCATGGTAGTAATTGGTGAAATAATTCTGCATTATAAAAGTTGGAATTTTAGGTATAAATTGCGATAACACTGCCTCTAACAGCGGACTTACAGGGAAATTTTGAATTGGGAGCGAAATAAGTCAAACTTTTATGCTTTTGGAGAATAGATTTTTGTATTGTTCAACCTTATAAGTTTCGGATGATTTCATTATTAGCTTAGAAAATTTGGGAGTGGAGCTACTCATTGTAATTAATAGGATGAGAATTAAAATGAGCTAAGCGATTTACTAGGAAAAGTTATTATAAATGCCGTTATTTTAAGCCTTAACTCTTAGGGAAGGTTTAATACGTCCTATTGTGCAATTAAATTAGTTATGAATTGTGTACTCCTCCTGGAGGAATTTCATAGAGTCCATAGGATATGACTTGCTTGGATGGAAATTTACTCATGTTCTCCGAAGACTAGATAGATGCATATTATTGAACATTCCTAAACCTTGTCTCGCAGATTGAAAACAAATTAAATAATGGGGATATCATAGAAAATTTGGCTGTAACCTCTATTAGAATACTATTCTATTAAGAGTAAATAGATATACGTTTAAAATATGTACGGAAATTCATGGAATTACTTTATCCTACTGGAAATAAAATCTGCTGAAAATTGCTTTCTTTAATGTCGTCCCTTTTTGATAGATGCCACATCGATGATTTCAAAAATCTACAAAAAATAGATTATATGTTAATTATGTAGGGAAACTCGCAGAATTATTTATTTCATGAATATGTTATCTTTAATATTACATTTTATCGTAAGAAATGTGGAATATTTTCACTGATGTTGATTTCATTGATTGCCTTACATTTTGTGTTTACTCTTTCGAGATGAAGCTCCTGTTTACCAGGAATAGTTATATATTTATAACGTATTAATAGTTACATCAAAGTATAAGTGTTTATAATCATTATAATAGTTACATCAAAGATTAGGAAGTAATACCTCATACGTAATCTGAGCCCCTGTTCCAACTCTATTACTGGGCATAACTTTGTGCGTTCCAAAATAGTTCTCAGTGCGCGAATACATAGTCCAGCACAAAGAAACGCCCCTTTAGGACACGGACGGACATGAAGGATTACGTAACAGCAAGACATTAATCAACACGCTGTCTACGATGGACTACTGGACTATTCATTCCACAGAGCGACTGCCGCCGAATTTGATTTCTGAGGGCTAATCCCCAGAATCTGCGGTATATTTTGGTAGGGCCACGATTCCCTTTGAAGATACATCACGACTCTCCTGAGATTATTTACGGGCCGAACTTGATTGATGTTCCCTTCAGAGCCCTCCCAGAAGATTCGACGAAGGCCGGGATTAATGGATTAATAATTCCCATCAATATAAATTAGGAACCAAGATGCCATTTTGCCTCCGTGGACTTGCAACTCTGCATTTTCAATATCTTTGATTTATCGCGCGGGACTTATTGTTTTAGAGCCGTAAATTTTCCCGATCGAACTAATGAACGGCTCTTTCCCTTGAGAAGAAATATAACACGTTCTTATCGCTTTTCTTTTTTTCTATAATGGAATAAAAATGCGGGAAAGGTTCTCTCTTATATTTTCTGTTTTCGGGTTAAAATATCCGCATGAAGGGTTTCGGCATTCTTTTATTTTAATACGTAAGCAAAAATAGAAGAATTCATGTTTATTTTTCCCTTTAAAAATGGCTAGCAAATTCTGGTATCGGAATATTAACGATTATTTGGTATAATCGGTGGCTCAGATTTTTCAATATAATTCTTTAATATCCACTCCATATCTTTCGTTTTTTTCCTTTGATGAAATAAAATCAAGTTTGTCAAGAATAGATTATTGATATTAGGCTGCACAATTTAGTTTATTATGGAAAAAATCAATTTGACTTCTTTTCTTTAATACAATAGAGGAAATAGAACAATCCGCGGCGTATTTTCCACCTGAAATGAATATGGTAATATGTAATAATTGAAATTTTTTACATTCCAGGTTATTGAAAAATTAATTCATGTTACATAGGAGTGTACCTAATCAATGTCGTAAGATTTAATTCGTTGTGATTCATTATTCTTAACCTGAACATTTTCATACGTTATTGTTTATTTCTTTCGATGAATATTCTCCTTAATTAGAGAAAATTGAACTTAAAACTGTAAAATTTTATATTATTGTTTATTGGGTTATAAATACAAGGTGGATTCAAACCATAAAAAAGCGTTTAACTTCCTCTCACTAGGACTATTCTAATTGATAGCAGACAATCTATCTTGTATGTTTATTTCGTATGGACGTGAGAAGAGAGAGAGACAATATCACAAAGAAAAACACACACGAAATCAAAATGTCATTCAAGGAAGTTATTTTTGGGATCGTCAACTTGAGAAGGGGGATATTCTTTGCTGAAGATGATCTATTGTGCTTTGAAATGAGCTTTCAGCCAAACCATCATGTCTCTTCTCCATATCTTTACATCTCTAAACCTATGGGCCAATAGGCCTTGTCGTATTCTACGTCAGAGGTACAATCGACGGTGCGAGGGTCACCGCGGTGCAAAGGTTTGGTGCTTTATGAGATCCATAGCGATCGCTTGTTCTGGTGGAGATAAGACGCTTCCTAGAGCCACTAATGAAACAAGAGAGATATTTTAATGGGATTTTTCATAGCGATGTCAAGTTGGAAGTGACACCTCATCTAGGTCCAAATCATCTCGTGAAATGAGAATATGGAACCCGAATGGGTATATCAAGGACTTGGAATTTTTGTTCATTTATCTTATCTTTCGAACTTTAACGTTTTGTGAAAGGGTTTTTCATCTTGAGTTAGCGGAACGTGGAGAAGGAATACATTAATGGAAGTCGTAAAGGTATTCAAAGAAAACTTTTTAAATTATTTGACATTTACCTTACTGATTAGTAAGAACAGTTACACGTAAAGTTGAATTTTAGTAATGGAACAGAATTAAGGCTTTCTAGAAAATTATTCAGGATAAATTAAAGGAGAACTTTATTCTGAGATTTAACTTTCTTGTTTTTTTTTCTTCGAACAATGCGTACGTATTTTTATACACACGCATGCATAAAATAATATTATTATCCTTTTATATCTTATTTGGAAAATTTCGATTATAATTCACTGAAAACGATCAAAATTTCTTAAAATAATTCAAGATATGATATATTTCTGAACTGTACGAGATTGTTTTTCTTAAATTTGAAATTTCTTATGAATTTAATCTTTATGAGCTTGAAAATGATTTGATGATTAAATGTAAATCAAATATCTGATTAACGAAATTCTGTATTATTCAATTTTCTTGAGTATAATCTTCGGAATTTTTATCTTTTAAAGTAATTTGGTTATGTCCGTTAATTTAAGGCGTCACATTACTTTAAGATTCGCCGATGGAATTTGCAATTTCTCGTTAAATGTTTTACAGAATTGACTTCTGTTCACCTTCGCCGTTCTCGTTAATGACTACAGTTCCAATCCAATTATGTTGGGAATCTTGGAATGCACAGCTCCGCATCGATTGTCTTAAAGCTGCAAAGGAGGCGAGCTGTTAAAGAGAGAATGTTCGGCATCTTTGATTCAATTTCGATCAATAGCATGCGTGCGATTATCAGGTGTGAAATACAATCGAATCAGCGATTAATCAGTTTAATTTGAATTAATATTGTTCCTAATCATCATATTACTTTATATTTCTAAATAATTGACAATTAAGCCATGAAAATGTGATAGTTATTAGAAGATTTTAAACTTTTAAGCGTTCATTATTTTTATATTGAAGACTTTGCTATGTACTTGCCTAATTATTGTATCTGTCGTTGCAGTTAATGAAGCTTTACAATTAGAATCAATATTTTTGATACTAACTCATGCAAAGTAGCCATGGAGAACGAAATATTTAAAATGAAATGATTATTGAGGCAGTAAATAACTCTTTTGAGAAATTCGTTAGTTATTTACTCATATTTCGTCTTTTAGTGTTTCCTAAACATTATAGGAAATAAATGGTTTTACATTTATGGGTTGGTTAGAGTTTGTGTTTTTTTTGGGAATCTATTGAAGTTATATATTCAAACATTGAGTGTCCAGTTAAAGTTGCAAATGCTTAATCGTTTCAAATAATAAGAATATGATATATGGCTCATATCAATCTTCTCCCCAATTCATAAAAACTCGTAGAGATAAAAATACTATTCTTCTTGCAGGCAAGTTACTCACAGGCAAAGTTGAAGTGTTCCATTGCCTTATTCTCACATGTAAAACCAAAATAGAATTGTAACGCAGAAAAGTGGTAGTAAAAGTAGTAATTCCAAGAGTACTTCAATAGTTAAGGCTGTTCCGCATAGATATCTCTCCGGATATCGAACCAAGGATACTTTTAGTGAAGACCAATGCATTTAGATATCTGGGAATCCATTGAAAATAAGGTCGCTAAATTTTTGCCGTTAGGTGCTGAAAAAAAAATTAAAAGCAAGAAAGTAAAGATATAATTAGAATTATATTGAACAATTATCAAAATTTATTTGCAAGATTTGTATTGTTTGGCATTATTGTATCGATTCCTGAATTCAAAATAATAAATGTCAAATCTATGATCCAAAAATATGGAGTTCATATTTATTCAAATACTGATACATTATTAAAATGTGTGAGCCAAAACGTAAATTGTCCATTAAGTGTTATATTATTCTTTGAAAAATTGTTCTTACCGTTTAAGTACGGGTAAAATCCAAGTAACCTATATCAACCCTTTCAAAACCTATTGATTCTCGTCAAGAACTCAGCGAACTTTGGCGAAATTTCTCTCGGAAATTATTCCTTATCTCTGAAAGGTTCATCTCGAAAGCCATTGCAAATAATTCCTCGCTTACAGCTCATTACATCACTTATAGGGTAAATCTATGCTTGAATCGGCAGTGGCTGTAATAGACGATATCTTTCGGTAACACACTTAGGGGCGCAGAATCGAAGTTGGATTAATCTGAAATAGTTCGGTTGTCATAGATAAAACGTCGCCTCTTCAAGCGAACTTCCTTCACTCGCTATTGTCAACCCCTTTTACCACCTCCTCCCCCAATACCCACGCTTCCCTTCACTTTCTCTATTCATGCATAAATTCCACTCTCGACAGCCTAACCTTTTTGCCGCTTCCAATTTTCCCATTCCACTTTCCATCGCTTTACACCGATTTTTTCTTGATATCCTTTCAGTGAAACTTCTTTATCCTTCCATTTCTTGGCGTCGGCCATACTCTTTACTTCCGCCTCATATTCTTTTCGCCTGTCCACTCACACAATCTCATAATGCGTCCGAAATAAAAGTGGAGGGTGGAAGTGGTCGTTTACCAGAATTGCATACATCACTGGTTTTAGATATATTTCCGTAAATGGCACGAGTTATCATAAGAATAAATACGCAATTGTGTACAATGACTTTCGTATTTGGTTCTAATTTTCCGTGAATCCATTTCTTATGCCCAATTCCAAATAATTCTTAATTCTAAAATGGAATTTTCAGGTCGCCGTTGTAGGAATAATAAATATGAACATTTAGGTACCTTTCGTATTATTTTACATCAACTTCCTTATCCTTCGATAGGTGTAAAATATCTAACAATAATTACATGATATATATGGTTGATATTATAATAAAAAACTTTTTATATATCCACAGAAAATTTGCTTGTCTTGCGACCGGTTTCGTAATGTAAAATTACATATTCAGTAATTTACGAGGTTTTTTCATTATACTATGGCTTTCCACTAAGTCGCGCCTTCTCATATTGATTGTTAGATGTTGGGTTCAGAATTAGATGTTCTACTCCAAATTAGGATCTTTGGTAATTTTTCATTTCATAGTTTAAATGATCACACATTTGTTTGAGGTTTTAGCTATTAGTGATCATAGTCTCTTTGAAGAGATTTGGTTAATTATATTCTAAGCAAGGCTGAGAATTAAGAAATCCCGGGTTTGGAAATATATCCAAATTAAAGCTCATATTTTACTCTTTATATTAAGACTTAATGAATTGGACTCAAAAGAAAAACTCAAGCAATAGCTTCACAATCGTTAAATCTTTATTTCAACTCCCGTTCAATTAATATATATTTTTTATTTATGGATTGCTTCTTTTCGCTGAATCTCGTTTCTCAATTATTCTCTACAATTTTTTCATGATCGTAAAATCTCCGATTTATGCGAATGAATGAGTCGACCTAGATTACGTTTCCCGCTCATAATCAGCATGTTATAATTGAAATCAATTTCCGAAAAAATCTGGATGCAGACTCGATTCTCAGGAGAGGCACAAATCATCCGCACATCAACAGGTATTGCAGACACGTTTAAATAAGAAAACAGATGCCTTCGAGAAAAACGCATCTCATTAACAATTCAGATGGCGCACCATCTCTTTTCCAACATCGAATGTTCGCACTTTTTTCATCGCGAATTTCACCCAAGAGAATCACCCGAGAACACCGACGTTTAAATTCCGATGCGAAACGACTGGAAATTTCGCAACTCCAGATGATATGTTATTTCGGACTGCGTAAAAATCTTCTTTCGCGATATTTTTTGCCAATTGGCGAATTTAACGAGAGCTGTTCCATTTTAGTCGAACGGAGCCTTCGATAGGAATATTCACGTTCCAGTTATTTATTTAATTTTCGATTCGCCAAAGAAGCGAAAAAATATCTCTTTTGCGTAGTTTTTATCGGGAAAATGCTTATTCGATGCCTCTGAACTGCTGCTCCAGAGGTGAATTAATGACTGGGGTCAAAGGTCATGCTCAAATAATGGCTGGCGATGTGCTCCATCGTTCAGGGGCTCTTGAACGGGGTCGATCAAGAAGGGGAAAATTCTTGTTATGATCAGTAGAAAAAGATTTTCTAACAGCAATAATTTGTATGATATATAATTATCTAATTCGTTGGTATTAGAACTGTTTAAGTATTATATTAGTAATACATAATACATTGTTAAGCAGAAATGTGAACTCGTTCAGGACTTCTGTTATTATTATCAATCGCGATATCTTTGAATATTGATGAAGGGATACAATTAATTACGAAAATTTTTATATCATAAGCCTTCCAAATCTATTCTTCCTTGAATTCAACTCTGTTATTTTTAATATCATATATTACTAGGAGCATGTTTTAAGATTCATATATGTAGTTATTTGTGGATTGGCATAAAGGTTATGAATTTTGTTAGTATCACTTCCTGTTATCTATTTCAAATCAAGATGCCAAAATTCTTTTCGCTCACAACTGAATTCCGTAAAGTAATATGTGTATAATTTGGCTATGATGTATCTTAATATTCAACTTTTGCAGTAGTGAAGGTAAATTTGCTTTGAGAACTAGAAAATTCGTTCTTATGGGTTATTATCGTGAATCGAGAACGGTTCTGTCTAAATCTTAAAGGTTCTTGCAACTCTTTTTAAAAGTATTTGGAACCTTAACATCGAGGAAATTTTGTTTGAATCTGAAATACATGCCAATTTTTAAATTTTTTAATAAATTTTATTCACAAAAACACGAAATCGATGTTCTCTCAAGAATAGGAAATTTTTTCGTTTTTTAGCTACAATATTTTGGGCGCAGGATTAGGCTTAAAATGAAAAAAATTAAAACTAAAACATCCGGATCACTATCTTGTTGAAGTACCCATCTTTCTAAGGGCCATTAAACTGTGTACCTGTTTCCTATGCGATGACATTTGCCTCATAAAATGGGCGAAGATTTATCTTCAGCGATACTGGGCAAAGGTCACTCGAAAGGGACCGAACGGCACCCTTAGGAATCTATTTGTGACAGCGCCGATGCTATGACAATTGCCATTCAAACGAACGCAACATCTCCCGTATTGTTTAGGTGGACGCAATCGTCGGAAATCTACCTCACCATGGGAACAGGTTGTCAAACTGCTCCCCTTTGAATCTGTTACTATCATCCGTCTGTGGTAATCTTCGAATTTGCTGTGAATGCATACCCGAGTTCAGTACTTCCTGGAGCACGTTTTCTATCCTAAGTATTTTTCCCCGTTTTTAAAGTCAGATTGATCTGAAGTTTTATTTTAATTAATTTGAAAATCTTGTCAGTTATGGGAGTTAATACTGAACTGAACGAATAATATTACGTATCATAAGGAGATGGAAAATAATTTCTTTGTTGGATATTATCAATATTATATAGACGTACAACTTATATATTTTGTGAGAGGAATTTGTTTTACATTAGTTTTGGCTGTTGCTCATAGCCAACTATTCTCAGTAGAAAGTTAAATTTAGATAAATGTAGAATATATTTATTAATTCATTAGGGAGAAAGATTTATAGTTATGACGCAGTGAGGATATTTATATAATATTTTCGCCTATGACTTTGAAATAAACCGTTGATAGTTTAAAACCACTACTTCAATCCGCGAAAATCTTATTATTGATAGGCAACAGTGTCATTTGAGGAAAATTTCAAAACTTATTGAGTTATGGAACTACCACTGTCTACCTAGATGCATTCGTTATTAATTCTACTCCATAAACTTCACAACATCCTACGAATCTCCTATTTTTAACCTCTTTGTAGTCATCCAGTTCAATAAATTGATTTTTCAGGGAGAAGTTAAAGCTACCTTTTCTAGAACGGAGCACATATTAAGTAATTTTTTGGGTCATGTTAAACCTGTCTCTGCTTTCGTGTTCCATTTTGTTTGAATGACAACTCGAAAACTTTAGACGCCTTCGTATTATCGACGTATGTGTCCGTGAACGCCTCAATTTTTTTCCCATCCATTCAAATTATTCTTGCCGAAGTTTTTGACTCCACCTAATCGATATGTCAAACTGAGTTCCGCCAAAGGTTGACTCTTCTGCGTTCCTTTTTGTACAGCACATTGTTTGCATTTGCATCTTAGATATGAAGTAGAGTTGACGTCTCTATGTTGAATGTTCTATTCTGAAAACTGAAAAATAGAATAACCAATTCGAATAGATCGTTTAAGAAAAAGGGGCACGGTATAGATTATATCGAAATATCGTGTGATGTAGATGTTGAAAATATACAGAATTTCTCCATTAATTTTACGAAAATGAAAAATTGCGTACAATTACATTACAATTATCGGTAAAGCAATCATGCTTATTAAAACTATAAAAATTATAAATTAAATTATGAACAGCAATCTAAATTTTCCTATTACATTGAAGCAAATGAATTTTTACTAAATATTATTCATAGTTCTTCGTGTAAGAAAAGGTATATTTTGACGGAAAATTGAAGTCACGGCTTATAATACTCGCTGGAATTCCATTTTCAATATTTGGTTCATCTAGTTTCTTTGATTTTGAAACTCTAAACAAAACAATATTTATAGAGCTCATCATTCACTTTAGTGCATTCATATAAAACATTAAAGCAAATATTTTACTTTAACTACACTGCCGTGGTAATGCTGACATTCCAGCGTTTATATCCATTTCAAGATGTTTAAATTAAACGGATTGTTATAATTAATGAATAGAGATCTTTGATTAGTTCAGATTTTTCGTCCACAACCCTAAGAGGATAAAAACAGATGCACTGAAGCAAACCGGGTTAATATTTGAACCCAAACACGGATAAGTCCGCTTTGAACATCAAGAGATACTTGGGGTGCGCGAAATATTTCTCATAGTTATCTCACTCGGTTGCTAAGGGAACTCCAAAATATAATCAAAGAGTAGTTTTTGGTGAGAAGTCCTTTCTTATCGGTTCCAAGCACACATCTCCATTCGTATAATTTTCAGGTGAAATTTCCGGAATAAGCCCCGAGGCAAATATATGCGGCGGTTTCATTAGACTGGCATTTAAGAAATGAGGAAATAGAACGTGGATTAGGAAGGCGGTCAACCGTGAATACGTTCAGAAATCAAGAAGATCCAATTAGGCCGCACAGTTGTATTTCCATTGGTCGAATAGCGTAAGATAAGAATTCCCGGAACATATTCAAGTTCTTGGGTCAGAGAGGGGAGTTAAATGGATCACACGGAAGGAGAGTGGGACGAGCGTACGTAGGTTTGGAAGACGTAGGTGGACTCTAATTGCAGTGATTCTGGTGTCTTATCAGATTAACAGTGCTGATGAGCTAAAGAAAGAGGATAGAGTTAATAATCGAGTGCACCCGACGCGTGGGAGAGCCTCATAATTTCCACTTTCAAGGTGATTGTTGGAATTCCGCTTCAAGTCATCCAATGTCGTAAATAGCGAACTATTTTCGGTGCGATTAAATTTTTAAATTGTATTGTATCTATTGAGTGACTTTGAAGTATCGGCTTACTTTATAAAATATTGCGGATGATGATCAGTTTTCCATTATTTTAATAGTCACTCTTGAATCACGTGATTTGGATCTATGGTTTGAATTATTCTTATCATATTTCACCCAACTTTATATTTAAAGCTGAAGCAAAGAAGTGCCAATTCAATGGAAATTGGGCAATTAATGTAACTTCTTGTAGAAGGTTGCTACAGTTTGAGTAAAGCAGAGCCTAAGAATCTTTTTCCAATTGCAATATTTCCTTCATTCGGGAGATGAATAACGAATGTTCAAGAAAGTATTCGTGAAAGATGAAAAATAGTTGTTAATAATTAAAATAAGGAATATTACTTAATAAAAAGAATTTAAGGAGCTGTACTATTATTTCGATGGAGGGTTTTGTTTGATAAATGAAGAGCGTTAAATATAATTAATATAAATATTAGGTGTGCCTTTATTGACTAGATTAGCTTTGTTCAAATATATTATTAAAGAGGTGAGTGCATAACTTTGAGGTGAAATCCTTTTTATCAGCCTATACCAAAAGCATATTTTGTTTATTCTCTATCATACCTTTCAATTGCAATCATATGCGTATGTAGATAACACCGCATTAATGTATGAAAGTAAGCTAACACTTTATAAATATTCTTTACAGTTATTTATTTATCTCATATATTATTGTGTATACTATTTATGATGTATTATGAAACACGGAGGAGAGTCTGCAAAATGTAATGCACTCGCTTTTCTGTCCCAATTCATATCCTCAAATAATTCTCACGTATTATTATCACGCAATTCGTTCCAAGAAAATTCGACTCATTTTGAGACTCCGGATCCAAGGAATTAGGCTCGACAATTTGGGGAAATGCTTACGTGAAGAGAGGTTATAATTACACCCTAAGGATAAGGAAAACAAGTCGGCGAAGGGGGCTTTTATAACTCCGTGGAAGCATAACGCCGCTAAAATGTGACATTTCCACTCCTTGCGAAACGACACGCTAACCAGTCCGTTGATATGAAAAGAAATCGTCAAATGAAAAGGTGTGGGTGGAAATAAATAGGACCAGGAATCGGAAAAATAAATGAAAGCTGTGAACGGTAAAGAATTAAGGGACCAGTGAGATTTTCTAGGAAAGAGATGGAAAATCTCACTGCAGAGGAAGTGTGTGGCCAGAGGGGTAAAAGGAGATAGAGAGTACACATAGATTGATAGAGGTCGGCCGGTAATGCACTGGGAACAGATATGGAAAACGTGAGAAATTCAACCTCGGTGGTATAATTTCAAGGAAGGTTTTAGAAGCATGATGCTGTGGCTAAGGGCAAGATGATGATACTAATGCATGAGGATGATAACTGTTGAGGTATGAAAACAAGGTCCACTCAGCGGTGTTCATTGATACCGGGAATTATGAATTCGTTTCGTGTATTGTGCAGATAGGAGAATAAACCTGTGGAAGATATATTAGGATTTGTTTTGTCAACAAGGTTTGAGATGAATCTTCTTCTCAGAGAACTGCATTATGTAAAATAATTTGATTAGTTACATAGTAAACATTGCCGAATACTATTCTTCTTTTTTGTCCCCTTTTATATATTTACGTTACATAAATAGCTCGATTTCAATATCTCAAATTATTAAAGTAATTTAGTAATTCCCTCTATCTTCATATTCTAAATTATTTATTTATTACCTCACAAATTACCTGCATCTCAGCATTCGAGCCTCCAGTAAACTTTGTATGAAAAACATTTTACGTAATCTCATGCACCAGCAGTGAGATTGATCTTTGCCTATATATCTACTTGTAATAGTAATCTAATAATATTTTTCAAATGTTTAAATGCAATTTGAGATGTTTTTCGGTTTGAATTTTGAAATAAATCCCTTTTCATCAAAGGTAGACCTCAAGGAAATGCGTTTAACGGATTTTAAATTTTTTCCTCTTTCAATTAAAAAACTAATAAGGATAACGGATTCAAAAGATAATGCATCCAGAAGCACGATTATTATAATTTCTGCTCCTCTCTCTGTTTAGTCAGGAATTGTTTTTAGTTAGGAGGATTTTCGGTTCGATCTTTTAACCCAAAAGAGGATGTCTAATTTCTAAGGTAATTTTAAAACCAGATACAGGACGAAATTCTCCAGACAATTTAGATGCAGATTTTCAGTTGTACGGAAGGAAATGGGAAGCTTAATTTCGCATGCCAAAAGCGTATAAGGGGTTGTGGGCCTACGATTTCCTCGTACCCTTTTCAGTTTTGAAGTCTTGCATTAAGGGAGGGAAACTGTTGGGGTTGTGTGGAACTAAATTTGGCGCTGGCAGACAGGATATTACAATGGTCTTATGAAATAAATTACTATCCAACCGAGATGCCTGAAAAATTAATACGAGGATTATCCCCGAGCGAAATTTGATCAATTTTTTAAGATAATTTACAAAACAATTTCTATTATATTATTTCATTTAGAACTAGCATTTTACTTAATTAAAATCATTTAAATATCTCGTATTTTAAAATCCAGTAGAACATTTGCTATTAATTATTAATTAGTTTCGTCTAAATAATTATTTACATTAATTCACATTTAATTACTTTCTTAAATTATGTAAATAGAATAACCGATGTCAAGTTTACAAACTGAAGGTATATTAGAATATATTATTATACCTAATAATCAATATAAGGGAAGGATGGGTGAAATTAATTTGAAACCTATGAAACTTGGAGCAACCTTATCATAATAAAAAGAAAACATACCTGTATCCGTCTATAAATAAATCTTTTAGAAGCTAGAGACAATGAACTAATTAGTTATTTTAAAGACTTTAATTTAATTTTAATTCTCATAGTCAAGATAGTTTTATTAACTTTAAAAACCTTTACCACGATGAAATATTTAATAGGAACATAAACTTATTGTTTCAGTAAAATTGTTTGTTCTTGTTCATTGTATAGATACAACGCGAAGTATATATAAATCTGAAATAAATCAACAACAAAGGATACATTTATTGTGCAGTTGTATCTATATCTTCATAGATAGAGCTCATTCCTGTATCAGTATTACCATTCCAGTATTTCGTCATTTTTTGAAAAATTTAAAGTTGGGAAGAATAGGAGAGTGAAGAGAGAGAGCTTAACCTTTCGTAAGATGACTCCGTTGCGATGGGGATGAGGGTAATCCGAGAGATATTTGTCGGCCGAAAAATTAAGAACGTTTCTTTCCACCCTCTCAACCCCTAAATTTCCTCAAACCCCTTCGCGCCATTAAAAATTGTTCCCTTTGATTTATTTCTCTTTTCATGCTTTTGTGCTCTTCGGCGAAACTCTAGCGAAGTTCTCTTCTTCCCGGAAGTACTCTCTCTTACCCTCCACCTCTTTATTTCGTCTTTTTCTTTTCATTCCTTAAGCTTCTTATCCACTCCACTGCTTCTGCGTTCCATAGAAATATCATCCGCGCGAATATTCTCAAGATTTTTCAACACTCTCGAGATTAGAATATTTTATAGGAAAGGCATTCGCCGCGTATTTATTTGGATCGCTAGAGGTAGACGAAACACTTGAGAAGTTTTACGGATTGCTTAAGGCAGTTTAACAGTAAATTGGGATTTTAAGAAGTTATATTAGAGTTAACGCGGCTTGAGAGCAAAATTGATGGACGAATGATCTTGTATTTTATTAGTTCCTCGAAAACCATAGAGGTTCTATTAAGTTGCTATAGTTACGTTTTGTATGAAATCTGAATTATTTCATTCATCCTGTAAATATTCAATATTATGTTATTTCAAGTATCCTACTTGTTGGTTCTTGACTTTCTGTTCTGTAAAACGGATTAAATATATTTTATGGTATTATTTGTTAATACTATTTAGTAAGATTACAACCCTAATGTATTTTTTAATATTTTAAATTGGTAGAATATTGCAAGGTTCATTTTACAAAATTTGATTGTGGTTCAATGTTATTCTTTCTATAATAAGGCTATTTAAAATGAAATATTCCCGCTATAAAAGAAACTTTTGCGAACGCCCAACTTCCTCAAGCTTATATTACACTTAAAAATTCTATTTTCGGCGTGGGAAGTGAGCAGTCTTAAAGATGAGGTGCAGAAAGATAAATAGTATTTTCACGATGATAGATGAAATAGGAATCTGTGGTACATATTTACGCCTAAAAGTATACTACTTTATTAAATATAACACAAATATAGCTGTACATACGATTTAATCTCAAATTTTGATACGTATACACGAGCAACCATTCATGCGTAATATTTGTTACCTCTTCGGTATATCAAATTAAAACAACGTTATAAATGTCCATTTGAGTCGAATTAAATTTGCAAAAAATTATTCAATACATCAGGGTCTCATTTATTTTGCATAAATTAACAACGATTTTTATCTTACATCGTTTCATTAAACGTAAACATCGAAATCCAATATGGAGTGTATTTTTAAACTTAATTTCGTAGCAAACAGCAAATATGAAAACTTTTCAAAGCCTTTCAAAACAAACATATTTCCATTCGCCAGCTCTTCCGCCCGAAACCAATTTTTGAAATATTTACTTAATCGAAATGTCGTTTCTGTAGTGTTTATTTGGGTTATTGACGTTGAAATATCTCAGACTTGGATATGCTTTCGAATGCGAGAAATCCAATTTCGCGAAAAAATACATCGATAAAGGCGCCTCATATTCACGATATTGTCCTTTTTGAAGCACTTCCTAATCTTGAATATCTCATTGAGATTATGATTCCTAAAATACGCTGAATTATTTGAAGACGGAAGATGATGTATGGAAATGGATTTTTACGGTAGGAATTTTTAAATTGAAACTGTAATGATACATGTGTGTAAATGACACATCAGCGCTTCGATTTAAGTTATTTAATCAGTCTGTTATTTTTGGATTATGTTTTGTTTGGGCATTCACCGTTCAGTGGAAATATAACAACGATTTTTAATATTTGTATTTTCTGCTGAATCTCATTTCTTCAGAATCAGAATGGTATAATATTATTTCGAATAATGAATGCCATCCCTTTCAAAACCGCATTTGAATTAGTTCTTCAGTATAATTTATCTAATAATATATTTTAAAGAAACTATCGATTAATAACTATAAAACATTGAGTAACAATTAAAGTACCAATAAATATAAACAGAAGCTTAATATTTACATGGTTGATTGTCCTTTTTGACCATCTGAGTTTTGCATAGAACGGGTCTAGAGCTTTATTTCTTTCAGAGTAAAGCAATAGATTTCTTCCGAATGTTGATATTCACCAGTAAATTTTATTTAGATCGCGTATCGCTTTGGGATGTCATATCGATGGACGTAATCTCATCAACAGACTTGATTCGCGTTTAGAAATGATACAATACTTCGGAAATCGCTTTCATATTCTTCTTTTTCAAAATCAATCCTCTTTCTATATTTATTATTTACGTTGTTACTAGGATTGGTCAGAAGAAGCGATTCATTTTCAAACATCATACCAAAAAGTTTTCCTCATTCGGAGCAGCGCTTTTCAAATTTTGAAGCTAATTTTAGTTTCAAAGGAATTAATATATTTGCAGCTCACAAAATACAGCAACTTTTCAGCGTAAAAATGGAGTCGACATTTCTTAGTGATGTGAAGTGATTTTTAGCTTCTCAATTATCTGATTCCTGACAGAACTTGGCTCTACCAAACGCTTTCCTTAAAGCTTTCTTTTATTCCGTTTTGCCGAATCCTCTATTTCTCTCGAGACCGCATTTCTTTCCTATTTTTACCTTCGCGTAGGATATCCTACTTTTTTCATCCCAAAGCTCTTGCCCACTCTGATCAGGCTTCGTCAGCAATTTTTTGTTCCCCACACCCTTTTTATTTCGGCAAGAAAGCATTGACTGCTCCTGACATCTGTCGTTGGACCGCCGAACACAATAATTGCCCAGATGGCGTTACCACGTCCAACGGATGGCAAATTGATGACTTCGGAAATTTTCGGAAAAAACGGTGGTAAAATTCCGAATAAAATAACACTATCAATCTGGTCCAGAAATGTGACGGCAGGATAAGGTCGGAGATGTTGACGGGTTGTCCGTCGAAACAAAAATGCACTTCGCTCCCTTCGATGGAGTATCTTTATCACGCGTTGGGGAATTTTTAAATTATTTACCCGAAAAGTGGGACGATTTTCGCGACAGAATCGAAAGACATTTTTTTCTTCCTTATTATTATCTCGCATTGTGAAGATAATGTTGGTTAATTAGAAAGTATGTAGTGCAGTGCTTTGGGAAGCGATGTATGATTTTTATGTCTTCAAGGTTTAAATCCGAATTTCAAATGCGTCCTAATGTCATAAATAATTCCTCGTGATATTAGCTATAACCCGGTTACTTACTCATGTTATATTATCATCAGACTTTTTTTCGAATAAATTGTCGGATTTTTATCACCCCATTCTAAAATTCATATGTAATATCTTGAAATGAATAGAAAAAAAAAATCTTCTTAGTGCTAAGTTGTTCTTAGATTGGTAAGGCACTTACTGTTTAAGGTTTCTTGAAAAAATTAATGTTTTAATCCGTTTTGAAAATTTTTCTAGAAATTTAAAAGAACTAAGTATAATAAGTTCATGATTGTTTTGCTTAATCCTGTATAGAATTCGATGCTTCTTTACTTATGAAATTTGTTATAATTTTCTTTCCTTTCTTTACCAAGCACGCATTTTCGATTATGACTATAAGTTTAGTTTAATTATTTCATTTAAAAAGATCATATACTTGAGGGTGGCAGGCGTTTATTACAATAATAACTTTAAATGAATAGTTTTAAAAGGAAGACATAACATATTTTCGTATTTCAAGAGTTTTAAAGCCTATTTTCGTATGAATATGTGCATATTATTCATATGGAATTAAGTATGATGAACGATTCTAAATTCGTATGAAAGTCCTTTATCGTAATCTCATAGTAAATTGGTTATAAATTAAGAGCAAGTGCTCGAATAAGTGAATTCCTCTGTACTTGTTCCTTTTTGCTTTCAAGCAGCTGAAGCACGTAGTTTCACGCGTAATTGGTTGGAGAAGCTGACCTTAGCGGCAATTGGATGTTCTCTTTGATGGTTACCTCTAAGAGGGCCCTCTTGAGTGGCCATCTTTGATGGATGCTCCCACGGGTAGGAAGGAAGTTCAATTGAACACCCACTCTCCCTTTGGAGCCTCTGCATATTTTCGAAGGTCAAAGTCAATCCTTGTCTCCACATGTTATTTTACCAATAAGGCATCATCGATTTAAAAGGAAACTTTGGTTTTAGATAGGGAAGCTCTTGGTAATAGCAGTTCACAACGTACACTTTATTGGAATCTCCGGTTCTTGTAAGGCTATGCATGCATATATATAGTATGAGCGGCAATTCATGGATCATTTTTGTGTGGGCATAACGTGTATTAAAATTATCGACTTTAAATTTCAGTATATAGAATGAAATGCGTTCGAATTCGATATCTGGAGAATAATTTTCATCGATATAGGTATTTATATCTTATTTCTTTTCTTTTATTTCATTATTGCTTCTTTATTTTACTTGGCATAAATGGCATTCGTTTGAATTTTATGTATTTCTTCTATATTTATATCGATAACTTTTGATTGAGTATCACTTTCAAATTAATATTTACACAGAAATTTAAGTTTTTTTTGGTTTTAAGTAGTAATCTCACCTATTATTCTTTCTTTATAAATCATTTGTAATACGCATAGAAAAGAACGGATATTCTCTTAAAGTACACGTAAAGTTTCCAAATTAAATTTTTCTTTCTTATAAAAATACCTAGATAGAAGGAGAGAAGGAAGGAAAACTTATCATAGACCGAGAAAATGAATTTTAAAAATTATCTTATCTGTAATTAATGTATTTTGACCTTAATATGTAAATATATTTTGCTTGATCTCAGTAAGTCAAACGACGAATGAGTTTCCATGTTGAATTTCGCGAACAAAAATATTTGTTGATTTGATTGCACGAAAAAATCCTTGTGATCGAAAATCAATTCGAATGGTCTAAATTTCCATCGGAATGACTTTTCTGTCGATTTGAATATAAAAAACAAGTAGAGATCATTGTTACACGCAATACTTATAACACCATAGATCCATTCAATTCAAAAACTAATTTGAGATCAAATCCGCGACGAAAACGATTCCTAAAGTCAGTCAAAATATGTTTAAAATGGAATATCTTTTTTCAAAATGTTTCGCCGGTAAAAAGTTTCTCCATATTCCGATAGGAAAACGATTCCAGTTTAAAAGCAATCTCCGTTGGACCTTTGAAATAACGCCTAAATAGAATGTTGACGCAGAACGGTTGGTCCATAATCATTTCTGAGCGATTGGGTGAACCAACTTATGGAGCTCTGATTTCACTAGAAATTGAATCTTAAAATGGTTTGAGTTTAACTGTCGCTGTTTAACTCCACTCATTTCCAGTTCAATTAAACACGGTTACTTAATGAACTTAAACAACGCTCGATATACTACGTCATTCTCCCATCGCAGAATCAAAATCACTTTCCGTGATTTGTTTCCGATGATAATGCAATACTCTTCTATGATTGGCGGAAATCTTTTTTGCGTGTTAATTGGGGTGCCTTCAATCTTATTTCGTCAGAGGTGAGAAATCAATTGTATCACTTTAGAATCAGTTACATGTTTCTAAGATATGTATTAGAATAACTAAGGAACAACTTAGAATGTATTTATAATCCGTGAATAAGTTTTACATAAAATAAATTCAATGCAATGATGTATCATTTCAGATTCTTAAGATTTTTTGGCATATTTTTTTCTTGCGAAAAAGTGCATTTCTTAGTTTTGAAAATTAAATATCGCGAATTTTACTTTCTTTTTCAAAAATATAATACAATTTATCGTGTTAGTCAAAACACGTTAGTCGTTTTTAGTTGTAAAAATAAACTTTTTTTCTATAACAACCACCACTATTCCAGCGTTTTACTATTTAAAGGTATTTCATAATAATACTTAAATTTTATTAGAAACAGAGGACCAATTTTAATCAATGATTTTTACAGATGCTGATTCAGTCAATAGACTTATATTTCGTTATAATGAAATTCTCAAATTGATCAGTCTTCTGTTAAACAAATAGATATAAATACATTATATCCAATTTAATTAAGATAATATTTAATGAGAAATTCACATTATATTTGGAAACTAACGGAGTGATATTTCCTTCATCATCGAACTAGAGTACGATGGAATGTATTTTTAAAAATCCTCTCTATATATAATTCTTAAGGTCTTAAGTAGGTAGTGCAAAATACCGAAGTAATCTGCTCCAGATTACTCTAGCACGTGGAAGGTTTCGAACGTAGAAAAATCATCGACCCACGGTTTTCTTTCCAAAAGCAATCATTCCTATTCGCTGGAGACATGAGTTTCTAGCCTCCCAACTTCGAGGATAGTAACTCGTGTTGCTTTATTATGTATTTAATAAATAGCTACTTTTCCTTCTTCCGCGTCGATCTTTTTCTTCGCAATTGAAACTTTCGGAACAAGTTTAGTGCTATTTCCGTAAGATTTCCTTCAACTTTTCTACTCAAACCTCGTGAATAATGTAAGGCGGTTTATATGTCCGCAGAATGAAAGAACCGCGGGCCGATGTAAAGGCTGAACGCTTCACCTGAGTTATTGCAACATCTCTTGGCGTCTCCCCACGCTAAACTTCATTATCAGCCTTCTTTTGTCCTCTTTTATCTTACGCGGCCATTCTTTCTCCTTTATGCGAACCATTGTTCCCAAGATTTTTCCTGCGCCACTGCATTCCACCGATCTTCCCTTCACTTCTGTCGCGTCTCCTCTCATTGTCCCTCTGTTTACTTTTATCTTCTCATTATACACGGAGCGGTAAATTGTCATCGCGCGGAATTTGATTAACGAAAGATGTTCCGTAGATACTCCTCTAATTCCAGTAGGTAAGCGGGAAGGTGTTATTAATCCTATCCTTGGTAATTAGAAAAGGCGAAGTTGCGAGATTTATCTTCGGAATTATCCTTTAAAATGGAAAGATATCTCTGAACGCGATGAGTCCGGGTCAGGTAAATTCTGGTGCGAATGGTATACTTCTAATATCATGAATTACAACGAATTGTTGCCATGAATATTTATTAATAAATATTTGATTTAATCGATACGGAATCATTTCCTACTCTAATTGCATGATTCATGAAAGGGATTTATTTTAACTATTTAGTTTTTCAAGGAATTGCTGCTTTACGCAGCAACTGTATAAGCTGTTACTGGGAGAGTTATTAGGCAATTCGCTGCTATTTAGAAACGATTAAAATAAGATTCATTCAATTATGAACAATGATTTATTCTTATGACCTTTGAAGGTGTTGTTTCCTTCATTATATCAGCGAAATTACACACAAGTTATATTTTTCCAATTTTAGATATCAATCTTTTAGCGTTCTTATTTTTTATGAGTCGTATGGATATTCTTGAATATATAACATATATTTCTTATTTGTTGCCACTATATATTATCTAAAATACTGCTGTTATCCAAAGTTTCTAGTGAAAAGATCGTATTTAAGTCATGGCTTAAAATTAAAAAATATGCGAAATTTATTAGGACTGGATGGAATTATATTTATGTTAACGAATAGAAGGATCACTGTATGCTCTAGAAGTGTTGAAATATCTAAAATCTCTCGTTCATTGTGATAATGTAATGAAGTAGAATATTACTCATCTTACAAAAACGAGCGAAGTATAAACGTCATCCCGTAAATCACTGGTAGTTTCATTTGTGCTTCGAATCTATGTAGAACCTTCCTTTGAGTCTTACTTACATCTATTGAAAATTAAACAAGATTAGCTTTGAAGTGGAAATGACACAAAAGAGGTAATATTTCATAAATATATCCATATTTCTATCAGAATCTCTTATAGTATTTAACACGCAATTGCAGCGCTTTTTTACAAACACCTTAAAATGCAGTAGCTAATACCACATCTCTGAAGGACTTTCAACCACAATCTTGTCCTCCCAAATGGTGACATAAAGACTTACATTTACCTTCGCCCTTGGATTTAAAGGAAAAAACACCCGCCACATCTTTTCAAAGAACGACGAGCAAAGGGACAAAATACTCCTAGAGACGTAATCTACCAAGCACAATTTCCTTATTTTTCGAAAAAATTGGTCCACAAACAACCTGAGGACCGTCCAGCGATAATGAGGACTCCACGGAAAATAATTACGCCGAAAATTCTTACGGGTTTTTCCATACGAGAGGAACTCAAAGATAATGAGATGCAGAGGCTAAGACAAGGGAAACATAATAACACGAGGAAAGGAAAACCTGTTGGAAAGAGAAGCAGTTCAACAGATATGTTGACGCATGGGAAACGTTGACTAACCGGAACTGGAAGTCGTTCTTGAGAAGGGGTCCAAGGATCGGAAGAAGGAATGGGATTTCTTCTAATAGGAAGGTTAAGGAGGTCTTTATAAGAAAGCGACGGAGGGAAAAAAAGGTGGGTGTAGATGGGGGAGATAAGGAGGTGAGGGAAGGTCTCTCCGTTTTCAGCGGACAATTATTCTCTCTAACAGTCGTCATGGAGATGCGAGGAATAATTGACGACGAGGTCTCTGCAAGGAAAAGGAAGAATTCGGAGTTGGATTGTTAAAGGAATGCTTTTCTCTCTGTGCCTCTATAGAGTAATATTAACATACTATCACGCCCATTATTGAGGGTAATATAATTAAGTTTCTCGTTGTTGATATTTTCCAATCTATAGATATAGTAATAATTCAATGCTCGTAATGTCTAATTAAGCTACCCTTCCATTAGATTACTTAATATATTGGAGACAATCTATTTCATAATAATTAATACATGATTATTTCATTTTTCAATTAGAATCATATCAAAACCATTATTAAGGGAAAATTTATTTAGAAAATCGATTGTAAAAAGTACGATAATGATTACCTAAAGTTATAGCAAACAATAGTTTATATAGATAAATGATTACAATTATTATGCATTCAAGAGGTTCGAATTAATTGATATTGGAAACAAACGTAGTATTATGGTATCGTCATATGTTTAGAGTTATATAATTCAACTATGGTAATAAGTTGTTTCAATTATTTTATTTTTAGAGTATTCTTTGGATGAATGATCAAAGATTAAATCGATGACGATTAGCCTATTCAGGTCGATAGGCAAAATTGCATCTCTGATTTCTCGCATCTGCTGATATTTTCATGTGTAGGTAAAGCTGATTTGGAGAACCTCAGATATAATTCAGTGAAAATATCAGGCCAGATTTAACAGCATTTAGGGGAGATGGAAATGATGCTTTGAGGTTTGAATAATACAACTTTAGCCGAATTGAGAGGAATCTCGAGTGAATTCGTCTTAAACGAAGCTTTCTCGTTCGAAAGTTATGACTGTTATCATAAGACTTAACGAATACGGTGAGAGCTCCGTTTCCATAGCATGCTCTTTTTCTTTTAAATAGTTTTCCCTTAGAAACGTTGAGAAGTGCCTAATGAAACCTCTGTGGATGGAGGCGCAATCAGTTCTTCCACAACCAAAGTTCGAGTAAACATTCCTGATAGTCCTTTTATAATCTGTCACATAGCGTCACACTTTTGTAATTGCTAGTTGTAACTGCAATTAGGAAGCTTGAAAATACTATTGATGCAATATTACTAATGTATTTATTTTTGATAGGATATAGAAGAATAATATTGTGTATGCATTAAATATAATCTAAGAATAATAAGAAGTAACTTTAAAGAAGAAAATTAATTTGAATAAATTTCAGTTTTAAATGAAACGAAAGGTACATGTCGCATCAGAATGATTTTATTTAGAATTAAGTTTACTTTTTAAGCTGAATCTTAATCGCGCTCCAGTAGATGTGAAGATGTTATCTGAACTCCGTTTACTTAGTCCTATTTTAGGTATTCGTGCGATAGGGACTTCGTTTGCCCTCGAAAATAACGACCCTCCTTCTTTTACGCATCCATGACTCCCCCTTCATCTCTTATCCTCAGACCCGAGAAGGGTGGACTTGAGGGGAGGTGAGAAAAGTCCTCAGCTTCGCCCAATATCCGCCCAAGAGGCGCTGCCATCTAAGAGGCCCGCTTGTCATCAGCGGAAGGATTTGTGATTTCATAAAGAACTTGAAGGAGCTAAACACGTCTGGTCTTGCGTCGAGGATTTATGTCCTTTTTAAGGTCGTTTTATATTTTTTTGCGTACGAGATGAAGTCGTTTATCCCTACCACTCGGCACCTTCTTTATGCTGTCGTCTTAAGGGTTTTCATCATTTCACTCCCGGAGAGTGCGTTCGCTTGCTCCTTTTACTCGCTCAAGTGCCGCTGATTGTGATCGAATGATTGCGTGACTCCGCTTTGATTTACTTTGGAAATCTCTTGGGCTTGCAATATTGAGTTAAATATAGACCTGCTTCTATGTACCCAAGAAAGTTTCCACCGATTACATGATTACTGTGTGTTTATGTTAATTGTCACGATTATTGATAAATGTTATGTTTTTATTGTATTATTTATTAGATTATTATAAATGGATGGAGTGTATATTTTATAATCGAGGTAGTGGAATTAATACTTTTTATTAATATTTAAGTTTGAGCGTTACTATAACTAAATAATAATTTCCTAAATAGGAAAGAGAATTATTTTTGTAGGAAGGTGGCAGATAACTTACATGTAGGTAACGTTATATTTCCAGTATCCGAGTTCCAAAAGAGCAGATATGATTAAGAACCTTTTGATATTTGGCTATAATTTTATAGCCGAGGATGAGCAGTAGGTTATTATTATCTTAACTCATAATTACTTGTATATAACTTAATCAATTCCCAAATTAAAACTGAAACAGAAAGGAGAATAGTTCTTTTGCGAGCATTAGACTATATTTTAATTTTAGTTTTGGGCATACATATAATCTTATTAGTCATACTTATTTATACTAAAATAAAATTGTATTATAATTAGCCCGGAACAGTCGTAGAGCTGCAAACATAATTAATACATGTGATTCAATTTTCCAATCCGGAGGCTGACCGCAGATCCATGGCAACCAGAATGAATATATTTAATCCCTGACTGAATTGATTTAGAAAAAAAGCTGAATTTGTGTTTTACGAAAAAAGCGGACTAATTGTAAAAGTTTTAGGTTTAATTCGCGTAAAATATATATTGATTCGTAATAACGATAAGATTTATATCCTTCACAACATACCGCATTTTGGACATTGCGACAGTAAATTTAGCAATTTTTTTGACCATAAGTACGTAAGTTATTCGTGCTATGCGTGTACATACAATACTACGTGTATACACGTTTACTCGTAGTAATGTATGCATTGGGATTCCAACTAAAGGATAAATGTTCACTTTCTATTTGATTTTCTAAAAATAATTTTCATTTTTGAGAGAGCTCATAAATAATGGGATATTAAGATGCAGTAATTTTAAGATTTATTTTAATTTATAATAGGAAGCAAATGTGTGGCAAATTACAAAATGAGGTTTACACTTCATAATTACATTATTCGGATAACTCTACGAATAAATACGTATCGATATCTCCGAATATTCCATAATGAAGTATAGTGTGACAAAGTATAAGTACATTCATAATTTTACTCGTCCAATGACAAAAATATCCTAGAATAGATAATATATCTTCTTTAATATTTAAGCGTATATTAATCTGGAGGTTTTACAGATCAATTAATAACTTGAGTCCGTTTGAAGTACATCATTGACAAGCAATGAAAGTTACGCACAAACGGAATCGATGTAATTCATCATTTTATTAATGTGGAGCGATCTCGTGGGTAACTTTCTCTGGAAAACGTCTGGCAGATCTAAAATAAAGTAGTACTTGGAGTAAATGTAGTGGAATGGATAGGAGGTGACCTTGGCTTGGGCTGTTACTCATGCGTGAGGTTAGGCATGTCAACGGGGTTAATAGTAGGGACCCGCACTAACTGCTCTACGCTATCTCTGTGCCCTAGGGGAAAGTTTAACCGCGACTTAATATGCCCCACTACCCCCTCTAAGTGGAGCAATGGAGAGGTAAAGAAGAGGATGCAGTCAATCCATAGAGATCCCATCTACAAATCTGTTCCTATGCCAATGAGTATAGAATGATTAATGACTGTATGTCTTACGTCATATAGGATTCATTACGTACGACTTATGGATTTGAAAGTTTTATCGAAAATATGAAGCTTTAAATTAAAAGGTCTTTCTATAATAAATACGTTAATAATTGTTAAAGTTAACCCTCAATTCATTATCGAAGAGTGTTATATTAAATATCTTTGAAAGTATTCTGGTCAGGTTTGGTTAAGTATGCGTGCTTTAAACGTCAATATATTTATTTATCTCCCAAACAATGAAAATGTTTTATATCCACGTGTTCCCTTCAAGATGTTCCATGGATTTGATTCTTACTCTCTCCTTTAGTTTCATTACCTTTAACTTTTCCCTTCATCTCATCTCCTTTTAATTCACCACCAATCATCTCAGCCCCTCTTTTATAACTCTCTCTAAACAAGTCTTGTCTGTTTTTATTCACGCCGTATTTTATTCCCAACTCTCTCCCCTTGACACACTTCAGTTTCTACGTTATCCTTTTTAAGACCCTTCATTTACTTACACTCTTTTTATTCTCGGAGCTTTATTTAGTCTTTTCTCTCTCCTAGTTCTCTATTTGATTTACCAGGGTAATGAAACGAAACAAGTAAATCATGAAATACTTACACTTTAAATACAAACAAAGTAACTATGAATTAAATGAATCTTTTGATGCTATAACTTACGTTAGTTTTTATCTTTACGTGAACGTTCATCAATTGATGCACTGAATTGTTTTATATCTTTAATTTTCCTCTTTATTTATCAATTTAAGTAACTTCATCTACAAAAGGCCAACATAATTAGAACGAAGTTTTTCAAAAAAGAATTCAGCATATATTATAAAGATTTTACTGTGAATGATTTGACGTATCTCATATTTTTTTTTTTGATTATAATCTGTTGAAATATTATTATAGTTTATTTTCTGCTACTTATACATTTCTCTGGAATTGTGTGTGTCATAGATTTATAATTGCGGTTCTCGTATTTCCTTGTTTTGCGAAAACTGAAATATCCAGTCAACGGATTAATTAAATCCGAAATTATTTCTTTAGAAATCAAGTTGAATATTCCTTTTCCCTGTTTTTTTCATTAAGAATAGCTTCCCTTACCCTTTATTCTGAAAAAATCATTTTTAATTTCACTGCCTTTCAAGTTCTTATTTAACTCGATTTCCGAAAAAAACCGAAATTAATTAAGCTTGCTCTTCATTTTTCTAATACATCACGTTTTCAAATATATGAATCGTCGGTACGAATAATTAAAATATCACCTCTAAATTCCCTTCTTGCAAATGAAGTTGTTCCGTTATTACTTTTCTGAGTGCCTCAATGCAAATTCTTTTCGCTAATCAAATGATTTTCCCATATTTCATATTCAAGCACCTCTCGTTTGCTTTGCTTATTTGCATTAATTTTGATCAATGGGGTTTAAATTATATCTTAAAATAGAAAAATAAGTTTCCGCTTCATCAAATTATCGACTAGCGCTTTTTGATATTGTCGATGACAATTTAATGATAGAATAAAATGAAATATGCGTTTTACTTGGTGATATTATAAGACACACCTTATTTATTGGAAATGTATCACTCATTTATTTTTATTTATTGAATTTGAAATATATATACGGGAACTAGAATGGATTTTTTTTTCACTTTCATACTTGTGTATACCTGATATATCTGAAATGGCCCTGTCCACTGAATTAGTAATACGACTTCAAATACTTTATTTTTATTCATTTGAATTCCATAGCAATTTTACACTTTGGATTGATGGCAATGCTTGAGGGAATTTCAGTTGACCTTTTCTCACTTGTTCCCTTTGGAAATCTCTCTGTGCACATCATGCCCCTAAAGTTACTCATGTTTTTAAACCGGATATCATTTTATTTAGTTACGATATTTAAAGTGCGCAATCGGAATATACCATCTCTGGCTTTTTCCCTGTGATCGGAGATGAGCAAATTTTTTATCAAATTATCCCGAAAAATTTCGCACGCAAATTGAATTTCCCTTGCACAATATCTTTCCCTCTACGTTTCGCTTCCGCTTATTCCTCCATTCCACCCTTTATTCATTCTCCAATCTGGACCCTTTCATCCCCTTCCAATCTCCCTTTCATCCCCGAATTCCTCTTGTTCCCATTCGCTTCTGTTTCTTTCTGTGGTAGGACTCGCTTTCGAAACACCGCTTCAAAGACCTCGAAGGTTCACTTGATTTCCATCTTCAATAAACCTGCGATTTCTTCCCTATGTCCTATGCAACGTAAGTTACGCGTAAGGGCGGGAGTAATATCCGGCGGGAATATTTAAAGGGATAAGCGTTTGCTAAATGAGCCAAATAATGTTTGCTGAGATTGTATTTTATATTTGCTTGATTGGTATTTTATAAATCCAAGGAGTTGATAAGAAGTTCATAAAAATGGACTTCTAGGAGAGTTGCCGTAAAAGGCAATACCTTTTACTCTGTAGCAAAAGATAGTGTTTTTCTCTCGAAGTTAAAGATTTGACTCTCTTCAAAAGCTTCTTCAAGAACGTTTATTACACTTTTAAGGAGTTACTTTAGGAAGACAGATAGTAAATATTTGATTGATTGGATATTAAAATACATCCCGGTACGAATCATTTACCCACACTCAATCTATTTAATTTAAAAGACTTTTTAACACATGTCAACGTACTGTACCCAAATGCTAGAGTGGTCGTAGGTTTAATATGCTTTAATTTAAAAATACAAAGGTTACTGTATTCTTTCAAGCCACTCACCTCAGTAACTTCAATGATTGTCATATATATTTTATAAAATTACGTTAGTTAATCTATATCTATGTCATAAGTTATTCGGGAAAATCATTACGTAGAGAAAGTGTGGAAATTAAAACACATTCTATTCGTTCTTATGTATTATATTTAGATGTGACAGAAAAAATACTACATTGGTTTAATTTTTCTCACTAAGCAATTTAATCTCAATTGTGAATTAACTTTACTCGTTAATGGTTCACAATCATCCATCAACTTTCTTGTCGTGAATACTTCTCATTTTGATGTCTTTGCTTTAAGGCGTTTCCACGTGTAGAAATGCAATTCGTTATCCAATGTAGTACTTCATTCTCTTGGATAACACGCTCTACCTGGTACGTATGTTGGCGCAGTAGTACAGAGGACATCCTCTACCCATAAATTACGGACACAATTTTCGCCGATGGACACTTTTTCGCTCGCTTTGATGATTTTGCTCCGTGAAGTAACATATTTCCGGTTCTCCCTACGAATTTTAGTGAGGCGCAAGCTATTTTTTGGCGAGTTATTGCGTAAAAATACTGAATTCTGAGCAGAGGTTATTTGTAACCTGACATGTGGACTTTGTCCAGCGATAGCGAGCTATACCGCTTGTCTGGTTGAAGCACCTATGAATCACGCTCTATAGTAATATATATAGATGTGAACTTATACAATATATGAACGTAGAGAGATTGTAAAATTAGGGAGTATCTACATTACGGTGTTTTATTAAATTAAATGGTAAATGTGCTCCATTACTTTTTCAATTGAAAACAAATTTTAAAAAATTTTATGAAATACACAACATCTCTTGAAAAAATCTCCCTCGTAATATTTTAATTCAAGGAAAATATTCATAGAACAACAGTAGTTAACGTGATAACATATCAGAGACTTTTAAGTAATAGAAAAAGAGCTAAAATTTAAAATACATATATTTGCCTTATGCATGAGCTGGTGTATATGTATATTATAAAACACAAACATAAGAGCATTTATTAAAACCAAATCATACTTTGCAACATTCCTATAACATTCTCTTCACTTTCGTGCATTGAATGTAACACACTCTAGCCCACATGAGGTTGTTTATCCATGCCCAATTTCTGAACATTATTATAAAACTAATCATGCTCTACCAAAGTCGCTTGAATGCATCCTTCCTGCATTCGAAGTACCTGAAACGAATGTGAAAGGGAACTTTTAAAACATTGTACACTATTAAATTATCGGCTATAACCAGCTGATTAATACAGTGTATTAGTTCAACTATTAAATTGAATTGGTAATAAGGTAAAGTACTTTAAATAGGTAAGGGAACCACTTGATGAAATGTTTACTAACAATGCTGTTGTGGATGATATACGAATGAAATTAAAAAGAAATCTAGAGCAGAAAAAGCGTAGGAAACAATTAAACATACCTGAGGAAAATATCACCGCATGAATACAAAGAACTGCAACAAAGACAGTATAAAGGAAATGAAGTGACAAGTGAAGTGGTCGCCATTGAAGGAATCAAAAACCCTAATATAATCTAGGTTCTTTATGAGAATTATTAAAAAACATAATAAGAATTCGATGCTTCCTTTCAGAAATAGGGCTTAGGAAATAAGAAAAATTAAGGAAATGAAAAAACATATAATATAGTTCAAGGGTGATAGAGAGAAGCATTTTCCTTTAAAATTCCATCATAATAGGCAGAGATAACTATAAATAAATAAAGAGGAATTTTAAGATGTCGAAAATGCATTCGATACAGTAAAAAAAAGGAGTTATGCAAGTTGAGGTAAATAATAAAATATGTAAGTATTCAACAATGTCAAGAAATAAGGGATGAAATTGATTCAATATTTCTGTTCGTCCTGACTTAGTGGGTTGATAAAAACTAGAGGAAGCATGCGCCGAAGCTCGATCTACATCATGATCCGCCTCCAAATCTATCGTCTCTTGACTGGAAACCTCCCCTGAACAGGAATCCGAAGTACCTGAGATGAAAGTGAAATGGATATTTCAAATTGATGCACTGAATAAATAACAATAAAGCAATGAGGAAGCGAAGCTTCCCTTCAGGAATTTCGTTTATGGATGGAATGAAATGTTGACAAGGATCAATGGGAAACGCTCGTTGCATCACTGAGAGCTATGGCTTGCAGAAAGACTGATTGACATGTCTCTGTTGTGGCATTTGAGGATGGACCTAGGATAGAGTTGACTGGATGGAGTTATGCAAAGTTAAGGGAGAGAACCAAATGTCCTTTGAGTATGAGAATCCGAGTAAACCTTGCAGAAACTCAGGAACGGTAGCAAGTAGCAAGGTATGTAATGCATAGACTTTCTGAAGGCAGAGAATGTCTGTTACGTTGAAAGTTCAGCCTAATATCTCCAGATATGTAGTTGGAATGGTGTGCTGAAGTTTAAGTCCTTGGCTAGTTTTCCTTGTGAAAGAACAACATCTGCCTGTGATGAAGGCTCTTTGCAAAGATCCCAGAATGTACTTGCTGAGACTCAAAAGCGAAGTAAATGAAAGGGAAGAGGAGGACTGGAAATCGTTCATTGTGGAGAAAAGAAAAGTGCTTCATGTAAAACCGACGGAGAGGGAAAGCTTCAGTAAGGTTTATTTTGCATTTGAAACACCTAAGAAGTAACCTTACACTGGATGGGAAAAGAATATAATGCGTGTCAAGAAGAGAGAGGGCAACGTCGCTGAGGATGGAAGAATAAAGGAGCTTCTTTATGATCCATGAGTAAATGCTAGTGTTAAAATGAGGGATGAACTATTGAAGGCAGGCTGTGAAGATTTCTGATCGTTATGTGGAAAGCTGCAGAGCATGGCAGAGGAAAGTAAGAAACTATTTCATGGATCAACTCATTCCTTGTAGACATGGTGGAGATGAGTAATATTGGAGATGGAAATGAGAAGAGGGGGCAGGAACGTAGAGGAACTATCCATCCGAGAGGAAGTTTACTAGAGGAGCGATTGGGCTGAACTTAATTTGCAAGGAATTTCCATGAAGGAGGAGTGAGCGAAATATTAAAAAATTAACTTGGGAAAAGTAAAAACAATATCCACCTGATGATAGCATGTGAACGCATGACAATGCAAGGATTGCTTCCATTAATGATCCTCATGTAGCACTCATCAATAAAAGAGTGTGCTCCAACAACTACCAATGTGACACATAATCTATTGGATAACCCAAGCATTTGTTCATCAAATCATCCTTTCACTTCTTGATCCAATTTTTCAGTATAGTACGCAAAAGGTTAATAATAATTGCATTTCATTTGAAAATCATCACAGATTTGAGGTTATTCTCAGAAATCAGTCAGTGAGAACCCTATGTTTCCAAGGCTTGTTATCTTGAAAGCATATTCATACTCACATGTTCGATCAATTAATTCATGTATTTCACTACCAAGGCTGTTCAAGCAGGAGTTGCAATCCACTAGGGAAAGTCATCACTCTCTTCGTAGGTATGCATTCTGCAAACGCATGGCATCCTGAAATCGAAAAAATAATTATTTCATTAGAAACGAAGCAAATATCCAAAGCGAGTCTTTCCCCTGCAGACACAGAGGCACCTTGCTGATGTGCAAAACGATGAATTGCCATGGATTTATGCGCCGCCCTCTTTAAAAGTAAGTCGAGTCCAATATGCATAAGGGCGAGCGATTGGAAATGTATATCGTATACTTATTCACGAGGGCAATAATAAAGAAAATAATATCAATCGGATGCTTTAAAGTTATTGCATTACTCTGGCATTGATTCGAAGAGCGGAGAATCATTTATTCTTCCCCTTAAAATTACAAATCTTAAAATTATTAATTAATACCATTTGAGGTCCCGCTAAATAATTATCTCGCCTCTGATTGGCTGAAAACTGTACCACCGCTGTCAGTGCAAGCGCTGTATTCTTGAATTTTAGGCCAAAAAATCCTTCAGCTAATGAACGATTGCACATCGGTAAAATTCCTCTCTACTTTTATGCCGACGGCGACTAATGTTGGTTTTCTTCTATTCAGCAGGAATCCGGTGTCGGTACTTAAGAAAATAGTAAAGTTGTGCGGTAAGACTCACGTAGTAGGAAAAAATCATAATAAATACTAATCTTCATGAAATATTTATCGTTTACGATAAACCTCACGTTCATTTTAAAAAATCTAATTGCAATTTTAGGCTCCCGCCGGTAACAGTCACAACTCCCAACGCCGTTAGTCATATCTCACTTTCCTCTTGCATCTCACCGCGATCACATCGTCCCTATCAGAAGTTGTTAATTTCCATTAAATTCTAATTTTTAGCATGCTAAAGAGCTTAAAAGAATCCCCATTCTAGCCGTGATCCCTTCACGGAGTGCTCTGTTGAGGTGAAAAGCTTTGGATTCTTAATTTCCTAGCACATTTCGATATTATTCCACATGCATGATACGTTCGAGGAATGAATGCATTCTCTCGACATCGTTGATGGCTAAGCTCGTTACATAAGATATCTGTGGCGATGACTCGATGGAATCGTTCGTCGTCACTTCGAAACGATGAGGAGGTAAAAGTTCGGGAAGACAGTATTTGTAAACACAGAAGAAAAGGGCATTTCTAATGGCACTAGGTTTCTTACCTGAATTTTTCCTTCGAACCGCACTCCAAGCTTTCCGCTTCTCACGCACTCGAAAGGCGAAGACATCGTGGCTTACGTCTGCGTAACAACCAACGTATCCGTCAAATCTTGCATATTCTCCGGTAACAACACTTGGCACAAAGATATGGTAACAGTCACTTGATCAATGGGGAATCGTCGAGCTTTCATGGCCTAAGGCTTGGTAGGAAAAGGCGAAACAAACCGGGAAAGGACACTCAAATCATGGGAGACACGTCCGTTCGCAACGAAGACCAGCCCACTAAAGCCGAGTGGAAGCACTATCTCGCCATCTACTGGAATTCGGTATAGAAAACGTTACTCACGGCAAGCGGAAGATGAATGTCGAACTGTTTTCGCTTCGCTTAAGATTGCGAGGCGTATGTATTAACGAATGCGTAGACAATAAATTGAATAATATATTATAAATAAATTCTGAATTCTTTTTACGACCGCATCGTTCAAGTGAGCGTAAGGGAGAAAAATGATCGGGTCTCTCGAATCGCTAACAGACATAGATAGGACGCTGTTCGTTACTTGCGAAGAGTTCGAAGCAAAACGGAGATGACTTGAAGGGTTGATAAAAACTAGAGGTAGCATCAGCAGTAAGCTGGTAGACAAGGGAATGAGTATAAGCGATTGAATTCTGTGGCACCTTGTGGAAGCCGTAAGAACGTCTTTCTTTGCACACTTAGAATAGCGAAATTTTCGCGAAGGCTGTTGAAATAGCTCGTTTAATTGAGAGATACTGTTCGAACAGAACGATTGAATTAACTTCTTCATATTCAGCGCCGTACGAACCGTATTTGCTCCAGAATGAGACGTTTCATGATCCGTTCAGGGCTTCCATCTCTTTCATTAAAATTCGCTCTATGAATTTGGTGGGTAATGAAACAAGAGTATAAAGTTTTTCATGGTTGTAATTTATTCAAACTGCCATCATACACATCATAAGCACTTCATATCACTCATGTCGCTGCATTATTGAAGCTAAGGTACTCCTTCCCGCTTGTCTGTCTGCATGCGCCGAAGCTCGATCTACATCATGATCCGCCTCCAAATCTATCGTCTCTTGACTGGAAACCTCCCCTGAACAGGAATCCGAAGTACCTGAGATGAAGGTGAAATGGATATTTCAAATTGATGCACTGAATAAATAACAATAAAGCGATGAGGAAGCGAAGCTTCCCTTCAGGAATTTCGTTTATGGATGGAATGAAACGTTGACAAGGATCAATGGGAAACGCTCGTTGCATCTCTGAGAGCTATGGCTTGCAGAAAGACTGATTGACATGTCTCTGTTGTGGCATTTGAGGATGGACCTAGGATAGAGTTGACTGGATGGAGTTATGCAAAGTTAAGGGAGAGAACCAAATGTCCTTTGAGTATGAGAATCCGAGAAAACCTTTCAGAAACTCAGGAACGGTAGCAAGTAGCAAGGCATGTAATGCATAGACTTTCTGAAGGCAGAGAATGTCTGTTACGTTGAAAGTTCAGCCTAATATCTCCAGATATGTAGTTGGAATGGTGTGCTGAAGTTTAAGTCCTTGGCTAGTTTTCCTTATGAAAGAACAACATCTGCCTGTGATGAAGGCTCTTTGCAAAGATCCCAGAATGTACTTGCTGAGACTCAAAAGCGAAGTGAATGAAAGGGAAGAGGAGGACTGGAAATCGTTCATTGTGGAGAAAAGAAAAATGTTTCATGTAAAACCGACGGAGAGGGAAAGCTTCAGTAAGGTTTATTTTGCATTTGAAACACCTATGAAGTAACCTTACACTGGATGGGAAAAGAATATAATGCGTGTCAAGAAGAGAGAGGGCAACGTCGCTGAGGATGGAAGAATAAAGGAGCTTCTTTATGATCCATGAGTAAATGCTAGTGTTAAAATGAGGGATGAACTATTGAAGGCAGGCTGTGAAGATTTCTGATCGTTATGTGGAAAGCTGCAGAGCATGGCAGAGGAAAGTAAGAAACTAATTCATGGATCAGCTCATTCCTTGTAGACATGGTGGAGATGAGTAATATTGGAGATGGAAATGAGAAGAGGGGGCAGGAACGTAGAGGAATTATCCATCCGAGAGGAAGTTTACTAGAGGAGCGATTGGGCTGAACTTAATTTGCAAGGAATTTCCATGAAGGAGGAGTGAGCGAAATATTAAAAAATAAACTTGGGAAAAGTAAAAACAATATCCACCTGATGATAGCATGTGAACGCATGACAATGCAAGGATTGCTTCCATTAATGATCCTCATGTAGCACTCATCAATAAAAGAGTGTGCTCCAACAACTACCAATGTGACACATAATCTATTGGATAACCCAAGCATTTGTTCATCAAATCATCCTTTCACTTCTTGATCCAATTTTTCAGCATAATACGCAAAAGGTTAATAATAATTGCATTTCATTTGAAAATCATCACAGAATTGAGGTTATTCTCAGAAATCAGTCAGTGAGAACCCTATGTTTCCAAGGCTTGTTATCTTGAAAGCATATTCATACTCACATGTTCGATGTATGCATTCTGCAAACGCATGGCATCCTGAAATCGAAAAAATAATAATTTCATTAGAAAAGAAGCAAATATCCAAAGCGAGTCTTTCCCCTGCAGACACAGAGGCACCTTGCTGATGTGCAAAACGATGAATTGCCATGCATTTATGCGCCGCCCTCTTTAAAAGTAAGTCGAGTCCAATATGCATAAGGGCGAGCGATTGGAAATGTATATCGTATACTTATTCACGAGGGCAATAATAAAGAAAATAATATCAATCGGATGCTTTAAAGTTATTGCATTACTCTGGCATTGATTCGAAGAGCGGAGAATCATTTATTCTTCTCCTAAAATTACAAATCTTAAAATTATTAATTAATACCATTTGAGGTCCCGCTAAATAATTATCTCGCCTCTGATTGGCTGAAAACTGTACCACCGCTGTCAGTGCAAGCGCTGTATTCTTGAATTTTAGGCCACAAAATCCTTCAGCTAATGAACGATTGCACATCGGTAAAATTCCTCTCTACTTTTATGCCGACGGCGACTAATGTTGGTTTTCTTCTATTCAGCAGGAATCCGGTGTCGGTACTTAAGAAAATAGTAATGTTGTGCGGTAAGACTCACGTAGTAGGAAAAAATCATAATAAATACTAATCTTCATGAAATATTTATCGTTTACGATAAACCTCACGTTCATTTTAAAAAATCTAATTGCAATTTTAGGCTCCCGCCGGTAACAGTCACAACTCCCAACGCCGTTAGTCATATCTCACTTTCCTCTTGCATCTCACCGCGATCACATCGTCCCTATCAGAAGTTGTTAATTTCCATTAAATTCTAATTTTTAGCATGCTAAAGAGCTTAAAAGAATCCCCATTCTAGCCGTGATCCCTTCACGGAGTGCTCTGTTGAGGTGAAAAGCTTTGGATTCTTAATTTCCTAGCACATTTCGATATTATTCCACATGCATGATACGTTCGAGGAATGAATGCATTCTCTCGACATCGTTGATGGCTAAGCTCGTTACATAAGATATCTGTGGCGATGACTCGATGGAATCGTTCGTCGTCACTTCGAAACGATGAGGAGGTAAAAGTTCGGGAAGACAGTATTTGTAAACACAGAAGAAAAGGGCATTTCTAATGGCACTAGGTTTCTTACCTGAATTTTTCCTTCGAACCGCACTCCAAGCTTTCCGCTTCTCACGCACTCGAAAGGCGAAGACATCGTGGCTTACGTCTGCGTAACAACCAACGTATCCGTCAAATCTTGCATATTCTCCGGTAACAACACTTGGCACAAAGATATGGTAACAGTCACTTGATCAATGGGGAATCGTCGAGCTTTCATGGCCTAAGGCTTGGTAGGAAAAGGCGAAACAAACCGGGAAAGGACACTCAAATCATGGGAGACACGTACGTTCGCAACGAAGACCAGCCCACTAAAGCCGAGTGGAAGCACTATCTCGCCACATACTGGAATTCGGTATAGAAAACGTTACTCACGGCAAGCGGAAGATGAATGTCGAACTGTTTTCGCTTCGCTTAAGATTGCGAGGCGTATGTATTAACGAATGCGTAGACAATAAATTGAATAATATATTATAAATAAATTCTGAATTCTTTTTACGACCGCATCGTTCAAGTGAGCGTAAGGGAGAAAAATGATCGGGTCTCTCGAATCGCTAACAGACATAGATAGGACGCTGTTCGTTACTTGCGAAGAGTTCGAAGCAAAACGGAGATGACTTGAAGGGTTGATAAAAACTAGAGGTAGCATCAGCAGTAAGCTGGTAGACAAGGGAATGAGTATAAGCGATTGAATTCTGTGGCACCTTGTGGAAGCCGTAAGAACGTCTTTCTTTGCACACTTAGAATAGCGAAATTTTCGCGAAGGCTGTTGAAATAGCTCGTTTAATTGAGAGATACTGTTCGAACAGAACGATTGAATTAACTTCTTCATATTCAGCGCCGTACGAACCGTATTTGCTCCAGAATGAGACGTTTCATGATCCGTTCAGGGCTTCCATCTCTTTCATTAAAATTCGCTCTATGAATTTGGTGGGTAATGAAACAAGAGTATAAAGTTTTTCATGGTTGTAATTTATTCAAACTGCCATCATACACATCATAAGCACTTCATATCACTCATGTCGCTGCATTATTGAAGCTAAGGTACTCCTTCCCGCTTGTCTGTCTGCATGCGCCGAAGCTCGATCTACATCATGATCCGCCTCCAAATCTATCGTCTCTTGACTGGAAACCTCCCCTGAACAGGAATCCGAAGTACCTGAGATGAAGGTGAAATGGATATTTCAAATTGATGCACTGAATAAATAACAATAAGGCAATGAGGAAGCGAAGCTTCCCTTCAGGAATTTCGTTTATGGACGGAATTAAATGTTGACAAGGATCAATGGGAAACGCTCGTTGCATCTCTGAGATCTATGGCTTGCAGAAAGACTGATTGACATGTCTCTGTTGTGGCATTTGAGGATGGACCTGGGATAGAGTTGACTGGATGGAGTTATGCAAAGTTAAGGGAGAGAACCAAATGTCCTTTGAGTATGAGAATCCGAGAAAACCTTGCAGAAACTCAGGAACGGTAGCAAGTAGCAAGGCATGTAATGCATAGAGTTTCTGAAGGCAGAGAATGTCTGTTACGTTGAAAGTTCAGCCTTATATCTCCAGATATGTAGTTGGAATGGTGTGCTGAAGTTTAAGTCCTTGGCTAGTTTTCCTTATGAAAGAACAACATCTGCCTGTGATGAAGGCTCTTTGCAAAGATCCCAGAATGTACTTGCTGAGACTCAAAAGCGAAGTAAATGAAAGGGAAGAGGAGGACTGGAAATCGTTCATTGTGGAGAAAAGAAAAGTGCTTCATGTAAAACCGACGGAGAGGGAAAGCTTCAGTAAGGTTTATTTTGCATTTGAAACACCTATGAAGTAACCTTACACTGGATGGGAAAAGAATATAATGCGTGTCAAGAAGAGAGAGGGCAACGTCGCTGAGGATGGAAGAATAAAGGAGCTTCTTTATGATCCATGAGTAAATGCTAGTGTTAAAATGAGGGATTAACTATTGAAGGCAGGCTGTGAAGATTTCTGATCGTTATGTGGAAAGCTGCAGAGCGTGGCAGAGGAAAGTAAGAAACTAATTCATGGATCAACTCATTCCTTGTAGACATGGTGGAGATGAGTAATATTGGAGATGGAAACGAGAAGATGGGGCAGGAACGTAGAGGAATTATCCATCCGAGAGGAAGTTTACTAGAGGAGCGATTGGGCTGAACTTAATTTGCAAGGAATTTCCATGAAGGAGGAGTGAGCGAAATATTAAAAAATTAACTTGGGAAAAGTAAAAACAATATCCACCTGATGATAGCATGTGAACGCATGACAATGCAAGGATTGCTTCCATTAATGATCCTCATGTAGCACTCATCAATAAAAGAGTGTGCTCCAACAACTACCAATGTGACACATAATCTATTGGATAACCCAAGCATTTGTTCATCAAATCATCATTTCACTTCTTGATCCAATTTTTCAGTATAGTACGCAAAAGGTTAATAATAATTGCATTTCATTTGAAAATCATCACAGATTTGAGGTTATTCTCAGAAATCAGTCAGTGAGAACCCTATGTTTCCAAGGCTTGTTATCTTGAAAGCATATTCATACTCACATGTTCGATCAATTAATTCATGTACTTCACTACCAAGGCTGTTCAAGCAGGAGTTGCAATCCAATAGGGAAAGTCATCACTCTCTTCGTAGGTATGCATTCTGCAAACGCATGGCATCCTGAAATCGAAAAAATAATTATTTCATTAGAAAAGAAGCAAATATCCAAAGCGCGTCTTTCCCCTGCACACACAGAGGCACCTTGCTGATGTGCAAAACGATGAATTGCCATGGATTTATGCGCCGCCCTCTTTAAAAGTAAGTCGAGTCCAATATGCATAAGGGCGAGCGATTGGAAATGTATATCGTATACTTATTCACGAGGGCAATAATAAAGAAAATAATATCAATCGGATGCTTTAAAGTTATTGCATTACTCTGGCATTGATTCGAAGAGCGGAGAATCATTTATTCTTCCCCTTAAAATTACAAATCTTAAAATTATTAATTAATACCATTTGAGGTCCCGCTAAATAATTATCTCGCCTCTGATTGGCTGAAAACTGTACCACCGCTGTCAGTGCAAGCGCTGTATTCTTGAATTTTAGGCCACAAAATCCTTCAGCTAATGAACGATTGCACATCGGTAAAATTCCTCTCTACTTTTATGCCGACGGCGACTAATGTTGGTTTTCTTCTATTCAGCAGGAATCCGGTGTCGGTACTTAAGAAAATAGTAATGTTGTGCGGTAAGACTCACGTAGTAGGAAAAAATCATAAAAAATACTAATCTTCATGAAATATTTATCGTTTACGATAAACCTCACGTTCATTTTTAAAAATCTAATTGCAATTTTAGGCTCCCGCCGGTAACAGTCACAACTCCCAACGCCGTTAGTCATATCTCACTTTCCTCTTGCATCTCACCGCGATCACATCGTCCCTATCAGAAGTTGTTAATTTCCATCAAATTCTAATTTTTAGCATGCTAAAGAGCTTAAAAGAATCCCCATTCTAGCCACGATGCCTTCGCGGAGTGCTCTGTTGAGGGGAAAAGCTTTGGATTCTTAATTTCCTAGCACATTTCGATATTATTCCACATTCATGATACGTTCGAGGAACGAATGCATTCTCTCAACATCGTTGATGGCTAAGCTCGTTACATAGGATATCTGTGGCGATGACTCGATGGAATCGTTCGTCGTCACTTCGAAACGATGAGGAGGTAAAAGTTCGGGAAGACGGTATTTGTAAACACAGAAGGAAAGGGCATTTCTAATGGCACTAGGTTTCTTACCTGAATTTTTCCTTCGAACCGCACTCCAAGCTTTCCGCTTCTCACGCACTCAAAAGGCGAAGACATCGTGGCTTACGTCTGCGTAACAACCAACGTATCCGTCAAATCTTGCATATTCTCCGGTAACAACACTTGGCACAAAGACATGGTAACAGTCACTTGATCAATGGGGAATCGTCGAGCTTTCATGGCCTAAGGCTTGGTAGGAAAAGGCGAAACAAACCGGGAAAGGACACTCAAATCATGGGAGACACGTCCGTTCGCAACGAAGACCAGCCCACTAAAGCCGAGTGGAAGCATTATCTCGCCATCTACTGGAATTCGGTATAGAAAACGTTACTCACGGCAAGCGGAAGATGAATGTCGAACTGTTTTCGCTTCGCTTAAGATTGCGAGGCGTATGTATTAACGAATGCGTAGACAATAAACTGAATAATATATTATAAATAAATTCTGAATTCCTTTTACGACCGCATCGTTCAAGTGAGCGAAAGGGAGAAAAATGATCGGGTCTCTCGAATCGCTAACAGACATAGGTAGGACGCTGTTCGTTACTTGCGAAGAGTTCGAAGCAAAACGGAGATGACTTGAAAGGGTTGATAAAAACTAGAGGTAGCATCAGCAGTAAGCTGGTAGACAAGGGAATGAGTATAAGCGATTGAATTCTGTGGCGATTTGTTGGCACCTTGTGGGAGCCGTAAGAACGTCTTTCTTTGCACACTTAGAATAGCGAAATTTTCGGGGAAGGCTGTTGAAATAGCTCGTTTAATTGAGAGATACTGTCCGAACAGAACGATTGAATTAACTTCTTCATATTCAGCGCCGTACGGACCGTTTTTGCTCCAGAATGAGACGTTTCATGATCCGTTCAGGGCCTCCATCTCTTTCAATAAAAATTCGCTCTATGGATTTGGTGGGTAATGAAACAAGAGTATAAAGTTTTTCATGGTTGTAATTTATTCAAACTGCCATCATACACATCATAAGCACTTCATATCACTCATGTCGCTGCATTATTGAAGCTAAGGTACTCCTTCCCGCTTGTCTGTCTGCATGCGCCGAAGCTCGATCTACATCATGATCCGCCTCCAAATCTATCGTCTCTGGACTGGAAACCTCCCCTGAACAGGAATCCGAAGTACCTGAGATGAAGGTGAAATGGATATTTCAAATTGATGCACTGAATAAATAGCAATAAAGCAATGAGGAAGCGAAGCTTCCATTCAGGAATTTCGTTTATGGATGGAATGAAATGTTGACAAGGATCAATGGGAAACGCTCGTTGCATCTCTGAGAGCTATGGCTTGCAGAAAGACTGATTGACATGTCTCTGTTGTGGCATTTGAGGATGGACCTAGGACAGAGTTGACTGGATGGAGTTATGCAAAGTTAAGGGAGAGAACCAAATGTCCTTTGAGTATGAGAATCCGAGAAAACCTTGCAGAAACTCAGGAACGGTAGCAAGTAGCAAGGCATGTAATGCATAGACTTTCTGAAGGCAGAGAATGTCTGTTACGTTGAAAGTTCAGCCTAATATCTCCAGATATGTAGTTGGAATGGTGTGCTGAATTTCAAGTCCTTGGCTAGTTTTCCTTGTGAAAGAACAACATCTGCCTGTGATGAAGGCTCTTTGCAAAGATCCCAGAATGTACTTGCTGAGACTCAAAAGCGAAGTAAATGAAAGGGAAGAGGAGGACTGGAAAACGTTCATTGTGGAGAAAAGAAAAGTGCTTCATGTAAAACCGACGGAGAGGGAAAGCTTCAGTAAGGTTTATTTTGCATTTGAAACACCTAAGAAGTAACCTTACACTGGATGGGAAAAGAATATAATGCGTGTCAAGAAGAGAGAGGGCAACGTCGCTGAGGATGGAAGAATAAAGGAGCTTCTTTATGATCCATGAGTAAATGCTAGTGTAAAAATGAGGGATGAACTATTGAAGGCAGGCTGTGGAGATTTCTGATCGTTATGTGGAAAGCTGCAGAGCATGGCAGAGGAAAGTAAGAAACTATTTCATGGATCAACTCATTCCTTGTAGACATGGTGGAGATGAGTAATATTGGAGATGGAAATGAGAAGTGGGGGCAGGAACGTAGAGGAACTATCCATCCGAGAGGAAGTTTACTAGAGGAGCGATTGGGCTGAACTTAATTTGCAAGGAATTTCCATGAAGGAGGAGTGAGCGAAATGTTAAAAAATAAACTTGGGAAAATTAAAAACATTATCCACCTGATGATAGCATGTGAACGCATGACAATGCAAGGATTGCTTCCATTAATGTTCCTCATGTAGCACTCATCAATAAAAGAGTGTGCTCCTACAACTACCAATGTGACACATAATCTATTGGATAACCCAAGCATTTGTTCATCAAATCATCCTTTCACTTCTTGATCCAATTCTTCAGTATAATACGAAAAAGGTTAATAATAATTGCATTTCATTTGAAAATCATCACAGATTTGAGGTTATTCTCAGAAATCAGTCAGTGAGAACCCTATGTTTCCAAGGCTTGTTATCTTGAAAGCATATTCATACTCACATGTTCGATCAATTAATTCATGTATTTCACTACCAAGGCTGTCCAAGCAGGAGTTGCAATCCACCAGGGAAAGTCATCACTCTCTTCTTAGGTATGCATTCTGCAAACGCATGGCATCCTGAAATCGAAAAAATAATAATTTCATTAGAAAAGAAGCAAATATCCAAAGCGAGTCTTTCCCCTGCAGACACAGAGGCACCTTGCTGATGTGCAAAACGATGAATTGCCATGGATTTATGCGCCGCCCTCTTTAAAAGTAAGTCGAGTCCAATATGCATAAGGGCGAGCGATTGGAAATGTATACCGTATACTTATTCACGAGGGCAATAATAAAGAAAATAATATCAATCGGATGCTTTAAAGTTATTGCATTACTCTGGCATTGATTCGAAGAGCGGAGAATCATTTATTCTTCTCCTAAAATTACAAATCTTAAAATTATTAATTAATACCATTTGAGGTCCCGCTAAATAATTATCTCGCCTCTGATTGGCTGAAAACTGTACCACCGCTGTCAGTGCAAGCGCTGTATTCTTGAATTTTAGGCCACAAAATCCTTCAGCTAATGAACGATTGCACATCGGTAAAATTCCTCTCTACTTTTATGCCGACGGCGACTAATGTTGGTTTTCTTCTATTCAGCAGGAATCCGGTGTCGGTACTTAAGAAAATAGTAATGTTGTGCGGTAAGACTCACGTAGTAGGAAAAAATCATAATAAATACTAATCTTCATGAAATATTTATCGTTTACGATAAACCTCACGTTCATTTTTAAAAATCTAATTGCAATTTTAGGCTCCCGCCCTTAACAGTCACAACTCCCAACGCCGTTAGTCATATCTCACTTTCCTCTTGCATCTCACCGCGATCACATCGTCCCTATCCGAAGTTGTTAATTTCCATCCAATTCTAATTTTTAGCATGCTAAAGAGCTTAAAAGAATCCCCATTCTAGCCATGATTCCTTCGCGGAGTGCTCTGTTGAGGGGAAAAGCTTTGGATTCTTAATTTCCTAGCACATTACGATATTATTCCACATGCGTGATACGTTCGAGGAACGAATGCATTCTCTCAACATCGTTGATGGCTAAGCTCGTTACATAGGATATCTGTGGCGATGACTCGATGGAATCGTTCGTCGTCACTTCGAAACGATGAGGAGGTAAAAGTTCGGGAAGACGGTATTTGTAAACACAGAAGAAAAGGGCATTACTAATGGAACTAGGTTTCTTACCAGAATTTTTCCTTCGAACCGCACTCCAAGCTTTCCGCTTCTCACGCACTCAAAAGGCGAAGACATCGTGGCTTACGTCTGCGTAACAACCAACGTATCCGTCAAATCTTGCATATTCTCCGGTAACAACACTTGGCACAAAGATATGGTAACAGTCACTCGATCAAAGGGGAATCGTCGAGCTTTCATGGCCTAAGGCTTGGTAGGAAAAGGCGAAACAAGCCGGGAAAGGCCACTCAAATCATGGGAGACACGTCCGTTCGCAACGAAGACCAGCCCACTAAAGCCGAGTGGAAGCATTATCTCGCCATCTACTGGAATTCGGTATAGAAAACGTTACTCACGGCAAGCGGAAGATGAATGTCGAGCTGTTTTCGCTTCGCTTAAGATTGCGAGGCGTATGTATTAACGAATGCGTAGACATTAAATTGAATAATATATTATAAATAAATTCTGAATTCCTTTTACGACCGCATCGTTCAAGTGAGCGTAAGGGAGAAAAATGATCGGGTCTCTCGAATCGCTAACAGACATAGGTAGGACGCTGTTCGTTACTTGCGAAGAGCTCGAAGCAAAACGGAGATGACTTGAAAGGGTTGATAAAAACTAGAGGTAGCATCAGCAGTAAGCGGGTAGACAAGGGAATGAGTATAAGCGATTGAATTCTGTGGCACCTTGTGGAAGCCGTTAGAACGTCTTTCTTTGCACACTTAGAATAGCGAAATTTTCGGGGAAGGCTGTTGAAATAGCTCGTTTAATTGAGAGATACTGTTCGAAAAGAACGATTGAATTAACTTCTTCATATTCAGCGCCGTACGAACCGTATTTGCTCCAGAATGAGACGTTTCATGATTAGTTCAGGGCTTCCATCTCTTTCATTAAAATTCGCTCTATGAATTTGGTGGGTAATGAAACAAGAGTATAAAGTTTTTCATGGTTGTAATTTATTCAAACTGCCATCGTACACATCATAAGCACTTCATATCACTCATGTCGCTGCATTATTGAAGCTAAGGTACTCCTTCCAGCTCGTCTGTCTGCATGTGCCGAAGCTCGATCTACATCATGATCCGCCTCCAAATCTATCGTCTCTTGACTGGAAACCTCCCCTGAACAGGAATCCGAAGTACCTGAGATGAAGGTGAAATGGATATTTCAAATTGATGCACTGAATAAATAACAATAAAGCAATGAGGAAGCGAAGCTTCCCTTCAGGAATTTCGTTTATGGATGGAATGAAATGTTGACAAGGATCAATGGGAAACGCTCGTTGCATCTCTGAGATCTATGGCTTGCAGAAAGACTGATTGACATGTCTCTGTTGTGGCATTTGAGGATGGACCTAGGATAGAGTTGACTGGATGGAGTTATGCAAAGTTAAGGGAGAGAACCAAATGTCCTTTGAGTATGAGAATCCGAGAAAACCTTGCAGAAACTCAGGAACGGTAGCAAGTAGCAAGGCATGTAATGCATAGACTTTCTGAAGGCAGAGAATGTCTGTTACGTTGAAAGTTCAGCCTAATATCTCCAGATATGTAGTTGGAATGGTGTGCTGAAGTTTAAGTCCTTGGCTAGTTTTCCTAATGTAAGAACAACATCTGCCTGTGATGAAGGCTCTTTGCAAAGATCCCAGAATGTACTTGCTGAGACTCAAAAGCGAAGTAAATGAAAGGGAAGAGGAGGACTGGAAATCGTTCATTGTGGAGAAAAGAAAAGTGCTTCATGTAAAACCGACGGAGAGGGAAAGCTTCAGTAAGGTTTATTTTGCATTTGAAACACCTATGAAGTAACCTTACACTGGATGGGAAAAGAATATAATGCGTGTCAAGAAGAGAGAGGGCAACGTCGCTGAGGATGGAAGAATAAAGGAGCTTCTTTATGATCCATGAGTAAATGCTAGTGTTAAAATGAGGGATTAACTATTGAAGGCAGGCTGTGAAGATTTCTGATCGTTATGTGGAAAGCTGCAGAGCGTGGCAGAGGAAAGTAAGAAACTAATTCATGGATCAACTCATTCCTTGTAGACATGGTGGAGATGAGTAATATTGGAGATGGAAATGAGAAGAGGGGGCAGGAACGTAGAGGAACTATCCATCCGAGAGGAAGTTTACTAGAGGAGCGATTGGGCTGCACTTAATTTGGAAGGAATTTCCATGAAGGAGGAGTGAGCGAAATATTAAAAAATTAACTTGGGAAAAGTAAAAACAATATCCACCTGATGATAGCATGTGAACGCATGACAATGCAAGGATTGCTTCCATTAATGATCCTCATGTAGCACTCATCAATAAAAGAGTGTGCTCCAACAACTACCAATGTGACACATAATCTATTGGATAACCCAAGCATTTGTTCATCAAATCATCATTTCACTTCTTGATCCAATTTTTCAGTATAGTACGCAAAAGGTTAATAATAATTGCATTTCATTTGAAAATCATCACAGATTTGAGGTTATTCTCAGAGATCAGTCAGTGAGAACCCTATGTTTCCAAGGCTTGTTATCTTGAAAGCATATTCATACTCACATGTTCGATCAATTAATTCATGTATTTCACTACCAAGGCTGTTCAAGCAGGAGTTGCAATCCACTAGGGAAAGTCATCACTCTCTTCGTAGGTATGCATTCTGCAAACGCAAGGCATCCTGAAATCGACAAAATAATTATTTCATTAGAAAAGAAGCAAATATCCAAAGCGAGTCTTTCCCCTGCAGACACAGAGGCACCTTGCTGATGTGCAAAACGATGAATTGCCATGGATTTATGCGCCGCCCTCTTTAAAAGTAAGTCGAGTCCAATATGCATAAGGGCGAGCGATTGGAAATGTATACCGTATACTTATTCACGAGGGCAATAATAAAGAAAATAATATCAATCGGATGCTTTAAAGTTATTGCATTACTCTGGCATTGATTCGAAGAGCGGAGAATCATTTATTCTTCTCCTTAAATTACAAATCTTAAAATTATTAATTAATACCATTTGAGGTCCCGCTAAATAATTATCTCGCCTCTGATTGGCTGAAAACTGTACCACCGCTGTCAGTGCAAGCGCTGTATTCTTGAATTTTAGGCCACAAAATCCTTCAGCTAATGAACGATTGCACATCGGTAAAATTCCTCTCTACTTTTATGCCGACGGCGACTAATGTTGGTTTTCTTCTATTCAGCAGGAATCCGGTGTCGGTACTTAAGAAAATAGTAATGTTGTGCGGTAAGACTCACGTAGTAGGAAAAAATCATAATAAATACTAATCTTCATGAAATATTTATCGTTTACGATAAACCTCACGATCATTTTTAAAAATCTAATTGCAATTCTAGGCTCCCGCCGGTAACAGTCACAACTCCCAACGCCGTTAGTCATATCTCACTTTCCTCTTGCATCTCACCGCGATCACATCGTCCCTATCAGAAGTTGTTAATTTCCATCAAATTCTAATTTTTAGCATGCTAAAGAGCTTAAAAGAATCCCCATTCTAGCCATGATGCCTTCGCGGAGTGCTCTGTTGAGGGGAAAAGCTTTGGATTCTTAATTTCCTAGCACATTTCGATATTATTCCACATGCATGATACGTTCGAGGAACGAATGCATTCTCTCAACATCGTTGATGGCTAAGCTCGTTACATAAGATATCTGTGGCGATGACTCGATGGAATCGTTCGTCGTCACTTCGAAACGATGAGGAGGTAAAAGTTCGGGAAGACGGTATTTGTAAACACAGAAGGAAAGGGCATTTCTAATGGCACTAGGTTTCTTACCTGAATTTTTCCTTCGAACCGCACTCCAAGCTTTCCGCTTCTCACGCACTCAAAAGGCGAAGACATAGTGGCTTACGTCTGCGTAACAACCAACGTATCCGTCAAATCTTGCATATTCTCCGGTAACAACTCTTGGCACAAAGATATGGTAACAGTCACTTGATCAAAGGGGAATCGTCGAGCTTTCATGGCCTAAGGCTTGGTAGGAAAAGGCAAAACAAACCGGGAAAGGCCACTCAAATCATGGGAGACACGTCCGTTCGCAACGAAGACCAGCCCACTAAAGCCGAGTGGAAGCATTATCTCGCCATCTACTGGAATTCGGTATAGAAAACGTTACTCACGGCAAGCGGAAGATGAATGTCGAACTGTTTTCGCTTCGCTTAAGATTGCGAGGCGTATGTTTTAACGAATGCGTAGACAATAAATTGAATAATATATTATAAATAAATTCTGAATTCCTTTTACGACCGCATCGTTCAAGTGAGCGTAAGGGAGAAAAATGATCGGGTCTCTCGAATCGCTAACAGACATAGGTAGGACGCTGTTCGTTACTTGCGAAGAGTTCGAAGCAAAACGGAGATGACTTGAAAGGGTTGATAAAAACTAGAGGTAGCATCAGCAGCAAGCGGGTAGACAAGGGAATGAGTATAAGCGATTGAATACTGTGGCACCTTGTGGAAGCCGTTAGAATGTCTTTCTTTGCACGCTTAGAATAGCGAAATTTTCGGGGAAGGCTGTTGAAATAGCTCGTTTAATTGAGAGATACTGTTCGAACAGAACGATTGAATTAACTTCTTCATATTCAGCGCCGTACGAACCGTATTTGCTCCAGAATGAGACGTTTCATGATCCGTTCAGGGCTTCCATCTCTTTCATTAAAATTCGCTCTATGAATTTGGTGGGTAATGAAACAAGAGTATAAAGTTTTTCATGGTTGTAATTTATTCAAACTGCCATCATACACATCATAAGCACTTCATATCACTCATGTCGCTGCATTATTGAAGCTAAGGTACTCCTTCCCGCTTGTCTGTCTGCATGCGCCGAAGCTCGATCTACATCATGATCCGCCTTCAAATCTATCGTCTCTTGACTGGAAACCTCCCCTGAACAGGAATCCGAAGTACCTGAGATGAAGGTGAAATGGATATTTCAAATTGATGCACTGAATAAATAACAATAAAGCAATGAGGAAGCGAAGCTTCCCTTCAGGAATTTCGTTTATGGATGGAATGAAATGTTGACAAGGATCAATGGGAAACGCTCGTTGCACCTCTGAGATCTATGGCTTGCAGAAAGACTGATTGACATGTCTCTTTTGTGGCATTTGAGGATGGACCTAGGATGGAGTTGACTGGATGGAGTTATGCAAAGTTAAGGGAGAGAACCAAATGTCCTTTGAGTATGAGAATCCGAGAAAACCTTGCAGAAACTCAGGAACGGCAGCAAGTAGCAGGGCATGTAATGCATAGACTTTCTGAAGGCAGAGAATGTCTGTTACGTTGAAAGTTCAGCCTAATATCTCCAGATATGTAATTGGAATGGTGTGCTGAAGTTTAAGTCCTTGGCTAGTTTTCCTTATGAAAGAACAACATCTGCCTGTGATGAAGGCTCTTTGCAAAGATCCCAGAATGTACTTGCTGAGACTCAAAAGCGAAGTAAATGAAAGGGAAGAGGAGGACTGGAAATCGTTCATTGTGGAGAAAAGAAAAGTGCTTCATGTAAAACCGACGGAGAGGGAAAGCTTCAGTAAGGTTTATTTTGCATTTGAAACACCTAAGAAGTAACCTTACACTGGATGGGAAAAGAATATAATGCGTGTCAAGAAGAGAGAGGGCAACGTCGCTGAGGATGGAAGAATAAAGGAGCTTCTTTATGATCCATGAGTAAATGCTAGTGTTAAAATGAGGGATGAACTTTTGAAGGCAGGCTGTGAAGATTTCTGATCGTTATGTGGAAAGCTGCAGAGCATGGCAGAGGAAAGTAAGAAACTAATTCATGGATCAACTCATTCCTTGTAGACATGGTGGAGATGAGTAATATTGGAGATGGAAATGAGAAGAGGGGGCAGGAACGTAGAGGAATTATCCATCCGAGAGGAAGTTTACTAGAGGAGCGATTGGGCTGAACTTAATTTGCAAGGAATTTCCATGAAGGAGGAGTGAGCGAAATATTAAAAAATAAACTTGGGAAAAGTAAAAACAATATCCACCTGATGATAGCATGTGAACGCATGACAATGCAAGGATTGCTTCCATTAATGTTCCTCATGTAGCACTCATCAATAAAAGAGTGTGCTCCTACAACTACCAATGTGACACATAATCTATTGGATAACCCAAGCATTTGTTCATCAAATCATCCTTTCACTTCTTGATCCAATTCTTCAGTATAATACGAAAAAGGTTAATAATAATTGCATTTCATTTGAAAATCATCACAGATTTGAGGTTATTCTCAGAAATCAGTCAGTGAGAACCCCATGTTTCCAAGGCTTGTTATCTTGAAAGCATATTCATACTCACATGTTCGATCAATTAATTCATGTATTTCACTACCAAGGCTGTTCAAGCAGGAGTTGCAATCCACTAGGGAAAGTCATCACTCTCTTCGTAGGTATGCATTCTGCAAACGCATGGCATCCTGAAATCGAAAAAATAATTATTTCATTAGAAACGAAGCAAATATCCAAAGCGAGTCTTTCCCCTGCAGACACAGAGGCACCTTGCTGATGTGCAAAACGATGAATTGCCATGGATTTATGCGCCGCCCTCTTTAAAAGTAAGTCGAGTCCAATATGCATAAGGGCGAGCGATTGGAAATGTATATCGTATACTTATTCACGAGGGCAATAATAAAGAAAATAATATCAATCGGATGCTTTAAAGTTATTGCATTACTCTGGCATTGATTCGAAGAGCGGAGAATCATTTATTCTTCTCCTAAAATTACAAATCTTAAAATTATTAATTAATACCATTTGAGGTCCCGCTGAATAATTATCTCGCCTCTGATTGGCTGAAAACTGTACCACCGCTGTCAGTGCAAGCGCTGTATTCTTGAATTTTAGGCCACAAAATCCTTCAGCTAATGAACGATTGCACATCGGTAAAATTCCTCTCTACTTTTATGCCGACGGCGACTAATGTTGGTTTTCTTCTATTCAGCAGGAATCCGGTGTCGGTACTTAAGAAAATAGTAATGTTGTGCGGTAAGACTCACGTAGTAGGAAAAAATCATAATAAATACTAATCTTCATGAAATATTTATCGTTTACGATAAACCTCACGTTCATTTTTAAAAATCTAATTGCAATTCTAGGCTCCCGCCGGTAACAGTCACAACTCCCAACGCCGTTAGTCATATCTCACTTTCCTCTTGCATCTCACCGCGATCACATCGTCCCTATCAGAAGTTGTTAATTTCCATCAAATTCTAATTTTTAGCATGCTAAAGAGCTTAAAAGAATCCCCATTCTAGCCATGATGCCTTCGCGGAGTGCTCTGTTGAGGGGAAAAGCTTTGGATTCTTAATTTCCTAGCACATTTCGATATTATTCCACATGCATGATACGTTCGAGGAACGAATGCATTCTCTCAACATCGTTGATGGCTAAGCTCGTTACATAGGATATCTGTGGCGATGACTCGATGGAATCGTTCGTCGTCACTTCGAAACGATGAGGAGGTAAAAGTTCGGGAAGACGGTATTTGTAAACACAGAAGAAAAGGGCATTTCTAATGGCACTAGGTTTCTTACCTGAATTTTTCCTTCGAACCGCACTCCAAGCTTTCCGCTTCTCACGCGCTCAAAAGGCGAAGACATCGTGGCTTACGTCTGCGTAACAACCAACGTATCCGTCAAATCTTGCATATTCTCCGGTAACAACTCTTGGCACAAAGATATGGTAACAGTCACTCGATCAAAGGGGAATCGTCGAGCTTTCATGGCCTAAGGCTTGGTAGGAAAAGGCGAAACAAACCGGGAAAGGCCAACCAAATCATGGGAGACACGTCCGTTCGCAACGAAGACCAGCCCACTAAAGCCGAGTGGAAGCATTATCTCGCCATCTACTGGAATTCGGTATAGAAAACGTTACTCACGGCAGGCGGAAGATGAATGTCGAACTGTTTTCGCTTCGCTTAAGATTGCGAGGCGTATGTATTAACGAATGCGTAGACAATAAATTGAATAATATATTATAAATAAATTCTGAATTCCTTTTACGACCGCATCGTTCAAGTGAGCGTAAGGGAGAAAAATGATCGGGTCTCTCGAATCGCTAACAGACATAGGTAGGACGCTGTTCGTTACTTGCGAAGAGTTCGAAGCAAAACGGAGATGACTTGAAAGGGTTGATAAAAACTAGAGGTAGCATCAGCAGTAAGCTGGTAGACAAGGGAATGAGTATAAGCGATTGAATTCTGTGGCGATTTGTTGGCACCTTGTGGAAGCCGTAAGAACATCTTTCTTTGCACACTTAGAATAGCGAAATTTTCGGGGAAGGCTGTTGAAATAGCTCGTTTAATTGAGAGATACTGTTCGAACAGAACGATTGAATTAACTTCTTCATATTCAGCGCCGTACGAACCGTATTTGCTCCAGAATGAGACGTTTCATGATTAGTTCAGGGCTTCCATCTCTTTCATTAAAATTCGCTCTATGAATTTGGTGGGTAATGAAACAAGAGTATAAAGTTTTTCATGGTTGTAATTTATTCAAACTGCCATCATACACATCATAAGCACTTCATATCACTCATGTCGCTGCATTATTGAAGCTAAGGTACTCCTTCCCGCTTGTCTGTCTGCATGCGCCGAAGCTCGATCTACATCATGATCCGCCTCCAAATCTATCGTCTCTTGACTGGAAACCTCCCCTGAACAGGAATCCGAAGTACCTGAGATGAAGGTGAAATGGATATTTCAAATTGATGCACTGAATAAATAACAATAAAGCAATGAGGAAGCGAAGCTTCCCTTCAGGAATTTCGTTTATGGATGGAATGAAATGTTGACAAGGATCAATGGGAAACGCTCGTTGCATCTCTGACAGCTATGGCTTGCAGAAAGACTGATTGACACGTCTCTGTTGTGGCATTTGAGGATGGACCTAGGATGGAGGTGACTGGATGGAGTTATGCAAAGTTAAGGGAGAGAACCAAATGTCCTTTGAGTATGAGAATCCGAGAAAACCTTGCTGATACTCAGGAACGGTAGCAAGTAGCAAGGCATGTAATGCATAGACTTTCTGAAGGCAGAGAATGTCTGTTACGTTGAAAGTTCAGCCTAATATCTCCAGATATGTAGTTGGAATGGTGTGCTGAAGTTTAAGTCCTTGGCTAGTTTTCCTTATGAAAGAACAACATCTGCCTGTGATGAAGGCTCTTTGCAAAGATCCCAGAATGTACTTGCTGAGACTCAAAAGCGAAGTAAATGAAAGGGAAGAGGAGGACTGGAAATCGTTCATTGTGGAGGAAAGAAAAGTGCTTCATGTAAAACCGACGGAGAGGGAAAGCTTCAGTAAGGTTTATTTTGCATTTGAAACACCTAAGAAGTAACCTTACCCTGGTGGGAAAAGAATATAATGCGTGTCAAGAAAAAGAGAGGGCAACGTCGCTGAGGATGGAAGAATAAAGGAGCTTCTTTATGATCCATGAGTAAATGCTAGTGTTAAAATGAGGGATGAACTATTGAAGGCAGGCTGTGAAGATTTCTGATCGTTATGTGGAAAGCTGCAGAGCATGGCAGAGGAAAGTAAGAAACTAATTCATGGATCAACTCATTCCTTGTAGACATGGTGGAGATGAGTAATATTGGAGATGGAAATGAGAAGAGGGGGCAGGAACGTAGAGGAATTATCCATCCGAGAGGAAGTTTACTAGAGGAGCGATTGGGCTGCACTTAATTTGGAAGGAATTTCCATGAAGGAGGAGTGAGCGAAATATTAAAAAATAAACTTGGGAAAAGGAAAAACAATATCCACCTGATGATAGCATGTGAACGCATGACAATGCAAGGATTGCTTCCATTAATGATCCTCATGTAGCACTCATCAATAAAAGAGTGTGCTCCAACAACTACCAATGTGACACATAATCTATTGGATCACCCAAGCATTTGTTCATCAAATCATCCTTTCACTTCTTGATCCAATTTTTCAGTATAATACGCAAAAGGTTAATAATAATTGCGTTTCATTTGAAAATCATCACAGATTTGAGGTTATTCTCAGAAATCAGTCAGTGAGAACCCTATGTTTCCAAGGCTTGTTATCTTGAAAGCATATTCATACTCACATGTTCGATCAATTAATTCATGTATTTCACTACCAAGGCTGTTCAAGCAGGAGTTGCAATCCACTAGGGAAAGTCATCACTCTCTTCGTAGGTATGCATTCTGCAAACGCATGGCATCCTGAAATCGAAAAAATAATTATTTCATTAGAAAAGAAGCAAATATCCAAAGCGAGTCTTTCCCCTGCAGACACAGAGGCACCTTGCTGATGTGCAAAACGATGAATTGCCATGGATTTATGCGCCGCCCTCTTTAAAAGTAAGTCGAGTCCAATATGTATAAGGGCGAGCGATTGGAAATGTATATCGTATACTTATTCACGAGGGCAATAATAAAGAAAATAATATCAATCGGATGCATTAAAGTTATTGCATTACTCTGGCATTGATTCGAAGAGCGGAGAATCATTTATTCTTCTCCTAAAATTACAAATCTTAAAATTATTAATTAATACCATTTGAGGTCCCGCTAAATAATTATCTCGCCTCTGATTGGCTGAAAACTGTACCACCGCTGTCAGTGCAATCGCTGTATTCTTGAATTTTAGGCCACAAAATCCTTCAGCTAATGAACGATTGCACATCGGTAAAATTCCTCTCTACTTTTATGCCGACGGCGACTAATGTTGGTTTTCTTCTATTCAGCAGGAATCCGGTGTCGGTACTTAAGAAAATAGTAATGTTGTGCGGTAAGACTCACGTAGTAGGAAAAAATCATAATAAATACTAATCTTCATGAAATATTTATCGTTTACGATAAACCTCACGTTCATTTTTAAAAATCTAATTGCAATTTTAGGCTCCCGCCGGTAACAGTCACAACTCCCAACGCCGTTAGTCATATCTCACTTTCCTCTTGCATCTCACCGCGATCACATCGTCCCTATCAGAAGTTGTTAATTTCCATCAAATTCTAATTTTTAGCATGCTAAAGAGCTTAAAAGAATCCCCATTCTAGCCATGATGCCTTCGCGGAGTGCTCTGTTGAGGGGATAAGCTTTGGATTCTTAATTTCCTAGCACATTTCGATATTATTCCACATTCATCATACGTTCGAGGAACGAATGCATTCTCTCAACATCGTTGATGGCTAAGCTCGTTACATAGGATATCTGTGGCGATGACTCGATGGAATCGTTCGTCGTCACTTCGAAACGATGAGGAGGTAAAAGTTCGGGAAGACGGTATTTGTAAACACAGAAGGAAAGGGCATTTCTAATGGCACTAGGTTTCTTACCTGAATTTTTCCTTCGAACCGCACTCCAAGCTTTCCGCTTCTCACGCACTCAAAAGGCGAAGACATCGTGGCTTACGTCTGCGTAACAACCAACGTATCCGTCAAATCTTGCATATTCTCCGGTAACAACACTTGGCACAAAGATATGGTAACAGTCACTTGATCAAAGGGGAATCGTCGAGCTTTCATGGCCTAAGGCTTGGTAGGAAAAGGCGAAACAAACCGGGAAAGGCCAACCAAATCATGGGAGACACGTCCGTTCGCAACGAAGACCAGCCCACTAAAGCCGAGTGGAAGCATTATCTCGCCATCTACTGGAATTCGGTATAGAAAACGTTACTCACGGCAAGCGGAAGATGAATGTCGAACTGTTTTCGCTACGCTTAAGATTGCGAGGCGTATGTATTAACGAATGCGTAGACAATAAATTGAATAATATATTATAAATAAATTCTGAATTCTTTTTACGACCGCATCGTTCAAGTGAGCGTAAGGGAGAAAAATGATCGGGTCTCTCGAATCGCTAACAGACATAGGTAGGACGCTGTTCGTTACTTGCGAAGAGTTCGAAGCAAAACGGAGATGACTTGAAAGGGTTGATAAAAACTAGAGGTAGCATCAGCAGTAAGCGGGTAGACAAGGGAATGAGTATAAGAGATTGAATTCTGTGGCACCTTGTGGAAGCCGTTAGAACGTCTTTCTTTGCACACTTAGAATAGCGAAATTTTCGCGAAGGCAGTTGAAATAGCTCGTTTAATTGAGAGATACTGTTCGAACAGAACGATTGAATTAACTTCTTCATATTCAGCGCCGTACGAACCGTATTTGCTCCAGAATGAGACGTTTCATGATCCGTTCAGGGCTTCCATCTCTTTCATTAAAATTCGCTCTATGAATTTGGTGGGTAATGAAACAAGAGTTTAAAGTTTTTCATGGTTGTAATTTATTCAAACTGCCATCGTACACATCATAAGCACTTCATATCACTCATGTCGCTGCATTATTGAAGCTAAGGTACTCCTTCCCGCTTGTCTGTCTGCATGCGCCGAAGCTCGATCTACATCATGATCCGCCTCCAAATCTATCGTCTCTTGACTGGAAACCTCCCCTGAACAGGAATCCGAAGTACCTGAGATGAAGGTGAAATGGATATTTCAAATTGATGCACTGAATAAATAACAATAAAGCAATGAGGAAGCGAAGCTTCCCTTCAGAAATTTCGTTTATGGATGGAATGAAATGTTGACAAGGATCAATGGGAAACGCTCGTTGCACCTCTGAGATCTATGGCTTGCAGAAAGACTGATTGACATGTCTATGTTGTGGCATTTGAGGATGGACCTAGGATAGAGTTGACTGGATGGAGTTATGCAAAGTTAAGGGAGAGAACCAAATGTTCATTGAGTAGGAGAATCCGAGAAAACCTTGCAGAAACTCAGGAACGGTAGCAAGTAGCAAGGCATGTAATGCATAGACTTTCTGAAGGCAGAGAATGTCTGTTACGTTGACAGTTCAGCCTAATATCTCCAGATATGTAGTTGGAATGGTGTGCTGAAGTTTAAGTCCTTGGCTAGTTTTCCTAATGTAAGAACAACATCTGCCTGTGATGAAGGCTCTTTGCAAAGATCCCAGAATGTACTTGCTGAGACTCAAAAGCGAAGTAAATGAAAGGGAAGAGGAGGACTGGAAATCGTCCATTGTGGAGAAAAGAAAAGTGCTTCATGTAAAACCGACGGAGAGGGAAAGCTTCAGTAAGGTTTATTTTGCATTTGAAACACCTAAGAAGTATCCTTACACTGGATGGGAAAAGAATATAATGCGTGTCAAGAAGAGAGAGGGCAACGTCGCTGAGGATGGAAGAATAAAGGAGCTTCTTTATGATCCATGAGTAAATGCTAGTGTTAAAATGAGGGATTAACTATTGAAGGCAGGCTGTGAAGATTTCTGATCGTTATGTGGAAAGCTGCAGAGCATGGCAGAGGAAAGTAAGAAACTATTTCATGGATCAACTCATTCCTTGTAGACATGGTGGAGATGAGTAATATTGGAGATGGAAATGAGAAGAGGGGGCAGGAACGTAGAGGAACTATCCATCCGAGAGGAAGTTTACTAGAGGAGCGATTGGGCTGAACTTAATTTGCAAGGAATTTCCATGAAGGAGGAGTGAGCGAAATATTAAAAAATTAACTTGGGAAAAGTAAAAACAATATCCACCTGATGATAGCATGTGAACGCATGACAATGCAAGGATTGCTTCCATTAATGATCCTCATGTAGCACTCATCAATAAAAGAGTGTGCTCCAACAACTACCAATGTGACACATAATCTATTGGATAACCCAAGCATTTGTTCATCAAATCATCCTTTCACTTCTTGATCCAATTTTTCAGTATAGTACGCAAAAGGTTAATAATAATTGCATTTCATTTGAAAATCATCACAGATTTGAGGTTATTCTCAGAAATCAGTCAGTGAGAACCCTATGTTTCCAAGGCTTGTTATCTTGAAAGCATATTCATACTCACATGTTCGATCAATTAATTCATGTATTTCACTACCAAGGCTGTTCAAGCAGGAGTTGCAATCCACTAGGGAAAGTCATCACTCTCTTCGTAGGTATGCATTCTGCAAACGCATGGCATCCTGAAATCGAAAAAATAATTATTTCATTAGAAAAGAAGCAAATATCCAAAGCGAGTCTTTCCCCTGCAGACACAGAGGCACCTTGCTGATGTGCAAAACGATGAATTGCCATGGATTAATGCGCCGCCCTCTTTAAAAGTAAGTCGAGTCCAATATGCATAAGGGCGAGCGATTGGAAATGTATATCGTATTCACGAGGGCAATAATAAAGAAAATAATATCAATCGGATGCTTTAAAGTTATTGCATTACTCTGGCATTGATTCGAAGAGCGGAGAATCATTTATTCTCCTCCTAAAATTACAAATCTTAAAATTATTAATTAATACCATTTGAGGTCCCGCTGAATAATTATCTCGCCTCTGATTGGCTGAAAACTGTACCACCGCTGTCAGTGCAAGCGCTGTATTCTTGAATTTTAGGCCACAAAATCCTTCAGCTAATGAACGATTGCACATCGGTAAAATTCCTCTCTACTTTTATGCCGACGGCGACTAATGTTGGTTTTCTTCTATTCAGCAGGAATCCGGTGTCGGTACTTAAGAAAATAGTAATGTTGTGCGGTAAGACTCACGTAGTAGGAAAAAATCATAATAAATACTAATCTTCATGAAATATTTATCGTTTACGATAAACCTCACGATCATTTTTAAAAATCTAATTGCAATTTTAGGCTCCCGCCGGTAACAGTCACAACTCCCAACGCCGTTAGTCATATCTCACTTTCCTCTTGCATCTCACCGCGATCACATCGTCCCTATCAGAAGTTGTTAATTTCCATCAAATTCTAATTTTTAGCATGCTAAAGAGCTTAAAAGAATCCCCATTCTAGCCATGATGCCTTCACGGAGTGCTCTGTTGAGGGGAAAAGCTTTGGATTCTTAATTTCCTAGCACATTTCGATATTATTCCACATGCATGATACGTTCGAGGAAAGAATGCATTCTCTCAACATCGTTGACGGCTAAGCTCGTTACATAAGATGTCTGTGGCGATGACTCGATGGAATCGTTCGTCGTCACTTCGAAACGATGAGGAGGTAAAAGTTCGGGAAGACAGTATTTGTAAACACAGAAGAAAAGGGCATTTCTAATGGCACTAGGTTTCTTACCTGAATTTTTCCTTCGAACCGCACTCCAAGCTTTCCGCTTCTCACGCACTCAAAAGGCGAAGACATCGTGGCTTACGTCTGCGTAACAACCAACGTATCCGTCAAATCTTGCATATTCTCCGGTAACAACACTTGGCACAAAGATATGGTAGCAGTCACTTGATCAAAGGGGAATCGTCGAGCTTTCATGGCCTAAGGCTTGGTAGGAAAAGGCGAAACAAACCGGGAAAGGCCACTCAAATCATGGGAGACACGTCCGTTCGCAACGATGACCAGCCCACTAAAGCCGAGTGGAAGCATTATCTCGCCATCTACTGGAATTCTTTCGAATAGAAAACGTTACTCACGGCAAGCGGAAGATGAATGTCGAACTGTTTTCGCTTCGCTTAAGATTGCGAGGCGTATGTATTAACGAATGCGTAGACAATAAACTGAATAATATATTATAAATAAATTCTGAATTCCTTTTACGACCGCATCGTTCAAGTGAGCGTAAGGGAGAAAAATGATCGGGTCTCTCGAATCGCTAACAGACATAGGTAGGACGCTGTTCGTTACTTGCGAAGAGTTCGAAGCAAAACGGAGATGACTTGAAAGGGTTGATAAAAACTAGAGGTAGCATCAGCAGTAAGCGGGTAGACAAGGGAATGAGTATAAGCGATTGAATTCTGTGGCACCTTGTGGAAGCCGTTAGAACGTCTTTCTTTGCACACTTAGAATAGCAAAATTTTCGGGGAAGGCTGTTGAGATAGCTCGTTTAATTGAGAGATACTGTTCGAACAGAACGATTGAATTAACTTCTTCATATTCAGCGCCGTACGAACCGTATTTGCTCCAGAATGAGACGTTTCATGATCCGTTCAGGGCTTCCATCTCTTTCATTAAAATTCGCTCTAAGAATTTGGTGGGTAATGAAACAAGAGTATAAAGTTTTTCATGGTTGTAATTTATTCAAACTGCCATCATGCACATCATAAGCACTTCATATCACTCATGTCGCTGCATTATTGAAGCTAAGGTACTCCTTCCCGCTTGTCTGTCTGCGTGCGCCGAAGCTCGATGTACATCATGATCCGCCTCCAAATCTATCGTCTCTTGACTGGAAACCTCCCCTGAACAGGAATCCGAAGTACCTGAGATGAAGGTGAAATGGATATTTCAAATTGATGCACTGAATAAATAACAATAAAGCAATGAGGAAGCGAAGCTTCCCTTCAGGAATTTCGTTTACGAATGGAATGAAATGTTGACAAGGATCAATGGGAAACGCTCGTTGCATCTCTGAGAGCTATGGCTTGCAGAAAGACCGATTGACATGTCTCTGATGTGGCATTTGAGGATGGACCTAGGATGGAGGTGACTGGATGGAGTTATGCAAAGTTAAGGGAGAGAACCAAATGTCCTTTGAGTATGAGAATCCGAGAAAACCTTGCAGAAACTCAGGAACGGTAGGAAGTAGCAAGGCATGTAATGCATAGACTTTCTGAAGGCAGAGAATGTCTGTTACGTTGAAAGTTCAGCCTAATATCTCCAGATATGTAGTTGGAATGGTGTGCTGAAGTTTAAGTCCTTGGCTAGTTTTCCTTATGAAAGAACAACATCTGCCTGTGATGAAGGCTCTTTGCAAAGATCCCAGAATGTACTTGCTGAGACTCAAAAGCGAAGTGAATGAAAGGGAAGAGGAGGACTGGAAATCGTTCATTGTGGAGAAAAGAAAAGTGCTTCATGTAAAACCGACGGAGAGGGAAAGCTTCAGTAAGGTTTATTTTGCATTTGAAACACCTAAGAAGTAACCTTACACTGGATGGGAAAAGAATGCGTGTCAAGAAGAGAGAGGGCAACGTCGCTGAGGATGGAAGAATAAAGGAGCTTCTTTATGATCCATGAGTAAATGCTAGTGTTAAAATGGGGGATGAACTATTGAAGGCAGGCTGTGAAGATTTCTGATCGTTATGTGGAAAGCTGCAGAGCATGGCAGAGGAATGTAAGAAACTATTTCATGGATCAACTCATTCCTTGTAGACATGGTGGAGATGAGTAATATTGGAGATGGAAATGAGAAGAGGGGGCAGGAACGTAGAGGAACTATCCATCCGAGAGGAAGTTTACTAGAGGAGCGATTGGGCTGCACTTAATTTGGAAGGAATTTCCATGAAGGAGGAGTGAGCGAAATATTAAAAAATTAACTTGGGAAAAGTAAAAACAATATCCACCTGATGATAGCATGTGAACGCATGACAATGCAAGGATTGCTTCCATTAATGATCCTCATGTAGCACTCATCAATAAAAGAGTGTGCTCCAACAACTACCAATGTGACACATAATCTATTGGATAACCCAAGCATTTGTTCATCAAATCATCATTTCACTTCTTGATCCAATTTTTCAGTATAGTACGCAAAAGGTTAATAATAATTGCATTTCATTTGAAAATCATCACAGATTTGAGGTTATTCTCAGAAATCAGTCAGTGAGAACCCTATGTTTCCAAGGCTTGTTATCTTGAAAGCATATTCATACTCACATGTTCGATCAATTAATTCATGTATTTCACTACCAAGGCTGTTCAAGCAGGAGTTGCAATCCACTAGGGAAAGTCATCACTCTCTTCGTAGGTATGCATTCTGCAAACGCATGGCATCCTGAAATCGAAAAAATAATTATTTCATTAGAAAAGAAGCAAATATCCAAAGCGAGTCTTTCCCCTGCAGACACAGAGGCACCTTGCTGATGTGCAAAACGATGAATTGCCATGGATTTATGCGCCGCCCTCTTTAAAAGTAAGTCGAGTCCAATATGCATAAGGGCGAGCGATTGGAAATGTATATCGTATACTTATTCACGAGGGCAATAATAAAGAAAATAATATCAATCGGATGCTTTAAAGTTATTGCATTACTCTGGCATTGATTCGAAGAGCGGAGAATCATTTATTCTTCTCCTAAAATTACAAATCTTAAAATTATTAATTAATACCATTTGAGGTCCCGCTAAATAATTATCTCGCCTCTGATTGGCTGAAAACTGTACCACCGCTGTCAGTGCAAGCGCTGTATTCTTGAATTTTAGGCCACAAAATCCTTCAGCTAATGAACGATTGCACATCGGTAAAATTCCTCTCTACTTTTATGCCGACGGCGACTAATGTTGGTTTTCTTCTATTCAGCAGGAATCCGGTGTCGGTACTTAAGAAAATAGTAATGTTGTGCGGTAAGACTCACGTAGTAGGAAAAAATCATAATAAATACTAATCTTCATGAAATATTTATCGTTTACGATAAACCTCACGTTCATTTTTAAAAATCTAATTGCAATTTTAGGCTCCCGCCGGTAACAGTCACAACTCCCAACGCCGTTAGTCATATCTCACTTTCCTCTTGCATCTCACCGCGATCACATCGTCCCTATCAGAAGTTGTTAATTTCCATCAAATTCTAATTTTTAGCATGCTAAAGAGCTTAAAAGAATCCCCATTCTAGCCATGATGCCTTCGCGGAGTGCTCTGTTGAGGGGAAAAGCTTTGGATTCTTAATTTCCTAGCACATTTCGATATTATTCCACATGCATGATACGTTCGAGGAACGAATGCATTCTCTCAACATCGTTGATGGCTAAGCTCGTTACATAGGATATCTGTGGCGATGACTCGATGGAATCGTTCGTCGTCACTTCGAAACGATGAGGAGGTAAAAGTTCGGGAAGACGGTATTTGTAAACACAGAAGAAAAGGGCATTTCTAATGGCACTAGGTTTCTTACCTGAATTTTTCCTTCGAACCGCACTCCAAGCTTTCCGCTTCTCAAAAGGCGAAGACATCGTGGCTTACGTCTGCGTAACAACCAACGTATCCGTCAAATCTTGCATATTCTCCGGTAACAACTCTTGGCACAAAGATATGGTAACAGTCACTCGATCAAAGGGGAATCGTCGAGCTTTCACGGCCTAAGGCTTGGTAGGAAAAGGCGAAACAAACCGGGAGAGGCCAACCAAATCATGGGAGACACGTCCGTTCGCAACGAAGACCAGCCCACTAAAGCCGAGTGGAAGCATTATCTCGCCATCTACTGAAATCGGTATAGAAAACGTTACTCACGGCAAGCGGAAGATGAATGTCGAACTGTTTTCGCTTCGCTTAAGATTGCGAGGCGTATGTATTAACGAATGCGTAGACAATAAATTGAATAATATATTATAAATAAATTCTGAATTCCTTTTACGACCGCATCGTTCAAGTGAGCGTAAGGGAGAAAAATGATCGGGTCTCTCGAATCGCTAACAGACATAGGTAGGACGCTGTTCGTTACTTGCGAAGAGTTCGAAGCAAAACGGAGATGACTTGAAAGGGTTGATAAAAACTAGAGGTAGCATCAGCAGTAAGCGGGTAGACAAGGGAATGAGTATAAGCGATTGAATTCTGTGGCACCTTGTGGAAGCCGTTAGAACGTCTTTCTTTGCACACTTAGAATAGCGAAATTTTCGGGGAAGGCTGTTGAAATAGCTCGTTTAATTGAGAGATACTGTTCGAACAGAACGATTGAATTAACTTCTTCATATTTAGCGCCGTACGAACCGTATTTGCTCCAGAATGAGACGTTTCATGATCCGTTCAGGGCTTCCATCTCTTTCATTAAAATTCGCTCTATGAATTTGGTGGGTAATGAAACAAGAGTATAAAGTTTTTTATGGTTGTAATTTATTCAAACTGCCATCGTACACATCATAAGCACTTCATATCACTCATGTCGCTGCATTATTGAAGCTAAGGTACTCCTTCCCGCTTGTCTGTCTGCATGCGCCGAAGCTCGATCTACATCATGATCCGCCTCCAAATCTATCGTCTCTTGACTGGAAACCTCCCCTGAACAGGAATCCGAAGTACCTGAGATGAAGGTGAAATGGATATTTCAAATTGATGCACTGAATAAATAACAATAAAGCAATGAGGAAGCGAAGCTTCCCTTCAGGAATTTCGTTTATGGATGGAATGAAATGTTGACAAGGATCAATGGGAAACGCTCGTTGCACCTCTGAGATCTATGGCTTGCAGAAAGACTGATTGACATGTCTCTGTTGTGGCATTTGAGGATGGACCTGGGATAGAGTTGACTGGATGGAGTTATGCAAAGTTAAGGGAGAGAACCAAATGTCCTTTGAGTATGAGAATACGAGAAAACCTTGCAGAAACTCAGGAACGGTAGCAAGTAGCAAGGCATGCAATGCATAGACTTTCTGAAGGCAGAGAATGTCTGTTACGTTGAAAGTTCAGCCTAATATCTCCAGATATGTAGGTGGAAATGGTGTGCTGAAGTTTAAGTCCTTGGCTAGTTTTCCTTATGAAAGAACAACATCTGCCTGTGATGAAGGCTCTTTGCAAAGATCTCAGAATGTACTTGCTGAGACTCAAAAGCGAAGTAAATGAAAGGGAAGAGGAGGACTGGAAAACGTTCATTGTGGAGAAAAGAAAAGTGCTTCATGTAAAACCGACGGAGAGGGAAAGCTTCAGTAAGGTTTATTTTGCATTTGAAACACCTAAGAAGTAACCTTACACTGGATGGGAAAAGAATATAATGCGTGTCAAGAAGAGAGAGGGCAACGTCGCTGAGGATGGAAGAATAAAGGAGCTTCTTTATGATCCATGAGTAAATGCTAGTGTTAAAATGAGGGATGAACTATTGAAGGCAGGCCGTGAAGATTTCTGATCGTTATGTGGAAAGCTGCAGAGCATGGCAGAGGAAAGTAAGAAACTATTTCATGGATCAACTCATTCCTTGTAGACATGGTGGAGATGAGTAATGTTGGAGATGGAAATGAGAAGAGGGGGCAGGAACGTAGAGGAATTATCCATCCGAGAGGAAGTTTACTAGAGGAGCGATTGGGCTGAACTTAATTTGCAAGGAATTTCCATGAAGGAGGAGTGAGCGAAATATTAAAAAATAAACTTGGGAAAAGTAAAAACAATATCCACCTGATGATAGCATGTGAACGCATGAAAATGCAAGGATTGCTTCCATTAATGATCCTCATGTAGCACTCATCAATAAAAGAGTGTGCTCCAACAACTACCAATGTGACACATAATCTATTGGATAACCCAAGCATTTGTTCATCAAATCATCCTTTCACTTCTTGATCATATTTTTCAGTATAATACGCAAAAGGTTAATAATAATTGCATTTCATTTGAAAATCATCACAGATTTGAGGTTATTCTCAGAAATCAGTCAGTGAGAACCCTATGTTTCCAAGGCTTGTTATCTTGAAAGCATATTCATACTCACATGTTCGATCAATTAATTCATGTTTTTCACTACCAAGGCTGCTCAAGCAGGAGTTGCAATCCACTAGGGAAAGTCATCACTATCTTCGTAGGTATGCATTCTGCAAACGCATGGCATCCTGAAATCGAAAAAATAATTATTTCATTAGAAAAGAAGCAAATATCCAAAGCGAGTCTTTCCCCTGAAGACACGGAGGCACCTTGCTGATGTGCAAAACGATGAATTGCCATGGATTTATGCGCCGCCCTCTTTAAAAGTAAGTCGAGTCCAATATGCATAAGGGCGAGCGATTGGAAATGTATATCGTATACTTATTCACGAGGGCAATAATAAAGAAAATAAAATCAATCGGATGCTTTAAAGTTATTGCATTACTCTGGCATTGATTCGAAGAGCGGAGAATCATTTATTCTTCTCCTAAAATTACAAATCTTAAAATTATTAATTAATACCATTTGAGGTCCCGCTAAATAATTATCTCGCCTCTGATTGGCTGAAAACTGTACCACCGCTGTCAGTGCAAGCGCTGTATTCTTGAATTTTAGGCCACAAAATCCTTCAGCTAATGAACGATTGCACATCGGTAAAATTCCTCTCTACTTTTATGCCGACGGCGACTAATGTTGGTTTTCTTCTGTTCAGCAGGAATCCGGTGTCGGTACTTATGAAAATAGTAATGTTGTGCGGTAAGACTCACGTAGTAGGAAAAAATCATAATAAATACTAATCTTCATGAAATATTTATCGTTTACGATAAACCTCACGTTCATTTTTAAAAATCTAATTGCAATTTTAGGCTCCCGCCGGTAACAGTCACAACTCCCAACGCCGTTAGTCATATCTCACTTTCCTCTTGCATCTCACCGCGATCACATCGTCCCTATCAGAAGTTGTTAATTTCCATTAAATTCTAATTTTTAGCATGCTAAAGAGCTTAAAAGAATCCCCATTCTAGCCATGATGCCTTCACGGAGTGCTCTGTTGAGGGGAAAAGCTTTGGATTCTTAATTTCCTAGCACATTTCGATATTATTCCACATGCATGATACGTTCGAGGAAAGAATGCATTCTCTCAAAATCGTTGATGGCTAAGCTCGTTACATAAGATATCTGTGGCGATGACTCGATGGAATCGTTCGTCGTCACTTCGAAACGATGAGGAGGTAAAAGTTCGGGAAGACAGTATTTGTAAACACAGAAGAAAAGGGCATTTCTAATGGCACTAGGTTTCTTACCTGAATTTTTCCTTCGAACCGCACTCCAAGCTTTCCGCTTCTCACGCACTCAAAAGGCGAAGACATCGTGGCTTACGTCTGCGTAACAACCAACGTATCCGTCAAATCTTGCATATTCTCCGGTAACAACACTTGGCACAAAGATATGGTAACAGTCACTTGATCAAAGGGGAATCGTCGAGCTTTCATGGCCTAAGGCTTGGTAGGAAAAGGCGAAACAAACCGGGAAAGGCCATCCAAATCATGGGAGACACGTCCGTTCGCAACGAAGACCAGCCCACTAAAGCCGAGTGGAAGCATTATCTCGCCATCTACTGGAATTCGGTATAGAAAACGTTACTCACGGCAAGCGGAAGATGAATGTCGAACTGTTTTCGCTTCGCTTAAGATTGCGAGGCGTATGTATTAACGAATGCGTAGACAATAAACTGAATAATATATTATAATAAATTCTGAATTCCTTTTACGACCGCATCGTTCAAGTGAGCGTAAGGGAGAAAAATGATCGGGTCTCTCGAATCGCTAACGGACATAGGTAGGACGCTGTTCGTTACTTGCGAAGAGTTCGAAGCAAAACGGAGATGACTTGAAAGGGTTGATAAAAACTAGAGGTAGCATGAGCAGTAAGCGGGTAGACAAGGGAATGAGTATAAGCGATTGAATTCTGTGGCGATTTGTTGGCACCTTGTGGAAGCCGTTAGAACGTCTTTCTTTGCACACTTAGAATAGCGAAATTTTCGGGGAAGGCTGTTGAAATAGCTCGTTTAATTGAGAGATACTGTTCGAACAGAACGATTGAATTAACTTCTTCATATTCAGCGCCGTACGAACCGTATTTGCTCCAGAATGAGACGTTTCATGATCCGTTCAGGGCTTCCATCTCTTTCATTAAAATTCGCTCTATGAATTTGGTGGGTAATGAAACAAGAGTATAAAGTTTTTTATGGTTGTAATTTATTCAAACTGCCATCATACACATCATAAGCACTTCATATCACTCATGTCGCTGCATTATTGAAGCTAAGGTACTCCTTCCAACTTGTCTGTCTGCATGCGCCGAAGCTCGATCTACATCATGATCCGCCTCCAAATCTATCGTCTCTTGACTGGAAACCTCCCCTGGACAGGAATCCGAAGTACCTGAGATGAAGGTGAAATGGATATTTCAAATTCATGCACTGAATAAATAACAATAAAGCAATGAGGAAGCGAAGCTTCCCTTCAGGAATTTCGTTTATGGATGGAATGAAATGTTGACAAGGATCAATGGGAAACGCTCGTTGCATCTCTGAGAGCTATGGCTTGCAGAAAGACTGATTGACATGTCTCTGTTGCGGCATTTGAGGATGGACCTAGGATAGAGTTGACTGGATGGAGTTATGCAAAGTTAAGGGAGAGAACCAAATGTCCTTTGAGTATGAGAATCCGAGAAAACCTTGCAGAAACTCAGGAAAGGTAGCAAGTAGCAAGGCATGTAATGCATAGACTTTCTGAAGGCAGAGAATGTCTGTTACGTTGAAAGTTCAGCCTAATATCTCCAGATATGTAGTTGGAATGTTGTGTTGAAGTTCAAGTCCTTGGCTAGTTTTCCTTGTGAAAGAACAACATCTGCCAGTGATGAAGGCTCTTTGCAAAGATCCCAGAATGTACTTGCTGAGACTCAAAAGCGAAGTAAATGAAAGGGAAGAGGAGGACTGGAAATCGTTCATTGTGGAGAAAAGAAATGTGCTTCATGTAAAACCGACGGAGAGGGAAAGCTTCAGTAAGGTTTATTTTGCATTTGAAACACCTAAGAAGTAACCTTACACTGGATGGGAAAAGAATATAATGCGTGTCAAGAAGAGAGAGGGCAACGTCGCTGAGGATGGAAGAATAAAGGAGCTTCTTTATGATCCATGAGTAAATGCTAGTGTTAAAATGAGGGATTAACTATTGAAGGCAGGCTGTGAAGATTTCTGATCGTTATGTGGAAAGCTGCAGAGCATGGCAGAGGAAAGTAAGAAACTAATTCATGGATCAACTCATTCCTTGTAGACAAGGTGGAGATGAGTAATGTTGGAGATGGAAATGAGAAGAGGGGGCAGGAACGTAGAGGAATTATCCATCCGAGAGGAAGTTTACTAGAGGAGCGATTGGGCTGAACTTAATTTGGAAGGAATTTCCATGAAGGAGGAGTGAGCGAAATATTAAAAAATTAACTTGGGAAAAGTAAAAACAATATCCACCTGATGATAGCATGTGAACGCATGACAATGCAAGGATTGCTTCCATTAATGATCCTCATGTAGCACTCATCAATAAAAGAGTGTGCTCCAACAACTACCAATGTGACACATAATCTATTGGATAACCCAAGCATTTGTTCATCAAATCATCATTTCACTTCTTGATCCAATTTTTCAGTATAGTACGCAAAAGGTTAATAATAATTGCATTTCATTTGAAAATCATCACAGATTTGAGGTTATTCTCAGAGATCAGTCAGTGAGAACCCTATGTTTCCAAGGCTTGTTATCTTGAAAGCATATTCATACTCACATGTTCGATCAATTAATTCATGTATTTCACTACCAAGGCTGTTCAAGCAGGAGTTGCAATCCACTAGGGAAAGTCATCACTCTCTTCGTAGGTATGTATTCTGCAAACGCATGGCATCCTGAAATCGAAAAAATAATTATTTCATTAGAAAAGAAGCAAATATCCAAAGCGAGTCTTTCCCCTGCAGACACAGAGGCACCTTGCTGATGTGCAAAACGATGAATTGCCATGGATTTATGCGCCGCCCTCTTTAAAAGTAAGTCGAGTCCAATATGCATAAGGGCGAGCGATTGGAAATGTATATCGTATGCTTATTCACGAGGGCAATAATAAAGAAAATAATATCAATCGGATGCTTTAAAGTTATTGCATTACTCTGGCATTGATTCGAAGAGCGGAGAATCATTCATTCTTCTCCTAAAATTACAAATCTTAAAATTATTAATTAATACCATTTGAGGTCCCGCTAAATAATTATCTCGCCTCTGATTGGCTGAAAACTGTACCACCGCTGTCAGTGCAAGCGCTGTATTCTTGAATTTTAGGCCACAAAATCCTTCAGCTAATGAACGATTGCACATCGGTAAAATTCCTCTCTACTTTTATGCCGACGGCGACTAATGTTGGTTTTCTTCTATTCAGCAGGAATCCGGTGTCGGTACTTAATAAAATAGTAACGTTGTGCGGTAAGACTCACGTAGTAGGAAAAAATCATAATAAATACTAATCTTCATGAAATATTTATCGTTTACGATAAACCTCACGTTCATTTTTAAAAATCTAATTGCAATTTTAGGCTCCCGCCGGTAACAGTCACAACTCCCAACGCCGTTAGTCATATCTCACTTTCCTCTTGCATCTCACCGCGATCACATCGTCCCTATCAGAAGTTGTTAATTTCCATCAAATTCTAACTTTTAGCATGCTAAAGAGCTTAAAAGAATCCCCATTCTAGCCATGATGCCTTCGCGGAGTGCTCTGTTGAGGGGAAAAGCTTTGGATTCTTAATTTCCTAGCACATTTCGATATTATTCCACATGCATGATACGTTCGAGGAACGAATGCATTCTCTCAACATCGTTGATGGCTAAGCTCGTTACATAGTATATCTGTGGCGATGACTCGATGGAATCGTTCGTCGTCACTTCGAAACGATGAGGAGGTAAAAGTTCGGGAAGACGGTATTTGTAAACACAGAAGGAAAGGGCATTTCTAATGGCACTAGGTTTCTTACCTGAATTTTTCCTTCGAACCGCACTCCAAGCTTTCCGCTTCTCACGCACTCAAAAGGCGAAGACATCGTGGCTTGCGTCTGCGTAACAACCAACGTATCCGTCAAATCTTGCATATTCTCCGTTAACAACCCTTGGCACAAAGATATGGTAACAGTCACTTGATCAAAGGGGAATCGTGGAGCTTTCATGGCCTAAGGCTTGGTAGGAAAAGGCGAAACGAACCGGGAAAGGCCACTCAAATCATGGGAGACACGTCCGTTCGCAACGAAGACCAGCCCACTAAAGCCGAGTGGAAGCATTATCTCGCCATCTACTGGAATTCGGTATAGAAAACGTTACTCACGGCAAGCGGAAGATGAGTGTCGAACTGTTTTCGCTTCGCTTAAGATTGCGAGGCGTATGTATTAACGAATGCGTAGACAATAAATTGAATAATATATTATAAATAAATTCTGAATTCCTTTTACGACCGCATCGTTCAAGTGAGCGTAAGGGAGAAAAATGATCGGGTCTCTCGAATCGCTAACAGACATAGGTAGGACGCTGTTCGTTACTTGCGAAGAGTTCGAAGCAAAACGGAGATGACTTGAAAGGGTTGATAAAAACTAGAGGTAGCATCAGCAGTAAGCGGGTAGACAAGGGAATGAGTATAAGCGATTGAATTCTGTGGCACCTTGTGGAAGCCGTTAGAACGTCTTTCTTTGCACACTTAGAATAGCGAAATTTTCGGGGAAGGCTGTTGAAATAGCTCGTTTAATTGAGAGATACTGTTCGAACAGAACGATTGAATTAACTTCTTCATATTCAGCGCCGTACGAACCGTATTTGCTCCAGAATGAGACGTTTCATGATCCGTTCAGGGCTTCCATCTCTTTCATTAAAATTCGCTCTATGAATTTGGTGGGTAATGAAACAAGAGTATAAAGTTTTTCATGGTTGTAATTTATTCAAACTGCCATCATACACATCATAAGCACTTCATATCACTCATGTCGATGCATTATTGAAGCTAAGGTACTCCTTCCCGCTTGTCTGTCTGCATGCGCCGAAGCTCGATCTACATCATGATCCGCCTCCAAATCTATCGTCTCTTGACTGGAAACCTCCCCTGAACAGGAATCCGAAGTACCTGAGATGAAGGTGAAATGGATTTTTTAAATTGATGCACTGAATAAATAACAATAAAGCAATGAGGAAGCGAAGCTTCCCTTCAGGAATTTCGTTTATGGATGGAAGGAAATGTTGACAAGGATCAATGGGAAACGCTCGTTGCATCTCTGAGATCTATGGCTTGCAGAAAGACTGATTGACATGTCTCTGTTGTGGCATTTGAGGATGGATCTAGGATAGAGTTGACTGGATGGAGTTATGCAAAGTTAAGGGAGAGAACCAAATGTCCTTTGAGTATGAGAATCCGAGAAAACCTTGCAGAAACTCAGGAACGGTAGCAAGTAGCAAGGCATGTAATGCATAGACTTTCTGAAGGCAGAGAATGTCTGTTACGTTGAAAGTTCAGCCTAATATCTCCAGATATGTAGTTGGAATGGTGTGCTGAAGTTTAAGTCCTTGGCTAGTTTTCCTTATGAAAGAACAACATCTGCCTGTGATGAAGGCTCTTTGCAAAGATCCCAGAATGTACTTGCTGAGACTCAAAAGCGAAGTAAATGAAAGGGAAGAGGAGGACTGAAAATCGTTCATTGTGGAGAAAAGAAAAGTGCTTCATGTAAAACCGACGGAGAGGGAAAGCTTCAGTAAGGTTTATTTTGCATTTGAAACACCTAAGAAGTAACCTTACACTGGATGGGAAAAGAATATAATGCGTGTCAAGAAGAGAGAGGGCAACGTCGCTGAGGATGGAAGAATAAAGGAGCTTCTTTATGATCCATGAGTAAATGCTAGTGTTAAAATGAGGGATGAACTATTGAAGGCAGGCTGTGCAGATTTCTGATCGTTATGTGGAAAGCTGCAGAGCATGGCAGAGGAAAGTAAGAAACTATTTCATGGATCAACTCATTCCTTGTAGACATGGTGGAGATGAGTAATATTGGAGATGGAAATGAGAAGAGGGGGCAGGAACGTAGAGGAATTATCCATCCGAGAGGAAGTTTACTAGAGGAGCGATTGGGCTGAACTTAATTTGCAAGGAATTTCCATGAAGGAGGAGTGAGCGAAATATTAAAAAATTAACTTGGGAAAAGTAAAAACAATATCCACCTGATGATAGCATGTGAACGCATGACAATGCAAGGATTGCTTCCATTAATGATCCTCATGAAGCACTCATCAATAAAAGAGTGTGCTCCAACAACTACCAATGTGACACATAATCTATTGGATAACCCAAGCATTTGTTCATCAAATCATCATTTCACTTCTTGATCCAATTTTTCAGTATAGTACGCAAAAGGTTAATAATAATTGCATTTCATTTGAAAATCATCACAGATTTGAGGTTATTCTCAGAAATCAGTCAGTGAGAACCCTATGTTTCCAAGGCTTGTTATCTTGAAAGCATATTCATACTCACATGTTCGATCAATTAATTCATGTATTTCACTACCAAGGCTGTTCAAGCAGGAGTTGCAATCCACTAGGGAAAGTCATCACTCTCTTCGTAGGTATGCATTCTGCAAACGCATGGCATCCTGAAATCGAAAAAATAATAATTTCATTAGAAAAGAAGCAAATATCCAAAGCGAGTCTTTCCCCTGCAGACACGGAGGCACCTTGCTGATGTGCAAAACGATGAATTGCCATGGATTTATGCGCCGCCCTCTTTAAAAGTAAGTCGAGTCCAATATGCATAAGGGCGAGCGATTGGAAATGTATATCGTATACTTATTCACGAGGGCAACAATAAAGAAAATAATATCGATCGGATGCTTTAAAGTTATTGCATTACTCTGGCATTGATTCGAAGAGCGGAGAATCATTTATTCTTCTCCTAAAATTACAAATCTTAAAATTATTAATTAATACCATTTGAGGTCCCGCTAAATAATTATCTCGCCTCTGATTGGCTGAAAACTGTACCACCGCTGTCAGTGCAAGCGCTGTATTCTTGAATTTTAGGCCACAAAATCCTTCAGCTAATGAACGATTGCACATCGGTAAAATTCCTCTCTACTTTTATGCCGACGGCGACTAATGTTGGTTTTCTTCTATTCAGCAGGAATCCGGTGTCGGTACTTAAGAAAAGAGTAATGTTGTGCGGTAAGACTCACGTAGTAGGAAAAAATCATAATAAATACTAATCTTCATGAAATATTTATCGTTTACGATAAACCTCACGTTCATTTTAAAAAATCTAATTGCAATTTTAGTCTCCCGCCGGTAACAGTCACAACTCCCAACGCCGTTAGTCATATCTCACTTTCCTCTTGCATCTCACCGCGATCACATCGTCCCTATCAGAAGTTGTTAATTTCCATCAAATTCTAATTTTTAGCATGCTAAAGAGCTTAAAAGAATCCCCATTCTAGCCATGATGCCTTCACGGAGTGCTCTGTTGAGGGGAAAAGCTTTGGATTCTTAATTTCCTAGCACATTTCGATATTATTCCACATGCATGATACGTTCGAGGAAAGAATGCATTCTCTCAACATCGTTGACGGCTAAGCTCGTTACATAAGATATCTGTGGCGATGACTCGATGGAATCGTTCGTCGTCACTTCGAAACGATGAGGAGGTAAAAGTTCGGGAAGACAGTATTTGTAAACACAGAAGAAAAGGGCATTTCTAATGGCACTAGGTTTCTTACCTGAATTTTTCCTTCGAACCGCACTCCAAGCTTTCCGCTTCTCACGCACTCAAAAGGCGAAGACATCGTGGCTTACGTCTGCGTAACAACCAACGTATCCGTCAAATCTTGCATATTCTCCGGTAACAACAGTTGGCACAAAGATATGGTAACAGTCACTTGATCAAAGGGGAATCGTCGAGCTTTCGTGGCCTAAGGCTTGGTAGGAAAAGGCGAAACAAACCGGGAAAGGCCACTCAAATCATGGGAGACACGTCCGTTCGCAACGAAGACCAGCCCACTAAAGCCGAGTGGAAGCATTATCTCGCCATCTACTGGAATTCGGTATAGAAAACGCTACTCACGGCAAGCGGAAGATGAATGTCGAACTGTTTTCGCTTCGCTTAAGATTGCGAGGCGTATGTATTAACGAATGCGTAGACAATAAATTGAATAATATATTATAAATAAATTCTGAATTCCTTTTACGACCGCATCGTTCAAGTGAGCGTAAGGGAGAAAAATGATCGGGTCTCTCGAATCGCTAACAGACATAGGTAGGACGCTGTTCGTTACTTGCGAAGAGTTCGAAGCAAAACGGAGATGACTTGAAGGGTTGATAAAAACTAGAGGTAGCATCAGCAGTAAGCTGGTAGACAAGGGAATGAGTATAAGCGATTGAATTCTGTGGCGATTTGTTGGCACCTTGTGGAAGCCGTTAGAACGTCTTTCTTCGCACACTTAGAATAGCGAAATTTTCGGGGAAGGCTGTTGAAATAGCTCGTTTAATTGAGAGATGCTGTCCGAACAGAACGATTGAATTAACTTCTTCATATTCAGCGCCGTACGAACCGTATTTGCTCCAGAATGAGACGTTTCATGATCCGTTCAGGGCTTCCATCTCTTTCATTAAAATTCGCTCTATGAATTTGGTGGGTAATGAAACAAGAGTATAAAGTTTTTCATGGTTGTCATTTATTCAAACTGCCATCATACACATCATAAGCACTTCATATCACTCATGTCGCTGCATTATTGAAGCTAAGGTACTCCTTCCCGCTTGTCTGTCTGCATGCGCCGAAGCTCGATCTACATCATGATCCGCCTCCAAATCTATCGTCTCTTGACTGGAAACCTCCCCTGAACAGGAATCCGAAGTACCTGAGATGAAGGTGAAATGGATATTTCAAATTGATGCACTGAATAAATAACAATAAAGCAATGAGGAAGCGAAGCTTCCCTTCAGGAATTTCGTTTATGGATGGAAAGGAATGTTGACAAGGATCAATGGGAAACGCTCGTTGCATCTCTGAGAGCTATGGCTTGCAGAAAGACCGATTGACATGTCTCTGTTGTGGCATTTGAGGATGGACCTAGGATAGAGTTGACTGGATGGAGTTATGCAAAGTTAAGGGAGAGAACCAAATGTCCTTTGAGTATGAGAATCCGAGAAAACCTTGCAGAAACTCAGGAACGGTAGCAAGTAGCAAGGCATGTAATGCATAGACTTTCTGAAGGCAGAGAATGTCTGTTACGTTGAAAGTTCAGCCTAATATCTCCAGATATGTAGTTGGAATGGTGTGCTGAAGTTTAAGTCCTTGGCTAGTTTTCCTTATGAAAGAACAACATCTGCCTGTGATGAAGGCTCTTTGCAAAGATCCCAGAATGTACTTGCTGAGACTCAAGAGCGAAGTAAATGAAAGGGAAGAGGAGGACTGGAAATCGTTCATTGTGGAGAAAAGAAAAGTGCTTCATGTGAAACCGACGGAGAGGGAAAGCTTCAGTAAGGTTTATTTTGCATTTGAAACACCTAAGAAGTAACCTTACACTGGATGGGAAAAGAATATAATGCGTGTCAAGAAGAGAGAGGGCAACGTCGCTGAGGATGGAAGAATAAAGGAGCTTCTTTATGATCCATGAGTAAATGCTAGTGTTAAAATGAGGGATGAACTATTGAAGGCAGGCTGTGAAGATTTCTGATCGTTATGTGGAAAGCTGCAGAGCATGGCAGAGGAAAGTAAGAAACTAATTCATGGATCAACTCATTCCTTGTAGACATGGTGGAGATGAGTAATATTGGAGATGGAAATGAGAAGAGGGGGCAGGAACGTAGAGGAATTATCCATCCGAGAGGAAGTTTACTAGAGGAGCGATTGGGCTGAACTTAATTTGCAAGGAATTTCCATGAAGGAGGAGTGAGCGAAATATTAAAAAATAAACTTGGGAAAAGTAAAAACAATGTCCACCTGATGATAGCATGTGAACGCATGACAATGCAAGGATTGCTTCCATTAATGATCCTCATGTAGCACTCATCAATCAAAGAGTGTGCTCCAACAACTACCAATGTGACACATAATCCATTGAATAACCCAAGCATTTGTTCATCAAATCATCCTTTCACTTCTTGATCCAATTTTTCAGTACAATACGCAAAAGGTTAATAATAATTGCATTTCATTTGAAAATCATCACAGATCTGAGGTTATTCTCAGAAATCAGTCAGTGAGAACCCTATGTTTCCAAGGCTTGTTATCTTGAAAGCATATTCATACTCACATTTCGATCAATAAATTCATGTATTTCACTACCAAGGCTGTTCAAGCAGGAGTTGCAATCCACTAGGGAAAGTCATCACTCTCTTCGTAGGTATGCATTCTGCAAACGCATGGCATCCTGAAATCGAAAAAATAATTATTTCATTAGAAAAGAAGCAAATATCCAAAGCGAGTCTTTCCCCTGCAGACACGGAGGCACCTTGCTGATGTGCAAAACGATGAATTGCCATGGATTTATGCGCCGCCCTCTTTAAAAGTAAGTCGAGTACAATATGCATAAGGGCGAGCGATTGGAAATGTATATCGTATTCACGAGGGCAATAATAAAGAAAATAATATCAATCGGATGCTTTAAAGTTATTGCATTACTCTGGCATTGATTCGAAGAGCGGAGAATCATTTATTCTTCTCCTAAAATTACAAATCTTAAAATTATTAATTAATACCATTTGAGGTCCCGCTAAATAATTATCTCGCCTCTGATTGGCTGAAAACTGTACCACCGCTGTCAGTGCAAGCGCTGTATTCTTGAATTTTAGGCCACAAAATCCTTCAGCTAATGAACGATTGCACATCGGTAAAATTCCTCTCTACTTTTATGCCGACGGCGACTAATGTTGGTTTTCTTCTATTCAGCAGGAATCCGGTGTCGGCACTTAAGAAAATAGTAATGTTGTGCGGTAAGACTCACGTAGTAGGAAAAAATCATAATAAATACTAATCTTCATGAAATATTTATCGTTTACGATAAACCTCACGTTCATTTTTAAAAATCTAATTGCAATTTTAGGCTCCCGCCGGTAACAGTCACAACTCCCAACGCCGTTAGTCATATCTCACTTTCCTCTTGCATCTCACCGCGATCACATCGTCCCTATCAGAAGTTGTTAATTTCCATTAAATTCTAATTTTTAGCATGCTAAAGAGCTTAAAAGAATCCCCATTCTAGCCATGATGCCTTCGCGGAGTGCTCTGTTGAGGGGAAAAGCTTTGGATTCTTAATTTCCTAGCGCATTTCGATATTATTCCACATGCATGATACGTTCGAGGAATGAATGCATTCTCTCGACATCGTTGATGGCTAAGCTCGTTACATAAGATATCTGTGGCGATGACTCGATGGAATCGTTCGTCGTCACTTCGAAACGATGAGGAGGTAAAAGTTCGGGAAGACAGTATTTGTAAACACAGAAGAAAAGGGCATTTCTAATGGCACTAGGTTTCTTACCTGAATTTTTCCTTCGAACCGCACTCCAAGCTTCTCACGCACTCAAAAGGCGAAGACATCGTGGCTTACGTCTGCGTAACAACCAACGTATCCGTCAAATCTTGCATATTCTCCGGTAACAACACTTGGCACAAAGATATGGTAACAGTCACTTGATCAAAGGGGAATCGTCGAGCTTTCGTGGCCTAAGGCTTGGTAGGAAAAGGCGAAACAAACCGGGAAAGGCCACTCAAGTCATGGGAGACACGTCCGTTCGCAACGAAGACCAGCCCACTAAAGCCGAGTGGAAGCATTATCTCGCCATCTACTGGAATTCGGTATAGAAAACGTTACTCACGGCAAGCGGAAGAAGAATGTCGAACTGTTTTCGCTTCGCTTAAGATTGCGAGGCGTATGTATTAACGAATGCGTAGACAATAAACTGAACGATATATTATAAATAAATTCTGAATTCCTTTTACAAACGCATCGTTCAAGTGAGCGTAAGGGAGAAAAATGATCGGGTCTCTCGAATCGCTAACAGACATAGGTAGGACGCTGTTCGTTACTTGCGAAGAGTTCGAAGCAAAACGGAGATGACTTGAAAGGGTTGATAAAAACTAGAGGTAGCATCAGCAGTAAGCGGGTAGACAAGGGGATGAGTATAAGCGATTGAATTCTGTGGCGATTTGTTGGCACCTTGTGGAAGCCGTTAGAACGTCTTTCTTTGCACACTTAGAATAGCGAAATTTTCGGGGAAGGCTGTTGAAATAGCTCGTTTAATTGAGAGATACTGTTCGAACAGAACGATTGAATTAACTTCTTCATATTCAGCGCCGTACGAACCGTATTTGCTCCAGAATGAGACGTTTCATGATCCGTTCAGGGCTTTCATTAAAATTCGCTCTATGAATTTGGTGGGTAATGAAACAAGAGTATAAAGTTTTTCATGGTTGTAATTTATTCAAACTGCCATCATACACATCATAAGCACTTCATATCACTCATGTCGCTGCATTATTGAAGCTAAGGTACTCCTTCCCGCTTGTCTGTCTGCATGCGCCGAAACTCGATCTACATCATGATCCGCCTCCAAATCTATCGTCTCTTGACTGGAAACGTCCCCTGAACAGGAATCCGAAGTACCTGAGATGAAGGTGAAATGGATATTTCAAATTGATGCACTGAATAAATAACAATAAAGCAATGAGGAAGCGAAGCTTCCCTTCAGGAATTTCGTTTATGGATGGAATGAAATGTTGACAAGGATCAATGGGAAACGCTCGTTGCATCTCTGAGAGCTATGGCTTGCAGAAAGACTGATTGACATGTCTCTGTTGTGGCATTTGAGGATGGACCTAGGATAGAGTTGACTGGATGGAGTTATGCAAAGTTAAGGGAGAGAACCAAATGTCCTTTGAGTATGAGAGTCCGAGAAAACCTTGCAGAAACTCAGGAACGGTAGCAAGTAGCAAGGCATGTAATGCATAGACTTTCTGAAGGCAGAGAATGTCTGTTACGTTGAAAGTTCAGCCTAATATCTCCAGATATGTAGTTGGAATGGTGTGCTGAAGTTTAAGTCCTTGGCTAGTTTTCCTTATGAAAGAACAACATCTGCCTGTGATGAAGGCTCTTTGCAAAGATCCCAGAATGTACTTGCTGAGACTCAAAAGCGAAGTAAATGAAAGGGAAGAGGAGGACTGAAAATCGTTCATTGTGGAGAAAAGAAAAGTGCTTCATGTAAAACCGACGGAGAGGGAAAGCTTCAGTAAGGTTTATTTTGCATTTGAAACACCTATGAAGTAACCTGACACTGGATGGGAAAAGAATATAATGAGTGTCAGGAAGAGAGAGGGCAACGTCGCTGAGGATGGAAGAATAAAGGAGCTTCTTTATGATCCATGAGTAAATGCTAGTGTTAAAATGAGGGATGAACTATTGAAGGCAGGCTGTGAAGATTTCTGATCGTTATGTGGAAAGCTGCAGAGCATGGCAGAGGAAAGTAAGAAACTATTTCATGGATCAACTCATTCCTTGTAGACATGGTGGAGATGAGTAATATTGGAGATGGAAATGAGAAGAGGGGGCAGGAACGTAGAGGAATTATCCATCCGAGAGGAAGTTTACTAGAGGAGCGATTGGGCTGAACTTAATTTGCAAGGAATTTCCATGAAGGAGGAGTGAGCGAAATGTTAAAAAATAAACTTGGGAAAAGTAAAAACAATATCCACCTGATGATAGCATGTGAACGCATGACAATGCAAGGATTGCTTCCATTAATGATCCTCATGTAGCACTCATCAATAAAAGAGTGTGCTCCAACAACTACCAATGTGACACATAATCTATTGGATAACCCAAGCATTTGTTCATCAAATCATCCTTTCACTTCTTGATCCAATTTTTCAGTATAGTACGCAAAAGGTTAATAATAATTGCATTTCATTTGAAAATCATCACAGATTTGAGGTTATTCTCAGAAATCAGTCAGTGAGAACCCTATGTTTCCAAGGCTTGTTATCTTGAAAGCATATTCATACTCACATGTTCGATCAATTAATTCATGTATTTCACTACCAAGGCTGTCCAAGCAGGAGTTCAATCCACTAGGGAAAGTCATCACTCTCTTCGTAGGTATGCATTCTGCAAACGCATGGCATCCTGAAATCGAAAAAATAATAATTTCATTAGAAAAGAAGCAAATATCCAAAGCGAGTCATTCCCCTGCAGACACGGAGGCACCTTGCTGATGTGCAAAACGATGAATAGCCATGGATTTATGCGCCGCCCTCTTTAAAAGTAAGTCGAGTCCAATATGCATAAGGGCGAGCGATTGGAAATGTATTTCGTATACTTATTCACGAGGGCAATAATAAAGAAAATAATATCAATCGGATGCTTTAAAGTTATTGCATTACTCTGGCATTGATTCGAAGAGCGGAGAATCATTTATTCTTCTCCTAAAATTACAAATCTTAAAATTATTAATTAATACCATTTGAGGTCCCGCTAAATAATTATCTCGCCTCTGATTGGCTGAAAACTGTACCACCGCTGTCAGTGCAAGCGCTGTATTCTTGAATTTTAGGCCACAAAATCCTTCAGCTAATGAACGATTGCACATCGGTAAAATTCCTCTCTACTTTTATGCCGACGGCGACTAATGTTGGTTTTCTTCTATTCAGCAGGAATCCGGTGTCGGTACTTAAGAAAATAGTAATGTTGTGCGGTAAGACTCACGTAGTAGGAAAAAATCATAATAAATACTAATCTTCATGAAATATTTATCGTCTACGATAAACCTCACGTTCATTTTTAAAATCTAATTGCAATTTTAGGCTCCCGCCGGTAACAGTCACAACTCCCAACGCCGTTAGTCATATCTCACTTTCCTCTTGCATCTCACCGCGATCACATCGTCCCTATCAGAAGTTGTTAATTTCCATCAAATTCTAATTTTTAGCTTGCTAAAGAGCTTAAAAGAATCCCCATTCTAGCCATGATGCCTTCGCGGAGTGCTCTGTTGAGGGGAAAAGCTTTGGATTCTTAATTTCCTAGCACATTTCGATATTATTCCACATGCATGATACGTTCGAGGAACGAATGCATTCTCTCAACATCGCTGATGGCTAAGCTCGTTACATAGGATATCTGTGGCGATGACTCGATGGAATCGTTCGTCGTCACTTCGAAACGATGAGGAGGTAAAAGTTCGGGAAGACGGTATTTGTAAACACAGAAGAAAAGGGCATTTCTAATGGCACTAGGTTTCTTACCTGAATTTTTCCTTCGAACCGCACTCCAAGCTTCTCACGCACTCAAAAGGCGAAGACATCGTGGCTTACGTCTGCGTAACAACCAACGTATCCGTCAAATCTTGCATATTCTCCGGTAACAACTCTTGGCACAAAGATATGGTAACAGTCACTCGATCAAAGGGGAATCGTCGAGCTTTCATGGCCTAAGGCTTGGTAGGAAAAGGCGAAACAAACCGGGAAAGGCCAACCAAATCATGGGAGACACGTCCGTTCGCAACGAAGACCAGCCCACTAAAGCCGAGTGGAAGCATTATCTCGCCATCTACTGGAATTCGGTATAGAAAACGTTACTCACGGCAAGCGGAAGATGAATGTCGAACTGTTTTCGCTTCGCTTAAGATTGCGAGGCGTATGTATTAACGAATGCGTAGACAATAAACTGAATAATATATTATAAATAAATTCTGAATTCCTTTTACGACCGCATCGTTCAAGTGAGCGTAAGGGAGAAAAATGATCGGGTCTCTCGAATCGCTAACAGACATAGGTAGGACGCTGTTCGTTACTTGCGAAGAGTTCGAAGCAAAACGGAGATGACTTGAAAGGGTTGATAAAAACTAGAGGTAGCATCAGCAGTAAGCGGGTAGACAAGGGAATGAGTATAAGCGATTGAATTCTGTGGCATCTTGTGGAAGCCGTTAGAACGTCTTTCTTTGCACACTTAGAATAGCGAAATTTTCGGGGAAGGCTGTTGAAATAGCTCGTTTAATTGAGAGATACTGTTCGAACAGAACGATTGAATTAACTTCTTCATATTCAGCGCCGTACGAACCGTATTTGCTCCAGAATGAGACGTTTCATGATCCGTTCAGGGCTTCCATCTCTTTCATTAAAATTCGCTCTATGAATTTGGTGGGTAATGAAACAAGAGTATAAAGTTTTTCATGGTTGTAATTTATTCAAACTGCCATCATACACATCATAAGCACTTCATATCACTCATGTCGCTGCATTATTGAAGCTAAGGTACTCCTTCCCGCTTGTCTGTCTGCATGCGCCGAAGCTCGATCTACATCATGATCCGCCTCCAAATCTATCGTCTCTTGACTGGAAACCTCCCCTGAACAGGAATCCGAAGTACCTGAGATGAAGGTGAAATGGATATTTCAAATTGATGCACTGAATAAATAACAATAAAGCAATGAGGAAGCGAAGCTTCCCTTCAGGAATTTCGTTTATGGATGCAATGAAATGTTGACAAGGATCAATGGGAAACGCTCGTTGCATCTCTGAGAGCTATGGCTTGCAGAAAGACTGATTGACATGTCTCTGTTGTGGCATTTGAGGATGGACCTAGGATAGAGTTGACTGGATGGAGTTATGCAAAGTTAAGGGAGAGAACCAAATGTCCTTTGAGTATGAGAATCCGAGAAAACCTTGCAGAAACTCAGGAACGGTAGCAAGTAGCAAGGCATGTAATGCATAGACTTTCTGAAGGCAGAGAATGTCTGTTACGTTGAAAGTTCAGCCTAATATCTCCAGATATGTAGTTGGAATGGTGTGCTGAAGTTTAAGTCCTTGGCTAGTTTTCCTTATGAAAGAACAACATCTGCCTGTGATGAAGGCTCTTTGCAAAGATCCCAGAATGTACTTGCTGAGACTCAAAAGCGAAGTAAATGAAAGGGAAGAGGAGGACTGAAAATCGTTCATTGTGGAGAAAAGAAAAGTGCTTCATGTAAAACCGACGGAGAGGGAAAGCTTCAGTAAGGTTTATTTTGCATTTGAAACACCTATGAAGTAACCTGACACTGGATGGGAAAAGAATATAATGAGTGTCAGGAAGAGAGAGGGCAACGTCGCTGAGGATGGAAGAATAAAGGAGCTTCTTTATGATCCATGAGTAAATGCTAGTGTTAAAATGAGGGATGAACTATTGAAGGCAGGCAGTGAAGATTTCTGATCGTTATGTGGAAAGCTGCAGAGCATGGCAGAGGAAAGTAAGAAACTAATTCATGGATCAACTCATTCCTTGTAGACAAGGTGGAGATGAGTAATGTTGGAGATGGAAATGAGAAGAGGGGGCAGGAACGTAGAGGAATTATCCATCCGAGAGGAAGTTTACTAGAGGAGCGATTGGGCTGAACTTAATTTGCAAGGAATTTCCATGAAGGAGGAGTGAGCGAAATATTAAAAAATTAACTTGGGAAAAGTAAAAACAATATCCACCTGATGATAGCATGTGAACGCGTGACAATGCAAGGATTGCTTCCATTAATGATCCTCATGTAGCACTCATCAATAAAAGAGTGTGCTCCAACAACTACCAATGTGACACATAATCTATTGGATAACCCAAGCATTTGTTCATCAAATCATCATTTCACTTCTTGATCCAATTTTTCAGTATAGTACGCAAAAGGTTAATAATAATTGCATTTCATTTGAAAATCATCACAGATTTGAGGTTATTCTCAGAAATCAGTCAGTGAGAACCCTATGTTTCCAAGGCTTGTTATCTTGAAAGCATATTCATACTCACATGTTCGATCAATTAATTCATGTATTTCACTACCAAGGCTGTTCAAGCAGGAGTTGCAATCCACTAGGGAAAGTCATCACTCTCTTCGTAGGTATGCATTCTGCAAACGCATGGCATCCTGAAATCGAAAAAATAATTATTTCATTAGAAGAGAAGCAAATATCCAAAGCGAGTCTTTCCCCTGCAGACACAGAGGCACCTTGCTGATGTGCAAAACGATGAATTGCCATGGATTTATGCGCCGCCCTCTTTAAAAGTAAGTCGAGTCCAATATGCATAAGGGCGAGCGATTGGAAATGTATATCGTATACTTATTCACGAGGGCAATAATAAAGAAAATAATATCAATCGGATGCTTTAAAGTTATTGCATTACTCTGGCATTGATTCGAAGAGCGGAGAATCATTTATTCTTCTCCTAAAATTACAAATCTTAAAATTATTAATTAATACCATTTGAGGTCCCGCTAAATAATTATCTCGCCTCTGATTGGCTGAAAACTGTACCACCGCTGTCAGTGCAAGCGCTGTATTCTTGAATTTTAGGCCACAAAATCCTTCAGCTAATGAACGATTGCACATCGGTAAAATTCCTCTCTACTTTTATGCCGACGGCGACTAATGTTGGTTTTCTTCTATTCAGCAGGAATCCGGTGTCGGCACTTAAGAAAATAGTAATGTTGTGCGGTAAGACTCACGTAGTAGGAAAAAATCATAATAAATACTAATCTTCATGAAATATTTATCGTTTACGATAAACCTCACGTTCATTTTTAAAAATCTAATTGCAATTTTAGGCTCCCGCCGGTAACAGTCACAACTCCCAACGCCGTTAGTCATATCTCACTTTCCTCTTGCATCTCACCGCGATCACATCGTCCCTATCAGAAGTTGTTAATTTCCATTAAATTCTAATTTTTAGCATGCTAAAGAGCTTAAAAGAATCCCCATTCTAGCCATGATGCCTTCGCGGAGTGCTCTGTTGAGGGGAAAAGCTTTGGATTCTTAATTTCCTAGCACATTTCGATATTATTCCACATGCATGATACGTTCGAGGAACGAATGCATTCTCTCAACATCGTTGATGGCTAAGCTCGTTACATAGGATATCTGTGGCGATGACTCGATGGAATCGTTCGTCGTCACTTCGAAACGATGAGGAGGTAAAAGTTCGGGAAGACGGTATTTGTAAACACAGAAGGAAAGGGCATTTCTAATGGCACTAGGTTTCTTACCTGAATTTTTCCTTCGAACCGCACTCCAAGCTTTCCGCTTCTCACGCACTCAAAAGGCGAAGACATCGTGGCTTACGTCTGCGTAACAACCAACGTATCCGTCAAATCTTGCATATTCTCCGGTAACAACTCTTGGCACAAAGATATGGTAACAGTCACTCGATCAAAGGGGAATCGTCGAGCTTTCATGGCCTAAGGCTTGGTAGGAAAAGGCGAAACAAACCGGGAAAGGCCAACCAAATCATGGGAGACACGTCCGTTCGCAACGAAGACCAGCCCACTAAAGCCGAGTGGAAGCATTATCTCGCCATCTACTGGAATTCGGTATAGAAAACGTTACTCACGGCAAGCGGAAGATGAATGTCGAACTGTTTTCGCTTCGCTTAAGATTGCGAGGCGTATGTATTAACGAATGCGTAGACAATAAACTGAATAATATATTATAAATAAATTCTGAATTCCTTTTACGACCGCATCGTTCAAGTGAGCGTAAGGGAGAAAAATGATCGGGTCTCTCGAATCGCTAACAGACATAGGTAGGACGCTGTTCGTTACTTGCGAAGAGTTCGAAGCAAAACGGAGATGACTTGAAAGGGTTGATAAAAACTAGAGGTAGCATCAGCAGTAAGCGGGTAGACAAGGGAATGAGTATAAGCGATTGAATTCTGTGGCATCTTGTGGAAGCCGTTAGAACGTCTTTCTTTGCACACTTAGAATAGCGAAATTTTCGGGGAAGGCTGTTGAAATAGCTCGTTTAATTGAGAGATACTGTTCGAACAGAACGATTGAATTAACTTCTTCATATTCAGCGCCGTACGAACCGTATTTGCTCCAGAATGAGACGTTTCATGATCCGTTCAGGGCTTCCATCTCTTTCATTAAAATTCGCTCTATGAATTTGGTGGGTAATGAAACAAGAGTATAAAGTTTTTCATGGTTGTAATTTATTCAAACTGCCATCATACACATCATAAGCACTTCATATCACTCATGTCGCTGCATTATTGAAGCTAAGGTACTCCTTCCCGCTTGTCTGTCTGCATGCGCCGAAGCTCGATCTACATCATGATCCGCCTCCAAATCTATCGTCTCTTGACTGGAAACCTCCCCTGAACAGGAATCCGAAGTACCTGAGATGAAGGTGAAATGGATATTTCAAATTGATGCACTGAATAAATAACAATAAAGCAATGAGGAAGCGAAGCTTCCCTTCAGGAATTTCGTTTATGGATGCAATGAAATGTTGACAAGGATCAATGGGAAACGCTCGTTGCATCTCTGAGAGCTATGGCTTGCAGAAAGACTGATTGACATGTCTCTGTTGTGGCATTTGAGGATGGACCTAGGATAGAGTTGACTGGATGGAGTTATGCAAAGTTAAGGGAGAGAACCAAATGTCCTTTGAGTATGAGAATCCGAGAAAACCTTGCAGAAACTCAGGAACGGTAGCAAGTAGCAAGGCATGTAATGCATAGACTTTCTGAAGGCAGAGAATGTCTGTTACGTTGAAAGTTCAGCCTAATATCTCCAGATATGTAGTTGGAATGGTGTGCTGAAGTTTAAGTCCTTGGCTAGTTTTCCTTATGAAAGAACAACATCTGCCTGTGATGAAGGCTCTTTGCAAAGATCCCAGAATGTACTTGCTGAGACTCAAAAGCGAAGTAAATGAAAGGGAAGAGGAGGACTGAAAATCGTTCATTGTGGAGAAAAGAAAAGTGCTTCATGTAAAACCGACGGAGAGGGAAAGCTTCAGTAAGGTTTATTTTGCATTTGAAACACCTATGAAGTAACCTGACACTGGATGGGAAAAGAATATAATGAGTGTCAGGAAGAGAGAGGGCAACGTCGCTGAGGATGGAAGAATAAAGGAGCTTCTTTATGATCCATGAGTAAATGCTAGTGTTAAAATGAGGGATGAACTATTGAAGGCAGGCAGTGAAGATTTCTGATCGTTATGTGGAAAGCTGCAGAGCATGGCAGAGGAAAGTAAGAAACTAATTCATGGATCAACTCATTCCTTGTAGACAAGGTGGAGATGAGTAATGTTGGAGATGGAAATGAGAAGAGGGGGCAGGAACGTAGAGGAATTATCCATCCGAGAGGAAGTTTACTAGAGGAGCGATTGGGCTGAACTTAATTTGCAAGGAATTTCCATGAAGGAGGAGTGAGCGAAATATTAAAAAATTAACTTGGGAAAAGTAAAAACAATATCCACCTGATGATAGCATGTGAACGCGTGACAATGCAAGGATTGCTTCCATTAATGATCCTCATGTAGCACTCATCAATAAAAGAGTGTGCTCCAACAACTACCAATGTGACACATAATCTATTGGATAACCCAAGCATTTGTTCATCAAATCATCATTTCACTTCTTGATCCAATTTTTCAGTATAGTACGCAAAAGGTTAATAATAATTGCATTTCATTTGAAAATCATCACAGATTTGAGGTTATTCTCAGAAATCAGTCAGTGAGAACCCTATGTTTCCAAGGCTTGTTATCTTGAAAGCATATTCATACTCACATGTTCGATCAATTAATTCATGTATTTCACTACCAAGGCTGTTCAAGCAGGAGTTGCAATCCACTAGGGAAAGTCATCACTCTCTTCGTAGGTATGCATTCTGCAAACGCATGGCATCCTGAAATCGAAAAAATAATTATTTCATTAGAAGAGAAGCAAATATCCAAAGCGAGTCTTTCCCCTGCAGACACAGAGGCACCTTGCTGATGTGCAAAACGATGAATTGCCATGGATTTATGCGCCGCCCTCTTTAAAAGTAAGTCGAGTCCAATATGCATAAGGGCGAGCGATTGGAAATGTATATCGTATACTTATTCACGAGGGCAATAATAAAGAAAATAATATCAATCGGATGCTTTAAAGTTATTGCATTACTCTGGCATTGATTCGAAGAGCGGAGAATCATTTATTCTTCTCCTAAAATTACAAATCTTAAAATTATTAATTAATACCATTTGAGGTCCCGCTAAATAATTATCTCGCCTCTGATTGGCTGAAAACTGTACCACCGCTGTCAGTGCAAGCGCTGTATTCTTGAATTTTAGGCCACAAAATCCTTCAGCTAATGAACGATTGCACATCGGTAAAATTCCTCTCTACTTTTATGCCGACGGCGACTAATGTTGGTTTTCTTCTATTCAGCAGGAATCCGGTGTCGGCACTTAAGAAAATAGTAATGTTGTGCGGTAAGACTCACGTAGTAGGAAAAAATCATAATAAATACTAATCTTCATGAAATATTTATCGTTTACGATAAACCTCACGTTCATTTTTAAAAATCTAATTGCAATTTTAGGCTCCCGCCGGTAACAGTCACAACTCCCAACGCCGTTAGTCATATCTCACTTTCCTCTTGCATCTCACCGCGATCACATCGTCCCTATCAGAAGTTGTTAATTTCCATTAAATTCTAATTTTTAGCATGCTAAAGAGCTTAAAAGAATCCCCATTCTAGCCATGATGCCTTCGCGGAGTGCTCTGTTGAGGGGAAAAGCTTTGGATTCTTAATTTCCTAGCACATTTCGATATTATTCCACATGCATGATACGTTCGAGGAACGAATGCATTCTCTCAACATCGTTGATGGCTAAGCTCGTTACATAGGATATCTGTGGCGATGACTCGATGGAATCGTTCGTCGTCACTTCGAAACGATGAGGAGGTAAAAGTTCGGGAAGACGGTATTTGTAAACACAGAAGGAAAGGGCATTTCTAATGGCACTAGGTTTCTTACCTGAATTTTTCCTTCGAACCGCACTCCAAGCTTTCCGCTTCTCACGCACTCAAAAGGCGAAGACATCGTGGCTTACGTCTGCGTAACAACCAACGTATCCGTCAAATCTTGCATATTCTCCGGTAACAACTCTTGGCACAAAGATATGGTAACAGTCACTCGATCAAAGGGGAATCGTCGAGCTTTCATGGCCTAAGGCTTGGTAGGAAAAGGCGAAAGAAACCGGGAAAGGCCACTCAAATCATGGGAGACACGTCCGTTCGCAACGAAGACCAGCCCACTAAAGCCGAGTGGAAGCATTATCTCGCCATCTACTGGAATTCGGTATAGAAAACGTTACTCACGGCAAGCGGAAGATGAATGTTGAACTGTTTTCGCTTCGCTTAAGATTGCGAGGCGTATGTATTAACGAATGCGTAGACAATAATTTGAATAATATATTATAAATAAATTCTGAATTCCTTTTACGACTGCATCGTTCAAGTGAGCGTAAGGGAGAAAAATGATCGGGTCTCTCGAATCGCTAACAGACATAGGTAGGACGCTGTTCGTTACTTGCGAAGAGTTCGAAGCAAAACGGAGATGACTTGAAAGGGTTGATAAAAACTAGAGGTAGCATCAGCAGTAAGCGGGTAGACAAGGGAATGAGTATAAGCGATTGAATTCTGTGGCACCTTGTGGAAGCCGTTAGAACGTCTTTCTTTGCACACTTAGAATAGCGAAATTTTCGGGGAAGGCTGTTGAAATAGCTCGTTTAATTGAGAGATACTGTTCGAACAGAACGATTGAATTAACTTCTTCATATTCAGCGCCGTACGAACCGTATTTGCTCCAGAATGAGACGTTTCATGATCCGTTCAGGGCTTCCATCTCTTTCATTAAAATTCGCCCTATGAATTTGGTGGGTAATGAAACAAGAGTATAAAGTTTTTCATGGTTGTAATTTATTCAAACTGCCATCATACACATCATAAGCACTTCATATCACTCATGTCGCTGCATTATTGAAGCTAAGGTACTCCTTCCCGCTTGTCTGTCTGCATGCGCCGAAGCTCGATCTACATCATGATCCGCCTCCAAATCTATCGTCTCTTGACTGGAAACCTCCCCTGAACAGGAATCCGAAGTACCTGAGATGAAGGTGAAATGGATATTTCAAATTGATGCACTGAATAAATAACAATAATGCAATGAGGAAGCGAAGCTTCCCTTCAGGAATTTCGTTTATGGATGGAATGAAATGTTGACAAGGATCAATGGGAAACGCTCGTTGCTTCTCTGAGAGCTATGGCTTGCAGAAAGACTGATTGACATGTCTCTGTTGTGGCATTTGAGGATGGACCTAGGATAGAGTTGACTGGATGGAGTTATGCAAAGTTAAGGGAGAGAACCAAATGTCCTTTGAGTATGAGAATCCGAGAAAACCTTGCAGAAACTCAGGAACGGTAGCAAGTAGCAAGGCATGTAATGCATAGACTTTCTGAAGGCAGAGAATGTCTGTTACGTTGAAAGTTCAGCCTAATATCTCCAGATATGTAGTTGGAATGGTGTGCTGAAGTTTAAGTCCTTGGCTAGTTTTCCTTATGAAAGAACAACATCTGCCTGTGATGAAGGCTCTTTGCAAAGATCCCAGAATGTACTTGCTGAGACTCAAAAGCGAAGTAAATGAAAGGGAAGAGGAGGACTGGAAATCGTTCATTGTGGAGAAAAGAAAAGTGCTTCATGTAAAACCGACGGAGAGGGAAAGCTTCAGTAAGGTTTATTTTGCATTTGAAACACCTATGAAGTATCCTTACACTGGATGGGAAAAGAATATAATGCGTGTCAAGAAGAGAGAGGGCAACGTCGCTGAGGATGGAAGAATAAAGGAGCTTCTTTATGATCCATGAGTAAATGCTAGTGTTAAAATGAGGGATGAACTATTGAAGGCAGGCTGTGAAGATTTCTGATCGTTATGTGGAAAGCTGCAGAGCATGGCAGAGGAAAGTAAGAAACTATTTCATGGATCAACTCATTCCTTGTAGACATGGTGGAGATGAGTAATATTGGAGATGGAAATGAGAAGAGGGGGCAGGAACGTAGAGGAATTATCCATCCGAGAGGAAGTTTACTAGAGGAGCGATTGGGCTGAACTTAATTTGCAAGGAATTTCCATGAAGGAGGAGTGAGCGAAATATTAAAAAATAAACTTGGGAAAAGGAAAAACAATATCCACCTGATGATAGCATGTGAACGCATGACAATGCAAGGATTGCTTCCATTAATGATCCTCATGTAGCACTCATCAATAAAAGAGTGTGCTCCAACAACTACCAATGTGACATATAATCTATTGGATAAACCAACCATTTGTTCATCAAATCATCATTTCACTTCTTGATCCAATTTTTCAGTATAGTACGCAAAAGGTTAATAATAATTGCATTTCATTTGAAAATCATCACAGAGTTGAGGTTATTCTCAGAAATCAGTCAGTGAGAACCCTATGTTTCCAAGGCTTGTTATCTTGAAAGCATATTCATACTCACATGTTCGATCAATTAATTCATGTATTTCACTACCAAGGCTGTTCAAGCAGGAGTTGCAATCCACTAGGGAAAGTCATCACTCTCTTCGTAGGTATGCATTCTGCAAACGCATGGCATCCTGAAATCGAAAAAATAATTATTTCATTAGAAAAGAAGCAAATATCCGAAGCGAGTCTTTCCCCTGCAGACACAGAGGCACCTTGCTGATGTGCAAAACGATGAATTGCCATGGATTTATGCGCCGCCCTCTTTAAAAGTAAGTCGAGTCCAATATGCATAAGGGCGAGCGATTGGAAATGTATATCGTATACTTATTCACGAGGGCAAAAATAAAGAAAATAATATCAATCGGATGCTTTAAAGTTATTGCATTACTCTGGCATTGATTCGAAGAGCGGAGAATCATTTATTCTTCTCCTAAAATTACAAATCTTAAAATTATTAATTAACACCATTTGAGGTCCCGCTAAATAATTATCTCGCCTCTGATTGGCTGAAAACTGTACCACCGCTGTCACTGCAAGCGCTGTATTCTTGAATTTTAGGCCACAAAATCCTTCAGCTAATGAACGATTGCACATCGGTAAAATTCCTCTCTACTTTTATGCCGACGGCGACCAATGTTGGTTTTCTTCTATTCAGCAGGAGTCCGGTGTCGGTACTTAAGAAAATAGTAATGTTGTGCGGTAAGACTCACGTAGTAGGAAAAAATCATAATAAATACTAATCTTCATGAAATATTTATCGTTTACGATAAACCTCACGTTCATTTTTAAAAATCTAATTGCAATTTTAGGCTCCCGCCGGTAACAGTCACAACTCCCAACGCCGTCAGTCATATCTCACTTTCCTCTTGCATCTCACCGCGATCACATCGTCCCTATCAGAAGTTGTTAATTTCCATTAAATTCTAATTTTTAGCATGCTAAGGGCTTAAAAGAATCCCCATTCTAGCCATGATGCCTTCACGGAGTTCTCTGTTGAGGGGAAAAGCTTTGGATTCTTAATTTCCTAGCACATTTCGATATTATTCCACATGCATGATACGTTCGAGGAACGAATTCATTCTCTTAGCATCATTGATGGCTATGCTCGTTACATGGGATATCTTTGGCGATGACTCGATGGAATCGTTCGTCGTCACTTCGAAACGATGAGGAGGTTGGGAAGACGGTATTTGTAAACACAGAAGGAAAGGGCATTTCTAATGGCACTAGGTTTCTTACCTGAATTTTTCCTTCGAACCGCACTCCAAGCTTTCCGCTTCTCACGCACTCAAAAGGCGAAGACATCGTGGCTTACGTCTGCGTAACAACCAACGTATCCGTCAAATCTTGCATATTCTCCGGTAACAACTCTTGGCACAAAGATATGGTAACAGTCACTTGATCAAAGGGGAATCGTCGAGCTTTCATGGCCTAAGGCTTGGTAGGAAAAGGCGAAACAAACCGGGAAAGGCCACTCAAATCATGGGAGACACGTCCGTTCGCAACGAAGACCAGCCCACTGAAGCCGAGTGGAAGCATTATCTCGCCATCTACTGGAATTCGGTATAGAAAACGTTACTCACGGCAAGCGGAAGATGAATGTCGAACTGTTTTCGCTTCGCTTAAGATTGCGAGGCGTATGTATTAACGAATGCGTACACAATAAATTGAATAATATATTATAAATAAATTCTGAATTCCTTTTACGACCGCATCGTTCAAGTGAGCGTATGGGAGAAAAATGATCGGGTCTCTCGAATCGCTAACAGACATAGGTAGGACGCTGTTCGTTACTTGCGAAGAGTTCGAAGCAAAACGGAGATGACTTGAAAGGGTTGATAAAAACTAGAGGTAGCATCAGCAGTAAGCGGGTAGACAAGGGAATGAGTATAAGCGATTGAATTCTGCGGCGATTTGTTGGCACCTTGTGGAAGCCGTTAGAACGTCTTTCTTTGCACACTTAGAATAGCGAAATTTTCGGGGAAGGCTGTTGAAATAGCTCGTTCAATTGAGAGATACTGTTCGAACAGAACGATTGAATTAACTTCTTCGTATTCAGCGCCGTACGAACCGTATTTGCTCCAGAATGAGATGTTTCATGATCCGTTCAGGGCTTCCATCTCTTTCATTAAAATTCGCCCTATGAATTTGGTGGGTAATGAAACAAGAGTATAAAGTTTTTCATGGTTGTAATTTATTCAAACTGCCATCATACACATCATAAGCACTTCATATCACTCATGTCGCTGCATTATTGAAGCTAAGGTACTCCTTCCCGCTTGTCTGTCTGCATGCGCCGAAGCTCGATCTACATCATGATCCGCCTCCAAATCTATCGTCTCTTGACTGGAAACCTCCCCTGAACAGGAATCCGAAGTACCTGAGATGAAGATGAAATGGATATTTCAAATTGATGCACTGAATAAATAACAATAAAGCAATGAGGAAGCGAAGCTTCCCTTCAGGAATTTCGTTTATGGATGGAATGAAATGTTGACAAGGATCAATGGTAAACGCTTGTTGCATCTCTGAGAGCTATGGCTTGCAGAAAGACCGATTGACATGTCTCTGTTGTGGCATTTGAGGATGGACCTAGGATAGAGTTGACTGGATGGAGTTATGCAAAGTTAAGGGAGAGAACCAAATGTCCTTTGAGTATGAGAATCCGAGAAAACCTTGCAGAAACTCAGGAACGGTAGCAAGTAGCAAGGCATGTAATGCATAGACTTTCTGAAGGCAGAGAATGTCTGTTACGTTGAAAGTTCAGCCTAATATCTCCAGATATGTAGTTGGAATGGTGTGCTGAAGTTTAAGTCCTTGGCTAGTTTTCCTTATGAAAGAACAACATCTGCCTGTGATGAAGGCTCTTTGCAAAGATCCCAGAATGTACTTGCTGAGACTCAAAAGCGAAGTAAATGAAAGGGAAGAGGAGGACTGAAAATCGTTCATTGTGGAGAAAAGAAAAGTGCTTCATGTAAAACCGACGGAGAGGGAAAGCTTCAGTAAGGTTTATTTTGCATTTGAAACACCTATGAAGTAACCTGACACTGGATGGGAAAAGAATATAATGAGTGTCAGGAAGAGAGAGGGCAACGTCGCTGAGGATGGAAGAATAAAGGAGCTTCTTTATGATCCATGAGTAAATGCTAGTGTTAAAATGAGGGATGAACTATTGAAGGCAGGCTGTGAAGATTTCTGATCGTTATGTGGAAAGCTGCAGAGCATGGCAGAGGAAAGTAAGAAACTATTTCATGGATCAACTCATTCCTTGTAGACATGGTGGAGATGAGTAATATTGGAGATGGAAATGAGAAGAGGGGGCAGGAACGTAGAGGAATTATCCATCCGAGAGGAAGTTTACTAGAGGAGCGATTGGGCTGAACTTAATTTGCAAGGAATTTCCATGAAGGAGGAGTGAGCGAAATATTAAAAAATAAACTTGGGAAAAGTAAAAACAATATCCACCTGATGATAGCATGTGAACGCGTGACAATGCAAGGATTGCTTCCATTAATGATCCTCATGTAGCACTCATCAATAAAAGAGTGTGCTCCAACAACTACCAATGTGACACATAATCTATTGGATAACCCAAGCATTTGTTCATCAAATCATCCTTTCACTTCTTGATCCAATTTTTCAGTATAGTACGCAAAAGGTTAATAAAAATTGCATTTCATTTGAAAATCATCACAGATTTGAGGTTATTCTCAGAAATCAGTCGGTGAGAACCCTATGTTTCCAAGGCTTGTTATCTTGAAAGCATATTCATACTCACATGTTCGATCAATTAATTCATGTATTTCACTACCAAGGCTGTTCAAGCAGGAGTTGCAATCCACTAGGGAAAGTCGTCACTCTCTTCGTAGGTATGCATTCTGCAAACGCATGGCATCCTGAAATCGAAAAAATAATTATTTCATTAGAAAAGAAGCAAATATCCAAAGCGAGTCATTCCCCTGCAGACACGGAGGCACCTTGCTGATGTGCAAAACGATGAATTGCCATGGATTTATGCGCCGCCCTCTTTAAAAGTAAGTCGAGTCCAATATGCATAAGGGCGAGCGATTGGAAATGTATATCGTATACTTATTCACGAGGGCAATAATAAAGAAAATAATATCAATCGGATGCTTTAAAGTTATTGCATTACTCTGGCATTGATTCGAAGAGCGGAGAATCATTTATTCTTCTCCTAAAATTACAAATCTTAAAATTATTAATTAATACCATTTGAGGTCCCGCTAAATAATTATCTCGCCTCTGATTGGCTGAAAACTGTACCACCGCTGTCAGTGCAAGCGCTGTATTCTTGAATTTTAGGCCACAAAATCCTTCAGCTAGTGAACGATTGCACATCGGTAAAATTCCTCTCTACTTTTATGCCGACGGCGACTAATGTTGGTTTTCTTCTATTCAGCAGGAATCCGGTGTCGGTACTTAAGAAAATAGTAATGTTGTGCGGTAAGACTCACGTAGTAGGAAAAAATCATAATAAATACTAATCTTCATGAAATATTTATCGTTTACGATAAACCTCACGTTCATTTTTAAAAATCTAATTGCAATTTTAGGCTCCCGCCGGTAACAGTCACAACTCCCAACGCCGTTAGTCATATCTCACTTTCCTCTTGCATCTCACCGCGATCACATCGTCCCGATCAGAAGTTGTTAATTTCTATTAAATTCTAATTTTTAGCATGCTAAAGAGCTTAAAAGAATCCCCATTCTAGCCATGATGCCTTCACGGAGTGCTCTGTTGAGGGGAAAAGCTTTGGATTCTTAATTTCCTAGCACATTTCGATATTATTCCACATGCATGATACGTTCGAGGAACGAATGCATTCTCTCAACATCGTTGATGGCTAAGCTCGTTACATAAGATATCTGTGGCGATGACTCGATGGAATCGTTCGTCGTGACTTCGAAACGATGAGGAGGTAAAAGTTCGGGAAGACAGTATTTGTAAACACAGAAGAAAAGGGCATTTCTAATGGCACTAGGTTTCTTACCTGAATTTTTCCTTCGAACCGCACTCCAAGCTTTCCGCTTCTCACGCACTCAAAAGGCGAAGACATCGTGGCTTACGTCTGCGTGACAACCAACGTATCCGTCAAATCTTGCATATTCTCCGGTAACAACACTTGGCACAAAGATATGGTAACAGTCACTTGATCAAAGGGGAATCGTCGAGCTTTCATGGCCTAAGGCTTGGTAGGAAAAGGCGAAACAAACCGGGAAAGGCCACTCAAATCATGGGAGACACGTCCGTTCGCAACGAAGACCAGCCCACTAAAGCCGAGTGGAAGCTTTATCTCGCCATCTACTGGAATTCGGTATAGAAAACGTTACTCACGGCAAGCGGAAGATGAATGTCTAACTGTTTTCGCTTCGCTTAAGATTGCGCGGCGTATGTATTAACGAATGCGCAGACAATAAACTGAATGATATATTATAAATAAATTCTGAATTCCTTTTACGACCGCATCGTTCAAGTGAGCGTAAGGGAGAAAAATGATCGGGTCTCTCGAATCGCTAACAGACATAGGTAGGACGCTGTTCGTTACTTGCGAAGAGTTCGAAGCAAAACGGAGATGACTTGAAAGGGTTGATAAAAACTAGAGGTAGCATCAGCAGTAAGCGGGTAGACAAGGGAATGAGTATAAGCGATTGAATTCTGTGGCGATTTGTTGGCACCTTGTGGAAGCCGTTAGAACGTCTTTCTTTGCACACTCAGAATAGCGAAATTTTCGATGAAGGCTGTTGAAATAGCTCGTTTAATTGAGAGATACTTCTCGAACAGAACGATTGAATTAACTTTTTCTTATTCAGCGCCGTACGAACCGTATTTGCTCCAGAATGAGACGTTTCATGATCCGTTCAGGGCTTCCATCTCTTTCATTAAAATTCGCTCTATGAATTTGGTGGGTAATGAAACAAGAGTATAAAGTTTTTCATGGTTGTAATTTATTCAAACTGCCATCATACACATCATAAGCACTTCATATCACTCGTGTCGCTGCATTATTGAAGCTAAGGTACTCCTTCCCGCTTGTCTGTCTGCATGCGCCGAAGCTCGATCTACATCATGATCCGCCTCCAAATCTATCGTCTCTTGACTGGAAACCTCCCCTGAACAGGAATCCGAAGTACCTGAGATGAAGGTGAAATGGATATTTCAAATTGATGCACTGAATAAATAACAATAAAGCAATGAGGAAGCGAAGCTTCCCTTCAGGAATTTCGTTTATGGATGGAATGAAATGTTGACAAGGATCAATGGGAAACGCTCGTTGCATCTCTGAGAGCTATGGCTTGCAGAAAGACTGATTGACATGTCTCTGTTGTGGCATTTGAGGATGGACCAAGGATAGGGTTGACTGGATGGAGTTGTGCAAAGTTAAGGGAGAGAACCAAATGTCCTTTGAGTATGAGAATCCGAGAAAACCTTGCAGAAACTCAGGAACGGTAGCCAGTAGCAAGGCATGTAATGCGTAGACTTTCTGAAGGCAGAGAATGTCTGTGACGTTGAAAGTTCAGCCTAATATCACCAGATATGTAGTTGGAATGGTGTGCTGAAGTTTAAGTCCTTGGCTAGTTTTCCTTATGAAAGAACAACATCTGCCTGTGATTAAGGCTCTTTGCAAAGATCCCAGAATGTACTTGCTGAGACTCAAAAGCGAAGTAAATGAAAGGGAAGAGGAGGACTGGAAATCGTTCATTGTGGAGAAAAGGAAAGTGCTTCATGTAAAACCGACGGAGAGGGAAAGCTTCAGTAAGGTTTATTTTGCATTTGAAACACCTATGAAGTAACCTAACACTGGATGGGAAAAGAATATAATGCGTGTCAAGAAGAGAGAGGGCAACGTCGCTGAGGATGGAAGAATAAAGGAGCTTCTTTATGATCCATGAGTAAATGCTAGTGTTAAAATGAGGGATGAACTATTGAAGGCAGGCTGTGAAGATTTCTGATCGTTATGTGGAAAGCTGCAGAGCATGGCAGAGGAAAGTAAGAAACTATTTCATGGATCAACTCATTCCTTGTAGACATGGTGGAGATGAGTAATATTGGAGATGGAAATGAGAAGAGGGGGCAGGAACGTAGAGGAATTATCCATCCGAGAGGAAGTTTACTAGAGGAGCGATTGGGCTGAACTTAATTTGCAAGGAATTTCCATGAAGGAGGAGTGAGCGAAATATTAAAAAATAAACTTGGGAAAATTAAAAACATTATCCACCTGATGATAGCATGTGAACGCATGACAATGCAAGGATTGCTTCCATTAATGATCCTCATGCAGCACTCATCAAGAAAAGAGTGTGCTCCAACAACTACCGATGTGAAACATAATCTATTGGATAACCCAAGCATTTGTTCATCAAATCATCATTTCACTTCTTGATCCAATTTTTCAGTATAGTACGCAAAAGGTTAATAATAATTGCATTTCATTTGAAAATCATCACAGATTTGAGGTTATTCTCAGAAATCAGTCAGTGAGAACCCTATGTTTCCAAGGCTTGTTATCTTGAAAGCATATTCATACTCACATGTTCGATCAATTAGTTCATGTATTTCACTACCAAGGCTGTTGAAGCAGGAGTTGCAATCCACTAGGGAAAGTCATCACTCTCTTCGTAGGTATGCATTCTGCAAACGCATGGCATCCTGAAATCGAAAAAATAATTATTTCATTAGAAAAGAAGCAAATATCCAAAGCGAGTCTTTCCCCTGCACACACAGAGGCACCTTGCTGATGTGCAAAACGATGAATTGCCATGGATTTATGCGCCGCCCTCTTTAAAAGTAAGTCGAGTCCAATATGCATAAGGGCGAGCGATTGGAAATGTATATCGTATACTTATTCACGAGGGCAATAATAAAGAAAATAATATCAATCGGATGCTTTAAAGTTATTGCATTACTCTGGCATTGATTCGAAGAGCGGAGAATCATTTATTCTTCTCCTAAAATTACAAATCTTAAAATTATTAATTAATACCATTTGAGGTCCCGCTAAATAATTATCTCGCCTCTGATTGGCTGAAAACTGTACCACCGCTGTCAGTGCAAGCGCTGTATTCTTGAATTTTAGGCCACAAAATCCTTCAGCTAATGAACGATTGCACATCGGTAAAATTCCTCTCTACTTTTATGCCGACGGCGACTAATGTTGGTTTTCTTCTATTCAGCAGGAGTCCGGTGTCGGTACTTAAGAAAATAGTAATGTTGTGCGGTAAGACTCACGTAGTAGGAAAAAATCATAATAAATACTAATCTTCATGAAATATTTATCGTTTCCGATAAACCTCACGTTCATTTTTAAAAATCTAATTGCAATTTTAGGCTCCCGCCGGTAACAGTCACAACTCCCAACGCCGTTAGTCATATCTCACTTTCTTCTTGCATCTCACCGCGATCACATCGTCCCTATCAGAAGTTGTTAATTTCCATCAAATTCTAATTTCAAGCATGCTAAAGAGCTTAAAAGAATCCCCATTCTAGCCATGATGCCTTCGCGGAGTGCTCTGTTGAGGGGAAAAGCTCTGGATTCTTAATTTCCTAGCACATTTCGATATTATTCCACATGCATGATACGTTCGAGGAACGAATGCATTCTCTCAACATCGTTGATGGCTAAGCTCGTTACATAAGATATCTGTGGCGATGACTCGATGGAATCGTTCGTCGTCACTTCGAAACGATGAGGAGGTAAAAGTTCGGGAAGACGGTATTTGTAAACACAGAAGGAAAGGGCATTTCTAATGGCACTAGGTTTCTTACCTGAATTTTTCCTTCGAACCGCACTCCAAGCTTTCCGCTTCTCACGCACTCAAAAGGCGAAGACATCGTGGCTTACGTCTGCGTAACAACCAACGTATCCGTCAAATCTTGCATATTCTCCGGTAACAACTCTTGGCACAAAGATATGGTAACAGTCACTCGATCAAAGGGGAATCGTCGAGCTTTCATGGCCTAAGGCTTGGTAGGAAAAGGCGAAACAAACCGGGAAAGGCCACTCAAATCATGGGAGACACGTCCGTTCGCAACGAAGACCAGCCCACTAAAGCCGAGTGGAAGCATTATCTCGCCATCTACTGGAATTCGGTATAGAAAACGTTACTCACGGCAAGCGGAAGATGAATGTCGAACTGTTTTCGCTTCGCTTAAGATTGCGAGGCGTATGTATTAACGAATGCGTAGACAATAAATTGAATAATATATTATAAATAAATTCTGAATTCCTTTTACGACCGCTTCGTTCAAGTGAGCGTAAGGGAGAAAAATGATCGGGTCTCTCGAATCGCTAACAGGCATAGGTAGGACGCTGTTCGTTACTTGCGAAGAGTTCGAAGCAAAACGGAGATGACTTGAAAGGGTTGATGAAAACTAGAGGTAGCATCAGCAGTAAGCGGGTAGACAAGGGAATGTGTATAAGCGATTGAATTCCGTGGCGATTTGTTGGCACCTTGTGGAAGCCGTTAGAACGTCTTTCTTTGCACACTTAGAATAGCGAAATTTTCGGGGAAGGCTGTTGAAATAGCTCGTTTAAAATAGAGATACTGTTCGAACAGAACGATTGAATTAACTTCTTCATATTCAGCGCCGTACGAACCGTATTTGCTCCAGAATGAGACGTTTCATGATCCGTTCAGGGCTTCCATCTCTTTCATTAAAATTCGCTCTATGAATTTGGTGGGTAATGAAACAAGAGTATAAAGTTTTTCATGGTTGTAATTTATTCAAACTGCCATCATACACATCATAAGCACTTCATATCACTCATGTCGCTGCATTATTGAAGCTAAGGTACTCCTTCCCGCTTGTCTCTCTGCATGCGCCGAAGCTCGATCTACATCATGATCCGCCTCCAAATCTATCGTCTCTTGACTGGAAACCTCCCCTGAACAGGAATCCGAAGTACCTGAGATGAAGGTGAAATGGATATTTCAAATTGATGCACTGAATAAATATCAATAAAGCAATGAGGAAGCGAAGCTTCCCTTCAGGAATTTCGTTTATGGATGGAATGAAATGTTGACAAGGATCAATGGGAAACGCTCGTTGCTTCTCTGAGAGCTATGGCTTGCAGAAAGACTGATTGACATGTCTCTGTTGTGGCATTTGAGGATGGACCTAGGATAGAGTTGACTGGATGGAGTTATGCAAAGTTAAGGGAGAGAACCAAATGTCCTTTGAGTATGAGAATCCGAGAAAACCTTGCAGAAACTCAGGAACGGTAGCAAGTAGCAAGGCATGTAATGCATAGACTTTCTGAAGGCAGAGAATGTCTGTTACGTTGAAAGTTCAGCCTAATATCTCCAGATATGTAGTTGGAATGGTGTGCTGAAGTTTAAGTCCTTGGCTAGTTTTCCTTATGAAAGAACAACATCTGCCTGTGATGAAGGCTCTTTGCAAAGATCCCAGAATGTACTTGCTGAGACTCAAAAGCGAAGTAAATGAAAGGGAAGAGGAGGACTGGAAATCGTTCATTGTGGAGGAAAGAAAAGTGCTTCATGTAAAACCGACGGAGAGGGAAAGCTTCAGTAAGGTTTATTTTGCATTTGAAACACCTAAGAAGTAACCTTACACTGGATGGGAAAAGAATATAATGCGTGTCAAGAAGAGAGAGGGCAACGTCGCTGAGGATGGAAGAATAAAGGAGCTTCTTTATGATCCATGAGTAAATGCTAGTGTTAAAATGAGGGATGAACTATTGAAGGCAGGCTGTGAAGATTTCTGATCGTTATGTGGAAAGCTGCAGAGCATGGCAGAGGAAAGTAAGAAACTAATTCTTGGATCAGCTCATTCCTTGTAGACATGGTGGAGATGAGTAATATTGGAGATGGAAATGAGAAGAGGGGGCAGGAACGTAGAGGAATTATCCATCCGAGAGGAAGTTTACTAGAGGAGCGATTGGGCTGAACTTAATTTGCAAGGAATTTCCATGAAGGAGGAGTGAGCGAAATATTAAAAAATAAACTTGGGAAAAGTAAAAACAATATCCACCTGATGATAGCATGTGAACGCATGACAATGCAAGGATTGCTTCCATTAATGATCCTCATGTAGCACTCATCAATAAAAGAGTGTGCTCCAACAACTACCAATGTGACACATAATCTATTGGATAACCCAAGCATTTGTTCATCAAATCATCCTTTCACTTCTTGATCCAATTTTTCAGTATAATACGCAAAAGGTTAATAATAATTGCATTTCATTTGAAAATCATCACAGATTTGAGGTTATTCTCAGAAATCAGTCAGTGAGAACCCTATGTTTCCAAGGCTTGTTATCTTGAAAGCATATTCATACTCACATGTTCGATCAATTAATTCATGTATTTCACTACCAAGGCTGTTCAAGCAGGAGTTGCAATCCACTAGGGAAAGTCATCACTCTCTTCGTAGGTATGCATTCTGCAAACGCATGGCATCCTGAAATCGAAAAAATAATAATTTCATTAGAAAAGAAGCAAATATCCAAAGCGAGTCTTTCCCCTGCAGACACAGAGGCACCTTGCTGATGTGCAAAACGATGAATTGCCATGGATTTATGCGCCGCCCTCTTTAAAAGGAAGTCGAGTCCAATATGCATAAGGGCGAGCGATTGGAAATGTATATCGTATACTTATTCACGAGGGCAATAATAAAGAAAATAATATCAATCGGATGCTTTAAAGTTATTGCATTACTCTGGCATTGATTCGAAGAGCGGAGAATCATTTATTCTTCTCCTAAAATTACAAATCTTAAAATTATTAATTAATACCATTTGAGGTCCCGCTAAATAATTATCTCGCCTCTGATTGGCTGAAAACTGTACCACCGCTGTCAGTGCAAGCGCTGTATTCTTGAATTTTAGGCCACAAAATCCTTCAGCTAATGAACGATTGCACATCGGTAAAATTCCTCTCTACTTTTATGCCGACGGCGACTAATGTTGGTTTTCTTCTATTCAGCAGGAATCCGGTGTCGGTACTTAAGAAAATAGTAATGTTGTGCGGTAAGACTCACGTAGTAGGAAAAAATCATAATAAATACTAATCTTCATGAAATATTTATCGTTTACGATAAACCTCACGTTCATTTTTAAAAATCTAATTGCAATTTTAGGCTCCCGCCGGTAACAGTCACAACTCCCAACGCCGTTAGTCATATCTCACTTTCCTCTTGCATCTCACCGCGATCACATCGTCCCTATCAGAAGTTGTTAATTTCCATTAAATTCTAATTTTTAGCATGCTAAAGAGCTTAAAAGAATCCCCATTCTAGCCATGATGCCTTCACGGAGTGCTCTGTTGAGGGGAAAAGCTTTGGATTCTTAATTTCCTAGCACATTTCGAAATTATTCCGCATGCATGATACGTTCGAGGAACGAATGCATTCTCTCAACATCGTTGATGGCTAAGCTCGTTACATAAGATATCTGTGGCGATGACTCGATGGAATCTTTCGTCGTCACTTCGAAACGATGAGGAGGTAAAAGTTCGGGAAGACAGTATTTGTAAACACAGAAGAAAAGGGCATTTCTAATGGCACTAGGTTTCTTACCTGAATTTTTCCCTCGAACCGCACTCCAAGCTTTCCGCTTCTCACGCACTCAAAAGGCGAAGACATCGTGGCTTACGTCTGCGTAACAACCAACGTATCCGTCAAATCTTGCATATTCTCCGGTAACAACACTTGGCACAAAGATATGGTAACAGTCACTTGATCAAAGGGGAATCGTCGAGCTTTCGTGGCCTAAGGCTTGGTAGGAAAAGGCGAAACAAACCGGGAAAGGCCACTCAAATCATGGGAGACACGTCCGTTCGCAACGAAGACCAGCCCACTAAAGCCGAGTGGAAGCATTATCTCGCCATCTACTGGAATTCGGCATAGAAAACGTTACTCACGGCAAGCGGAAGATGAATGTCGAACTGTTTTCGCTTCGCTTAAGATTGCGATGCGTATGTATTAACGAATGCGTAGACAATAAATTGAATAATATATTATAAATAAATTCTGAATTCCTTTTACGACCGCATCGTTCAAGTGAGCGTAAGGGAGAAAAATGATCGGGTCTCTCGAATCGCTAACAGGCATAGGTAGGACGCTGTTCGTTACTTGCGAAGAGTTCGAAGCAAAACGGAGATGACTTGAAAGGGTTGATAAAAACTAGAGGTAGCATCAGCAGTAAGCGGGTAGACAAGGGAATGAGTATAAGCGATTGAATTCTGTGGCATCTTGTGGAAGCCGTTAGAACGTCTTTCTTTGCACACTTAGAATAGCGAAATTTTCGGGGAAGGCTGTTGAAATAGCTCGTTCAATTGAGAGATACTGTTCGAACAGAACGATTGAATTAACTTCTTCATATTCAGCGCCGTACGAACCGTATTTGCTCCAGAATGAGACGTTTCATGATCCGTTCAGGGCTTCCATCTCTTTCATTAAAATTCGCTCTATGAATTTGGTGGGTAATGAAACAAGAGTATAAAGTTTTTCATGGTTGTAATTTATTCAAACTGCCATCATACACATCATAAGCACTTCATATCACTCATGTCGCTGCATTATTGAAGCTAAGGTACTCCTTCCCGCTTGTCTGTCTGCATGCGCCGAAGCTCGATCTACATCATGATCCGCCTCCAAATCTATCGTCTCTTGACTGGAAACCTCCCCTGAACAGGAATCCGAAGTACCTGAGATGAAGGTGAAATGGATATTTCAAATTGATGCACTGAATAAATAACAATAAGGCAATGAGGAAGCGAAGCTTCCCTTCAGGAATTTCGTTTATGGATGGAATGAAATGTTGACAAGGATCAATGGGAAACGCTCGTTGCACCTCTGAGATCTATGGCTTGCAGAAAGACTGATTGACATGTCTCTGTTGTGGCATTTGAGGATGGACCTAGGATAGAGTTGACTGGAGTGAGTTATGCAAAGTGAAGGGAGAGAACCAAATGTCCTTTGAGTATGAGAATCATAGAAAACCTTGCAGAAACTCAGGAACGGTAGCAAGTAGCAAGGCATGTAATGCATAGACTTTCTGAAGGCAGAGAATGTCTGTTACGTTGAAAGTTCAGCCTAATATCTCCAGATATGTAGTTGGAATGGTGTGCTGAAGTTTAAGTCCTTGGCTAGTTTTCCTTATGAAAGAACAACATCTGCCTGTGATGAAGGCTCTTTGCAAAGATCCCAGAATGTACTTGCTGAGACTCAAAAGCGAAGTAAATGAAAGGGAAGAGGAGGACTGGAAATCGTTCATTGTGGAGAAAAGAAAAGTGCTTCATGTAAAACCGACGGAGAGGGAAAGCTTCAGTAAGGTTTATTTTGCATTTGAAACACCCAAGAAGTAACCTTACACTGGATGGGAAAAGAATATAATGCGTGTCAAGAAGAGAGAGGGCAACGTCGCAGAGGATGGAAGAATGAAGGAGCTTCTTTATGATCCATGAGTAAATGCTAGTGTTAAAATGAGGGATGAACTATTGAAGGCAGGCTGTGAAGATTTCTGATCGTTATGTGGAAAGCTGCAGAGCATGGCAGAGGAAAGTAAGAAACTATTTCATGGATCAACTCATTCCTTGTAGACATGGTGGAGATGAGTAATATTGGAGATGGAAATGAGAAGAGGGGGCAGGAACGTAGAGGAATTATCCATCCGAGAGGAAGTTTACTAGAGGAGCGATTGGGCTGAACTTAATTTGCAAGGAATTTCCATGAAGGAGGAGTGAGCGAAATATTAAAAAATAAACTTGGGAAAATTAAAAACATTATCCACCTGATGATAGCATGTGAACGCATGACAATGCAAGGATTGCTTCCATTAATGATCCTCATGCAGCACTCATCAAGAAAAGAGTGTGCTCCAACAACTACCGATGTGAAACATAATCTATTGGATAACCCAAGCATTTGTTCATCAAATCATCCTTTCACTTCTTGATCCAATTTTTCAGTATAATACGCAAAAGGTTAATGATAATTGCATTTCATTTGAAAATCATCACAGATTTGAGGTTATTCTCAGAAATCAGTCAGTGAGAACCCTATGTTTCCAAGGCTTGTTATCTTGAAAGCGTATTCATACTCACATGTTCGATCAATTAATTCATGTATTTCACTACCAAGGCTGTTGAAGCAGGAGTTGCAATCCACTAGGGAAAGTCATCACTCTCTTCGTAGGTATGCATTCTGCAAACGCATGGCATCCTGAAATCGAAAAAATAATTATTTCATTAGAAAAAAAGCAAATATCCAAAGCGAGTCTTTCCCCTGCAGACACAGAGGCACCTTGCTGATGTGCAAAACGATGAATTGCCATGGATTTATGCGCCGCCCTCTTTAAAAGTAAGTCGAGTCCAATATGCATAAGGGCGAGCGATTGGAAATGTATATCGTATACTTATTCACGAGGGCAATAATAAAGAAAATAATATCAATCGGATGCTTTAAAGTTATTGCATTACTCTGGCATTGATTCGAAGAGCGGAGAATCATTTATTCTTCTCCTAAAATTACAAATCTTAAAATTATTAATTAATACCATTTGAGGTCCCGCTAAATAATTATCTCGCCTCTGATTGGCTGAAAACTGTACCACCGCTGTCAGTGCAAGCGCTGTATTCTTGAATTTTAGGCCACAAAATCCTTCAGCTAATGAACGATTGCACATCGGTAAAATTCCTCTCTACTTTTATGCCGACGGCGACTAATGTTGGTTTTCTTCTATTCAGCAGGAATCCGGTGTCGGTACTTAAGAAAATAGTAATGTTGTGCGGTAAGACTCACGTAGTAGGAAAAAATCATAATAAATACTAATCTTCATGAAATATTTATCGTTTACGATAAACCTCACGTTCATTTTTAAAAATCTAATTGCAATTTTAGGCTCCCGCCGGTAACAGTCACAACTCCCAACGCCGTTAGTCATATCTCACTTTCCTCTTGCATCTCACCGCGATCACATCGTCCCTATCAGAAGTTGTTAATTTCCATTAAATTCTAATTTTTAGCATGCTAAAGAGCTTAAAAGAATCCCCATTCTAGCCATGATGCCTTCACGGAGTGCTCTGTTGAGGGGAAAAGCTTTGGATTCTTAATTTCCTAGCACATTTCGATATTATTCCACATGCATGATACGGTCGAGGAACGAATGCATTCTCTCAACATCGTTGATGGCTAAGCTCGTCACATAAGATATCTGTGGCGATGACTCGATGGAATCGTTCGTCGTCACTTCTAAACGATGAGGAGGTAAAAGTTCGGGAAGACAGTATTTGTAAACACAGAAGAAAAGGGCATTTCTAATGGCACTAGGTTTCTTACCTGAATTTTTCCTTCGAACCGCACTCCAAGCTTTCCGCTTCTCACGCACTCAAAAGGCGAAGACATCGTGGCTTACGTCTGCGTAACAACCAACGTATCCGTCAAATCTTGCATATTCTCCGGTAACAACACTTGGCACAAAGATATGGTAACAGTCACTTGATCAAAGGGGAATCGTCGAGCTTTCATGGCCTAAGGCTTGGTAGGAAAAGGCGAAACAAACCGGGAAAGGCCACTCAAATCATGGGAGACACGTCCGTTCGCAACGAAGACCAGCCCACTAAAGCCGAGTGGAAGCATTATCTCGCCATCTACTGGAATTCGGTATAGAAAACGTTACTCACGGCAAGCGGAAGATGAATGTCGAACTGTTTTCGCTACGCTTAAGATTGCGAGGCGTATGTATTAACGAATGCGTAGACAATAAACTGAATAATATATTATAAATAAATTCTGAATTCCTTTTACGACCGCATCGTTCAAGTGAGCGTAAGGGAGAAAAATGATCGGGTCTCTCGAATCGCTAACAGACATAGGTAGGACGCTGTACGTTACTTGCGAAGGGTTCGAAGCAAAACGAAGATGACTTGAAAGGGTTGATAAAAACTAGAGGTAGCATCAGCAGTAAGCGGGTAGACAAGAGATTGAGTATAAGCGATTGAATTCTGTGGCGATTTGTTGGCACCTTGTGGAAGCCGTTAGAACGTCTTTCTTTGCACAATTAGAATAGCGAAATTTTCGGGGAAGGCTGTTGAAATAGCTCGTTTAATTGAGAGATACTGTTCGAACAGAACGATTGAATTAACTTCTTCATATTCAGCGCCGTACGAACCGTATTTGCTCCAGAATGAGACGTTTCATGATCCGTTCAGGGCTTCCATCTCTTTCATTAAAATTCGCTCTGTGAGTTTGGTGGGTAATGAAACAAGAGTATAAAGTTTTTCATGGTTGTAATTTATTCAAACTGCCATCATACACATCATAAGCACTTCATATCACTCATGTCGCTGCATTATTGATGCTAAGGTACTCCTTCCCGCTTGTCTGTCTGCATGCGCCGAAGCTCGATCTACATCATGATCCGCCTCCAAATCTATCGTCTCTTGACTGGAAACCTCCCCTGAACAGGAATCCGAAGTACCTGAGATGAAGGTGAAATGGATATTTCAAATTGATGCACTGAATAAATAGCAATAAAGCAATGAGGAAGCGAAGCTTCCCTTCAGGAATTTCGTTTATGGATGGAATGAAATGTTGACAAGGATCAATGGGAAACGCTCGTTGCATCTCTGAGAGCTATGGCTTGCAGAAAGACTGATTGACATGTCTCTGTTGTGGCATTTGAGGATGGACCAAGGATAGGGTTGACTGGATGGAGTTGTGCAAAGTTAAGGGAGAGAACCAAATGTCCTTTGAGTATGAGAATCCGAGAAAACCTTGCAGAAACTCAGGAACGGTAGCCAGTAGCAAGGCATGTAATGCGTAGACTTTCTGAAGGCAGAGAATGTCTGTGACGTTGAAAGTTCAGCCTAATATCACCAGATATGTAGTTGGAATGGAGTGCTGAAGTTCAAGTCCTTGGCTAGTTTTCCTTATGAAAGAACAACTTCTGCCTGTGATGAAGGCTCTTTGCGAAGATCCCAGAATGTACTTGCTGAGACTCAAAAGCGAAGTAAATGAAAGGGAAGAGGAGGATTGGAAATCGTTCATTGTGGAGAAAAGAAAAGTGCTTCATGTAAAACCGACGGAGAGGGAAAGCTTCAGTGAGGTTTATTTTGCATTTGAAACACCTAAGAAGTAACCTTACACTGGATGGGAAAAGAATATAATGCGTGTCAAGAAGAGAGAGGGCAACGTCGCTGAGGATGGAAGAATAAAGGAGCTTCTTTATGATCCATGAGTAAATGCTAGTGTTAAAATGAGGGATGAACTATTGAAGGCAGGCTGTGAAGATTTCTGATCGTTATGTGGAAAGCTGCAGAGCATGGCAGAGGAAAGTAAGAAACTAATTCATGGATCAACTCATTCCTTGTAGACATGGTGGAGATGAGTAATATTGGAGATGGAAATGAGAAGAGGGGGCAGGAACGTAGAGGAATTATCCATCCGAGAGGAAGTTTACTAGAGGAGCGATTGGGCTGCACTTAATTTGGAAGGAATTTCCATGAAGGAGGAGTGAGCGAAATATTAAAAAATTAACTTGGGAAAAGTAAAAACAATATCCACCTGATGATAGCATGTGAACGCATGACAATGCAAGGATTGCTTCCATTAATGATCCTCATGTAGCACTCATCAATAAAAGAGTGTGCTCCAACAACTACCAATGTGACACATAATCTATTGGATAACCCAAGCATTTGTTCATCAAATCATCATTTCACTTCTTGATCCAATTTTTCAGTATAGTACGCAAAAGGTTAATAATAATTGCATTTCATTTGAAAATCATCACAGATTTGAGGTTATTCTCAGAAATCAGTCAGTGAGAACCCTATGTTTCCAAGGCTTGTTATCTTGAAAGCATATTCATACTCACATGTTCGATCAATTAATTCATGTATTTCACTACCAAGGCTGTTCAAGCAGGAGTTGCAATCCACTAGGGAAAGTCATCACTCTCTTCGTAGGTATGCATTCTGCAAACGCATGGCATCCTGAAATCGAAAAAATAATTATTTCATTAGAAAAGAAGCAAATATCCGAAGCGAGTCTTTCCCCTGCAGACACAGAGGCACCTTGCTGATGTGCAAAACGATGAATTGCCATGGATTTATGCGCCGCCCTCTTTAAAAGTAAGTCGAGTCCAATATGCATAAGGGCGAGCGATTGGAAATGTATATCGTATACTTATTCACGAGGGCAATAATAAAGAAAATAATATCAATCGGATGCTTTAAAGTTATTGCATTACTCTGGCATTGATTCGAAGAGCGGAGAATCATTTATTCTTCTCCTAAAATTACAAATCTTAAAATTATTAATTAATACCATTTGAGGTCCCGCTAAATAATTATCTCGCCTCTGATTGGCTGAAAACTGTACCACCGCTGTCAGTGCAAGCGCTGTATTCTTGAATTTTAGGCCACAAAATCCTTCAGCTGATGAACGATTGCACATCGGTAAAATTCCTCTCTACTTTTATGCCGACGGCGACTAATGTTGGTTTTCTTCTATTCAGCAGGAATCCGGTGTCGGTACTTAAGAAAATAGTAATGTTGTGCGGTAAGACTCACGTAGTAGGAAAAAATCATAATAAATACTAATCTTCATGAAATATTTATCGTTTACGATAAACCTCACGTTCATTTTTAAAAATCTAATTGCAATTTTAGGCTCCCGCCGGTAGCAGTCACAACTCCCAACGCCGTTAGTCATATCTCAATTTCCTCTTGCATCTCACCGCGATCACATCGTCCCTATCAGCAGTTGTTAATTTCCATTAAATTCTAATTTTTAGCATGCTAAAGAGCTTAAAAGAATCCCCATTCTAGCCATGATGCCTTCACGGAGTGCTCTGTTGAGGGGAAAAGCTTTGGATTCTTAATTTCCTAGCACATTTCGATATTATTCCACATGCATGATACGGTCGAGGAACGAATGCATTCTCTCAACATCGTTGATGGCTAAGCTCGTCACATAAGATATCTGTGGCGATGACTCGATGGAATCGTTCGTCGTCACTTCGAAACGATGAGGAGGTAAAAGTTCGGGAAGACAGTATTTGTAAACACAGAAGAAAAGGGCATTTCTAATGGCACTAGGTTTCTTACCTGAATTTTTCCTTCGAACCGCACTCCAAGCTTTCCGCTTCTCACGCACTCAAAAGGCGAAGACATCGTGGCTTACGTCTGCGTAACAACCAACGTATCCGTCAAATCTTGCATATTCTCCGGTAACAACACTTGGCACAAAGATATGGTAACAGTCACTTGATCAAAGGGGAATCGTCGAGCTTTCATGGCCTAAGGCTTGGTAGGAAAAGGCGAAACAAACCGGGAAAGGCCACTCAAATCATGGGAGACACGTCCGTTCGCAACGAAGACCAGCCCACTAAAGCCGAGTGGAAGCATTATCTCGCCATCTACTGGAATTCGGTATAGAAAACGTTACTCACGGCAAGCGGAAGATGAATGTCGAACTGTTTTCGCTTCGCTTAAGATTGCGAGGCGTATGTATTAACGAATGCGTAGACAATAAACTGAATAATATATTATAAATAAATTCTGAATTCCTTTTACGACCGCATCGTTCAAGTGAGCGTAAGGGAGAAAAATGATCGGGTCTCTCGAATCGCTAACAGACATAGGTAGGACGCTGTTCGTTACTTGCGAAGAGTTCGAAGCAAAACGGAGATGACTTGAAAGGGTTGATAAAAACTAGAGGTAGCATCAGCAGTAAGCGGGTAGACAAGGGAATGAGTATAAGCGATTGAATTCTGTGGCATCTTGTGGAAGCCGTTAGAACGTCTTTCTTTGCACACTTAGAATAGCGAAATTTTCGGGGAAGGCTGTTGAAATAGCTCGTTCAATTGAGAGATACTGTTCGAACAGAACGATTGAATTAACTTCTTCATATTCAGCGCCGTACGAACCGTATTTGCTCCAGAATGAGACGTTTCATGATCCGTTCAGGGCTTCCATCTCTTTCATTAAAATTCGCTCTATGAATTTGGTGGGTAATGAAACAAGAGTATAAAGTTTTTCATGGTTGTAATTTATTCAAACTGCCATCATACACATCATAAGCACTTCATATCACTCATGTCGCTGCATTATTGAAGCTAAGGTACTCCTTCCCGCTTGTCTGTCTGCATGCGCCGAAGCTCGATCTACATCATGATCCGCCTCCAAATCTATCGTCTCTTGACTGGAAACCTCCCCTGAACAGGAATCCGAAGTACCTGAGATGAAGGTGAAATGGATATTTCAAATTGATGCACTGAATAAATAACAATAAAGCAATGAGGAAGCGAAGCTTCCCTTCAGGAATTTCGTTTATGGATGGAATGAAATGTTGACAAGGATCAATGGGAAACGCTCGTTGCACCTCTGAGAGCTATGGCTTGCAGAAAGACTGATTGACATGTCTCTGTTGTGGCATTTGAGGATGTACCTAGGATAGAGTTGACTTGATGGAAGCAAGTAGCATGGCATGGTATGCATAGACTTGCTGAATGCAGAGAATGTATGTTACGTTGATAGTTCAGCGTTATATCTCAGGATATGTAGTTGGAAGGGTGAACATGGGTGTGCTTAAGTTTAAGTCCTTTAAGGCTTGTTTTCCTTATGAAAGAACAACTTCTGCCTGTGATGAAGGCGCTTTTCAAGCAACGTAGAATATATGTAAATCAATCGGCTATTTAGCAGAAAAGAATATAATTGTCTGATATTTTAGTGTGAATTATGTAGTTATGTAATAGTTTTCCGCAAACAGTTGATTTAGAAAATACGATTACTTTAGATTCCTATAGTACTATAGTTTACGGTTAATATAGATTCATAGGAGAATGTATTCCTTAATAATGCAATGAAATTTTTTTTGTTTACGATTTTCCTCTGTGACATTTTTTATAGGAAGGAATCAAGTATTCCATCCTCTTTATCGTTACTTAATATTATTCGGATGTTAAAATTTCCAATCCAGAATTCCTGGGTCTCTTTATCACTTGAGGATTGCGAACTAGGTGTGTGTCCCGCCCACAGCAAATTTGGGAGTTTACTTTCCTAGCACCTAGAGGAATTTGGAGTAACATCTGCATTTGGAACGACACGTGGTGACCCACAAATAGGGCCGAAGAAGTATTTCAATTCAACTTTCAATCCCTTCCATTTCCAATATTTCCCGCATAGCTAGGGAGGGTTTAAATTGCACGTGAGGAAAAGTCTCCTTATTATCGAAGAACTGATGAAAGGTTTTCAGTTCGTAGTAGAAATTATTATTTTAGATTGAATTTTAATACGTCTTATAAATACTATATTCACAAATACAAATATGATTAATTTTTGAGTTCCTCTCTTTCATATTAGATCCTATAAACAGCTTTATTATTTTATACGACCCTGAAATATTAAATTTACCAATTATGATAGCAATTGTTGCTACCGTGAAACCAATATTTTATATGTTTCTTATGGAATTCAATTTATGAATTTATGAATAACTCATCCGGGCCGTTATATCTTAATTGCAGTTTTGTATAATTCAAGTCTCCTAGTAGTAGGGTTTAAGTATTATTGAGTGCTTTTATACCTCACCAACTAAAAATTTGCCCTATTGGTTGAAGTACATGATGTTCATAGATAAATTAAATGATACATCTAAAGAAATCTTCATTTCTATTCAATACATACTTTCTGTATCATTTTTGAGGTGAGATGTTGAAATTCTTTAAATATTTATGTCCTAACAAATGATGAGTAACTCGGAAAGTAAATTATACATTTCACAGTAAAATGTTCCTTTTGTTATTAAAAAATGACGTAAATAATATTTTTGTGTTTGGGATGTGCTAACGAGATGATCGTGGCTTAAATTAGGAAAGGAAAAGAATCGGAAAAATGTATATTCCTTGGATGACGTGTTCCTGAAAGTAGGTTCAGAAGTTTTCCTCTTCAAGGATTCTCATATTATAAGGATTTAATTAAGGGTCTATAATCTGCTCGTGACCTCTTCCCGAATACACCTTTTAAATAACACTCCCCATTTAAGTCGCGATTTTTCCGATCCCCATGGTTACCGACCGAAATAATTCTCCCTTTTTGGCTGGGGCTCCGAAAGTAAACTTCTTACGCCAATCCCACCTTGGGAAAAAAAAGCCGCGGAAGTTGGCGAGAACTTTAAATCATTCAGAGGCCTTAATCCTCCATTTGAACAATCTGCACCAATTAACGAAGTCCCTCGAAAATTAGCGGCGTTTGGGAATTAGACCATTGAAGTCTCCTGTGTTTGCTCGAATTTTTCGATGATCGTTTCTAATCATTGAAGAGTCGCGGAAACCACTCGAGCTTTTGAGTGCTCCCAAAAGTCGCGGTTTTTCTGTCGCTAAGGAGATCTGCTCAATTCATAAAACCTTTGTTTTTACCTCTTTGAAACTTGAGCCACTTCATGAGTGCCTTAAATTTTCCTCGCCCCTTTCCAGTTCATTATCAACTTTTGGAGGAGAACAATTAGTTTGGTATCCATGAAGAGCGCCATCTCCCCTTTGATTTTTGAGATTTTCATTTCGGATCGCAGAGTCCTAACACGTCCCGTTTTGAATGCTTTGACTCAATGTGTTTGAGGATTGGGCGTCCATTCTTAAGTTTTCATCGTTTTGATCTTCTGTCGACCGAGATTAGTTTACGAAAATTTTCGCCCGGTTTCTATGAAAGTTCGCTTCGTCTGAAAAAAAACATCAATAGCGAAATGAAACAATTGATTCGTAAACACGTAAAACAATAAATTTGTTTTTTGTCGACTTTATACGATCAGTTCCTTTATGTCAAAAATTAGGCGTTAGCCTTCTGAGAGAGCGTTGTTTTTGTTCAGTTAATAATTTAAGGTGATAATAGATCACGTATTGCCACGATTCAAATCTATCATAGCTTGCCAAAAATATGCATTTGTGATTCGGCTTTTTTTCGAGGCGTATGATATGTAGAATGTGTATAAATAATTTATAGACGTAATTATGTAATGTATTTATATATTTTATAAGTAATCAAAACTCGATGGAGGACTAATTATAAGCTCAATGACTTTTGAACTTTGAGGTCCTTGGTTCAAATCCCACCTAATTGCCATATATCTTGTCATAGGATGAATGTACAGGTGTATGTGCTTGTCTGTATATTGAATACATATGTGATATGGTGAAACAACAGTTTGTGATCATTATCATTATTTGTATTAAAAAATTAGTACACCGAATATTTCATTTTAAGAGTAAGGAAATTGGATGGTGTATTATTTTTTATTGTGAGATTACAAAAAAAGAGAACAGAAAACGATGTACATTGTACAGAATGTTTAGTAGTTAATAATCTTATAAATCTAGAAAATACTATAATTCTCTGCAAGATAAAACAATTTATATCTTTAATATAAAATGTGAACTATTTCATAATCTCTCTGTTTATAAAAATCTATCTCATGTAATTTGCGTAATCATGTTATTTAACCCGAAATGTTTTTCTTGAATATCTCTGAGACCTTCCTTTAAATTACTGCTATTGAGGGAGGATGATGAATATTCATAAAAAGGATAGAAAGTCTACCTCTAGGCAGAGAGAGACACGTAATTTCGCGGATAATCGCTCTGTGTGATCTGCCGTCTCGAGAATTGGCTTCAACTCTCTAAATATTTACGAATGGTAGAAATTCGAAAGAGACGCTCAACTGCTTCTAAGAAACCTCTCGATTTCTGCTCTTTCGCATTGTCTCCAAATCCCGTTCTGATCCTTAGGCGAAACCCACGCACCATTTCCTCGACGTTTTTTCATGGCAAGTTCACAACTAATACTTCTGCACCATTCTCTTATCGCGTTCGATATCAAACCTGTGTATATCTTCCCCGGAAACAGATATGAGTGTATCCTTGTGATTCTTCCACTCCCCGGAATCTGTTCTCGGATGTTTCCGCCAAATTTCCCGTTCTGTGAACTTCCTTTTCCTCGCCATTGCTTTCCTTCCCCTCTAACCAAACGGCAAAACTCTCCCAACTTCTCTATCCGGTTCATCTCCGCGCAGAATCTTCAAAAAGCTCTCGTTCTGCAAACCGTTGCTTCACATCTTGATCCCACCGATCTAATCCCTCCTTTGCGAGGGCTTTGTTTGAAGGTACTCAAAAGTCTCACACTCAGAAGGGGTGAGGTGTCTGAACAGTAATTGACACCTTTGGATTCTATCGGTTCCCTTCATTTGAGACTTATTATTTGTTCATATTCTTGTATGGTACTTAGAAGTCTCCCAATCTCTAAACTTCCCACTATAATTTACGGAGATTTAATGCTTGAAATTGTCTGTTGCAAATAGGTAAGTTTTAACTCCTACCAAACATATATATAATATTATCTGATTTATTCAATTAAATTTACATATTAGATTGAAGAATCACGAAACTATACTTTGAGTTTATTTTATTTTTATAGAAGCTCTCTTTCCTCGTAACAGTTTTCATAGATGGAGTGACTGTTACGAAGTTATTTAAACAGCTCAATAAATGAATAGAAATTATCATACAGTCATTAAAATAGCCGTTGAGAATAAAGGAATGAGTATATTGTATTCATATACTTAAATTAACGTATCACGAATTTAAATTAAGAGAATAAATTATATTTCTTAACTCATACTCTCAAGTTAGAGTACAATTCAAAATTACATTCCACTCTACTATCTGATTTATGTTTATATTCATTTTCAATAGAAATTCACCTTTTTCTCTATTGACTAATATAATTTTTAAAACCAGAATACCCTTTAGCTATCATCTATGATGTAAGTAGATGCTAAACCATTTTCTTCAATATCCATACGACAAAATCTTCTGTATCTCCGTTAGGTCTTCCGATGTGTCAATGCGCAGTTCCCCAGCTACAAGGAATTGTTTCCATGGCAATTTTCCCTCGATTCCCATTTGCCTTCTTGATAAAACACCACAATGTAAAGCTCTTTATAGAGACTTCTGTCTGTAAAGTCATCAGCCTTAGGGTTTGTCATTCCCTTCCATCATTTAAAGAGGGGATGAGTCTTAATGGGCAAGTTAAGTAGTTCCCCCTTGATTTCGTTACTTAGCACGAATGCTTTGATTGGAAGAGTTTGCACGTGTGAAAGTATTCATTCTGATTAATTCTTCCGATAATATTCAAATAGATTTTTAGGACTATATTTGAGTGACTGTAAATAAATCATAGAATCATACGATTAAATATTATTTCGATTTAAATTTAAATCGTGTTGTACTTTAATAGTATTTAAATTTCGATAGTGTTGTACGATCGTGACTTTTTGAAAGAAATAGACAATCAGAACTCGATACTTCCAATCTTCCATTATAAATCGAATAGATATTACTTGATTTATGAGTGTTTCAAAAGCGAAAAATATATGTGTGCGTTAATTAATATGTCGCATTTGATGGCATAACTTGAACTATGCTGTCCGTATCACTTCGTTTAAGAACGATCAAATTAATAGATTAATTCATAAATTACGCATTTTAGAGCACATTCACAAATAGCTAGCGCTCTTAGAGATAGAAAAAAAGTAGCTTTTAAAATTGCAAGAAAGAGATGGTTTTTAAATCTATAAAAATACAATTTATTCGTTAGTTTGACTCAAATTACGTTCTTTGAAAATCTCTCAATCTTATTTGTCTGTTTCCCTATCCTCTTTCAACACCCCCCCCCTTTCGCTAGATCCCCCCCAACCAATACAGCGACTTAAAATTCTGCCGTAATCCTCTTCGCAGCGCCTCAGTCGAAAATTACATCAAGGAAGAAGTTCCCTCTGAACTCCCCCGAAAACTCTTCCGTTTCCCGCCTCAAGCGATTCTGTCGTCAGAATGAAAACGTAGATTAAAAAATTCCCTTTTGGTGCGGGAAAAGGGTGGAAAGAAGAATCTCTTCATCGGGATAATTTCCTTTTTTCGGGATGTCGATTCTCATCTCGCTGTCATGCGATATTATGGAAGAAGTTCTTCGTCACGTTCGAATATGTTTTATTTTTCTTGGTTCGAAAAACCCCCTCCCCTTTCGGAGTAACTCCATCCAGATCTTTTCTGCCGGAAATTTTTCCCGGAACGAAATTATTTCCGGAATCGTGTTTATAAACAATTTTCTGGTGGATGAATTAATGGAACATCAAAGAGCGTGGAATAGAATTCATATTAATTCGAGGTTTTTTTAACGATCAAAGGGTTATGTACTCGGGACATGAAGTAGTTATTTTCCGTCTAATTTGTCTTATTACCCGAAGGATAAGTTGAGGAATTTTCTAGTAGTTTTTTTTTTCGTGTGTAAGGAGGTTTTAATTTTGGAAATGTATGGAAGAGGTTTGAGGCGCTCCTTAGAAATTCTCTTTTCGTTATTGCTTTTTCTTGCTTTTCCATATTCCCGAGTGGAAAAAATCTCTGGCGCCCATAGTTAAATTGTACCACTTTATGGCTTTTTACAGGACTTGACTTACAGAGCATTATGAAGTGTTTAATATGTTGAAATATGTTAAATAAAACTTACGGTGCTTGATTTTCCTCTTTATCAGAAGGAACGCTTACAGTGTCGCCTTTTACTCGTTCCATTAAAATGAATAAGTCTACTTCATGGAGAGTATACTTATCCTGGAAAGTTTCTTTCCCAAAATTGCAATGAAATCCAAAATTATTTTTACAATTACTGTTTACGTATAAATAAATATGTATTCAAATTTATATTAGAATTCTAATTCTGATGTAAATATTTATGCATTATTTTATTTAAAGGATTTCTCCTGAGAATAGGAAAAAAATTATATTTCACTGTATCCAACGCACAATTTGATTCGAAATTGTACGAGCAGAAATCCTTTCAAAATAACATTCCCCAGAAAATAGAAACTTGCTCTTAAATTTAATATACTGAATCTGTTTCCATGGAAATACTTTAAGCTTTAAAGAAAGAGAGGTATTAAAATTCTGACTCTAAAATGTTCTTATCGATGACAACTGTACCATATTCTATCGTCTAAATTTCTTCTTAATATCGATGACAACTGTACCATATATTATCGTCTTCATTAATTTGCTATTAGTAGCTTAATTTACAATGCAGAATGTGACTATATTTATAATGTTACAAGGTTAATTTCTTTTTACGTTCATTCTGAATTAATACAGCATTTTATTATTCAGAAGTCAGAATCTTTAGCTGTTGTATATTTATTCATGTTCCTCATTAAGAGGAATGTTTCAGTCTCTAACTATGAGGATTATATATAAATAAGTATTTATGAGCATAGATCATGGATACTTTGAATCCAGCTAATGTTATAAGTTATGAAAAGTTGACTAAAGTTTTTATCGATTTTCTGAATAGTTTATGAATTGATCAATTTAATTTTTTAGCCGTATGATACATTTGATGTATGAAATTTGAAGTGTATGCATTACAAATATTGCAGTGTTAAAAAGAACACTTCCAAATCTTTTCTAAATAAATGAGGTTATTTATAAATTACTCTCTATCTCATCATTCCATCCGAAATCTTAACGAATCTTCGCAGGAATAGCTGTTCCAAGAAACGCCTCTATTACAGAACACTCTGCAGTCTTTATCACTCGCGTTCAAATAGCACCTCAATTAGAAAGGAGGAAAATATCTGCGTGCATTGAAGTGTATCCGAGTGTGAACTATAGGAGACAATTTAAAGAGGTTCTAAATCCGATCGTAGGATGGGGTTTAAATGAAAGAGTGAGTTGATGAGAAATGGAAATGGCTGAGACAACAGCGTTGGGAGATGAATGCAAAGTAGACGTGGGAAAAGTTCCGAAAGAGGTCGGATACCATTACAAGAGAACGAGAAATAAAATGATCCAATTTTCCATCGAAAATCTGCAAGCTCTGATGACAAAGTTAATTTCGCCGAGGAGCATTAACTAGCGGACTCTCCACCAAGTGTGATGTTTGCGTCGTGGATTATGGAGGTTAATCACGGGTTAAAGCTTTGATTTTGCGGGATCTCTTTCGTTAAATCAATTCCTTGCGTATGAATTATTGTATAACGAAAGATGAGTCGTAAACGCTGTTTGATATGTGTTTGGAGCATTTAGCTGCTGTACATGTTGTTTGAGAGTCAGCGTGTACTTTAGACTTTAAATTTGAGTAAATAAATATCTATATCTGAGTGTATATACTATTTCCCTCGAGCATTATGTTTATATTCGTTTGAATAAAAGACTAGCCAATTTGCTGTGACCTAATTTAGATCGTTTGCCTTCTTCATTTTTGAGCATATTTTATTCATGCTATACTTAAAATCAGCTGATTTGAATATCTTTAGCTTATATTAAGGTAACTTAGTCTACGTCTTATAGTATTAAGTTTAATTTGAGGAATACAGTAGATGAGTTGCATTCCAAAAAATCCCGTGCAACTATTTCTCCAGGGAATCTTTCACCTGTTTTTATACCATTGTAGAATTTTAAAATCAGAGTATTTTTATACATTGTTTTGTTATCTTTTTATAAACATATGATTGTATAAGCCGAATGTTTCTTGTAGAAGCTCACGGATCATTCATTTTTAAGGCCTAAGATTATAATTCTGACACTTGAATATGTTTCTAGATATAGGACGATCATGGTTTTCGTTGTATGAAATGTACGTGCTAAAGTCAGTCATACGTAGTTGGTAGGGGTAGTTGTGATGGATATTTGGAAATGTACGTGGATTTGGAGGGAAAGATTTATCGATAAAGATTAAAAGAGAGAGATAAGCATAAAAGTATGGAATGGCTTTGAGGGATGCGGGCGTGGGAAGAAGAAGATAATTAACAGGAACGAAGTGGAACTAGAGTAGAGCGATTTTAAGATCTGAGCAAATGGAGAAGATAAAAGATAGTGGATTTGGAAATGAGCTGGGTTCGGGTATCGTAAAGTTTAATCTCGATTGACACATTTATTCGAAAATAGCTGATGACGAAACGTATCGTCGGTTTTGCTCATTGGGTGTCAAAGTCGTAGATTTAACAGCAAATCGAATTTGGATGAAAGCGAATTTCGGAGGCCATTGACTGATCCTAGTAACCGCTGACATCGATTCTTCTGTTTTCTCCTCAAAGGAAGAATCGCGCCCATATTTATTGCAGATATAATCTCGTCTTGTTCCATCTGATACGATGCTTTAATGAAAACCGGTCATTTGATACGATTATTACCTTTCTAATCGGATGAAGTTAATGTGATATAAAATAGGCGATCGACTTTGTGATCAAACGCAACTTTTCAATCCATCTCATATTTTCCCCATAAATATTCACACACACAAAATATAAGTAATCGATACTTCAGAATTTATTCTTTAAAATAAAAATATACAGAAGACATACCCGGTTTATAGACACTCCTATGATTGGTTGTTTGTTTTGCAATATATCACGTATTTATATAAGAATCTAAAATTTCACGATCTATTTGAAAACTATTAAACGTTCAGTATTTTGAAATGTGAAATTAAACGTTATTTTAAAATTTAATGAATTAAATTATTGGTAATATGAAACAAAAAGTATATTTATAATGTAAATGAAAATTTTAATGTGTAAATATCATCATTAGTCGTCGATGAGTACATTTAGTTTGAAAATAAACTAGCCCCTCATATACTTTATATTTCAAATACCAGCGTTGATGATTTGGTATCATTGTTTTAATTTAGAAAAGTGAAACATTATTTAAAATATTTCAATAAGGTATGGGTATTGCATTCAGACTCCTAGTAATTTACAGCGATTCACCTTCCATTTACTTTCGTTATGAAAGACTAGGAATATCTCTATGTAAAGGTAGTTAATTCCACCCATACTAATCTAAAAAGCTTTTTATTAATTAAAATAGTAACTAATGGGAACTTGAATTGATGTGATATTGAGGGGAACCACAATAATAAAAACAGAAAGTTGTCGAGAAAGATTAAAGAAACGGTGAGAATGGTCTATGCGGTTGCGTATTGTCTAGTGTGTAAACAGACATTTCATACGTTTTTAAGAATTGAAAGGATACTTCGAAGAGACAGTTTACTGAAAATTTATAATCCATTTTGGTATGTAAATACGTTAACGTTCAGAAAAAACTTTTTATTTTATATTGATCACATTTTTTGGAGAACGAAAGCAGGTATATTGGATATCTTCGAAATTTTGGTTCCAATAATTTTCGTCGAACGAATTCAAATTTTGGTTTTTCATCTGTGTCGAATCTGAATTCCAATTGTGACATTCTTTCGGATTCCCTTTCTTTATTTATCAGATTGTGGAGAAATTTCCATTTCAGACAAAATCTTGGCAAAGGAAGCAGCGGATCGCCAATTTTTGGTTTCTTTTCCCTTAAATTTCGTCAAATTTACTCTTCTGATCATTCCAACCTTCATACGCACGTATTTCATAAAGCATAAACACTGATGCGGAAGATAAAAAACAAAAAGCATAAATGAATTAAAGACAGTGCTAAGCTGTATTTGAATCATAACCATTGCTTGTGTCTAGGATACTAATTTACATCTTTAGGTATATATCTCTTTTTCAAATTTATATCAATTAATATTTATATCAATAATATTCCGTTTAGTCTTACGGAAATGACCGAAACGCGCATACTTTGTGTGTCAATGGGCTGTTATGTAAGGAACTAGGTAATGATGCTGCACAAAAACACTGTGCGCTGAGGATAAATCCCAAGGTAAAATGCATTAGAAAAAAGTCTGATACGACCGGGATTCGAACCTGGGCCTCCCAATTGCCTCTGGGCTGTAATATGTATAAAATTTTCGTTATTTACATGACTGTTAGCATTTTTAAAACTTAAATTTATGAGCTTGCTTTCATATCTATAAGGAGAACGATATAAGTATATAATTAATGTATTATTGATATATTAGCGAAAATTCAACGAATTTCAAATCTTGTTAGAAACTTCCCCATACATAGAAGACTTCGTCAATAGATGCCCAATCGCAGAGAATAAAAGATTCAAATGTGCGACGCAGAAAATGATTTAATATACCTTAGGGAAGTAAATCCCTCGATCATAATTTTCTCCATTTCAAACGCTTCAATACGAAAAAAAGAGGAGAAGATGGTGTAGGCGTTTGCTTACACTCAATCACTAACGCTGCGTTGAATTCCCAACGTCCGTTGCGGAGGCAGCGCCCCGCGAGTGGGCGGTGGAGGAAAAAAGAACTTTGACGTGCTTTACGCTCCAATTTCCCGCATGGGTGGGCTCCCTAGGAGTCTAACCGCGAAGATAACTTCAGACCCTCTCTTTTTGTCCACTGCTGTCGTGGAATGGGGTTCCAAGAAGGACAAGGAATCTCAAGGGGTTAGGGGAACACGGGCTCTGGTTTATGCGGAAGTGGCGTTCGCATGGCACGGAGTCATCCCCTGATTGGTAATAAAGAACAGATATCCCTTTCCGGATGGAGAAGACGTAGCGTTGTAGGGTTTTGAAGGATTTCCGGACCTGAGGATAAAGGTTTACTGTTGGGAGTGCCTTGTATCCCTTGTTTTCAAACTTAAAGATTCTTTTGTATCCGAAGGAATGTATGGCTAAGATGCATAAAATTAGGTCCATATTTCGAATTCAATATCTTAATATCGGTTTGATCGCTTATAGATTCATTAATGATTGGTAAAATGAAAGCATTGGAGATAATATTTCAAAAGAATACATCGAAGCGTAACAATAATACAAAATATAAATGTTATATTCTTGAATTTCTCAAAGGAAATCAAGTCATTACTGTAAATGCAAACACTTATTTAATATTATTCAATTTTTCTACCATATATAACTAATATATTTTTCAACAATTTTTCTACCATGTATATCTAACTATATATAACTAACTTGTTTAGTTTACGATTCCAAATCTGAAAGTAAGTGATCATAAATTAATTTCTATCGTGCATGGCCGCACTTCGTGGAACGACATTCAAAGTTGAAGGTAAAAAGTACTTCATATTCTCCTTCAACTGATCATAAATTGTTTATTTAATTATTATTATTCTTATATAATTTTTTTAGACTGACTTTTAGCAACGTATTCCGCACATTATTACCAGTTCTATTCTACCCTGATAATTTTAAAAGTCATTTCAAGATAAGGTTTCCTACCCACGCTCGATCTAGAGTGAATTACACAAAGAAAAATAATTTTCATTTCCGTGAAATGAGAATCTGTAGCATTGTGTTTAATCTGATTCGATTCATATAGAGTATGTGTCAAATTTCTCAATTAGGAATTGACTTAAATATTGATATTCAATACAAGTTTTGGTGAGTCGTATTTTAAGTTCAGGATATCTAACTAACCATATTCTTAAAAAAATTATTCTTTAAGGAGTTACTTTTGTATCAAATGAATTTGAAATTTATATTTCTTATATTTTGTTAAATATTTTGTGTATGGAGTATGATTATTTTATTTAATATAACTAATACATGATTTTTTTTCTGCATAGTTTTATTCTGTTTAATTAAACTATTTTTAGTTTATTGATGAATAATCACAGGAACAATTAAACGTATGATCATATTGGATGTAGATTTGTATGTGTATGTTATCTTTTATAATTTAAATGAATGCTATTAATCATTAATATTCTGAGAAGATATCCATTTTTGAAAAGAGTAGCTTTAGATGCATATTCAAATGATTCCTTTCACTTTTGATTCTTATAATTTATATGATCATCTTATAATGGGAGTTTTAGTTCTTCCAGTTCCCATACTTTAGAAATTGAGTGAAGTAATATGCTTATCTTTTGATTAACTAGGAATTTAATAATTTAGATTTATTGTTGTATATTTTCTGGAGCTTCATTTCAATTCTATTCATCATATAAATCTTTTTTATGCTAATTGTGATGTACGAGATATTACTAATACTATAACCGTACGTAGACATTAAATTAATTTCAGATGTATAATCTAATGATTTCTAATTAAAACATGTATTTAATTTTTTTCCATTTGTCCTTATAGGGGAGTTCTACTCTTACAACCATCCATAAGATTCTTAAAACGTGTGTTTCAAAGGAAGGTGTACCGGATGGAGGTCATACATCAGAGTCTGTCTGCAACACCTGTGTCTCGCACGCTAAAGGTGAGTGACCTTATTTTCAACGTATTTTCATTGTGCATGAACATCCTATGGCGCTATTTTGAATTTGAAAACAAACATTTGAGAATAATAGCTGATAGTCCATGTGAGGATGCGGTATTGGACGAAATCTGCATAAATTGTGGAATTCCTCTTTCCATATGGTTTTCAGCTAGGATAATTTTGCCGTAACATATCGTTGAATTTAATATTGTTTGTGTTATTCACTGTAAAGACGTTGTAAATTATGGTTTACATTTGAATATTTTATGATTATCGGACGGAATTCATGGAGTTACCGAATTCATTGTGATTATAGAAACTCGGCATATTTGATGACACTATTCAAGGGAAACTAATCGCTTGGTTATTAAAGTACACGTTTCTGTATTAAAGTTACAGAAGATAAGGTTTATTTCAGTCTTATCGTAAAAAGTAATATGTATGAAAAGAGGGAGAATCATCAAACAAGGAAAAGAGGAAAAATTGTATCTCTAAATTTTCTTCTATCCTATCTCATGCCTTTTTATGAAATGCCCTTGACAAATTACGTTGGAGTATTTTTTTGTGCTGTAAACGATGCTTGTTTAATGGACAGCATGTTTTATCTAGTAACTTAACGGAGGAACAATTTATTTGGAGGATTGGATTCAAAGCTCTTGTTTAACTTATTATCATCTCTACTCTCTGTTCCGCTCATATAAATTTTCCAAACCTCGATAAAGAGAACTCAATGTAATCGAATTAACGTCTAGTACACATGACTTCCGAATCTAATACGTAAAACGTTGCATCGCAAAATCCTTTATGTGATGAATGAAATTGTTTAAGATTCGATTGCATGTGATAACCGATTACAAATGGAACTTCCACGTGCCTTGAGCTAGACAATATGTATTACAGATAACTAGCTTTTAATAGAATAAAGCGGTCATTTAAATTTTCAGTACTGGGTGTCTCTTGCGAATCCCATACGCCTTTTAATTTCATTATCGTCAGAGGTTCCGTTGCGCATGCGTGGGAGACAAGGAACAAAAGGCTGCGTTTGTTAATTATCCATCCCTTTGCAGCTGTTGTTATGCCTCCCTCGAGGTACTTTCATACGACAAATGCGAGATTAGTTTTTGACGCGACGGGAAATTAATTTTAAAGCGCAAAAATCTCGAATTCGCAACAGATTTTTTGTTCGAGGAAAAACCCATATTGTTATTTTTTACTGGAGTTACGAATTGATGTTGTCTGTAGTGTAGATAACGATTTACAAAAATGATAAGGTAGACTTTTCATCGTATTGCATCCATCATACATCGTAAATAAAATATATGATGATTTTATGTTCGGCAGGTTTCAGGTTTACTTTAATATACTGACCCTGTGGATGAATATACGCACGTGCTATATGATTATTAGTCAACATTTATAGAAAAAGATAAATCAGAAATCAAAAGAGGTCCTTTTGTTAATATCGTATAAATACTATACGAGTTTGACAGTAAGCTTTCGAATTTTTAAAATTGTTTCCACATTTAAATGTTTGGAATCAAATTTAGATCTCGTGTAATTGAGAAGAAGTCCTAGTAATTATATTAGTTTAAAACCAAAGGTCTTTGATACTTTATAGCAACAAAATTATCCATTTTCTTTTGCCTTAACATAGAGGATTATCCATGTATCATATTCATAAACATTTGATATAATCAGATTTCTTCGAATTATTGTTCATTTAGAGTCCCATTTACTTACCATGTAAGCCATCTTCGCGTCAATATGTTGTTCCATTAGGACCCTCCACAAATTAATTTAATTTTTCCTAAATCGTCGGGAGTATTCTCATGTACCTCTCGACTTTCGAAATCTTAGCACTCCTAAGTTATTGTTTTTATTTTAAACAGACTCTTCATTCGCATTAATACGTCTGGAGATGTCTGATGCGAGCTTTCAGACTCATTCAGATTTAAAAATTCCGCTTTTTTTAATGGTCTCTCTTTTGGGAATGGAAGAGGAATTCAAACGCGACGCTGCGATATCATTAAAAAATGATTTTTTTTCTGAATCGCGAGGGGAGAATAGTAAAGAGGACAGGCGATTAGAGGAGTTTTTCTGAATCGTCATGAATGTAAAGGCTGCTAACGAAGCAGAAAACTGACAATCCCACGAAAGTAATTCCGTTTCGCGTAAGGTTCTGCAGGTCACGGAAATTGCCTCTTCTCACCTTTTGGGGTTGTCGCCCTGCAGCAGATGGAAAACTCCTTTGCGTACGTGAGATGGCAGGAAATGAATTATGTCTGGATCGCGCATCCCCATAATGCCTTTTCTCTACGAAGATTAGCGATCTCTTGCGCTTTCTGAGGCGATTTCCTCGATGGATGTTAAGAGCCATTGGCAGTTAAGAGAATAGGTAGTAAGTTTGCGATGCTTTAGGAAGGCTTCTTAGGGGGGATTGGCTGAAGGTTTTTTAGATTTCCGAGACGTGAATAGACATGAGACGTAGATGCTGACTAAATTGAACTTAGGCATGTTAGTCTGAGATGTTACACACATTTCGCAAAATAGTAAATTATAAGAGATTATAGTAATACTTGTTTCTTTATTATAATAATTTGTTAAAACTCAGCTCAATTCTCCTAAACAGTTCTTCGAAATATATTTTTCATTTCTCACGTTCATTGAAGTTTTTCTTGTTCTCATAATATTCCTACTTCTCCACGAAGTATTTTAAAAAGTTTCTTTGCAAAGAAATGAGATTTTGTCTATGTATGATGTGTCACCGTAGGTATAAACTTTCTATTCAATATACTTCAAGATGAAAGGGTTAAAAAGAATCAGCAGGATTGCAAAGAAATTTAATTTCACGAGATTAAAACTACGAGAGTGCCCTTTTGAGAATGATTTTCAGTCCATAGATTAGACTCATTCGTTACATTTTTCTTTCCTTTTGTGTAGATAATTGCATTAAGTGAAAAACTCACCCAATCTTCATCCAAAAGTCCGTCATGTATTTGAATCGGTCCTTGATGATTCACCCACGTGAGCTGAAAAAACAAAGTCGGAATAAATTTCATTTCTCGTCGTTGCGTGGGCGATGTCGAGCAAAATAAATATTCATGAAGTCTTTGGGGTCAGTTTTTGGAGTTTGCTGTGGTCGAATTAAAAGAATGGGTTCCAAAAGGATAGAACCAAGTCTCGAGGTGCCTTTTATATCAAACGAAGATTTTAATTGCTTCCTTTGCGTTTCACATTCGCATAAAGAAATTGATTTTAATTATGTATGGAATTGAAAAGGTGTGAATGGACAAAGGAAAAGTAACTTAAAATACAATATATTCCATTATTTTTAATTCCATGAACTTAATAATTAATTATAAATTACTACAATGGATATTTTCAAATATTTGCTTTTTCTTTATGAACATTTTAGTAAATATATCATTTCATCCTATGTAGATGAGATTTTTAGTGACTTAGAATATGATTAGTGATTCGTATGAAAATTTAAGTTATGCTATGAGTTAATTTTTGCGAAAAGAAATTCCTGGGAATGAGACGTACTAATGAAATAACGTTATCTAGTAAAAGTAGTTTGCATAGCTTAAATTTAAAAAAATATATATTATTTATTTAAAGCCTGTAAAGTATTTGAATTTGCTTTGAACAAATGTAAAACATAAATACAAACTCATTGTGGAAGCCTGTCTTTCATATCAGTAGTTACAAATATAGGAAGATTTTTTTCTTTAAGCTTTAGGAGGCTTTATATGTTTATTATATATTCATATTCTTATTATAATTTCATAAATTGGAAAAATTTCAATGTTTATCTTCTTTTATTGTAAGTAATATAAAGTAATGATGGAAGGTAAAAGCAATGAATATCAAAAAATATAACGCGAGCGATTTCACCTCATTTTATTTTTCAATAAGGAAGTCATCTTCCTTGATTTTGAGACGAGAAACTAAATCTAAGCTCTTGCTACTTCATAGCCTCTGGAATTGCCTTCTCTCCTAAGAACTTCGGTCAAGCCCATGATGAACGAAATATCGAGTTATCTCTTTTCCCTTCAGCCAAAGCTCTCCCGAGAGTAATCCATTACATAACGCCCTCTTGATCAAAATAAGCAATAAGATTCCGGAATCAATCTCAACTAATTGCGTAAACAGCCCGAAGTCTTTCGAGGAATAAGCGCAGATGAAGACTTTAAAAAGATCGCTGAAGGTATTTCTCCCTTTTTTCGGGGGCGCATTTTGTGGAAAATGCTTGACGACTTCATTAGAAGGTGGGAAGACGGATAGGAGTAGGCGATATAAAAGGGAAGTAGATGGCGGTTAAGAAGCGGAGGGTGAGGTGACATGAAGGAGAACGTTTGACAAAGCGTCTGGGTGTGTTTTATGGGAAGGAAAAGTGAGCAAGTGGGAAGCGAGGTTGCCGTCTTACATTATTTTTGCTCCTTAATCCACTCTTAAAGCTTGCTTTCCTTATTCAAACCAGCTGATACACTTACCGTCGATGCAGGATATTGAGTGGGGAGGAATTTGAAACCTTTATCTTCTATGAGAAGATTTATTTAAAAGTTTTCAGTTCGTAGTTGATAGTAATCCAATTCTTCTTCTACGTCATTAAATTTTCGTTTACACTACCTTTAATCCAGAATCCCTAATACTAATAATAATAGATTTTTAATCCAATTTTTGATTAAATTCTGTTCATGAGGATATACTGTTATGCACGTGTATTGTGGACATGGCGTTATTCTAAGTTAGGTGTACCATAATTTTATTTGTGAAGCCTATATTTTAGATAGCAAGTCTTTGAAAAGTTTTCGATAAGCTTTTCATGAATACTTCAATGTCCTTACGAATACAATATATTTATTTAATCGTTTATATATTTAGTACAGATTGATTTAATGATGCAAGAAATAATTCCATTTTAGTCATAATAATTAAAAATAATCAAACCATTGAGTCATTCAAACGTAGAAGTTAGTTGTTCGTAATGATTAATTGCTCAAACGATGCAAGATATAGATAATATATACTTTGACTACTTTTTTCTATTTGAAACACTTCAATATTTGCTAAAAATATTTTTCTGATTATTTAAAATTTTAATCAAAATACCGATACAAGTAGAAAAACATCTTGTCCATAATTCGCAAACCGCTCTAGCAGTTTGCAAAAATTGCAACAAAGCAGCAGAGAGACGGCAACCTCGCCAAGAAGGAGAGCGGGAGGGCGGTGAGATGAGTTCTATCTCCTTGGATGCGGAGAAGCTGCATCCACCGCTTATGATTTATGGCTCCATCTTCACAAACACGATCTCCCCCCCCTCCCCCCCGCAATGCCTCTCGATTCCATCTATACACACTCTCTTCTGTATCACGCTCCAAGATAAATCTTCTTTTAGTCTAGGATACTATGGACCCTCCTTTCTTTATCCCTCATTTGATGGCTTTATGTAATGTTAACTGTGCGTCATAGAAATCAGAAGAGGCTGAATTTATGAAGATTAAAGGTTCATTATTTAAATATCTTTTTCTTTGGGATCGTAGGTGTATTGACGTCATTGCTACTTCTTTATGCATTATAAGATTACGGGGTGGGACTCTAATACAGGTTCCTCTTCATATTGCAACTTGAGTTCTTAAAGTTAGTCCAGAACTATCACTATGATTTCAATTTTTTTCTCATCTAATGGGCTGAAACGTGTAAATAACGGTAATGGAATGGTTAATAGAGAGTAGCTGGAATGAGAAATAGTCATACAAATAGAAAGTACCAATTTAAAAAAATATTTTTTCCACTTATGCTTCTAGGACATAGTAATACATTATTTTTCAATTAGGTTTGTTATAAATGTTTGAATCATTACTCTAGTAGGAGATTAAGAATAAAATATTTTTAGAATCCGTCTAAAATAATCTGAGAATCTTTTAATGTCACAATTTTCGTTTTTTTAAATACTTGAATAATTTTTATTTATTCTGGTTTTGAGTAAAAATAATATCATAGCTTTTTATTAATTTAATGTTTATTTGGTTTTGTCATTAAAAAGGATAAAGATGCCTAATTTTATCTAATAAGCAGGTTGAGAAATCCGTTGGTATCAATGTTAGAGAGTAATAGATACTCGCTTAGACTATTTCTGAAAAAATATTAAGTCTTAGATTGAAAAATAGGAAGTTAGTTTCTATTAGACATTAAAATAATTCAAGAGGATTTTTAAAAATATTCGAATATTTTCAGCTCTAAGAGTAAAGTTTTCTCGTAGAACTCATATTTTATTTATAGGTATATTTTTTGATATTGTATTTAAAATTTTAATGTTGTATCATTACTATTATAAGTATTACTTTTATAAAAATCCTTAATATTAAATCTTTTACGCATTATTTGTGAAGTCCATAAATATTTTGTTTATACGCACGAAAGTCGTCATAATTTAATAGCGATAATTGAAGAAGGAACATATAATTTGATAAACAATGTTCATCATAAGGTTCTCAAATTGAAAAAAAAAATATAAATCAAAATTTAAAAAAGGAATAACAAGGAAACAATAAAAAAAACGTTACATCATATCCATTAGAGATTTTCATTCAGCTATGTTTAAGTTATTAACTACTTATTTATCATGATCGCTCCTTTAAAAGAATACCGAATTCGCAACGTTTGAAAAAGTACTCTTGTCCTCACGAAAGTCCTTTCCCTTAAAAAGCGTTCCCTTTAAAAACACTTGGACCATTAAAGTGGAGAAATCCACACACGAGCGACGCCATACGTTCACCTTTCCACATCCACTTTTGAGGTCACGGGGGCGTTATATAGGGAGCTCCATTTCGGCGCTGATAAACACCCATCAAAGATTCAAACGGGGAAATATCGTTTCCATGGATATCTAATGGAAAGGATTTGGCGTTCATTTCATATTCAGCTCGTCTTGAGATTGGAAGAGTGCGTGGAGCGGTGCATACGTTCGGTGGAATCGACTCTTTCCTACGATAATTCCGAGAACCAACTACAAGTTCGATTCAGTGCGTTCTCGACTTATCGATACATACGGTATATTAAAAATGGAGTAAATATTTTCAAGAAAGGGATTTAGGATCGCTTCGCAGAGGTTGTATTGCGATCTATTGGGACCTAATTTTAGGTGAATCTAAGTTGGTCTATATATAAACATATTTCAATATTTTGCACCTTATATTATGACAAAAATGAAGGTTCTAGAACGGTTAATCTTATTAATGATGAACTCAGTTCCTTTATTATTCAACTCCATCACCAAATAAAATTGAAAATACCTATTTTCCTTATCATATAAATGTTTATTTATGAATTTTTGTATAGTTTTTACTGAATTCATAAGAATAGAATTTAATAAAATTCATTCGATAAACTTGAAGAAAGTATTGATTAAAAACAGTTTGAGAACTAATTTAATTGTTCAAGTACCTATATAGTTTTATACCATTATTTCCTTCGATTTTGAATTATTTCATTTATCATACAATTTTGACTTTCAAATCAAATAATACGACGCAAACTTAATAAGTTAACTCATCCTAATTTTTCGCGGTATTTTACTTTAATTCTCGTAATTTTATTGCTATTCACTTATTTTATAGGCGAATGTGAAACGTGAAAAATGATTTCTAGATTAATTGATCTCTTTTGAGAAAGTTTAGACGAATTATAGATTTATGGAGATGTTATGCATCGTTTCCTTTAATTTAATTCTTAACTATTACCGGAAATAAAGGAAATTCCAGTAACAACCATAAGGCCAATCGCTAGTACATGATTATTGGGAGTTTATAAAGCTTATGCTTCCAACCGAATCCAATTTTTTAAACTATTCCTGGGAGATTAGAATAGACGTTAATTAGAAAATCATTTATCGATATAGGATTCATATAATGTTAGCGTATATTATATTCAAAAGGTAAATCGCTCAAAAAGATATATTTAATAGAATTACGTGACATAAACTTCAGAGACTAATTTTCGAAAGCCGTATTAGGGATTTACAAAAGTGATTATTTTGGATGAACAATATGCAACTCGAAAAATTGGCAATTAAGGTTATCAACGTCAGTTTGTGATGTGAGCTCTTTGCATAGCCTATTTATATGGACATAAAAGTAATAGATGAGATAAAGGAATGATTTGATTTTGTCTCAGTTTTCCCGTGTGGAAATGTATTGTTAATTTATCAGCAGTTCTTAGTGGATCATTCATTTCATGTTTCCATCATCGTTAACTGATAATGGAATTTTGCTGATTCTCAATTTTGCAAATTGGACCAATTTTACCGTACGAATCCGCTGTTTTACAGCATCGTTTTTAAAGGAAATTTTACGTTCACCGCTCTAACGAGAAAATTTCTTGATGAAATGATATTCATATGAATGCTAATTAAATCTTTTTTTTATCAGTTTGCCTTTAAAAATATCTTCAATATTTGTTGTTGATACATTATGTTAACAGTAATATATATTCACTATTCAAATTTTAAGTAGATGCATTGAAAGTTTATTAAATTTTTTAAATTTTGGTTTTCTATATAAATTATTTATAGTTCTCTAGTGGTTCAATGAATATGCACGGTATATTATTTATATCTTATTTATTCAATATTTTTAAAACTCACAGTAAAAGTTTAATGATCCTTTTAGGTTTCTTCACATAATATCAGTCGTCTATTGATGTAGACTAATCTGTATACCTTTGCATGAATGTCTAGTATTGCCGACATATTTTTATATCTATTTGATCGTAACCAACCAAAATTTCCTCTTTATTCAGAATAGATAGTGGGCTATTAAATTTTTAGTATTTAATATTCGTATAGATCGATAACTATTAGGTAGCTTCAGAGAAATTCTTATTTACTATAATCAGGAATTATATTCCTTTCAGTTAAAACTATTATAGAAATATCATCTTATTAAAATTTATATATAAAATCTAAATTAATTTAGGATTAAATATTCTAATATTTAAAGGTTTTCATGATGAAATAATTATGTATTTTTCAAATAAAAAGCCCGTAAGGCTGAAAAACACTTGGAAGTTTTTTGCAGAAAAAGTTTGGTTATTTTTAAATTCCCTGCAACTCCTTGAGCGTGCGTCACAAGGAGATTTATCTGTGAAAACTTTCAAGTTCAAAGAAGCGAAGGATGTAAAGTTCTCTTATTGGGGAAACTTTTTCGCGCACAAAAAAAATAGATACTGCACTTTTGATAAATGACGTCAGAAGTTAGAACGCGTTCTGATGATGCTTTTTTTTAAGCGTATCACGTAGGCAATCAACAAGTATTGCAGTGAAGGTGCGAAGTTAATTTTAATTGATCCACTACCGACCATCCTTTGAGCATAATTGGTTTTGTTTTAAAACTCCCTTTACGCAGTCCGCATCTCCTGTTTTTGTCTTTCATCCCGATTTTGATGAATTTTCCATAAAACACAGAATGGCGTACAAATGAGCACGAATAATTCAAAGGAAATTCCCTTTCAAGTTGAGGCCAATCTCTAATCAAACCTCGACCCACAAATTTGCTCGCAACATTGGCTAATCTTTCTGCTTTTCATCTTTAATGCGTTCACTCTGTTTTCCTCAAAACTCTAAATATATAGCTCTGAATCCGAACCGTTTCAATGAGTGGGCAGTAACACTTTCTCTGAATGATACCCGTGTATTTATTTCACGAGGCAATGCTCTTTATGAATGCCAAGGTTACTTTAAGTGTTGATGTACTCTTTGTTTGTACAGCTGCAGCTTTGATCACCACTGCTGAACATTGTTGAGCTTTTCATCCCTTTTAAACATTTTCCTTTAGTTTAAATTGTTCACATTTTTCCTTTCTGAAGGATTTTTAATAGCATTATTTTATTTCTTTATGAAAAGTTCTTTAAGCAGTAGAATCGAAAAGGTTAAATAATAGGAAAATAAGAACCAAAGAACTTTTTAGGTGGTTGAATATTTTAACTTTCTTCTGAGTTTAAGGAAACGAGGAATTCCTATGAAATATGAGGACAGAGGAACCACGATCCTTATACACTAACCTACCAGGAGTTATTTTAAATAATATAACAGTTAAATAAAATTAGTTACATATAATTTTTATATTAATGAGAGATAAAAGTATAAATTGTTTGAAGGACAGTATACAAGTCTCTTGAAAAGTTATATCGTGAGGTAGCTTTAGTTCTGATCATTTCGTCATCATATTGATTGACGAAAACAATTGTGTTCACAGTTATAAATAATTATATTGCAGTAAGTTTGAAAGTAAATTATGCAAACTAATCGAGCTAATTATTTTCGATCTTTGCGGCGATATGCGTAATTTATAATTCCCGCTTTGGAATAAAAAGAAATGTAGTCGATCTTCTAGGTCAATTATAGTTAACACTAACCGCACTTATTGACCACACAGGCAGGCAAAGATTCAAATTAATGTACTATATTTATTTTAATTCACGTATCTTGTAGTTGCTTACAAACGTGTCCCTACTTTAGTACGCTCTTGCACCGCTATGTCGCTGTTCCTCTCTTCTCTTCACTCCATCTCAAAGGACCTGAATAATTTGTGTCCATCCCTTCGATTGGATGTCTTAAGCTATATTTCTCGGTTTCATCGCGTCCCTCGATAGCTTCTCCATCTATTTTTATGGTCGGGAATGTTTACTCTTCCACTCGAATACGAGCTGAGCAATTGGTGTTCCCAAATTCTGCTGAATTTATTCATGAGCTGGGATTAATCGAAAACGGGTTTGATTTAATTCAGGAAGAGTTCTTGAAGCAGTAAGGAATATCTCTGCTTATAGTTTTACTAGAATCTGGATGTGTAAAGAATTTTAATTGTGTATGTCTCGATTTAAAATATTTATTAGGTTATAAATCATGAATGACTCCAAGATATGAATAATTAGTGAGTATTTCAAAGTTGAAATTTATTTAGATATTTATTAGTACTAGGATTACGAGAGTGGATAATTACAAAGATTCTCTTCTCGGTGTCTGAATATTCTGATTTTGTTAATTGTCAACTTTAATTAGCTTCGTACTGTTTGTTGATGTTTTCTGATAGATAGATAAATAACTCAGTTGGGAATAGCAAAGGGTTAGATATTGGGAAATCCGGGTTTGAATCCCAGTAGTGTCGTACTTTCATTATGTCAGTTACTTCTTGATGCTTTAACACAAATGATAATGTAGTATATTAAGGTTAAAACACGTTTTGTGTTCAGGAGATACAATTATTTTAATATCTGTGATACTATGTTAGGCTTGAATATAACTTCGAATAAAATATCTAAAAAATAAAAGAAATATTTAGTGAAATAGTGAAGATTTTTTTTATTTCTCGAGATAATAAAAAAGGAGGACTAGTAAGTTGTTTTAAGAAGCCATCGTGATCATAAATTACCGGAATGCATGTCGTCTACTCACCTTACCTTCTACCTTATGCATAAAATTATTGTAGCGCAATGGAGAACCTTGCGCGTATCCATCATCAATTTCACATCAAAGGTCAGCCTTAGATGCATTAGACCCTCTTTTTATACTAATGTCTCGTGGAGCACAAAGGACGTTGCTAGACGACGCGATTCAATTAGCCAATCTCTATACTCGTGTGCTTCATGCTCTCCCATTGTCTATTTTCGCTCAAAACCTATCCCTCGCAAATTCTTAGAAAGTGTCGTGGGAGGTATCCTTTGTGAGAAATAACCCATGACAAACAAGGATTGGTTCGTTTGATTCAAAGAGAACTTCAGAAGGATTTGTTTATATAAGAAGTTGTCCCGCCTCATAGAAAGGCAGCAGAAAAGAGCGGATGACTGCCTCTCGCTGCCATGGTAATTTGTTTCGCTGCCATCCCTTAGACTTCAAAGAGTCTATTAGCCCTTTCGAAGGGTTTTAATAGATTACGAATACACGATAAGTGATGGTAGAAAATTGCGTTTGAAGGCATCCGAAACTGTATTTGTTTTCGAGCTGCTCTCCGAGAAAAATTGAATTAGGGAAGAGTCTAATAGAGTGAAGTTGTATTACCCCTTCTAGTAGTGACGCGGATGATGGATCGTGAGGCGGAAGGGTTAAATGAATGATTTTAGCGAAAACGAACCTGCTCTGCAAATGATAACATTTATACGAAGGGAAAGTGAGAGACTTTTGAGTTATCGTAATCTAATTCTCAAAATTCTTTCTTAATTTAGTCTCCGATGGATGGGCGCGAAAATTAATGCACACACATTTTAATTGCCTTGCTCTCCGTTATTGATTATGTATAAATCGATGCCTAGTTAGGGTCTTCAACGAATATTCCGGAAAAAAAGAATATTAACAGAGTTTGAGTAATAAAAAAGGGTCATCTTAAAAATTATTAACTAATTTGAAAACGTCTAATTGGATTGAATTGATGTCATCCATTTACGTTCCTTATTTTTATTTTAGAGTAAATTAGTATTTAAAACGTCTAACATACTATAGTTTATATACATATGTTAACATTTTATGTATAAACATCATGAAAGAAATGCAAAAGATAATAAACTTAAATACTAATGAATATAAAGCGGTTTCTTAATAACTTTTCTAATGATCTGTTTTTCTAGTATTCATACATATGATCTAGTCCATCGATATTAACTATATTAAAAGGGTTTAAAGGAGTGAAATGTACTATACGTGCTGTTTTTTTGACTTTTGATGAAATACGGCTGAAATCTATATCATAATAAAACAATCCTATGGTTACTTAAAAGTATTTGTATAGTGCTAAGAGGAGTCAAATGTTATTGATTTCTGAGTCAATTTTTTCAACATTTTTACGTATTGATAGCTTTAATTGACGTAATTTAAATGCTGCAAGTTATTTTAAGTCTAATTTATTATGAACTTTGTTAAATTTTCATTAGATGAAAATTAACCTAGCACAAAGTAAATATCAACTTAAAAGTATATGCAATCTGTAAGATTACCGAACCAATCAGACCAATACAATTACCTATAAAGAGATATCAACTTTCACATGCCACGATTTGATAAAAAGAAGTGTACTTCCACAAACTGATATTGGTAAATCAACCCGTCTGAAAACGGATGATAGCTTCCCGCACTTCAGTGGACTCTTGTAGCATTTGCGTATCTTTATTCCCATTGGAATATGAGGCTCGTATAATCGGCGCCATTTTGCATGAAAAGGATTCAACCACTTCTTCCGTCCGTGAATGTCATTCGACCGAATCAACGCCTCATTCAACTCTCGTCCAATTCTCAGCCATTCATTTTCCCGCCGAAATTCCTCTCTCCCACAATGCAACAATCGACTCCAGACCACTTCAAAGTGGCCCCAGAAAAGTAGAGGGAGCTCATGTCCCGCGACAATGGCGGGAATTCCATTGTTGCTTAAAGTTAGGAAGTACGTGTGACGGAAAATCAAAGGGTTTGTCCGGAGACTGGTAAAAAAGGGGGAAAAAATGCCGATTGAGTCGTGTGTATCGTTGCGTGGAGCGGACTGCCGTTCGGCCGAAAGTGGAAAGTAGAAATGAAGCACGCTGTACCGACTGCTTGCGGTTTAGCGGTAAAAGTCGGAATTGTTGCTGAAGAGTTAGTTAAATAAATGTATGCTTATAAACCTTTTAATTCAAAACTCCTGTGTGCTTTAGGTGGAGATATATATTTGATTGTAGTTTATGAATGAGCGAAAGGCGGAATGAAAAGAATGTTCTAAGTTCATGTAAAAAGGACAACTTACTCTTTGGATTATACCGGAAGTTTTTTCATATTTATCAACTGAATATATAGAAGAAGATTGCTTGTTGAAAATTCGAATGACGTATCATTTATAAAAGATTTACTGTACTAGCCTACCTTTATCATTCATTTATGAGTCATTTATGAAAAATAGAGTTGAATAATAAGGTCAAAAGTCAATACCTTGTAGAACCCTAATTAGAAATTTAATTTATTCTCTAAGTTAGCTACTATATTCATCAGCTCAATTAAATCTATTAAAATCTAGTGTTCCATATGGTAACCGTAATTTAGATGCACATCAAATTCATACCTCAAAATGTTTTGATATTTATTCTTCTAAATAATAATATTTTCACAAGACTCAATTTCATCTATAATATTACAAAATAAGTAATAAAATAATACTTTATTTTAAAGTTTTCTATTTTAACGTAAACGTCTTCTTTTCTCCGAAACATTTGTATTGCAAAGATAAATTCTTCATTATTGAATGTTATATTTACTTTCGTATTTTTCATAATTGTGCAAATACAGTTGACTAAGAAATTATACAAATAATTAATGTTAAATCAAAAATCCGTGTATTTCGTCGATCTGTAAGACGTATAGAAATGAAGGTATTCACGGGAATGCATGTGAATCCATTTCTTGAAGTCATTGTGAAGATGAAGACGACGAACGACCGAGATGGCTTTACCTCAGCTGCACACCGTCTCTGCACTTAGAGTACGGCTTTACTCGTTTCCAATAGAACTGCTCATATCTAGGTAGAAGTAGGTGACATTGTTTCCCCAAGGAATTCCCAGAAGGGTTTTTAACGTCACTACCGGACGTCCCACTTTGATGCTTTTGAGACCCTCTCGTTGTGCTGCGTAGAGAATATACCTTCCATCTGGTTACTGTGTATTGATCACTGAAGGGCTAACCATGAACTGGATTTCAGTTTAGTAACAGTTTGAGTAGGTTCTGGAAATGACACCAATAAAACACGATTTTTCGATTAAAATATTAGAAGGGGCTTAGAATGAATTTTTCAATATATTTACTTCAGTTTATATAAATTCAATGTTGAACTATTTATCAGCGATTTATTTCAAACGTTCACAGTTCAATATCACCAAAAATTGGAATTACTTACCGCTTATATCGAGATTATATTATCGTATTTATTATATTACGTATTTACCGTGAATGACGTAAAAAGTTCAAATTATATCTTCTTTCTATTCTTTTCATTTTACAAACTACAAGAACCTCTTTCGGGAAACTTATTTCTTACTTCTTCAATTTCATTCGATAATATTCAATTCCCCGAAGACACGGTTCTTTTGATTGAAACCTCGGGATTCCTTAAATCTCCTTCGGATACTGGTTTTCTTGCATCAAATTTCCAGAATCTTTCATTTCCTTCTCTTATTCTGCTCCTGTGATTTCCTTTTCTGCCGTAATTAAATTTACCGCTCTTCTAGATTTCTATGTCCTCTCTCTAAGGAATGATCCGTTCCTTTCGCTAGAAACACTTTTCTATATATTTCCTTTATTGTGTTTTTAATTTAATCGTCTTTCTTCTGCTACGGAAGGTTCTTTAGAGTTATAGCATTTCACTCAACAATAGAATTACAGCATTAGGAAGCCTTATCTGATGCGTTGAAGGAAATAACTTTTGTTCTTCCTATGTTGATAAATCCTTTAAAGGGATTTCTTAGCTTTGTAAACGATATTTTCATCTTGGGTTCCGAAATATAATTTGAAGTATTAATATTTGATAGAAAGGGATGGATTTTAAAGGATCTCTAATCTAAAGGTATTGTAAATGGTAAATTTCAATCCTATGATAATACGTCGTTGCGTCATTTATGTCATAACAGGAAATATGGTGTATTGAAACTAAAAATTATTTTTTCATTATGAAAGAATGAAAATTGATCTTCCATCAATGTCATCGGGAAGTGACCGATTGCAAAATCCTAGCAACTCTTTACTACTCTAGTAGAGGGAGAGGAATGATGAACTTCGACTATCTTTCACTCAGTTGTATTGCAGAAATATATATGTTATTTGCAGGAAATTTTTGCGCGGGAATTGGTTTTTCATTATTCTATTAAATTTGTAAAGGATTGCATTACATGATTGTTCTATCCATTCATTTGTGAATATAGCTTCGAATCGCATGCGACAATTCATGAACCATGGTTATCACCCTGAACTTAAAGTCAAAGTAACCCTAACATAAAAATCTTTTCCTAAGCTACAATAAATTTAAATTTTTGTTTCCGTTATTAAGACGTTTGGAAGCTCCTCAGTTACGTATTGCTATCGTTTTATTTCCAACTTATTCATCAGCAATTACACTATCTTCAATTTTTATTAATCATATAATACTTGGTCTTAAAATTAAAGGGTATTTTTGATGCCAAATGCTCTTCATGCTTCACTTTAACGGGCAGTAACGATGATTGTACACTATAGTTTATACTTTTCTGTTCCTTTTACTTACTTTTATCAATTTATTTATAAATTAGCTAAAATCTTAAATAGGAAATTTTTCGCATTTTGTTCTGCTATACGCTTTTACTACGAAGTACTTAATATTTGTTTTATTAGTTTATTTCCAAAGATCCTGATGTCTACGTTTTCTCCAGATGGGCCCTTCTCTTTCTCACGTAGTATCTCATTCGAAATTATTCCATGTGTTCATTTCGGAACTGAAGTTTTAAAGTGTTTCCCATGTTCGGCGAATCGGTATAAACAGACGTGACGCTTCGGATAGAAAATTTCGCGCGCCCCTTAAGAACAGTAGCAGAATTCGGACGTGAGTGTATCTGGATGTACACCGACTTGAATTCCAGATGCGACTATAAATCTTCGGATACCTCTTAAGATACGGTTAATAAAAAGCATCGGAGAGAAGGCGGCTGTTGATGCGCCGCTGACCGAGGACAGCGAAGATTCATTTTCGGAGGAAAAAATTGAGCGCAGAAATATCTCTTGAGTTACGATCTCAACGCGTTATCGCCTCATAAATCCGGCGGAAATGTGCAAATAATAACCTTTATCTTTCATAACTGATTCTCTCGGTCGATAAAAAAGCTCGTTAAGTAGAGTTCGTTTTCCGCGTTCCAATGTAAAGAACAAAGATTCCTCGCGATGTATACGTACGTGATATTGTCTCGGAGTATGATTTGAGAATTCGGAAGTAGAAATTCTTGTTTAATCCAAGAGTTTCTCTGTGCGTTGCCGGGAAACGGAATCGTTTTTGTTGCGAAAAACATTAAAATCCTTTTAATTTACTTATTCCCGTGTGCTTTTTTCTTTTATGGATACGAAAGACTAGGATCCTCTCTACAAGATATGGATTTACTTTACCTTGGGGTGGAATTCTTCCGATGTCTTGGTTATGTACCTTTCCCTTCTCTACTGCGACGTAAGATAAAGAATTTTTGTCATTCGAATATATTGGATTTCTTCTATACATACGTCACAATTCACAGTCTAGCAAAATAAATAGGTGACGTAATATCAGAAGACAAATATACGTATAACATGAACTCTCGGTACACAAGAATACTGTCTCAACTAAAAATGATCTCTTCTATTTCGGTTCTAACAACAAATCTCGAACTGACGTTAGATTAAATATTTCTTTTATTTAGAAAGAGTATATGTAGAATGCAGATTTTGACTAGTTGAAAATAAATGTTTCGAAAAAGATCGTAAAATTGGCGTAGTTAAATTCCCTCTTTCAATAGAATACTATTTATGTACAGTCAATAACCTCTCTGCATCAAAATTTATAAAATCCACCACGAAATATGGATATCAGAATATTTTATTTTAACTTCAAAGCTGATTACTTTTTGTTCAACTATAAAAATGGTTATTTAAGGTATACAATTAAATTAGTATTAAACACGAATTTTATTGAAATTTTGCCTTCTTAGAGAAGTGTGTTTGTAGATGTTAGCTTCCTAGATTAATTTCATTTACTGAAATGAGGAAATGACTGTTTTGATATTTAGAATATTCAAAGAACTATTTTAACTTTTTGATGTATAGGAGATTAATGAAATGTCTAGCTAGTTAGTAATTGCCTGAATGAAACTAATTTGGATTCCTAACCATCATCGACAAATCAACAGTTGCCCTTTAGATATTCCCTCTTGAAATTCCCTGAATTAGTCACAGCGATATTAAAAAGCGGACTTGTGTGTCACATTAACGTTCTTCCCGAATTCGTTCTTCTTTTACCCTTTATTCTAACCTTTTCCGTCTTAGGGGCCTTTTGTTGTCATTAGCATGGAAACCGCACGTAAATCAGTTTAAGGAAACGAGGTCAGACTGTGCTCTCTTTCCCATCCCTTAAGCACGCACACTTCTTGCGGAGGGTTCCGCTAAATCTTTTTCTGGTGGAAAAGATCTTTGATGCACGTCAGCTTTATTTTCAGGTGTAGGAATACTTCCATTCACCTTCCTTTTTTATTTATTTTCTCGGAGAATTACAGGGATCTGTCCTTTTCCACGCCTTGTTTTCTGCGATAAATCTGTACAAGAGAAAGACTTATTTCTTATCCCTTTCTGTCTTTGGCTCTTTCCTTTTATGAAAAATGGTGGAGTTTGAACACCGGAATGGATCTGATTTTATGAGGACGAATGTTAGACTGTCTTCACGGAATGAGAAAATTAAAGAGAATTATCTGTTAGCGTATTTGTAGTTGTTCTTTACTCGTTATGCGACATTGACAAATTTAATGGTTCAGAAGAAAATTGATGTTATTTTGGTATAAACATTGAAGTTTTTAGGAAAGTGAAACAAAATAAAAGAGATAATTAATGGTATTAGAACCTTAAAAAATGTTCTTAAGTTTTGTATTTTAAAAGGGATTTAGTTTGAATAAATGGGTAGAAATAATATTATGTGGTATATTACATATCTAAAAATATATAGAATGACAAAATAATGGTAGAATGACCTACTCGAACAAAGCCTTTCGATATTAAAAGAGTTTGATCCTTATACACGTAATATAAGTACTTCGTAAAATAATACGGAATGATTCAAAGACTATTATTATTAGGAAAGTTGAATCTACACTGTAATGAAAATAATAATATTATGTTCCACTGCTGTAATTGCATAACACCTCACTTATATATGAAATTTCGGGAAAAGACATAAATTTTTCAATTTGAGGATTTCTCAGCTAAGTGTAATCGGGCGTGAGATATTAGGAAATTCGATTTCGTAGATACGAAGAAAGGCCATTCAGCAATGGCAAGTAGTTCATCTTTTTTACAGGCGATCATAGCTTCTGCGTAACTAGGATAGGTCAACGACCTATCAATATCGCAAACTCGGAGTTACTGTTTTCTTCCGCTCAGTAAAATTAGAAGTTAAAGAGGCAAAAAGAGCTGTGATGTATCGCCTATCGGAGTTTTTGTCCATGTTTAAAAAGCGTTAACGTCGCACTGCATTTTTCACTGCCTATCTGTGAGAAATGCACATCCGGAGCTAACCGGCCTGCTTATTTTTTCGTCCGAACAAAGCATCAAAATCACTCGATTAGAAGGAAATTCCAAATGATCATTCAAATGCACTTTTTTTTCTGTTCTGATAGAAACGGGAAAATAAGAATACTTGGAAAATGATAAAAAGTTATGTCATATGTTTTATATGAAACGTTTAAGAAAAAGTATCAAATGTTTTGTTTATACTATAACATAATTATATCATATTCGAATTTAATTTTATGAAATAATTAGACTCGTATACGGAGGTATAGATAATCTTGAATAATCCTTTCCTTTAATAAATAAATAAATATGCAAATTTACCAAATGCAAATGTAAACTTTACTAATTTATTTCCATGCATTGTTAATTCTACCTACATAATCTCCAATTACGCTGATATTTACTTTATCTCAGTAAATTTAAATAGAATTACATAAATGAATGATAGAAATTCGAGAACATACAACCAATTATCAATCTTTTACATACGGAAGGTAATTTTTTTGTGCATTCATGAAGATTCTTTGAATATAATTCGATTATTGATAAAAGTAGCCCCACAATTTAGCCGTGGAAAAAACCTATTTGGAAGATTATTTTCTTTGTATATACCTCTTTGGAGGTAAATTTCATTGCCATTAAATTTTTTTCGTCAACCCTCTGTTGTACGAGAGAAATATGAATTCCAAAGACAGTTTTTTCATGAACAGAGCTCGAAATTTCTTATATTCTCACATTGCACTCATGAATCCTCGTTACCTCTTCTGAAATCTTTCAAAGGACCAAAAGAACGCGTCCAAAAATGACCGCCAAGTGTTCGACGTTTACAATCGATAAATCTAATAAGGAGTCAACCGGACGCACCCTATAACTCACACAGCGCGAGAATTTCGCTTTGTCCGCGAAAAATTTACATCCACGCCTCTTTCCGCTAGATTTAAGGAGGAAAAATGAGCTAATGGGGATTATGTTGCTAGGGGCTCCGTCGCCCGGGTCAACGGACCTCCTCTTTCTCTTTCGCTGATGATGAATCAATGCCAGAGACTTATCTTGAAGTTTACGTCCTGGAGGAATACGCTAAAATGAAGGATCGCCATGTCGGAAAACAAAGCAAAAACGATATCGCGCTACGTAAAGAAGAGGGTTTTGTAAGTCTCCGCTTCGCGAAACGACTATAGATGCCGAACTCATCTTCCTTTTATGTTTAGCACTTTGTTCAACTCCTCGAAGTTTTTACGGCAGCTTCGCTTACGTAGATAAGATAATATATATGCATCCAAGAATGCATTTCGCCCTTTTTTTGGGCGCAAGAAAAAGTATTGAGTGTAAGGGCGATGGTGTAATGCCCGGACTTAACGGTTCGTCATTAAGGAGCCATTTCGGAAATTAATTAACCATATCTCATCGCGTATCCGATTTCGGAGATATTAGAAATTCGTTTATCCGCATATAGGGTGGGTAAGTTAGGATTTGAGTTCAACCGGAAATGAAACGCATTCCAGTTACGTCTTGAGAGGATGAATGCACCGTTTCCATGGAAATGAAGCGGAATTTGACGTCTCGCAAGCTTAGTGTAGTGGAATGAATTCACGCCGAAGTATTCATCGAGTACTGGAATGTCTGAAATCATTAAGATTGATTCTTTTTTGTTTACGAATTAATTTCATCCGAGAATGAGAGAGAATTCGAGTTTATTAGTTTATTTTTCAGTAGTAGCTAAACTTTAAAGCCAGTTTTTACTTTTTTTACTCAGAAGGGTATAGAAGAATTCAGATAAACTTAGTATATTTTGCTCAATCAGTGTTCATTCTAATCATTTATCAAAGATGAAGAATTTGCTGTCAAAGTTTATAACGATTAAATAATAATTGCTTGTGATAGTTTTCTGAAATGAACATTATATTGCGTAGTTTACTAGTCAAATGAGTTAATTCATAAGAAATGAATTAATGCTTTAAATATAACCATGGGAATGAAATGCCTGGTATTGTAAATAATATAAGAAATTCAGTAATCATGTAAATAAACTTACATTTCATCAATATATGACTTTAAAAATATAGTTCTGCGACTTAAGTATGACATACTGCATCGTATTTTACGTGCAATTTGTATAGTTCAATTATATTTGTTAAAAACTAGCCAATATCTGTAAACTCATTGTTTAATTTATAAACGGTATTTTCATTATACATTTCAGATATTTTACAAACTAAATTCGTTTCTGTTGCTTAGTTCGTTTACCAAACTTCTCTGTGGCTCATATTCAAACGGATACCATTTCTACGTTTTATTCATTTAAATTTTATTATTTCACGTATTTCAATTTCCGAGAAATTTAATGGAATCCAGTCGTGCGTCAACGTACAGATCAAAGTATAAATGAATGGCGAATGCAATTTTTTCTTGAAAAGCTGCGCATGTTTCGTTAAAGTTAATTTACAATCGAATCGGTTAATGAGGCGTAAAAATCCGCGGATTCGTAAAATTTTCATCTCTGCCTTTTATTTGCATTCGTCCATGACGCTTTGTGATTTCATTTTCATATTTTTGGTTTCCGTATAACGAAAAACGAACCTTTTTCCATTTTTCTCTCTTTTTGGTTAATACTACACATAAAGGATAAATATCACACAAAGCTATTCAATTTTTACTTATATTATTCACCTAAACAAAATGAAGGTACCCAATCTCTTCTTATTCTTTTAGAATAAGAAGAGATTGGATTTGTCCTTTTAGGACAAATTTATTCTAAAATTACTATATTTGATTTAAAACCTGCAAATTCCAAAGGGCGTATGATGGGCATGTAAAATAAAAACAAGTAAATTAATATGTAATGTGATCCATAAATAATAAAAATTGAAATAGAAATTAGGAAAAGATAGAGAGATGATTATTAATAATGAAATTGTGGGTGAATGTATCGTAATGTAATGTTTGTCGAAAGAAAACTTTAACGAATGTTACATGATTCAAATTGAACAGATGAATATAATATGCAAAAATACTTTACTGGAACATGTATTTCTCATAATTGAAGTAGCTGAAACATTTCAAAATTCTAATATCCTATCCATAGCCGCATTTTGGAATGCCCCGCGGGGAAATCTTCATATCTCAAATCTCGCTGGTGTTTTTCATTTTTGGGGCATGCGAATTATGTTTTCGATATCATTAACAGGACTCATTGGCTTTAAATATACTGGATACAATTGTATTCGCGGCAAAAGAATCATTAATATTCATGTTCAACTTACATCTTACCTCAATCTAAGTGGGGAATAACAAAATTTGCTCGTGGAGATGTTTCATCATCCTCCTTAAACAACGTATCCGGTGGATAAAGATAGTGTTAAATATTTCCTCTGAATCGCTATGAGCGAGTTTGAATCCCTCTAGCGGTAGTTAGCTTCAACTTCATCCCCGAAATTCATCCGCGAAAATCGAATCACACGGGAGAAGACCGCTTCCGCTCGATTTACGACACAAGTGATTCGAAATAGAGAAAAAAAAGACGAACTTTCGGACACAAACCCTTTCCACTCATCCATCTCCCCGTAGCTTATTTCCTTCCGAAGACGCTTCACGCATCCGTAGAAAGGGATTCCTTGGATTCCCTGGAAAAGGCTGTACAAGGAGGAGGGACCGTCTCATTCTTGGATTTTCACGCCTACCTCTCTCCCTCGGGTCTCCCTTTCGGGGTCCACCCTGACTGGGGCCCCGCCCCCTTACGTCAGCGGCCCCGCTGGGTGATCAATTGGTGCCCGGCCAGTGGGCCCTTTTGCGGGAGTTTGGTGTTCTCCCGAGGTGTTCCACAGGAGATCCTTCTAGGGACGGCGGACTTACACGGCCGATGAATCATTTGCTTCAAGGTTTTCCCCTTTGAAAAATGTCTCCTCCCGCTGCCAATGGAATGTTTGGTAGTTATAGTCGCTTTCATGTCCCTCTACATTTTTCACCCTTTTTCCATCGGCCGATGTTTTATTTATTCGGAGCACGTGGAAGGGTTCTTGTTAATGCGCGGATGGATTGCCCAAGGCCGCTGCGTCGGCTGTTTTGTTATCGGAACCCTTTGAGCGGCTTTTTATTAGCATACTCGCGTCAGGAGACGGTTCGTACAGCGGGGATACATGCGGTGGTGTTGGTGTAACTCGATTAGGTGGAGGGCGTTCTATTTTTTAAAGCTCAAATTGGATTCCTGGCATTTAATGGTAACGAATGTTTGTCCGAAGTCGAAACAAAATTGTCCTTGGCCATAGACCTTGAACTGCTGGGAATCAGTTAGAATCTAGAAGCAAAACTAGTATTTGTAATGGATCTTACAGATAATCAGTTATGATTTTTGATTATAGATTTTACTCATTTGTTTCAACGGATGTTCTTTTGCAGAATCAATTCCTATATCTTTACTTTCAATGGTAAGAAGTAGAACTCGAAACTTTGATGTAGTTCTTTTCAAGAACAATTCTTTGTGTATACCAAGAATTAATTTGTTACTTGGCATCTTTACATAGAAATGCAGCTAATGTGATAGGGAATAGAAATAATCAGCAAGTTTCTTTCTTACTATATTATTCAAAGATTACTATTTTGTGCTTTTACGCTATTTGATGGAACATTTTTTTGCTCTTTTAAGTTGTAATTAAATTTTATATTAGTTGCATGTAATCTCATCATTTAACAGCAGAACTATCATCTTTATAAGTTAAAATTTAGTATTCTTATAAAATATCGCAAACAAAATACTAAAATTAGTTTTTTAAACTGAAACTGAGGTTAATCATTTTGTGTGGCCTAGCCGAGAGCAAAAACAGTTTGCCAATCACACTTTAATGTACGATAATGCTTGCAAATCATACCTTCATTAAACATGCTATTCCCTCTATTACTAACCCATATGTAATGTAGCAGTAGCGTATTTAACTTCGTGGTACACGTCGAGTGTACATCCACGCACAGGTTCTCTTTTTCCGAATATGCTAAATTAAACAAAACCTATCAGCGCATCCTCTCTTCCAATTGCATCGGAAGCCGTGAATGGAATTGAATTTCAATCCCCACACGGGAACCACTTGACTTTTTTATCAATGGCGAAAAAAGGGAACGGAATAAGCCGTTGTTCGGTCAATCAATCGACCAGGCCTCTCATCAGACCTTCTAACACCAAATTCCCAAGGTATCGCTTCCAAATTTCAGGCCCACGTGGGATCATCCTCTGATTGGTCAAAGTACGCCCCCATCTACGCGTCATCTGCATACCATTGTGTGAGTTACTTAAGCATTAGCAAGGATGCCCAAGAGAACGCTATGGGTCGCTTGGGAAGCGGGCAGAATTCGATTCTATATCGAAAGGAATGGCTAAGGGAATAGAGATGGTTAGAATTGGTAGCGATATAGTTCTATATTTATACGTGAAAATTAAAGCTTTCGAATACAACCGTCAACGCAATTTATTCCAGACAAAGAAATAAATGTTTTTGAAAATGGAATAATCAGTTGAACCATTTGAAATATTATGATAATTATGCAATTCTTAAAGTGAAAAATAATATCAATAGGTTAAGGGTTAACTCGCATAAACTCGATAAAATTTAGTAAAATGTAAATTTCGTAAACCTAAAGACAGCATGATTTATTTACAAATAATAAGATATATTTTTATTTTTTCTCCTTCTTCGCTATATAGCATAGTTTAAAAAAAAAACTTTATCTTCACCAGAATTTAAAATTTTATCATTCATCATTTTACTCTTTTAAATTATTGATTTATTAGAAATATGGAGGCTATACTGGTATATCCGCATAGGAAAGATGTTAGCTGTTCATAGATTCTGTCCTATAATATCGATTAAAAATCTATTCCATTTTAATATATATCATTTTCTGTATAGTATTATCAATAAGGATTTTTTCATAAAAATTTCCTCTAAGGGTATTCGAGAGCCCTTCGTTTTACCTCGATTATGAAACCCTTTCGTACATAGATCTAAGTAAGTTTCAGTTTAAATTAAAACTGAGAACCTACTCTTGGATTTATTCGTAGCTTTAAGATGCTGTGCCTCTCATTATTGACCTGAAGAAGGGTTTCGCCGAAAGAAGTGATGGGGCATTCACAAGGGTTCCAGTCACACAGATCTTGTTCATCCGCAGGTGCGGTGGGTCAGACTTAATTAGGATGGTTCTCTTGGCTTAATTGGAATCCAGGTAGAGGATATGGGGCGAACCGATAGCTATCGGTCCTCCATATATCATGCTCACTTGTTTGTTTTCCTAGTCACCCAATTTTTCTATGTTGCACCAAGCCTTCGCCTCGAGAAAAAAGATCCATCCATCGAAAGCTCATTATTATGGTGAATATCTCAAGTTGTTTGCTCTGACGTCTTCTTCCTTATCTATTAGTGGAAACCGATTAGAAGATCTTATTAGTTTTGTGACACTTTGCTATTTGCTTTGCCAGCTATCTTCTTAGCTAGATGACCGATGGACCCTTATGTTCTCATGAGACCAGCTCTTTAGGTAAAGGAAAGAATTAAAAATTCGTCAAACAGGGATAGATGAATTTCTTCTATCTAATATGGTTAGATTGCTTTGGATCCGAAGTTAATTAAAACCTAAATATTCCATTGAAAACTAGAAAGATGTACTTAGCATATCTATAGTAAGTTTCTTCGTCCAAGGACAACCTAACTAGAAAGATATCGACCTTGTATATTTTTTCTACCCTCCCTCCTGATGAAGTTCTTCAATTTATTCTCGATTAACATACAAATATAATTATGAAATTTTCAAGTATTAATTCATTTGAATGCTCCACCATATTATAATAGGCTTTTCTAATTACTGTTTCCCACATTTTCCCACGGAGTTTGTCTGTATATGTGCCATTGTTGAGTGTTTCCAAGGAAACCAATTTCAGGAGTTAAGGGAAGTCAAAGATACGGGATCGCGATTGATCTTCCCAGGATATGATGCGAATTATTATTCCATCATCTTAGCGTCTCATCACGACTATCTTTGCTAGTTACGGATAGAAAAGCGACACTGATTACGTTACGAAGGAGACGGGAGAAAGTTGGGCCCGTGTTGCAGACATACTGCGTATTTTCCATAGCAGAGAATAATTTCCTTAAACAAGCTGAAATTCCTTCATCAGAATTGGAAAGTATATTAGTGGTGGGATTGGAGGAGTTCACAAAGTTAGGAGGCATTGTATAGTTAAATTGAGGACTGAAATATTTTGTACAGAACCTCTTGTCTGGAAGATATTATGGTACAGTACTGTTACTTGTCAATTAATTGGAAGATGAAAACAGAAAATTTTACCAATGTGATAAGGATGATGTGAATAATATTATTTTCTTATGTATAACTTTTAAAAGTGCATTAGTACTTTATTCTTTTGTTCTTTATCAAAAATTGAAAATGAAAAATGTGGTACTATAAATGAATGTCATTATAAACCGTCGCTGATGCCTTCGTAGCTTTTTCATTTGACTTCAATCGCTGATGCTGATATATAATTATTAATTTTCAACGGTAAATCAAAATTTGAGTTCACGCGTACGAGCAAAATAAACTTGGTACACAAGTTTCAACCCTTATTTCAAATTTTGTTGAAAGGAAAATTAAGTTTCAGAGGTTGTATATTTTGATTAAAGAATTATGGAAGATAAAAAAATAGACGTTGACCCTTTTTAGAGAAAACAGTTACTCTTGATAGCACAAAAGGTATATGTAAAGAATATGTTTCATAGTCGCAACTTTCATCTGATTACTCTTCAATTTACTCTACAATTACTCTACAACTTCAATTCTTCTGGTTCTTCTTCCTTTCAGAATTCTAAACATGAGAGATAATTTATGCTCAGAGGAAATTTTGCGCAAAACTTGCTTCTTTCACTTGGCTTCTACTAGCAGACCCTAGTTATGAATTATAAGACACTAAATCTGCAGTATCTTCAAGAAAGGAGTAGGTAGTACTGCAGGGTTTACCTTCTTCTAAGATATTGGACATGTAATTGCCGATGCGTTTGGCCAAAACTGTTTCCGCTTCAGAGGGTTAATTCGCCTCAACACGTAAATTACACTTGCAAACATAAACAAAGCGAGCCGTGCGTGAAAATGCATTCCCCTGTCTCAAAAGCGCATTGCTTTATGACCTCAATTAAACTCTCGGTAAGTCACGCACAATTGAGTCTTGGCGAAAGGGAGACATTATCGTTCGGAATACAGGTGCTTTCCTTTTTCCGGAAGCAGTGTTATCTACCATCCAATACACACTCATAAGTGTGTATTAGATGGGAAGGGTATCGAAAACTGCTCGGGAACACTTTTCCACTTCTCAGAAACTTTAATGTCTATGTATCTTAAGCTACTGCGTGTTTGGCATAAGTCTTTTATTCTTTTTATTAGAGAAGAAAGATAAATATACTAGCAGGTTATTTCTTACGTAATGATTATCTTTAATCGAACTAGGCATCGAATTTACTGTTTCGTATAAGAATTGAAAATGAATAGATAGTTATAATTTTTTATTAGATTCACGAAGGAGAATGAAAGGTTTTAATTTTAATTTATTTCCTCTTTCTCTTCGATATGTTATTATCGATTTGAAATACTTTTTTCGCCGTTGTTTATAATGCCATCTATTCAAGTGATAATTCTGCCTTTTTAATTCTTGAAAGCAATATTTATGATCTTAATAATTGAGTTTTCTAAATTACGATCAAAATAAAAATATCTTGTCCCCAGGATATAGAATATTAAAAGGTATTATTTTATTCTATCTTTAATGCTAAAATTTAAACGCAATTTCATGATTAATTAGGTGATATAAAGACATCTGCATGATACGGACGAGAAAGAAGATGTTTATTAAATACGAAATCCTACATTTACATGCTAGTAAAACTGGCATGATTCGTTCCCGTAATTTTCCGTAATCCTGTTTTAAACTTATTTGATTAAAAAAAATCAAGAAGCTTAGTTTTTAGAAGTATATAGATATACTCGTATTTGATAAGTTTTTTTGTAAAAGAAGCATCTTTGGGATTATTATTTCTATGTAGGTGAAGCAAAAAGATTTCAAATTTAGTAGTAGTATTTGAGTAGCATTTTTAGCAATTAATCAATTCCACCTAAAAATTTTACAGTTGTCGAGTCATTTTCTTTCCTTCTTTAACCATGTATCTCTCTCACGAAAGTAGATTTTTGTGACTGAAACGCAAGAGTATATCTTGTTTGCAGGGCGTGGTTAATTGGTGAATAATGCATGTGCGAATTGAGATGTGCATATCAGTAATGTATTCCTCGTGTGTGGGAAGTGATGATTTGATTGTATAATTAGCTACTTCTTTGCAGATGTTGTTTGAGGCACGTTTCGAATTCTCCATACATTATCACCCGGAAAAGATCGATTTTATACGGAGTGCGTCCAAATTAACTCCAGCTTAGGAAAGAATTCGTGATAAATGTTACTTGTTTGAAGAAATTGTAAGAGGATTTAATGTTCTTAGAGAATTTAAAACTAATTCGAGAAAATATTTAGTTTGTCATAAGTTTTTCTCTTCGTTTATTTCTGACAAAAATTTAAAATTTATTTTTATAAGTTTGTGCGTACTTCAAGTGTGTGTGCCCATTCTTTTTTTACGAGTGGAAGTCATCTAAGATGTTTTATTTATTGTTACTACTTTACTTTCTTAGAACATTATGTTGATTAATTTTTACTTTAAGAAAGAATACGTAATATAACTTATATTTGGTTTGATAAATTCCGATGTAATTAGTAACAATCGCTAGAAACAATGACTTTGGATGGTTTATTTAAATATATTAAATTATCGATTGAATAAAGTTTATATAAATAGTGTCTTAAAGTTCGTATACTTTCTTATTACAAAGCTATTTAATTTACAATATGATCATTTTATTCATAAAAATTTAGAAATATTCAATATAAATGCTTCCCCTAATCTTAAATAAAATAAAACCAATAGCACCCCTTATTTAGGTAATTTTTCTCTTATTTTAAAAAGGCTATTTAAATACTTTATTGATGAATAAATAAGTGAATCTAGAAAAAATTTGAATCACAATAAACTGAATATGTTCCATAAAGGGAATGCAGTTTAGGACCACATATAGCCTGAAGATTTCAGGTACTTAAGCTATGGATCGTTGAATATGGGTCAAACCAATTTCATGAACTCGACCTTCGTAACATAAACATAACATAGTTCACTTAGGATATACATATTAGAATCCTAATTAACTCCATATCGATTGGGTTGTTGTGTATTTAGTGATAGAATTTAATGCTAAGTTAAATGTATGTCAGTATGGTGCAGATTTGCTAAAACCTATGTTATAAACTATGTACGCTTTACTCGTAAAATTTTAATTCAACGTAACAAATTGAATGTAGCGTGCTAATTAAAATGATATGTTTTTAAAAATGAAACAGTTTTAAGCTCTTGTCATTCTGTTTAATCAATTTTTCTCCATAAACAACGTAAGATTTATATTATATGTTTCTAAAGAAACTTATCCACAACCTTCCTACTGATACCGTATAATTGATATTGCCATAAATAAACTCTAAATATAGCATACGTTGGTAGAAATCTCGTACATCGTTCTGCTCTTAGCTTTTCTAGGAATGGAATATAGATACATTTTTAAGTTTTCCGAAATGTAACTCAAGAACTCGAGATAAAATATAAATTATGATTTTTTATTAGATAAATATGTTTAAATTACTGAGAAACTGTAGGTAAACTCCCTTACTGCAGGGGTGGGTATGATTTAAAAAATGCATTAATTCGCCCTATTCATCGAATCAGGATTAAATCCTAATGCTTTTCATTTCGAAGAAAAGGAAATATTGGCAGATATAATCATAATCAACAATGAAGCTGTTTTGAAATTTCTTGGAAAAGTATGCCATACGGCTCTTAATCCTCTCTGACCTACATCTGCTAAGGGATACCTCGACAATACGGTTACAAATATTATTTCAATGAGGAAAAAGTTGTGTATCCCACGCTCCACGTGCACGGGGATTAGATTACGGGAATGGAGAGACTAAATTCGACACCATAATAGCATTAAAAACGCTGCAAAAAGCCTCACTTGGCTGTAGCATCTTGCATGTTAAGTCTCCTTACGGCTCTTCTCTTCTATGTTTCCTTAGCGTATATTTAAATTTGAAAAACATTCTCTATTCCATGATACGCACCGAATGTTCATTTTTTAAATAATTATTCACAATTTCGATGTGATGTCAAAATGAGAGTTATTTCATTCTGGAATGTAATAATAATTTCATAATATTAAACAGTATTTTTCCATTGTGAAGTCGAATATGAAATTCAAGTTTTGGTGGCGATTTTTGTATGCAGAGATATCAGTTTTCTGATTCGTTAGAGTGTATAAATCTATTTTATGTTTAAGAAAACTTTATAAATATTAACCAACTGACATTTTAACAGTGGAGTTTTAATTTCTGCTTATAATGTTCCTTTCCTATCCAAGGTAAATTTTATATTATGATCCTTTATTATTATAAAAACTTTAATTCGTTGTACCACATCCATAATCCATAAATTATGATTTTCTGAGCATTGCTTGGATATTCATTTCCTGTAACAGTCCATATACATTCGGACCGTGGAATGCAATGATAGAAGAAAAGCATTTAGGAAATAGTTTTTATTAAAATATAATTAGTATTGAATTAGCGGTTGTAACTTTGATTTTATTAATCAAATAATAAGAGGGAGAAAATTTTTGTAAGTATATTGTAAATAATTATATATAATTTTTATAAATATGATGTTTTTTCTTGCTTCATTTTATCGGAGAAAAATATCAAATGAATAAGCCCTAGATCTTGACATTTCAAGGATGTTTGATCAATGCATGGAATTAATCGATTCCATTTAGAATGATAATCGGTAAGCCACTGAAAGATATCTTCCTCCAATGTACGTCTATTGTGCATTCTGTAGTTGAAAAGGATGATTTTATTTTATATTTATTGAAACCATTCATGTTCACTTTATTTATAGGATCATCAATGTACCAATAATCTTTCCATCTCCCACACATCTCTTTCTTTTGCATCCTTCTTAAACTACTTCTCCACGCCCACTCTTCCATGGAAACCCTACTACAGCCTACGTAATCGTGCCTTGAGACCTTTTGGGAAGTTCTTTAGCTTAGCCGCTTCTCCTACTTCACAATCCGTGACCCTCATTTGCCTTTTCTTGTCCTACTCCCTCCCCAAACGAACTTCCAAGTCTCCATTCGCTCCTCACTTGTCTACTTTTATTTACCTCTCTTCTTTTCTTCACCCGCGCAAACACCCCGTCTTTTGTCACAATATTATCCCCGCTTTCGTATCTCACGCGATCATTGTCCCTCTGCCGGATGTACTCAGTACTAGCAATAACGCTTCGCTTTTATTTCTGGAAGCCCCGCTTCCGACCGCAGGAAACGGAAACGAGTATTGTCATTTTTTTCAATCCGGCCATCTTTGCTGTTATAGACGCTTCGAAAATCGATTCGTTTGATGCATTTTAGAGTGGTCATTTATGGAAAAAGGTTCAGAGGAGACGCTCAAGTTGGGATGAATATTGAAGTTTGAAAGTTGGACGATTTCTTTTGCGAAAACAATGGAAGTTCGGGAAATATGGGATGTTTACGTAGCATAATTTTTATGCAAGGTCGGAGGATTTCAAATTTCGAATTTTTTCTGAAGTTACGGCTACATTGAAATAAACATGACGAGTGCATAGTTGTGGCGACGTAAAAATGAAGACTTGGTCTGTCTTCTGCGTTATTTCACGATTTTTTTATTTGATATTTGTAATATTATATCTTTTTCATTAGTCAGCTTAATTTTCAATTCCAATTAAACAGCATGAATAGCTTGTTCTATGAGTTTATTATATCTCTACTGCTTAAATACTAAGGTTTTATTATAAATAAATTGAAACGCTGCATATAAATCGTTTCACGAGGTTTCATTTAATTTTTTTATATCTATCGGTTTTTGAATTTATTGCTTTTTCCATTTTAATCGTATCCCACTTTAAGTGTTTCCCATATTTTTTCACCAAGCACTAGATAATATATGAGAGTACTATGTTCAATTAATTGTTATTTTCTCAAGCTTTATATATTTGAAATGTTTTTATTGAGCTTCTATTACTTAAGTAATATGAAATTCGTAATATTTAGGAAATTAAATAATTTTAGAGCCATTTTAGTAATATGATAAATACTTTTGATCCTTATATTTTTATATGAACATAAAAGAATTCATAAATTAGAATTGAACGGGGTTTAACTTGTTCCAATGTTGCATGCAAAAGGCTTCTATGATGATGTTTATGAAAAATTAATTATGTCAATTGAAATCAATCATTAGTATAGTGATTCTATTCAGTGTATTTGATAATTATATATAATACGCTAAACAGGTAAAAACAATGCTGGGACTGAATGTTAACTGTAGTTGTCAAGCTCGTATTAATACACATGAATCAAAAGAAAATTTTCCAATCCATTATCCGAGTATCGTGATAGATTTCAGGTAGTTCCTGCACTAATCAATTTCCCTTCCCTAGGAGGTATATTTCTCTCTCTAGGGAAACTTTTTTGGGGAAATTAACAAACGACCCGAAAATTTCAGTTTCCGTGTTTAATGTCCGCTCGCATTCCCTCTGAAAGGAAAATGGATTGGATTTTCGTCGGAATAAAACCGGGATGGTAATGTCCGTGGATTCGCCTTCGAAAAGTGACAAGAAAACTGTATCTCGCTGCATTATTCATTATCATTTTGTCTGCTTTCTTGCTGCAGTTTGTCTTGTCTTGTCTCCAAGACAGGAATTTATCGCCCCGACTTACCATATACACACATGAGGAAGAACCTGAAACAAATCACCGTTTTAAACCAATTGGCCTTTGAGATATTTTTTCCTGTAAATAAAAGTTGCCGACTTACTCGCCGTGACTGCTGTGTTTTATCGCTCGAGATAACAATGGCGTTTCCATGGTGAAGAGCATTACACACTCTTGAAAGCGATATCATAAATCCATCTTCATAGAGAAACTCATTAGTCAAAAATCAGTTGCTCGTTACAGTATGTTTAAAATATAAAGCTCAAATATTTTTTGAATGATATAGTTTCCTAATAGCGTATGTGAAAGCTATTAATTGTTTTGTTAATATTTAATATTCTTATATTCCTTTCAAAATATATCGTGTACATATTCTAGCCACGAGTAAGAATTGCAGAATGAGAAAAGCAAATAGAGAATTTATTGAAACAAGATAAAAGGTTTCGAGATAGTCAATGTTTTTCTAACATCTAAAGTTTAAATTAAACTTCTCAAATTTAACATTGAAGGGCTTAATTACATACTACAGGGATAATTGAAAAAGCATATTTTAAAATAATTTAGTTTTTTCCATCACGCTTGGGGATATTTTTTTTTACTAGAGACTAATAAAGTAATCAATAAACAAAAGACTTACGAAAGAATTTAAGTTACTCATCCTTTGTTCCGTATAATTAAGAAACCTAATAATGTCACAGAACGTCACAGGCATATTTCTTGTAAGTTCACAGTAGTTCATGAATAAATTAACTGGAAATATAAAGCTTATGACATAATTAACTTGAAACTAAGTAATTTAGAAAAAATATGTACGTCACTTTTTAAAAATTCTCAATTGAGAGATAGAGTGGATTTTACTGTAAGTTGGATATTTCAAGATTAAATAGTATTATTAAACTCGCTAAAGGCGCTCATAAAATAAATATAGAAAGGTAGCATTTTTGAAATTGTGCACATACGAGACGTATGAATTTTCCTTCACATTTTAAATGATCAACAAGGAAAAAACTCCTTATTGATAATAACACTATGCTAAGATATATGTGGAATTCATCAATCTGATAAACGTGATGAAAAAATGGAAAATTTTTCTTAAACGCTTTTGTTATCACATTATTCAATAAATTACGAACCAATTCAACTGCAATTAATATCTTTTAACTTCTATAGATAATGGATGAGGCAATTTTTCACGACGATAAGGTGAAAGGTTCTGCATTGGATAAATCACCCGTGTGTTATTCCATCTTTGCATAAAAACGGCTTCACAATAGATTTCCTTTGCTTTCTGAGATATATCCTGTCTCTTCGCGTAATAGAACAGATGATTCCTATCTTCTATTTCCGGGGACAGATTTGCCGATCTAAATCTAGCTCTTTTTCTAGAATCCCTGAAAGATTTCCATTCTATTTTCTTCAGATTGAGGATAAAGATTTAATTTAAAGTCCTGAATTGATGGATAAAGTCGACATCTGCCTTGTGTTTTGAATATTCTTTTAAAGGGTTTTCATAAAGAGCTTTAATTCTTAGAATGATATTACTTCAGTTACTTTATGTCTGTATTTCTCATTCTTCCTTATTCTGATTGATAACGAGGTAGAGATTCAAAGATATATATGAGAAATTACTTTTCCTCGAAATAACTGTTTCTCGACTTTATGAATGTTGTCGTTCTAGATTGAGAAAAATTCTAAATCCTATTATTTTTCTGAAATCGATCTTTTAGTCATCAAAATCTCGGGGAATACAATGAGTTTATAGCTCAACATTTCTTTTTAACCGAAAACAATCTCGCAAACTACATAAGTCCGTGCTTATAAACATTCGTACCATCCTTACCATCTTACCATTTGTAATTAATAATAAAAAAGTAAATGCATATAAGTCTGAGGTTTAGGAGCATTCGATTGATTTAGCATCTTTCGCGTATATTAAACTATATTTAATAATAGTTTTGTTGGCATACAGATGTTTAGATGTACTATAGTTGTCTTATCAAAATAAAACTTATTAATTTATATGTTGGATGCGTAATTATTTTTTACTGCAAATAAGCAGGATCAAAGACATACACGTACAGTAGTTAGTCTTTGTGCTTTCAGTGAAAGTGTTCACCAGTTCGTTTCCTAACAAGTAAAATCATTGCTCCCATTGAAGCACTGCTAAATAGGTTTTTTTATTAATGATTGTGATAAGTGATTAGAGATTTGATTACAGGTAAAAAATGTACTGATCGTTTCCTCGGTTTTCTGTAGATGTACCAGTCGTTAGCATATTTATGTATAACATTTTGAGCACAAATTATCACTATCAAAATAGATTGTCTGTTTATCGAAAGTTCGTATCTATAAACCTTTTCTTCCCAATTTCCAATATTCTTCTGTTATTCTTCCTCTTCTTCTCATTTGATCCATCGATCAATTTCTCAATTCTATCACTTCCTCTCATCATTTTCTGTCATATTTGTTTTGTGATCCGTTCGTTCCATCCCTTTGTATCCCTTCCATTCCAGCATCTGTCATGTATCTTCTCATTCCTCATTCTCTTGCTCTGCCATCTTGTCTGTTCCTCCATTTCCCTTACATCTTCCTTTTTCTTTATCTTTTCTGTCATCCATTTCTCTGTTTTTCGAAATTTTCTTAAAAGAACGGACTTTTTTATTTAATGCTTTACACCTAAAGGTTGTACTATAAATAGATCAGGATATCTTTACGTTGCCTTTTACAAATGCTCGACTCAAGGTTAAGGATATTCGAATTTTTATTTGTAAATTCGTCTCATTATATTACGCGTGTAGTATGTAATTCTTCATGCACATAAAAAGTACAACTTTGTTTTATTTTTATAAGTTAAAGCTTAATGTAAAAAGGTGTTCATTAAGTTATGAAATGTTATTATCATTTGTGATCAACTTTTTGTGCTAAAATTTATCAATAGAAACTTTTAGATTTCTATTTTAATCGACAATATTTTTAAAAAATTTGCGGTACTTTAATTCCTCCGGAACCTTTTCAAAAATTTATCCCAGATTATGGTTTGAAAATAGAATAACAAATGTTTGGAAAACCTGGGAAATAAAGTTGACCACAATTGATTAAAATGAAGAGATCAGAAACAAATGAACTGTTCGTTGCTAATAATTATTGACGGCTGAGGATTACCCTAGTTTTTTCCGATGGTAAATAATTACTTAGCTCTAAAAATGCTGTTTTTGTTTCAAATATTCATGCCTTTTACCGAAATTATTTATCTTTGCTGGCAAACGAGAGAAATACTTGAATCCCATCAGTAGATAAGACTTCATTTATGAATTGACGCAAAAAAATCAGAATTGGTGAATTAGTTAAACTGAAACACTGAAAAAATTTCTGAAAATCAGAAAGGTACTGATCAAAAGCATTGAGGTATAAATTTAGCTTCATAAAGTCATAAAAACAAGGAGATATTACTTTCATAACGTTTTATGAAATTATGCTAGATTATTGTTAGTGATTATACAATTGGCATATATCTGCAGTGAACTCCAAATGCAGCATTAGTGTTCTAAAAACTTATTCAAAATGGAAAATTATATTTTAAAGGTTTCAGGGATCCCTGATTATCTGGAAACACCCCTGAAACCCATTAGCAACGAGTAATGAGATAATGCGTTTGGACCATTCGGTGAGAGTAATTTAGATCATCCCAAAATCAGTGTTGAAAATATCGGAATTACCAATCCTAACTCAGGAAGCCTTAAATACTATTTAACGATTCCAAAATTCATGGCTTCCACCGTTATGTATACATATGTACCCCTCCCACACAACTACTCTTCGTACATCTGCCACATGCTGTTCGCCCCCATTTGACCCCTGAATCCTTACACGCCGACAACCACTTAAGACCCGCGCCCCATCATCTTCGCAATTTCATCTGCTGCTCCCCCGAAACTGACATCTTCCCAAAATCCTTTCTCTCCGTCAAAAATGACCACCAGTTTAAAACTCTCTCTCTCTGGAGAGTGTGTGTAGCCATTCAAAAGAATTATCCTCCTGTCTTACTCCTGTCTGCACAGACTGCTGTCATTCCCCCTTTCCCTCCTTTCGGGTCTAATGGAAAGAATACGTTTCCAAAGGGCTCATCTGCCATTATGAAACCTTTCTCTATTATTTAATCTCGGAAGTTTTTCCTGCCGCATATTCAAGAGGATGATTTAAATAACGTGATTTATGAAGTCGAGAGAAAGGCCGTTGTTCATTATCTGTAAGTCGCCTTCTGAATTAAGAACGAATCATTATTATGCGCTTTCAGATGAAATTTCTGTATTTTATTTTTTCGGAGAAATTTTTGCTTTTCAGATGCCTGAAAATGTCAGAATATTCTTGGAGTCACTAATATATCACCGTACTTTTGAATCTCTTTTTGCTTAATATTCGATTCCATCGCTCACTTTTATCTCATACAATATTGTTTATAGTATGGGGAACAGTAATTTAATAACTTTACTTATTTCACTTGAAAGAAGTTAATCCGAATAACATCTAGGAGGATCAGAAAATCATAGTCATCATTATTACAATTCATGTTATTTTAAGGAAGTGAAAAAGTAAACTATACTTCTATCGTCGAGATTCAAATGATAATGCTAAATATTTTCTTATGCTGTGTATTCAGGCAACTGATTTATATTTTATATTAAATTAAAAAATTAAATATATTTAAAAGTTATATATTTAATGTTTACAATTATACTTAACAAATAACTTAACTGCAAAGGTAGTCTTTAATAATATCACTTAAGGGTTTGAATTGATGAAAATTCGGAAAATAACAAGAACGTAAGTCAATAAAGGCGTACCTTTAATTTTCCTACTTTTCCTTCTTTTGTTAAATTTGCTTATATCATAGGTCTTTGATTTAATCGTAAGAATATAAATGAATAATAATTTCGGGTAAGCCAAAATATTGATCAGATTAACGTGCTACATCTCAATTAGCAGAAGTGATCTCTAAATTATATCCTTCATTGATTAAATACTTCCTTCAGGATAACATTGAAGGGATATCTTCGATAAGGGAAACAATCATAATCAATTCCCATATCACTAACATAAGATCCAGATTTTTCATAAGATCGGCATGAAATCAATAGAGACGTACAGTATCTTATCCAGCGCATGAGCGTTGTTATGCAGTCGTGACCAGAAAGAATATCACTACGTAGTTACTCAGCCAATGATAGGAAAGAAAAGGCCTATAGAATTTTTTACAACCCTCCAGCGCTTGAAGTAAGTTTCCGGAATCCGAGATAAATTTAATTCGGGAGTTGAGCTGAAAATAAACTGACTGAGTCTAATCCAACGCGTTCTTGCAGTTTTATTTGGCGGGCTATTCCTTTCCATAAGTATTGCGCCGCGAAATCAAGTTACTCTCCTATGTGCTATTCAAAGGGAAATACGCGGCATATACAGTATTCAAACTCAGCAAAGGAAGGATAAAATTTTGTTTCTTCAGTCGGATGCGTTCAGATTCCAGTTTATAGGCTCAGTGTTACGTTTATCTAACTTCATTTTCACGTATCTAGGTCACTAGTGTAAATACCCTTTCTTTGTCTCAGTAATGAATTCTTTTTTGTGTACTTAATTCATAAATTAGCACATTGACTAAGGTAGTAGAAGAAATCATTGTTAATTGTGATAGTTTCGCATTTGAGGATCAAAATTTTGAACTGATGATGCAGTTTTAATATTTTCCTCTTTGAATTTGGATCCACTGTGTAGAAAATATTCTCTTGAGAGTTTTCCATTCTGAGCTCAATTTTAACTTCCAAATCGTTGGATGGTTCAACGGCTTGAATTCCACGCAGATAAGACGAGGAAATCATTCTAGCACCTGTATTTCACCTCCATATAAATGATCCTACACAATTTTAGGAACTATTTGAACTCGATTACCTCTCTTTCCAGTAATACTCCCAGTAATAACGAGTTCTATATTCTATATACTCCGGATCCGAGTTCATCTATGTATAGGATAGGAAAAACATAAATTCATGTTACGAATAAGAATTAATTCTGATTAATCCTATCACTTCTGATGGTATTTAATTATGTGTTGGAACACGGAAAATTGTTTTAAAATATTCAAAGTTGCTAATGTTGATTTATAGACAGAACGAACTGAAGTTTGAGGGATCAAATGGATCATTTTCGATCAAATGTTCTATCAATTTAATTCGTTCGCGTTAGCTCAACTATTTTACTTAGATTGAATCACAAGAATTGTATCTTTTAATGCTCTAAGGGTGAATAACCTGAACAGTAAGAAAGGTTTATGAAAAGTAATAAACAGATTCACTTCCTTTGGTTGCAAGCTACAATTTTGAAACAGCATTTTAGTACCCACCGTCGTGAGTTCATACGAGAAAATGTCGTCTGTCTTTCCATCTGTCATCCATCCATTCCGTCGGAGCTGTTTCATTCATGAAACACGTCCCGTGCACAGTGCACGCGCACGCAGGTCAACCGAAACACGGTGCATAACATGCATTCACGGACACGCCCCCTCAGAATATGACACCGTGATTTATACAGGTCCCCAGTCTCCCAGACGTTTACTCGGCACATTTAAGCGTGTCTAACGTTTAAATCTCCCCTTCCCATTAGAGGCGCATTATGCTAGTTAGACCGGTTTCTATTTTCACTTTGAAAGGGAGACATCCTGCTCACATAACCCTTTAGCACCTTCGAAAATTAGATCAATTTCCACGGACGTGGAGTTCGATGACACGAGGTCGACCATCTGGAGTGTCAGTGACCCTTAATGTCCTCAGGTGTAATTGAATCTCGGAAGGAAGTGGAAGAGCCGCGGACGTTTTATGTCTCATAAGCGGTTTTTATCGTCTTTCTTCTAGGGAACCGAGCCTCGATCTTAATATCCTTTACTATGGAGCAAGGATACGTATGAAAAAATATCTAAGTATGCGTGTGGGCTTATGCGGCGATAGAGTTAGTTAGAGATCAGTTACGTTGATCTTCAAAAGGTTTTACTACGCTCTTTCATTTCTTTATTCATATTTGTTTCAAGGAAATTATTTTCAGTTGTGAGAGCATCTGAACTGAAACTCTAAGGCGATTTTCAACGTATTTTATGAATTTTATCATCTCCTTATTCTGTACATGGATAGGAATTTAATAGAGGAGTAAAAAGTCTTCATGTCTTTAGGGAACCTATTCTTACAATTAGATATATTTTACAGTTACGCAAATTTCTTAATAAATCATTTATATTAAATTTTAGGAATCTTCTCTTCTAGAAAAAGGTAATTTTACTTTCGAAAATAAAAGTGGTGTGATATTAAGGATATCTGTTTAGAAAAAAACCCAAATTGATGATAGTCATTTCTCAAATTTTATCTGAAAAACTTCAACAGATATTTTGAAATATCTTTAAGGAAGTAATTCTCTAAGAGTAATAACGTTCGCAGTGGAAGTTTTTAAAATCAAAATATTTCCCTTAATCATCAAATTATATTTTTATATTATTAGTTAATTACTATAATTACTTGGAAGATGCTGATAAATTTGAGTGACATTATTTTAAATCAATTTATTGTAGCCTAAAATAGAATTTAGAAGAATATGTTGCATTGCATTATGATGATAAATTTTGTATAATTGAATGCACGTTGCATATTTTTGTATCTCATCGCCATTGATAGGCGTTTCGATAAAACAGGGAGCAGTATACAGAAAATGAGTATCAAATCTCCTCCTTTGTTCAATGATCGTCTGCAGTATCAGTGTCAGTGCAGACCAAGGCGTGAGAAATACGATATTGCAATGTGATTGTTAGTGCAACTGTGCGCAAGACGATAGAGGGCTCCAAGGAAAGCGTAGTGTATTTGGAAGAAGATCTTGAGGGACGCAAGCAGGAGGAAAGAGGTTTTAAGTCCCTCCTTTCAGTGGACAGCGAAGTCTAATCCTATTAGAGGGAGGGGCAGAGCAGGTGAGGCTATCTCAGATGTCTGCACAGAAGAAACGGCTAAGCGACTGTGCTCTCTTAACGAATATATTCCCTTCAGACAGTTTCGCTAAGCTCTTCTTACAGATTTAGATGGACGATTCTTTAAAATTGCTACTCGAACGTAGCTATTATGGAGGGTTAGGTCAGAAAATTTATTGGAATAGTTGTACTTGAATCTTCACCTGATACTTACATTAATTAACCCACTTTAGGTTAGTTTTCGTATCAATTTGTCTGTGAATACCATCTTAACTCGTTACTTATCCAAATACCGGTTTTATAAGTATTCTTTTTTCTTGTTGCTTCACTTGATTGCTTTCTTCTGTTGTATGTTCAATAAATCATTATGTTCCTTTGTTCTGTTCTCTTCGATATAAGTTCTTTCGCCTTCTCAAAGGACTTCCACCTTCATAATGGAACAGTCTTCCCCACCGAAATACATAATTTACATCCAAACAGCTGGTCACTCAACACAAAGGATTTCGTTTCTCTTTTCCTTTTCATTATCAAAGGACGAACGTCATTAGAAGTTTATATTGTGATTGTTTACAAAAAGTTCTAACTCAACTTGGGACTCAAAATAGGAACAGAGAAATATATGTTACACGAATACTATGTGGAACAAAAAAAGCAGAAATTCTGAAAATAGAATGGAGAGATATCCATAGTATATTCTGTCAATTTCGATTTTTTGACCTTCTTAGTATTTAAATTTACTCAGCATTAAAGTTTTTGTAAAAAAACATTTTTGGAAAAATTTTTTTGATTCAGGATGTCTAATCATGTCTTTTTTATGACTGATTTGAGCTTAGAATTTCAGCCGCGACAAATTTCTCATAAAATTGACTCTTTAATGATGAAAATACTTTAGACTGAATTATATGGACTTTCACTCACAATAGCGCAACCGCTAAATGTTTTAATTTGCTTTAATATAAAGCTGTATTTATTCTGCGTATGTTGGTCAATTGTCTATAGTAAAATAATTTTTATTATATTTATGAGTCATCTTAATTTAAATAACCTCTTTCCAGAGCCTACAACACACATCGTAGGCGATTCAGATTCCTAATTTACGCACGGAAGTCTTTCAGTGACAGGTGAAAAATCATTCCATGAAATGACTATACGCATTTCTTGCGTCCAGTCTTTTATTCGGAATTTTTCCGGAAAAAATATGGCGCGAGTTCTTTGGCAAACACGGCTCCGGAAATTTTTCAGTTTCCCCGCCTCGAAATTTTCATTAAAAATTTCATTTGAAGAATGCCCTCTCCGTTTTGTTTATTCACCCTCCCACGGCCTTCCCCATTGCTGAGAGTGACCAACCAGAAGAGGCTGTCATACATTTTCCCTTCCCACGATCCTATTTATTTCCGCTGCCGTAATTATTTCATCTCCCCGGTCCATCCCCTGATCTTCATCTTCAATTTCTCTCTGTTTTTCCAGCATCACTTTGACCCAAATACATTTGTCTCGTTGTTTTCATCGTATCTCTTTGCAGTCCCATTTTGATTGTGTTTATGCTATGTATTGTAAACATTATGAGATCGTTTCATCATCACATACGTCTTATTGCTTGAATTTAATGATTAATCAATTTTATCGCTTTTATCTCTTATTGTCCTCAGGGATTGAGTCGTTGGATAAATATGAAGGCCGGAATTCTAAGGAATGTAACATCAAACTCCACACGTGTTTTAATATTTTATCATTTGACCTTGAAAAATATATTCTTTTTTGCTTTTGTTAATGTATGGATTTATTTATCCATCGCGAGGGAATAGTTTTGTTCCGGTGTAGCCTAAAAATCTTGTAAGCTAATAGGGCTCTTTATTAGTCTTTTCAAACCCTACAGTTCTTTAATTATTATTACATTAATGTATCAAAGAGTAGATTTATGAAATAAACTAGTGAAAAATTGATGATTAGAAATCTGTATATTATTTGCTTTATACTTGTATAAGTGAGTAAGTATATGATTCTATAAACAGTAGGTATCAATATGAATTCTGTATTAGTGCACCGCTGTATTTCTTTGTAGAGTATCGATGGATATATTAATTTATGTACTTTTATAAATTAATTACTTTTCTAACGTTATATGAATTTAAAAGAGTTACTTCTTTGAGTCCATATAGCTTCATTTTTTTCTTCTTATCTTTATAATTTTCAAAATGTATTTCGGTTCATAACTTACGATAAAAAAATTCCTGTGGTCATATTTCTTCATCGTGGTCAGGCAATTTTTTTGATTAACTGCGTCATTATTAAAACATGCCTTAGAAATCGGGTTAATTTAATATCTTTGATGGCAATTTTCTTTTATACGCTTCCGCAAAATATTCTCTTTATTCGCAAATCGTTTCGTACGCATATGCTCTCACGGTATCTCTTTCCGAATAAAAGCACCATCTGCTTTGGAAGCCGTCACTTCCTTTTTAAAGACACAACAGCTCTGGCTTTCTACTTCCTTTTAATCAAATAGAATTTTTTGTTCTTTCCGCATCGTCATACTTAATACTGCTTTTTAGGCGCCATTCTCATATCTGTCTCTTTCTATGGCTCTTCACTCATTTATTTATGCGCCAAACTTTTATCTACGTCATGTTTCAGTGAATATGGCTTTTGTCAAAAAAAGTTCCATTCACGCTGTTCTCATAGAAACGGACGAATCCTATGTTTTTGTGAGCAGTTTGTTATAAGAATGCATATCTGAGAAAATGAAGTATATTCTACATTTGAAATGTACGAGCTCAAAAGTAATGAAATGAGCATTGCAATTATCTTTCTCAATGTCAAAGAAGAGTAGAAATTTGCCTTCTTGTTTTATGACGTAAAACATATTAAGTGAGGGATGAGAAAAACGAGTATTTTTTATGTATCGGTTCAAAGCGATTTTCAGTTCTCTGAATGAAAAAGGGAATCATCATAGTCTTACGATTATTATTTAAAAGAATATCATTGTAGGTCATTACATAAAGGTTTAATTACAGCGAGATTAAGCCCAAGGATATATCTACTGTTCCTGTAGACATCAAATGTAGAGATTAAAGCCCTGCATAGCTAATAATTAAACAATTCACAATATAGGTGAAAAGAGAAATTTTTTATTAATATGCTTACGATCTAGGATAAATTATTTAAAACAAAAAAATGAAACTTTTTATAAAGTGGAACTAACATAAGACAGTTCAGGAAAATAGTATAATCAATACCTGGCCAGGTTACAAGAAACTAAGTAAGCAGTAGGAAAGTTGAAGAAGAAAGTAGAAACATACTGTTAAGTATTCCAAAGTTTGAATGCAACTTATAAAATCAGCTAGTGATAAGCGATGTTCAGAAGTTTTGAGTTGGTTATAAAAATATTCCTTGCATGTATGAATATGCTTTAAACATTATAAAGAATGTGGTAATGTTGATAACAAATCAAAATTGTTTGGCAGAAGTATGAATGGAATTATCTTAGAATTTCGCTCATCCTTTAGTGCTAAATTTGAATCATTTATATTAAAGTTCACATGCGTTCGGTTTCAGAACTCAACATGTAAGCCATTCCATCTATTATGGACGTAATTATTAGGTACCCAATGCACCATAATGCAAAAAAGAAAGATAAACCTGTTATGTAATAAATAGAGAGGCTTAAAACACAAATTAATCGTATTCAACCGTATAGATATCTCAGTTGAAGACGATCGACGAATTGGAATTTGTCCAGTTTGGTTCCTTAGATAGACTCACAAGTAAAATATTCAACTGTTGATTGTATTGTTGATATTACTCTAAAAGTACTTCGCTACCGAAAATGAACAGTTATTGGCGTTCGCTGAGACCAGGAATTGAACTCCGAACCCAATTCGCAAATTTTCGCGAAAAAGTGTATTGGCACGTAATCCCTCGGGAGAACCAGAAAAGAAATAAATACGCCGATGGACGTACGTATTAGCTTCATTGCGATTCTATCACCCGTTGTTTGAAACGGTCACATTTCCCTCATGGCAACGAGTTTTTAATTACCGCCAATATTTCTGTGGAACTTTCTCTCCGTTCCGAACGCCCCCATCCGTTTGTTTTCCTCTCCCTTGGCTCCTTCTTCATCTCCCTCTTTTAGCATACTACGAGGGCGCTTGCCAACTTGGAGAATTCGCGCTAGAGAGATTCTTCCTGGCATCCTTCTTTCATTTGTTATTTTGCAGTTTTATTTGCGTCCTTTCCCTCCCCCTACTCGCCCCATCCTATTTTTCGTGCATTTAATTACGTCTCATCCCATTCTTTTCATTCCCTTTCGTTGCAATTCTTTTTTAAATTCACGTCGTCCCCCTTCGCACTTATTCTTAGCCCTCGATCGTCCATTGTTTCTTTTTTTGCATTCCGCCTTTTTCTTTAAGAGCTATGGGAAAACGTTGACGGACGCTTTTATGGGTCCCGTTGAACCCGATCCAGGATTGATCTTTAACGGCCTACGAGTGTGGCTTGTTACAACTCGAGTTGCCTTTCCGTGCGGTGGAGGTTGCGTTCGTTAACAGTTCGCTGCTAAAAAGTATACGCTGAGCTTTGAGCGTGGAACGCGTGTGTAAATAGAATATCCAGATGCGTATGGTAGTTATCCACGGTTTCTATACGGAATACTAGTCGTATGCTGTTTGCTTTCAGCCGTTTCATATATCGTAACTTACGATAGTCATGGTTCGGTTGGGTTCATCTATCTTTGTCTTTGTATCGTCATGTATCTTCATATGAGAACTTTAAGTTGGAATAACATTGTTCAACGTAATTATATATTCGTGTTATTTTAGTAGAATTATTGATGCTAGATATACCTGATTAAATGAATATCTTATAATAAAACTATTTTTGTGAAGGCTGTATCTGGTAATGATAACTGGATAATCAAAAGATGAATAGAACTCGTAGTAATATTTACATGAGCGGAATAATACCTTTAATTTAGTTTTTCATTTGATTCAAAAGGATTCTAATTATATTCCAATCCATATTTGATATAACATTTGCTCTCATTATGTTTCTCATATAATCCCCTTATATAAAGCTCATGGTTCATATTTTAAAAATCATTCTGATACGTAAATTTTCTAAAAATTCCTATACAAGTGTAAAGCATTTGATTTCTTTTAATATAGTAATTCTGAAATCGCCTAAGTAAGAGCAATTAGTATTAGTAACTAGGGCATTGGATAGTGTTTATTGCAATAGGTAATTTTGAATGTCAGAACTATGAGATGATAGTTCATTTGTACAATTTCAATCATATCATAGATGACAAAATTTGAATTGATATGTGCATATGAAATAACCTCAGAACACTAATTAATTAGCTTCATCTACTTATCGAGTATCGTTGACAAATGCCAGTGAAACAATTGTATTTCGATTCAATATTGCATCGTCAAGATGTAATTAATCTCTATCATTGTAAAAAATGTTTGCAATTTTATTTTATAAATGGATGACCAATTTTTGTATTTGCATTCTGTTAATTTTTAATTTATCCAAAATTACTTGAAAAACGTATTGAATGTGATTTTCAATAACGCTAAAATTTTTCTTATTGTTTGTATGTGGTAACGAACTTTTTATGAATTTTAATCTATCGAAAATTGAAGAGTGCTTTATTAAAATCGTCATAATAGCTTATTTATGGGCTTGACTTATTAGTATAGAATATCTCTGAATAAAAAGTTGGTGAAACCTGATGATAGCTCGATACGACCCTGTGTCTTTCCAGTGACCCTGTGACACATTTGAGTGTATGATCTGTGTACATTAGTACTTCAAGTCATACTTTATTCATATAGTTCCTGTAAATTTCGCTATAATATTATGAAATATCAGTTTCATTCCGAATTCTATACGTTAATGCATTTGAAGAAATAGTTGTTTTTTCGAGTTTGTATTGTCATATAACTTGAATACCGACGTAGATACGAACAAAACACGAAGCACTTATGATTTAGCGTTCGCAGAGGCGAAACTCACTAAAATCAATAAAATTGGATTCGCAACTTTTACTTCGAATGTGAACAGAATTCCCTTCAATTTTCCACACGCATATCCCACGAGTAAAAGGTGCCGTTAAATTTTCAACGCTTCAGGTGTTCGCTGATCCATTCCCACGAAAAAAGTAACTCTCCGAATAGATAACGTCAGTTAACCTTTGCAAACCGTCCATAAATAGCGATTTTCGGTGGTTAGTGAGAAATCGCGAAACTCCGGACGTATGAATCCGTCAGATGGAAAAATTCACCTGAAATTAGCGGCAAAATTGAATTTTAAAAATTTACCAATCTGTAAGTTAGGGACTTGTGAAGAATTTGGTGGGTGGAAATAACTTCCAACTCTTACGCATTACGAATTCATCTCTTGTGGGGTGAGGAATGTTTCTTTATTTTTGTATTAGCGGAGCATGGAGTTGGCGTGCGAATATTCAATAATAAATTCTATTTTCTGGCTGAGATCATCGATTGGTCGAATGTTTGAATTGAAAGGGCCTTGTCTGAGACTGATTTATTTATTTCAGGTTGTCAACACATTATTGAGGGTTTCGGTAAACATTTTTCTCCAACAATACTCGTACAGATCGACCGATGTTTTCGATCCCATTGATTTGTATTTATTTTCAATCTTAGTTTGATTATTTAGTGTCTCTGAATTTATCCTTGATTCTGTTCTTGATTTCAATCAAGATTAAAAGAAGTTTAAGTGAAGGTTTGGATTCCGAGTATAAGATTCTGTTTAGTTTTTACACATTTAATGCACAATTATAATGACTTATTTCATATTATTTCTTAATTCCATTATCACTTTTTTGATAATCGATTGCATTATCAGCTAAGTTTTTATTTAGGTTACTTACGTGCCAAATAGAAGGAAATTGAATCTTCTCACTTGAACTCCGTGCAAAAAATAATGCGTTATATTTCTCATTATATTAACTGAGCGATTTCCGATATAAAGGTAAACGTTAGGAAAAGAGCTATCGATATCATCAATTTTTTAAAATACGTTAAAGAACTGCTGTTATAGCAATTGAAAAAGGTATTGGTTGATAATTTCTATTTTTATATTAAGATTAAATCGATTTCATCGCATACAAAGAACTATTTTGAAGAAACCATTAGTTTATTGTGCGCAAAAGAGTGCAGTATTTTTTGTTTAAAATAATTTAAAACCGGTAGTTACAATTAAAGATTTGAATCTTTAAATGAATTCATGTAAAAGAAGTCTCAAGCATCATATTTTTAATGTAGTTTTTACAATCTTGAAATTACATCATCTTCAGACCATCTTGAATATACGGATATAAAAAATTCGTAGCCTAGGATAACCTTGAAGTCAAATCCATTATTCGATTTTTAGAAACAAGAAGAATTCGACGAACTATAGTCGAACTTTGAAATTAATCCATCCTTCAGTGCTACCGAGTTATTCGTACTCTTTCACCACAAAACGAAATCTTGGGACTGCTTCATCTATCCCATCAAACAAACTTTCTCATTAACTTCTCAGGATTCTTTCAGTTCCATTATAAATTTTGGCTCGTCCATACGGAAATATACGGTTTACGAGGAAATTTTCTTCGCCCGCCTTAATTCAGGAATACGAATTACTTGTTTTGCGTTTGGGTCACGTTCTTCGCACGCAAAGAGGGCGTTATTTACAAGAAAACCTTTCCATTCGCAAATGCTCGGGAAAATCGATATTGCTCTGTCATCTGTAAGGATGCAGGTGAAAACAAGGAGAAATTACACGATTAGGATTTTATTTTATAAGAGAGAGTTTAATAGTTTAAGCATTTAAAGGAATTTTCTATTATTATAAATTTAATTAGTTTTTTCACCTTAAAGTTATCGACCTCCTTATTTTTAGAGCTATATATTTTACGTTTTATATACTATCGATTTCAAATATAAAACAGTCATATTTTTTCGTATTTAAATGAAATTCTTTAATTTTCTGTATAAACTCTTTCCTGTCACTATATTTAGCTGTTCGCGTTTGTTAATTAAAATGAAAGTTGTTTATGCAATGCATTTTGGATGATATTCATAAATTTTCATTAGATATAATTTTCTCGATATTTCATATGATTAATTAATGAATAAACTCCAGTTGATTACATCAATTTAAAGCCTTTTATTTTCGATTTGAAAAGCCGCTTTCGATTAAGAGATGCGGAAAAAAATTAAAGGAAAACTCTCTGCGCAAAAATGTTATCGGAATAAATTAGTTGAAAATGAATGTTGTAATTGGTTTATCAGTTGAATATATGTTACTTAAATGTCAGTTTAGGAAACCAGAACGGAACGATATGCATCAGTTGAATCCGTAGTGAATTTTTCAGTCGTACATTTTTGTGAAGTTTTCTATTAAAGAAAGAAAGACTAGCAGGAAGCATATTAATTTTAACTGAAGTGGATTAGATGATTATATTCTATTATTCGTTTATATTTTAAATTTTTAAAAATTATACTTTTAAATTGAACTCTTTTTCTGCATATGTAATTATTCCATTTATTGAAAAAATTAAGGGCATTAAGATTTAATAAAAAATCAACTATCACTAACTTAGACAAATTTATTCGATAATATTGTAACACAATAGGTTAGTAGATTAAGTTAGGATGGAATAGCACTTGATTATCTTTGGATGTCTCTCAATCCTAGCTTTTGCAATGTCTTCTACGCGACGTCTAATTCGCTTTCCCAGTCATTTGTTTTGCTTTCGCCGCTAATGATGGCAGGAAGTGGTGGGGGAATATAAGTAGAATCGAATTGACGCGTGGAAAGAATAGTCCTCTGCTTTGGCAGGTGAGAGAGTCGTTATTTGAAAACAGAAGAATAAAGGAACTTCGGAGTTGAGTTGAAGATGTCAAGAAGAGGTTTTGGCCGAGAATTTAGCGGCAAAAGCTCATGGCATTTTCCCAGAAGACGATTTAGAAGGAAGATCCCATCCTGCACGCGTTGCTAAGGGGTACGCGCGTCTTATTAGCGTAAAGTTTGTGGCATCTTATTGGCCGATCGTTTCTAAGGAAACTAGAAACATCCCTTGTCTCGAACACTGAGGTAGCAACTCTCTCAATGAAGTTTTACTTAAGATAAAAATTTTTTGATTGTAAATAGAAGTGAAAGTGAAAATTAACCTTGGGCTGCATTTTTTTCTTTCTTTTTACATGATTTATAATTCTAATTTTATAGGGTGAAAAGTAATTACATAATTAAAGCAATAAGAGTTTCAACCTTGCTATGACATTTTGTTTTGGTGCTTTTTTTATTCCTTTAAAACATATTTGGAAAAGTTTCGAAAAAGCTGTACCCGGTAATTGCCTTGCAAAGATGGGCACTCTTATAAAAACGTTTGTTCCTCCTCCTTGTTTCGTAGGTTTTTGCGAATTGATATGGCTCATCTCTGCATACTTAAATGCTTCCGATAATCTTTGATATTATTATTATTATTACATTCCTATAATTTGAATATCATTGCGAATTTGATTAAACACCACTTGACTAGTTTAAAAGAGAAAATTCAAACTTACATTCTCATCACAGAAACATCTTTAAAGAGATCATTGTTAGCTGACATTGAAATCGTGTTTCCTGCGAGGGTATTTGCGAAGAATTTTAAAATAAAATCACAGTTCACAAACTATGCTTGCATATTTTATTTAAATGTCTATCACTAACGAGATGGGAGTTCATTATATAAGGATCAAGTCCTTCCAAAGGAAGAGTAATTTAACAGTACTTCTCCAGGTGATAATTCTTTTGAAATACACGATTCGCAGATTACTGAAAAGGATTCAGAGAATTATGGGCAGTAAATATCTTGTCGAACGTATCGCGAAAGAGAGGACCTGGAATTGAGGATTTATGCGCGTGTTTGAGAGTGTCTCCGTTTATAAGTCTCCCGAAAAACCTTTGGAAGTATTCCAATCCCATTTAAAATGGGGAGAGATAAAACGCAGATTCTGCATAGTGAAACTACTCCTGACCGAACTGTGTGGAGAATTAAACGGACCGTCCCTTTTCCATTGTCTTTAATGTTGTCACGAGTCCTTTGTTATTCCCAATGAAGTTAGGATGACCCAAATTCGATAACCTTCAGGTATAAAGTGCACGAAATAACTTTTTGCAATTATTTTGTCATATTAATGTAAGACTTTCATTTATCTTGCTTGTGAGGACTTAACATTCAAGTTCAGAGTTGTGTATTAAAAACAATGCGACTGTTTTTGCTTCCTATAATTCGTACATCGACGGCTTATAAATAGGATCTACCGATGTAAATTTAGTAAACTCGGGTAAATTCGCATTAGGATAGTAAAAACTGTACGCCTCCGTTGCGAACTTCCCATCGCAAATTATTTAAGCTGCACCAGTCCGCATAAAAACAGTAATCAACGGAGCGACGCTGCGTTGATTAACCTCAGATGTGTGGTTCTCGAACTAGATCCAAAAAGGATCCTTACAGGAGCAGTACGTGCATTCATTTAAAAAAGATCGCGCGCAGGTACACTTCCGAGAGAAATTTCCCGAGAATCATTTCTATTTCCGACTGCATCAAAAGATTCGGCCATCGAGGGATGGGAAGATGATATTCTCTTTGTGCACGCACCTCCTTTGGTGACTTGTCTCATTACCACTCGCACGAAGGGAGAAGTATCCAAAGCAGTTAGCGACAGCTATTCCTTTAACGAACAGCTTTTATGAGAGGTCTTTTATCACGGGTCTGTCAAGCGATTCATAATGAGTCTTGCGTGGCTAAATGTCTCGTGTTCTACACAGAAATACTTCAGTGCCCTTGCGTTCATACGAAGACCGCTTTCAATTAGACATCGTGTGTGGGCTACGTGATCGAGCGATGCAGTGGCGAGGATTTCCCTAATGAAGGCGAACAGTCTTGCATTTATTCGTACTCAATTTAGGAGATGTTCGGGAGGTATTTTTGTATCCATTCGCCGCTAAGTGGAGCCAAACGTACGTTAATCAGCAAAAAGGTTTTCGTCGAGTTCAGTGCTCTGCATCTCGATGTTCATCGGAAGCTACGATAAACTGCTTGAAAGACTGGAATGCTAAAGTAACATTCGTTCTACGGTCGAGAATCAAAGTAATCATCAAGTGCAGTTCTTTTATCACACCTTTAATGCGTGAAATGTAGTGGAAAATAATCTTTTAGTCGATTCAGTTATATCAACAGTCAATCTTCAAATAAATTAATTAAATTAATCAGAGAGTTATTCTCTATTTCCAAACGATGGCTAAGTGCTGTTAATTTCTTAGAATTTAGGAGCGACGTTCGTGCACAACTTATCTTTCTTACTGTATCTCCTTAACGAACAGCTCTCCCTTTTACTTTGCTAAGATACTTTACTACAAATAGGTATTGGATGAATTAGGAAGGTGAACTTTATGTTGAAATTGTTTTGAAAGATAATATCCTTCAAACCAGGTTTATATTTCAGTATTATTAATCTTCTTATCATCTATTTTATAATACTATAATATGATATTTAATTAGCATTCTAAAATTGCATTAGTACATAGATAATCTCGCAGAATCTTTTACCTTGATCATTCATGGGACAATAAAAAAAGTGACGTCTAAAGCAATCTCAGAGTTTGAACGGAAATGCCGAATAGCGACTATGTCATTATAATGCTTCAAATAATTCCCTCAAATATTTCAGGTTTCTATTTCCTTTGTGCAAAATCATTAGAATAGTTGTAATTGTCCTGTGGAAGATTCCCAAAACATCGGAAACACCTGAAATACTATCGTGTTAGAACTAGAAAATTTTCCACCGTTCTGTAGGTCCAAGAATATTTGGAACGTTATCTCTCTTGTTAGAATAGAATCACTCGGAATGGGCAGTGGCAAGGGGGGCTTAAAGGTGGTTTCGAAGTACATCAGGTGTTTCTCCTTACATCCTACCGATACTAATTGCCTCGGATGTAATATGAGGACCATAATCATCATTTTGAACTTGGAGCTTTACAATAGGTCCACTTCAAGTGCTAGAATTGGGTCACAAAGAGCAGAGGGGTTACTGGAAGTTTCGCTAAGTCCATTCCTCTTTTCGTGGCTGCATTTGGGGAAGCATTTGAAGTTGTCTTCGAATGCATGGGATACTGAGATTATTCATGAGATATTGAATGAGAAAGGGAATTATTATTGCATTCGTGTTTGAGAAGTATATATATCTAGATGACTAAAAATGAGGTAAAAGAAAGAAAAATAGTTTCATTCAATATTATTGTCTCATTTTATTTAAAGCATTCATGCCTAGGAAAAATATTACCCCACAATGGAAGTGAAATAATGATAAACAAGAGGGAATTGAAAAGTGTTTGAGGATTAAGGTTAATAATTGATATATTGAGAGGTTGAGGTTTGATAATCTAAACCATTTATACCGTTAGTCTTAGATAATAAAGGTCATTTAGACATTTTAGTTTGAATTTTTTATGATTTATAAGTTCCAACAGCCATCTTTGCTGCGTGAAAGAATTTGGAAACATCGTGAAACGTTTTGCCGATAAACTTCTTTAAGATTTTATTTTATTTCTATGAGCTCAACAGAAATTCGTAATCTTAGTACGAAGGTTTTAGCTGTCTATGCGATTCATGTGCTCTTGTATCGGGTAAAAGGGTTCGCAGGCGATCTCAGTTCACGAACGGCTTCTTCGAATCACTTCCGACCTCAAGAAGGCTGCATCGTTGGCGAAACCCCACTGCTGAGGTCGACCACCAACGCTGTTACCCCAAAAAAGAAGTTGACAAAGACACTAAATGCTTTAATTCGCGTTTCTTTCATTCAATATATTTTTAAGACTTCGATGTATATATGGAGCATGAAATTCAGGTTATTTTACTTTGTTTGCTTTCAATATTTAATCAACATTATTTTAGGAAAGATTGTTCTCTGAATATTAGAACATAATTAATCATCATGTGTGTTAATTTCATATAATATTATAATTCATGAATAAAAAATGAATATTAATTCAGTTCTAAAATTGTATATGAATAAGAAACATTTGATATACTATATAATAGAAACAATACCATTTCATCCTTATAAAGAAATAAATACATTAAAAGAACTATTCAAATGAGATTTCTTCATGTTTGAAATAAGTATTTCCTTGAGATTTGAAATTTGAAGATTAAATACGACTGATTCGATACGAATAAGATTGTTAGGCCTTTGTTTTCCCATGATTGCATTTTATAGTTCAATGAACATGAACACTAAACGTCAGTATTGAAGTAATGTGTGCGTCGTAATTCGTGGACCGAAGAAGCGGCCTTCGAGTGGAAGAATTGGTGAAAGGAACGCCATAATTAAGAGTTCAGGTTAATGAGAACTTTCATATTTAAGAGACGGAAGAATATTCGTTGGAATTTGATTTGTGAAAGAGACTCGCTTCCCTCGGAAGAATTCAGTAAATAGAAAACAAAATTAAGACGCAAAATATCTACTCTTTTCGGAGAAATATACTGCAGACAAATCGATTGAGAATTCTTACAGTTGAGTTGCTCTCATTAAATCTCTTAACATACATTCGGATATTTTATTATTTAATAATTCATCTAATGTGTTTAGAAAATCGTATTCGTAAGTCTAGATGACTATTATATTAAAGTAGAATAAATTACTAATGATCATGATGGATTTATGTTTTTATATTTAATATAAATTTATTCCTTTGATAATTATTATCTCCCTCATGATGGATAGTGTAATATTTTAGGTTCAAAATATATTCGATGTTTCTCATTTTCACAGGATCCATAATATTTATTTCCTCGCACTTTTGAAAATTCCAATGAGAAAACCTCTTTTGACCTACTTTCAAACTCTCGTGTTGGATCAAGATCAAAATAAATTAATTTTTCGAAGGATATCAAATTCTGTTCTATCCCAATTTTTGATCCATTATCTCGAAATATTTTCCCTAACAAAATAAATAAAGATCTTAAATACGAACAAATTTTCTTAATAAAGCCTTATCATGATTACAGAATTAATATTTTCTGAAGCCGCCGATCATTTCTTTATGACCTTGACATTTAGGATAAGATTTCATCAGCGTAGTTTATGCCTGCAGTTCTCAGGTTGTATAAAACTGCAAAGCTATTAAATAGGCTGGTGAATTGAGTAAGATGTTTTATAAAATAATAACGTTACTGAAACTAAGTTTCGAATGTTTTATTAATAGAGGCAATCATTAATTGAGGATATGAAATTTCATGATAAAATGTCAAAACATCCCTAAATGTAATAGCTGTGGGAAAGAAATAACCGTTAATAAACTTAAAGTAAATTAATTAAGTATCGAGTAACTTCCTTCGGTACATTTGCGTCTTTTACGAAACTTTAGTTTATAATTCTGTAAGTATTTTCCTCATTCCTCATAATCGTTGTGTTCACGTATTGAACAATGTACTGCAGTATATTGAATTAAATTGAATGTAAGAATGTCTCAGAAACTTATATAAGAAAAGATGCGATAAGAAGATAGGTTGTTAAAATGATAAGTAAAGATTCCACGTATAAATTCGTCATAATGCCAATATGTACGCTAAAATGGAATTTGATTCTAATTTATTTGCTTTGATCACTTTTGCGTTACATTTGAGAGGATATCCAATAAATGGTTAATAACCTCTCCAAAAAGCAATCTGTCTTTTAAAGGCTTGGAATTCAATTCCAATCGATGGAGACTGAATTAAGCCCTCTTAAGTCATGTGTCAGCAGCACAAAAACGATTCCCGTATTATTACTCTCTGATCTCGATACTCAGACCGAATTATTACCTTCTCTTTAAGAAATACACATCGCGCACCGAAAATACGCCGATTTTTCCAGAGCCCCTGGCACACTGCCGAAGGTGCAGAGGAATTTACGGTCTCTCTCATCTTTCCGTAAGATAGCGCAGAAGGGAAACATCTCCTCTTTATTTCCTCGCATATATTATTGCTCTGATCTGATCGTAAAATGAGGAATAAAGATACGAAGCTTTGTCACATCTGATTCTGCGAAGGATTGAGAAGTCGCTGTTAATGAGAAAAGTCTATTCTGTATGCGTCCCTTTCAAATAGCGCGCGCTTTTTTCAAGCGATGCCGACGAGTGAACTACCGGAGGAGGTTGCTTCGAGACATTTCGATGTCGTAAAAAAGCGCCTTACAAAGAGCTAAAAATGATGGCAGAAATAAGGGAACCCCTTTTTTATTTTACGCTTTATCTTCAAACGGTGCCGTCTTTACGATCCCTTTCCTATCGCCTTACTTCATCTGAAGCGATCGTCTTCCAATCAATGCGTATTGGGTGCTCACGGACGAGTGTGCGCTATTGAAGTGTGCAAGGATTTCTTAGTGTAATTATTATCCTGCTTCAGACTATCCTTTTGTGTCGTAGGTCTGAGTTATTCAGAATGGTTTCTATGTGGAGTTCATTCGATTTTATAACGCGATCGGGTTGTAAGAAAATTCTTAGAAAATTGTGATTTGATTGATGTTGAATTTGTATCTATGTCCCCGAAGCAGTCATGTATAATAAAAAACTTTGCTGTCAAACTGCAAGAAAATGGTCGATAAGTTTAATAATTTATAAATAAAATTTATTTCAATTGTTGTATAGTATTCCAACTGCTCAACCTAAATAAACGTCTTCACTTCAGTATATTTGAATTAAGTTCGATTTCCCATGCATTTCTTATGACAGCATTCTTTCCGCCCATGCGTCAAACTAAGGGTAATCCATAAGAAATATTTTCATTTTTCGCATCAGTATCGTAGCTTTATACATTCTCCAAATTTCAACATAAAAGCTTTTAGATAATGCCTTTTAAATATTCCAATTTCCCCATTAATTCCTTAGGGAGGTAAAGTGAACCCACCCCCAAGAATCGAACTCATTGAACATATAGCATACAGTGAAACACCCACATCCATTCCCTCACCATAGCTTTACATCTCGTCGAACCCTCAATTTTATTCTGTTCCTACATCCATCTCCCGGCTGCCATAACCTCCCAATCCCGGGGCGTAAAAAAGAAACATAAGGGAAAAAGGTCTTAGTCTTTGTCTTCCGGGAAAAACTCGTCCGTCGATCTTAAGTCCCTTCGCTGGACCATAATTCTGCCGCTCATCTTTCTCTATCTGCCCCTCATCTTTCCCCCCTTTCGCGCTTTATTGCCAATTCCGCCTCTTTTTTTACGGCCGACGATTGTTTTCGAGTGCTTCAGGAGAAATGCCACATGTGGAAAGATTGCTTTGACGTTTCGACATCTGTCTGCAATATCGGTCAAAAGTTTATCCGACTCTGGTTTCCGTTCCGATGAATAGAAGAGAATCCCGATTCTTTTTTTTCACGAATCTATTGGGTGACTCTGAAGCCCTTGACAGTTTAATATATCTTTGAAACAGAGCGGCGTCTGATAGGAAAAGAGTCGGCTTTTATTGCGTTAGTGTTGCTAAGTGATGGAACGTTCCGGTTTTCAGTGCGAGGGATTATGAAATGCATTCTGGATTGGAAGCTTCCTTTCCGACTTTATGTGGCTGTCGTTATGAAAGTAGCTGTTGTAATTTAAAGGTCAATCAATCACGTAACAGTTTTGCATTGTTGTTTTCCTTCAATTTTCATTGTTTTCAGTAACCATTTGTTTTTATGGTATCGAATCATCATGTCGCTATTAACAAAAGTATATCAGATATTAATATTTACGTTTCTTTCCCTTTTTCTATGTTTACCCAGAATCAAAATACGAATAATTTTTCCTCCTGAACTGTTCAAGCTTTTCTAATATTTGCCTTATTTATTTAATCCTGCTGATAATTCTGTTCCTTCATCAACATTATGTTTTTCACAGGCATTTGAGTACTGGAGTATCATTCCAAAATCACTATTCATACTTCACATTGACTAAATAAATTCATCGATAACATTTTGTAACAGGATAACTTTTCTTCTTTTTTTTAAAGAAATAAATACTTTTTAAATGCCACAACTTACTGAAAGAGATAATACTAAAGTTTCCATCCATTAATTAAATATTGAAGTCTGTTTTTCAAAACTGCCATTCTGTCCATCTGTATTAAAAAGGCGTAGTATTGTTATTTTAAAATTTGTTCTTGACAGCTCGTTATTTCTTTTCATTGTGTAAAATAAAAATGTGTTAACCGTTGTGTTCTTAAAAATAAATTCGCCCTCAGTGCATTTTAAAAATAAAAATACATTTCACCCCAGAAAGAAGTATGGTTGAAGTAAATTTCTATTCGTGAGAGAGCATTGTGATTAATGGATTTCATTACCCAATATTGTCCTAAGATAGCTTTTCTAATATGAACCTCATAAGGTCTAGGAATTTTATTGTATATGCATGTATAACGGTTATTTTAAATTTTAAATAGAAATATCTTCAGAAGGAATCATTCGCTTGTTGAAGATAGCGAACATGTTTGGGCTTTCTCGGATCTAAATTTATGTATAAATGTGAAATATTATTCAAAGTAAATGAATCCTATTCCTTCGATGAAATAAGTTTTCCTTTGAAAGATGAAAATGTCTATTGAAACTGTAAGTTTATGATTTTCGTTCTTTACTCCATTCGCTTTATTTTTTACGTTATTAACTTGTAAAATGTATTGAATCTTTAAAATTTGCAATACATGTACTGTCTGGTATCATCCACTTAAAGGAAATATTTTAATTTATCACATAAAAAAGAAAATCTCCATTCCCTCACTTATACTTAACTTTACGATCGACGGCTATTCGCCAAAATTCTAATGTATATCGCGAGTTATAAAGTTGAAGTTTTTATGGTTTTCTATTCTTCCTTTCACTTTTTCCCGCAATTTGTTTCGTACATTTTGATATTCGTTTTCCATCGGAGTGCACTTGAAATGGGAATATTTTTGGGCGCAGAATGCGTTCGCTCCACCTCAGTCCTTTCTTTGACACAGTAATACGGCAAAGGAAAGCCATAATGAAGGAAGGGACGTTCTTTTGTTATAAAAGTGAGTGAAAGTGATTTACGACCCTCACGATGTCATAAAAGGCGTTTGTTGCGTCATGGGTATAAATTATTCATCATCATTTTGGGCAAAGTCTCATTCATTGGTAATGCACTGACGTCCGTTCTTTTCGTGGTTTAAAAGATTGGTCCGATTCTGTTATCGATAGGGGATAGAAGAGAATAATCTATTTCGATCCTTCTCCGTATTATACTCTTTAAAGTATCTAAAGCAGATTGTATTGTAGATATAATTGATGATAATTAAATTATCCTCAATTATAGGTGTTAGGAGTATTCATATAAGTACCATTATACGTAATTTGATGGAATTATGTTTTTTCAATTAACTATATATTTTCCCTTTGACAGGCCCAAATATAATAATGGGATACTTTAACATTTCCCAAATAAGAAGGTGGCATAGAAGTCCGAGTTGTTGAGTAGATTTACATTGAGTAAGTTTATTAAGAATTAATTGCTAATTAAAGCAAGCGCACTATGTAATTATAAAATTTCATTCGTAATGAATACGTGCTATATTAAAAATCAATTGCATCCAGAGCGAAATTAGTTTCCAATCAGCTGCTCAAATATTTCTAGACAAGATGACCTATAGACAGTTTTATTGACTAAGTACAATGCATTATAATAATCATCATTTTTAAATGTTAATTTTACTCACAATTTCCAGTAAAATATTTCATAAACCTTAAGAAGTAAAGATGTTACAAATTTTGATTTACAACTAACTATTATTAAATCTAGGAGTTTATATCAACATAAGTTAAAATAATCTTTTTAAGAATATGATATTAAAGATCCAAAAACAATAAAGATTTTGCAACTTTTTACAGTCTCTTAAGTTGCAAAGACGTAGTATCTTTTATGGTTTATGCAAATGCTGGAAACTGAAATCATTTCGTAGCTAATTTTAAACCGTATAATTAGAACGAAAAATAGGCGGGTTGTTTCATTTTATTGCAATATCGCGCACGCGATACATTTTTATAACCCGAATAATAAGTCCATTGCGAAGAAAGCCTTTTTAAGCACTCCGCATAATTCCACAGTTATACCCGAGCAGAAAAATGGAAACATTCCCCGTTTGGAAATACCACTCGGTCGGATATTAATGTCTCTTCAAAAGAACAGCAAAGTCATTCGATTTCCCCCACTTATGCACGGAGCTGTGTAAAGCTTAATTGCAGATCCTTTTTTATATTCACTTACAATAACTGAAAGCTCTTTCTTGTCGCTGCCTTGTCTTCAGCCTTTTTTCTCTCTACGAGAGATCTTCCACTTTAATAATTACACCCCACACTTCTTCCCCTACACAAATCCTCTTCTCAAGCCCTCTTCACTACATATCTTCTCTTATCAAAAGGGTCCAAGTTATCCTCCACTCATTCTTCTCGCTTCTTGTCCAACTCTTAGAAATCTCCTCCCACATCGACTTTATTACTGCACCATCTTCGTCCCTGCTCATTATCCAGCTTTCACCCTCTTCCACCTTTGAAATAAAAAAGTCAACCGTACATTATACCTGGCACCGGTTTCTTATTCGTCACCAAGGAAGAGTGCTTAAAAATCCGTCGCTAGGGGTTTAGCGTCGTCTACTAGGAACGCTTTCCGCTCTTCTTTTTTTTCCTCATTGCGCGCCCTAGCTCCACTCCGATCTTAATTTCAGATTATGTATCGTTGCTCTTAAGGAAGACGACGTACAAGTATTTTTCTCTTTCCAAGATGGTCGCCCTATGAAATTGTCATGCACATGTGTATCTTTGAGTTAAATTTTAAGCCCCCGGGTTCCTTTTCCGTAAAACGGAAATGATATTCTAGCAAAGTTCTGTAGGTCGCCTCCTTATGTTGATGTCTATTTAGATATGAGGATATTCGGTGAGGTTATTTGCATGAGAAGAGGTAAAATGCATAAGGATTTCGTTCCGCAGTGAATTAAAGATGGGAATGCTGAAAGAGATTCTTCGATAGCGAAATGGGTTGTGCATTACTCTCTTTTGTGAGTTATGCTGGGTTCTTTTAGTGATAGAAAAAATAGATAGAATTATCTGTCGAAGTACTTGTAGCTATAATAGATATAGAAGCAGAGTATTTAGTAATTAGTAGCAAATTTGTTAAATTTGATCCAATATTATGTTGTCCTCAGTTATTTTTTGATCCTTTCTCTATACAATTCTTTTTTGTTTGTTTTAATAACTTTGTTGCTTAATAATGTAACTTCATTCGATGTTATTACGGAATAAATATCAAGGTAGAGATTCCGTATATTTGTTTCGTACTAATGTTCCTGTGACCAAGAAAGAATTGATACTAAAAATTCAAAGGATACACGGATAAAGCTCAGTTGCATTTTTTTGACGTTCGTTCCTTGAGAAGGTTCAGAATTGCACGGCTCTCCAAAGATTCTTTGCCAAAAGATGTCTCTTTATTTTCTGGTCCTCATCATCGAAAGGCAATGACTCCGTTTTACTTCCTTTCGCTCCTTGTTCTACATTTCGTGTTTTTCATCAGCTCTGCCCTACTTTCTGTCCTCTGTAAATCCCCTTTCAACTTTGCCAAACATTCACAGCTATCGTTTTCCGTTTCTTTCTCACAAAATGCTTCAAGCTGCAATTCCTTCCTGTTCTTTCTTCTTTTCTAGGCGCCGTTATTTCGAAAGAATTTTAGGGATTTAACAAAGCCTTTCCCCGACAACTTTCCAAGGTCATTATTCCACACACGGGGTGGTTATTATTGAGGTATCTTAGTAGATCGCATTTAAAATGTCATTCTAGAAACCATGGCTACCATCATTGACGTTACCCTTGTTCATATTCTGATGATAATTAAGCTCTGTTTATGTTCATCGAGTGTTAATTACTTTATTATTCGAAGTGCTAACGTATAGCATGTTATTTATGCAAATTTTCCCAAGCATCGAGCTTGAACTTTCTTATAAAATTCATAACAAGATTCAAGACAATTCGGTGATTAACATCAATTTTAAGCGTGTAAAAATTTCATAGAAACCATAACAGTTAAACTAAATGATATTTTGTACATCAAGAAAATATTATAGGTTCGCGGAAGATATTTATTGTGGTAGTATTTAATGAAAAAATATATTCCTCTTTCTTCTGAGGGTCGAATTCATTCTAAACGTAATCACTGTGACGGATTAATTTCTGAGAAAATATCGTAATCTGTCGCAAATATCTGATTCCGTTCCGTAACAACTCAAATATCAACCCTTTCGGTGAGCGAATTGCTTTATTCAAAGGTTTTTTTACAACCTTCATCGTGAAAAATAAGATATTTCCCATTTTGACCAACCCTCAAAGTTTCCTTCCCTCTTCCTTTCGAAACACAGACACGCGTCACATATAATTCCTCACTCGAGACTTCGTTGAAGAACCCTGCTTTACTTTTACACTCGTTTTTTCCGTCCCTCGTTACACTTCGGACATTCTCTCGCCACAGGTTCCTTCTCCAACTTCAGATCCCTCTCTCAACAATCCGAAATATCTCTCTTTTAAACTCATATCCCTTTCTAAAACTTCTCCACTGGGGTTGGTCCCTTGCCAACAATCTCCCTAAACTTACCCCATTCTGGTCCTTTCTCCATCTCCTTTCCCTCATCTCCCAACAGAATTTGGCAACATCGCATTTTACCGAATACTTTCGCGACAGATTAGAATTAACCGGTTAACCGGTTTAAGTCGTTTTTGCATGGCATTAAAAAGCGGCTAAGTAATCGAATCCATAATAAATTAGGATAATTTATTCGTAATTGATTCATTTTAAGTCCCTCATATAGGAGCAGAATTTGGCAATAACTTTGATTCCGATTTCCAACACGGTTAGCGGATATTATTAACCGGTTCTATCGATTAATTACTTTTTAAGAAATTTATTATTTAGGTTGTCTATTAGAGCGAAGCATTAAGAGATCAAGTAAAAGAGTAAATAATTAGGGGTAGATCACTTTCAATCTTTTGTTCATCTTTTAGTTGAGAACGCTAGGCTATATTATTGTTTATGAAATCAGAATGTGGCAGAATATTTTTTGTGTAATTGTATTACGTTATATACAATCATATATCATCATATTGTAAAATACACTTAATCGATTAAAGGAATGTATATTCTCCCCGTTGATTGAGAGGTAATATTCTCGTTATAAGAACCATTCAGAGATAATTAATTGCATTAATAGATCGAGATAATGGTAGCTTCGAGTTTCGAAACCCAATTTTTCGAATCTTTTTCTATGAACCGATTCTTTCTTAGTCCCGCAGATTTCCTCTTTTCTCAATACCTTTTCAATAGTTCCTCTCGTATATGTTTGCGGAGCCTTTTTCCCGAGAGCTTTCAGCGAAGGAAATTAAATAAAAAGGGTTGGACTCTTCTTTTTTAAAGGTGCCCGATTTAATTAGACCTCTTGGAAATGAGTGATTTCTCACTCGTTTTGTTTGCGAGAAATGGAAGGTTCTCACAGACGTAATTGCGTCCGGTTGAGAGCCTTGCGATCGATTTTCCTTCGCTCACATCGGAAGAAATTTCTCTCGAAAAAAAGATCGCTTCCTTTGGGTCTTCACAGCTATTCCCTCCGGCGGTCTCGCGGATTCTCTCAGATACTAATTGACGTGATTAGAAACTTAGAGGTCATTACATGTGAATTAAAAGGGCATGAGCGATTGTAATACGTGTGTACCAAAGTCTACAATTAATCTTTTTAGTCATTATTTCCCTTTGAGTTCCTCAGAAATGAATATGTTCCAAGCATTCTGTCTCTACGAAAGTTGAAACTGATGTTAGAGGGGAACAACCGATAAAACCATCCCTTGAAGCTCATAAGATATTGGAGATACGTTATGCTCTGTTGATTTCCCCTCTATTAAATTATTTTCACAAATCATACAGTAACAGATTTCACTTTTTTACAGTCAATTAAAAATGCTATCAGTTAAATCCAATCTTATGCTTTATTATGAATTCTGGATCTATTTACTTTTATTCTTTACTAAGATTTCCAATATTAAATCAGTGTTCACCTATGTACATATTTTTCCTTCTATTTGAATCTTTTCGAAAACATATTATCACTTTTTCATTTGAATCCCTTTAAATCATATTTACCAAAAATGCCTTGTAAGAAGTACATCAATTACCTCATTAAATTTTCATAGAAATTGTATTCTAGTTAGTTCAGTCATATTTGTTCTTAGCTAAAGAAATGCCTCAGTCATAAATTATTAATTGTGGCTTATAAATAAGGAACAAGGTATATATAATTTAATATCTCTTGTATCATATTTAAACTTATATAAATGAATAGTATCATAGAACGAATTTGCTCTATGATAATCTCCTTTTATAGTTGAATGATCGTCACTTATTTAACTCAATAACGCCTTCTCCAATTATCTCGAACACGACGCGCCTCTCGTGAGGCTTATGTTAAATAGAGGAAGGAGAAGAAAATCCTCTTAAAAGTTGTTTTCATCGCCATCATTAACTAAATTATCATCATCATCATCATTATATTAGTCACTATAACAACTGCCTTTCTCATCGAAATAATTATTTTTATTGCCAGGGACACATCATTCCTGTAATCACTGCTACTTCATCTCCAGGAATAAAAGCGTTGTTTGGAAGTTATAAAGGCGATAATAACTGTTTCAGAAAGTGTCCTTGAACTATTGCAATAATAATTATGTTTTGTGAGCGTTATGTGATCCATTAAACGCTTTATACACTCTGCTTTGGAAGTACTGCGCAAGAAGTTCATATCTTACGGGTATATTGCGGATTCTAAAATTTTCTTTGATATATTTCTCGTTGCTTAATATTGAGATTTAGATTACACAAAAAAATCAATGTTTGTAAAGTACATGGGTTTTAATGACACTTTTTATATAGCTGTTCTCTACACAAGCATTACTTCCTGCCTCTTCTCACTATCACGTTCTTTACGACTTGTCACCCGTTATGTTTCATCCTCCCTGACCCCTCCTTTAATTTCCCATCAGCATTCTTCCTTCTGCGTCTGGAATTCTCGGGCCTCTGTCAGAAGGCATTTTACTCGTCCTTTTTTCTCTTATCACTCCGTCAATTCTGTCGTCTCAAACCTCGTTATGCCATGTCACCCTTTGCATTGCTATCGTTCTTTCGATGCCCATAGTCTTCTAACACAGTTCCGCACATCTGCGTATGAAGGGTTGCCTACTCGCAAGGGCTCGCCTACTATGCCTACAGTGTATTAGATAACCTGTTAATACTTCGTAAGTAATTGGAATATGTAATATTTCGATCAGATTCTGTTGTATATAAGGAAATCATTTATTTTGTATGAAGAGATTCTTCTATTTCAATGAATTACGTGGATCAGGGTTCAAATAAAATGTACATTATCTTTCCTTCTAAGTAAAATAAAGCTATTCAAATAAATAAGTTCGTAATAGTTTTTCGAAGGAATTTAAGAAATCTATGATATTGAAATATTTCACTCTTAAAAATAATAGCTTTTTAAGTATTTCAAGTAGGGTCAATAAAACGAGGTGCCCTATCTTTAAATTTATGATATGCATTATTTATTTATAGCCAGGACGAAAAGTAGGATCATGACCAGGATGTAATCATTACCTAGGGGGAGGAAATTACATGAAATAGCTATTATAATTATGAAAAATATCTTCCTATAATACCTTCTATACCTCGCTTCAAACTTGCGGTGGAAAGTATCATAGTAACGCGTGTTTTACCGAGGTAATGTTTCAAGTCCCGCGCCGTAACATTTCGTAGTCCACGAGCACTATCCCATGTACTACACGCATATTCTAGATGAGACACGAGTGCAGCGAAGTAACACGGTTTTCATCGCTCATACTGACAACATGTTTTACGAAAGAAAGTCTAAACAACCTTTCAACAAACTCTTGAGTTGATTTTGCTTTTCTCAAAGCATAGCTTCCTTGGCAACGTAGCCATGGTTATTTTTATGTAACCACAAACATGGTTATCTTCAAAGAATCAGGTCAGGAATCACTATTTAAATAAAAGATGTTGGTTAATAATTCCGCAAAGAATAAGGGACTATTTTATGAAATATTTATTTTAAAAATTGCATATTTTTTTCTGTATTTGAATACGAATGGTCTCTGGAAAATTATATTTACGTTTGATTCTTAACGGTCGTCATTGTTAGACTTCTTAGAAATGTACTACATTATTAAAAATCTGTCTTTAATTAGAGATCACCATGTATTGTTCTTCCATAACGTAAACAATGGCTTCAAGGACCAACAACTTTTGGTACAGCGGGCGTATGAGAGCCCCCGGTCAATCGGCACCACTCCATCCCGCGCATGGAAGGCGTCCCACTTCGCGATATCTGGAACGAGTCCCTTCATCCGGAGCTGAGTGTATGCATGTGGGTGCGGGAGAGGCTTTGGTTGGATGAAGCACCACTTATAAGGCGACACCACTCGTTCTGCTATCTCCCCTTTTTCACCAAAGGGAGATTTTTTTCTCATTCCTTCAACGCGATGCATAACTTCGTCTCTCGGAACCATTTGTGTCTCTGTGCCGTGGACTTCTTGCGAACGTCACTTAGACAAGAGGATTTTTTTTGGAGGGTTGGGGCTTCTTAAGGGAACGGTTATGTTGATGGAAGGCCTTTTGAATTATTAGTCAGGTTACCTCGCTCTCTCTCTCTAGACTTTCTCAGAGCAATCCTGTGGTTCAACGTCCGTGTTTTCAACGCCTTTCCAAAGGGTGAGAAGATGTGCGATTTGATGTGCACACATTCCGCGTTGGTGTGTGTATTTAAGATCGTACGTTTAATTATACATATGTCTGCCTTGGTTATTGTATCGGAAGAGACGCTGTTTCATCGCTCGTACTCTTTTTGTGAAATAGAAAGTAGGCCAATGTGAGAATTTAATCATATCTACCAGTTCTGTACCAGCGTCTATTGATTCAGTCATATTTACAATTTAAGCCACTTGATTCTTAAAATAATAATTTAGTAAAAAAAGATGTGTATATAAAAGGATTAGATTCAAGATTCTTAATTATGTTTGAAGCCTGCTCTACTTGGATTTATGATAAATATAAAAAATTATAGTTAATGGAAAGATATTTTATCTAATTTCCGAATTGTTTGTCCCAATAAATTACTTCATATAAATTCTTGAAGGTGAATAGTTCTTTCTTATTCAATTAATTTCCATACAATACTTCATAATCATTTTGAATTATATCATCAGTTTTAAGAATGTTCCTTCACGTTAATAACATGCTTATTTTGTAGAATATTTCGTTCAAAGTTCTAGCTTGCAATTTCCTTATCAGATTGAGTTTACCTTAGGACGTTGGATAGCAACTTATATATATAGAGCATAAAAAAGCGAAGCCTTGGAAACATGGCGCAATAAAAAAAGGGAAAGGCAAGAAGCATTGAGACATTGGTTAGGAAGAGTAAGAAACTTTTGGGGAGGTGTCGAATATCGCCTTCCCTTGGGAGCAATTTAAGCACATTCCGATACGCTTAAATAATTAAAGGAAACCCTCTTAAAATTTCAAAAGCTGGAACTTCGATGGTTAAACGCTCAAACACAAGAGATAGCTTTAAAGATCGACGCATCGTTCCAAACACTGGCTCTTGAAAACCCTATACTCTTTAGTTTTAAAATTATTGTTTCAATATTTTATCATAATTTGATAGTATTTATATTTCATCTATCAATCAATTTAATATCAAATGAAGACATTCATAAACGCCCGTTTGAGAAATAATTGAAATTTTTTATCAATAACAGTTAATTATTTGCTTAGTATTTTGTCGGATAATATATTAATTCAACCTGAAATCATTAGGTATTCTATTCTTAAATTCTAAAGGCGTAAACCTTTTCGCCAAGTTATTAGGAATAGTTGATATTTGTAGAATTAAGGTATATATCTACTTTAGAAGACTGAATCATAAAGTACTTTATTACATTGCTTGTTTAAATCTATACGTAATGAGTCAATTGCAAACCAAGGCATGAATCCTAATCCAATAAACAACGTTTGCTTCTAAATTGCACTTGCAGTGGAATTCATAGGTAACGAGGCGTTGAGGAGAATCGCTTTACAAAGTATAATAGACTCCATTCATAAGAGCACTCACCTTGTTCAATTCATTCCCCTGTCATATTGTGTTCATCTCATTTTACACATAACCCTTCCCATTTTCCTCCTCATTCAATTCCTACCCCTTTTTCTTTATTAATATCGATTCTTCTTTTCACATCATTCCGTCATCAACCATTATATCTTATTATATCTAATTCTCTCGTCTTTCACTTTGTTAACCATTCACTCATAATTCCCTCTTCTGGTTTAGTCCTTTTGTTTCTCCTTTTTTGTCCCTCGCTTGTTTCTGGCAGGTGCTCTGTTTCCTGGAAAGATGGATTAGCCACTTAGGATTTGCATAGGAAGGACTTCCTCTGGATTGTACAATTGACGCCTATAGGGACCGGAGCAACTGAATACAAGGCCGTTTCATCTTGGTCCCTCACACTTTTTGTGGAATATCAAATTTTTTGGTCGCTCAAAGAAATTGGACGGTGATAATTAAAGTGTGCTATTCACCGTGAATTGCCTTCATCATCTTGAAAAGTGCTTTGGGTCGTTTGTACATCGTCAGCAATTATGGACATCAATCAGAGGCATTGTTTTTTGTTTTATTTTCTCCGGTGATAGCTGGTGGGTCATGAGTTTTAAGGCTCAGGTAATTAAAAATTATTAAACTAATAAATGTTTGTTATCCGCAGATAATAAACTTGGAATGATCACCTTAATGGTATTATATTATATGTGAAGAGATGAAAGACTGAAAATAGGCATTTGCTCGTAGCTCAGGAGAATAACGTTTATTCCTATCTATAGTTTCTTTAGATAATGGAGTTAAGGCTCTAGTTATTAAAGAATCGATAGAATGTTTAAATCAGAAAACAGCATCGTTAAATTTACCAACTGCCTCAAATGAATTTAGTGTTTGGGCTGAAATATTTATTCATTATGTGTCTTCAAAATATTACAAAATATTCAATTGCTTTAAATAATATGTCGTCAATTCTAATTCGATTTTGATGATAAACGCAGTATATTATAAGTTTATATTATTTAATCTTTTTGTGCCTAAATATACTCTTCTGTGTTCTTATTCGGGTCGCTGTTTGATTAAGGATAAAGGTTATCTTCGTAACGGAATAATTATTTAAAATTGTGAAACTAACGATGTTTAGGATCCTAGTTTTACTACTGATTCATTAGAAATTCAGTGGTTTCGTATGAATCATCGGAAATTCCAATCGATTTATTATGAGATCATTCACCGGATGAAATTCAATCACATCAATGTGCTTTAAGAAATCTTTCCGTCAACATTTGGAATCTTACGTCCGCAACGTTTTTTCCTATTTAATTACCCATTTAGATAAATTCGCATTTTATTTGTCACATACTGCATCCCAAAGCGTTATTTAAGTACATTCCTCTCTATAGGTCATTTTACGAACCGGAAGTACGTCAGTATTTGCCGTCCGCATTAGCATACCTTCACTAACCCTCGTGTGTTTTTAGCCGTATTCAAAGGCTATCTATCAGAAACTTCCACTTCCGAAATCATTGGAGGACATCAAATGATCCATCGATCATTTGGATGGAAGGTTTTGGAGAAATGTTTATGGCGTAAGAAGTTTCTAATGCGCACCGAAAAAAATATCTCTTGCGCTCAAGTTTCTTGGCACACGTCTTTCGCAACCCCAAAACTCTGTATCTACTTCGTCAATCTGCATACAGCACCCTTTCTCTTCCTTCTTTTCTCACACTTTTCCCTGAGTCATTATGCTAACTTATGCGGAATTGATATCTCTGGAATCGCTTTACCGCCATTACTTACCTCGGGATTATGTAAAAATTAATTCAGGTAATGTCATTCTTCCCTTTAAGGGATACTTATCCTTGTTATTTTGAAGGATTGAAGTAACGTTCATAAATATATCGATGATTTACTTGACTGAGGATCAAAATAATCATATTTTCGTTAAATTAATTTGTCGTATACGAAGATACGTATCTATGAAAATCAAACAGAAATAAAATTGGTGGAAACAATTTTTGGTGGATGAATGTGATGTTTCAAGCGAAGAATTTTCTCTATTATATCAAGCCTCTGTGAAAGTATGATAGAAAAACTTTTCTTTATGAGACAAAAAATATGGATTTTCAGCACCATTTTCTGCTTTAAAAGGGTCGATTGAGTGAAGAAAATCTATGTTTAGCATAAAAGGATTCATCAGATGGAGTTAGAATTTTGTAAGGCTACTATTAAGGGTTAATTAGAAAATATTGAATAAAGTGTTAAGTATTTTGTCACTTCTCAAATGACTTACGAATGCAAACGAAATGATCATATTAAGTAATTCTAAAATCACGTGTACTTTCAGTCTAATACCTTAAATATCTCATATATATAAAAGAAACTGTTGAAATACCTAAAAAAAAGAGTTTTAATTTTCTTTTTTAATGTATACAAAAATTTTTATGGTGTTAAGTAACGAAAAATACAGATTATTTTAATGATTTTATGACATTCTGAATCTTTAAAGAAACCTTAGATTGGCATCATTTTTTTATATTTATAATCATTCCTGAGCGATTCATCGTAAGAGACTAATTAAAATCTATCTTTCCATTTATTGTAGTTAAATAAGGAAGAAGAGTAGTCGAAGTAGAGGACTATACATATCTCGTAAGCCAAGAATAGCTGTCACTATGGCTGGTTTCATCTTTCACTTGCCAACCTTGTGCACATCTCACCCACACTGATTCTTATGCTTATTCCTCCTTTATCTCCTCCCCTGTGCTGCACCACTCCTTCAGAGCCCCTTAATTACGCCTCTTCTTTGTTTTCTGCCCTCTTCTTGCTCCATTGTTCCCTTCGATTTCAAACTTTTCCCTCAAAGAAACTTGTGTGCGAATCGTTAGCTTAAAGGGAAACCACATGTGTGGTAAGAGATGTACGAATCAAATGTTGCGAGTTATTCATCTGGATGTACAATTATTAAAATGTAACGAATCGATCTACTTTAAGGACATTCTTATGCTAAATTTGCATTAATTAAAACAATGTTACGCCTGAATTAGTGTCGTTTATATTGCAGCTGATCCACGGAGGAGATTAATAAATCGTTATTTAAAAAGTTACTCTACGAGACCTCGCAATGCTGAGACTAGTTTACTCGCGAAGTAAATTATTTTTCCCATATACTGAATAATTAAACTCGATCATCATTATCTTTAATTTTTCTCCTTTTTTATAAACCATCATATCACGCAGGAATTCTATAATATATGCTCAAATACTTCAGGAAGTACATTTTATAGAACATTAGATCTGCTTTTTTTCTTTTCCTTCTTTCCAAAGATATTATGGATTTACGAAAATGTACTCTATCTGAAGATAGCCAAATGTCAGATGAAACATTTTCTATTTGAAGCAACAAGAAATTAGAAATATTTACTAACTTTATTAGATAATCTTCAAAAATGTGTTTTAAAAAGATATTTAAATAATTAATAGCAAGATTATAACGCTAGATAAATATTCTAAACTTAGTTAGTTGGTTTATCGTAGACCTAAAATTTAACCGTATGTCTTTATTTAGGTAATTCTAAAAATGTTGCTTATTTTGATTTGATCGAATATGAAATTGTCATTCAATGCCATGGTGAAAATAACTATATTTATATCCGTCATAATTCCATCTTCTGAATAACTCACTAAACGTTATCATTCCAATCTTTCCTTGTCCATTAAGAAATTGGATTCCGTAATCATTCCGCGCAGAAATCAACTCACAAAAACCCTGCGGTGGACCATTAGTTGGTAGATCTTGAGAAAGGCTTAGGAAACGTCTGAATCCGTGGAACCAAGTTAACGGGAAGAGAACGGCGAAAGAAATGGTAGAGGTAAGCGTCGCGGCAGTGGAATTAAAGAGAGGATAGTGAAAATAATAAGCGCCGTACTTTGGAGGTTGTTATGAGGTAAGAAGTGATAACGAAGAGAAAGGTGTTGAAAGATAAAGGGAGAAGAAGGTGCTTCGATGGAAGATAATAAGGTAAAGAGGAGAAAGGAAGGAGATTGAGGGAGATAGCGAGTTCTTTACATAAGGATAGGTATCTGCTAGCGAAGGAAAAATCCACCTCCAGATAAAGGTGAAAAAAAGGCAAACAATTTTACGAGCGAGTAATTCTGCTGTGCGGATAGGCGAAGGGTGTATTTTTCTTTGGGTTCGTGTTTTTTAGGACGAATGGAAGGACTATCTCATCCATCGGGAAAATGATGGATGAAATGCAATTATTTGAGAGAGGGCGTAGAGTAAAATCGCTTGATTAACAGAGATCAATGTCGTATTAATTATGGACATATCGGCGTTTTAAAATTTCATGGGAAAGTCTTGTTTCATAGACTATAAACTAAAAATATTAATACTATAAAGTGTAGATATGCCGATTTGCGTGGTAGGGAATAATATTATTATGCAGATTGATGATGGGCTTTATTTATTGTGTAACAAGCTTTAATATGAATTTAAAAATTGTTTGGTATATGCAGGGAGATTATTTATTCTAATAAAGGAATTTTGTATCGTACATCAAGTCTTAAAGAAGCGTTATCTACACAAAGTTTCATTTCAAAGAAGTAATATCACTTTCAAAAGTACTTGAACTATCTTATGTGATTCATATGATTCCTACAATATTTCAGTATGCCATTTTAATAAGATAACATCTATTAAAGAATTTTCTTCCAGGTACTGCTGATTCTTGATTATACCTCAATTATAGTGTACTATTTCAAGTTCTTATCTATGCAGTAGTCTACTAATATTTCATCATTAGCCATTTATATAGCAACAGTCGAATCTTTATTTTATATTTACTCAATATTAGGAGATAATAGATGATGATTTACTCACATTTTCTTCTTTTGTATCGATAAAAATTCTCTACTCAGTGTACTTAAGCTCGAAAGGAATATGAAAGATATTTTTCACTTCAATCCATTTTTGAAAAAAGCCTTCATTTTGCTGGGAAATATGAAAGAGAAGAATAACATGACAATATACGAAAGGGCGCGTTAATAGAACTGTTTGAAAATTCTCTTTCAAGTAATCTAACCTCTATTGGAGACCATTGTTTTAATACCGGATGAAATCTCTCTCAGAGGAAAGAAAAATTAATTTATAAATCAAGCGAGGATTTTCTTTTTAATCCCTGGGGATTGAGTTTAGGTCAGGTGTGCAATTGACATCAAAACCGTGCCTCGAGCCGGAAAATTGCTATTTCTTCAACACCTATTCATGTAATTTTTCTTTGATATCCCTTCTGGCTGCTTCTTTTTGCCGAGATTGAAAATCGAGAGAGGAAGTTTTCAGGAACGGAAGGTCATATAGTTTTTTGAAAAGTACACTCTCTGTGCTTAAAATCCCGTCCTTTAAAACATACCATGAAATAAAAAATAAAATTCTAAAACAAAAATATCTTATAACCTCTTTACCTTTTGTCTTTGAATAAGTAAAGTTTTATTTATTATCTTTATACAGTCGAATGATATTGAAAAGGAAATATTGAGATGAAAAATGAGCAGGATATCTTGTTAAATGTACTTCAATTTCATTTAATGTCCGCACTAAAAATATTACTTTATTCAAATTTTAAATAAGTATGCACATTCCCTTAAATCGTGAATGTAAAATTATATACTCAATTATAATTCAGAAATAATTTATATTAAGACTAGTATTAATTTTTATAATCAACATGTAATATCTCTCGCTAATTTGAATATATTACTCATTTTACGGTAAATTCATCATGGTAAATTTGTCAATATTTAGTTTATTTAAACCATTTAAATTTAAACCTTTTGTCAATTCTCTAAAATTATATGTAATTTAGTCAAATAGTGCAAATAATAGCAAATTAACTTCAAAATTTTCCTTTTATATTTGCATAAATGAATTTCTAAATATTAAAACACGCATATATATAATTCAGCCCAAAGCGTTTTACATGCCATCTCTCAAATGTACGGAATATTTTAAATCAAGTGCTGATCTTTTATCTCTCACTAAATTATAAAATAAAATGGCTGCTTTTACTTCATGAATTCCCACTTTATCCTCTTCGAAAGTACCTCTCTCCTCCTAATCCGTCCTTCCCTTCATTAGTTGTCCCTCACCTTTAACCTCTGAGACTCACAAGTGCCAATGTGCCATAAACTTTTTACGGCGCATCTTTTATTGATTATTGCTTTGTTTTGAGAGCAATCTCATGGTTTTATGTGATGGCGCTTATTAAAGCAAAAGATGAGGAATGTCACTCGTTAGGGCTCCTCTGAGTGCTTAATTTTGCCCACTTTACGAGTATTACGAGATTTTGAATGTCGAGGAAAAAGATTAAAGATTGAACTAAAAGAGAAATATAACGCATTATTTTCAATGAATTTCTCTTGAGAAAATAAAGTCTGTGTTTTACACTTATTGATTAAAACATCCGAAAGAACCTTCTAGTCTATTAAATGGTAGGTAAGCTATTATTGTCCTTGACGCGTATCCTAGTTACCGTAATACATAAGACTTATATAATTTACATACATAAGCTTAGTGATTAATTTAAAAAGAATAGTACAACTTAATTTCTTTTTAAGATCACTTATAATTGTTAATAGCTTCCTGTGCTGCGAAAGACGTTTTTAAGCGAATATAGTATCGGTTTTTCATTTGTAATGGAGATATTTTGTACGTATTTCATTACGGACTTTATGAATCTATTTTCTTCGCATTAAAATTATAATAAATAACTACCACTACTCTCTTCTAAACAAATAAATGAAGCTATTATGCTACTTCTAAACAATTTTCTAATGTATAAATCTAAATTTTAAAATAATCTCTGAAATAAAATCCACACGAGAACAGTATTTATATGCTTTTACTGTCCCAGGTGAGAGGTATGTAAAAATAAATCACTCTCTTACAAAATAACTTTAGTAAATTTAAAATTCGCATACATATTTAAATAAGTATGCTGCTTGGGAAGATGTATTTTTCGTAAAAATTTTATTGGAAACAAGACCAAGAAGCCAAGAAGCGAAGATAACAGAAACTTTACAGCTTGAACTTATCTCATCGGCTTACTTTTTCCCGCTCCTTTAAAAAAAATAGTCACAATCCCTTATTATTATCTACATTATTCTCGTTTCCTACATTTTTTATAGTCCATATCTCTTCTCCATGTTGTCTTACGGAGTTTACTTTTTTTGTTCCCCATCCTGTTTTCTCCCGTGTACGAACTTTCCCTTACATTTTCTTTTTTTTTAATATTTTCTTATTCCTTCTTTCACCCGCCATTGTCCGCTGCTTGACGAGCTATTTATTTTTCCGTCACTCTTTTCTTTCGATATTCTTTTGCCTTTCTCTTGTGTAATTGCGAACCTCTCCGAATTTATTCCACGAGAGTAGATATTTTTCCCGCATAAACTTCTTAACATCCACTTCCCCTTGTACTTCTCCTTCTCCAAACATCCTTTCTAAACCTTCATTTTGCTCTTCTTTTCTCTCAAAGCGGCCTTCATGGACTCCATCACGGGAATCTGCCTTCTTTTGTTTTTCCGTTAACAATTTTTTCCCGCGCCCGGGAATCCCCACTGCGTATCGGATGTTTTTCGTAAGTTATATATATGTGCACCTTAATTAAAGGCTTTCGCAGGTATTTTCAAATAAACTTCCACGGTTTCTCGGTAACCTATCCCCGGAAATGCCATCCTTTCGTTTGAAAAGATAAATGAGGCTTGGATTTGGCATATTGACCTTCATATCGAACCTTCTCGCTTATGGTCGATGGCCTGGCGTTAACACGTTCCAGGTTAGTTCCAACTGCAGTGCGATTCTAAATATACGCCTGATGCTGGAATTAAGAATTCCGCGCTTTGATTTATGTCTAAAAAGGTCAGTTTCTTCTCGTGAAACGCTTCTCCGTATCGTAAAGAGAAACCTTGAAGTAGTTTTCTTAGAAAAGGCTCGCCTGGATGGAGGCCTCGCGGGAAAGGTGGTCTCTTTTCACCGCTGTCGCCATTAAAAAAAACTGAAAAGCGTCGATGAGGAGAAAAAATGAATCACGAAATCCGTGCTCTTTCTCCTCTTCTCCAGCCACTTCCAAGAGAGGAAGGGTCCAGGACTTCCCCGCTCTCCTTGGCAGAATAAAAGATTAAGAGTTTTAAGGTCTCGTATGGCTCCAGCATCATTCTTAAGCCGGACATCATGAAGATCGCGTGACGCCATCTTTCTGCTGAGGAAAATCTCTTCGTTTACGTGTGGATATGTGCGCCTTTAAAGTCTACGAGGCCCTACTTTGAAAAGGAATGAGCCCTGTTTTTCCTCAACGGACGTGCTATACTCCTAGGATTGGATTGTTGAAGGTAAATGTTTATTCCGATATTTATCCAGAAGAATCTTGAGTTATGGTTCTGCTTTTTCCTGTCCTAGGTGTACAGTTCGTTCAGTATCCGTGTTTTCAAATAAAGCGATCATGAAAATTATAACGTCCGTGTACCAATAAAATTCCTGTTTATGATCGAAATAGCTAGAGGTATACGAAGCACAATTAAGTTCTAAACAGTGTGCAAAGTGAAGATACTTTGCTTCGTATAAGAAATGGTACCTTAGAGATTTAGTCTAAGAGGTTCATAAACAAAAACGTTATTTATTCATAGTAATTTTCATCGAGCTTCAGTCCTTATGAGCGTGTAAAACTTTTTCTGTTATTAGTTTTGGTTATTTCTATATACAAAATGGTTTGATTCCTCCAACTTTAAACTTAAATTATCCATTCTGTCTATAAATATGGATAGTACTTTATATTTTCTGACTGGTCAGTAGATTAGGCTTAGCCAGCCTGAAATCTTAGTAGTTTATTTGATTAGCTAGATTTTCACTGAGAGTTTAAATTACTGCAAAACAAAACTATGTTGAATCCAATACATTCTTCATGAAGATTAAATTACCATCAATTTTATAAACTGCTCGATTACTTTTTCATGATCGATACGATGTGAATGAGATTTAACGAGTCGCATAAAATTATCTATGTTAATTAATAACGAAAATTGAATGAATGAAAGTAATTTGTAGTATGAAAAGTATATTTCGTTGAATGAATAGGGTCACCGAATAATTATCACTGTATCTACTGTAGATGCAAATGAGTGAAGTAATATTTATTAAAAAGGCAATTTCGCTTCTTTTTATTTATTTGAGTATTATTTGAGTGTTACTGATTCTATCATATTCTACTTTTTCTACTCGATTTCATGGAAAATGGAATTTATTTGTAATTTGAGAGGTATAGGTTTGCAGAAGGTAATGTAAATCAGGCGCAATATCTCATCCTTTCTTTCCGCATAATTTGGGTTTGTCCTTTAGAAGTACAACTGCTGATTGATATCCAGAGAGTAAAAGTGCACGGGTCGTAGGCCACGAGATTTCAGGGACCGTGTTGGGACAGCTTTGACTCAGCACCACAATAAAAAAAATTCAATCCGAGTGCTGCAGAATAAAATGAAGAGGAAAGAGATAAGTGCGGCGGTCAGACGACACTTTGCGAACGCACACGAAAAACTCGGCGAAAGGAACGTGCCTATGCGAAGGTAAAAGGTTTTTCGCGGGGGAGGAGACGGTGGCGCCTCGGAGACAAAGAGCGGCGCGGCGCAGAACTAAAACAAAGAGAGCATGTGTGAAAGGGATCGTGGAAGCACTTTAGCGATGGACCGGAAGGAACAAAGGGAAGGTGTATGATGGAGAGAGACCTGTGTATTTATTTTGGCTGTTGGGCTAACGAGGACCGGAGGAAGTCTGGAGAGAAAAAATAGCGGAAGCTGCAGCCGGAGTGATGAAGGAAAGCAAGAAGATGGATAATAGAAAAGACTGGAGGAGAGCTTTCGGGAAGGATGCGTGCAATCTAGCGTCTTTGTCTCCGGTAAATAAATAAAGAGAAAGTTGTCCGGGAGGAAGGAAAGTGATTTTTTCCTACGACGTAATCGAATTGACCTCAAAGAATGCTTCATGGTGAAATTCTTCAAGGATGAGAAATGTTAGCGATGGCTAAGTTTGAAGAGACGGTATCATGGTGGTGGATGGTACGTTTGCTCTAGGGACTAAGATGATGCTTGAGCCTGTTTGAATTTGAGCTCCATTAAAGGGAAAGTGTTTTAAAAAATCGTCTCTCGTTAGTTTGTTCCTTTCTTTGTAGAATTTTGAAAGTTTTCTCTCTTTTTTTTCATCTACATTTTATATCGAAAATTATTCGCAAATTATATCTTGAGAGAACGTTTCACCATCCTTCATTTTTTCTGCACTTTTTGAACACTTCGGTTTCGAATTTTTAGAACGTACTACATCATATCAAGTTCTCATGTTCTTTTTTTTGGCGGGTAACTTTTATCTATGTAACTTATCTTTTTATTTAATAATTCTATTATATTTTAGTACTCTAAAAATCAGAAACATTAGCATAAAGTTGGATAAAATGGCAAATATAATTTCACGAATATTGCAATCAATAACACATAATTCAAAATTCTCTTTGCCACTCTATAACTATATTTTTATAGCATTTAGTGGTTTATTTTTCTTTATTTTGATGTTCCTTTGAATTCCACATACTGTGTTAGTTTAATTTACTGCGCCTTAGTTTATGTATTTTTGTTATAAAACTAATTGAATTAGGCTGTTATTATTTAGTATTAATATCAGTAAGTAGTAGTGTAAGAAGAGTAAGTGATAAGGAGGTCATATTTTGATACACGTAGATTTTAGTGAGATACTAGAAGGCTGTACGATTCAATTATGTAAATTAAATATAGTGCATACCTTGATATTGTAAATGAACTAAATTACTGGGATTATTCATTATTAAAATTGACCCTTTATCAGAAATTTCTATCCTTCCAGTTCGTAAAAATAATGTATAATAAACATACGAGGTTAGTATAAAGGAAGAATAGGTATTTAACTTTAGCTTTTTAACTCCATTTCTATAGTAGAGAAAGAACTGTTTAATCTTCCTTTATCTGTAAGTGCAATATCCTTAAGCCAATTTTTTACTTAACTGAGGGAGTTCACTCCACTGAGTGATTATTTTTTTAATCTACACAAGAATGCATCACATCCTCGCCTAAGTAAAATTCAGTCCAGAGTTAGCACTCTTGAATATTTTGCCTAAAAGTACCGCTAGCGGCAGTTTTTTGGAATGGATCCTGCAAAAGGTTAAAGGTTATATTTGCCTTAGAGAAAGGAATATGCCTAAATAAACGAAAAATCCATTTAACCTCTGGATAAAAAAATTATAATGAATTCTTAATGGAAGGAAGATTAATTTTCCCACACATGTTTGCCGTTATATATACAAAACTCAGCTTGAATTCCTGAATCAAAATGGATATACGGAAGAGATTAAAAATAGAGAGGCATTCTTGATTTACGCAAAATATTAAGCGTCTTAAATATTTGATCTTTGAGATGTCACAAACAGAATGTTCGAAATATTTTAGAAGATCTTTTGAAAGAAAATATTTATTTAAACTAAGTAAATAATAGATATTACCTTGCGATTTGTTTTACTATATGGTACATAGACTTGTCAATATTATTTATATAGCGGGAAGGCCGAATGGAATAATAGTACATTTCTTATATTGTAACAGCATTTTATACTGGCCATATTCATTCTTCAGCGACATTCCCATTCCAAGTAATAAACATGGGTTTCTTTTTTGTAGTAAATAGAAAGCTTCCCGAATGTAAACGCAGGAGTAACCGAGAGTGAATTTTGATCACATCATAACGGATTAGAATCAAATGTTAAATGATTATGCATATTTACAATGATTTTCTACCGTAAGTTAAGTAAATAAAAATTAATTTCGACTCGAAAAGGAAACTAAATTGATAAATTATCAAGATTATATTTGCAAACTGAAATGACCGTTGTACAAACTTTATTAACCATCAATAAAATCTAAGGGAATAGATTACATTTTCCAGAGTCAATTACGTAAAATTCTCAAAAAACAGAGATGTCAATCGCACATTTATTAACCTTCGCTTTCGTTAGCAATCGATGGACGAATTTCACTGCGAATTCCCATCGATTTTCATTGGAATATTCCAAACCTCGTGACCGGAGCAGATTTTTACGTCTTTGGGTCGCAATCTGGTGTAGAGGGGCCTCAATCTGCAGACGGTGTTAAAGGAAGAAATCAAGAATTCAACGGGACGCCATTTGTAGCTTAGGACATGAAAGGGGAACCGCCTAGAGATATCAGGGAAAGGACACGGTGAAAGGTGGAAGCCTCGGGCCCTCGATGTCTTTTCTATACCTCGTTTTCAATGATCCTTTCCAAGGTCCAACACTTGCTCGTGAATTAAAGTCTTTGACGGAGATCTTCGTGGCATATTTTGTTTTGAGACCTCAGGCTGTGGCATATGACGAGAGAAGTAATTTCAACGTTATATAGTCCTTTGAAAGTTTCCCTGTGTTTCACTTCTTTGAAATCGGCCATTAATTACTAATTTTATACGCGATTTCGAGAAAAGAGTAATGAAGTTCCGTAAGTTTAGATCTATCGCTTAGTCGGATTAAATTTATATTTAACTGGAGTCCAAAAACTAAATAAGATTTAGAGATACTCTTCCTTAGGAACTCAAAATTCTCTTTAGCATATTCCTTTCATTATTGATGCCGTGAAAAGTAAACCAAGAAAGATTCAGTATAATTTTCGATAATATTTTGAAAAGCTTTTTGGATCTGTAACACGCTTCTGTACATCTGATAATTACTGACCTGAAATTTGGAAACTAAACATAACCTTTTATTTGTGTGAAAGCAGGAAGTTAAAAATCATTAGGCAGAAATTCAATTTCCTTATATAAATATGATGTATTATTTCAGGTTGAAAATGAATAACCCGCTTCTAATTTTTAAGTTTCTGAGTTTCCAGGATTCACTCATAATAAAGCTGGTTTTAAATTTCATCAATACAAACCTTTTTTTACCAGTGCTTACTTTTGCATATTTCTTGTTTTAACCTTAAAGAAGAAATATATTTTCTTTTAATTCAATACATAATGTTACATAGTTCATCTATGAAATAAACAGTTTGTTCCGTTAATAAACGTACATCTCAGATCATAGGACGAACTTTACTCGATGTCAATGAAATCAGCTTTCACTTTTTTCGATTAAATAACTCTACCATATATAGTATTAGATATTATTATGTACAACTCTACTTTGTGTTAACTCTTTCTATTTCTTTATCAAAGTTGTTTTCCTCCGTTGTCAACCATTTGTTTATCATATATGTTTTAATTCAGCTGCTGATTTTAGAATCTTGCGTAATGTACAAATTTTGCGTTATTGAAAAATACATCCACCCGTGGATGAACCATACTTGCTTGTAAGCAGTCGAGATATTTCTTATAATAAATTTGATGGATATAATACTTAGCCAGAAGGATATCTTTAGGCTCAGAAGCTAATCTTAAACAGCATTCAGAGAACGATTACGTCATCCGGCGATGATTATATCGAGGCAGCGGCGTATAAGCTGTAATGTAGTGTCCCCAAGGGTCAGCGAGAGAGTGAGTGGTCAGCAAAGATGGGCCCCAGTGAAAGGGTTTAGAGATGGTGGGGATTGATTTCACATGCAGGAGGTGAAAGTAAGATATGCAGATAGGAGAATGGGACGTGATATTCGGGGGACGCCTTAAGACGTAAGGAAGTGACTTCCGACCTCACCTACGTGTGTATGCCTAGGATAGACGTCTGCAGACGAAGCATTCCCCCAAGGTAGTGGGGTAATAAGTTAGGACGTGATACCCATCTGATATCTCAGACATCTTTTTGTAGGGCTGTAGTTCAGGAGAGGTTTTTCCATTAGTCTACGCGTTCACCTTTTGTTTGCCAATTTCACGCATGGCCTGCCTTGCTTAGTTCATCCGTATATTATCAAAGTTTTACTTTATACAATCCGTAAAATAATGTGCTAAGAACTTAAATGCTAAACGTGATTACTTAGTTTCTCTTCTCTATTATGTTTCAATACTTTCGTAAATATTAATTATATTTAATAAAGTTACTACTTTCTATCTTTATCGTGAATTAAAGTTTTATTGATTTCGGAAGTACATTGGTTATCCAAAATCTATTTGTGAAATTATCGTTGATCATAATCATCATGGATATTATATGATTATTTTGCACTTGATTGGCTTAGAAGGTATCGATGGTCGTTGTTGAATAAATATAACGCCTGAAACTATTTTAGTTGATAGATTCTACTTGACTACGAGTAATAATAGGAGGAACTAATGATCTTAGAATTACTCTAATAGCTCTAAATTATATTCTGCAGTTTTATCATTTGCTAATATTCACTTAAATTTGGGAGGACATCCTGTGAGAAAGAGGTCATACAAGTAAAAGTGTGCTTGAATATTTCTTGCTTAAATGCGTGTTAACATCAGATGTCTATCAAGCCTTCCAGACAGACGAATGAAAAAACTATTTATAGTTTTATATTTTTTATTCTGGTATAATGTAGGGATATGGATACAAAAAAACTAATCTAAGACGGTGAATATTGAAATTCTATATCGCTCAAAATTTAATCCAAATTTTGTTGAAAATTTTTATTATATTTTTACAATGCTCTATCTGATGAAAGATACACATCAGTGAAATTCATTCATGAAAAGTGCCTCGAGCAAGATAGGTGTAAATATATATCGCAGAAAGATAAGCAAATGCTGGAATTAATGAAAAACTCGCTTCGCTTGGAAATTCAAATGTGATGGATTTTTGTATAAGCGCACGGCCTTCATCAAGTGGAGCACGATGTGTTATTTAATTCAATTTCATTTTTATTTGCGATGGAATTAAGGTGTTTTGGTGGACCGTATAGTCAAACATTCATTTCTTTTAAATCATATCCTTTCCAATTAAGATTGGATAGTGTGAAGAGATAACTTTCAGCTACTATCATTATTTATTTCTATTTTAATTCTATTTGAATATTTATTACATTTTTTTAGTTATCTAAGAAATACGTATACTTATATGCAAAATTTTGATACTAAAATTTCCCCTCAGCTTTAAGTATTGCAAGAGCATATAAACATCGGTTGTTAATGTATATGAATATGTTTATGAATAAAGATTTTGATAAAAATGCGTTCATCTCTATTTGCTAAATGAAAACCATAAATATAGGTTGGCAGTCAAGGAAAGTCAAAAATTCATTTTATTCAATTATTTAGATAAATTTGGTTCTTTTGGCATAAGGATATTGAAAAAATATCGTTTTTCATTAGTCAGAAGAATAACCAGAGGTATATCAATACATATCCAATAGAATATCAATACATATCCAATAGAATATCAATACTTATCCAATACAATCATTTACTACAGAAATATATCTTTTTCCCTAGTGTTGTTAAAACAAATAAAGTATGTGTTGTTAGGTAATCGATTTAAATAAATGCTCAGCTATGTTTGAGTGGATGAACTCTTGGACTAAGAAGTCATTGGCGTCCAACGAAAGCTCTTGCAATAGGACTTCCCTTTGAAATCCAACATCGCCTTATTCCTCATTCGGTGGAGAATCGTGTGTTATTTCATTGCTTCTTTATTTATCTGGAATCGCCTAATGTATCTAAACAAAGGAGAGTGGAAACCTCGGAATGCTGAGACCCAATATTATCTTTGTCTCTTGATTGGGAAACAAGTTCAGCTCAACATAATAACTGACAACGATAGTTTATTTTCTTACCGCTGAGGAGCGGGTGTTTGATGTTGTATCCAACCTAAAAATAAATATGATGTGGTCAAATATTTTTATATTACTGACCTTTAGTGGTTCAATTCCAAGAACAGAAAATGCAAGGGGTTATTTTAGGGATATGTTAGTATAGGAATTTTGAATATATGAAAGAAAAGTAGACATATGTAAACATAAAAGTGCAAAAATAAGACTCTCTTTATCGCTCAAATACGGGGATCTCGGTTGTATTGTGTTGCATGCCTCTTAGTAATTATTTCACATGAATACACTTTTACGTATGTTTTAACTCATAACGAAACTGTACCTTGTTACTGAAGAAGAAAAAGTTAGCGAATTAAAATGTAGCACATTTTTCATTCTTTCTCAATTCTGTTGCAAGACTATACGCTTTTTACCTCAAGTTACCAAAGGCACGTTTAGTGCATGCATGTTTAATGCAAATTTATATTCAGGAGAACTGACCATTACATTGAGTACGTATACTTTACTTGAATTGAAGGTCTAATATCACGATCAGGTTTCTCTTGCATGTTATTTACTTAGTTACATATAAGTTACTGTTTTATTTCAGTACGGAATTTGATCGAAAAGATTGCTCTTCTAATAAAACGTAGATGATCTTTAATGATATTTTCTTCCCTATCATTCTGTATATAAATTGCTTTTTTATTTAGATAGAATTATTAGATACGTAATATTTATTTAATATTAATTTGAAGCTAAACTTATTGGCGGTAAAGCACTACTGCTAATCAAATTTAGTGATTGTAGGTACAAGTGCCAATAACACACTTGAATAAAATTATTTTATTGAAATATTACGTAAAGAACGATGAACGAATGTCTTAATCCGTTTGGATTTTTAAAAAATACTTCATAATTTGCGTAAAAAGTGTCAATTCACTACGATAAGCTGGGAATTTAAACGAACGTTTTCCGTGATGAACGGAAGACGTGACGCCATCCAATTTGAACACGAATTGTAGGCTCCCCGGGGCAGGGAATCAACTTGGGCGAATTAAAATCTCTGGATGAGGGGATGCATGAGTCAGGTTAATGACTCGACTCATTTAATATTTTATGCGGACTCTCGAAGCCGTCGTCTCGGTGATCAACTGAAAAGGACCTCATAATTATAATTTTAATCCGCGCATCAACTGTCACAAGTTCGCTTTCATTCGCTAACGAAGTAATCCATCGTCGAACCATAGAAAATGCGAGCGGATTCTAACGTAGAGGTAATTACGTGACACGTGTGTGTAGCTACGGTTTTTTTTAACTCCCTATTCTGTCACAACGTGATGACTTGAAGTTTTCGAATCGGTTTTTAAAGTGGGAATACATTTTATCTCCTGGATTCACACGCAACTTTTCACGCCATTCCCACTATGAGCTGGCGAGCTCTTCATTTCACGATATCTCAACATACATTCGAAATGTTTCATTTTATTTTATATTTCCGTTCGTTTTTTCATTTTCCTCATATACAAATTTCTAGTTGATGCTTTGACCGAACTCTCGAACCTTCTCGACATTGGATACTGTATTTATAAGGATATGAAGTTTAAATTATGAATAAACTCTCAATTTTAATCTTTTCTATGAGTTGAGGAATGAAAGATCGAAAAATTATCAGGAAGGTTTTCAGTGTTATTTTTCAGATGGTTTTTCACGACAAACATTAAATATAATTTCTGCTATATTTGTTTTAATTTTCTTTGATTTAGATTAAGAGAAGGATTTGGAAATGTAAATGGATAGAGATTAATTTTATAGGCAAAATCCTTATGTTATTTGTTAATAAATTTCTGAAGCTTTGTATGGAAATTAAGAAAAACTTGTGTTAGGCTATAGTAGAAAAGAAAATTCCTTGTTTATGAATTTGGAAATGAAAAATTAATCTCTTCTCAAAGTTTTAGCCCAATCCAAAACATCGAACAGCGAAGTTGTTAAATAGGTTATGGGTTAAAAAATTGATAAAAATGTGACGCTTCACATTGAAATCCATTCTTTAAGAATGAACGAAGATATTGGTAAGAGTATTATAATGTAACTAAAACAATTCAAGCATACATTGAAGTCCGAGAAATGTCGTTTCATTCCGTTCTCAACACTGATTTCCCGGCGGAAAACAGCTAGCTTAAAATAGAACGTTCCTTTCCCCTTTGCCAATCGATCGGCGTGCTAAATACTGCGCGTCATAACATGAAAACAACATTGCTAAAATATATAAAAGGGATGTTTCACCACTGCAACGTGTATCCAAGACATCTCCGTGGCTACGTCATCATAGCCGCTGTTGCGAGGTCTTGCCCAAAATCAAATATCACGAGCACCTTAACTCCTTCTTCCCTCCAACATTTTACGCCTATAAATCATTCGAGATGGAAAGAAAGGATGATTCACCAAAACGGACTAAATAAAATTTCCCAGGTAGGTTTTTCTTACGTACCCCTCGTCGCGTGATATGTTTCCGGTGTCTTCAACCCCCTTTATGTCATAAAAGGTTTAGTCATATCCCGAATGATCGAGCGTGCGATTCTTTCCTTGTACATACACTCGCCGCTGTATAACACGGAAACCGACTGCTGTTCGTACACAATGGGGTTGTGGGAGGGGTGTTTGGTGAGGTAAAAGGGAGGGGTTGTAAACGAATTGAAAATTAAGGGCGATGCCTTTTTAGTTCGGTAATTTGGATTAAGGAATTAGACCCCCTCATCTGATCATCATCCGTGAAGGTAACGTAATTCTTAGGAAAACAATGCAGATGCGAAAAGTAAATTGTGTGACTTTAAAGGGAGATCAGTAATCAGTGAGATAATTGTTTCGTAGAAGGTAATGACTTCAAATATTCAATTCTGATACGACTGTAGAAGGAGGGAGATTATTAAGAGGAAATTAAGTTTCGAAACTTCTTTAAATAGCATTTTAATTTTTCTTTGATTAGCTTCTTCAGTTTTTAGTAGTTTAAACCGTGTAGTGCTTTATATTTGAAATAAATTGTAAATAATTTTAGTTTTATTCATATTATTTGTACGAATGATAACCACAGCAATGCTATCAAATCAAAGGTATTGTCATTGCTGTTAAAATATTTCACGTAACGTTCCAACTACGTGATTTTCTTCAATTTCTCGTGGAACTATCAATAAATACATCTGAGGTAGACATCTCGTGGGATCATATCAAAGTATCATGTATTATATATCATCATTAGTATCACATATATTTTAGTTAAAAATAACAACTTGATTGGGACAGGAAACAGAAGTATTTTGATAGACAAGTGATCTGAAGGTGAAATCTAAATCTAGTTATAGTTCTTTTATGCAGAAAGTTGAATACCTTGTGTGTATACTATAGGTAACGTGAATACTTCTCTTTAACCCAAGGAAGAAAGATGTGCTTCTATGAGCTACCTTTCCCGAATCACATCCCCCTAATTTATACAGACAAAAAAGTTCCTACAAGCCTATCCCGTCATCAAATTACCATGAAGAGATGGAAAGATTAGTCGACTTTTTCGAGGCAAATTAGGTCACCGCTCTAGTGTCCATCCCTAATAGAGACATATTGAGAAGCGGGTGCATCGCTTTTCAGACCTCAACACCGTTTTGGCCGTCGGTCAAAAAGGGCTCGCGTGCTCTTAAGGTCCTCACCCTGCTTCAGTGAGTCACTACGGGGCCTTTTTCTTACCTTCAAACCACCCACTCCCCGCAGGGGTGTCTATTTATTAAGAGCCGACCCGGACGCTTACACGCGTGTTGCCTTTTACCCTCACGTGATGCCTAGATGTCAGCTAATGGAGTGGGCTGAGTCATATGATTAGTCAGATGGGGCAGTTGTCTCAGGTTGGTCCACCGAACACACTTTTGTCAGTCGCTTTTTTGAAATGCTCTTTATTTTGGTCAATCCCTCACCGGATTCCTTTGAAAGTTCCTTCCGTCTATTTTTCATCAGAAGCCACTAATTTTGTTGGGTTAAGGAGTGCGATGGATGTTTAAATAGGATCTCTGGTAGAGTAGGAGCAGTCCTAGAAGTATTAATACTGTGTCTTAAGGATTGACTGTGTCCATTGTTTTCTATAAGAAGAATGTTTATCCGAATATTAAGATTAAGAATACGGAAATATTCGTTCTGTCGATGCCTAAGTTTAATATTTTACGGCTTTTGAATTTAAATAGATTATGTGCTCTTTGTCAGGGCAATTAAAGTTATGAGAGGTTGATAGTAGTAGGTAGTTTAATTTATGAAGTAGAAAGAATGAGATATTTCTATGAATAGCAATGTAAGAGAACAGCCAACTCTCTTATTTAGATAGTTATATGCACTTTGTCAACATGGCTAGTCTGGAATGTATTAAATTAAAGGCTGGCGAGGAATTAATTTTTTAAAATTTGAGAAATAACGCATTCGTGGAGGCGTTACTTCCTAATAATTTATAGCCGCTGTTATATTTTTCTAAGTTTAAATTGAGTGAAATGATTCTCCACCTAAGCAATAAACTCTTAGAGGCCCTTAATGACCATAGCTATTGTTACATTTAAGTCTCACCACTTTCCATCTAAATTCCACTACGTGATTTTTTCTGGTTTAAATTCCTCTTCTAAGAGACTCCTTCAAATCCTTACTCTGTCGCCAATTAGGGAACTGATAAATTGATGTCCGGCTTATTTTTTTCCTCGAGTGTTGTTGTAGGCGGTCTAAGAATGAGGAATCCTTTAGCTTTTGTAGCTGGTCCTCTTTCTCCGAGAGATTTATTATTTGCCTCATAAGAAATTGGCTGTCTCTATTCTGATGTTTAGAACTTATTCCCATTTCCTAATTCTAGTTCCCGAAGGTCCATCTAAATCACTGGATTAGAAAGGATGAAAACACTAATCTTTTCGAAAATTTAAGAAGGAATTTGTTAGTGAGATTAATATTGTGCGTAATCAAGACGTATTGCGCGACATTCTTTGTGGGAAACATCATCTCAAAGCACTAATTGAGGATTAAAACTCCCAAATTGTCCCATGAGTAATACTTTCTTTCTTTTTTAGGCTATAATTATATCAATGGAAGTGAGTGAATTATAATACCTTACTCATTATTTTCTAAATCAATTCTGCATTCAGTTTTTCTTCCACGGGCATAAAAATAATTAGCATCTTCAAATTAATTACTCATCTATCTTATAATTTAGCGCTTAATATTTCAGTAGTTAATTTTGGAACGAAAACTACTACCACATTAGTTTAAGATTATTTCCAAACGACTATTTTTATTTTATTGAAATATTTGTAAAAGTTTAAATAACGTCTCTTTGTGGCTAAATAACTCCTTACTTACGTGACACAATTCCAGCGCAAAGATGCATAATTAGGTCAATTTACGTATATTTTAAGACTATCATTTCGGTTGATAACATCTCTCTTGTGCAATTAGTATGACAAGTTAATTTTTTTTCGATTTATAACACCAGGCCAAAATCTTGTGCTACTTTGTAACTTTACATTGCATTCTCTCGTGAAATATTATACTTTTAAGTGCTCAGGTTTTCTCTTTAAAAATTGCAGCCTTCATCCTATAATGATAGCTGACGTGAACGTATTAGTATTTTTAAAGTATTCTTTTTCCTTTAACAGAAAGAGCACACGTAATGAGGTTTACTCTTCACTGAAGCTGCCTTCGGTACGGAATACAATATAATGCATTAGAACATGAGCAATTAAGGCAAAAAAAAGGATTCTGCGGGATATGAAAAAGTTCGGACCAACAATATGCTATTCATGTTTCTAAAATTTAATATGAGGTTATAGTAAAAGAGAGTATTTAATAAAATAAATAATTGCGTGCCTGACAAAATAGGATTATGAAATTGTCCAAGTTCTATTCTATTTTATATTCTATTTTACGCAACAGATATGTTAGAAAACAATTGTAGAACGCACTGTTTGCTTGGAAGCACTTTGTCATAAAGCGATAACAAGCGAATTTTGACCCAAATCGCTAAATAATGTTATTAGAATGCGGCTTGCATCCTCTGTCCCTGAAGTCGACTTAGGCCTGTTTCCTGGTCATGTTGGGTTAATCAACTTTGAGGTTGCACCTGTTTCCATAACTACCACTTGTCGCCCAACTTATGAATATAGCAAAAGTTCTTTAAACATACATTGGGATCATACACACACTAATGTCTCTTATGATACTCCATTGCCTTTAGATTAACATGAGCTTGATGCAGCTGTTATGTTTCCGTGAACGCACATAACAGCTGAAGGACTTAAAAGGATCAGTTTTAGCTCAATAATGTTGCGTTTTATAACACTGCGAATCATAATTAATTGCATCTGGTTTTTTATGATATTTATTTATCAAAGCGTTTTAGTATTTTAGTTGGATCAGGTGGCTGTGGGATTGGAGAATGTTAAACAAATGTGTATAATAAATAAGAAATATAACAGTTTCTACAGCTCGCACGAACAAAAATTCTATAACCTTTATTTTAATCTACTTATAGGAGAATGAAAAGGGTAAATTAACTAGGACTATATCTTTGAATATATATTTATATTTGTAGGAAAATAATTAGATATTTTCAACTCTAACGTATTTCAAACCCGTATAGATATAATAAATATATTTATTAAATTAACTAGTCTACCATCCGTAACTGGAATGTATATGTTATTACTAGACAAAGTTGACCTATTTCGTTCCCAAACGACAGTAAAGGACGACGAATCGAATCCAACGTATCGAATTTATGGATCACTTATTTTCAATTGGCGAGATCAGAGGGATGAGTAATTGCATTTTAAAGCGTTCATGCGACAAACGTAGCCTTTGCCAATGACTTATTACCCATCATCTCTTCAACTGAAGACCATTCCTATCCCCTCAAAGTATGAATGGTGGTATTTGTTTTTCTCTATGGAGATCTACCGCGAGTTGGCAGGGCATACCCACGACAAAGAGGAACTCTTCTTTTGATGAGGGATATAGAGGCTTTGCCGTGTCATGGAGGGACCAGGTGCGTGCCTTCTAAGAAGCCGTGATTCTGGAGTTATTTCGCCGCAGAAAGCATAAGCTGTCCACTTTCACTTAAGCGTTGCGTTAGGAATTCGGAACGGAGTTTTTAGTGTGTGAATGAGCAAAGTTCAAAGAGTTTGGGATCGTGGTTATTAATGTTTTCTAGAAATGCGTGTTCATCTTTCTCACGAATCATTTCTCGAAATATTCATTCCGTAACGAGATTTTTTTGACCAACCGTCAGTTGGTCTGTCACGAATTTTGATTTATTTTAATTTAAAAGGACAGAGAGCGTTTTTGGTGAAGATGGCTCAATTTAAGACGAGTAAATGTTTGAAATAATTTTTTAATTTGGTTGTTTTAAAATATCCCTCATATAGGTTAATATTTTTTTAGTATTCTACCAAAATTTAAAATAGTTGCACGTAAATCTTTAAGAATAATTGAATTTGCGATTTTTACGAGTATTTGAACTTTTCGTGTTAGTTTTACTTAATTTTTATTTTAAACATTTTTTTCTATAAGCTAGGTAAATCGTCCTTTAGGTTTATGTAATTTTTATTCATCTTTATGAAGTCACAAGTCGTATAGCTCGAAATTGAATTGAATAAAAAACTGTTTATCTAATTTATTTAAGAGTACGTCAATAATGCAAAAAAAGGAAAGTACCGAATAATATTGAAAAGTTTATTAAAAATTTCAGTATTGGGTTTACGGTATCCGATGTAAAAAATTAATTTTGACATGTTCTTTCTTTAATTTCGATTCGAAATTGTATCCCTTTATTCATCAAAGCAGAAACCACAGGGAAAAATTGTTGAACTTTTCAATTAGAGTTATATTCCGGAATTATTTCACCCTCGATCAAGAATTACCTTAAGTAATAAAGTTATTCAACTAATTAAAAGGATAAATCTGTCGGCAGAAAAAACTCCGTTCCCAAATTTGAATTCTCCCGTTGTACTATGTCGTCAGGTTACTGCACTAACAAGGCCCAGTAATTAGCAACAGACGACGACAAGAATAAAATCCAAATTTCGTCGCGCAGTCGATGCTCGTCCTTTTGTAATCTGGCGGCGACGGGGAATTTACCTGGTTGTGTTTTTCTCGGAAACAGTAAACATATTATCGCTCTTCCAATTTTTCCTTTCTTTTTCGAACCCAGTGGAGACCTCGGGTTGAAAACAAGGGATTTTTTAAATGGAAAAAGTGACGTAAATGGAGACACTTTTAATCCTGTTTTCAAGCTTAACTCTTCACTGGATATATCGCTTTTAAAGGTTCATAAAACACGCAAATGATTTACTGGTTTTCACGGAAGTTTCGTCCACCAAATCTTTGTTTGGTAGGCGATATGGAGAATAGGTTTAAATTGGATTATAGACTGGTAAAGTCCATAGCACGGAATGAAGGAATCAGAATTCAATTAGTACTTGAAGGGAAATAGTATATGATGAAACCTACTTTGATTAGTAGTAGGGCCTTGATTCATTATTTTTTAAACGATTGATTCCGATTAATATAAATATCGAATAGTTAAGTTGTTAAATATTACTTTGAGTAATTCTTCGAATTTCTTTACCTTGAAGTTAACACTTCACTTACAAAATTTATAGTGATAATTTTTTGATGTTAATAAATTATGAAACTCGAGTTCAAATCGAGCAAAACTGCATGTAATTATTTTACAATTTTTGCGATTAGAATAACAGTATTATTTACTTTCAGATGCGTTTAACTTTGACGCGTTAACGTAATATTCCATTTGACCTTTATTATTTACCAGAAATGTAAGTAATTATATTACAAGTAATTATTAATATTATAATAAGGGATGGAATTTCTGATACTCATTTTATAAATTCTAACTCTTCGCACGAACGAAAAATAGGAAATTATTCGTTTTAAATGATAAAAAAGGTCTTTCGTGGAAGGTATTTTCTACAGTTTCCTCAATTTTCCGGCAGCTTTGACATGGTATTCACGTTTTGCAAAAAGTAAAACAGGCGGTTGAAAACCTTTTAATTGGTCGTTTTTGAAGGCGATCCCTATCCAGCTATAGGGATGTCCTGAAATATTCTTTAATTTTTTTCTCTACTTATTCGCCCGTTCTGTATCGATATAAATCTTCAATCCAGTCTCCGGGACAACGTAATCTTTCTCGTCCGGAGAAATCCTATGAGCACTTACCCTGGGGCAGATTATTATTGCTAAGACCCCGTGGCAACACAGGAAGAAACACATCATGTAATGGAGAGTTGTATCATATCTGGCACCGCCGGCAGAAATAAGAAGTCTTGGCAAGGTCTCTGACCTTCCAAGCATTGTATCCGGGATCAAAGCCAGATGAGATTTTTTTTTCTCGAGTGTAGGAAAACCTTTCCTCATTTCTCTATGGCCGCGGGGTATTTTTAGTATGACATCCTTACAGCGCTTCTAAAAGCTTCGCCCTAACAGAATTCTGGGCCACATCGCCTCGTTGTGTTTTGACGAAATTCGGTCTGAGCAACCTAGTTTTTGAAGCGACGCACACTGGGCTGGAATCGAACAAAGCTGCCCATAAGTACAATGCAGACTTTTTTTACATGGACCCTGAAATTTCGCATGAATGCTTTTGAATTAAACCTGTATGAAACTGCACAATCATTAACTTTTATAAATGTGCATTGAGATTATGTATGATATCCAACTTGGACTTATTTATAATGAAGCATTGAGCTTTTTAGAACATTCTTCAACTCAAAGGCGATGCAGAATAAAATAAGGGAATTCATAAGTGCGATATATAATTCAAATATGTCTATTGTTTATTACATATTATGTATATAGGAATGGCGGTATGAGTATTAGCGAAATCCATATAAAAATGATAGGCAGTCGTATGGAAAAAGTTCTTATCTAAAACGAGAAATTTGTATAAAAGGATATTTAGTAGCTTAGGAAGACTTGAATAACAGTGCTCTTTGTGGAATATCGAAGATGAATCTGCTATAAAATCATGCGACTCCTGTTCTTGTCTATTACTCAGCCAAGGGAACTGTGAATACTACTTAGTAATTGTAAAACCGAAAGCAAATCGCCTAAAACTCGGACCCTGTTCTCAGTCCTTCAATAGGTCTTGATTTGAATTCGTTATCTGTTTCGCAAGTGGGTGTACTTTCGTACTTTCCACCTGCTTTTTTCGAATCTAGCGCAGCGTGTGCCGGGTCGCGTTGCTCCGCTAAACTGTCCGTGCGTCCCGACCGATGCTGGGTTTCTGGTCTTAATTAAACTCAGCTCGCGTTCAATCAACTCGATACTTCTTGCTCGCTTCCTGAGCCTGCATCCGCTTACGTAGTTGTTTTATTCGCTTCGAAATACAACGGGTACGCTATTAAAAGAGAATACAAGATTTTTAGCATTGAGACAACAGATGACCTAATTCGGTGTGCATTCTACTCTTAACGTTGGACATAGTTGTTTTTAGCGTGCATAAAATAATTCATATGTAATGTTTAATTTTCTGCAAAAATCTCTAATAAATAGCACACAATGTAATAATAGATATATTTTTATTTATAACCTATATATCTCATGTTACATTATAACTAGTCTAACATCGATATTCATAGGAAAAATAGAGATGAAAAAAACAATACATATGAGTGTAGAGTTTCACTGTAATGTTTCCACGTAGCCCTATCATTTTACAATATAGTTATAGAAATACAAATTTATAGAGATTGGATACCATTACTCAAAATACTTCCATTATTTCATAGAAATTTTCCAGTACATTGTCGAATGGAAAGGAAATTCTATTATGTGTAGAAATGTATAGAAGAATGCATCTCAATGAATCTTCATTCGACACGTTAAATTCTTGCTAGATAGAAAATATGATATGTAAGTATGCAATTATATGTATGGTTTAAATATTGTAATATTAAGATTCTATAACTCGTTGAAAAGTTATCGATATATTTTAAAATGTGAGGAAACTAAAGCTTGCGATACGGTGTGACGTAAACTTGGACCAGTCAAAATAAATAAGCTATCACTGCCTAATGATAACTATTATTCACTTTACACTTCAGGAGAAGTACTTCATAAGTTCAATGCGATAGTTAATCTTCAAGGCGTACGTAGTTGAAGGATAGAATGGAGATTCGAAAAAAGAATTAAGAACAAGTGAAAATCGGGGGCGCATCAGGAATGAGGAAGGGAATAAATAGAAAACGTACGTGAAAAAGGGAAGATTAAAGGAGGATAGTGTGTGGTGCAAGAGATGCGTGTGTTTATGTGCGTGCATTTGTCGAATAGGCGTTTGTGAATCGCTCGTCGCTCGTGGAATGGCAACTTGGTCGAAAGGGGAGTTTGGATGGCATGTGGGGATTTCCAGGAGTGTGGGTGGGTGGGATTAAAAAGACAACTGAAGATCGTGCGGTATGAGATTTGCAATGAGAGCAAAGAAGTCAAAAGAGCAAACCCTTCTCGAGTGCCAGCGTAGATATCACGCCATTGGAAGTCGACTCATCCCATCGCAATGATGAAAATGCGTACAACTACTCAGGCGAAATGTGCATCCTTATACAATATCAGATATTGTTCTTTTATATCTAATATTACCTAATAGCTAACATAATTTTTCATTATAATATTTGTTTGTTATTGAATCAATCCTTGTTTTATGGATAGCTTTTAAGTAAACTTTCGTCATAAATGTCAACATAAACCTTAATGTTCAACGCAAATATTTCCCTGAGATATTAAAATTTACTTCTTTTTAGTTGTACGGCATTTGTTGAAATAGATTACGATATTAATTATAAGGAAATTTAGGGCTAGAATATATTTATTCGTGATTAAGATTAGAGTAGCCTGGTTAAAAATGGTCTGTTCTGAAATTAGCGGTACGTTTTCTAAGAAAGTTTCCCTTAAAGAAAGATGGATGGATGCATCAATTAATGGAACAGGATCCCGAGGGAGGAATTGATGTTCCATAATCTATCAGATTCGGTGGAAATGAAGGGAAGGGATTAAGAAAAGGGGATTGATCGAGTTTGGAAATGTGAGATGAAAATGTAAGCGAAATGGATTTCTGGCAGATTTCATTCGAAAGGTTTTTCCGAAGACGCGTTTGAAAGGCGTGCGATTTGCAAAATCCCTTCGAAATCTTGTTCGCGGAGACACTTTTTGCCGCTGCTCAGTTCGTGCGACAGACGTTTGTCAGATGAGTATAATATGAAATTCGCCTGACATTTAGTGATTCGAGGCTTATCCTCTTTAGAAATTCTCGTCCGTTAAAAATGCGAGGTGTTTTGAGGAGCTGCGAAAAGCTTCTTGATTCTCAGAGATTGTGAAATCGCTCTTGTAACGTCATTTTATTCTATTTTGGTTTGCTTTATATCATAGAGCGTGTACATAAATAGTAATGTTAAATATTCTTGCCTATATACCAGGCACCTGTTATATACCAATTGAATGCCAATAATTTCATATCGAATGAATGTCTTTATTATAATATATTTTACAGTTACGGTGCTGGATATAATTTTCATTTCTTTTTGTATTGAAAATTATATTTTTTACTTTAATATATTACTTACATTTTTAAGGAAGCAATAATCAAACTATTCTGAAAAATTATCCCAAAATATTAAGCTCCCTGCGCATTTTATATAATAAGTATGTATATTTAATAGGAGTATATCTAAACAAATATCAAAAGACTTTTTTAGGAAAATTTGCATTTGAATATTTTTAATTTATTTAAGTTTATTTTTGGTACCCAATCCTCCAAATGTTCTTATTTTAACACGCACTTTATTATTGAAATTCGTCGTATTTTCATAAGCTCGATGTTATTACGTTATGCTGTTTGCTCTGCTGTTTCCATTATTTTATGCGTTACTCTAATTATTTACGTGTTATTAACTTTTAAGCACCGACGCGATGTTGAACAATCAATTAAATTGTTACAACCCTCCTTCAACACTACCTTTTCCTTTTATACTTAAATCCAAAGAAACTCCGCCCGAGCGTTGAAATTTCTCGAGAGAACTCCCGAAAATTGTAAAGAAAACCTTCGTTTCCGGAAAAAAACAAACCGATGGTCGGAGAGCGAAACAATCGCTTTCGGAAACTTTGCGGGAACAGCAGCGCGGCGGATGATTTGCACACGGATGACCCAGTGCTGTCGAGCAAGGGTCTTCTCTCTAAAGAGGATACACATGTTTAACGGAAACGTTCCTTGTATCCCCCTTTTGTCTTCGGTGCCCAGAAGCGCCAACAAGGCGAGAACAAATGTCCATTCCAGGCTGTTTTGGTTTTTGCGTGAATGTAACTGGGCTCCAACGCGACCCAAGTTAACAGTTTGCGGTATTAGGTTTGGAGGGAATCGCGATTAATCCGCTTCAGGAATCAACATACCCTCTTCTTGCGAAAGGACCAACGGAATTTCGACAGTGAAATATCCCTCCCTTGCTTTCTTCTCAAGGGCGAGATTGGGAAGGAGCACCACTTATATTTCCATCCAAGCAGTGAGAAGGAAACTGTTCTTGAGGACTGAGCACATTTTGCTTTGAGGATAGTGAAAGGATCTCACCCACATATAATGAAGTGGGTAGTATGGGCTCCCTAGATTGTATATAATATATGTAATTAAGTATCAAAATCCTAGTATTTTGGAGGTAGTAAGTTAAGTTCAGTAGAGGTCTAACCTTCTTAATAAAACTTTTCATTAAATGCAGAATATTAACATCGTATTTAATCAATCCATTGCTCCTCAAAATTAGATTATAAAAATTAGTTAAAATTAATCCATTTCTGGTACCTTTTAGTTAAGATTCTTAAATATCTTTTCCGGTAAACGTGATTTAGTTACTTCTCACCATGATGAAGACACCCTAAACATTTATGCATGACCACTCATTCGTAAAGAAAGAAGTTTTTCCTTCTCAGCTCCGAAATTTTAGAATATATATTGCAAATATATCTCTTGAAAATGGTCTGAACATGTTGCGGTCGTGAATTTCTTCCATGCAAGTTAAAATTGGCTCATTACTGCTATTCGAAATTTACGAATCATGTGAACAAATATATTGAATTTGATCTTGAGTTATTGATGCTGAGTATCCAAAGGAAAGCAAAGAAGAATGGTTAGGGAATCATGCGATGGTGGTTGGATTCCATCGCTGGTGTGTGCATATTTCAGAATGTCTGGCGGAAGTCGGGAATGAAGTGTGGAATGCGTTGCATATGAACAGATGCATCGGCAGAAAATTAGTTTCAAGTGAAGACAACGACTTCTGACGGAAGCAATTGGACGGCAAACAAACAGAACAGTGGGTGGCACATATCCGTGAATAAACTCCCATTAACCTAGAGCAATTGATATTTGCCGAACACCGGAAAAGAGGTGGTGTTTTAAACGAGCCCTAAATACTCGATATAACCATTGCGCTGTATTGAGAACGATTAACGGGAGTGATTTTGGTTTAAACGGAGTTGTGATAGTCAACAGTTTAATAATAAACTCAGGAGGAGCGATATATATTCCTTTGAAAGTAACGGACGTTCATCATTAAAAGTCTTCGAAAATTATACGTACTGCAGAGTTTTCATACTTTATTAATTTACTACATATTAATATATTCACATATATTAGATCACACAATATATTTTGAATTATAAAATATAAAGAATAAAACTTGTTCGTTTGCTGATCAATTGAACATCATATTCAACACTCCATACTTCGATTAATCATTATTATGTCGTTAGTATTAGTCGATGTTATCAATTATAAGTTCTTTATGTTAATTTAACATTCTCGGTTGTCTTCTACATCAGCTATTGTATGTGGAAAATTGTATTGCTTACTAGAATCACTAATTTATTAATAATGATTGCTAAATTCATGGTTAAAATATTCAAGTTCAATAAAATCTATAAAATAGTAAGTTTCATTCCTATATATCCTTCTTTAATCCGTCATTTCTTGAAATCTGTTTTCAATCCGTAATAAATAACCCTATCGCTTCATTTTAATTCTTTCCTTTATAAGTTGCTCGTTATCATACTTAAATCATTCTCATTCTACAAACTAATTACTAATACATTATGAATATTTAACTTAGTAATTTTATACGAAATCTGTTCGCTTCTTATAAGGATTTTGAAAATGCTTTGATTATGATTCATCCACCAGAAATTCAATGGTACATATTCCAACCTTACGTCATCGCTGAGGAATTGTTACTAGTTCACCAGAATGAATATACATCCATTCGTATCCATGGAGGCTCTTTGAATCCTTTCCAAACATCGACCACTATACACAAGACCCTTACTTAATTTCCCACGCAATACGAAGCGTATTTTGGGCACGGGATCCATTACCCAGATACAAACGTGCATTTACTCCGCTTAGTTGTTTATTTTCCCCGCGCGGGGGCGTTTCGCGAGTTTCTCAGTTGTCGACGCAGATGAGAATTCCCCGCGGATCGACCTTGCGGTTCCCGGGGAAGTGACTCGGTGGTTTCCGGGGAGTGCGTTACCCTCAGTCGGCGGCCTTCTTTTTGTGGGAACCGAGGTAAAAAATAGAGAGTTTCTGGGACATAATTACTGCGCATCTCCCACGCAGCATCCGGCGGAGGATCCCAGGGTTCGCGAGAATGATGGCCCTTAGTTAAATTTTTAGTGCGGGAAAAAAAGGTTTAATACTCCTTGTGTGTGTACGTCGAAGGAACTAATCAAGGGTATACGGAGATTTGTTTTTAGGAGCGGCTGAGTTAATGATGCGTGCGCAGTATAAGAGTGCATTAAGAAAGTTAATGAGGAGGGAGGATGTGTTTATCAATTACGAAGGGCGGACTTCCTGCTTTATGGGTTTTTTGTCGGAATAAATTTCTCATCGGCGAGGCTTTTAAGAAACCATTATGCTTTTAGGATGCATAAGCTTTGGGATTATGTTATGTTGATATTTAGAAGTAGATTAGAGACAGAATAGAGTTAAAGAGTAGCAATATTGTAATGGGTTTTTAATTAATTATTAACACATTTTTTGGCTCTTATTTTCTCTAAATTTCTGTATTATTTTCTTTTATATATTAAAGCTATTTAGCTAGTAATTAACGGAAGCTTAAAAAAAGAGTTAAAATGATTCCCTTTTATATTAAAGTATTATACATGATAATACGATTCGAAAACTTAATGAAATTATTTTTTTTCCTTTTTCAAATGGATTTTGGTTTTCAAAAGCGTTATCAGTGAGTTTAAATAATATTACAATATCAAGTAGACATTGGTATCCAACTGATGCTATTCCCCCGATATAAATTTGATGAACAACAGAGTGGAATTCTGCATGAATGTAGACTGCAGACTCAATAACCAACTGAGTTTTTTACTCATAAAATGTTACCCAAAGCTTCTGCTGAGATTTAGTCTGGCTATAAAATGTAAGCGACCCAAGCATAAGTTTTTTCATCCTCAGAAGTATAATAAGAGTTATCCTTAAGCGCTATTCTTAATGAACCACATCCTACCTTCATCAAGTTAATATATTTCTGTCGTTAGTTATTGATCTCTTATGCGGGTGCTATATCTGTAATATCTAGATATCTATTAAGCAGTTTATTATCGCGTGAAATCTATTATTTACATGCTTCTCTATTCAAACACTTAAGAGACGAGAATATTAGAATATATGTAATCTGAAATAGAATTCTGATATAGATATTGAAAAAGCAAGAATATGAGTTTATATTAAGTATATCTAATCCATGATTTCATGCGTCTATATCCTTATTCTTTATATTTTTATACTTCCTCATTTTAACCAACCTACATAGTTTTTACATTACTTACAATTTTTGTACTTATTCGAATTTATTATGAATAAACGTAATTTTAAAAGCGGAATACTGGTCTTTCAAATCTTTTTCTTTTAGGATGAACTTATATTTATTCTAAAAAATATTCCATCTTTTGGATATAAAATATATTTTTAGTATAGGTAAAAGGTATTTGTTTGTAAATGTAAATGATCGACGGTTCGAGCGATTAAAATTATAATTAAATTCCAAATAAACCTTATAAATGTATATTATCAAATTCCAAATTAATCGTAATTTTGTGGTCTTATTTCCTCTTCTTTTACCCCGTTATCACTTCTTCCTAGAATCATCCAGGAAGCTTCAACATTTTAGAGTTTGATCGCCTTAGAAAGTCCCACTGAAAAACTTTGCGGTCGAGAACATTTCCAAACTCCAATCTCTCGGTTGCGAAGGACGCCTCGGACGAAATCGGCCTTTTTTTTCTCGTTAAATTTCCTCATAACTCAGCGTTTTCGAATCTTACTGATGTGAAATAATCGAGGAAACAAACTTTGGGATCGGAAAGAAAGAAAATCCGTCCGGAAGATATGTCGCTGAGTAATGACTGTTTGAGTGTTCGCCGATCATATTTATAATGGATTTGCACATGAATAATCAGCATTCAAGTGATTGAGGATGAGCACGCATTGTTTATGGAATGAGGCACTCGATCGAAGCACAATGGGACCGGGTTCTATGCTCGTTTGACCCAATAGGTCCTCTCCATTTACGAGGCATTCCGTGATTTCTCATCGAGTGTGGTTGGGCTTAAAAAGAGGATTTATCCGCACATCCGCATCCATTCCTCTTATTTCAATGGTAAAATATGGAATTATCATCGCGGCGAATATCTCCCATTGATTAATTGGCTTGAGATGTAGTCGTGGGAGTCTATCTGCTTGCATCCCATTTTCCTATGGAAATAGAATGCAAGCAGATGTCTAGTTGCTGAGATGATGATTGATAATTTAGTGTGTTTTATCTTTTCTCGGATACATGTGCAAATATCGTGTTTTTTGGATGAGCAAAGAGATGTTTTACGAGAAGAGTAATAAACAGTTACGTTTGAGGATGATTATTTTTTACGTAATATTTGTTTTTTAAGTAATTGAAGATGCAATTTAGTTTTTTAGTGTAAAGCATTCATTCAACTTTAAATTCCCACATTCAGACTATATATTATTTAATATGATATTGAAAATTATTAAGAAAGTTTTTTTATAAAATACTTCCTTTATAAATCAATGTGCAACATAAAATTTATTATTTGAGACTTAGGTTTGGTGTGTAAAACAGGTATGAAACAAATAAGTTTATTGTAAATATCATGCAATTAAAGTAGCAAATACATGCATGAGATGTTTAAGTTCTAAATTGAGTTATTAAATTGCGATTAAATAATACAAAATTGAGTGAATTTATTCTAAAACTATAAATAGTTCTGGAAATCATGGATGCATTTCTTTGTAAAAATAGCCCATAAAAGGAGGATATTACATCCGCCGTAAGATTGTACGATCTAATATTCCTTAGTAAAGGCTAAGGTGCCATTGAAATAATTTTGTTAGTGTTGTTCCTGGTAGTTGAGACGGAATATTTCCTATTTTTACTATCTGGAAATTGATCTAAACTCATCCAATAGTGGAAAATCTCCTGTATATCGATATGGGACGAATGTTCAATGCTTGAGAACACTCCCACCAAAAGTTTCTTTCCATTCACGAATGCATTTTTTATGCGCCCCATTCCAAGCTCGTCCTCGGACAGCATATGGGTTTTTCCAACTCCAAGAAGCACGAAAACATCGCTTTCCCACCATTAAAAATTTTCATCCTAAATAACCTACGAAATAACTCAATTCCACTTTTCGTTGCCTCTTCACCGTTAGGCCTTGAACTTAATTTTATCCCACTTTAAGTCGATTCCAATTTTTCCTGCGCTCATCAGCAATTACAGCCACGGCAAATTGGTGCGCTAATTACGTCGCGTTATACCCAATATGTCACTTTTTTTAGCCCTTCTGTCGACGTAACGTCCTAATCGGAAAACTTTTCGGGGGATGAGAAAAAACGGTGTTTTTAACGCTTCAGCGACGTCTCCGTGGGGCGGAAAAGGCCTCTGAAAATGCTGCGAAGGAAAAAACGGGAAAACCTCGGAAAGATCGAGAAAAAAGTGAACGGAGTAATTGTTTTCGTTTCCTTTTAGACCATTCCGTTCGCGGAAAGAGGAATGTTCGATACCACAGCAAAGGGTTGCCGATGGGAGGGGAATCGACTCTGTAGGAGATGACGGGTTTGCTACAGCTGTCAGAGAATAGATCCATTTGGAATGCGTGTGGTGCATGAAGACGAGAGAGTACGATGTTCGAATAAAACATATTACGTCCGAATCAGAGGGAAATTATCGCTAGCAACAGAAAAGTAAATAAAAAGGTTTCTTTCAGGTATCGTAATACATCATCAACGTAAATATGAATATTGCAATATATATGTCCATGGTTACTGTAGTAGTGATAATGTAGTGTATTATTAAATATAGATGAAACCCACTCTCTATTATTAATAAGTATTTTACAATGTATATAAGGAATATCGAGTAAATTACACATTCTAAAGTTAATCCAGACGACTGATTGAACACGACGATAAGTTCTAACTGTAAGATTAAAACTTTCACAATTGAATACTTTTTTCTGCTAGATAAAACAACGCTTGAGAAACTGAACTGTTATTTGTTACCATTCAGCTTAGTTTTTCTCGCTCTTTAAGAAAGTCAGCTAGAGAATTCAGTAAGGTTACTAAAGCATCCATCGTTACAGTGAAACCTCTCTTTTCTTTTGATACTAAATCCTTTTTCGGATTTTTTCAATAATTAAAAGGGAATATTATTATTGAATTGAATTTACAGCGGACGGACGAAGAATGGATCATAAACTGAGAACACGTTAGATTTCTCATTTCGGAGTGTTTTGGTTTGGACATGGGTTATAAGCAAGTAGGACACATGAAAAAATAAAGGTCTTTGTGGAAAGCTGTTTAAATTGTGAGAAGAGGAAAAGGATTTATTTGACGAAGTATAGGAAAGAACTCTTCTTAAGGAAACGGGCAATTTTGTTGAGGGATTGATAAAGGAAGCAATTCGAGGCTTAAGCGAAAGACTAAAGGGAGTTTTGAAGGGTAGAATTTGTCTCAATACGCACTGGGAGTTGTTAGTAATTTCATGGTGTATGACCTTCTCTCATATAGGTTTTGTTACTGTAATACTTTTTGATTTACTTTATTTATTTTTTAAAACTTCTAGTCTTTCACCTATCAGCTCAATATTTTTCATCAATATTTCTATCGAATTCTTGATACGGATTAAAAAAAACCTCTCTTATTTTACGTGCATATTTAAAGTCCTTCAGTTTATTGACTTTAATAATTTAGATACTTTTCGAATTTTTCTTCAGAGTCCGTTTTTATTTGGATTTAATGCACTTATTAATCAACCTGCAGAGCCTGATTAATTTGGAACACGTTCTACATTTCCAATGTACCGTATGACGCATTCATTATTCAAAAATGTTTTGATTGCTGTTCAATTTAAATTACTCGAAAATCCGTACGTTTTTCAAAAGAAATAAAATTCAAAGCACTTAGAGTATCCATTTGAAATTTCTATTTTTCAGGATTCGTATACAGAACGAATATTTGATTACAGCTCATGTATATGCATGTGACAAAATAGTTTCTTTCGCTGAATATTCCTACTTAAATTGCTATTACTCTTGGAACAATCCTCCCATACTTTGAAAGAAAAGATAGAAATGTTTAACGGCTCGTTATAATAAGCCTATTTAAAGCTTTTACAATTTACAATGTTCCTTTGAAAGCATTATTTAGGAAAATGAAAAAGGTTCTTAAATTCTCGATTTCCGTCTTTGAAAACTCCGATTAGCTCCGAATGATTTTAAGTAAACGTTGGGTAATGCATTTGTTTATAATATGATGTTTATATAAATAGCAGTGTCATATTTTTACAACCAGAATATTAGTATTAAAGTAGTGCAGTTTTATAAAGACCGCGATAAAAATTAAATTTTTTGTAGTTCTTTTTCCTTAGGAAGGTTGAAATCCAAATCCTGCTTGATCGTAAAATTCCTTCTCCTTTATAAGAGTATGTTTCTGTTTCATAAAACTCAGAAGTCTTTAAAGTCACAAAGGTAAACTATCAGTTAGACGTAAATAGAAAACCAAATCCTTTTTTTTCCGATAGATATCACCTCGAAGAACCACGAAATGGGCTTTAAATTCGTTTCCAGACTTAATAGCGATATATCCATCAATAGGATTATAAAGATTGGAAAATTCGCAGATGGTATCGTCGCTTCTTTCACATTTTTCCTAGAATCCTTTTCTCTGATCGACATGACGTGTTTACAGCCATGAATGAGCTGCTAAGTCGTTCCACGAATCCACTCTTTCCCTTTGAATATCTCTCTTTAATATGGGCGATTTCTATGATTTGAGATGTCAATGGAAAGATATCGTAAAAATTCTGAATACAACTTTCTAATGACACTTTATATCGATGATAAGAAGAAATCATTTGTCTCTAACCTCCGTTTCATATTTCCAAATGAGTTCTTTTATCAGTAGCTGGTAGATTAAGATGAAGAGGTAAAAGCTCGTAAATTCGTCATGCAATATTATTTGACGACCAGCAATGTTATTCAATTGTTTCTTTATTCTTGAAAATTTTCCCTCCGTGGATCAATATATGTATGGACTTGAATTATATACGGAAAATGAAGGTAACAATAAATATTATTGTTGTTTATGAAGTACATAAATTTCTCAGAAGTAATAGGAACCTTATTCTTATTTTAAAACGACTAAATTTTTATCATTTTGTATTGCTCTAGATTTATTATTATTTTAATTAACTATAGCCTTTAATTTTCAATTTATTTAATTTAAATTGAATTAAAAGTTATTTTAGGTAATTAATCTTACTGAAAACTATACGCGATGAAAATAAGACATGGAAATAGCCCGCATGCCTAGTGTTTTCACCCCCTACCGCACGCCGAGGGGCGGCTTGATAGGTATTTTTATAGATGTATATTAATGCACTAAAATACCGTATTAAATGTAATAAATAAAATATTTTCTTTCGAAAAGCTTGAGTTAAAGGCAATATAAATATTATTTAAATGAGATTTTCAACCCTTTACGAGGTCGAATCATTGGTCACTTTCTCAAAACTTCGTGAATCATCCAGAATTGACTCGCATTTTTATCCCCACGAGTGTGCCAATTTAGATACTCATTGGCACCGCTCTCGTCCCATTATGTACTTCGAGGAACGGCAACGAAAAATTGGCGGCATTCGGACCCTCCCACCCGTCACTTCCATCAAAACAATGCACGAGTAAACAATCATGCGAAATATTGACGCCCACACGTCCGACGAATAAAAGGCAAACCATCGCCTCTGCAGGAGATAGTCCCTCAACAGCTGTCGCGGGATAAAAAGTGGACTAGAGAATAAAAAGGAACGGAGCAACAGAGCAGCGGTTGCCAGAAGAAGGTTTTGAGCCTGTTAGAAGGGGAGAGGAGGGGAGGCGGTGGTAGGGGAACGCCCTGTGGGAAGGGAAACGTGAAATCTGGGCGTGTTGTGTGACGCCAACCATTCGCTCTTGGTACACGCATCCTAGCAAACGGGGGAGGATTGAGGGTGATATGTCCTTCTTGTAGTTCCTGTTTTGCTTCCATCCGGGTTACCAACTTCCAGCCGTTCCGCCGTGGGCTCTCTCCAGCGACACCTGGAGGAGGGGTGTCGCAACTCGTGTGCTCCCCCCGAGGAAGACTCCGTCCTTGGGACATGTTGGGTATCGTAGTCCCTTGGACGTATCGCGTTTCCCTTGACGGATGTCATGTTTAGCGGAACGCCCTGGAGCGGTCGGCGGGTGTACGGACCGTGACGGTGCTTCGGAAGTGTTGAAAGGGTGCTCTTGTGTCCTTCGGTGTTGATTCGACGGAGACTTGGAAGGATCGATCTGATTAGATTGGATGGATTAGCGGTTGAATCTCAGCGAGATACCTTTCTGCTGTGATGTGAAGCATTGGGTTTATGAGTTTCATTGCGAAGCTTACAGATTGTCCAGGAATAGGTTACAGCCAGTTTGAATCGGTGGTGGTTTAGCAATATCGATGACCTAATTTGCACTGTATAAGTGCCCATGAATTGTTCCTTCACAAGGATTAGACCAACGAATTTTAACACTTCTCTGTTTCGGTTGGCTATGGGATAATTTTACCCCAGATGACACACCTCGAGTTCTGCGGTGTGGTGGTTGAACAATCAGTGTCCCCGTGAAAGTGTGTTTAAAGACTCCTCCGGGATTAAACAAGTGCATTTCTGTAAAGAAACCAACCTCCCTCTTCATTTCTTTATACAGTCGTAATTTGATTCCGACCCGTTCCGTGTTCACCCTGGCGCATCGAAATCCCCCGCCCCAAAAGCTGCGAACTGGTTTATTATTTTTTCGAGAGATTGTGTTGTGCTCCGCGTCCCGAGTCTGCACTCACGTCTTCAGGAGGCGACAACCTGTTGGTAGTCCGCGGGCGCCTTTTTTGGATCACCCTATTTGATTTGCTGGAATACGTGTTGACAGCTGGATCCTGAGAGTTATCTTGCCTTCCAGGGATCTAACAGGACAATGTGTGGTCTCCCGGATACGCAGGCGACCCTTTTTACGTCTAAAACATCCAGATTGCAATGAGCCATGTCTCGCCGAAGGCTTATTGCCAGGATGTCGGCACCTGCGTGGGCGGAATGGACTACGCTGGCGCCAAACGTTACAAGAACCGCCGTACTCACCCTGTTCATCCTCCTGATAGTACAACCTGGACGGACAGGTGAGTTGATTACGTATGTTATGTTTGATGAGTGTCCGATATCGAGTAGCTGGAGTTGTACGGTGAGAGTTCTGAAAAATAAGATGAGGCTGTAATGGGGTGCTGACGTTTCAAGGGCCACGAGTCGTCCTGCGTTGTTTCCCAACTCTAATTATAAATCCAGTGGGCTACTTCATTTGCCAGAGGAGCGGTTGGGCTCTCCCGTGTTTCCCGAACATCATCGCCTTACCAAACAAAGCCCATGTTGATTTTCTGCCATACACGAAATTGCTCACGAAAATAAACATTAGTAGTAGAGATTTAAATTGTCACGTAAGGAGATACTGGTAAAGAGCCTAGGTAAATACACATGAAAACGGATTAAATAGATCATTTTATTTGTTAAATGTAAAATGGATTAATTCTGAGAAATTAATATGATTGCGGATTTATTTAGGAAGGAACGAGTTTTTATGGTAATGATATTATACTAATAGCAACATACACATAATGACCGAAAGCGTATAGTCAAATAAAATTGGAATAATTCACGTTTTAAAAATTATGAAGATTATTGACTTAGTGTGTATATTATCCGTAGAAAATGCTGATTGTATTCAGCCACGATTACTATAAAAAAACTTCTATGGCATAACTATATTACACGCGCATGAATGCATCGAAATTTACGAAATTATAAAATTTTGTATTATTGCGTATTGATAAACATGTCCGATGCTCACGTTAATTCAGAATAAATTTTAGATGTTGTACAGCGTTCTTTTAATTTTTAAACTGTCGAGGATCTCAAAAGTGACTGAAGAAAATTTTTACCTTTACGTATGAGCCCCCAAGTCCACGGTATGAAATGTTTGCTTTCAATTTGCTATGGAAACTGAAGCATAAATGTTATGGAAACCTTCGTGAGAATTAAAGATTGTTGTGCGTTTGAAGTGAAGGGCCTGCATAGGATCAGCATTCTCAAAGCAAGGAAATGTTTTCGTTTACTCTTTAGGATTTATTGCGTTCGTATGATTTAACTTCAAAATAAAGTGAAATGAAGTCCGAAACGGATGAGTGCAGATAGACTCTGAAAATATTCTTCTTTGCAAGTAATGTACAGGAGCATATGTTAGTATGCTACATTATCGTACTACCGAAAGGATTTAAGAATTATACTATACTTAAAATTATTTATATTGCTAAAATAACTAATTAGCGGAAATTGAACATAATAATTGGAATTTTTTTACGATTGAAGAAAATGAAAGAATTGTATAAGGATATTTTGTAAGATAATTAATTAGCTATAAATTTATTAAATAACTGAATAATGGATAGTAAAGCAATAAAAGTGGGTCTTATTTTCCTTTATGAATTTTTCCACTCCTTTGATACCAGTTCCTCTAGAGAAAACCTCTCCTTCCTAATTATTTCTCAATCTTTAGAAAGGTTCATATTTCCTCAATATCTCTGTTAAGGTCTTTTTTCACTTACGTCATAGCAGTTGTTCCGCTCATCTTATAACGTCCTTTGTCTTTCCTTTCGTGAATTTCCCGATCGCATTCTACCTTCAATTAATTTCTCTATACACCACCCTTCTAATGCAATATCCTCTGTCATCAAACCAAACCCTCTCATTTCCTCTGACTTTAATTGAATCACTCCAATGATTCCTAGCACATCGGGTGCTTGGTTTTCAATCAAACCAATTTTAATCTTTCTTTAATTCTTTACACGCCGACACCTTCATGTAATTGTAAGTAATAATGGAACAGTAAGTGCTATCGTTACACTGTATGAACAGGGCCTAACTTCAACAATCAATGAAATCGGAGACTTCCGGCCTAGACCGAAAGTAAATTGCGTTATTTTTCCGTTTATTGTTCTTAGTTTCCGCTACCAATTTAATTTTCGAAATTATATTATAGAGCGAATTATCTACATTAGTATAGTATTGAATCTCTAATAGCGAAATAATATTCGACTGAAGTTTAAAGGCTATAATAGAGCACTTTGGTGGAATTCGTTAGATAATAGGAACCTTTTATCTCGTCTAAGATATTGGTCGTATTTATTTGTATAGATCTTGTGAATTTTTGTTTAGCCTATTTTTAGATCGCTAGCTGGAGAAGGAACAAAAGACATTTACGAAAAAGTCATAGTTTATACACCTTATTTAAGTTTTCAATTGCTCTAAGCTGTTCATTTATTAATACTACAATTGTATGTACGCATTTGAGACTTTACTATGTCGTTATACAAGTTGATACTTATATATCTATGTTTATGACTCCATGAAGTCCATGATGTTTTAGGAGATGTTATGATCTTCAGTGTATCTGAATGTTAAAGTTCTTAAATTGATCATTTACAAAGGAATGGTAAGATCGATTGTTACATCCAACCATTGAAAACTCCTTTGAATGTGCCCTAACGTGTCTTTTCTATATAATTTAAAACGGAAGAAACTTATGATCGATAATTTACCAGCGGCAACTGCGTTAATGCCTCAATAAAAAACTGCGATTCACTTTGTCCTTCAGCTAAATTTCTCCATCGAGCGCAGCTATTAAATGCGTGTGAAATCGCATCTCAGGTTATCGCTCCACTCTTTCGACGGAAAAACATCGCATAAAAACATCCGATGCTATCAAAAGCCGTAAAATTCAAAATGGCCGCGGGGTTTTTGAAGAACCTTCATCTTCAGGAATTATTTGCGATTCGAGACGGAAGACGGCGATGGTTAGAAAAAAAGGAGGAAACTTCCAATTGTTTCTGCTTCACCCACGTCTGCCCCTTTCAGAATTCCGGCTTGTTTACGATTTCCCTCTTCGGCTCCGGGAGCAAACACGCTCGGGCCTATAACAAGCCTTTGGAGAACACCTCCGATTCGCATTTCCCTCAAATGATCTCCGTAAAAAAAAAGCTCTTTCTCCTTAAGAAAGAGCTCCGCCCATAGGCACAAATCGGAAATAGAAATCCAATTATAAACTTTGTTTTAGTGCAAACGCTATCAGAATCCAGCATCGAAATTTTTTTCCAGTAGTGGAACAGCTGGTCTGGGGTCTAGCGCGCGGTCGGCGATTTCTGCTCCTTTGAATGCTTACAGCCCAACGCGTACGGTTTTATTCGTATCCATCGTTACGAAAATAACAGAATCGTGTGCTCCGGTTACGTAGCGACGCATTGGTAGATGCTAGTTCACCCTTTTTCATTATAATCATGTTCTAAGACGAGGTTTATTTAGTTATTGAACATGATATTTCGGTTTCTTTTTATTCAATTTTTTAATTTTTCCCGTTTCTTGTGTTAGTTTTACTTAGTGTTTTGAATTTGCAGAGTCACTAGCCCCATGGCTAGTTGGTAGCTACCTTGTCATTAGCTACCGAAAGTTTGGTAGAATAAAACCTCCCATTTGGACGAGCGAATGGGGTTTTTCTTTGATTTTCTTGCCGAACTAGAATTCAAAGTGGAGAAATTCTATGAAAAGGGGCTTTAATTAGCTTTTGAAAATTCTTTCCGTATTCATGTTTCATTACCAAAGACGTAAGGTTTGGAAAAATTCTACAGAATTGCAAATGATCCATTGAAATTTTCTTAACATCATGATGTCAAATTTTAGTTTTTATAGAAATTAAGTTTTGATAGAAATTAGTTAATTAGGAATTCCTGTGTTTTGAAATATGGTCTATTTAGTATGTCTGTTTTATGAAAAAAATCTTTAGATATAAATCGATTTTTAAACTTGCGTACACAAGATAAATTATCTTTTATGGCTTCTATTTCTGTTGTGAATATAAGATAAATCATTATGAATATCTTTGATTTATAATGAACGAGTAATATACGTTAAAATGCGTATGCCTTGCATACATTTTTATTCTTATTTTATTTCGTTATTCATACTTCAGCAGGTTATACAGTACTTCATCGTCATTTTGGCCATAAAGGAAAGCATTTGTCAACCAATTTGGTAATTTGCTACAATGAATGCTGTAAGATTTTTTTAAAAATATTATTAACCTTTGGGAACTACGTTCGAACAGTATCATACATGAAGTATTATTCCCATTAAATGCTATCGATTTAATAGAACGAATGATAGTTTAACATGAAAACATAGAGAGTGACATGGTTCCATCGACATTGGATGTAAAGGGGATTTGGATAGTTACACAAAGGATACATGTCTCACCGCATGTTTACCTTTTAAGTGAAGAATGCGTGAAAAGCTCTTTGCCTCCTTGATGGCTTACTTCTCCTCTCATTGTTTTCGTAATTGTCCAAAGAAAGCGTCCCTATCTTCCAAAGAAAACAAGCTGCGATGTTCACTTGTTTCCGAACCTTCTACACGGTTTATTATCACTGCCAATTCAGAGCATCACAGCACCACTCTGTCATTTGTCTTGGAGATTCGAAATGGGGAAATAAAACCTGATGGATTATCTCTACGAACTCTTTACTCGCTTTTATAGTTCCTTCTTATCAACTGAAGACTATATTTAATTGCTCCTATTTAGTTAATAGACGTTAATTAAAGTTAAATACTTATTGAGCGATTTCAGATCGTATATAACTTAATAATTGTTCTCTCCCATAACAGTTTCTTTACTGGAGCAGGAGAAAATAACACTCACATTTTATTCATGGCTCATCGCCAGGAATTAATCTCAAAGCAGGAAATATAATATTTTTTATCTCGAAAGCATTTATCGGAAAAGATTAAAGATAAAAAATTCATATATCGTATTTCATACTCAAGCGGTTATATTCTAATTTTATTTTCCTCTTAATCCTCCAGGAGAAGGTTTTCACTTCTGCCGCGACTCTCAGGGGATCAAAATGCGGACAAAAGCTTTTCTCTGATGGCATTGATCGGCCATTATATGATAAAATCACAAATAGAAGTTTTTTCTCTTTCTGTTGTAACATTGGTTTCAATGGAATGAAAATACAATCGGCGCATCGAGATTTGATACTTTTAAAAAGCTTTGCATCAAGGCATACTAACTTTTGTTGTGAAATCTCCATTTGTGAGAAAACATTTGGTTTTATCGTGCGAGAGATTTGAGAGGAAGTAGTTGTCAAGTTGATGATTTATGTATTGGATTCATATTATTCTACGAAGTGGTTATGCTTGACTAGGAAAATGATTAAGTTATTGATAGTAATTTTGTTGATTGAAGTGTCCTTAAGCTACACTTGCGTGATATTTGTGTAATCTTCTCTGCAGATTCTTATTTAGTGAAAAACAAACGTCCTACATGCGCCAACATTTTAAAAATCTCTTTTACTAAAATTGTTTATTCGTAGAAATATAAATTGCAGTAGATAAAAACATTGAACTAATTTTAAATTTACTGAGTTTTCATAAGTATTCCTGCTACTCAGTATAAACAAAACTGTGAAATAGACTTGCTCACGTAATTTCCAAATTGATTGGGATTGTTAATCGGTTCAAGTATTATTTGAAATTTCGAATGAGCCTGCAATTAGTGCATCAAACGAATACAATTCAATTTACATTATCAATGAATCAAGTTTGCCATAGCTGTATTGTAATAGTGCTCATCTAAATGCATTAATCAAAGAAAATATCTGTTTTTATTGATGTAAAATAGTTAGAATAAATTCAATGATTTTCAACCATGTAAATTTTGTTAATAATATAATCAAACAGAATCTAAGCATAAGTGCCGTTTTTCTTATTTTTCTACGAAGAATCATAGTTCATTAACATAGATTTGCAATTTACTTCATCTCGCGAGCTTTGATTCATTATCATACAGATCGCGTTTGTGAATAGATAATTGGCAATTAGCATGATCATTAATTACTCGATATGTACGCTAGCTGCATTAATTATTGCTAAAGCACATCAATTACAATAGAGTCGCACATTTCAGAAAGCATTCATTACATTTTCTGTAATCTGCCAATATACTGAAGTGTATGCAAATGAAACAATTCCATTTTACGTCACAGTAACCAGTTTTAGGGACTTTGATGCTGAAATAATGAAATCTATTATCAAAGTTGCATGTGAAGATGTATTTTTGCGATTTTAAATTTATCATATTTACTAATTTTGTTTGGAAATAATGTGTAAATAATTGAGGGTCATTTAGATTATTACCAAGTATTGTTAGTTGTACCGATTGGTAGATTTTGAATCCATTCAGGGCGTAAATATAAATATTATTTAAATATCATTGTCTAGAGTAGAACAAGAACCTTAAAGTTCTTTGTATCTGCGATACTCTTATCCCGTTTTCGATTACTATTATTTTCTTATTATTAAGTTGTACAATCAATTACGAAACGGAAACCAACAAAGGGAATTAAAGGAGGAACCAGCAATTTACTGGAAATTGAGGTTTTCGAAATTGTACAGCTTTATCGAAGCTACCATCAGCCGTCCGTGTATACCCTCTGGACACCTGGACACCGGGACCACGCGTGTCTTTCCGGGTCGTTGAGCAAATGACAGCCCTTTGTTATCTCCACAATCTTTGCCACCCTCCACTTCCACCGACAACGCAAACATGTGCGCCAGCATCAAAATCCCTTCGTTTTTAACACAATAATCCTCCAGCTATCGCGTTAATTAGAACCACCGTCTGAGCTGGTCTTTCGCACCGAAATTCCACGTTCTTCGGCTCCAAAAACTTTACTGGAAGCCCTGAGTTCTTTCGCGAATCCATCAAAGTGTCTCCCCAAAGCGTTTTTCACTCGCACGCTCCGTTACACGCATAACTTCGCCTCTTTAAAGCGGTTCTAGGAAAGAGCGTGAGTCAGTTGTCGGTCAAACGGCCCCTCGATATCCTCGGGTAAAGGCGGCCGCCCACCCATAGAGTCATTGTGCGGAGAGATATTCCACTCTTGCCCACCACCTTCCCCTCCTGTCCGAGGCACTTAAAAATAGATTGCTGAGATCCACCCCCGAGAGGAGGGGAAAGAGGCGTAGCCTAAACTGATTTATCTCGCTTTTTTGTGGCCCAAGGTAAACGAATTAATTTGACGCGGTTAGAGGAGCGGACGCGTGCTCAGGGGGTCCCTCGAGAAGGACATCGGTATTGAAGAAGTCACGTGGAAATATTGGGTTTGATATGTGTACTGTTAGGGTGAGTTGCTAGGGATTTGTTTGACTCGGGTACGTATCGGTGGTTTTGGAAGAAAGAAGGGGCCAATTGAGAATTGTTCCGGAGGCTCGTACAAGCTTTGTGAATCAATTCATTTTGTGATTAATTGAATTTATTTGTTTTTTGGTTATTGATCATAGTTATGGTAATGTAGATATAGATGAGATTGATGCTGTAATAACTTTACAAAGCGAGGGACAAAATATCGAAATAACTAGCTGAATCATATGTCGATAGGAAATAATAAAAGGTATTTTTTCATTCATATTATTAAAATATATACTCTTATTAACTATCATTAATTCAACATCACATTTTCGATTCTTAATATACTTTAATTCTGAATGTACCTTTATCTATCATACATTAGAATTGTTTACTGATTCTCTTATATTGTCCAGTTATTTACTAAAGTAGCTTTAAAGCTCGCGATTATAAACTAATAATATAAACAACTAATAATTGGAATTAAAATTCTTGATAAACCTCAGTAGATGTAAATTTTTGATTCCTATTGGAGAAGCGGCAAACAATCATTTTGAATAATCTCATGACAAGACTTTAATCCTGTATTAAAGAAGATTTTGCTGAGTATTTGCATTTAATGAGTACCTATGATGGGCAGTGTTTTTTGAATTTTCTTTTCGCTTGATTCATTTGATTAATGATAACATCGCGGTGCACTAGTCATCCAAGAATTATTCAACCATTTCCAAAGAGATATGGTGATTTATGATCCTCTACGATGACTGGTCAATAAACTTCATCCATATTTTAAAATTATTTGGAATGTTTCGATCAAGTATCTGAATCATCTCTGATATATTCAGCAACGAAAACGGACTGCCACCTTTGTTTGATGGTTGTTATTTCAGATGTTTGTGAATCATCAACTCCATCCTCGCACAAGTTAATTCGCTGAAAATAAAGGCGGATTATTGATGTGCAGTTTCTGCCTAAACATTTGGCCTGTTTCTAAGTATAATTCACTCCCACAACATTCATTTTTAGAACGGGAAAAGGTCCATAAAATTCTATAACGAATATATACTATTTGAGAATAACGAATAAAGCTATGACTTGATTTGGTATGCTACTATTATGTTCGCATTTGTAACGTGAGATATTTGCTCCTAATTCTAAACCACGTCTTCTTTTAGATATGTGTATAAAAGTAGAAAAGCGTCTCGGATTTGAATCTTGGTTAAAATTAAAAGGGATGAATAATAAGTAATAATAGGTCATCTGAAATTCATCTCAGTGGGATATCGGTTCGGTTGAGAAAAATAGAATATTATTATGATACGATAAACGCGTATTTATTTTACGCCATCGAACGCAAACTTCAAATCGGTCCAAAAAAATTAATCTTTGCATCTCGAAGTGAAAATACGGGAGAGTATAATAACAGAGCTATTTTTATACGATATCTCAGCCGCGGACGCTTTTGGACGAAGGCAAACAATAACTAAGGAAAGTCGTAAATTGCCGGCGTGGATTCCAGCTCAATAAACTGGGCGCCTATTTAAAGATAGGCATTTGGCTCCATTCATCATCTGCACGGGAGATTCTCAATGAGACAGGTATTAGTATCTTGTCAACGAGAGGAAGAGATATATTTAGGAGTGCATGCGGAGGCGATCTCGTTGTCTATCAACAGATTTTCGAACCGCGGTTGCTTCTTTGTAGCCAAGTTATTGATTGGATACCCGGAAAGATTTTAGATGATTTATCTCAGAAATGGACGATAATCTAGGTGATGAAATAAGTCATCCCGCATCGTTGCATAGATATGATGTGATGATATTTAACAGTAGAATTTGATAGTATTTAGCGATACCGTTATGTTTGAATTGATAGAAACTGTTCTGTTTGGAGTAGTTTGACATTTTATTTCTGCTGATGGAATTCGATTGGAATGCAAATACCTTTACTCATCTTAAATGCATGTGAACAACATGGATTAACATGCAAAGATAATGATTATATGAGTACACTTACCAAGGTTGTTTTAGACCTAATGCTACTATACTATTTAACAATGATGTGCAGTTATTCTATGAGTATTTTCCTCTAAATTTTTATATACGTTTAGTCTTGACGTAAAAACTCAACATAGGGGCTGTATATTCATGTATGTATTAGTTAAATTTGATTGCCCATTAGACTCTTAAAGATAATGGATGCAAATTTAATGTAGATAGAAGTTTAACTTATTGGTTGAATGTGCCTCGTAACGGAAAATGTACGATGAAATCATATAGGGCGTGCAATGTGTATTGAGTAACCGATTATATTTTGGATCCATTCATAAAGTTCGTGGTAGAGTAGACGTAATAGGAACTAAAAATACAATTCTATAAGTATCGTGCTCTTGATATTGAACGAATATTCTTGATTGTATCGTAATTGCCTTGTACTGTAAAAGGAGTTGCAATGTTTATTAAACACAGACGAATGAATGATAGCGATTTAATCTTCATTATCGCCATATATCCTCAAATCGTTTAATTCAATCACGCATCTTAATTTCTCATTTAAGGCCCCTATTAAAAACGAGTGACTGATATATCTCGCGTGGCAGTTTCCGAGTACTTAGTCATGTTTTTTTCATCGCCCAAGCGTTCAACCTTCATTTAATTGCGCCCCGCCCCTCTGGGTTTTTTTCGCTAGTGAAATCCACCCTCAATTAATTCGCGATCAAATACCTCTTCCTAACGATACGAGTCTTGGAATTAAAATGCAAAACTACGTGCGAGTGGGGGGATTCGCCTCGAGAGCAGATGGTTCGCTAATTGATTGTAAAGAGACGTCGCCGATCGGCGCAAAGTTGACTCAACTATTCATTCCTATGAGATAAGCCTCGGTCACATGCCTTCCGGGTCGGCCCTTAATGTCCATTTCGTGCATTTAAGGCGCTTTAGTCATCCGTGTCGGGTTTACCCCATTCGCCCAAAACGGTACATTAGTCATCGTCACTTAGTATTCAATTGTGTCCAAGGGTGACGCAAACTTCGTGCGAATGTTTCATCGCTCCGATTGACGACGAGATAAGGTAATGCGAAAATATGAGATAATATGAGTCAAAGGGAGTTTTATACTGAGCTGTTTCTTTTTTATAGCTGAGAATTATTCAGCATTAATTGCCGAGGAAATTAATGCTTGTCTTACGATATTTTTGGTCGTCAAAAAAAGGATTATTAATTTTATGATTCATGTCATCTAACTGTGACCATCAGTAACTTATGTAAATTACTTTCAATGTTTTTTTTCTAGATCTTCTTTTCTGATTAGAACATTTACTCTCCGCCGTATGTGCTGATTCATACTCTTGAATTTGGGTTGTTCCAGCTGTTGGTCATTAAACCAATTTGGTCTTTCACATGACTGTGAAATTCCTGCAGAAACCTATGAAATAACTCAGTCCTGCTCTACGAGGGAACCTATTTTATCTGAGAATTTCCATGTTCCTTAATGGGAAATTTGATTTGATTTCCGAAGTATATACTCGAGGTTATATTCCTATCCAAGAAAACTTACGTAAATATTAAGTTGTGAATCATTACCAGAAGACTTGAGGTAGAGCGGTCCCGATTAAAGTTTTCACTTTATATATTGCTAACTCTATCTAGAGATCAGATTTTACTCATTCTAATGCAACATTTAATAACCAAATAAATGTTACTATTCATTTCCCTCAACTTGAGTATTAATATTTACACATTCAATTAAATTTAATAACTCAAATATAAATCGAAGTTGCGTGGAACTGCAAATAAGATACTATTAAATTAAGTCAACAGAACTTTCCTGGTAGCAACCAAAGATTAAGATTGCGTAGCGTAAAATAATGAAGTTTTTAAATACTTTGCAGAGAAAAGAGATCACGCAAACGAGTAACAGTTTTCTGCATTAACTTCCTCAAAAATATTCATCTATTTCGTTCAAACAATATGTAGAATATAATTATAAAGCAGTGACCAAATAAACCTATTAATCCTTCCTTATTAATTCAAGCATCTTTCGTATCAACGGCGATGAAATCATAAGCCATTATCGCTCACAACTCATGAATATATCTCACATCCCAACAATTAATAACACACGGAGAATAGCTAATCATAGATTCGTAAGAATGCTACGTATTTCATTATCTTAATCGCTTCATATTTCAAGAGGTCAATGAGTAGAAAAGAACGTTTGGTATTATAAGGCGCCTTAATTCATCACCGATTCTTCGCATGCATAATTCAAAGGGTCGGCAGTGCATTAACAGAAGTCCTTAATTTTTAATCTTTACGAGGAGCGAGGTATATGTCGTTTGCGTTATTAACCATCGAAGCTCACGAGGAGTAATTGCTCTCGGGTTTTTTTAACCCTATTTGACGGCGAAGAAAAAATGCATAATTTTCGTGGATGATCCTGGAATCGAGGCAACGATTAATCATGGATTGCCGCGTAGTGGAGCTTGAATTTATTTCCTCGAGTAAATTCGAAGCGAAACTTATTTTCTGGGTAACGTACGTACTTCGGAAGATCCTGCTAACTTGGGCGTTTACTGCTTGATTTATGCGCATGTCAAAGTCAACCGAGGTCTCTTCGGGGCTGTAAATTCACGAGCTATTCCGTATTATTCTCGTCAGCCCAGGATGTTATTACGTCGTCTCTTTAAACCCACGATGAACAAGGTTATATATTATCGGGCTCCGTAATCCAGGTGCTTGATAAAAGAAGGGTTAGTGATTCCGAGTGAGTGTTGATAAACACGGGAGATGAGCGTTTTAAAGGTACTTTTTCTTTCCGATTTTTTTGGTCGCTTCTTAACTCAAAATGGACTTCGTATTTTTTGTTCCGACGGAGCTCAAGAGGTGTAATTTTCTGCCAATTTCGAGAGGTCCGATCGCTATCGTACTGGAATGAGTAAGTCCGAATGGGGATCTCAGAGGGTTAAACGAATGAGATGTGAATTTACGGTGTCTGAGGAAGGTGTTTAAGTACGCCGTGATTCGTGACCGGCGCTTTATAGTGGGCCTTTTCGTAGCCCACAATTATAAAACTAATTCGCTCTGCGATGTTTTGTAGAGCTCAAGAAAACGTAAAAATTAAGGTGAGATTTGTAAAGGAATACATAACTTTAGATTAAAATGATAAATCATAAAATACAGTAAAAATCATTATTTCTCCTTTTTTCGCATTTTCTTTTACGAAATGAAAAATTTAATTAAATTTATTACTTATTATTCTTGAAAATACGTATAATATACATATCGGATTTATTTGGAAAAATTGGGGCTGAAAATTCGCATCTCCCATTCAAACTATATGAAACACATTAATAAAAATAAACCAAAAGCAGTGGACAAAGATGGACTGAACAACCGTTGGAATTCTTTTCTTCTTGCTATTTCAACGTACGTATCATAAGGCTCGTTACCATTAAAGCAACGGAACGTATATAAAGATACAAAAATTTTTGGGTGCATGTTGTGTGAAAAGGAATCTCAGGTTTCCAATCAGCTGAGTTTTGAGACATAAGTTGGGAACGTTTCGATGACTGACTGCGTAATCAAACAAATTCTCCTATTATTTGTTGCTTAGGGTTGTGCGTATTTATCTTCTCTAAAATTATTCTAATCTGATTGAAATTCGGGGTTATAAATGGGCTATATATAATTTAGTAATTAAATGGCAGAAATTTTGAAAAAATTATTGTAAAATATTCTTGTTTCGCAAATGGTATCGTTAACTTATGAATTGGTATGGCTTAAGGATGAATATTTTCTTTGTGACCCTTTCGTTGAATATGGATTGACTGCAAGGAGAAGGTCTGAGAAGAATTTTAAGTGGAACATTAAAATAAAAGATAAATATTTAATATCGCAATAGATTAATGGAGAAGGAATCCATCAAACTTTAAGAGGAACAGATTTCGAAAGCCGGTCCTACTTAGCCCAAAGTATAAATGATTGATGATATGCAGCTTATCAGACCCGGAAGATATACTTTAGCGTTTGAGCATGTTCAGAGCGCCACTTCGCAAACTTAACGTACTATAAAACTCAGGTAGTACTTATTTTTCGAGAAAAAACAGTTTAACCTCTCAACGGGAGTAATACCTTTTCCAGTTAATGAACGGTTTCCAAATTTTAAAGGCTCTTCATCGTTCTCACGTCCAACCGACGTGTTGATGAAACAAAAAGAGCCTGAAATATGGTGGAGAATATCTCGCTTTCTCTATTCATCATCTTCGTTATTTCTTTTAATTCCCTTCACGAAAAGTTATCACCGCTAAACGTTCTCAAATTGATTCCGTGCAACGCTATCATTAAACGCTGCGATGAAGGGGTCGTGAGCAGGAGAGGTTTTTAAAAAAAGTGTTGACCTTAAGCTCTTTGCCGAGGAAAACAATTAAACGATGCCGCGAACACGTGAGGCGTGAAGGAAGCACGGGCGAGCTTCGAAGACTGGAAACAAAACCTGATTACCGTCTAAATATTTACGAAATTTTCCGGCAAAATTATTACAATTCGGGTTAAAAGCGCTGTATGCTTTAAGCGTATTGCTTACCCAATTATTGCGGCTGTTGGTGACATTTATTTGAACGATAGTTTGTAAATATATTTCAATCTTTGCGTTTGTCTGAAACAAAGCTGTTTACTCAAAATGTTCGAACTCGAAGCTCGAAATATTATGCGTTGATTTACTTGTTAAATTCCGTTTTTCAATTATTTTAATTAAGAGATAAAAAGGATTATTTCCGAAATGTCATATACTTTTGAATCGTGTCACCGTTTAACTTTATTTCTAACAGTTCAGTTTCATGTATAATTCAGTGGTTGTTTATTGGATAGAATATTTTTTTAAACTACCTAAACTTATTTCTTGAAGCAAGTTTCTTGTGCTTCTTAAAATCAATTAAAAGTTCCCAACCTAGTTTTTGAGCGAATGGCAGAGAGTAGAACTTTCACGATTTCGTAATTGAAATTTAAACGTACTACACCTGATACTGCGTTTTAACTCGCTCTAATTTTTAATAAATTAAGACGAGGGAATAGTTTAAATATAAAAGTCATCGTGATCCATAGGGTAAATCATAATATTGTTCTTTGGTAGACAGTTGTACGACTAAAATGTTACCTAACGGTTAGAATATTGTTCCAGTAGACTCGTGTACATTAATTTTCTATTTAATATAAAGTTTTAAAACATTTCTGTGATATCCCTAAAAATCCATTCCATTTCCTTGAATTTATATTGATTCTAATTGTTAGCAATCGGCCTTTAATTCCATCAATATTTAGCTACTTGACGGCTACGTCATGCGAAGCGTAAGTATTTCTCCTCTAGGAAAATTAAGTACCTAACGTTTCTTTTATCACCTTGGCTTGATATCATATGCTTTCGCTCGCATTATATTTTTAGGCTGAACGTTTATTTTAGACGGAGGAATTCAGGTCCCAGAAGTTATTCGTCCTAGATAATACGGGTCAAGAACAATCCACCTCCTTATTGTACTAACCTTCATAATAATGATTTTGTTTTCGAAGTTTGAAAGCAGTTTTATAATCCACGAATCTTTATGCCATTTTATAATAGCTCTGTCAGTACGACAGCGTTTAAACTTAGAATTTCTTGAATATTATATCTAAAAATTCCGTTTGATAGGCCAGCATTTTTTTACAAAATGGTCTTACATATCGTTGTGATTAGAAAGTAAATAAAAAATTAAATAGAAATATTCAATATAATATTGAAAATATAGGAAAAATGCTTTATTAAATGCTAAAATATCTCTTACGTACTGCGGATTTTGAACACCCCATGTGGATAGCGAAATACTTTCGGAAAACAAATCAACTGATGGACAAACAAAGGTATTATTTTCTATTCTGAACCAAGACTATAGATAATTGTATTTGGAAAGAAGTTATTACGCTAATTTCATGAATAATATTGAAATTCATCGGAAATTTATTCACTGATTTCCGAAAATGAAATAAAATTTCCTCTTCTTTTTCGTACGTCATAGTCTACGCGAATATTCCTACGTCAAAACCGACTTTTCCTTTTATGTTTCTAGTCTTTCGGATAAGTACATGTGAAAGGAAAGTGAAAGCACCAGGATAAGCTCATGTGAAAGTAATGTGAAAGCTCTATCCCGGGCGTTTAAGTAATGGGAAGTTTTTGTCTCTGATATAGTCTCAAGATAGCCCTAAGATTACATTAACCGTACTCAGATACAAGATATAGAGAAAGCCTATAAAATTTGTGCTTAATGGTCGTATGCTGAGTTAATATGGGATCCTGAATGAGAACTAATGAGTGCAAACTCCATAAATTGCTTCCTGGCATGCACTCTAATCGTATTTTATTCAGATTATAACCTTTCAGCGCGGTCTTAAAAAAGGTATAAAACCCAAGGTCGCGTATGGGTAATTATCGTGGAAGATTACTGCTTATTTGTTACAGAAAGGGAAATTTCTCTCGGGAGATTCCGAAGTATTTTTTAACGGGGGTGAAGCGGCAGAATCAAATAATAACTCTTTTTCGGTTATTTCGGGGCCGTATAATGTTATCACCCCGTTCTCTCCAGAATGTCTCCCCCAATTAAGAGATATCGCGAAAAGAGCAAGTTTTATTATTAGTCCTGGAGCATTTTCAAAATGACGTCGCTCCGGATTAAAGTTCAGAAATCACGATGTCGTTTATTTCATCAGAATTTATGGGAGTGTTCTCTCTTCTGGCTGTTTACGCAAACGGGTTACAATTGATCCAAATTCTGGAGAAAAGGAGAACATTTTGTATTTTCGCGTACGAGGACGCATTAAAAAATTAAATTTTGTTAAATGGGGATATGATTCCACCTTACCCTATTTGGAGCATTAATTATTCTTCTATTCTTCACCCTTGATCTTTACTTTCGAAGTTAGCTTCATTCTTTAGCTGAAGTTAGCTGTATATCATCCATAACATAATTTTTTAATTCTCTGTAATTTAATGAGGGGTTTTCAGAAATTTAAAATTCTTTTAACTTCGTCCTTTATCAATGAATGAATTCCTGATAGTAATAATACATAATTTTAAGATAACGATGGGTTAGGGTCTCAACCTGGTCCGATTTAAAGTTCTTTCGTCATCTGCTTAAAGTTACATTGGTATCTTTAAATTTTCTACCAAAAAACACAAGAATCTTTATTTCTAACCCATCACTTTTTTCCTTTCTTTCATTACTAAAATCCTCTCTTTACATTTCAATGCCAACATTTTGTTATTAGTATGAGAGGAAATCTCATTCATTAATTTACGTTCCATGCTCTTCCCCCTCCGCGTTAACTCATTATTATTATTATTTCGAATACGTCAACTGATGACTGATGAGACTATAACTGCCTCGGGAACTGTTAAAACTTAAGTAAACATATGAAAATTTCCATTTTAATCCCTTTGTGGCAGTTGCTATGGGCTTGGGACTTACTAATTTACTGAAATGATCTCGGCAATTGATGAAGTCCGTGACTGCATAAAATTCGTGTTAATGAGACGAGAGCCGCCGTACTTCCGGTGTATAAATAACGCACATGGCTCACTTTGGGATGCCATATTTAATGCATTTTGTTTTATATGACTCCAACATCAGCGGGTGGAATGGATGTTTTAATAATAACCTTTAATGATTCAATATCCGGAAGGAATCAAAACATCAGACAAACGTTGCAGCAATTCTTTGCTCGTCCTCAGGAAACCGAATGTTTGATTGAAAGAATAACGATCTTTAACTCATTATCTAGTCACAGATTTAGAGAAGTAATCGTTTCTTATTTACCAAAGGGAAGTGTGTTATTGCTAAAATTAAGTCCACAACTAAAAACAGTCTATTATGTCCATTTCAAAGCCGGATGTTTAAGATATTAATGCCGATTAATATCATATTCGATTGGGTGATTTAAAAAGTGTATTAATGCGTATTTTATGTGGCTCGAGATGAGTAACGGGGTGCGATCTATTTCACGCGCGCAATAACAGTCGAAGAACGACTCCAGTAAACTCTGCACGTTATATATAACTCGGCATCTTTCTAACCTAGCAAACATCTTTCGAACGAACGCTTCTCACCCAATTTTCTCTTTAACTATCAACCTGGTAATTAAGTCTACTGTGACGTATTAAGACGACGCGGAACATAACAAGTAGTGAGGGGGAGAAATCGTGTGTACATCGCTTCCAATCGCGTCCTAAGCAATCCAACGCACACGGGACGAACCTCCAGCTATTTTTAAGAAACGCGTATCAAAGGAGATCATAAGCGTAACGAAGACGTCAGAGGAGTATCTCGCTTCCTTTCACTTAGAAACGATTCAGCGCATTAATACGAAGCGTTATCTACGGAATGGCTGTTGGCGGGGGAGGATGACGTCAAATCCCGCGTAAGGTCGAAATCATTCCAGATGCGCGTAAATCACTCGGGGAAATCAGGAAGGCAATTTCGGCTTTCCGCGTCGCCGTGACTGCTCTCAAAGGAAACCACGTAGGAGTCACGGAAAGGGGGATCGGAAAAATATAATTGGCGGGTTTTGAGGCGTTGAATGGCGCTGTTATGATTCTAAGAAGTCACGCGAAAGGATTTGAAATGAATGGGGTCAGGACATCTGTGTAACCCTTTTTTCCTTTTTTGCGATAACTATCACGATATTTCGCAGTACAATGCACGAATTTCTAGGTGTTATTTTTTTAGGCTGTGTATAAAGTTTTATTTGTTTTCTGTTTAAAATACAATATAGTATGATTTGGAAAAAGATTCATAATAGTTTATTTTAGTTATCAATAATGAAAGTTGTGATCTACTTAATGGTCATAGAACTCATTGGTAAATGTGTTATAAAAACTGTAAAGTGTACTATTGGTTATTCTATTTTGAATTGTGCTGATCTTTTTCGTAACATGTTTTAGAATCTCATCGATAACTTTTATAGAAAGTAGAATTAGAATTCAACACTCTGTAACATACCTTTAAACAGTTTGGAAAATAAGTCCTTAATCATCATGGATTTTCGGTATTTGAATGATAGAAACTTCATTTTAGAGATACGCTATTGTAAATAATAAATTGTTTTATCATTACAGTATGAAACTTTCTTTTTACTTCAACATTCCTATTCCTAAGATTTTTAATACTACAAGAGCCTCTTACCACACAGAAGCTTAATCATGTTAATCAGTCTATTCTCAGGGAAATATAGTTTGCCCACATCATATATGCCTATTCCATATAGATGAAATGCTACTTCCTATCTTAATGTACATCATTTTCTTGTCTTATAATTTCTTTAAATGCCAAATCACGTAAAAGTTTCGTTAATTAAAAAACTAACAGATCTAATTGCAAAATTATATTTCCTTAATATACATAGAATTTCCGTTTTATCAGTCATTAAGGATTAAAACTTTATTTATTACCTTCAACCTATACAAAAGGCTTTAAAACTGTAATCCTTACATGATGATGAGTTTTCTTAATTCTGATATTCACGGACGGTTCTCAATCTAATAAACTATTTATTGATTAGATCTATCGCTTTAACAAGATGTATTTTATTGATTTATTTAATTGAACAGAGGTACTCCAAAATTCACTCTCGAATCCAATGACTTTCCATCCCTCTAATCCAATTCCTTTCGACCAAAAAGAGCGATTTTTAATTCGGAGGCAGAAGTTTCCCCGAGATGTGGGGTCTATCATCTGCAGCATCTGGGGGCAGGTGCGGATAGGCGTGGGTGGGGTTGCATAAGGGGGCGTGGCAGCCATAGGAGAGGATTTATAGGTTTCCTCACCGGTAAGGAGGGGAGATTGATCGGGAGATATCGCTCGCGGGAAGGAGGCGTTCTGTACCCTTTTCCGTCATACAGCTCCATTCCCTTATTATGTAATCATCTGGCCGAACCACCCACAACTATCCCATTAATTTGATAGACAGAGGATGTTTACATGCAGCGTTCATTTTTCTTCCTGTCGATTTTCATCCGAGCAATTACCACGGATTAACGGCTGTTATCAAAGGAGGGTCTCCTAACCAAATGATAATCGTTAAGCATCTCTGACCGTAATCCTTCTGCGGCTTTAAGGACCGTATCGTTGCCTCATACGGTTTATACCGTTCGATGAAATTACGGCACTCGTAGTATTTCCGTCGTCAAATTTTACGGTCATCATCGCCTTAAAATATTTGGTTAACCCGGAGGTCTTAGGATGTTCTCGGTAATGGAATTTCTGGTTTTAGTGGAAACGGAACTGCGGTGTGTAGAATTCGATTGTTTTTATGGATCGAACGGTTGATTTTTACTGGATCTCGACGGGTTTTTCACGGCGGAGGATTTGGTTTGTTTATGGATGGAATTGTTAATGTTCACTTGATCTCCTGACTAATTGTATGCACTATTTTGAGAAAAAGGCAACGTGTTGAGGTTAAAAATACGCAATTTAACTCGATTGAATGTTTAATGAAATGTAAATGTGAACAAAGAATGAATTTCTAACGTATAAAGATGTAATATTGATCGGATTTGTGTGACCTCTTTAGATTTATATACAGATCCAAAATTAGACATTTCGAACTGGAAACTCGAAAATTCAATTAAATTATTAGTAAAATGGCTAATAGAACTATTTATCAATAATAAAATAGATGATTTTTCTTAATAAACAAGTTTGTTAGACAAGTAAAGAATTTTTCATCGATCGTTAGATTTATTTTAATATATATACATAAATCAAATAAAATCATAAATCAAAATTACTTCTAGCTGATGCAGTATCAGCTTAAGAGATATATATCCACACCCTCATACATCTCCTAGAATAAATTATGTTTCTCAATTTTATTCATCATAATTTACTACGTATAGGATTTAGCACATTCCATAGGCTAAACGTCTCTGGCAGAACTTCTTTTCCACAAGATTTTTATTACATAATACCGTGCCATACTAAATTCTCTTCAATACTTCACAGAGGTTTTTCAATTGTGTCCCTATTTTTAGTAATGTACAAAGTAGGCCATGCATCACGAAATATTAAAGACTTTATGGCGCATGAAGACTTATAGCTAGAGAAGGGAACGTTTTTACGGCTCCATTCAATCATCAGATATACTTCTTTGGAAGCAGGGAAAGGCGAAATGTATTTAACATACATCGCTGAAAGAGATTAATTTTGGAAAGGTATATTTCATCACTGCTTCTTTCGTTCGGTTCAGTTCAGAAGAAGCATTCACCAACATTAATATTTAAATTAAATCTTTCATGGACATGAGCTTCTCTTTGTGCCAACTGATTGATGAGGGCTATTTTTTTCCTGTTACTAGTTCATTCTTTTAGGAGTCGTTATTTGGTGCTTCGGATGTAAATAGAAATATTCTATATTAACACGTTTGCGATAACGATTCCTCTTAATGGATTTATTACAGTTTTGCAAGTCCGTACATTAAACTTTGATTAATACCAAATGAAAAGGTACTCTCTATGTTTATATTTATTTATGTGTAATTAAAAAAGAGTTTAAATCAAAGAAATGTAAATGTATCTGCACTAAATTCTTATTTGTCTTGCGAATAAAAATATACAAGCTACTTGAGTTTAATTTCTTAACCGATTAATTATATGTGGCGTTTGTGGAGAAGAGAATTTCTATTATCTATAGTTTTTCTTAATTTTATTCATATCATTCATACATATCGCAAACCATTATATTTTGAGGGGAAATCATGTAAAGAGTCACACAAAAAAGAAGTAAGACAAGTGAAAATTCACGCCGCTCGGAATAAATAGCAGTTTATACGCGAGAAAAAAGTACCGGTCACGTCAGACTTTATTCGCGTCTGTTAATCCAAGGAGATAGAAGTCTTATTTTAGAATGTTGAAGATTTTCGATAACAAATCGGCCCGATATCACTTCGGCATCTACATGTGACTCACCGCACGGGTTAGTACATGGAGGCGCATAGACACACACACTCGGAAGTATCTCAAGGAATATTTATGGGGAATACGTATACAGTGTCCGCTTTTCCCTGAATTTGCTATTCGCATCCGAGGCTATCCTTGAGAGCGGTCTGCTTATATCTGAAGTACAGTCAAACGACGCTTTTGCTGGAATGAAGCCAAGGCAATGAGAAAGTTGAAAATACAGTGTGAAGCATGAGGTTCTTATTAATACCAATCTTTAAGTCATCATTGAAATCTGTGTATAGTTGTAGTATGATGGAAAATGACATAATCTGAAATTATGAAATAAGAAGAAGCACATTAATAACTGAATAATTATATATGGTATTTATAATAATTTCCTATTTACTTTAATTACGATTAATCTCTCATTGAATTGGAAAAGAATGAAGAATTGTTTTCTTTTGAAAGTGAATTTAGCTTTAATAGTTTTTACACTTTTCAGCACTACCTATTAGGAAATTTGCATTTTTAATTTTTACATTTTAAACTTAAATCTTTAAACTGGCAAATCCACCGTTAACAGTGTTCTGTACAGCGTTGCTTATCAGTTTAAATTTTCTACGTAAACGAAATTAATATAACATTAACGTAACAACGTATATTTCTATATATTGTCTCCCAAATATATATTACTGTTGGTATGGATTTGATTCACGCCATAGTCGTCATACACAGATTTCAATTACGAAACATTTCGGTATAGTTTTCGCGGAATTGAATCGCCATCGAATAACACGGGAGAGCACACGGCGCGTGGACTCGCATACCTATCGCGACCCACATAAAAGACGTTCCCACGAGAGAATTTCGCAGCAATTTGCAACCGAAACCGCAGGGAGAGGGATTTTCATTTTTCTCGAAACACGCCTCGTATGAATTCCCCTCCCTTTGTGTGTGTCATCCGCTGCTGCAAACACTTCCCGATGTATCGTTTTCAGCATTTAATGCTCGCGTAGTCCTTTTCACTTTACGTGCAATCAATCTCCTTCCCATTGTGTGCGAGTGCAGTGGCGGGACTTTTTCGCCGCGTGTTTGCATTCGAGTCGTATTTTAGGGTTGACATAACGAAATGGGGATCATGTGTGTTAAAGAGGATGCAGTGAACATGTCGGATAGATGTCGAAGGGGCATAAGTAGAGAAGTTTGCAGCGGGTTTATGTTGTTTACGCGCTATAGAGATCTTTTCTACGAGGTTTATTTATGCATCGCCTCTTGTCGTAGCATAATTTACAAAAAGATGGGGATGAAATTATCGAGTGTAAGTTTTTCGAATAATTGCCTTCTTTCAGCCCATTGCTGTCATTTTGTTGCGTATTTTTAGCCAAAAAAAAGCTTCCCTGAAGTGAATTAACTGTATTCATCGAAAAATTATTAATTTAGTTGTAAATAAGAAATAGTTGACCATAAAACTGAAGGCTATTTTCCGGTAAAAAATTCACTTTTCAATTTTAATGGATTTTGATTATCTAGTTGGTTCAAATTTTCCTGTTAGTATTACGTATACATTTAAGTCTTTATAAGCTTAATTATATGTTTCATACTTAAGTAGGAAATGGAAAAATAATAAAAATTTTGACGTGGATCAGGATCTCTAATAATGTTTTGATAAAATTTTCATTAATTATATAATAAATATGTATTAGCATTAAAACAAATAACTTGTAACAAATATTACAGTTGCGGCGTCCTTCATGAAACGAGAGTGATACAAAGTATTTGATTATAATAATTTAACTTTAATGATAGTATTGTAAAAGCAGTTTCGTAACTGACATACTAGTATAACTGGTAAACAGGGCATTCTAGATCATAGACGACATACGAGCAGCTAACCAAATTAGGAATCTGGAGTATAAAGAAAATCCAAAAGAAGAGCGTGTACGGAGTTTGCGTTAATCACCCTTTATCACGCAGGCCATCCTCTTCCATTGCAATGAATGTCCTCGACGTGACAAAAGGTTCCCAGTGCAGAACAGCGATTCCAATCCCATTCCAGCAGAAATCGTTCGAATGCCCTCTGAATTTATGATTTACGTGTTGCAGTCGGCCGAAGGGACAGACGCCGAAAACGCGTTTCACTTTTAACGCATTCTTTGTGCAAACAAGTGAGTCACCGGAGGAAGTGAATCGATCCCACTGCCAGAGTGGTTTCAATCCTCTACCACAATCCCAACCATTTCCTCTGCTTCCTACCTTTACGCATCCTTCCGCGGTTTTGCCCAAATCTGTCAACCCTCCATTGCCATTTTTGGTAGCGTTTCCTTCATGGGAAGTCGATTATCCCGCGTCCGCCCATGAATTAACGAGCGCCTCTCATATTCCTGATCTAGTGCTCGGTTATCCGGGATACGTTTGCCCGCTGAGGGATTTCTTTGGCGTGGTATTGATTCTAAACGCGCTATTGTGAGGCGAGTATTTCATGCCTTACGTGAAAACATAAGCGTATCGAAAGCATAAAACTCAAAACAAAGCTTTTAATTCTATAACGTTTAAACAATCTATCCTCACCATATCTTTATTTCATTGCATTGAGTAACTTTACTTCACAGTAACATCGACTTTTAAAGCTAAAGTAAGTACTACTACTTAAGTACGTATATTCAGGGGGCACATAGCTTATTTCTGCTTTCAATGAACTAAGGATGAAATAAAACATCTATTAAACACCGTGGAAACTTTGATTGAGTTATCTTACGCTCTATTGATTTTGCAGTCCTCCAGATAAATTAAGGAGAGATTAAAACTTACGCCTACGAATAGAAGTGCGTGGAGAAGGGATAGGCGTCTCTACGATTCAGGAATAGTCTACTAAATCTAGTTCCGCTTCTTTGTTCTGAGTCATCGACATTCCACTCCCACGCACTCCCCACGTCTTCCCTAATTTATTTCACCTCTTGTTTCTAAGACCTCGAATTTTACCGTTTACGACCTTTTCACCCAAAATTTACGATTGTAGCGATTCTGTTGAGTGATTTCATCAGATGTTCATTATATTTAAGACAATGAAGGATGCCTATTTGTTGGTATGGGGTTTGCTTTTTAAAATACAATTCGCTTTACGTACAGTAAAGGCTATTTAAACAGAAGTGTTTTGAAGAGAGATATTTTGCAATTTTTAGCTATAATGAATGAGTGAATATATAATTTCTTCTGTTCCCCCCATAAAAGTTGGTTGAAAAAATACTTAATACAAATAGGTGTGAAATAACTTAATAAAATTTTATCTTTGTCGAACCTTCTATCGAAACCTATTTACCATGGATAGAGTCACAATAAATTAAATTCCTCGATTATACTTCAAGCGAATTTAATATTCATACTTTAGTAATTTTGCCATCTGATTCTAAATCTGAGAAATATCAGAATTTCTTAAGAAACTGATATTTATAGTGACAAAACCGTAATTAGCCTTGTTTTAATCATTAGGTTAATTGAGTGTTTTTGTACTTTCACCAATTGAGCGAATCTCATGCTTATATATGTATTCAGTAAACCTAGAATCTATCGAAATATCATAATTTTATTGCTACTTGATGATACGTTGCTATGATGAATATTGATAAATGACAGCCAACTAACGGGAAATGATTCCTGTATCGATTAGTTGTTCTTTAAAGCTGCGTATATATTTTAGGGAACAATATTCTTATAAAATCGAGAAAAACTTATACACAAGGGAATGGGATGCTCTTTCTTTTTCCAAATCTTAACCCACGCATTAGCTGATAGATTGACCTTTCTAAACGTCTCTAAATATTTTCCTTTTCGAACGTTAATCAATCTACCCTTACCGTTTTCCTATTCGATTCAACATCGTTCCATGACTAATTCCTACCGCTTCTCGAACCTTGCTCACATCTTGAATAATGACCCATTTCCCATTAGAGATATTGCTCCCGCATATTTGACCTTTTGACGACTTTCCATCGCCTACGGCAACCAATGCCCTCCGAATCGCTAAATAATTGACGCTATCCGAAACGACAAGGAGATATTCGCGTAAGGACAAGCGATATCGGGAGATGCGCGCTTCTTAATCAACTCCGTTGCGGTTGTTCGAAAGCAATTAGAGGAAGGAAATGCGAAAGGATAACAGGTGCGAGAAATAACTCGATGCCTGGCGTGCTTTCTCATGCGCGGGAAATATTTGTGGGCGTGCTCCATCAAGCGCTGCGGTTGACATGCTGGTTCCCTTGGGAACACGGATCCCGATGGGAAGCTGCGTGATCGATATCTCCATGTTTAAGTGAGCTTAATTTAAAAGCTGCTCAATCATAAGAAGGGAGTACAAATGCTCCTGTTATGGGAATTCGTGTCTGGAATGGAGTGAATGCTTTATGAAGCTGTCTAAAGGATTGCTATCGTGTATTCATGGCCTTTCTCGCGATTGGTACATCAAGAAGTAATTCACTCATCTGATTTAGGAATAGCACTTAATGTGCCAATAATATTACGAGTTTGGAGTCTAAATTTTTTAGCGAGAAAATGTTTCAAAAATGGATTAACATAACTGTTTACCATATTATGGACAAATTTAACATTTAAATAGCTAATTAGTTAGCATGAACTCTTATTGTCTTGAATTGAATATTCCACTCTAAAATCATTGTATCCGTATGAATAACTTAAAGATAAAATGAAGTTTAAAAAAATAAGTTAAATTGAATAAATGTTTATTCATCGTTAAATTCAAAACTAATGGTTCACCACTGACTAAGCAAAATAGATACTTCATCTCGAATTCTTTCTCGTCATTCACATTTTTCACCGAACAAATTTTCTCGGACTTAAGTGCTATTGGATTTAGTTAAGTACCGATTCCTTCTAAAAAGCCCTGGAGAAAATCAAATTCCCAGAGACAACACCACCGTCTCCTGTATTTACTTCTTTCTTGTGGAAGAACCCTTCAAAAACGAGTGGCTCTCCTTCAAAGGAGACTTCCAAAGATTCATAATTCATTCGCAGATTTAATAGCCTATTCCGAAAGCTCCCCTTACGAGGGAGAGGAACTCTCTATTGTCCTCTGGAAAAGGGGTCTTTAAATGCATAATTCGAGAGTAACTCAGAGTTTTCTAGCAGCGAGATCCCGCTAAGCGACTACGGGTTTCCGCGATTTATTTTTGGATAACCTTCCCGCACAGAATCCAGCAAAGTTTTCTCTCCTTTGCTCATTTGAAAGAATAGCTTTGTCACTGAGATACCGCTGAGTTAGTCACGCGAGAGGATGAATTAATTTCACGCCTGTCTATGGATGGAAAGATGACAGATCGGAAGAATCCGCAAAGGAACTTTTTCCCGCTTTAAGAGAATAAGGCTGACGTTGAATAATCTCCCGCTGCTGAAGTATACGCTCTGAAGTGAGGTTCGCGATTCTATCCGTAAAAAATTGAGGGACTCTACAAAAGCCTCGTCATTCGTCCCTTTCATATTTAAATGTTGCTTAGGTTTTGTCTGCGGGACGAGAATTGGACGGAGAAAAAGTTTTTAACCGGAGCTTTATTATCTCGAAATCTGCGTAAATCAGCGCCGAGTCGTGTTCGGTGCCTGAAGTCCTCCCTACTCGAAACTGCGGCTCTATTAAATATGGAGAGGTTGGATGGGGCTCGAAAGTCATAAGGAAACCCATCGAAAATTTGTGTCCCGTCCGAGTTTTCATTTTATCAAGGAAGCTATCTCGATCCTGCCATCTCCCTTTGCATAATTTCCCTTAACTAAATTCCTCAAATTCCTGAAGTTTACTTTATGCATCAGTTCTTATTTCCCTAGTCATTTTAACTTTCAACGACAGCATTGAAGGAATTTCGCCATAGTTCGCCTTTGGCTCGTCTTTATTTTATAATTGTTACCACATCACGCTCGACCTTATGGCCGAGGAAAACTCCTCTATTTAGAACGTAAAGGAATCAAACAAATTAAAGAATTCTCATTAGCATCGAAATGGGTTACATAATTGTGCTAAAAGATGATTAATCTATGAAAAAGAATTATATTCGAGGGAGAAAAATTTTCTGTTTTAGGGAATGAGTGAAGCTATGATAAGCTTTTATATATGGAAGAATAAAATTCTTTAGACTGAAATTCAAACCCTGGTATTCCTACTGATTTGAGTATCTCTATTTTGCTTTGTTATTAGCTCTCATAATAAGCTATAATAATTCAGTAGAAGTATCGAAGCAGTTATGGAAATGTACGATATATTAACGAATTGTGACTGTGGTTCTAATTAATTTTTTCGAAAAGATTTTCTATTTTTTTTCCCTGGAGTGTTTCAGAAGGAAACAAAAGATATGTTGGATAACATTTATTTATTAACGTGTCTTGAAAGCTTCGATAATCAATAATTCGATGGGCATTTCATCTTTTGTCGATATTTTTTTAATTTTTGATCTGTATTGATTTTTTTCAACGGGTTCATTATTTAGCGTTATGAAGCCGAATGACTCAGCGTTACCTCATCTGTAATTATCTCCCTTTATGAGAGTGGCATCGTTTTTATCCAACAAAAAGGATTGTATTAGATTCCAATTTAATTTCATTTCATTTCTGTAATGAGTCAACGAATGTATAATACTTCAGTGTATATGTTATTTTATTACGATTTAATTTCAATCATCCTGTTGTGAGTTAGCATTTTCAAAATCTGCGTAATTATTCTTATGATACTTATTTACTTCGAATAAACCATAAACTTGATCATTTTGATTTGAATGTGCCATGTTTCCGCTCAGCACATGAATGGATTCGGCAGATATAAACATTTAGAAACGGGTTTCCGTGGACCTTTTGTAACCTTATACTAAACATAGTAACTGTTTCTGAGCAACGTTTTAAATTATCCTGTTTGATACACCCTTCAGACGCCAATTTTTATCGCGATTGGAGCGAGAACGCCTTTGGATGCTAAATCGACCTGCAATAAACATCTCGGAGGATAAATATAACACCTATACTATCGCATTACAGGATCAATATTACTCTTTGTGTTTTCCTATGAATTCCATCAAACTAGGAAGTTTACGTTGGTCGCGTAAAAAGTTTGTCCAACGGATGTTTATTTGCTCCAGTTTGTTTATGTTCCCCTCCAACTATAAATTCGTGGCAATGAAATACAGCTTCGATCGCTTTTGCGTCGCTATTCACAACGTGTGATTATTTTTCCCAACGGCAATGAAGTCCTAGATTTGTTTCGGATGCGTAATTATACATTGTTTACTTTTTTACTCCACGTCCATTAATTGTATCCTGTTCTAAGAAGCACCTGTACCTCCTTTGATGTTATTCCATCTTTTTTATCGTGCCCTTCTCCTCTGTTTACGTTATTCAATCGTTCTTTTCTAGAATCCCGCTCCGTCATTGTTTTCTCTCTCGTGGGTGACCTACTTCGATATGGATCAATTCCGTTTTGCAGATTGATTTTCCATCTTCCTCGTGAGGGCTGAATCAAGGTTTTCTTAAACAAACTGCTTAGAAATTGTGCCTCTGAAGTCTTTTTAAGAACCTAATCCAGTGAATGACGGACGAGGATGAAGTACTTCTTATTCCAATCTCTTTTAATCCATCAAATTCAGGTCTTTTACTGAATCGGTAAAAACGTTTGGTTAAGGTAAAGTGATTCATTTGAATTTTACATTAGGTATTGCGTCATTTTAACAGAATTTTGGATTGCAGTGAAAAATATTAGTCTCATAAAAATAGAAGTTTGATGAGATAAGCCTTAAAGGAGAGCTTCTACCATAGGGCGTTGATTACAATCAAATTATTCAAATATAATGATAAGTTATTTAACCAGAAGTTTGTAAGTTTGTTCAAAGTGTCTTGAAAATAAATTTTTAATCACTTTCAAGAAATTAATTTACGTTGGAGTTAGTTAAATTATCACAGACTGTGCATATATTTTGAAGCAAGAACGTTTTACGTTGTACATAAAAAATGTACCTATTTTATCAAGTTATTCATCTAGCAAAAAAATTTAAAACCTATCACTCCTGCTACAAACACTATGGGAACGTAAATTTTTATTACGTAGGGCATTCACGCACACTTCAAATAGGAAAGAGAAAATAAATCATCCGTTGGATAAGAGAATACGAGAGGATAGTACTACAAATAGGTGGAGTTTAAAGGTCAATGCAATTCTATCTCTTTTGTTTTTTTAATCTAACACTTTGATCTTCCATCGCCTCTGTTCTATTTTATGCATCGGATGATGTTATTTTTACAGCATCACGTGTAACGGTGTTTTATGCTGGTTTTATTGTTGCAATGTAACTTTCCTGAATGGAATGAAGAATTAAGAAATTCTTTGTTTATTGTACTCGTTTGTATTATGCTGGTATTAAATAATTTGTGAGGCAGAATCCATGAAAATATCGTATCATTAGATATCAATGAATGATTCAAGTGGTGAATACAGTCCTATATAACTTTGGTTTAGAATGTTTTTTTTCTGTTTTTAAGTTTTTATGATATTAGTTTAAATTTACCATCCAGAAAATATCATAGACGCCCTAAAAATGAAACATTTGACTGGAGAAATGGATTTACCTTTGAACTCATTCAAAGTTCTCTTTTACCACATTAATCGTATTTGAGTATTTTTTACATTGTACTTAAATAAAATAGCTGTTTTTAAAATATTTTCTACTGTTCTTTGTTCTTGTCGTCACCTCCTTCATACGGTTGTTTTCTTGTCGCTGGAGAATATTTTTAATTAAAAAATGTGGTTTAAACGTCACTCGTGGTTTCCTTAGAACTTACTTTGCTCTTTTTCAATTCTACCAGTTAAGTTTCTGATGGAACTAGATATTTTACAGCATTGGCATTTTCCTGCTGAATCGTTTTTTACCTCTAAATTTACACGGTGAAGGAACACAACTTTTGTACCTTTACTTCTATCAAAAGGTCATAGGTTGTTTTTAAACGAATATATATTCTGCTACACTAGCGTACATCACCGGAGTCAAACTTTTTTGCATCCCGAAAAACTGCCACCGCTGCTCGAAAGTTGCAATGTTTTTGCAATCCCTCGTCACCAGCAGGTTTGATCGTGAGCACACGTCTCTCGAACTCTCGCCATAAAATCCAGGAGCTTATTCAAAAACGCAGCCTTCGCTTACTTTGTGTCCATTAAATCCTCTCAGGAGATGAGAAAGATGCTGGAAAAAAGAAAGTTGCGCAGCTTTTTACCTCGCAAATGGTCGAATGTTATTCCCGCCTCAAAAGTCTTTAGTGCCCTGGGGAAGTCCTTTTGACGGAACAGCCATTAGGATAAGTAAGACGACTGCCGCATTCAGTGATCTACACGCATTTCTTGCTGTGAAGTTGCAGAAGTTGCTTCTAATTGCAAGCAGCTCTCCAGGAAAAATTCGATCTTTCTTCCTCTATGGCTGCATTTTATTTTCATTCCTTGCGTGAAGAAACAGTTTGAGCTATTGCCATTAATTGCTTTAGTGTGTTTAGTAGTGTTGCATTTAATGCAAGCTGATGTATCTGTTAATTTTGTCTAAGATTTGGAGTAACCAAATTGTGCTAAAGAATAATATTATTACAGTACATTATAATATATTAATTGATTTAGATTTGCAAGTGGAGCATGTCGTATTTAGTATTTAGTTCTTCTATGCTATCCATAGTAATCAGTTATAATGAGCAGCCAATATTACTGTCGTATATGAAGTCGTTTACAATACATTCGCAAGGTTAAGATTATATCAAACGTACGCCTTTGTCGTAATTTGGAAGGGAAGATATGGAATTCTAATTTACAATCCATTCGTCAACGGCCATATATCTATGATCCAAAAAAATCAGTAAAACAGCAATTTAATTCGTTCCCTTCGTCCATCACATCTCTCGAACACAAGAAATAACGATGCTATTGAAACATTCGACATTTGGAAAGTAATCGATTTCGTACGTCAATCCCTTTTATATTTTAAGGAGAGGTTTTTTTGTGGGAATCACTTTCTGAAAGATTAAAGCGTGATAAAAATAAAAGCGGTGAATGGGGGTTTTCTCTCCCATTGCCATGCCATTCTTTCTCCCTCTCAATTAAGTTCGATTTGAGGCGCCATTAAAAAAATGGATTTCCCTCGATGTCTCTTTTTAGTCTCGAGCGATTCAATTCGAGGAAGACGGGAATAATTCACGGCCCGCATGTGTCTTACGAAGTAAATTAGGGGAGCGCAGTTTTACGTACTCTTCCACACTTTCTTTTTCTGGAAAACGGTTCTTCTTTCGACAGACTCTTTGTGAGGAATCGTGATTCTGTGCGGAAGTTGCTTTCAGTGATATGATTCGTGGATTATGCACTTCGTTACATCGATCCTCGTAACGAAAAGGAAAGGAAGTGATGAGTGGATAGTGCAATTACTCCGGTGTAATTATTCTTCTTTTTTGGGTAGCTCCAAACTCTGTTTGGTGAATACCACTAACAGATTCCTATTCACTCAATAATAATTTATGCTTTCAAATAAATGTTTCTCTGCCAAAACCAATCATTTACTTATATAATAACTTACCTTAACAGCTAGTAACGATCCTCTTACATTTTAATGTAGTGACATTTTCTGCTGGTTATCATCGATTACATTGTCAGCTTGCAATAAGGAAAGTTAGATGAGAGATATTAATTCGTGTTATAGACTGTTAGCTGAAATACTTCCTGCATTCTAATATAACGGTAAATAGAGAATTAATACGTCATTAATTCGATTCATATTTTGATCGTTTATGCCTAAAACTATATTCATATTTCAGTTTATGTAATTATATATCTATATTCATTTTAATTGTTACATTATTAATATATAAAGGTTACAATTCGAGGAATATTTCTGAATTCTCATGAATTTACGGCAAATTTACCGTTTGATTTTGTAATTTTTGCCTAAGAAGAATTATATTTATGTGACTATACATTATTATTCTATAATATGCAGAAACACTTAAATGTTTGTTCCCATCAATGTAGATGTCTCCTCATTTATATAGTTATTCAGAGAGCATAATGAATCATTCTAATTCCCAGGTTTATTAACATTAACTCAATTTCCATAACAATATATCTCTTATTTGACGAGGTTTACTTTGGCACAAAGTCTGATGATTTATGCTCGATTCAATTTTCCAAATTTTCTCCAGTCTCATTATGTTTTCCTCTGTAATTTCACTAATTATTTTTATGTTCTTCTGGAGTTATCTCTCACCGCCCAAACACTTATTTTCCCATATTTTGTGGATAATTTACTGCCCCTTTCTCGTCTCTTTTGATCTAATTTTCGCTACTCAAATGCCCTCTTCACTTCCTGTTTTCATCCTATCGCTATTACTATAGAAATCCTCCTAATAGTTAATATCCTTATGAAGTTACGTTTACAGAGGATTCCTGAGTATACAAATACCTTAGTACATTAAAATATATTAATTTTAATTATCTTATATTCTAATTTGTAAAAATATATTTTGTATCATTTTTATTTTATTGAAACTGATTCTTCAATTTTAAATCAAACCTTATATCATTCACTCCCTTGAATATTATGGGATCTTGGTTTTCAAATTATCAATTCCATACTTAAATATCTAAAATAACTAAATATTCTATATAAAGTGTTCACGTCATTGGATAGCTCTTCTAAATATACATACAGGAACTATATCTTAATAATTTATTACTTTTTCTACGAACTGCGATTTATGATAGAAGATGCGAAAAGTAGCCATGGTTACTTCGGAAAAAAATGTAGCAAAGCGTAAAAACGTAATACTTTTTATTCATCGAAATAGTTAAAATTCAGAGGCAGAAACGAATTATTCAGAACATGAAAGTACGGCGACAATAAGGAGCGGAAATGTATTATTTACCATCTCTTCCAACTCGCCATTCTCGGCAGAGAGAATTTTAAACATGAGTGGAAGGTTCCGTTTAAAGTTTATCTATTCAAAGTGTACTCATCTTTAATTTACTCACGTTCGTTCCAGCCTTCCTTCACAGGTGAAGAAGCCTCGGCTTTTTAGCTAAATCGCTTAAATGTTTTATGCCTCTAGGACTGCGAAAATACGTCCTCCGCTTTTGAGCGGGACTTTGCCCTCCATAATGCTATTTATGCAACACACTGTCACGAGGTATTTTTTCCAGCCGTCCTCTCTGTCCCTGAGAACCTTTCTTTTTTTAATGAACCTTTTTATAAACTTCCGTTCCCCATAATGTCTGAGAGATTTTTTTTATCTGCGAACATTCTGATAAAAAAGGATGGCTGAAAATTGTCTTCGCATCTGCTTGGAAGTCCGCGATAGCACTCTTAAAATCTCCTGTTTACAAATGTGGAGTTTTCATAATGTCCGCTTGGGGTTTGACGCATCATCGACGCTATTAAATTTCATTCAGAACAAGAGAATTTGGAGCGTGAAGTTATTTTCAGTTCCCATAAACTAGAAGGAAATAAAACTACCACCATCTTAGTTTCAGATATCTAAGTTTAACTTTCTAGCCGAGTTTTAAAACTTGAAACAAAAACTGTAGAACTATAGTACGGAGTTACCAATGGAATCATTTTCCTGATAATGAATTTAGCAGATGTATTTATAAACAGAATAACGAATATTAGCTCTTAAATATATAAAGGGGACAAAAACGTATTAAAAATCTATTTTATTGCGTACAATCACTGCTGCATTGGTACAAATGTTTCTAAGGATACCAAACGTAGTGGGTTAAGCTGTAGAGTATCTTTGTATCATTAATTAAATCAAATTCATATCAAATTAATAAATTTTTAGATGGATATATGATATATAGGAAAGGAAGAATTATTGGTCTTTATTTATCAACGTCCGCATAGTGATGAATGAAATATATTAGATAAATGGCTATTGTTCTTAGAGACTAGTACAGAATACTAGTACAAAAGTCTAATATGTAAGACTCAGAAACAGTTTACAACTCGAACTTAAATAAATATCTGATGATATTAAACTGAAAAATATCACGCTTTCTTTATTTGTACTTTATATGTATTCTACAGCACGCACGAAGGTCTCAGAGATACGTAGCGCCAGATAAAGAACAGTAAACTGAATCAATTCCGTACCTTGATTCGGTAGATGACGAGTTAGGTGCTAAAAAAAGTAATCTTCGTAAACTCATGACGCTGAATACGAGAAAACCTTTTGTATTGTATTTACGAGGCAATTCAAACAACGCGCAGAATTCGCCGAAGGTGACTCACTCTTGGGAGAGAAAAGAAAACAAGAATATAAGGCGCACCGTAAATATTTTAATTCGGACGGCAGTAAGATAGTTAAATAATGCTAGATGGACCTCGATTAACGTCAAATAAATAAGTGTCGTTTAATAAGGAAGGATACAGAATCGTCTTGGATAAGAAACAGGAGGGATCTGATTGTGCTGTTAACATTCTAAGTTCGAAAAGGGAATGGGGAAGTATTCCGCTGGCAATTTCGGGCTTGTTTTATGTATCGGAATTCAAAGAAGGCGTCTGAAATCGCCCTTTGATTGTTATTTTAACCGTTGCTCGCCTTTTTCGTTTACGACGAAGGAAAGCAGGAAATGGCGTTTCGCAGTCTAAGGCAGTTTATCTTCTCGCCGAATGAGCAGAGCAAGTCAGCCGTCTATGAGGAAGCTGTTCCCTTTTGAATTACAGCGTTAGCACGTTTCGATTACGCAAAGTTCCGTTTACTCTCGTCCGTGTGAGGATCATAGCAGAAGATGAGCTTCCACTGAAGTTCTATTACACGCCCGACAGAGGATTCATTCGTAAGATATTTAGCTAGAAAGATCTGTTGAAACTATTAGTTTCTTATGATCTTTTTAAAGCTGTCTTCTAATCAAAATCTCGGTTTTTTATATCCTAAAATTTTGTTCATGCTTTCCTCTGTCGAGAGTTGATAATATTAGTGTATTCTTGACAAAAGCCCGCAATGAAGGAGTATGAATATAGTTTTATAATCTCTACATCAGTCTATAGAAATAGTTGTGATGAAATATATCTAATGCTCTGTTTTTGATTTAAGAACGGATCTTTAACTTATATTCTTACCTATGATTTTAATGTTGAATTTGTTTAATATGAATTGATTCTAGCAAAATAGGTTAAAAGTAGATTGTTTTCCAAATTAAAAAGGAACGCATTTGATTTATTTCTACTCCATTCTTATAGTTTAATATAAGGTTTATTTCATATCAATCTTTGAATGTATCCCTTTCGTTTAGGTTTATGTATTCTTCTTATTTCATCTTCGAGATGGAATACCGCCCTGTAGACCCTATATTATTCCGATTTGTATACATCTCATTCCAGGATATATAATATGGCCTAGGAGTACGTTTATTTCCATTTGAAGCTTATATATATCGTATATATAGATAGAATATTTAGTATATTGATAAAAACAATGAATAACCATAATTTATCTGTGTATCTGTATTTATCTTACATTTTTGTAAATGATGGAACCTCATAACAGTCATATTTAACGGTTGGTTATATTTTAAAAGCTAACACATCAGAATAGCCTACAATAAATGTCATTTTTACTCATTAAATTTGGACAGGAAATGCTTCAAATTTATGGCCAATATTTATTTGAATCTCCTATTCCAAATCTTTCGTTTCGAGCTGTACTTATTCCTAGACTATAAGTTGGATTTTCAAGATTCTTGAGTTGTCCTTGAGTAACTTTAAATGTCATATATTTGTGGATATACGGAAGATACAAAAAAGCTAAGCAGGAGCGTAAATTCAGAATAATCATAATATTCATGCTAAAAAAATATGTATCTGTGGTCTTTAAATTATCATTTATCTTTTAAATAAAAGTAAAAACTAAGAGAAGATTATAATTTTAAAGTTTAGTTAAATATTCGAGGTTTTTAAGAAGTCAAAAAGAGCTTTTTGTATTATTTTTCATATAACTTGAAACATGACGAGAGGCTATTTTTACGAGTTAGATTTTAGTTGAGCGGTAAAGTTGTATCACTGCTATTCTTTGAAAAGTTTTAACTAGCATTAGACGTAATGATTCACTATGGCTTGTATCTGAATCCGTACACTGAAGAAAATACTACGCGCTATCTCTTTAACTTTAAATACATCGATAGTATTGTTTTAAAAGATTTAATCACTAGCATCTTTTTTCCACTATTACATTAGCTTCTTTGTTTAGTACTTTATCCTTGGTTACGATGATAAACGTTTTGTAAATACGAGTAAAGGTCGCTATGGAAATAAAGCAAATAATGTATGGCGGTTTTCGTCTTGTAAAATGGAAACAGCTTAAAGGCGATCGAGTCTATTTTGGCATCCCGATATCGATTGATTGATTCGACCTTTCAATGGGCCTTCTTCTATACAGAACCTCCGATCAGCTAGAGTAAATATTTTGAAACAATGAACGTGTATAAAATCAAGCTGTTCTTTTGCAAGATAGGCATGTTTCCCTCTTTTAATCGCTATACGCTTCCTTACACTCCACTTTCTTTACTCAAGTCTTTCAATCACATTTGCTTTGAAGCACCGTACTTACTATCCATTCTATGGTTGTAACCAATATATGTTAAAATATCTGTTATATTATCACTTCAGGTTATTTTTCGATCCATAATTATTCAACATAAACTCGTAGGTTGTTATATGTCGTTCCGCAGTATTCATGCGATCTTTTACGGGTGGAATGCTTCCGAATTAAGTTTAACAATATATGTTAGATATTATTTTCCGGTTCCAAATTCTTTTTCAAACTTTAAATGTACGAAAAAATTAATGTTATGAGATGAACTCATAACGATTCTCTATGTAACCTTTTTTATTGAAGGTAGCAAGGAAATTAGGAGTCTGTAACATATCGCTCTTCATATAGTGGTATAGAAGTCTATTTTCATCCAGAACCCCTGACGGTCTCCCATGTTGGAAACCCATCTATAAGAAAAACATACGATGCGGGAAAACACCCACACAATATGCCAAGGGTAGCGGAAACTTACATTGGTACCACTATTGTCTCCGTACAACTAGTCGGAATGAATTAACGACTCAAAACATCGACACCCGTTCTGGAGCGACGACTCCATCATTCAACCAAAGAGGCGACACATAGCGAGTTTTAAATTGGGTTTAAGTCTCCCGTGGGAATGGCAGTAGACGGTGAAGGAGGCACGGTTGCCTCGACACCCACAGAGCACTGGGAAAGGAGGAATTCTGGGAGACAGTGCCGCCTTAAGAAAAGGGAATAATAAGGGGGAAGCAACAGGGAGTGAAGGGTTGTGGTCCAAGGCGGTGGGGGGATCTGGGAAATTCTTAGGGGAACGATACGGTGTTGAATATTGGGGGATGACAAGGGAATATAGGAGGAATTATGGAAGTATATGGGTGAAGGATTGGTCCATGGGTGTTGTCACGAAGATATGGACTCATTCATTTGAAAGAGAGGACAGACTGAAATGTAAGGCTAATATTGATGCACATATTTATAATGGCGTGCGTGCGCATATTGAATTAATCTCCGGAATATTTCCCCTATCTGATCTTTCTCTTTTAGATCTCATTATTTCGTGTATATATGAATAGACGTTGGTGTTTTTATTATGCTTAGGTGAGGGATACCTTATGCTCACATCTCTAATAGTTTACTAACTCTAGAGTCTTATTATGATGAGCAATTGACTCGTTGCTGCTGGAAACTATTTTGAGGTGTGGTTTGTCCATCGTCTGCATGGAATTTTTGTATTTTGATGTCCTATTACTGCAGCGATAATTTTTATGCTAAGATAGGTATCAAATGGTCAGCCAAACAAAGATAAAGTTGTTGAATAAAATAAATTTAATTTAAAAAATAGAGTAATCCATTACCATTATTTGTAATCTAGTTATATTTTTATCAATCGTAACTAGAGTAAACCATTATTTATCATACGCGTATGCTGCTTTCCGAATATTAAATTAAAAACCTTTTATTTTGATAAAATTTACGATCAGTGTTTATTCCTTCTTGCTTATTACATAAATCAAGAACATACCGAAACATTACCAAGCAAATATAACATCAGCAATTGCAGAATGAAATATGTTCCGTGTTGCGGTTTGTCTCCGCATGACGACAACCAGTTACAGAACATAAAATCACATTTACGACATAGGTTTCTCGGAAACTCGTAACGACAAATGAGAAACCTCTCATTTGGCGGTTAACCGCATTCTCAAACCGCTAAATAAAGGCGGCGGAATCCGCAAAAACACATCTCTCCCTCAACCGCTGTTTATTAAGTAATACAAGGCGACCGCTGAGAAAACACGGGACGAGCCAAACATTCTCTCGTGAGGTGGTTAAACAGCAGACCTGAGGGACCGTGTCTGGAGGAAAAGGTAATCTGCGAAACATGAAAAAAAAACTTTGTTGTTCTGGGATTCGAACCGGGGAGATTTGGCGTTGGAAGGGATGGGAGGGGAGTGAGGAGGGGAAGGAGTGGAAGGGGTGTAGGGGAATGGGAGGGGAGCACATCTTGGCTGACTTTCACTCTCTCGCCAGAGTATTAGGGGGAGAGATTTCGTTAACGATGTTAGGAAGAGCCGTGGCGTCGGTGTACTTCAAAGGGGAAGTCGCGACGTCGGGAATCTTGAAATAGAATCTTTTATAAAGACCGATTCCCAGTGCGTATCGGGCGTTTTTTTCGGTTCATAATTTCCTCTAATCAAAATTCGTCGCGACTGCTAGTCTTCTGGATTGGAGGAGGGTTAAGTTTGCATGTCAAAATCGCTTAAGGTAATTTTTGCAGCGTTTTCGTCTTGAAAGAGGGCAATTTCTCATCGCTTTAAAGTCGCCCGGTTTTTTCGTTTTACGTCATTAATGCGAACTTTGTCTTTGACGGATTCGTACCACGTGATCTCTCAGCGCTACGTCAGCGCCAACCTCCTTTGATCCACGTGATGTTTTTGGGAACTCGTGCATAAAGGATGATAAATACGCGTGGAATAGTTGTGCAAGACTAAAGCAGCCAAAACAGGAATAATCATAGATATTTGTGCGAAAGAAAATGTATTAACTGTATAATTACATAACAGGGTTATCATTAACTTTTAAAGAGTCCAATAGATTTATTCTAGAATACTCACCAGTTCGTCATCATCCTATATTCTCTGAAATATTCATAATCTCGAACAGTTATTTCATACTTAAAATACTAGTGCGTTGCCATTGGAGTCAGTCTACACCTTGTTTTCTACTCTTCCTTTTGTAATTGTGCCTTATTTTTAAATGATATTATATCAGTACTTAAATTCTAGCTAAGAAGATTTGGTTTCATTAATATAAATAGATTTGATCTACCTATTTATTTGCTTCCTTCGCTCTTCTGTACTCTGTGGAAATGTTACCTGAGCATGATATTTTTAAGGTACGAAGTGAAATTAAGAGGAATATTTCAAAATTCACTTCACAAAGAACATGCATTAAACTTATTAAATAAGTGCTTGGATTTAAATATATTTAAATAAATCTTTTTCACCCGTCTTTAAATACATAAATAATAAATAAATAAAACGATACCCCATTTTCGTAGTTTTTGGCTGATTAATGTCGATAAAAGACGTAATGTTGCTCAATGGAGGATAAGCAAATCTTTCATTTCGACGACTAACCCAGAAATGTGTAGTGCATTTCAAATCGCTCAATCATATGGATTCGGATGATTGATCGAGAAATGTGCAACCTCTCAGGGAAACCAAAAAGTGATCGCTATGAGACGTCTAATACAAATGTATCTGCTTCATCTTGGAGCATCAATTCCAGCAGAATCTACATAACGTTTCTACCTAAGGATTCACTTCAATCAGAGCAATCTTTCTTTACTTGCATTGAAAAGCACGAGCACTTTGCGTGCTGCATATACTTTTTTCTTCTACTTCGCGTGAGGAGAGGATATTTTCGGAGACGTTGGTGTATGACGTCTCCTCTTGCGGTAACACTTCGCGATAGACTCCACAAAACATACTACCGATGGAACACATTCCACTCTGAATATTTTTCCATAAAGAACAGAGACGTACATTAGACTACATTAAGCCATCGATGCAAATCCGCAACTGTTTATTTATAAATCCATTAGCCGTTTATATGTCCTCGCTTGAATGTTAACGGTCCCCCAAAAGTGGATCTCGATGCTGTACGTACGGTGATTGGCCATGGCTGGACCGCTATGTTTTTAACGTAAGCGGATCGGCGTACAAATAAAAAGGTCTAATTGACGCACTGTTTCAATATTTGAGCTTCCCCAATTGCTTTTGTGTCGGGAAATCTCGTCATTGCGATCCGTTCGGAAAGATAGGGGGTGAATATAAAAACGGCTTTCATTTATTTTCCGTACCCTTTCGCGTAATCGGTGTGTTACGGAACAATTCGCTCAGTGGATTCGTTCCATCCGTCGTTGGTTTATCAAATGGTGCTCAGCCCTATGGCGGAATGAGCTTCGGTAGGATAACAGACGTATATGCAATCAGTTTTTTGTGCCTATTTTTTTTCGAAATATCCATTATTTTATCCATCCACGGGTATGATTTCAGCGATGCAGTTTTCCTGCGATAAGGATATCCGTCATTTTAATGGAATTCTCCCTCTAAAAGAATTATCCGAAATAAAGCCGTTTTGCGTGGCTATTTTTGTAACAAGGAAACTGTTAAAAATGCCTTTCATGGAAATATTCCCCCTCCGGCTGTTGTGCGAGAAAGTAAAATAGTTTTTTGATGCTCTCAAGGTTTTACGGAATAGCATTTTATAATATGTTTATGGCTCGACTTTCGTTTCTATGGAAATCATTTTTTAAACAAGGCTTACGAGGGATAGGATTTGATGAAAAGGGAATATTAATTCCATTCATGTTTAAAGACATGTCAAAATGGAAATTCTACTAAAATTATTATTTTATGTCAACTTTTATATTAATTTGTGATTATCAGTTTCACTCTAGACTACTGAATAATCAACACTTTAATCTTGCATTTTTGTCTCGGTAGACGATTTATAAGCAGTATGAAATTATCTGTTCTGACATTCAGTGACATAAAGTGATAAAGTACGAGTTAATCGGTGTATTTTAATTTGCTGAAATGTTAATCCAAAGCCATTTATTTTTATGTATGTATGGAAAAGAGATCTATTTTAATCCTAAACATTTCGTTTTCCGACATGAAGAATTTGCTCAATATTTATAATAAAATTCCTTTTGCTTTTTTTAAACGTAGATTCCATACATTGAAATTGACCTTTCTATTATTCAATTCTTCTGTTGTTCCAAAAAATGACAGTTCATATAACTTAAATTTACATTCACCTATGCACTAATAGCTTTTATTGGACTCTTCTTGAGAATTTACAATCGAAATTTGACGCCATTGAGTTTTCTGCCCTGACGAGGTTACTTTATCGAAATGAAAACAAAATTCGAGTATCGAAAGTATTATTTGTTGAATCGATGTCGAGATGAAGCTTTTTCGAAAGAATAGCTGTTGCGAGTGGGCTAATGGAATTGGGAAAGACGTGTATATGGGGAGACAGGTTTTCCTTCTCAATCAATTTTGAACCGATTGGCTCATAGTAGTGATCATAGAGTGAATTGTACATCACTCCAATTGACAGAGTTCAACCGCTCGTTGCGATGAATTTAAGAACCAAGTTTGTTTACATTTTTCGCCGTTGAGTGGTTTACCCTCTCCAATCGTCGGCTTTGTCAGAGCTAATTGTCATTTTTAAAACCGAAGAATAAAAAGTGCCTACTTTGTCCGTCGGTACCAATCAGACTAACAGTACCAGACTTTATCCCTATGAAATTAGATTTCAACGAAATCAATTTTGTTCCCGACATGTCAGTCCAAGTAAATTCCCATCGAGACGTGCCTCAATTTTTCGCATCGTTTTCTAAAGTTCTGTGCGTGAAATTTGGATCTGCGATTGAAACGTATTCTCGAACGCAAATTTTCAATAGAAATTTGAATGTTCAATTGTTATGCTCTTTATATTTTCCTAATAACACATTGTTTGCTCTTAACTCTTCAAATAATCAACGTTGAATATGACTGCATAATCATTACCGCCTATTCGCAAGTTCTATTTACTTTAATTTTCTATTCCATACTTTGCCAGCGTTTAGGATCTATCATTTTTTCTATCTGATGCATGATTATTTTGTATATTTTAAAGGGAAAATATTGTATCTATTGAGCCCCTAGTCGAATGACATTCGTAGACTATATTGAAAAACGGTATAAGATAGATAAAGATATGGCATTTTGAATTGCGAAAAGCAGGACTCATTAAAAGAATATAATAAGAAAATATATGTATTATATGATTCTTTTACTTATGTATGTATCGTGGTACCCTTGTATTTCGTCACCAGAACATCCCGATTGTAGTCTAATTGGATATGGAATACAATACCGCGAAGTATTTTTAAAAAATTAAAGACTAAGAATTATTGGCTTTAGAATATGAATATTATATTTCACTAAATGCATCACCTCATTTCTTTTATAAAAATTTAAATATTTATTATAAAACGATGAGAATTAAATTATTTATAATTAAATGTAAAAGTAAATTGTGTAATATTACGTAATTCAGGTTATTAGCTCCTAATTCGTACGTCATCTCCTTTAAGTCAACTAATTAGTTCCTACGAATGTTGAGCCAATGTCGATGACTCGTGAGATCATTCCTCCTGATAAATTACCTCTTATTTCATAGCGGAGCATTCATCATTCTACCATCACGCGACGCAGTCTCCCCATATCGTAAATAGATTCAACCACCTCGCACACCCATGCCAAGATCACTTTTATTTCAGTGATCGCCAACCCTTCATCTCCGAGAAGCTTCTTTCCCTTCCTAAGTCACCTCGTAATTGGTCTTCCCAAACATCTCCCAAAACTTATTACCCTCCGCCAACCCAACCCATGCTCCCTTCCCTTCCACTTTTTTTTTCTTAGCCCATCCACGTATTCTACGCCTTCTCGGCATTCCTTTAGTCCTGTTTCCCCTGTTTTGTATCTAAACGGCCCTCGTTGATTGTATTAATATCTCCATGGATATTTATACCGCTTAACTATTTTGATCGTCTCTTTCCATGGCTTTTTAAGTTGGAATTTTTTGTCTCATTCCGAATTACATCATTAGTGATTGATACATTTTTTTCTAATCCATTAAATACATACGCATTAATTATATTTTATATAGTCACTTTAATCAATGAATAATTATTCGTTGTATTTTATTTTCAAGTAATGTTCATCGTCCATAATTTTCACAATAGGATTTAAGGCTAAATATTGAAATGTATACATATCTGACATTTAAAATATGTTGGCATTTTCTCAGTAGCTGTATTCTATAGGAGCCTTTTTGTTTCCTTAGTAAAGAAATCGTTTGTAGTGGGATGATAAGTTTTAATATTGTATTTTAAGAAGAATTGATTATCTCTTCTGGAAGAGCTATTAGTCCACTTATATTATTACTGCTTACAAAGCTCGTTTACATAGCCTATTAATTATCTCTGGAAATTAGAATCGAATTTATAAATGTATGCTGCTATTTAGGCAGAAAGATGCAATGAATAGTTTAGACATTAAACTGTATTTACTTTGGTAAAGATAATCACTTATCACATTACATTCACCTCCATTAAGACAATAGATTATAGTTATCATAAACTTATGAGCGAAGAAGAAACAGCAAGACGTTTTTAAAAAATAATTCTCCTAAAATATTTTAGTAAAGACATTTAAATCAATGGCAAACTTTCAAATAGCAATAAATTCGAACTTGCATGAAAATACGGGGCTAAATTCACGCGTAAATTATTTTCTTTCTTAGGCTTTTTTTTAGTTTCGGTGCCACGGATCGTTTTGTTTTGGTCTCTCCGGGATTTGGGTAGTCTATACATTATCCTTTTCGTTTAATATTTCCTCACCCCAAAGCCTTTCTTTAGCCATCCCGCGCACCATAATTCTTTCCACACATTTCAACCCTTTTCTATCTATTATGCCCTTTCCCATACATAACCTCCGTCTTACCTCCGCTCTCAGGGACATCCTTTCCATTAATCCAAGTCCCTGTTTCCTTCCCATTCCTCTTCATTTGAGGAAAAAACCTTTCCTCCACTCATTTATGAGCAGGTACTTCCCATCCCAGACTCTTTTATGCTATTACCCGGAATCTAGTTTCCTACCCGAAATTCTATCAGACATCTCCGTCATCTCGGGCGGTACCCTTTCTCTATCCACGTCTCGTCATACCCCTTTTACCTCGAGGCTAAACATTCCCCTGTCTATTGCTCCCCAATCTTAGGCTGTTTCCAGCTTTTTATGCCTCCAGAGCTTTCCGAAGATTCAATCCCCCAATTATTATGTATACGAGGTTTGCGGAGTTGAGGACTTTTTCTCGCGTTGCCTATCACCCTCGATGTTTAGCACTTGTTCGGGGTCCGTGAAGGGAGTAATTATTCGACGACAAGTTGGAATATTTCACGGTTAAGTGTCCCGAAGTTGTGATCTAATTAAACGGCTAAGGGAGTGTCAGTTAGGGAAGTGATTGGAGTCTGGCTAGCGAATGTATCCTGAGGGAGTTGTTGGAAAATGAGCCTTGGAAGTATATCGTCTGCTAACTTGGTGGATGAGATGAGGAGGAGTGAGGCCTTTGATGGGTGCTGTCCGCCATGAGCCGTCTGCTAGCAGATAGATACCCTATCTGTAGAAAATAGCACCTATGCATTTCTGCTAGGGTTGAAACGCGCCATAAACTACTTATTTCCGGGCAATTTCACCGGAAGGTAGTTCGTACTTCTGTTTTAGAATCGAAGGATGTTATTTAATGTTTATTTCAAAAGCTGCTCCAACTTTTCAGTGCATCGTTGACTTATTCCAAAACGTATACAATGGATTTAATTTCCCTATCAAGAAATTTCCCATTAATAATAGTTAAAGCATCCCTATTTGAGTCAGCCACTCACTTGTCTTTTTATTCTTAGAATTATAATAAAAATGAATGATAATATGGTGTAGTATCTGCTCCCAGTGTATACAAATACACATGTACTTATGAGAGCAAAAATAGACTGTCTGTATTGTATATATATCTATACTCGTACAGTAGTACGTCTCCTTATCTACTTCTAAACTCTGTTATTTCTTAATTCCCTAATTTCTTAACTCTATTATACTTGTTTCGAATGCTTGCTCACTTCATTTATTCAATTCCTGGGATGGATTTAATGAACATGATTCCTATACCAAGATTATTTACATCTCTCGGAATCAAAACCTTGCCCATTAATCATTTATAGGCATTTGTAGTAACGATTAACTTGATATTGATTCGAAGTAGCACCTCATCCCTTAAGAATTTGAAGCCACTTTCAGAAATACATAAAAAATCCATACTAATTCATTTATGGATTCGTCTTGATTGGAACGAACATTCATCAACGTTTTCCTTAAGATATAGGACGATTGATTGCAGAAACTGCTCTTATGTGTTATGAACGCGAATCAGACTAAGTTCTTGTTTACTCAATCCCCTCTTAGTCACCTTGAATACATTGAAATGTTTTGCCAATCTCTTTCAGTTGTGTGTATTTCACATGTATTGAAAACGATTAGCCTTCTCAGATGCAATTTGGAGATTTAATAAAAGAGAAATGAATCTCCCTTCACTTGCCTTTCTCCACTCCTCTGATTAAATTGAAACTTGGAATATAGGCTCTTGAATTGAATTGCCTTTGATTTCTACCATCGCTTCTTCCATTACAAAACTCTCGAACGCACTTACGAACAAAGAACTTAATTCATTCTGTGTTTTGCGAGTTTTTTTTTCGTTCGATAGCAATTCGCTAAAAGCGCAGATGCCCGTTCCTCTCATCGAATAAGCAATTAAAGGAAAAAGTGGTCAGCAAAAATCTGTCGAAAGAGCTCATTTTGTGAGCGAATACACTGTCTTGACATAAAATGTCTATCAATTGGTAGTTTTTAGCTACTTTAACATTCGCATTAAAATCTTACTTGGGGTAAGTGGGTTGATTTTGCTTTAGGGAGAAGAGTGCTTTTGCTTAGAAAAGTAGCTCGATATGTATGCAATTGGATTGATACGTAAGAGATCTATATCCTTTTTCCTAATAAGTCCATTAGTAAGCAAATTGGTATTTCTATCTCTATATCCTGTTTTCTTTTATTCTTAAATTATTGATCAACTAGCTTTTAAAGGAACACCAACTTATATTACGAAAAAAATTGCAAGCTAAGAAATAAAATCAAGAGCATCTATTAATAATTTAAATAATACTGCTAGACCTTTCCAAAAACAATACTGAAACTTCATCAATTTATTTTACAAATTTTTTATTCACTGTCCTCTCAAAGTCTTGGGATTTTTTCAGTAAATTGCTATTTAATATCATATTAGAGCCATTTAACATAATTATCATATTTCTTATATCCTAAATCATAGTATTTTCCGTTTCTTTTCTATTTCTGGGTTTCGTATTTTTGTTTAAATTAACTTAAAATCAGATAGATTGATTCTGCGAAACAACTCTAAAGTAATTTATTAGGAATAATGGCCCAACCTCAGCGAAATTCCATTATTTTCTTATGGTTTTTAAAGCTAAATATACGGAATAATGAATTAGGTTTCAATTTGGAAATATGTGACGGAAAGATTAATATTTGTACCATCTTTTGTTAGATCCTCAGCTCTCGCTGCGAAATACCCTTTCTTCTTCAAATCCCATCTCGTTCTTCCATTTCCTCGCTAACGAGGTTTGATTTTAATCTTTCTTCCCATCATCCACGTTCCTCTTTATCGCTCTTTCCGATCGTCTTTTGTCTTATCTCCTATTTCATTCGACTTCCTCAGATCTTTCCAAATGGGGTTTCTACCCCTTTCATCCAATTCGCCTCTCATTTCCACGAATCAAATCTTTCTTACTCCCCTCACTTCCATAGCAACCGTCTTTGTAAGTGGACTTCATCTTTTTCCGTAGCGAGATTCTATTAGGCTCACTCGTACAGGAGCGCATGTCCTTTGCAAGAATTCCATTAAACGTTAGTGACGAAATAAAACATTCTTCCGGAAAATAATGACTGATTCTGACGGAGTTTTTCTTCTATGCTCAGTTGGAAATTATTTTTTACAACATCAAGGAATTTAAATGATTATCTTAAAGGGTTCCAGTACTTTGATATATTTATTCTATTACTAGGTTTAGTAAAAATTGCGAAGTATAAATTAGGCATTACTATTAAAAATTCGATGCTATCGATTTTGGTGATGTTATGATTTAAGAAAGAGAATTCCTCTTGTTTATGAATTTACTGTGCTTTTTTACTGACTTAACTTAAAACAGCATAAAATAGCAGGAATGGTAATTATATAAATAATTTTTTACTTATTCGACGCGGATGATCAATTATTGAATTGATTATTATTAGAGATAATAGGTGATTTAATTCATTAATTAACAAGCGTACATTTTTTCGATTCTTCATTCGACAAATAGTTTTATGTATTGTTGTCAAAAATATTTAAATAAACAATGGAGTATAAGTTTTGATACTAATACTTCTTTGACGTCAAACACGTAAAATTTTTAACCGTTACTTGGTGGATTAGCTTACATTTTACGGTGAGCATACTCATAAAAGGTGACCAAAGAAGAACACCAATACAGAAATTAATACAAGGAATAATAAGTAGATGGTATTGGCCTAACTTTATCGGCAAATTCCTTCTTAAGGCGAATAAAGTTGTGACTTCTTAAGATTGATTTAAGCAATAAGGAAAAAGCCGAAGATGTTTTGGAAAACAAAAGGTTTGAGTAATGGAATAAAAAGTGGTCTGAATATATTAAATCCAACGACAAAGAGGGAAACAGTAAAAGTTTTAGATTATGAATATTCAAAATGTTGATAAACAATTTGCGATCTCTAGAATTTTTTAACCAAATTTTCTCAAATTTCTCGTGATTTCTAAAGTGCTTCGTCTCCTATTTAATTTTCGGTAATGGATACCCTGATCATGAATATGAATGTAGTTACGATTTTGCATCTCTCTTGGCAATACGTTACCGATTTATCGTTTAAGTTTATTCAGACCTCATGATAAAGAACTTAGACTTGTTTCCAAAGCAACGCAAAAGAAATCAGCGGCTCGAAAACGCTTAAATATAAATTTGCTTCTTTAAAGATTGTTGTTATCTTTTAGCTAGCTCATAAGCCTTCACTTAATGAAGATACCTAATTCTTCATCTCCTTTATTCATTACATTCCTATATTAATTTCACAGATTTTATTTTAGCTTTTAATCTTTGAATTCTCTCGATTATAGGGCACTGAATTAAAATATTATCAATGATTAAATTTCAGAAATTTTAGAGGTGTTGAAAGATTAAAAATCGAAGCTTTATATGATTCTATATGCTTTGAATGTGGAAATATTTTTCTTTAATCCATCGATTATGTTCTAAAGTGTATTGATAGGAAGGAAATGCAAGTTATAGTAATAGGTTAGCAGCATTTTTTATTTCTTTTATAGTTCTACAAATTAGACAATTCAATTGTGTAGCATATTCTTGAATTGATAAAAGAATCAACTTATTTAGGAACGATGAATCAAAAACATTTATTATCTAAATAATATCTCATTACAATTAAGTCTCATTTGAAGTAATGAGTAATGTTTATGTAACATTACTGTCTCCACAGATTTCCTCGCATTCCAGTAGGAACTATTAGAAGCTTACAGCGTTCGGTTGAATATCTCACTGCGTGGATTAACGCAAGTATTTGATTAGAACCAAAAGGGATTAGCTTCAAGTGGAAAAAATACGAACCCATAAATTGAATCTGAGAAAGTGAAATCCGTGTAAAAAATACAGCCCGGTACACATCTCGAGAAGAGTGTGCAGGTCGTGTTAAGGGCGCGAAAAGGGAAAGCAATGAAGATGGCAGATAAGCGGAGGAGCTAAATCCAAGATGTCGGGATGGTAGATTGTGTCTGTGAATAAAATGGGGAGTGAAAAGGGTAAGAATTGGATGCCAAAGAACAGAGACGGCATTTCGTGGGGAAAGGGAACCTCGATGGAAAGGCGTTTGCACATTTCGAATTAAGAGGGAATAGAGAAGCTTTTAGCCTCGGGAAAGAGTTTTGGAAGGCGTTGGGAAGGAACTTTTAGAAGTGTTGGTTTGGAAACTAAGGGCTTATGCTGTGAGAATGGCCTTGAGGGAGTGAAATTAAATATATGAGAGTTTATCTAACGTCTTTAAATGTGTATTTTAATTGTCTTCCATTCTAACTTAGATTTTTCGTTGCATATCTACCAATATGTTTCACTCTCATTATATATCGATATTCACATGAAAACAAATGTATGGTAAAACTTGACTAATTCTAGAACGTATTAAAATATACCTCTGAGTTATTCTGGATTGGAAGAACGTTGATTTTGGTATTGTTTGAGTTTAAAGACGTCAACAATTTCCCATGCCATTTCATTATAAATCGACAGTAATATCCGTTTTATGTATAGCTTTCAATTGTCACTGTAAGTTTAATAATTAAACTGATAGGAAATTGCTTTCTCAGAAATCTCTTTGTGCTACAAATAATCATTAAAGTTTCAAAATTTGTTCATCATTGATGGTTAAATGATCTAACTGCTTATTGGTGTGATAAGTACAATGCTATCCTGTAATTGGATTTAGAAAGAATATTCTTTTAGCGACGTTTAACAAGCATATTTCTTCGGGATCAGTTTTTCTTTATTTAATCATAAAACTCCTAACCTATGCTTATTAATTTGGATAACTTCATCGAATTAAATTTTTAAAGCCGAGTATTTAGATGGATAAATATTGCTTTTAGTGTTGATAGGGATTGGGAAGATTTCAATTTTATCACGAATTTAAGTACTTCCCGAACCGTGATTGATGTTTGATTCGATGGAGCTTTTCGTATGAAAAAGTTGGATCGAAATACCATCGTTGTTATTAGCTCGTTCGCTTGGCAAACACGCGGCGAAGTCCGTAATTACATGTAGGTTAATTGATTTTGATCCATCACCCGTAGAGAGGAAGTATCAAACGACCGATAAATCATGCGGATCATAAACTCCGCTTTTATCGTCCCATAATTGGAAATGATCGATGTCTCTATTTTTCTCATCCATCAAAAGAATTCGGAAGTCACTCGGGTAAGGGGCTTACCTTTCCACCGGCAGAGGACGCCCTCTCGTCCGCCACCTTTTAATTCCGCTCCCGGACTCTTTCGCCATCCAAATCGGTCGTTAAAAGAAGAAAAAGGGCGAAACTGCGTCTTCAGAGTCCGAATGGGGTATTTTAAAAGTCTCCCGGACAGTTTCGACGCACTTAAAAAGAGGCACAAAAGAGCTGTTGGATGGACGATTATTCCTTCCATTCGACCTGCCCTTTTTAATTCTATCCTTTTGTGATATTCTCTTTTACTCGTTTTCTTGGAGATCCCTTTTGCATAGCGTCCAGTTTCCTCTTCTCACTTCCCAAAGAAGCTTTCAATTCCACGACCTTCCTTTTATCCCCACTTCTAATCTCTGTATCGTCTCCTCCAACCCCCTCTCCTCTTTCTTTTTCCCCATCTGTTAGCTGATACATTAGCAAAGTGTCTTTGTATTATAACGTGTAATTAAACGTATTCGAATTCATACTCAACATACACCATATAGTTTAGGTTTTCAAGTGAAATTATAATTTAATTTGGGATAAACTAATTGTAAGAAAAAAATAAGAATAAAATTCTCATAACATGCACATTTATTACTGTGCGTCATTTATTAATTTCCAAACAAAGCGTTGTGATGAGAGATATGATATTCCTTCTTCTTGAGCATTAATAATGTGATAAATATATTATAATCATTGTAGTTTTATATTCCGTACTACTTTCTTAATTTTATTGCTTAATCTTAAGTATTTTGTTAAACCATGAGTTCTGAAATCTCTTGCTCTTAGTTCTGATACCCAGATTATATTTCTCTAACTTCTGATACATTCAAGCTATTCTCTTTCAATTCTAATTTTCAAATAAACTTATTATATTCTCGATAGATATTAGAAGTTTTAGTTTGCGATTTAGTAATTAGTATTGTACTCTTAGAAGGTGTTAATTTTATTTTAATTTTATAAAGGAGGGAATTGAATATCAATAGTTTTTGTAATATGCTACCCAACATTAAGGCTAATTTATATGCTTTAAAAATAATAATATTTCTCTACATATTTATGCGAAGTATATTTCGTTTAATGTATAACACTTCTTGGATATACATTTCTGCTTAAAATTTCAGATTTAGTTGTAAATATACCCTTTTTTATATATTCTATTCCAGAATTCTTAAAAACTTTTGGTATTTTGAATAATTTCTTTCGGAAATCCCTTTTTCCCTTAGAGTAGGAGTATTTGGAAGCTCTTGGAATTGAGACATAACCCTGCATTTCATAGGATATATGCTTCCTGAATTGATAAATGAAATGATGAAATATTCTCCGATTCGATCTGGTTTTCCATATGGGGAACGAGGTCTTCTATGTCCGACACTGCGGTTAACCTAACGATTCTATTAGTCCCTTATGGCTGGTTAACTAGACATAGGATATCATGTCACGTAGTCACTTGAGTGCATGCTGCAGATCTGTTTCCCCATTAAGCTAACAGAGGTGGTCGACCACGAAAACATTTACTCTGTTCGTAAACTTGGACAACATTGTCAGCCTCCAGAGAATAATAATACTTTACGTTCAAACACATGCTGTTGCGGCCATTTTGGAGATTTTTACTCCACGGGGAATAGAATCTGGGTTCAAATATTCACATTCTGATTTCCCTTATCCATCAGTATCATTTGCACTTAGACTGTAAAATGGCATTCTATCATTTAAAGGTTCAAAAGGCATCGACAAGTATATCTAATTTTAAATAAAAGATAAAAGAAATCTAATAATTAAAATATTCTCCCCTATTGTTTAAAAATGTCTAAATCGCAACAGAAATTTTGTTTTTATTAATCACGAACTATTCGTTGATTAAATGAGGATTTGGATATGAAGTTATATTCTTTCACAGCTTCGAAATTTTTCAATTGAAGCTATTTTCGATTGTCAGCATATTCCATTTCGGAAGATACACATCTGAGTGGAAATACATTTCATTACAACATTTCATACAACGGTAGCATACTTTCATTATTATTATTTTATTTTCTGCCTTTCGGAAATGAGTAATAATAATTAAATCTTTAGAGTTAAATTATTGCATAGTCTTCATCATCATTATTACTATCAAATTCTTATAACCATTCACTCAGTACTTTTATATATCAAAAATCCAATTAAATTTAAGAAGAATAATTCAGAGTGAGTCCGTATTTTATAGTTAGAGCATATCGACTTACCATTAGCAAGTCTCCAAGGACGTTGTAGAAGCACCTTAAACCGTCCTCTGATCTTTAGTCACACCAGAACTCTTTAAATGAACCCAGAACGTGGAGTAATCATAATCATTCACAATCCTTGTGTATTCCTCCCTCATATTTCGTGCAGTTCACTTCGATAACAAGACAACGCCTAATTTATCGAGACGATGCCTGACTTCCTCCCGCATTCCCCATTTCGGCTTGCCCTATGATTGACAAGATTCCGAGGGCGCGAGCCACGCGTCCCTGCGGGAGTTTTTAAGGCCTTCGGTGGGTAGGAGAGAGTATGGGCCCCCCGTAGCTCCCAGACCAACAAACACCCCGTAGAGTTCACCATCTCGAATGCGTCTTCCCAAAAGAGACCGTGCCTTCTCACCATCCCTTCTCCGCCGGCTTCTTTTTTGGCCTTTTAAAGTTTCCCCATACTTCGTTATCGCCGCTCATCTCCTTAACACCTTACGGAAACTTTTCATTCTTCTCTGTCAGGTGTTTTTGAAGCGGGCCAAAGGTCTGCGTTATTTACCGAGTCCATCTCTCAGACACGAGTTCGATCGAAGTCAAGCGAAAGCTTTGGTTGATTTTCTCACGCGAGATGTTCGGTACCATGGTTACTATGAAGGTCCTTTTAGTGTACGTATCACCTACGGTATTTGTACGTGAATGATATTTACTGTCTAGTTGTCCCACAATGTAGTAAAATAGATTTCAATTCTCTTTAAGCTCTAGGTGCCACGATCGTACCTTGTGGAACACCATTCTGAACTTTTTTACATTAGTTTTATTCGATTCAATTCATTTGCAGATTCGAAAGTTCAGGTCATGTAAGATGTTTATTTTGCTCTGTAAGATGAGCCTGAGATCTCTTTCATTCAATGACGCATGAAAAGATTGATTACCGAGAAGTTAGATGCAAGATCGAGGTGTCCATGTCCAGTACCAGCACCTCCTTCCACGGAAATCTCACCACTTAATTTTCGTGCCAAGACTCTATTTCTCACGCATATCGTACTGATTAAATTTCATAAATCACCTTCCAACGCTTCTGCGTCCATTCTCACGTTCATAAATTCTCTCACTCACGAAAATATGAACTGTTAGACGTGGTAATTGGCCAGATTAGCCCTCCGTGGTGATCTTTATGCACCCTTTAGGAACCTAAAGCATTTTAAATCGACTGTTTTTGTAATTATCCGAGTTAATTTATGATTTTTCTGAAACTTTAAAATAAAATGAACTCGGATAACTACGTGCCACTTTAGAGGATTTATGGAAAGATAAGTATGGTATAATGGGTAGATGGATGCTTTTAACGATGTAATGAACAATCCATTATAAAATTCTATGAATCAAATTTAAAGTACAAGGGACATTCGATGCCTATAAATTAAATGATGAAGTGAAAGAGACAAAGTAACATCTAATGTGAGAGCATATATGCAAAGGAATGCGAGGAGCATTTTTCCAAATTAAAGCAATTAAAGCGGCTTAATATTTGTTCAATTGATATGAAATATAAGTATATTTTTGAGACAATAACTCTTGCTTGTTCTCAATAATAAATTATGTATCCTCCTTTTTGTATGAAACCCATTAATTTGTAAAATTTCTGCACGATATTACCCTGATAGGGAAAGCATTAGTGCATGTATTTCTGTTAACGGTGCTTAAACAGATTTCACAGTAAGAATGATCCTTGCCTTAATCTTAAAACCAGAATTTATCTTCTATCGATTCCATTTTTGAATGCAGAAAAAAAGTACCTCGTTGATTATACACTTTAAATGAGAAATTACCAAATAAACATTTCGAAAGAAATTTAAATACATATGCTTGAAGTTTGGAAATATTTTTTTAGTTCCATCTTTGAACTTTTTTGAGTAAATGTATTTAAAATCACCTATTACAGATCTAATTAAAATAAGAATTCTGTATCGTATGAGCAATTTAAAACACACAGCCTATTCATATATGCATAGTTCTCAGTAAAATGCTCTTTTGTGTCGATACATTGTTATTAAATCTTTTTTTAAGTTTATTTAATATAATAGTGTTGATTGCCTATTCATTCATTGATTTATCTGTTTAAAATCAGGTCTTTTAATTAACCAGCTAACATACAATTATCACGCCTACAATATTAACGAGTATCAATGGCCAATTAAAATATATAAATTTATTCTGTTAATCGTGAATAGATGTTATGAATATAATTTATCATCACGCGCGCATTTAAAATATCTTTCAAAGCTATTTAACCATTAAATTTACTCTGAAATTTTCTCTTTTTGGAATTATTTTTCATAACACCATTGTCATTTAATTGATAATTTTTCAAAAATAGTCTTATTCAGTTAGTAAATCGCTATATATCATTTTTTATAAAGAATTATATTAAATTTTGAAAATTAATTGATAGCTTTTTAAAAATCCACAATCTACAGTGGAGAACTTAATTTTTTAAATGCTTAAGGGTGGAAAACCGAAAAACCAAATCGATCCAAGCCTTTTAATAGCTAGTTATAATTACTTTATTTTATTTTATTAAAATTTAAAAAATTGATTTATTATATATGATACATAATTTATAATACATTATTTATAATATGTAGCATTTAGAAAATAATATATTAAAATAACTCTTTTAAATCCCTCAAATATATTACCGCTCAATTTGATTAGAATATTTCATTTCTTAATGAGTATCACAGAACTCATCGCTAATATAAGAAGGGCGTGAAGTTAACGATTTATAAGACGATTTAATCCTTTTAATATTTAAACGGTCTCTAATATTTCTGAATAACTAAAGGTTATTAAACGTTATTCAAAATTTTAAACGACCGTATTAACATAAATTACAACAGAAAGATAGCTTTACTTTTGACGGGTGATTAATTATGCTATGGAGAACTCTAGAGATTCATTTTATTATTATAATAAGATAAATAAATGGTCTCCATGAAAAGTAAGATTGAATTCTCCAGAAAATAAGGAATGAAAAAAGGAAATTATCTATTTCTTTAGGAGCATAAAAGAATCTAATCTAGTAAATTCATATAAACATTAGTTTAATTTTCCTTAACAGTTTTTCTGATTGTTTCGTGTTCAGACTTTTGCCTTGAACTTGGCTGCATAATGAGGCGCATCCCACTTCTTCTTGTTACATATTTTAAGGAAAACGATCCTCTTGGTGTTTTATACGAAGGCAATGCCATTTACTGGTTCCGTTCCCACCTGCGACCCTCACCTTTGAAAAATCTCTGTCCAACGGAGGGTTGAGAGCGGATAAAAATGTCTCGCTTTATATTTTCCTCTCCTTACAGCTTCCCTATAACGATACTACTTCATTTCCCTAAATATTTTTTCCCAGAATTCCTCTCGTTCAATATCTCGAGTACCATCTATATCATTCTGCTACAAGATCCTTCCTTTGAATATGATATCACATTTGGACGGTCATTTACGTTTCCAGGTATTTCTATAGTTCCATCTGGTTCTCAGTGGGACATTTCCTGCGGTTCGTTTCGTTAAAGCACGCATTACATTATACAAGGGTCGTTTCTTGTGACTTTAAAGTCTCGAGTTGATACTTCATTTCGTCCCACGCCTTGAGTTTCCATAATAGGAAGCATTGCTAAGCAATAAAGTAAATCACGGAATCCTGTGAGGAATTGGTTTTAATTTTAGGGGATTGGGATGCTTTCATTCCAATGGAGCAGTGATACACTTGTATACATATTTTTGGTGGTTGAGATTTTCATCAGTGAAATAAGAGATTTAAATTTGAAATCAACTAAGTTGGACATAATTTTTATAAATATTTACACCTTGTTATGAAATTTACTCTTAACCTTCAATTCCATACTTGGTAAATATATTACTCGCATTTGTTCAACAAGGATAATTACGTAGGAGGGGATGGACATTAAGGTTTAACATTAGATAATATTATATCCGGAAAACCTCATTTATACTAATCATACGATATAATGTTACGTAATATATAAAAGAAAAGAAAAAAGCGAACTATACACACGGACCGAAGTATTTAGTTCAATCCTCTCTCGTTTTTTTTATAATACGAACTCAATCACTAACGAATTCCTATTGCTTTGAGCTCGATATACTTTTTCGTTGATCGTATGCAAATTGGCCGCAGATCTGGTTACCCTAGTTACCAGTCACTACCGCATAATATGTAGGTCTCATTTCCGTAAAATTTTAATGGGATTCCATCAGAGGACTTCAGTGAGAAAGCCTTTTGTGAAGAAATTCAAGCACAAGGGATATTCAGATGAGGATAACGGAATAATTGAAACTCCGCTTTACGTAGAAAAGCATCGTTACTCAGACCTAATGAGGGTTGAGGGCTCTTGGACTACGGCTGTTTTATAGGTTTCTCGTCTCTAGGACAATTAAGGGTTGGCGTTCATTGCATCGTTAGAGGAGAAGTTACACCTTGGACTCACATAGAAGAATTCTCTCCGTACTTTGAAGTCGGTTTTATTTATCTTGGACGGCGTTAGAATGAATATCATGTACTTTTCTTTTCTATTTCTTTATTCAGGCAATCATCTAAAATCCTTTTAGTTCTAGAGTAGTTTGTCTTCTCATAAAATACACGTCATGATAAAACTGCAGGTTTTTTTCTCAATTGAATCATTTAGAGATACTTCATTTCCTTCTTGTATAAGTACACATTCTGATTGTAGTCCTTGTATGGATAGTAAGAAATGCAGATTAGTTCATTGCATCTTCCTTGTTTGAAAGATGTAGAATGATTGTGATAAAATAAATTTTGAAGCTATACGTGAAAAGCTTCATATACTATACTATAGATTTGTATCCAATTACTTTTTCTTAATGACATATTGCTTACAAAATTTAAGAAGCACAAAACAACTGAGGAATTTCATCGAAACGGAAAGGAACGATTACTTATAACCACAAAAAAGTATTTTTCTTGCATCAAGAGTTAATCAAAACGTAATCTGTTTTTCAAGAAGTGAGAAAACGTATCTCTGCCGTTATGAGTAGCGCTGGAAGGAATCGTCTTACTAGCCAAAGAAATTACGAACTCTTGAGTTATCTTTTCTAATCGCACGAGGGTTGAGATTTACTCCTACCGAATTACTAAACAAAATGGGTCCCAAAACGTATCCTTGGTGCACCGAGGTTTCTTAATGACCCCTATCTTGGAGCAACTGCAAGAAGAAGAAGATTCTTCCTTCTGAAGGCTGCACGCATGCCGATAAATGTTTCACGGCAAAGGATCTGAAGATGATAAGTGTGGCCGCATTAGGACAACGGCGGAAAGTGGGTTTGGAGATAAGAAGTCGAAGCGGCAAAAGAGCGATACAGTCTCTGGGAGTTGGGATGGGTTTCTCAGGGGAAGTGGAGGGAAGATTCCTCTCTCTACGTCTCATCATCTCCTGGGAAGAAATTGAGTGAATCGATTCACAGATGAAACGTTTCATTTGTTTCGTATTTTTTCCTTTCCGTCGTGATCTTCAAAAGTCTCTCTTATTTTCTCTGAGGGCAAACGAAGGTTCGTCCCAATATAATTAACTCCCTTCGCTGGATTTAGTTGGAATGCACTTAAGCGCATCATCTTTTGATTGACGTACTTTTTTAAGTTCCCTGTCTTACGGAACATTAAACTATTCTCTGGTACTTTCACCTTTGGAGCAAGTAAATGAATTTGGAAATTAGTTTTGGGCGTCTAAATTTCGGCTATGAATACTCGGAGGAAATATATGAATGGAGTATTTGAGGGGATGACATACCGTTTTAATCACTTGTCAAGTGATATTACCGTAAATCCTGAAGGTGATAATTACATTTCGTAATTATTATTATAGAATAAATATACGATTGCCTATACCAGATATTCATATATAATTAATAACTAATGAACCTTTAAGAACAAAAAATCTTAATTATATTTATAAAGATTCTACAATAACACTTGTACAAGAAAGGAGAATATATGTATCTAAACATTCCAAAATTTTGAAATCAATGTGAGAAGGCGTTACTTCGTGGAATGACATAGTATTAAAAACAACTTTTTAAATTTCCACAGAAAATATTTTCTGTGGAAATTATTAATTATTTTCTGTGGAATTATTAATTCCAAAATTTTATTCATAATTGTACCAACTCATTATAAATCATCGTTCGATATTTATGCATTATATTTAAATCATTTTTATTTGTCCGATTACTTTTTTAATATACGCACCTTAGTTTTCAATTCAGAAAATTCATTTATTCACTTTAGTTTTCATCTGAGAAAATCCTAAAGATCCCAAAACTGTTGACTCGATAACCTTCGTGTATCAGAAATAGAAAATAACATAATACCGTTCGTAAAGAATTCACGAGCCATAGTCAGTTGTATACTATTTATAGAATTTAGAAATAGGTCGGATTATTATGAACGTATTTTCTTTCTCTTGAGGGATTCATATCTTTTCCCTGCCCAGCATTTCGACCAGGAACTATTTCCGCATCATATTGTTGGGTGTCTTAGGTTATTTTTGGTAAATTCGCCGCATGAATGCGAACAAGGAAATTGTGACTATGGTCGCAAAAATATCTTAAATTAATTCTCTAGGTCAGTTTTTTGTATTTAATTTCCTTTCTTTGAGACTGAGGGAGACGGAAATTAAAATATTAAATTCACCCCCGGACCTCTTATTCTTGAATACGTGGAACTTCTATGAAGAAGGAAAGAAGACCTTTATTTCCTTCAGAATAATCGCGTGTAGGATACTAGGAAGTCAATGCTGTCCTAAGTTGGTTTTTATTTTGGTATTCTCAAAATATCTACGGATTCATGGAAAGAGTCCCCTTGACGTCAAGAAATATCTTAGATCAATGTCATGTCTATCGCGAGCGTAGATGTGAATATAGTTTCCAATGAAAAAGGTCTTAGATAAAATAATTGTTGAATTAATGATGGCGAATCCTAGTATAAGGAGTAAGGAGGATTAATTGGAATGAAAATTGGAGTTTTCAGTATTCCGAAGCTACAATGATACTTATAATGCTTGATGAGATAAATTATATACGAATGCAAATCTCATTGCTTCGTATTTTTACCTTAATTAGCTTGCATATTCATCTGAAATTTCTTTAATATTGAGATGCTTTACTTTATAAACTTTCTGTTTCTATATAAATGTATATCTTTCATTGGCTCTTCACTCATGCGTTTTCAGTTCATAATCGTTTTATATTCAACACAATAAGAGCAATAGAGATTCATGAAACATACTCCTAAGTATATCGCTTTCGAATACCTCTATACAAACAGGAATTCTGAATAACTCTTTTCTGATCTGCCGATTCAAGTACGAACTATCTGATCCTCTTTGGCATCCCAGAAATTCGCGTCTTCTTATCAACGAAAACGTAATAATCGTTGTACGCCATTCTCCATTTCCAAGTTTAATTGAGCCATCGTTGTTGTGCTAATTGCCGTTACGAGAGATTTCCATGGAAGGATTGCAGCCGAAATTCAAGTGACCAATTAGTACATTAATGGAATTACAGGGGCTCCTTCCATACGCGAAACCCTATTCCAGCGATGGAACTTAAGGTATGAAAATGTTTACTCCTCAGTAGAGAACGGATTGGCATTCGCAGTTAAAAGAAACGTGCTCTATATTGTGGGAGTTCCGTATGAAATAATCTCCCATCTGTTCTTGTGATCGGTGATGAGAATTTGAGACGGATTTCGGTTATTCCGACCAATTTCGCTTCTTTACATAATATTTCATTAAGGATTCCCCTGAAATTCTCTTTCAGAAAAGAGCTAGAATGTCTTTCTTAGTAACAGATCTCTGCATCAGAGGCTTTGTGCCTTAGAAATCTCTATTCGCGATATTGAAGCTAATTCCTATTACGCGTTGAGAATTCTAAGGATTTTTATGGATAGTGATGTGATCTTTCTTTTGAAATAATTCAAAATATTTCTCTCTGTTTTTATTTGATGTACTTTGGCTTATAGTTATGACGCGAATTAAGAAGCTGGATCTTATTTATTTAGAAAGTAAGCAATAGTAAAATTAGAATGAACTGAATAAAAGTTAATGTCGTCCAGAATTAAATAAGTACTCAAAATGTAGTTAATCCGTAAGGTAATGGGTTCTATAATGTAAAATACTTACTTTTATTTTTTTTAATATTTGTAAAATTTTGCTGTATTGACATAATTTCAACCACAGTGCCTTTCTACGTTCTTTAATATTGGAAGTATTTTTTATCGATAATAGTCTATTCTATTCTAAGTCATTAATGTTTTTCACGTATCTTTAAAATCAAAATTCAAGAGAGACAATGATAGAGAGCGTTTATGACAAAAACCTTCGCTAATGCACAAAATGAATCGAAAATTCGTAGTTAAAAGGTAATCCATTGAGATAAATTATCATTAATTTATAATGAATCGTAATTTTGTTACTCAGCCTCAAGGGATCCTTCTTGGGAAATAGAAGGAAAAGAAATCGGAGAGCTTCTATCAGATAATAGCTTAACTTACGAACCTCATAATTGTAGAAATGGTTTGAGTATATTCGCACCTCCACTTCTCACGAAAGTCGAGTCATCTCGTGGTTTTAAATACCAATTAAATGAATGAGAGAGGGCTTTGAATATAGTAGTGGATGACTAGCGAAAGGATAAAAGTACTTAAGGAGTGAGTGGTCACTTGCAGGACACTTGGACTATAGACAAAGATGTGCGTCGGTGGAAGTTATTATTCCATCTCTCTTTTATCAATCTCTTAGGCTCTCTTCTTCACCTATCCTTTATACCTTTATTTAGAGAGAGTTTCGGATTCATATTTTTCTCATCCTCTATACCTGGTACTTATCGACCCAGAAATATACTACTGAAATTCGAAATGGGTTTCGTGGAACATCTATTTATTCCCGAGATAACAATTAAGATGTTTCTTGCTCGTGAAATCAGTTTGCGTACAAATCCCTCAAAAATCTGTTTCAGAACAGCCTCATTTTGGGATTCATTCACCGTGTGATTTATCCCAAATTGCGATACGGACAGATTGGATTCAGCAGTTTTCTGTAGCGACTCCATTCAATACGCTTCGAACGCAAATGATCAACGCCATTCATTCGACCGATAAATGGCAAATACGATCAACGCATTCGAATAGTGCGGTGTAAGAGGTTTCTTTTTTTCCCCGTAAAACGACTAGTTTACGACGCAACCCGTACGTACGCAGTTAATTAATTCGGTTGTAATTCAAGCCTTAAACGCCGAACCACTTTGGAATCAAAAGCGAATCAGCCGATGTATAAATGGTCCAGAATAATCGTTGTGGGCGTTCTAATTAATTCATCCGAAACGCCCCTCGATTTTAAAACGTTCGCCTTAATTTAATCTCGCCAAATGATACGGAGATCGATTCGTGAAAGATATTCATGGAAAGGTTTTAAATATGAAGAGTTAAGTACGGGCGATCAACTTTTAATGACGCGTGTATAAATAACTCGTATCGGTTTTGATTAATACTTGTCGATCCAGATACGTATGTCGTTCAATCGGAATGGATACGTAGTAAAAGACTCGGTGCTTAGAGTTGGGATCAAATACTTGTTAACGATGCAGCGGTTTGTATCATTGCGATGAAAATTCATGATCAGTGAAACATAATGAACACACAACATTCAGCACAATTGAGATCGTATATTCTTGTCCCCTGAGGACTAAATGACATTCAGAGACTCCTGTTTGAACTAGAATGGTGAACTTCCGTCTAGATTACTTCCTAAATCTGGTCTTATAGAGGAAGCATTTTCCTTGAATTTTCTATATGAAACGTACCTTTCATTGAAATAATAGTAGTAACAAATACATGCGAAAGAGTTGTTTCCGACAAAAGACATTTTTCCCCGTTGTTTATTAGAAAAAGTGATAAAAAAAAACTTTGTAAATTTAAAATTCCACGAAATCACGCCTTCTTACGTTGATTTTAGAAAAAATGAATCTAAATTCATCATCAAGGTTTGAATCATTCATAAATAAATGAACCTTCATCGTTATCGTTATAGTATTTACAAAATTATTCATTTTAAAGGAAAGGTATAAAGTTGTTTTTCTCTTATTGAGGATATTAATCATTATCAGTACTATATTTGAAATTAATGATGTATAACAGTATGTAACTCATTTTAAACAAGCTCACTAAATATTACTTCACAGTGTATTTATTCCCAAAACTATGTTCCCCATAGATATTTGAAATTGCAAGGGAGATTTCGCGAGCTCATCGGTTAATATTAAAACTCTCCTTTTGGATTAAAATGTTTTTATTTGCGGATATACACAAGTCATCATCCTTTGTCGATGAAAACGGAAGATTATTAGCGAAGCCACGGGCGGAGTTCGCGTATTAGCTGATAATCCCCAATCGGAAAATGATTACTCTGATGAAATATTAGTGAGCTTTTTTAGCGATTCCCTCTTTTATTAAACGGCTTTGAAGTTCATTTGCAATTGAAATTGATGGGGAGATCGTGGGAAAGAGGGAGTGGTTAGCGAAAGAGGTGAAACTAAAGTGAGATGTGCTCTCCATTTGAGAGGAATCCGTAAATATGATCGATTCGTTATGACGTTGAGTTGGCATATATATTTAATACGTGACTATATACTAATTTGTATTCCGTTTCGGTTTTAGTCCTCCCGAACGAGTCTTAATTTTTAATGTTTTAATTTGCTAATTTATCAATACATCTTATATTTTTATTCGTCTGGTTTACGAGAGATGTGTATGATATTATTTTATCCTTTTGGAAAAATGAGGAAGTCCTTTAAAACCCCTTTAAATCTTTTGGATGATATAGCTATTAAACTGAGTTACTACAATTTAGAGTGTTTCAAAAGAAATGATTCAACCGATAGAAAAATATCAGAAAAAATTATTTATAAATTTACAATTTCAATTTATTTCTCTGAGTAGGATAATAAAGAGTTTAATAAATACCAATGCGGTGAGGAAAGACATTTTTATTCAAAAGCTCAATTTTTCCTGCTATTTAAATATTTTTATACATGAGTATTTAAATTAATCTAATTTTTATAGTGTTATGTATAACGTATATTTCTATTTCTACAGTATATATAAAGTATTTTAATTTTAGTTTTTACTCTAAAAATAAAAAAAAGAAAAATAACGTTCAGCGTAATTCGAATCTTCATGATTTTTCTGATCGGAGAATTTCATTGAGAATGGAAGGATTTTGCTCGTACTTCAGAGTTGTAATCAATTGACTACACATAATTGCACCCTCTTATTATTATCCTTCTTTCGTTGTTTTCTTGAGATGAATAGATAATCCTTTTTTTATTCTACAGTTCAGTGTTTATAAGTTAGGACTTCCACTGGTTTCTTTCCATACCTTATAAGAAATAATATAGTAATTAATTCCAAGATATAGAAAACGCAGTCTATTTAAAACAAATTATAAATTCTGAGAAATATCATACAGAAAGGCTCTCATTTAATAACCGTAAATTTAATGAACAGTTTCTTTGAAAAAATATTTCCTGGATCCATAAATTCACATAAAATTTATAATAAGACTATAAAAAACCTTTTCTGCTATTTTTGTCAAGAATATTTTTTCGTCATGTTCTCTTCTATCATCCCATCGTGTGCATTCAAAAATCTCTTCCAAAACGGTATACTTTCTAATTTACGAGACTCCTGGTTTTTTCATAATTCCGTTTAACTACTTTATCTTTGAATCCAGCGTATGAAAGACGTTCCTCCTTTTGCGATAAATTAAGGCTAAATACCCTCAGATAAGGAACTGCTTTTGGGATTAGCTCCGTACACTCCTGTTACGTGGCCATATTCAAGGAATGTGCTACGCTTCATGCTGCGTTGTCTTTACTCAATTTTGTTCTGCATCAAGCTTTTAAGTTGGCGACGTACCATCAAAGAGCCTGCGTAAAGCAAAGAATTTTCGAATCATCTTTCAGAAGGAGATCTCATGGTATTTTCATTCCACATTTATCTCTCGGAGAAGTCATCACAATCTTTTTATCGCATAATTATGCGTCTGATGAAAGATATGTAAGTATATGTTACCTATAAGTAAGGCCCAGATGGAATTTAATGGATTTTTGAGTATCTTGGAATCATGTTCATAAAATGAGCAGATAAGACAAGGTCTATAAAATAAAAGCTGTAGATAAAAATTACGTACTGCTTTGATTTTTCTCAGATATATTTTTTTAGAAATTTACCGAAATGGTGTTAATCCGGCGCATAATTTTTCGTGGGAAAATATCATGTTCTTATTTAAATCTTATTAAATGGTATAATTGATATTTGATGCATGCATTTTAATGAATGCGTTTTTTAATTAGCTATGATGAGATTTTTTATTACTTTGAATATCTTTTTATCGGTATTAATTACACTTAGAATAAGTATCGTTGTCGTAGTGATTGGTGTAATTTTATTTCATCGATGGATTTGTTAATCATAAGTAAAAATGCAAAATGGCTATTTATAACAAAATAACGAATGTTACGCTTATTTATCACAATGAATAAATAATGACAACTTTGTATGCTAATAATATAACGTTTCGAACGTTGCTGGTCACGAGAATGATTTAAATTATCCTCTTAAATTTTTCCTGATCTCGCTCAACATTTTGATTACCCTTGGTAATTACTTAGAGTTAAAAATACGCTTCCTTACTTCTTCTGCTTCTATATTAATTAGGTCGCTTTATCATTCACGTCATGACGATCCTGGGTTTCAAAAATGCCTAGTGTTAGCATTTATTTGCCTACTAATGACCTGTATTGATCGTGCACTATGTTAAGGCTTCAGGAGCGCTATCCATCAACCCTTATAAAAACGAGCACTTTTTACATCCGCTAAATGGAAATGCATTACTAATATCCATTCTGCGGTGAACCGAATGTTATCTTTAAATAGCAAAACGTTCCACTCGAGGATTCCGTAAACTAATTCACAGGAGAACTCGTATGTAAAAAGGAGATTGATTAACATTTAAACAGTAGGTAAGTATGGGCAAGTGACGATCTATTTCATTCATAGTGCAAACAACATGCAAACTTTCATCATGATGAATAGTAAAAATTTGATTGTGCTTTATGGTAATCGATTGCATCCAATCGTTTGCACATTGTAGAGCAATCTTCTTTGGAAAACATCATTACGAACTCTGCATAATGACCTGATTGTTTGGTTATCTCATGTTTAGTGTCTTTTTATTGTTTCCACCCGTGTTACGTAGAAGTGCATTAAGTTCTAAATGGATTCGATCAAAAGGCGATTTAAAAATGAATACGTTTTTTGTATGGATGTGTAAAATGAGTAATAAAATTCATTCCGTAGTTTATGAAGCAGTGTCACGAATACAGTGTTTGATTTCATGATGCAAATTCATATGCATTTCATCGTCTGTTTTGGTTTTGTAAACATACCGAGTTGTTTTCGTGGTGTTATGAAGAAATCATTGGAAAATTAATAAAAATTGTGGAATGTACTCATCATTTGATAAATACCGTGAATGTACCTCTGATTATGATTGAAACATTTCATCAAGCAATGAATATTGCACGGTGAAAATTTCCTCACAAGCACCTTAATAATGTGCTAAATATTCCAATCACTCATCCATACATACATACCTTTTTATTAATCAAAGTTGGGACTGAAAAATCCCATCTTCCATTTAACCTATACATTATTGTCTTAATAAAGTCTAAATTTATAAAACTCTGCTAAGATTTAGCTGTTTAATTGATAGTAATTGAAATATGGTACTCATGATATTCTCTTTTTTCTTTTAGGTAAGACGATTGTTTCTTTTTATATGGTGATGAGACGAGTATTCTTACGACTTAAATTCTGTATGCCTTAATTTACGGTATGTATATATTACCCTTTTTTCTATAAATTTATCAAATAATACCATCAACCAAAGCTCCATTATCTGATGGAAGATCTTAGTCTTAAATTACCCCAAGTATAATTACTAAGGTTTTATTAAACTAGTAATCTCATACGACATTTCTCACATACTCTTCTCAAATTTAATGGGAACAGTAAACACGCCCATCAAGTTCAAAAAAGTCTAAGGCTATCAAGGGTTTTTTAACTTTTATACTCATCTAGGTTTTATTCTATCTTTATGTTATTGTAAACTGTAGATAACTTATTTGTGATAAATTTCTCATTTTAATAATTTAACTATAAAGACGGAGCGGCATAGGATTTTAATCTATCAAAATAAACAGTGGGAAGAGGAAATCTGTCAAGTGCGTGTTGGATGTCCATTTTAAGTCGACAAATTCTCTTAATCGAAGCTCAGACTAAATCATAATCGTTTACGTAAGCTTCTCTAACGACATAATTAAGGAAATCTTATAAAGAAGTCAAAGACTGTCCCCTTTCAAGTGGTGTGAAAGCAGATCTCTTTACTAAGGATTCACCCCCTTTATATAATTCTAATCTTCTCGTTGGCTTAAAAATAGTTCGGCATCAAGTGAACCTCGAATCGATAGCTCTTGTTTTTCCATTCCTCTGCTTGTTTTCCCTTTGTTTCTAACCCTTTCTCTCTAATTTTGGCAGCTTTCCATTTCAGTCTTTTTTGCCAATCCGCTTTACCTGTTCTTTGTAATCGGACGTTCCCTTTTCGAATCATTCCCTGTAATTTCGTGCATCTCCTTTGACTGCAGTTAAATGGAACACGCTTCTCCTCCGAGATTACTTCCAAGGATTCGAGTTACCCGAAAGGGATCGAGTTTTTTGCGTCATTCAAAGTAAGGAATATCCTCAGAAATTCCATTTGCTCGGTTAACGTGGCCATCGCGAATGTTTTGTCGGTTTGAATATGCTGCGTTTTTTACCTCTAAACCAATTCTTTGAATATATTTGTTGAGAAACGTTTTTCTTCCGATTCCTGTCTTCATTGGGTTTTTCTTCGTTAATGTATTCCTGGACCGAGTTTTAATGTCCATCATTATTATTTAACGAAACGAATTCATCTCTTATTTTTAGTTTCAAAATATTGTAATTTTTTATGATAAAACCCGATCTAGATAATGCACGGATTAGTAAAATTCTTGTTGAAGATACGATAAGTATAAAAAATTTGGAAGAACGGGAATTAATATCATAATATTACAAGACTCCTTATTAGGATATAGGTAATAAATAGTCTAGAGTTTTACGAACAAATTACGAATGGATGGTTTAAGGCCTCCGTCAGAATATTCCTCTGTTTGGTTGTAAGAATTATAACTCAATATAAAGAGAAACGAAACAATTGGTTCTTTTGTAAATACGTTAGTAAAAATAAAAGAATTGGGTCGATTTTCTATGGAAATAGATGTTTAAAATATGGTTGATGTGATAGTTTTCACTTATAGATTATAAGATGGCGATGAAAATTAGTATTCTCTCGTAATATGGTTTTTGAAAAAACTATTTTTAGTAGAAAAATACAAGATAGGATTAAAGCCGAATGGCAAAGGATGTACGATTAGTTCCAATAGGTATAATAATGCACGTACTATTGATATGTGAGGGCGTATGAGCCCATCGATAATCACTATATATGTGTTGATAATTTAATCCACTAAGCGTAATTGATGTGTCAATTCAATTCTTAATCAATATTTTTAAATTTATATGTATGTATTTTTCTCATGTGTATGTAAAACATAATATAATTTCTTATAAGACCTTATTCTAAGGGTATATATATTATAGTGATGTAAAAATAATCCAAATTATTTTCCATAAATTTTAACCTTTAATTCCTTTGGTAATAACTGAATAGAATCAATTCTAATATCAATAAAGTGATGTGGTAATTCAAAATAATCCTGCAAACGATTACGAAAGAGAATTTAATACATCTGATCGAATGTAATTGGAATGTAAAGGGACTTTTCACGTATCAAACTGAATCGAAAGATTGTAATTTGCATAGAATTCTCGGTGTCTTCTCAAGGAACGTAATCTGCATTCCAATTCGAGCAGAATATTTGCGGTGACCTCTTCTTACCTCGAGCAATGCTTGATTAGTAGTCTTACAAGTCCTGTTAGCGACGCCTACAATTCCACTAATGTAACGCGTTTGCCTCACTTGTTTCCATGGACTCAAAAGAAATTTGCTTCCAAAGGCATTAGCTCTCCCACGTTATAATGTATAACCAGGAAGCTATCTTCCTTCTGCACAGTAATTGAATTTCTGCCTTGAAAGACCTTCGCATAATTATATCCGCTCTCTTCCAGATGTTTATTTCAAAGATTTTCTTCGATTCCCTTTGAGATAACGTCCTTCCAAGGATATCATCCCGAGCGTTATTTTGGCCTCACTTCAAATGCTTTTTTCTTGAGATATTCATTTCGAGGAGAAGTTTAAGATATCCAGCACTTGTGGTATGCTATTGCTATTTTTTTCTTGTTCATAACTCTCTCAAAATTTTCTTTTTGAAGCGATAAAATTTCCCTGAACATACGTTTCTTGTGGATTATAATATTTTCTTTAATCGAGTACAAACCTTGATAGTCTATTCTTTCGTAAGAAGTAAATTCCCTAAGGAAAGATATCTCTAGCTAGTTTTTATTTTTCTACGCCGCTTATATTCAATTTTACACGAAATCATTTAGTTTTCCCAATTAAAGTTATCTTTATAAAAAAATCCAAGCGACGAAGAAAAAAAATCGTGTTTTATAGAATAGAAAGTTTGGTTCTAATTTATGCGGATTTTTTCCTAGACAAAGGAAGTTTCTGCTTTACATTATATTGTCCCATTTAAGGCAATCAAGAATTTTTTTATCTTTTCTTCCATTAATTCCAGTTTTTTTTATTTTCTCTTTCTTCCATCTTCCAGCCCCTCCCTTTTTAATATAATTTGCTTCTTTTTTTATTCCTTTGCCCCATTTTCCTTGAAAAAATAATCTTCCCTTATTTTCTCAAGCGAAGGTCTTCTGCTTCTTTCCTTTTGCAAATTGTTCTTGAGTTATTGGCTAAAAGAGTTTAAGGCGTGTTAAAATTGCATAGGTTCGCAATTGCAGTACAAACATCGTCTCTATTTCATAAATTTAGTCCATCGAAGTCTGTAATTGATGAGCTAAAATAAGAATTTATTTTCGATGGGAACTAATGAATTTAATTTCCCTCAGAAAATATAAATAAATTTGAATATTCCTCTACTTCATCTGTTAGAATCTCATATATTTTAAAGTTCTTTTAATTATGTTACCGTTTCATCAATGAATACTTAATCCTATTAACTGTATTATAACATTTGTTTAATCTTTTTGAATATTCGAGGCTACGCGTTATGCGTAAGTAAAACACCACAATTTTCTTTAGGTCTTTATTATATCATTTATATCTATGAAATAATAAAATGGGTCCATTGAAAATTCGAATTTGCATCAATTAAATGACTAACAAAAATAAATAACAAATAAATTTATCGATCACTTATTTGATTTTATTCTAGTTCTACTGCCTGTTTCATCGTCAAACACAAACAACGGAAGCTATCGGTGTATTCGTTGAACTATAGCTTTGTTCAGGCGATATTTTTGATAGAATTCATTGGAATAATCCTTTGATGTTTATTAGTAATATGGTATAGAATTACTTTTCGTGTGTGATGCGAAAGATGTAACCGTGTTTCTGAATGAAAAGTGCCAATTGCAAATGCTAATTATCTAAATGATAATTTTGTATGCATACTCTCCAATGCACAATAGTTTATATCGTGCACTTTAATGATGAAAATTGTTACTGTAACTGATCAAGCAATCGAAGTTTGTGTGTACTGATGTTATTTTTAGAACAAGGATGGATTTAGCATTTATGTAACCATGATTACGTACTGCATGGATAAAACTGAAAAGAGCTTTATTCAGCTACAAAAGAATGTAGTAAAACAAATAAATTGAAATTATATTATCAAATGAAAGTAGAATTCCTAGTATGATTATAAATTTAATGATTCTTTATTTCATAATTAATACTCAATAGTGATTTTGTATCATAAATGAAAGGCATATTAATTAGGATAGCGAATTATGTTTACATAATCATCAGGTTCGATTGAAATTGCATATCTCGATTATTTACTCTTTTCTAGCTCATGAATGCTAATGGAAATGATTGCTAAATATCTATTTCGCACAATTCCCGTTTATTATTTAGAAGAATATTATCAATTATGACTCATCAGTTTGTCCTTTTTGTCTGTTATTCACCTTTCAGGGTACAGATTTCCTTTTGTATTGCCGTAAGTTATCCCTGATTTGTATTGAAATTGCAGAGTAACTATGTCATATCTTTGAATAAATTATAATCGACAAATGAATGAAAAAATGCTGCTACAATATCATCGGTGTTAAATCCTAAAATCATAGTGAGCTTTATGGTAGAATTTCTTAAATTTTTAAAACGAGAAAGATAGTTTTTAATTCTTTTCTTACATCATCCTAAACTGAGCTTCATTTTGAAGTTTAATCATGGGTTCGATAATTAATTAAATGTTTACAAATGCCGCTCTATTCTATTCTTCGCTTAGGACGCTTTTGTCTACAGCAAAACTCCAACTCTTCATTTAAGTTTATCTTTTGTAATATATAACAATATTTCAAGGCCTTAAATTACAACACCAAAGGAGGCTTATGCTCTGAGAGGTGTGAGAATGGCTTTCACTTTTCGCTCCATTCAAAAGGGCGAATACAATTATCATCAATTTACACACTCTCTCCATTCGGATCTTTTTTCCTCTCACTGCTCCATCTCGCGCCTAAACTCCCAACCAACACCGCCCATTGTTCCGCCAAAAAAAGTTATTTCGTCTCTTGTCCAGAGATTTCGAATCGCCCAAAAATGTCCCTTTTTCGACGGCCCTTTGCGATCCGCTTTTTTTTCGAGACAATTCTCGCGTAATTTTTGCAGTCGCACGAGTTCTGATTGCTGTCTCGGAAAAAATCAACTTTTCGAACGGCGATAAAATGGAAGGCGTCGTCGTGCATTTTATGAGCGCGGAAAGACTCCCTCCCCCCTGTCCACGGCCGATCGCAAATTTTTCGCATGGTTTCGCGAATGCTTACAAATTGTCATCGAGTGGCTTGCGAATATTTGCAGACCGTTACTGCATTACGTGATGCAAAGATTATTTCATCTGCGACGCGCAGAGGGACTTTTTGTCCGTAGCATGACTTTTTAATGGAAATATGAGGGTTAGAGATTGTGCACCCAGTCGTCTGAAAAACATCGCTTTTCTATTTCATAAACAACATTAAAGTAAATTTCTGTATAATTTTTGGTTAAATCATTGTCGTAGAGAACTAAATTATGGTGTATATAGATTTCATTATCAATTCATTAATAATATGTGCTCTTTAGCATAATTTACTCGAAGAAATCATATTGTATTCAGTTTTTCAGAGCCATATATTGTATTACATTAACATATTATTTATTTTACTTTTCAATTGTGCGAATTTTAAGTGCAATTTCACCGTAGATGGCTCTTAATTTACAATAATATAGATAATTAATCCCACAGTGTATTCTCTTTTAAGTTTTACTTTTATAAAAGTTTGTGCAATCCTTTCGTAGAGAAGTTTAAATTTCCCAGTCTAAAATATCGGCACGAATTATGCAAATAAAATTATGGTGGGTACCCAGTGCATCAAAAAAATTTATGGGCTAAAGAATAATTTTACTGTGATCATTCAAAGGGCACGTTGTTTGTGATGAAATTCGTATCGTTGAAAACATGAAAAGGTATGAGAAATGGTCTAAAACTATTTTAATAGCTTTCTATTTTTCACCCCGAAGCTCTCCCGAACCGTTTATCCCGCATATTATAGATATTTTGCGCGAAATAAACATGTCCAAGCTTCGCTTTCTCGATTAAAGCGCCCAGCGAATTTTGTTTTATTATTATAAATTTGTCTGTTTACTTGCATGCTCTTTTGATGTAAAAATGTACCTCACACAGGATGACGTTTTCTAAACTGAATTCAGCGTTTTAAAACGCTATTTTACGTATAGATATTTTAAAATATTTTCACATACAAAGTTACATCAACAGGAGGTACATAGAATGGAAAAATCTAGTTGCATAAATCAGATAAGAAGCTGGTCAAAGCGTTTGCTGAGAAAAAATCATAACAGAGGCCTACGTAAAAATGCGATTCGAGGCAAATGATTTAGTTTTATGGCTCAAGGTGACGTGGTAGAAACCGCTATAAAACCTGTAAGGAAATTAGATTTAATCTCTACACTTCATCTGGGTTTTTCCTATCATCTCCAAAGTTGTTTACCTTTTATTAGCGTTGCTAAGTGAGTTGATAGGGTGCCTATTAAATGGACCGCCTTGGTGACCATAAACATCCAATGTCTCAGTGGGACATAAAACACGTTGGGATAAAAAGCAGTGGCCAAACTGATTTATAGCTCAATGGGACATTGAGCTTCCTTTTTAAAAATTTTCCTCTTAAAAACGTCAGAACAGTGACAGGTAAATTACTGTGTCCGTCTGCAAAACGTCAAGCAGAAGATACTTATTTTTTCCAAAAGGGGTATCGATTAATTATTCATTACTTGTTATTTTATATTCGTATATGTTTTTCAGCGTATATCATACTGTTATATAGGACTTTAACCGTTTGATTACTTTCATATTTCATTGCAAAGGTTTCCATTGCCTTGTATATCGTATCTAAGTTTGGATTTTTGAGTCGGATATAGATAATGATAGATTTCCTTAATAAATCCTACTTCTGCAAATTATATTCTCATTAATTTTTTAATAGATGTACGTTTTTAAATATTGAAACGGATTATCTTTAAATAATGGTTAAACGAATAAAATATTTATCTTCGTATAATCACAAAGTATTGGTATAAATTCAATTTCACAATCTTTAACTACTGTGCGATATCTGATGTATTGCTACTATTCGTTTGAAGCCATAAATTACAACATATCCACGTGCTAATTCTAAATTCTAGGCTTAACTAGGTTAGATAAATAGACGAATCTTTGTGACATCTGTAGGAACCTTCCTTTAAGATCTCCGTCAAAGAAACTCGTTCTATTCCGTCACAGTTTATCTACTCGAGCAGACTCCATCAGCCGGTAATTACGATCTTACATCAATGCCCAAGGTACGGCGTTTGCCTCAGTTTCCTAGTAACTACAGACAATTGAAGTCTCAAGTGACCTGAGGAGTGGGCGGTCGCTGTTCTAGGACCCGATTCGAACCTCCCCTCAAATTGATTGATCTTGGATTCCGATGGAGTGGTTTGCACCGGAGGATTGCAAGACCGAACAGTCCATGTCAAAGTCATATGCGTTTAATTAAGGATATTGTCGTCTGTGATCAGTCTCGTCCCACTATCTGCCTTTCTTCAATTAGCGAGTAAAGCTAACAGAGGTCGCTGGCGTAACTGGAGGAACTTCAGCGAAAGCGTAGAATGCCTTTAAATCAGAGAGTACAAACAGCATCTATCGTCAATTAAGAAGTTCTTCAAAGTGACAATTCAATGAAAACGAGATCGATAAGTTAATGTTCAAATCATACGTTTAAAAGTATTTAATCTCAATCGTAATGTTCACTTCATAATCGATTGTGTATTGATTGATACATTAACCACTCTTCTTAGACCACTCTTTTGTCATTAAGAATAAATAGATTGAAAAGGTTTACTATCAGGTTCTTTCGAGATTATATTATCTACATCTACATAAGTACCCTGCAAGCCGCCTTTCGGCGTGTGGCAGGGGGTGTAAACACCTATTCTATTTTACCGCGTATTTTAATCTATTGTTGTCGCATATCGTGCGCGGGAAGAAGGAATTCTTAAAACGATTCGTCCTAGCATCTATTTCTCGTATTTTACGCGCATTATCGGATCGGCCTTGATAGCAGGGGGGTCGCATAATTTCAATTACGTCTTCCGAAAACGTACTTTCTCTAAACTTATCTAATAAACGCAATCTGGCTGCTAATCTTCTATCTGCTAATGTTTCCCAACCTGCGTCTGATAATAGTTTCGTTACGCTTGCCTTTTTATCGAAGCAATTCTTTACAAATCTTATTGCTTTTCGTTGGACCTAACCTCTGGCTCATATTGTAAGATCGCATCACAAAAATACCAATTTCAACTCAATGTGAAATCAAATTTCAGGTGTCTCATTTTAATATTTACGTATGTATCCAATATGTCGTTTTTTATAAAAAAAGGTGTTTAAAAATTGCTTTAATTATTGACATTCTTAGTATTGAGATTGAATCCTAATCTAATCTTTTCAATAAGAAAAATGTCTCTTTAAAATATGAAAAACAAGGTTAATATTTAAATGAAATCAATGTGAGAAGGCGTGACTTCGTGGAATGCCATAGTAATAAAAATAAATTTGTAAATTTCCACAGAAAATTGTTATATTTGCAACCATTTTCGTAATATAAAATTACATCCTCAGGCCTATTACAATTTACAAAGTTATTTTTATTAATATTTAAAGCTTCGTACATTAATCAAATATATAGTTCCTTAAAAAATTATCACAACTAAGGGTCAGCTTACAAAGTTTTATTCTTTAAAATTTAAAGTTCTAAAAGTTGGCTATCATCTACCCTATTTGAAAATATTTTTAAGGTACGTTTTCAGTAATAGCGGTATTCATTATTATCAAAAATTAGATATTAAATATTTCTATATTCAATCATTCGAATAACATATCAAATATTGGAAACATTTTTAAACAATGTACATTTTATCAATTTTCAACCTTCATTTGAGTAAAACATATTGTAATTTGTCATCTTCATGTATTTTGATGGATTTTTTGGCTTTAATACATCCTGCTACATCGAAGGGATATTTTAAATTGTATTCCTGTATTATTTAGCCGCATTGTTGACCTGAGTTGGGCTGAATGCAGAAATTCGAAGCAGTAAATCTCCAGCCATCCCTTAGCTTCCATGCCTTGCACTTGAAAGAGAAATGTTTTCCAATGTAGGTCGGAAACAACAGTCTAGTTAAATCCTCATGAATCAAACGTAAAGGTGGGACATTCCATTGTCACGAGTTATTTAGAGCTATCTCGAATTTGAGATCCTATTGGTGTTTTAGCAACTCAAAGCATCCTGGTTTCCAGGGCACAACTTTATAGACGTACACTGGGGCGGAATTAGCTCATTGAGGTCATCCTTCAGTTTAAAATTTATAGTTAGATTTGGTTCCTTGTGAACCACGATTCAGTTAGTGTGAAATAGGAATTAAATGATATCTTTATTGTAATGAAATAACTGTAATTTCCACGGAAAATTTGCTTTACTAGCGACCGGTTTCGTAATTTTAAATTACATCCTCAGAAGCCTGAACATTCAGACATGGGAGTCTTCCAAAAGACTTCCACGAAGTCACGCCTTCTAATATTGATTTCAATATCATTATTATCTGAGGCTTTCAAAATAGTATTAAATCTATTCAAATTTCATTAAGGTTAGAGGCCATAACTGACTATATTGCCCCTTTAAGTTTTATCTTATTTTCTGTGCATTTATCTTCTTTGAGTATTATCTATTTTAGTATTATCTATTGTTTATCGTTTATTTTTAAAGCACTGTTAATTACTGAAGTACTGAATCATATTTCTCGATAGCATAAGACTGATACTAAGCAAATGAAGATGAAAAGGAAAAAAGATGCTTATTAACTTTATTTTTTATAACTCTATTGCTTACTTAAATCCAGAGAATTAGGAATAATCTTTACTCATGAGGGCTTCCTTCCGCAAAGTTGAGTTTGAGTATATCAGATTTAATATTACTAATCTATGATCTTCAAATCAGTTCATTAATTTCACTTTACTTTTTCAGATTTTTAGGAAAAAATTGAATATTATTCTATGTCCTTCGGTTGCAAACTGTTTATAATTTCAACCGTAATTTCTAAATAGCGATTTTCATAATTACTATTCCCTCAGATCACTGAGTATATTGTTGGGAATAATGCTTTTATAGATGATTATAAACGTTACTTTGATCATGTTTATTTATATGTTCTAGAGCTAATTAAAATGATTTAGTAGATACTCATAAATAAATTAGTATTATTAATATCTTAGAAATTGTTTCATGCTTTAGCCATAATAATCGAGACGAATCACCGTGGAATGAACAGCAAATAAAGAATTGATTTCAACATTTTTCTTTTCAACTCCGCACAGTAGTACTACAGTCGAGTTCTCTCGTCCTTTTTTTCGCCTATCACGTATCTCGGAGAAAGGTATGCACCTAGATGTAGGAAAGACAGATCCGAAACGACTGGAGTTTCGGATATCTGTCGATAACGCGTCAATTTAGGGGTTTGTTTCCTAGAAATAGGTCGCAGTCGTCGGTTGCTATGGTACGTAGAATCCTAGCTTCAAATCAAATTCCTCTCCCATTTGCCCTGGAGGAATCGCTCAAATTGTTACGTGTGTGCTTCGTTACCTTCTGCCAAGTGGTGTATGCAATTCGCGCATTGCACAAGAGTTTTCGATAAATTTATGCGCTGATTTTTCTCCATTCGAAAATCGCCAGGTCAACGAATCGGTCGTTTTCATCGAATTCGAATGCGCTCTAAAAATTATCCGTTTTTTTTGGCTCTGTCACGGCCGCGCTTTTTTAATGAATCGTTCCAAATATAGCTCTCAATTATTCGTGAATTTGAGTTTTGGTTTTTTTTCGTGTCAATTTTATCAAATGTATTCTGTCTCTTCCCTTTGATTCGGCAAAATCGGGAGTGCGGAATCAATCGGGGAAAAAAGTGGTCTGTGGATTATTTTATTATTCGGTCGGCCGTGGATTAGCGCTGCCTTTGGATGTCGCCATTGCTGTACAATTGCTCCACAACCATGCATTTCTGGTTACAACAATTTTTAATTCACGATTTAAAAACACGAAGCGCTGGCTATTTAAATATTCCTGCATCGCAGACCATTTTATTCACGAGTTCACTGACTCATCGAAAAATATAGCCTTAACATATAAAGTATGAATATGATTTAAATTCAGTGACATCTCAAGTTACAAATTTCATACACTTCTCATAACTTTTCCCAGCATTTTTTTAACAATAGACATCTAAAGAATTAATTTTGAACGTTTGAATATTGTCCTATTGTTTCCTAAAATATGATCATAATTCTCAGCTCTGAAACAACTCTGCGCTATCAATCAATGTATCAAAACTTCAAACGTGTATAATGTATTGGTTTAAATTTCGAGTGCCTCTCTAAATTGGTTCAATAAGGTTACAAAATACCCAGCGCACGATAATAAATTGCCTAAAGAGGAATAAAAAGAAGTTACTTTAGAAATGAAATATTGAATTCACCGGATTCATGGAAGTTGATATTGTGAACGTATATAATCATCAGCAGAGAATATGTCAAAACTGGTGATTCGTAATCATTGAAGCTATAGATTCCACGGAATTATTAGCTAGATTGAATCTAGAAATTATTTGATGGTTCAAATTTAGTGGACGAAAATGGCGTTAATCAATGAATCCAGAAGAGTTTCATAGATGTATAATCACCTTTTCTACTACTCTTCATAAAAATCTTGATATTTTATCGTCTTTTTGCAAGATTTTCTTTTGAGAATTATGTATTAATAGAGATTATTTTGAATAAGATTATTAATTTTATTGGTTTAAGTTAATGAAATTGGATTTTAATCAGAATTATATATTATTACATTTTAGAATGCTGAAATTATGTATTATATGAAAAATAAATTTGATAATCTCATTTTTAAATATGGTCACATAAACAATCATTATTTTTCAAATTCCTCAACCTCTTTAAATATCTTGAATCATATGAAAATATTAAATAATATTCTTAGCATCAAGGAGTTCCTTATTATTTTGGGCAATTTTTTTGGTAATCTTAATAGAACAAACACTATGATTCCAGTATAAAAAATGACTTCATTCTTGTTCAAATGTCATTAAAATATGTGTTGTTTTTTCGGCACAGAATTTTGAAAGAAGTATGAGAAAAGAATCTAACTCATTGGTAAACAGAACCTTGTAGTAATTTCTTGAGAATATCTTTTAAAAAAGTTAGACTAAATTATCATATAAATTAGAAAACTACGATGGAATGAAGCAAACTTATAATATATAGAGAATCTTTTGGAATCATTGCCTATAAATTAATAGCCAATACATATATATCGAAGCACTGACTCTGATTTAAGTTAAGTAATCACTTACGTAGAAAATATCTCCATTCTGTCTCAGTGTATTAATAAACTCTCTCTTTCCATAGTAATTTTCTGCCTCAAAAACGTCTTCCACTTTTTCCACACACTACCACTTCAACATAGCAATCGTTTAACCCCTCAGGGTACGGTGATATCCTTTCTAAACCCCATCCCTGGGGACGTCCTTTAGCGGGAGGTAGAATCTCCTAAGGCCTTAAGTTGCAAAAAGTAGACGGCTCTCTTTTGAAAAATGACTCCCCCTTTGTGAAGTATGAGAGTGGGTTGGGCTGCAGTTATCTGTCTTACCCACAATTTCTTCCTCCGATGCTTTCTTAAGTTAGATCCTTAGCAAACCTTTTCAGGGTATGATCAGGGGAGTTATAGGTGTAAATACCCTCTTTCGTTAGCTACCGAGAATCTGTAGACTTTCTCTTGGATACGGCTTTTCTATCATTCACAGCTGGGCCAGGTCCAAGGCGTGCTAAATTCTCAATAAGACATTGTAGCACACGTGATATATTATATTTAACAAATATGCGTGATTTTAATCTTTCCATGTCTCAATCTTTCATAACTTTTTCGTTACATGTAATACGATTTATTGAGTTTAAAGCTAATACAGAAGTTCTCATTCAAAATCTATTCTACGCTATTTTCTATGGTTGTATATTAAAATAATGATTACAAAGTCAAAAATTAAAGATTATACTGGTCCTTTAGTTTCTTCATCATCTATTTTAGCGAAATATATAGGAAATACCGAACTACAGGTTCTACAAAGGATCGAATAAGTTATTTTTCGCTATTACGATAGTCATCGATAGGCATCATGTAGTGCAGGTGCGTCTTGATAGAGATTGGGACTAGCATAGTAAATTGGTTCTCCAAACCCCACCCATGGGTCTATCTACGCCTAGATCTACCCACGTAACCTGCAAATCCCCTTATGAGCGGTGAAAGGGGAGGAATACACCACATCTTCCCTTATCTGTCAACGCTTCAGTTTCATATTATTCAGCTATAGATGCCGAGGGTTTTAAGAGTATCGCACCTCTATCAAAGTATCTTGTAATTTATCCCATGATTATGCATAACTCAAACATACTTTTATTTTTCGCTAAGATTGTCGCTTTTGTCAAAGTTAGCTTAAAATATTTTGAAAGAATTTTCTCGTTTGCTATAACAGAATGTTATGTATATAACAGAATGTTTCAGAAAATATTCTGCTTAAAATTATTTGAAAACAATTTTAAAGTAGATATACTGGAAAAGATAACCTTATATATACATGAAGTTTTATAAAATTTGTATCATTAATATTGTTTCAATGTAGGACAGCTAATTAAACTTCGGTAAAGTTTCAATAAGCTTTCATTGATAACATCTTTGTCGTCGTCAACGTCTTGTAATTGTCTTGCCTTGTTTCCATGGAGGTATTTCTCTGTTATCTTGTTTCTGTTGAATGTAAGACAAGAAATAACGATGAGGTGAACGTAAAAATTTCTTCAGATAGCTTATAAAGAACTTTGCTTGCTTGAAAAACTTGAACTAAACAAGTTTTCAAATTATTGTCTTATTGCGTGTTGAATATTAGTCCTTGATCATGAAAGAAGATTTCGTACAGATTTTTAAGCGGGGATTTTAACTTTATTAAATACGTTGAATTCTTCAGTTCAAAATATAAAGCTCGATTTATTTAGATATTAAATTTTCTTGAGGTAAATGTATTTTTAAATAGATTTGCAGAAGCTTAAAGTAAACTGAAGAAAAAATTTAGCTCAGTAAACTTTCACGCGAAGATTTTTTTGTTTCCGAGCGTTTATGCTGTTTAAGGGAAATACGTATTGCTAATTTTTTCACACGCATTGTTCGTGATTTAGTTCCCGAAACTTTAGTATAATACAGTTAGTGTACAGTATACGTACTTGAGATATATTATGTCAATCATTATCTTGATGATAAAGGCTTTTAATGATTTTACTGAGGAACAACTGAGGAAGTAATTCTAATAATTCATCGATGTTTTGCAGGAGTAAGCCGTTCCGTTAAAGTTAAATATGAAGATAGATAAATCAGATCAGTGTTCGTTTAATCATGTATAAAGAGAATGAATTAATTCTCCAGCTCGGTTAATATACACGCGAAAAAATTCGCGGATGGATGGCATGCAAAAAGCACTCGCAAATCGTTTTTTCCTCCCCGGATTAGCTATCACGAACGGAGCCATTATGACCGAGTCCGGAACGAATTCTTGCAATTAGGAAATCGATGTAGTCCTAATTGAGTAAGTCGTGCGACACAATGCATTTCCCAAAAGGATCGCCCATTCCACTAATCTCGAATACACACACTCCGACGGGAAAATCTCTTTTTACTCAACTGAATCCATCTTTCTCGTCTCTCGCCCTTGTTTCCTTTCCCCATCTGAATCACCTTCGTTTGCCACATTCGCGCCACCTTTCACAACCCTTTTTTCGTCCCGAGTTACCCATTGATTTCCCTAAAGGCTTTTGTGGATTTGGTTCATTGGAACGAAACACCGGACCGATGATATAAAGCGCATACGGAGGATTCGCCGTTTCTTTGTCTTGGCGAAAGTGGGTCAGAGGCGGTGATCGGTCTCCTTCGCCTCAAAAAAGGGCGTGAAGATCGGAATTTTTGAATCTATCGATGGAGCTATTCAAATCTTCAGCCTTTTAGAAAAGGTGGGTTTTTGGCTTCCATTGTGGGAGAATGGTTTTGGATCTATCGTGTGGTTGAGCGGGACCAACTCCTGATCTCACGTAATTATTTTCATATGAATGCAGGATTTTGTTTTGTGGTTATGTAGGATTTAATTAAATCATCCTTCATTGAAAATATTTTTAATGCTTTTCATGGATAATACTTTAAATTCAATTTGTTCATCAACTGGTTCTAGGAAATCTTCTTCATGTTGCAAGTGTCATATAATTTGGTTACAGAAATTGTAGTTCTACAAAAACTTAACATTGTATGGGATCATCTTTCGTCCTTTAAGAATGGGTGCGATTTGTAAACTATTCTTTAGCCTAATAGAAATCTCCCTTGTATATTCCAAAATTTTAAGATATGTACGAATTTGGTGAGGAGAATGTCTTATCTGATTTCAAGTAGCATAAATGTTTAGAGTTTGAAAATTAAAGTAATATAATTTATATTTTTTGAATGCATATCATTTTATCATATCAGATTAATTATATTCAACGAACTAAAAAATTAAATTGGCTTATTGCATGAAAAGGAAATATTTTGACATTTTTTGTAGGTATTAATTTTGAACAATTTAAAGGATTTTTAATTAAAAAGATGCATAATTAATCTAAAAATTGGCTATTTAGTATTTATAACAGTATATTTTCATATTCAATATTGGTTTGGTTACATGTTACTTCTCGTAATAAATATAAATTATGTTATATTTGAAAATAGTTAGGTTTTCCAATTAGTTACCTAAAAATATTAAAGAATAAGAATCTAAGAAATTTCTTTGATTTTTCTGTTAATCTAAATGATGACTTTGATAATATTATATCCTACTTTAATTAGAAAAATGTCATACGTCAGAAAGAGTGCTCCAAAAAGTTTCCATTACATTAATTAGATTAGGTTTTATATTACAATTAGAACGTGCTCATCAAAGTTATTTTCTTATAAGTACTCATAAAATAAAATTCAATTTCTAATTAAGTCTGCTAGTGAAGCCCAAAACTCTAAGCGAATTAATTTCGAAATCCCTTAGTTGTTTGACAAAAAATATAGTCCAAGTAAACGAGCGAATTTCGCAGTGACGTTCCTCATTTGCATAGCGTTTGACTTCAAATGAGACTAAATAAGGAATTTTGCTGTCGCCTGAGGTTTGCGTTTCATTTATATCAAAATTCTGGCCGTCTTCGAATGTAGGCCAGCAAATGGAATTCCGTTGTCGTTAGCAACAAGGAGTAAAAAAGCTATATGCAGATAGGGAATTAGATTTAGAAGGCTTTTATTTATATTTTATCTCCCTATTTTGCCTAAATGAATTTTTCTCTTCATTCGGAGCGTTACATCTCCATCGGTTAATATCGGTAAGCTTCGACAAGCGAAATTAACTTCGAATTTTTTTATAATCACGTGAAGAGAAGTTGTTGTAAAGTCTGTAAATAAATTTGAGCGTGTATTTTATTGATTACTGAAAGAATGACTCATTTGGAGTTTACCACATAATACGGTTAGGAATTTTTATTTAGGTTTTACCTCGAAATTCAATTCCTCTGTTTGTAATCAGCGAAATTGAAAAGGGATAAAGTAAAATATTGTTAGGGCAATTGTTCAGGTGAATACGAATGGAACTCAACGAAAGTTTTATTTTTTTCTAAAGAATGATGAAATTTAAATTTTGTACTTGGGAAATTTTTACGATTCATTCCATATTTTCTGTAAAGGCACTGCTTTAATTTATCAATATGATTATAGGGTATTTATAAAGATGGAGTTTTATTATTAAATTCATGGAAAATATGTATAGTCTGCAGAATTGAAGTACGTTAGAATAATGTTCTTTTTTCTTTTTCATAATCTTCATTCAATTTCAATTGATAGATTTCAAAACATTAAACTATATGAATCTATGAATCATTCTATTGGAGGCTATTTGACATTCATGTAAGTGCATTGACTTAAGATATTTTAACTATATTCTCATCAAGTATTAAAATTCTAAATGAAATATTTTCATGGAACATACAATTTTAAACATAATTTACAAATAAAATTGAATCAACGTATTTCCGCTTTTAGCACTTACCTCTCTATACCAAGAATACATAAAACGTTTCCTCTTAAAATCCTTGAAACGGTTTTCCGAGAAATATCTTAAACATTTTCCGGTAAATATCGAACCTTCGCGAGAAATCTCATTCCATTTTTCTCGAGAAATCTCGGGAGCGTTTTCCAAAGATACGAGCGTTGATATCTCTCGTGTTTTATTACGTAAGAGATGGAGCTTTTTGACGAATAGGCCCTCTCATTCTTCCACCCTCAAAGGCCGCTCATCAGGAAATTCATCACGGAGCCTAGATAAGCTGCATCCGCAAAAGTGAGGCATTTCTCAGAGTGCGACGCATGAGGAGAAATGGAAGGCGCGAGGAGAGAAAGAAGAGACAAGCGGACGCAACTTCTTTTTTTCGGAAAAATGCGGACCCACTCTCGATGTTATAAAATATAGGCCCGAGATTCCGATGCCGTCCCATTCCCGATCCATTTTTTCCACCGAGACGTATCCCTCACGATTTCTTTGTCTCTTTCTTCGAAGACGTCTTCTTCTTTTTCGGGAAATAGTTTGGACGTTTGCGAATTTCCCCTTTCCTAAGGATTCCGTAGGGGTCGTGTCTCTTGCAGAAGTCAGCGAGTACGTTGTGGTCATTGGGGGTCATTCGTCTCCGAGAGATGACGTCACTAGGGTTTAACCACTTTCGTTGTCATTACGTAACATATTGATAAACTATAAAATAAATTAATCTACAAATTTAATGCATTTAAATACTTCATCTAAATGCCAATAATCATGCATAATATGTGCTCGATGTATGTTAGAATTATACGTTAGCATTCCAGCAATGATTTACGTAAGAAATTACGACCTCAATTAAAAAGCAATGAACGAATTGTAGTGGTGGTTACTGGACTTTCAATTTCAAAATATAATGCAATAGAATCAACTCCGTAATATTCTAATCAGCAGTAAACAAACACTAAACAGTCAGTCACCATGCCATTTCATAGATGTATCGTCGAAAAGCGCAACAAAACAATGCCACGAAAAGCAGGCAACGGCAGATATCCGAGCAACCGCAGAATTTCCGAATGAAATAGCGCAAAACCACGCACGTTCTGCTCTATTTCAGCTCGTATTCAGCGTCGAATTTGCGATTGAAACGGATTCAATACCGTTTCCATTGGAATAGGATGATTTGTACACTCATCTTGATACGCATCGCGGACTGTCATCAGCAGCGCGTCCTTTCGGTGGTTGAAACTGCGGATAACGAAGCATGGAAATGCGACGTAAGATAAAGCCACAACTCTTTGTAAGCCCATAATCTCCTCGTCTCATCGTCGGTGCCAATTATGAGGAAAGGAATGCAGTGTTGATTCTGCCCACGGTGGCGACTCCGGAAAATTAATTCAGAAAAAGTGAATCTCATCTGTTTGCGTAGGAAATTGTCTCTATAAAGCTGCCATCTCGTGGGATTTCTCATCTCTGTGCCCTATCAAGCGGAAGTACAGGATTATGTTAAACATTTCAATTTTCCCAAGGGAAAATGTGGGGAGATTATTTAGGGAAAACCTCTTCCATCCCGTTTTCTCTATTCTCAGAAGTCAGTTGTATTCACATCAGCCGTTTTTATGATTTATTTAAGGTGAAAACGCTGTTCCCTGCGTAGAAAGTGATATAATGTCTAAGAAATACGCAAATTGTTTATGAATTAAAAATTTGTTCAGCTATCGGATATCGGAAGACTAAACTTTCAGTGCGGTTCGTTAAATTGCCATTTTAACGAAGTAGTGGTAGTCTTAGTGCCTTATAATACTTTTATTGGAGAAACTTAATTTATAAAAATGAATCCTTTATGATAAAATTTACGTTTAATACAATAATATATTATTATATATAATATATACATGTACGTATAATATATACATGTAGTTATCATTTTAATTTCATCAGTCAGAAATATACGTCAACATTCTACGCTTCATTTTTTCTCGTATATAAATTGAGAAAATTAACCAAATAAGTAATGTTTTTAAGGGATTGAACAAAACGACTTGGCTTCTTTTATATCCTTGCTATTTCATGGATTTATAAAGGAAAGGAACGTAAAAAAATCGCGTAGGTTCATAAACGTTCTATTCCTTTGGTTTTTGTAGTTTTACTTTTTCAAGGAAACCGAAATTTTATGGCAGCTGTAATAAATGCTTTTATAGATTTCTTAAAAATTTATGTTCATTCCCGCAGCAACCAAACTTTCTTCTTTTATTTGCTATTCCTACGAAGGAAATATCGTAATTTGCTCCTTTTTAGAAGTTTTATTTGTTGAGATTCAGTTACCTATTTATATTTCAATGTTCGAAAGAATTGAAAATTCTATAATTGAATGTAATTCTATAAGTTGAAATTCTAACATTTCGTACCTCATTTCATGATACTTTAATTGTTAATAAATCCAAAGAATTTCCGACTTTGAGCTCTAATTATATTTTTCACATGTAAAGAAGACATGAATTTTGATAAGAATGTATATAATTATATATCCTAGGTTACATTGTATTATTTTCTGATTTAACCAATGGTCAGCTCTTCTTTCCTCTGCTTTTCCTTTCAAACTTATCATTTCTGTTGTAATAAAAGCCTCATTGATTGATCTTCTAAAAATGTGTCCAAAATCGTGTGTATTGTATTTAGATTCTTCCGTCCAATTTTACGCAAACCCCAAAACAGACCGTTTCAACTTCTACTCACAGAAAAGAGTGCAAATTAAAGGTCGTGTGAGTGGAAGGGGGCAAGTTCCGTAAGTGCGTGGAGAAACTACGCCCTCGGGATTCGACGTGGCTGTTACACGGAGGCGTTTGCCCCGAGGGAGAGTGGGGCTACCTCAAATGAGGGATGGCCAATCCCCCCAGATGCTCCAGAAGCCACGGGACAGGTGTTGTCCCTCCCTCTGTTCAGTCAACGCCCGCCGATATATAACCTCTAGTGACGTCGGCAAACTTTGCCCCGATGCCTGACCTATTCTTCCGTAAGCCATTAGGCCAATTGTGCACCGAAGTGCCTCTCCAGCGATTGATTTTTGCATCGTCTTCGGCCCATAATCTTTTAATGCCCGAATGAGTTAAGCAGCTGCTCCATATGCAGTACACAGGTGCCTTGTTTCTCTTTTAAAAGCTAATAGGACAAAAGGGGATACGCATGTAAGAATTATGAATACGTAACTACCTGTGATAGCGCTTTGAGCTAAAGACGATTTCTATGTAGACGATATGTACTATATGTAATATAATTTTATTTATAATAACAATTCGATAGTGACAGTTTGGGTACATAATGCTTTGTAGAACCTATGATTTATACTTCAAAAATAGTAAATTTGACCGTTAAATTGTGAAAAGTAATTGATAATATTTTTAATTCGAATCAATCTTCGAAAAAGACATAAATTTATAATTTGGGTTACTTCTTAATAAAAGCAAATATTGTCTTTATTTCATAAATAGTGCACATAGTTCGGTTGAAACATAAATAACATAATAAATTAGTCGTGCAAATTCGTGCACTTGCCAATTCTTCATTCTAGTTCACATGAATTTAAACATCTCTTTCGGACAGAGAAATTTGTTTCAAAAGTAACGCGATGTTCCGTTGCTACGCAATCGTGTTTGATCAAAGTTTAAGAGAATACTGCAACGGCATCTCGAAAAATATCTCAAGGACATCGTATCGCAAAGACGGCCAAATAATTTCGGCATTGGGAGATAAATCTTCGTTTCGAAAAAGATCATTTCTTAAGCCCTTTCAAGTTCTTCTTCTGGAAAAATGAACATCTTCGACATCATAATCTCCTTTCGATCGAGATTGCGGACAATTTCGGTCCGCCGATGCAAGCGAAGGCATTGCAAAATCCTGTGGATTCCGCGAAAGGCTTAAGAAACCTTCGTGTCCCTCGGTCAAGACAGAAACAAAGCACAGTCGTAAAAAGAGGCTCCCGGAGCGAGAAAGATAACGGAATGACGTACGACGTTAAATATCACGTCTATCCGGACGCGCTTGAGGGAGAATTCGTAAAATAAAGCTAAAAAATAGAGTTGGGTTATTTCGGAGACCTTTTACAGTTCACTCTTCTCTGCTTATTTTCAATTCCCGTGGGATATGATCTGTGATCGATTGTCCTGATTATTTTTTCATCTCGGTTTTCTTCGATAACACCAAAGTTTTCTTGGTTTCGTGCTTGCAGATATTGAATTCTCAATCTATCGCTGTTTTTCGCACCTTTGGTATTAATAATTTGTAAATCAATGTATAATTGTGCTCTTTTCTGATTCATTGAATGCAAATTGAGAATTGAGCGTCTAATCAATAAAAATCGAACGTATGTTTAAGGTGAGTATTACTTAAATTTCGATGTAGAATGTCATCAGTATTTTTCTTTTCAAAATTTTTCCCATGTCGTCAAAGTATCTTACAATAGAAGATTGTGTTAAAACCTATGATTTTTTTCATTATCTTATTATATGAATAGCCTCCAGTGAAATTTAAAGTTCTCTGTTAATAGTTAACTAAAATTGGACGATAAAAGTTTCATTTATGGTTGTATTTGAATTCGAATCGCCTTATCTACTTTAGAAGGGTTTCTAAAAAGAATATTATACGTTATGACGTAATACGTGCATGAATTTTGTTTTATTCGAATTTAATTCATACTCCCAAGTTTTGGTCCTTTCGTGAAACCAGCGCAGATATTTTCACATACTAAAATATGAATTGAGAGTGTAAAATAGATTTGATGAGGAGACTACTTATGAATTTTTTAGTCCGATTAAATGATTAAAATTGCTGATCAACCATAAATAATTGATAAATGGATGCATAATTACTTTAAAACGTGCTTATGATTTTCCAGTCGTAAAATTCAACTCGTTTCCCTGAATTAATATCGGTACCACTCAACGGGAGATAAAATTTATTAAATTCAGAGAAACAAAATATTATGACGTAGGATTGATTTATTACTGGCCCTTTTGAAATTGCGCCATTTGCAATAATTTATGTACACAGTCTGCGTGTGTTTGTGACCTGCTATTATTAAGTACTTTGATGGTATTACGTATTTTGAAAATGTGACCACCGCGAATCGCTAAATAATATCCTCCATTATTTACCAACTGATCCGGAACTTATTTGCATTGCAATCGAACGTATGAATTATACTGTGAAGCGATTAATATCTCAACTGTGCAGCATTTTGAAATGATTAAATTCAATGGATGAGTTGGAAGAGAAAATAACGGTTGTAAAAATAAACGCAGTAATATAGCGTTTTAGTTTTAGGGTTAATTATCTAAGGCGTAGAATGTGCCTCTACCGCACTTAATTCTATAATTACTTATAAAGCTCCACTAAATTTTCATAGTGAATAAATATTTTCAGCTTTTATCATATTTAAATATGATTTCAGTAAAGAATACATTAAATCATATAAATAATGCCACCATTAACATAGATTTAATGTACGTAAGTTTAACCTATGATAATCGAAAAAAATCGTATATTTGCGAATGGCATACGTGCATAAGTGGAGAGAGAATCGCATATAAGATTGTGGTAAATACAAGCCTATGTAATTTACTATATTGGTTTTTAGTTCATCCAATTTGTAACTTTGAAAAATGTGGGCTAAAATCTTATTTATGATACTTACATGATAACTTAGTTTTTTTAATATAAAGATTTTCCAACTATTAATTCTTATCTCGAAATATAACTCTTCACTAGTGTAAACGTATAGTTAGTGCTGGTAAAATCTTCTTGTTCTTCTTGCATAGCAGGAAATAATACTAGACTATTTACTTCTCTCCGATTAGATACCTCATTGTTATTCTATTAATGATTTTGTCTTCTTTAACTTTTTCAAGAAATATCTAGAAGTTTCATCCACATTGTATTCACTTACGAACGTTTCGTCATTTTAATGAAGACCTTTCGTGATATAAATCATGGGTTCAGTGCTTACTCGATCGTACTTGTACGTGACGTCCTTATCGGGCATTTGAAGGCGGTTGAATAGGAACTAAGTTTTCCGTCTACGAGATATAGCTGACCTCAATCGCTGGACATTCAAAGCCTCTTCAGAAAGCATTAGAGCCCAATGCAGAAATGGGAGAGAAACGCAGAATTCCAGACGCAAGTGTTTGGAAGGGATGCTTGGAATGTTGGGAGGGGAGTGCAAAAAATGGGTAGAAGTTCTTGCAGAGATGAGATCAAAATGCTTTTGGGAAACGAATATAAGAAGCACATGTATTATATATGAAACTTATCTATTCGTACTTCGTCGTGAGATGTTATTTTATTATAATATATAAATGCGGTAACTTCTACGTTAATGCGAGGAAATTCATGTTGCTTTAATTATGTCGTGTCCTTTTTTTAATCGAAAATGCACCGAATCTTTTTACTCGAAATGCCAAAGTATCGAATCTATAAGTTTAAATTTATATTTAAATGAATTCCTCTGAAACCCCCTGTAGCATAGAGTAGGGATCAATAACAAATAGTCACCCTTAAAGTAAAATTTCAAATTGTAATAAAATTGCTTTTTCTACTTTGCACTGTTCAGTTTCAAACCAAATGACGCCGAGCCCAATACTTCTAAGCCAATTATCCCTTTCCGTCCTAGAAATACTTGGAGCGCTTCTTCTTTGACCTCGAAGTGTTTTTCACTTTCCGTAGACGATGAGTAACGGAAGAATGCGATTTCGACCGAACCTTAACAATGAGACCCCAATAACCTTGTTTGCTCTTCTTATTTGTATGCATTCTCAACGAATCAAGCATGCTAACTCTAAAGTTGAAGTAATGTTAGTCAAATTATGAAATAAAATGCAACTACAATATCTCTTTTAAATTATTCGCAGCCAAATAGAATTCAGACGACAAATCAAAAATGTATTTAGCTTTTTGTAAATACTTCTACCTTACTAAGTTGGGTGAATATTTTTTCTTTTTTCAATTACTCATAAATTCCAATGATTTTAATTAAATCTTGTCTGTAGAATTCTTTAAACTATTATGATTTTCGTAGGAGTTAGAAATACTTGAAATTTTTACGGGACAACATAGCAGCTCATCCTATATCTAATATTTGCTTATGTTTACCATCTATTTCCCAATCAGTAGATTAACCGCTCAGCTTCTGTTTGTCGAAGAAATCGGAGTGTGGGTCTATGTATCTCATAATGAACACGAATATGTAGTGCGTGTTATTCCAGCAATCCATGTTTCCTTCTATTCTTCCTTGTTTGATTAATGAACAGTTTGATCATCCTTAAGATAACATCTCCTTCATAAATAGATGCATAATCTTCTGGTTGTATGATGTTTTTAATTGAAAAGACGTGTTTTTATATTAGTTGATCACTGTTGCCTTTGCCCTTTGACCATTTTCAATATATAAGTTTGTTTTATTAGTCTCGTTATATGTTTTTATGTGTAGTTTTATGCTTATTTTCTCATCGTCTCGTACGCATTAGAACTTAGAATACTGAACATCGGAATAACGCTATTATTTTCTGACATTTTTGTGTTTAGACTTCTATTTCAGACTAACATAATTCGCCGAGGGAGAGTACTCAGTAAGAACCTTGATAACCAACATCAGAGGCATCAAAGAAATATAATTGCGTACTTAAAGAGAAATTAGAAGTAGTCAAATATCGAAGCTGGAAGAATGTAAACTGATGAGGAAGTGACCGTAGTATCGCCTACCAACCTCTAGATGTCACTATTTGAAAGAGGAACAGTTCGCAGAGGGTGAGAGCGGGTTTAGGAAAAGAAAGGAAAAACGTAATGGATGACTTAAGGACAGTTGTGGTTTTAAGTTATTGTGCTATTCCTAGATAATAGTAAAGTTTTTAATTATGATGTGCGTATAAAGCAAAATATAAATCAATAATTAGATCATTGCTTTATATTTGTACAAGTATTTTTTCAATTATAATTATAAATCTATTATTGAAACCATTCTTTGAATGTGCATTACATTTATATGTGCTGAGATTTATGATGCATAAAATTGATTTACATGTAATGTAACACCTGACCTGGTTCTATACTTTGGTGGAATCAAATTATTAGCAAGGGTGTAGTATCTTCATGTAAATAAAATATAAAAAATATAGGAAGCGATGTAAGCAAACCTGGTAGGATGTAGCCATTGCTACCAAGAATCGCTAGATTGCCTCCTCTTCCATTCTTTCGCAGAGTGCGTCTACATCGAACTCATATTTGCCGTCCATCTTCACTATCTCCCGGGTATTTATTCAAGCTCTGTTTCCCTTTTCCTGGAACTTTTTCCTTTCTCAGTGCGGGAGCTCTGAGTGTACCATTTACAGCCTGAAAATGCTCCTGAGAAGACGGGCTTCTATCGAAAGATTCTACACAAAAATGGCGAACATTTTATTGCCAACAAAGAATGCACTTTACGGAGGGATGTATACCGTGCAGTACACGTGATACTTATGGAATATTATCTTTTATAAAATAGTCTGAAAAATTGATCATTTTCAAATTATATGAACTGATGCAAACTTCTCTGAAAATGGATTGTAGGATTTAATTCTTATGCTGCTTCGAAAAGAGCTACTCGTTTCTTATTCGTTATTATTCTCTTGGCATTCTGTATGTATTTGCTAATCATAACCCTTTCACTTTCTGTGAATCTCTACGATTGAGATTCTAAATTACCAAAATTTTATATCCGCGTTTGGTCATGTGTTGCTCAATATGATATTTCAACGATTTAAGAGCAAGTCTTCCCGCGAATGATAATAATTTCAACTTGTTTCTAAGTATTCATTTGTATGTATTTAGGATCATTATTCACCCCAAGAAATAATCTCTTACCAAGCTAAGAGCATTTTTTTCATTTCTCCTGCATCTAACTTCGGACGAAATCTGTTATAAAGTTAACCTAAACACCAACCCATCCCATATGTTCTACCCTATGATAATCTGTTTTAATCAATTGTTTTTATATGTAGAGTTTATTATTTATCAGTGTATGTGAGCCTATTTCGCACTTATGAGCTAAAAGAAGCTCTTATCTAACGATGTAGCAAATGGAAAATTAATTCATTATGTCATTCAGGATTATAGATAACTAATCAGTCTATCTTCCTTAAGTTCTTCCCAAGAATTATTAGCTAAGAATCAATTGATGTGTGAAAAAGTCGTGCAATATGGGGATAAAGTGCATTTCAATAAGGACATGTCGTAAATGATTCAAATTCTATGTGAATATGAAAATCAATCCGTAAAAACCCAAACGCTTCCGTGGATTTCTTCACTTCAAACACATCTTTCAAACTGATAAATAAATGATATCATAATCTCTCGTCGCATATAACATTAGCAATTGATACAGAGGTAAATTATTTTCTTCACAGTACCTCTTTGCTCAAAACATTCATTCCACTATGATTTATTCAATTCGGCTCAATTATGAGTCAGACTACGGCGTTATTAAAGTAGGGTTTTTCGGCCACTGCGGAGATTTTTGCCGCTTAAAACCTCCTCTCGAGAGAAGGCCGTTCATTTTTACTATCTCTTCTTTTACGCTCCCATAAAATAAATTTTAGCATCGCAGCTTTTCAGTTTTCCTCCCATCGTCCCGCTTTTTGAAATATAGCTGCGAGACTTAAAAAAAAGACAGGAGACATCAATGCACTTCCACGAGGCGATCCGGACGGTTTAAGAAGTGCTCATCGTGGTAATTAGTCTCGGTGAATCATCCGGGTTGATCACTCTTGTTCACCGTGTTTTATTTTATCCTCCCGAGCTTACTTGTTCCATGGGATTGATGAGAGAACGGAGTTGGGGCAGGTTTTCGCACCTTAATATCAAGTCTTGTTTTTCTTCTTTGATAGAGTCTATGACGGGTTACTACTTCAGTCTAAAATTCAAGACTCTTATTAAAGTGCTGCTTACGTAGTTGCTGTTCGGAAAATCTCTGAACAAGACGTTAAAGGTTTAAATTTATGTTATGGAAATTGTTCGCTTTGTATAATATTTTTTATATCATAGCAGAAATGGCGGGCAGCGAAAAGTATTTACAATAAATAGGGTTATTGCTTAATGAATTGGAATCTTGAGGAGTTGATTTTATGGGAAAAATTGTGATAGAATTCATAGAAAATAGTAGGCTGTCCTAAAATAAGAGATTATAAAATAAGAATTTTTAAAAGAAATGGGAAAAATTTTTACACACCATTTTGAGGGTATTGATTTCACGACAAAAATTTTAATTTTGAAGAATTACGTGGATGTGATATAAAGAGAAGGATCTGGAAACATAAATATCAGTAGAAAAATCCTTATCCTAATGTTATTTGCGAATGTGCATAATGAGCAATGTCGAATAAATACATGGCAACAGCAAGCGCTCGATTCTATATATGAATAAAGATCAAGAATACAGTATGTGGAATTTTTACAGTGTATCAAGCACATTTAATATGCTACGGAAATTTATTTCGCGATGTAAAACGGGCCGGAATAAAATATAACCTCTCACGGTACATAAAATTACGAGGAAAAAGGTTTACTGGAATTTTCTCCTCCGGGATCAGTTTTATGGAAGCTGGCCTCACTAATTATTTGTTATCCCACTTCCTTACATTCCAGAATACATTTTTCTCTGGCGTATGGCTTATGCCAAAACTCATTTTAGTATGCACATAGTGTTCTGGTATTTTACGCGTGGATTATATAAAGCTGAAGGTTCTAGTTTTTCAAAATTCTAACTATTCCATTTTTATTTGAAGGATATCTTATGTGCTCTACATAACCTATGAACTTTTGAGGTCAAAAATTTTATATGGAGCGTTTTTCTCCCAAAACGTGTTTCCGGTGACTGCAGTATGTTGCTATACATTTGTTACGCGTAAAAGATGAGAGATCAAAACATATGTCACGTTCAAGGGATATTGCTGAATTTTTCTATTATTATTTCAGGTTGAATTTAAAGTTTTCCATTTCAGTAGTTATTTCATTTTGTAACGTTAACTTTTCTTCGGATCGGTACCTTTTTGTGAAATTATACATATTAGTTTTTTCTTGCAACTTTTTTTATCATTTTACGATTATAATGCTAATTTCCGGGTTCGTCAGATTTATTAACTGTTTTATGGTACCATAATTGGGATTTTAATTCTCAGAAAATGTTAAAATTAATCAATAAATAAGAAGTTAATGTGTGAATATTTATTTCAAATATTAATCGAATTTACGTCCATAATATATGTTGAAGATGGAATTAGGGGTCCATGCTTTATATTAGTTGAACTAAAAAGCACATATCTTGGCGTTAAATAGTAAACATACCATGGAATGTATATTTCTGTTTAAATAACTTTTCAACAAACTTTATAAAGAATTTAAACAATAAATTAATAAAGAGTGATCTAAAAGTCTTCCAATTACTTTAAAATATCTAACTAGTTCTAATTTTATCTCTAAAAATTCGAAATGTTTACTTCAATACTTATTTTTCTGTTTAATATTATTATTAATCCAAATGAACCTCAGAAAAATAAAAATATTGGATGAAATTTTCGAATTAAAAATCCAATTTGAATCTCCCGTGGATAAAATTTCATCGTGGATGAAACGGCCTTTCTTCGCCATGTGCACTATTTCTATTAACATAATACTTCGCATATTTGCCATAAGTTCGCCTCGTATGCGAAGCAAGGATGTTTGCAGAGACTCGGTTGTGGCCATCTGCTATTTACCAGCAGACGTTTCCTCACCGCACAGTTCTCCTTATCGATCTATTTTGTTCGCCGTGTTTCGGTAATGATTCTGGGCAACATCCCGACAACATTGTTCTATCCAAGCACCCTCAGGCAGTAAAGCTGTTTGTTGGCATGGGAATGTTCTAATAGCCGAAGTCTATTGAAGTTATCTGAGGGCGATATAGTCCTACCGTCACTGCGATATACTTTGCACAGGACTCACGTTTATAAATAGACCGAATTTACCCTTTTCCCATGGTGTTTTCCCACAAGGAATACGGTCATCCGCGAATTCTGTTTGAGTTTCAAGTTTTAGCCGATGTCGCTGTTGACGGAGAGCGAAAATCAGACGCGTTAAGGAAGTAGTTTCCCATAGTCTACGTCCATGATCGAAACGCTGGTAATATTGCCGTTGAATACTTCCGAGTGTTAATATAAATATCGCTGCATTTAGTGGAAGTATTAAGAAATGATACTGCAGAGTTTATCTAGTCTTTATTAATTTATTATCTTCTGGTGAACAAAGAATCCAATGAAATTTCTTTCGACAGTACTATTATTTGCAGATTGCACTCATGAACTACTATTGTAGAAATTAACGACGATTTTTTATATACAATTGTAATATCTCTCAGTTTTATACAAAAAAGTTCGCTAAAGGAGAAGAAGAAGTCAAAGTATTTTTAAGGATTTCGTTTTGTATATTTTATCCGTGAATCACAAAAGTCTTTTCTCTCGAGAAACACTTTATACAGATTTCCTCAAATCCCTTAATCTGATTTTCCTTTTGAAGTTTTTCGCTTTAAGAAAACTTTTTTTTCTCTTTATCTTATAATTCGAAAATATTTTCTTAAGTATCAAAATTCTCCAGTTGAATTGATGCACTGCTTAAGTATTATTGCAAACAGTTTTGTTAATAGCCATAGACAATATGTAAAGTATTATTATTACATTTACATGGTAAATGTAATAATAATTATTATCTTCCATTTATGTACCATGAGAGCGTCCATAATTTTATTTTAAATCTAAACGCAATCCCTACTTTCCGTTACGTTCCGGTACTTTCCTAAAAATAATTTTAATCGCACAATGTACTAATATTTCTGCATGAAAGATATTTATTTACAAATCAATATCTCATTATTATGGAATCACTTGTTTTTTTCTTTTTTATTTTCTTTTATATATTATCTTATGAATATCTCTTGATTCAATTACCATAAATTAAGTCTCCTATTTTTTTTTGATGTTTATTTTCTTCGTTCGGTCGTTGACCTTCTTTTTTAATGTAAGATCTTCTTAATAATTTTCTAAAAAATCTAGGATCTTTTTAGATCCTACCTTACCTTGATAAATATTTAGATTACGAAAAAATAAGTTGTTGGTTACAGATGAATATTTAATATGGATCATCAAGAGGATATATTGAATTTCAAATGGGAGACTACAAATCTCTAAAATGGTTTTCTATTTCAAAGAGAAAAGTTAATGCTTAAATAAATACAATGTGGAAACATTTTTATTGGAAAGTTGTAGAACTTGAATTTAGACTCCATAATTTCGAAATATAACGTTATTTTATAAAAATCAAAGCTGAATTTCGTTTCGATTCGCAAAATCGTAAGATTATATTGACGTTTTAAGAGTATTACAGCATTTATACCTGCTTAATTTTTGGGTAATGTATTAAAATATTTTGTTGTAACAAGTTGTCTTTAAGTTGTATGTTGTGCATTCCTAAAGTCAGAAAAGAATTATAGTATCTGTGAAAACTTACTGAAATGGTAAACTTCAGACTCCGAAAGTTGCCGATTCTGTCATGAATGGCAAAAACTTTTCAGCTGCTCCAAACATGTTCAAGTATGCATCCAAAAATATTCAGCCTCTTTCCCTCCAGAGGTAAACATTTTCTTTTATGTACTACGAAAGTAAAGATATTGTGTTGGGTGCTTTACCTTGTTCGCAGCGCATGTTTATGGCATCCCGTAAAAATAGTTTTCCTAGGATTCGCTTACCTGTCGCACGCCTAACCGACGAAAGTGACTTTACTCTTCGAAAGCAAACTCGATGACTTAACAGGCTAAGAATTCCTTTTCTAGGCCCTTACTTTTCCGCGTCGTTTCTCATCCGCTCTGCTTTTCCATTTCACCTGTCATCTTTCCTTTTTCTTCTCATTTTGTTACATTTTGCTCAAGGAAGCGCTTTCTATTTCTCCCAGGCGCTGATGGTACACGCGTAGGTAAATTTTCCGATCGAATATCCTATAAAATAAGTGACGCCTGTGCTTATGCCAATACGATTTCTACCTCATTTTACGCCTTCTCTTCGATCCAAAGCGATTATGTATGGATTCGATTGTTGGGAAATATGCGTGTCCTTCAGTGATGACGGTTATTAAGTTTTCTTTGAAACACAGCCCCCACAAAGGTTAATCGCAATATTTTGATGCGTAATATCACACTTCCCTTTTGATGTACGTATATTATACACTATTGACTTCTCTATGCAATGAGACAGTAAAATCAATTTTAAACACTACATTGCTTAAAGAACGCATATTTTGAACTAGATATAATTATACAAATTACATATATTACAGTCTCCGTATACCCTTTTCTACCTAAATTATTCCCGGTAGATTTTAACCATAGAGAACATTTTTTCTTTAGAATATTTTGTATCGCTCAACATTCTCTCTTCATAAAGTTCACATCTACTTATTGAAATAAGCTTTTCTCATAGAATCTGTCGTTCTTTCAGAGGGGAACGAACGCATAAAACGGTTTCTTAAATTGAGAAACTTTTCCTTACTCCTGCCTCAGAATGTAGCAGTCCGTACATACGCAGTTACTACTTAAGAAATACTCAAAGCTGCGAAAAAAGTCAACGTAAAACTTTGATTACCGATAAGGATCAGGGAAAAGACTGCTTACGACAGTTTTAATCAATTTCCGAGACACTTTTGAAAACCCTTTTAAGGGGTTCGACAGCGCAATTGAACCCTTGTTGTTTCAGGAGTAAAGTTTAACTCTCCATTACGGCGTTGATGTAATCGAAAAATCGCGCGAACTTTGTTTTCTCATTTAATTCGGCGATTGAAAGGAATAAAAAAAGACCTTTTTCTTTCGGGGACTCGATAAATTCCGAATGTTTTCTTCGAGACATCTTCCCCCCGTTGTCTTCCCTCGCGAACACTCGGGGAACTTAACTTTTCTCGCATCTCGAAGACTTTGGCATCTTTTTTGTGAGTCTAGAAGTGTCTCCCTTAGAATTCAAGTTCCCGGAATAATGACCATTCCTCTTTGACTTTTTGTGACTTCTTTTTTTGGCAGTAAATCGGTTTGTCCCCGTTTTTCTCGCTTAAGAACTCAATGCGTGTGATCTTGCTGTTTTTGACGCAAGAAAAATTCCAATTAGCGATTATCGAAAACTTACGAAAACAGCTATTTTTCCGGGATTTCGCTTCCGTCTGGGAGTTGAAATATGAATTTCCAGAGAACTTATATCGGGAAATAATTCAAAATTATGTTACTTACTCGTTTTTTTCAAGGAAAATGACCTTTTTCTTGGATCACGTGATATGATGATTTGATTCAGTCACGATTTTAGGTTTTGTCTAGGAAATTATTTGAAATTGATGTTTGTTTCCCATATGAATTTGTAACTTCACTGTAAAATTATCCAATTTTATTGTTATTTCAATTCTTATGTATATGCCACCCTTTTTACTTTTTTTAAGAAACGATCTTTGAGCATTTTGTAGGATTACTCAAATACTGCAAAAGACTTAATTTCATATAATAACATGATCCTAAAAATCAATAATCTAATCTGAACTGGAGGTTGAACTGGTTGAATTGTTTTTGCATCAGTCACATTATATTATTAGAGCATTGTGTAATAGAGCCATTTCCATAAACAGAATTGTACTTTGAACGTAACTAAGGCTATTGTTTGAAGAGTATGTAGTCTATTGCACAATACCTTTATTAAAAATATTTAAAAAAAATTAATTAGCCCTCATTTTAAGGTACAGTTGAAACTTTTTAATTTAACAGTAATCTAAGTAATCACTGGATGTATTTAGAGTTCATAGTATAAGGAAATCTCGGAAATGAATGGTAGTAATTATACTTGAGTACGGAGGAAAATCTTCCTTCCTTCAAATCTTAAGCTAAACTTATGATACGAAATACAACATCAAATTTTAAATTCCTCCAGAATCTTAAAAATGCTTATCCAGAAAGTTTGCGATCTTAATTAATTTCAAAGAAAATCTGAATTAAAATTAATTAGTTAAAATTCTGTTTTGTGAGATTTTAAAGGTCAAAATTCATAAATCTTCTAATTTATTACTCGATCGTGAAATCAGTTTCTTGCAGCTCGAAAAGAGCGAGTTTAACAGTGAACTTTTGAACAGAAAGGTATTCCAGGATCTCAGCCCTTCAGAAGATTCATTTAGTTTGAAGATGAATTCACCTATGAAGTACTTGGTGCTAAGTGCTCTAGAACCGTTTATGTAGCGCACTTAGGTAAATTATTCCAGCTATTCATGTTTTGAAAAGAGGTTTGTCTGAAAACTCTTAAGTAGGTTATTCTCAAAGTTTGTGCGGCAATTGGTTCATATCTCAGCCTCGAGAAATACTGTTATGGTTACACCACGGCAGTGAAATTACCAGGTCATTAAATTAAAGACGCTCCACTCTGTACTTTAAGAAAGCATTGCCATCATTCAGAGTTTTAATTCAATGAAGAACCGGCCAAATATTCCTTGAACAGCTAAGTTTGAGCTAAGTTTCACAATAAAGAGGATGGATTATCTTTGCACGTAAAACTGCGCAGCAAAATTATCGCACGATATGCTGAATATAAATGTGGTTGCACGGTGAAGTATTGGTAATTTGTCTCAGATTTTATCGACCTTTGAGAAGATTTGGCGCCAGCTATTCAGTATCGGTAGTGATTTATCATTTATCCATTATTAAAATGAAGCGCAGATTGATTTATATTGGAATATTCTGCCATAACTGCGTGAATATAACTGCGCGTATATAAGAGTATTCTAACGGTAGTATTTTCCATTGACGGAGTCTTTTAACCCGCTTATTTGGCTTGTCTCTTTCCTTCACAATGTGATTTCGGTTCCAACAGTTATCCTGGAAGATAGAAATGGTCGAAAGAGAAAGCTTGCGTTGAAAAGGTGAACATTTGGGCTGTCAAATCGGACGCTACTCGACGTAGCCTAGGTGTGTTTGTTGACTGCCTCGCTCCAGGATGCACCTGCGAAATTGATAGCATGGCAACAAGGCCATCGTAACTGACGTAACTAACACTGCCATCCTTTAAGACCACCCCTCAGCGTGAGAAGTTCTCGGTTTACTCTACCTCCGCTACTGAAGGAGGTTGTCGTGAATATTTCATTGCAAAACACTCCCTTCCTCATCTCCGCGTCGTAGACTCAATCGACATGCTTTACAGATTCATCCAGTAGCAATCAGAACTTGTTTAATGCCGCTTCGCAAGGAGATATGAACGGTGGTTCACGGACGGCCGTTGGAAGCTCATAAGAAGAGTCTTCCAAGCGTAATACTTGCTCATCCTACCGGTTAGTGTATTGTAAATGTGTGAAGCGATGTCGGTGGTGAGTCTAAACGTAGAGGATTGAAGTTAATTATTTAGCATTCAAACAACTTGCTCCCGAAGGTTGGAGGTTTATTTAGCGATGATAAATTGGAGGTCTTGAAAGCGCTCGCTGGATCACATTGGTATTGGGATGGGTTTCGGTTGCACAGCGAACTAGCCGTATTGGGTAGAATTTGTGTTGATTTTCGGCTATAATACCACAATTTTATGAGAAATATTAATTTCAGATTATATTGTATAGCGCCTAAAAATAAAATTTCCTTTTCATTTTATTTTCATTTAGCGTAGAGACAAACTAGATTTTGTGAACAGAATAGTTTGTGGAATGCATATGTGATAAGAAATTGGAGGTAAGAATTCTTCAAATTACGGTTGAGGAATTCCTGTCAGACTGCTAAAGAATTTTATTTTATTATAATTATATAATAAATTTCTAACCACGCAATGAATTATATTAATTTTTCCTTAAATTTATTGAATTTAGTTAAACACCTCAAATTGTAGGGAAATACGAAGAAAATTCTTTTGATCTTTTTACTCGAATCACTTTATCTTAGAAAGCACCATGGCTTCCAGGATATCTTTCGTAATTGAATCTCCTAGTACTTTAAGCGGATTAGTTTATTTTGAGAATCTTATATGTTTACTTGACGCACCTATTAGATGTAGAGACAACTTTGTTGAATTCCAATCTCATTTCCTCGAAACCAGTAATATTGTTAACGATGTATTCTACCTCTCATCCTTTCTCAAGAACAAAATACAGATTAAGTTAGTTATTTTAAGCTTCTATAGCAAAAAAATCGATCCGAAAGGAAGAATACATCATATTTTATTCGATTATTATCATAATTATTCGAGTATTCATTTATTTATAAAAAAAAGCTTAGCTGCACGACATTCATACTTAAAATATTTCCTTTCATCTTTCATACCACCATTTCTGGTTGCGGAATTATTATTTACGAATCTCAAATCGGAAGAGATATGCATACTTGAGTTATCTCTTTATTTATGGGGATTTTGATTTAAAAAGAATAATTCCCACTCTCTAATATAGGAATTATTTTAATTCAGAGTTGATTGATTACAAGGAAGCATATTTCTTTATCAGTTGATCACTTCACGAACGCAGGGTATGTTATATTTCATTGCTCCGAGGCGAATAACGTTCATTTAAACGATTTTCAATATTCTGCTCGTATTAAGTTTTGTAAATGAATGATGCAATTAAAACTTCGTTTCGCAATGTTAAATTAATTTCGGTGAGTAGATTTTTAATTTCAGTTTGATACGGGTCATAATATACTTTTAGTTTGATTTTTTTCGGTCTAGACCAGAACAGCGATAATATGAGAGCCATTGAAGCGTATATGATGCTGAAAACAGCTTTCACTTATTTAATTTTATTTAATTGATTTCGAAGAGTAATTTAGTTCAAAATATTACCAAAACCGATTCCTTTTTTGTTGATGTATTATAGAGTCTTGATCGAGCCTATTTAAATCCAACTTAACTCTTTAAATCGATTATACTATGCCATATAGAGCACTTTAGATTCTACTATTTTTTATTATTTCGACATAACATATAAGTAATAATATTACTCAGTTATAAAATATAATTTAACTATTTAACTTGTGTTTTCCAAAGAGTAGGGTATCAGTAATCTTAAATTAATTTTTTACAATTTGCTACCGTAAATGTCAGGAACCCTTACCCGTATAGTTTTTCTCATTTTTACATTTCTTCATTATACTCCGATTTTTCTTTCTATGTTTCGTCTTTGTCAATCTTCATCCAGAATTAAATACAGTTTATAGTGAAAAATATTCTGAGAACTTTATGCGAAATTTTTATCATTAACCTCTTTTTTTAACTTCACCATACTTTCCTTTTGATATTTAAGTACATGTATTATAAAAGTTATCATCCATAAATCAAATCGCTAAAATATAAGTACTCAGTTTTCTTTTCTTATCATTTTATAAATTTAGAATATAATGCTGAATTGAATTGAAATATTCGAAGAAAGAGGCCCTAAAGTTAATACCTTTTAAAATTCCATCCGTAGAAGATAAAAGCAAAGAAGCCCAAATTTCTGCATTAGAAAGATCGCCTTGGATTTTATTCGTTAAAATATTACGCATATTATCGTGATACAATACTTTTGTTGTTTTGAGTTGAAGAGAATAATTGAAAAAGAGTATTTGGTGTTAATATTGAATAATAAAGTTAATTGAATGAGATGTACTTATAAAATTACAATAATTGTATTAAAATATAAGAGGATAAATTTAATACATCTTTTTTCACCAACGTTTCATTATATTCTGCCTTTTTGGCTCAGCTCTATTTCTGGCATACAGCCAAACTCGGAGACAAAGGTGTCTGTGTTTGTGCTATTTTGTACATCACCTTCTCATCTTTGAAAATTCTTCTTCTATCTTTTTATTGCCACGCTCAATACTTTACTTAGTGAAAAGTTTATTTAAAGAAAGGAGGATATTAGTTTATCTCTATGTAATATTTTTTTTGCTTAATGGTACGTTAAAAATTTAATGTGAAAAATAGTTACGATAACAACTGTATTGTAAGGAACATAAAATTAGCCCAGAATCATAAATTTGATTGAAGAAGAACGATGTATACTTTTAGTACTTTTAAAGAAATTGCTGTTAATTGTAGGGACCATAATTATTGCTGGTTACCATCATCATTCACGTTCCACATCTTCATTACCTTTAAATTTATAAAATCACTTTGATATTCTTAAATCTCAAACTATAACAAATTCTCGTTGATTTTATTTTAACTTAATTAGTTTATCTAAAAAAACGGTATGCTAATGACTTCTATTCATCTAGAACCTTTCATGTGATAGAGAAAAGCATTTTTCTCGTATAAGAATAAATTTACATCAGATCAAAGCAAAGATCCATCTACTAGTCTCTTTATTTTATTCGAGATTATAAACCTTCGTATTTTTATTATTTAGTAGTTAACTGCGTAAATTTTTTCAGCATTCCTTTGTTAGATTGCTCTTTTGATCCTTTTATATCAATTCTAAAGTGCTATTTGCTTTTCGTTTTTCGATACTTTTTATGATTTGTTTTTTAAAACTCCCCTTTGTCTTTACCCATAATTCATCTTCACTCATCCCTTGAGAACTGCGGAAAAGTCCCCCAAGTTTTTCCTTAATGAATCCCTTCTTCATTACAAAGAAATTCTTCCGCTTCGTTTTATTTGCTCAACTTTATTTCCTATAACTTTAATGTACAAATTATAATCTGTATCTGTTGTTTCCCTGTTTCTTTCATCCCAAATCTCTGCTATTATTTTCTAAACGGATTTTTTAATATAATCGAACTGTGAGAGTTATTTAGTGTATTTCATATGAGGAGTGTTTTAATTCGAACTCTCTCAAAAGCTGTATCAAACTACCTTCGTGGAGTAGTGAAATTCTCACACGCTCTTCTTCATCACAGCCGTCACTTACTCTTGCAATTAGCGAGGCTTAGCACTTCAAGAAAGGTTCTTGTCCGGACTTGAAAGTAGATTTATGATGTTGACTTAGCTCCGAGTGTTTAACTCGACTAAAAAATCCCAAGCTTGAAATCTCGCTGACGATCGGTGGTTAAATGAATCTCCTCTTACGCTGTGAAGTGTGCTATTTTGAATTCCATAACGATTCCTTTTATTTCGATTAATGTTTGTTATTTTTATGCAATATTAATAAATATTGGTCACATAGTTATGCAAAGCTTACTAGTATTGAAATATCGAAATGTATACTTGAAAAAGATCGTCAAAAGTAACGTTATGCTGAAATTAATGTAAGTTACAGTGACGTATTCGTAATTTTATGTACTAAGCCCTTATTATTTTTCACTGTGTGGTTTTTTGATATTTACTATTGTATTTATCCATATTCTCTAGCTATTATCGCTACTGTAAATATCTGTATATATAATATCATATTTTATAAGAATCCAATTAATTTTTATTTATTTTCCAGCACATTCAAAATATAATTCATCGGATAAATAATAACTTTATGTCAATGCTAAGATTTCAAAGCGATTGTTTGATATTATGGTAATAAACAGGCTAAAATTACTCATTGAAATCTGTTTAGATACAATTGAATATTTGTGAACAATTTAAAATAATATGGAAGCTTGGAATTTAGTTAAAAATCTGTAGAAAAATCTCTAATGCCAAAATATAAAATCTTAAAAAAATAAATAATAAAGTTGCATCTTTAATAGAATGTAATAAACAACAGCATTTAAAAAATAACTCTTGCTATTCTGTGAATATTTCTCTCTTCTGTATTATAATCAGGATCAACAGAGATTTTTAAAATTTGAGACATTAAAATATGAAGATTGGTTTACTTAATGAGAGAGGAATTTCTCATCCAATTATGCTTGGAAGAAAGCTTTATTCTTTTTAAAATACATTTTTAATGGTTTCTTTTAAGAATGTGTCGAGTCAGTTCAGAATTGGGTGTATATTCTAGAACTCGGATTATCAGAAACGAAGTAGTTTTCCATTATTCGGAGACCTTAACTCGAGCAATATCTTTCTGCTCTTCTTAAGGCGAAGAGAGGGGCTACGAAAATGAAATACTTCTCCCGAAACGAATTCTTAAAAATTCCCATGCTCTCTTAAGAATGAGATTAGATTGTATATTGAGGGATTCAAAAAGTTTCCCATCCCATTAATTTCTTTCCATTGTCCTTCCAACTTCGTTTGCTATAAAGTGAAGGGAGTCCGTTCATCCGTCACGAAAAAATGCAGATTTCTTTGGAGGTGCGATTTGAGAATGCGCCCGAATGCAGAAGTTCTTCATCTGGATAATCATTTTAGATAGTCTTTTTGTATTTTTGTTCTCGTAAATAAACTCATCCCCAACTCAAATGCATAGCTCCCCTTCTCCAAATAATCCTCTCTATCTTGAGGATATTCTCTAAAAAAATTTCCCTCCGATCATTCGACTAACTAATTGTTCTTCAAAACCTAATTAACTCAATCTTATTTGTTTCGGTAAATTCCGCTTTGAGCACAAAAAAGGGGTCTATTTTCTTTTGAAGATTTCTGCATTAAAGCCTTCGTCGGAACGAGATCGTTGTATCTCCCGAAATCTTCTTAACTACTTCCCTTTTATCTTCTCGTAACCGTTTTCGCGAGTTTTTCTCGAATGTTTAATAATATAGCATTTATATTTGCCCTATTCCGTTTTTTATCCTTTGTCCCGCGTTAAAAATGAACCCTTCTTTTTATTACCGTCTTTCCACCCCTCATTAGCATCTCCTCTGCTGTAAGAGAACTCTCTTCTTTTATGCCTGAGTTTTCGGGGATATTTTTTTCATTGAAAAGGCCCATGCGTCTTTATTAACCTAATTCTTCCTTGAATTTAGCTCTCTCTCTGCGGGGAATCTGGAAAGTTAATGAAATCAACGTGAGACTAAAATCGTCTTCTTTACCTCTGCATCTCTTTCCATTCCTTTGTGTTTATCCCTCCAAAGTACGTGTCCAGTTGAATACCTTCCACAGACATTGTTTGTCCATTTTCAGATATTACGATATCGGGGCTCTGTATTAGGGTGATATTGATCCCATGCTGTTCTGCTCATTAACTCGTATATATTCGTCCTCACTTAGTTGATGCTTATTGCTGAAGGAAGCTGATAACTGCTTATGGAAGTAAGTTTGCCATTGTTTTGTTAACTACTATCGACCTTTATTGATAATTAATTACTAATTTTTGTAGTTGATTAAAGAATCAGCTAAGTAGAGTATTGTATGGTACGTATAGTAATAGTCTTTATCCATATTTTCTATGTCGTAAATGAGCAGTTAAATCAGGATTTGGCTTACTCCATCCCAATGAAAGAAAATAAAATTGAAAATATATTAATCTGCATGCTAAAGTAATTTTTATTAGAAACGCCCTAAATACTCGCTTGCAGATTTCCCATTTGAGGCAATCTCAGTTTTAGAAAGTACTACTTTATTTTCTAAAAGACGATGAAAGTTCTAGTTAAATATATCTTACTTTTAATGGAGATTGACTGATGTATTTTCATTGGGAGCTCTATTTTCTGTTAATTAAATATTCAAAGTAAATTATTTAACTTCTAACTAAACATACAGTAAACTCCGCACGTAAAACTGCTAATACGAGGACTCCATGTATATTTAAATATTTAAAGTTTACTTAAATTGCATCAAAACCTTGGTTAACTCAAAAACATTGATCGAACATTGCAGAGTAACTGAAAATCGATAGCACTCCCCAAAGACTTTCCTTTTCTCCAAAACGTAACGGATTCGCGAATCGAAAGAGAACACGGTCATAAGGGCGACTTATTTATCCAACACTTTCCTTCACAAAGGAAATTGATGGATATTTCATACGAAAGCATCTCGGGGCGTTTCATTTGTGGCCTCGGGCCGATCTCTTTGTCAGCGAAACAATCCCTTATTTATAACCGCTCTCAAAAAGGGATCACATAATAAGGGAGCGCGGTTAATTTTTCATTTCCATTATCTCGGAAGGTGGAAGTGGCAGCCAATAAGAGGAAGGGAATCGGTGAAATAGCGCGGGAAAGTTTTCCGAAAACTTATCCGAAATTAGGGAATCTTGGGATGCAACTCCAGAGCATTATTTCATTCCACGAAAAAAAGTTTAAATTAATTCATCCACGTCAGGGGAATGGAAGTTTCTGTCGGGGTCAAAGTCTTCCTTCTCTTTTTAATAAAAACTCGCGAGAATAATGCATTATTAATGGCGATACGGATTTTCTTCGATTCTGCAGGAGGGGAGAACATCGCTTTCCACTTTGGAATGGATCTTCGTTTCGCACTGTTCTTATCGGTGCAATTCGGGAATTGGGCGAAAGAAACTTGATATTCGAAAAGGTGAATAAATCAGACGCCTTATTTCGGTGATAGCGCGTTTGAGCTTAGAAATCAAAGATGAAATGAGGACGCATTTGTGCCGGATCATCTGCCGAATTCCTTTCATAAAGTGACTCCTCATTGTTGTAGTTCTTGTAGAAATGTTAAAAACTCATTTTGTTTCAGGCCTTCTTTTTCCATATTTTCTGAATCGGAAACACTAAAACCTTTTTTGGCCGTTTTTCATATCTCTAAGAATCTTCTGTGACATGGTACATGATCTTCTTTTTAACAAGTTTCATTCATTCAGTAACAGCATCATCCTATACTTTTAGTTCACCAAGCGTTCAGGTGTTTCTGAAAATTCAAATCAAAATTCTATATTATTTTTAACATTATTCCCAAATTCCACGCAGAATTAGTAGAATATAGGTAAGTGCTAAAATATCTCCTTCAAAATTCAGCAACCGTAAATCACAATTTTACGGACTCGCGAAATTCGTAATAAAGAAAATCGCGGATTCAAGGAACAGAAGTTTGATTGCAAACAAATGCACAATCCCCATAGTCATAAATAATTTAATATTACTACTCCAATATGCGGAGAAATATCGATTTTCCTCGAAGGACATTGAATCATAGCGATAGAACCCATAAATCACGCGGTTCCAAATTAGGAAGAGAATGAAGGGAAGGGTTTGGTAAAAAGTTGCAAAGCGAACGAATCCGTGGAAAAAACTTTTTCCCTCGAATCCTATCGAAACATTTTGTGTTCCCCATGGAGAAATCGCTCAAAGTAAAACCACTTTCTCACATTTTTCCCTTTCTTCTCAAAAGTCCCTATTGATTGATGGAGGCCTCCCAACTCCCACAGCCGGATTAATAATAAAAGTAACAGAAGGCCCAAGTTTTTGCAAAACGCAAATACATTTCCTCTGATTATTTGAGAAATGGGTTCAATTTCGCGTTTGGTTCCGAAATGTAAGGAGCCTTGCCAAAGAGAGATTCGAGCGCTTTCTTTCCTTACGATATTTTTAATGTAAGATTGCACAAATAAAAGCCAATTGGCTGCTGGTATATAGGATTTTCTATTTCGCTTTGAAAAGAAATTTAGGAAAGTTGATCCTTTACAATTTGGGTTTGACAATGCTCCGCTGATTTAATATTTATAAGGATAAATGTTAATAGACTAATTCATCATAATTGTTCCTCAAAATAAATACAATATATTCTTACTAATGCCCTTTCATTGCATATATTTTTACCTAGGCCAAGATGTCAAATGCATATAATGGTAATCAAGAGTTGCAAGAAAGATACATCTTTAGTCTTACGTCGAGGGGAGACGAGCCAAAGTTTATTTATAACTGTATCTCTCCCAATGAGCATTCATTAAATGCACAATAACCAATCGGTATATGATTATATTATTATCCATTATATTTTCATTGATTGTCATCATCTCTTTTAATTACTAATCAGGTTAAAGTTAAGGGATAGATAAGTTTCTTACCTTTCCTCATTAGTCCCATCATACCTTTTTCACAGTAAATCAAACGTAAAATAGATGTTTTATCGATACACTGGTATTAAAAGGTATCTACGAAGAATTTATTTCAAAATTGCTTTTAAATCTTCCATTAAATAGCTTCAATACAGAAACGTATCTTCGATTGATGGAACGCAGATTAAAATTATCATAGAGGTATACAATAAGACATGATATTCTCTTTAAATTCAATCAGTTATAAATTATTATAATGCGCAATTCAATTCCGCTCATTCCTTTTGATTTGAATATTTATGGAAGGGGAACTATGCGAATGCGATTTCCATTCTATTTCACACTCATTCGACGGACATTGTTACTTTCTACTCTCATATTTTGGGAAGGAAATGGCGGTTTCGAACGTGAGGCGTGTTGATTGGTGTGGAAACAAAACCTCTTTCGGGATATTTCCTCTCAGAATTACGTCTACGGAAAGCGTGAGATATCTTTTTCAGGACGGTAGTATTTTCCGGTATTTTCCTCAAAAATAACTTTATCCTTCGGAATGCCATACTTTCTCCAGCCTTTCTGCTGAAAATCTTCATCCTGGGAAAGCGTTCCTCTCCATCATCTTCTCCACGCAACCTGTCATGGGAGTGAACCTCTGGGAGTTCAGTCGTAATATTTCGAATCCAAGTTAGGATCCATTGGTTTCGGGTCGAAAAATATTGCAAGATCCGGCCTAGAATTTCTCTCCGGCGAGAAAAAGTTCGGCAAGTTTTTAAGTGATATTTTTAGGGATGTGCTTTGAGGCAGAATTTCATAATATGATGGATTGAACACTGGACAGCCAAGTGGTCAGAAAATGAACTCGGATGAAATGCTGCGATTTTTGTTACATTCTAAAAATTCTGTGTTGTAACTTACCCTAAAAAGGTTTGTTTACTATAATGTTATTATATTCCGGTAAAGGCTTATAAGGTAAAAATACCATAATTAATTTAAAATGGAGACGTTTTTTAAAAGAAATTTGTGCATTTCAAATTTTACATTAATAAAATCAATGCTTGTTTTTTTGGTTAATACATTCCAGATATGCCCTTTTTTGCTCAAATAATTTCCCGTTCACTGAACTCCGCCACCAAATTATAATATCTACGGAGCATTAGTCCAAATTGAGAGCAAATCTCATTTCCGTAAATCAACCTTCACTAAATCCTGAAATATTCGATTCCCCTCCCGTAGGCTATTTGATTCCAATCTTCCAAACACTTCATCCTTTGAAAGCTGTTTACCGAATCTACGAGGATGCTTCATAAGGCTTACACACCGGAATCGACTCCTGAATCCGTAGGGGATATTTTAGATTTTCTAATTTCCGTATGAGGATTAATTCCACCTATTTACTAACAAGCGGTTGAAGTATAGGTTGAATAAATCACGTTTAAATAAATCGTTTGGGGGTTTAATATTGAGGAAGGTTTCTTCTATTTATGGAAGATAAGATTTGAGGTTTTTGAACTTTTTAGAGCAACGTTTAAAGTAATTATTGACTTTGAATTTCGTTAGATTCATTTGCGATTTATGAATACTTTAGCATTGATTCAAATTTGAGCAATTTCACTATTTCAATGATGGCGAAAAAAAAATTTCTCTTAAAAATAAAACGTAGGAAAAATAGCAATTCATGGCTTCATGCAATGGGGAAATCAAATTTGTTTTAACTGGAATTTAATTGGAAGAATTCAGAAGAATAGTGTGAGTGTAAAATAATAAGGTAGTAATTATTCTACTATTTTGTTTTTTTATATTTTGTTTTAAAATTTTTCTCTCTTTATAAATCAGTACATTCAATTAACTTGTAGCAGTCATAGAAATAATTTGAAATATTTTAGGGATCATTTGCTAGAATTAAAATGAGCTGGAAGAAAGCATTCGTATTTTCTTTCGCTTGATCAAGAGTGAACTCTGTAGCTGTTTTTCACGACGCTATCCTCAAGAATTACCCCAATCTTGTTTTCGAAAATAAAAATCTTTGGGTCCTTCACGCTGATAGAATACGTAAGTATCATATCCGAGAGAGAGGCAAATTTCCGTAATATTTGGTAAGCGATCCATTTTCTCTCCTCATTTTGCATGACGCTCTCATTAAAGCATAAAAACACAGCCGCCAATAAATCATACAAATAGATAAAGCAGGAGAATGGGGAAACCGAAGGCTTTTCTGAAAATGGAGTTTGATGAGGCGTGAAGGTTGGACTGGCGTCTGAGAATAAAAGAAAAAGGTTGTATTTTTGTTGGAAGGGATGCATTATGAGAGAAAGGGAAACAAGAAAAAAGCCGAAGAAACTTAATGGAGAGGAAATGGCGATGAAATAGGATGGAATAAGGAAATGTGGCCTAAGAAGGAATCTCAAAGGTATTTAAAGGTTAAGGAAGACACATCGTCGCGGATTCTGCCGCCATAATCGTTAACCGAGAAATGTTTACGCGTCGCCTTCTGCCGCAGATATGCAAAACACATGACAGCAACATCGCAGATGACAATCTCTAAGCTCCATCTTCGCCTTCTCGAGTCCGAAAGGAGCAATAAGGAATCTGTACAAGATAGAGGGTTATTTTAAAACTATGAATGTTTTTATTAGAGTAATTTATTAAGCATGATTCTTAAAATTTTGCTTATTCATTAAGATAAAATTACTATAAAAATGTTTAATTTGTGTGAGAAAACTCTCTTCATCTGTTAAAATAGTTCTTTATAAGATAAAAAGAGAATAATATTATATTTCCCTTTTTACCAATGAAAATCTTAACAAGTCTTAACAAAATTTTGAATTGTATAGAAATTTTTTAGCATCATATTTGTATTTAAACATTTTGATTACGCAAAAAGGAAAATAAATTAGCTGGTGAGCCAGGAAATAAGTATTCAGTAACTCAGGATAAATATTAATTTTACATATTAAGTCAATTAATCGCTATTCAGCCTTCAGGATTATGTTCGATTAACCACTTATAATGAGTGAGTAAAAACGATTAACCTCTTAATATCTGTCCTGTATCTGAAGTTTGTCTCCAGATATCTTTAGCTAAATGTACATCTTGTATTTTTCAATAATACTGTCAGTTGGAATTTAGATGGCTTACCTCCAAATTCATTTTTTTTTTATTTAATGGTAGTTTTGAATAGAATATATATTGGATTTGGATTCAAGAATATCTCTTATATACGTGTACAGTAGATTAAGGAGTAAAGCAAATAGAGTATTTATAATTGTAGAAGAAGAATGGCAGTAGACAAAAAGCTTTTGGGTGTAAGGTAGTTATGGGAATATATTCATTGAGAGGAGAAAGTCTATGGAAATTCTCAAGGTTAAGGTGTTATGTAACGTCTTTAAGAACTCTTACGGTTTCTAGAATTACTGCGATAAATAGCTTTATAATTCATTTCAATGGATTCTTTTGTCTTTCATTATTTGTCAGATATGCATATAATATAGTTATTGTTAGTGAATTCATATACTGAACTTAATTTTGAATGAATTCAATATAGTACTTCACACTCTTTAAGATCTTTTGTGCCCGATTTTATTCAGAGATTTAATTTATTCTCAGGCATAATCTTCGAAAGAATGGTATAATCGAGCAATTACTCCCTTCTTTGTCATGGCTTTTCTAGCTTTCTAGTGAAGTTTGAACCTTTACTCTTTATCTACGGTGTTTTATTCAATTTTTTTGGGCTAATAGACTACGTATGTATTCTTACAGGATGATTTTACCCATAATAGGTTATGTGTAATAATCCGATCACATAGTCTCCGTCTTTTGTCTTTTCTACCTTTTAATCATTCATAAAATTAAGGGACTTTTATTCATCTAACTCTTAGTAATTTTCGAGAGAAAGAAATGTTTGTTCCGATATAAATCGAAATATTTCAACTGATGAAGTGAAAGGCTTCCTAAAAATTTCATATTTCAAATCGTGTGACTTTTTCGCTTCAGTGATTTAGTCAAATTCGGCGGAAGATATTGCACTCATGAAATACTTGACGTGGGATTCATTTCCACGAATTCGCGAAAAACTTTTATTTTTTAATTAATCCCGAAGACCTTTATATGAGACCTACGTTATTTAATTTTATATTCTCTCTCAACAATGATTCCGTTTAATTCGGCCATAAAATGAATCCTAAATGTTGAAAAGCCTTTCTTTTATTTCCTTCTGGACGATGTTATAATCAGCGCTGCATACGACATTTTTATGAAGAACTGGGAAATTGTTAATCTCCCGTTTGAGAAAAAATTCCTTCGCCTCCTAAAGCTCTCGTTGCATAGCGAACACAACCCCAGAATCCAGAGCCTCAACTTCGCCCTCCCTAATTAAAATCATAAACATCTCCTTCACAAAGGGCGGGTGCTGAGTGATGAGGAAGGAGAAACATAAAAAAGCAAACATCCCTCCTACGGCCACCTATTGCAATTAAACCGTTCTAGCGAAATATATGATTTTCTGTGGGATAAGCACTGCATTACCGAGTTAATAATGAGCATAACCCTACACCGGGAGATTAGAAGAACTGGAGAACCATTGTAGAATTTATTTCTTATTTAATTAGCAATGTAACTTATACTAAAACCATTTTCGAGTGGTCTTTCATTCGAAACATAGCTACATTTCGAACATTAGCACGCATCGAACATTTCTTTCTCCTCAGTCTATTTACCACTCCACCCTTCTTCTAACAAACATGCAGTTATTATAAGCTGTCATGTCACCCTCTACCCCAGCCTTCGGGCGGTTTATTTGAAATTTGAGGCCCCAATTTACTCTTTTCCAGGCTTTTCATAGTCGACCTCCTTGATCCTTACGGGGCTCCTTACCAGTACACACACACTGGTCTTTGGTGGTGGTGGTCTTTTCCTTCTTGAGGAAGTCTTTCAGAAGCCTAAAACACATCCGCTGTATTTTACCCCCGTATTCCTCTAATCGATGACATGGACCTTTTCAACAGACCTGGTCAGATGCCGCAAAGGCGTCATATTTTTTCCTTTTTTCCTTTTCCTTCTAATCTTTTCCTGCAAACCCAATTACGGGTAATTCTTAAGCCCATCTCCCCTTCCTTTGCTGTCACGGGCAGAGTAAGAAGATCGGTCAGTGCTTTTGTGGCAGGTCAAGCATGCTTCAGGATGTAGGTTTTTGGGGTGACATGTGCGAGAAAGGTTTTACGAGTGGTTGAGGATGTGTTTGGATGCTTAAGGAATGTTTCATACAAACTAGAGTGCAGCAGAATTTTTACTACTTTACTATTTGGAAGGCGGTCTTGTGGTCTGGAATTTTTACTCTGCCGGAGTGTAAGTTATAAATGAAATCGTTGATCGTGACACCTGGCCGAACATAATTTTAATAAACCATTTTCTTAATTACATTTTTGTATTTTCCATTAATATCATATATATTAATCATAAATGCAATTCATTTCAAATGTAAATATTTCTTTTAATTTTTGATTTTATGGATTTTTATATTAAGTATAGGAATATTTTTATTAGAATTCCTAAAAATTCCTCCAATTAATGCATTTTAATAATTTATTCAATAATATGCCACATCCTGTTGATTAAAATTACCAATTAGTTTTAATGATTAACGTAGTTAAATGTTTTTATTATGAGAACTTCAATCAACGTTACAGGAGTTGAAGTAATAAAAAATAAATTACTATGAAATCGAAATGTAACCTCCAAACCTTCATATTTATTTATAATTATTTGCACTTTCAATTTTAATCGACTCTTTTCTTCTCACTCACTTATAGTATAGTTAACTAATAAATGAAATACTGCATATTACTACAACCATAAAATTATATCATTTGTTATTTTATTACTATGTAATCCACTACCATTGTGTTTGCATGTATGATACTACCGTATGCGTAAAAAGAGCATTAGTAACTCAGAAATCTATTGGATTCCTTGGTTTATGAACGATACTGTGAGCTGATATGATCCAGACAACTTTATTGCTATTTGGATTCAAGAAATTATGATGGCGTTTTATTGGAAATTTAAAATCTTACGTAAATTCAGCTTAATCCATTCCGCAATAATTCTTGTATTTCCAGCAAAATGTTCGTTATGAATAACATGTAAACAGAGATTGGTTAAAATCGAAAATATCCCGAAAAAATTGAGTTGTACAGCTGAAAGTTCCATTTTATAATCCCCGTTGAATTAAATTATTCGATTACCTCGACGTAGAAATACAATAAAATGAATTTCAGCACGTTTAGTAGGTGATGTATAAAAGAATAAAGGTGGAAAAAAAATCGAGGAAAACATCGTTAACACGACGCTTTTATGTTCCTGTTCGCGAACGCACATCTGCAACACCTTGTAAAATAAATTTGGAATCCCCAAAGAGTTTCTCTAACCACCATCAAATATTTCACCATGTTTGCACGCTCACACTTGCTTTAATGATTATCAGAATTCAATCGAAGGTATTCACTAATCCGTTCGAAGAACCAAACGCCAATCAATACTTATATTGTTAAATGGTGAGGAATATTTAGTAAATCAACGCGTAACATGGTATAACATCCATTTTCCCGGGCATCCGAAAATCCTCGAAAAACATCGGATTACAATCGAGAGTATCTTTTTCGATTAATCGAATGATCAACGCGTGGGTGCCACATTTCAATGCCGTTCCATTCCAATCGCGGGAGGAGATGATTAAAAAACGGTGGTAACGCGAATCGCGATAAAAAAAATAGTAATCGGTTCGGGGTATGCGAAATGCAAACGAGGATTCGTAAATGTACGCGATTTGGAAATTGCAGGGCTCTCCCAATCAAATTCGTTTGAATCCCCCACATGTTGCTGGCTTCGATGAACGCAATACGGACGACAGTGTTGCTGGAGGATCGGTTTAAAAACGTCCTGTTCCATTTTACGGGCCCAAGAAGATTTTCCCTGCAGATGATTTCCCATTTGGAAGGAATTTATTGGGAGGGAATCGAGAATGATTTAATAATTGTTGAACGAGAATATTGATTTCACGTAAACTAAAAAACAAAAAATTGAAATTTAAAAATTCAAATTTTTCTCGAGTAAAAAATGAGTTCAGCTATTCCAAAGCAATATTCATGGTCATGAGCGTGTCCATGAATAAGATTTTTCCATACAAGGAAAATAACTTTTCAAAAGAATGTTTTTTGATCTACGAATAGGAATAAAGAGCTGTGTTTTATATCTCCGGGATCCATGAGGATAATGAAGTTGATAAATCAATGAAATACCATAGAAGCTGGATGAATGTATCATATGAGGAAACTAGGGGTGAAACTGACTCTTGCATTCAGCTATGTAGCCATTATAGTGTTCATAGGGGAACCACGATCTTTCTCATTAGCTCTTTTACTTCGTTTTATGTTTTTAAAAACACAGATTTGTTTCAGAAATAATTTCCGAAAAATTAAGAGCAAAATATAGAAATTCTCAGTTTATAAGAAAAACCACTTCTTTTATGACTTTTATATAAGACAACATTAGGAAGTGAAAATTGTTGCACTAAATTAATTCAGATACCTTTTCAAAATCCAAATTTCAATACGTAATACTGCAATTTAGGAATCGAATATACACGAGCGAATTCCCGCAAGTTGAATTAGCTCTGCAATAGATCCAAAGTATTCATCCCGTTGCTGTTTGCGCAAACAATGCGCTGTTGAATGCCATCCTTGGCCGTCCTTGGATGCTTCCGAGCATGAAATGGGAATCATGAACAGCATCTCCAAACTCGTCCTAATCATTCCCAGCTAATCAGAGCCCATTTACTAATGATTAGCATGGCCAGAATATATCGCTTTGTCCACTTCAAGACCCTCCAAAGAACTCGCACTGAATCGATAGAAGAGCATGCACCTGAAATGGGCTGAGAGCGCATTTGTCTTGGTTCCATCCCAAATTCCGTTCGGTGGAGTAATTAAGAAACATCCCTCTCTCTAGGAATCATGCGGAAGCAATGAATTACTCAAAGCCTTTTCTTATTTCCATTCTCCTTATCTTCTGTTATGGTCATTGTCTCAGCAACAATGCCTCGGTACGTGGATTTCTGCAGGAAACGGATATGACGTCAGGAATTATTACTCTTCTCTCCGTTCGCTATAATATCCGCGAAGATTCAGCCGCTAATGAGCTCTCCTTTTCTATCGAAGAAAACGTAAGTAATTAGGGAAATGGAAGGGAATACTCTGCTGAAGAGATATTGGAATAAGAATGTGCTCTATTAAAAGGGATTTTTTTCGTATTCGAAATATGAAAGAAAGGGTTTGTAATTTTTTCCTAAATTGGTTCTCTCGTCCTAAGAACTTTATTACGTGCTCTAAGAATCGCTTCCTGAACTTTGCATTCAAAGATTTCCTACTACCTATTTTTGTGTTAAAGGAATCGCATTCAGTTCTGTAATGAGTTCTTAGTTGATATATATTCGATTTAAATTACGAAGTCGTTTTTTGGATACATTTTAATTTTGAGTTTAATTTTTTTGTATTGAAACTAATCAATTTTTTCGCTCATTTGATTTGCTTACGTATTGTTTCATGATTTTTTTTACAATTAAACATAGCTTCAAGGCTAAAAAAAATGTTTGACAAAAATAGTGAAATTCATTGTATGGTTTTAATCTAGGAACCAGAAGCTTCAATTTAGAGCATTGTAACACTGAAAAACACTTCTAATTAAAGTCGATCTAAGAATTTTAAGTGAATGTATCACTGCAGTTGCGTATTTGGTCTTACCTGTTTTACCTCAGTAAACTCTCTTCTTCAAAGAGGATTTTTTTCTCATGGATCAAAAATGATACCTAAGACACTCATGTTAGGCAATACGTATAATAGTAAGTTACATCTTGTAAATGTATATATGTATGACTATGGAAAGGAGAGAGACTTTCCCCAGTCTTTTATAAACTAAGTAACTTGTTCCCAGAACACAATAAACCAGCATTTCGTTACCCGAACAATCTCCATACATTGTTGGGGAACTCCTAAGACGAGAGGGCAATAGACTCCACTAGAGGGGTGTACGAGCTTTCCTGTTCTGATTGCCCAATGAAATACGTTGGAAGAAGTATAAGAAGCCTCCGTACCAGGGCGGCAGAACTCGAAAGGGATAACCGGCTCAAGAGGGGACAACCACCTTTTTCGAGCTTCACACCTTCTTGAGAAGAACCACAGGAGCGACTTCAAACCTCGCCGACTCCACCAGGAAGAGAACTCCCGACGACTGGACATACTCGAGGAAGTGGAAATTAGGGGTTTTCTCCAGCAAGAACTTGCAAATGAAAATTTGTTCCCAAACACTTCATCCCTTCTTTCCTTACCTTACAAAATATTCCCATGATGTACCAACTCCCCCCTTCCCTTCTACCCTCCCTCCCTCTCCAACAAACCCTAGCAAAACACCATTCCATGCCTGAAGACGTAATTTTATATTACAAAACTGGTCGCGAATTGTTAATTCCTATTCTTTACTTCTTGATCGTAGGCTCTTTTGAGAAGTCATGCTGAGAGTGATTTATATGAAATTTGTGAATGGGAAATTCCTTGGTAGATACATTTATTTTGTAACCTTCCTTTTAAAGTCTATATGTTTCCAGTTCAGTGTTAAATTAATATTCCTGTTTGATAGCTGTTTACATTTATTTCATGATTTACTTTGTGGTTTTGTTCTTGTGCGTGGATTGAATTCTTTTCTCAATATATAAATTTGATAGAGTTATTTGAATGTTATGATAATAATTTACGATATGATAGTAAGCTTATCATTTTAAGATAACTTTTCAGTTTTTATCCTCTTCAATGATTATTTTCAGATTTCAGTTTCTAATATAAATGAACAGTTTAATAATATATAGTTTAATAAAATAATTTAATAGATTGCCCATAGGATTGTATCTTTTTCAGTACTCAAATTCTAGAGCATCCTTGCATTTTCTGCTCACAATCTAGGAGAACGTATAAAAATAACACCTGTTAGTATGCCATCCCTTCATCTTCTATCAAAATTTTCCTAAAAATTACACATCATAATCGTGAGTTACTCTCCGAAGTAAGAGTTAAATACTTTTTTATATTACCTCAAACGAACCTGCAGTATTCTTAGTAAATACTTCAATGCCTTCGAAAAGGTATTGAGGTAGCGCATATAAGAGGCATTTGGAGAAATAGTTTCACAAGATGATTAGAGAGGCTAGAGAAGTAGAGCAAAGGAGGAAGTTAGCGAAGTGCTAGAAGGATTCTTGAAGATCAATTTGATTGCGTGGAAATGCAACGGGCAGCGATTTGACGTCCTCGAAGGTAAAGGAAGTCGTAGAGATGCTCGTGGAAGTGGCCTTTGTTTCTTCAGTAAGTTATCGTTTCTAGAAGCACTTGGATGTTTCCACTTCGCCTCTCTAATTGTAGGTCATTCCGAGGAAATGCCCGTACCCAATTCTGTTTCATTAACTGCCCTACTACGTCGTTTATAACTTCCGCGAGATAACTGCATAACTTCCAGGACGGAAATGTTTTGAAGTTATTTTGGCTTTAGAGTTCTAATAATGGTTTTCACCTGTCCTGGAATTGTTTTGTTGCTTCGTGTTGCATAGACGATTAATACTCTGTTTGGAACGCTGTTAAATGTACTAAACTCGTTAATCGATCTCGTACACCTTTCAAAATATTGATTTACGTCTTGATGGATTTTAAATACTGCGATTTAGTACTGCTCAAATCCTCGTTTTCTATCATTTCTTTTCTTAAATGTGTATGAAGCTTATTTATTTTCGTTAATTCTATTAAGTATGTAATAAGTATATTAAGTGATCGTTTTAGCCATTCTAGTACAAGTTATTAAAAGTTCTAAATATCCTTTTTAGATCGAATTAATTCCCGGTATTGTTTCCAGTTATTTCAGGCATTAAATATAGCCATTAATTACAGAATGTATGTTATAAAGATAAAAATTATACCTCGGGTTTGAGTTTTGCGTGATATGTAAGCGATTTTAGAAACTATTTTTGAAAAATTAAATTGATTTAAATAAATTATAATAACTTTAGGATTATAAGAGGAATTTAACATGATATTTGCAGTCATTGAAGTCGTTAAAACGAGAATATTTTAGTTTTAAAAAAGGTAAAAGAAATTCTTCGTAAGAAGTAATGTGAGCGAACGAACCCATCAGCTGAACCTTACGAATATATTTCTGCACATACATTCGTAGGGACCATCTTAGTGAGATCTTGGAGTTCCATCACCACCGCGTCAAGCTCTACTCCCGGAACATCTCTCCCGAAGAAAAAAGAAAAACAGTTGCCAAAGACATACGTCTTGAACACGACGCAAAAAGACGCCGTCCTTTCTGGAAGAGACCAAAATCTCCATCTCCTCTAAAATTCCAGCCTCCGAAGGATTCACCGAGAAAAATCCAAAAATGTACATCTTTTTGAAAAAAATTCCCACCTGAGAAGCATCTGCTGGAAGTTGCATTAGAGCGCTTCATTTCATCCGCACCAACGGAACGACGGCAGCCGTGGATATTTCCCGGCATCCCTCGCGGCTCTCCCTTATTTTTTACTCCTCTTGATGGATGAATAAGACTTTTGTCTGCGAGACGAGGCCATCTTTCTCAGACGAGAATGTCCGAAAAAATTAAGATAACGGAACGAGAGTTTTTCCCTCGGAAATACCATCATGCACCTCTCTCCTTCGCAACTCTTTGATTCGCGCTCCGTCCACCGTGGCGCACTCTGTTCCACGTCGAAGGGACTTGATCATGACGTCGCGAATGCATGAAGGGGTTTACTTAGTCTCTGGCCAGTCTTCTTTACCGAGGTGTATGTTACGTTTCCCTTTTTCTTTTGTCCATTGAGAGTTATCCAAGGATATCCAAAGGGCATACTTCCGTGCTCTTCACCTTTTTCTTCTGCAAACCAGGGAGACAGGTTTCACGAATGATTTTTGCACATGTAATAGCAGTGAGCTTCGCATATGCGTCGATCTTTAAATGAAACCAAAGATATTGAAATTATAAATTCGGCAAAAGATGCTTTCTCGTTGCCATTACTTATGAAAGAGTTTCATTTCTTTGAAGTAAAAGGATTGGTATTAACACTTTTTTACTCGCTAGAAGGATTGTCGCTTTTACCTTAAAATTTGAATGGAAAATAAAATTTAATACTCAGATAAGGGTATAAATAATCAATTTCTTTACTTCTTGTTGTTCTTTGTGAGAAAATAATACACACACTTATAATAGATGTATCGACAATGTAGCTGTACCCAATTTCACTATTCAAATAGATAGATTATCCTAAGTTTACGAGTAAATTTAAATCTTAAATTATATCTTTTCCTTAATCAATGCAAATGTAACTAACAATCACATTTTCATCCCGATAAATAACTCACCGACTATGATTTCGATTTTCATAAGTTAATCATGGAATACTCGTTTTTCTCAATATTATAATAATCACGTTTGATTACATTCAAAAGCAATTTTCATTGACAAACTAATTAATTGAAAAGCGATATAAATAATCGGTTACTCCGCAATTGTTTGTTTGAAAATCAATCTTTAATTTTCCACTAAATTTTTATCTGGATTTCATTATTTCAGTCTAACAGTTTTACTATTAATAAAAGAATTCAAGAGAAAATATTAAACAAAGATATTTAATATGGATTTCACACATTCTTCAGGATAAACTTGTATTATGTTCGTACATTAACCTTACATTCTACGGAATCAAACCTTGTCCTTTCAAAATACAAAGGTTTTATAAATACTGAATATTTCGTCATGACTGTCAGTTGCTCTAATATTTTCACGCTTACATTTGCTCAAAGAATTCTGAAAATCGTCATATTTCGTTGATCGGCGAAAACTGAATCATAAATCCATAAGGGAGGATATCCAACTTGAGTTACGTATCAATGAAACCACTTTTCGCATCAAACGCGTGGCGAACGTCGCTTCAAAAAACACCAGAGCTGCGCTTAGCACAAAGAGTTAACTCCAGCTACCACCGCCGCGACGGCAGCGCCGCGATCCAGGCCATCGCATAGGTCGGTCACGAATTTAATTCGTCCTTAATTAATAGGGAGCTGCGAATGGTACATCGAAGCTTTTTTCCAGCAGGAGCAAGCATCGAGGCTCACGCCCCAGTTTTTTCTCACAAAGGGGGTTATTCAACCCTTTTTGAATTCCTCCGCGATATCCCGAAGGCACTTAGCGAGGGCGCATTTTCGAATCGACGAAAAAAAGTGTCACAAAGGGATATTTGCAACGGCATCGGTGACAAAGGGTTGTTAAACTGCGAAAGGAACTATTCGAGCCGGTTTTATACCCGTTTTTCTCGGAATTAAGTCGAGGTGACGTTCCCCTGCTTTGATCCGAGCTTCAATTTTGCCGGCAATTGGGGTGCCTCAGTCCGTTGAGCAGCTGCTCTCTCGTTGATAGGTGTTGTCAGCGCGTCTTGGCTTTGTGTATGCATCGGCCGCGGGGCGTTCATTAAGGAAACGAGATCTCCGTACATGCTTTCGTCTTCGAATCTGGGGTACAGCGTTTCGGGATGAGGTACTGCGCCTGATTTATGCCTCACGACGAAGGAGTGCTTCTCCACTGAAGATAGATCGAATTTCCAGTTTGGGGAAAAGTCAGACGCAATATCTTGCGATCAAACTTCTGGAACTTAAGTGTCGTATTGTTCTTTGTGTCGAATAATTTTCCGTAATGATTAGTTTGTCTTTTCATAGAATCTTCTATAAACATTTCTATCTTATTTTTATTCCTTTGGTTATGAGATACAGTGATAAATCCCTATATATTCATTACATATATTGTATTTATGTATAAGATTCAACCAATATTCATATCATCATTAAATATAATACCTAGTTAAATTAATTAATGAAATACTCATAGTTTTGAATTTCACACTACAAATACACTGTCCTCTCAATGAAAATATCTCAGGCTTGAGCTTAAACTTAATGCACAAAAAACAATGTGCTTGAATAACTTATAAATACTGTAAAGTTATACTTACGTATACCCCTCCATTATGCTAGCCGTTCGATAGTCTATTGTTGGTTTACGAGCGAAAACAAAAAAGTAATGTTAAACTTATATTTGTAAAAAAGTGGTAAACTATGATATAACTAGCAAGGATATAAATTCGTGCAATAATATTCTTTATATATTCATTGATAATTTTTAAAATTTTTACTTATAATTAATAATAGTCGGTGTATAATTTTCTAATAAGTACATAATTTAAAAGAATATTTTTTGTTTAAAACAATTCCCGAAAATTTAAAACGTCATTGTATAATTAAATCAAAAGTTTTTGTGATTTGGTATACAACAGCCTCTGCATGTGATAAAAACGAATTTCTTCTACGTGAAGTACGAATTGCTCACTGGAAGCAAATGGTGACAATATTTTTTGTCTGAATTCAAATCTTCATGAAACAATTCATGCCTTAAACATATTTAATGTTATTTAAAAAGTATAAAGTTAGAGAAAACGTTTAGGTCTTCACGTGAAAGTTTCAAGATTAAATACTTAGAAATTTTCACGCCCTGAGTCAGTAACTCCTCTTTTAGTTACCATAACACTTTTAGCAAATGGAGAAGTACCATCGAGAGCATAAGGAGTGCTAAATAAAAAGGCACAAATCTCTTACAAAACTTTCTTTGTTTTCCACCAAAACATTCAAGCATCTCTTCTGTAGCATTCGTAAACACACTCAGGGACTTCATCGTGCAAATAAATTCGCTTAGAAAAGAATGGCTTTCGCCCACAACCGGGTGCCTAAGAGTTGCCTTTTGGTATCTCCACAAACAGCGGAAAATGGAAATATTCGATATGAGAGAAAAATACCGAGTTCTGTTGCTAAGGAACTAGTTTATTTTCGGAGCCTCTATATTTTATCGGTAATGGAGTGGTAATCAGAATAAACTGAGGGATGGACTCCCTGCCTATCTCCTTGTCATATTAATGCATATCGTGAAGGAGAAAGTCTGGGAAGTATTTTACTTTTTCAAGGAAATATTTCGTAATAAATAATGCAAGAATATTCTCGGATACTTTTTGCGTCGCCCAAGGATTTGGATGGGTTTATCTTTTTCAATTCCTGAGGCAGTTGGAGTATTCTGAAGTTTTTCTTTTCTCTATATTTTGAATCCATTCACCTCGGTACAGTTTTTTGTTCATTTATGTGAGTTTCAAAAGGATTATCTGGTATGTTTTCGTACTCCTATTTGAATTAGATGATGTTTATTAAAATGATTCCATGAAAAATGGAGCTTAATTATCTATTATTCTTTAGCTATTCTATTATATTCAATTCTGAAAATATATTTGATAACTGATTTTAATGTTTGTGTAAATTCAATAATGGATGATTTATAACAAAATATAGCATCGATTATGATTGAGTTGAATGCCTTATTAGGAAAAACTAATATAAGGAGATATATTCGTTCGAAAGAAATTTAAATTCTCATGTGTATCAAATCCAATTTGATGAAGGAGCATATAAACCAAATCTTGATATTGTTAATGTGGAACACAAGTAACAAATAGCTCGATTTTATCTATTTATGTATTCGAGGTGAAACAAAATCGGACAGAATGTATGTATTTCATTCCTGTATTAATATCTTCAATTAATGAATGCCTATTAAAAGAGCAGGTAAATTTCAAAAAACGAACATTTCCATCTATAAATTGAAATAAGTATCCATAAGATCGAATTGAATAATATACTCTACTAATTACATGCAGAATTTTTATGGTGTACAATTGTTCTTAGCAGAGTGTATTCATTAATAACCTATATATGCAAATGAGTAAAATTATATATTGTAGAATAATCTTTCCTTCTTAACTATTATAATTTGGGAGGGAAACAATTCTGAAATTTCCTTCTAAAATCTATCATAGGACTTCAACTGCAACTATTAATTTATAGGAAGTCCTAGTTTTTTCGTAATATTTCCTTTATTTAACTTATGACACCGTGTATTATTCACTCCATATACTGTTCATTGTGTTACTTTCTTGTTCAGAAAAGGTTCAAAGATGAATACAATATGTGAACTTAAATGTTATTTAAATCAGTACAATGAACATTGGTTATAAAAAAACTTCCTTTACTTATTACTTACTTTTACTCCTTAATTACTAAATTTTCTTATTCTAGTATAACATTTTTCCTTTCTTTTCTATGCTATTTCAAGAAACGGTTGATTATGTAATAATTATAATGCTTCAAAATGATCTTTATTTCTCTTAATATTATCCATATTCCATTCATACAACCTATTTCTTCCTGAAAATAACTATATTCATTTTCACGAATATAAATCCTTGAAAAACCACTTCCTGGAAAAAATATATTAGATCCATAAAAGTCTTAATAAGTTATATGAACAGAACTTCTATCCTAGATGAAAAATTTATTCATATTTGATAATATTAGTGTATGCTTTCTACTTTACGTTCGTTAGAATTTGTAGGTGTTTTGAAAGTCGCAATGAATAGTGTCTTTCAATCCCTATTTTCCCCGTTCTTCAAATACCTAAATATTCGGAAATTCCTCGACGGAAGCATCCAATCTGAGGGTTATACCAATCAGTGGAATTTCATCGGAAAATCGGAATTCAGCCTTCAATGGCACCAGTTGAAAATTCAAAAGGTCTCTCTTTTCTCGCAGACTATTTATACAAAAATATCGAGAGATTTGATCGCAATATTTTGGAGAGAGAGCGCCTGCAAGTGACATCCGTCGACGGGCAGAAGTTTATGGAAAAGAGAATCCACGTTTTTCACGTGGACAGTTTGAACGCATGCCTTCGAGGAAGCTGCCGATCTTCTCCGTGGCATATTGACCCCCCGTCCACTGTTAACCTGTCAGTGGCCCTCTTTTTTTATCAGCAGACTTCTGTGTCGTTAATCACGGGTTGTGGGAGGGACGCGTAGAAATGGTGAACGTTCTCCCAATAAGAGTTTTCCTTCAACCGGTTGATACCGCGCTTTTTTCGGAATCGTTGAAAGGGAATTGGCAGGTCAATGATGATTTTTTTCTCCAACTCCTCTACGAAGTCACGTATTGAAGGTGTTCTATCGCAAGTGAAGAAGTAGTAGAAGAGCCATGTGGTTTATTGTTTCATTTTCTATTAAGGTTACGTATAAGGAATGTGTGCCCAAACGAATTCTGATGGTCTAGAATTTGATTCGTGGGCGGCTTGTCATTCGTTCGATCGAGTTTAAAAGTATTTCCAAATGAAGAATAGATGTTTTAAATACTAGAATAGTATACTATATACTAGAACTATTACTTACTATAATTTACTTATACTAGAATTATATTACATTAAATAGGTTTTATTGTTTTATACGAATTTAATATGAAATCCGTGTAGTTAATATATTGTAACTATATAAATATTGAGTAAGATTTAGTCGTACATATGGTAATAATCAGTCAATATGATTTTGTTACAGATTGATATACTCTCTGAAGTATGCATTTACATCTTGCATTCCAGATTAAAATGAAATATTCTTTATTATTTTTTTACTGATCGCAAGGGAATATTGAAGGATACTGTGAGATTAAAATAAATTCAATAAAATAATCAAATATCAACTAGTTTTAGGTAATCTTTCAGTATCGTGTGAAATATATCGATTTATCTTTAATCTGGTTTTCATAATTAGACGTAGTGTATTTTTTTGTGTTCTTTAATTATCCTATAATACATGTTGCGTGCTATAAAATGGTTAGGAGGCTTTTTATTCCAAATAATTTAACTTCAATATCAAGAAATGGGAAAATTAAATTATTTATTCTGAATGAAATTCATTGCAAAATAAAATTTAAAGATTAGGTTACTCATAGCCCGATCAATTCATTGATTTTCAAAATTTACCATAAAAGAAGACCAGTGAAATATTGTAAGCTACGTTAGTACTTGTCCTTAAGTTACTCTTTATTTCGGTACGCTCCTCTAATTTTATCCGTTGAAAAACACAAGCAAAGGATTCCAAAAGTCGCTCCGTGTGACGATTTGTAATTGGAAAAAAATACGTCTGACGAAAGAATGCATCTGCTCGCAGTTCCATTGAGTGGAAGCAAAAGAATATTTTCGTCGAGTTTGCTCTTTTCATCATCTCTCGTTTACTTTGCGACTTTTTGTTGTACTGGCCTGAAGCCTATTTGGCAGTGAAGTCGGTGGGAAAATTTTATAGCTAAGTAAACTGCGTTTCCACCTTTTACACAGATACCGTTACCCGAAGACTGCAAAGAATGCGGTGCAAGAATGAAAGTCATATTTCGATTCACAGTTCCCAAATTCCGCGCTGAACGTCATTTGAATGTATTTCGGACAAATAATCAATAACTCTTAATTCTTTTGCCCAATTTGGGTTGTTTTTAAAGCTTGGCTGGTAAATATGCTGTAGATTTTCAGGTTTTTTTTATATTACGATGAACTGTATTTTTTTATTGTAGTATAAGTCTTGAAATCGATAGATGTTTAGGGAAAAGAAGTATCTAATATTGTAGAAATATAGTTATTATAGTACTTATTGTAAAGTTCAGTTCTGCATATTTCAAGCGCATGATTTAAATTTTAGAATATTAGAATACAAACTCACTATCAATATATGCACATGCTGCAGGGAAAAAGTGCATTCAAAGTTATTTCATTTAATTCATAGTATTAGAGTACATTTAAAGATATCTCTATAAAACATAAAAACGCTAATTCATGAATTGGTGAAACATCCAATTATTCTACAATACTTAAAATATTAATACAAAAAATATTCACACTTTCCTTACGAAATCTTAATGAAAAAAATTGATTACTTCCAAAAATATGCTCCCAATGCATATTAGGAGATAATGCTATTCAAAACCTTATTGTTCATCAAAATTTCTCATTCGCTCTAGAAAACTTCAACTTAGTCTGTATTTCTTCTTTTCCTGAAAAACCATCCGCCAAAACAAAATCATCCCCCGTAACTTGGCAACGATGCACAGGTTGGGAGCAACGACTTCTATAACCCTCTCAAAGAAACCCATAGCCCGAAACAGCACATATTTCCCTTAATCTTGAAATACGCTCTCTTCGTGCAGTCGAATTAAACACGAGCGGAAAATATCTCGCAAAGTATCATCGCCGAGTGGTTTGCTTAGGAGCTGCAGCGAAAGAATCGCATTTTGGGTCGGAAAAAACACACAGCGAAAAAAGACTGGCAGTTTGACAAGGAAACGGGAGGAGTTCATCTTAAAGTAAGAGTTGGCGCTGTGCAAAGGAAGACGGTGCTGCGTAAAAGGAAAGAGAATGCCACCTGTCCAAATCTCAACCTTTGAGCAGTCGCTGAAATACGGCAATCCATCGCCAACCGCTGCTGTGCGTGGCTGTTGAGTTATAAAAGTCCCCGAACAAAGTGTTCTATTATATCTCACGCTAGGTGAGAGCTTTGATGCGAATTCTAAAGGATTAGAACGTCTGGCTTCTTCTCTAAGCAACAGGCCAATTCATCTCGTGCTGTTCCTCTACAGATAATCGCATTACTATATCACGCCATTGATTCTCAAAACTATGATGTTAATTGAAAGTGTCGAGAGTAAATTCAAAGTTTCTGATATTACGTTAAGCTGTTCACAATCTAAGAGGCGGAATTGTTTAGACTTTTGCTATTATTGAGTTTTAATATATCTCCTATCCTCACCATTCCTTGCTCATATTTTGTAGTTTATTGGATCTGTTTTTAATGTATCGATTTTTATATTCTTCCTCGTAAATGTGCTCTCATACATTACGTTTTCGTACTCGAATCTCGAATTAAATCATCTCACGAGGAGTCGTTGAAATTTCATGAGTAAAAATTACCCTACTCCAATTACTAAATCAGACTTCAAAATATTATGAATAAGTCCCATCAGCAAATGTTTTTGTAACAAAAGAAAATTCAACTTTAGAATCTTAATCAATTTTTTAATGTGTTACTGAAACGACAAGGATTATCGTTTTCCTAATTTCTTTCCAACAATTATGTCTGGAAAATGAGGATAAATTGACAAACAATACTTTGTTATTCAATAATTCTATTACGTATGACTTATTTTGTAACGCAATTCAAATACTGGCTCCATTGCGTGCATATTCTTTTCAAGGTGTACTACTTACAGTTACGTCTTCCTAACTTCAATGACGTAATAATTTTCCCCTCCCCCAACAGATTACTCGATCCGTCATGCTCTACATTTTTCTTTCAAAGGAGTTTTAAATTTACACTCTTGTACTCAACGGCGTTACTGTGGAATCAGATACACGTCCTGTTATATTGCGCATCAAATATCTATGTTCGTACCGTTACCTAAGAATCTATTTCTGATCTTAGTATTACTGGACGTCCTGTAATAGGTCTGGAGATCCCTGTAGATAGCGTAACACTCTTCAATTGAAGTAGACAATAGCATTGCGATGCGGTAATAGTTGCTGTGAACCTATAGTGCAAGTATCATGTTATTTATAGAATTGCTGTTATTTTTTTCAATAAAAATAATAATACTATTTTCATGATAAACAGGTTCATATCTTATTTGTTGTGTATGTGTTTTAATATTTGGATGGAATATAAAGTGTATAACGATCTAGTATTACTAGTAAATCCTAGGAAATTAAATTCGCTGTTAGTATCAAATCATATCCTTATGCTATTTATTCTTTACAAAAATATCTAATATTAAATATACATACATACATACATATATAGCTGGTTAAAGGCTATACAATGGTTTTATTTAAGAACGCTGCGTCTGATTCAAATTCAATTGGAAACTCTTTGCGTCGCAAAGAAAATCTCTGGATTCACCGCCGAGGCAAAAAATGGCGAGGTTTGGCAAAGGGTGAGCAAGTGAAGTGGAAAAGAGATGTATCGGTTGAAAAGGAAGTTGGCTTTGCGGTGTGGCTAAACCGCGTGCGTGCACGGCCATCTGCCGTGTCGGAGGGCAAACGGATGCACGCGGACGGGACTCGACTAGCAAACGAGTTGGCAGATGCCTCCCGCAGATGAAGTAAAAGAAGTTTGCGAAGTATTCCGAGAGAGGGCGAAGAACAAAGGAAAAAGGCCGAACTATGGCAGACTCGGGAGGCACGTGCTGAAGCTATGCGAAAAAAAAGAAACGAAGGAGTAAAAGGGAAAGTTAAAGGGGAAAACGAAGTAAATGTGGGTGGTATACGTGCGGGGATAGCCGATGAGTGACAGATATTGAACGGAATGTGGGAGGAAAGGTAGTGGTCTGAGTCACAGATGTTGCGCGGAAAGGCGTCAAATCCGATTAGCTTGTTTATTGGGAGTGTGTTACCCTGGAGACGTGGTCGTTTTTGAGGAAAGAAAATCGGGTGCCGTGGAAATCAATAATAAATTGAGTTGAAGGTTAATTCACTCTTCGAATTATTATATTTGCCATTCTTATGTATTAATGGAACTTATTTTCCTGCGAACATGTTTGTTTATTGATAAACAAGATATATGGTTATGTATAAACGAGATATATTGACTTGTATTTATTTAAGTACATACATTAGTTTGATTTTTATAACTTATCATCAACAAATGGTTGCCTAAATTCTGTCTCACTTTTAGATATTTTTATGAAGCTACATTTCTTGTTTTTATTTTATTTTTAATTCCATTCTATTAATTTTAAATTCCAAGTTATTCCCTTTAATAATCCTTGTTCATATTGCTATTAAGAGTAAATAAATTTAAGTTGTAGCATCTTTCGAAATTATATAATATCTTTTCTCTTTCCTTCTTATTATTTTTGAAAGAATTTTGGTTCTCATGCTGTTCTAAGAATATGTAATTGGCAGATTTAAAAATATAGAATATATAATGACATCTTCTTATGTCAGCGCTTTTATAGTAATGAATATGAATTGAATGATTTAAAAGGTTAGTCGCCTAAGGGTTTTAAACCCAATGGGATACAGTTCCGTATCGTACATTCACGTCGAAGAATATAAAATGCAGCACTATTGCTTTAGAAAATTCTTATTCATTTGAAAATGTTTATCTGATCATTTTTTTCTTGGTTCTTCCTTTTTAAACTAAGTTCTTTTTAATATCAAGTTACATTTATTCAGCTTTTGACATGAGTCTTAATGCAATGAAATTCTGAAGTTCCTCAGCCTTTCAAATTCTTTTGATGAGATTATTTTCATCAAAAAAAGAAGAAAAAGTGCAGGCGGATCCTCGACTGGAAATACTGCTGGAGAGAGAGTGATCTCTTTGTTTGTCGAAAGATGTCTCGAAAGGGGTGGTTGCACCTAAGTTGGCATTCAATGACTCTCCCACTTCATTTCCATCCACTCTCGTTACGCTCAAGTTTCCAAAGAAATTTACACCGAAAGTTTTAAACATATCAAACAAAGGTGCGTAATGAGACATTGAGAGTTCCCTCGATTGAAAACTTCCAACCGAGGATAATTGGGATCACTAACGAGTGAACATATAAAATGTTTCAATTTCAATTCAAAGAGGAAATGTTTGGAAGAGATGCATTATAATAAATTGCATTGCTCATTCATACATGGTTTAAAGAACTTTTTAACACTAAATTTTTATACAACATGCTTTGATGCTCATTTACAATTAATGAAATTCCTCTATGATCGACAAAAATACTACCTGGCAAAATTTCTTACTAAATGAGTTCATCCTTCGGGATTTATTAGTAACTCAATCTTAAATTTTATTCAAAATTTTACCTATCACTGATATAGTGTTATTTCAGGTTTCTTTTAATCTTGGAATAGATTAATTACGAATTCCTTTACTTTCAGTTAACATAGGATTACTCTATGAGACGTAAAATTCACATGAACTGTATTATTTATAATAATGCATGAGGATAATTTTTCAAATATTTTGGAGCTACATTTAGTATTCACGCAATCGCAAAAAAGTGTATTTGCTGTGAATGATGAAACAGCTTGGCAGAGCATAAAGAGATTATCTGCCCCTGAATCTTATACAACCGGAGGCACACAAGTGCGTGCCAAGTAGCATACATTTATTCGTAGGCTAATTTTATTTTGGACGTCTTGAAATTACATTTTGGAGGCTAACTAACTTGATGGGTTACTAAACAGCTTTAATCTTGATCTTAGGGCGCGCATCTTAGCATCGAGAGTTGGCACAGGAAGTAAAACGGATGTGGACAGTATAGATATATCTCGTTAGTGCGGTGTTTCAAACGAGTCTCAAACCATTAACGATTGCTTTGAAAATGTTTTTTAACTTTCCCTTAAAACCTTCTTTCTCAAACTTAAATTAATTGATTTATGTGAAGTATTTTCTTTCGATTTTGTCCATTTAAATGGTCAGACAGTCAAAACTTGTCATCTTTGAATATTTAGGAATTTTCATTTAGCAAGAAATTTACCTAAATAAATGTTACTTAATTACAATTTTGTGAAAGTTATTATGAATCTCAACTGATTCGTTCGAATATTAAGGAATCATAATTTGGTTAAATGGCTTTTGTGTTTTAATATAAGTTATGAAAGGGTTATGAGTATTTATAAACGATGAAGTAATTCTCTGACAGAGATACATAAGATCCTGCATTAGAAGAGTTTACAACTTACAAAGATTTTTCATTTCAATTTCATAATCGATAAAACTGAAATCTCACCCAAGGGTAAAAACACCAGAGTAAGGGTAATAAGTCTCATAAAATATTTTAATTACTTTGGTTCATAAGTACATCTTCCACCCAGGAGTTCCAAACCTCCATCCTAACTGCCTCTTAATAAGAAAAATTCTCCCGAAAGGGGTTTATCTTAAAGCCTTAACGACAGGCGACTCCTTCGGGGAGAAAAATCGACCTGAATGAAGCCCATCTCCTTTGTGTTATGACGAAAGAGTAATGGTTACTAGGTAACCCGCTCCGGGAAGCTTTCGAAGGTTATGCACGAGATGCGATAGTTGGGGGAAGGTGGAAAAGTTCGGCAGCCCTAAGGGTGCGATTCATCAAGGACCGTGTAACGCTCTGATATGCACAAGTATAGACATTGCCTCGAGGGACGATTTTTTTCTCTCTTCCTCGTTAAATAGAACACCCCTTCGGGCATACTCTCCAGGAAACCCAATCTTTCGTCTTAATCTCCGATCCTTTATGGTTTTCTTCAAGTTTTGTCGGCTATTTTTTTCTCGTTTCTAAAAGGATTTTCTCTCGCGCTGTCCCGGGACTCGTGCGATTTTTATGACGCAGTTTTGTTCTTATTTTTTCCCATCTTTGGGGAGCTAAGTTTTCATTTTTTTGGTTCTCAAATGTGAATAATTTCTGAAGAAGTTGATGGTGTTGCCTTGCATGTTGGAGTGATGTTGGTCACGGCCGAGCTTATCTCTGTTCTAACACTCAAGGCTTTGTTTTCTCTTAAGGTTTCATCTCGTGCAATTCAACTCAGATCTCGGCAAATGGAAAAGAATTGGTTCTATTTAAATCTTCTCTTTACAGGATGCAGTTTTAGAAGATTTTGCCAGAATCAAAGAACCTTGATATCATTCTTTGAATCATGTTTGGGTTTCAATAGGAAAAGAAATATATGTGATTCCTTCTCGAATAATTATAAAAGGGAGGTCAGAAAGTAATTACTGAAAATATTGGTGAGCGCTATGTATGAAAATAGAAGGTTTATGTTTGAAGAAACAGTCTGTAGTGCATATTTAGATTGCAGTACCTGAGGAATTGTTTTTTAGTTTAAGTTATTATGAAAATGAATCTTTGAGTTATCATTAATAGTATTTATCTGTTACTTTCTCTGGCAGTTTTCTTTTTTCCTTGATAGTCAGACTTAACATATTTAATGAACTCTTCTTGGAAGATTATTTTGTAGTTATATAATTATGGGGAAAAATTATTTAGTAAATAAGAAAGAATTATTTTAAGAAATAACAATGATGATATTTTAAATTCGGAAACCTATTTAAACATAGAATACGTAATTTGGCTTACTTAAAAGTTGGCTTTCAAAAATTTCTGTGCTGTAAATTAGGTAATTAACTACGGGTTGATGACCTATTAATCTGTGATTTTTGAAGGATTGAGGACAAAATGATCTTCAACAAGTAGAAGGAATCCAACTAGGATATGACTCTATTTTATAATCAATATGGCCTGAGCGAATGTTATCGATAAGACACAAAAACTTATATTGTTAGTGGAAAGATATCTTCGTGTAGAAAAGATTACGATCAGATTAGATCATTCATGATGATAACTGGGAATGTTACAGTCATAGACTAAGCCATATCATAACTCAGTAGATTACATAGTTCGTGCCTATTTTAGCATGGATCGTAATCTACCGACCGATCATTGACTTCCCGACCGACCTCATTCCTATGGAAACATTAATCATAGGAATCTCTATTAATACGCGGCTGTTTCTGCCGGAATTCCGAATTTTAATCCAAATTTTGAAGAATTATCAGTTTTCGGGGAAACATCAGATTCCGTGAGTTTCTAAAGCCTTCCGCGCCGCAAAGTTTTCATGAATGGAATGCAGCTTCCGGGGTCCATGCACTTTAAATGGCTAACGAGATTGCGAATGACTGCCAATCAGAAAATGGCCAAAGATAAAAGGGAAGCATAAGGAGACTCTTCGAAACCTCAAAGCTTTCCTTCGAGGAATGGTAAATGACCACTTTGTGTAATTATACGTTTGAGTATATGCTCCACATTCCCTGAATAGTAGCTCTCAATGTGAAAATCGCCGCTATTTGGAGAAACCCAAAGGAAGTGAGTATTGACTCAACTGTTTTACCTTAATTAATTATGTCATATTAATACCTATGTTTTTGCAATCACTCGATGGGCCTAAATTGCACTAGAGTGAGTCATTACACTATCTATAAACTATCTGTTGCCATATTTACAATTATTACGCTGAAGGTTTTCAAATTTCGTGGCCCTATATAAGACTCGACTTAAAAATTCAGTATTCAAGTTGCATTACAGAAGAATATTACAGTTCTAATGTTTGCCTGATTTTCGAAATCGCTCTGTTATAATTTATATTCATGCAAAAGAAGGAGTAACGAATAACTAATATTACAGTGAACGAATGAATTATTTTATTTGAATTTTCGTTTTTAGTCGATTTAAAAATTGAAATATTAGAATTTAAATTTCATAACCAATATGTAAAACATATCGTATAATTAATTTATTTGATTTTGATATACTGGAAAAAATAAAATTCAGGAATAATGTTATAAGATTTGATTATCACTTGTAATTTTCTAGGAATAGATTGCAATTGATTTTACCGTGCATCTTCAGTTGAATGGGCTAAGTACAAGAGCTGGTACTTCTAAAACATTTCATTCCTCTTCAGTAAACTAGGGATAATTATTCATCTAAACAGAACAGTGTCCTTTGGCATCATGTATTGATCCATTTCGAGGGCCCTCGATGTGCTATTTAACAATTCAACAATCTAACGCACTATCGGCGTGCTCTTCATTTGACTATTGAACTACATTGAACTATGCAAGAAATATTAAGTTGACTTGGATTTTCTTTTCATATCGAAATTTTATTTCCTTCAGCAGAATTAAGAACCTTCAGCAGAAGCTCCTCTAATTTCCCTTTCGAGTGATGGTTGCCGATTTGAAAAAAGCTCCGAAAAATCTTCCAACTATCTGCTATTCATTCTTAAGATACGCTGATGAAAAGATGGCGATTTGAAGAAAAGACGAAAATTTTCCGATTTTTTCCTCTTTCGACTCGAAAAGGCCGATATCTTCTTTCCACCCCTTTTTTATTTCGATTAATCGTTATAGCTCTCTTCGCCACTGCCTTGGGGTTTATTCGTCAACGATGCAATCATTTTTGGTTGAGGAGCGGCTTTTCTGCCAAGACTCCGTAATTTCCTGATCTGCAGCCCATTTCCGGAATTCTCAGGGGACTTTGATGGGGTGGGCATTTGATCGGTCATTTAAGAAATTAAGGGTTTGAGGAAATAAGCAATCATTTGCCTCCCATTACCAGGTGATAGAGTTTGGGTTTTTATAATTAATCTCCATTCGAGATATTAACAGACAGTTTCCAATGTAAGGTGTGCTGCTTCTGCACAGTATTATATTAGACCCTAAACAAGTATTAGTCGGTATTATAGATAATTTCATTATACTCCTCAATCCAAGATTAAAATCGCATGTATATTATCAAAAGAGACATTCTGAATTTCGTTGTAGATACATAGTCAGTTCTTATGCTCTTACGAGTACTAATTTTAAGAGCTTTAAATATTTAAATATACCGATGCAGCGTTCTTAATAGTTTACATAGGCATCTTAATAAAACAGACGCATGACATTCTGATATGCCAAACTTATAGAATAGATTTTGATTCTTAAACCCTGTGCTAAACATTTTCTCTCTTCTTTTTTTACCTTTTCCAAAAAAGTAGTTTTTAATTCATTTTTTTCTAATATTTCTTTAATGCGGACCAGTTTCTCTTTTAGAATGTTCAATTGGAAATTTCTCTTCCATAACCTTTGATGATATCACACCATCAAAGGTTTTTTACCTGCAAGGTATATATCGCCATCCAAGGTACATTTATGTCAATTTCATCATGTCAATTTTCGTATCACGATAATCAAAGCAGTTGTTTACAATGAGGTTCTCGCTTTTTTAAATATATTATGGAGCATTTAATTTGTAACTGATGAGTTTCACTCATTTACTCTCTTTGTATACAATTTATGTACGAAACTCTAGATTTAGAGTTAATGTTCATCTCCATTCATATTATTTATCACTTGTCACGTGTTTCATTAGATATTCAAACATATCTATTCCGTCGAAATATTTTCATCTATAAAATAAAACTTATAAAAGTTTATTAAAACTAAAGAATCCACTTCATTTACTGTTATTAAAATACTCTACCTTAAGACATCATCAATGATGGAAATATAGACTAGACGTTGATTCTCAGCAAAATTCCTCATTTTCGGAGAAAGCCTCTTCGTTCTACAAATGAGTTAAATCTCCGTATTAGTGCATGAAGTTTCGTCTTCCTCGTGCTAGACAAGGAAATCGAGTTAAAGGTCAAAATTAATAAATTAATAATCCTTCCTGGAGGGGGCATATACAAGCTTACATTAGCGATACCAATTATTTGAAGGAAGTGACTGACAACGTACGGATCTAGAAACCGTTTTGAGTATGATGAAAATGTTTAACTGAATCTTCTAGATGTTCGTATAATAAATGAAATTCGGGAAAAAAGTGACTCTCATGGCGTGCTTTTCCTGTCTAAAAGAGTTCTTTGGAATTTCAAAGGTTAATCTGCTTATGCTGATAAATCCAAAGGTTTATGTTTAAAGAGTTTCTATCAAAAGAGTTTCAAAGGTATATATATTATAATACAGGTACTTAATTATCTCTTCAACTATTTTACAGCAGTATCTGTGCCATTATATTCTATCAGAGTGTGTAAGGAGGACTATTTGTATTCCATCCGGATCTTAAATACGAGAATTAGTGGTATTTATTTTTTATTTTGTCTTTATTCTTTGATGATAGCTGGCGATGGCTGAGGTTAATATCAAGTCTGTCGATAACAATTCCACTTGAAATTAAGAGGAAGCATAAATTACAACTAAATAGCTACTAATTTGTTTTAGAATACATTATAAAATTCATATATATTTTCAGGTTATCCATGGAGGAATTTATATCGTTGATTATGCACACAGATATACTCGTGCTAACCCTGATGAGTGATCCAACCATGAGAAACTGTGCAACTATTCTTTCCTTATTTTAAGTTATACAACTTTTCTTCGAAAAACTTAGTCAATCTCCCATCACTTGTCCCTTTTCAAAATTAAATATATGACGTCTCATGATATAAAGTCTTGCGGAGCACTTAATGAAAAACAAGTTCCATGTAAAAGAGCTAACCCTACTCATAAATTTATGCAGAAGGATAAAAAGGCACTACTAATAAAGAGGGAAAGGTCATCAAAATTCATAATCATCCTTTTCTAGCTGTCGTGGGATCTGAGGAGCTTCGTATACAGTACTTTCTCATCTCCCTGTTCATCTGAGAAGTGTGAGGGTAGAACGCTCTGCAGTTATTTATGCACACTGCTTAAGTAAAGAGTACGAGATAAGGATTCCACCGTCAGAGATGAAGTTGCCGCTGGAGATGTGCAAATCTCCGGGAGGATATTTTATATTTAGAAAAAGTAAATTTGAATGACAATATTTTAAAGAAAGGATATAATATACTATTCCATAAAACATCATGTAAAGTAAAATAGAAATTGTGAAGGATTAATGTATTACATTACCGTGTTCCGTTGAAGATATATTTTATTATTCTACTCCCTCGTATTTATAAAGAGATTTTTAAAATAACTCAGAACAACAAAGATATTTAACGTGTTTATCATCCAGTTAGTGAAACTGTAAACTTAAAACATGAATATTATTTATTATGAATATTTATCTACGTATGGAAACGTTAACCATTGATATAAAGTGAACTTTGATGTATAGAAACATATTATTCTAATACAATAGATCCTCAAAGTAAACTAGGAAAAGTAATTTATAAATATTAGAAATTATAAATATTAAATATTATTATTAAATGCTTAAAATGCATTATTTACAGGAGAAATATTGTTATTTTTGACCTTATTTGGTAATTTGTGAATGTTTTATGGAATCAATAACTTATTGAGAGATTTTTTAAGAAATAGATATAATAATCCTATTAATGATGCTTAAAAAATTCAATTATTTAGTTTTCTACTGGAATATTGAAAGAGAACACCGTGTACAAAAGCACTTGACATTCCTGAAGGAAAAAATATGTAAACCATCCCATGTATAAAATTTGAAACCCAATCCTTACGTCTCATTCGGAAACGGAACAAGTCTTCTGCACATTTAAGACGAGCATCGCATCAAACTTGCATTAGGGATTCTCCGAGAACGCATTGAAGGAAATCCAACGTGAATTAAAAACCTTTCTTAGAGTCCCCACATGTCGTGCCTCCGTCTGTCATTCTTTGGCGGTGAAGGACGCGCGAGTTATTCTCCTGAAACAAAAGGATTCGCCCGAAGGCCGTCGCTGTCAACATCTCAGCACCTGCGGAAGATTGATGTCCCGAATCGATATTGCCACGAGCGAGGACTTCATCCGAAAAATCAGATGAGAGTGGAAATTGGAACCTTTGTAAAGAATTCAGTTGCGCGAAAAGTTTCGACTTTTCAATTTCCGAAAATAAATAAAGCGTAAGAATATATATGACTCTCGAGCGAAGGTGTGTTTTATTCGGCGCATCGAAAATCGAGTGGGAATATCTCGATGGTGGATATGTCTCCGAGGCAAAATAAGAAATCGTTCATCCAGATTCCTTTCGCGAGGGGATTTTTCCAGTTTCTATACATGAAGATGTTGCTCGGGTGAACTTGGCAATGAAAGTCTCTGGATTGATATTTGTGCGAATATATTTGGTTGATCATTCTACGCGAGATTACTTATACCTTTTTCTCATTCATCTGCCAGCATAAAATTGATGGAGAAGTCGAGAATTTTGTGGAAGTATTTTTATGAGACGGAAATTTTAGATTTTCTTTTTTACTGAGATCTTTTGCAATCTCATCATATAATTTTAAGTGACAAATTTTTAGATTAACTTCGACAATCAACATTTTTTTCGTTCTATTGAATCCTATCGGAAAAAGAGCCCGAATAAGTCAAATTTACCATCCAATCTGCTTTCAGAGCATGTAACATATGTATTTTTAGCAATTATAAATAAATCTGGGAGTTTGAGATAATAATTCATATATTGTAACTGAAAATCGATGCTTAAAGTATACTTAATTTCAAAATCATCCAAGCATTTACTTGATTAAATTTATTCATCAAGGACTTCAGAATAAAGAAAAACTTATCGACATCTATATCTCATTTATATATATCTCTGCTGATTTTTAATACATTTATACTATCTCTTTCATAGAAAAAACTTGTGTTTTCATACATGATTCACAACTGTATACGCGTTAGAAGAGCGGTCACTCGCTACACAGGATCTTCAGAAGAGTAAATTCATTGTCATATTCAATTTTATTCGGAGCAACGAACGTACTTCCTGTCTCAGTAATTAATCGTGGCATTTTGGCGGTAGCGGGCAATACGTGTCAAGAAATTCCAGACTGTAAACGAAATGAAAGTTTCATCTTTACGAAATGCGAATTAATTAATCGAGTACGATTGGATGCCGAATTGTCGCATTTCCTTTCCGCGCCAAGATAAGAGAAAATATGGAAGAACCTAGACTTTTTCCTTACTCAGATTTCGGGGAATTGTAAAATAATTGCTTAATAGACCTCACACTTGAGTTAAAAATAGAACTGACGAAGTTCCTGAGTGTATTATGGTTCATAGACTTTATTCTTCGGGTAAAATGGTTTGTTTCTTGTTGTTAATAAGAATTATAGGTAAGGCTAGTCGTGGATGTTTCTCAGTAGGAATTCCAATTAAATGAATTTACCTTTTCATCAAAAAACGTAGAAGAAAATAGAAATTGAACGGATTATTTGTTACTGCTAAGTCAGTTAACAATATCTATTTGCAATTTATTATGTAATTTTACTCTGAATATCTCAAATAAACTTTTAAATATTGGATGTATAGAATCGTTTACTTTAATTTACGCGATATACTTTGATTTTAAAGCTGTTCAAATCACTTCTACTTTATTTCCTCAGTAGACTATTCATTATTAAATTGCATTGATCTTGTATGAAATTTAGCGGTAACGATCAAGTATTGGTACATTTTTGAAACCACTCGCTTAATCACTTTTAAGGGTTGAATTTATGAGATGACTTTCTATTTTCACTGTAGCCCTTATAGGATCGCTTTATTATTATTATTATTGCTCACTATTTCTTAGCCATTTCTCTGAACCTAATCGTAATTTGCCACTGACATTATTCATTATTATTTACTCCTCCAAATTTCTTTTCTTCACGTATTTAAAATCGTATCACCATCATTATTTAGAGTAGGAAATACGTGGTACTGTTGAATCAGAAGCCCAACGAATACTTAATCGCAAACGATAGTGAATTATCGTATCTAATTTTCCCAGCAACAGACTCACCAAATTCCGTGATCCGGTTCATAGGTTAACATGAGCGAAACCGATGTTAATTCATCCGTTGAACTTCCGGAGTCTAGTAATACCTTAAGCGGAGGAACAAGTCGGCTCTGGGGAAAGTATTCGGAGATATGAAAGGGTTCGAAACAAAACCGGAGGGGCGTAGTGTAACATTTACTCACCGAAATTCCCACGCGGTTTTAAGTCCACACTAGGCCCAAGGGAGATGCTTCGGTATTAGGAGGCGTCAATATTTATTGCGGAGGATCCGGGAAAGGTATGATGGGGTACGAGTGTGAAAGTCATGGCGTAGGAGATTAAAGGAAGCGGTGGGGATTACGGGCTGAGATTATTTGAAAAGAACAATGACTTAGAGTCGTCTGGATGTACATGAGGGGATATGAAATCTTTCTGAAAAATTCATGCCCGTGTACAGGAGTAAGCTGATTGGAGTTGTGGAGAGTTTTTTAAGCGAAAGAAATGCATGGATGGGGAAGGAAATTAAGCTTTAAGCTGTGCGTGGGTTTCGCAGAGGGAAAAAGGCAGATACGGATCATGCTCTGGAGATGTTTGCGGTTTCATTTGTCACCCATAACTATGCAAATGTGACTTTAAGCTGTTGGGTCATGTGTATCGAATAATGCTCAAGAAAGTCAACAGTCAGAGGGCTATTCGTTCTGTTACTTCTATGCAATTTATTGACAAAAATGGGGAGTTTGGAATGTTTTTTATTTAACATTAATAGAAGTAAAATGTGGTCTATATTTTGACAGATTATCTTGGAATAAATCGCTGATATAAGTGACATACTCAGTTTGATTCTGAAATACCTTAACAGACAAGTAGATAAAAGTTTATCAGATTAAACGTCATGTAAATTTAGAGTAAATATTCCATCTTGCTTCATCTTTTTGTCGTTAGGAGATAGAACAAAAATAGAAAGTAAACAATAAAAGATTCTCACGGCAAAGTTTGATCCTAAGTTATAATCAGAGTAAGTGATGATCATTGCATAATTGAAATGGAATGTATGGCATTCGCCACACGGTTTTGGAAACCCGATGTGATTTGAGTTGGATCCACGATAACATATTTTGGAATGGAATGTTGATATTTTACTCCATACTATTGCTTGATTGATTGATGCTAATGTTTACCCTACGAGGGGAATTTCGCAATGTTTGCAATGCATCTATGAAATTTGCTAATCATTATTGAAATGTATCTCGATGATAGAGAGAATGAAGTTGATTAGTGCTAATGTAGGGTGCGATATAATCTCCTCCAAATTTCATTTTCATTTAATGAACTAAATGAACTAAAGTAAATGAACTAAACTTCTGACAATATATTGTTTGGCTAAAGCTATAATTATCTCAATTATTATTCATTTCATTATTCAGTAAGTATGTAAGTGATGTTTTTATTTGCTTCATAAATGATGTCTGTGAATGATGGTTTCCGGTCCCTTGATTAGTCCTTTTATGAATATATGTAGCTTTTTTGTTACTGATGTAAAAATTTAAATGATCACAACCATAGAATTAAGTCAGTGATTAAATATTGTCTCATTACAAACGTTGGCAGATTATAGTGTGCTTCTTGTTCAGTGAAAAAATAAGTGTAGTCTTTAATTGGCTAAATCTTTATCCAGTTTTATGGCTTAATCAAAGAAAATAAAAACTCTACTTTCCACTTATATATGGAAATATATAATTTTCGAGGAACTCCATTTTTTTTATGAATTATTTTATTGTTTGATTCATTAACTAAGCCATTCCACATAATAATACGTTTCCATCTCAGATTTAACGTTTTAGGTATTTAGATGTTTATTGTGGTTATATTGTAGTTAAAGAGGAAATTTACGCTATCTTGAATTTAACGAGGATGAGGTAAACTTGATCAAGTGAGGGATTAGTATAGAAAATACTAAGGTTGCATGATAAGATTAATTTGTATTTTAGTATACATCAAGCACTTAACGAAAAAAGATTTATGCTGAGAATATAAGGAGGAGAAAGACTGAATTAAAGTAAATAGTACGCAAATCTCTTTCTAAATTGGTGATTTTTTAGAATAAATATTCTCTGTGGCGATTATTTTGATATATTTTTGATAATATTTTAGGATTTTTATAAGAAAGAAAGTAGAAGTATGTTTGGTATTGTTTTAATCGAATCACATTCGCAATTCAGGGCGTATATGACGGAAGGGTTATAAAACTTGTAAGAGCGCTGAGGGTGGATAGTATGTGCAGGAAGCGAAAAGGGTTTAAGGAATTAAATGGTATTAGTACAATAGAAGTTCCGGAAATTGGGGGAGTTAGGGCGTGAAATATGAGGGCATATAATAGAACAAGGGGTTGTAAAGAAATCAAAAGACTGCGGTTATATGACTTATGGGCGAATGTGAAAAAAGTAGGATCCTATTCGGCAGTTGAGAGTGATAATAAATTAAATGCTTTGGGGAAAATATGAACGAAATCTTTTACCAAACCTATATGAGTGAAAAATAGAAAGGAAATCTTCCACTCTCGAAATTATTATTTATTTTTTTTTTTAATTTTTTATGCTAATTGGACAACCTCTTCATTCTTTTCATTCTACGTTTCTATTTCGATTTTCATTCTTAAACAAGTTTTTTGTTTCTTTAGAGTTAACAGTTATGAAATTTTTCACATAAAGATGAAAAGTTACAAAACCAAAACATTTTCCGGCTGCTTTCTTGAATTGAGTATATTGAAAAGTACTTTAAAATATTCTCCATCTAATGCAGGAAGTATTTTAATATACCGCTTTTAAAATATATATAACATATAATGGCATGGAAGGAAATTTTACGAGCCCTAATTATAATATTAATTATTTTTATTGAGGACCTACTCCAGAAAACAGGTTATTTTTCAGAACTTATCATACTTTATGAGTATTTTATAAAGATCTATGAAGGATAAATAATGTGAATCCCTTCACCTTTAATTGTATCTGTGTTCATATACATCCTACGCCCACATCTTCGGACCCTAAGGCGATTTGGTAAGCCAATGTTTGCTGCCCACTTCCTTTAGTGGGAAGATTTTATGGAATAGAGAAGATTCCATGTATAAGTAGACCCTCCGGATGCGACTTGATCTTTCCGATTTCAATATTTTGAGGTTTCGTAGGTTAAATATTATGTTTTCTCTTTCATCTTAGAAGTTTCTAAATTGCTATTTCATAAAATCCAATCTACTTCGATTTAAATAACCCTTTTAGCTTTTCATGTTTATCTGTAATTCAATGCTCAGATTAATTTGAATTACATCATGAATCGATAGAAAGAGTACTAGTGAATTTTTTTTGCTATATAACAATTATTTAGCGGTAGTTAATTAAAATATGATGGTTGTAAATAAGAATTATCCGTACAGAGGAGCGTAAACCAGAAGAAAAGCGAAGTAGAAATTCATTTTATTATCACGCATATGTACATATGTGTCATGTATATATTCTTAAATACTATTCTGACCAAAGGATAAATCTATCACATTTCTCTTCAGCTTTAACGTAAACTAACAATGTTACCTACCAATTTTTACCGTGTTTAAGAAAGCCCAATCCCTCTTCTCGAAGCTACACGTCAAACGTCTCGACTCTTCCGTCCTATTATGACGAAAAGCCATGTTGTGTACACAGAAACACGGCGGAACACAAATATAAACATTCCAAAATATATCACCGAGGCATTTGATCCGTAAACAAGATAGGTAGCACAAGTACAAGTTTAACTCTAGGGTGAATTAATTCTTGGAGGGGCGTGTTTAAACGGAGGAACACACGGAAAGAGCGTAAAATGAGAGGGGAATGGGAGATTCGCGACGCATTGCCTCGGGAACATTGTAACGTCACATGCGTCTCTCCGTTGCGAAGGCCGATCGGGTTTCCTTCTCTAATGCAGACGGTGTGGGGAGATGGATTACTCGGATGAGATGACTTAAACACCTTTCTGCGCTGAAGCAAAACATCTATTTAATTTGTTGAAATGTCGTGGAGATTGCAAGTTCGTGAGATTCGCTAGATTCCGAAGAGAATGAGTTGACATCGTAGGTGAGGAGTGATGTACTTTCTTTGATTGTATGGTCTACGAATGTGGAGAATTAGATACGAATGTCTCTAATTAAGCACTAAGGTGAAGATTATGAGGAATATTTTAAAAATTAATCTTCGAATAACAAAGCCGACTGACTCACGTGTAGAATAACAATATTAAAACTTAATTTAAAACCTCATTCTTGGCGACTAACGGAATAAATTACAACGGATTCATTCGCTAATAATTCGGGAAATATCTCTCTTTATGAATTTAGTAACATTTGCATTATTATTATATCAAAATAATAGATTACATGTCTTTTCCAGCATTTTAAAACTCATATTTAGTCAGATTTAAAAATTTGTTATTTGTTAATATTGTTGTTTGTTATTTGTTGTTTTTCTAAAACCCATCAAAATTTGTCAAAATCAACTTTTGGCACGTTTCAACTGATAATCTTAAAGAAATCCAAGTTTTATTACTCAATCGAAAGATAGTTAACAAGATCTGTGATTTTAGTCCTAGTTGTAGCATAAAATTCAATGAATGGTGAAACAACAAGGTCAATTATAACGAAGACTATGATATATGTTAACATACTACGAGTAAACATCATTATCATTTTACTGTCACTCTGTGAATGGTACTGAAATCTTCAGAACAATCAAGTAAGCACTAAATTTTTCCCTCAGTTGACTAGCATTTTCATTAGTTCATCCATCCATGGACCTTCTGACAATTCATCGTCTTATGTTGAACTGCTGACGATTCTTAGCGAAAAAAATTCCTCGGAAACGTGTTCCAGAAAAACCTCAAATCCAATAGGACGACATAAATCGCAAATTCCAAACAGAGGCGAAGGAGTAGAGAGGAAAGAACAGCTGGGATGAATGCTTCCCCCACCCACGCCCCCCTCATTCCTTGGATCTCGTCCCAGAGCTAAAAAGAGTCCGCAAGTGCATTGTCACCCACCGCATACTTCCCACTCATGGGTCATGACCCAATGGAACGGGGAGAGCCGTCTTAAAGAAGAATAAAATAATTCGACTCTTTTCTAGAGAATTAAGGGATAATTTTAGATCGTCGAAAGCTGATTTAATTAGAACGAAGCAAATCTCGCCCTCTACTTTCGCAATTGGTCCAGATGCTGCATCTGTCAGGCATCAATCCGCGCTGCTAAGGGGTCGACTGTGATGCTACTTACGCTTGATAGAGTTACCGCCGTGCTTGGGATTTATTAGAGGTTTTTCTGTTCCTTCGGAGAGAATTAAGAGCACAGTCACTTGGTGAACCTTTGTGCCTTTATGTTTAGAATCCCCATCGGTGAAAAAGTGCGCCGTATCGTGAATGTATGTACGTCAACGCCTGACTGCTTAATGGTTCGTTCCTTATTTATAGGTGGCCTATCTTAGGGTATTTAAACCTTTGTATTTTGAGAAATATTTGCTGTAATTAGTGATTGGAAATAGAATTAAACTGGCACTATGTTGATTAGTCAAAGAAATTATAAAGCAAAAGTCTCTTTTCCCCGACTTATCATAACATTTGTATTAAATAATTCTTAAATATTTTCCAGATCACACGATTAACGAAGAATGGGAATGATATCTTATTTTCCATCAAAAATATTATAAAATAAAGGGAATCAATAACTCACACATTTACATTAAAGTTCGTAATCTTAAAATTAATACGATATAATAAAAATAGCATTTAAAGCATTTTTTTCTTTGTAATTTGACTTCTTCCGTGTGTGTGCATGATGCAAATTTACACGTAAGTTGTATGTTTTGCTGATTAATGTTATCTGCCTGCTGCCATCCGTTTCCCATTCTTCGTCAATTGCAAGTGACGTGATAATTCCTCTGTATTAGCGAGCATTGTTTCTTAGTTTCGTGGAATAGGGACATCGGCAAAGAAAGGGCGAGCATTCGGAGCGAAGGCTTCGAATCCGCTGACTAATGCAGTAATTGCGTGCTCACGGCCGCAGCATCGCACAACGTGAATAGTTAGCGGTAAATACTGCGGAGGGACAGTTGGTGTAATAGGAATCGACCTTACGAATGCGAGAACGAAAAATTAATGGGACGGAAGTAAAGGAAGAGAGGTAAAATGGAATGTTTGGAAATTTTAGGAAGTTAACTTGTAAATCCCAACCCGTGAACGTTGGATTGCGGGGAATAAAAAGTTGTGGAAGAATGTTTGCTTTATGTATCTTTCAAATGAGCCTTCAATAATCTAGTATCTTTCGACTGTACGTATATTATCCTGTTATCTGATTTGATGGAATTCAACGAATGAATACCGGAGTCAAATGAATATCTTTGAGTAAACTTACGCGTAAACCTTACAGTTTGTCTCCCATATTCAAAATATATGAGGTGAAACGCTGAAGGAACTCGATTTCGTGAAGAGAATAGTGGGTTGAAACAATGGAAAGGTTCCCTTACTTTATTGTATTCAAGTAACTTCCATACAGAGTACGATTAAATTGTCGCATTCCAAAACTATAAAAGATATAGCGAAAGGTGATCAGTATCGCGTAAAATCGCCATGATTAATCGGTAATCGTAAACTAGATTCTTTAAGACAACGAATGGGAATAATTATAATAAGATAGATAATTTCAGCATAATTTTGAAACAGTTTGGCCATATTTTCTCAGGTCTTGTTAATTCGGTATATTTCTTCCGACAAACAAAAATGTCCTTGACTCTTCAATCAGCTTCCCTTCGAAATTAGAACCTTTAGAGGAATTTTATAGGAATCAGATTGAAATTTTCAATCTGATTCCTATAAAATTCCTCTAAAATACGCAATTCACTGTTTTTTTATTGACTTCTTCTTTAGTTCTTCGTTTCTAAAAGCAGAGATATCTAGGTCACTGCGCTATTTTAGACAATGCAATTCCAGCTATAAATGTGCCCCATTAGGAAGAATATCTTATCACAGATAAATGACGTCAAAAAATAAACCTATTTCTTCTCTAAATTTCCAACTGGAAATATCACTCCAATTCTTTCTCAAGGACAACTCCTTTTTTTCCAGAAATAAATTTTCCTTTGTTGAGTAGGTGTAATGGAATACTTGGTGATACGTTATTGTCTCATACTATAAAAATAATTGCACCAATTCTAGAGAAGATTCTATTCTAAGCCATTATGAACTACTCTTTGTATTTCAAGTTTGATTCGTCACGGAAGAAACCATTATAAGTACAGTCATAGTTTCTTCCTTAAAGAATCAAAATGTATCGCCTTTAAGTAGAATTATACTCACTTACTTTAGGTACACTTGGCTTCAATTAGTGTTTAGAATGATTGTTTGAAATCTGGATGAATTACTCTGAAACATGAATTGATGTAAATTGTAATAATTATCTTTAATATACTGATTTGATGTCTCTTTTCCTTTTAGGTTATTCATGGGGGAAGACTTACACAAACTGGAGGACTCCAGATCAGTTGAATACGGGGCCAAAGTTCGAGGACGCTCCCAATACAGTATCAGTGCCTGCTGGGAAAGATGCATACCTTCCCTGCAGAGTTTCAAATCTTGGAGAGAAAGTGGTGAGTATCTTATTATTTACTTTTCCACATCAACTATTTCAGAGAATATTTCGTGAAACTTGTCCATAATTTCAGAAATGAAAAATAGTTCTAATTTGTGGACGCATTATGTTTTTCCATATTCACAGTCCATTTTTCTTTACACTGTCCTCTCATCTTTCGATATGACTAAGGGTACGTGTATTTAGATGAATTTAAGTTATTTTCTAGTGTAAAATTGCTTACCTTTCCCCATTCGGAAAAAATAAGGGATGAATTAGTTAGTGTCAGACTTTAATGTTTTTATGAATTTTTGTACATTTTTCTATCAAAGTTGATTAGTCTCTGAGTTTCGGAAAATCCAACATTCTAACAAGTTAAATATAACTTAGCTTTCTTTTTTCACCCCTTTTGTGGATTTTTCTTAGACGACCTGTAATTTTTATCTCACAGTCTGCATTTATTTTTGATAACGTTTAATTAATAATTAAGACGTTAGATCCTTGGAAAGTTTTTATCTGAATATTCAGCGATAATTGCTAAAAGAAAAGAAACAAAACTCGATAGTTTTCACTTTACTGGTAAGATAGCTGTCTCAGGAGAAAATGCAGAGTTATTAAAGTAAATCGTAAACTTACTTTTAAGGCACATAAATATTTTACGATAGTTGACTTATAATTTCCGTCGTTTTAACTTAATTTATATGGACCTCCCGCTTTAAATATTGAGGCGGAACCTCCAATTAAAGTCAGTCTCTTCGGCATTTTATCAATTTCGTGCGCCTTTAATAAACTGGGCGTGGTACTGAAGAGAAAGTCATGGACTATAAAAGAATAGCCCATTTCTCTTCTCAGCCGTCTGCAGGTCATATATATTAAGCTATTCCCTCGTGTCTTATTAAGTCAATCATTGTTCTTCATCCCGAAGCATTTATTAGCTAAATTTAGGATAAATTGTGTACGATTTGGGAGTTAATTTTGACTGAGCAACGGATCGCTTCGGATATAATCTCACAGCAATTTTTAGCGAGTTTCTGGGTGGCGCGATGTTTATGGTGATACAAATAGAATATAATCAACGGCATAGTTATATTTGTTGGTGGTACTGTATAGGAAAAGCGAAGCGTTTCAAAATGAACTCCTAAAAACAGGTGTTCTATTACGATGATACATTAATGCTGAATAACCTGAATATCGCATTATTCAGGTTATTCATTTACAATATTCACAATCTAGGAATGAAGAGGATTATGAATATTTGAGGTCTCCTTAATTTTTTCTGCTTTCTTAAATGTGGAAGAATCTAAAAGTTACCTTACAAAACTTTACGAATCAATAACTCATTCCGTGTTATTGATGGGTTATCTTTATTCTATGATAAACACCAATATCCTACGAATAGATTTAAGTGGGTTATGGATAGGATTTGCAGGTTTTATGTTATGAATTGTAATTTCTTGTTTCTCTTTGGAGTAACCTTGAAAGACATGGTCTATTCTTCGAACGGATGACCTACACATTGTATCGTGATGCTCTTATCATTTTTAGGGGGAAATATTATCTAAGGTAGAGCACATCTGGTCAAACCACTTCCCTTCGCATTCTTTCAGAATTTCCCCTCATTTCTGGCTGCGAAAAAGGCAGTCCTTTCAAACTGTGCATTATAGCTTACTTAACAAGCAAATATGTCCACTGAAACTAGAAACTGGATCGTGGTACCGGATTTATTTTCGTCTCCTGCCTGTATCGATGAGTCAGTACTTATTACTTACTCCAAACTACTTGATAACGTGTACGTTTATGCGTAAAGTTTCGTAGAAATAGAAGAATTCACGTCTCATTAATCATTAGTCAAATCATTTACGTGTATTTTCGTCAACAATATTTATATTGCGTGAACACTGATATTTAAATAGAGACGCGAGAAACTGGTATATAATTCTCTGGTTTATTCACGCTAAGGACACATTCAAGAGAATTTAACACCAGTATCGAACGCCTGGAACAATATTATTTCGCCTCTTCATTTGACAAATGTTAGTACTTCTACTATCATCACCGATAGAAACTATTCATCCGGATGCAATTCCGAACTCTCTCCGGATATTGACTTGCGAATGCTCATTATCCTTCCCGTCATTACGGCCGTAGCACTCATATCCTAGATCCCCATTTAACTCCCCTAAATCGCCTTTAATTAGCGAAGAGACCTTTTACTACCATCGCCTTCTCAGCCGTAAAATAGCGGAGTACAAACCTCTCGCAGTTCGCGAAAGCAAAGAGGTAGACCTCTGGAGGTTTGACTAGATAATAACGCCGTGGGAGCTCTAAAGACTCTCATCGGATTTTAATGATCTTATGAAACGCTAAAGCATTCGCTCGGAGTAAACAGCGGAGGTGGGCCTTTAGGAATTTAAGCAGGTCATGTGCTTTGTGGGGATTTGGGGGAAATTACGGGATGGGAATTAAGTGGAGAAGAAGATGTATGCTGTGGGGCGGTCACGAAGCGGTCAGCTCGAGGAAATATCTTAGTCAAGTGCGAGTATGGGTTAGATGAACTGGAAATGGGATTTTAGTGAAAAGTGGGATTCGTTTGCTGAGAGATGCTCCACCCTACGGCGGATTAATGTGTGTTGGATTTTCCCTTCTGAGAAACGATTCTGGTGGGATAACTTTTCTCTTAATAACGCGCTCTAGGGTACAAATGTATCAAAAGCGTACTGAGGTACAGCAAGCATTCACCAAGGTTGGAATCAAAACCGTCATTAGAATCGATATGCTGTTACTATATAATGTTTCCCTTTATCTGATGTGATCTTCCATGAATACTATTCGGACAAAATTTAGGACAATGTAATCGATAAACACTAATAATAATCGAAGAAATATTAGATATATCCCTTGCCTTAAATTATTACCAATTGATATAGATGATTCACTTCGCTTTCTTTGAATTAAAACCGTTTAAATTACGAATAACCTTAGTATGTTACTCACCCTTTTAAAGACTAGGTCCTTGGGTCATTCATTACTTTATTCTTATCCCACTGAAAATGATACAACACGTAGAATTAAGTTAGAAATTCTGGAAACGAGTTGAAGTTGTAGAATACGTAGTAAATGGAGTGTCTGTTTATTTCTGAGAAAGAAACCTGATGCTAATGGTTGAGGGAAAGGATATTAAGCTGAGTTAAGACCTAAATAATGTGTAATTAAGCTGAAATGCATAAAATAGCTGTTACAACTCATAGAGCATTTGGTCGCTAATGGATATATGCTTTCACCTCTTTGGCAGTAAAATTTTATGAGGACTCTGTAGCACCTTTTGGTAACCGCATACGATTTTAAATCTCTGATTACCATTTATACCTTATGTATTGGATGATTTTCAAATATGCTGCCTGCAACAGACACACGTTTTGTTTTTCATTCGTAATTAATTTTCTCGTTAAATTTTGAAATGTAATCAATTGAATATCTTTTAACTAAAACATAATTTCAATAAAATTAATGAATTAATTTACATTATGGATTGATATTTATATGTTATCATTAATTACTGTTTTTATAAATTATTTCATAACATGGCCGCTTTTTAAATTAAAAATTTTACCAAAAAATTCAGTGATTTCAAAATTTTTAAATTCAGTCAAATAATTACGTGAAACCTTAGATTCTTTTATCTATTAAAAATATAAATAAATATGTAAGTGGCTCATTCTTTTTTGAACTATTTTTCAATCCATAATAATACTATATGAATTTAAAAATAGTCACTTTTATTTTAATATAAAAAAATGCAGTTTATAATAACCTAATCTTTAGTTTAAGCGCTATTAACGTCCATATTTTGGTAGAGAAATGTAAACAACGATATTAATCCACTATTGATATTGTCCAGAAATTGTGCAGTACTTTAATTCGTTTTCCATTCGTTCGATTGAACAGATGACGCAATTACAAAGTTTGATGTGCTCGCAGAAGACTCAAAAGAGTTGCAAAGTTCAACATCGATTGTTTTTTAATCGAAATTCGATGACTAAGCGCAGTTTCTCGTGTGTTTACCATCGATTGTCTTTAAAGTTGAGGGAACATCGGTGAGTCGTAATCAGTAGTCGACCACAAGGCTTAGGGTGTTGAAAACAGGTGTGGTGGGCAGACTGGGCGTTTGGTGACCAAAGGTCGTAACGCGATGAAAGATTAAATGGAAATCAATAAGAAGGCTGAAATCGAAGGCAAACTCGACCTTCATTGATTATCCGAGTGTTGAGAATTGGATTATGCAAATTTTGAGAATTCAGCAATTTTGAATCATGTACTATTTTATAATTTGGACAAACACGTTGACTGATTAAAAAATTACAAATATCTGTATTAGGTTTTATAGTATTTGCCTCAAAAATGATCCCTGTATTTTTAAAATAAATTCATTTTCATTCAATTGATTCATTTCCGTTTAGATTATATTTAATGGATGTAATGTTTACTTTTATATCGATCTACTGTCTTTCCTTTTTGTACTTTTCTCGTGGAAAATGAAATACAAATTTTTCGTAACTAATTATGATATAAAAGTAAACTGCTTGGATTATTGTTTAGTTATTCAAGAGTATGAAAAGCAAATGTTTAAATGGAATAGAAAACGACATGTTTTAAAGTAATAAAATACTTTGAAAAATGTATTTAATTAGTTTGAAAAATGATTTTTTTATTTCATAAAGAACGCTATAAATATAGTTTCTTACTATACAAATTTTTGTGAGGAAGAAAAACTAAAATATAAGCATAATAATGGACACAATTAATTAAAGTTTTAGTTACGTGAAATTCACAACAGCTAGAAACCGGTAAAGTATTTATCATCTCCTCCTAGATGAACGTGGAGTGTTTACTAATGCGAAATCAATATATCGGCCGTTCAGCTATTTTGCCACAGATTAAGTTTCACTTTCACGAATGCTATTTCTGCTCCAAATCTATAACACGCCTCTTTTATTTGCATTTTTCCATTCGGGTGATTTATGGTTATACAACTAAAATTCGCTTTCCTCTAAAACCGATCCATCAAATTGATTTGATTCCGTAGCAATAGAACTGAAATATAAATAAGTAAAAAATATAAATCTTTCGTGCGTTGTTGAGAGTGGAGTGGGTTGCCTATCTTTAGGAGAACAAGGACCCCCCCTTTATCGACACTGACTTAACGCGTATCAGTTTTTGGTTCGCCAACTGTAGCAAAAAAATCAGGGGAGTGAAATTCTATTTGATCCAATTTGATAAATAATTTAATCCACCGACTCATTTCAAGAGAATGGAAATATATCCTTTTATAAGTAAAAATTAGCGTAAATTGTTTCCCGGCTGGAAAACGCTGTCCGGTGTAAAGAATTTTCAGACGAAAAATAAATCCATCTTCGATTTAATTTTAAAACGTAAAAAATTCAATAATACATACTCTTCAAAATATTTCATATATTACATAATAGTTGAACGAGTTTGAACATTTAGAGTTCATTTTTATAACAAATCCGTGAAACTCATTTCAAAATAAACCATTTCCGATGAGTGTTATATCCCTTTACATGATTCCTTTAATTTAAGATAGCGTTAACTCCTCATAAGAGAATAATTTTTTTCTATTATTCATTTTCTAATAGTTACATCCTCGTCCTACATATGATTCTTCGCATAGCATACCATTAGAGTGCTATCATTGTTTTATTCGTTGCATATAAACAAATCCTAGACGTCGTCGTTGCTATGAGAACGTGCCAAATGAAATTCGATTTGTAACATACAAGTTCTTTATATATTATGACAATAATTAAAATAAGTAAATTTTAAGTTGACTAACTACCGTGTGAGGTTTAGCAAACTAAGCCTTCATATAACATACTTTTGTGGGACGAATAGACTTCTTCCAATCTGACTCCATTTCAGTCCGAATGAATTTAATTTCAACAAACAAAGATTCGAGACAAGAACTCCGTCACATCCGTATTCATGATCTTCACGGCTTTCCGCATTCTTCCACGACAAACATGCACAGTGGTGAGAATCATCCTAAAGCTTTTCAAGTCACGTTTTCCTTCCCCTGTGACGTAAGTATTTGGTGTTTCCCGCATTAGCCAAGAGATAGTTGAAATTTCAGACCATCCAATAGTGTCGCGACTATGTTACGAAGATTTTTATATACTTATAATACAAACGGTTTACGAAGATTGACTGTCAAAGGTTTACCTGTAGTATTTCAATATATATAATGTTGTAATTTGTATCGTACTCTTTGGCAAACACCATACAGCCACACTTTTTAATTAGGTAGTAATTTATTTAAGTAAATCCGTAACTTTATTATCATAAAAATTGTTATTATTATCAGTATAAATCGCTTTTGCAATATTTTGATTGTCAAGTCTGTTCATTCCAATAAGAAATGAAGGATTTATGAAATCGATATCGAATTAGAATATTATTAATTTAATCCTGTCTTTTACCATTAATTAGAGTAACCCTTACCCAAATATAGCATCTATAATTTTATGAGTTCCACACCTGTCCACTCATCTCGCAAGAATATACGTTCATGTGACGAACCCTCTCTCTTCCATTGTCAAACCTCGTTCCCGAATCAACGCATTCGCAGAAATATTCGGCGAATGAAAAGCTCGTATATTTCCCTTTATGACGTGACCTTCCCATAACTCCGTTTGTCTCCGGATGCCCCCCCAAATCCTTTCCTCACTCTAAAATCCTCTTCTGCAGACGCTAATCGGCTTCTGCTACAATACCCTCCATCTTCCTTTATAAAACCCCCGATAACGCCCCATCTCCATGACGACTTTCGCTCTTTATTCCTTTTTCTTCCTTCACTAATAAGTTACCTTTGCTAATGTGTAGAGATCATTCAATCCCTCTTTTTACGCGCTGTAACACTTTAGTTCCCGTTCACGAACTCTGCAGGAAACATCGTCTCTTACTTTTCTGATATTCAATGTTTACGAGAATGTTTTAGATATTCTTTCCGTCTACTTATTGTATCTAGTTATTTTTTCCATTGATCAAAGAATGATATGCAGTAGAAATTTAATTTAAATGCGTAAGAATTCTTGAAGTAAATTTGGTTTTTCGTTTAGATCTAATTGAGAATGCATTAAGCAAAACGCTCATAAATATGAAGAGCTGTAATATGTCGTATGTCGTTTATTGTATTGATACGAAAGCTAAAAGATTTTAAAGATTAATCAGTATTGTAGTAGAGAAAGGAATTATTTATAGGACCTTTCATCTTTCCACAAATATTCGATAATTGGATACCAATACTACTCTTATATAATTTTCGCTTATTCACATTTTATGAAAAAGAATAAACTTGACCAATAGCTCATTCTGTTTATTATGGGGCATAGGTACTTATTTATAAGACATATCAATTATATATAAATTGGGATATAAATCTCGTATTATCAGATCAGGGAGCAACCCTTTTAACTCCTCATTTTACTTTTTAAACAAATTATTTTCTTGACAATTAATTTGCTACACATGGAAGATTTTGGATTCGAATTCTTTTTTCACCGTTCACTTCTAATCTCCTCTTTTTCAAATTTTCTCCCCCTTTCATTATTCTGCTCTTATCTTTGGGATGTTCAAGTGTTCGCTTCTAATCTCATTCCTCTTATCTTCTGCTTTTGGGGATTTATCTCGTACAGCTTTTTCGCCTCTTATTAGGCCTCAAAGGAATGGCTGCCGACCGATGCCGCCCTCTCTTGACATCGGCCATTTTTGATCAACGATGGAATGAAAACGATTTTCTACGAGATAATCCCCATGATACTTTTCTGCGGTAGGATTCTTTATCGGGGTTACTTAATTTTCTGGGAATTCAGCACCCATCATTAACATATAGTGAATTATTCGTACGTATATTTTCTTTAAATATCGTTTCTTTTAATTCTACCAATATGCCGATTTCGATAAAGATAGGAAGTAATATATTTTCCATACATATTTTATCATAATTTATACTGCTACCAAAAATCCTAGCTATTAGATAACGAAAAAATCAGTGAAGTTTTTAAACTCGAGATTAATAAATTAAGATAATAGTTTCATTGAATTCCTGCGTTTGTTACAACGAATTCAAAGTTGATTGCAAGCGGATAGTAAATATAGACGAGCATCCATAAATTTAAATTATAAAACTAAACACTTTCAGAATTATACTTTGTATGATATAAATTATATGTTAATTAAACCTCGCTAATTAGTATTATTCAGAGAGGTTTCCATCATTCACGAAATAAAAGTAATTTATGCTTATTTCCTAGACTGGTTTTCTTAAGGAAATGAGGTTTTTCTCCTATTTGTAGATGTTTTCCCCTTCTCATCGCCTAATTACCATCCTTTAGCTCTTCCAAAACATATTTTTCCAGTTTCTTGCGCTGGATATTTCTTTTGGAACCTCTTCTTTTTTTTTCAGAATCTCTCATCCCACAGTGGACTTAATGAAATTTTAATTGTTTCGGGTTGTTAAGTTGCGCTTAGCGTAATACGTTGCAGATATGTGTCAGCGTGCGCTGCTTTCATCTCGTAATTAAACTTCTCTTTTTTTATTTCAAACTGATTTCGATGCTTTAATTTTTATTATTTTTTCGCCCTAAATATGCGACGGTTTCTTCAGATTGCAGCTGAACCGACGCTTATTTTGCGATTTCTCTATTTTCTTCTATTGTCTTCCGATAGGAAGTAATTCTTCATATTTTGTATTGAACGGATAGGAAAATCTTAGCTCTGAATAGTCATCGTTCTTTCCATTGGATTTGAATTGTTTACTAAACAAGCGTATTTTCTCAGAAAGTACAGATTGTGAGAAATTAAATTCCTTACATAAAAATGCATATTAGAAAATATTTAACTTGATTTCGGATCTATACGTAGAGCGTCTCTTAGAACAGTAAAAATATTTCTCCATTCGGACCGCAATTCTTCATTTATTGGTATCCACATCATCCTCTATGTTTCCTCGTTCATATTATACTTTCATTATCTGTCAAAGAACATCAATATACTAAATAACACATCAGTATCTCAAAAGTGTTATTACACGATGTTCGATCCTGAATCAGTTCATTCGAACACATCAAATAAATCCAATATATCGAAATGCAGAATTATACACGGGCATAAATTCGCAGAGAAGGACGAACCTTTTATTTCTTATAAATGACTTTGGAGGGAATTTTTTGAAAGCCCTTTATTTTCGCAATCGAAGTTTTTCATCCCTTTCCTCTTTTAAGAGGACTCGTCCATTAGTTATTCATCAAAAATTTTCTTAATGCTGCTCCTCTCCGAAAAGTTTTCAGTTGGATCTATTTTTCTCCCTCATATTTCCTCTTAATAAGGGACAGATAAGTGGTTCCACGCTTTTCCCCGAAAGATTCGTCCAATGTAAATAGGTTACTATCACTATTAGATGCTATATGTTACTCATCCTCTTACTGAGTTGATAATAATATTTCAAAACTCTTCTTCTGTATATAGTATTAAAGGAAAAGATTTAAAGATCCATTTTTCCAAGCACAATCAACGTATCATTTCTTTGAGGGGTTTTCCTGTCATGCTTATAAAGAGAAGTATTTTTTCAATTTTTATTCGTTCATCCTTAAAAGAGCCAAAGAAACTTTCATTACAAAATCCACAGTTATTGTCACCGAATAGAATTGATTTCATCCAAGAGTGACGCAATATATCTTATGGGTATGAATCGCTGTTTTTGAAATCTTTTGATAGAAGCAGGAAATATTCTTTCGTGTACTTAGGTTAAGCTACTTCTTGCTGTTTATTGAACCTCTTTTTTCATTTAACGATTAATTATTGAGGTTTAAGCTAGTCTTTGATCTTAATTATTCACTACCTTTTTGGCTTAAAATATTACGCAACTGACTACCATCATTAGCTTCCAAAGTGAATTGAAGTGAATTAAAAGGAAGCGAGCATTGCATGAAACCAATAGGTTTACCTCTATGATTCTAGGCTTTGTACACGACGGATCATATTTAGGAGGCGAAAAACTGTGGTGACTATAGGAACGGAGAGTTAATGAGCTCTGTGCGTAAGGACAAATAATGACACGTTTTTGATGCCTCTCCCTGTGGCGATTTACGAATTCGGATGATTAAAGTTTTACGAGAATAATGATTCCGGTAACGATACTTTTTTTTTATTTGTCGATGATTAAACGACTGCCTCTTTCATTTTCCCTTTAATACGTATTATAAGGAGGCTGAAATCAGGGGAAGTGGAGGAATTTCAGTTGAAGGCTTCCTAGAAGAGGATCTTAATTTAGATAGTGTTTCTTTATTTACGACGCGAATATCTTTTATCCTAATTCATTAATCTTCTTAAAGAGTGTACGGCGACACACGTGAAAATTTAAGAGATTAAATTTAATACAATGAATGGATTGAAAATTAAAAATTAACGTGTAATTTTACTAAAACCTTTTTTTAAGGAGATTAACTGAGATTTTTATTCTTGAAATATCTGTGATGTTCGTATACTCATCCCTTAAGGGTGATTGAATTTTTAAATCCTTAATAACTTTTAAAAATGATACCGAAATGATAAAGTAAGGGTTATGATATGTATATGTTTTAAGGTTTTGTAATTATATTGCTTCATAGCACTGCTTTCGATCATGCATCATCTAAATTAATGAATATTCATTACTTTTAAATTCACAACCTTAGAGAAAATTACATATCAGTTATGAATATATTAAAATAGAGCCATGCAGTTGAAAACAATTTATGTTTCTGTCAGCATTTCCGTGTGTTAAATTATATTAAATTTCAATTAAATAAGTTATTTACGTTTTCGAAGTGAAATAATTACAAATATAAAGTTCTGTTACCTTCAATACTGAGTTAAAAAGAAAATATTTAAGATTAAAGCTGTTCTCAATCGATATTTGTACCCTTACTTCATTTCCACCCTTATTCGTTTCATCTTCTTGGATACCATTTATTTGAACAATCGTAATTTAGACATAGTACAAATGCTCGTGTAAGCATACTTCCCACTCGTCTAGTACATCGAATCTCGCATAAAATGTGCGGGAGCGACCTTGATTCTGGGAACCACCGCAACGTCCCATCTTTGATCCTGCGAATGTGAGGAATTCCATGGAAAGAAAGCGGTGAAAAGGGAAATAATAAAGTGAGGAATTGGGGCTGAGCGTGTGAGAATAGGAGTTTTCGAAATGGATGTGCATGTGCCCAATCTCGATGTAAAAATTCTCTCGGAGTTAAATCAATCTGCCGACAAGAAACCTTATGAAGAAGTCTATTTGCAGTGGGATTGATAAAAATGAAATCGGAAGTTAGATTGCTTCTCAGATACGAAAGAAGCGCTGTCCTTCATTCGCTCGCATTCCAACGAACTACGAATCACGGAATGTAAGCCATTGTTATTTGAATGAACCTTCGAATGAAGAAAGTTCACGGCCATTTACATTTAACTGCGGAATCGGTTTATTATCAATTTTCCAATCCTTTTCTTGAGTTGGTTGTGCCAATTCTGGAAGATTGTACTCAGAACATGCACTCGTACGCATACACCGTGAGAAAATAAATATGGATATATGGAATAAATAATTGCTTAAAGGATTACGACATTTTACATTTCACGATTCGCAGGAAGACTTCAAAGTTTTACTTAAGACTATTTTTCGTTACCTTTCTCGTTTAATAATTGTATGCAAGAAATAAGTACTTTTACCTCTTCGGTTTTCTATTCCTTTCATTAATGTATTTTAGAGAGCGTAGGATTGAGAAAAAATATAGAGAGACGTATTAACAATAAAATATCAACAAAATTATTAAGTTACTGTTACTATTTCACAGTTTTGATTTTCCCCTAATTGGAGGGTCTAGATCGATTACGACAAGAAATTTTACCATTAATATAATATTAATTACGATAGCATACTTGAAAACCATATTTAAATATCGATTGTTAAAGTCTCTCTCCTTTACTATCATAGTATTGAAATAATACTTATTCCGATTATTAGAGTAAGCATTCATTTAGAATAGAAAAGATGTAAGCTGTAAAGTTAGCTGCAAAGAATAATCATCGAATCCAACGTTACACATTTTCTATTTAATAAAGAATTTCTTTACTGGATAATTGAGTGGATATTCTATTTTCAATCGCACGAAAGATTCAATCCGTACCTATTCATTAAAAACTATCAATCTATCACTCCTTCGGATCGTTGAATTCCCCTCCTCCACCATGTATTCCATTTAGCTCTCAAAAATACCACTCTCGGAGCAATAGATTTCATTTCTTTGTCGCTTAAACTTTTCCATCAAAACTCCGGCTATTTCGGCACAGTGCGCAAAATCCAGGCAGAAATTGCTTTCGGCCGTTTTGAGTCATTAGTCTGAGCGGGTAATGACTACTAATTAAGGCTCGAAAAGGGCCACAGCCTGTGTGCGGAGAGATTTGAAAGCAATTTGGCTCCATTCTTGGTCGAGTTAAGGTCGTGGCTGTCGACGCGCGGTGACATGTAGGAGATGGCAACGAAAGAATGCTGCCATGGGAATGGATTTGCAAATCGAAAAGAAACTCCGGAGGTTTGCTCATTGTTTAGACATTTGATTCCATTTTGAACGTCTCCGTGATTTTTTTCTGAATTTAGCGTGTTCAAAAGATTGCGTCGTTAATGAACGATAGAACAAAAAAATTGTATTGAACCTTTTGTCTTCCATTTTTCTTGAATTGAAATTGAAATATATCTATTTATTTTTCAGTTCATTTAAATAACTATTATTTTATGTATTCAATCAAAGGGAGCAATTAAAGTTTAGTTAGTTTTGATTTGATTTCGGATAACTGGGGTAACATTCATAACTTTCTCTATTGTCGTAAGTCTTGATAGATATCGAGTTAAGTAATAAGTTCATTATATACATGTACTATAAATGTGTGTAAAAATTTCAAGTACAATTATGAATTTATCTATGTTTGTATGTATTTAGACACGCATCTATACGAGTATGCATCTATGAATGCACGCATATCTGCGATACAATATACCTTTGTAACTTCTTTCTTACCTTCTTCGCACGGATTCCCCCTCAACCCAATTTCCCCGAGAGAGTTCTGTTGTTACCGAAATGGAGATGTCGTGTTCGAAGGAGTAGAGGATATCCGGAAAGAAGAGGAGCTTCTGCACAAGAAAAGGGACATGCATATCGGAGGCGGCAGATTTTTCACGTTGCATTGCATGTGCTCGCTAAATGTTCCAAACTTTAGCTTTTTAAGAAAAATCTGCCCAAGAAATCGTTTCATAGTTTATTTCAATGATTATTCGGTGAATCAATTGATATCTGTAAAGCTATCACAAAAGTATTATCGAATCGATGGTTCAATCATTATTAGGGATGAAAAAAATTCGATTTTACTCGAATTGTGCCATGATATATTTCCGTATCAATGGATACAGAAATACATATTTTCCTTTTAAATTAATTCTGTTGTTAATATTTTTATAAGATGTTTTCTCATAATATATTTAGCTTTCTCATAATATATGTTTTAATATTCACGGTTTTTTATCTATATAATTTCTAGTATTGAATTTTTTAAATTTGAGTAAGATAAATCCTTGATGCATTACGAAATATAAATACACGCTTATACAAAACACATCGCGCAAGCATAAATGAATCTGTGCGATAGAATTATAGGTATGAAACCTAAATGCGTCCAACATTACTTCATCGAGAACATCGAAAAAAGGAATAAATCCTATCGCTCTTCCATTTGACGGCAGCGAATTATGATTTAAGAGAAATTTATGTTTTGAATTGATGTTTGGAAGGGGTAAAGGATTTGCAAGTCGAAGCGAAATGAAGATAAATGCTAAATCGCATTATTAGAGACAGCGTTTACAATGAAGATGGATACTTTTTTAAACCCGCAAAATCAAGAGAATTAAGAGTCAATTTTGAAATATCTTAATGTGCTAAATAAATATTTTTTAAATGATTTCTTTCAAGCTTTTGAACGCTCTCGTGTTTTGTGGAGAGGTATGGTATCCAGTATCGAAGGATTGCTGCGGAGAGTGCACGGCTTACCTCGATGTTTCTCGTTCTTCATATTTTCTTGTGCTCTAAAAGAAGTTATCAAATAACCGTTTATTTGAGAGGTGCTATGGCTTTTACTCCCTCGAAAAAAATTCGTCGTGGATAGATATCAATGGGAATTTGTCTTAGATCATTTTCGTGTTTATGTTATGAGGCCCACGTCTTATCTGTTTTTCTTCTTTTTATTTCTCTTTGGTCACCTTTGCTTTCTAACTTTCATTATTTTCGATATGATGCAGTACATTTGTTTTAGTATTAAGAAAAAGAATTAGCTTTTTTTACTATCGTGGACACTGAAAGTACAAGAACGCTCCAAAAATTTACTCTTTCCCGACTGTACATACCTGTAAGGATTAGGATCAGATTTTCTTTTCAGTTTCGCTGTAGTCCTTACAGTAAAAGCTAAGCTCATCCCCACGAAATGTCTTCGCCTTCTTTTTCTTTCCTAACTCCACTATTTATTCTCAACAAAGTCCTCAGAAAACATCAACATCCATCGTTGCCTCTCATTGGAGACAGCAATTTGGGAGACGTCAGATGCGTCAAAGGCGCTTAAGATGTTTTCTGAGGAAAGTCTTTGTCCAGCCGATGACACGTAGAGAGGAGAACCGGCTGACTAGGATTTAGATAATCCCAACTGAATCATTTCTGAGAGATAATTTGGTCTTAATTAAGGATTAATTAAATATGGCACAATTAGGTTGGTCTTCTTCTCCATCTTTCAATTTGTTTTTCTTTTCTATATGATTCTGCTCATATTATTCGTTGAGTTTTATTTTTCTTGTCTTAAAGTACACGTCGCTACAGGAAACTAATTAGGACTCTTCATCAGATTTTGGAAAGAGCTGCGTTAATATTGTACATAGACGATTAAATACAGAAATCTTAAAAATGCAGTACCTAAACGATTGATTTCACACGTTTTCTTTTCCTACATATTTTCCTCTTGTTTCTTAATCAAAGCTAAATATTATTAGGTTTTGGACTGTGGTTGTAGAATATTATTTAATTGGCTTTACGAATGGACTAAATGATGTTAACTTTTTTTCTGTTACTTTTTAAATTCTAAGAGCCCCAGAAAATTTATGTGAATTGAAAGTGTAAAGTTTGATAAAATTGATAAAATACAATGTTGAAGAGTTAATCATTATATAGATCTGTAAGTTGGTGTGAATATAATTTCCTAATTATATCAGATAGAGGTCATGACATATTTGATGGTCACAAATAAATCTCATTAAAATGTGACGCTAATCTTTCTTCAAGTATATCCTTATTTAGCGAGATGTCATTTTCCTAACTTGTAATCAATGGTCTAAAGTATCAATTTGTTATTTTTCTCTTTATTTAATTTTTCAGGTTTCTTGGCTTCGGAAACCGAATCTCTCCATATTAACTTCTGACGTGACTACATTCACTGCCGACCGACGAGTGGTCGTTCTGCATTCTGCTGGATCTGATTCGTGGACACTGAGGATATCCTCCACAAAGTTGGAGGACGCGGGTCAGTACGAATGCCAGGTGAATGCAGAGCCCAAGATCAGTCATGTGGTCACCCTTCACATAACAGGTGTGGAAGCATTCTTCTCGAAATTTGATCATATTGATTGCTAATAATGTAACTTATACGGGAATTCTTGCTTTCAGAATCTCACCTGAGGGATTCACCTTATGGACTTGAAGGAAAATATGAAAGAGGTAAGCGCATGTTGATTTATTGCTCAACATATTTCAGCAAAATATGTAGATAGTTTTTCTAATGCAAAGTATTTCTGCATCCGAAGGTAGGAAAAATAGATGTAATAAACAATCAATAAATTATTTAGGCTATGAGGTAAATATCTTATTGAAGAGTAACTTTGGCGAAAATGCTATTAGCTTGGACTGTCGTATCTAATTATCTGCTATAATTAACAATTTTCAACGTTTCGTAGATTAAATAGGAGTGAAGAATACAGACATGAATGGGACTCGAACCCAGGTGCCCCCCTAAACCGGGCATGGTGATGTATTGGTTAGAAAATCATCCCGGCAAGCGATGAACCGGAGTTCGAGTCCCATTCATGTCTCTATTCTTCACTTCTGTTTAATCTATGTGATGAATACGCACGACTATTCGTGCGAAGTTACCTCTTCGCTTCCCAATTCATGAGCTATATAAAAATCTTCTGCTGTAGAATCTAAAAGTGACTTTTTATCTTTTGCATGGTTCATATGTCTTAATACTCCTTTCACAATGCCTTTTATTATCTAACTAATTGCAATACTTTAGCGCTCTAGCTTTTACTTGTCGAAAAAAAAGGATGTTTCAATATTTCCCACATTGCGAAATTTAGTGGTAAACTTGTAATATTTTGGAAAGCAATAATAGTGAATTAACACAGGAAAACTGTGAATTTGGAACAATTACTCTTTCCAAGTGGTCAGAACATGCTCCGATTAAACTCTGTGGACATCTCAGATGTACTGAACAGTCATCAATTGTGCTTGCAGGGGATGTGATGCAAGCCTCAACATCCCCAACGCGAGCGCAGATTCTGGGTCCGCCCGTGCAGACCGTACCTGCAGGGGCAACCATAACGTTGACCTGCGAAGTGAGAGGTGTGATATCAGGGAGCGTGTTTTGGAGGCACGCGGGGAGGCCTGTGTCCTTGAGGACGGCGACATCCTCTAACGCCGTCGGGGGGGTGAGCGTGGACACGGAGAGGAACGAGAAGAGGGCAACCAGCAGGTTGACGGTATCTGGGGTAGTCGCCAGCGACTCTGGCGAGTATACCTGCTCGCCCGAATCACCAGCGGCTGTTCCAGCTAGCGTGACGTTGGAAGTACTCCAAAGTGGTGGTGAGTCTTGAACCCCGCTTATGTAGAATTGTACCTACCTACCGGAAGCATGTGTACACATATCATGTGAAGAATCAATATAGCTTTGATACCAAGTGGTGAAAGTAATCCTCGAATTTAAGTATGAGGTACTAACTCAGTAGTAGTACATGTAGTTGATGTTGATAGCATTAAATGCGGGAGTTTTAAGTCATATGAACCTACACCCATTCATCCTATATCATGAACAGAATATTTCCTCAGTTTGATTGATTTGAATGTGCTATCACTAGTTGATTAGTTCATTCACATACTCTAATGATTTATTACGAACTGCTTTGTGAATGTAGAGATTGTATGCGTTAGTTCAGGAAATATATGAAAAGCTCTAAGATGTCAGATTCGTTAAATTGTAGTGCATCGTTCATTCTTCGCTTATTAACGATATTTGTATTCTCTTACAGGAGGACATTCAGAAGCCATGCAGGGTGACTCTGTGGTCAGTGCTTCTTCATCTGCGTCCACCGTTTGGAACTCCTATACGTCTCTTTTCGTATTAATTATTATTCTCGTCCTGTTTCATTCCAATCCTTAAGGTGACCAAATTGCAGGGTACTTTGTTGATTTGTAATTACTTTGTAGAATTTAAGTTATTTCTCTTTTGTACACTTTTGGGAGGAGAACCTTCGAAATAAATATGTTTATTCTACCTCATGTTCGAAAAATACCTGTATTTACTGATAAAATAAAAACTTTTCAAAAGTAATCACAGAGTTTGATTTTTTAAATCCAGGTATTTTTTATTATATTCAATTCTAATGGAAATTCCCAGAAATATTTTATTGTCAAAATTTTATGCATACAGGTACTGAATAAAGAAAGAAATACAATTCACGTATTTAGAATCTTTTAAATTTTAATACGAATACCGAACAGAAATATTTCTCTGAGAAGTGTACTGGGTACCGCCATATAAAGACAAGATTTGTATGACATCTATTTTCTCGTCTCACTTAGTTACCATGCTAAGTTCCAAAATCAACAAAGCTTGCGTGGCGGAGTGGTAAGAATGCTGATTCAAATGCAGTGATTCCAGGTTCAAATCCTGGTCGTGGGTAAAATTTTCCTCTCGGGTTTAGTTATTTACTGTCGTACGTTGCTAAGTTATGGACTGCAACGGCCAAAAAAAAAAAAAAAAAAAAAAAACGCCTTTTGCATGAGGTACAATACGTTTGCATGGTTAAGTGTTAGTCTGGTGGCCTGTTAGCAAGGTGTCCAAGTGAGCACAGGTACTAAGGTAAGAGAATGTACGAGGAACAGCAGAGACTTATGGGAATCAATGGCGTGCAAGGCATCCCGGCAGCAGAAGGTATGAATACGTCATAAGGAGGGAATATTTAAAATTATTAATATGTTTTGAGAAGTTACACAGATGTCTCCACGTTAATCACCAGTAGTCATCGCATGTTACTTTAGTGAAGGAAAAGTAAATTTATTTGTAGCTTCGGAGGCTCGTAGAGGGGTCTGAGGGTGGGGCGTTTACTTTAGAAAACGCGTTTTCTTAAGAAAAAAATTTCCTCTTCTTGCGTTTCTTAAAATTATTACGAAATGGTGATTCCTTGGGTGTCTTAAATTTTTCCCCAAAACCAACTTTTTTAAAATTCTTTCCTCGGGTGTCTTAATTTTATGATTTTTCCGGACTTAGGTTTTAATCCGGGAAAGGAAGTCATGTTGGAAATGTAAACCAATCTGAATTGGTCTAGCATTTCCTCCATGACCCCCCGAAAATTTGGTCTTCATCTTAACCTATATATACATCAACCATATCTACCGTAAATGTGAGAAATCAAGGAAGGCTGTGGCGAGGTCCCAACAGTACGAATGTAACAAGTGTTGCTTTTAGAGATAAAGTGAATGCGGAACTATAATGTGAAATTATTGAATTCTGAATTGATAAAGTTTATCGAGTTCATCCAAATGGAGGTGATGTTTGAAGGAATGTTTCTCAAATATCTTAATAAAATGAAATAAAACCTCAATGTTCTACAAATGAAGGTTGAGTGACATCTCGCGATCACTTTTACGTTACTATACCGAAACCATAATGAAGAGGGAAAATTCAAAATCTTAATATTCACGTAAGAACTGTTATGTAGATGGCTCTTAAGTCCTCGTTCAATCCTACTATTAGCATTTATAATAATAAAACAGAAATAATTATACATCCTACTAACATTGGGGACCTAAGAACACTGGTATTGCGTTCTGGTCTCTCAGTACACAATACGAGTGAATATAGTTCGTAAGCTAAGCTTGCGGCCAAATGATATGTCGAATAAAAATAACATTAAGTTTTATATTTCTGAAAAAGCCGCTCAACGTTGATTCGATAACTTTACCTAAATTTATTTTATAATACCTGTACCCGCTCACGCGTAGTTGTGAAAAGTATTACGTATGTACGTATACGCGGCAAAACTCAAATTTAAAAAGGTTTTAATTGGAAGTCGTACAGAGGACTCTGTACATAAAGCAGTACATAAACGAACGTTATTTTAAAAATATTATTAAACAAAGTGCAGTCTTAATGTTTATTATGAACCTAGTGGGGCTACAAGCACGAACCTACATAATAATTACAACGAAATACGTAATTTTCATATGAAAGGTCTCTGAAATATGACTGATAACTTGTATCAACGCTTTGATCACTAACAATGTCCATAACGACATGCACCGGTGACAAATTTTAGACTTATCATTGGGGTACAGCTGTCGGGAATTGCTTGGCAGACTAAAATTCCCGGATAGTCGGTATAGGATGATGTGGCATGGTCTGCACCGACCTGGAGTCCTTGGCGAAACTGGGTGGCCTACCCTCTTTGAAGGGAATGAGCCGATAACTGAGCGGTAACCTCGGATTCCACAAACTGGTGCTTAGTACCATGGGCATGACGTACCCGGCACACATCTGGATGAAATTTTTGTGATGGTTGTACCCCGTAATATATTCTATTCAATATGGTTTATCCGCGAGAGCAGGGCGAAGGCAAGAATTACGCTCTGAAATGTCTCTAAGGAATTAATGCTACTCTGTTCTCTGTAAGACAATCAGTACGTGAACAATGAATAGTTTCGCTCCAAGTATAAAACTGCCTAAGAACGTATAAGCTTTTAAATACAAACGTCTCTGAACTATGATAAGATATATAGTTATCTTGAACGAGATCCAGTAACCTTACTGGCCCATCTCTAGTCCATGACAGCGGGTATGCCAACTGGCCCTCGTGAAATTTGTCACACATCCATGGCCTACGGGGTACGGCCGTCAATCGGATTCTATTGGCAGACTGGATGTTCAGTATAGGATGATGTAGTAGCATGGGTCGCACTAGCATGGAATCCTTTGAGAAAAAGCATCCCTATTAAGATGGATAGTGGGAACGTATCGGTATTTTTGGATTCTGGGTACTGGATAAACTCTAAACCCACTCTCGGAATGATGTACAAGGTATTTTCCTGATGAATATTCCTTCAATAAGTTGTCAAAAAGTATAAAAAAACATTTGCCTCATCGAAAAGAAGTGGTTCATAATGTTTGAAATCCATGTCAAAAATCTCATCGATGCAGCGAACTCTTCGGTACCGATGGACAAAAATCATGCATCAGTTGCTCATCTGCGCTGATTTCTGGATAAAGAATCACACTTGTTTAATAAATCCACGAGCATTCGAACTGGAAGTTCACTCATCTTAAGACTGACTATACCAAAAAGAATCTTCGAATTCAACGGATGATACTGCGCCATTCTATATACCTCATCATATATTTGTAATACAGATTTCGCCATCATCTGCCCTTAAGTATTAAGTTACGTGTTAAGAATACCCAAAGCTTTTTTGAAAGATGAGTAGTATAAGCTATAAAACATTTGTTCCGAGATAGCTGGGCGAGAGATGCCCATACTCCTGAGTCAGCTGCATCGGCGAAACAAATGGACTATAGTTTTCTAAATATTTCGTAAAATGATCTAAAACTTCGTGATTATATTCCTAAAATATTGTACTGTTTTTGAAAAAATAAAAGAATTTCGATTTTTCTGACCGGCTAAACCAGGTTCCCTCCCTAATATCTTTTGTCTCTATAAAATAAGTATAATAGATATTTGTGTAAAAATATCCTTCTTTTATAAAACTATACTCAAGTACTATATATATTGTATTAATTTTTCGTAAGACGTCCTAAGTAAATATTAATTTTATTAAGCCTCCAATAGTATATGAATTAGCATGAGCAATGAGAAGTTGGTGCCGGTTGCTGGCACGCCGTCATGCGGTTTTCGCGTAATTTAAGTCCTGAAATAAGCCAATAGTATCCAAGCGTGTTTTTTTAACAAAGTGTTTGTAATTCTCGAACATAACTATTAAAACGGTATCTCAAATATAAATATATCAAAGTGAATGAGAAATTCTTCTCTGCCTAAAAATTTGCAAATCGATCTGGTTTTGAACTTTATTTGGTCATGAACAAAAATGTAGAATATTCGGGGTACGATAATATTATGTATGCTTATGATTTTTTTATAATGTACCCAGTTCTGACTCAGCATTTACTTTAAATTTCTATATTTTTTGTCAAATTTTGTGATTCGAAGAAAACTCTCCATAGTTGAACTTTAAATAAAAAATATATCTCCAGCATTCTTACAGGACTACCAATAACTTCTTTAAAATTCTGCTTCTCAAAAAATGTAGCGCAGATTTTCGCATTGTTCAAGTAATTCTCCGTAAGAATTCTAATGATTTAGTCTCATTCCTTCCTCAAAATATTCTATAGGTTAAGCATGATTTATCCACGTAATAAATTAATTATGAAGGAAACATTTTATTGCCTTTAATGGAAAACGGTTGAATGGAAATGGTTTCGGAATTATACTCTCCTGTAGATAAACAAAATCTCTCTCGTTGCCTGCCTTTGTAATAGGTTTGCAATCTGAAAGTGAATTGTTTCATACACAAAGAACATTCAAGAGTGATTTCAAAACAACTTTATTCACAATCCATCACATTTTCAATCCATTGACAAAAGTGGATCAATAAGGTGAGCAACGGAATCATGGTTTGCTCCTTATCTGGAGGGAGAGAAGTCCATCAAACATATAAGATTTGTACAAAAAAATGAGATCTTTGAAATATAACACAAGCCATATATACCTTGTTTATGCACTGCATCGGGTTGCCAAACATCGAAGAGTCTTACAAGGAAACCCAAATATTCACTTCCTTTCGTGATATAGGGCTCAAAAAATGTTTGGCCATCCCTTCATTTCACATGTACCAAAAAATCCAATCGACATAGCTATTGATGAAACGCTAAGAATACTAAAAATGTACCCAGAAAATTCTTCACCGCGCAAGAATCGTTATCCAATCCTTTTATCAGCCTTTCGTAAGTTTTGACCTCTCTACTTAGTTTTTTTACAAAATTATTTTACCCCGTTGCCTAGGAAAAAAATAACACCTGAATTGACGTCTAATTGAAAATTAGAAATAAATCTTAGAACGACCGGAATGTGAAGTAATTGGATATGGCTGTTTTTATACCAGAATATGATAGTCACACATTTGGATGAATCTCTAAATATAATTCACGATCTTTTCTTTAAATGGGAGACGCGCGCAACGAGTTCCTTTCGTTGCCCTACGCGCAATTCATTTCCCGGGAAACATTACTATCCCCAGCCGGAAAATTCACCGTGTCCGAGTCACTTAATTCACACATTCCCATCTTTTTAAGCATCAAATCTTTGATCGAGAGACCATTTCCTTTCATCAAGGAACATCCCCACATTTTCTCGTCTATCTCTCTGTTTCCAATTTCGTATAACTCACCAATGATGGATGGGGATCTATCGTTGACTTCAGAATAGCAAGGTGCACATAGAGTTTGACTCACACCGAATAAACTGGACGAGATATTATTTATTAATTTGAGCCTACACATGAGGCCGGTACATACTTTTCTGCACGGCTCTTTAACGTGCTCTAATTAAACGCACTTCCTTTCGGTTCGCTGTAAGAAAAGCACAGCACCATTCGACACACAGTTGGCATTCGTACAAAACCACACCTCGGAAGAGCACCGAACTAGCATCCGTTTCTATCTAGAATTTGGGAACGAAAAGTAAACATTAAGAACGTACGAACGAAACTTATATCCAGTAACGACCGTTTCTTTCGTGGTCACGATTTGTGAATTTGAAAACTTCTCAGGAAATCACCCACCGATTTGTCCTTCGGATCACTAGCCGTTCGTCCCGGCGCGTATTACATTTCTATCACGTCACTTTGGAGGCCGCATCCACTCACTGAACAGGCCACCAATGCCATGGGTCGTCTCCCATCACCTCGGAAGGAACAAGTCGCCCGTGGTTTGAGCAGGAACCACTAACACTGCACTGACTGCCAACAGCAATAGAAACGAAGGAGCCAAGGATTTGGATGACGCACCATGTTCTCCATGTTGCATCGCAGCTGGGTGCTCGCCTACGATGAGAAACGAGAATATTCGTTACGAGATGGGAAATTGATGGAAGAGTTACGATACTCATAGATTCTCACAAATTGTAAATATGATAACATTTGAAGAAAATGAACTTGATGAAAAAGCACAAAGATCCATATGCTCTGAGATAATTTTGGATGATAATCAGTTTTGGAAATTATCAGTATTTGCAAAACAATACAAAACGTAATCACTATCCAATCACGCTTTACGCAGAAAAAATATTTGCCATCAATTGACGGGAAACTTTTGCATTCAATATTATCAATCGAACTAAAGACTAATATCGAATGAATTTTCGTCAGAATCGTGACTTCATTCTTTAAAACTTTTCGTAACAGAAAATGAAATTTCTTTGGAATATCTCGGAAGAAGGGTTTACAGCAGTCCGTTTAACATCCCGAGATATTAAAAAATCAACACCGAGGAATAACCAACGCAAATAGCATAAGAAACCCCCAACGAATGATGCTGTAGAATACATGTAACCTAACGAATTCTTGAATAAAATAAACTTAGCAAATCAAATCCCCCATGGGTGATGTCGTTAAGAAATTTACGAAGAATATTTAATCACTCACCGTTAAGAACGTGTACCCATACGCTGGCTGGTTCTGCGCTGGATGGCACGCAGGTGTAGTTGCCCGAGTCGGACACCATCGCCTTGGTCACCAGCAGCTTGCTGGTAGTCCCGGACTCCGTCTTCTCAGTCTCCAAGGAAACTCCTCCCCTCGGGGAGTCGAAATCCACCACGTTGGCTCCTCTGTACCAAAGCACTGAAGACGGTGGCGTCGACGGAACGTTCACCGAACAGGTCAAGCTTATGGTGCTGCCCTTCTTTACATACACATCCTCCGGGCCCCAGATATTCGCCTGAGCTGCTGCATGTCCAGGATTGTCCAAACAATCGCATATTAGACAACTTTGTTGGGTCGAAACAAGTGCATAACTAGTAATTAAATTCAGTGAAAGGTGGACTCAACTCCTTGAATAATTAGTTGGAGTAGTAAATCCCTCACTCTAGTCTAATAAGGTTGCCTTAACCGTTTAGCAGTTAACCCTTCCCACCCCTTGAGAGAAAATTTAACCACCGCCGAATCACCAGCCTTCTTTATAAGAAGTTAGAATTTTCGTCCACACTCCTCCATTTGTAACAAGCGGTAATATATTTTTAAGAATATTGCAATAGTTGATTAAACCATCATTCATTGAAATTTACGTATCTCGAAGTTAGAAGATAACAAAAAGAGTTTATATATCTACTTAAAGGCCAAAGGAAGGTGGAGTTCGTTCATAGAAAGTGATTCAATAAGAAAAAGAACTAATTTCCACAGTATCTATGCAACCGGTTTCCCTTCTGAAACATCTTTAGGGGACAAGGATAGTTCTACATGTGGTAATAAGAAAGAGGGATATGAGAAAAGTTATTTATACTTTTTGTGGTATAATTTTTGATTTTTCGTCTTTATTTTTCTCGAAATAGAGCTATTTGACGCTAACTTCACCGTTTTTCCCTATTATATATTTTCCAATTCAGCACCATTTGACTATTATTCTTTTGAAACTTTTTCGGAAATTTAGCACCAGTATTAATAATTTTCCCAAACTTATTCCATTTCATTACCTCTTTAGGCTAGAGTAAGAGATTTTTATATTGGCTGGTTAAGTGCAGCAGATGAATTCTTTATCGCTACCGTGCGTTGAAATTATACGAAAACTTCGAAAAATTCTACGATACATCAATTAATGACACTGAGAACATAATTAACTCGAAAATATAATAATGAAAAAATAGAGATAAATGTGAAAAACATGTTTTGAACAGATAATTAGTTAGAGCTTATTAGTGAGTAATAAAGTTATATTTTAAACACACATAAAAGAGAAATGATGAAGGAATATACAGTTTATTGAGTGCTGAATATACATTAGTCTACTTTTATTTACATTCAACAACTTGAAATTTACTGATACTGTTAGATTATGAATGTTTTTAACTAGCTGAGAAGAGATACTCTTCATACTTTTCATTTGATTATTAAATTAATTTTAAAGAACTCATAATTAATGAGCTTTAATTCTTTGTTTGTACACCTAGCAAGGAACACTGTTAATCTATTCATATTATACGCAAAAAAACTTTCGGCAAACGGAATGGTACAATATAAACTTCTTATTTTTAAATAATGTTATTTTATCGGCTAGAATTATCATTTTGGTTCTTGAATACGATTCCATTATATTAAAACTTAGAGAAGCGATACTATCACATAACCTTATACAATGGCTATCAGCCAATTACAGAGATAAATTTAACTCCGTGCATTTAATTCAGGCATTCAGCTTCCAAGCAACGGAGACTTTAAAATTCGCGAAATCAAAAAAAAACCATACGTTCACATTATTCAGGTTACATAGCATTACTCCAAGAAATATAGAAAATATAAGTCATCATGCAAGCCATTCACATAAAAGCCAAAAATACAAATTAAAACTAGATCTAGAAAACAAATTTTAAAATGAGTACTAAGAGGTAGCATTCGGGGGATATTATTATATAAACGGCAATGAAAACAGCAATAGCAAAATTTACAGCCTTATGAATGGATATTTCGCAAGGAAAACTGGATGATTAAAAAAAGAAAATGAATATATTCTCAGTCGATTGGGTTCTGGGAAAAATACACAAAAAATGAAAATCTTATCAACCTTGGTTGGACTTGCGGGATGGGCTCCGACTTCCGAATGAAGTGGCAACTAATTCAGAGGTCTTGTCTGGAAAAATGGAGAGAGAGAAGAGAGAAAAAAAGAATGAAAGAAAATCAATAATGGAGTCAACAGCTAATGACACACACAAATGACGCCTGGAATTGTAATTTCAATCGCAATAAAAGATATCTACTGAAATATATATTTCAAAAACTCATCTATGCTCAACAAAAGGTTCTATCAATTCATTACATCTATGTCAATTCAACATTTTAAACCAATGCTGATAAGAAAAAGCCATTCGTATGTAAACTACGAATGAGGGCTTAAAAAAATGAAGGATGACCATTATAAATATTCGATTCACAAGTAGAATCTGTGATGGGAACCTTGTTCTTCAGCCCACGTGATTTGCAGGAATTTGAGGAGATATAAGACAGCAGAAATGGTTTTAAATGATCTTCAATGCATATCAAAGCCCAAACTAAAGTAGAAGCGGAACATTACCGACCACTTTGACAAATGAGCATCAAAAATAAGGAACAACAGCGTGTAGAATCAGGATATGTAGAGAAGTGGATAATTTTAAACTTTAACACAATTCCACATGCATGCAAACATATGAATAAATCAATGTCGAACCACAATCGCTGTGAATGATCTTTTAATAATTCCAAAGAGCTACTCTGTATGATCTCTTTGTTTACAGTTTTAATTTGTATTTAACTGTAATCTTCCTAAAAATTGATAGTAATATTAAAAATGTAAACCGAGCTACCTTTTATAGATTAATATACCCCCAAATACCACAACAGTTTATTGATGGTATAGCTCCGACAGATCATATAGTTTCGAAAACTTTGGAGAAAATGTTGGCGGGTTATTTTGGATGTAATGCTATGTACGACAGTTGCTTTCTACTGTAAGAAATGAATAATACCGATCCGATTCTTGGTTAACCCAGATAATCCTTCATCAATCAATAATACTTCATCATTATTAAATATTGAAAAAACCCGAATCTACTTCCAAAATAATAAAGTACTACGATTAAGAATTAAACATAGTGATGATAAAAACTTAACCACAGAATTTGTTAGCTTACAATGTATTTTCTCTAACATTTTGCATCCTTATAATCATTGCAATAGTTGAGTTTCTATAGGTTACAATATATATCGGCTGTTAATTGTCTCCTACCAGAGAATGGTTTGCAAATAGAACCATTATTCGCGATGGAATAAGGGCAGCCGGTGGGAGGATATGGGAATGCAAATTGATGGAAAATAATGTGCCTATTTTTACACACACCTTCTACGTTAAGTAAGATAGCCATGTTGATCTTCGGTTCTGTGTTGACTTGACACTCGTATATGCCGGCGTCCCGTTTCTGTACATACTCCACTCTGAGGTTCCACTCGTCTGAGCCTTCTGGGTGAATCACGCCGAAGCGGCCGTCTCCTGTGTAAGTGAAGATACTTGACGTCAGGATGTGCAAATCTCGTTTCCTCATCCAAGACACCTGCGGAAAGAAGATACGTGATTTGTTTAGATACGGAGCCAAATTACGTCACACCTACCCTATGTCATAAACTATACCTAAGAATCATTGATATGAAAAATATCGAGAATTTTTATAAAATACATGTTTTAATAAAATAATATTACCTGCCAGTGAAAGAAAGACTCTTAATTCATTTGGTCTACCTAAAATATTTCATAAAAATGATATCCATTACCAGTAATCTCCTTACAAATAATTTTTTCTAGCAATAATAATTGAAAAATATCAAAATACTTAAACTGAAACTCAAACTAAACAAAAAATATCACCAACTAGATTCACGCACCATTTTCAATCTTCTAATTATTAGAATGGACTATAAACTTAGTTTTAAATACGAAAAGAAAACTATTACACAAAAAAATGTTAACAATTCTATTTAAAGTATCCTCAAAATGATAACCACTCTTGCTTACTTATAAAAAGAACGTGAATCATTCTCAATATGAATTTATTATTCTTTAAGGAAAGTGTAACTAATAGAACAAGACAACTGCATTTGATGTTTATGTATATAAGTAATTCCATAAGTGTCTTCAATTGCCAGAAGAGATAAAAGGTCCGATTAAACATGTGGAAACAGCTTGAGATGAATGTCTTACATTAGGAGCCCCAGAATGTAAAGGGAAGGTATGGGACTGTAGTTTAGTCTCCGGAGGGTAGTGAACGCTGGGAAGTTAACAAGTTTTGGAACGTGTTAAAAAAGCGTGGCCTGGAAGGACGGGCAAATTTCTCAGGGACCTTAAAGAGGTGATGGAACTGCGCATTGAAAGTTGAAGGAAAGGAACGCTGCTTTAGCGTCAAAAGAGTTGGAAAAATGCTCATATTTGTACAAAAATGTTCTCTTATTCTTATAGATGCAATTCTTTCCCTCGCTTTCAAAATTAAAATTATTACTAAAAGAATAAGAAAGCATTCTTATAGCAAGAATAACAATTTCTACTCCCTAATTATGTTTTTAATCTTTCTGGGATTCTATTCTTATACAGGCGAAGTATTTAAAATATACTTAAATTTAATATACTAATGTATTTTCAATATTGCATCATAATTTACTTTGTATATTTCTTTTCGCTAGTTAAGTTCCTAGAATTCGATAAAAATTCTCATAGTTTACAACTAGCTTGAAAAGAGATTCCGGAATGTTCTCTTAATTGCATAAAATAACCTAAAATTATTTTCTTTTAGAAAACTTCTTGAAAATTCTTTTGCTTCCAAAAATTTCCTTTCAAAAGAAAATATAAGAATGGCTATAGAGGCTATACTAGAAGAGAGCGAATGCAAAAAAAATTGCGCTTACATTATCTCTCTTATAAAATCTTACAATTATGCTCCTTCAAATCCGTTAACTTATTTTCTGAGTAAAGCGATAGTTTATTCGAGAAACTTTGACAATGCTGTTTTAATGTAGCATACCCGTGAAATATGACGAAAAATGCCTAAGAGTCATAAAGATCGCGTATAAGACGTTATTACAAGTAGATAGTTATCTCCACGTCACTTTATAACAAATATTCTTATTCAATATCCTAATTTCTAATTGCCTACTCAACCGTAATGAATTGAAGTAAGATATCATAAAGTACAGATCACTCGAAAAATCTGCTAAAGGCAGCGTAACTGTAGAAGAGTCCATAGAAAATAATGATTAAACTCATCCTGAGAATTGAGAATAATAAAATGAAGAATAACACGCAATTTGGAGACTCGGAATATTCCAAATGCGTTATCAGTGCGCCATCAGCTGCGGAAGTGACCGAGGGAAGATCCGCGTTTTACATAACTCAAGGCAGATTTCGCCCGCACTATATTAGGATCGCAAGAGAAACAAAATTAATGAATACAGTCACTGCCATTTAAATATTTCTTCCCTCCCAATTACGTCATCCTTCCAGGGCTCACTCCGGAAGACGAAGAGAGATGAAAAACAATTAGTAACATTTGGTTCGGGAGACATTACGAACAGACGCGATGCGGAGAATGTCGAAGAGGGGAAAACGGAATGTAAATGAAACGAAGGAAAAAAGACGATGAAAAGGAGAGGAGAAGAAATAACAATTCGACGTTGGTATCATCCTGAAGGCAATTTGTAGGGGAGAGTTTTGAAAATGCGAGGCAGAATTATTAAATGAAGATGCGCATGCGAAGGTTTTGCCATTTCATCGTTCTGCTGAGTTAAAGGTCCCGGTTTCTGCTCGTTTCGGTATTTTTAACTTCACATTGTGCCTTTCGGGTAATTTATATTTCGATATACAAACTTCTAAAGCTTGTGTTGTTTTATTTGGGCGAAATCGTCATCTTAACTAAAATTTGAAATTTTCCTATTTCATTCATTTTATTTACTATTTAGCCAAAAGAAAAACAATGTAATAACCGTGATTGCCAAACAACTGGATATATATCCTGAAATGAGCTAGCAACCCCTCTGCAATTTAATGTTATTACAATTATGAATCAAATTATTTAAACATACTCTCAGCTCATCACTAAACTAAATTGGTTTAAGGCCGCACGCTCTAATTGTTTGCCTAAATCATAAAAGAAAATCTGAGAAACAATTAAGTTAACAACTTTCTTCGGTCGTATAAAAAACGCAGTCTTTGGAGGCGGTCGTAAAAATCAAATTAAGCCTTTCCTAAAAAAAAGAGTCCGCGGGGGAACAATGAAGATCAAAATAAGCCAGAAATTAAAATTGCGTCTCGTTTACTCTCACTTGAAAACTCTTCCTATACCCTAATTTTCCTATACTTTCTCTAGCATTTTACTCAGTTCCCAGCTCACATTCCCATGAAATGTTTGACGGAATGATTTAGTCATCTCTGTACTTCATGAAGGCTTTAGTCAAATACCCTTTTGCCAAAATGCTCACTTTACCTCATGGTAAGAATTTCTGACTATAGAATTTGAGGAAATTTGCTAATAACAGTCAAATATAGTTAGGGATTTTCAAGGCATTCTTACAAGGTCATCTGGGACTCTTACGATAGCTCTGTCACTGGCCTCATGTTGATCATAAGCCTTATATTGTGAAAACACGACAAAAGCTATTAAGGAATTAGCAATTCTATGTTCCATAAAATTTACCTACCTTTCAATTCCGCTATCCTCATACGCCATTACGCTCAATTAACTACTTTATGAATTTAAAACAGTATAGTATTGTGTGTAGTACATTTGTCTGTTCAGGGACCTGAGTTAAAATCCCAGTCATATTGCATTTTCTACGTCTCTTTAACCATCTATTCCAGAAATTTTCATACGAAGCATATTCAAACTGTACTTTATCAGCTACGCATCATACATAAGCTGATTAAAAGCATATCGATAAAGATAGTTCAATTCTCCGTGAATTAAGTTATGAAAATTTTACGAAGCATGAAAAAATACGTAGGTGTTTAATAAGATTTTCTTATCACGAATAGGTTAATTATTCAGACCTCTAGCATATAATATATTCGTACATATAAAGTGTTAAGACTTATAAAAACTCTAACTAGAAATATTAATTCAGCAAGAAAAGATTAATCTAGTCCTCTCATTTTGTATTATAATTTGTGACTCTATTCCTCGTATTTTTAGTGATAGGTGAATTTGAAGATTGGCCCTCCAACCACATAGAGGGAGGGCATGAGAATCAGCTGAGTGCCCATGGAGGTAAATTTTACTCCTTTTGGTGATCGACGGAAGGACTTTCTTCTGGAAACTGAAGAGGCACGTGAGGTGAATATGAGAGCGAAGGTGGGGCTCGTTTTGGGAGGGGGAGTTGGTTCAAAGGTGACGACAGAGGGCAGTACGGCCGAGGAAGCTACAAAAAGTTCCCAAACACATTCCTAAGGTCACAACTTTTAACTAATGATTGACATTTCATTTAAATATTGCAAGATCAGTCACATGGAGGTAATTAAAATGTTCCAATTAAATGGATGAGATGAATAAACTTAAACTGAATCTTATTGTTATTATTTTCCAGGAATACCGTAAACATCAACTTACTATCCGCGGAGCAAACATTTATTACACTGTTAAATCGAAACTACCCTTATTAAACTTTAAATTATCCTAATAAAGTATTCAGGTCATAAGCTTCATTTAACTAATTTATAAATTAAAAAGCACAATTCAGCTGAAAACTATAAAGAATAAACTTTTAAAACCCACATTTATAAGATAAATGAATTTTAATTTAAGTTTGTTTGAATGAATTTTACATTAATTTGAACATTAAAATAAACATATTTATTTGGTTTTCATTAAGAAAAAATTAGTCGAATGTTTCTGCACTATCTTTTAATCAAGATACAGTAACTTTACTTAATACGGTACTCGAAAATTTGCTCTAGATGTTCCTTATATATATTCAAATCAGAAATGCAAATAGCAGAGGAAATACATAGTTCTAATTACTGGACCAAATACTAGCTATGAATATATATTCCACCACTTAAAAGGATGTTCTCTAATATTAAAATAAAAGGAAATTCAGTCGAACTAACGAGTTCACTTTTTCCCCTCCACTTCCCTCCCATAGGGCCTTGATAATAGGGAGATGAAGTTCTAACTATCCTCTGGACTGACTACAGCACATGCAATATCTCTTTGAGACGAACATTAAACACATGAGCGTATATTTATCCGCATTTCATGCAGTCGCTGTTGCTAATGGAGGGTGGAGACAAAAACAGGGAGATTTACAAAAGCTGCGTCGGCACAAAAACGCTCTTCTCATGTTTAACTCCGAGGCCACGAGAAAAAAATTCCGATTAAGAAAGAAAAACTAAATGTTTTGAGAGTCGGATTCATTTGCGATGAAACGATAAGGCATCGGGAATAGGATAAATGGAGTGTTAAGAGAAGATAAAAAAGCTCTAATAAACGGAATTAAAAAAGGCACTCGCGAAGTTTATCAAAGCGATAAAACGGAAATGCAGCTCTTTCGTGAGAAAAGCCTATTTGAGACTAACATTCTCTTAGTCTCCTACGTTGATATTTCGAGTCTTCACAAACGGATGAGTCATCCCGGTTTGAAAGAGTGTAATAGTCTTTGCATGCTGATCGCGTGGACTTTGGAATATATTTGTACAAGTGAATATCGAACTGATATGGCTTCTTTCTTCTTGTCATTCGATATGGTTTTGAAGATATTTCCCCTTAATTCATTTAAATGTTACCGAAATATTGGAATTCATAAAGCCCTAGATCAATAATGAATCTAAAACATTTTTTTGGTGTTCAACAGACGAAAGAATTTGAAAAAGAAACCACTAATAATCAAATTAAATATCCAAATTAAATTGTTTTTGATGATAGCTAATGCGTATTGAGAGAATAACATGCTAAATTGATCATAGTTATGCAAATATCGGCAAAGTTGAAAATTCCATTCACTGGTGTAAAAGTATGTGCTATTATTATTATTATTTGCGAAGCACTCCAATTAATTATATATTTTCATTTACATTTTTCTTAGATTTGATTGATTTCAGTTAAAAAGTAATACCAAAAATTAATCATAAACATTAAATTCACAATCATATTTTGCCTTGTTAAAGTACTTCATTTAAGATTTTAATTATGCTTCAATGGCATAGAAAAATTCAGCATTGAAACATCGACGGTTATCCATCAAAAACATTTCTCGAACTCTTTGTGCACCGGAGTGTTCTTTCGTTACGAAACCGACCTAAAATTTCGATTACTTTATTGGGCAAGTTCAAACGGCGAGTGGTAGTAACGGAGGGAACAAATATCCTCACGTGCGAATGACCAGAAATGCAATTAAACGGGAGTTTTTTTTGATCCGACGCTTCTCCAAGCGGATGATTATTTTAGCGTATGATAATGGGCGTCACAAGAGGACAGTGGGGCATTCTCAAAAAGGGAAGCTATATTTCGTGGGCCGACAAAGGGGCGTGGACATGGAAGGATGGGAGGAAAAGCGTGAGTAAAATGCGTACGTGTTTTTTGCGAGAGTTTAATAATGCCGAGACAAAGGGACAAGGCCGTGAAGCGATTGGGAGAGAAAAAGAGGCACTTTAATGAATCAAAAATATACATTACGAGGTGCTACAGAAGTGGAGAATTTAATTAATCTGTGGAGTGGAAGGGGGCGCAATTCCGCAAAGGTTTATTATTGTGCACTGTGTAATCTGTTTTATCATTGTGAGCGTATTCCACGATGTTTTAAAAGACAAAGAGGAAAATGAAGGGGAGCTATTCCTTGAGCCGTGAGTATGGATGGATGATATTAGAAGATAGAAAAGATATTCGCAGAGTATTTTAACGGAATATGATGTAAACCAATTCCATTAAAGTTTTTTTTCCGCTGATATATATGAAAATTTCCTAAAATCTTTTTAAACTGAAAGATATGCTACCTTGGTTTATATTGACCGGTAATTTATACTCATTGAAATTACTCACTATTCTTTGAGAGCAATTTTTAAGAAAACCTTGGAAGAGAGGAGAAAGTAAAACACCAAGAAACGAAAGAATAGCCAAAAGAAAGAGAAATCCATTTAAGACGTCCATAAACAGAAATATTGGAAACGTGATAAAGGCTCGGGTAAAGACCGGCGGACGTAAAAATATTCCAGATAAAGGGACAGGGATAGAAACTTTACGGTGGCTACATATAAATAGGAATATGCAGTAAAATACGAAATGGGGCAACTCTGAATAAAAACTAAATAACTGTAAATAGGTTTTGGGATTCGAAGGGAAAATTTTTGGGTATAAAAGTGTACGAATGTGGTATCACATTTTAGATGAAAGCAAAGGAAAGAGAATGCATGAGGAATAGAAGAAATATTAAAGGACAGCCGATTAAATAATATGTATTAATTTCTTTGAGTTCAGAGATTGTCTTTTTAATCCATCTTATGACTAATTTTATAAATATAGACTTCCGATACGATTCTATAATTCTATCCTTGTAGAGAGAGATTTCCACATTGTCGCTAAAATTGGCTTCATGTATTATTAGCTGATAATATAGAAACTATCGGCTTTTCATTGAGAATATTAAGATCAGGTTTTTATTCATACCTCTGCAAATTAAAACACACTTTTCAATGGTTTAGGAATATCTCCTGAAAATAGTTAGTGGTATTAAGGCTATTAGTCATATAGAAAAAAGTATATGATTTAAATGGAAATACTGGCTTGTCAGAGGTGCTGAGACTGAATTATACAATTAAAGTTTATTTCTCAAAGAGCCATAAATAATAAATTTTTCAACGAAAGAAACGAGCGTAGATTACACGAAGCCATCAAAGATTAAGATATCTACTTTGATCATTAATGATAGGAATTTAAATTGTGCGTTGCGTAAGACGGAGATTATCTGTTGATTTCTAATTCCATTTTGTTCATTGGGAATCTATTCTTTTTCTCCCGAGAATTTAATTTTTCGGATTCAATGGAACCGTAGAGAGGTAAGTACGTAAGTTCACCTTTCCTTTCACATTCGGTTGATTATCGCAATCGCTTTCTCTTCCGTAGATTTTCTCGTAGAAAAGATTCGGAGTAAAGGTATTGGAGATGGGAATGAATGGGTTTTAAGGGAAGGATTGGAATGAGGATGCTGGCAAGGATGTTCCCTGGACCGGGTTGCGGATCAATAGTCCCCGTTGGAACCGTCCAGGCTTCCAAAAAGAGGGAGTGGGGGAACAAGTGTTGAGTACACTTAGGGCTTTAGCTTCGCCGATAATCGTCTCCTTAGATCGAAATTCAGTTAATCGTCGGCAAATGATTGGATTTGGGTAACTCTTAACGATGTACGTACGCTATAGGGAACAAAGGCTGACGCACTCGATACGACCTTGTCCCGAATCGTTTTCGTGGAAAGGTTGAATCTATTAGGCGGTGATCGCAGGTGATTACTTTTGTCCTCCGGAAATAAATTGATAAAGGGATAGAGGAGAATCTCCAAAAATGATTTAACCCTTTGACCTTGTGAATGCATCCAGCTATAATTAATGAGAAATCAGTTGAGTTTGAGAAAAAGTATTACGCTAAAACTTTGCAGAATTAACATCGAAAACTACGATTAATTAATGCTAATAATAAAAGTTTACGTACGAAGTTAACTAAAGGTTTTATATGATTTGAAAAAGTAAATAGTGTAATCAAATGAGAAAAAGGAATCCTATAAAATTATGAATAAATAGCGATAGAAGAAGATTTTTTAAAATATTCATTTGATTTCGATATATTTATTCTCATTAATTTGATAAATATCCCTATCGAATAATAAAATCTTTAAGTTTGAAAGAGCTTAAAATCCGAAGATATGTTCTCCTTTTTTCCTCCTTCACCTACAGAACCATGACTGAAAGTGACTGCGTTTGTAAATGAGAAAGCAATTGAACCCGTTCAAATCAGAGACTTCTTATTCTTGAATTAGTATTCCATTTATGTACTCTTAGATATCTACAACTAGCTATTTAAAGGCAGAAGTTGAGCTATGAACTGTAGCTAGTGGTAGAGATACTTGCCATTTCGTTATTGTCGAGATATATCCGAGTGAATTAAATCCTTTAATGAGATTATGAGTTACAAATGGAAAATAACTTAAACAATTCATTAAATGTTTCAAGGGCAGAGTTATAAATAGCATTAGAGATAGGGAGAGAGAAATGCTTCAAAACCTCAATTATACAGCGAACTATTACGCATGTGATGCATAACCCACATGCTAGATTGGAGACGAATTTTTATTTAACGGGGAGATGAGATGAATTCGATTTAATCACGTGATCCTTTACTTGATGAAACCCATGAGAAAACAGCGCATTCTACGAAAAGGACGACCCAAAACTCAGGCCAATCATAAATTATTACGAAGGATAAATGACCGAAAACTCAGGAGTTGCTCTCCAGAGGTTTCGTAAAGTAAACTGAATTAAGCGGGATGAGTTGACGCCGGGCAACGCTGATCGAAACAATGTCCACCCAACGAACGAGGAGCCAATGAGGGGAAATTATTGGAAGAGTCATCGGAAAGTGAAAGTGGACCCGATGAAAGTGAAAGGAAGGAAGAAAGGGGAAAACGAAGAAATACAGTGTGAAAGAAGACATCGAAGGAAAAAGAATAGGACCATCGAAGGAGTCGCTCAAAAAGTGAAAGTGGATGAAAGAGAAATAAGGAAGAATACGGAAAAGAGAGAGAAGAGTAAGTTTTGCAGGAAAGGGAAAAGAATTTGAGGAGTCTAGGGATTGGTTGTAAGAGGGATGTGTCCACCAAGTGTGGGGGTGACAAAGTATGGAATTCCTACGAAAGAGTTAAATTCTTTGGATTGTCCGGTGAAGCAAGCGAATGAAAATGGCGAACAAGATTTCCCAAAAATGCGGTAAAAAAGGGAAAGCGAGATGTTAAAAAAAGAGCGGGAGTTTCTAGCTTAAAGCAGTAAGCGATGTGGTTTAAAGAGGCACGCTCTGGACAGGAAGGGGAACAAGAAATTTTCCATATGAAAATGAAATTAAGTTTTGCACTAATGGAAAAGAGGCAACTTCTTCACTTCAAATGACGACGATTACGATATACGATTTTTGGTAAGGGCTAACTTCAATGATACAATATTCATAGTCAAGAGCCATTAATTAGACAGAATGGTTACCAATAATGGTAGATTGAAAGGCCTCGTACTTCTCGCGTATTTAATTTTGGCACACCTGCAAACACATGAATAAATCATACAATTGTAGACCGAATATTATATCTAAAATTTGAGAGAAAATTGTAATTTGGGATTGTTATCAAGATGCTTGATTTTACATAACGATGTGTATCACAATTTTCGCACCGTTACGACAAAAATTTACTTAAATAATCACATGATAATTTATTATAATGAATGTTCCTCAATTTAGAGAAGTACTTGGGGTTATAATTTTGAATAATTGTTTTACTTAACTTATATTAAACTAATTCGAGTTATACCGAAAATATATTAATTTAGAAGTTAGAATGTAAGTATCTTATAGCGTAATCATTTCCCAACGCCAGTAAAGAGCTGTTCAAAATAATCATTCTGAATAGATGACATCAATTCATTAAATGTGTTGGACTCTTTTCAATAAATTGATACAGAAGTATGAAATAGACAACTTAACTGTCGTAAAGCACATTATTTGAAATTCCATGGACATGATCACCCAGACTTCCTAAGCAAAACTGACGAAGTTCCTTCCAAGAAAAGGATATAAAAATAAGGAAACAGTTGCGTTCATATAACGAAATACAGCAGACAAAATAAATATCCAATTGTCGGAATCCTGAATGGAGAGATCTCAAAAAAGCTGAGTGTACAGATATTTCTTGAGAGGGTGCGAAGAGAGATACAATGTCTGAGTCAAGAGAAAGGAGTCTAAAATATTGTCCTTTGGGCGCATTCGATTCCACAAGAGGATCTCATCGTGAGCACACTGTCCGTTAAATTAACATCATAGATATTTTGTAGAGGATAACTTGAAAATTAAGCTACAAATTAAAGCAAATCCTTGTTTAGCTACATAATACTCGTAAGAAGCAAACAAAAATGGGTGGTTATTTTTAAGAAGTATACACATTACCATCCAAGGTTCAATTTTTTCCGAATTTTAGATGTTAATTGTTCCTATGAAAATCGCTTTATAGGCCTACTTTAAGCGGTAATTCTTGATAATTATATAGATTGATTGGACTGGCCATTGTTGGTCGCAAATCAACAAAACACTTCAAAACATGCGATCATTAAATATACAGTTTAGAAAGAAAAGAAGACGAGTTATTCCATCGATTCTCGAGAGTCAAACTGTACGCTATTTCTTCGAAGTAGAGAGGATGGTGGACTAATACCTACCACCCGCGGAATGAATTGTCGCCCAAGAGGGGTTCCTCGGTACTTCCACCGGTATTTACCCTCAACGTTCATGAAGAACTTTTTCTCTCATGAATCAAACGCTCAGTACCACGAGCTCTAGAGCGGTACAATGAGCGGATGTACAAAAGAATGAAAAAGAATCCGCTGTGGGAAGATCCTCGCTGATGCGTATTGCTCTTTGAGGGAAGAGAATATCCTTCGAGAGGCCAATGGCTTTAGCGCCAAAGGCATTCGATTCAATTACAGTGGAAGAGGGTGATGGAAACTTTGAAAGAACTGTTATGCTCTACTGATATTGCTCTATGGTATTTTTCGGTCACGCAACCCGATTCCCTCTGCACTTCATACGTTTTTTACCATTCGATTCCCAAAATGTATGTCATGACTCATAATTTATCGAAGATTGCCATTCTGTCTTCCCATGTTCTTATTTATTGTGAGGGTAGATAAATTCTGCGCCCTCTCATATTATTTTTTATAACATAGATAAATGAATTTTAAGAAGGATAAATTTAACTGTCATACCCAGCAACTAATTTAGCAACTATACTGTCTACATTTTTTAATAAACACCCTGTTTAAATCTTCAAATTTAGAAATCAGAGTAACATAAATGGGCAAGAATATATTATTCATTGAGAATAGGTTTAAATACCCACCGTAAGGTAATTTTATATTCTTTTAGTGAACAAAACTGTTCGTGAATATAACTTTGGCGTAATATATTTAATATTATTCAAATTATTTAATTTTATAAACATTCAGTCGTTTTTAGAATGATATGGTTGTTTCATTGAAAAATATCCAATAAAAAAGCGATGCATTCTGGAACTACGATGTTTTTTAATGGGGAAAATATATCGGAATGGAATCAAGTTTGAAAACCATTTCCCCTCCATTTCGGATGGCGTGACCCGCACATATCATTCAAAGTCCATCGTCCCAATATTTCCCATTCTCCCGAAAAATCCCGCATCGCATTGCATATTTATCTCCCCTTACGGAATTTTAACGTGCTCTACGTCAGAAAAAAAGATGAAAGGCACTTCCCTAATGTTGTCTAAAGCATGTCACGTACGCCCTAGTTTCTTCTCGTGCCATCTTCGACTCATTAAGGATACCGAGCCGTCAAGTCCCCGTGATTGATTCGAGGGTATTGATAAACCGAGTATTTTCGCTGCGGGAAATCGTTGAGTGGCAACTTAGAAAATAGAGGCTAAATGGAAAGGATATTGCGTCTGTTTGAATCTACGAATCGCCCATCATATTCGAATATGCCGAATCGACAGTGACAAGCAGAAACAATTACATCCCTCAATCATATTACCTGACAACACACAGCGAATTGGAATCTTATTCGATCAAATTCCACGTCCAAATCGCACGATAACTGAAAAGATCTTTTCACGTGAAAGTTTGAAACGTAAACTCGCAGGCGATGGGCAAGAAAAAGTCATAAAAGGGATACTTACAATACAACTTCCTATCATTTCAATCAATCGCTTACTGCTCTAATCAAATGATGGTTTAATTGAATATATTTCTGTTTATACAGCATCTATAATTTCAATTATTTCCACTTTTTTAATCTATTCAATGCTCACTAAATCATAGCAATGCATATTATATTATTATTATAAAGCATAATTTAAAAATGCTTCCGCATCCACATAAACACATACGCCTGAAAAACACACGGAAACGACATTGCATCACGAGTCGATACGCTCGTGAAATAAACATACGAGGCCGACAAGGAATTTTATTTCTTTAATCGCCAGCACGGAAGATATTGTGCAATCTGGAGGAATCGCTCCGAGACAATACGAGTAGAAACCGCAAACAATGAATCGCAAATCCTTCTTAAAGTAGAGCGAGCGAACGACCGCTCCCAAAAGATGTCCACGGCACAGAAAACAATTGCCGGCGATTTAATTCGCAAATTGTCCGCCGAAAGAAGTCCGACGGACGCTTCCACGTCCTTTTATTTCCCGCAAAAGTTCTCCCATTGTGGAGAAATGATTTTATATTTTTCGGAACGCATCTTCTGGAGCAACTGTCCAGAAGGGCTGCTTCGTCGTGCAGAAAATCCTATGGAGCATGAGGGAAGAAATGAGAGAGGGAAAAATTCCGTGGAAAAGATTCGGCGCACGCTCAGATGGCGAAGATGACTGGTCCAGTTAGCAGACTGAAAGGCTAGCTATTAGGGGCGGTTAAATGGTTGAAACCTCTTAAAAATGGAGCGGTTTATTTTATGAGGAAGAAAAGTTTTGGGCGCCAAACTTTCCGGCGGTGAAAAGAAAGAGAAGGTAATCAAGTTTGGCAGCGGTTTATGGAGCGAGCGAATTTAAGCCTCGCGGAAAAGAATGGAGTAATGGCACAGGAATTCTGGGGAAGATTAAATTTTGAAATCATCTTCGCCCACGTACTCTTCGCGAAAAATTGCCTCGGATTCGACTTCAGCATGGACTGAATCTTACGTAATTAGGGAATTCTTTCTAATGGTGATGCGAAATTGTTTTGTGAGGGCTGCCGAATCCGTCTTAGTGAGGAATCGTTCCGGCCTTGGAAAGGAATTGCAGTAATTCCATCTTGGAGGGATTTGCAAAAATATGCGCGCTTATTATTTTAGGAAATAGAATTGTGAAATTTACTTTAGAAAACTATAGAAAATTTCCGATTAATATTTAAAGGAATACCTTTCAAGCCACCATTTCCGCATTTAATATGTACACGAACCTTCTTCCTGAAAATCTATTCTTTTCCTTATTCATTGAAGAAATGGCTGAATTATAAACATCTAAAAAGTATATCTAAGCAGTAAAATATAGAAATTCCTTAAATTAAGTACATTAAAAAGCTCACGAATTTCGAAAAAAAATTGTTATTAAAAATAGAATCTTGTAAAGGTATTCGATGGTCATTACACAAGATATGATACATACTGTAACTGTTCGGATTCATGTTCTTTAATCAGTTTTATTCTCCCTTAGCTCAACAAGAAGATTGCTTGAACTATTATTGCGCTTTATTTATATATTCCAAAACATTTATTGCATTCGATTTATTTTTCGTGTTAATACTGCCTAGGCTATAGGCCATTCACATCGATCCTCATGTTTCCGTTTCATTCTTTTGGAGAACGTTTAGAATAAATGACTCAGATTTAATACAGAAGAAGGTATCTACAATTATAATCATACCAATAATTAACATCCCTCATCTAATTCAAAAATATTTCATAAACTTACTATCGAGCTACTGCACTTCATTTAAACTATATCACTCAAATTTATTCGTCATACATTATACATAGATTGCTTTTTCATTCATTTCTCTAAAGCCCCAAGAATATTACTGCACTTGATGAAACGCGATCTAAATTCCTCACGCACGTGGAATTCCCAAAGTAAAAGTACAAAAACGTGCTTTAAGAGATGAGGGCGTCAACCGCTTGATGAGAATCGGCTTTATAAAGGCCTTAGATAGAATGAGATAGGCAGTTGAAATGGCGCTATTCGCATGATGTTTAGTCGTATTTCCTTCCCCACCATTAATAATTCCATAATCTAGAGAATATATCTACTAATTCTTTCCTTTCGTTTTTCTACTGCTCTTTGGCCACTGTTGCAATATGTCTAAACGAAAGGTGTGGTTCAAAGACGCCCTTTTATCTTGAGTGCCAGTTTCGAGGATTGGATTGAACAAAACATCTGATTGTGCCTTTTGTGTGTGTGGGTGAAAGAGGGTTAATCAGATTTGATTTCTAATACTGTTCGTGATTCTGATACACTTTGAGTATGAGAAAATATATTATATCATAATTGCCTGATTTTTCCTCCTGTTTAGGATGAAATGGCTATTACTTGGATTTAATATTTTGATACAATATTATTAATGTTATTGATTAGTAAGTTATTTTAGATATACGGCACCCAAATTATGATTTATTAGTTTATGAAATGGATATATGTTGTCATGGTTTCATATTCCATGCTTATGAACGACTGAAATGTTTCATTGCGTGAAAGGGTCGATGTCCTGAGCATTGAAACATTCACAATTACTGCGGATTTTTTGCGTGAGCACTCAATACTCATCACTGATTCATTCCACTCTTTCAGTCCTTCGACACAATCGATTGAAAACCAAAAATTTTGATTCGAAGTGCTGACAATACCCAAGCGCACATATTGGGATCTGTTTCTCCATAACAGACACCTTTCATTGATTGGAATATGCGGGAAGAAATTACTATTGAATGCGTACGGATATAAAGGTTCTCCCGCAGTTGTTCTTTTTTAAGGACGATCTAATTCTTCTCTTTTGGGAGGGTCTTTCGAAAGAGATTAAACCGAGCGAAATTGCCGTCAAAATTAGCATCGGGAAAAGGTTTCAATTTTTTTTGCCTTGAAAAGGGTCTGGTTTCCTATTTGTACGATCCGCTACATCCATTCGAGCCCTCGTATTAAGCGATATGTTGATGATTATATACATATATCTATACGTGATATCTTACAAGGGAAAATATATATTGTATTGCTTAACATACGCGATATATGTCCTTATAGATACAAAGTTAACTAAAATTTAAAATCATTAAGGATGCTTTAGAAACAAGAAGAAAAAATCTTCATATTTTCCCTCTTTTCAATTAGATATCTGAAAGATAACATCGAGTATTATATCAAATTAGAAAGCAAATAATGATTAAAAAGAGATCATTAACTTCATTTCTGTGCTATAAAAGGTAGCGTAACCTCAAATAGATCGATTCTTGTAAGCACTTATAACTGTTTCGATCATCTTATACATTATTTAAAACTATCGGAATGTTGTTTCGATTGTTACATTAAAACAGCAAGCATCTCATCCAAGACGTTAAACAGTATAAAAATGGGAGTAAAATGAGCAGTTCGTTTGACTAAATGATGAAGATTCCAATGGAGGCCATTTGAGGAATCCATCGTGTCGTCAGTCATAATTAAATGGGAATAATTACCAAAGATATCGAGATTAAATTGAATGGATCAATTAGAAAAGGTTTAATTTGTCCCCTCCTAAGCTTTTGTTGAATAAATCCATCAAGGAGAGCAATTTCGCTTGCCGAGTTAATGAAAGGGAATTATGAACGGATTTCCAATGCTTCCGATGGGATATTTAAAACAGATCGATTCGTATTGGAACGAAGGATTTTATCATGAAGTTATCGTGGATTCTTACTTGGATAAAACGCATTCTAGATCTATCATTACTGTTACTAATGAGGGAGGAAAAGATGGGCAATGAATTTAGGGCAAAATACTTTGAAGGTTCAGCTGTACTTATACATTCGGAGATAAAGTAATTGCATCGTAATGATGATTTACACCAATACTTATGACTTAGATATGAGAATGATTTTGTAATTCTCCTTTTAGTACACTTTGAATGTCTTATGAGAAATCTCAGTTCTGCAGTGGAAGAGTAATTTGGAATTCAGAACGTTATTTGAGTACTACTTTATAAGCAAAGTCTTTAGTTATGAGGTGCTTTCAGAACTAGAACACCTCTTACTGCATATTAATCCCTAAGATATTATTTATTGCTTTATAATGAAGTAAGACTTCAACAGATTCCGCGGTTTCAAATCATTAAATAAATCATACATCCCAATCGGACTAATTTCACAGTTTTATATACTTAAATTCGCAATAATTTGAGCCAAGAAATTAACGAGAGTAATTAATACGACCTGCATAAATGGCGAAACGTACGATTTGTATTTTTTTAAATATTAAAACCCGTATCTTGATTAATCAAATATTCGGTTCAGCTCTAGTTACTTAGAGCTATGAGGAACGCTACTTAATTACGCATAGATGTTAAATTATACGATTTTATGCGAATTACTGCGAATTTAAAATCAAGAGAAACACCGCGTTCATTTGCACACGAAATCCCCTTAAAGCTTGAATTTTAACATAAACTTGAGGCGCTTTCGTGCAACATAAAATGAACGTTGCTAATGGCGACGGAGAGCATCGGAGTACATTTTTTCCTTCCAATTAGTCTATATAGAGCAGAGTGGATTACTCCGAATACGCGGCCAGTCGAAATTTCCTGAATAAATATTTCACTTCCAATTTACTCTCTCCTGCGGCGAATTTTCCCTGAATCCCTGGCTTAGCAGCACAACTTTCCGTCAGTTAAATATTTCTGCCTTCTTTTGCGAAGTTTTTGGCTCCCATTTCCCCGTTCACGCCAACTAACTTAATTTTCCCTAATTACCTACTGACCAAAGAAACCGCACCGTCTTCCGCCTCGTATCCAGTGGTCACACCACACTACCGCCAAATTAATCAATTATTCACCGCGACTCCCACGTGCATCCGTAAAGGGGCGTTTTAAAGCGTGCGTACGGATTAACAGTGAAAATGGAAAAATTACCGGTACTCGAACCCAGGCCTCTAGGCATGCATGAATGGCTCGGTAGCAAGCCTCTCTACTTTAAATTCCATTAATTATTTAAGATTTCTGTTGATTAATTAGCTTAACAGTAGATTTCTTGGAAAATTAGATAACTCGAAAACAATAGAAAACATTTTATTTTTTCAAACTCACATTTTTGTTTGTTTTCAATTCACTCACTTCCGGGATTCAATTTAAATTATAGTCCGTTCTCCTCGATTTTACTTTGAAAATTATTCAATTTGTTGCTGGAATTTAATTTGATTTAATTTCTAATGTATATCATCACATTTTAAACTAAAACATCTTTAGTTAACTTTATGGGTGTAATGCGGGACAAGTTTTCAAGTTTTGAAAAGCACTTTTCACATAGCTTTGAAGCAGTACAAGAATTGATTATTTAAAATATGAGTGAATCATTCATCGCTTCCTGGAAAAATTCATGGAAACATAATAACGGTAATCTTAAATTTACAAATACTAATTCTAATTTATCGCAAGCCTCCATAGTTATTCAGAAATACTTCCCTAATGAGCAAGCCTAAGCTTTATTAATCACCCAATGGGAGTACTGTTACTGTTATAATCAATAGAACTGATATTTCTCTGTTTAAAGCTCGCTTAGATATACGTATCTCCATCATTCAAAATGGAATCGCTAGGCAACGAAACGATGCTGAAATTCCAAGCTAATCAATTCGCTTTTGTCCGATTACTCTGCTTCGGTTATTTTGTCGACGAAACGAGCATCTTCGATACCTAATTGAGTTCTCTTCTTGGAATTATATAGTTAACAAGGAAAGCCTTGAAATTACACACGAGATCCAGTGGACCTCATTGGGTTTTGTATCACTGTACTCCAATATCATTTTACCTCGAGATACCTGTACTAATGGGATTTTTTAGATATTGTGCATGCCTGGGAACATTTTGTATGATGGAACCATTTTGCTAACCGACTTTTCTTTAGTTTTCCTCCGTAGTCGAACTTCGTGTTTCACTACGTTCATTTGCTTGAATTATTTTTAAAATAAAATATGAGAAATTTTAATGTATGAACTACTAAATTATCAAAATACTTGGATTCACCGCTCAACATAAATAACAAAAGCCAAGAATATAATCCAAAGAATACTTTAATAATTGTGTAAAAATTTTGATATATTCGCATCCTATTTCTGGGAATAATTGTTATTATATCTTCTGGATTGCATAAAGCAAAAAAATTAACATTCTAGCTTTAAATTTAATTTTTCGCAATCTATTATTTCTCAATTTATTCTGTAAATAATCACATAGTTAATAATTTTTGCAGTTTTTCTTCTGTTTCAATGATACCTCATTATTCAAAATAGAACAAAATTTACGAAATCCGTCTTAAAGTTCGTTACAATATTAATTTATGGAGGACGATTTCTGAATCAATTTATTCGAATTTCTTCCTCACGATATTTGGACCTGATGGTTAAACTATCAACTCCTTCTGAGAGATTGTAACAGTTTTAAATCATGATGATCTCTTAAATTTATGCATTTTTCTCACTCAACGCTGTTATTTTCCATTTATCGATTTAATCCGATTCGCATGAGGCACACCACCGCATGTTAACATTCACTTTTATATCAATCCCAGTGTTATTTATATCGACGGATTTTTCCGATACCATGGAGATTGGACCTCCGTCTCTCAACCCACATGTTATCATGGGAAAAAAGAACACTGTTACGATGCAGATATGCTTTGTTTTATGTAAATTTATTCCTAAACGTAAATCTCCCTCAGTATGACTATATATCATCGTTATGTTCATTATTTTTGCGGTTTCATTTTAAGGCTAAAGTGTTTAAAGGATTTGGAAATTTTTGACGCAAACCAAAACGCTGTAAATCCAAAATAGTTAATATTTCCCATCAAAAGCACATAAAACTTCACTATAAAAGTTAATTTTACTATAAAGATTAATTTTACTATAAAATTTATGCGGTGAAAGGATAAAAAATCATATATAGACTTAATTATTTCCTGACGCAACTAATATGTAGATTTTACATGAATTAATAATACTTTTAATCATAAATATATTAACCCTTTTAATGAAGGTTATATAGAGGGTGTATACAGTCCACGAAAAATTCTACTGCACAAAATACTTTGCTGAGATATACTATAAATATAGTAAAAAGTTGGGAGGAATGTTTAATTTAAAATTTCACTCTTCATAATTAAAGATAATATTATTCAAATACGGAATCTTGGTTTGGAATTAATACCTCATTCTTAGAATTTGAACCCTTAGATTTGTAAAAATCGATTCTGTGATGCTTATTTGATGCAGGTTGACTGTAGACCCTCCCTCAAGTATCCATTTCAAAGCTTTTGGTTGATTGGGTATACATAGTTATACACTTAATACCTTTTGAATTTTTCATTAAAATCTGACTATTATACCATTTATTATATACTAATTCCAGCAAAAACGAATTATTTGTCAAAGGCTAAATGAAAAAAAAAATAAGTTCGCCGTGGTATAACATAGCAAAAAGAAGAGTTGCACGGAGAGGATGTTGGAATCTAAGCAAGGATTATCAATATTATATTCTCATAAGGTAAAATGAATAATTAAGAAGAAGACCAGCGATCAGGAATAATGAAAAGATCCGAGACGTGTAAAAAATGGATTGACAAAAGGTGATGATCAAATCATCCGTCAAAGAATGAGTTGTTTCCTAAAACAAAACCATGTGTTTAAGGAGAAACCATTCCATCATTCCTTGTCAACATAGGAGCAGTCCAGGCGATAGCACAAATCCTTTTTGAGAGAAAAACTATCGAACGCACAAAATTTTTGGGAGAAATTCGTCAGGTAGAACACGAAAGACAAACACTTGAGGCAAAAAAGTTATCCTCACCGAATTTTAGACAAACAAATATTACAGTTTTAAGGCGCGAAACTGGGTGAAAGTTTCGTGGAGACTGGAGAAGAGTTTTTTCCATTTCCTTACATTTCACGACGTCTCTGGATAAAAACACTCCCCTTTCAATCTATCTCTATCACTCAGGTTATTCTGTTTTTTTTTTTTTTTTTTAAGAGAGCTTTTTTTTCGAAGGCCTGTAAAACGAAGAGGAAATGGAACTGAGGATGGATGCCATAGAAGCAGGTGTTGCTGAATTTTGAGGAATGGAAAAATGGCTGCTCCTGGAGTTCCAAAAAGGGTTGAAGAAAAGGAAGGAAAACGATGGGGGGATGCGTCGGGACGATAATGGAAAAAATGATGGGAATGATAAGGAAATGGATGGAATAGGTGGGAATGAAGAAGACAAGAAGAGGAAGGAACTGATTACGGAAAAGAATGAAATGATTTGGAATGAAGGAGTTCCGCCATTTGATGACAAGTTTTACAATTCCAAAAAAAGAGTTCGTTTTTCTTTGAAATACATTTGCTTTTTATTTATCTCTCTAATTAAAAATTTAACACGACAAATTACGATTTGTGTTATTAGAATTTAAGGAATAATTGCGATATGTTTTATTCTAAATAATAAATGAGTTTATAAATATTTTGGTAATGTTTTACGTAAAGGTTTACTTAAATATTTGCATTTTCGATAAGTTCATGTATATAACATCATATTTTCCATGAATACCGTACGATTTTAAATAAATTGTAGTAAAAAATGCATTTATACATATAAATATGTATTTAATTGAGCATTATTCAAATATTCTCATAATAAACTCAACATTAAACTCTACTTTTCTGGCCTTAGTAGTCGTCTTCCATACTTAATAAATAAAGCATTTATACTCTATCAAACTTATTTTATTTTCACGACCATTGTATGAGCCATCGTCAGGAGAGCATTAGAAATGTATGTATTTTTGGTCACCTGATTAATAATCACCTAAACTTAATCATTTTCTACAAAATTAATCAAAATATTATTAATTTCACTTTGTATGCGTTAGTTAGTCCCACCACATAAATAAGGCTTCATTTTAGTCTTAAAATTCGTGGGATGTTATGGCATATGGTGCAGGGAAATAATTCAACGAATTCCCCGAAAACCTGCTATTCTGTACTCTTTCTGTAACGTCACAAATATATCTCCGGAGTGAAAGCATTCCAAATACCTTTCCCTTGAGATATCCCTGTGAAAGGATACAGTAAATATTCCATCATCAATCATCCAAAGTATACTGACTTCAGTTCATAATGTATCCGTCAGATGCCAATTCTTATCGCCACTCAAAACGTGAATGCATCTCATACACTTTCATACACATTACTTCATACATTCGAATTATAATCGTGGGGTAAAATAAATGAAAAGAGATAACCGTATAATCATTTATCGATTGATGCTCAGAAAGGAAGGAAAACTTAATTAGAATCTTTTATTTTTTAATCACTTAATAATGCCACAATTTTAGACAAGATAAAATTATGTACCATATTCGAATTACTACGGGATGTAAAAACAATATCATATTCTATTCTTGATTTCACTGAGAAGGGAGAACATATTTTTTATGAAAGCTGTTTCCCGAAAATATTAGAGAGTGTAATGGAATGGATATTATTTTTTTGATTAGGAACAGAAATCAACAGTTTATAAGCACTGCATATCATTTATAAGTAAGTTACGAGAATGTGTTTTAGAATCTCAATAATAACTATAAAACGAGTATCCTTTCGCTAATATGTGTAAACGATAGTAAATCTATGGCATATAAGAATGAATATTAAAAGATTCATTTTTTCATAATTACTGCGAAATTAATGGAGATGTAAAGGAGGAGAAATCATATTTTCGCCACTTAAAGTAAAACTGATTCATGTAAGTAATATGTGTATTTTCTTTAAAAGAAGGTAACCACAGCAAAATAGATTTCACTTATATCATATTTACACGTATAATAAAACAAAATTTAATTGTGTAAAAGGTTAATTCTCCTTAACTTCGCAGAATTAGATTAAACGGAACGCTACGTTACAAAACAAAAGGATCCGAAACGGAGTTTACTTCACCGGAAAAAGTATGACGTAGGCTATTTTCCTTAGCGGAAGAATAAACAAACAAAGATAATGTCACGCAAACAGATCATTACGAAGGAATTCTAAAAAAAGTTGAAAATCGCCGCTTGGTTCGAGCGAACTCTTGATGATACGTCACCGAGCGAAATCACACTCTCCCTTTACCTCGAAGTCTTGTTCCCTTTCGCTTAATACCACGCACGTCTCCGCATTCGACAAATTCGATTTTCACATCTCAAAATTCGCGCTTTCGCAGCCGCAAGCCAAACAAAACACGAAAAATAGTTACCGGGAATTCTTCTTTTTCTATGTGGAGCGAGGATTCGAATTTTGATGAGATCGTGGGAGGAAAGGAAAAGGAACGCTCTTTGTTTATTTTAAAGAAATGGGAAATATTCTTTCGAAAGCGAAGTGAACGGCTGTACGGATGAATACGTACGTCGATTTGTTTAATTTAGATGAACGCGTATAACCTTATTGAATGCATAAACACTATCACAACAACTTAACTCAAAAAATTATTATATACATTGAATGTAAATGTAAAACGAAAGAAAATAAACTAGTTCACTAGCTCCTCTACGGTTATGAAACACAGCTTAAATAATATATATCACACAGTAGTATAGAGATGAAAAGATATGAAAAAAACAAGTAAAAATTTGTTTAACAGGACAAACAAAAATTTCAACGGCACTAAAAAGTTTGGTTTTTTCCGATAAAACTTGGGTTTTCAATGAAACAGTTTTCAGCCACTTTTGTTCACAAATTGATATTCAAAAAGGGGTTGAAATTTTTACGGGATTCCTAAATGTACCCATTTAGCCAACTCTTCACGGAACAGCAAACGAGGATGGACAATCGCTTAAAAATCCACTATCGAATCTCATCCATGAAATTCAAGATAGGTGATTGACCACCAGTCGCTCGGGCGACTAAAAGGAACGAAAAATCGAGAGCGTATACCATTTAATTAAGGCCCCACCCACGTGTCCCTCCCACGCACCCAAAATATATATCACGAACGAGCGTTTTAGTTGTTAATTGAAGCTTTGCTTAATTGACCTTTTATCTCGGCGTGAATAAATTCGCGGCAGCTCCGGAAAAAAACAGCATCCATTGAAAAATTCGTAAGCGTTATAGTTTGAAATCGAAAACCTGTAAATCTAATGTGCTCCCGACCTAGATAAGTATTATAAGTTAATCTAACCTACGGATAAGTATTATAAATTAATCTTAGTTTCATTCAATCAAACATTCTAATTAATGGATATCTTTTCATGTCAATTTTTACATGCCAAACATAATGGATACGTTATATGGAAGATAAAGAAAAAAACCTCCTAACCTTCATTTATTAAGATTTTTCTTGCTTCATCATACCTTAAAATTGAATACACAAATCAATTTCATAGAATAATTGCATTGACATTAATACTACGTACATATTTTTGGGCTTAAATTCTGAATTCTATTGAGAAGCGTACCTTTCTTCATAATAGTTATTTCATCAAAATTTAGTTTGATATAGCCTGATAAATATAATAGCTCTGTAAAATGCAATATAAAAGTTACTAATAAGATGGTTGACATCATTAATAAGCCTTCACACTTACGAATTTACTGACCCACAATACTCTTTGGAATGAAATACTTACAGCACCATGACTTCTGGTTTTCTTAGTTTTTGTATGGTGCACATAACAGGCATATACGATACAACCATGAGGACAAAATAATCACCAATAAGCTTGGAAAGAAAATGATTCTAAAAATATGCAGAAACGAAGAAACTATCCTTGTGTATAAGAAGTAAGGAAGAGATGGAGAATTCTCAGGATAAAGTTGTCTTGAGAAAGTTTTTCAACTTTTTACCAATAGAAACGGGTATTATTAAGGAAATACAAATCTCTCTCAACAATACTTCCCTCCATGACCAACGAGAGAGAGTACGATGAACGCGATAAGTCGCAGATGATAATGAAGATACGCGAGCAAACGGGATAAATTTCCCATTAAAATAATCTACAGTCCAACCCTCAAATTCCCAAACCCTTTGTTAGCGGTAAACCACCTCCTCTTTTGTGAAACCAGAGTCGGCAGAGCACCGCATCAATAACTTCTTACCTCAAGTTCGGACGTTGAATGGAGAGAATGGGTATGAAGACGGTTCCTCAGATGAGTGAAATGAGCGGAGAAAAAGATGGAAGACTCGGTGGAAACTTCGCCGAGTTTCATCCATTCAATCAGTTGGTTGGCGGCAATGCCTTCTGGGTAAGGAGATTGATGGAGATTTGAATACGGTGTGGAAACGGGGAAAAAGCGATTGGTCGGAATTTTACGTCAGTAAAGGATTTATCGTTATTTGTTATCTGATCCTTCGAAAGGAAAGAAATGATGAAACGTTGCGGGAATGGTCCCCTCACGAATTTTTCCCTCTTTTGGGTAGAAAAGTATGATGGTAGACGATGAAAAGGTTTAAGACTAAGGGACAATAGGTGAGAGTAGGAATTGTTTCGTAAAACTGAATTTTATTTATTCAGAAATAGAATACTTATGGTGATTATTATATTATATATTAACAGGAATCTCAGAAATTATAATTCCCATAATTCGGTAGAATATTTGGGCTACGTTTATGTAAATGAAAAGAAATGACAATTAATTAAAATTTATAGGACAAAATAAAGGTTCAAAAATAATCAAATGTAAAGAGTAAACCCATTTTTTAACATCTTCAAGTTATTTCTTCTGAATTAATCACCTCTTTTCATACTATAAAAAACACGATTCAAATTCCTCAAGTTGAAGGAACATTCTAATCTTACCAAATAAAATTCACCATAGTTATGCTTGATAAATTTCCAAATAACATTTTCTTAAGTTTTTAGGAATTTATGAATGCTATTGGAACAGGAGTGAGCGAACATAGTGATTTATCATATTTATTTTGAAAATAAACTATATGGTATAATCACTGAGTGATGAAGAGTAATAGATATGATAGATATAAAGGTAAATAAAATTTCGTTAACTTTATTGACTGCGAGGAATATCAAGCGGTATAATACCATTATCTCAAACAGGAAGCGAAAGAAATTCCTCCCCGGAAGAGCGTAAATATTGGAAAAGCCTCAAGTTTCCTAGGAATTCTAAATGATGAATATAATCAACTTTGACGAGGAAGATCAGGTCTTGAGTCTCGCACGTTCTTGGAATTTCCTCCTGAAAATTCAAATTTCCGAGAGCTGCGCCATTTTTTCCCAGAAACGAGCAAGATTACCTTCGAATCGAGATGTTTGAGTCTTCGGGGGAAATTCTCGCGATGAGCGTACGCAACCTCTTTCCATCGATATTAATACAAGACATTGCCATCTCCTTCGACGGTAAATATGCCTAAGACACATCGGACAAAGTTTCCTCTACCTGCGGAGCATTAGAGTGTCGAATTCTAAAGGGTCTTTGACGAAAGCGGGACTTTGTTTAGCGAAAGAAGATGAAGAAGCCATCGAGAAAGAGCGTCAAAGAAAAGGAAGATCGAGAGGGAAAGTTAAAGGATTAGCTGCGGTTTTGTGAGTCTACTCCGGTTTTTCTTTACTCAAACAAACGCCCAACCTCATGATACTCATTCCCCGAAAACTTTAGAGGAACTCTTATAACCCCGTTTCCCTTAAACTTCGAAAAAAATCGCATTTTTCGCTCCAATGGGTACCCATTCCGATTCCGGAAATTCCGTGGAAAGTGACTCGTGCTCTAATCATCCACTTTGTTTGATACGATTGGCAGATCTTTCTCTGCTTTTATATTTAACCACGAAAGAGGATTACGTCATGGCGAATTTCCTTGAAGAAGAAGAGTTTCCTCTCAAAAGAGGGCGGAAGGGAAATTATGAAAGGAACACTCTTCAAGTGGTGCTGAAGATGGAGAATCGAGAAGCGTGTGGAGCGAATTCGTTTGGGTGTTTAAAAGACCGAAGCAGATTAAGTTTACATGCATGATTGAACCCTAGGAATATTTAGATCCGGTTTAATCAGTTGGAACATCAATTTATTGTCATTCCTGTACTTGAAGAAGCTGGTTCCGACTGAATTTTTCGTGTCAAATTCATAGTCACGGTAATTTTCAACAAAAATAAATCATGATAAAGGAAAGAGTAAAATTATTTAAAATATAGTTAATTATTTATAAAAATTAACCGACTAGATTCCACTATTGCTGATGATGCTCAAATAAAAATCTTGAAAAAGTAGAACTTGTTTTCAATTTGAAATGAAACAATAAAAATGAAGATTCTGTTAGGAATGAAAATCCATAATTAGAGTGAAAATACACGAATATTTAGAAGAATTACAATCTTGCCATCTTTTATTACTTCAATGTCTTTCTTAGTTCACTTTGCAAACCAATAGTCTTTTCCATTATCAAAGCCGGTAGACATAATAAGCCACTATTCACTTCGTTAATAACTTATTGAAAACAACAGTAAATCATACAAAACTTTACACACTTCATAGAGTAGCGTTAATTCAGACGCATTCAGACTTCGGCGCATTTACAACAAGATCACTTCCTTCTTAAAGGGAAGCTCTCACCGCGAACGGTTTGACAAACAATCCTCGAGTGAAACGTAACAGTCAAAAAACAAATAAAGACAAATAAAAAACAAAGAAGGAAAAGGAAAAAAGAAGTAGTTATGCAACGGAAAGTGATGGATGGATATTTTTCAGGCGAACTAACCAACAGAATCTTGTATCTACTTACACACGCTGCGCCCATCAAATCTTATGGATTCATTTCTCAGAATGGGACGCCATCGGGAGCAGTAAAAATCCTCCATATTCCCTACGGACATCAGTTGTGAGACCGAAATGAAAAAAGAGAAGTGGAACATTCGATTTTGATGCTGAATGACACTTGCAAGAGACTAAGACATTTTCAGATGACAGGTTTCATTGAGCGGAAGTTGCACACGAGAAATACACGGTACTGCTCGGGGCGTCTGTATGGATGGGGATGATAAAAAAGGGAAAATTGAAAGCGGATAGATCGACGCCATTTCACGTTTAAACATTCGAAGGGAACTTCCTCGACTCCCGATTGAATTTCTGCTTGTTACCTCGTGGCTTCTTCCAATTCTGCAGCTGAACCAATCGCTTGGCAGTTCGATAGTTCCGAGGAACACTTTTATCACCATTTTGAAGTGCGCGCATTCGATTGTTGTGTGGGATGTAGAAACGGAGCGATTGCCAATCGCATATTTTCATAAAATTGCATACAAATACATTTTCTCTTACTCAAACATTCTCGAGGCTGTAGAAGACGGAATTCGGAAAAAGGTTGGTCGTTGTTTGGTTTATTCTATTTTATAATTTTCTTTTTTGCTTGTTTGTACCTAAAATTTCACTCATAAGTGCCAAAATATTTTATCATACCTCCTTCCTTACTACTGATATAAAAGATATGTTAATTTTATACACTGAAAAAATATTATGTTTATACTCGTTATATTAAAATAATTGAACCAAATCTGGTTGCATGAGGAAAATATGCAATAATAGTAAGAAATAGGAACTTCTTGCTGATAACAGAACAAAAGGTCAGTGATAAGAATTGCAGATTCTAACTCAGCAAAAATCTGATCACATCCGAAGATGAGATAAGCAGCAGCACTTAAGAGCTTAGGCATATCAAATGCCTAATTACTTCTCAATATATCCAAAACAATTGTGAGCATATAGAAAGTTAACTGTTTAGAATAATGAGATATTACCGAATTTGTTTTCTATAAATACTTCAATTAATTGACAAGAAATAATAAAAAATCAAAAACTTTATGGAAAATGTAAAGATGCAAATTTCCCTCGAATTAAAAAATTGGATAACTAACTTTAAAATAAGGGAATTATATAAGTGAAGTGCATTGTCATTGAACGAGCTTGATTATCATATTAACAAGAGAGCAATCGGCTAAATACTGTTCATAGTATCGTAAGCACACACCTTAATACAATTGCAAGTCATGGACAACTAAGCTTATTACTTTTATTAAGCAATTTCAGTAATTACTTAGTGACCTGATCATACTAACTCTATCAAGTATTTCGCAAATGATTCGATTATTTCCCTGAGAAATTCTGAATCGCTACTGCAAATCCTGATTCATGTGTGGCCAAAATGTTCTAGGTCATGAGCACGAGCGTGGCAAATGAGGACCCTATTCTATTGTTCTATATCCAACGATATCTCTATTCCATGCAATGACGAAAGCTAGCCATCCCAAACTACCATACTACAGCAATAAAGACCACTCTATATAGTATACTTTTACCACCACTACCTTTTACATAAAGATAAAATAGATGTATTCAACGTAAAAGGGAGGGTTTAACTACTTAAAAAATCTTTCCAAAAATACCTTATCGCTCATGAATATATTGAAGACAAAAACTTTCAATATTCGATGATGAGAATTCTAAGATAAAGGTGAAAAACAAACCTTTCTGCTATTAAATAAATGAGATAGTAAACACTCGTTTCCCTGGAAACACAGAAAGGTATATCACCCCACCACTTCCGAGGCGAAATCAGTAACTTAGTTTATCACGTACTTCTACCCCGAGAACAAAAACTTGACCTCGATATTTCCGCTACTCTATCATGTTGCCGGTTAAAGGAGGGGAAAAACATGAGGAACAAATATCACGTAAGAATGTTTGAAAGCAGAAGGCATTGGTCATGTGCGGCGGAATTTTTCGCAGAAATATATGGGTCCATCTATAGGTCAAGAGATTGGTTATTTGAGGCACGGTGCGTAAAGACTGCGAACGGAATTGTTAAGTAGAGGAGAATAAGAACTCACGGTAAAGGTTCTGACCCAAAGGTTCGTGGAAAGGTAGGGGAGCAAAACTTTCAAAAATATAGGCGGGATAAGGGTTATACGTTTAGAAGATTTTATTAGATTCGACAGATAATTCTTCCGTATGCAGTATAACTATTATTTACTCGATCCTCAAAAAATATTACCATAATTGCATACATTTTAATAACTCACCCTTATTGCATTACCTTTTACTTCAATTGGGAGAATAATTTGTTAAATTCGAATATTTTAATGAGAGAAAATTGATCTTAATCAAACTTCAGTGGGTAATAATTGTCAATTTAATAATTTCTCCATATTTATGTGATTTTCGATCTTTCCTAGGATCATTACTGGAAGCTGAATTATCAATGACGATGCTAAGGAATATAAAATTTTCCGAGAGGGTTTTTTCGATGCGAAGAATTCATTGGAAATAGGATTCAATCTGTAAAAACTTAAAAAAGCAATATCGAAACTCCCAAGAACTTTCAAATTGGCAATTAGTGAATTTCTTTAGAATAAATTAATATCACTGCTCGAATAAAGAAAATTTAAGGAAGAAGCTTTGAGCTAAATACGTCAGTTCTTTTATGTTACCCTCAAAAATTTAACAAATCACTCAGTTATTCAATGAAAAATGAAATATTAAATTTGATATTTTTATAATGATCATATTGACACATCTTTAAGAGAGTTTTCAATAATATTGGCATATTAAAAGATATGAACGAGTAATGATTGAAATAGAATCTATCTATATACTCGGTAAAAATTATAACAGTTACTTCTATCTATGACGTGATTTGTCGGAGCTTTCAATTATAACTAGAGGAATAAAAAAGGGAAGGTTTTCTGTTCGTGCAGAATATTTGCGTAATATTCAGAATAGCGCACAATGACACCACATCAAGAGACAAACAGATTGAGACGTGGAAATGGATCTAAAGAAGAAGGTGGAGGCGAAGTTAGTGTTAAAGCAAAGCAAAGGTTAAAGAGAAAGAGTTGGAGAAGAGAATCAGAGAAAATCTTTTCGTAAAGATGGAAAATGATGAAAGGCGAAACAATTAGGAAAGTAAAAAAGAGAATATAATGGCGGACAGAAAATAGAATAGCATTTGGGGAAGAAATAAAATGTAACTGACACAAATTCGCACAATATAAAGTAATACGAATCTATTCTAAAGCATAAAAACTAAACATTAACTCATCTAAGATATGAATTCTTATATCAATCATTAAAGTAGAAAATCGAGAACCTGAATTAAACATCATATTTATGCAACCTTATCGAATTAGAGCACTTCAATGTTAACTACATGAATACATTTACATAAAGTTAAATATTTACTTATCAAACGTCTTTGATATGCTTGTTTGAGATTGAACTTATTCCTAACGAAAAAGTATTCTGGATGTGGTTTGTCAACCTCCCGCGTGTGTCATCGTTGAAGAGAGAGAAGTGTGGAAATGTGTGAGGAAAGAGTGGAGAAGGGAAAAAAAGGTATCAGGAGGGAATGGGAGCGGAGGAGGGTTGCTTGCACAAGAAGGAGAGAGAAGGGAAAAACGAGAGGAACAAATACGCTTTCTCCGTTTCGTTGAGTGCGCGGCAAGAAGGTGTTATGGGAAGGAATGGTCTTCTAAAGATAAGTCAGAAACGGATTTTGCGTGAAGGTTGATGCCTTTCCATAAATAGCGGGGCCCTCACGTAGAGGCCTTTGGGGCCGTTACGGTCCCGAGGATTTGGAGTTCAAAATGAAGGCCTTTGATTTGTTGGAGAAATACGAATGGTGAATTGAGGAAATGACGCATAAGTTACCAATTAAGGAGGGTTGTGATAATGAACGTTTCCTATTGTACGTTATAGCTTAAATTCACTGTATAAGGAAACTGTATCAAAATCTGCAGTACGATGGGATTATAATTGTCATCATTACCGTTCATCATTAGCCATAATGAAACAGATAGCTGAAATGAGATAAAACAGTGAAATAATGTATTCTGCCTTTACAAAATTAAATTAAAAGTTACATGCTCAAATTTACATTATATTTTCTTGACGAAAGATAAATTTATACATCATCATACACATCTAACGAGAATTATTTTTAATTAACTGTACTGTACATTCTTTATTCCACTCATCAACTACTTAAAATATTCATTTAAAATGTAATATAAAAGTTAATAAAGGAGGATAGTGAAGTGAGTCGTGTAAAATGGGTAATATGGATAGAGATTGGATTGAGAAATAAAAGGTGCGCAGAATATTGGCTGAGATAATCCATGAAGTGGAAGGAAGGCGTGGGAAGAAGGAAACGGTGGAGCATTTTTGAGAAAGGATGATCCGAGAATATACAGAAAAAAATAGCGGGAAGTCTAGCTAGTAAGAATCGTCTGAGAAAAAGTTAAAGCTTTTCATTCCCTATTTTGTAGAATATAATCCTCAGGAAATAAAAAATACGAAGTTATTATAAATAAATAAGTTATTTAAAATATGAACCTAGAAAAAGTTTAAGAAGAATGTAAAAGTTTATATGAGATATATGTATTATGAAGAGCATAAAGATTTACTGTTGTGAATTTGCTATGACGAATTTTTGATCGAGAACAGTGTCATTTGAAAGACCCGCATGCGAAACTCAACTTGCGCTATTTGTTACATTGATATTCGACGAAAAAGCTACAAAATGTGTTAAATCTTTGAATAAAAGGAGAATAGAAGCTAGTTTACGATTAATCCTTATACTTTTGAGATACATTTTTCAGCTGGTTCTAATATCTTTCACGATTCTCTAACAAGCAAACACATCCTTTGAATCGGAATATATTTTCGATATTCGGGTATTTTGCTCAGCTATTCCCTAATAAAACCTAAATACAATCCTCTAAAAGCAAATAAAACTTCTAGGCAACGGACGATAATGAGACGCAATATAAGCGTATTAAATCCTTCTAAACTCGATATACATATTTGCCCAAAATTGATGTTTGGCGAAGAAAAAACTTCATCTGAATGCTTGAATTTTATTTACGATGTTTATCATCCAACATGAAAAATTTTCATCTATATGTTTAAGGATAAATTCTCTTTTTAAATAAGAGTTAAAAAAATTGTTTGAGGAATATCATTATACACGAAGGCAGCGTTTCCATGTTATTTGAAGCGTGCGTTTAGTCTTTCCAAACATAAACGTTAAAGGTATATTAATCTTCTCGCAAGAGAACATGTTATGTCCATCTATGATAACAAGCTACTATATAAATAGTGTATTCTCAGTGTGCCTATTAATCTTGATAAACATTAAATTAAGAAATGTTATTAACAAACATAAAGGTAATTTTAGAGGCATATCTGTTTATTATATCCAAAAATAAATTATTGGATAAAAAAATCGTGTAATCGATTTTATTTACGTATTACAAAGTTGTAAAATAAATTACCCTTTTCCATTTCACTACACTCTTTTCAACTATACTTCGTGGCACTTAATCAGAAAGTTACGGTGCTAAGTGATGGAGAGATCAGGTTAGAGTGATTCCGTTTATGTATCACTAAAAAGTTTTGATTAGGATTCTCGGATTATTACATGTATTTATGTATTTTACTACTTTTATAGTTATTAAGCAAACATAGTATATAACGAAGCGGGTTACTAAAATCTTTACCTGCTTTTAACTAGGCAGATTCAACCGTGCCCTTCAGGTTAATCAAATGTTAAAAGTTTCAGAATTTCAATATTTTTTTAGTTTCACGAATAATTTATGAAGCTCATACGTCGTCCTTCTGATGTTTATATTAAAAAGCGTTATTAATATTTGCAGGAAGATTTAATTACACCAATCCATGCATATTAATGAGAGAACGGAATTTAAACTATGGATAACATTGAAGCGGTTCAGTTAACTAGCTTTACAGTATTTTTTATTCCTCCAAGGCATATTAAATTTAGTTTATTCATAGATATTGTAAAATATTTGCCAACAGATGAAATGAGCGAAGTAGATTCAGAATTTCTTCTAGATTAAATGAATAATTCCTAATATATTTAAGGCCTAATTATTGGTTTTCTCATTCATAATTTGCTCTATACCTTAAGGTTTTTATAATTTCATCACATCTAACGCTAACTTTAGAGTAATTTGAACATTTTCATTGAACATGATGGAATTTAGCTATCATAGACATCTTTATGAGCACATATTTTCATAGTTTTCTATACTATACACTAAATCAAATGTATTTGGGATCACAAGCGTTGTAATCTTGAAATTGGATTCGTTGATATGCTTTTGATTACCGACTGACTGACATCCTTCCATCCGTGAAATTCTAAGGAACTCTCATCTACTAGATCCAAGAAGCAGTAATCTAATATTCTCAGAACGTAACTGAGTTTAAAGACGACGATGACGCAATCGCGAAATGGATAGAGACGCCCATTTTCTCCGAGATACCAAAATTCCGCGCTCTTTCGCTAAAGAAGAACTCCTCGAGACCACGCTTTCACCGAGAATCTGACTTATGAGAGGTAAATAAAGGGAAATTGTGGATACAGAATACGGTGGACGATGAATCTCTCAAGACAGTTAAAAACCTCCTCTCCTTTGTATGATGTGCAGATAGGACAGTGCGCGGAAGAAGAATTGGAATAAAGGGAAAATAAAGGATTGGTTGAAGGATGCCCAAATAAATTCCTCCTCTTTTAAGTTCGTGGGTTTTAAGAGATAACTCTCGGTGGGAAACAAAGCAAGAGTTCATCTTTCGTACATCCCGTTTCCTTCCGATTCCAATGCATAAAAAGGGTTCTTTCTTCTCGGAAGGTTTTTATCAGAATCCTAATTCCAGATTTCCGAACTTGAGGGACGCTGGAATACCTAATTTGCCCATTCAGCCGCGTCAATACCAGATTCTTATCAAACCGGAGCTCTACTCATGCCTGACACTACAGTCCCAAACAGTAACTTTATCACGCATCCAAGGTCGAATAAATAACGCAGACTTACAGGAATTTCCGTTCGCTCAATATGCACCCTCTTTCCATTCCTTTATCAAGATCGCTTTCAACTCTTTTGCCAGAAATGTACGGGCCTCCACGAAACCTCATACGGGTTCATGCTTACATGCTATCGACAGGAAAATGGTAAGTTGATAAAATAAGAATAATTTTATTTAATTTATTTGTTTGTCAACAATTACCATACGAACGTAAATATAATAATATTAAAATGTAAATAAATTTAAATATAATCAACCTCTTAAAATATCAACAAAACTATGGGAAGTATTTTACTGGACATTCGCGAAAATACTGAGATGAATAATGAGAATTCGCAATAAAAATATTTAAAACAGGAAAATTTTTGACTTTAATTATTTCATTTAAAAATATTCTTCCAAATATAAATTTATGCCTAGAAAAATAGAATGCTCTTTTCAGGATTTTTATTTATGAATACTATATAGACCCAAGTAATATTTAGATTCGAAGGTATAATATTCATGTTAATTTTTACACCACGAAAGTTATATTTTCGTGATACATTATTGCTATTTAAGAAAGAATACATAGCTAAATAAATTAATAGAATATAAAGCTGAAAATCATGTTTAAGTAAGAATAATTAATGAAGATTTATATTCCGTTCTTTTAAGTTAGAATTCGTTGTTAGATATAACAATGATTAAATCTATTCCTTACCTCATTAAGAGATAATTAGATTTGAGTACCTGTGACAAAAAAGAGAGCTTGTTAGACTTTATTAGGTATAAACTTTATCACTGGAAATATTTATCGTTTTTCTTTATTAAGCATAAATGATTACATTAATCACAATCCCAACCTATGTCCTATGGAAACACAAAGGAACTACTGTACTAATGAAAACAATTAAAATAGAATTTCGGCTTACTCTGAAAATTTAGTTGATTAATTTAGAAGATGAAAGGATGCTTTGAGATACGGGTATGGCCTATAATGAGCAAGAAAATTTTAGCTGGCTTGTTTAGGAGGCAAGTGAAAAAGTAAAGGATATCGAAACAGTACCATACATAGACAGTACCATTGATAGAATTGAGTTCAAAGAAGTATATTGATAAGGTTTGGCTTACTAAAGGAGGGAATGATTGTGACCACTAGATACAGCCGTACTAGAGGTATGGAATTATATTAAGGATTTATTTTTCATGAAAAGCAGAAAGAAAGAAACGAAAGAAAATTCAACAAGAAAAAATGATAGCAAATAGATGATGGCAAATGATAAAAATAATTTGATAATGCTTCTGACATGATTTAAGCCTGATATCTTTACTTCTTTCCACCATGACTGAACTACAACTGACAGTCGAATTTTATATTTTGATACTTTTTATACGTATGCATATTCTCAAAATGAACACATCGAGTTCATGTAATATACAATCACAAAGGTTACTGATCCTCTATTTCGTAACATTATTAAATGGAATATTTACTTCCTCTTAGTTATATAATTCTCTTTTTAGTTCTAAAACATATCCAAGAGACAGATATTCATTTTTCTTCGGTTTTTTCAGGTTTCCGTTCTCTAAGATCCGTCCGCTTTAAGATGTCTGTTATTAAGAGGTTTTCTGTAGTTACAAGACTAAGGATGCTTGTGAAGTCAAACAAGGAACTTATTTTATCCCATTTTCCATGAGGGATTGTGTTTTCCCTGTTGTCTCTCCAAATGTCATTTCCCTTTGTCTCGACTCTACTATTTTAAGTTTGCAGAGGAATTTTCCGCCGTGGGCAAACTTTCGAGGAAATATTTCGTCGTCGAAAAATGAAAGTTAAATATAACCAGTGCGAAAATCTCCACGAGGATTATTTAGGAAGTTGAGGAGTCTTCAAGTACACTTCAGTGTCATAGTTTTGATTGGAAGAAGTTGAGCATTTTGCTTCATCCAATTGACGAAAGAATATAATGCGATTTCGCAAGTTAAGGTTACAGGGGCTCAAAGGTCAATAGATGAATTGTAGATGTGGATACATATCTATGCGTTTTAGAGTATTTTCGGTGAAGATGGAAGAGATGTATAATAATGATAAGTTGTGGAATCATAAATTGACTGAATGAAACATTAAAAATACGAGAAATTGACTCATTCGTTTACTATCTTTAAATATACATTAAGCTAGAATTAAATCAGTGATACCCTGTGAAGTTTAATAAAGAATTATTATAATGACCAATCAACTAACAAGAAATACTCTTCTTTAATAATCTACAATGTTCTTGCAGAGTAAAAGACGTTTCCAACGGGTAACTCTATATATTGAAATCAAACGTTTGACTTTTTATAATGATAATGTTCATGATCTGTTCTGTTATACTTACAAGTGATATTTTAACAATATATTAAACGATGTTTATGATTCCCACATTATTATTAGCATGAAATACTTCAGAATAAAATCACACTCCACCTAATTTTTGTAGGATACGGGGAAAAACTGTTCGTTAATACGCCACCATTTGCTTACTTTAGCATTTTATATCTGTAATTTTAACATCTTTTCCTCCATCTCCGTTCTACCTACTCCTTCCTCCTAGCATGTTTTTCTTCCTTAAACTCACAGTGGCCTAAGCAGTCTCCTCTCCCATTTCCCTAGTTTACCTTCTCTTTTATCCAAATTCGTTCATTCAATAAGCATCCCTCTTCGTATTCCTCCATAAGATAATCTCATGCGAATGTAACAGCTGGACCTCCCCAAATCACTCCATATTCATTCCGTTCCTTTCCATTAGATTTATTTTCCGCTGGACGAGAATTTCTCCGCTTTATAATTGTATCCAAACATTCCGAAGGGATTAACTGCTAGGACCTCTATTTATTGCAACCTGCGGATTCCTTTTGATGAAATACTTCATGGCCCTCACCACTCTTTCCTTTGGGCCTTTATGAGGCCAACTCCAATGGCAGCGATGTATTTTTAGTTCAAAGTATCTTAAAATAAAGGGATGATAGGATTAATCCCGGGCAGTACAAAAGAGTCTAAATTGCTTTGAATCAAAATACTTTGCACTGAAATTCCATTACAGAAAAGTTTCCAAATTTAGACGTGTTCTACAAAACATCTGTTGGAGTTGCAGAACTGAATAGTTTTACTCGCGGACTTAATAATAATAACAAAACAGTAGAAAAAATAGAAAATAGATATAAAGCAAATTTATTAAAGGTATTTAATTAAACTTTTAATAAAATTATACAATCATTATTAATCGCTTTAAAATATGTTGCCTATTATATAAATTACATATTACTATTTCATGCTGCCTTATCTCACCAATAAGAGGTTAAGTATCGTAAAATAAAAACTACAAAAACCAGGTGTTTCACGACATTATGCAATCATTATAAGACATCAAGCATTTTGATTAAATATCATAATAACTGTTCCTGACCTTCAAATAATCCCCAAGAATGGCACCAATGCATCGCGCGATACGTACGCCAACTAGGTCGGCTGTCTCAAACTCCATCGATTTGGGAACAGTGACGCAAAACAATCACGTTGAAAGGCTCCAAATAAGAACACTAAAAATATCCACCGATTCGTCTTCCGCTCGAGAGTATCTCAATTTAAATAAATCGAAGATAACTCGAAACGTCGCAGCAAAATTAAGTGGGAGATACGATTCCTCCAATGTCAAGGTCTATTCGGCACCGAAATTGCAGTCTAAGAGACGGGATTTTTATAAACTGGGACGTATCCATCAAATTAGGAGTTTCTCAAAGAGATTTATTAGCAATGAAGTAGGAATTAGGTACGAATATAAGCCTTTGAAGTGCACGATTCTTTCTCTGCAGCATATTACGTCTCCGAGAAAAAATTAAATCGTGAATATCCAGTCTTGAGCCGGTGTCTTCGAATGCGTGCAATCGCTTTCCCATACTGCATTTCTCCTTCGCTGCCTTTGAAGAATTAATACTTGATAGAATCCCTTTTAATGAAACGCACTGCCTGATATCATGTTACTTCTGATGCCGTAATCCTTTGCCGGTTAAAAAAAATCAAAAGAAGTCATTCGAAGAGGTACTTCTCTTTCGATTGAAATATAATTACATCTGGAAGGAGCAATTTAGGTGCTTTTTCCAGAAGAGACGACAACATGATGAAGTCAAGAAGATGTTGTAGGAAAGATAAAATAAAAAAGTTATATCTCTCCGTGAATTAAATCCCTATGACGGAATCCCATCGCAACAAATTAAATTACCCTTGAAATGTTAAGCTAGGATTTAAATAAATCGTTTTCATTTAATAGAATTATTAATACCTAAATCATTAAATTGCAAGATTGATCTCTGGGGAAAGATACATAATAAACAGTTTTCTAAAAAGATAATATTTAAAGCAATTAATTGATAGATGAAAAATTAATTTTAGTGCTCAACTGAAATTAACACAAAATTATTTGCAAATTGAAATGTAAATTCATTTAGAACGAAGACTTTTTATCATTCAACACATCTAAAACCTTCATTGAAACAAAACTTTTGAGTATGAGGTTCCGACCACGTTTTCAAACCTGATATGTTTTTATTTTCATACTGAATAAGGTGTCAAACAATGCAGCGCTCTTAGGCAAAAACCATGGCTGTTATTTGCGAAATGACGATAGAACTTCGATTTGTGTAATTATACTTCGTAACTTAACTTCTGTCAAAGTCTTTACATGCTCCTTGCACTTGAAGAAATAATTTCAGGTGAATCCTTATTATATATGACTGAGGAGAATAATAATGCAACCCTTTCATCTAAACAATCTCAATTAATTTCTTATTTTTTTCCACCACCATTCGTATCCTTATCTAGAGCAGACAAGGTATCACGAAATAATTGAATATGAGACTTAAACACGTCACAAAATCCTAAAAAATATGAAATAAAACTAAATGAAGAGGCCGATGAGGGCATCAATAATACCACCCTCCTAATAGGCGTAAGCAAGCAATTCGTTTAAGAGTGCTAAGGAGTTTAAGTATTTCTTAATCTAATTCGCAGAAGTTGAGAGCGGGAAAGAGAAGTTGGTGGGGGATAATTGATGCTCGAACAAAGTGAATAAAAGAGGCGGCGGAGAGAGGTTTGTCGTAGAGAAGAAAGGGGCCATCTAGGAACGAGTGTAAAGTAGTTTGAGGGGGAGCGCGGGGGCGGGCGATCGGCGTCGAGGTAAAGAATTGCCGACGAAAGAAAGGAAAAAAGAGCTTTTTCTCTCGAAATAGGAATGGATGGGAAGGTGCGAGAAGACGAATGTGATCTGCGGAGGGAAGGGGATGCACATCGGAGTATTCTTCGACTGGAAACACTATTAAACAGGGAAGAGTTATGGCTGGATGTGGGTACTATTTAATCGTGTTCTCCGGCGAAAAGGAAGCCACGACTAACGAGAGTTTTCGGCTCGATTAATCGTTACATCGATTCGAGAGAAAGAAGTTTAGTGGGGAAAATAAAGAGACGTGAATTCCACGCAAAAAGGGTGGGTTCGGTCAAAAAGGAGACGTTTCTGTTCGTTTGGGAGGAAAATGACCTCGATTCGGGGCGTTGATGGTTTTATAGTTTGATAGGTCCTCGAGTTTGGTCGAACCCTTCGATGTTTTTTAAGTCGTGGCGCCTCGAAATTAATTACGGGACATGACGAAGATACTAAGAGGGGAAATGACGGCATCTTTGTTCTTATCAACCCAAGGGACGTTGACGGAGATCCGTATTGATGGCTTTCTCAAATTATGAGAAATATTTGTCAATTCTCAGAATCGATGTTTGCTGTTTATAATTTGGAAGAAGCACTCAATTTTATCATCTTAGTTTCTTCCTTTTCATTATTTAAATTGGCGCAGAGTTTGGAGAAGAATCCTAATTTCACCATAAGCGTAATTTTATGAATAACAAAGCTTTTGGAGAACCAATGTCTTGAATTAATTTAGAGTACTATATGTAATGAAAGAGATATATAGGTTGTGTTCCGTTATTTTTATTAGGTGTGATAAATGGATAAATAGACACGTTGAGAGTACACGCTGTACAAGTAATAACTCTCAATAAAATCCCAAGCTTGTGGAATAGGAAGATGTACTTTTACTATTATATTTCTTAATCTCAGAAGAAAAACTTTCAATTATACTCTCAAAGCGAATATTTCTGAGGAAATAAGTTTCAAAAAAGCAATATCACAATAATGTATGTTTTTTCGCAGGAACTCTTTCGTTCTAAAAAAGTTACGCATATAAAATCGTTGATCATGCTATATTAAATGACAAATAAAATTAAATTTTGACCAGTAAATGTCATGAATTTAGAATGAATTGCTAAAATCAAACTGGAACTCAGTAGTTGAGTTAAGTATGGGATAGAAGTTAACTTAGCACATTGAAGCTTTTTCACTTCTGTTCAACTCCCTGAATTACTGACATCATTTACAAATGACAAGATGAAGTTTATTCGGCTGTTTCAATGACCCACATGAGAAAAAAATCAAGGTAATTGCTACTTTATAAGCTCGCAAATACAATACTATACCCAAATATATACTAATAATTAACAATCGATAAAAAATTATTACGTAATGCAGATTCACGTTATTAATTATTATAAAACTTGAGTACATGTTGACTACAACTCTCTCCAGCATTGTTTTGACGAGACAAAGAAACAAAAGTGTAATTTAATTACGCTTCTCTTTGAGAATCTAATCGGACGTGCATTCTCCGTTGGCGTGCGCACATAGATCAGTCTAAGATAGAAGCATTGCTTCCGTTGATGTTATCCGAATCGCATCCACTGGATTCCGGGAATAAAAGATTCGAAAACCATGAGAGGAATTCTCAGCGCGCTTACGTAAGTCGCACAAGATAAACTACGTTTTATTTCCGGAATTTCGAGAAAAGCAACGCGGACCGTAGCGAAGGACGGTAAATTTCCTCGGAGCATTTGACTCGGAATGGCTGTATGTGAGCAATATATGGATAAGGTGATGCTTAGAAAAATAGCGCTGCGCTATTGGCAACGGAGAGAAATGGAGATGTGTTTTGGATAGACGACACCTTTCGGAAAAAAATGCGACTATGGGAGGGAATGTAAGAATCAGACGTAATAAAGGAGGAGAAAGTACAGGTGAGGAATGGAAATGTCTAATAGAAGCGGCGCTTTCAGGAGGAGAAAAGGAAATGAAAAAGAGACGAGTTCTAGAAGAGAGAAAATATATGGAAAAGTGAGATGGGAAATTTCAAATCCTAGGGAAAACGTTGTACTTTTCATAATGTACATAATATCCTTATACATCGTTTAGGAATTGTAAATTCAGACCAGTATTCAAAAATGTATCCATGTGTGTATTAAAACTAGCAGTAGTATTCCATTGATTAAACAGTTGTGAATTATCTTCCTTTTTATTCTATAGTGATACTTAAAATCGTAATACTCTGAATCATACTGTTAACCTCTGTATAGATATACATGCCACAAGTCGATTCATAGAGATATAGATTTAAAAACTGCTTCGAATTATTCACACGGAATTCACTGTCCTCATCATAATCGGCATGAAACAAAGATCTGATGGATATTTGTTAGTAGTTCAAGTAGAACTCCCTCAAGCAAAGTTTACTTTAAAATAGTCCTATACAACGAATTCTCCAAGACGCGTCCATGCATCGATGATTCCGAGGAATGCAGCCCATCCAATTGGCAGGGAATCACCGTATTACCGTTTGCAGGGGTCAATTTCCGCCAATGTACCCTTTTCAAGGGATGCTGGAATGATGGAGAAAGAGAGAATAGGGATTTGGGCTGGAATGGGACAATCGGAGAGGCAGGAATACCCTCAGGGGCTCTAGGAGGGCAGAGGGCACGTTTATACTACAGTCGTTTATATTCCCCTTCCCTTGGCCCTCCGGGGACCTTGCCCCCCATCCACCCACATACACACACGTGCTACACGGCACCGCAACGCTGAGGGATGTCTCACTGTTTTTCGAAATTTTGCGTCTTAATGTCGTCTCCGAAGGTGTGTACCACTACTGGTTCATCACACTGGGCCCCTTTCGCGCCTTAAAATGTATTGAAGTGTTTAAATATTCGCATGGTTTCATCTCTATCCAAAGGGACATTACCTTTCACCTCTTCGAAGAAGCAGAATCCTGAGTATTTCTCTATATTGTTGTTATTTATTCGATCATGTCCTTATATTTATTTCATTTCTTTCGGTGATGAATTAACGTAACTTTACTCTTCAAAATTACGAAACTTTGCGTTGACAATGAATAGCGATGATTTAGATAGTTAAAAAGACAATTTTATTATGCGTGGGATAATTTTGGAAATAAGAGATTCTTAATTTGAATTACATATACTTTAAATATCTAGGATAACGTAATATTTAATCTTTTTCATTGTATTTTTTATTTTATACTTTTTTTTAGGCAATGATTATGAATAATTTTTTTAACACGGTTTCGATAAAATGAAGTCAATATATTACAAAGATGGCTTCGAAATACTTAGAAAGAAGACTCTGTTCCTAAATCTTGAAATAGTACGATTCCAATTTTATTTTTATTTAGTTTCGGCAGAGTTTGCAAAGTACTTCCCTTTTAGTAAATTTTCGGCAATTAGTGTAATATTACAAACAAATTATTGATATTGAAGGCTTGTGTATGAAAAACTTAAAGGAAGGCGGTGTTTAAAAATTATAAATGAGATCCTATTTCCTGAATTTTTTAGTCTTCTTTAACGCATTAAGTAAATAGAACTGCAATTACATCCGAATTTTTTAATTCCATATGTTCACAAACTGGGAAAACACCTTTAACGAATTGAAAGAAATTTGATTGCATTCGTTATTATCATCATAACCAAATATTACGAAGCATGGAAAATATTTGTATTGAAACGGCACGCTACGGAATAAATTTGGATCGCTGTTTTCCAGAACACGAAAGGTTTCGAAAAATACTGCAAAAAGGTTAAATCAGATAAATAACTTCCAGCAATATTTTAAAATTACGTTATGTCATTCTTCACCGAATGAAGTGCTAATGGCTAGAAAATTTCGTGTGGAAAATTGATGTCATTCGTGAATACACCGATTAGAGTTTTTTTGATGAAATCAGCTTCAATCTAGATCCCAGTCGCTAAGTTACGGCTTTTATCTTCATCTTGATTATTAACCTAAATTATTTTTTATGATGGTATTGTATGATTACAGACGGTATAAATTTGAATTTTATGAAAATTAGAGGCTAAAAATGTCTTTGGAATCCAGGAAAAAAGGCCCTCGTATTAAATAAAAATACGCTTATTCTGGATATTTCATTTTCATCATTTACCCAACTTTTCTTTCGAAATTCCTCTTAAGAACATTCTACAAATGAATGTTTCCTTTTAAAATTGACAGTATATAAAAAGAAATACCACCCTATAAAGAAGTAGAGGGGGGATAAATGTTTAATATCGTTCTATGGATACAATTAAAACTAGGTTTGTTTGTATTCTAATTGGCTGAATTTGGATGAAATCATATTTTAATAGTAGATTGATTAATATGTGTATTACATATATTCTGATACTCCACACTGACCCCTTGATCAACATTTCACGGAATAAACACCCGCGGATTCAAGACAAAATCGTGCCAACTCATCACTTTCCAATTCCTTCAAACTTAACGAACCTATCAGCGGAAAGGGGATGCCATTTCCGCCAGTAGAACAAAGCGCGTTTGGGATCCCATCGCGCGGAGTATATGGTGCGTGCTTACGAGAAAGAGACCTGCATACGACCGCACGCTATTTCATTTCACCGCCTTCGTTATCCGTGCCTAAAAGCACGGCCGGTTGAGCTTTAACTGCCTCCATGTTGGCAGATGTTTCGTCTCCCTGCCGTGTGGGGGCATAGGTGCATGGACCAAGTCCGAAACCTATGACTGTGCTCTCGAGTTATTTAGACACGGAAAAAGAAATACCTGTTTGAGATGAGATTTTAGATGCTGCAGTTGAAAATTGTTCCAAAATATCTGATAAAATGAATCAAATCGTAGTAATAGATTTATTTTATGTCCATGTATTACCTTCAATGTTAAAAATATAACATGAGGAGACGTTTATTTTTGGCTATATACGATAGAATTCTTAAATTCCAAAAAAAAGAAACGCAATATTTGTATCCGGTACGTTCTGATAACTAAGAATACTAGTTTAAAGTTGTTAGTAGTATCCCGCACCTGTTGAAAAGCCTTTTTTAATCTTTTGCTCTGAGAAAAATTGATTCCACTGTCTTTTACATTACGTTACATGCATGCATGGTTTACTCCGTGTATTTCATTCCAATCCTTTGAGAATGTTTTAAGGGAAGCTTTGAGCTTGCAGATTTGTAAAAGGATTCAGAATATTTTTTTATGTTCCACGTTGCATTTTAGACTACAAATTCATATGCAGAATATCTCGATCATTATTTTTGGGTCAAATTGATTCATAAAGAAGCTAAGAATAATTTATAATGTAACAATATAATTATAATTAATCCAGCGACAAAAGAAGAAAATACAACCTACGTAACATACGTATGATTAACATAGAGTGGTGGATTTATATAAGCAATATGTGACGTTGAGGTTTTATAATGATATAAATGTTTTCTCTTTACATATAGTGCTAGATAATTCGAAGTTTTAGCATAAGAATAGCAACATAATCATTTAAAAAAGGCTGCAAATATGTAAAATAGCAACGAAGGCCCTATTTCCCGTAGATAACAAGGGAGAGAAACATGCTATTCAGTAATCCCGGTGTTTTCTCATGCTACGGGAAGCGGCTGCTTTATCTAGTATGCAAGAAGTTTTTGCCAGTCATTCCATAGAGTACCACGAAATGAGATAAAAAGTGATGGGCGAAAGACTTAATAGGATGCACGTTCCTTTGGAAGGACGGCCTTGACTTTGACAGCTGAAACAAAAGGCTTTTTCGAGAGAAATAATGGTATTCCGGCTGCCATGTAGAATTTCATATATTTCTCACAAAGTGTTTCGCCATTCGAAACTGCCCATTTTAGTTGGGTGAAGGGTGGCACAAGGTCATTTTATGATTCATCCATTTAAATTTGAGTCTCGAAGCGGTGTCGAAGGTTTGTGCAAATCGATGTAGACTTTCAGTTAAAAATTCATCCCAGAATTCGCAAACGACACGTACAGTACCATGCAGATGAGATAGATGCTTGGTGAAATTAAATCAGGAATAACGTAAATAGACAGTGGAAACTTTTGTGTGATCGACTGATGAAATACGGCTATAAATAAAGAAAAATATGAAGTAAAAATTAGAAAATAGAAATCATACGCGAACTTTTACATGACAATAAGCTGTAAATGAATAGAATTAAATAAGAAGAATTGTTTCTATTTGAATGTGAACGTGGCAGTGATATTAAGTAAAGTTTGATCAAACAATCCATCCAATTATATCCAATCATTAGGAATATGCTGATAGATCATATTAAGAATCAAACTTAATTAAATATTCGCTGAATAGATTACTGCTAAGCAATTATTAATCTTTGCAGCACGTATTCAATACTATTCTCTTCATATGCTGTAAGTCATTTGTAAATAGTTAAACACTACTGCTAAATCAATTTATATCTCATTTTCATTAAAAATTTCACTTCAATATATGTTTACCTTACCAGTAAATATTTAAGTAAGTAATTAAATCATGAATTCATGGTGAGATAAATTACATAACTTTGAATAAGTCTTTTTATTTATCCATAATCAGAGCTGAATTAAAGAATTTCAGCTTCTCTTTCCCATTTTCATTGAAAAAATATTATTGATTCAATTAGCCTACGCTTTCATATTAAAATGGATTCATTTCAATGGCGTAAATTCATAGAGATAATAGTTCGATGTATCATCAGCAGGCATCATTATTTTCACAGCGATTCCCCTCAAAAGGGGATTACCTGAGTCTGCTGTGTTCACATGTTTTCGTGGTCCTTGTACATCACACAAAAGAATCCCTTTCCCGGATTTGTCCAATAACTCATCTTACCCTTCGGATAGACTGGGATTTGGTTGACCACTCTGTCCAGTAGCAATAAAGGCCCTTGAGGAACCGTTTTTCATGAGTAAGAAGGACCCTTGTGACCGAAAACGATGATTTGAGTATTCGCTTTATTTTTTAGAACCAAAAGGTCTGGAATTAAAGCGAAATACCTGAAAATGAAGTGATTAAAGCTTAAAGCTTCTTAAAAAGGCTTTAAATTTATCTGTTCTTTCCTAAAAAGAAGCTCGATAAGGGAATACATCTTTCTTATTCTTCAAGTAAACAGTTTGTAGGAATATGTGTGTCTAAATAAAAGCTCAATAACGAAAAGGGTCCAAAGGAAAATAAGAATCAATATTTTTTAGGAGAAGTAATGGAATATGTTGTGGAATAACGGAAGCTTTCTAGAAGCGTGAGAAAAATAATATGAAATTCTTTCAATAAAAGTATACCGCTAAAAAAAGACAATGAATCATTCATTTTAAACGATATTCAAAGGCACTTAACTGAAAATTGGTTAAAAAATACATGTGTACGTTATAAAATACAGTCCAAATTTCCCAAGCTTTTGCATATTCTATTTACGTAAAAGAAATTCTTTGAAATGAAATTATTTTATACAGTATTTCCTGAAATAGCTTTGAATGTTATATTCATATGAAAGGTGTGTGTATTGGACGAACTTATTCTATCAAATACTAATAATGAAGAACGAAAATTACTAAATACGAAGCATTTTATATATGGATCACGCATTATATAAATTAATGGAAATGAAAAGAGTTAGCGATAAAGAAAGTATGATAGGATCATATTCATTATAAATTTACCCTTATCATCCATTGGAAAGATTATTTATAGAGTATCAATGCTTAAAGAAGGGTTAGACAATGTTTTGTTTCGTTTATGGCCTTTCGCAGAAAATTGAGGGCTTTCTGATTCTATTAATCTATATGGAGTATAAAAACGTTATTATTCCATCAAGTCGATAAAAACAGACGTTCATATATTTGTTTACAAGGACGATTGAGGATTAATTTGTTGATATCGTATGATCGATAGCGCAACCTTTTGAAGAAACATAATCGATACGGTAGACGAGCAAAAAAGGAAATCTCGGAGTGACAAATCTTCCCCCGTTTAATTCCCTGTAAACGCGTACAAAAGGGCGTCGGGCACGGAACGGGCGAGACATTTTATATGGCGGTAAAATATGCAGAGGTGAAACATCGGAAAAAATGAAAGTAGCGATGAAAAATGCACTCGGGATGCAGCGCAATGCACCCAAATTAAAGGAAAGTGAAATGGTGAGGGAGTTGTGTGTAAGATATACAGTGAGAAAGAGGTTCTCTATGCAGAGGTAGTGAAATATGGGACCGTAACGGGGACACGGGAAATATAGTGTAGAGGAAGTGCTTGGGGGAGAGGTAAGAAGGGGTAAACTGGGAGAAAGGGAAAAAAGGAGACCACTCCGTGCGCATGCGCAGAGAAGCAAAGGGTACTGAAGATGTGTCGCATTGGGGTGGGGTTGATAAACGGCCTTATATTTCCTCCGCTTCCAAAAAATATATCTTTTTATTGTTCTAACGGAAAAAATGTGGAGTCTTGTTGCATTGGATCGATTCGAGTTACACCTTAGATTGCCAGATTTGAATTTGAGGATGAGCAATATTTCTCTTTTATTTGTAAGGGATTCGAAGGTATGCGTCAGAAATGTATCAGAGGGTTTAGAAGCGCATTTATGGGGAAACAAAACGATATTATTATAATCTCAAATCTTGGCAACGAAAAAATGAGATAATTATTTAGAAAGGCAAATAAACATTGAATAGATGAGGAATACAATTACTGATTTTCTGTGGATGAGATGAAACGAATTTGAAAGATATAAATATATTTTTCGCTTCGTTCAGCTTACAGACACATAACTTTCAACTGTTGGAAATTCACGATAGTTTAAATGGTAATTAAATTCATAGGGATAAATCTCTATTCTAGGAATATTCAAATATTTCCATACTAACTTTAATGCATAAAACTCAAAATTATTTCAATATAATGACATATAATTTAAATTACAGACTTTATTACGCATGTATTTGAAATTTTATATAGTATATAATTTAAATGTACTGAATAAATATTCAGTAACATTTGGTAGAAGTATAAAAAAATTTCTGTTCATAAACCCTTCAGAAGTATAGGTGTAGAATAAAAGATCATGTTAGAATCTAAATAGCCCTTTACCTTATATTAAAGTCGTATTTTCGTGGAGGATTCTCAAGCTAAATAAATAGCTCTTTTTATTTACGTTTTCTTAAATTTCAAATGAAGAATAAACTGAAAGCTAATCGGTCCCATAAATTCGCAAGTCCTCAAACAGAACGTTCCAGTCACTATAAATTAATTGCCACGTTTGCATAAATGGGACTGTAGGGAAAATAACAGTGATTGCCATACTGCTAAAAATCACGCGAAGCTAGTAAATCGCAGTTGCAAAATAAACGGTCAGTTTATTGAAAGTCATAACCACTTTCGGCATTTAAAATAGATTGCAAAAGAGGTCAAACTTCTCCCTCCGACATCTCAAATTGCGGACATCGACACGCGAACGGACAAAATGAAGAGCCGTTCAACCCACGAAGACTATGACGATGTCATCGGATAGCATTAAAATGATGATCTCCGTTTCTTTTAAGATGCACATCTTGCAAAGCGACGGGGTAATTCGAGAAAGAGGTAGTGTCTCTGTAAATATCGTTAAGCAGGGCGTTCCAGCAATATATGGATGAAGTAGAAGTTAACAGACTCAGGTAACATACAAATACGTAAGCATAGGTGAGGAATAAAATTAAAAAAGGTATTATTCATTATCAATAAAGATAAGAATTAATTTAATTATCTTTAAATAAAGGTGTTAAGTTATCTATATGGGCCTGTGTATGATTATTTTCTCAGTTGCCATAGAGATATTATTATGATATAGTCACGCGAAGTAAATTTCAAATTTTAATTTGTACGTTCATTATTAATTTTCTGAGAATACTATAAAATATTGCTATTTTAAACTTCCAATTTCAAATGTAGATTGAAGTGAGAATGAATAAGAAAGATTTCAGATAAATATTAATTTTTAATATATTAAGTACTCTTTCACGAAATTGGTCAAAAAAATTAGAACGGGTAATGTTTTATGGAACTTTCAAAATAATGACACTATTTGAATATTACAATTACTCACTCATGGAAACTCATACAAATGAATACTAAAAGAAAAAGAAATGCAAATGCTTTAATTGCAAGGGATACAGATACCCACGAATGTATGGCGTTTCAGTTAATTTTCCTTAAGTACATTTACAAGCCATTTACAATAAATAAACCTTTTCAATCATTACAAACCTCATGGTGCAGAAATATCACACCATCATAAAAGGGAATCCATCACATATTTTCACCATTTCTACAAATTATAAAACATTTAAAAGTGGAAAATCCACAGCTGAATCCGGCGCGACCTAAATAAAGTCATTAAAATTAAGGATTAACGTAAGATTACGCGATTAAATAAATTGCGGATTTCCACTTACGTAAAACAAAACAGTTGCGAATAATGGGCGCGATTAATTGAAACGTGTGGTGTCTGCGTTCTCACAGATTAAACCCTCGAGGAAACTAAAAAGCGTCTGTACAATAAACGGCTTTTGGGTTAATGATGTTAAGGAGTGCTGAGAAGAGTCACCCGTGGTTTTATAATGCCTCCCAATGCACGCAACGCTCTCTGATAAACCAGAAAGGAGGAATTTTGAACTTGAAAGTATGCAAGGGAATTTTAAAAATAATATCGTATACGTAGTAACTTCATTCTCAGCAAAATCGTACGGAATTTTTATAAAATATCTCTTCTTCATAAAAAAACAATCTATAAATTAAATACATCTAGAGTTATATAAAAAAGTGCATATTAAGTGAAAATCTTTAAATATTAACTTTTAAAGTTATTTATGACTAAAACTTAATACACAATGAATAATTGGATACAATTTAAAAGGTGAGAATTAAAAAAAATACCTTAAAAATGGTGAAATTTGTCTAGAGCTTATCATACAATGTATGTAAGAATTAATAAGTTGATGATTCAATAAAAATATGTAATAATAATTATATAATATTTTTAAAATTATAAATTCGGAAGGGTAGAATTATTTAAACATCACTATTGAGAAATTTCGCATAAGTATACTTTCTGAATTTAAAAAAGCCTTTATTAGTTACCAAATTAGATAAAAATATTCCATAAAATTAATCAAAAAAGTAAATATCCCTCAATTACTAATCAGATTACAAGATTTTCAAGAACTGATTGCTTGAAATTTCAAATTTGATTTTATAACTTGACACCTTATGCTTTTAATGCAATTTCTTCATGAAGTATAATTTCTTCCATAATATAGCGGGATATTTGGCTGGACATTGCTGACATTAAAATTGATAAAATGATACACTACTAATATTCTTTTAAAAATTGAATAGGAAGTATGAGAAGAAGAAAGCTTTATCGCACTATTTTCAAAATTGTATGTTTAATGTCATTTTTCAGGTCAGTTAAGTAAAATGAAATAAATGGAAAAATACTGGATATGGCATGGATGAAATTATGATTAAATAATGGTGAATTTATGATATGAACTAATTATATTTCTGGTTATGAAAGTAATTAATTTTTCTTTGATTAAAAATTAATATTATACTTTTCATGTGATTCCATAGAATGAGTCGACTCACATTGAATAAATTGAAATAAAATATCAAATAGATCATAGACCTCCGAAAATAAATCGAAATCAAATTAAAAATATTATTTTAATTTCCACTTCAAATAAATACATATATAGAGAGAATTAAAAATAATTATTTTTCAATGGATGACATTAATGGAAAACTCCTCTAAAAACTGCATAAAATCATCGGTTACTTGATTCTTAAGGACTTAGTGAATTTTATTTCGCATTGAGTAGCGGAAGAGATACATCAAAGCTAGACTCTGACATGGAACTTAAAGTTTATAAGATATTCAAAATTAGAACACTTTTATACGTAAATTGAGCATCAGCTTACTTCCGCTACCATCGAAGTTTTATATCATCTTTTTTGAAATTACTTCCAGAGCATGTTCTACTTCAGTCATGTTCAATTTGAGGTGAGTAGACTTTGTGAAGTTTTACATTGCTTTTACGATATTGAACATAAATCCATTACCTAAGAAGGAATTTTTCTTTCCGCACCAAGTCAAAAATGTCTAATGTTTCACTAATGATAATACACAATGTATGCAGCTGATCAAAATAAAATTCTTCTTTTTCAAAGCGCATATTGTATGCTTTCTTTAATACTCTTAATAATTTAAAGGGCATTATACTTTTCTTCTTTGAACTTTGAATAATATTACAGAATTTCATATTGCTCTTTGATTAGAGATGTTTGAGATTTAAAAGAATAGAATGGTATTGATATACTTGTGAGGGAATTAGGCAATGAATTTTAAAAAATAATGGACGAGGCTGACAAATATCAAACTTTTTTTTCGAAAGATTCTACACAACTTTACGTAAGACCTTGCTTTAAAAAAATCGTATACGAGTCATCCTTCAGATTTGTTAATCGTTTACACTGTAACTGCATGGAGGTATGGTTCCACTGCATTACTTTGTCATAATAAGACAAGAAATCTGCTTACAAATATTTTATACTTCATAATGTGAACGATCGTATCATAAACTCATGGCCACTAATCAATGATGCGACACAAATAGATACTATAGCATTAAACATAATATAAGGAAGTATAAAAACTGTTATAATATCGACAGAATAATTTCGGAAGAAAAGAATTAATTTTAGGATGTAGAAGAAGGGGCATTTGTTCCCGTGCGAACGCAGTCCCGATCTGAACCACAGTCTCAAAGTGGACAATTTAATCCTCACACAATCCCTCACCAGTCCTTTTCATAGCTGTAAAAAGCCTTTCCACTCCTATCTTTCCATTTTACCATTCCTTTGAATGTGCCGTCCCTTACTCATACTCGGCTGAGTTACGTCACATGTGGATTAATCTCCTACAGTTCCTGACTGCTGCAAAATTACTTTCAATCGTTTATATTCGTAATGGTCGTTGAATTTTATTCTAACGTTTTTTTTTAATTTAAGGTGTCGTTTATGAAATACGTTGGCATATTATAGTAAACTAAACAGAGTTCTAAAATGAAGAATTAAATTACTGTGATATAGCATCATATAAAAATTCTAAATTTCTTGGAAAGAATCCTATATCTTTTGGAAGTGTAAAACTATATTTTATTTACAGGATACCTTAAAGTTCTTAGAATTACATTTTAGATGTCAGACTATATATTTCAAGTAAATTTAGAGAACAATCTATTTTTGGAATACCTCTGTTAATTGAAATTGAAATTATACATAAAAATATCGAATCAATTTTCAAATTTAGGCTCTATTCCTTATAGATAGGTAGACCTATAAACCATAGTAGCATAAAATCTCTATAAAAGCAACTGAGCAGACATTTCTAAGTAGTTTTTTATTAGAGTTTTTTTCATTTTCTAGTCCCTTAAAGGTCATTGTTTTCTATAAACTCATCTTAGTTAAGGATAAACCAAAATCTGGCTTGACTTTAACACACATCGGCCACTCTGAACAAGTAGTGATGTAGTATATAAGGTTCTTTTCATCATTAAATAGAAAGGTTCTTTGGATTAATACACCATTCATAGTGTTTAACCAGGAGATAACTGATATTCATGCCGTTCATATCTAGGCATCGTATACATCCACAGTGAAAAGTAAACATAGATTCAAAAGAAAATAAACCTTCTCTATCCAGAGCTAGATGAATGAGATACGGTCAGTTCATCAAGCTATGGTCCAAGGAACTGAATATATTTCGTGAAAGATGCTCTTTAAATGAAAAGGTGTTTTAGAAAGGAATGAAGGTTACAGAAAGCCAGTGATTGTGTATGGAGAGAGTCGAGTGTCGTTATGATGCCAAAAGCACGCGTGACTGTGCAGAAAGGGGACTGTGCTAATGGGAATGAAGGTGCGGTTTAAATATGTCAAAATTCCCCAGTCCACTTCTGAAATCCCCTCAGAGGTTCAAGGCAAGAGAAAAGATTTTTTTTAAGATTATGAGGGTCAAGCGACCAGTGTTTGCCCTCTTGAAAGGTGAACATTGTGCCTGGGACTCAACAGCGCGAAAAGGTTAAACGTTTGTATATGTGCCTTACGGGAATGGTATAATTTCCCCCGATTTTACTTTTGGGTCCGTAAGAGGGATTCGATGGGATACAGTACGAGAGAGGTGGGTTTCTTAAGCCTATTTTCATGTTCTGTCGCAGAGACAATTAATTATGGGAAATGTATCATTCCCATTGGAATAGGAAGAGGTTTTCTGTTCATTTTACATCGTGTTCCTGGATGTGAATAAATCTTCAGGCGACGATTCATCTTTTAGGTACCTCAATAAGGTTGTGATTTGCTTTTTCAGACATATTAAGCAGTCTACGCAAAACTCTACAAAATGGAAATCACTCGGTTATTTTTCCACACAATTTAAGGGTGCATAGATCAGAGATAGTTTATTGAATCTCAATTTTACAAAAACTTGCAAATTTTACCATTCAATTTTCCAAATGACGATTAGAGAAGGTAACTTGCTTTATGAATTTGGATTTAAATGTAATAGGAAAGGAAATCTTTAACAGAAGAGGATTATCTTAAGCTTTAAAATATATTTACTACCAGTTTTCGAACTTAGTATTATGCTTAGAAATGAAATCCCCATAGTTTTTTTGAAGAAAATACTATCATCTTTCATAAAAAATTGATACTTTTATATTAGAGATAACAATAATAATCGTAATGTTAAGTATATGCATACTTTATTAGGTTTAATTTAAGTACTGTACCTCATACCCTCCGAAAATCAACAACAAGAATATGTTTTTAAAATTCTTATAAAGAATGAGCGGAATTAAAAATAAAAATAAAAGCGGACCGGAGATAAAAATCTCTTCTTCAGTTGAAAGTTTAACCTGCGCTTTGAAAATTTTTCATTAATTGAAAATGGATGGGCTTTTATACCTGACACTATTAAATTTTGCATCTTGTTGATAATTAGTAAGGCTGAAGTATGACAGCATGAAAATTTCATCAAAATAATCATTCATGAATATTAAATGGTCCTATGAACAATTTAAAAATTTGCATACATTTTAAAAATAATTGCTGTATCGCTGTACTGCAGTAAAATGTAGAAACTATAAAGATTTTCGTCTTTAATTAGATCGATAGGGCACAATTTAGCTTACTCCTTCAACTTGCATTCAACCTAGTAATTTGTGAGGGAAGAAATGTGAAACTTAAAAGCTTCAATTAACTTCATTCATGACCTTTAATCTTTCTCTCTAAGAACACAACTTAATCGTGGAAATATGCAATAAACTAATCTGACATGGTAGGTAATATTAAGCATCGGGAAAATATAAAAAAATAAACCTCCCTTTAAAAAGCATAAACATCAACGGGAGTGAAAATGCACGACGAATTATCGTCTCCGTAGCAACGTAACATTATCATGCGAACAGTCGGGAAAGGATGGCAAAACATATAAATTCGAGCCATGGAAGATAGATAAAGAATCAATCTTCGTAGAGATATTTTTACTCCGCTTTTCGGGCGGAAAAACCGTCGGTGACCTTTTCGAAATGTGTCACGAATCAATCGCATGACGTTCATTTTCAGCAGTCACGTCACCCATTATAAAATAATGTAGGGGAAATTCGCCGTTCGGCGCTCTTCGAAATACAAGAGTTTAAAGGCCTCACAAGCAATTATCTTTGCACTCTGCGGGAAAATTTGATTCATAACTCCCATTCCGCCGTATAAAAATGCCCGTATTACCATCTGCGCGGAATATTTTAATGCAGAGATAAATGGGTGGGGATTGAAATAAAAAAAGCACGAAATAATGCGTAGACACGGGGACTGCATCACATGGGAGGAAACTAAAATTTCTGTGCGCTTTTGTTCGCGGGAAAGTGGGTCGCGGGCCGGCGAATGCCTGGATCGAATCTAGCGGTATCATTATTTCACTCTGAGGATTCTCCCAGAAAATGACGCTTAAATATTCGCGGGGCCTATTTAAATTTTACGTTGAAATCTCTCGGAACAGGATAATACACGCGATAATTTAATATGATAAAAATCTTTGCGAAAATGCGGATTTTACTCAAAGGGTCGAAGGAGCGGTTCCTAAATATATCAAAGGCGTAGCGAGGTTTAGACGAAAAGTGATTTTCACATTTCTTTCCGCATTAACTTTAATCATCTCCTAATGTACTCTTTGTGTGTCAAAAAGCTCGTAACGATTTCTAAAAATCGAAGTCTATAATGAAATTAGTTTCAGCTCGTCAAATCTAATTGGATCAAAATGTATTTTATAATTATATTATTCCTGTAAAATGGCGAAGGTTGACAAATGATTGACCCAGATAATGCTTCGTTTGGGGGTGGAATCCGTAATATTTCCGGCGGAAATTTTCCAGTCACTTTAATGGCACAGATTATGACTCAAATATCATTCACGATTATTTTTTGGCAAAAATTCTGCGAAAATGGATTTTTCGAACATATTTATGTCTTTGAAGACAAACATATTTATATCCGTAAGTGTATCGAATGACTTTATTGAAATGCAAATCATATAATCTGTAGTACTAACAAAATATAATATTCTTTTAAAGAGAAGTGACAAAAACGTCACAAATTCACAAGTAAGATATGAATAGTTTTTCTCTCCATCAAAATAAAACTTTATTAGAAAGGCTATCAAATATAATTCAAAATCAGAATCGCTCTTATTCTTTATTTCTATAACATATCAGGTTCGAACATTAACGAGTAAAATCATAAAGTTTAAAGTAAACTTCACGAATCAAAAGAGATTCACGAGTTTTAATACATTTACGAAAATTTAACTTACAATTTTGTCGTAATATTTCTTTCTAAAATTAACATATTTCTTTCAAATAAAGCTTCCTTACCAGCTGTACTATCTTTATACCGCATATAATAAAAATATTTAAAATCATAATCAATATTTTAAAGCGTCTGGAGTTGTCAGATTTGGAGAGCCTCAATTTATAACAACAAATATTCGGAATTTTAACCTCTTCACCACAAAAGCGTACATCTGCTTGTAAAAATATTAAAATGCTACATCGCTTCAAACTCGTCCCGGAAGCGTCCCGACTGACATGTCTGGGAACTAGCCTAATTGAATCCATTCACAACCCTCGGAGATGTACGTTTTAACCCCATCTACATACTCTCGCCACACTAAACATGGCAGTCACGTTCTCAGACTAGATCTCCCCATAGATTTACATAGGCCGTCGTATCCTTTTGGAGGAGTTCTTAGACTCTGAAGGGAGTCCTCAACATGGCGTCAAAAGCCGTGCACCCATCGACTATCTTCTGAGAGAATCTTAGAGATGAGCACGTAAGCCTACGGCTAAAGGGGAAATGGATCTCGTGGTGCACGAACGTGATGCTTATTCACAGGGAACGAGCCTATGGTAACTCCTTTTGAAAAGAGACTGCAAAGAAAAGGGCATTGGAATGAAGAAGGGTGGTTCAAAAGACGCAGAAGGATAGACTGCCGCGACACCATGGAGAAGTGTAGGAACTAAAACGTCTCAACACATTATCATAAGAATATAACAAGATTTCTGTCGACGTATACATTTGAATCAGATGTATTGATTGTGAAAGGTGTCGTAAATTTTAAAAATAAGGACTATTTGGATAGCCAAAATAAAGCCTACGATTTCCTGCTTTTTAGAATACAAAAATATGTATAAAAGCCCTTTCGGAACCAACATATGCGATTGCATGAAAACAGCAACATAACTTTTGAAGAAAGTTTAGTATAAAGGGGATGTGATACAAGCTGCTTAAAATAAAATAAGTCAAGTATGAAAAGTTCAACCAATAAAGAGGCAGGCTGTACAAAAATAACAATAATTTTCACAAACTGACGAATAGAAATATTTTTCTAAAACAAGAAGGATTAGACCTAAACGTTACTGTGTTTCACAAAACTCTGTCTAATTCTTTTCCTGTACAAGCAAATTTTATTACAGATAATGTTACTGCAGAGAATTGCAAATATTCCGTATTGTTACGTACGTACTTTCGTAACGTATACTTCGGGCGCACATGGTTTTCGCCACATGTTAATAGCATACTTATCGATTCCAAGAGAATAGCTTTCGTGCACGCGTCGTTCGGCATGAATACGACTGAAAATAACAAGGTCAGTGAGGATTCTACCTTAATAACTTCCTCTCTTTGCCACTTGTGCTCGCAATTAGAGCAATTGGGGAAGATTCGAGCACCAAACACGGAGCATGACCTGAGCAACGTTTGAATTCATTCTGCCGCACTAACGAAACCATTTACTGCCCGCGTTGTTCGCAGAAGGGCCTTAAGCGAGGCTAACGCTGGAGTAGCATTCGAGCAAATCTGATTTCATCGGAAAGTGAAAATTGAACCAATATATTGCGTGACTTTTGGTTTGAATGCGTGATCCTTAATCCGATTAACGAAAATGTCTATTTTTTGTTTCGGAATCAAAGCAATGCTTGAGAAAATGGAAAAGTTAATAGGTAAGACGTGAATATACCATTTAATCCGGTTCATTTATTTGATAATAATCGAAGACTCTCCTACAGTCAGTTCTGAGAATTAAAATTCATTATTATTTTTATTACAAAGTAAGCCCGTAGTTAAAAACTTTAAATAGCAGGAAAAAATTTTCAGTCATCAATTTTCATATAAGATCAACTTGTGAGTATAAGAAATTAATTATTATTATGCTCTAAATTTTTCCATTACAAATACATATATTATATGAGACAGGTTGTGACTTAATTTGAAATACGATCGAGAAAAAAAGGCATCGACTATTTTCAATCGCTCTTAATTTTACGAATATAATGGCAACCTGTGTTCATAACGCGTAAACTGACCGTTCCAGCTCCATCTATATCAATCTTCCAAGGACACCCTCCTCAATTACTAGCATCCATCCCAAAGTTTCATCCCTTCACTTTATTATCCCCGCGGCGTCCGTCAAATTCCTCGAGTGACAAATAACGTCGCATTAATCAAACGGAAAAAACGCGCCTTCCACACCCGTCAATCCCCATTGTCGTAGATTAAGCGGTCACTTATGCTACGCGATCGATGCGTTGACGGAAGAAGAAAAAACACCTCCGGAATAAGACCTCTTTGGGTGGAAATTTCATCTCTTAAAACGTGAATCTTTTGGAGGAAAAAGCAGCGGGGTTCTACAACCTCCACTGACCTGCCCCACCCTTCTTTCGCCCGAAACAAAAATAGTCGACTCTTGTGCACGCCCACCGTCCCACCGTCGCTTAAGGGGTCGAAGCCGGTCGAGTGGGGGGCAAGGAGCCGCTCTTCACGGTCACAAAGCAGCCCGAGTGGCGGTCAAACCCCTAAAAATAGCGCGCCTAATTAAGAAGAGCTCGGAAATCGCGCCTCCATCGCACGTCGGGACACTTGAAAAACTGAGGTCCACGGAGTCACCAGACTCTCGCAAGATGTCGCTGCGGTTACGTATCCCCTCCTCGTGCTGCTATTTAGTCCCAGTTTCCTCGTCTCTGCTTAGGGTATTGAAGCACGTAAGGAGCGCCACGGGGTTAAATTCGGATTAACCGCTGCTACGTTACCATCAAAGTCTTATCTTTGTTTTCGAATCTAGCATACGGTTTAGATGTGCATGTACAACGATAGTTACTGTTCCAACGTTGCTTAAATTCAATGTTATACTTGGTGAAGTGTTCGACTTTAAATAATAGGAAAGTAAATATCGTTTAAAATTTAATTAATGTTAAAATCAGCTTTATATATATTCTATGTATACGATAAATATTGTCATAAAGGCTTTGAATATTAAATGGAATTAAAGAAGCTCTATAGTGCTCTTCAAATATGGTTACATCGAAAACAATTTACATAAAAAAGATGTGTAGTATCATATATTTTTGCATTCATGATAATCTATAAATTTATATTTATTACCTATATTTTTTATTATAGATTTAAATAGACCTCTCTTTACATGTATTAAGAATTTCCGACGCATTTACTCTAACTAGGTTCACATGTTCTAATGTTACGAATAGGAATAACATTAATAGATGTTATAAAATATAAAAAGTGTTTACAAAATGGTCCTTCGTGATTGTTTTATAGCATCAAACACAGAATTAAAGACCAAAAATTAACATTTATGTTTCGCTTATCTTCTTTTTCTGGACAGGTGCCTCGAAATCATTTATCTAAATCGAGCCAATGGAGAATATGAAACCGTGGAAATCCATTTCCATATTTAGGTGCAGAAATGAAATAGCCCGGAAGCGTTTAGAGAAAGCTTTCCTTTCGGAATAAGATAAATGAATCGAATATGTCAAATGAATTGAAAGTGGGACTAAAAAGCAAAAGGTACCCTTTTTCACTTAGCCGTCAAAATGGAGGGACCCATTTCAATATCTTCTCAAGGAAACTTTTTCAGACCTATTTCGCCTTAAGATTAGCGAAATAAAACCGATGGACCCTCGTCTTTTTTCGCTCAAGGACTCCTCCCTTTTTCATTTTTTAAGACCAATTAGTTATTCTCTAACGCTCTTCCAAAAAGCTTTTTTTTCTCCTCTAAATCACTCTTCATTCTTAGCGATATCTCGCGGACAAAAAGATTCACAAAAGTCGCTTTTGCTCATTAAAAAATCTGCAAAATCGAACGTTCAAATGCTTCGCATAATGAGAGAGAATTCGCGGAAAAGACGTCTGAAAGAAAGGATTGCAAAAAAAAGATATTTAAGCGAAAATGTTTGCCAAATTTTGCAGATTCATTTCCTATAGAATCCAAAATTTCGTTTTATGTTAAATTTAACAAAATATTTATAAATAGCATACCATATTCATTATTTGATATGTAACAAGTTATGCAAATAAATATTACATTACCAAAAGAGAGCCGAAGGAGGTAAATAGATATATTTCATATCATTTATGCGTTTCGTGTTTATATAATCTGGTTAGATATAAATCTTTAGGATATTTACTAAAATTAGTACAATCATTTTCGACAGAAATGAATTAAATAACGATTAAATTCATGGAAATCTTTACTGCAAAAGTCCATAGATACTTTTCATCTACTTTTGTCATTTTAAACATCAAGGGATGATTTAATGCTTTATATATGTTTATAAAAAGATGAATTAATTTTTTCCTGAGTATATTGTATTCTTATAGATGAATAATTTTAATTTTAATTTATGTATTTAATTTAATTTCTTTATTTTACTAAACAAGAAAACAAGAAATGTCTAGTTTTACTTTGGCATACCTTTAAATTTATTTCCTTCGATAATTTATGCAAAAATGAATCCTTTTTGAATAATGTTGGTGAAATGTATTAAGCTAAATCAACCATAAATCATTAGATTTTATTCCTCATTTCTTCTAAGGAATGACATATTACGTCTTTCATGCTTTAACATGCATAGTTAAAGATAGAAAACATTTTGATTAACTTCTAAATAAGAATTTTGAAAAAAGTTTACTATAATTATCCATTCATTTTGATCAATGTATTGGGCAAATTTGATGTATTAATTTATGTATATGCCAGCGATTTAGTACACGTGACATAAATAATAAAAGTATCAATTGGTTAATGTTTTACTAAAAAGAGACAGTATTATGCACTAAAAACGGACCAAAACAAATGGTGGAACCTTCGTATGACACTAAACACAAGATTTTAGTCTAAATATGTGAAAAAGCTATCATTCACCCAAACCGTCATCCATCTTACTTCAATAAGCGATTGGATGGTGAGGTCATCCTTCCAGAAAAGCTTTTCTCATGTTCCCTCTTTGATTTGATACGTGACGGTCATACATCACTCTTCGTACATTGAGGCATTATGGAAGCCATTGAAATTCCTCGTTTTCAGAATTACACTCGTGAGTTAGTTCTAACGTGAATAGTGGTTCCATTTTGAATCCATTCTTAAATCGATTTAAATCATCCATGTATATTACCTACGTTTGGTTGACGACCACAAATTTTTCTTAAGCAGCTCTTTTGTCATAGAATTATGCATTTTACTCTACAATCTAACCTCCTTACTTGAATGCATTTCATGTCAAATGAATGGTAGCAACTTGTCATCTTTCGTTCAACACTCAAAATTCCAAAGAATTGGTACGAGGCGTTCCTTTGAACCGTTTACAAAAATAAAGACTTTTTTGTTATCAATGACCTTCTTACATTATAGAATATACTCTACAGTACAGCATATACTATTAACATATACTCTCTTGCAGTAGAAGCTATTTAGGCAGTGGCTAACAATTTCGCTTTCTATCTATAAAATATTCCCCTTCTGATTTTTCATTATTATGTTCAATAATGTTAGTTTAAATTCTTTCATAGACGTTATAGAAAATAACGAACTTTTTTTTCAGTTACTCATTCTTTCACTTCTATACTGTGTGGATGTGAAAACTAAAATCACTTCTATACTATGTGGATGTGAAAACTAAAATCACTTCATTAAAATTTCTTAAGGCTTCTTCTTGATAAACCTGATTGTATAGAAAAATTATCCTCTTTGCTTTTTATCTTGCTAATAATTTTCTAAAGTAGCTAAATTATAATTCGGTCCGAACAAAAACACATTAATCTAACAGGACGTCTTAATGAGATGCAACCCTTAAAATACTTTACTATATCATCAATATGCTTATCAAGGATCTTGATATCTAACAATGAAGTCTGCGACACCAATCCAAAGAGTTTAGGTCACCATCTTTGTACAAAATATCACCTCGGCCTTTCACATTTTATTCGGCGGATAAAACCTTTTTGGCAATTTTCCTCTTTTATTAGTGAATTTTGAAAGGAGATCGAGATTTCAAAGGAGAATTTTACCTTTTCAAATTAATTACGTCTGCCCTTCTTTCGAAAAAGGAACCTCTGCGCTTGACCGCTGTTGACACAAACAAAAGTGAACGAAAAAAGTTAGAGAAACGATGACACAAAATGTGAGTGCTGAATAAAACGGAATGCTCTAAGGGTCGTGAAACGTGCTGCGAAGTTTCTAGGCGAGGACTGGAATGAGGGAGCGTTACGAAATAAGAAAAAATAACCTGGGACGGTCTTCGTAACTGACAACACTGTGACTTATAAAGCAACTCTCACATTTATATTCGAACTCTAATTAGATTAACGATTAGATTCGTCAGAAATCAGTGAAGCTCTGGAGGAATTGGTAGTTTTACTTGATCAAAAATTTATATAATTTATATATATAGTCAAATCAAAACTTGAGGGAAAAAGGATAGATGAATAATTAAAGACATAGTATTCTAAATATATAAGAGAAGCGACTCACTTAACTCAACATAACGATATAACTTATATGAATTTTGAAGCATCCAAATTTTCTGAAATTACGTTAGTGGATATTTAGAATATAAGTACTTAAAAATCTATTTCAATTGAATATTTTAGATGCAGAAAATTTATAGAGCATTCTGATTCTTAATCTACTTCAACCCATCTTTTAGTGAATAGGAAGGATATATTTTTTAATTGAGATAATATTATTTAATCGATTATGACATTAATAATAGTTACTTTTCACGCAAGAATATCAAATGTATAAATACCCAATTCGTAAATAATAAATATTACCCACATTTATCCATTACCTTACTTAAATAAATAACAAAAGTGACAAATATAATATTAATAAGTAGTGAAGTATTGTACATTTAGATGTATTGATGTACTGGAAAACCTAAAATGTTAAATACTATGAAGGCATTGAAGAAGTTTAAAACTTACTATGCATCTTGTACACTCAAAAAACCAGCTCATAACCATAATGATAAGAATAATTTTAGAAGTTGAGGGGTTTTGAACGATTCACAGTTCTTTCAACGATTGAAATTCTTCAAAGCGTTAGAATTTCAACTTCGATCGGTAACCAAGGAGAGGAAACCAAATGGACCACCGACTTGAGGGAAAAAAGGGATGAAAAATCTGGAATGATGGAAACTCATTTTTCGAGACATATGATTGCTGTGATATACAGACACCGTATTGAGAATTCTGTCAAAGTGTAGAAAAATGGGAACGAAAATAGAAGGTATCAAATAAGTGGAGGTCAGAGATGGGGCTAAGTAGAGCGAGGAAGGGCCTAGTGGATCTTTGGAACATAACTTCTTCAGCCCCCTTCCGTCCTTGACCGGATATACACTCTCAATCTTATTTTTTTCTCCTTCCCTTCATCTACAGCCTCCCTCCTTATTTGACGCCCACCAAAATAAAAACAGCCTAAGGATGTGGAACATCTTGTTCTTATGCACTCTGCATCAAAGTTTCTCACATCTGTTCAATAACACATCGAAGGAGTTAAAATAAAATGGGAACTGTCGAATCCTTCATAATTTTAAACTTTATAGAGTAAAACGTCTGTATAAATACCTGCTCATTAGATAACTTTTAGATAAACTTTTTTGTTACATTTAGTTGTTTATTTGGTGAAATATTTGTCCTTTTTCAGAAAAAATTCATAATTTTTTATATATTTAGGAAAATTTCAATTAATTTAATCGTAATAATTTATTATAATTCAAATACTGTAACATTTTATGATAACGCAATTGATACATATGTATGTAAAAATTATATAAATTCAAGCTATGCTATATTAAGGATTTGATATATAAGGATAGAATTTTTCAAACAATACTATCATTAGTTTATGCTATTATTATATATATTTCTCATAATAAAAAAGGATGAGATCATTCATTGTATAAGGAGATTTAAAATGGTTCCTACGAATTGATTCTTTATTCAGCAGAAATCGGGCTATTAAAATGGTGTTAAGCGCAAAAAACTTTAGTCAGTTTCGTTAAAAGCTTGCAACAGAATCTATGAACTTCGAATGCTTCCCGTTCCAGATTTAGAAATAAACTTTTCCATCTTCACACATCCGTCGATTTACTCTCGAGGAAGTGGACAAGTGAAAAAATATCTTTCTCCATCGGGGATACACGTGACGATCCAGGTGTGGCCATAGAGTTATAAACTCCAAGGTGATAGTAGGTCAAGCTCTTTTCCTCCAACTTCTACGTTTTTCCTTCAACAATCTTCTTGCTCCACATCCAACTCCAAGTATTTCTTTCCTTTCATTTTGTCATTCAACTCCAAACTCAAATCTTTGGCTTCACTACTTTTTCTCATTTCAAGTGAAATTTCTTCACTTTTCAGCTACATTTCCATAACGAAAGATTTGAAATGAGAATGCCTGTAATAAATGCCTCCTTTATCCTACAATCGATAAATTTATTGAAATGTTTCCACGTAAAAGAAATAAATAGATCAAATGAAATATTGATATAGTAAACAGAAGAAATGTTCAATAAAGCCATTCCAATATTTTAAAATTCAAATAACTGCAATTTAAAACTAATGTTTTATTTGTAATAGATATTTTATTTTATAAATACATAATGAAAAAAAGATGGAAACCTTATATTTTGTACGAACTATTAGACTGAATAACATTTACAGTGAATTCTGCTCTGAATATGACGACCGTATACGGTTTATTTATTCCAAGTAGGAGTATATAAACGTATTTTTTGATCCGATATTTGAAATTTGTAAATACTGTTTTACTTGTCAATGAAATTAATGCTTGTGATTTTCGGTCCAGGCATTTTCAACCAATACTGAGTGATAAGGAAAAATATATGAATACTGTCTTGTTCAAAGTTCCGAAGTAGCTAAAATACAACGTAAAACTATGAAAAAGATATCGACATTTTTCTGGGTGTGAATAATACTCTTAAATTGTAATTGCTATTTCGAAATGTCGAGAGCGGAAAATATATTTTACTTTCAACACACCAACACATGATATTGGTTCAAGGAAAACTATTGCTATTGTAAGAAAGATAACAGTATGTTATACTTCATTGCAAAGGGGAACGGGATATTAAAGCCCCTATATCAAACAAATTCGACAGACTAAATGACAAATTATACAAATTTAATAGCAGCGAGAAAAGTTTTAATTAAAATATTAGACAAAGTTTGACATATTTATTGATCTTTTCTACTTTCCCGAAACTGTCCTTTATACGTATTTTTCACGGAACACGATTTGTCAAATGGAAAATATTTTACGTCGGAAAGTGAAAGAACTCGAAAGTGAATGCAATTAATTCTCGACCTTCTTTCACTTTCCGCTCAGATAAAGTTAATAATATTCAAAAAGTTGGCGAAAATTGTTTTTTTTTTTTGGGGAATTTTGGACATTTTCTCATATCTTGCACGTCACGCTAGTAAAAGTTTACTTTTCTCTACTTTTGGGAGGGAACACACAATCTGCCACATTGCCCACTCTGCAAATTCGTTTCCACCAATCACCCACAGACCGTTAAGTTAAAAAATGAGAAGGCCTAACCTCTTCATCATCCTTTCTACCGTAAATTTATTCCCATTTATGAGCAAAGTCTACAGGGATCTTAGCTTACCAAGAGAAAATAAATCATTAATTTTCTATAAGCACCCTAGAGATACATATCGGTGCTAAAGAAACATAATTCATTACATATTTCTTCATTTATTTCATTACATAATTCATTACATATTCATACATTACATAGTTTCTTATTTCATTGTAAATAGCAATAGGATATGACCGGATTTCACATATTGAACGGAACCCTATGCAGAGTATGGTCTTAGAATCGACCCATTTCGGGATGCATCCTGCATCTTATGCAACCTGTGCTACAGTTCCGTAACGCGGTCAGCATATACATCGGGAGTTTACTTGTCGAGAGAAACGACTACGTTAAATGGAACTGAACACAACGGAACAGATTAAAGTAGAAATCTTTATGGTTTACGATTTGGTTCATGGTCGGATGATTACGATAAAATAAACGTAAGTCATAAACTCGGGGGTTGTAAAAATAAAAGCTGTTGTTTATTGGATACATAAAGGGAAACCTTAATCCACTTCTGACTTGAAAATTCATATCGATGTGTTACGGATATCAGAAGAAATTATCTTCAGATCACAAATATATCTTAGGAAAACATAATTTTCTCAAAAATATTATGATTTGTTACTTGGTATTCATTTGTTTCATTTGAACCGGTTGAAAGATAGATATAAAAAGATTCTTCGACTTAAGGTTCTCCAAATAAAAACCAAGGAAAGATTTGACTTTAGAAGAGTCTGTGAAACTTAGAAATAGCATAAAACAGAAATACTGCGAAGAAGCAAAACTTAACAGTACTTGTAGTTTAAGGCCTGTATCCAATGCATAGAAATTGAATGAATTTAGAACATGGACTCAAAAAATCTAAACATGACTAAAAATTCTATAGAGAAAGTAATTCATATGCATTCACATTAAAATTAAAAAAACAGTTTTAGCATCAATAAAATCCATATTACATTACAATTAAATTAAATTCTAGGTAAATAAATATTCTGGATCCATTCATGAATGCTTCAATTCTATATAAAACGAAGCATTAAAATATATAAATAAAGTACAAAATAAAATAATTTCCCAAATATTTATCAATTGGATTGACAATCTTAAATCTTCCATAAAAAAGCATAAGCAATTCATTCACTTTTTACAGAGTTTCTGAAAGCACAACCCGATTTTCATTAAAGATTGAGTGAATTCAACGCCTGGAAGACTTTTTGATTCGTGCAGAAAATAAAACTCATTTTCGCTGAGAAAACCTTCCATAAACTCAACCGCTATAAAAAATCCCTGCGGCCAAAACACATCGTCCTACGAAAAAAAAGCCACACTGAGAAGAAAACCTTCGGAAATGGCCCCGAAATTGCGACGGCGACAGACATAAAATATAGAGAATCAGTGACCCTCCGGAGTCACAGCGCACTTTTATCTTAATGCATTTTGCCAAAAATCCAAACCTTCCGAAGGAAATATCCCCGTGGGGGGGAGGGGTCACTGGGGTGTGTGGGAGTGGGCGGGGGAACATAACACTCGGTCACGTACGCGAAATCCACGGAGACGAGATTCGCATCGATATAAACCATCCGAAAGGGAGAGTAACGGAAAAAGATAGGGAAAAACAAAGAGGGGAAGAATCGGTGGTCAGCTCATTGGCTATTCAACGTGCGGGCCGCTGAGAAAAGCAGAGGGACCGGAAGAGAGGGGCCTCACCTTCCGCTAGTGAGAAACGACCTATACACTCCAATGAAACCGGTGCCCGAAATCGGGGCCTTCCTCGAGAAAGATAGCGGCCTTCGGAGATAAATGTGACTCTGCAGTTGTATCGCGTAAAGGAAGGAAGCTAGGAAGAGAGGACAGCCATGGGCACAGGATGCGAGTATCGTTGCTAGGGAATGGATACATAAATGCTCGAGGGTTGGGGGAATGGGCAAGCAATGCCTCTCCCCGTAAGTAAGTAGGTTTTGCAATTTTATTCAACTCTCTCACTTTTATTACTCTTCTTATTTCGTCATCCTGATGCATGTACTGTTTTACGCACTCGTTATGATCAAATTCGATCTATTTTTTATCCCTTTCACTCGATTTAGCCATTCTTGATTTTTCCACACGATCGCCAGCCAAAAGGTTTTCCAGCGCAGTTTAAGAAATTCCCTCTATTTCTTGATCATATCTTCGTAAAAATCAACTTCCCCACTCCGTTTTCCTCTTATTTAAACCTACTTGTGATTTCGTTTCTCCAAAAAAGGGATTTTTGGTTTTTTTATCCTCCTGTTTCTTAGAGATAAGATGAGCATGCATTTTATTCCCTGAATTTTTTTATTTGCGCCTAAAGAAGTATTTTGACTGGTACGGTGAATGGATTTAGGGAGTTTATTTGAGAGCAATTTGGTGGTTTGTAAAAATGCAAATTGCTCGAATTTTATCTCTAAAATCGGCTGCGGAAAATATCATCATATCCAATATACAAGAATAAATATTCTAAAACCATTTAAAATTCAGAAATATAGATTGAATCATATAAAACTAGAAAAATCAATTTGAAGAACTCCTTATCTTTTAAATCGCCCCATCCCCGACACGTATTTGAGGAAAAAAACTAGTAAATTAAAGGTGATTAAACTATCATATTATTATATCACTTTCCATTTATTAGACAAGAGTTAATTCAGCTGATCTTTAAATATTATATTACGTTTTATAAACTTGAGTATTTCTTTTTAATAAAATACACTCAATATACATTTTATAATAAATTTGTTATATGTTATTTTAAACAAAGGTATACAACAATTATTTCTTATCCTTAGTTTACATCTATTATCCGAAGTAGTTTATATGCAACAAAATCAAAGTGAGGATTAGTAAGTGCACATTTTTCTTTCTCAAAATATCTGAGATATTTTTCTTATCTTAAAAGAACATTACCCTTTTCAAATAGTGTTAAATTCCTTACAATTCCGATTGATTATCACAGTAAACATCTCCTACAAATATTAATTCCTTTTATTCTATCAACGTTTCAACGAATGATCAAAACGGTACTAATTTTAACGGTTCGAAATTCATCTGAACTTCTCCAAAGGAAAACACTTCAGATGTGTTTACCTTTACTTATTTCAAATGCTTTTCTGACACGTAATTATCTATCATTGCTTTCAATACTTGTCCATCCATTTCCACGCCACTTGTCACTTTATAAAGACATTGCATTCCCCCTTCAAGACGATCGTTTTTCTAGAATTTTCACCGAATTCTTCCCATCATTACTCCCCCCGACCCTTTATCCCGCCAATCCTTCCTCTTGTACCCTCTTCAAAACCCTTCTCCAGAGCAAAAGGGTCATTCTCTAAGCTTCCTTTATTTATCGTCACGCATTCCGTCTTTCCATTGTTTGTTTCTTCCCCTTTATCTACTTTTTCTTAGCCCCTTTCCCTCCCGGGTAAACTCCTCTATCAGTAGACGTACTTTTCTCATTGATGTTAAGACGAATTTATGGCCTCTATTTTCCTCCGTGTTTTGTTATTTTTATCTTTTTTCATTCCACGGCCTCCGATCCCGGCCATAATCCTTCTTCTTCTTGCCGCCTTTTTATTTATTTCCATTCGATCGATTTTTCTTTACTGTTCTGAGATTATGGCTGAGATATTCGACACATAGGGCCGCGTATAAATTAAATTCCTATTGGAAGAATGGTGGTTCTCTGGAGGACGTGGTTTGGTGAATGTTCTACGGATTTGTTAAATGAGATAATTAACTGAACGTGCTTCAAGTAAACCGCTTCCATTTATACTAGGATATACATTTTATTGAGGTTAGACAATCATCGTTTCCCACTCTCATGAGAATAGTTTAAAATTTATAATGAAATACCTGTTAGTCTACGCATTAAAACATCACTTTGCCAAAATAATTTTTTGACAGTTAGTGAAGAAAGTTCCTCAATAAAGTTCCGAAACTTTACGAAAATTTCAGATTTTTATATCATATAAGATAATTTATTAGTAGCAGACAGCTACGTCCACTGTTATAAGGGGGAATTTGGATTCATTACAAGATTACAAAAATATTAAAAGCTATTTGATTTGAATATTATTCATAATTGTAAATATTCCTATGCTTTAACATACATAATTTTCTTTATTAAGCGAAAATTAAAAAACTAATTCAAATTTGTTTAATATAAATACGTAAACCCATATAGAAACTATGTAGCATAACCTTTTCAGAAAATATAAATTCTTCGCTTGGAATCGAATCACCCAATTCCCAATATTGAATGGGATCCGGTGTTGTTGCGAGTAGAATGTCACTATTTCCCATCGTTTAGCAATCCAAGAGTGCAAATTGGGATGGACCGTCTTCTCTTGTTTTTGCATGATTACCAATGATCTCCGTTGCTTCAATTAAGAACCGTAATGGAACGCGGCCTTACTTGTGTGCGAACACTGGATGGGAAGCGACACTTGTCAAAACTGAATGCGATTACCACATTTCGCATATTTCCAGTCATTCGCACGATCGGAGGGCCTCTAAGTAGAACGGACAGTGCGTTTTGTGAGTGGACCAAAGCGCACTGATTGCGTGGGAAATGCAAATAACTCTGACGTTCGTGTATCACGTAGAAAGGGAGCGGTCTGTTTCCGGACGAGGTTTTCATTTGCTACTAAATTTTCTGTGATGCACAGTAAAGTGATGAAACTGGTGCTAAATAAACTTATGATGTTCCACGTGTCTAAAGATCATTTAAAGATGGTTGAAAACGAAGACATAATAATAGGCAAATAAAACATTCGTTGGCGGAGTGGTTAGCATTATCCTGCTACCGCTACCCGGGTTCAAATCTCGGCTGAGGAGGAAATTTTCCTCTCAGGGCATGGATGTTTATAAATTCCCCTTGTTTAATTTTGAACCACACTTTCAGTTCCCGGAAAGGATGTGTGGCGGTCTTTGGTGATAAACAAATAAAAAAAGAAATGAATTGCCAATGGCAAACTGAAACAGAAATCGGTTCAACTGCCTTTACTAATGGTGAATCTTTGACTAAAAACTTTTAAGATAGTGTCCGTTCTTGATATAAGAAAGGAGGACTTCAATCCCAACAAAAGGTTGAATCTGATTCCATATCGAGATTCATAAGTGAATGATATTGAAATAACTAAGAGGAAGTAATGAAAATATTGTAAATAACTAATGAAATACATCTGTCATAACTATGATTAATATTTTAAAGACTAATTTTTTCTAATGCTTCGTTGATATATTTCAGCCTCATTTCAGTCAAGTAATGAGGCTGTTAATTAATTGTAAAAGAAGTTTCCTTATTTATCTTAATCAACTCAATTTGTTATTTACGATTTATCTCTTGACAAAAGATTTCATCAAATTAATATTTGTGCGTATGTTATACTCGCTTACATCTAACAGCAAATGAGACAGAAACAAGAAAAATCAAAGATAATTCATTTACGCACTAAAAAAACTGGGATCACAAGAAAAGTATCATTAGAATAAGTTGGAGAGTAATTTAGATGTAATATGAAGCGTTCAAGAATGTATTGTACAACTAAGAAATCAAAAAAAAAATTCAAAAAAGAAAGCAAGAAAAACCGAACTTTCACTTTCGGATTCTTTTTGTCATTAGTAATTCAAAACAGTGAATCATCAGTTAAATCATAAAAGCAAGAATATTATATTCATTGTTCATTTTGACCAAATTCAACAGCACAGCAAGAATGCAACGTATGTAAAAAGAAAGTTTCTATCTACCGATACAAGAAGCTAGTAGTACGGAGAAAGTAACCAGATTCTAAGAATTACTCAATGGAATTTTTTATCCTTATTTGGCTATTTACCATTTAAATCTCAAAGCATGTTTGATTTTATGCAAAAATTGACTTACTCCGAAAATGAATGATTAAATTTCAACTTGATGCTTAACTATCTAAAGGAAGACGTTAATGATAAAGTAATAACATAAGATAAATTCTCTAATGGTAATTTTTAGAGAAACTTCCTTATATATAGCTGTAAAACCATATTCTGTTTCCTTACGACTTCACTGCCCATCGTCATATTTTTACCCTTGATACCCGATGAAGTTTAGCATCCCGTATTATACAACCCAGAAGCTCTGGAGAAGTATTCCCAAGTCCACATAACCATTAAACACATCGCCATCATCATGCTAACTGGTTTATTTCTTGACCTCGATTCTTCGCCCCTTATTTATATCGTCGTTCCTCCCTTAAGATTCCCCTTAACTCTTTCCAAGCCATTTCATCCCCACCAATTCATCCCCCCATTCATTTAGGTCGCTGTTGTTCTCAGGACCCAATAGTCTTTCAAGACCACAGAAACCCCATTCCACTCGAGTACATTTAATATCTCTTTCCGTTTTTTTTCTGCCCTTCAACTATCTCGCCATTTAGAGCATCTTTCCCGCTCATACTTTCCGAACGTACTCTCCGAGTTTTACCCGCAAAATCCCAGCACTTCGTCTTTGGAACTTCCCTCTTGCCCTTGTAACTGCTTCGCAATAACTAGAATGAGTGTTACACGGACTATCTGGTGTGATGACCTGCATTTCCTAAGTGACTGGTTCCTCGGAATTTTTTACAAATGATCCTTGATTTTTTGCGGTGTTTAGCACATTGAGTCATAATTGATATTTATTACTAAAAGCAAAAGGTTATTTAAATTGCTAGTTCGGATTTAAACTAAAATAAATAATATGAAACAGAGGGTATGAACATAATATGGTGTCCCTGTCATCAAAATTTGTGTAGTGACGTTAAAATACGTTTCAATTAGAGGTAAAGCATTAAATTTAGTATGAAACAGTAAATGATGAACATTTATACATCGAAATCAATGATAAAGTAGAAAAAGTACTTACGTATTAAACTTTAGGGAGTAAGTTAGTAATGAATAACAAATTCTAGGCTAAGGTAATCGCAATAGGTAATCAATAAGTACTCTTCACAAACACATACCACTAATAATAGGAAGGTAGGTATTCAAAAAGAATGGATTTTTTTCACTGAAGGAAGATTGAGACTATGCCTGATGATTCCGTAATTAGTAAGAATAAATGTTAGAAACTTTTCAGTCAAATTAAAAGTAAACCACTTAATATTTGATTAAAATTGACTTCTTAGATACAGAAAAAGTATCTCAGAGTTTTGGAATGATGCACGATTGGATTTGAAATATTTTGGGAAAGAATTGAATTAAATTAATTTAAATAATATTTTCAGCGTTTAATTTCTCACGAAAGATGTCGAAAAAGATATTTAATCGCTATAATTTATATTTGCATCTATAAATATCTCTTGGATATCTTTTGACTTCCGATATAATCTTGACACGAAATTTCCTATCTTTACTCTTGTATCCATGCGTGCAATAAAACATTTAACTTTATTTCACAATATTGTTCGACAATTTCGAAGAAGAAAGATTTCGTCTTCACACGCACATACAATCAATTCCATCAAATCTTCCGCAAACTTATGACAAAGAAAGCTTTTCTATGTTTTCATGTCAAACCCACTATCATAAACCCCGAGGCCACTGTATTTCAAAGATGGAAAAACGTGTTTATGACTTTATAACTCGCTTGAAATTGCTAGCTGGATATTTTTTTCCTATTTTTTTCTCCTCTACCCTTTGTTCTATACTAACCCTTTCACTGCCGTTTGCTTTTAAATCCCAGCCAACTCTTTCCAACGTCATATCCTGTTGACCTCTTGTTCCACTGAAGTGCTTACGTCCGGTTCTCATGCTCTTCCCATTCTCCGCAACAGGAAGCGGTTCCTAAGATGCGCACGATATATTTTCTCTACTATTTCTGTACCAATCACTGCGACTCACGTATGACGTAAATGGTGGTGATATTTTAGAAGCCCACGAACATAATCGGATCGATCTTTCCATCTGTTTCATTAGATAACCGTATTTTAGTCCAAGTACATTTCGGTATGCACAGATTTTACATGTACAATACTAATATCAAATACATACACAAATTTTCTTTTCTAAATTTTATACTCTCATATGAATGGATGAAATAAAAATAATTAAAAATCATATATACATAGATGTCCTCGAAAAAATTAAACCTGTCCAAACATAAAAATGTTTGAACACGAATTATGCTTTATCGGAGTAGAATAAAAATATTCCCGAGCTCTTTATCTTGATGTTACACAGATATTCCGAAAATAGAATAAAACAATTTTATAATTATTAAAACAATATAATAACTACATTTTTGAAAGAATAACCTAGAAGTAGATAGAAGTTGATAATAATCGTGAAATCGTTTAATGGGACAATTCAAGGCAAGTACTTATCCAGATAGAGAAGTTACTGAAAAATAGCCCTAATAAAACAGTGGGAACGAATTCGAGCATTTTCTGTACCTCAAATACATCGTTCCCGAAGTTACTCGCCGCTCTTTCCTCGCTATTTATCAGCTTTTCAACTTAATTTACGACACCAAGATTAATCCTTCACCTTGAAAACTTTTCGTCCTCATAAGAGGCACTCGAAACGTAGTATCTGTAGATAACTCCGTACTAATGGCGCACTGATGTGGTGACAAACATTGCCGTTATCAGCTGCAGCAAAGTGGCGCTGGAAAGCCCACGAAATGTTAAAGTGGAATCTATAGTAGCGAACGCCGAAACTGGAACGTTTTAGGATTTCCTATACGATTAAACTGGAAACCCGTTCGGTGGAAAAGTTCTTGTGGATAGAATTACTTCTTCTTCGGGAAAAAAATGCAACAGCGGTGCCACTAAGTGAGTCAGTTCCATATTCCCGGAGGTTTCTTCGAAAGTACTTCACGCTAAAAGGGGAAAACAGCCGACCTCTTTTGCTACTTAAGTCTATTCCGCTAAAGGTCGTGAACTTGACAGCGTCACTTTGTGGCACTGAAAAGAATAATCAGATAGTCTAAAGAATTGGTTTTTTTGAACAAATTATTTCCGTGTTTTATTATGTTCCAAAGATTCAAAGTAAACTATATTATTCAAAATTTCATGAAGTAAATGATTCATATCGATGAGTAGTACTATTTTAGAATAAACGTACAACGACACGTACATTTTATGTAATGTCCTACTTCGATACGAATCAAATTATTTTTAAGTTGTTTACCATGTTCTTTGTATAAGAGTTATACTTTTTAACACGCAAATCAACGGTCTTGATATAGATTAACATTAATTTTTGGTTAGTAATACTGATATTTTTGTTAAAGCATAAACGAATAGATTCATAATTCATTATAACAATTGGATTAATAAAAATCACATTTTCAGTATGCAACTCCTACCACCGAATTCATAGCTGTATCAATCTAATACATTACGCATTATTTTGATTTAGTTGTATGCAGCCAAGGTGATAGTCATTTTAGCGTTCTCTAATATTGTACAAAGGAATGAGCTTATAATTAAAGATTATAACTATTTGAACCCTAGACCTAGTCCTTCAAAGCTTGACTATAATGATATAGAATATTTCTTCTCCTCTTGAAATAATGAGTACTGTTCAAATTGGTAATTCACTGAAGGGTAATATTTCTCAAAGTATTATGTTCTTCAATAAAAATTGCAATATACAAATACAAAATCATAATTTCCTCGCAATTCCCAAAGCTATGATAGATTTATTTTTACAAAATTACCAAAAATTTCAGCTTGTTTTAAGAATATTATATGATGGTCTTAATTCCTTCTCAATCTTATAGTTAACTATCCGAAAATTTTACATATTATTCTATAATATGAGAACAACGTGGTTTATATATATTTCATAATATGCGTACAAAATTATAAAAAAACTTAGAATTTAAACTGATATAATCCTCCTCAGCAATGTGCTAAAGTAAGTTCTTTTTTTTGGCTGACGTACGTTTCTTCGGTGGTAAACTATCTTGATGCTAAAGCTGCAATTTTCAATTTAGAGCGAAACATTTCTTGGAATTCAGTTTGGCCGCACCAACTTCTTAGGCGTAGTTTTAGTGCTGAGTCACGCTCATAACTTCCGCATAGCTCCGGAAAGCTACGCTTCCAATACCACATCGTGTTCTTGCCTAATTGGGCCGCAAAACGGAGCTAACATTGTAACAAATTCGAAGGTATTTCGAAGTTGAATCTTACGCTAAATCCTCCGCATGCAATTTTAGTTACACCTTAAATGAGATATTATGCAATATTTCTCGTGTGCTAGGAACGCGCAGATTGTGATGTACCAAAAACAGCAAATTTTAATTCACGTTTAACGTAAGCTTCAGTTGCTATCTGAAGTAGGAAAGGATTATCGCAGAGTAATATAAGCCCTTTACAGTAAGTTATAAATCAAAACAGCGCTTGAAAAAATGGGCCTCTTCATGAAGAATATTTTTACGATATTTACGTCGAAAATATTTTGAAATAACTACAGCCAAATAAGCAAAAAATGACATCGATGAAATAAATATGAAAAAGATATACATTCAGTTGAGAATTTTATGAAGATACGAGAGAAAAATATGGAATTGAATTAATTTCGTAAATGATTTATATAATACGAAAGTCGACCTTAGAGCAAACAAATATAACCTTGTTTTAGCTAGGATATGGTATATATACGAAAGATGAGGTATTATAGTAATTATTACCGTGGAATTCTATAAAATTCCTGGAAACTAAAATCGCTTGCTTTTTTAATTGAGCGCCTCTCATGAAATTACGCTTCGAAATTGTAATATTGCCAAATGAAACTTTTGCATCGATGATCTTACTGTTAATGGAAATGACATTTTTGAGATTTTTATCGTTCGTTCGAAAGGGTTTCGTATCAAAAAATTCGCGATTTAATATCCAAATGTATGAGATTTGCTGAGGCATGTTTCATCATCACGCAGATCCCTGCTTTTCCATTAAATACGTAATAACATGGGATAATAACAGATGCAAAGGTATCAATTCAACACGACGAACATATTTGCACAGAAATATTTCATAATTTCGTCTATAATCATTACTTTGTCCGTCAATCACATAAAACACATTTAGAGTCTATTAAGCCATCATGTATGTATTTTAAAATTTTCAATTCGAATTGCGTTAATTTTTAGAAATAACTTCTTACATAAATCTTCATAATGAGAATCACTCCCCATTGAATATTGATATGTAGAGGACATGATATTAATCTAAAAGACAAAATATATTCAAGTTTTTTATATTCATGCAAATCAAATCTACTCCACACGGATTATGGAGAAGAAGATAATGGATTCGAGTATGGAATACATAATAAGTTAGCGGCGTGTCTATAAAGTAAATGGGTTTTACTTATACTACAGTATCTTTATAGTAAAGGGAAAACATTCAAAGAAAGATGAAACCAGGAGCTAAAAGCTGCATTGTATAGAAAATTAAGATGGAAATAGACAAAGTCCATGACTGATGATAAAAATAATAATAAAACTTTTGAATTTATAATGGGTTAGATTGAGATTATGAAACCCCCTCTTACATCTTACCCTAAGAATGATAAGAAATGATATCAAAAGGTTGGTTTTGACTGTGTAGTTCCATCTTAGAATACATTAAATTTCAATCCATTATGCACATCTTCAAGTGAAATTCAGTCGCTGTATGGGGCAATATTCTCAAAGGGAGGTCACGAACTCGAAATGCCCTAGAAAAATGTCTGGATTCCGGAGGTTTCCGGATATCATTCACGTGCACCTGACCAACGCGGAACTGCACATTAAGAAGCGTCCGTTCCACTGCTCCTCCTTTTGGACTCCGAGATACTTTTCTTGATGCGCATCAAAAAAAAGGGAAGTGTATCTTGGTTCGCAGATAAAGAAACGGGGTCGAAGGAAGGCGCGGTTTAAAAGGTTTAGGAAGACCTCTTGGAGAAATAAAAACGTGGAAATGGATGGAAAAAGATGACCTGAAAAGAACGGGACCGCGAGGAATTCTGCTTTCGAATTACGACGACTTGACAGGGAAAAAATAAAACAGCCTTTTGCAGCAAGGTGCTGTCCGAGAGAAGGTCACCGGCCTCTACCGCTAGTTTTTAGGAAAGGACTCGCTTGTATGCGAGTCACTACCAACCTTATGCATTATTCAGCGTCTGACTAGGAGAGATGGACTGTTTTATGGGGAAGTTGAAGGTAATTCCTAAGCGTTACAGTGTGTGTCCAGGTTGAAGGGGAAATCAGAAAAAAACGATGGCATTACGAGGGTAAACTAAGTTTGCGCTCTGGTTTTCGGCGATAGAGGAAGGGTCAAGGGAGTTTGTGCCTTTCAAAGTTCAATTCTCAAAGGGCTTGCGAAATTCCGTGTAGCATTGTTAGGGGGGCAGATGAATGAACGGCTCGCACTCATTGTAAATTTGCCTTAAAATCACGGATGCGATTGCAACTTTCGTCCCAAGGGTCCAATTACTTTGATACTGATTCATTACTTCGATTCGGAAGAGTTTCAGGATGCTGAGAAGTTATTCCTAGCAAGAGAGGTTCTAAATCGTGGCTCCCTACGAGTAATTGACAAATGGAGTAGATACTTATGGGATTAGTTTGGAGATGAAGAATCTGAGTCAGTCATCAAGACACTGTTATTTACTCCAAACTTAAATGGCGAAGTGACTATGAGTTCTTTTCCAAGATAGCGTCAATTTTTTCTCTGCTGCCAAACTTAAATATTATTATATTATATGCTATAATAGTATTATAGTATAAATAGTAACTGATGATGCATTTAGTATATTGAAGGATATTTGAATTTTCTCAAAAATTAAGGGCAAAAAGGGTAAGTAAAAATTCCATGGAAGTGATATGTGCACCATTTTAGTACTGTACGTGAATAGTATAAAATCCAATTTTATAATTAATTACCAAATAACCCAGAATTTTCCAGATTTTTTATTTATATAATGAATACTCTGAATGCAGTTAAAATTTTAATAAATAACTGTCGTTACAACTGAATTAGCTCACATAGATCAAATAGTAAATTAATTCGATTTTGGATAAAAATTTTGCCGTAAAAGTTAAAAAATGAGTGTTATTGTATAATTCATCTTTGTGTAAATTACATTTCTTGTATATATATTTATTACACTACTACTATTTACTCATGAAATATTTTAAACATGTATTTAAAAACCTTACGATACCGATCAAATTATTGAAAATATAAAATCTCAAGACAGTCAAAATATAAGCAATACACAGCTACTATGTTTCTTATCTTAAATCAGACAAAGAAAATATCAACACATAAAAACTGAAATTTGCCAAGGAAATAAAATATGGGGAATGAATAGCGAACTTAACACAGCAATATTCCCATCGAAACTGTCACAAATACAAGTATTCATATTTAAATAAATAAAATCAATAGAAAGTGATCTCGTGAACCATTTCAAATCCAGACACAAGCAAAGGTACGCGACAGAGACCTGCAGCATACCTGTGCAAAAAAAAACTCTTTGGCAAGCAAAACTTGCTCAGATGAAATTCTGGGCTGATTTGGCATTTCTAAAGTTTGTCCTGTGCTAAGACCCTCGGAAATTCCCATGAAAGGGAACATGGAAATAAAACTGCTTCGGCGGAAGCTCAATTTAACCGCGCTACTGAGAAATCAGTACAGAATGTGAGGATTTCATAAAGTAGACCTTTCACAGAAGTTCGCTGCATTCCGGGATATTCGTCACACATTGCGTCATGACAAAAACATTCTCCGTAATCCATTAGGGTTCTATTAAGTGGATTTACGTTAAAGCCAAAAAACTCTCTTTGCCTTCCACTTTATGAGGGCGTTCCCTTACCTACGGAGTCCTCCACCGAAACCTTTTTACTTTGCTGTCATTGAGACTCGGACTTCGACAATCACATTGCTAAGGTCCGTATGAGAATTCTCTTTGAAGCATGGATCCATCTTCTGTGGCCGCGGAGACTACAAAAGCTACATTTGAATGCGATGGATACGTCTCTATCCACTGCATTCGTTACAGTTCTTTCCGTTTCGCTAGCTTCTCCAACTCTAGCATAAGCAATATCATTCGTTCAGCCTAAGTTTTGTTTACGATTTAAAGTGATATAAATTGATATCAACTCGTTTTAGCGATGCGAGAAATACTTTATTGCATCTAATTTATTACTACCTAACTGAAGCAAACGTAAATTCGCTATATATAAAGATTTGAAAAGGACTCCAACAAATTTATAAAAAACTTTATAAATTCCACGGCAATTACTACAATGGCGCAAAACTAATTTATGTAAGTCTACCATAGTGCAACAAGGCTTCAAATTATATTTAATTTCAAATACTTTACAATATTTTCAAATATTTTTCATCCAGTTTCAAATGATAAATCTGACATTTTCATGAAATTAAGTTTGAGATTAATCATTTCAATATAGTAATAAAAGTAACATAAATATCGAGTTCGCAAGAAAATAAATTCATGCAATTAATGAACTTTAATTAATAAGCTTTATTCCATTCATTCTAAGTATACCTATTTTAAGCACTAATTACTAAAACTAAAATATACTTGATATTTTTTGTAAACAATATTTAATTAACATTACTAATATTTAAATTTTAAGTGAGGTAAAGTAAAGGTCAACTAATTAAAACACGAGAACATTTTTAATTCTCTGAGACTTATTAATTTATTGAATTGATTTGTTCAATTATTTGTTAAAATAATATTTTCATCGACCTAAGATTGTAAATTAGGTTTTATTTGCAATTCCAATGATAAAAAAGTTATTTGTTGCCATTTTTAACTCAAAAATGTCGGAAATAGAATTTACTTTCTGTTTTACATTATATAACATGAAAATATAAAATAGACAGCTTACGTTGGTAGTTTAATACTATTAAAGCTCCAACTAGGAAAGCATAAACATAATCCCTGGTCATTTTTCAAGAAACCTTGAGGAATTTTTACTTGAGTTTCGCGTTGAGAAAGATATAGATTCATCTGATATAATCATTGATTGAAAGACAAAAACAAATGATATTTAACTCATGAAATTTTCGTTCAAATCCTAAGACCTCTATAAGAGGGAAGAGCGAAACTTAAGAGTTCATCGAGATCTATCGTAATAATGCATCGTTACCTAACTTAACACCCGCGTAAGGTAAATTTCCATTGCCTGCGAAGTGGGTTTCGGAGAAGATATTTCAAACACGGAGTCTTGACGGACGTACGAACAAACTGAATGCATAAGAGATGTTGGCGGGGAAAAAATCGGTGGGCATAAGAGGCGATGGGCAAATGGGATGCGATAAAGAAAGCGGTCACGGGGCGTAAGGAATAACGCTGCCACCTGGCGGCTCATCCGCCGAACCATTCCACGGTTATAGATGGCCTCGGAAGGCGTTGAAAAATCGGCGGAAGTGGAATTGAAAAATTCGATATCATTAAGGGTGAAAATTGCTCCGAGGAAAGGAGAATCGCCTAACTGTTGATGTTATCGCGTGTTGATTCCAATTTCCACGCGGTAATCGATTTCGAGGAAAAGCGACTTCTTAAAGGAGTGAAAAACCGCCCTTGGAAAACAAGGCTCGAATTCTTCTAGTGTGATGAGAAACAAAAGAGGCCGTTTTTTATTCCAACCCTGAGTTCATTTAGTTTGGACTTTATAAGAAACAAAAAGGACATCATTCGGAATGAGCGTAAAGAAAAGAACGCCGAGAAAAATACCAAAGAGTCATTGAATATAAATAACGTATATAAAAATACGAACGTAGAGAATTAATAGCGTAATATATTGAATACCGACATTATTGATACTTTAACAGCAAATTTACAGATTATTTCAAAAATTTCTAATATATAGAAATTGTAATAATAATAATATTATTCAAAATATTTCTGAAATTCATTCAACCTATTATTTATGCTATTAGTTAAACATATTCTCCTTTCCTTAGTAGAGCTTCATACATAATTTGCGCTACATCATAAAAATAATAATACTGAGCTCTCTTTCGTAACTATATCTACATTTTTGAATTACTGAATACATATTGTTTATCCATCTTATATTTCATGCCTCATAATACGTAATAATTATATTGATGACTTAACTAATTTACGCCACTAGCTTCCTTCTGATTCTGTAACAGTATAAACCACGGAATTTTTAGTAGTACTATAACATGGATTTGAATTCTACAAGATTTTTCTAAATACACCTCTTTCAAGGTCATATTTTTAAGTATTAGTTCCTATAGTCAGGGAATAAAATACTATCAGAATAACTTTACTCTTTGTCGTACGTGATCAGCCTCATTTCCTCCTTAAAACGTCTAATTTCTATTGGACTGAACTATTAATACTCAAAATTCAGCCAATCGACGTGAACTACGAGTTTAAGTAAAACTTAAATGTTGAAATACAGTGGTTATATAATCCTCTAACTAAGAATTGAAATTGGTAAGTAAATATCAACAAAATATTTTAAGAGTCTGGGAACCAAAAAAAAACCCTGGCATCTCTCCTTACACTAATTCAATTACAACCAAAAGTAAAAGCGCTTTTTTCGTATACATAAGTGTAATTCATAACGAACACACACACACAAAGAGAGAAAACGAGGAAAAGAAGAGGGGAATAATCTAGAGGAAGAGACGGAGAGATATAAAAAAGGTGAGGAAGGAATTGTTTTTTCTGGAGGCCCCTTAGGCGACTCCAGCTGTCTATCAACCGCAAACCTCTTCTATCCATTTTCTTCCGAAAAATATGAGAGGAAGATGGATAAAGGAGGAGGAAGCTCGAAAAATATTGAGCGTTGTGAGAGATAGTGTGCGTAGAAATAGCTCGGAGGAGATGCGTTTTTTTTTCGGCTTGTTTGGAAAGCCGCTCCGAGGGGCCTCACGGGGGAATTTTGTGAAAATTTCCTGAGAAAGAAAGAGGAGCCCATGTTTTCAAAACAAAGGAGTTTTTTTGTGATCTCACCCTTTCCCAGGAATACTCGATAAATACTATGAACGGTGCATTCGAAAATTCTCATCGATCGAAGATCGCGTTATATTTAGTGATTTTAAATACGAAATTATCACACCGTGTTTCGAATTTCTGGGAAATAGCGAAAATTATAATGTCACATTCTTTTAGAACTACTAAGAATGACCAAGGTTTAGCTCCTTGGGAACGATGAGTAACAAATGGTGTGATTTTGTATAACAACATTCATTTAATTAAGAAACGCGTTATATAAGTCGAAAACCTAGCGGGAAATGGTACAGATACACAGAAATAGTATACAATATGCAGAAAGTATGAAAAACAGCTACAAATCAGCTTTAACGTTTACTTTGATAAGGAGTAAACGGTTAATATTTTCATGGTAATTTTAAATATCGATTTTATAATCATTGAATCTATAACAGTAACAATTTTTGAATTAAATTATAGCGTAATTCTTTTCCGGGAAGCAAAATTCCTGGTATGTTTTCAGAATTCACCAAGGGACTACTTGAAAGGGGTTTTAAACTATTCAAACATTTTTGATTTTAAGATAAAAAAAAGAATCAAGAATATTATATACATTTTATCTTTTATATACGTATGACGTACAGGAAAATGTAAGAGTGCAGCCATACTCCTTTATGTTTACGCCTGTAACTACAGATTACTTGTATTACAAAAGAGAATGTTTAAGAAATATGATACTGTTGTTCTGATCGTTTGAAAGACACAAGTTAGTTCAAAACTTGGCTGCAACTGATGATTTGTCAGTCATGGATATCTTTGTTGCGCCACTTTGATATAACAATGAACATAAATACATAGACAGTGTTTGGAAAAGTTAATTTAAATATCAATCAATCAATAATTAAAAGATTACCCAATGCGTACGTTGAATCCCGTCAAAACAGAGATCAAAACTGAAAAAACACTTTTGAAAACACATATACAATGATAATGTTATCTGCTATGATTGAAAATTAATAAAAAATAAAAATATAAGATTAACAAGCAAATAATTGGCATTAAATGATTTAAAAATTGGAAAATAGTTTATAATTAGTCGTAAATTTGTATACGAAAGTACAAATAATAAAAAGAGGAAATTCAAATATTCTATTCACAATAAACTTCACACTCATTCACAATAAAAAGGTATATATTTAAGGCATTAACTAATACTGTAATTTAAGAATACAAATAACTCTCTGAATTGTGTTCTACAATCCTATATCATACTGACTCTTGATACAAAACTAATTAACAAACAGCTAATAATTAACTAACAGCTATTCAGATTTTTTTATTGTTCACTGAATAATTTTCGTCCATTATAAAAAAATTAACTCCTGTGATATGGAAAATTAAATATATTCCTCGTGAAATCTGACTTTACCAAATACTATTGATAACAAGTTCATATAATGTCTCTTTCGTGTGAAGACTCAATTTCCTCCGAACAACACCCTATTCGTATTTTTATCGCTTCTAAAGCAGATTCGAACTAGGACGGAAAATACATGGAGATTGGGTTTTTGCAGGTTTTTCCGCTCATTTAAGTCACCTCTTAGGTAATCGGTTTCCGGTTTGAAAACAGCGCCAAATTCGGTTGGTCTATCCGCTGTCAACAGACTTTGAATCCGTCCGAAAATGTATCCGATAACTGATTCATCACCTTTGATATCCCTTGTGCACTTTCCGCTTCATTGGATGCACTGGGAATTCATACGATGAAGGACGAGAGATGCGCTGATTGGGTCTCTAGGGGTCTATGTTATCCCTTTTCCCTTTCGTTAATTGTATGAATGGCCCAAAAAAGCACTCCAGAAGGATTGACTGGATTTGAAGGCTTAGAAATCTAATTTCTTCTTTCATTTAAAGAGAGGTAAAAGATATTATACATGCATGCGAGCATACGAGTTTTTACTGTCTACTATTGATGTGAAGAACAATTTTATCACTTGGTTATTGAGATTACTAAGTTCACCTTCGTCTGAAATAGCTATCTATATATTAATTGCTATAAATAAAACATAGGATATAGATTAATATACATTTTTAAATCGATTCTACGCTATTGATTTTACAGTTGTATCAAAACGTTACTTGAAATTAGATTGTAAATGTTTATTTTATTCAGGTTTGAAACCTAAATTATACAAGACAAATTTATTCCAAATAAATTTTATCTCCATCAATTTACTTCTTGAGATTTTTATAGCACAAATTGATTATTATATTTCAATTGCTCATGTGATAGCAAAGAGAAAATGATAAAATACAAAATTGAAATTAAATATAGCATAAATATATTAAAATAAAATAATATTCTTTCACAAAATGATTGTGTTCAACAATTATAAAAACGTCAATCTAAAATTTCGAGCAATTTTCTATCCTCAAGTATTTTTTTCCATCTACGTCAAACGTCTATTTTCAATCAGCTGTTATTCATATTTACCCATGAGAAATCATCTTTTCTCCATGAAAGCTTCACTCCATATAAGATAAAAATAAAAATCAAACATCAAAACTGTTTCTTTCTGTATTAAATATTCATGATACAGCTCTATTTCCATTACTTATATTGTGAATCTAGTCTAAATTTTAATCTAAGATTTCAGATTAATTATTTTAAGGAAATATGCCCTATATAGTATAACAATAATAATAATATACATTTTTACGATAGAGAAAGCGGTAAATATGGCAATCGATAATGCCCCGAATTACACTATTGTTTAAAAACGCGAAATTAAGCGCTCTTCGAAACACATTGGCGAATATCCATAAAAGGTACTTTTCGATGTGAACATTTACACAGAAAAAGTTTCCATATACGTATGAGATTTCTCGGAAACACCTCAACTGAATTAAAAACGCTTTTAATTTTCTGGATTTATTGAACGAGCGCCTCGAACATCAACTGCAGCGAGTTCACATATTCTGCTCATATTAAAAAAGGAGGAAAAGAGATTAATAAATCGTGTAAGGAGAGGAAACAATCGTGGGAAAGGGTATAGCCAGAAGGGAACTCGGTGTTGGGACATATAAATAGGAAAGTGAAAGGGTCTGACATTTCGTTCTAAATTGAGGAATAAGTAGGAAAAAGAGTAAATAAAAGAAACCGCTGAAGTTGACAGGAATTGCGGGGTTGATTTTTTAACGCGCGTCCTCGGGCTAAGGAAAGGTCATCTTGAAGATCATTGATCTGTCATATGAGGAAAAATATATATGTGAATTAAATGATGATGAGAATCCCTTGGGAAAGATTGCTGTGATGTTAAGATTTGGAAAAATTAAATGGAAAGGTAAGCCTTCCAACATAAAGAACTCCATTTCCTTAGAAACTTGTACAGGAAAGATATGGTATGCTTGGTCGAGTGCTTTTAATGTTAAACTCAATAGATATGAAAATATAAGATACCATCTTTGTTCATTCGTAAATTATTGTCTATTAACATTGTCTATGTATTCGTTGGAGAAATCACGTCTATTTTAAATACGTAACACAGTAGTTTACGGTATTATTAGTAGTTAAACGAGAAGAAACGATTTTACAACATAAAAAAAAACGTTTTAAAAATACTTTGAAAACAGATTTTAAACTGTGTTTCTCGATCAGAAGATAACCACAAATCCATTTTAGTTGTTATATATATTTTTACGGTCTATCAATAGTTTTAACCTAAAGTGCGTTTAATTCGTGAAAAATTTAATATCTCCCTGATGTAGTTAATAATACCAAATATATTTACTCCAACCGTTCATTTATGCAAATCATGGTTCACCCTTTCATACAGGCAACGCAAATATGAGCTGATTAAAAACCTCGGATGAATTAAAGGAATAAAAGCAATGCCGCCTTAAGTTAAAGGCCATTAAAGTACGTTGTCACCTGTTCTAACGTACACCTCTGTTTTTAATGCCCGTAATGAATGTCGTAGGCACTAGTTTAGCACACAAAAAACTCCCCTTGAGAATGGAAGGCCCTGATGCACGGATCGCTGTGAGAAAATTCCTGTGCCGCACAGTGCCATGGGAGCAGAATATCCGAGGGAATTCACGGTTTGCGTATTTGACTCACACTATGCCAAGTTTTGGACTGTTCGCGTGGGTGTGAAATTAAATGGTGCGTTGAGGCAGTGTAAACAGGAAGGGGAGGTGTGTTTTAAGTGAGTTATTATGGTAGACCTTTCGTCATATCTTCCGTGAGAAAGGGAGGGTAACTTGATTTAAATAGTGGAAGAATTGCTCTTATGGAAGGACTTGATTATCACAATGCCAAGTTTAGCTGGAGATTGTTATCTGGTAATCAGTTGGGTGTTATTGCTGACTTATGTTCATTGAAAATCCCGTGTATTAAGGTTAACCTGAAGGTTATTACTAGACATATCTCTAACGGTTTAGGATAATATCTACACTTTATCTTCATGGTCAGAGTTTAAATCATGAGAAACCCACTTTACTTGGCAGCTCACTACTTCCTTTGCACCGATATAATTTCATTATTATTATTCAAAATCATTCTTCAATTGATCTTTAATTTATATATGTTTTCTCTTTATAGTCTTAATTAATAATATTTAAATTATGAACCATTAGCTTTCTCTGCTAAATAAGGTTAATCTAATTAAAAATACGTATCGCAGTATAGAAAATTTTCTCATTATATGTATATTTGATTTTCCACTAATAATAATCATATGCTCTTTAACGAGAATAAGCAATCCTTTAGAACTTTTATGATGCCGTTTAGCTGCCAATTAAGTAGATCTGACAGTAATAACTTATCAAATCTATCAATTATGCAATTAAATGACAGAAATTTTTGTTCGATATCCTTTATTGTCAAAAATGCTTTGAAATGTAACTGAAATGAAACGGAATATTAATTAGTTACCATTTGTTCGGAAATTTTCCCAACTTTTTAACGCGCACTTCTGATTCCGTGTTATCTGAAGCCATTCTTCGCCTAATGAATTAAGCGGGACACCCACTGCGAATGCACCGTTTTCACAGAATTTTACGCAACAGAAAAGGTTGGTGTTCCCTGTCAAAACACAAAAAGACGGTTTGATTGGTTCAGCAATGTTCTTTGAGAGATAAGTTTGTTTGCGCAACGCGAATGAAATCACCCTCCGTGTCACGGATTGTAGCGAAGCAAATATGGAGGCGACGCATTGTTTCGCAAACCCCCCATTTGGCGAACAGTTTTTGAATCGTATTATGGACAATCAAGTGGAACGAACAAAGAGCTCTTCTTTCCATTTAATTTAGGGATGGAGCGTTTTTATAGATTAAACGGAAAGCGTTCGCGAAAGATAGGGAAAAAAGTAATGCAGCGTTATTTCGAGACGAATAAAAATAAGTGTCCTGAATAGGCTAAGAATGGCTCCAAAACTCGGAAACTCCAGTTGAATTAAAGGCGAAATTACAGAAACTTTTAAGGGTTGAGGCAATCTGCAGATTGCTCAAATGGAAGAGATTTTCCTTCTACAATTGTGATCCCAAATTTAGAGGAGAGAATTACCTTGGCTCTCAGATAAGATGAGATGTGCCATTCGAGAAATTAGGTAACCTACAGAAATAGATGATTAAGAAAAGACGTGCTAGAATATCTACAATTGTGCATTTGGTTAGACACAGGGCAATTCTTGATATATTAGTCTATATTAAGGAGGTATTGTGACAGCCAACAGTACAGAGTCAGTCATTACCTTCTACCTTAAATACTTTTGTTACGGATTTAGTTCATACCATCATGCCATTATCATCGAACTCCGCATTTTTTATTTGTTCTATATTTTTCTTATTTTCTTTTTGACCCAACTTCCTGCTTCTTTTTTAAACACATCCCATTTCCTACTACACTAGTGCTATATAACCGTAAGTCTTTCTCTATTGAAATATATAAATGGATTTTTGCATTCCTTCCCTCTTTTTATAAGACTATTACGGCACAATATATACCAACCGCACTTCTTTTCTTTTTTGCAAACAAATCTCGAAATCTGAGAATTTTTAAAGCTTCCTTTTTATAATTATCTTGAGCGATATCTAAGTTCTTTAAAATTATACTTATGATAGGCTATTTTAATGGCACATTATTTCCATCTAAATACTAAAATAGAGTTAAATGACTTATACCGTACAACTGATAAGGATATGGGACAAAATGCTAGATGTCCAATAAATCTCAATCGAATTATTTGTCTATCTACATAATTTGGGCTTATAAAATTAAACTGTAACTCAAGCAGGTATTTAAGCAAGAACGTTAAAGAAAATTAATTTTTGAATCGAAATCTGAAACGAATTTGAATATAGAATTCCTTAGAAACGCCACATAAGAAACGTCAATACAAATTATTTTTATGGAAGAATTTAAATCCTACACCAAAATGCTCTAAAATCCATTATAGTAACAGGAATTACGGATAGAATGTTTTTGTGGCCTTGACCTCAAATAATAATTGGCGATAAATTATAAAAAATTATTTCAGATCTCCTATATTCACCGCCCAAGCATTTCATTTGACATTACACATTTTAGCAGTGAATTTATACTGAATGCAAAGTAATAGAATTCAAAACCTGAAGATCATATCACTTAAAGTACTACCATGATGATATTACGTTCGCGCTGAACATTTCAAAAACCTTTCCGCACCAAGCTGTGTGGATTGGAGTGAATTAAGATCTATGGCTTTACATCAATCGTGCCGCCTAGAAACTAAAAAGGCATGAACGAGCGGCTATCAATTTCCTGCAATTTCCAGCCGCTGATGTAATCTACAGGAGTGCCTGGGCGCTGCTTGGACACAAAGCCTCCCCATCCCAGTGTCGCAGCAGTTATTTCCCTAGCAACTGCAGCGTGGAAAGTGAATAAATAACACGGTTATCTTTTTGACGCGGTTTCCAGCCATGACTCATTACCCGACTCGGAAAATAACAGATTCCACGGATCACAGACACCTCTAACGCCCTGATTCATGCAAATACGATTCCATCAAGCGCAGATACCTTCGATTTGAAGCGAGAAGAATGTAAGCCTATCTCGTGCATCCCACGCGAGATTCTTTGTGAGCGAACACCTGCTTTTTCTCACGTCGATATATTGAGCTTGTTTAATGCGAACATTTTGTTAACGCTGGTTTCATCTAACACCCGAGCGAAGGTGTGAATACGAACCTCTTTCAGGACTCATCATTCAATCAACCTATTTTCTTAGAGCGCTTTGTCTGGTAGGAAATTATGTGCGAGTAACCGCAAACCTTGTGCATTAAATTATGGCTTTTATACATGTCCTATATCGTTGATATGCATTTCTGTCGTGTGACATTAAACTCGACTAGATTGATTAATGAATCCATCGCCGATTGCTCTAATACAAAAGAGACAGATTACGTACAAAGCTATGAAAAATTACTAAAAAGTCAATCCAATGATTATTTTCAGTAATTATTAAGAAATGCATAGGCATAAACCATCTTAGTCCTGCGTACAAACAATAAATATTGACAGTTTCAACCTCTCACTAACTCCTTTAGACTAATTAAAATAATAAGATCACATCATAAATCAATAGAAATATATATCAATCGACAAATTCGGTGCATTTTATCAAATCCCTTCTGTTTTTAATAGGATAAGAAATTAAAATCAATATAACGTACATGAAAATAGACCAGAGACATTTTATAGCATTGCCATTCTGTATAAGACTATTTCTTTTAGCTATATCGTCACCATCTATCTTATGCAAAACCTTTTGTTTATCTAATACAAGGTAATTCATTTAATAATAAAATATAAAGCATATTATGATTTCTTATCTTCATATAGAAGATAGCATATCTACTCTTATAATCTAATAAAAGTTCCATATATTACGTTAGAATAGCATACACATAAAACGAGTTTTACTATACTAAACAAAGGATGTTTAATATTTCTCTCTGATATAATAATTTACAATAATTTCTTAGCAACCTGAATAATACTTGGACAATATTTATCAAATGATCCCTTATTTTCATTATTTTCTATAAAAATTAATACAAAAACTATTCATTACGCATTCGGACAAAGTCAATGAATAAACTGATGTCTCTTATTAAAATAAACTAACCACATACTGAAAATATAAAACAAAGCTATTTTATTGGCAAAGTCATAGAAACGGTAGAGCATAAAAGTATCCATAACCTTTTTATCTTCCACAAAAGGAAGTGCAACAATGCAAAGCTCTTAAGGAATTTCAAACCGGAAAGGAAATAAAAGCATTAGTTTATCAAGGCGGAGTTTTTTCTCTCAGCTAAAGCCTACTCTTAGCTTTAAGAATCCTGAAAATGTACAGAATCATCTCATTAAGCCGAAATTCAGGAGCGTGGCAAAGACCGCGGAGTGATAATCATCTTGAGTTCAACGATCCCGAAGTCGGGAAAGGCTTTCAGAAAAATTGGAGGAAATTGTCGCTATGTGTTTTTCAAAATAAGGTGACCTGGAACGCTGTACTCATTAGCATTCATCCACACAATCTATTTATATAACAACTAAAGACTCGTTCTTTGAATTAACGTTATTCTCAATTGCGATTTGCATTGAAGTCTAATTGGTGCCTTGGTTTTGATACATGAAAGATAATCCTTTGGTCATGATTCTACGTTTATGTTTTATTTCCGGAATTCATAGAAATTATTGCAACGGGATGTAATTCAAATCCCTTTATACATAATTGCAACACTAACATATTTAGAGAGCTTAACAGTTATCTTTTATGAGACGAGTTAGATTTGATGCTTTACACAACGATAATGTATTATATTTATAATGGAATTTTTACAAGTTTTTTATGGATAGATAAGATACGCAAATTATGGAGTAATATATTTCCAAAAAGTTAAAAGTTTCTTTTCATCTTCAAGAGTTTCAATATTTTGTATTCAAATCAATTATCCACTCATTCATATCTAATAAATCTATCCACAAAGATCTACATAATTTTATATAAAGTATTATAAAATTTACAAGTAGATGAAGTGGATACAGATCTCATATTTTTATAAACAAAAACATTTTAACATCAAAATAATATTTGGTTGTGAGATTTCAATAAAAAATAATGCTTTTTGTCTATCAAAGGGTAGTTAAATAAATATGTGAAATGAAGTTCCTGGAAGAGCATAATTAATAATATTCTACATCTACATCTACATATTTACCCTGCGAGCCGCCTTTCGGCGTTTGGCAGGGGGTGCATGCACCATGACTCTATTTCCCTATGCGATTATTTTCGCGAATAGTCCGCGGAAAAAATGAATTTTTAAAACGCTCCGTTCGCGCATCTATTTCTCTGATCTTTCTCGCATTATCCGATCGGCCTATATAACAAGGTGGACGCATTATACTTTCCACGTCTTCTATAAAGGAGCTCTCCCTGAATTTATCTAATAATTTAATTTTAATAATAATAATTTAATATTTCCCGAAAGACTATAAAAACAGGCAAAGGATAAGTATTTAAATGAGCTTCAAAACACAGTAGACATAGACCTACTCTTTCTGCTACATCGGCCTCTAAACAAACGAACCGAGATCTCAGGTTTCGGAGAACCGGCCTAATCCCCTTTTCTGCTTTTCTTTTAATTCATCCGCAGTTTAAACTTTCACTTTTTTATAACGCAAGCAGTACATTACAGGGGGCGGAAGCCGGAGTAAAAACGTGGCTGAGGAAGTGAAAATTTATTTCGATGCCCAAAAAAAAATCCACGGTAAAGGAGGTGAAATTTACAGCGCGTGCTAATCCTTAATCCTACTCGTTTAATCGCAGATAGGCTGGCGATGGGGCGAATATCCCCGTGAGATTCCCCGTATGCGAGCTGAAGATACTCGACGGCGTTTAACTAACGTGGCGTTTGCTATGCAAATGAGTGTAAACGTTACGACCTTGGCTTTGGAGGCCGTTTAAGATTTCCGTTCTTCCGAAGGGAAAGTGGCCCATAGGTGAGCGAGATAACGAGACGTAGAGTGAAACTCAGCGGTCTGCTTCCAAGGTGTGTCTTAACTGGATGACCCGCAGAAAAGCGTGATCAAAGCACGAATTCATATTCCGGTGCGATTTTTGCTTTAGTTCACAAAAAGTTCCTATTGTTATCTTTTGGGAGATATAGCTAAGATACAGCACCAGAAACGGAACAGATGTTCCTTTTAACATTACCATGGAAACGAAAAAATATAGTAATAAGAGACATCACACGCTTGCAATCATGAAATAGTAACACTTATCATATTAAATTTTCAACACTCTTTCGCATTCTCTGAATATCCTCACTACGTATATTATATTATTTATCTATGATATTAAATTCATACTTATTTCCTATTCTTAATAGTCTAAAGTAACTTGTTGTTATCTTCCAGAACTATTTAAAATCTCAACTTTTTATCCAAGAATAATAATCCGATAAATGTAATGCAAATCAAAGAAAACCATTATATCGTTATAAGAAATATTGATATTCATTTCTGAGATTTCCGTCTATGATTATAACTCCGAGTGTCCCATTACGTTATTATAAATATGGAATTTTTGTGGTGTTTACTGTCCGCGTATTATTTATATAATTGTGTATTCTCTTTGTAATTTTCATTAACTGAAAATAATGTTTAGTTAAGATTTGACAGTGATATTTATATCAACCAATCTTGACCGCTTATGAAAAACCATAAAAAATCAATGAATCAAGGAACACTTCGATCTAATATTTATGTTCCAAACCAATCTTTCGAAAATTTAGTTGAGTAACCTTTAGGTTATTCGCAGTAATTATAAAATGCTTTTCATGGATAATATGATTTCTACCGATCATTCAAAGTCCAAATATGAACCACACCTAAACAAGAAAGACGAAGCAAAAAAAATCGAGATTAATTAATAAAGATTGCTCATCGATGATGGCACTGATGTGATAGACTGATCTCATCTAAAATTCTTGAATTCTCATTCTGCTATTTTAATCAGCGCCATGACTTTGTGATCGTTCATTTTTTCATAATTAAGGAAAGGTCCAGAAGGATAAAGTGTATGTGGGCAGTTCCATGTCAAATTTCCTTTCATATACATCAAAGTGACATTTAATTACGTGGAAGCATAAAAGGCCCTCTAACGTCCTTGGTCCGAAATCATTTCTTGTATATCAACGTTATCCGAGAAAATAAATTTCTCGTGTTACGCTCTGTAATATGATTCCCTTAATATAAAAATCTCTTTCATTGAACCGGATCCTTAATATTCGGTGTAACATTATTTCCATTAGATTTCGTTTCTCCAAAATTTGGGGTTAACTCATAATAATATAGCATAGTGACTTTTAAAACATTCATAGCAATTAAACACTTTTAGAGATTTTTAATCTATCAGAATCTCTCAATATAAATATAAATTAGATGAACTGAAAATATTCCCATATAGATCTAAGGAAATAGTTAATCAGACAAATAGTGGAGACTGAAGTGGAACATTTCCTATGATATCTATTACTGAGAGTTACGGATTACCTTACGTCACATTTGCCAATGCTTACATCCCTAACGAATGATCTTCTATACCTTAGATACTGTACATTCTTTGAGTTAAATTTAATATATCATTAAACGAAAATATGAGTGAATTATTAGTTAATATAGTGGCTTATATATCAAAACAATTCTGCGATACATAATCATCACCTAAGAATCAAAACGATTATTATTTTGAGTGAAAGTGAGAAGCGATTTTAATATTATACATTTAGGATGCTGATTGTAATTGGTTGTTGTCGGCTATACTCTCAATCTTTATATTAAACGCTTATTCTTTCCAAAAATAGTTAAAGATAAGATTTGTAGGCTATCACAATTATAGATAACAATAATAACCGAGTTTATTCATTAAAAATAAATCGTAGTAGAATGTACATCATTATCTTTTATAGAAAATTTCGAAATAAAGAAAATCAAAAGAGATAATGAAGAAAGATAGTCCAAACAGTGAATTGTCAATTCATTAAATCTACTTTTTATTCCCAAGGAGACGAAAGAGAAGGTTGATTTCCTCCTGGCGCGCTTTTTAAGGAACGAAGTCTCTTTCAAATCATTTCTTTTACTTCCGCAGCACTTTCGAGATGAGAGACCTCCAAAGGGACAATTGCAAGAAGCCAAACTAACGGAAATTTTTAAACGACTCAATGAGCTGCTTTCTGCTCGACTTTTCTATCTTCAATTTTGGATGAAAAAAGAATTGAATTGTCTTCGAAGAAATACTCAAAGATAGATTGCACAAACATCTGGATATAATTAGACAGCAAAAGATGCAGTTCTTGTTATCTAAAACCTTGACATTTAGGACTTAAGAGATGAGACAGGATTCATAGTTATGTTATCACTAAAAGTACAGCGATTAATTGCGAAACTGGAAACATATAAGTTGGAAGTAGAAGCTAGAAGTTAACTAAGTTATCAATTTTAAAAGTCCATTCTTTTAAAAGATACATCGTAAATTAAACTATATAATATCAATAATTGACAGTTATATGACAATCTTAGAGTTTTATCACAGAAACGAACATCCTGCAGATTAGGAAAATGAGAGTACACACGGAATTGTCAAAAAATTGCTAATTCACTGTAGAACTTTCTGAAGCTATTAGTTTTTGAACAACATTTATATTTTTCTATTAGGAGATGAGTTTAATTCGTTTTTAGGTACATTTAAAATTAAGAATAAATACTTTATATAAGAAGGTAAAGGAAATTTAATATTAATTAACCTTCAATGATAAACATTTATACAATATTCGATCGATAGTAAATTTTTCTAATTTAAAATGCAAATCAAACATCTATCGCAATACTTCAAAATATTCAATCGAATAACGACAACGAATTTCACTTAGTTTTGATGAGGGAAATACTATGCATTACCATTCAGAAAATGTTTGCAGCTGTTTTAAAAATGCAAACTCTTTCTTGACCACCAATCTTCCTAGTTTGCAACGAAAGAAAGCGTTTCGAAAGAAAGAATTTCAGCCAAAAACGGGGTCACCGACGAAAAAAATACAGGATCTTGAATTTTCTCAAATATTTATTTTTTCTCCCGGGAAATACAGTTTGGAAAGCCTTTGCTGATTGCATTTCTGGGTTTTGTATGAATGATTCATGGAGGTCTCCATATTCACCCCGTACGGGTCAAACAATCCGGAGTTCTGGATTGTCCTATTTTGCGCACGGAAACATGCCCTAGATGAGAGAGATATTTTGACGGAAATTGGTCAAAAAATTGATATTGAATTCGAAGGGAAATTTTCAAAGAAACTACGGCCGAAATTATTCCGAGGCACTTGGTGATGCAGAAACAATAGAAAAGACGTAGATAGAAAATTACAAAGAGCAAGGGGTTGCCCGATACCTTAAATTAGAATAACTTCTTGTTATTGCGGAATACTGCGTCTATACATTGAATTCTGTGTATGAAAACGAATAAAAAATAAAAGATACTGAATATAATTGTAAATAAAGGTGTGCAATGAGTCATTTTTTGTTTAGTTATAAATTAAATATACCTTCCTATTCAGAATATATCGACCTCTTTCATGCATCAACAAGGAAGAATATGTGCGTCATAATTTTTAATAGAGAAAAAATCTCATTAATTGAGATTTGATTTATTATTTTCGTTAAAAATATATCCGCCAATTCCATTCAATAATAAAATCAACGTTAAAGAGAAATTTAAGAATTATAACTCTAGGTTTACGAGAGAAATATATTAAGTGATAATTAAAGTAAAATGCATTAACTGGGTAATAATTGTAAGACGAAAGCATGAATTTGTAAAAGAAAATAGATATTTTTATACAAAGGAAAATAAAAAGTATTAACTGAATAAAAAATATGACCTTAGTAAATATGGATTCTATTAATTTTTTATGATACCTTCAACTTTAAAATAGATATATTTCCTAATAATTAGATTATTCATAAATTCACGAATAAAAGTAATAATAAATTTTATTATCATTAAAAAATATCAGTGAAATGAGAATAGAATATATATAAACTTTGATATTTCTGCCTGATAAATTATAAAAGGCTACTATTTTGGTTCGCATACACATTTAACTCAAAATATAGCTTAAAAAATAAGAACTTTTCACCGACCGCCATTAATTAAAGGAAACATTTTTGAACGTAATAATTACTCGCTAAAATACTTTGCGGAATTGTGTTCCATAAGATAAAAGAACATTTTGTACCTTGATATCTCGGTGGACTTATCGTTCAAATTTTATCCCGTGAGATAATGAATCTGACATAAATCACGCAAAGAACTTTGGGCCCTTAAATTGAAATCTCTGGAATAGGTTATTATTACTCGGAACATGAGCCGGCGGAACGTGAAAATACTGCCAGCTCTTCCGACACTGGAGGCCATAAAACATATAAAGATTGCTTATCGGAGAGACGGAATTTAAATATAATTTACAAGGTACGAAATGAATATTCATACGTGTTCCAGAAAAAATGAACTCGCTTTTTATGGATCGCCAACTCTCCGTTAATGCCTAACTTAGATGGAATTAAATATGAGTCTAATGCAGGAGATGGCTGTCCATTTGGAGAGAGAAAGATAACACTTATGTCGCAATTATCGCGAAAAATTCCAGACGTGCGATAAAATCTATTCGGATGTGTGTAATGTATATCCCTTAAGTCCGACTGCTAGGACATGCGGCTGTTCCCATCCCCTTGACCCGTCAAGCGGAGATTCTATCGGACCTAAGCACGCGATGACCCTGCTTAAGCCGTTGGGTGGGAAGTCACTGCGGGGCAATTGGAGTGGTCGCTGATTAATACTGCTGTTGACTGGAGAAAAACTGGCAAATTGGATGAGACATATCCGAAAGGCCACTGAAGGTGACTCTTCTTTATCTTTTCCGAACAATTATGATATATCTCGCGATCTAAAATAGATGTATCTCAGAATAATGGACCATAGTAATTACCCAGATGAAAATATGAAAAATGCTGAGGTAATGGAAAAATTTCACAGGGTAGATAAAAAAATTAAGCACAAAAGAATATATAGCTTTCATTATTTCAACCAAAATTTTGTAAGTATTCCAAGAACTGAATTTAATTTGTTTTGCGTGTTTTTTAAACTAGTAACACATAAAACAGGATGTTTGTGTACATAAAATTGAACGTTTATAAGGATATTTTAAATAAATAATGCATACTGCTCAGAAAGCACAACATCTAGGTTTGTGAGTTAGATATTTAACCGGATAACATTTTCATATTATAAATGAGCTATTTTCGAAAAAAAGAGTTCTGAAATACATAAATTAGTTCGAAATTTCGTAATTTATGATAAACTTTATGTTAAATTTCGTTCTATCTGCTCCATAATTATTTTTAGCTTTATCGTTCTTCACATACTACATCCTAAGTGAAAAAATTAATCTTGCACCGTTGTTAACATCCTCTTTCATTCGAATGAAAGAATAAAATTGATCTCCGTTACCAAGTAATACTTGTATTAACGCCATTCCTTTCACCATATATTTGTATACATTTATAAAATCAAAACTTTACCCAAAATGAAAAGCTGGGTGTAAAATGTAGATGAGGAAGTTCAAAGAAATCATTTCATTGCTTTTTAAATGCAGAAAAACATTTCTTTGATGTCATTTGTAATTAAAACTAAACTGATGGTTCAAAAAAGAAATCTTTTGCATGCAACGATATGAAAATGTACGGTGTAATGTAACAAACGCAGGTGAAATATTAAATGGGATTCATTTAAGTGCACAAGATTTAATGTCCGCCTTAGCAATGTAAAGGGCTCACTGAAATCATTCGAATGCGGATGAAATTCTTAAGTAGCTTAACTACTGTAAAGGGATTTGCATGAGAATTATTCACGAGCACTAGATTGAGAATATATGGAGGGCCTCTTGTTCAATGAAACGGAAGATAACACTTAATTAGCACCACGACAAGGAGGATTCGAGAAACAGAAGTGCGTTTTATATCTCGAATTCCTAATGAAAGAATAATCCATTATTCTGCATAATTCGGTGTTAAAATAGAAGTTTAAGTAGATTCTAAGATTAATTTAGTTTTTATGTTAGAAATGAATTCATTTAACCTTGTAGATTGCTCTAAAAATATCTGATAGCCTTAGCACAAAAAATTTCAATAAAATACAATTTTTTTCTAATTAAACGTCTTAAGTAGTAATTGCAAATTAGATCATACTATATGCTGTCTTTCCTGGGTGATATGAACGGATTATATACTAGGAAAACAATATCACATACATATACTTTTTTCTGTAATAAATAATTATATGTCTTGGTATCTAATAGTTACACATTCGCTTTAAAACTAATGAAACAGAACTTAATTCATTTGAAACAATGCAAAATGTTTAGAAAATTTACTAAATACAAAATGGGATATTTAATGTAAAATTCTTGTTTACTTTAGAGTTGAAGTATGAATGGAATTGTTCAAAGTACGTAATGAACAGAGCATCAAACATTTTATCTCAATGAAGGAATTAAACTATTAATATACCGTATCTGTAGTTATAATTAGACGATTTCATAATGGACGAAAAAGAGAAAAATTTGGGAATTTGAGAACTTGTTGAAATTCGATATCTCTGATCGAAAATTTGGTGTGCGTTGGTGTTGGGCACAGAGAAATGCCGCCAATGGCGAAGGACACCATTCGATAAAGCCCCTTTCAATAACAAGAGGATTAAATTAACGAGAGCTGTACATGAAAACCTGTTTGGTCTGCCTTTGAAATGAGAAGCATGTACTGAACCAGAATATGATAAAGTAGCGGGGAAGTACAATACTCATAGCAATGGTAAGGATTCGTATTTTTGGACTGAAAATAGCTAGAAAATCATTCATAGTTTATGAGAAGAGTTGCGTAATGATAAATTTAGGCACCGTCAAATAGTTTACCCGTTTATATTATTAAATAGATTTTCTAGAATAAATCACGAATTATCTATTGAAGATTACAAAGCATATATTTACTTTAATTTAAGACAAATGTAGTTTTCTAATTATTTAATAAATGAAATAATAAAATGAACGTAAATCGATTTAATCAGTTAAATGATTTGGATAAAGTAGCGTAATTATTAAAACGTACTGTTTTCATTTCCTCACATCATTACGTAGTTAAAAGGGTGATCATATGAGAATAAAATGCTCAATATCTTTCAAACAATTCTTATTCAAGGTGCATGGTTAAATGAAACGAAAGTAGTTCTGAAACATAGCCTTCCATTGAACGCGTATCCATTCTACCACACCCGTCAAAGAAGTGCCCTCCCCATCTTACTGCGTATCCGAGTGCCATAAGCCTCCGTGGGAACGAATTCGGTTACACAGCTGTTGTCGGAGCAACCACTTCGGACTAACAATGAGGATATATGAGCATGACATTACGTAAAATAGGCTATTAAACACGTAGGTCACTCAGAAAATAATAAATGGAATGAGTAATGATTTCTTCTTTTTTTTCCGTCTTTTTAAAAATGAAAATCGAATAAACACATTCATAATGTTACCCGCCATACGAGAAGTAAAAATATGTATTCGTAAAAATTGTAATATCCCAAGAATTGGCAGAATAGAAAACTAATAAATCTTAAAGGGGGATATTAATTTTACAAAACAAAGTAAGGGTTAAAAAGTGCAAAATAGTAATTCCTAAACTGTAGCTATACGTAAATGTTACATTGGAAATGATGAATCGAATCTTAGAAATTGTCATTTTGACATTTTCGAAAATGATAAGTCAAATAAGAACTTATACCCATCTCGTTAATTTATTACCAGTCAGGAAATAACGATTAAAGAATATACATGTAGATATTAGATCAAATATAGACACTTATAGAGAGGAAAAAAGTGAACTATTTTTATAGTAACATAGTAGTATAGTAACATATTTCTCTCCATAAAACGTTTAACAATAGAGAAAACAAACTTTTCTCAATCACTACCAAAAAAGACCTATACGCAAACCATTCTCGCGCATGTATCTCTTACAGCTGTCTCAATAACATCCACAACGCACTCAGAGGCGGAACCTCGCCTATCCCGCAAAAGACCTTCGCAAAAAAATCGCGGAATGGGAAACACAATCGATGGAATAAATGGGAGGGAAAACATCGTTCGTCAAAGCAACCAAAATGGGGAACAAACAACGGTGGAACAATAACGACATTGGAATGATATCCCACCGCAGCCGAGGATTATGTTAGATTCAGCAGTAACCATGACAAAACGGAACACCGAGGGCGATGACGTGTTATTGCTAGATACAGACTGTCCCGGGCTTTGTTTTCGTATCCCGTTCTCCTGCACACCCACGGAAAAACAAACCCTTGTGGAAAGAGAGGGGATCGGCTGTTTTTCTTCACCCCGGAGTCGTTTCCCCAAAAACCGATCCGAAGTTTTCGCGAGCCCAAGATTAAAACAGAAGCGAGATGCATAGTGGTCGTATCTTGGCGATGGACCCGATACGACAATAACGAAGATTACGAGAATAGATAAGGGGTCTGCCTTCAGAAACAACCCCGCGAAGAATAAGGAAGGTTCAAAAATCCATTAGCGTGGAAAAGATAGCAGCAAGGGGATAATTTGATTGAGGCTTTTCTGATAAAAAACTTTGCGTGGGTGATTATGAACGGCGATATCCTTTCTGGAGGAAATATCGGGAAGTAGCTCCGGAAAATATAAAGCAAACGCATTGAATAGGTTCCCGATAAGAGGAAAGACATCCCGGAAAGATGAATTCAAACGATAGGATTACGAAGAGGAAAAGACTTCAGCTGAAAAGGAACAGAAATTAAAACGTTGAGAAAACCTACACTTGCGAGCACTCCGTTGAATTCTCAATAAGGGAAACAGATCCTCGGGAAATTACGCCGAGAAAGTTACGATATTGAAATACCATAGCGTTTAAACTGGAGTAATAAAACGGCATAAAATTTGCATACAAGTGCTTCTGGAAATGGAAATGAGAGACCATGGTCATTTCTACTAGACACAGGAAATGTGAGCGACTTAAAAAAAAAACGAGGAGAGCAAAGAAAATAAATACTCTGTTAAAAAGCTCGCTGCGGTAGATTTCCGTTGCTCTCGAAGTATTTGGCGGAACTAGAGAAAAACGGAAAAACGTGAAAGGTTCCAAAATAAAAATAACCCGAAATGACCCCGCTGCTTCCAGAAGATTAAAATGAGAATATCAGATCTAATTTGATTTATAGTGAAGCTAAGGCGTAACGAATCCTTTCCTGGCGTCATAGGCGGAAAGAACTTCTTCAGAAATATGAACCTTTTTTCTTCCTTCTCCTTATATTGGTTGGAATCCGCCCATTGGCATCCTTCCCAATCTCACAACTTTTAACTCTTTTGCATTAAGGAAGAGGGGAAAAGTACCTCCGCGATCTGAAATAGACAAACTAGGTCGCTGGAATACAAATGATCTCGGGACGTGTGTGAATGAAGGGGTAGCAAGCGTGCGGAGAGAGAAGGGGTGTGTCCCGAAGTGTGACCGCTGTGAGAGGAGAAAAGAGTGGGCAGATTCTAGCCCAGGGGCTAAAACTGAGATTCGTGGTTACTAGTTTTCCCGCTAGGGCGGCCGTGCCCTCGGGTGTTCATAGGATGCAATAGGGATTCCAGTGTGCGATTTCATCGCGAAGAGTAATGGGTTTTGAGATGAGCACAAAGAGAGGCTGGGATGAAATTGTTGGTGAACGGTGATTGGGCTCGTAATTGATATCAATCGACATCCATTTCTGAGATCAATTAAGCGTTGAAATACAACTATTTTGAAATCATTCAAATTAACTTTAATATACGGTTGATATAACCAATAAGGGCTAACTAAAAAAAGGTTGGATTTAATGAAACTAGTTTCCTTTGTTATGTGTTTTCAAAGAAAGAGTAGAACATATATGAATTTGATGTAGATATGAAATTGCGTTAATGAATATTTAATATTGATCTATTTTAAATACATATCTAGATAATAATGTGCCTACCAAAATCATTTCTGTTGTGCTAGAGGAATTTAAACATTTACAGAAAATCATTCTCTGATTACCATGCCTCAATATGCTTATGATCAATCAGATGTTATCAAATCATATGATTTAATTAAGATTATTGAATAAGTAAACTACTCTTTCATTTAAATTAATCGATAACGTTCGAGTTATTTGTATCTATTCATTAAATGTAATACATTAAGCAGTTTAGAACCTTTTATTAGTATGAAACTTTTAAAAGAGAGATTACTAAACTGACTATTCTTACTTTGGTTATGATATACCTCACTCTCACTTGCAAATAAAATGCTTGATTGACCCAATTGTACTGAAAATTCATCGTTAATCTAATAGAATAATCCACTTGTATTATAACCAAAAATTTCAATTCAGAATAAGTAAAATTTTTCGAACGAATAACGCCAAATCCTTATAAATCTATATCATTACAAAACCCCATTCAATAGCATTAAAGATACAGGATTAAAAGAGCAGATGTTACATGCAAAATTCATACACATTACTCACAGTCTTAGGAACGCTTTTAATCTATGCAAAAGATTACTTAAAAGTAGAATTAATATCTTAACCTGTAGAGATGCGCTAGATGATAAAAAACAGTCTCTTTGCCTTACTATTCTTCTCAAACAAGGAAGATTGCGTAGAAAAACTTCCGACTTACTTTTCCACCCTCATTTTATGAACTCCAAAGTTAATATTTAAGAATCACAAACATAGAAGAACTCGTTTTGCAAATCTGTTTGAAATTCGCCTCCGAGTAAGTCCATTTTAACGAGCGTGAACTAAGGATTATCTCAGAGTCCCACTCACGGATAATTGAAACGGACCTTTTTATTTTCAACAGTTCGATAACCCGATTTAAATGGGGCAAACGACCCGGGAATCGAATTCTTACGGCGAAATCAATAGCATTCGCATATTTCAATGCAATTTCCGTCTTCTTGGTAGGAAAAATTAAGAAGATTTAGTGTCGAATTAGCACTTCAGAATTTTAAATTCGTTGGTGAGTGGTTCAATCCGATGAGTTATGTACTTCTACAATCATTTGCATCCTCAACCCCAAATTTCTTTCGTACTGAGATTGTGCCAAATAGGGGAAAATTGCTATAATTCTATAAGAATACTCATATTGAGGTTCTAATATCGACAATAGGTGAATGAGTAAATAAATGAAACTTAAAAAAATTCATAGTAAGCATTCGTCCAATTGGTCCAAGTGGAATTACTTCATCAAAGAGCAATATGTGTATCATTATTTTTATACGTGTCCGAGTTTCAAAGACAAAATTTGATTTCTACATTTTCTCATTCTGTAATAAACTAAATAAAAATCGTAGTTTATTGATATCAATTTCGCGTGATTACCAAGATTTGTTATAGCAGAAACATGAATAATATTAAATTTTAAAGAGACAAGTTAATTGTAAATTAATACTTTGGATTGAGGCAATAATTTAAGGAACTTAGTAAATTTTTCATGACTCTAATGAAAAATTCAATTCAATGAACTGCAACGGAGAATATTAGCCCTGATCTGGCCCCGATCATTTGCTCGACGCTCGGTTCCCCGACGCTCAACTGACCGACAGCTCACTTAACCGACAACTCGCTTGAATAAATTACTTATGTGCCGAATGAGTGGATTTTGTATCTGCCTTTATATTTTGAGAAAGAGCAAAGATTTAACAAGTTTCGAAAAGTATAGATAATAAAAAATAATAAATAATAAAACATTAAGAATTAAAACATCTTTTGTTAACTTTATTGAAATTTCTCATCAGAAGTTTAGTATCTATTTAGTAGTTTATTATTTCTTTAGATAACAATATGCACAATTATTTACGTTGGGAAAACCAGTATGTAACTCTGTTTAATAATAGACATTCACTAATATCCATAACTTGAGATAAAAATTTTCTACTCAGCTGGGATTCGAACCTGGACTTAGAAATAGGAAGACATCATACTAACCACTCCACCACCAAAGCCAACATATTCTCAAATTAGTCCTGATCAAAGCCATAGAGTAACTATAACCGTGAAAAATAGTGTCATGATTGGGAAACAACTTGCTGGTAAGCTAACCACTTCTTCACCATGCCATGTCATCACTACTTATGATTAAGGATGATATCTTTTGAGTCCTCATCATGTCACTATTTTTCATTTCTAGTTAATCTATTTGATGAAGTCACAAAAACACAGAAGTCTTCTAGAAAAATTTAATACCCAAAAAGTATACTGAGATGAATTGGCTAACAAATTTAAAAAATACCTCACTAAACAGGAGGAGAGATAATTGCAGAGAATATACACTTCCAGGAAGAGAGCTAACAGAAAGATATTAAATATCTGAAATCAGGAATTTAGAGATATATAAAGAGGGAATGAAAATAATGTTAATATTTAATTAAACAGGAAACAAAATTTTGCTATCAATATATGCAAATATTGGGTATGATCATCTCATCATCTTACTCTCTCAAATGTCATCTAAAAATATGATAACTATTCTTTGAAAGATAGGATTGGTGGTGGTGGAAAGTAATCTTATTATGGTGCATTTTGAAAGACTTGAGCTCAAAGAATAGTTCATATGTGAAGGAATGTGTAATAAGTATATATTGCCCATGGGAAAACAATAACAGTATATGAAAAGTTTATTCTAAAGGAGAATAAAATGATAATCATATACATTTATTTGAGAAACATAACTTAGTATAAATCCAGACAGAAATAAACAGAGGATAAAAGACACTTGGTCTGTTGTTTTTAAAGAAAACATAATATATCTTGGATCAATATATATTATATTTAATTATATATTTAAATATAATAGAGTTAAATTAGTTGGTTGGTTAAAAAGAGTTGGTGATAGTATACATTATGTATATTTCTGAAAAAGAAGAAATGTAACAAATCTAAGAAGAACATTATTGATATCATGACAAAAATGATAATGTAGGTGCAGGTGGGAATAATAGCTCAATAATGTGATTTACAGTAACAATTTTGTGAAATTTTGGACATACAATCATCATAAATTCCAAATAAATGATTTTTAATTGGGGTACTGCTCATATTTTGTTGATAATTAATTTAATAATTAAATGTAAAGTGGATATTGCATTTTTAAACCAACAACAGTGTACCCAATTACTAACAGAGAACTATTGATGAAGAATAGACAAGTAAAAATATATTATTTACTTTGGCCAAGATCTAACTAATATGACAAATAGTTTAGGAGCAGAGCCTCCTTTTCAAGGGCACCTTAATATGTACTATAACACCCATTGCATCAAAATCCAGCAATAACTGTTTACAGTAAAACAAACAACAGGATAATGAATATATTCTTCTATCGAGCAATGAATAAGGTGATTCTTAAATTCACTTTCACACTATACATTCCTCTGTCAATAATACATCTATGATTCATTTGTATACAATATGCCAGGTAATTTATCTTGTAAAAGGATAGGAATGGCACACACAGCAAAACAGTTCTACAATCTTCAAATGAGTTATACAGTTGATCAGTTTATGATAGATAGAAAAGAATATCTTCTAATTTACTACAATTACAATTAAGAGCTACCCACAACGAATGCAGATGATTACAGGCCAAGAAATATTCTCTTAGTATGGAATAAATTAATGGAAAAGTCAGTTAAGATTGAGTTACCATTTCTTAGCTATTACTACTTACTTTTTGCATTCTTATCATGGATTCCGAAGCCTTTTTTAACGGTGAAGTAAAGTATATTGATGAAGATCTAACTTCTACAGATATTCTTTCCATCCTTTGCTTCAATTTCGCCCACACATCTTTCCCATAACAACTCATTTTAGAAGTGTACTTTCGATATACATATATCGATTATTGTCTCGTTTCGTGGCAGCCTATATCTCTTTTTCTTCCGCGGGAGACTTAAAGTTAAGGAAATTCTACATGAATCCCATCTTGAGAATGAGTGTTCTGTTTTTATGAAAATCTGATTCTACGAAAAATAAATCACCGTATCGTCAACTAATTTCATTTCCGATTTTCGGAGATGAGTTTTTATGCATAAACGAAGAAACTGATTTCCTCTTACGAAAAGTTGAACTTTTCTTGAAGGCAATTTATCAAAGGCATTGTGTTTGGTCTTTCAAAGACATTTTAGAACTTCAATACCAGATATTAACTGGAAAAATACTTAACTGGTGCAACTGAAATGGATCGGAGGTAGTAAAAGTTTAATGCTTATATAAAGAAATTATCAGAAAGCGTCCTTCCTAAAATTTTTCCCGCCAAATGCTGATCTTGTCGCCATTGTTACGTTTCGGAAATGGCGCTATGGTTCTAAGCTACTGGATTACAATACGTCATAATTAAGGTGTAATTCAAGAAACTTTTGACTGAAATTATTATTTCATATCACACGATTCACATGATATTAATAAATTTTGCCAAATTAATTTAATTATTAAAAGAATGAAATCAAATGAGAGCATATTTGTTTAACTATCTACTGATTACAAATGCGTTAATATCGGAAATTTCAGTTTATACCAACATAAGACTTTAAGATTAAAGTAAAAACATTTAAGGAATGATACACATCTCGTAGTTAAAAGGTTTAAAATGAATCAACATGTATTTTAACGATTCTAGTGAATGTGAAGTTGTTTTTGGGAGGGAAAAACGTCAATGTTCAACCAATCAGAACGCCGAACGTGCCACAGGAATTGAACAAGAAGAAATTTGGAGCGAACGGTTCAGTTTCTCTAGTGCATTCATTAAGTGCGGTTCAATCGAGCGGTTCGTGAGCATTGGATCTAAGAAGACTTCGAAGATTGAAGATCACGGTAAGTTCAGCACTTAATATACAGGCTATCATTTGCTACATTTATTCGTACATTAGTTTTTATTCCCGGTAAATATTTTCGTGCCGTTTCGAAATTTCGCGTGTGGTTCAGACGTGAGGTTTGCTGATCAACGTAGCGAATTTTAACATTATACTGGTTTTACTTGAAGATTTTTCATTTCTACTGAAGAGAACATTCCAGATCATTGTCAATTTCTTGAAGATGTTAAAATTTTATAATATCTTATTTTGAGGTGAATTAACCACTTCCCTGTCGCCGACGAGTATACTCGTCCTTCCCGAAACTTTTGTCTTCGTCCGCGTTCAAGCCGAGCATACTAGTCGAATCAATGTGGTTATGTTCTTTTTAATATCCGATAAATGTTTCCGTAACACTCCGAAATTTCGTGTGTGGTTCAGACGTGAAGTTCTCCGATCAGCGTATCAAATTTTCACATCATACTGATTTTACTTAAAGATTTTTCATTTCTGCCGTAGGTATCATTCTAGATCATTGTCAATTTATGGAAGTTGTTCAAATTTTATAACTTTTTTTACGTTACGTAATGAAATGGAAGTATTTTGAGTGAATTTTATAACCGAATTAAATTACTATCGTATACGTGTTTTACTAGTGAATAATAATAGCAAGTTTTGCATGGTGCAGCGAGTTGAATGAGGTGGATTAACCACTTCCCAGACGCTGACGAGTAAACTCGTTCTTCCCTATGCTTTCGTCTTCGTTCACGTTAAAGCCGAATATACTCGTCGGATCAATGTCGTTATTTTTCTAATGCTAAATGCAGTGAACAGAATACTCAGGGTATCTGGCGGATATTTTTGAAATTATCTTATTTTAACTCGTATGAGTACAGGTAACCCGTGACGCAATTTTCGGTATCGATAGCAAGAAGTAATAAGGAACATATTTTCTTGGATTAAAGAGGAAATTCATCTTAAATTGATAACTTCATCTATCTATCACATGATATGTAATATTTTTAGTTATTTTTTATAAAATGAGTAAAATTAAGAAACTTGCAAGAAATAGTCAATAAAAGGAACTAAATACATTTATTTCAAATGACCGAAACAAAAAGAGTATCAAATAAAAATATTCTGGCATTTTCCGAGCGAAATTTGAAAACAAGATCGTCAGGGAAGTGTTTCAAGTTATTTTAAAGGTTTATTTTTAGAAAATATGACAAATGAGCTCGTGAACTTAAGGTATGCTTATTGGTTTCAGGTTTCTGGTAATCTTAAGAAGATTCAAAGCGAAGAAGAAGAAACGAAGAACGAAGATTTTTCAAGTGGTTCCCTCGATCAAGTAGCAGATTGGTATCAAAGATAAACGGTTACGGTTTTCATTATATTTAATATTTTTGTTATTATGCTGCATGTTTTTTTTATTATGCTTTCTCCCTATGTTCGATTTTGTATTTTGCGATGTATGCGTGCGAATGCGTTCTAGGTACATTATGAGTTGTCGTCGATGGTTTGTGGGTTCTTTCTGAGGTTCGGTTCGCTTTGCTTCTGGTCCTTTGTGTCGTTCGTTTGTTTCGGTCGTTCTTGGGATATGGCTGGGTTGGGAGGGTTGGGTTGGGTTGGCCTGTCTGCGTGCGTTTTTCTTTTTTACAGGTACATAATATATTGCGTTATTTTGCGATTTTTAAGTGTTTTCTTTGCCATTTTCTCTAATTTTATTGCTTTTTTTCAGGTTCATCGAATAATCATTGTTTTTTACAGGTACATAAAATTTTGAGTTGTATGTTATTTCTATTGTTTTTTTTATTTCTATGTCTATGCTTTGTTTTGAGTGTTTATATATTTCTATGTCTATGCTTTGTTTTGAGTGTTTATATATTTCTATGTCTATGCTTTGTTTTGAGTGTTTATATATTTCAATGTCTATGCTTTGTGTTTTGAGTGTTGTTTCATTTTCATGTATGTTACTAAACCAAATTTCTTCTTTTTCTAGGAAATTTATCCTTACAGGTATTAGGAGTACCATGAAGTGGCCCGCCAACCTGGGTGTCTTCAGCCGCGGATTTTTTTTTATTTTTTGTATTTTTTTACTTTGTATTTTTATTTTGAATTGTAATTTTTATTGTAATTTTACTTGTAATTTGAATTGTAATTTTTTATTGTATTCGCGACCGCGGCTTGGGATTCAGTATCCGTTGGGAGCTTCACTCTCGCGGATACCCCAAGTAAAATTTAAGCGTTTGAGTTATGTAGTGGAACGTCTGGGAGTACCGCTTTGTACGAACGGTTCTTCTATTTTCTCAAATCGCTCGCCGATTAAGTCCCCAGTAACTTTTGATCATCGTAACTCATGCGCAGATATGGAATGGATTTCTAGTGAGTTGTGCGAGTGTTTGTGTGTGGTGTGTGTGCTAGTGCGTATGGAGTATACTCCAGTGTGAATGATGTTATAGGTATACATTTTGTAGTTTTCGCGAGTAACATTCCGATCTAATTCTATTTACTAATTTGTTGTGGTGGAGTGTGTGGGGATCCATTCCAAGCTGTGCATTTTTAAATAACGTTACATTCAATTTTCAAATTTCGTTTTAAATAAATTTTTTAAATTTTCTTTCTGAAGTAAATTTTTAAACATTTAATTCTAAAGTAAGTTTTCAATTTTCGTTTATCAGCAAATTTTAAAAAATTTCATTCTAGAGTATTTTTTTAAAATATCATTTTAAAGCAAATTTTTCAAATTTAATTTTTCTTTTGCTTAAAGAAAATTAGCTTAGTATATTTGCTGTCCTCCCTTCAATCATTTTTAATTTCAAACATTGTATATTTGTTTTCATTGTGTACTTTTTTTGTTTAATTTTATGTATGTCTTATGCGGGTTTTTTGCTCCCCTTTTTTGTGTGCATTTCAAAACAACTTCAGATTCAATTTCCAATTTTCTAATTTCATTCTAAAGTTAATTTCATCGTAAAGTAAAGTTTTCTAATTTCATCTTAAAGTTAATTTTTTAAAATTTCATTTTAAATTAATTTTTTAAAAGTATATTCTTCTTTTGCTTGAGTAAATTAACTTCGTAAATTTTCCACCCTCCGCTCAATCATTTTTTATTCGAAACATTGTATATATTGTTTTTGATATGTTAAATTTTGTTAATGTTTTTATGTGTCTTTTGCGCGTTTTGGCTCCTGTGTGAGCAGCGTGGTTGTTTTCTCCGTTACCTTAAGTGACGGAGCTTTTTCCACGCTCGTGGGTTTTTACCTCTGGAAGCCTTAAGCTTCCAGAGGCTTTTCCCACGTTTTCCATAATAAATTCGTATTTTTTAGCAATGGAAATAAGTTTTTTCTTTGAAAATTCTCCTTTTCCTCATATCAACGAAAGGCGGCATAAATGCTTCTTTTAAAATAATTAGAAAAGTAGTTCTTTTTTAAGAAATGCGATACTTATTCTATTTTCATGATTAAGATTTGCTATCTAGAGTTCTCCAGTATGTCGGAAGCAGGATAAGACATTGTTGGGCATAATGATATATTTATTGAATATTGATTTTAGAAAATCACTCAAACTTCTATTTAAATAGGCATAATAATTTTTAAGCATTGGAAATACGTTTTTCCTTCACAAAATTTTCTTTTTCCTCATCTCAATGAATGGCGATATAAATGCTCCTTTTAAAATAATTACAAACGTTGCTTTTTAAAGAAATGCGATAGTTATTCTACTTTAATTCTCAAATAACTTCTCAAATACTTAAGAATTGCGTTCAAGAGTTCTCTAGTAAGTTGGTCTAAGGAGAGTTCATTCTTTTCAAAACAAGGTTATAAATGTATGAAATCCTGGAAATAGCTTTAAAACGACGTAGACAATTGTTTTAGTTTTACCAATATCTTTTATATTTTTATCATTTCTAAACTTAAAATATAAAATGAAAGCATATAATTGAAATAATTAAGTATCTTTTCTGAATGTAATTCTACTATTTAGGTTCTCGTTTTGAAAGCTTCTTAAACATCCGTTGTCCTGTTAAATCTTTGATAAAAGCAAAGGTAACATTTTCATTGAGAAAAAGTAACGAAATATCGAATCTAAATTAAGGTAAACAACAATTAAAGTAGTAGTCTAAAAAAGATGAGACAAAAGTTAAAATAAGTTCGCAAAAACATACATTCTTCGAATTCCAACGAGTGATGAAAATAAAGAAGCCGATAGATGTAAATTGAAAAAAAATACGATACTCATAATGAATTATTCAGGAGCATAACCATATTTTATTTTATGGGCTAACAGATATAGCTTTGGGCTCTTCTGATTTTAAGATGCTAAAAATCTCAAACACGTTATATATGAAAAAACCACCCTACATGAAAAACGACGGTTTCTTGGAAGTGTGTAAATTACACTAATTTAAAGCAGTTATTGTCGTGAATTTATACAGTAATACAGCACAGTAAAAGTGACTCTTTTAATTAATAGAAATGAAAAACATTCTTAAAGTACCTAATTTAGTGAAGCATTATTTCACACAATTTTGTAATGTGTTACATTGTATCATTTCGATACTTATAAGCAAATGTTTTTACCAATGAATTGAAATTCATTTTCACTCTCCCGTCCGGGCTATATATTTACTATGAGATCAAGACTAATACTGAGCTATTGACTACAGTCCGTTTAAAATTTGTTATTCGATTTCTAATCAAATTATCAATTAATAACTCCACGGTTTCACTTAGGGCAAATAGTAATAAAGATGAATTAATAGAATATGTATAACGTAACTAACAATAAACTAAAATTCACATATTTCACTATGGTTACCTAATATGAAATTTCGAACTTTCGGTAGCCTTGTGTCGTAATCAGAGAAATGAAACCCTTAAAGAAGCACTCTTTCATAAATAAGGAAGACCTTAGAGAGAGAAGATTTTAGAGAAGGTCTTTTACCCAATATTAGCCACTCCCTAAAATATCATTCAAATCAGTCTTCTATTTCAAGAGCTCTTGAATAGAAAAAAAAATATCCGGACTCTGAATTAAATTTCCTTTCTAGGCATAGGCATTTATAGGAGGAGAATAATAGTTCAATACAGTGATATTTATTCATCATTTCAATAAATGCTAAAGTTTGATGCTTAAATATAAAAATGAAGGAAGGAAAAATAAAATTACAATTTTTTTAACAATTATACTATATACTATATAATCTAAAAAAAGTGCAGTAAATATCTCATACAGCTCTAAATCATATTGTTAATTTAATACATCAATATAATCTTTAACTTTAAATAGTAATAAATTATTTATATTTATTAACGTTTGTTAATTTAATATTTCAATAAAATTAATAAAAGATTTTTTAATACTTAATTTTTGTTATTCGAAACTTGTTAAATCTTTGCTCTTTCTCAAAATATAAAGGCAGATACAAAATCCACTCATTCGGCACATAAGTAATTTATTCAAGCGAGTTTTCGGTCAACTTTTTGTCGGGTAAGTGAGTTGTCTGGCGAGCGGTCGGTCGGTCAGTTGAGCGTCGGGGAACCGAGCATTATAGTTTTCTAAAGGTATGAGCAACTTATTTCGTTTCCTTTCTTAGTTTGTAGCATTAGCTTTGAATGACTCAGTATATAGTTTTCTATAGAAGGATCAACTTGGAAAATTGTGTTCCTTTTAGTAACATTAATCAGAATTGAAAATTTGTCCACTCTAATAAAACTCCAGTCCTGAATTATATATTTTCAACTTTGTTTCCAGATACGGAAAACAGACTGAAGATTCTACTTTCCTCAAATCTCGTATTAAATATCAATATTTATAAATTAATAGAACGCTATATTCAAAATATTTTCATGAACATCAGAAAATTGATTTTAAATCCTTGAAAACCTTTCTTACACCTCACCAGAAGCTCAAGCTCTTTTCAGCAGTCTTCATCGAGACCAAAAGGACAAATCCTCTCATGCATATTCCACCAATCGTTTGCCGATAAATTGGCCTTCGAGGGGAAAGCCGTAAAGATTCTAATTCATTCCAAAGGCGGAAGAATTTTTACTGTTTCTTAATTTTTCCCTGACTCATGAGGGAATGAAGTTGAGCAGAGCCGGAATAATTTTCCTGCCTTCCCGTTTTTTACGACATGAGGAGTGCCAAACGTACTTAATGGATGAAAAGCCTTCTGCGCAATGAAAAGAAGAATCTTCCAGATTCCTCTAATCCGAAAGAGTTCTTCTCAAAAAGTCTTTTCCCATCTTTCGCACCTTGTGGAATTAAATTCATGCGGAAAGCACAATTGAGGAGTCACACTCCAACAGATTCCGTTTCGATGCGCTAGAATAATGTATGGCTTCGAAGAAAAGAAGTTTTATGCGCTGCTCATAAATTGGGAACGGTTTTTCTCTATAGGTGTGTTTTGCAGGGGATAAATCAGCGCACTGTGTGGATTTCAAAAGGGATTCCACTGCTTCCATAATTTATTTCGAATTTATACTGCGATCCCCGATTAATTTAGGTCAGCCGGAAAACTTTTGGCAACAGAAAATTAAATATGAAGTCCTATAAATAATTTAGATAGGCGATAGAATGCGGTGTATTATTTACGCTGTCGAGTGCAGCGGTATTCCACGTGCTCCGTAGTGTAACTTATTAAATTATTCAAGGATATCACGGTTTCATCCAGATTTATGATAGGATAAAAATGTTGATACTCATATCCCTAGAGTGCTATGAATAATTTTACTCATCTAATATATACACAGCTGAGCGATTATTTTCCGCTTAATCTGTATATAACATTTATCGAAAGATTAGAGTTTTCCATATTTGATCTCTATATTGGTTTAAAGTTACATATTTTCTCATATTTACACACATTTTTGATGTCCTTAGAAAGGAAAGATGGTAATAAATTATCGCCTAATTTATATGATTTTAGTGAAAAATAAGGGAATTTTTCGATTAAGATTTCAAATAACGCACAAAAAATAATGATTTATGTCAGTAAAACGATGCATTTAATAGTGGACAAACAAGGAAATTTAATATGCCACGTGAGAATCGGTTGATATTGATATTTAATTTGATTTTGCTTTTATTTGGTCCATATTTGTGCTGAATGTCAAGGCTAATATCAAATATTTAGATTAATATTTGTTCTCACTCATTAAAATGAAAATTTTGTGTGTCTCCAGAAGACATTTTTGAGTATTCAAATTATGAATACATAATTAATTATGTAAAAACTTATTTCAGATAAAATCAGAAAACCTTTCTAATTTTGGGAAAAGGTTACTCAAAATTCTGAAAAAAACCTAATTTAGGGAAATGAGATTTTAGCCAACATTGGAATAAGATATTCAGGTCAGAAAAGAATTAATGTAGTAATTATAAAATATATATAAAATGCACAGAGTTACAACATTACTCTTTTTCCTTTCCAAAAACACTACTTGGGGTCAAAAAGTTTTTAAAAATGTATTTGATTACACACACATCTTTCAAATATGATAGAAACGGAAGAGTTAAAGTTTTTTTTAAAGAAAATGTGCACTGAAAAATTTGCGCAATGTTTTTCAAAAAAAGTCTTAGACTTAAATTACCCAAAGAATAGCGATAGGACAATATCTAACTGCATAAAAACAACTAGGTTAGTACAGTCAAAATCAGATCGATTCGTAGCGTGAATCATTTGAAAAATTACCTCTACCGCAAAGGCCCAAGCGCCACATTATCTTGGCATAATATCAGATTATCATCGCGAATTGGATTCGACATTTGCCGAATGCATCCGTGCACGCGGATCTGCACTCGCGAAAAGGCAAAATCACGGTATCCGTTGTAGAGGAAGAAGAAATTTACATAGATATCTCCATCGGTGATAAAAACGGGTGCTAATCAATCGTGGATATGTTAATTCGATCGTAAAAAAGAGCCATCAATTTCCCTCGGGCCAAAACTGAATTTCGCGCTAACATTTCCCCTCTAATGACTAGGAATCCCGAATCTCTTTCTCCCCTATGACGATACAAAATATCCCGTCTTCCAATAAAATGTATTAAGCGGGCGGGATAGATTGAAAGCACCGAAAGCAATTTCACACTCCATCAGCTTCATCCATGAATTTACATCCATCAACAGCCCGCAACCGAAAAAAGATAAGGGTTCCATTTCCGCCTGCTTTGATTCCAGCGTTGATGGGGGGGGTTCAGTGGGGGGGAGAAAAGAAAGTAGTAGCTCGATCTGCACACTGCTGCAAACAGATGGTTAATGAGTTTCTTTAGAGGGAAAACGTACGCGTTGCTGAATCGCTCGGACGTGCTGCGATACGGGAAAACGTGCGATGGAATTAAGCAGTGGGACACGCAGCGGTGGAATCAGTTTTCACAGGTTTTTCTCTCCGTGAGTTGGGAGTGCAGCGTTGCATTCGTTAGGAGGCTGGGAAGATCGGGTGTCCAACGAACGCCACGATCCTGTTCCACTTTGTCTATTTTTTTCATGACCAGAAGTTCTTTTTTTTCCGACTCGGATGCCCTTTGAACGTTAATCTTTGTTCTGTTTACGATCGAAATCGTTTGAATGCAAATGTTTGATCTTTGGAACTTTTGAACAATCTGACGCCTGACGAAGCACCGACCGATGGCCAGTCGAGGGTGTATTTTCACTACAAATGTGTTGGTTTGCTTTTAGGGAAGCTGTATGATGGGGTAAAATAACAAAGATGAGATGTAATTGAAGTAAGAGAGACATAATGTAGCTTTAAGTTGCTTCTAAGGGTTCACTTCTTGGCGGGTAAAGGTATCAACATTACTAAAAACGAACTATGAAGAATCTGCTCAATTGAGAATTTAAGAGGAAAGAATATGAAAAAAGGAGAAAACCAATCACAAGATAAGAGAAAACTTCATATGTGAAGCAGTGAGAAGTAAAAATTAATGATGATTGTGAAGGAAGGTGGCATGATTCATACATTTGTTGTTCTGGCATGATGACACCTAATAATCTTTCAGTTACGTATACTTTGTTATATTAAAAAAAGAGTATGATTGACTACATAGAGGAATGATTAAGTTCTGTTTTTTTAATCATAATATTAATAATAATACTAATAAATGTTAATTTTTCAAGGTACAGGTCTTATTTAAAAGCAACCATTAATTGGAAGTAGAACATTATTCATTGTAATATTACAAGGTACCATTACCGGTTAATAGAATATTGGTTAAAGTTAAAACAATATTCAACGCATGGAAATGATTATTTAGTGGAACAAATAAACGAAACAGAAATTTACCATATCTCCCACAATCTCCCATCAACAGATAACAGCAAACAGTAGATTATTGTTCTTTATAGAATTAGACAAATCAAAACACTGTGTATGATAATTTTAAACCACGAATATATCGGGAAAATAAACGATTTTATTCTGCTTCTCTCTTAAAAAACGAAACCAGAAGCAAAACAGAATAAAAGGGTAGTTTATATGAACCATAGTCGTTAACCGCTAGAAAAGAAAGTAAAAAAAAGGAAGAGTCAAAAGGAATAACAAGAAAATATGTTACATCAAATACCATAGTGAGGTTCTACAAGAAATAATCATTGCCATAACAGCATTAAATTCGCTCGCGATAATTCAGAAGCGATCACTGAGCACTAAACTCAAATGGAATATTTTCCGAATGACTTACAAAACCCAATTACGTGATCGGATATTAATTGTTAATTATAAGCGCCTCTCTCAATGTTCAACAACTGCTTCCGTTTGAGTTGCTCTGAGAATTCTTTCGTGCTTCTAATCTCGTTTGCTGTTAGCGCTGAATCTGATTTGTCAGCTGATGTAGATAATTAAAGGTGAGCCTCCATCGAAACAGATTATAAACAAAGAAAATCGGTAGCAGTTTAACGAGAGGAAGTTCACCGTTGATTAGTTATACCGTTGTTCCCTTTATGTAGATGGCATAGGCATCTGCTGATTATGATGTAAACGAATTAACGCTTTCGGAAGACAAAAATGAGATTCAATTATTAGGATGCTCACTCGCATTTATATCTTCTTCGGTTCAAACCCTTTGTTATTCTTAGCAGCTCCCACATCAATTGAATGCAAAGAATGGTGAGACATAGAACTAAATCTAGATTTATCTCTATTAAGAATTCTCATCCATTATAAAAAGGTGAAATTCGGTATATAATAAATGACTAAGAGACAATGTTTAGATTGATACATTTTCTATAAAAAACATTGCATTCAAAATCCTTAAAGGAACATTTGCTCTTAATGCACCATATTCAGCGGATTCGTAGTAACTCGTTAAATTATCAATGGCATTTAGATAAGGGAAAAATATAAACAGTTGTGAATTCGGATTCTGCAGGTGAAGATAGCTCTCATGATTAATGCTTGAGAATAAAACTACTCATGCTAAATATGTTAGAGTATTAGTGGAAATGTTACAGCCCAACTATACTGGCTTAAAATAAAACCTTATTAGTTTGATTAAAAGTAAGGTATTGTATTTTTAATTCCTATGGTAATTAAAAGATATAAAATATAATTGCAATACTAATTTCTGCGAGGAATACATACTCACCTAATAGCATTAAATGAAATACTGCTATCTTCACCTAATCCATGAAATTTGTACGTATAATAATTATGTTAGTTGGATTAGGGTTTCCAATTTAAAAAGAGAGAAAAAATTCTAGACAATCGCATATGGAAATTCAAAATAATTTCGACGAGGAATAATCAGCCTTGGATGAAACAAAAATGGTTATTCAAATTCATTTGAGAAAATGACACATGAAAACAAACAGTGAAATTTAAAAATAATAAAAACTGAATGTCGCTGCTAGTTTCATAAATTTTAATCAATTCGGTTTAATTAGATTGAATACTGGTTGTAAGAGAAATATTCTCGTTAGAATTAAATTTACATCTCTTCCATTCTTAATTTTGAACTCGAATCTTAATTTTTTAATTTCGCGAGGTAATTGAAATATTCAAACTAATGAAAAACATCGACTAGATATCTTATCTTAAAATTAAAAAACAGTGGGTATATTTTGTGTAAGATTCAAAACAAGGAATGAAATTATTTTAGTTAATTTCGAAATTTAATTCACATTGTATTCGTAATCGTAATACATCGAATAGAAACGTTTCGAGGCAATAAAAAAACCACCTCCCTGAATTGGTTTTTGCGCGATTTACCGTAATATATCATGCTTTATACCGTGGCATCACACCTAATTGCACTGCTTCTTACGTATGGGCATTAATCCTCGCAAAGCAAACCCTCGGAAATCCATTTCGGAGCATAAAGTAGGAGGAGCTAAGAGATGTCTAACGTAGCTCCCGAGTTTTATACGGAGAGCGTGGAGAGGCAGTCAATTCCATAGCGACATCGGTGATTTCTGCACACCCACTAAAACGAGAGGAGATTATAAATCAATGGCGGACATGGGTCCTACGAAAACCATTACCACGTTTAGACATAATTTATGATCGCTGCTTTACTCAAAGATACGTACACTCGGTGACGAATCGAGCCGTGTACTCTCGAGGCAAAACCCCTCTTCGGCCACTATTTCACTCTTCATCACGCGTATATATCTAGCATACTGTCCCTTATCTCTCCCTCTTCCATTAAAGAAACGAAACTGGTAGATAAATGCGCTATATCTTCATCATTAACGACGACCGAGAATTCTAAAGGAGAATATGGAAAAGCTTTTATTTAAAGCGTTCTTAGCAGAAAGGATTAGTCAGCAGGAAGATTACTGTAGTTTTTTTTTAGAATTCTACTACAACTCCCGAGAAAAAGTTAGAAGATGATGGGAAACTTAAAATGCCGTAGAAAAGTCCAGAGTAAACTGAGATATTTCAACATGTACCTTAAGGAATGAAACAAACAACAATGAAAATATACTGTATGAAGAATTGCTTAAAACGATATTCCAGCATTTTAGAGAATTAAGCAAAGTTTATTATTTGTAGAAAAATGCTATAATTTACATAAACTGTACATAAATTACCGCTCCGAATACAAGTCATTGACTCACTGAAACTGAAAAAGAAGTTCATGCTGACAATTTCTATCTACAACAAGGTTGCATTTTTCATTTAAACTTTACCTAAAATAACCTGCATATTTATGATAATGATTTCATAAAAGGATATATTCTACAAAATAGTACATAATCTAATAGAATTGATTGATTTGAATGATGGTTTTGCTAATTAATATAAAGGGTAAGAAATCTAAAATCTTTTTCGTGAGTGGTACTTCATGATTAAAAGGCTGTGGAAGCGAACAAGTGATGAATTTTGGGTAAAAAATTTTTTCGGAAACAAATTCATTAACAATTAATAAGAGTACTACTTTAAAAACCCTCCACTACTCATTTAAAGTCCAGAATCTACAAAAGAAATCACTAATTCAAAAAAAAATCATTGAGGTAATTGAAATTAAACTCTTAGAGGAACATATGCTTTACTTATTAAATACTTATCCAAGTGTTTTCATCGTTAACATCAGTTTGGGAATGAGCTTCCGCAAATAATTATAATCCACGACATGACTACTTGTAATTTCTCAGTCCCCATCCTAAAATCCTTTTACTCCCGAGGAAACCATTCCCGAGAAATCCCTTCGATACTAGGCCTCTTCTTTTTGCCACCAGAATCGTCCAGGGAGGGAACCATCATAAATCTTCGAGCGAAAGGTTCCGGAGAATTACAAAAACCACGAGAATTAATCTTTTGTTTTCGAGATCTGACACGGCGGCAGTAATTGCTTAAAATTCATCGCCTTTTTCTGCGAAAGGGGGCCCTCCGTTTTTCTCATCCAAAAATCGAGTGCTTCCCCTCAAAATCCACACCTCCCCACTTTAATATGAAATACACTTGATTTACATTCGGAGGCCGAATTCGGTTTGACGGAGCGTTTCCCTAAGTACGGAAAGATGGTCTCGTTTCGTTTCCGCTTCATTTCGAGGGAAGAAAAACAAGCGTCGATTCCTTTTAAATTCGCATTTCGGAATCCTGTGTAAGATTAATCCTCGAGGGTCTTTTTTTTGCCGGTGGGGCAAAGGTGAAGGTTTATCCTGAGCCGAGGGCATCTACCCTTGATTCAAACGTGAGTTTGATTAACCGAGGATTAAATTAGCCCCACTGTTTAATTCTTATCCTCTTTAATTCGCGTAACATAGTATCCATCGACATAATGATTTACGTATTTATAAAGGTGGACTTCTATGATGAACGGAATTTTGAATAAATGGACCATTTGAGGAATATTTCTACATTTAATCTTTAAACATTCTATGCTTTAGGTGGCATAGAGAGTACTGATAGTTCAAAAACTAAGAGTAATATATTGATAGTTCCTTAAACCATTTACCTCTTTACTTATCAGGATGTGAAAACATCAATATTTTTCTGAATTCTAACTCCTACCGTGAATGCAGTTATGAGAGAAGTTTATTATTACTATTTAAATGAACGCTTTATACATTCAAAGCGAAAAGGTGAATCTAAAGCTACTTGAAGTAATTATGATCTAAAATTAATTACATGGAAAAGACAAAAGATTAACAGTAAAAATAATAGGCTTTCCTTATAAATGTACAGCATGATAAAAACTATTGAAAAGTTAACCGTTTAAGGGCTACATGTTAACGATATGACTTAAGTAAAAATAAAATGAACCTGAATTATACTTTCCAACTTCTCCTTAAGCTCTCAACAGAGCGTAAAATATAGATTTTAGAACAAAACATTGTTGAGTTCAATATGCCAACAGTATGCAAAGCAATTCTAAGATAAAATGGCATAACTATAAAATTACGTGCTATGATGACGTATAGGGGAATTATACGGATAAAACAAAACACTTGGCATTGAAATTAAGCCTAGTGACGCATATATTTGGAAAATACGTAATAACGAGAGATAATCCCTCGCAGTGTGAAAAAAATGAAAGTAGGAATCCATCACCCAAAGCATTAGACCCGATGCACTCGAATAATAGGCCATTTAGCACGCACTGTTAACACGCGAGAGACCAAAGAGACACGGAATGCAGGCTATTTAATCAGACGACACGTTTTAACGCTCCTGTTCAATTTCAGAGAGAAAAAACGTCTGGATTGCGAACGGAACTTCCGAAAAAACCGTTCCTCTAGGATGACGGGTGATTAAGACCCTAATAAGAGCGGGATCTTCCGGAAAACTTTCCTCCCACAGGAGCAACGCAGATGCGAAGAAAAACAAAAATTGGAGGAGATTTGAGGAAAAATGTATCATACTTATCCTTGGGTGCATTCGTGTCTCCTGAGTCATAAATTCAGGTCGGATAAAAATGGTTTTATGAAGGGTCCGGCAACGGGGCCAACAATGCATCTCTAGGTGAATGCGGAAAAACTTCTAAACGCGGGTTATTATTCATGACGCCGTCGCCAGGCGAAGGGAGTGGTAACACATGACTGCGTATTTAGCTCCACTATCTAGGCGCGCTCTGACCTATTTCCAGCGGAAAAATGGCGATGATACAGCGTTCGAAGAATATAAGGATCGCTATTTATGACTTCCAATATCGCTAAGTCGATCCTGAAAAGAATTGGGCTTCTAAGAGAAGTTAGACGACCGTTAATTTTTTGCCTCTTTTCTCAGACTGCGCATGATTAGTGAATTTCCTGGATTGAGCTGCGCTGAGGGGAAAATGGGATGAACTGAATTCACACAATTCGGATTGATTTCTCGAGGAATAGTAGTCGAGATATATAAGCTCCCTCGCTCCGTGTATCGTACGAGCATGACACTTTCTGATTCATAACTCATAAACAGAATACGCGAAACGTTTTTTTACACATCACGGCATGGCATAAAAATACATTATATGGATTTTATACAAACACATCAAATGAATGTTATTTTCTGATATTAGCACAATCGCAATATATTGAAAAAGAGAGTGATTCATTTCTTAGTTTTGCGAGCAGTTGGATAGTTAAAACGTCCAAATCAAAAAAAAGGAAAAAAGGATATAGTTTTACAAATTAAGGGGTACAAATTTCGCGCAGCAGAAAAAGAACGATTTACTCACAGTTTTCAGAAAAGGTAACGAACAGCTCGACTTACCTGCAAAAGAAAAGAAAATTCGTTATCAAGTTTCAATACGTTTACATAGCTTAAATGTATTTTAGAAACAAATATAAAAATACAATCAATAAAATGGAATTAATATAACAGACTAAAGGATGTACTCTAGTGATTCAATTTCCTTTACACATAAATATTTCCTCTTTAAAATGGTGACCATGTCATCACTATATTTTTACTATCTCTACTATTAAAAGCAAAGAAGATATCAGTATTCCTTAACAATATAGATTCCTTTTTTACTCTCATTCTCTACTTGCCTTAATGACACAATTACAAATAAATTAAAATTCAACAAAAGTTTGAATTCCACTTGATGTTCTTCAATGACCAAAGTATCATTCTGAAAATGAATTTGATAATTGATATCAGACATAATAGGAAGTTCCACTCAATGACAGTGATTTGCAATTGAATGTTTGCTGTTCATGACCATCCTTTAGGGAAAAAATCCGCTTATTTTAAGAATTAAGTTTACATTAATATCCTTTTTCTAAAATTTATTGTGTACATTGTCGTGGAAAAAATAATCCTTCACGTACACATCGCTTTTTATAGTATTCAACATTAAAATATCAAATAATCAATAAATATAATATAAGCATCTCCTGTAATATGGTGACAATGAACACCTGCATAGAAACACAACAATGATAAATTAAGCTGGTTCTGTCTTCGTTGAATCATTCATTCTATACGATAGTTGATAAAGTTTGCATCTGCATTCGTTTGAATAATTTTTATCCATAATTATTTTTCGTTTAAGACAAGTTAAAATTGGCAAAAAAAGCAGATCATAAAGTATCATAATACAAGTTTTCTTTTCAAGACAAAGATTCAATCCACTCTCGAGTATAAAGAATGTCACGAGCCCACAAATAGAGACGTTCATACGGATAAGTTACGGAGAGCACAATGCATTCAACACTCCATAATTCAGGTAAGACTCGCAGTAGTAATCATAATTGCACGGAAGGCGGACCTCTTGAATTACACACGCCTCCTTGAAACATCAGATAAGAGTCCTGGGTCAATTAAGGGGACAGTTAGCAGCCTAAATTCCCCGAGATAAAGAAAGATGTCTGCCGCACATACCTTCCCTGCCTACTTAATGGGTGCCTAAGCTCGTTAGCATTCGTTATTAGATCTCACTTTCATCTCGTCTCCATTAGCCGAGCGTTCAACCCCTAATAGAGACATCAGAGATAATAAACTCACTCCCGCAATGACGCCTTTGTTTTCTATTCTTCGTAAACTTTTTCTCTCGGGAAAAAAAGGTACGAAACTGTACACGACTAAGCTCATCGACTCTAATTAGCTCCCTTCGCTAATTGGAGAATTCCCGCAGAGTAAAGAAGAGCGGTGACCGTGGAAACTTGATGTTCACAGCGTGGGCGGGATAAAGGACACTTCTGAACAACAAAACTTGACGAGAATCTTACGTCATTCCCGTGACGTATTATTGGGATTCTATAGGGCGTTGATGTCTCCTAAAGATTGGTCTCGTGTTTTAAAGGACTACTGCCGAGTGGTTTAAGTTGGTTGACAGTGATAAAGGGAATGGAATATTGTTAACGATTAATTGATTTTGAGTTCGGGTATTGATTCCACGGCTTACAGACGTAGTGCAACATATTTTATAGAAGCATAGCTACAGTGTTCAGTCAATAATCAAAGCAGTAATTCTTAAGTAATATTTTTCAGCAAGAGGAAATCCAATTTAGAATACAATATTTATTCTGTGGCTTATCACGAGTCAATGGAATATCATGTTATTTAGGTGAAAAAATGTGGCCAAAGGATTTGAAAAAAAAATTATCTACGGACTTGTTAACAATAAATTGAAACTGGAAATTAAAGTTACCTTAATATATAAGTATATATCTCTACTTCACAGACCAAGAGAATAAGAGTCTATGACATTATTAAAAACAACTACTTCATTCAGCTCTAGATATTCAGCTATATGAACTCTGGACGGGTAAGTAGTCATAAGGAATACTTATGTTTCAATTATAAGCTTCCATTCAATTTGGAATATGGATGGGAAAGGAACTAAAACATTGTCATTAAAAACACTAGCAAATATGAGTTGTTGAATAAAACTACTCTGAACATTTTTCATGACAAATTTCTACATCCTTCCGTTCATTTTGTTAACGAGATCATTCGAGCGTCACTGCTCTGATGATGCGAAATTGGAACCTGAATCATAAATGTAACCTCGCAAAACATTCAAAGAAGTTTCTATACAGAACGTTAGCAAAAAAAAAGCAACACAAAGTTAACAACAAGCGATTCACAATATTCTTTGCAATGATGGAAACCTATTTCCTCTGATCCAAACCCGAAAGTCCCCGTTCTGGATTCTTTATAATGTTTTCTAAACACGCATTTTCTGTTGGAGTCGAACCAATTTCGCCAGTTTGTATAACCTTTGCTTTTTACCATGGAGATGTCGCGGAGTGGTTCCATGAATTTCAAGAAAAGTTTATGGTGAATAAATATGGGAAATGAGGAAACCTTCAATTTTGAGGAATTAAACAGAAATCGTTCTTAAGCATTAAACGTTTCTTCCTTATCCTGGGAAATTATATTCATTTCCTTGACATTAGTAAAATATAAGTAGCTGTAAAACCGGTATACGGAAGTGAGATTATATTAGACATTATTTCAATGGTTTCATAGATAAAGTTATCAAATATAGAAGGATATGAGTATATTTAAAATTATGCCAACTTTTGTACGCAATAAAAACAGTGTATATTCGACGACTATTCATTCGACGATGTATTATACTCGTACTTGGTATCTAAGAGTAAAGCTTTCGAGAAATTCTGAAAGTAGGCGAGTTTTATAAAACATTCACGTATAATACGCGGAACAGTTGCATTCGATGCACTTCTACCAGAATTACATCTCTTCAGCGAAAGAATAAATCACCTTTATTGTGAATTCCAATCCAGCACTCAAACGTATCTTGGAGGAAGAAAGCAAATAATGGTGGTGGAAGGAAAATCAATTTCGAGGTAATTTTTCCTCGAGATTTGAGGGCTGATCATTCTTCACCTTGACCCACATTCCCATCGGAATGGAAACAGACAATTTTCCCTCACAAACTGAACAAATAGTCCTCTCCGGAGAAGACGGAAAAAATTAATTATTCGATGATCAACGTAGCTGATTTGGGTACGCCAAGTTCAATTCTTCGACAGAAAAGTCGTGATTGTAGGCAAACCTTTATTGCACCGCTCTTTCCTATCGCAAATTTTGGATTGAAAGTCTCTACGAGAAATCCTCAAATCATCGAAGAATATTTGGGGGAATTGCTCTCCCAAATTGGAATTTGAGCCCAATTTCGGATAAATAAAAAGATATCTCCGAAATGAGCTGGATTCGGGGAATGCATTTATTGCCGCTCTGAAAGGGATGCTCTGAAATTTCATTCTGATGAGATCAGGGAAGTGGAATGGAAACTTTCGCGAAACGTGGAGACAGACGAAAGAAACGTGTGCATTTGTTTGTTGGGGTCGTCGGCCAATGAAGGCCTCGTAAACCATGGATTGTCGGTACTAAACTCCTCGATGAATTGCAAATATTCATAAAGAAAAGTTCTCGAACTGGATGCACCACCATTCGAGCCCAATTTACTTTAAATGCAAATGACCTTTAGAGACGAGACATTGCAATTTTCACGCGTCGCAGTATTTCGTTAGTAATTACGATTGAAGGATTGGTCCTAGCACGTTGAACTTTAGCTTACTACTTGCTTCAAAAAAGGAATGTAATTCTAATAGGAATAGGTTGGATCTATGTTATCAGAATTGTAAAAGTGAAATTCCCTTTTAACTACCCTATTCTCTCGACGTTTCCTTATTGATACTTATTTACGAATTATAAGGATATTAAAATAGTTTCAAATGAACTCCATGCGGAAACCCAAAAAGCACTTGAGCATACATTGAATAATTAAGACAATCATCGTGAAATACGAAGACCAATGATATATATATTTGGTGAATCGTAAAAATAACTCAATTTCTTTCTGCAAAATTAGAACAAAAAATTTTGCAGTCAGGAAAAAACCGTTTCAATTTTTTTTAATGCAGGAGTAAAAGAACCGTAGTAAAATAGGCTTATTACATAGAGACCAAGGACGAGGAGGCACTTCATAATTTTATACGTTTCTAATTCACAAGCATATTTTACTATATATGAAACATATTGTTTTTATTACTATGGCATTACACGAAGTCACGCCGCATATTGATTTCATAGTTAATTCTATTTCTTTACATTCTTTCGATGATTAATATATATGGAATTATTCAATTTTAATTACAAAAGATCTGTGATGGCTGTTTATAATAATTTATTAGACTAATTTACCTGAGGTATAATTGAACAACAAAGGATTTGCAAATTAATTGAGTCATTGGTTGAAGTCCCAGTCCCTTATAAATTTTTCATTTCTCCTAAAACGACAATCCTAAATCAATATTCATCATAAACTCAAAAATTGCTTCGATAATCTTTTAGGCAATGACGCATAAAGAAGATGGAATAGCTCTTAACCAGAGGGACTATAATTTATTTACGTCTGCAAAGGCAGCTGCCATGAAATGAAAGTTATCCCGTCTTTGGGAACATTACTCCCTATCTATATCCCCATATATACCTTCGAAAATATATTTATTTCTCTGTCGCAGGAGACGAATCCGTTACAGTTTTAATGTCGGAGAAAACTTTTCCCATGAATTATTTATGACGTTCTCTGATTGGTTTACCAATAGTCATTTATATTCTTGACGCGATGCGAAAGTTGACGTGGGAGCGGGTGGGGGGTAAATTTTTGAAAAATCGCACCCCCCCAGTGACGTGCTTTATCAAAATCGATAGCTTTATTTATTTACGACGTCGATAAAAAAATCGGAATAAGTCCCGATGCGTTTTTCGGACGAGGATTCCGAAATTTGGTTTGTTGGCCAAATTCTGCCTTTCGTTTGGATCGCGATGGAAAAACTCCGAAACCTATCATGAGGCTGAGAAAATTCGCTTTTTTTAAATATTTTGAAAGTTAACGGAATCGTTTACGCGAAAGGTTTACGCCGGTGGGTGCCATCACTTTCACAACACACTTTTCCGTTGAAGGAACCAACTTTATGCCGAGTGATACCCTTATAAAGCAAGCTGTACAGGTAACGATGAGCGATAAGATAAGTAAGTCATTTGTTTGATAAAGAGTGGCGAAAAAGAAAAGAAGGTCGTATAATTAACTATTACAATTCTCCAAATATAGTGAGTATCGTTCGCGATTCATGCCATTTTTTAAGTTCTCATACATCAGTATCTTTCAAAAAGACTTTAAGTAAATAGATTATCAGGTTTCGAATAAATAATAAAATAATATTTATAATTATTTTATTTATAATTAACAAGTATTAGAGTGAATACTGAAAAGTATTGAGGATAAATTCACAGATAAAAGTTATACGTACAGTTTTTTCTGAACGATAAGTAAGCTTCGAATGGCTAAAGTGACAGCTTTATTAAGAGTATCATGAAAATTTTAACGTACATTGAAATCAAAATATCTAAAGAGTATAGAATTAAATTAAAGAGGAATAAAATGAAACAGCTGGATATTGCACGTGAATGTATGTTATGCAAACACTTCATCATCACTACGTCGTAGTCTACGGTAAAAGATCGGGCTATCGATTGCTTAAAAAAGAAACAGTGCGAATTTTACGTCATCGTAATAAATCAAACTAGAATTTTTATTTGTTTTGATTAATCCTTAATGGCCATCCATTTCTCACATAAATATTTCGAGTACACATTCATCGAAAATTTTCAATATTCATCAAATTCCCGTTACACGTGCATATTTCAATCGAAAACATCATTTAGTGTGAGAGTTGATTGAATCGAAAACTTTTTTTCGTTTTAATTAAAACGAAACTTCCTTCGGATTCAATCAGACTGTGCTACATTCAACTGTGTGATGTTCTATCAAATTCTTCAAAATGTTCTCCCTAGTAACAGGTACGAAATATCAATCTCGATTCAATTTAACGAGGAATTCTGACACTAAAGACTCCATAAAAACATCCTTTCGCATAAGGGTTTAATTTTGAGCCTTGTTCTTTATTTAATACATAATAAACAGTAAATAAAGACTTAATTTATGCAAAATAAAGCTTTTAATCTTCATTTCCATTTACCTCATAATCTTTTTAAAAGAAACGATAGTTTGAGCGTAACTATACAGTATATATATTTTAAATTTAGAAAAGGAAGTAGAATTATAGTTACTAAAAAGGCAGTAAAAATGTATTTAGAAAAAATGTCAGAATTGGAAAAGCATTCATTAACAAGAAATATGCGAAAAGCAGCGTGTTACTTGCATTATATCTTTGAAATAAGAAATTTTCGTATTATTTTTTAATATTTATCATTATACATTCATCACTCAATAAGATGGATGTTAATTTATTTCATTTCTCTGTTAAATAAATTTACTTTCTTAAGCCCCATTTCCTTGTAGCCTTAAATAAGCCGACAAGCGTTTGATCTCTCACAATTGTACTTTATCTAAAGCAAGGAATATGCTCCATTTTGAAACGTTCATATTTTTAATGCAGCGTGCAATTAGCATTGCTTTTATGTGCATAATATATGTGTTATTTTTAGCAATATTTACGAGACCCTTTTCATGTCCACCGCCTATCTGATATGCCTACATTAAACCCGTCACGAAAGACGTGCAATGAGTTTATATTTACATAATGTGTGGCGCTATCCATTTTGTTCGAAAAAATCACGTCATAAACTCATATATATAAATCTTTCTTCAAATAAGTACAGTAGATAAAGCTTTTGTTTTCCTCTGCCCATGCAGTTAGTATGTATCACGAAATACATATACTATATGTATACACAATTTAATATTTAAAATATAACATTATACTCGAAAAATAATGTTTTTGGAGCATTTCAACTAAAAATAATTAATTTAGAACTAATTTTGGATAGTTTTTTAAGATAGTTACGAAAAATTACGTTGGTATTCTAAAATATTTAAAGGTAGGAAACATAAATACAACCCAAAAATAAAAGTTGTTGAAAACTATAGCTTTTCATGACTTAAAAAGTTATTAACTAAACTCTAGCCACAGAAACTCACCTTCATTTACACGCAAGAATAAATACAGCTTTCAAATGAAGGAATTTTGAGAAAATTAATTTTGTTGAAAGTTAATGAATCCCATAAATTTGCATATGCATGATACTCGATTAAATAAAAAGTCCATTTAACCATTTACTTTTTAAATTTTACTTGAAAAGGGTCAAAATTTGCATAATATAATATACATACGTATAATAGATACAAAAATATTAATTTACGGAACCAAAAATGGATAATAGTCACTTTATTGAGTAATGAGTATTTATTTGGGACGAATTCATCACAGTAATCGTTCCAGGATGGTTTGATAAAATTATACCGTATTATAGAACCATTTTATACTTTCCAAAAACCATTTCCGCATTGGCGGTAATAGAAATAAGCTCAAATGTTCTTTTAAAATGCAAACCACCTTTTCGTTCATCGTTTGATAGGACACACGAATCACAGAATCCACTCCCGTTCCTGCCTTGAAGGCGCAATTAATTTTTCATTTGAATCCGGGAGTTATATTTATTCTCTCATCCATTCACCTAATTTGTTTCGTGCGCAATATGCCCCTGAAGAGAGAGAACGGCTTTTAACCCTTCGATAGCGAAAAAAATAATCAGATCTCTTATTGCTACTCGGGAATGTCGCTTTATTAATGGACGAGATGGCGAAAGTGGGTGAAAAGGCAGAAACAGCGATGAAGTGACGCACTCTTAGACGGACCCAAATGGAAACAATACGTCCAGCGACGCTTTTGAATATATTGCGATCGCTTGAAGAGGCGTTTGGGCGGAGCCCTTTTTTGCTCGGATTAATTCCGAAAACATGGCCGGTAAATTATGACGCAGGCCGTTGATTAAAGGGAGCGTAGTGCGTGGGGACGATTTACGATCGATTGAGATATGGATTAATTTCCAGATCGGGGTCATTGTGCAACCATCGATTACGTTTCCGTTTCTATGGATCGACAATTCCCCCGATGTTTCCGAAAATTTGTGGGTAATCAATACGGGTTCCGATCGCCCGGAGCAACGGTTTAGGCATTATGTTGTTTGGCGTTTCGTCCAATCCCCGCGAGAGTTCGCTGAACCTTGATGGCGGGATTTTTGACCCTTACAAATCCGAGTTTGCATTTATAAGTCGCGTTTGAGAGCGAATATTGATTGGTTTTCTTGGGAAGTTTTTGCCGCGCACGAGATATATGGTTGCTATCAGCGACGATTAGGTATTAGGTGAGCTTTAGCTTATGCGATGTAATAATGGCGTATATTTCTGTTAGCTCGGGATAACGGTGTCTTTCAAACGTAAATATGGAGGTCTTTTTCCAAGGGTTGATATTCGATAACGTTTAAGGTAAATACACAACGAGTCTTAAAATAATTATTATTTTGTGGAAATAAATACAGTGATTCTTATAAAACATCCCTCCACCCTTGCTACGTCTGCGCAATTGGATATGAATTAAATCAAGTTTTACAATTGCTCGATTTTAATTGAGTAAAATAATCTGCTATACCCTGATATTTCGTAAACATATCATTCTGATATTATATAGATAACCCTAAAAAGTCAATTCGACACTATAATTCATAACAAAGAACGAAGATAATTTTTAAAAGAAGCCAAATTTTAAAAAATTTAATTAGAAACCGTTTTCAATATTTTGATATGTCGTATGAAAAATGAGTTACATACACATACATTTATAACCAATATTGGGGTAATTTGTGTTGAAACCATGATGAAATTTTGCCGTAAGACATGAAAAGGAAAACTATAATTCTTAGTCACAAAGGAACTTCATTAATTTTTCATTTAATTTTCATTCAATCTTGCTCGGAAGATCTAGGAAGCAAATGAGTACTAAACATTTGTGAAGATATAAATACAGGAATCATATCTGTCGTAACCTTGAATTTACTCCATTCTTCAAGAATAAGAATAAGTAATTCGGCTTTTGGTCTCTTTATTTACGCACCCAAAATGAACGCAATATGAAACTCTACACCCACACTCATTCACAGCTGGACATCTGCCAACGTCCCATCACTCTCACCGAATCACAGATGACAAAGAGGCATTCCCGAAAGAGAAATCCACTGGAGATGTTAAAATTAGGAGACGATGTGTCCGATGGAAATTTTCCCTTCCAATTATAATAAAGAGGATAGAGATGACGTCTCCGCACATTGTCCAGATGAGATGGATAAAAGAGGCCTTCACAATGACACCGGAGAAGAGGCCAATTGCTAGGTGAGAGATATAAAGAGACTAAGGTGATTAAAATGGAAGGTTTAGTGAGATTGGATTGAGAAGAGGGAGTTATGCGTCAGGAAATGAACGTTTCAGAAGGGATTAAACGGGAGGAGGGGGAAACAAGGCTGGGAGGAGTTGTTGCTGTGGAAATCCGGCACAGAAAAGCATTAATGCCTTCAAAAGTAATGAATTCTCCCATTTTTCGTGGAGGTCGGTAGTGATTCGGTTAATTTATTCCCTGGAGATGCGGATTAAAGTACACCTCTTGGATGCATGCAAGAGATCTTAGAGAGCTTCGAGGGATCCAATTAGTTTTGATTTACGTGGATGTGCTTGACTGAGATTAAGGTATTATACTCTTGGAGATCATAGCGATTCTGGAAATAATTGTGTTTGAATTTTCATCTGAGGATGTGGTCGCTGGTTTTTCTTGTGGGCAATGCAGAGGATTTGAACATTATATTCTTTCTAAAGCCAGGGTTTAGAAATTCAATACATATACAAAAACATAAATAATTAACGTTATTTTCCTAATGATTCCTTTCGTTTTAGCTGTGATTTAGAAAGGTGATTATAATATGCATGGAGAGAATCAATTATCTGCTAAAACTCGGTAGGATTATGACTGCGAATGGGTAAAATCGGCACCATATCATCGTTCACAATAACTACGTTTAAAATAAAGGACGGAACAAATATATAATAACAGAATAGAAGCCTTAAGATATAGCAACGCTAAGAAACCCGGATCGTATCTAGATTCTATAAAATATAAGAAAGAATAAGTTTTACTTAAACAGATTTTCTTTGCTTACCAATAAGTACTACTAGTTTATCGATTCGATGCAATTAATCGATATCGCAATACGTTGAACTTTTAAACGAAGTATTATGAGAAATTGTAAAGCTTTCAAGTTTCAATTACTGAAATCTTCCTCAATCCATTTATTTCTTAACTAACGAGTACTCTTAGGACATAAAATCGTAGCCAAACACTTGCTCGTATTTCTGATTTGATTACCACTACGATCACCAAAGAGCATAAAAGAACGGAAGCTGGGCACTTAGTGCGGGGTTGCACTTGGATGAAATATGCTGAAGGCCTGTCCATTGAGGCCTTCTGCATAAGGGGGGACCTTGACGTACGACACCGGGAAGGAAGCAAGTTTGGCAGAAGAGTGGGTCCGATAAAGGAACTGCGTGGTACGTCGTTGAAGTTGCCCATACTGGAGAAATTAGCCGAAAACTTGGGGGAGTTTTTACGACTCGGCTCGTTCAATTTAATTGAGAAAGGCCCGATTCCTTACTTTGCCCGTCTTCTCCAAAGTGCTCCTGCAATTATGCTGGCATCTGCGTGGCATTACAGATGCCTGACTAATTGCTGCCACATAGTAGAGACGGTGCATTTAGACGGAGAGCAACAAATCGCTAGAGACACACGTATGCATCGCTGAGGAATTTATAGAGGCCCTAATCGCCGTTTACCGTACCGATTACATTTAACGATTAATTTTCGATATCGCACAACAAGTCTTGCGTTGAGGAGACGGGAAATTTCAACGAGCGATGTGATGAATTCCTTGGAGATACTGAGCAGATATGCTGAGACGTGGAATGATATTTACCATGACTCTGAATATTAGGATTAATAGGGAAGCGTTGCTTAACAATTTTGTGTCAGAGGTAATTTAAACAGCCGGTGTACTTGATTATCTTGAGATTAGAAGTGAATGAAACACTTAATATCACAAAAACACAAAATAGACGCAAAGTGACGTAGTCTGATTTAGTTGAAAATTATAACCCCAAACGCATCATTTAGGTAAGCAACATTTAAGTCTCATCAAATATGCCGGTTCTATGGTTCTATCTAATAACATTTAGATTTGTAGATAAGATTTTTAATCGGGAGTTGAGTTTAAATTGTTGCATTATAAAATATAGATACCGTTAACTTACATAGATATTAAGAAAAATTAAAATGCTCTATTGATGTAAAACAATAAATATTTCAACTTACTTTTTTATAATTTTATGTAAGAGTGAGCAAAAATAAAAATATCATTATAGCATTGAAGTAATTTCGTGTTCTTTATTGAAGTAAGACTAATGTAAACATATCCAGATGCTAAAAATAGAAGATTATGCATGTTGACATTTGTAATAACATATAGCCTGAATTGAATAAAAAACGGGAAAGACAGAGGTTTCTACTATGAATTAGTTCCAACTCGTATCAACAAAACAGACATGGATGACCTTTATTATTTCCTAATAAATCGAAAATGCTTGGAAATTATATTTCCTGGAAACATTTTGAGCAATTAACAAAAATCAATTTACCCTTCATTTAAAAGGCAGTGTTCACTAAACGGTCAGTGTTTCCCAGAAAAGATTTAAACGTTCGCGTACAGCTGTGACAGATTATGGATGATAAGCAATTAATTCGTACTAAAAATTGGAACATACGGTGTGCTGCTATATTTTAACAGAAAATTATCATACAAATTAAATTGATACGTAATGAAACAATGTGTTTGTATAATTTGGAAACTAATGGAAGGTAAAATTACGATTTACATAAATCGGCTAAAAACTTACTATTAAGAGTAAAAATATTCATCTTTAATAGCAGAACATTCTTTCTAAATAGGAAATTAAGGGAATAGTTTTGTCTAGGAAAGTTAATTTTAAATATCATTTTAAAATGCTTTAATTTTTAATGTACCATAACTTCATGGGTATCTTTTCTCTTGCATCGAAATAATTAGTTCCAATTTTAAAGTTAATTTCCTTTTAAACCAATATATTTTGATAAATTAACCAAACACAGAGATAATTGTCTATTTAATGAACCTATGTTAACACGACACAGAAACTATATTTCTTTATAAATTATTGAACCTTAAAACATAACTTGGTTATATCATAAGTAAATGGCTAAAGTAAAATGGACGATATCTTACATGAAATAATTTTAAAAATATATAGAAGTTGTAAGAGTGAGTAAAAAATTAACTTATAATGATACTCATAGAACTGTGTTGTATTTGTTATAGTGATGATTGTAGAGAAATGTTCCACAATGACTCAATGTTCAAACATAGACGTTATTTCGGCTTTTATTACCTAACTGCATTCAAGAAGTGTACCAATACTAAGTTTTGGTGAGAATAAATGAAATAGAAAAGTAACGCCTTGGGAGGAATCTCTACTTAGTTGATTGGTTGAGGAACTGTAATTGTTGTGATAATTATGATTATGCTGCTAGAAATTATATGAGATAAAAGGGCAATGACACTGTCCTATCTACTCAGATGTATGCTTATAGCACCACAATACAGATCCGTCCTTTTCCATTATTTTTAAGAGAACTATGACTTCAATTATTATATTTTTGGGCAAATTCGGAATTCCTAAAGATCCCGCAAACTCTATTGCCATCCTCGAAAAAATCCTTCAGAATACGTAATGACGATTTTTTCCTATTCAAAACGCGCAATCTCATTGGATCCCAGAAATGAAACAGGGAAATCAAAACAAAGAAAACGTAGATATCGGAAAATTCTCCGATTCAGTGATTCCCCAGATTTTCCCGCAGCCGCAGAGATATTAAAACATTCACACAAGGGAAGTTGGGTTATTACTTCTAAAGCATATATTACCTCGATCGCATTTTTTGAGGCGGTGGAGGTCTAGGGAAGAGGTTTTTTATTCTGGAAAAAATCCGGTCTGCAAGAAATGCAAATATTCCAGAGCCTCCAGACGTTGTGCGGGAAAAATAGAAGACTCTGAGAGAATTTGCTCGGGACACGTATTCGAGTAAAAGGAAAATAAGTTCAAAGAGTGAATCCTCATACATATGGATTTCCAAATGATATGAGAATTCGGAAACAACCGCACCACCTTGCGGAGAGTTTGGGAAGCGATCCTTATCAGTTTGGCCACCTTTCTTATCCATAATGGGCCTTATTCAGCCAAATCCTGCAAGCCAACCTTTTTTGGGCCACGCAAATTAAGGAGGTGCAGGGATTGTCTTTGAGAAAATATATCTTTGGGTTTTTGAGAAACAACTCCACTCTGTATTGCCGTTCGTGGAAAAAAGGTTTCAGCAGGTTTATTTAAAGCAGATGGTTGAATTCGTCAACCAAAAAATAAATAGTATGAAAGACAAGATTTAAGTTTATTTCAGAAAGTAGAGTTTATATTTATTGATTTTAAGTGGCCTAAAAGTATTTACGTATTTAAATTCGAAAGATAAACATTTTTATTTAAAAATTTCAGCTTCGTTTCTGTATTTTTAAATGACATAATATCACTTTTCTTTAATTCAATTGCTTGCAGTAAGTGTAAGAGAATATAAGACTAAGAAATTAGATAGAACAATTATGCGAAAGTTTCGCCTTATGATCTCAATAATGCTCTTAATACAAATTCAATTAATCTTAAGAATAAACAACGTTAACAAAGAAAAAGCCTATTATTTTTATCATTCTAGGCTAAATTGTTGCACAGTGTAACAATCGATTGTTACAAAGGCACTAATTGTTTACAAAGAAATATCCTCTTTATTTATCACAATAGGCTCCATTGTTGCTCGGTGAAACAATCCATTATTACTAAGACGCTAATTGTTATAAATTTGAATTAATCCATGAACGCGACAATGAATTTGGAACGATCAATTCAAAATACTTATTGTAACATCCTATTCTGAATTAAATGAATATAACTATTATAGTTTATTCTATTATATTACTTTTATCCGAAACAAACTCATGCTCCGATGGTTTAAAACTTTAAACTAATTCTACAGTTTATAAGAAAAATGTCAATATCGATGAAACCTAAAAATTGTATTCTGAACTTTCCATCTCGCGTGTTCGTGCAAATAGTATCTGCTGCGGGCAACATTCCCTTCCAAAAGAGACGATTTCCAAAGCTCCATTCGCTCAAATCGAAAGCGGCATATAACCGCTGGGAAATTCTTTAAGAGTTCCCAAAGACTATAAGTGCTTCCGTTCCTTTGTGTCTTCTGAAGATTTTCATAGGCGGTCATTATCGCGTGGAAAGGAAGGGCCCGAAATGAACACGGGGGAGTGGAAATTCCTCATATGAAAGGAAAGAAGCGAAAATAAACTCTCTACTTCATAACTTCGTGGGAGCTCCTTCCCACTTCGCAAAACACACGAAAAAAAAGGACCCGTTTCTTTCATCGTCTCTTCCCTTTAAGCCACTTTTTATTAAAATCCTAACTCCGTGTTACTTCGCCTCCATCTTCTCTGGGTGGAAATTTCCTTTTTTTCGTCCACGTTCCATCACTTCTCTTTATATTTTTACCTTCCTTCTATGGCCCTCTCGGCGGTGGCGGTCTCTGGCGGGCTTGTGCAAATACTTCGGCGCATGCGCACTGAGTGCCCGCGTAGTTTTTTCTCCCGTCTCGGATTTTTTGATGCGGGTTTGGAATTTCAAAATGGGGTAAAAAAGTTGCGCCAGAACGGCGATGGACGCGTGGGTTTGCCGTGATGAGTCGCGGAAAATTGGCTCGTTAAAGTTGACGAGGAATTCGTCGATTTTTCTGTGATCACGTGATTTCGCGCTCTACTAATGGTCTTATTTCGGCGTGTTCTTAATTTGGAGTACTATTTCGCAAAATTAGCAATTTTTTTTTGTGTATTCTGCGGAATTTTTGCAGATATTTGATTAAAATAAGAAGAAAATGCTGAGTAAATGAGAATGTAGATATGTTAATTAGTTAGAAAAATACAGAAGAGGATATTTTATGCCAAGGGATTCGATAAAATCACTTCTAGGAAAAACAATCAAGGCAACTGATTTATGGTAATACATGTAAATTACAGTACTGTTTTCCTATATTAATTAGAAGCATCAAAAGGTGCACAGAAAAATTCTGATAAAAATTACTGAATATTGAACATCCATCCAATTAAATTTTCTTATATTGCTAGATACTTTTTAAATCCATCTATTTTTTTAACTGAAAACTTAAAAATTCTTAGCAGATAACATTAATGATAAGATAACACTTGTTCTGCTTACATCAAGATATATTTACTTTAATATGGCTCTACCACTGCTATTATTTAAGGAAATTTTTATTGTATTCTAGAAATTATACAGTGCAAGCAACCATCGTTTTTTATTTTTTAGCTTCTAAAAGTGATCTTTATTTGGAAAAATTGTTCAGTATTATACTATGGGATATGCAAAATGATGAATCTATCTGTTGCTAACTCTCAAAGTCGTTTTCAATTAAACGCTTAATGGCTGATGGAATGAATCGAAACTACTATACAATCGAAAAGAGGTAATTGATCTTCCGATACAGCTTGCCTCCAACACGCAAATCTCACATTTATATAGTCGTGACCCTATTCATATCAATAGGGGTAATGAATGAATAATGTGATTCTGCATTTCCGGGTTTAATTATGTTACAGAAAGCATAGAAATATCCAAGATCATAATCCACGATGTCTGGATGTAAGCAAATTTATAATGCAGTCTGAAAAAGATTTTCGACAAGAATGGGAAATATTTTATTGAACAAAACTGATTTACTTCTTCAGCAATTATACAAAGTTTGCTAATTAAAACTTAAATATTACTCTATATACGATTTCATAACAATAAAACGAGTTATATTAAATTTGTTGCAAAAAACATTATAAAAAATATAGGTTTTGCTATTTCCTAATATAAATCCTGCAATGGTGATTTTTGAGTAAATCTTTTGATTGTTTGCCTTGATAAATTAAATAATTAGCTAAAATACACACAAAAGTGGCTTTGATGGTCTATATCTCATTGATATCATAGAACTTTTTAGAAATAAAAACCATTGCTGCAAACACTGCTTGCCAAGGTAGATTTAAATTTGAAATTTTCCAATACCAAAACCTTTATCGTATATACAACAATAGAGAACTTTCTATTTTACTCTACAGATTGATTACGCTTGTTATTAATTTCAAACGAAACAATAAAAATCCTAGAAATATTCTCTTGTCTCTAACACGCGATCATTTGCAGAAGTGTATGACTTTGTTGAGTAGAAACCGCCAGGAAAAGAACGTTCGAGAAGATTTCCAAGGAATAGCGAATTTCCTTTATCTCGTAGTAAAAAACCTCTTTTCAAATTTCCCCGAACTAGATCTTGAATTTCAATCTCAGTCAGGGAAACTGGGAGTAGCATTTCTATATCCGTTTGGAAACTGAATTCATCAGACGCAAGGCTTGTGAAAGGACGCGATCACAACAAGGTTTTCAAACAGAAGATGAAAGGTAGCCATATTAAATAGAAGTGGAATATAGGTTACTATACATATACGCATAAATTAATTCAAGGAACTGAGGTTATACTACGCTTGTGTATTTACTGAACTGTATAAGAGTACGGTATAGTTTCGCGCACAAAATCTAATATTCTGTTTGTAAACTGAACTTTCTTCTGAGAATATATTTATCTAGGTCAATATATATAAGACGAAAAACTGGGAGAAGAAAATATTAGTCATGGATAAACTTACATCTTTACTCTAAGTTTAAAGTAAATATCCCTAGAATTGTACGATTTATTTGATAAAATCACAATTTGATATACTTTAGGTAGGAGTCCTTTTGCAAACATACGTTCAAAACTCATAATGGTAACCTATAATCGAAACTTTGCTCGCCCTAAAACATGTACAGGTTTTTTTTTATAGTATAACGATGATAATATATACTACGAAGTTCTTTTTCGAATTCTACGAGGGAAACCTTAAAATCTCTATGCTCCAGTATTATTTTCACTTATTTATAAGATACCCATGTAATGAAAACCTGATATCTACAGCTCATTTTAGATAGTTATTTAACAGATGCATAGATAGACTCTTCCACCTTACTTCGTAACGTAGAGATTTAAGTTACAAAGAAAATAACTAAATTTATTTTTCAGAAGGAGTAGAGAGTTGAAAAAATAACTTTGAAACTGGAAAGAGAGAAGAATAAAGCACAACTTCCCGGAAAAATACAAAAAAATCTAAAAGAATCAACGAAAATAAAGAAATAAATTGTAAAACATTACAATATGTATGCAAAAGTTAGGGGATAATTTATAACTAAATAATTCGCTATGGTTTTTATATATTAAATTACATCTGTTTCTCGTGCATATCTTGAATAGAAAACCTATCAAAACTACTTATATCCTAAATCAATGTTTATAATCAATTAACTACCTTCTAATTCAGTGAAGGCTTTCAACGTAAATAACAATTTTGAGCTAAATCTTTATCTCGCATTGGATACACCATCAAATTTTCAAATCTTTTCATAGCGAAATCAATGTGAGAAGGCGTGACTTCGTGGAATGCCATAGTAATAAAAATAACTTAGTAAATTTCCACAGAAAAATTGTTATATTTGCAACCGGTTTCGTAATATAAAATTACTTAGTAATTAAATTATTAGCCTGAGGATGTAATTTTATATTACGAAACCGGTTGCAAATATAACAATTTTTCTGTGGAAATTCACTAAGTTATTTTTATTCTTTTCATAGCGAATAAATTAAATATTCTAGTCGTAGAAAATATTAAAGCGATAGGCTTAATAAATGAATTGTGAGGAAGGATTCAATTCAATTTAGAATAACAGTGGTTAAAAAATAAAAATTCAATCAGCGATAAGAAGTGAGGGAAGATTCTTTTCCCCCTAGGAGGGTCGCATGTGTTATAGAGGAATTTCTCATTGCAGGATCAATCAATACGAGTCAAAGATAAGGCGATTTTAGATCTCTCGAAAAGAGAACTTTCTATCGGCTAAGCAATGATTTGTTTTTAGGATATTTTATTGCAATATTCACGCTTCTGTGGTTTTGGTATCTAGAACTGCACACTTTTACCAAGACCCAACCCAGCGTGAGAAAATCTATGCTGGAAACTAACACAGCCTCCCTCCCTGGCTACTACAGACGCAGAATCTCTCCGCAGATGGCTCATTTAACGGAGTCGCACAAAATGGATACTGACGCATTTAACCAATCCGTTTATTTCCGGCCATGCTGATTAGTCCCAATAGAGCTGTTTTTTTTTCTCCCCTTCCAAGGCATTGTTACAGCGCCCGTCGCCAATTACCGCAGCGATGCCAAGGTTGGTTAGGGTGCGGAAGACAACGGAGGATTAGAGCCATGCATACTTCTCATTCCACTTCCGGTGAATATGCGATCAAGCGACTAGAGGCATCCGGATGTACTTGTATCAATGAGGAGACTGCGGTACGGAGATTAAACGAATGGAAGAGAGAGATTGAGGATAAAATGGGTGGATAAACAAGGGTGATAAACAAGGGTGATAAACAAGAGAATGAAGTAAAGAGGAATGAGATAGATACGAGATGAGTAGACAAGAAGAAGAGAGCCAACGAAATAACGAAAAATAGAAATGGAAGATACAAAAGTGAAATAGGATTATCACTCATAACTGATTCATTTTCTCATAAGTTATTCCTTATAATCTGTTAAGAGTATTGTTGAGTTTGCATTTCGATTGTGTACAGAGAAATGCTTCGCCTTAAGAAATTAAAGACTGAACAAGGGATACAGGGTTATTCATAAGATCAGTACTTACAAAGATAGATATTTTACTAAGAAAGATTTATATTTTCCCTGAGCATAACAAATGATGGTTATTCAGAGTTGCAGCATCATATTTTATAAAACATTTACGATGATTTTTTGCCTTGGTTGCTGCACTAGCTTAACTGATGCTACACCGTATTTCACTTTAATAATTACAATAATCTTGGTAGCTAACACAAATCGTTTCTACACAATCCGGAAACAAAATATTGTATTCAAAGCATAATTATCCTTTTCAGGCATCAAAAAATAGTATTTTAGTGGTATTAAATACATTTTAGAAGAATTTTAACGACTGTTTTCAAACTAATTTGTGCTCAACTTATACATTTTATCAAAAAAAATAGTTTAGCAACCTGTACTGTGTATCGTTGAAATTAGGAATTCCTAGTAAAGAATCCTAAAGATAAAGATCCTGCCTAGAAGGCAGAATATGATGAAAGCCCTCGCGTGGAACACACCTCTCATTAACGACGCACCGTGCAGACGGGAACAATATACGGCACACCGGATACACCGTGGGATGACTGCGTGATATCTTTCATTACTTCATCCTTCATCGGAAACTATCTTTTATGACGCGATAATTGCCGCTCTGGACAGCAACGTTATTTTAATCCACTCGAATTATAATTGCGAGGGATTAGGAGAGCAAATCCTGGAATGATTAAATACGTTTATGACGAGGGTGTACGCAAGGAGCGCATTCAGAGATCGTACGATGCGAAGGTAAACAAGCATAACGGGATAGCGGTATAAATGGGAGGGATAATGCTGCAGATTATAATGGGACCGAGTTAATGATGGAGACGGCAGGAGGGATGCTGTGGCAGCGTCAGATAATATGAGGAGGTTGTTAGGCCAGTTAACGCCTCACTATTCGTGATGAAAACCCGTGCATTCCGGGAAAAGAGACACCGATGACGTGAAGTATAAACTGCGTGAGGGCGTTTCCACAGAAACACACTAATTAAGGATGCTTTTGTTTTTATACTGGTGACACTGGTCCAAGACTTGGGTTGATCGCTCGTTTGAGGGGATTGGGTTGGATTTTACTTTTAAGGGTTGACGTTCCTTCTGCAGATAGTGGATTTCCGGAAAAGGATGAATTAGCAGTTCGGTGTGGGAAAGAATGGAAAGGCAAAGATTAGGAGATAAAAGTTTATGAGCCCGAAGAGACCTGAGCTGATTTATGGATGTACGAGTACCGTGTATGAAGAATGCGGTTGGATTTCACAGCCTTTTGTTAAAGTTGAATGACATCTAATGAATAGAACTAGCTTACTAGCTTAAACCTTTAGAGTACGCATTTTTATATCGTTTCAATTACATTACGAACATAATTTATTACTTTCCTACGCTTAAATATGTATAATATAGGAAGATATATTTAGAGGAAAAACATGAGCTTTATAAAATATAATACCGGTAAAAAAACCTATTGTTCATCAGTCTATTTTCAGAGAACTAAATCGAGTGATACTGTTCTTTGTATATATCTATTTTTAGAAATGACTCTAAAACTTTCCATATTAATTTTTACACATTTATCTGGAAATATATTTTGTTATAAATAACATATACTAAAGATCCCTTACCCAAACACACTACTATTGAAGTAAAAGAATGACTATTTAATAAAAAATATAGCATATATGGTATGATAAAAATACATTGCATCTATAGTAACTATTTTACCCATAAATTACTGGATGTAAACCACACTACCCGAAATTTCACTCTTTTACTTAATATTTTTTAAAGATTCAATTACTCTATTTTAGTTTATTAAACTCATATCTAACAAAAAGTAATTTTAATATTGTAAAAGTTAAAATTTCACAACTGAATACACCGAATAGTACAATTAATTATAACAGAATACAATTAAGCTTTAGAAAATTCTCATTCCTTATTCAAACTTCATTATAAAAGACAGCAGTTTGTTTATTTCAATTTCATTAGCCCTCTTTTGTTGAGTACATTTATGCGAATGTTTTGAATAGGTAGAATATTTTTGCTTTTATTCATAATATTGCCTCTGCAGTAAATACAACGTCCTTTAACGATTAAAGAGCAGACGCGTAAAAGGATATCGTTTCTCATTTGTTCCCTCTTTGAATAGTTCGCTCCTTATTGGATGATCAAACAATCGGTATTCTGTACTGTACATAGGATACGATAGGATAGTTTCTATCGACGCGTTCTCAAAATACTTCCCAGAAAAGGAACTTCCTAGTTCGTTCCAGGTAAAGTCAGCAGCCCGAATTAAATAGCATTACTTATCCAATAGCAACGAGTCCATAGAAGGATATAAAGAGAGAACTTCCTCAAATACCGTTACCCAAGAGCTTTGGTATTTAACAGCAAAATCAGCAGTCCGTTTCGGAGAAACGCAACTATAAACACTTCTTTGGATGCGACTCGAGAGCTCCCATCTACTTCCGGGTGTCTCTGGAATCCTCTGAAGGAATTTCTATTGGACGACATTTCGAGAAAGGCCTATGCACCGAATTATATGAGGATTTTCGTCAAGAGATGCGAACTAAATAACTCAAGAGAACATCTGGTGGACCCTTTTCTCTTCTGTCTTAACTCTAGCACAGCAACATATTGATTTTAAGTTTGGAGGCATCTCTTTAATCTTCAATCTTATCTAAAAATACAGAATCATTTCGCAATTCTTGCACACTTATATTTAACATGCAAGCCATAATAGCTTATTGGAAGCCTTTATCTTTAAGAGTTTAAGAGGGACAAAGATTATGTTCAAATTCTCAAACGGTTATAACATTACATTCTGTAATTTAATTTTATATCAGAACCCTCTATTAGAATGACGCTATCAATTTTTAACCATAAATAACAACAGAAATGCCCTCCTCACATTCCAGAGACTTCAAATATAATTGAGACTCTCAGTTAAAAATACATTTTCGGGACTAAAATGTAATATGTAAGAATTATAGCCCACATCCATTGCACCACGAGTTTCCGTCCCTCAACAGAAAGTTTAGTAAGGGTATTAAAATAATAAAACAAAATAGTACTCTAGTTTAACAACGAGGCAAGACAATTTTAGATAAGTGACAACCGATGAATATCTACACCAACTGATAATAAGCGTTTTCTCTCGATGAACGAATAGGCAATATATATGATAAATGATTCTGTTATTGATCATTATCGGTGCTGAATCGCCTACGTGTCTCATTGTTTGAGTTGGGAGTGTATTGCACCAATTCCAATTTCCGGCTTCTCCCACGGACGCTATGCGATCTTATTGCACTACAATCGCCCCACGAGGAAGCGTATAAAACACGCCCTCTATTGATAGAAAAGGAAATGAGAGTTCGATTGAGATGAAGTGTGGCTCTGATTGCGAAAGAAGGAGCATATATATTTATCGAGATGGTATTTTGGGAATCTAGATATGATTTAGAGAAAATAAGGGAAAAATAATGAATATGATTTTAATATAAAAATTCTCAATAAAGAGCGTTTTATGATTCTTAAAATTACCTCATGATCCGTTGCAATAAAAACCATTGGTCGAATCGCGATTTTGACAGTTTCCGAATGAAAATATTACATTAAAGTCAATTCATGATATTCGGAATTTCTCTATTTTAATACATTCTTTTTCTACTGAATTTTCAATGCAAACGCAGTTCAAAACTTTACGTTATAATTTACAAAAATTTAAGGTATAATTTTCTAAATAAATATTTCTGTATAGTTTCTCTTCCTATCTAGAAAATATCAAGTTACTTATTATATAGAATAAATAAAAATCTTTCTCTCATTTATTTTTTGAAACATTTAGTATTATCATCCGACATTGCCAATCGTATAAGGGAATGCTATACTCTGCATACATTTTAATAGAAATTTTATTAGTTAAAAAAACTAATATCTTTACGCAAGTTAAGTTACATTAGACATCATTCCAAACATCTGTAAGCAGCTGCATTATGGGTAACAAAGATTCGAAGGAAGTGGTCGCATGGAATCAACAGGGACTCACCGTTCTGTCGCCAAGGTGCTTGACTCTGCAGTTGAGAATGGCGGATTGGCCGACTATTGCCGTCACGTTGCGTGGAGACACGTCGTCGAAGTAAGGCCTCTCAACGCCGAGGAGTGGGGGCGGTGGGGGTGGGGGCAGTAGAGGGACGGACATCCTGTTCCCGCCCGGTGGGGCACCCGCCTCTGGATACCTGCCCGTTTTCGGGGAGGCTGAAGATCGCAAGGATGTCCCTGCGGGGGCGGGGCCTCCTGGGCTGCCGGCGTTCCCTGGAGGAGAAAGGGTTGTTCGTGAATGTTTCATCGGTACATTGAAAATGGAAAGACGTTCGTCTCAAGGATAAGAATGTTTGGGAGTCCATAAAGTAGATGTATAGTCATCGAATAGATTCTTCACACATTCTTAGATACTTACTATTACATACTTGATATTACGAAAGATGGGAAAACACATAACTTGTTAAGGGAAGGTAGAAACGTTTCAGATTATTTATTTTCGAACGATATTTCTATAAAAATAGTTAATTAATAATTATACTTAATTTAATTAAGACAAGATAACCCAAATACATACGTTACAATATATGGTTCTAAATTTAACAAACGTTACTTAAACGGACGTTACAAACATACACCCTGAGACGTAACTTTCCTCGTCAGCCGGGATTTGAACCCGGGACCTTAATTAAAATGTTAGCCTACTAACCATTCCGTCAACGAGGCCGGAAATTACATTTCTATAATAAAAAAGATGAAAATTACCTTATTCGGTCCTTAATAAATATGAAGACTTAATAGTTTTACAATTCCATAAGTTAACACATTTCCATTATATCGTTTTCCAAGGAAAATCACCTTCAGCATGATTGTCTATTTTGGAAATAGCATAAGAAGCAATAAGGAGAATGGACCAAGTTAAGTAACGATGATCTTGTTCTGCAACACCTATAAATAAAGGTTATACAACAATTACGTTCAATACAATGTAATAAAGTTCAAAATTATGACAAGGATATTCTTAAAGGATGAATGTGCCAAAAATATTGGGAGGAGAAGTTCACAATCATTAATCATAAGAGCTCAGTACTTCATAAAAAATTATAGAACTGAATCATTCTCGAATCTTTCTAAAGAAGTAACCATCATTAAGAATCATTCCCAACGAACGAGTGAGTAAGTAAACATTAATCTACATCTCAGGAAGAAGAAATGGACTTTTTTTGAGTCTTCAGGGGAAGAAAAGCGGCTCTTTTTGAGTCAAATATTAATAACCGAGAACTTCTGGAAGTGGACGATGCGGAGTGATTAACGTTCTCGAAGGGAGAATCCAAGAGTGCGGCAAGTTAAACAGAATCACAAGAGAAGGTATTTGCAAAATGGAGAAAGTGTGGGAAGTAATGGGAAAGTGGTCAATAGGAGAAAGGGAAAGGAAACCTGATGCAGTATAATTAACTCCGGGTATCGGAGACTGGTGGTAATGCCGACTTTAATAAACTCTTGGAATGGGAAAACGATAATGAAAATCAAAGACGTAATGAAATAGAAATTAAAGTGGGGAAAGAGAATTTGGATGAGCTGGATTCTTCAACGGGAAAAACTTAATTGCCCAGGAAGGATGAAAAAGTTCAATTAATGGGGAGAGGCTTAAAAGTATGATTTATGTGAATTACGAAAACTAATCTGAGAGAGGAATACCAATAAATAAAGCGAATTCCATTTAAAACGCGATTCGACTCCACCCATAATATTTCTTAGCCAGTTTGGAATGGAACAGAGAATTGTTTATAGATCAAGCTTTTTCTTTCCGTTGCAATATCAATTTACATAAGTTAAATTTTGATAATATTATATGTACACATAAGATGTAGCATTACAAATTGAATTTAAATGATCTATCAATGTTTTGGGAATTTAATATCTTCCTCAATACTTTATCGAAGTTGATCCTGAAAATCAATATGTTTTTCAATCATTCCCAAATAATGTTTGATTTTTGAATTGATACTGTTAAGCAATTAAAAATATTGATGTTCCATTAGGAATTTATTTTCATTTCTTTCCCTTTCTCATTTATCAACTCTTCCGTTAATTTGAGTCACTTATAATTCATTTAGATGGCTAAGAGAGAAATTGATCATTGCCATATGCCATATGGCCGCTCAAATAAATTACTGACATGAAAGTACAACTGAAATTGGATATAGATAACCCTCTGTAAAACACTCAAATTTTAGAAAAGTATCCAATTATTAGAACAGCCTAATATAAATATCATCTTAAATATTGTACATCAATATGTTTTTCTTGAATAATAGCATCTTTTTATAGCAAGGTAAAGTCTACAAGTTGACTTTAGATTAAAGATAATATTGTGAAAAGTTAATAAGGATAGGATTGATTTTAATTCTTCGAACGTTAAACATTGTGAAAATTTGTTTAAAATTACGCTTACTAAACAATTTCATACATTATCTCCTTAAATATCTAATTTCATGATGAATTCTGCTCAAAACTTTAAGATTTAGCTCTCTTTCTTCTAAATATAATAGCATCCGTTTTCCTTTAAATGTATCCAAGCACTGTGTGTTACTTGTTAATTGTTTTCTTTTTAACACATGAAGGGAAAAAATCAGAATAGCCAAATTTCAAATCAAACATACATTTAGAATGCCGGATTTTAGTTCAATTTTGCGATTCTGGAAAACTTCTCAGGACATTTCTCAATAACATATTATACCTTTCGAGCCTTGAATGTTTCAGCCAAGAAAGGCAATTTCGGTGGTCAGGAGAATACAAGAGAGTTAACTGATCAAGACGAAGTTTCTCCGCGAAATTATCACGCGAAAGAACGCGAAAAGAGTTGAAAAGTGAGAAGTCGTGGGATACGAAGTAAGCAAATGATACGAGATAAATACGGAAGCGAGGGTCCGTGAGAAGGGTCGAAATTAAAAAAGGAGAGACGGAAGACGATAAGGGCCTTGATAATATTGAGCCCGGGGACGTCGGGTTTAATCATGAGAGAGGGCCTTCGAAGAAGAGGGCCCCTCGCGAAGGGACTTCATGAGAGGCGTTGATGATGATGGGTCAAGATTCTGTGAGAGCGAATGGAAAAGGGAGTGCTATGGACCCGTGGGAGACAGTGCCCTCGGATATGATGGCCACCGGTTGGGAATTTTTAAAGGGTTTCTCCTCAATGATATGGCAAAAGGTGTGGCTAAGATGGAGGAGTATAAATGTATACGTGGAAACGGAATGGATCGAAGCAGAATTAGTACACTGCGTTACATAGTAACAAGCATAGCATTTCGAATTTTCCAGTTTAAATATGAAATGAGTAATTGATTAGATTTTAAATAGTACCTCAACAATACATACTTATACTTTGAGGCAAGAAGATAATTCGCAAGAGTATTGTTGGTTTATTATTTCTCAGAAGAGATATGTGAAACGTCTCCTTTATTCGGATGAAATAGTTTTTTAATACTAAGTATACGCACATCATTTCTTTATAATTTTCATGACATTTCCTTAAGAATCAAACCTGATCTTGGATACCCGAGATTTAACTTACTGTAGATTTATACGGTATACTTACAAGACACTGCGTTCTACGAAGCCTATCAAATATAAGAACATATGGACATACAATCTTACGGGTGAAATGGCAAGTACTAAGAGTACCAATTTTTACTGCAAATAATATGTCACTTATATTCTTAAAAACTTAAGATGACGACAACATTTGTTGTGCAAGTTCAATTAAACAATTGTAACTCTTTTACAGTTTGATTCATACGATTAAAATATGTATTACATTTAGCGTATTTATTTGATTACACAGGATTTAATTCTGCATAATTTACTTCTGATGCTGATCGATATTTATTCTACAGAAAACTCTTCTAAATATTCAAGTCAAAATACCAAACAGAAGAAATAAGGTGAAAATATTAAATAACGCAATATTAGAACGATTTCAGTCATGCTATCAGACTATGACGGAAGCTGAGGGAACGTCTGTGATATATTGAGCCATAAGGGCAATGTAACTAGGTCAGGTTGGGGTGCAAGTCAGGTTATAGGGCAATCAGTAGGGCTTCCGTGATCTTACATATACGCCCGGGAAAGTTTGAAGGAAGCAAGCCATCGGGAAGATCAACAAAAGGTTGGGGCGAACGGGTTGAGCATGACATGGTTAAATTGGTGCAAGAAGGGTAAAATATTAGCACCTCTCACCTCATAATTGGCCACTATTTAGGATAGAGAGATTAAGAAATAGTATTGTTTTCTTTTCCATATTACCAACTTCTATTACTATAAATATATTATAGTTACATAATTAAATGTCAATGAAAATTATTTCATTAAAATATATAAATATAGATTTTAATTGAAACGTTGTTCTGACAGGAGGGCCGCGGATTGGCCCTTGAATATTTCGATTCGAGAATAATAATAAAGGGAGAAGATTCCGTTTTGGGGAAAATTGGTGGGAAAGATTGGGAATTCGGAATTCGGAGGAGGAAAATCGAGAGCTCCATAACTTTTGGAGGCCCCAAAAGTAAGGGATGACTCAAGGGACAGAGCGCGACTTATATTAAAATTATCGAACGAGAAAGTATTGCGTTGCTGCACAAACATCCGGTTTTGCGGGACCGCTCTCTTTGAGGGAAAAGTTTTGATTAACTGGATGACTCCTTCCGCGAATCTTATGGAAATAAGGAGCAGAAACCAGACTTTAAAAAAGAGTTTCCAAAAAGGCCATTTTCATGTTCTTCGCCGATGGTAAATCTCGGATTAATATAGGCTTTCTAATAACACGCATTAGATCGGTTGATGAACATCCGTGCTGGAAGGAGTAGGAGTTATTGCCTCGTGAAGGATTCCGTGCATCGTTCAATGGAAAAAGTTTGTCGATAACAGAGCTTATCTTGTTCCACAAATCATTCCCATCGGAATATATTAGGAGAAAATTTGGGAATAAGTTTAGTTAAACTAAAAGAACCACCGATACACTCAAACTGAAAATATTTTATTAATAGCTTTCGATAGATTCACTTTTGAATAAGTGAACTAGAATTATAATATCTCAAATTAAAATTGATATTGTTCAGTTATAAGTAAACACCTTGCATTGTGAAATTAAACGATAAACTTTTTTAAAACTCAACTGATTTACATAAAAGGTTATGTATTAGAAGTCATTCATAATCCTTCAAATATCTCTTATTTTAGATTTTTAACTGCTATCGAAAGAGGTATTCCACAATAATGGGAGAATAAACTAATCTAACGAAGAGTTTTAAGAATTTATGTATATTTTCTCGTTAAATTTTCAGCCAAAAATGGAATTTAGAATCTTCTTTCAAGGAAGGCAAACAATACTGTCACAGACAATTCCGATGTAAAAAATATTGCTGAAAACTCCATTAAATCTTAAATTCCTTGAGATTACTGACTTTAGCGATGGAAAAAAAATGGAGAATGTTAAAAGGAAGATGAGCGTGGAAATGTATATATCTTAAAAGAAATAAGGCACACTTGACAGGTAAAATAAGATATTTGAATAATAAAAGAAAAACTGAGAATGGCTCCGCATATCAGATGACCTTTAATGCTATACACGAAATAATACAAAGGGAGGCACTTTTGATGCCTGAAAATATGAGAATTGACCTGTCCTCTAGAGATAAAGAATGAAAAATGAAGCGTACGTGAATTTTAGAGGGCATATCTAATACCATGAATTGAGCACTTGAGCTGTATCTTTCTTATTTTGGAGCTTTATACGTTTCTCTTGCTTTTTCTTACCAAGATATACAGATAAATATATACGAATCAATCGTTTATTTTAAATTTTATGGAGATATCATAACTTCAAAAGTATAGATATTTATTTTATTTAAGAATTGCTGATATATACCCGTGGGAATAATTTTGTTATTCTTCCTGATATTTATACACTTATTCTAATGCTATTGCTTTAAGGGCTAGTTGCAAGATGGGACTTCATTGTCAAAATCTCACCTACGATAAATTCAATTATTATTCAAATATTATGGCGAATAAAATCATTCCATCACCATTGCTATTTTCTAATAAGTTTGACCTCCCTCAAGAGAATTTCTAATTAAAAGTGGTAACACATCTAATGAAATTCTAGTATAGGATAACATTTTCCTCCTTCAAAGCAACTCAATCTATTGATATACAAAATATAAGTTGATAAAAGCTCAAACACCACACGAAATAAACTTATTTATCATCACTTCAGCGTTCGTAGCAGAGATAGAACTCCTATTATAAAGGGTTGGCAATTAAACCTTGAACCCTTTTGATAGAAACACAATGATCAAATTATAATACATGCTGGATGCCACAGACTTCACACACCAGCTTTATATTTCATTTAATATAAGAAATCGATGAATTTAATATTTCATTGTGGAAATCATCTTTAAGCGGAGGTACCGATAAATAACTTCAATTTTCGAGGCCAAGGTCGGATCATCCACAAACAATGAGATATCAAACATATGCAGAATGCATTAATCATCATCTTCATGAATTCTATTCTTTCACTTGCTTTTGTTACCTTCATACGAACCCTCTTTCACGGCAGAGGGATTTTCAACGCAAACAAATACCTTCGTCAAAAGAGTTTTCCCGTTAATCAACACGGAGAAAAAAGTGGATGAGGAATTTTTCGAAATGCTAACATCAGTTGTTAGTTTATCTTTAAGCCCATATTGCATCCATAGTGAAATATTTCCGAATAAATACGTCTCTATAAAAATAATAATTTTTTAATGATTACGTGAAATATCCTCGATGAATTACGTAGTATTCATACTTATGGATCGTGTTATTGATACAATTAATCTTCAAGGGCAGCCTCGATTTAAAAATTTTAACACTCGATCAGAAAAAGTAGTTCATTTGATAAATATTGAAACGGATTTATGGCAGTGAGAGACATACGTAGTAGACCGAGATTTGTGCTCGAGTGCATCAATTACAAATAAAGTGTTCCATTTAAAGGATTAAAACTACGCATTTGTTTATTTACTTTAAATTGAAATGCATGATTGATTGTAAGTCGTTTTGTAAATGGATACTGCACATAAATTGTTGTTTGTGTCGAAAACAGCTGTTAGAGATGTTTAATTAATGATCAACTGAAAATTATTTTAACACAATGATTGATAAGCCTCTTTACAAAATGATCTAATTTACGTAATTTATTTTACGCTTCACCGATAGCTATTGAAAAGAAACACGAATCAATACATATAATTATAAAGCAATCTTGGAGCTTATTTTAAACAAAATTAATAGTTCCATGCACTGTATTATAAACAGGAGTATCCGAAATAATATGTTTAGTATTTTATATTAAAAAATGAATTACAAGTTCTAAGCTAGTATTGGTATGGAAAATATAAATTCCAATGTCTATATTTCCAATTAATGAAATCAATGTGAGAAGGCGTGACTTCGTGGAATGCCATAGTAATAAAAATAACTTAGTAAATTTCCACAGAAAAACTTTTTCTGTGGAAATGTACTAAGTTATTTTTATTTCCAATTAATATTTAATTAATTCGTAAGTCTATTCTTGCAATCACAATGGCCTTAATTAAAGCGAATGACTAGGGAACGCAAAATTTAAGACGTAATCACACGAAACGTTCCGAGATGAATCACACTGTTTGCCCACCTGTATCCGTCTATTTTTAGACTCGAAAGCATCCGAGGGAACGCAATGCAAGTGACTCCATTATTCATTAATGCACATATCCGGGGTTCTTCTTCGTTAGAACCCAGTTTACAGTTCCGAGTCGTCAAAGGTTGTTTATCCTCGTACCCAGTGTCCGGCATTGCCTGAAGGAGGACTGCATTCAATCCACATCGCCCCAGTGTCAACATTCCGTGCCTCCCGGCGTATTTCTTTTTTCCCCGAAAAAACCTTCTCTCAAATGAAAAGGAAAGAAAAGTTGCATTCCCGTGGAATAATTTCCCCAGCGGATGCGGTGATAAAAACCACCCTGGCCTCTCTGCTGTCATCATCTCTATCGCGTGATGGCGGTCGCCGGGAGGTGTACACACACATCGTGATTTTCCCTTCGGAAGGTGAGATGCTCTGCCATTGTGATGGCGACTTCATCTTTAACCGAACGGTTTTCTAAATCGAACGCTGTCGCTGTTCGCGCTAGAATTACTCCACGTTTATATTAGTATACTAAACATCAATGATCTTGTACATAGCTCGTATAAAGGTAAAGGTCTTTGCTAATTTTTTCATATCCTTGCATTAATTTTTAGTAATAATATGTTTTATAAAATATGAGAAATGGAGTAACATATAATTTTTTCCTTTTAACATTCTACCATTTAACTATATAAATGTTCATAAATTATCATTATTAATTCTGCTCCTTCCCAAGCAATTTTGAAGGATCTAAAACTTGTAGATTTATAATGTTTAATTTATTATCCTGTTTAACTATGTATCAAGGCTTATTAATTAGTAACTATAATACTAGAAACATATCTTTTTTCCCTCTCTAGGATATAATGAAGTAATAATATACTTAATGAAAACACCCTTAACGTCCATTTAACATTCACTTAATAGAAGATCATATTTTAACATTCTTCTTAAGTTTAATTCCTAAATATCGATGCAATTTAATGCATCTTTTCTCTGCTATAATTTTCAACCATTCCTATTATTTCACAGTATATAGAGCCAAACATCCGATCGCTCACCCATGTTCTCGAAAAGGGGAATTTCTTTCCATCGATATCCCCAACGACATCTTCCTCCTCTCCAATCTCGAAAAAGCCTTCTTCTGTGTATCCTCTCCAACTGATGCTTTCACTTGTTTTCTCTCACTCAAGTATTCAGTAGGAAACGGAGGGAAGGAAGTAACGCGTATTAGAGTGAGTGAGGAAGGCGAGATGAATAGGGATGAAGGAGGGCAAAAATAGGGTGAAGATGAAATGGAAGAGTGACGCGAACATCTTAAAAAGGGTGTTTGCCTCCGAATTCATTTATGCAATTCCATGTGCATACGTATGTTCCATGTTTTTGCGTAAGAAAAGCTAATGGGAATACTAGAAAATCGATGATATTAGCATTCAAATCGTTTAGACTAATAAAAATATCTTAGAAATCTTTAAATATCTTCAAAAAGTCTTCACAATATTTTTTTCATATTTACTTACTTTAACATAAATCATTTGAGAATGAAAATGAACGAATATGTAATAATCAAGTAAAAACATTAAAATCACTCGAATGCTTCTTCTAACGTCTAATTATTTTCGAAATATATAGTTGCTCTGGTTGTTCTTACTTACAGTAATTCTGAAACTTCATATATTAATCATTAATAACTTTAAGAAAACATATTTTAAAATATATTCTTTTATTCTTCTTTCATATCGATTTAAAGAATACATTAATAAATATTTCCTAATGAATACAGTAATGTTTCGAAATTTTTAACAGAAATCAGCTTCTTTAAAGTTTACGTTTATCCGTCATAGAAACGAATTATGCCTTGTGGATCATACATCTACGTTAAAGTCACAGTTTAGAGAATGCGATATCGTTCGGTACAAATGGAATATGGACAACGGAATGGAACCGTAGAATTCCTTGAAATGATATTCAGTCGAGCCAAAGCTAAAATAACATAGGCCGATGTTTGCGCAAATGACAGTACTCAGGCTTTGGATTCTGCTATGAATGATACACTTAGGAAAGCAAATATGCACGGGGAAAATGGATATCTCGTGTAAGTTTAATCGAAGATAGAGCTGCAGAAAAATGTTGCGCTGAGATGAGCTTACCCCACGAGGACTCATATTCATCGGCTTTTGAAGGTTAAATAGAAGATAGCCATGGGGTGCACATTCACGAATGACCTCAACGAAACAATAATTCCTTCATTATTCACATTGAAACTTAAAATACAAACTTAATATTAATTTGGAAGCATAATTTTTAGATCTATCAAAGGTAAGACGTAGTTATTGATGTCTGATAAGCAAAAGTAGTATTATACCCCTCTTTGAAGTTTTGGCATGACAAAATATCTAAGTTATAAATATTAAGTAATAAAAATTATGAATAGGAATAGACTTACTTTAAGCGTAGGAAATAGACTGGATTTCATGTAAAAATTTAGTAATAAATTCTTATCATAATTGTAAATCTTAATTAAATTAAATCATCATTGAATGTAAATTGAATGAAACATCAAAACCGTATTGAAATATGTAACAAATGTAGAAATTGTACGAGAAAAATTTCCAATTCAGGAAACGTAAATTGGGACAGGGCGTTATCGTTTGTTCGAAGAAAAAATCTACGTAGTAATAATTTTGTTCCAGAGAGTTTTTATTGAAGTCTAGCTATATATTACATCTTAAAAGTACACTTAAAGGACATTATCAGTAAGGATTTTACAACTTCTTCATTCAAGTACTACCGAGTCACATAAATTCAGATGAAATCATTCCTCGTGGTTAATGTTAGTTCTCTGTAAGACAATTAATTCACCAAAGAAGAATTTTACGCGTTGAAGTTTTTGCTTATCAATTTTAGGACAAGTAAACGTAATCACGAAAACTACTTCGGAATAAAAGTTTACTGTGTAACTTCTTCGCCATTAAAAATAACAGAAGTTCAGCTCTTTTAATGTTAAAGACAGAGTTCATGCTTTAATCGTTTGATAGCGATTGCTTTAATGTGATTTCAAATTCTAAAAAACATAATTTACAACTCAGAAAGGCATTATAAATCAGGAGATATATATTGTTGAGTTAATTGAAATATCTCTTTAATTGTGTCCAACTTACGAAATGATGATGGAATAAAATATTGCAACAATCAAATTAAATATTTTTAAATCCATAACGTTTCAATATCAACATGTTTTCAAAATGTCTGATCATCCTTAGATTTAAGAAATGTTTGCATAGTCACCTTTTTTTAAGATATTATTTTATTAGCTATTTTTCTACGTATCAAAAAACTAAAAATAAATTAATAGATGAAGTTCTTGCTAACATAGGGAAAATGCAACTTATTTATCAAATTAAAAAATTCACACTAAACAGATATTTACTCATATATATCATGCGAGTAATATAATGCAGGCTGCTTCTTTATTTATTGCTAACTGAAGATGCAAAAGACAACTGAATCAAACAATAAACCCTAATTCAAATCATACGCTTTTCCAGCAAGCTCCGTTGCATTGTTCCAAAATTAAGGATAAAAAAATTTTATTGAGATCTCATCATAATTAAAAACAAACTCAGAGTCACAGTTTGGTCACAACAGCTATGCTCTTTAATTGACCCAATGATCCGTGGAAAGATCACATTGCTGGAGCATCCGATGAGGAAAAATCGCGGAACGGATCGGAAAATAAATATTTGAGAAGGAAATCCGAGGAAAGAGGGAGAATAAATAGAAGACAAGGGAAGGAATGAATAGGAGATGAGGGAGAAAACAGGAAGTTGGTGGTTTCCTGCGAAAGAGAGAGAATGTGACGTTGTTCCCTTCTCCTCTATGTGGTCCTGTGAGGCTGGATTTAAGTCCTCCCAAACCCTTTACTGAACCCATTGCCACGTCTTTCACTCCCCACTGTTGTTACCCGAGCATCTATCGTTTCCTGTAACGGACGGAATATGTTTCTGTGAGGAAGTGGGTTGTCCAGACGAAAGGGTGGATATGGCGAAAGGGAAGATGGGAAAGAGTCTAAAGAGAGAGGAGCACTGAATCGTGGCAAACAAAGGAGTTTATTTGAGGAGAAAAAGATTTAAACTACTTTCTCTTCGGCCGATCTCAGCTTATGCGGGAAGGTATAGTGGAGAGTAAAATACGAGTGTTTAAAGAGATGAAGAATACGTGTTTTAGAAAGAAAATTATATATTTCGATCTGCGGTGCATTAAATAAGATCCTAAAATATTTTTTATTTCTCTTAACAAATAATTATCTTCATACAATAAAAATTTAGTTGGATGAATATTATTTATATTAACATTAAATTATTTGAGAAAATCTGGGATTTTATGTGATTAATCAACATTATTCATCAATGTTTATAAGAAATTAACCGAATAATTAAATATCACTGCCCCGGTAATTATTGGAAACAAAATAAGAATTTATGAACAAATTTTAAACTTAAAAAGGCTTTATTACATATTCTAAAACACAGAAAAATTGAAATAACCTCTTTTGAATGAGAGATTAAAAATTCTGAAGACATTTAGTCATTTGATGTAGTCGTTCCTATGTAGGGCAATAAAATGCAAAGGGTTGTTAAGGTAATATAAAGGTTAATATTCACGAAAATCTTGATGCAACGAAGATATTTGAGAGATGAATTTCTTAATAACGAATCCCTTTGTACAACTCATTACCACTCCACCCATAAGACTCCGTCATCCATACACATTCCCAATTACCTCGTAAACAATTCATGCCCCCAAAGTCTTCATTAATGGATAACCCTTAAGCGATGGATACACCCGGGGAATGCCATTGAAGGTCACTTTGATCTCCATACGTATAAACAGCCGCAATGAGGAGGGTATTTGCGTAAGATAATGAATAGCGAACGGAATAGACACAAAATGGCGCATTATGAGTCAAGTGGAGCCTGAAATAACTGAGTGACGTGGAATTGCGCGAATAAAAGAGAATGCGTGAGAGGGAACAGATACGGACGTATACATCGAAATGAAATGATGAGGAAGAAATGAGGATAAGGAACGGAAATATATAGACAAGTCTTGCACGAAGTAGATACGGAAGAAGGCCGTTACAGATTCGGGGGAAGGAAACAGTGGGACTGTGGAGGGAAGATAAGGGAGAAAGTAACAAGGACGACCTCGATGGCTGGATTTGAGGAAGTGACGGGGACAGGAATGGGATTGGGCGCAGGAAAACGGCGAATTAGAGGTGAAGATTCGCTTCAGGAGAAGGCACGCGTTGCCGAAGCTTCGTCGCTACGAAACGGTTGCGAACGGATTGTTTGTCTAGGAGATGTGATCTTAGACGGACTCGTGTGGGATGATTTCATTCTCTTTCTCATCGAAACCAATTACTTTAAAAAGAACAATCAGGTAATCAAGTACGAAAACTACTTTAAAATAATTTAATTTTCGTTATTTTTCACGAAATATTTTTACAATTTCCATTGGATGACATCTCATCCTTGAGGTTCCCGGTTCGAATCTCGGCTTCACGGAAATTTTCCTCTCGAATGGATGTTTTACTACGTATTCTGTTGAAAATATAACTGAAAAAGTCTTATAATAATTCTTTAAGAGAGCTATCTAAAATAAACAAAATGTGTAGAACAACCTACCGGGAATGGTAAGACCCGAGTTCGAGCACTGGCTATTCAAAACTTTTACAACGTTCCTTCCTCTTTACTGGTACCTCTACATTTGAACTTTTTTCGTCGAGGTATCATTAACCCTTTACTTAATGAGATTCGTGTTTGAGAGTGCATTATGTCACGTCTTCTGGATGAATCTAGGTCACCGAGCCTCGAAGATTTTTAGAAGAGACGAATTTATCTCCGTTTCCGAGATAAAATGGAGTGACTGCTAAATGTAGTTCCAATGGGAGCATCAGCAACGCTGTACCCGATTCCAGTCATACGCAGGAGTTGAGCGCGTTGTTTGACGAAAGAAAGTTTCATCACGAATCATCATTGCGACTTGGACCGTTAAGTATCCTATGAGTCGATTAAGATAGTGCTCTTCAGAACATCGGTTTGCACAACGCATTATAAAAGTTACTTCGCTTTAGAGTTTGTGCTAGTTAGCGTTATCGAACACTAAATGCATCCAACATCGGCCTAACTTCTTCACGATTCGCACCAACAAATGTAAACGGTTGAAAACTTCTGCGATATATTTCCTGCGTGTTCACGAATGTTCCGCTGATGTATCTTCTTCTCAGATCGTTAAATTTGATTTAATGCACCGCAAAATACACTAAGATGTACGATATTGGCTGAAATATACGGAACTTCATGAATAAAATAAGCAGGTTTAATACGATGGCGAAGTATCTAATGATTTTAGACCTTTAGATATATCTACATGTACCAAACGCAAGTATCATTAAATGTAAAAAGAATTTCTAAATAAATTTGTTATAACATTTAAATATATAAAATATAAATTACAATGTTTGAAAGTTTAATAATTAAATGTTAAAGCATAAGTAATTAGGGCCTATTGGAAATGACACTCTAGGCTTACTTCCACACTATTTAACCTACTGCGTCATTTCTCCAATAGGCTCTGAAATATCCACAAAGTAACGCCTGAACGTATAGCTTTCATTAGTAAGTGCCATATAGAGAAGTATTCAATAATTAAATAATATATTAAATATCCGATAGGTAAAAAACAGAAGCTGTTATATTCATCTTATGAACCTCTAATTCTCTGAGACATAAATTAATTAAAATTGAAAGGAACTTGATTAAATTGAATGTGCATATTTCACATTCTTTTTAATGAAATCACTTCCGCAATAGAACATATTTTTAAGTACTAATACATGATCATACTCAAAATAGTCATCTAATCGGACATATAACATCCTAATTCTTCCAAAATATTGTTCTTACTCTTTATATTCAATGAGTACTTTGATACACCGTAAACGAATGATAAACAAAAAATCTATCCGAAAGACTTAAAAAAAACATACCTCTCACCGCCATTACCTTTACGTTTAAAAGCCTAACATAAATTGGAAACCGATGTTTTTAAGGTGCTTGTTATTTCTTTTAAAAGTGTTTTATCGCCATCCTGAATGTTTAAGACCCTTTTTTACACCTCGAAGGAAACATCGCCCTACGTAACGCCCCTTTATCCTTCTTTTAACGCCTTGGAGACGAATTAGGGATGCATCTTTGAAGAACACTGGAGCGATGATCGGCGCACTGAAACGTATTTATCACTTCATCGGCAGAATTATTAGCGAACAGAGTCGTTATATTTACGGGCGAAGGGATCCGGAAGCCATTAAGGTAAGTGGAACACCATTTACAGCCCAGAGATACCCTCGAGTCCTACGTGAGAAATAAGTCTCATCCTCCACAAGACGTTTTGCGCCCGAACGTAATCAAGAAAAGTGCTAACGATGCATTCTTTGATCCATTTGACCCACATTGAAAACTATGTATTCGAAAGATAATGGAATCTCGAAATTTCTTGGAGAGATACGTGTTTTTCCACTCGCGGACGTACTGGTCTGGAAACGACGTATTTTAATCCATCCAATGCACAATGCATTCCATTATGCCGAAAGCGTATATGAGAAGTATTTTATACCGCGTGTGCAATGTCCATCACCTCAATTAATACGTACGTACTTTTAGGATTTAGCGTGTGTTCTTATGCTCTTCCCCACATGTGACGGTCTTGTGGTTGGAACCACGGAAAACATTGTTTTCATTCTTTTTCACCGCAAAAACTCCTTTCTCTACTCCGCGGTCTCCACGAAACTCCTCCGATGACATTTTTACTCGGATTTAATCCGTACGAATGGTTTCGTGGGTTTTCCTTAAGAGTTTTTATTTCGGGTCAGCCGACGTAACTTTTATTTTTTACTGAAACGGTCAGATTAAGGCCGTTTTGTGAGCCACGAGACGTGGTTTGATGAGATTTCTCGTGTGTGCCTTTTTTCCCTTAACCTCCTTATAAGATTAAATTACACTCGGTTTCAAAGAGTCGTAAGTGTGTTGAAAACTCTTGATACGTCTTAGTCTTAGGCGAGGTTGAGCCGAAATGTAGGGTTAGGTCTATGAAAAGAGTATTTCGATACATTTTTATGCTTATTACGATATTTGGTTGTAATGAAATATTGGTGGCTGAATTGAATCGCAACAAAAAGGTGAAAACACTTTATGCATGGCTGGCTGAATGACTGAACCACGAGTTAGTACAATAATAATATAGTAATATAGTAACAAATACAAGTAAAAATAAAATGATTGTTGTCAGGATTTTTCACAGTATAAATCCATTAACAGAAGAGTAAATTGTAACGGTAAAAAATTTCCTGCTACACCCCAACAATTTCAGAAATATCTCTTAAAAAGAAATTGATGCATTTATGAGCTAAGACAAAAATTATTTTAATGATTAAATAAACCCTCAAGTATGTATTTTTGAGGCAATGTGGAAGACGATAAAAATTATACCATAAATAAATAACAATCTACGACTCAAAACTCAGATCTTTCTATGATCAATAAACGTTAATTGTATAAAATTTTGACTTGCACAAGTATTTGGGCTGATTTATTTGTAGTAACACAGCATAGATTTGAGAGCTCCTAATTGTTAAATGTGATTAGCAGTCCTCAATGACTAAAATTATGATGTAAATTAAGGGTTTAAAAAGCATTTCATTTGGCAAAAGCCTATTTGAAGCTGATGAAATTATCTATAATGCGTAGTTTAATTAATTTCCCCAAGAGGAAACGATGCATTTCAATAGCAATTCATCGCACGTGAATGAAATAAGCATTAAAAATCATCCAATATACACACTATTGATTTAACACATTTCCTGGTGGATAGATCCCTAGCGACTAAAATGACATCTCTGGAACCGAATCACCATGTAAATAACCATCTACGTATAAATAATAGATCTATTTTCGAATGTGCAAACGAATAATTCATGAGATAGGTTTCATTTGTCAGATCATAGTGAATGAGGAAATTCGCAAATGCAATCCAATCGTATTTATCTTCGATCTATAATCGTAATTTATCTCTCCTATTTATCTACTTAGTTTTGAAATTTGTTTCCCGTTCCGATAGATTCCGGGGTATCGTTATAGCACTGCCATAAATCCCGACCAGGAAGGAAATTCCGTTCTCGCAAACTTCATTCAATAAAACAGTGTGGTTTCATCACCTGTGCTACTTATGAAAGAGGCCAGATATCCGATATCCATCTAACCAGCTTGCTTACATATTTGAAAAGATATTTTCATATTTGCTCCGAGCTTTTCCTCCAGGCGTTAGACTTGGAGGAATAGGAACTGCTGCTGATATTGGGAAATAAGTAAAACACTGAGGGTGTGCATTATTGAGCTAGTGCATTCTGTTGCCCAAGGCGATCGTCCTTGGCTCAGTTATCTCCGTATTTTTCGGTTCAAAATGAGACGAAAAGTACCGAGGATTCCGCATATGAGGCACTTTACCCTACTTACGGAATTCGCAGACTTATTATTCGATATTCCATGCTAAATTGCAAATAGTAACAATTATGATGAATAGATGTATGAAGTTAAAACATTATATTTATAAAGGTGGATAATATGTGAATAAATAAAAAACACTACAGACCGTGTAGAAGAATATGATAATATATCAATTGAAAATCTTTATAATGAGAAAAATAACTTAATAAATACATATGAGTACAATATACATGTAAAACTATATTAAGCAATGCAATGGTTCTTTTATGTAGATTATTAACAACCATACTGCTTATACTCATACTTAAGGGTCTACATGTTCAAATGATGAACTTTATTTTCCAAACTATGGTTGTAGAATCAGCAGCAGGTGGCAAAGGTATTAATTATCTTTTTATAATTCCTGAAAAAATTCAACATAGTAACCAAATCGTTTAATTATCCAACGAAGAAAGTCAATGAAAATTGAAAAACGAATGGAGGAATAAATATTGCTTTGAATTTAAAATACATCTTCAAATTCCTTTGAAAGCCGCTGATTCTACAGTCCACTGAACCCAAATTCTTTCATTTCAAAGATCTGAAACGTACCATAAAAGAAGCACAGACATGTTCGAGTCATATGATTACTGAATTTAATCGCTGCTTCCATTCCAAGAAAACTTTCAAAGGAACTCAAGTTCCCTTTTCCTACATTCAACAACCAAGAACGAGGATAGTTCTTCTTCTAGAAGTGCATAACTACTTCCTCGAGGAAGCGGTTTCTCACGAAGCGATCGAGTTCAAACAAGATGAACAAAGAAGCCGACATCGGAAGAGTGCCTTAAATTCACGGAATTAAAATGCCTTTCTTTAAATTGTCACGAATGAATTATTTATAGGAACTCCAACATCTAAGAAATAAAAAATCGTTATCTGGAGCGTATCTTATGCAAGGCAAGCGTCACTTTGGAATTTGATCAAACCGCGTTCGCGAATATCAAGGCAAACTACTCGTACGACAGACCTCGCAGGCACAGTCTTATTGCCTTGCATAGCGAAGTATGGGATAGAGGCGAAGGCCGCCGGGTCGTAAGGAGCGAACAAGAGACAGATGATATGCAACGGATGCTACGAAAGGAGATGACTGGGGATGTACTATATAGTAGAGGCAAGTGGGCCATGGATTAGTAGACTCCGAGTTTCCAGGAAGGAACTCAAAAAGAGCCAACATCCGAATTTATGATTATTTGCGGAGCTTGACATTTTGGAATGATCCGTAATTTACGAGGAAATCCGTACATCAGTGACAAGAGCTCCAGTCGAGTTGATTCTGTGGAAAGGAGGGCCTTTCAACTGTGGAAGCGTTTGAAACGGTTGTATTTACCGTTGATGTCTACGTGGTTAAACCTTTACTCGCCGGAGCGGTAACAAACGAACCGTGACACTGCAGATAATGCGTGTGCAGGGACTGGATGGGGACTAGCACTGGTTGATCCGATCTCTTTCCATCTTTGATAAAGTGGAAAATTGGAAATTAATAAAATTCTTATCATATTTAATAAAGCCCTATACAGCATAACAAGGAATATATACTAAAATTAATCATGCATCATAATAATCGTAATTTTAGAGAGTTATTATAAGATCTGTTGGTGCTACAGTTATTGAAAATAGTGATTTCAGAAATTAATAAAAGTTAATTATAATTTACTATACAATTCGGAGATTAAAGCCAATTAAAATTGTTTAGTATTCATACAACTAAACTTTCTCTACACGCTAAAGCTTTAGAATCTTGAATATATATTTCCTTTAATTCAAAATAATTCACAGTGAATGAAAAGAAGAAAAACAAAAATCAATAAAAGAAGAATTCTTATTGGGAATTCCATCCTAATAAATGGGCAAGAAATATCTTAACAAAATTTCAACGTTCCAAAAATATTGTGTGTTTGTATTTCTTTCGAACATACAGTAGTTTACTTTTCAAACCATTCGTAGTTGATGATGGATTTGGAACCGATCATAAAGATAATAGTTGCTGGAGATAGAATTTTTCAGGTTAATCCATTTTACCCATTTACCATTTAAGAAAACTAAATTAGTTATAAGTAACAAAATCGTTTTCATAAATCTGAGTTTATATTTAAAATTTCGATACAGTCAAATTGTTTCCCATTTCCTTATCACAAGAATAATTACATGAATTGAGAAATATTTGATGATATCTAGAATAATTCCAGCTATATCACGGTAAACGCGTATCCCAAGAAAGATATTTTTAATATTTCTTTAATAGAAATATTTCCCGGAAAGATTAAGAGATTTGAATATTTGCAAACTGGCAATGCATTTTGTTTCTCTTCGATAACTGTTCCCTTTATTTCGACAGAAGAGATAAAGCTTCCGTCATTTATTTGGAACTCTAATCGCCCATTAATAATCTACGAGAAGGGCAAAATTTCTATGCAAACTTCCCTGTAATTTTCAGATTATTAAAGATTGTCCTAATACTACACTTAATGCTTGCTTATCGAAGGTATCTTTGGAAATATCAATGATTTATGTAGAAATAATCTGAATTAATAATCACTTATTTAAAAACGTAGCATTATTTCTACCTTATCTAACCTCCACCTGAGATGCGATTACAATCATTTTAGCAAATGGCAGAGTAATTTGTGAATTTTCTCGAAATTTCCGTGTAATATTTTAATACTTATATAAAAACATTCTTATACCTTTTATCTTCTCTGATTTCATAGATAATTTCCTATCTAGGTCATTAATTATTTTCCAGTTGAACATACAGACTGCGTGAGCTATGAAGTATAAAAATTATATCTATACTTGATTTGAAACATTTTGCATAAATTATTAAACCATTGACTCGTAATAATCTTTAATAACAAATGATAATTTCTTCACTTTCCTATTTTGTCAGAATTCATATTTTTTCAAGATCATTAATATCATGGCAACTGATAACTGAGTATACATTTATTTTCTCAAGTTTTTAATTAATTTAATTTTTGCAAGGCATTAAAATAGTATACAATGATAAATACATTCCCTTTTAACATATATAACAAGAAGTGTTTCTTTTTATATATTTACACTAGAAAATCACATTGAATTCAATGTGATTTGATTCGAATTCGTGATAAAAGGAATTGGGACAAATGAGTATTACTATGGCAGTCATTATTTCATAAAACTTTACAATGCCATCATAATTGAGTGAAGGTATACCAATGACTTCAGAATGAGGTAAACGACGCATAAATTCGTTTCTAACATAATGCATCTCGTTGTGAGTTAGAAAGACCTGAAACTCCAATGTTCCATAAAAATAAAGTATCAAATGGGGATAATATGTGATTTCATACGTTTGTAAAAGAGCCATTATATAGACGCACCATATATTCCCTTTTTTCGCAGCAATTATCACACTACGCTTCAGAAAAAAATGCAACAAAGTGCTATGGGATCTTAATTTACGCGTCACAAAGGACTGTACGTTCGTTCTTCTACTTTCCCCTCTCATACCGACCTTTTCATTAAAAAAAAGCTGTCGACGACATACGTCTCCTTAGCGACCATTCTAGAAACACATCTCTTTGCCAACGTATTGCTTTCCATCGCTTGTTATTCCTTCGTTAAGGCAACGATTCCCATTTTTAAATCATTTACATCTTTCGCCGCCGGAGAATTGAAATTAACGAGTTTGCGAAGCGCATTTTTTTTTCTATTCCATTGCTTGTTTTTGATCTCTTGAATCAACGCCTTTTGCCCTCGCGATCTTTCTTTCGCTCACAAAGGCGATGCTCTTCTATTAATTCCACGTCTTGGCGAATGAGATGGGTTCTATTTTTTCTTTAAGTCTCGCGGAAATTATTCGAGTACTGCCAGATTTCCATTACCGACGATGCGAGATCAATTTCGGGTTAATTTATATGTGAATGGCTGCAGCAGAAATAAACAGGGACCAGAGAACGGCAGGATTAATACGAGCGTCGAATCTGGAACTGGGGTAATGGTCTATCCCCAAATGCTGGGCATATATATGGGGCAAAAAATGATAATAATTAGAGTTAGGTGCTTTATGTCCCTACAAAACTGCTGCTGAAATTTGTATGAACTTCGTACTAAGGCATGTCTATACTGGTAATGAATTATCTTGATCTTTGCGGTTGAATTAGCATCTGATTGATTGCGATTATAATTTAATAAAGCTTAATTTTTGAAGTTATGGAATTGAAATTACTTAACCATGGAAAGCCTAAGAGTCAAATATAAAAAACTACTATCTTCGTTGGACTTAATTATTTTCATTCTACGAGGATACCAGAAGACCAAAAAAATTAGAATGGTAAAAAATAAAGCCTATGTATTTTATGCTAGTAATAAATTACGAAGGAAAAGGTCAATTACGGGTACTAAGATGTTCTGTCATTAAATAATCGACACTTTGATTAATTCAATAAGTGATAGGATTTCAGAAATAATCATGGTTACACTACGATAGCAATCAGTCATAAAGTATGTAATAGTACCCTATGAATATTGAATCTTATAAAATGGCCGATTATACGATAAGAAATATTCTTTATTGATTAGCCGAAGAAGAAAATTTGTGAAAAATACAAAATTAAACCAAATTGCGTTTCTATAAACAGATATATAGTTACAGGATATAAAGTGATAGATAATGGGTTTTAGAAAATTCAAGATAATTATCAGGAATATACAACTTATGAATGCAGACTGTACTTCACATCTAAATATGACCCATTCATTATGATACTCTCATATTCAAAAAACTCACCTAAAATATTAAAAATCTGAAACAACTATGCAAAGAGGAATCCTATAACTACATTAAAATAGCCAAAGGAAAATAGCAAGACTAAATGCATATAGCTTACCAGTCTTTTTCAAAAATATTCCATTTCAGATACACTATATAGAGAAAGACAATATAACTTTCCATTCCTGAACACGCAAAAGACAAAAACCCGCAAACGTGAACAAAATTTTCATGGGATCTTCGTTAAGAGAAAACGGTTTGAGAAGACCATTGACCAAAAAGAACTTAATTTTCACATCGGAAAAAGAAGAATAGTACGCGGTTATTCCAGTCGGGATTCTGACGTCATGGTAGAGGGGGGGAGGAATATTAGCCTGGAAGAGAAAACGTTCTTTTTTCGAGGCGTTAAATTTGAGAAGTGGGAGATTCATGCAAGTCCTCGCCGCATTTTATTCGTAAGACCGTAGGCGGTCGACATTAGAAGAGGCCTTCGGGTGGCCAAATTGCTCTAATATTGCGGAAAATTGCGCCATTCTTGACTCTTCTGGATATGGGAGCTAAAGGCGTGCGATTTTTTTCTACTGTTTCCGGAGCGTAATGGAGTAAGATGTAGCAGCTAATCGGGGGTTAAAGATGGAAATATGGCAGACGTCTGTTTCCTCCGTTGGGGTCAAATTACGGCCAATTTCCTGGAAATATGAATTTCTCCGCCATATTTGATGCGTCCCTGCTGAGGGGGAATTAATTACAATGGGAACGAAAAATTGAACGCCTTTCAGTTTGATATTGAACTGGAATGTTTAATATCCTTATTGCATTGAAATTAGAAATTTTGAATTCTTCTTCACTGAAATGCTTCGTAATTAGTCGCAGTTTTTAGTCGTTCTTAAACTTTAGAATATTATTGAAGTGCTCAACGTTAGTAGAGGCTTCCTTTATGTCCATTCCTACGGTAATTTTAGAAACTGTAGCAATATAGAACACAGTCTAAACATACATTACTGCTGCTACATCAAATTAACCTTTTATATTCAAAGTAAAAGATGTAAATTCTCCATCCTATTTGAGAACGAAATAATTAAAAAAAACCTTTCAATTTTCTCATTTTTTCAAGCAACCCAGTTTCGTGAAATAGCAATCGTTCAAACATCCTTCTATGTAGTCTTTTTGTATAATGTTCATTTAATATTGCAGGAAAGTAAGCACTCTTTAAATAGAAAAACATTTATTTTCCTATTCCTACAAATTTATTGTTCCGTAAAACCAGTAATTGAAAATGTTATTTCCAAAATATCATTTCAGCTTATTTTCATAAATTCTTTTTGACATAAAATAATAGTATCGATAATAAAAGAATGCGTTATCCCTTGTAAAATATTTTTGCATTTAATGATTTACAAGATACAAATTAAATGCAACCTTCATACTTTCAAAGAAATACAAACCAAATATATAGCAATTGCAATTGAAAGATAATTAATGTATGAGTTAGTAACCTGTGACAAATATTTATAAATAAATTAAAATAAGTATTTTCATCGTTTTTATAATACAATCCAGTACATTGCTTGAAACTGTTTTTACGATTCCTTCAATTCGAAGAACAACCGCACAACACGGACTAACCAAGTCGTATCTAACTTCCGTAATTCGCAAAGTCGTCATAAAAACGTCCGACGCAAAAAGGGGATAAAATCACGGCCGAGTGAACATCGATTCGTGTGGACCTTAAATCAGGATCCCTTAACCCACTCCCGTTTTTATTTCCCACAGTAAATCGCTACGGAAGAATTAACCGCTCGTTAACCGCCTTCGATCACGAACGTAGAAAAACGCGAGAGGAATGCGTGATGTGGAAAGAAACATTCGGAAAGCGATTCGAGATAAGTTTTCGAGCCGAAGATAAGCGTTTTTGATTTATGTGGGCCTCTTTCCTGGCGATTCGAAAAATGGGGTTGCGTATATGATTGCGGTGGGGAAATAAAATGGAGGAAATTGTAAGGAATGGGAAGGAGAGTGGAAACCGTGGGAATAAAACTCTGACGCTCAGAGGTCAATGCAGTGAGCGCCTCGACCTTTGTTTGGGATTCGCCTCGGATTCGCGCATAATCAAGTGGTGCTCCAGAGTGTGTTGTGGATGAGGAAATAAGAGTATTCTGGGGTCCAAAATGCGAAATTGATCGAGAATTCAAGAGCAATTCTTCCGCTTCTTCTACCGTATATCTATCTGAGAAACGCCCTGATACATCGCAAAACATCGCCGTTGCTTAGCAAAATGACAATATAATTGCGCAGGTTCGTATCGTTTGTCGTCAGTACTAATCAAGGAATTACAGAGAACATAAAAAACCATTCACACATCATCCACAACCATCACACCTCTTAGACGAACGAAATTCTAAATAGAACTATATCAACACGCATTTCGCAGTTTCATTTGTTGTTAAAGTAATATGTGATAGCTTGTTCTGTTTAATATCTTTATCAATTATAGACGAAGAGCGTAATTATGAGCTTAGCGTAAACGATTCACTTTCCTTATATTTCATTTTCACCACGTATTTTGCGCATTTCCCATAAATATATTTCCTTGGTGAAAAAAATAGTAGTTATTAAAGTTACATTTACGTTGACCGATTTTTCGGGGAAAGAAATACGAGAAACGTAAAAAAATACGCTCGAAGATGGATCTTTCTGTCAGAAGACATATGATAGTAACCAACCGGAGTGAAGGAACGCCGCATGGTTCCCTGACTACTGGCTGGTTCCAAGGGTGCAAGTTCATTCATAGTAATAAACCTTTTATATACCCGTAGAAATATTCCTTCGAAAAATCAAACATATAGATATGATTTATATCAGCTTCAATATCGTAAAAGTCGGTGTTGGAATAAAGTCCCATTAATATCGAAATATAAATCTTCACTTAATCGCCAAACATAAATATATTTTGTTTATGAATACTTCTTACTTTATAGTTCGCATATATTAAACCGGTCGTAACGGATGAGTTATGGGAATGGCTCCAATGGCGCACGGTATCGAATCATGGCCTAAAACAAACCAATATAAAGTAAATTGTTATTCTCTTTACCGATTTACTTGTACAATACTTATATTACAGAAGAATTACTATAGCTAATTTATGACTCTATATATCATGGTATGAATTGTCCTCCAATACTACAATTTCTAATATTAGAGATAATCTCTTTTCAATCCATGAATGGTTTTCATCACACGCAATTATCACATGCAAGTCTTGAGGAAAACATTACCCGACAGTTAAATTTTAGGCGTAAAATTCTACATATACACATGTATGTAGAATTCTCGTCCGTTCATTTGCGAGGAGATACCTAATCCAACAAAAGTGAGACATTTATACCTCAAAAAAAAGGTCGAGAGAATGCACGAGAAGAGATTCCATGAACCTTGAACTTTGAGAATCATATGTCGCAGAAATATTTCCGGTACCAAAGAATGGGTTTCTACGTGAAAGGGAGTGGGTGGATTTTGTTTTTGGGCGGAGGCAAAGAATGTTTCCCGCGGAGGTGGACGGTGGAAACCCGCCCTTTTTGATGGATGACCCCCCGTCACGGAAGACCAAACATCTTCAACCTCGGCGCTTTCACATAGCTGAAAATCCAGAGAAAAAAAAAGAAAAACGTATACGCGCTACCTTTTTCCTTTTCCTGGAACGATATATTTTTTTGAGAGATTGACCATGCAAACAACCAAACTAAAACTCGTGGTGTGGTTTCCTCGGACACCGCAGAACTCAGCACCGCTCCGTCTCTTTCTCCATGACAACCGCGCGGGGGAAACTTTCCTTCCACGTCCGTTCCTTTCCCCGCATAAACTTGTTATTTTTAACTTTGGCCGATGACGGCAGGAAATGTTATTTCGCTGATATTCCAATCACGCTCGTGACGTCAAACTTTATGGGCGTCGAACGTTGTTCGTTACTAATGCGGATCGTCTCTTTTGTATTTCATGTTTTGTTCCCAGATTCTCTTTTGACGGAAAGCCAAGGAATCTCTGAGATTTGAAACGAATTAATGAATGTTAAATTTCATCTTCTACAAATGAAAATCATTTTATGTTCAACTAAAATAATCAGCATAGCGTTAAATCACGAGAATTATATTATTATATATATTTATTCGTTTTTCTCAGCGTTTAATACTTCAATTGTGGAATACGAATTGGTAGGATTTGAAAAATAATTTTCTAGAATTTCAAGTTACAGCAATATGAATTTGATGTAAAGAACTAGAATAGATATATCAAAGTGCGTGGTATCATGTATTAAGTACAATAATTTATGTAAATTTTCAAAAATATGTTCAATTATATTAAAAAATACATCTCTAACATTTATCTATTTTCTTTATATACCAATTTTACGTTTTTGTATCTTGAAGGTTATATATAAGACATTTATTTTTAGAACTATAAGGAGTCCTCGTTTACGAATGTTGGTTTCTTAGGAGAGTATAGTAGCACAACCTTTCTATTTTTGTATAAATATCTATACTTTGAAATGCTTCCACCAGAGATATTATTTTTCCTTAGCGCATCGTTCTACGCATTGAAGTTGCAAGATTTTACAAAATATTTCCCACAATGTAACTAAAAACATTAATAGATAATTACCTTAAATTAAAATGCCATTCTAACCGTAGATAGGATGGGTAGGCCCTATGTAGACTTATAAATTTTTACTCCTCTAGACATCATTTTCCGCATACAAAAGCATTCATAATCCTTGAAGCTTCCATTACAATGCTTAAATTTTCCTTTCACCCTCCAATAAAGTAATCAGAGAGAGATCCTCTTCCGTTCCACAACAATCATAACATTTTTCATTCCTCAACTTCAATGACATGGGCCGAATAATCATTTCAGAGATATCCTTTTATCTCTCACACTAATTGCCTCTCATCCCGAATAACTTTGGGCCACCCGAACGAACAGAAAAGATGAACACCCAACTAAGATAGCCAACGCTCAAGAATCAAGGTGATTTAATGAGGAACGAAAGACAAAGTGGTTCGGAACGGTTTCTTCAAAAAGAGAAGACGTTTGAGGAAAGATCGCCAAAAGCTATCCTGTTCCCCTCAAAAATCACTCCTCATCCTCGAGTTTCCTCTAAAGAACAGAGGGATTCTTTCTCTCTCATTCCCATCGTCTTTATTATGCCTCTCGCTGTATCCACTTCCCTTTGTAATTCCCTCTTCCTCGTGTTCTCCTCCTTTCACTCTCTCTGGAGGTAGTTTCGCTTTCCCGAGTACCTGCAGGGCTGTTCTGTCCCAATTAGTCGCCCGTAGCATCAGCTTTTCGGCCACACCTCACTCATTAATTTGCTGATTATTCTGTAAGAAGGCTTTCTTTATTTTCGTTGGGTGTCTATTGGAACTTCCTCTTTTTTGGGAAGAACAAGGAAGACTAAGCCAATTACTTCCTGAGTTCATCGACTCTGGCTTCAGAAGAAGTTTGCAGAAGCAAACCGCGGGAGTATTGCTAGTAATTAAAATTCGCGAGGCGGTTCGCAAGTTGTTTGCTTTCAATGGGAAGCAAGGAAGGGAATGGGCAAAAAGATGATTGGAAATTGCGTACCAAGTCTCTCCGTTGCAAGAAAGTTCTTCTGCTTCAACGGACGATAGAGTAATGAATTACGGCCTTTTCAGCCCATTAGCGATTTCTTCAAGATCCAAAGTGAAATTTACTTTTTTGCGAATCTTCGGAGTTCGTTAGCACTACTTTTTCTATCGGAGAGTTCATTTGTAGAGAGATGTAAAGGGAAGACTATCGGAGGTTGAACTGGGTAGTAATTGGCATGCTTTTCAAACCACCCTCAGATAGAACGAAGTTTTTCTCGTAATTTAAACCTTAAAAAATTTTCCCTGAACAAGTTTACACTGCTATGTTTTAGAAAATATTTTAATATTATATGTATAGTATATGAAGGAAAAAATAATTTTATTTAATATGCATCTCAATATCCATCATATTCTAATGATGAAATAATCCGAACATTTTGAAGTATTCACCACCTCCATCTGAACATTTTTATTTTGCACAGTGATTAAATTTCACGACACAAAACTTGCTCTAAATAACTTCTTACTTTATCTACTAATTTCATTTAATAATTAGAGCAACATAAAAGTACATTCGTCTACTATCCACCTGAATTCTTGAAATTGGAAATCAACAATCTTAATTTTTAAAATAAAAAATAATAAATTTTATTTATTTCAACCCAACAACAAATTAACAGAAAAAGACAGACAAAATGCAAAGGAAAAATTACTCGCAACACCACCTTTTGCAAAATACAATAAGACTAGAATATAAACCGAATCAAACAGATAAAATATAAATAAATGCAATAGAAACTTGAAAAAACATTATAGAACTTGATTCCTGTCAAAGGATAAACCCAAAACTATAAAACTCTATACATTGCTCTTTGGGCTGTGCTTTCGATAGTGTTGTCAAGAGGCAAACTTTTCCTTAAAAAGATCTCTACAGAAACGTAAAACTGATTTAAAATGACCTACCCTTCGTATTTAAAATTAAGAAACCCCTTATAGGTCACAGGCGATGTATTCATTACTAGTGAGAAACATCAGTAACATCGAGCTGGTCACTTTTTTTCACACGGAGAAAATTATACGCACAGTTTTCGTCCAGGGCAACTAGTTCTAGAGACATTCAGAATGCAGGAGTCATAGAAATAGAACGGAAACAAAATGGCCGCAGTTGGAAAAAATATAGAAGGAAAAAAACCAGCCAATAATCGATTGGCCATTTTCAAGTACGAAATGCAATTTTATTCTATAGGGATATTGTAGTAAATTTTACAAAAATGATTGAATTGAAATTAGCTTGGGCAGCAGTTACTAATTATGTAGACCACTAACGAGTTAATTGGCTTAAATTAAATTTCAGGCGGTCAAAATTTTTTCAACAACAAAAGCTTTTATTCAGCAATCACTAAGTTGTTTTATAATCACTAAATTCAAAGGCAAATAAAAATTTGTTTTAGATAAAGTAGAGTAAATTATTATCAATTTTTAATTACAAATCGTCAACAACGTTATCATAAAAGCCGAATAAATTATAGATCAATTTAAAGTAATGAACAACATTTTCTTAATTTTATATTACATTTGTTAAATAAGTAACACTGGAAGTATTTCTAAAATTCTACTATACCCAAAATATAAATATCTACATTCGAAACACTCGTATGAATATAAGTGACCAGCTCGAGGTCATTGATGTTATCTTCGTATTCGATTCTCGTTTTAAAGAATAAAGGAGTAAAACACGTACTCCTCGAAGGAAGAAATAAGAGTACATCGGGGTCATTCAGTCTTAAAAAAATGCATATACAAATAATACCTTCATAGAGGTTGAAAGTTTAAAATTACATCACGACAGTAATACTTCTTTGTAAGAAAGCTGATGGCACAAAAAGTGCACCAGAGTGTATGGAACATCATCGACTTATGAATATCATCAAAATGGTACAAAAATAAAATTCTAAAACCAATCGATACCATTCCCAGATGCGCATAAATACAAAATACGAGCACTTTAAGGAGACTTTTGAAGGAACTGAATAATCTTTAAAGTCACTTGAAAATAAATTTGGAGCGAGAAACTATTTCAGTCGTATAATAGATGGCGAAGGAGTGAAAAGGGAGAGGAAGCGTGGTTCTTCGCAGCGAGTGAATTCGTTTTAATTACACGCATCAAGGCCACGGTAAAATGAGATTTGAGAGACGGAGGCACAATTGCAGCAGCGAGAGCTCCTGAAGGTGTTTCCAGCGAACGGATGAAAATATCCGGAGGAAAGAAGGTCAGAGTAAAGTCCTGAATTCAGTTCTGCGCTAATAAACTGGATTTTTGTGCTCCCATTGCACACGGATCTGCCGAAAATGTAAACCTCTTGCAGATAGTTATGGCAGAATTATTAAAAAACGTAAATGGTACACGAATTTAACTTAGTTAGATATCTATTGTGCGAACGCAAAATGGTCCATGAGTACTTTTTAAAGTGGCACGTGCTATGAACTGAATTACTTAAAGATCAGTTATAGTACACTTTTTAAAATACTATCTTTATATATCATTAATTTAAAAGGCAATAGATTTATAATGTATAAATCTATCATCATTTGCAGTTTCGTAGCTTTACGAAGATAAGTGATAATCATAAAAGAGTACCGATATCAAATTATCTTGCAACGGTATGAGAAAACTTAATCTGTTATTATTTTAGAATAAAAATAAATGAAAAATTCACGATATGAATATTCATTGAAATCATTAAAATTGTTCATAGAACATCGTTATGATACTATCCAATTTATGCTCATAATCATAAAAAATTTTGATTTTCATAAAAACAACTGTGGATAATCTCTTAGTAATATATATTTCACAACAATAAAACATAAGATAAATCAGTGCCCCGCAGGGTAACGTTCTTTCTCCAGTAGTTGCAAGTCATGTATAATCAACAGACTGTCATTGATACTGAATCTGTAAATAAAAAATAAAATTGTGGTTAAGTACTGAAGATGCAGTAACATTTCAGTTCCTAAAGACGATTTTACTGCCGCCAAAACGATCCAAGTTCTTATGTAGAACGATGAACATTGAGCTCGCACGCTCTAATGACACCGGCTGAGGGAAAAAACATCTTGGATCTTAGTGTCAAGAAAAAAACCCACCCTCACAGCATTAAAAGCCCCCGATTCCTTATTCATTTAAATTAAAGAGGCCGCCATTGCGGAAGCGAGCTCCAAACAAATAAGATAGGATTAAGTTCGTAACTTTGTCAGAGGGAAAAACGAGTCCTTTTCGAAAGGGAAAAAGTAGTAGACAGTCGCATTAGAAAGGAAAATTCTGAAAGAGTAAACAATGAGGAATATTTTGGAGGTTAAAGAAAAGATAGGGAAATGGAAAATAAAATGTCGAGCGGTGGAATCAAGATACACGGGTGAGCGTTCCCGGACAACGACTTCAACGGACCACTTTCCTCAGAATACGTCTGTTTTGACAGCTCTCGACTCCTTTACATCTTGCTGCGAATCCTTCTCCATCCGGCTCAAGGTCGTTCTTCTTACAGCCATTGAAATATTTTGGAATGCGTTTCCTTAGAATGCGACACGTCCTTCCTTTCCTTTGGGGTCACAAGTGGTTTTGTAGCTCGATTTACGACTTGCACCGGGAATTATAATGTAGAAATGCGAAATAAAATTTGCCAAGAGGACGCACACTATAAGCAAAGGAAGACTTCAATGGCTGAACATTTGTAGCTCTGGTTCGGAAGATGAGCAGAGGAAGATCTCTTGTGCTACTTTCTGGTATTTTTGAGCGATAATCATTCGTTCGCTAAACACCAGTTATGCATCGAACAGCGATGTAGAAGTTTAGCGTTGAGGAAACAGCATTAATACTTGTCTCAACCTTTTACAGCATATAATTGAATGCAAATAAAGACTTTCAACAGTAACGGATTGTATTAGGTTAATATGCAATTCTTAACTAACCTGTTAAAGAAGAAAAATAACTTATTTTATTAATTTTCACAAAAAGTTTGACCAATAAAATAAAGTATTATCTTATGATTAATATAAAGTATGTTTAAATTTAATTTATCTGATGCTCTGAGATATTTGGCTACTCATATTAGAGTTTATTAACTGGTGTAGGACTTGAGATTCATTCAACTAGCAGTCATTCGAGTCAACATATATCTTTATTAGACAACGATAAAATTACGCGATAGATTGTTGATGAATGAACTTGAATTTGATGATCCTGCTCCGTTTAACCGCGAGTAATATTTTCAGTAGCAATTTATTCCCATCTGGAAAATAGTGCACGAACCATTCTTTTCATGCAGATAATTGGTCTATTATTACATTGTTCGAGCAAAGAAAGAAGTCCTTAATGCGATTCTCCTACCCAAGCCTCTATTTTAATGTTAGTTCGTGACCATACCAATTAAGAAGAGATTTTTGCTTAGCAACGCAAATGAATGCCCATACTTCATACTAAATAATCTCCCTAATTGATGAGCATTCCATTGGGTTAATAATTAGTCTTTTTGCTACGTTTCACGAGATGTTGTTCATTCTTTCTAATCTCTAGTCTAGTATGGAAAAACTGAGAATTGCAAAATTTTCCTTCTGGAATTCATTAAACTGACTTGATTTTGTCGAAATTATTAAATTTTCAAAATTTTAAGAACTACGTAACTTCAATTACGAGGGTGAGAATGGAGTAAAATGCATCTAAACTTACCAAAATTGCTCTATACTTTTGAGTAAAAAATTTAGAGGAATAAAGCAAAGGCAAGGACGAGTCTTGTTATGATTTATTTTTCGCACACTCAGATATAGAAGAAGACTTAAAGTAGTAAAATAACTTCCCCTACTTGAGGGCTACGGTAAATGCTGAATTGACCTTTTAAGTGACCATAAAATATTCGTTTTACGAACCATTCTGTTAATGGTTAGTGGTAAATATATTAATTGCATTTATTAAGACTAAGATAAATTATTGAGCTACAAGCAACAACTAGAGCTATGGGAGACAATACGATCAAATAAAATAAGGAACAATCACAATTTTCCAAATTTACGTGGTACCGAAGAGCCTTTCTCCAATAGCAATAAAACATTCTTTGATCGATTCTCCAAAGTGTTTATCTCTTCAGAGACCTTCTGAAGAGAGCCCTTTGTTCTTGGCTATTCACACAGGCACACTTCCTTCGCACACACACTTTTTGTTCTTATCCACTTCTTAGAGGACGTCCCTCCAATCCATTATGAACCACAATCACCCTTCATCCCCAAAACCTGCTTTCGGTCCAACCTATTTCCTCGTTACTCCACTTGTGACGGTACTCCTCCGTCATTCAGGATGGATTCCCCCTTCGCGACGCACGAGTACCCTTCTAATTCATCCGCAAAAAATCCTTCCTAGGTTAAGTGTGCTGAAGAGGAGAAAAGTTTTTTCAGAAGTAAAAAACATGTTCTCACAACAGGGTGAAAGGTGAAAGGGAATTTCAATAGGGTTTAGTCGGAGAAGAGTTTACGGTTAAGTGGTTCCAGCTCGAATTTATTTTAGCGGTGAAGTAATAATGCGAAAAGACAAATGAAAATGGAACAAAGATTGAGATTAAATTTTATTATTATATAGAGTTTATTCTGAGCGAACCTCACTTGAAATCACTAAAATTTCTTTAAGCATCCTCACAAACCTTTATCTCTAATCTAATATTCTCCAAAATTATACTTACGATCCATGGAGGACCAAAAATCCTCGTTGAATTTCATAACGAATATCGTAACCTCTGATTCGTTTTGTCTTCTTTAAGACTTCTTACATAATCGATACAACGTTCAACTCACGGAGAATTTATTTTAAGAGAATATATTTTCAGGTTCATTTTTCCTTAGCTAGGTTTCACTGGGCTCTCTAAGATCACAAGATCTTCATGGAATAATAAAACTATATGAGCCTAAATTAATTTCACCCTACTTCAAATCTGTCTTTAACGTACTTTTTTGAGCAAGTTTAAAAACAAATATACTTATTTCTTCGACTTTTATAATGAAGAATAATTGAGAATTGTTTCATGAATATTGTAAATAAAAATCTTAAAATGTTTAATAAATTATTGTTACAATCTTGTATGGTTTTTTAACAGTTTTAAATGAAAATCTTTCATTGGTTTTAATCTCATTTTATGCAAGAAATTAAGAAAAAAGTGTTCTTGGAATTAAGGTACGTAAGGAAAAAATATTCAAAAAATGACTTCAATAAATACGAGAGATTACGATACGAACAGATGAGTTTAATCTTGATATCAATTAAGAATTAGTGCTTCAAACAAGAACAGATACACCATCATAAGACCATATAAACGTGTCGTCTCCAAAAGTGTTTGAAATCCGAACAGTTGACGTCCAAAAAAAATCCCCGATGTTCATCCCATCGACCCTTTCTTCACTCTCGCCGATACATTATTTCCATCCTCATTCTAATCCATCCTCTTTAAAAACCCCGTTTTTATTCCAACCGTTGTCCCATTCATCCTCCTCACCCACTTATTTCCTTCGCAGAAGCATAAGTTCTCTGCACAGGACACATTCTCTATTAATCCCTAAAACATCCTTCTCTTCCGCACACTTCTATCCTTAATCCTTAGACTCTCTCTCTTTGCCCTCTCTTTATCAAATGCTTCACACTTCAGAACCTTAGAGCTGCGGTCTCCTCGCACAGTCCCTTCTGGGCTCCCACCCTCCAATCTAGCCAGATATCGGTTTCACTGCGAATTCCTCCCTCTCGAACTCGATCCGTGCCTCCTTTCACTTTTTCCCCTCCTTTCATTATCCCTGATACTACTTCCCCTACTTTCCTTTCGGATCCCCCACCCTACTCCCAACTAAAATTACACAGCCCTCCCTCCCTAATTTCACTTACTACCAAGCACACTTACGTCACCTACTAACGCTTCTTTTCCTTTACTTATTACTTTTAAAAAACCAATCTCATTCCCCTTAGAGTGTTTTTTTTTTCGAAGGCCCCGAATCGCTTCAAAATAGCCTCTTGATTTTTTACTGAAAGCATCGATTTTCGAGGTTTTTTACGATCAGTTTTTTCTCCTTAACGGATAGCTGTTTTCCCCTTATGTTGCGACCAGCATCAGAACCAGATGTTGAGGGAAGAGGGAGCAAGAAATATGCAATGTACGGAGTATTACACCTCGTGCGGTATGACAAGGACGGTATAACTTGCAGTAGTTACCATTAACTGAATCGATTGTACATTTTTACAACCCTGGCGTGAGACACTTTACGCTACGTAACCTAAATACTGCAGAGAACGAGATTTTTCAATGTGATCTGAATTTCTACAGATGGAGCAGTAGATAGGTGTTGTGGAATAAAAGTTTGGAGTTAACTCATTATGTGGGCAGGCTGAGAATAACAATTGGAAGATACCGTAAAACTGTAAAAACAAAATTCCTTGAATAGCAGAAAAACGGAAGATTTTTTGATGAAAAAATTTAAGTTAGTAGCTTTAAAAGAATATTAGCTGAATAGAGTTTGAAGTTATTAATTCGGTTTAAATGTTTCCCTTCAAATAAAAAAGAATTACTGGGTAAGAATTAAAAGAGTTACAAGGTATTTAAGATGAAGATCTGTTCGTACTTAATCGTCATTAGATGCACGCACAGTATTTAAGCGTAAAAACTTCAGGATTGTGTAAATTAACTCTCTACCATCTATCGGAACCAAGAACCATGCATCGCAAAGAGATTCTACCGTCACATTTCGACAACATAATTCTCATAAAATATAAACATTACCGGGTCAAATGATAGCAAAGACATCTTTGAAAACAAACCATTCCTTTGGATGACCTCAAGTTTTCTCGTATAGTACGTTAATTTTCTTAATTATTACCTAAATTTCTCATCCCTTAGATTCGCAGATTGGATTCTACCCATCTTAGAACCCTTTTTCCCTTCCATGTTCAACTTTCCTTCTGGAATACGGATCTGTATATGCCCCCTAAACCATAAAAATCCTCATTTCACCTCCCTTTTTTAGAAAACCCTTTCGTGTCACGTGCATTCCGTAGGAGTCAGTTCGCGCCGACGGCTTTAAAAAAATCCCAAACACGGTTCGGCTCTGAAAGGCTGACTTTTCCTCCTTTTGTAAATGCACGGACTTACGTTCTTCCCTCGGAGATCAATGAATCGATCCTTTAATTAGAAGCTGCAGCGAGCGAAAACCTCGCCACATGCAACATGGACCATTATTCCGACGGCGTTTTCCCCGATTTTCCCCAGGATCTCGATCCAAATCCCCATCTCCGAGCTATTCAATTAGGGAAAGGATCAGTTGTCATTCAGAGACGAGATCAACGAAAGAAATGCGAGTCTCTTTTTATTCCTTCGACTGCCACTTTTATTTCTCCCGAGGACTAATATCGAAAGAGGATTCCGTCCAGAATTTCTCAGGGTCGCGGCTGGAAAGTTAATCAGAGAATAATTAGGGATATTAAAAGTCCTCTCACTTCAGGATCCTTTGAAGGGACGCTTAAAGATGATCGTTTGATGAATTACTTTCGAGTCGGTCCTGTCCAATTTCTGGAGACCTTCAATCATCTGATGCCAATTAATTTTAGAACCACACCGATATCAGAAGTTATTCCTTTGCCTTTGTTTGTCTTTTCTCGAACCAACCAATATAATCGGGAAAAAACTTTCCTGTGTTTAAGATATCGCTCTCAATAATTTCGCATTTGCTTCCTTGTAATTACACTTGACAAGTTTGTATGTTTCTTATCCTTAATGTAATTGTATATTGCAGTATTAAATATAACCGTTTTAAAATCATTTGATGATATAAGATGAAGATATATTCCCAAATCTTATTGCTCCTTTGCGATATTTTACGACAATTTTGGCATAAAAATTAAACGAAAAATTATCAAAAATTTCTTTATCCTTCACTATTCTTGTTGCAGAGCGTAAGTAAAAACTACTGTAATTAATATGCTATAAAATACTTTTCTTGAAACCTCTGAATCACCAGCCTTAATTCTACGTCTGTTTTATATAATTTCCTTAAATTCCGCGTATAAATAAAAGCAGGAAAGTTAAGTTTATTGTTGAAATATTTTGAATACATCTAATACTATCATTTGACTCGGACAAATCCTGGAGTATATGCACCAGCGCAACAGTAACGTACCGCGGGTTGTCTAACATCCAGGATACTTAGCATACTTTTTCATACGAGGCAACAGAATAATAGCGTCATATCAATGAATGTATTAAGAGAATGCAATTACAATTTAGTATGGACAATAATACTTAGTATAAGGAATAATAATGGTTTCATTTAATGTTTCATCATCTTTATCGTTTCAGACCGTAGAGTAGTAATTCTGAGGGAAGTATTTTAATTTAGCGGAACCCTCCCACTGAAATTAGTTAACAATAAAATAACATAGTACTGAATACATTCTACCAACAAACTAACTTACAATTTTCTTAAAATTTACAAGGAATTTGAAGAAACATCAAATTTATATCCAATTTTAATTCACACTCAATAAATTCCACTCTAAACGAAAATAAAGTCATGCATGAATCTATATAGGAAACTGTTACTAATTTACGGGAGTTATACTTTGAGAAGACAATTTATGTGTTCTATGCTATTTTATGAAATAAGCAACCATAAATTCTTACCAAATTTTAATGAAGGGAAAATTACCCGATAATTCAAAATGAACTTCAATTTAAAACTCAAAAGTCTGCAAACGCGAGAAACTGAAAATGAATTTCCACGCATTGACATCTTTATCTATTCTGCGCACTCCGATGTTGATAAACTGCTCTCCTATTTAAATTCCACGCTTTCCCACCATTCAATCAATGCATCATCATCTCCGATAACAGGAGAGAAAAAAAGCATTTGGAAAGATAAGCTTGGGATCCTCACCCCCTTATTTAAGGGCTGCGTGTTCTCCAGCCTTTTTCAAGGCATAATTCTCCTTCCCCACGCATTACGAAATAAAACGGGACTTCTTTTCCATTCTCCAAATCCGTTCCTTCGAAATATTCCCTCTTTCTTTCCACCTTCGGTTCCAATCCATTTGTGAGAGAAATTCGCATTCCTTTCAGCCCAACTCCCATTTTCTATCCACCGCTTACGAGTTATTGCAATCCGCTCTTAAAAGCTCTTATTTATGACTTCATCGACGTCTAAAATCCATTCTTCCCGCTAAAGCGACTGCATTATTCCTATTTCGGTTCCACCCCTTCCAATGATTTCTAATGATTCTGCACCAAATAAGTCCTCAGATTTACCGTATCTATTGAGGAAATATTTACCAAAGGCTTAGATTGGAATACTGTTCATCTTCAATACTTCAAAGAGAGAATTTAGCTGAAGGAATAAATGTGAATAGGTCTAGGTGGTAGTTCTCTTAGGTAATTACTCCAAGGAAACTTTTAAGGCATTCATATGATAAGTTTTGTTTTATTTGATGTACTTAAAGGTGAATTTTCCATACTAAATAGACCTATTTCAAGGCTCGGTTGTTAATTTTGAATCAAATAAATATATATGAGAAGGATTTATAATTTTAACCAAGGATTCATCTATAATTTGCAATTATTCCTTATTTTCTGTTCGTTTTGTGATCCTACTAAACCACTCAAATTACATAAAATTCAGTACAATTTAGAAATAAATTGAGTATTAATGAGTATGATTGCTAATATTTAGGCTTCAGATAAATGAGGAATAAATAGTATATGATAAGGAATATTTTTCAAACTTATGAATTCACATCTCAATATCATTTATATTAGATCATAATAAACTTTCATAAAATTACTCAGAACAAGAACTATAGAAAACTCTTATTAGTTTAGTTAAATAAATAATTAATGGATATTATTTGACATGAATATAAAACAAGGCAATATCAATATTAGAAATGAAAAAACTTACATCATTCTTTAAATGTTTCACGCAAAATTTTGTGATGAGAAAAACTTAAGATGAATTAAGAAGAAACTGATGAATATTTAGCGCTAAATTTCAGTCGACATCTTCGTCTATCAAGGACTGTTTGCTAGGTACTTTTGTACATTTAAATTTAATTTATATTATATAATAATTTAATCTTTTTGTAGCATAAAATAGAAATGTGAAATTTTAAAGGATAGCAACGTAAATTTTAGAAGAATTTCCAAAAAATGGGAAAAGGAGAAAAAGCATAGATGTCTGCAATTTTTTCTCGCTTCTTCTCGAATTCAAATGTCCCAAGCGTCCTCAAGCGCAAATCTCGTAAGGAAACCCTTTCATCGTCGTCTCTCCTCGAAACCGCATCTTCGCCACCTATTCCTAAAGCGAATCCTCACGAGGACCACAAATCAAGGCCTTCGGTAACGAGGATTCGGTGAGTGCTTTAAGGAGAATCCAAAAGTATACGAAGGTGGGAGATATGAATATATAAGACATCTCGGTAAGGCAGTATCAATAAGTAAAGTCTATGATCCAATGAATTCCTCTCAAACCCGTTTTCCAAAAATGGAGTTAAGTTTTAAGAATAATTTACTATAATTAATAAAATGGATTATAAATTATATATATGAATTATATATATATAATATGAATTAATATTTCAATATTAAACAATATGTTCTAAAGAATTTAGATATTAAGGAACATACTCCAGATAAAGTTTTTATGTAATACTACAACTTAAGCCAATATAAAAATTTATAACCTTAAAGATACTTGAAAAATGTATTTTGAATATTCCCATCATATCTTATACATGTTTATGAATGTATATCGAGGTGATATTGCATACTCTAAAATACAGAACTTAGGCATTGTCATCTTACTATAGGAAATCGATATTTTAACTTCTCATTCACTGATCTAAAATTACGTTACATACTATAAAGTCATGTTGCCAGAGAGAAAACTATTCCTGGATATATATCCTATCAAAAGTAATGAAAAGATGTGAAAAAGAAATAAAAATAGAAACAGGTTTAAAAAATTATTCTACAAATGTAACAAATGAGTAATATATGAATTTATTTCTTTAATATTTTCATGCGTAATAATAGCGAAATATGACTGAGTACAGGTTAAATTCATATTATTAAATCTGACTGATATGTTGTACTTAAGTTCTTGAAAATATCGATAATATCTAGAATATCATAATTGGTACTGGTTATGTGTAATAGAATAAATACGCTATTCAAAATATTCTAAATGTTTGTTTTCGACAATTAAAGAGGACATGGAAGTATAATTTCCTGCTCTGTTATATTTTAAGAAATGAGAATAATGTGCAATACCGTAAAATACTAATAAATATATCCGAAATTATGAAGTTCTAATTACTTTTATCCAAAAAATCGATTGCTTATGATTGAGCTTATGATGACTTTAATTATATTGGATGAATGATCCCTTTGACAATTCATCTGCAGTATATTCAATATAAATACATCATTCTCAATAATAAATACATCGATTAATAGCGTCATTTAGCAACAAGCTATTTCCGAGTACCAGTAAATAATTTTTTAGTATAATTTAATTGACATTTAATTCATTCATACGAAACAACATTAAAAGCTAGGAACTATATTAAACGACATTTACATTGAACTTTCCAAAACGCAACTTGTCAAAAATTTTAGCAGACTGAACTCAAACGATCAAAAAAGTTTGTGCGGCAAAAAATATCGGGACGTACGTCATCGCAGCAATAATTGTCCGCGAAGAGTGAACGACATCGATACGTAAGTGCCCACTTTTATGAGAGCTTCATAATCATTGAAGCGATACCATGGAGGATAAATAACACAATCCAAAAACGCCCATTTTGGAGGGCTGATAAAGTGAGTCGGGCAGTACAACATTGGGGGAAGAAATCCGAAACGTATCGATGCACATGGTGGGAGTAAATGCCTGCGAAACGAATGGGTTTCGGGTCGTAAAGAGGGAATGGGCGAGTACATCGATTTAATTGATATGGGTGCGCGGACAAAAGAGGCAATAAATATCTTCGAGTAGAAAGAAAAAAAAACCCACTCTGACCCACTTTTAAAAGTCGAAACCAAGATAGAGATCTTACGAGCGCAAAATTGAGATGGTGATTTTGTCCTCAGTACTTGAGCACTAAAGAAAATCACGAAGCATTTTGCCACAATCATGGAGCACTAAAGTAAATGGCGTAGAAAAGTGATAATAAATCTGAGTGGATTTATTGGTTGGGATAGCATTCTGGAGTTATACATCGCGTCTTTTGAGGTCGATATTCATTGCAATGCTATTCTTTCTTGCCCTGCACGTTAATTAAGGAATTCAAATCAAAATACTAAACATTGATTAACTAATGACCTCTACGAACGTAGTTTGTTTTAAATAAAGTTGCTATTTAATAACTAAAATTATAATTAAACTAATAAAAACCTGCTCAATGTATAATTTCTCGCAATCTGAGTTTTTATTCGAATATTACACGAATATATCACATTTATTTTCACTTTATCAGAAATCTAATTGTGAATTTTTTAAATTTATTTTACAAATTAACATAATTAAAATTCAATTACACATTCAATTAGATAAATTTTTACCTTAAAAATAACTTTCAGTGTAATATAAAACACATCCATACCAACATATATAGCTTCAACGTAAGATCTCTGCATTGATTTCCTGAATTCAATCTCTCAACACCGCAGAGGAATAGTGGAAATCTATACATACACCTTTTTTATGTCTTATGAGCATTTTCAGCTCCGAATCGTCGCATAAATTGAGGTAGATTTAATCCAAAGTCCCTATCGATGCAAACACGGCCTTTTCTTAGTCTCCCGCACCCCAATCTTATTAGGGACCAAATCCGTTGACCCAATATCGTTGAGGGAGATTTTGCGGGCTCAAGGAAATTGATCTAAAGGAGGTTACAAGGCCATCACTTTCGGGGGTTGCTACCCTACGTCATATTTTACGAACGATATTTGGAATAGCATCACGCCATATTCGAATCTGGCCGTCGAATGAATTATCTTTCCGATCGAAAAGGCGGTTAGATAAATATTAAACTCCCATTTTGACGGTGAAATATTATATTACAGGGAATTTTTGAAGGCTGGAATTTTGGCGATTCACCACTGATACGCATAAATTATGGATTGGAAAAAAAGCCGAAACTTGACGATGAGTGTGGCCTCTGGAAATGGAAATAAATTGCTAACTTTTATACAAGGTGCGTAGGTTTTCTCGAAATAATTCCGTTCACTCAAACCGAAAAACATAAAAAAAGAGATTTATAGATTCAGTGCTGTCAATGGAAGATATTTTTCACTGATTTTACTTATTCTCATTTTAGAGTTTCATTTCTCTTAAAAATGAGGATTTAACTTTTATATTGATTTTGTTATGAATTAATCAATTTGCTACGATTTATTATTTGTAAATATAAAAATATATCATTTACGATGTATTAATTTGCACGAAATGGGAAGTTATAATGAATGAAAATAAAGGAAAGTATTGATTTTCTCAAAACTCTTATCCTTTTGGCAAAGCAGAGAAATGATGGTCACGAAAAAAACTTATTTTCAAAAGTAAAGGACAAATATTTAAACACTTAACCGCATTATCCAAGATTAGTTTAGTCCTGATTCTTTTAGTCATTCTCAGCTTAAGCAATTCAAAACATTCACTTAAATCGACCTTAAAAAATATTCATTGATCAATAAACGATTTTGCTTTTTCCAGTTAATACTTAACTTGCAAATGACTTGACAATTTATTTTTCTTTTCCTAATAGGACACCGTATTTCTACGAATAGAGATATTTTCTTTTTACATTACGTCTGTTAGAAACTGTAATCAAGAAACGAATACATTTAGTTTATAAACACCCCTAAATAAACTCCTTAGTTTTAAGATACGAATAACATGAAGCTGAAAAACTTTCTCTTCATGATGAAATCAGGTCTAGTTAGAAGTAATTAAGGAGACCGTACTTCAGAAAGTGTTTTACGGATCCATTGAATGGTTTGGAAGGAAAACCGCAGATTTCATAAGTCGCCTCCACCAAGTTACGAAACTAGGTTATTCATAATAACTTAGGAACTGCTCCTTCGTTGCATAAGCCATCGCTTACCGTTGGATTTACTCCCCAAGCTTAGGTTCTCTCCCACAGTTTCCTTAAAATTACTTGACGTCACATTACATAACATTCTCACTATCTGATGGAGGAATTAGTTCGGCCTAATTGGCTAGCAACGTGACTTTTCCTTTGAATTTGCCATGAAAGAGGGTTTGAGGAATAAAAGGTACAAGTGGTGGAGTGGTTTCAATGTGAAATAGCACAGGATATAAAATTCCAACCACTTTCTTTTCCTAGGGTTATGAATTAATTTCAAAGTATATAAGTTATATAAGTAATGATGAGCGTTATAGCTAATTGTTTCCTTTATTTATTCTAATAAAGCATTAAGGACATTGAAGTAATCACTTTCAACGATTTCGTAAAGAGATAATCGCCAATTTTCCTTGAAATAATGCGTCTTTATGATTTAGGTATCGATACTACTCTATAAAAACATGATCTAGGTCAGAAATATCCCTGCCTACGAGTACAATACAAGCCCAGACTAGATGACATTTCAATTTTTAATGTATAGCATAAAATTAATTTCTATCGGATAAAAAATTACGAGATATAATACATTTAGAGATGGCTTACAATATAAAAAATTGGCCCCGGAAATGTTCGACACCAGTGGTGCTCATATTATAAGTCTGTTCTGCCACATTAACCTCCAAGGATTGTTAAACTCGTAAATGACCGATTCCGTTCTCCATCTATTCCAAAAGCTCGCGAATATAATATAATCGTCCGTCATAAACGTTAACCTAGTTTGATTTCCAGTGACTGTAACACATCCGATTCCGTTAGAGCACCCGATTTGGCATCGAGAGTTCGTAAGAACGTTTAATTTGTGCTGCTCAAATAAATCTCTTTAAAGCGGCGGTGATGCACTCCGTCGACGGCCTTGACACCAATCGGCTGCAAAATGAGAAGATTGACACATTTTCACGGAGAAGACAACACCACTCGACGCGCTATCGGATCATAGGCAAGTCTATTTCATGCCGAAGGAGAGACTTCCCAAGTAAAGGGCCCTTAACGGAAACGGTGTGGCCATAGTTTATCTCCACCATCTACAAAATAAATTTCCGTGAGCAGAGTGGAGTATAGAGAGAGTTATGCATCCTTTCCGGTAATATTCGTTCAGGGGGAGAATTTAAGGCGGTTTTACGGGAAATTTAGCGTAAAACGATATTCTTCGCTGGAACATTCGATAATTTTATCCATAAATTTCATAGGCTTATTTTTTTAACGCTAGTTAGAGTAATGAGGTACTGGAATAAAAATAGATATATCAACTCTGGGTTAAATAAATTTTATTTCCGCAGTCTAGTTATCATCATGATGTTTTCATTATACAAAATTGAAGTAAAGGGAACTAAAAAAAACTACTATTAGATCAAACAATAAAGTAAAAAATTAGATAAGGAGCAACTGTTATGAAATATCATCTCCATTGAAAATCTTTATATTATTTCTATTCTTCTAAACCTAATTTAAATATAATTTGTTTAAAAACGTGTCATAATTAACTAGGAATTTATGTTGATAAAGAAGAATATTTTGTTTGAATATTGGTCTGATTCGAAAATAATATTTATACTCGTATCTAAGATAATATTATATCTGTAATAATCAAAAATTTAATTTCAAAAATCACATAATTTATCAAATCTAAAGAAAAATTGATAATTTTTGAAAGCATTTCATTTTGAAAAGAATGAACAAAACTTTTACAAAGGGACGGATTCGTCGATCGATTGTATATTATAAAGCATTTCTATCATAATTTTTCCACTAACGTTCGACTTCCATTGAGGATTTCTAAGCCCTCACTAAGTATGACCAAGGAACCCGCTCTTTTCCGGAAGCTGCGATAATGCCTTTCGATAAACGAAGCGAGTAGTCAAATCCAGAGTCCCTCTTAACAAACGGCCTTGGTGTTGGCCCAGATATCACCAACCCTCACAAAATTCCCAGCGAACCGTCGAGGGTGATTCAAAGTTAATAGCCGGAGAAAACATTGGGGTGAGAAACCCTAAAAAAATCCTCTCGAAAGACGCCAAATTTGTGAATAAAAGGCACCCTGGAGACGTACCCCACGCACCTGGAAATTGCGTGTCGAAAGACATTTCCGCCGGGAGATTTTTATCCCGTCCCTTTATCATGCAAATCCCATTCCTGCATCTTCGATCATTAGCACATCTCCTGCGACTCACATATTCTAATCCCATCGATTCCTATACCATCCCATTCATCCATGTCCCCTCTTAAGCCTCCCGTTCCATCATCCCCAAAAGTCTACATCGAGGGGTCTAATGGTTCCAGATAATGTACCCCATTCGACCCGTATGATAGCGTGCTGGAATTATGTTTTTTCCCGTGGATTCTACATGGAATTGGGTGAATGGGGATCGAAATCCTTTTCGTTGCGGTGTAAAGGTGCGTGAACGAGAAAAGTAAAGTGGAATTGGAAAGTCGTGTTAACCTCCTGAAGGCTCTTTCCGTACAGACTTAATTTTTTGCCCCTCCGATGGAATTTTGAGTGTTTAAGGAGAGGGAATTTTATTGAAGTGTTCTTTTCCTTTTCTGAGGAAGGAAATGAACGTAAGAACCCAAGGCAATAACTCCGCTTAGAGTTTTAAGCAGAGCACTAGATTGAAGCTAACCTTTTCATTTTTTGAGGCACTGAAATAAGTAATTTAGGGAGACTTCCGACTTCATAAGCCAAGAGTAAATATTGCGAACGATTTCATGAATCCACGTGAAAAGAGTCAACGTGAAAATTTTAGTCATCCTATGTACATGATGCTCGCTCCAGTTTGAGTAAACATATCTCATAAACGTCTTTCAATTGATAGAAATTGTGTGTAGAAGATCTTTAACGACATTTATTATTATAACAAAAGTATTTCATTGAAAGTAAATTTTTGCTACATATTCCAAATTATTTCCATCTTTATTTGTTATATTCTATTAAAAAATTACGATGAAAGACTGCGAAGACTTACTAATATTCAAATTACTTGAAGTAAAGAGGGTTTTTAATATAAAAAGAGATTAAATGTGATGAATCTACAGTTAATTTAATTTTTAACCCTTCAACACTATACGCATATTATTAAATGGCAAATGAGTAATATAATGAATTCCGCAATGTAATATAAATGTTTCGAATATATTTGAAAATTCAAACATAAATATTTACTGATAAAATCCAGGTGATTTAAAAAAATACATTATTTGCCAGAATTCTTAGTTTATTATCTAAACACTAACGATTTTAAATGTATTCAGTTAGAATTTTAAATTATTTCTAGAGAAACAATTTGACACTCAAAATGAAAAATAATTCAAGATATTATTATAAAGCATTGTGATTGATTCGTTATTAAAAGCACCGACAAAATTTAATAAAATTATCAACCTATATTCCCAATGCAATTCCGTATGTTTTAAAAAACATGCTCGAGTAAAATAACAGGAACTAAAATACTTTCCAAGAATCGAATTTTTCGGAATTAGTTCTTCGGAAATTCTATCAAAATTAACGAGAAATCGTTGATATCCACGTATCAATTTTAATTAAAACTTAACAACTTGTTCCGGTATCAAAATTTCTCTTGGGCGACCCAACTAAATTACCATTACTAACAGAAGGAGTTGGCACTGATTTTAAACCAATATTTAGGTTAACTGCTACTCAGATATATCGTACTTCCATTAATTGGAATCGATGCCGAGTACTAAATACTTATGTCCCGGAGGTATTTGCAAGAGGTCATAAATTTAGGGCGCACTGCATATAATGCCCTCGTGCAGATCGGCTTTAGATGGAATTCCACAGTTTTCCATTTTATTTCAATTAAAAGGCAAAATAAAGTTTTCGCCAGATACTGATTCATCCACTGTGCCGGTGTGAAAATTTTCAGTGAATGTGTTGATGCAAGTTATTTGCGTGTTATTGGCGATCCAAAGTACATAAAAGTGGAATTATCAGAATATGTTAGCACGACTAATGGTGAGAAATACGATCTGAACAATGCGAGTTTGAATCATCGAATTCACATGCCCTTTACTTTCAATTCCATAACTAAACACGTAGTAAATTAGGAGAATTCTCGTCAGATATTGCTACGAAAATAGCAGTTCAGTTATAAATATACCAGTGTTAACCCTATACTTTAAATATTTTGCACGCTTTGTAAAGCTGATAAAATTAAGTACTTGATTGGTTTTTCCTGGAATGAAACAAGAATAGCGAACAGATAAAGATCTTTAATCAACAAAACAATCCTGCTTAATATTCTGCTTATTTATTAGAAAACATTATCAGTATTATATTAACATTAAATTGAGATACGTATTAGACAGGCTGTTAAATCTTCTTTATAGGACAATTCTCATCGTGAATTCAATTAAATGATTCTCTAAATCCAATCAATGATTACGTCGGTAGTTCTTTATGGAACACTTAATGCTTTCATGAAGATTAAAAATAGAAACGAAAGAAATGAAATGCTTATATTAAATATTTATTAAAAAATCATTATTAATGACGGTGATTAAAATAAGTGAGTTAAAGTGTAAGAAATTCATCTTTCGTAGAATATCACTCGCAAGTTACGGAAATCAAAAATTGAATAATCTATAATATAAATGAATTAATTTTGCCAAAGCTCAAAAACGAAAGCAAATTATAAGTTCATATTTTTTAGATCTTGAAATTATTTTTCTTTCGATTTAAAAGAAATATATATTAGCCCTTTCTCGTAGAAAGCTCTCAGGTGAATTTAATAGCCAATAATTTAGTAAAGATAAAATACTTCATATAGCTTAAAATATTAGGACATCGTAAATAAAATTATAATAATTACTTCAAAAACTTTATATTCAATGAAATTCTCAAATAATAAGCTTCTACGTTGGTAGTCAGGATATAAAAATTATTTAAACACACTGTTGCTATGTGCATGTCCCTAAGTAAAAATACTTCGATTACAGTTACCTTCGTTACTTCACGTACAATTCGCTAACACAGCGTAACTTTGTTTAAAACACGGATTCACGCCCTGTGCACGTTCTATTCGTGAGTATCGAATTCAGAATTACCTCTGCTCAAAAAGATGGGATACGAGAGAAGTTAAATTCAGCGACAACGAAGGAAATGACAGACAATCTGAAGGAGAAAGTCCTCCGTAATAATGGGGAAGTAGCTTTAAAATTCTCGTTCTCTAGTATTGGATGAAATCCCATTCTTCTCGAGTAAAATTTATGGAAATGAATCTCTCGGAAAATATTCCGTACGTAAATCAGAAGCGCCAAATTGACACTTTCTGCACACGAAAATTTCCCCAAATCACTTTCTGCCTTAAATACGGTCCAATGATTCCTATTCCTTCCATCTTTTCTGTGAACTGTTCTTTTCCCTTTTTCCTTTCCATTTTGACAGGATTTCTTCGTCCAGTTTCCAGCCCTTCTTCCACATTCTAATTTCCCCACAAATTCTGTATTTACTCCGAATATGCTCGAATGCCATTGGCCCAATGTCTGCTCATGTAATTGCTTCTCAGTTTCGTAGAGAATTGGACGCTTTGGGAAGTCCGAAATTTCGCCTGAGTTACCAATTGAATGGTCGTTAAGGTGTTGTTTGTTCGCAATCAGAATCTCGTGGATTGGTACAAATTTGAGCTAGACAAGCTAACTCCGTATAATGGGCAGTATATACCTTTGATATCTCAACTAAGTGTAATATTTATTTAAATATACCGAAAAGAGAGTGAAACTTTCAAATTTTCCTTTCAAACATGGATTGGTGTTTTACTTTCATTAACTCCATCACTGCGTATATTTACGGAACGCAATCGTATCGGATGTAATAATTTTGGATGAATAAATTCATATTGGAAACCGTACATCAAAATTTTATTGCTACTCAGTTTTAACATGACTCCTTATTAATCGGAATATCTATTTGTTCTATAACGATAACTTTCAAAACATAACAGAAAAATGATAAAGAAAGCAGTAACATACATTTAAAAAGTGCGATCTGCAACCTTTTATAAAACTTTTCGTTCAAAATCTTTTTCTTTATCTATTTTTTCTCACGCAATCGCAAAATAATGATATTTTGTCACTTCTCTTTCGTTTCCGCGTACAAAGAACTTTATCTTGACATTCTTTTCCTTGCCTCAACCACCCGTCTTGATTGTGTCACCTTACACACATTTCCACCTCTAATACATTTGACATATCTCCATTTCCTTCACCTAACTTTTCTTTCGCCTTATCTTCCATTCTTTCGTAATCTTCTTCATTTCCTGTCATTTCTTTTTCCATTAGATTTCTCTTAAGAATTTCTCCGTATTTTCTAAATGAGAATAAATAAAGCAGTGAAATTTCCCTGGTAACCGCATAAAAAGCCTGATTTTGAAACAGCGAGGCTACTACTTTCAGGAAAGCACGGGAAGAATGTGCCGTAATAAAAGCTATGAATGACCCTATTTGTACAAAAGATATGGAATGAAGTTCTCAGTGTGTTGCCCCAAAGAACACGATGCCCCCATTATGAGTTGACTTAAGGGAAATATGCAGCTCTCTTGTAAAGTTTTAAAATTAGAGTGAGAAATTCTTACTACTTACATTTAGAAAAAATATAGGTAAGTTATAAGATTAAAATTAAATCCTCATTTCAAATTGGTTTTATCTAACATTTTGATAATATTTTGATATATATATAAAACGAAGATTTGTATGATATGCTTTACATTAAATATGATTTATTATATTTTTCAAATATATTTGACTCGCGACTATTCCATCGAGTATTTGATAAGACAGTCAATTAGTTGTAAATAATGAAAGCAAAACATGGGTGCTTGAAGCTGAAAATAGCAACCAAATTTTTCGAAAGTAGTCGTTGATACCAATGTACTTGGAAAGACGTTTTGAGTAACGAAGTAAAATAACTAAACATATTGTAAACTCTGTTGTAATACAAGTACTTATGTTGAGAGCCATAGAATTTATGCCTAAGCAAGTAGATTGGTGTGGTTATTAAGGGCAAAATGGTTATTTCCTCTAATAAACACAATTGCTATATAGTTTGCGAGAATAAGTAACCTCTTTCTAGAAAGTTTAACGCATGAATTAACAAAAATCCGTCCGTCCAATAGAATTATTCCACCCCATAAATACCGTTCCAAAGAAAAAGTCGGATCGTGTAACTCATTTTCCAAACTGCAAATAGCCATTAGCTTCTTTCATGTTTTCAGAAAGGTTGAAGCTGTTCTGGATTTTTCCCGAAACATTTCCAGCAATCCTATTTTTCCTCATTATATATTTTCTCGGCACTTAATATCATTGCGCTTTTTAGAGAGAAAAAGTTCCGCAAGAGAGCGAGCTATCTCGGTCTCGTAAAAGATAATGCTCCGGGGTTAAACATTCTCGATTCCACTTGGGCTAACATGACATCTCCTAAGGTCAATGCGAAATAAGTTTCTCTGACTTTTTTTTCTCTCTCTTCCTCGAAATACAAAGTTCTTGTTACGCAGCGAAACGTGCTTTGGTTCGATAAAAAAGACTAATCCGTTCGTGATTCTTAACGCTCGATGGGTCAATAAGGAGAATGAAACAGTAACGAATTTCCATAGCATTGACATTTCTAAAAAAGAATCAGAGATTGTTTGAATGATAAGGCGATCGATTCTAAACGCACGTATACTGTGATCGAAACAGGATTTCGGACGTTGAGCGTTTTTAAAGGTCAGAAAGACTTTTGGAATGTTTCACTCAAGAAAATACACCTGAAGGTATTTCACCATTATGTTCTTATTAGCTGTAGTACCTTTCAGGTAAATAACTCAGTGCTAATACTCCTCAAAACGTTTAACTTAGTCTACGTTGTTTATGCGGATGTTCACAAACAAATATTCATAGCAATCCAAGGGAGAATTATAAATTAGCTATTGAAATAATAAAGGTAAACTAAAATATAACTTTTGAGGAAGTAATCCAAATTCTTGTTGTTAAATATTGTTACGGATTACAATTAGTAACAATACTCTCACACAAACCTCGGAGAGATGAAGTCTAAGAAATGACTCATGAAAATACAACAGCTAATTTTTTTCATATTTTCATTGAGAGGTAGAGAATTGAAAATGTAGAGTTAAGAAAATTCTAATAAAATGAATATTTTCTGAAATTTTCTTTGATGAAGCTACTCTTACTTCGTGTCTTACTTTTGAAGAAAACTTTCTTAGATGTACCTCTTCAAGAACTGAACTCCTCTAAGCCCCGATAAGGATTATTTCGAGTAAAATATACTTGTACAATCTCTCTTTTTATACGAATTAGCATCGAAATAAAATTCTAAATCTTGACCAGAAGACCACGTGAGTGAAATTGGAGGAATGAAATCATCGGCCCTTATTTTATCAACGCTTCATTTCATATCCCTTTACGACTCAGAATTACTCACTTCCACACCTCCACAACCCAATTCAAACACGCTCGAGCGCCTTTAATCCCACGCACTCCATAAAAGGCCTTCCAGGTCACCTTCCACGTGTCCAGCACCTCGAGGTTGCCAAACCTTTGCAATTATGCAGATGGCGTTCACACGAAAGGAAGTTGGTGCGTCCCCATGATTACACCCATTCTAAGGTAGTCTCCGCAGCTTGAGAACTCGCGATTCCAAATGAAATGGCGTCTCGCAGCCCATTCGACAACCTTCCGTCTCCATTTGACCGTTGCCACGGTTTCACTTTTTTCCGTGGACGGAGACGGTGCTTTCACGAAGATTAATGCCCAAAGATTTCCGTGAAAGTTCTAAGAAGCTAAGTGTCTTTCCTCGAAGAGAGTGATTGCAACGTGTAAAATATTACTTTTGCTGTTTCATCGCTATAGAGTAGAAATACTAAGGTGAAAGCACTTTCAGTCCATATCTTTTAGCTGGATGGAGTACCACCATTGTAACAAATTGATTGTTCGCTGGTGTTTCAGTTTGTATCACTATGTTAAAATTATAACGAAATAGTTGACGGAAAATATCGTAAGAATATCGCTGTTTCTTGGCTTCGATACAATGATAGAGATATTTAAGAACAGACGAAACTAAACATTAAAAACATTGACTATTAATTAACCAATCAGTTTTTATAGAATATTTATTAAATATCTTGTTCAATCTGCGTAGAATCCACGATTCAGCTCGTTAATGACGAGAAACAATTTTTCCAAGATACGCAAAGTAAATATCTTAAATTTGAAGAAAGAAAACATTCAATTTATTCAGGTGTGAAAGCAATAAGAACAATCAGTACGTGCCCTTACTCTGAGTCGAATTCATTTCCTTCATCGTCACGAACGCAAATGGTGAAAATAAACAGCCCCGAACATCCCCTTCGAATCGTATATGCGTCTCAAAGTACTTTCTTATTCCATCGATAATGGCGTTATTCACTTCTTTTATTTCCACCCGATTTCACTCTCTTTTTACGAATTCGGCATTTCCTTCTGGACAACGATTTTCTTCTCCGTTTTTTCAGCATTTTTAAGACCACTGAATTGTGAGGTTTTTCGCTCCCCTTATATTTCTACCTCTTTCAACTTGGTTGCTCCATCGAGTCCCACCCAATCCCATTTCTCCACGAATTCTGAGCAAATAGTTTTCTAGTCCAACACTCTTTACTATTTTATAGTACTTTTTATTTAACGCGTGATGAAAATGATTTTTTATGATGCTTCAAAAACTAAATGAACTAAAAATAACAATTTTGTATATTCAGATATTATTCTGAATTTACAGAACAACCTAGTGAGTGAATTCGATCTTTAAAATTCATTTATACATTATTATTAAAGTTATTGGACTCGTGATTCCAAATTCAACTCATTACTTTAAAAATCTCTAATGGTAATGTTTTGAATAACTAATCGATATATTTCCTACATCAACTTTTTATTTACTACACATACTCGTATTTTTCATTATTACTCAGCTCTATATTCTGGGTGTTTAAGCATTTAGCTTGTATTTATTCCACTTTATTTCTACTCACTTCATTGTTATTCAATCTCGTTCATTAATGCAATTTCATTAAAAGGAATAAAGTAAAATACGTAGGTCTACTTCATAAGCGATGACAATGCCAACTAATTCTCTAATGAATAATTTTCCAGGCAACAAAGGGATCTTGGAGCAAACATTCAAAGAAGTTGCACTAATCAAACAGGAATTAATTTCAAGGAACAAGTATTTTTAAATCGCAACCTATCATTGCAATAAATTCTTCATCAATCTCAATCAATTGTAGTTCAAAAATCTTAACTCTTTCCGCTATATTAGTTATAAGGACGAATTTTGACTCTCAAATGTCTAAATACACTTTAGTATAATATTGCTAGTACGAATCTTTAATACTTAATTTCCAATTCACTGCTCGAAGTGCTCATTGTCTTTCGATTTCTTTCCTTCCTTTCTTCTACAATATTACTTCATTCATCCCCTACTTTATTACACGCATACTCTCCTCTTTCATCTTCCACTTTTTTATCCTCGTTCAACTATTCCCTTCTAATAATATCCTTCCGGCTTAACACCTCCTCGGCTTCGTCCAATTTATTGCTTCCAATTCCATCTTTCTTCAATATCCCAATTCACTCTATCGGAACCTCACCCAAATTCTTTTATCCTATGCCTTTCTGATCCCTTTTCCGACCTTATACGTTTTCGGATAATTTTCCGGGCCCTGAACCCAACGTGAAAATGCGTATTACTTTTCCCACAATACGTTCCTGTTCTCATATGTATCCGATGCTTACGACGGAATTATTTCAGTCTCCATGGGGACACGTGCCTTTATCTGATTCCTTTGACCATTTCCCTCGATTATTTGGACTGTAGCGTTGGATCTATAAAAAGGTTAATGCTAAAAATAACATTGCCTTTCGTCAGAGTAAATCTACTTTCTGAGCACAATAAAAATCGAGATTTTGCTAAAATAAAATAAAATTTTTACGCCGCTGATCTTTAAGTTTCACGTATGTAAAATACATTTTCAGTACTATATTCAAATGAAATTAGCAAACTTTATATGTAAACTAACAATATGCATCACATAAATTTAAATTACGTATATTTTATTTTAACGAACAATATTTAAACATTCGTACTGGACACTAAAATAACTCAATTTTAAATCAATAGTTGCGAAAGTTCATCAGACAAGGAAATACTATTTTATTTTAGTTGAGCTAAAAGGTTGTACAAATTTTATTCCTTCGTAAATTTCATAAGCAAAGAAGTAATGCAGTATATTTTGATAAAGATATTTCAATCAAGCATCACTAATTCTTACCGTTGAATTGGATATTGATTACCCTTGTCGTCAATGTGAAATATTCTCTTCTTATTTACCCTTCTCTTCCATCACCACCTTCTCTTTCCCTTTGAACATTCCTTTATCGCCTCTTTAACATTCCCATATCTTTTATACTGCCTTTTTTTACGTTTCCTTTCCCTCCATCTTGACTGCGATCTTTCATAACATCCGAATGTAATGCCCTTTCTTATTCTCTATAATAGTCCTAAAGAGATTCGAAGAGAATCGACGTATTCCCAAACTCACTCCACTTGACCAACTTGAAATTGGATCCTCACAACGGAGGATGTCTACGAAGATCCGTGAGAGAGTAATGCTTCAAAGTAGAGGTGAAAGGGAAGTTCTCTTTGAGGAGAAGAATACCTTCGCCATATGGCACTTGTGGGCAAAATTGGTCACGATAATAAAGTTATAGAAATCTGAAAAAGCGAAAAAGTAAAAATATTTCCCTCATTTGTCGAGTTCCTCATTCAGAAAGTGTGGTGCCACTTTAGAAATCTAATTAAAGAAAAATTGATTGAATTATGTTATTATTGATCTTCAGCTGAGTGAATTACACCCACTGTAAAAATTCCCTAGAGATAAAACATGCCTGAAAATAGCAAAAATAGAAGAAATGATTCAATGAGAGCAGTTAAGGAGTATATCAAGAGAATAGAAAACAAATGCAATATAGTTTTGGTTATATCAATTAAGCTTTTAAGATTTTAATTATAGGTTTCGTAGATTTTCAAAAACTTTCCTTGCTGTAAGTGTAAGATCTTCGATCTCGTAATAGCTCAAGATACCGTTAAGGAAAAAACAGAAAAAAACTGTATCTTTATGGATTCAGAAAGAAATGAAGTGAAATGACTATCGATATAGAAAAATTCAAGCATCGAGAAATGTATTGCACATTATTACACGACATATTCATAAAAGTAGACAGTTTGAAAGTACCTTATACTAGATGCATCTATCCTGCGAAGTATTCTTTCCGTTTGATTGGTCCATTGATATCTAAGATTATATTTCCTTCTTTGAACTGAATATAATACTTTCTTCCTCTAAAACAACTGATTGAAATGCTTCGTTAAACTTATTGTCCTTTTTTTCTCATTATGACGTTTCAATAAAATAATTCGAATGTAATTAACTCAAATCCGCTAAAAGTAAAAGGCAAAAGGTAGGTAAAGAATTATGCATTCTAATTAGCGATTAACAATTATCGAACAATTTTAAATGTAATTAATCCTCTATAATTATAATCTCATAATCCGATTCTGCGATTAACAATGGCGACTGACAAGCGTATGACGTTCAAAGAGAAAGAGGATCATAGGCTCATCCAGATAAAAATAAATGCAGAAATACATCAATATTTTGTAAATAGCAAACAGAGTAAGATAAAATGAGTATGAGTTTCAGACCAGTATTTATCACAATAAATTCAATAGTAAACACATGTTATGATTCGTGTTTTTGAAGTCGTATTTCAAATTCGTGACCGTATGTTTGTTGATTAATCTAATGTTTTATAATAATGTTTTGACCAAGATTCAAAAACGTTCTGGAAAAGTTTGGTACATTTAATCACTGAATTGCTGATTACTCACGTATAAAGTTATGCCAGCCCTAGATTATTAATTTACAAGCCAAAAATCTACAGTGAGTTCACCTCGATTTTAATAGAAATTTATCCTAAAAGAGTATAGATGAGATATTGAGCATCATGCAAAGAAAAATTTAATGGCTTTGAAATTAATTATTGCTGTTGATTTCCAATGAGCGTATATCGCTATGGAGCCCAAATATCCAGAATTTAGAACCCGAGCACACTCATCATTTGAACAAATATTAATCCAAATATATTAGAGGAACCGATGAGTGCATAGAACGTCATTAAATAGAGAAAATAAATGCATTTTAATTATAGTACCTCATTTATAATTGAAATGGAATTGCTCTGCAAATTCCCACGACTATATTACCGCACTGCAGTTATATTCATACTTGCGAATGCATAATTTATGAAAACTCCCTCAATATTCATACGGATTTAAAGCGAATAATTTTACGACCATAACGAAATTCATCGATCGAAAACGCGAGATTAAGCTGCAAATAAGATATCGAATAAATTGACTGAAACGCTTTTTCATTAACCCCTAAATATTTGGTAGCTTAACGAGGATGGCGCTAATCGGATTACTTTTCATTTTTTTATTCCATCTCCGCCAAATCCATCCAGGACAGCCAGAACGCATAAATTTACCCTTTATAAAATTATCTTAGCCCGGGGCCCCGCAAATTTCCCCAGAAAACCATTCCGATGAAGAAGCTTTCCGCTTAAAATTGACCGGGAGGGGACCAGTAAATCAGCCCTTTAATTACAGCGAGGTAAGCTTTCGGAATCCGTAATGCACGGATCACTTTCATTCGGCTAGGTGTTCCTCCTTCATCACACCTCTCTTTCTTTCCTCCATAAAATCCCGCAAATCCTTTCCCATTTGCATAAACCGTATCCCTCTCTTACACACGCCCCTTTAAAATGCATTCTGAATATAAATCCGTCCTTTCAATTGAATCCCGTCGTTAATGGGTGGGGAAAATCATCGCAGTTCCTCGGGTGCTTTTTGAGTGGCCTCGATGAAATAGTTACGAAATTTTCCGCCCGGAATTGGTTGGCGCTGCCATTAATTTTGGCGTTCTTTTTTCCCACCGCCATCTTCCCGGAAGGTTGTTGTTCATTCGACTCACGCACGACGAAATTTCTGCCTCCCCTGTCCCACGTCCTTCCGCCGCCAATTTTTCCAAAGGCGCCCGATCGCCTTCCCCTTTCGTGAGAAGATCCTGCGAGTTATCCGTTAGAATAAAAAAGAAAGCGGCATTCTGTCCCGATCGCGCGGGCGCCATCTTGATCCGATTCGAGGTGTGACACAAATAATAACTGCCGTCGACTCAGCAGCAGTTCCCGCTTCCATTGTATCGTATTTGCTTCCTTTTTTATTTTCTATTATTTTGCGCGACCGTTTCGCCAAGTTCGGAATACCTGTCACAAGTTACGTCCCGTTCTGTTTACTTGTCGGGTATCGAGATAAGGGTGTTTTTCCTTCCTTCATTAGCCAATAAGGCTTTCTTTTCTTTATTCTCCGGGACGTGGGAATTGTTACCGAAGAGTTGTGACCGACAGCCATTTTACGGAGAGCAATTATCTTTTTGAAATGTGAAACTCCTTGAAGTGACAGTCTGGCATTCTGTCGGCTGATGTTGAAATTACCTTTGAGCGAAAAAATATGAGACTTAAAAGATCGGTATGATGTGTAAATTATTCTTTATGTAATTTCTTTAACAATGATACTGTTTGTATTTCAATCGGCTTGACGTTTTTATTTTAGCTCGTTAATATTTCTCCAGAGGAAAATGATTGTGCATTTTGTATCATTAAAAATAAATAATTAGAAACTTGAACTTACTATATATCTTTACAAACATAAAGCATAATAAAAATGTGAAGTTTTGGCTTGAAAAGAAGGATGGAAATAATTAACGATGCCATTATGTACACAAACATATGACAATCAAACAATTCCTTAATAAAGACATCCAATCCGATCACTAACAGTATTGAATGCTCCAAAGGAATGAAATATTAAATTAAAAGGTAATCCTGCAAATCGCATTTAAATTATTAACTAATCATGGCAACAGACAATTGTAATTGGCTGAATCCTCCCCACACATTTACCATTTTAATCCGAATTAATGAATGAAATTCCATTTCCTTAACTATTCCATTTTTGACTTCTAAATCCACTCATTAATCATAATTACGGAATATCGACTGAGATAATAGAACGCTGAGTCTATCGGAAAAGTCAATGAAACTGAATGGCATTCGCAACGGAAAATACTCAGCTCTAGTTATTAGCTCTCGTCTATGACTTCCATTACCCGGAAAAGATTTCACATTAATTAAGTCTAATGGAATGAATGGATGGATTTGATGGACATTTGGCAAAAAGACCCCGATCTTCTCTCCTGTTTCAAGAAAACTGAGTAGAAATATTATATTTCAGAATAGGGTTTACGTGTTTGATTCACAATAATACTATCATCACACCCAAATTGGCATATGCAGCTGTGAAACAAATGTAGCGGATTCTGAATAGCAAAGCTGTCCAAAATAAGAGCAATTTTATCAAGTATAGATCAGTAAATTGCACTAAATATAATATATAACACAAACTATTATTAAACCCTTCATTAAATTCGCTCCTAAATCATGAAACATCCAGCAATTCCTTTCTCTAATTGATATTTTACTCATTGACGCCCCTATATTTTCATATATATCCATTTTATTTAAATAAGCAACTTAAAGAATACTGAGCCTTTAATATATTCGTATTTGCCATTATTCAACATTATCACAACTGTAAATAGTTTTACTCGTTAATTAACAGGAAATTAAAGCGAGTAATTAGTATAATAGGACCTGAATAATTTTTGGAGTACACTAGAACTTATAAAGTACGTGTTCTTAGTTTTCGTTCTAATAGTTAAAGTATGAAAAGAACAATCCCTTTAAATAAAAAAGATCGACCAATTACGACACGCAAAAGTAAATAAACTGCGGTTCGATCTAATTCGAACACTTAAGCGATCTCTCGAAGCGATGAGAACATCGTCCGACACTTTATTCCCCCCTCAACGTCTCTTCCATGCGATTAGAATAAATGTTAAACGAATGAGGCGACAAAACCCTTTTAATTCCTCTTGAAAAACGAGAGGCGAAGCCCACGCAGGTTTGGATCAAAAAGGGACAAAAAAAGAGTGGAAAAAAACCTCTTGGGGAGGAAAAACCTTCTGTAGGACCCTTCCATATGCCCGATAGGGAAACAATAAGATTTCCTTTTCTTCATTTGCGCCAACGGAGCTTTAAGAAAAACAGTTTCTTTCGCTAAAACCAATCCCCTATTGCAGGTAACCCCGCGGGAATTAGACAACCTCTTCTTGACCCGACTCGTTTGATATATTTCCGCTGCGGGGTTTCACTCCTCAAAGACTTCCTTTCATTAGGAGATTTGAGAAAAAGCGTACGACGCCCACGACTTATATTCTGAATGAAATAAGGGGAGGATTGAAGGAGTAACCCACTTCCGGTTGAAATAACCCTGAGAGAGGAGAAACCATATATCACGACAGCCATTTAATATCGAAGGTTTTCCCGAGGTCTGAATATTACTCCTTTGACGACTGATTCGGTTGTGACTTGATAAGGATATAATGGATGGATTTCTAACAAAGATCGAATATTAGAAGGTTATGAATAAGAGCCTTATTATTTTTGAAAAAGGTATGTGAAAAAGCTGTGTATTAGTGAGATTATACATCCGATGATATGGATTCTCAGGAAAAAAGCATATGGTGAAACAAAAATTCTATCCTCTTATCGTAGATATACACAAAAATACCATAGAAATATGGTATTATAATTAATAATGTATTGTTTTAAATTAACTTAACCAAAGGTGAAAATAGTTTAGATATGGACAAAGTACTACATACACGATGAAATAATACAAGATAAAAAAAATTAATTCTATGCCAATCCTAGAAAAAATATTTGGATTTTTTATTTATAACAGATTTTTGATTATACATGTTAACTGATTAATGAGATTATAAGCCAAGTACTTTATACTAATTATATTACTAACTCATTCGCTGAAATTCTTGGGAATTTCAATATTAAAAATGAATAGTCGTCGAATATTTTTCTGATGGAATTAAAAGTTAATTTTGAAGAGGATTCAACAATAAATTAATTTTATAAATTTATAATAATCGCTAAAATATAATAAAAATATGAGAAAAGGTATTAATACATAAAACATATCACTGAAAATTAGTCAGAGTATTCTGTCACTGATAAATCACGCAAATAATAAAAGAAAATAACGACCAGCTGTTTCAACTCTATCTGGACACCAGTCTTACAGATTTGTTTTAGATAACTACGTAAAAAGAAGTCCTTCAAAATGAATATTTTTTAATCAGAACCCTATCCTAAATTCAAATCTAGATTCTAATGTCCTCGTAGGAAGTTTTAAACTTAGGAGCCTTCGTGAATGCTCCATCATTACCGAAATAGCACGCCCACTTCGTTTGGAAAGATTAAAGATCTACTATCTCATAGATAGCGCATTCTTGCTGGAACATATATCAAAGAATACTTCATCCTCCTCACACAGCCATTTCCTTAACTTCCCATCTTGCACATATCCTCCCGCACACCCATATCTTGCAATAAGTATTTGTTAGCCTTCCAGGAGATTCTAGCACACCGCTGGTGATATAATTATTTACGGATATTTATGGAGATATTATCATTTATTCGCTGCTCGTGCTCCAATATTTGTCCCTTCCTATCTTCCTTTAGGTTCACATTTTGTCGAAAAAGGACGAGGAGACAAACTCTTTGGAAAATATCCTTCGGCAAAGTGCTAAATTAATTCTGATCGTTCGTAAGGCAAATTGCAATGAAATTCTTTCTCAGCTTAAAATTTATTGGCATGATGTACACGTATAAAATAGAAGGAACTTTATTTGATGAAACCTTTAACCTTCGGCGAAAACTGACTCTATAGAAAGTTACAGATGATATACATCCATGCTTCTCTTTATACATTATAACATAAAATTCAGTGACTGTTGATGGAATATATACACAAAATTTATAAATAAAAAATTAAATATATCGATAACGAAAGCAATTTTTTGAGTTATTTCTCACAATACTGAGAAACGGAAATGAAGAGTAATAAATATTTCAAAAGCTATAAGTATTTTATGTCAATCTTACAATGGAAGCAGCTGCATCTTGAAATAAACTATTTCATTACTTTCTATAATTATAATTAAGACACTTATTGTTATTTTTTCTCGTATTAATGTACTGTATTGTCTACAAATATTAGTCTCAAAACATTCTATCAACTTAACGATCTGCATTAAAATATTGAATTAAATGAGACAAAAATCAACCTTTTTCAATTCAATTTGATTGAATATGAAATTTATTTTAATGAATTATCAATGTATTTATTCTTCAGTACAATTATACTGGGAATTTTAAAAATCATTGCCTACAAACATCTATCTTACTTGCTAAGCCTATTACTTCTTAAGCCTATCCCCAAAGAAATTCAGAAAGCCATAAGGAATAAAACATTTATTCTAATACTGATCGCGCATATGTGCAATTCCCGAGTAATTCATACCGAACCTTGGAATTAGTTCTGAAATCGGGATAGATTAAACCCCAGCCATTACAGTGGAATAAGTTTCCTTCATTATTCAGCAAACGAAACCATCTGCGAATTACATTCCGATGACGTAGTCTCGTTATAAATCCCCAAACTCATATCAGCCGAGTTTTTGATATATCGAGATCCTAAGGCATTAAATCCCGGAAACCTCTCCTATATTAATTGAAAGGCCATCGGCTTTTAGGACCGAAATGGGCGACTGCTTTTAGGGCCCTCTTAAAGAGGCCTCAAAAACCCATTTCTGCGATATCCTCAACCCGTTTATGTCGTCCCTTCTTTAAGATCACGTATGGCCTATTTCAGCAGAAGACCTTACCATTTCTCTTCCACATGCGTGGGTGCGAAAAATCTAACCTTTGAAGTTCGTGTTCAACTACGCCTTGACAAGTATGGCTACTCGTAAAGGTGGTTAGACCTTCAACATACTGCTGTTTCCGATAGTTTCTATGGATACTCCTCAATTAACGACCCTCTTCATCTATGTACGCTACCCTTTATCCTCTATACGTCAATGCCCTGTACGTATGTGGCACAATTTCCATAAACACTCCCTGGTAACTGAACCGAGATATAAAACAGTGAAATCTTCGTACTAAGGAATTTTACAGTCAATTAGGGAAAGTTATTATTCTTTCATATTTACTGAAATAAATACAGCTATTGATTTTTCTCAAAAATTCTCATTATTCCAAAACATCCAAAATCCTGCACCGATAGCTATTTCGAAGTAATTTCTTTTAATTCCTCACCGTATTTCAAAATCATCGATAATGAGGTGACCTAATTATTCCAAATTCTAATTTATCCGAAATTTCTAGCCTATTGCATGTCTTGCCTTTCGAATTTTTATTTATTGCACGTAATTATTCCTCCATTCTAAGCTTCTTTACAAAGAAAACAAAACAGTGAATTTAAAAACGAAAGAAATACGAATAACACGTGAAGTAAGTATACCACTATTTCTTAAGATACCGATGTATGGTAGCGTGGTACGAAAAACTTCTTCTATGATTGCAGCTCAACTTCAAAACATTACTTTATTCATTCTGATATATCTCGTGATGAAATCATACCTCTTTGAGTTACTCGTACGAACTTTCGGTCAACATGTTCATTCAGAAATCAAATACTAATCGAACCCCTTAAAAAAGTAAGATGATACTAACATCATCCTTTTTTACTTGATCCTTATCATGTGCAGTTTAAGAATTTAATTAAGTCACTCATAAACTATTAAACCCAGATCGAACACCGTTCTTTGGTGGACATCATTTCCAATAAGTAAAAATTATATTATTCTTACTATTCCAACTTCAATTATGAGAGTAGGCTTTATTTTGAGTCCCTATCCCAAAATGCGCACGAAGAGTTTAATATGAGTAAACGAAAGCGGGACTTCGGTTCCACATTCCTCCATCATACAAAATTCAAATTGCGTTCGAGAAGAGGCATTTAATAGAAATACCAGTCCTTAAGTGAAGGGCTCTTATACCGAATCTTCTTCGATGGCTAAGTAACTACCATTGGAAGCCATTGTGGGCTTTAAACGTTCAACTTACTTCTAAATTAGGGGGAAATAGTTAATTTGAAGGGGGAATGAATGGCTTTAAGGACGATAATCATCTCCTTTAGAGGAGTTTTAAGCGAGTTTCTCTCGACCAAGGGAGGGGAGGTAGATATAGGAATCTATTTTATGTAGATCATTTTCCGGTGCTAATTTTCTACGGCAGGAGTTCGGATATTGGTTTAGCTTATCAGAAGAATAGATTCCAGAGGTGGGTGGAGGCTATTCAATTTGATTTATGGAAACTTCCTGCATTAAACGATAGCCTCGGACGGAGGCTATTTTCAAACCGCAGTTGAGATATTAAAGTTTATCTTAATCGTGAAGAAATGGTGTGGTCGCAGTTGGAGGCGATCAAAAAGATAAGCGTGTTATTTCCGTATTTTGTACTTTTAGATTACGATGTCTAATACGTTCGATACTTTAAAACTGTTCGATACCAAACTTTTAGAATTTAAACTGTTTATTTTTAATATCAGTATTCACTTATAAATTTATTCTTCACTTCTTCCTCTAAATTTGCAGTTAATACTTTCAGAATTCGTGATTTCTGTCATAGTTAGTGTTAGTGAGACATTATTTTTTGTATACCCATGTGCGGTATTTAAAGTAGCACATCAAAACTTAAAAGTCGGAATATTTAAAGACTTAATTTCTTAACGATTAACAAAAGAAATAAAGGATTTTTTTGGTATGAATAGTTACGCTAAAGAATTATTAGAATGCGCATATCCTCTAATTAAAAATCAATACGATACGTACAGCTTCTAAAACTAAAAACATCTTAAAAGTTATTAATCTGTGAAAATTAAATGACTAATTAATACAAGTTAATTATTCAAGCATTGAAAATTTATAGATATTTATCTTCAAATCGAAACAAATTATCGAAAATCCATCTAAATCATTCAATTAAGAAATAAAAGAGAAAAACTAAGAGGAAAAATGGAAATTTTTGAGTAGTAACGATACTATTAAAAGATGTTCAAAGAACTATTTCCACTTCAAACGAAGTACTTAGCAAATCCAATCGTTAAAAAAGATGACCTATTTAGAATTTTATCCGTACCACTCGAAACGGATTAACAAACCCGAAAAGATTAGAATTTCTCGCAAACGAACACTACCGTGGATTCTTCCTTTGCTAGAGAGATTAGGAAACTTTTATCCAAACGAATTTATCAAACGGCTTAAGCATATCCTTCGAAAGGCCAACGCGAGCGAATTTTCAGCCCACCAACTTAGGCCCGTTTAACAACTTCCCGCATTCGCGAAATATATAGATTCGGAAGGGTCTACGGGACGACTACGGAACCTCCATTTTCGGTCACCTCGGGCGGTTTAATCAGGACTAAGTGTATCACCTGATTAAAGCGCAGAACTTTAGCAATTACCACCTCGAACATGAAGCTCTCCTTTTGCCCTCCGGATAAAGAAAACTCGAGGACATAATAGCTCACCCCCACCAAAGAGAACTCCCGTTAAAACCCATTCCGATTTGATTCGCGGCGACCGCCAAGTGCTTGAGCGACCCACGCATCCGTGGTGCAATCTTTCACGCGTCGTTTCCTGCCCAAATACCTAACCACCCTAAGCACCTCGTTTCTCGGGGACTTCAATGGCCCTGGGCGGTCTCTCTTACTGAAATGCTTTATCTGGTCGGTCGTCTTCATCTCGGATGATGGAACCTTCAGTCCTTGTGTGGGAAAGGGCAGGTTTCCGTGGAAACGCGAAGGGTATGTAAATTAGTCACCAAGTTAGCGAGAGATTTCTTAAGGCGAAGGGAATTACAAGGTGCGAAGGAGTTTGATGGGAATGGAAATGCCTGAGAGCGGTATTGGGCATATTAAGAATAGATGGAAAGATCACATAGCCCGAATAAGTAATTAAATATATACTGAAATGTCAAAGGAGAAAACAAAATATAAATCTTTCATTACACCAAAGTAGTAATTTAAAACTCGAAGGTCATAACAATAATTCAACTCCTAAATTTTATGGCTCTAGTATTACGGTAACTACTTGAAAATCTTTACCTTTAATGGGAAAATACTCCTATTAGTTCAGTGCATAAAATACCAATTTAAATGGGAAAAGGTTTAAAGGTTGCAGTTAACAGCGATTGAGGATCTTAAGTTGTTATTGGCACACAAAGAATCGTAGACACGCAAATAAAAACTGGAGAAGGGACAATATAAACAATCAAGGAGTACACGTGTAATACCTATTCGTACTCTATCAACCAAAGTTTACGTAGAAGAGTACGAATCGTTATTTCATCGTAAATAAGGAAGACTTGAGGTGGACGCATGTAAAAACAGCCGAGTGATTCAACCAATTCAAAGAGGAAATGTGCGCACAAACAAGTGGGAAAGAAAGCAAATACGAGAAAAAGGCCAACGAATAGGAGGAAAGAAAATGAGTGGGCGACGTAGAGGAAATCGTGGGCGGGAAATATACGTGAGAAGAAAGGAAAAAATGATTAGGAATGAGACTTAAATAAAAGGAGGAAAGAATGGGGAACGGCTGAATAATAGAGGAGACGAATACTAATGGAAAAGCGGTTGGAGATTTAAACGGAGGGGAAATGAAGGTTCAGAAATGGGGAGCCAAGCTAAGCAGAGTTTACAGAACGAAAAAAGCGAGGAGATAATAGAAATGAACACCATTTCCATATTTATAGGTGTAAAATGAGTGATGAATTTTTGCATTTCGATTGATAATAAATATTTTATATTTCTAACACCTGATGAATTTTAGAGATTGATGAACATAAAAAACATCATTTACCGATTACATACATTAATCAGTTATTACGAAAAACGCCAATTATTCCATTATATACACAAACGTTCATTATACTACATATGTGTTCTAGTAAAGACGTTATTAATTAAACAACGATGACCCTTTAAAATCTAGTTTACTACTATGACAAGGGGCAAATAATAAACTAACGATACTTCATACACTGTTTAAAGATCTTTTTGTTGTCTACTGATACCTTACACAAGCAGAACTGCCAATCATTCACAGCCTTTTCGGATGGTAAAAACATCAGGAATTGTCTTTGGTAACTCACCTGAAAATAAGAGAAATCGATGTTTTAAATACTGAGCATAGTTAAATAGCACATAAATTATCATTATCCGTCAAAATAACTTAATTTATTTTAACATTAAACAAAGGTGCAGCACAATTTTTCGTTTCCATAAAACAATAAGGAGACATTCTCAGATAGCGTTTAGCATAAAATAGGCTCTAATGAATAACATTTAAAATTATTCACTGTAATTTTTACTGGGTATTATTTTAATCAAAATACCAGAATATTATGATTGTATGGGAAAACTTTCGGAAAAATATCTGGTAAAAATAAAGGGAGTTTAAATAGAAATTCCTAACATAAATCGAAATAACTTTCATTTTCTCAATGACAATATTGTATATCATTTTTTTCCTATAAAATCGGTTTTATTCCCATTAAGAGGTACAACAATATAAAAGAAACTGTGCAATGTTTTTTTCTGGAATCTGAAATTTCAATTCTGATTTTTTATTGAGTACTATAAACAATTATTTAGGTTACCAAATTCAGTTCGCAATCGCAAAAAGTAAGGTCTTGAAAACTACTTGTGCTGCAAAAATGGAATTCATTTTAGAGTGGATAATCTCTCGGCCGATGATATCCAATAGCCAGAAATAGAATCTCTACGATTCCACGAATCACAGATATTCATTTGGAAAGATGCGAAATAAAATGACTTCCCCGAATTTTTCAGAAGAGCTAACTCGGAGAGGATCAGAAGTATACCAGGTGAGTTAGAAAAAAACATCGTGGGCGTGAAAAATTGGATTGCGAGTAAATAGCCTTCATGCATCTATGTTGACAATCGGTAAGGATGTAGCCTTTAAATCCCAGGGAGTGGAAAAAGGATTTGGGGTAATTCATTTACACGTTGAAATTCCTGGAGGTGATAAATAGTAACGAACGGCCTTCGCAAGATTTCGTTAAAAGTCGTCATTCTGGGATTCACATCTAACGCTACTATGTGAACATCTGAAGTATGCCGGGGAAAGCCAATGCTATCGTTTACAAAGAGTACACGAGGAAAATTAAAACCGAAGTTTTCTACTCAGTTTTTGATTGGTCTTTCAGGTCTTATTATTAAAACGACGTTTTACAATTCACGATATTATATTTTTACTGCTAGGATAATGTAAAAAAGAAAATCGTTACAGTTTTTGAATGGAATAACTTTTACTTTCAGGTTATTAAAATCATGCAGCAATTATCGTTAAATATTCGTCTTAATATTTTAATATTTCTATTGGTCAAGATACACATAAAAAACTACATTTCCATTGAAATCTTATTTTTACTGTATTTTATTTCTATTCTAAAGATAATAAATAATTACTTGCATAATAACTATTATTTCTAAAATAATTGTGACCTAGTTGTAAAAATGTTCTCAGTAAAATTTGAAATGCATTTAATTATGTTCTGAGATATGACTTTAATATAAGACGTTTTGATTTAACGTAAAATTGAAAAAGTTAGTTTTTTGGAATCATTTTGTTTTATGCATTTTATTTCAATAATTCTCAATCTCGTTTCATTTAATTATCTTACATCGCATCAATTGCGAGGATAAAAACAGATATTTTCAATTTCTTCATTAAAACTAGCATACTTGACATATATCTTATGTATTCTTTTATTTTAATGAAGTTACACATTTAATACTAAAGTGAATTAGTAATATTAAAGCATTTTCAAGGTAATCATCATTAACACATAGAAAAAATTCCGAAAAAAAATTTTTCACTCTACAGTTCTCAAAATGCGAGCTTTATCTCATTCGATGAATAGAGTCAACAGATTTTTTTATCCACTCGTTCATCGATATGATTTTAATATAGTACTTCATTTGTTTTCCATTCCATTGCATATCAAATATGGTACTTATTGCTTTTACAGAACAAGGGTGAATTTATCTCAATACTACTCAAATTTCGTGATTTATTGCGCAAAATTTCCAGTTACTCTCCGATATCTGAAATTCGATCTCTAGTAAAAGGTTACTCTAATTCTGCGGAAAGAGATTAATTTTTTTTCTACCATCAAATTAATACCTCTTTAAAACTTTCCAATATATTTCGTCACCGCTTCGGGGCAACTCGGGGAAGTATTACTCCAATTTCTTTCCCAATAACTTCCGCGAACGCAACATTAAAATTCCGATGCATATGTGCTCTTGCGTTAGGCACATCCTTCCTCGAGCGTGAAAAACGTTTCTCCGATGCAAAAAGTTGATTGATTGAACCTAAACAGTAACCGGAGAAAGGATTAATGCTCCTCCGATAATCTATTCCACATAAAATTAACGTCCTCCGTAAACTGCAGTCCAACTTATGCACTGATATTCTCCTTTTATTTATTTCGCCCTAAAAAGGGAATAAATCGATAAAGGAATTTATCTCCTTCTTCTTATCTTTCAATTTGTAATTCCCTTTAAAAAGCATTGTTCGAAAAGGGCCCTTTCCAATATCCTGCCATCAATCTCTTGGACGCCAGAGATTAAAAATGTAATGTGAGGGAAGAATGGGTCGTAAATTACTATAAAGGGAATGGAAAAAATCAAGAGTGGCCCACGCACAAATGGATTGGTTAAAGGCGGACTCACGCGAGATGAGGTTCCTCTTTCATTCTAATCTCCATGGTTTCCATTACTAAACAAAGGGTAGTCTAATCTTTTATGGTTTAATAAGTAGTTAATTCAATACTTTGAACCGATAACTCATTAAACAAACAAACAAGAATATAATCATTACTAATAATGGTATTATATCGGTATTATATAACGGTATTATATAATTGATATCATTTTTTTATGTTTTTATTTTTCTCAATTCGAATAAGGAGCTATTAATGAAGCTTAAATTACTTAATAAGTGTTTATATAATAAGACTTAATAAGAACAGACCTCATATGAGGATTATTTTCAGGCTTAATCTTTTTGATAAGAGAAAATACGTTTTAGAAATCGTAATCATTTTAAATATTTGCATGATACGCTTAACTTTTCGAATCATTGACGCTATATAATATGATTCAACACATTCATACATTCAATATTCATTCATTTGAAGTAACACCGAAGGAATACCTACTTTTTCTTTAGCATATTATGGAAAGGAAACGCTTTTATTTCTTCATTCCGTTGTAAAAATAACACCATCCATCACGATATAGCAGAAGGAATAAGTAACAGTAAGCTTAAGATTCTTTTCGACTGATAAATTGAGAACACAGCGCCGTCTCGACGTATCATTCCAAAGCCTTCAAAAAAGTAACGCTGATCGTTTTAATCAGAGTGACGTAACGGTTTTATCGAAAAACAACTAATTAGATATGCAAAGAACTGCTGACGCGAGAGCGGTTATGGACGCACGCGAGGAAAGTTCACCGATAGAAATGACCTCTGCCCGATACTGCGTGCCCTTAGATAAAAACGTCATTAAAGGTCAAAAGACTGAAGACGTGTCGACTATCGGCTACGTGCTCTATTATTTAGGACTACACGAGAAAGAGATTTAAACGCTGAGAGTAAGCAATCGATAATTAATCGCCGATCACAGATGACCCAATTCGAAGTGCCTTTTCACCTCATCCGTTCATTGAACAGTAAAAGTGCTTCGTGACGATGAATATGAATACCACTGAGTGATTCTGAGTGCATTATACTTGCGTAAAGCATATGGCGTCACATAGATTATCACTTTCGCTGGATTTATTCACGCTAATCAACCGTTGGGATGGGCATTGTTTTAGTTAGCGTAAATAAATGAAATGCCGTGAAAAATCTAGCAAAATGAGCTTGCAAACGTATTTAATCTTGATCTCGTAACAGCCGATAATACGATAGGAAATTTTCACCACGACTATGTTCTTTTCTTTTTCGAAAATAGCCGTTTTTACATTTTGATTAACGCCCGTAGTAACGAAAATTCTGGAGAAGCAAAACATCGCATCATTAAAATGCAAATTTACGAAAATGGACGATACGCTAACTAACTTCCCCACTCAAATTTCCAGCTCTATGCTTAGTACATATGCTAGTTATTTGAAATATTTTACGAGAAAAAGTCTACGTTTCATATAGCTATTCATATTTTTAGAAACCTGTTAATAATTCAAAGTGTTTTTGGACTCTGCGTTAATGGAAATCATACATTTCTTCGCGAGAGATTATTTCCCAACGTTAGAGATTGTAAATTCAACTTTTAATGGAGGAAATGTCGCGAGAATTAACAGACAAACAGCGCATATATATTCTGTGGAGGAAAATGGTAACACTTTGTCATGGGAAATGTCCACCGAATGACGTTTATAGCTATTTTCATGAAGCATTCAAGCGATTTTAGAAAAAAAATTCTCATGCTCAAAAGTTCGTAACGGAATCCTTTTTCTGGTTGAAACTTTCCTCGATCAATTTTAAATTTCCCAGTAGATTCATTTACAACTGTTTTCAAATGGACATGAACTTGATAGGAACTCAGTACAGAAAAAATAGACAATCAGTGTTCTATCAGAACAGCTCTCCGACTCTAAGAAATTTCTCTCCAAATTAGGGACTTGAATGAATCGCTGAATGGAACACTTCAGTAGTCAAAGAGGGTATTTTTAGATTGAAATTTTTATTTGATGTCCCTATTGGAAATATTTGTCCCTTTTTTCAATAACTTTAACTGTTTTGAAACGCAATATCAAAGTTTTATATGGTTAAGGGGTATAATTGAAATCGGAATTCCAATATAGCCGTCATATTGAACTTAAGGATATTTCGAAACTTCATTATTAAAAGTGCATTTGGTTAACTTTTAAGGGAAATCTCGTATTTTGAAGTAAACTACACCTCAGGAAACATTTCCAACCAAAACTAATTCATGGAAACAGTTGATAACTTAATATTTCTTTATGTGTTTAACTAAATACTATTTTTTTTTCAATTATACTATATGTGTTTTCATTTTATATTTAAAAAAACATAATTTTTCAGTACCATTCCATTTCGTTGTGATGGAATATTAGTGTAGATTTTCCTCCATCGTGTCGTTATTTTTCACAAACCATAAGACCAACTTAATACTTGTATAAAAGTTGTATTTTACGTGGCCCAAAAAAAATTACAAACAATCGAAGTCTCCCTCTGAGAATGACACATCGATGTTTTCTTCTTAGACTGCTAAAGGAAGCCACGAGCATGATGTGTTCGAACAAAAACACGCATCTTATTCCCCTGACATTTTAGATGTTTCGAGAGATATAATTTTTCGATCATTTCCTTCAGCAGTTAACCTTTAGGGCATCTTCCATGTCAAGGAACAGGTCAACTGAATACATTACCTCATAAAAACGAATCGCTTTCTGCCATTTTCCGGAATAAAAAAAAAACAGAGAAAATGTGAAGATATCTGCTTAATGAAGGAAAAGGTACGAGTAATGTGATGAAAAGAAAATAGATATGTATTGTAGTGCGAGATGATTACTTCATGAATATAATTATGAGGATGAATCAATGATGCTAATAAGTTCACAATCAGTATCATGCATTCAATTGCGAAGAGAATGCCATTATGATTATGAAATGGGCGAGTTTAATATTATATAAATTAGAATTCATCTCAGATCTTTATCATTAGGAAAACATTACGTGCCTCATTTATGGAATAAGATACTTTTGTACCCAATTTTCTATTCATAGCTATGATGAATATGTCTCTTATATATTATTAAACTGGATATATTTATTCGCAGGTTATTTAATAAACTACAATTATATTTCAGCGAGGTAAAATTATTATCAATTTGCAATAAATATATATAATTGTATATATTAAAGTAAGAGCGAAGATGCGAAATTTTGAAATCCTTCTGAAAAGAAGTGTAGGCACTCTGATTGGAGTGAAATGATGAACTCATATAGTGTTTTATGTCAGCTGGAAGAATCCTGACTTAAGAAAAGCTCTGGAAAACGTAGGGTTATGAAAGGAAATGGAAGGACTAAAGACTTGGTGACCTATCTAGAGGTAGCTTCTTATTTTTGCAATCTGTTCCAGAGCCCGAAGCCTTTTTCTTCATCATTCCTTTACTGCCTTTGACTGCATCCAAAATTCCTTGCTACTTTCATATATTTTATAGCTTTTTGAAATGGCCTTTTTATTACTTGCAGTAGCTTCTACGCTCTTAAAGTAATACATCGCACTTTCTGGGTTAACTTTGTACGCCATTTAAAGTCGTCCACTCATTTTTTTCAGGGCTTTTTCTTGGAGTGTAATCTTACGGAAAACGCTACTTTCAAAGGCTTAGGTTTTACGTAACTTTGCAAATACCGTAAAATTCAGAGTATGATTGTTAAATTATATTACGAGGTATAGGTAAACACCAAAAGGTTACTATAAACGTTATTTACAATTATTACTCATAACAATAACTTTATATTAATGAACAATTATAATTAAATAAAATTATAATGATTTTATCTTCTTCGGTTGCTATGTGAATTCTAAAGCAATACTCATTATCATTATCCATCATAAATTTTGTTTGGGACGGTAGTTTTTCTACGATATATACCTTAATAGAACTACTTAAGGATAAAAAAGTAAGTCATTTTTTAAATTAATTGGATGAGAACCGGACTCAAAATTAACTCAAAAGAAAGAAAGAGATTTTTTGGAATCTCAGTAATGTAAAACTATAAACTTTAATATAAATATATGTATAAATATATTCTCAAAATTTTGATTTCCAATAAGATTATTACAACAAATGAATAGTGCGAATATTACACTTCACCATACGACTAAGCAAACGTATTATGGCATTTAAAGCTTATAACATATAAGAATACTACATTCCTTAATTTTATACGAGTTTAAAATAAGAATTCATATCGTCAAAATATAATAAGAGATTAAAAAAGAAATATGGTAGACTTCCAGTCTTACGTAAGTGAAGAAGAAGCGAGAAATTCCCTAAAAAAGGAAACAAGTAGAGGAAAATATATGGCAAATACGGGATTAGTAAACTGAAGACATTGAAATAGGAATAACAAATCAAAAATAAGAGAATTTCTCTACACCTGAACCTATTACACCACGAAAATTTTCTTCCTATGAAGCGATAGGGATATCATCTGGAAAGATTTTTCACTACCCTCCGTTCCAATTTTTATACATAACTAATCAAGACCGAGAAGAATTAGAGCTTTATATTTAACTTCTGATGAAAAAATCTCTGAAAGTAGTGTGTAGGCATATAGCTGCACTATACGGAAATGAGCCTCTATGGCTATGACATCTCGTCGCCGACCATATTCCATTAAAAACCATTAGCCACGGAGCGTTCGTGCCCAACACACGTCGAGTCTCGGGTTTTTCCAATAGCACACTTAACGACCCACACACCCTGCGATGCAAGCGACAGAATGCCACTCGTGCATTCGCACCTACACAGTGTACCCATTAAAGGGTTCTTCCACCTTTTTTCAAATCCGCCCACTTCATATACAAGCACGCTCGCGAAATTCGAGGGAAAAATAGAGAATTTTTTACAAGCGGTCCATTAGCACGTGAAGGAGGGAGATATATAAAAAATCAGTGATTCACTTACTTCTATATAAATGAGTCGTGCCATATTATTATCCACGTTTCATATGAAAGATGTATGTAATAAACATAACATTAGGCCTTAGGCAACCATAAGATTGTACTAATCATCTTAATAAATCATAATCTAGTATTTAAGGAATGTTCTACTATGAATTAACGGTCAACTTAATAATGAATTTCATTAATTTTTAAATTAAAAGTTTTACAGAAAAAATCCGTCTTAGTTGATCAATTCGCCGTAGGAAATTTACAAACAAGTTTTTATGTTGAATCAATATGAGAAGGCGTGACTTCGTGGAAAGCCATAGTATAATGAAAAGATTTGCAGTTTTTGCTAAATTTTTAAAATTCTCCTCGTGAAAGTTTTCTCAAATTTAGATAACAGAAACATACAGAAAATTCTCGAAACTTGAAACGTGTACAATATTCATGACAGCATGTTAGCAGTTTGACTGTTATATCAACAAATACCTCATGTTTTACCTGTAAAGTTAAACTACTATATCGAATATCATCCGATTAAAAATGAAGGACTCTATTAAGATGAAAAGAGGTCTTTTGGAGGTATTTCAATGAGCTCTAATAACCTATCGGCAGTTATAAGACCATAGGAATATAAGGGGGATTTTATTCGTATTTTTTGAGTCACGATTTTCTATGAGCGAGTTCCACATGAAAATTATTATCTTTACATATACAGTTATATTGTGAAATTGTCAACATTTAATCACTCAAATTTGATACTTGAATCAAAAAATCTATTTAATGAGGTCAAGAATCTGATAAACTAGATAGATGTTTTAGCAAATATGTTCTATAAGACTTCATTCACGGTCCCAGAATTCATTCAAAGCTACCCCAATTTCCAAGTCACGTTAACTTTTTCCCGTTTACATAATAAATATGATACGATATGCAATTTTATCTCCTTTAAATTTCTGCCAATTATATAATATAATTACGGAGCAATCCGATCCGTAAAGTTTCCGTTGCCGGGGCTTTTCCGTCATTTTTCCGGCGGTTGTTATCTTCGCCGTAAAATCGCATTACCCCTTGATTCTTCCTCTTCGCGATTATTATTTCGCGGAAATTCCCTTTCCTTAATGAAATTTTCGGGAGATGGAAATATAGCAGACGGAATGTTTCCGTGTTGAAATTCCGAATCCTTGAGTTGGCTTCTTGATCATCGCGAAATGGGGGAAGAAGTTGAGGGAACTTTCCGCAGAAGTATAAATTCCATCGGAACCACGCTGCGTACCGTTTTATTAATTAGGCTCATTGTTTCCCGTAAATTATAATGATGGAGAGGTGTTGCTTTATCGCGCCTTGTGGCAGAGGGTGAGTGTATACTGAGAATATGTAATGTAAGTCATTTTAAATTACGTCCTAGATGGATACCTTAAGAGTTACTCAGCCGAGTATATGTTCAGCAACTTTATTGTATCACTTTGTATGATTCATGTAGATATAGAATCATAATTTAGATGATCGGTTCTAATTTTATGAATTATTTACCAAATTACATTACTAAATAAGCTTTTGGACTTGAATAGACGGTAATAGTCTTTGGATTTAAATATTGGCCTTATACAGCATCCATCGACTGTAGAATTATACGAATACGTAAAATAAAATCAAAGCAAAGAAAGAAGAAAGCTTTTATATCCAAAATCATACCTCAAATCAAATTATTTTTTACTTAACCTAGTCTAAAAGTCAAGTAAGCAATCAGCACGTTCCAACATTACGAAAAAACATTAATTTTGATTGACTAATGGAACTTAATTGTAACCTCCTTACATTTACTTTAATATTCCAATATTAACAGTATACTGTACATTGATAAACTTCACACCCTGAGTGTATACCATAATTTAAACCTTTTGCAACCTTATTGCTAGGCACCACTATATTAGAGGCACTTCCTAAAAAATTTCCGAAGCAATATCTCTGTCCATAAATAATGAAATTATCTTTATAAAGCAGATACGGGTTTTCCGCAGCCGACGGCCACATTCACGTTTTATCGTGCTTTGATTTAAAGGCGGTCAAAAAAGATAGCGGAATTGATGATAGCGTGAAATATTCTGGATTAGCGAGGGCCCCTAGAGGTGGACCTCGGAGGGCCTTAGAAGACCGTAGTGCAAATTTCAGATACGAGGAGTTGTAGTATCTCCATTAGAAGTCCATTAAAAGCGAAAATTTCCTCTGTTATCGAAGGAACTCGATATAAATTTTGGATATAACCTCTGAATAATCACCTTTACTTTCACCGTTGAGAAGGTCGCCGAATTTACGGCTTGTTATTTTAATCGCTTGTTTTCCGAACGTAAATTACGTACTCGAGCGAACGGTCGAAAAAAAGCGTCGATTATCCATTTCAGGGAGTTGTTTACAAGCGAATGTGCCGGATATCCAAAAGATAATGAATGTGTGGATCTCATAAGAGGATTTCTACCCCCTTGTTGAAGTTACATGCGCATTCAGGGAATTTCATTCCGACCTGGTAAGTGCAACACGAAATGGTTGTGTTCTTACAAATTGTTTGGAAATGGTAGTTGAAAAGTAGATTAGACTTGCTTTGTAGGGATTTTAGTGCGAAAAGGATCAACTGAGAAAGAAAATTGTATTTAAAAGACGTTAAGTAAGTAAATAAGTATGATTTTGTGGCGCTTACAGTTTAATAATGATATAAAGATATACAAGTCTTAATAATATAACCAACTAACTTTCATCATTGCCTAAAATAGAAATTACGAAACATTTAATTTAATTCTACATGAAGTATTCGAATCCAAACTATCTATTTTTAATTAATCTTAAATAACGTATTACTAAATAAAAATTCTTAATTCAGTTCCTCAAAAAATTTGATCAATGAATGTAGTTGGTACGTAAGATGAGCCATTAGTTGCTTAAATACAATCCGAAAGTTTATCGTTATAGCCTTATAATTGGAGTTTGTGACTATTTACGATCAATAAGAAATATATCACACTCATTCACATCCACACAGATATCTGTATTTTTGAAGGTTATTTTCCTCTTGATAGGAACAAATCCATACAAATATTACTTTGATTTTTCCATCTCCATCTATTCTTCAAACATCTGCACTTAGCGAACTTTTTAACGAATGCACGCGAATCCAGATAAAACAAGGCCATTCTTTGAGTTATCTTGAAACCCCTCCTTCCCTCCCACGCATGGGGAGCTTCTCTGTACCGAAAAAACACGTAAGAAATAAGGCGATGGAAAGGAACGTCCTCCCTCAGTAAGACCACTCCATTTTTTCCGAAGTCACCCTCTTCAGCAGACAGGCCCCATTCGGTTCAGTTAAGCAACTCTCCAACCCACGCCATACCCTCTTTATTTAAACCGTCTCGCGCACCCCCTGACGGAGGATCTTCCAAACATCACTCGAGGAAAAATTCCCGTTTTCCCGGAGAAAAAAAATCGTGGAATTCTTTCCATTCGAAATGCCCTCTTCCTTACGGATTGCTCGCTCTTTATCCCTTCCGAGTGCATCTGGAAATAAAAATAGACGTCTGCAACCCAGGCTCGCTTCCAACACATTGTAGCTGGCGCACTTAATCTTCCTCTTTAACCTCCGGTCTAATTCAGGGGAAAATCTCGAGTATAGATTCCGAATAAGAAAATCTACGATTGAAGGGAATAGTTCCAGATGCTACGACAACTATATGGGGATTTATTGATTGTTAAATTAAAAATAAGATATACAATTCTTAACTTTTGCATCCACTTTATAGGTTCAAGTTATTTTGATATTTCTATATCGTTGGGACCATTTTAATAAATATTTACTTCGTGCTACTGCCAAAAGCCTGGAAGGTATTTACGTACTATTCTTTAACCTCAAAATAACCTTTATAATTTAACGTCCCCTCAGTAGGAAAGTCCAAAAACAGAGCTTTAATTTCCATCAATTATTAATTCAAATATTTATCTAACAATATAGTCATACTTGATAATTATGTTGGTAAACTTTTTCTACGCAATAAGGTATATGTGCATTAACCAGCGTATGGTTATGCTGAACACTGACTATATTTCTTCCATTTAAATCAAATGCATGTATGATGAACAGTGCGCTTGAATTTTCACCCCCAGTTATTCATCTGATTCCTCTTCTGTATATTCCTCATCCTTAAATCCTCAACCCCTAAGAGACTCATTATTTATCATACGTCTCCAGCCATGCCACCTACAATTCTTGTTTCGTTATATCTGCTTCCACCCACGCCCCTTCTTAATCTCTCTTTCCTCCAGGATTTGGCTGCCATCTTCCGTATTCCCACTATAATTATCCAGCCTCTTCCTTCCTTTGTGATAAGGCCCTCTAATCAACTCACTTGCCGCCCTCCGTGTTTTAGAAATCGGGGCGAATAAGATTGCCGTTTCTATAATGGCTCTTCAGGCGGATCAAGTCTTCGTTTCGGAAGCAATTAATCGGAACATTATACTCGATTAATTGTCGAATGAACAGTAATCGATTGACTACCACTTAGTCACTGAAACGATGGAACATCGATTTTTGTCAAGGCTTAGGAATTTATGCGAAATATCTTAACTCGGCTGGAGAATCACTTTCTACACCCATTAATTTTTAAAAATAAATCCAATTTATCTCTCTATACTCTCTAAGTATCTCCTACCATGATTTCCAAAGAATTAGTAAGTTATAGTTCGAAATAAGAGTATAATATCCACTTTAACTGCATTCCAGATTTATCCTTAAGGGTATGTGACTTACAAACACATAAGTGATATTCCGGTAGCATATACGTCAAGGGGTAAATACCTAAACAAGCATGCCGGCAAAAATTGTTTGCGAAAATAATTTTTTAAATCATTTTAAACATCTCTCCAAAGTTTAAATCTTTCTTCGTGGCCGTTGAGTTGCCATGTTACATCTGCCATCAAACTGTTTATCGATTCCGATGATATCAATTGATTTTATTTTTCATCGCGTTCTCTTCATTTGTCCTTGAATCCCTTGGGCAATAACTGTTCATTGCATTCGTACATGATCAATGAACATACTTCATAATGGCATTTTAAATCGATATGAAATCAGGTCAAATGGGAAATATCCAGCTTTCTCCCGCTCGCTGTTGAGAGTTGGAATTGCCCAAAAGGTAAAACATGAAAAGATATACCAGGGATTCCATTGAACACCTTTATTCACTCTTTATTACTCGTAAAATTGCTGAATGATATGTCTATATCACTCTTATAAGTACCTCCTTATTGTATATATATTTAAAGGATTTTAAAATTCACCTTCAAAATATACAATTTTAAAAGTTTGATTTCTTGTAATTTGTTACTTTCTTTTTCCATAGAATCGTTTATTTACTTATGGCAATTGGGAGATGAACATCAAGAGTGATGAACAAAGTATTAAACGCTTTGAAAGAGAAAAGTTACCAGACATTTTAGATTTATTTTACGCCTTCAGAGGCTTCAAAATACGATACCATGCCTATCAACATCACGTATGAATCTTTCACTCTGTATGTGTTGTGAAGCAATTTCTGCAGTAGCCTTAAAACATCTTCCATATTACTGGTATGGCAGCACTCTTTATGGCACTTTTACGATGCAGATATGAATATTTTATGCGAAAGTAACAGATCCTGCCATACATAATAAATTTTCATAGCATTTTTCAAGGTTATAAGGTTAAGGATACATACTCTTTTGAAACTTTAAAGGCAATTGTTTTCTAAACAGGAACTATTTATATCGTTTGATGATATTAACCTTTCATATAAAAGGTGACAATCGATTTGGATTCCGTCCTCAACGCGCATGTCCTCTGATTCCCATAAAAGATGGCATGAGAACAGTTGTATTCTACCGAAAAATGTCTCCATTTTATGGCATCGAAATTTTAAGGGGCAACCAATACAGGGGGGGTTAAGTGATGATTTGAGGTTTTGTAAAGTGTTTATATGGGTAAACTGAATTCCCATCTTCGTAAAATTAAGACAATACTCTTATTCCTTGGGCAAGTATCCTATCATGTGAATGAATTTTTCTACATGCCAATAATCGAGCAAAATTTACTACGTTACTTATATCATATGAGAGACAAAAAATCAAATATATAATAATATCTACTATATATATAGTTAACACGAGAATGTTCCACAATAAGTTTATAATATGAACGTGATGGTAAATAATTATTCAAATCCGAACAAAACACGAATGTAAATAAATCTTTACGTATGGGCTTAAATTTGTTTATTCATATACGTGTATAGTTTATGGATGACAGAAAACGTGATCGTAAATGAACAAAACTAAGCTTCCACGAATCGAAGTACTATTATTTACAGTCCTATTTATATTCAATTGAGTCTGAATCTTCTTATTTTTCACATTTTATCCGTTTAAACTCCCCACTGCGAACAACATCAACCCCTTGTACCAAAACACCGTGGAAAAGTCCTCCAAGCGACACTTCCAGCATCGTCACTATGGCAACGATATTTAAATGACAATATATATTTGAAATACTTAAACAGGAACTAAGGTGGTGAAAATAAAAAAGAGATTGAATGGTAAAGAGTTCGCGGTAGAGATGTGTTGGGAGTTGTGGTCTCAAAGTTTCCGCCGAGTTGAGCTAAAAAGACCTTAGGAATTGCTCTGAGAAGTTTATGGGAGTTGAAGGGTTAATTGTGAGGCAAGAAGGAGCAAGTACGTTAGCTTGGCAAGAGTGCAGAAGTGCGGAAAGAGAGAAAAATAGGAGGTCATATGGGCGTAAGGCGGAAGCCGAATGCGCCTGGAGAAGGACAGCAATTGTGATTGGAGGAAGTTGTTTAGGATGTGTTGCGATGTTATATGGGTCGTGAGGAGACCAAGGACAATAGGCCAGAGATTGTGGATGGAGAGATCATGGGGTGAATGGTTGTTTGCTGTATGGAATGCTCAGGGGATGCACATAATGCTGTGGTGGTTAGACTGGAGAATAGGGAGTAGAAGATGAGATTAAGAGGGTATATGGGTGATGCACTGCAAAAAGTACTGGTATAAGGACGTATATATTAGAATAATGTTGGAAGTTCCTGAATGTACAATAATTACTGTCTTATTCATGAAAATATTAATATTTTACCTCAAAAGATGCATGAATCTTTGAATAATATATGTAAGTAGGTAAATATATATTTAGATGGACCTTACACCTATTGAGGTGAATATTATTTTGATTGTAAATAATGTTTGTTTGAAAATGTACCTGAGCCTTCTTGATTCTGCAATTGAATACACGTGGTTGTTCACATACAGCTTAAGTTTAAAAAAAACCAACAATATGAATTAAAATACTTACAAGCATTTTGCAAAACAAGATATAAGGAATATATTCAAGAAAATCCATTTTTCTAACAGATCTGTATTGACAACTCTTGAAATAAAAATTCCTTCAAAAGTTAAGTATAAAAAATGTGTCTAATCATTACGTAAAGAGCGCTAACGGTAATATATTCAATAATCAGTATCTTTGCTGAGAGAAAGTATTAAGCAAGTAAGTTCTGATTTTAATAGACGTCTTTGTCATTACGAAAATAAACCTTCACCATACATGGTTCCAACTCAATGGCTATAATCAGGTTCCATCAACCCTCCCTTCACATCACAAGTAATTTCATTATTTCTAAAATCCAAAAACGGAGTTCTCCTCGCATCAGCGTGTAATTCACCCTAATTCAAAGCTCGTTCCCCTAAATCTATTCTCGGAAGATCAAAGATAAACTCACATTTAAATATGAGCGCTCCATAATTACGTTAAGTTTCTGGCTTTCATTCCACATTCACTTGCGAGGAAAACATTTGAAAGTACATGTTAAACATGTCTTAAGCAAGACACGAAGTCCGCAAACTCAGCTGACCTTTCCACGATGCAGACTTCGATAAGAACTCGGGTATTGTATAATAAGGAGAAGCCTGTTCTTGGCAATAAGGGTCACAAAGAGAGAGAAATATTCAGTTGAGGGAAACACTACTGAATGGAAGGAAAGTGGGGAAGAATTTGTGCGGAATAATAAAGATAAAACGGAGGGTAAAGGAGAAGAAAAAGGAAATTAGGAGTGGAAAGGGAGAGAAGAAAATATGGGATGGTTATATGAGGGGAGGGAAGGTTACCAAATTACTGCAGTGAGAATAATAGTAAAAAACGAGGTTTGTAAAAAATCTCGCTAGGGAAGGAACTTTTTTGGGAAACTTTTACGAATGTATGGGAGCAAATATAGGATTAGGGTGGAGATAAATATAGGAAAAGAAGAATGAAAAAATAAATTTGAGCGAAAAGCAGATAGGGTCCTATTGTTACGAGGATTTACAGATTGAATCGAAATCATTTAGGAATGCTGATTGAAAAAGTATGCCTAAGATTATAGTGCAAATGAAATAAAGGTTAAACAAAAAAAGGTCCTCTTCCATCTATAATCAACTATGGAAAGGTATCTTAGCATCCGAAATAATATTTAAATACAATTCATCACAGTATTTGCCCAATTGATTAAAACATTGAAACAAAAAAAATAATATAGTATACATTTTATATAAGTAACGAATGTAAAACAATTCATTTGAAATTATCTAAAAACAATATTTAAATAACAAATAATTTAATAAACTTGTTGGCTATAACATAAAATGAGTTGAATTTAATGGTTTACTTTTTATAGCACTCACATACAGACTTAATAACATTTCTTAGTAATAACTTTGTTCCTCTTTTCTAACGGATTTGTTTAAATAGTAATTAATAAATATTCTAAATAAAAATAATTAATAATAATTAAATTTTAAACAACAAATTATTCATTAATAATCTATAATAATTTTTAATGTTTAGCAAAATGAAAATCTACTTTTATAAACTTCACATTGTGAATTTATAAATATTCATACTTTGATATATATTTATACAAAACAATAATGAATGTTAATAGATTATATTAAAATAATAATAAATATTTTAAACTTGATTCACGATATAGCTTTCATAATGAGATTTATTTATATCTAATATTTAATAATTATAATAGGAATAATTTACCCAATTTGTCTTACTCAATATTCCTTTTAAACATTCTATTTAGTTAATACACCAAATTCTCAGAATTATAACTACAGGGAAGGTCGTAGCAAACTAAAATTCACCATAATTTAGATATGAAATTTATTTTATAGTTTATTAAATATTTACATAGATAGATTTTGTATATTATATTCATAGCATGAAGTATTTTGTTGTGTGACAGCGAGAATACGATCTTACTTACGCGTATGTATACAAATAGGAAAGCACAGTGTACTCGCAAGTAAGAGAAACTTGGTAAGGACGAAATGAAAAACCAAATAGCGAGGGAGAGTGGTAAAAAAGTTAAAGATAAGAAAGGGAGAAGATGATGAAAGGAGGTGAGTGTGAGAAGACGCTGGGCGCTACACTCGAGGGAAAAACGGACAAATCTTTGGCTGAAGTTTGGGTCCGTTGTTAAGAACCACGCTTCGTCCAAAGGACTAAACAAAACAATGAAGGGGAAGGAAGGATGGCAGGAAAAGTCTATTACTTCGGCTTAATTTGATGGCTTTTTCTGCTTCCCTCAATCGAAGATGACTTGTCACCCGCAACGCTATCCGAGTTTTAAAGTTTTGCGGTAAATTTGGAATTCCGCTTTTCTTATCCCTTCAAATCAATCTCAGGAGTAAATGGTTAGTGCAGAAAGTGATTGACGAACTTTTTTCATTCGGATGTTGAAGACAGATTACTTCGATGCTTCTAGTACGAAAAAAGTAACGACTCAAAACTTTTAATGGAAAAGATATTTAAGATAATATATAAACAAAATACAGAAACGAGGTAAATGTATAAAAAGATTGAATTAATTTCATGATCAATTTAAGTTAACTGAGCCGAAAAACAAAGAAATAAGAAAGGGCAATTTTAATATAAATGATTTAACGCTTCAAGATAGGTGTCATACTCTAAAGTTATAACTCAATTGCTGGAAGGATGGAGAATAATATGGTATTTTGCAGCAAATTTAATTAAACAAACAATGTTGTACATAAAATATCATCTCTTAATTTGAATATAATTACTCTTTTCTTTTTTCGAATGAATTAATAGTATTATGATATGAATATATATGGAGCTAAACTTCAATATAAACGTTTCATTTTAACAAAAACTTATAAACAATAATACAACCTCCATAGTAATTCTATTAAGGGAACAAAATCTATTCAGAGCGAAATGTTCAATGACGAAATCAACACAATTCTGAATCAATAAGGAGACAAATTCAGCGACACCAGAGAGCCGTGCCTGAGTTCATCCATAAATACCCTACAAACTGTAACGAGGTTGACGCGCCAATCTAAGGAATGAGGCTGATTTAAGCCTTCATTAGTAAAGATGCTGTTTCAAAAGTATTGATCGGCGTCAAAGGCTGTATGACGCATTAGCATGCGAATTCTGCGCCTTTAAGATGTTTCAGACTACAGTTACAGACGACCATAACTCTACCGTGAAAATCACACCATAAACTCAATCCTGAAGTTCAGGAATCCTTTGAGACAAAGCGCTATTCTAGACTATGCACACTTCACCCCGAATAACTCTTTTGACTTTAGTCGGATAGCGTTATTGATTAACGAAACAAAGAATGTATACATAACTCCTCTGCTGACATGTAACGAAGTTTATCTTGAAAAAGTAGCGTATTTTCACAAAGGGCCTCGTGTATACGATGGAGACAAGTAGATGTCGTGGCTTTAATATTATTCATAGCGGTGCTGTAGGAATTCAAAATGTTGGATGGAGAATTCGCTTCTTAAGATAAGAGCATAATATGAGAGTCAAATACGCTTTTCCTGTTATTAATGTTCTATGAGGTCAAAAGAGTCATTCAAAGATAAGCCAGAAAGAGTAAAATTGTAAGACTAAACAAACAAAAATAGTTCATTTTCTTGAAAGTAGAACAAATATAATGATATCTCTTAATGACGAAGGATTTTATGCTAGCGTTCTGTTACGTTTAAGGAAGTTACATTTTCAGTTAAATATTTAAGGAGTGAGATAGGATTTAAAGAAAACGAGCATTTGAATTATTTATACTTTACCATCCAACAATTCGTAAGTTATCTGAATTGTAGAATATTATGAGGGATATAAATTAACCCATTTACATGAATAAACATAAGGCCTGATATAATTGAATTTTCCAAAAAATTATGGACAGGTATTGTCCTTAAAATATATAATTATAAACATAAAATTGAATATGCCTATGTTCAACAACATACGTTTTTAATTGAGAAATTTCGAAGTTAAATTATGAATCTTGCACCATAATTCGTTCTTACATAAGTCATCTTTTAGGATGACTAAAAAGTGAATTCAATTTCGAGTAAAAACTATTATTTCATAGTTAGAGATGCATATACTGTAAATAAATTTTGGGACACTTTGAGTAAATACTGCAGTTACGCATTTCTTTCGATATAACCAGAGGTTTCTGAGATAGACGCACATCGCTGAATTATATAACTATCCGTATAAATTCGAAAGCTTTAATAAAAACGGTATCCAAGCATATAACGGTGGGTATTTATATCCAAATATACGTGAACCATCCACGACCTTGCGTGGATCTGGGATCGGTCCTTTCACCAAACTTATAATCTCGTCCTTGAAAATAAAAAAGGAAAGAATGGGAAAGAATAGACCGTGTTCCTTCCCACCGATCCAAAAATCCGTATTGCCGCCGGAGCGATTATAAAATAAATTGCAAAAGAATGTAATTTATTCGAGAAATGATCAAATTGCGTGTTTGGAAAGCATTGGGATCGGTTTGATTGCGGCAGTGGGATAGAGGGATCGACGGCACAAGGAAACAAAACTTTGCGAAATTACTAGCGACGGAGGGCCCTATCTCAATTTTTTTATTCCCGTAATATTCTCTAGCGATACCGGAAAGAAAAGATTCAGTTGTTTCATTATCCGCTAAACGGCGAATTCAACGCATTCTTTATTTAAGGTCCCTTTCTTACGAACTGTCATATTTCTCGACCGCCATTTGGATAAATCCGTATCGCGGCTATTTTTGGGAGAGATTTTTCTCCGCCAATGGAAAAGTCTTTCCTTCGATAACGGAATAAAATGGCAGCAGAAAAGTGGTGTAACTTGAAGAATATTACGAAACGACCCAAGGACACGCACCTGACTTATGTGAAGCGTTACATTTCGAACGCATGAAAGCATATCGTCCCGAAACTTTTTTCTAGGTCGTCACGACAGAAGAATTATTTTAATTTCTGAATTCCTCGACTCGTGGATGGAAAATGTAAGTTGTGTGCTATACATAATTCAACGTGGACTTCTTTGAGACGGTCGTAAAGTAAACGGCCAACTTTGATCTTACGTACGTAAACTTTTATCTTTGGATGTGAGTTATTGTATATCACACACAAATACAGTGTGTTTATTATTCAAACCCTAAATGCAAAATATTTCAAAGAAAAACCTCTTGTAGCTGAAGATATCAATCGTAATAAAAATAGTGTTTTAGAATACGAAGATATTAGTTGGAGTTCTTTTTTATAATTAATGATATATTAATTATTATTATTATTCTTTGGGTGCTGCCTTATTCTACAATCATCATAATTATTAAATGTATGATTAAGGATCAATATCAAGTCTTGGCAGTAGAGTTTAAAATTTCAAAGGTTGTTTTACCTTGAAATTCAAAGGATAGCGACAGTAAACCCAAAAGATAATATTTTTATTATAAATATCAGAAATTAACTTCAAATTAGCTTCGAATTTGATCGTATTCCAAGGTTAATGAAGATATTTTTGTAAGGAATAATAATTTTGAGGTGAGAAGCTTAAATCAAACTAAACATAAATTTAGAATAGTGTGATAATAATAATCTCTTATGGTCAGGAACACAGAAAATATATAACGTAATGAACTGATATTTAAAGATAAACGTGTATAAAAGTCCTGACAGACAGTTTACCTCAATTCTGCACTATATATCTTAGTTTATAGAAATGTATTTATTTATCTACTGATGGTATCATTCCTGGATTGGGATATTGGGCTTGAATTCAACGCATAAGCGACAGATACTGCAGTTACTTACACTCTGAGTATTCAAATCCTTCATTGTTGCCCTCAATTTACTGAAAACCTCTCTCTTTTTTTAGAATCCCCCATTCACAAATCCATATTCTTTCCGATCCTACTTTGATAATCAATACACCTTCAACTTCTGCCGTATTGACTTCTCGGTTTCACACCAATTTTATCCAGGTCTATCGTTACCATGGCGATAATAGGCTTGTCGTTCTCTGTCGTGACCCAAGTTTGGAAAATTCTTTTATTTTTCGTGATATTACGTCCGAAGCAGAGTTTTATCTGAAACGCTACGGTTCCGTGTAATTCATTTCGAGGAAACTGTCGACGAAATCTGGCTCCAATTCTCTCCCAATACTTCCAAATGTTACGATAAAAAAGTCCAAAACAGGATTTGAAATTAATATCGCTCTGTTAAAAAGAATAACTAGCTCGTGACATAAGAGGACGAGTTTTTGACTGAGAGAGTGTATTTGACGTTCGCAATCTGTTTGTGCTTCTCTGTGAAGTAAATTGCGATGTTTCAAACTATCCCGTCTCAGGGCTTCCTAATTGGAGTGTATTGTGATCGTGACAGTTGTTATTTTTATGAGTGATTTCACAGAGATTCCGTATCATTTGGAAGTTCTGCGATTTCTTTTCTCTATTTCAATTTTCATAAATCTCCCGAGAAGATGGCATTATTGTGATGTATATGCTAAAATTTAAGTTATATATGATGAGGTATTCTGGAAAATAAGTTCTTTTTTTTTCGTCTTTCATTATAATGCTCATTAAGTACTCGGAAATATATCATAGAAGAGCTCATTAGACCGAAAAGGCTTCATTTTGTAAGAAGAAATAAAGTAATAAGAATGCTCATTCGTCTCTTTTTATTATTATTAATTTTCTCATCTTTTTATCGATATTAAGCATGTCTTTTTCAACGATACTTGGCTAGGATGTGAGAACTCAGACCAACTGCAAAAGGTCAAGAGTGGTCAAAAAGTTTTCTTATCTTCAAATGAGATTTTCTAATGACTTGATTAATTATTATGATATAATAGAGTATAATATTAGCACTATGTACAGTATTTTAACTACGTAATAGCGATTATCTTCCATAGATATACAGGTATTTCTGATTCAGCGAAATTGAAGATATATGGTAAATAGGAAAAGAACTGTGCGAGCTCCATAAAAATGTAGAAATTTGACGGAATATAAATCCTAAGAATGACAATACATTAAATTACGATGTAAGCAATTCTATAAGGGATATCGAATCAAAGTTTCTTTTACAAATCTAAAATCTTCAAGGAAAACGGAAAACAAATTCGGATTAACATTTTAAGCTATCAATCAGAGGCTGCATTTTAAAGTATTCAATTATTTTCTCTTCCCTTTTAATGAGCATAAAATAATTAAAAAGGGATTTTAAAAATTTCTAATAAAATGTTAGATTATAAAAACTTCAAATTCATTTTAAATTAATGATAATTTTCATTATTTTTTGTAACATTAAAATATAATCTCTTCTAACCAATATACTTTAATATTCTCAAAAAAAAACAAATATATAATAAACAAAGGATTTTGAATTTTGAAATATATATAAATACAAATTAGCTTATTTTATTTTTAGCTCAAATCATTAAAAATAGTCTGAAAACTAGATTTATTCGGTATTAGCTTAAGTTTCCACGCAACCCTAGTGTACCATACTCGGCATTCTAAATTTATGCATCCAAAGCTCTAAAAATAGTAAAGGCAAATCTATTTCGCGACGTAATCTTGAACGATTCCTTCTATCTGTAGACATACATCTCCTTCTATATTTAATCGTCTCCGACCAACAAACGATAAGCGCGTTAAAAAGGAAAATAAACCTTATCTACGAACAACAAAGGATGGAATTTGATAAAGGGTATCTCGGAACTCAAAGAGGATACTCCGCGTTTAAAAATAGTCCCTATTCTGAGGAGAAACGCACCTTTTAAAAAGGACACTTCCGCCATTTGCGGAAAACCATTAAAATTTTCTGAACAGCGTAAAAAAGCGGATCTGAACAAAGGAAGTGGATGAAAAATAAGGGTGTATTATTCAGAAGGATTATGCAAGGAACTAGAACGTCGTATGGTGATTAGGGGACCACCCGTATGATTATAAAGGATTGATAAACAGGAAGGAGATACGTTACACTTCTTAAAAAATAAACATCCGCTTCTCTGCTAGCGTATGGTGCTGTATAGGAAGTAACCCAATTGTGGAGAGCCTCGGAATCATATAATCTTTTTCTCTTTGAAAACAAAGGAGCTGCGATGAACAAAAATAAGCTACGGTAATGCAAACATACTAAGGAGGTATGCTTTTTAAAAGAGGGTGAAAATTGTTTCCGAAATTCTAGAACCTGCGAAGTTTGTGGGAAGTAATAATGCAGTGAAATACATTTAGGTGTTCTATGTAACCCATCAATATCAGTTTGATTTAAAACGTGGAAGGAAAATAACTTCGTGAGCATAACTAAACGAGAGATATTGCTACATTTCTAATGCAACTTCTGCATACAGAATGATAAATCAAACACACAACTTTAAAAAGGAAGAATTATTGATCAAATTTCCTTTCAATATCTTTCTTTGACTATATTATTTTTAAACGAGCCAACGAGTGAAACTAGAGTTTCATGAGATCTTGGGAATTTATGGGTACGGAAATCCTCTTTCCTTCTCCTACAATCAACTATTCATGAAGTAAATGGCATGTAAAACGCAAAATGCTTTTATTTTTATGCTAATACAAACTCTTGATGGGAGTATGTTTGGTGTTCATTCCACGAGAAATCCTTTCATATTATCAGAAATATTTTTTTCACAATTTCTTATCCTTATTTGTTAATGATTCTTCGATGCATTCAGATAAAAAAATTGTTAACACATGGATTTGAGGATTGGTTAACTTGTATCTTAGATCTGTCAGTTAATTTTAAATATTCATTTCATATGAATTGCCATTCAAAGACCTGGCAATACTTTATAAAAGAGATAAAGCAAGAGTACAGTACTTCATTTGAATCAAACCTTTTGACCATTCTAAAATCAACAATCGCATTAGCAAAATACTATCTTAACCCAGTTAGACCCTCTTGCAAACACAGGTTCATTTCTAAGGAACTCCAAGATGCAGAAACCCCTTACACCGTAAGAAAGAATTGTAAATCAACTCAAGAAATAAAATTTGTATAAAAGAGTGCGTGGTAAGAGGTGGGGAACAGTTCGCTGACATGGATTTATAGGGAAGGCAAGGAAGAGAGGAAAGACGAAATGAAATATTAATACCGTAAAAATGAGGTGAATAAAGATAGCGTTGGATGAATAGAGGACATGAATTATACAGCGAAAGGAAACAAAGAGAGTTGGGTTTTAAGTGACGATTGAAGGAAAAGGTGGACGGGATGAATTATAGAAGGATACATAATGGAAGAGAGGTTTGAAGGAACAGACCGTTTGGTTTCGCATCTTATTGACGTAGAATTATGTATTTGGATTGGAGGAATTTTTCTTCCATTTCCTCTGAGCTTCGTGGAAATCCTTTATATTTAAGGGTTGATTAAATTCTAATGGAATCATCACAAGCATTTCTGGAAAATTATTATCGGAATGAAATCATTTCGATATATTCTAACGATTAATGCCATGGACTTTTGACTAACATATTGACCTGCTTTAATTATATTTCACGAGGCATACAAACTTCTAAATTTCAATTTAAGCGATTAATTCCCGTTAATCAGTTTGATTGGCATAAGATTTAAAGTGATTGACAGACTATGTAAACAACAATTAATTATTTTTGTTTGTAATTTAAATAATAGTTCATAATTAAAATACGTTTTTAGAAGTCCTTTATGTTTATAATTTATCTATACCTCCAAGCCATTCATGATTAAAATTCGTATATCGAATATCGTTACGTGATTCTCAAAAAAATCTCAAAAGCTTATTTATAAAAAAACTGTAATTTTACTCCGTAATTAGAATTTTTCATATCATATAATATTTGTTTCTATAAACAAACAAGTATAATCAATGGAGGAAAATTTGTTCAAAATTTTCTATCCTGTACGTAAAAAATTAATTGCTTATAGCACAATATTGCTGCATAGAGGAATTAATATAACGATAAATTCATAATTTCCCAACAACCTTATTCGGTTCATTGGAACATATTTTTCTAAATAATAGCAAAGGATATCATATAAAGGAGAATTTAAATAACAAATTTCATCCTAAATACAAAATTAATATGCTGAGAGTGATACATATCTTTATTTTTTGGTATAGAAAAATCGGTTCTCTGAAAAATATATCGCTTGTGGCGAGGAAAAAAATCAAATATAAATGGGAGTGAAAGTAGAAAAATGCGATAAAAATGGGATTATAAATGTTCTGGCTTCCTCCAGGCAAAATCGATTTCATAAAATAATGCCTTTACTTTGAAAGACTTCTATCCTAGAATATGTATGAATTATTTTTTCTCTGTAACTCCGCAAAAAAACGACGACCTTTCCTGTATGTATTATATTATGTATACCATGTTTGATTTAAAGATACGTTCTCAGTGGAAAACTTAACGAATTCAAAGACCGGTAATTAAATTTTTTTCACGGAAATATCGAGGCTATGATCTTATTGTAATTTTTGATTTTTCCACAAGATCATGGTTAAAATTATGCAAGGAAATTGCAAGAAACGCGTTTTGCAAATTATTTTTGCAGATTTTGGCGAACTGTGCGTTCCTTATTAGAATTCACTTCTTAATATTCCGAAAATGAGATGAATGTTGGATTTAATTGTAATTCAAAATACAAGGAGGTATTATTTATATGAAAAATATGAATAATAATGAATTATCATCGATTATCGGGGTGATATTTCACACTTTACACTTTTCTTTCGGAAGTATCACTATCACTACCATCCTATAAATAAAGCATTTACGGAAAAAGCTTTTCGTGTATACTCCGTACACCATCCCTATGATTTAATTTTATTCGCCTTCTCCCATTGAGATAATTCTTTAATCTCGACACCTCCATAATAAATACGTTAAAGGACGAAGGACAATGGAAACCTCTGAGGTGATCATTTGAACCCTTCGTGGTTTTCCCACACTAATCCACCTGCGGAAGATGATTCCATCATGGAACGGGAGAAGACAAACAGATATAAACGACGGAGACAAATCACATCAGAGCGAAAAAAGGTTCATCAAATCTCGTGAAAACGGTGGAAATTAGTAGAAAAGGGTAAATGGAAAGAAGAGCTGACAAACCGTCAGTGGGAGGGATTGCAGCAGTGGGAGATGGGCATTGTTTCTCCACAAGAATGGAGAAGATGAAATGGAGGACACGAGAGGACTGGAGTAGCGCGGACTTCGCAAAGAGTTGCTGAATAAATCCGTCAGATGCCTCCCCACGTCAAGAATAACGCCCTCTACTCTTGAAGGGATCAGATATGGAAGAACTAGAAAACAAGGATAGGAAGGGAGTTCTGGGAGAGAGCAGAAGAAAAGGTAAATATTGAGGAATTAGATCTAGAAGGACGACTTTATTTGGAGTAAGTTGAGGAAGGGGAATTCTTTTCCTATTGGGACTAGCAGAGCTTTCGAAAATAGAGATGTACGGGTTTGGCTGACGAAATGATAAATATTATGACAAATGTTAACCAATCGTTCCCGTGACACAAACTCATGACAGATTTGTTTAGGATTATGTATAATATTTCTGTATTTAAGCGTATAAAATATATGTAATATAGCTCAAGTGGGTTTTAACGATCTAAACAAGAAAATTTACTTCGTAAATAATATTCATGAATTTTTAAAAGTGAATTATTGATGAATGATCAAATTTTGTAGCTGAATAACTGAGTTTTTATGACAGAGATCAGATCTTGAGTGGGGGAATCCACGTTCAGTTTTATTTAAAAATATTCCAAGTTGAAATCTATGAGTACCTGATATTCATGAAAAAGATTATAGCACAAGGATGACAAACAAATTTTTTAAAAATGTTTCACTTTATAACACCTGTTTTATTACTCCATTGACGAACTCTACTCAATCAGATATTTTTATTTCTATAAACGAATGGAAAAATTCGAAATATTTTACAGAAAAAAGAAAAATAGAGAATTAAGATTTGGTAAGAAATAATAAAAATTTAACAATAAAGAAATATTTAAGAATAGTCCCCCAAAAAAGAACCAAATCGACAATTTGGATAAATTTGGAAGTAAAGAATAATGAAAAAAGGTAATAATTCAGGAAGTGCTATAAAAGACGCGTAAGAATAGAATGAGACGAAGAGAGCGAAAGACGGATAAAGAAGGAGAAGCAGTAAAGGAGTGGGATAAATGGCTTTAATATGAGAGAAATTGCTCCTTAAGAGTTCCCTCTTAAATTTAACTCGTTGGAGATGTACGGCCTGAGGAAGGAAAGTTAAAATGGATGAGAAGGAAGTGAGATAATAGATATAAAGAGCGAGTAAAGATTTGTTGGAAGAGTAAATGAGCTATGCAATAATTGCTTTCTGTCAAAGGAACGAAATGGGCGGTTGAGCACAGATAAAAGTTAGAAAAGCAATAAAGAAGCGATGGGTGAGATTGTGGGGAAAAATTTCGTCCGAAGCTCATATTCATGAGATGTACAACTGAAGGAAATCGCTTTGTGGGCTTATGTGAGTAAAAAGAACTTAGAGAACTCATTTCAATAGAATAAAACTGAGAAAGAAATTTCATTTAGCAGCAAATGAGTAGAGAAGTGAACATCTAAGGGTTTTTGTGTGAACTAATGTGCAACTATCAAGGTTCTCTACGTAAGTACAAATGATGGTATGTAATGAAGTTTGTTTTCGATCAGAGTATAGCAGTATCAGCCGACTAATACACGTATTAGTGTAAACTAGTTATTAAAACTAATACGTAATTAAAACTTTTAATGTTTTACTTGAGATTTAAATTGAAATATACTTCCATTTATGTGATAATTTCTACTGGTTGCTCGTCATTATTTATTGATACTATTATATACCTTATCTAAGGCTAGTACTTTTATATGGATAAAAGGATTAAAACAATCATAAAATCATTTATAAACGATCATTAAAATAAATTATTATTGGGCGCTAAGTACAAAAAGAAATCGTTATAAAATGGAACTAGGGACTGAGTAGGTATAGATTTTGCTTACTTTCTCCTTGAATTAGTTTTGTTCCCAATCTAAAATTTAGCTTATTCCTATTGATTGAATACCTTATGATAACTCCTCCACTTTGAGCTTCTAGGAAGTTAATTTTTATGTGAAATTCTATCGGTTATACATTTTTCTCTCTATCTCTCTTAACATTAACTTAATCATCTTATTTACGTGTCGTAAAATTATGAAAAACTAAAGAAAGAACTATCACAAACCAATTTGATAACCTTCTCTGATTATCAGTTGAAACAATCGAAAGGTTCTCTTTCCCTTACTTAACCGTTTCTAGGGACAACGAACTCCTCATTTTCATCTGACGTTTCTCATCACTTTGTACGCGAAGAGGGAAGCCGATACGCAAGGGGAAGAAAAGTACATGCGGTGGATGCGTAGAGGTTACTTAGTCGAGGAAAGATGTAGAGAACGGGTTGAAGTTGGGGAAATGGATGTGTGGGAGTTGTAAGGATGGATGGCGGAGGTTAGGCAGCTCCCTGGTGCAGAAGCGCGGTGTGAAGGCGGGGTTTTGCGGCGTGGGAAACAATGGGAAAGATAAGAAGGGGTGGGACCCTGAGGGATAGGTGCGGGATTGTGTTAGAAGAAAGGGAGCTTTAAGAGATTTCCACCAGAGGGGAGTACAGTCTAATAGAGAGGAAAATTATTATGTCTCTGAATTTAAGATGCTTACGGAGGTTTGCTTTTGACGATTAGAAAAAGCTCAAAGATCGGCGAAAGATTATAAAGCAGGAGTATTTCTTCTGCAGCTTTGATTCCCATTTAATATCTGTACGATTCTCAGCTTATTCGAAATTTTCTTGACTTGTTTTTCTTAATTCTAAACACAACTTAGAGTTCCTTATCTTATTACGTGAGGGTTAACAATAAGATACTGAACTATGAAATTAAAATAACTGAATCAAAAAACATTACTTTTATACAATTATTTGCTCTATTCAAATAAAAATTCTATCATGTGGATGTGGTGTAATAATGAACGTATATTTGATCTCTTTTATTCATGACTGATTCAATCTATTTCCTTAAGCCAAAAGTACTTATATTCACTCCTTTTTTATTTTAAGATATGTAAGATAATTTCCTTGTAAGTTTGCTAATCCTTGTTTTCTTTATCGAATTAATTAAATGAAAATTGGAAAATTGAATGTATTAAAATGCTTTGATCTCAATTAATATGATTCATATTTCGTTTAAGGAAGCATTTCATTGATCAAAGAACGGTTGAGAATGTCAATAATAACAGTAATTAAGAGGAATAAATCCGTAAGCGTTATTTTCCACTTAATTTACTCGGAGACTATTTATAATTTCCATGAACAAGTAAAAGCGTTAAAATAACTTCAACATTAGGGTAAACAGTTTTTTATACTTAACAGTCATCATTTCTTAAAATATAAAAATGACTTAACGCACCCATTGCTCACAAAAACGAGCCCATCAGAAGCAATCCGTCATAAACAATCTCCTTGGATACGAAGACTCGCCGCAACTCAAACGACCCTTAATAATTTTTCGCTGCGTCAGAGAAGGTTACCGATTTCCATTTCCACGAGTACAACACGTTCTTACTCCGATTCGAGCGTCTTAAAGAAGTCTGAGGCGACCCTTAAATTCGATAGAGCAAAAAAACCCTCCTTTTCCCATAACTATGCGAAATAAATAAAAAGCTGTCCGTTCGAATTTTTTGTCGATGGCAAAAGGAGCGGCGTAACAAGAAAATCCGGGATTATCTCGCTGAAATTACTTCTTTAGAGAGAAATAAAAGCCGAATGAGGCGCTGAATGGGCAGCGTAAAAAGTCTGACATACGTCGCCGTGGAGAACAAAGCAGGAAGATGATATATCGCGGGAAAAAAGAACGGGATAAAAAATTAATGGGGGAAGTGAAAGGACGGGAGAGGGCGATGGACGTGGTCCAAACAATCAGAGTGGCGTAATAATAGGGAAGAATATCTCATCAAACAAAGGATGTAGCAAAAAAGAAAGTGGTGAGGCGAAAGTATTTCCAGAGGTTCCGCATGTTATCGCGGGCGTTCCGGGCATAATGCAGCGATTCTACGTAATTACATAAATATCCGGAGAGAAAAAGATGGGAGGAGTTTAAGGATCGTTTCCTGGTTTGCCCATAAAGAATGTACTGGATGGCTTTTCCGATTTTTTATCGAGAATTCACCGAAAATCAAAGTGATTGGAATAATCGAGGAACAATGAAAAATGATGAGTAAGGTATCTCTTATATATCCACTACTTCTCTATCCGCTTCCTTTCCTTTCAATATTGAAGGGATTTTGATAGTTCGTTATTCTTAATGTAATTTCTAAAAATAAAGAATATGCGGAATGCGACAAAAGATTGAATAAGTACAGAATAGAATAAAAAGTTTTCTTTATTCATTTACATCGTGATTGAGTCAGGTTATAAGATAAAAATCTTAAGTTCCAGAGTAAGGTATTTCACTCAAAAACCGATAGAATGAAGAAATTTTCTACCTGTATATGAACGAGTCATAGAATAATATTTTAAACATTGAATTTATTTAAATGTAAACATAAGCACAAGTATACGTAAGAAACGGATTATTTAAAACCAGCCATATTGAGTTGACAAATAATCTTTTTTTCTAGTAATAGGAAAAAACCATAGTTAGAATTGTTAATAAACAAATTCAAATAATATTCTTATAAGAACATAAGGTCACTCGGTTTCGTATTCTTCAATATTAGGTATTAATTGAAGTACTTTCGCTGAGGCTGATGTTTTATAAATAAATAAAAGCATTGTTCTTTCTTCAAACAATTCTGTTTAAAACAAACAAATCTAAACGTTAAGGTAGGATGAACCATGGGTAATGTGCCTCAGACCAATACCTATTCTCTCCAAGAGTCATTCGTATAAATAAAACAATGAAATTAACAAATAATGAAAATTGATAATAGGTGATTCCTACGACAAAATGGTAATGATTTCACGAAATTTAAGAAATATATTAAACGTCCTTCACTGGTAAACTAAAAAAAATCCTCCTTAGAACACACCCATCTTTGGGATGGCAATTTTTTAACTATGGACCCATTGACACATCGTTTTGAACGCTCGCCAAACTTTGGAATTATGTCCCGAGACAAGAGTCAACAAACTGAAATTGGAGGAAAATTTCGGGAGATCGTTATTTCTCATTAGATTGGCTTCAAAGCCTTGGAAAGAAACCGTTAAAGCATTATCGAAAATGGAAAAGGATGGAGGTTTCCAATAAGATCGGAAGGCCTTCGGGACACGATTCCTGAGGCATAAAAAAGTCACGCAGTGGGAGTTTAAAACAATCGGAAGAACCTTGGAAAGAGGTTTATGAGGGGGGGATCCGATTGGACGATAAGAGGGAAAGTTGGGCCCAAGATAAGAAGGAAATCTCCGGACAAAAGGGAATGGTACGGGATTACAGAGGAAGTGTTCGAAGAGGAAATAGGAAAACTCTTGGATGTCAGCGATCGGGGAAAGGGTAGCAGGTGAATATTTCACACCTATATCTATCAATAAATAGGATGTAACAAGAGACACACAACACCCATCAAAATACATTCCAACAATCTATTAACTGTCGTAATTATATTCCTTCTTCATTTAAGCTCAAGTGGTCAAAAGAATATACATTTCCTAGAGTAATTTCTTTCAGTTTCAATATTTATACATACGTAATAGCCGGCTAAGAAAAAAGACCAATGAACCTTTTCTCTGTAACCCTCATATTTAGTGAAAAAAAAACTTATTTTCCCCCGTAATTTTTACGTCACAAAGCTCAGCTCTGGATTCTGCGTATGTAATAACTTTCAAAGGAAAGCGACATGTTCCAATCACTTCCATAAAATGAAAACAACGCCCCTGAGCACGTTCTTGTCGTAAGCCGAAGCTTAGGAAAAACTATCAAGATTTGGGTCATAAAGAGAAAGAGTTGTTGCAACAACTTTACTACCTTTCGTTGGGTACTTACGGCAAAGTAGTTCTCCAATAAAAAGGAGGTTCGAGTAATATAACGACGGGATTATACTTTAGCTCTGATTATGACGTAGATCACGTTGGTCTCTCGTAAAAACTTTGTCTTAGAAAATCGTAGTTTAGGAGTTTAAGCTTTGAAAAATTGCGAAAGAATAGAAAAGCAATAAACAAACTTCCTCCGAGGTGTTGAAAGAATATTAAATTTTATAATGAATGTCTCCTTTACAAATTAATGCGTATAATACCCGTTGTTTCTATAAAATATTTCTGCATTACTTTTTGTAATACATTTCTGTTTGTAAAATAACGTTTTTCTTTTATAGAATTATATCGCCTCTTAACAAACACTGATATTTATGCATGGAATAGTACATTATTCAATAAAATATCATGTATTCGTTAACAATAGACTGGATGGATATTATTATCAGCAATTTCAAAATGTTAAATAGTAAAATTTTATATTGGATCTTGTGACCTTTCATTGTTCATTTTTCGAGTTTCTTCCCATTATTCTTCTGAAATTTTGGGAATATTAAAGTTAAGACTATGAATTTAACGATGAGAATTTCAAATATTGAAGAAACTAATCTTTCTGAAATATAATCCTGTTGTATATTTTGGCCATACGATCTCTTAAAAGTAGTACGTCAAACAGAGAACTGCACTCAGCCAAGTAACTTTTCTAAGCCCTTATCAATAAGACGCGTAGCTACTCCGTCATGGTTTCGATTAAGTAGGCAATAGTCCAAATGGACGAATTGAATCCATCGGAACAAAATACAACGAAACTTAATAATTCTAATAACCTTTTTCTATCGACGAACAATAGAAGAGATTACGGTAAACAATTTCGCTAAGGAGCTAAAAGTTGTGGGGTACAAAAGCGAATCCGCACAAAGGAAATCAATGAAAGGGGATGATTATTGATGGGAAAGAGTTGGGAAAGAAACGAGGAAAAAAGGACTTTGAGAAATGAGGAGATTCGTTAAAAGGAAATGAATGGGGGCGATGGCAGAAATCGGAGTAGGAAGTGAAAAGATTGGGAAAGGAACTCAGATTAAAAGAACAATCGGATGGTTGTGGAAGAAATGGCGATAAAAATCATCTAATTACGGTGAATGGGACTGTTTCCCGGGATTAAGTGGCCCCACAAACGATTGCGAATTTTCTAGTTGCGGTTTCTAGGTAACGGAGAGATTGCAAACGTGAGTAAGAATAAAAGCTTCAGCGCAGAACTTAGATTACTTAACCCTATCACACGATACACTTCGTTGCTTTCTCAAGATATAATTACTCCTCATATTAAAGGGAAATTGAAATTAAAGTCATAAATTTATAATTATTTTCCGATACTAATACAGGTATATTTTAAAAGGTTTATTCCCAAGGATTCTGGTTACGTCATTTATGTTTAAATTATGCTTAGCCGGAAAAAGCTATTACCTTTTTAAGTTACTATTTCGACAAACACTATTTCCGGTGTATATTTCAAGGATTTCTATTATTCCCACATTATCGATATCCTTAAACAATACAATGCTTTATTATTAATTACAATGCTTAGTGAAAATCTTACTATCTTCAGATAGTATAATACATTTATTTAACTTTCATCCTACACTAATAAATTATACAATAAAAAATATAGGTAAAATCCAATGCTTCAATTACATTCTTATATTATAGAAATAATCCATCACTACTAACGTCGTAAGAAAAAAATGTAAAGAGAAAATAGATTAACGGAAAACATAACTTTATGATGATATAACCGCGAAGTTAAAATAGGAAATCTTGAATATTGAATGCTTGTTTGTTTGAATGAGGATTATCTACAGTCAGTATTAGAATTATTTGGGTCAAGCATTAGCTTTTACAAAACATTCCCTCGCCTATTGTCAGTTTTTGAGTTTATAACAATTATAAAACCCTTTTCTACCAAGCATTGTATACTTTCACCTCTTTCTATCAAACATTCTATTAATCCATTCACATGTACAAGTGAATATATACCACTTCATTTGGGACATAATATTCATCGGAGTAATGGGTCTAAGCCTCAACTTTAGGAAGTGAAGAGAGACTGAGCTATGGTTCCATCTCTTATCCTTCTTTTGATCGCAAATAAAAGGAGTGAGATCCTTAAAAATGCACTCGGATGTGAATAATGGCGGAGAGGCGTCGGAAAAGAGAAAGTGAAGCCGAGAAAGAGGCTGAATGAAATAATATTCGGAATAAAAAAGGAGCGATTGTAAATGAACTACTTTGATGAGGTTCGCCAAGGAGAGAAAGCTGAAAATCAGCAGTGTATCTCGTTTCACCGTTAAAGTGTGTTTTTTTCTTTGTCGAAACTGTGGACTATACGATAATCGAAACTGTGCAGTATAAATAAGGATGACAAGTATTATGTCGTTAATTTTAGAATCAAAATATTTTTTATACAAAAAAAGACTTTTAATCAATAAACACCAAAAAAATAAAATTTAAAATTTTGACAAACCGGACAAAATTATTGTTATATGCTTGATTAATATTTCTTTTTATATACAATAATGTTTCAAATGTAATATTAATTACGTATAATTTTGTTCTCAGTCTCTTATTTTTGTATCTACACCATCAATTAAAAATACAATGAATTCATTTTATAAATAATTTTATAATGAGCAATAGATAAAGCTAGAATACTAAAATGCTGAAATACAGTAATAATATCTTATTCCGAACTTTTCATTTACGTAGATTTTCCTAAAAGTTATTATTCACTCCTATGAACACTACGCTTAAGAGAAAAGTGAATAGTCCTGATTCCTGTGAAACCACATATTCCGGCTACAATATTTATAATTTTTTTATTTTCTAAGTGAATATCCACAAATTTCTCACATTATAATACCATTTAGAGACTCGTATTCTGATACCTCTATTTACTCTGAAATCTAATGCGCAAATGTTCGAGACAATTTTGACGCACAAACGGAGAAACTGAGTTGAACTTGTACAACCTCACACTCTCCGCATTGAAATAACATCGCATTATATCCACGACCGTTCCCTTTCATCCTCAAAGGACGTCTTGAAAGGGATCAGAGACATCCAGAGCTCTCAGAAAAAAAACTCGGCAAATATTTACGAGCAGAAATCGATTTGGGGCACAGTGGCTCTCCCCTGCGCCCCACTCCCGAACCACGGAGGGGGCAAGGAGACCTCTGTGGGGTGACGTCACCCATAATATGCATTGGTGGCAAGTGGCTTGGAATGCCTAACTTCGCTAAAGAAGGTTGCGAAGAATGGAAAGCGAGCTTTCGGATGTGTGAAAAGGAAAGAGGGGCGGGTGAATTAGAGCACACGGAGGGGATTTCAATGGAGTTTTGAAAAATTCGAAGAGATGTCACAAAGAGAAACGTTATACTTTTGATCGAATGAATTTCTAAGGTCTTTATCTTCACTGAGACGGAGTTTTTCGCGCCTAAAATTTTTGCGGTTTTTTAATCACTTCGACGAAGTTTGTTTGATACCCTTCGCAGGGGGAGAATTTTAGGGAACGAAAATGGGTTGTATCTTTGGTGTTTTGGTGGCGGATTGGGTTACAGTATACATTTATGTACGCATTAGAAGTTGTGGAATTTTGGTTAATTCTTTTGTGAGGAATTTTAGGAAATGGAAAGTACAAAACTAATGTTATTATGATATAATAGAAGATCTTTTAAGAGCAAACTATTGATTCATTATGTGGAATCATTCACTCGTGTACTACAATGTTTGTGTGGGTTTTATATTCTCGTAGATTGTGATGACATATCGATTTAAAAAATGGAGAATGTCACCAAAAACAAAAATCTTAATTCCGATAACGGACCAATTAGCTAATATAATTTAAGTTTTGACCAAAACGATGGTCCTCAAAGTCCTTCTACATGACCTGTTTAATTTTCCTTTCCTTCTAAATATTTTTCCGGATGAAATTATAACTTATTCAGTTTACAAACTTCAAAAACTTATGCACTCCAGTTCAGAGGTTAAGAAAAAAGAAAATAACACCGAGTTCAAGCTTAAGATGGCATATTAATTTAAGAGGCTTTACTGAAAAAAATTCTCGTTTCGGCTCATTTTCGGAAGTGCCGAGTTGAGGACTGCGAAGCGTGAAAGTAAATAATTTAGACATTTAAGTGAACTCAAATTTTAATTTTAATGAGTTTTGTACCACAAATAAGAACTAGATGAAACGTGAATGAGTTTTATTAAGAGGTAACCTCGCTTTTGATTTAGAATTTTCGAATGACTAGAACTAATTGATTGACAACAATGGAAATTAAGAATTATTTACGATTAACAAAAAACACACACTGCTCAGAATTATTTCTGAATATTTTAATTCCTAACATGCAATTAGGACTTAAATATTTATGGTAAGTAAGTATTTAGTAAGATATAAAATAGATTTGGATGTTTTATTTACGTATGAATGCACTACGAAAAGAAACGTGGACAAAAGAGATGAGCGAATGAATCTAAGCAATTATCTACAGTCTATAAACTGCTATGAGATCAAGGTCAGACTGGAAGCTAATATTTCACACTCGTTCCAAAATAAAATTCGTGAAAGAATGGCTCGGAATGTAGTCCAAGACGCCTAAATATCGAAAGAATGCCTAAAGGATCAACAATTCCCCGAAACACGAAAGAAAACTTGATTAATAAAAGTAAACTCCCTCGTACAATAAGAAGAAGGGAAGGAAGAAAATAAATCTCGAGGAAAAAGGACAAAATGAACACGTGGAAGGAGAAATTAAAATCGTTCAAAGAAAAGGACAATTAATTCCCACCACCTTTAAGAGTGGATGTGAAGGAAGTGTCAAGTAATGAAAAATGGATTCGGAAGGAGATTTTTCAAAAATTCGGAATCTCGTTAAAAAACAGTCGAGGCTCTGGGATTGAAGATTCTGACGGAAAAAAGCTTTCCTCTCTTTCGAGTAATACAAAAAAGGCCTTTGTAAAGGGAACTCTAAAAATCGGGAGGGAAAATATCAAAAAATAGGACTGCGATGGGTAGACTCCTTTCGGATTATAATCCTTATACTCAAGGCCGGCACTCTGAGGGAGGTTTTTTTAAAAAGATGTCTTTTATTCGAGGAAAGGTGACCCCCCTCTTTCACCACTCTCTTCTGAACCGTTTCTTTGCCTTCGATAAGCTTTTGAAACTATTCCTTCCCTTTTCCAGTCATTTACTATTCCGCCTTCCCGACGTCCAAATGAAACTGCAGCGACCCCACCCTTAAGTGGCGGAAAATTGAATTATTCTCCTTTCCCCAAAGCGGATTACCGTATCGACAAGATCCGCGTGGCGCTGTTTTAAAATTTTCTTTTAGAGGAGTTAACGGAGCGAATGAGCGGATGGATATCGACATGGGATCGCACTAACCCCGAATCGACAGATTTCAATTTGATCAAAGTATTAATGTTTGGGGGTTTTCAAATAAGGGATTGATATGTCATGAACATATCGGAACAAGAAGATGCGAAAGTTACTTCGAACAGTGTATTATTATAAACATTGGGGCAACAAAATAAAATACTATACATAATAAAGATATTTATAAAGTACTTGGATACTATATTTCATAAAAAAATAAAATATTTTCTATACTTATCAGTAAAATGTACTTCAAAGTGCATTCAACATAAATTAAAAATAAAAATGATCAATTTTGACTATTAATCTAACAAAATAAGTTTAAAATGATCAAATCAATTCGTAATAGACGAATAAATATAAAAATCTGAAGAATGTCTCGGGAAAACTAGGACTATTGAATATAAAACAGCTTAAAACTTATCAAATGATCAATGAAATTCGATGAGGGTAAGAAACTGGAAGACCCAACGAATCAAAAACATTAAGTATACATACAATTAATTCATCATTAAAGATAGAAAGATATCTTAATATAGTCACATTGTGGTATCGGTTTCGTGATGAGGCTTATCTCGTCGCATATTAAGTGGTGGAAATGATTGGTACGTCATTTAATTTGCTTAATCACAAAATCGCATCAACAGACGAATTGGGTGAGCAGACTAATTGGTTTGTTTAATTTTCAAATGAATATGAGAACATTTGATAATTACCAAATGGTCTTATATAAGCTTCTGATTGAACTTAGATAATAGGCTAAACAGACGGATTAATTTAAAACAGCTATTAAATACGCTAAGTGACAGAATTTACATTAGCGGATTAACTGTAAAATGTATGACGCAATGAAATAACAATGGGATAGGTTTCACTTCAATTAAAACATATTTATAAATCGAATTCCCCAAAAAAACCACGGATTAAGTAAGAGTTGAGGATTTATAATATTTTCATTCGTTTTTTTTTAAATTTTAAAGTAATACCAGTTTGATTTTAACTTTTGTGGCGTAATTTTATGAATTATTTGTTAACTTTGGATATAAGGGTATTTAATAAAAATATTCAAATAAATAATTCGATTATCTATAAAACCATTATATTTACGCAATAATTTACATAATCAATTCACTGAAAATATAAAATTAAGGATGCTTAATCAATTGAACGACAATACAACAATGAATTTTACAATGAAACGTAGAAATGTATTATACGTTTGTTAGTTGTTATAATGATGAATTCTAAGCCTAAAAATACGTCATCCTTGTGATTAAGTGATCTGAATTACGTTAACTTTAATTTTGATACATCTTCTATTACAAGGAATTTTCATGACAATTGAATATGAAACAGTTCATATTGTGAGAAAAATGTAATGAAAACTACTTCAATACAAGAGAGACTTAATAAGAAAATATATTCCTATAAAATATAAAATAACATTTCTTCTCAGTTCCCTACGTACGTAATAATAATTTGATTATATATTTCCTTTATTTGATATTTTTATTTTACAATGTATAAAAGTGTAACGAAAATAATCGGTGATTTCCTATGATTAAAAATAGAATATACTCGTAAATCATGAAATTAATACTATTTAATTAGTTATCTAGGAATAAATAACAAAATTTATTGATGTATTCATAGTTTACTTTGTACTTATATGAATATTCAATATAGGTTACGTCACGGTATTCGATGGGCATGTGAAATTCATCCATTTAAACGTCTTTAGTGCGACTCAGCGCCGCAGCGAGCAAACGGCGCCAGCGTCGCGAGGGCTCGTTAGTGAAAGGCGTCGATTTTTGTAAGGGTTTTCCTCCCCAAGACGTGTTTGGAGGGGGTCTAGAGACAGAGGACGATTCAGAAAGAGAAGACGTTTGCAATAACGAGCACAAGATGGCGGGGGTCGTATCTGCCGAGGATTTACGCGAGAGTTTTTGGTCTGTGGCCTTGTGTTTTTGGTCTTTTGAATGGTTGGAGGGGAAGAGCAGTTGTAGGCCATTGAAAGAGGGAATATCGCAAAAAGGTGTGGAAGTGTTCTTCTTTGGTTCTTCTCCCTTTGACGTCATTTTTACTCGCCTAGTTGGGGCGATTTAAATGATGAAAATAATTCATTAAAGAGGGCTGTAAAAGTGGGATTTAATGAGAGGAAAGCCTGTGAGCGGTTCATTGAAGCTGTGAAATATAGAATTACTTCGTATTGCGAAAGATTTTTGAACACGTAATTCGAAAATGCTGCTGTGCGAAGACCGTTTTCCCGATGAAATAAAATATCGAAAATTCCCTCTTATTGGTTCGAGATAACGAATAAAATTGTGCGCCTTAGGGGACAAAAGTAAATTCGTCGGAAATGCCTCACAGTTTTGACGAAGGATTTTCGTTTCATAAAAGTATCGCAGAAAAAGAATAAAGGAAAGATAAAATGAGACAATCTACAAAGTACCTTTCACGCTGTTTTACCAACTCTTGGAAATATATTTACTCGTCCACGCTAAAATATGTTGCCAAGGATTTGTTTGTTTACTGCGGTTGCCAAGTAAACTGAGCGGCGAAATCTTTTATACTTCCAATTTACTTTTGACGTATACCGTTTCCGGAGCGAATACCATCATATTTTACACGGAGAGTAGTAAACATTCGTTACACAATAAAGACGCTATATCAAAGTCATTCTCGTTCATTATAAATGCATGCGCTTGAATTTATGTAGGAAACATTTTGTACATTTTTTAAGGGTAACTGTTACAATATAATTACTTATTGATGATGCTAAGATATTAAGCGAAAACGGTCACGTAATAAAAATAGTGTGGAAGTAAACCAAGTGCTTCATTTATGAATCAGACTCATCACTATTATGGATATTTTTCTTTAATTAAATAATCATAAAAATTTTTCATATTGAATTTGTCATCTGCGATATTAATATTCAAAATTGTAAAAATTAAATTTTATTCTATAAATTTGTTGGAAAACTTTCTCTTTTAATTCATTCAAAATTATATATTTAACATTTTAAAGACATGGAAAGACTGCCGATCAAATTTGAAAACTTGTAAGGAAGTAGTAAATATGAGTACTTAAAAGAAGAACTTAATAGAGTACAAGAGTGTGTTTCTTCAAATTGAGACATAATGTGAAAAAAAATTCCACGATAAAATACCGTACCAAGTAAATATAAATTATGAAAGACTGAGATTCAATTTCGGACATCCAATATTAAATCTTCCATTCCTCAAAATTTTGACTCCGTGTTATCAGGACCTTGAGAGTGAGTAAAAATTCCTCGAATTAAAATTTTATCGCAAACCAATATCGCGCAGAAGATAAAAAATTCACTTTATCGATGCCTGGAGTCTTTCCATAGTCATTTCCTTCGAGGAATGGATTTTACGCTCGAGAAACTTTAGTCGAATTATATTAACGAGATATAGCTGAATTTTTATGTTCAAACAATGACCGTTAAATTCTTTACAGACACGAAAGATTAAGATTAAAAGTTGTAATTTACACGTCTATCATTGTACGCACATATCTCTAAATAAATTTTATATCCACGCCCGTATCGTACTTCGTCTCTCTTTATACAAAGAAAAACCACCCCTTCTCCATCTCGAGCTTTTCTACGCATCTCCCTTTTCCCACTTTTCATTATCTCTATAATTACGTAATTCCTCATCTTTCTCCCTTATAGCCTCTTTGATCCCTCACTCATATCCCGTCCCACTTCCGGCTCCATTGCCGTCTCTCTAATGCCATCTTAGGTGGACCTTCTTCCTCAATCCTTTGAGGATGCCAACTTAAAGTGTAATACTATACCCTCTCATCTTTGCTGCTTCCTCTTTCCTAACAACTAAAACCCTGATTATGTCTCTCAAAAATGTCAGCAACTCTCATATTGATTTTAGGCCGTACATCATCGTATGAAGGTAGAGGATGAAATAGACGTATATAAGAATATTAAGAATGGTGTGCCACAGGGGATTGTTTTCTGCCCTTTTCTGTTATATGGGTATCTTTTAATTCGTAATGAGATAAAAATTCCTTCTATCATATTGATTATAACAAATTAGACACTTCTACGAGATTCGATAAGGAAAAGTACTCAAATAATAAAATGAGCTCAATTACTCCTTATTTGGAGTGTATTAAAGTAAAGGTTAATTCAGAGTAACTCCAGATTCCAGGCTATTCTAACGCTTAAAATACATTCAAAGATATACAAATGTTGAAGACTCACGCGCTTAAAGCATCTTTCCATCACAAAACAATACCTAAAAACTGAACTTCTACGGTTCGCACACACTCAATCCAAACACCATTTTTCTCCGTTGATAATGGCATGCTAAACAATGAACCGTAATCCTACGGAGTATGTAGGCGTGTGAACATACTCGCTAAACATACACTTTAACATGGGTAAATAATGCTTGGGATGAAGAATAAATATTTGAAGGGCGGATACAGTGCTGAGTTATTCTGCAAGAGTCTGCGAACGTTAAATATTAAAAAGTTCGCGACATTAGAGAAGGGATGCGATTCTTTTCGGAGATAAAGCAGTCTTCGGATGGGGTGGACTAAGCATCAGGGGCACATAAGAGTTTTTAAAAATCTCGGCTTAAGGCTTTCAGTAGCACCTGGTGAAGATGACGGTGAAGGGAAGGATTTTTTATGGGGTCGTGGAGTTAAGTTACGGCCCGAGTAAGATAGGGAGAGTGTAGGTACGCACGTCTGTGAAATTTCCTACTCTTTTGAGTACGCTCTCCGTGAAATGCTCTCGAATCACACTTTTGCTTTTATGCGGAGTCTGAACAATGTACTCCGCAGAAAATTACTGCCTCTTAATTTAAGTAAAGGCTGTCAGAGCGTGGCATATGAAAGTTAGGACCGGCAGAACTATATTCAAAGGTGTATGGAGTTGGGCATTCATTTGAGTTGCGAATTTCCTCACCTTGCTTAACTTGGAAGATTTATCTTCCAGAAGTTTATGAAAAGATTATTATAATTTGTCACAATTAACGAAAAACTCAGTATCATTTTCATTATCAATTGTGTTTAAGGTAATAATCTTAATAATAAATCCTTAGAAAATGTACACATAATTTACGATAACGTTATTCATTATTAAATGATCAATAGATCATCCCTTTTAAAGTTCAAAAAATCCATTTTTAGGAGAAAAGAAATACTTACTTCACTTCTTATCCAGAGAAGTACAACAACCAAACCCATTTACAATGAACTATTGTTATAATGATAATAATTCATCCCTAATGGCAAGTTCAAATTAATATTTAAACACGAAAATCAATCAATAAGGTTTTGTGAGTATCAACCATTAATGAACTATCTTTCTCACTCATATCTAAAGAATAAATGTTACGTTAAGTTAAGCCTCGCGATAGGGCATAGAACGCGAACTTCTTACGACAAATAAATAAATAAAATATTTCGTAAACATCGACTACGATAACAGCCGCAAATCGCACATTCTCAAACGTAAATCACGAGAAAAACAATTCCCCAAAGAGGAAGACATGGGTCATTAAGCTTTTCCTTTCGCTAAAAAAAACATTTCTTGCTAAATAATCTCCTTTGAGAACGGATCGTAAAATAATTCAGAAAGGGCACAATATCTCTCGCGAAGGAATCTCGTGTTTCGCCTCTTTGTTCGGAAGGAAAAAAAGGGCGATAACTAAGGCAGGCCGTGGTGTATCCACAAAGAAACAATGCCTATCCCAACGCTTTCTTGACTCCGTAGAGCTTTAATAATGCATCCAGCGTACGTTGAAGAAAAAGGTCGGTTGAGGAGGTGTCGGCGTTGTGGGTGCCCTGCCATACACCCAAGGGAATACAAACCACGGATCTCGAAATTTTCCCACACCTCTCAATACCTCATTCCATCACCATAGTTACTACCCCTTCCATCCCTTGAACGTTTATGGTCCCTATTCTTTACCCTCCGCTTAAACTCCTTTCTTTCCGCAAATGTGTGCCTTAAGAAGCGAGAGAACCGCTCTAATGACTAATTGAATGCATTTCTGTAGGGAATTAGATTTTCTTCTAGCTCTTAATAGGGAGCCCTTTGTACAGCGCCGTTGCTTAACGACGGGTGTATGCTCAAGGCATAAGAGACGCTTGCAAAAGATGGATTTTCTGTTCAATGGAAATTTGATCTAGGACAATCCGTTGCCTAGGTGATGGAACTTACGAGAATGCCCTACTTTCAGGATGTGTAATGGTTAGCAGTGATTTTATTTTCCGCATAAGTAAAGAGAAATCTGCGTTGAATTGAAAGACAATGTAGGCCATGGCTTTTGAAAACAGCGAGTGATTTACGATGAGTTACGTAAGGCTTTGTAGAAATGTTCAAGGTTCAGGTAATGATTCAAGTAAAATAGTAAAATTCAACTTCTGTTCCCTTAAACAACTTGGGATAAATCTGTCGATTTAACTTACATAAAGTTAATTATGTAAGTTAAATGAACTTAATCGAGTACTGTAATTCTGGTAAAGAATAAATCTACAAAGGATGAAGATAAGAGAGTTCCTTCTATGTTGAAATAATTTTACTTTAAACGTTGTACAGCACTCGATGCCTTGTCTGCTTCAAGCTACTTTAAAATTAAAGTATGATTTCTTAAAATTTATTATTTCGAGATTGACAAAGGATATACTAAAAAAATTTTAAATGAAACTGAAGAGTATTTATCCATTTGAATGAAAATAGTGAACATTTGACTGCAATGAGAGATCTCATTTGTACGTATTATCGTGAATTGTTTTAGACTTCAGTATTTTATCCTATGCCTTAATAAGTTAGACATTTATTTGGTATAGTATATAATGTTAGATTTGAAAAAATGTAGCAGTAACAAGTAATAAGTTAAGTACAAGTATTAAGTTAATAAGTATTGTATAAAAACTAAAATCTAATATGGTTAACATCGTAATTATAAAATAACCAGTGAAAATAACAAAATGAAACAACATATTTAGTCCTCCAACTGCAAAATACGTAGCTTAATTACACCCTCATTAAAGATGACCACCAGTTCGATTCCAGCTGGGTTCAAGCGAACCAAATTACCTCATCTGCTAAAGTACTTTTAACGTTATTAACATCAAAGAGCAAAAATCGATATAACCAATATTGAGCTCAGTTTACTTTCCTTTCGAACTCGTAATCTTTCCGCTTCGATTTTATAGTTTCCCGGAGTCGCAGGTGTAAACAGCACCGGCAGAGGTTCCCAACGCCTAATGGGAAAGTATATCCGTTCGAAGACCTTCGGAGGACTTTAACAGATGTTTTACGGAGCATTACGTGATTGGTTGGGAACTATTTCCACTGAAACCAAAACAGGATGAGAAGCGGTGAGAAATTAAGTCTGGACTTTCTCTGTTGAAAAATAATGGGTTCATTCACCTTTAAATACATTCTCTATTACTATATTTCGTAATATAATTATAACGTATAAGATTGGACCACAAACAGGGTGAACGAGCTTAAAAATATTAAGAATTTGATGTGAAAGAGAAAGTAGACTGATAGAGAAAAAGAATTAGTGAAATAATAATGAGAGATATTGAAAAGAATAGAAAGACTTATCGAAAATGAAAGTCGAAATAGTTTCTGTGATCTTATTTTTATAGTTTAAAAGGCAAATATAAAAATTCTTGTTATTATGGTAACTTTTGTTAATTTTACTACGATTTATTTGTTGCATAATCAACGTTTCTAATATTTATTATTACTGTTATTGTTTCTATGGGTTCTACATTTTATTTACCTCGCTAAACTCATTCCGATCTTTTTCATATAATAACAATAGACTATTAAAATCAAATTAAAATGACAAAACCCCTCCATCTTTATCGATAAAGTAATTCGGTTCTTATATACTGCTTATGGTATCTTACACTCTAAATATACGTTGTTGAGGCAAAATAAAAAAGAAATTATATTGTTTATTATTATAAGTATTTGAAGCATTGGATTTGAATTTGGAAGTTAATTGCACCACTCCGACGTAAGAATCCATAGAAGACAGCTATCCTTTCTGCATTTAAATTCCTAAACTTTTCTCGAAGAAAGAATCTCTGATTTGCGAATCGAATCTGGAGAATCATCGTGAGTGGAGCATGACAACGCATGACGCATGGGAACAAGGATTGTTAGGCAGATGAAGGAAGTAGGAAAAGTTTTGGAACTTGGAATGGCGTAGATGTAACGCAAAAGTTTTAACGAGACGAGGTGGCAGCAGAAGAAGAGCTAAAAACAATGAGTACCTCCATCGTTTAGTCAGAAATGGAAGTGCTTGATAGCGGGAAATGGAATGACGCGATCAAAGATCCAGTATAGCAAACATTAGTGAGTTAATTACGTAGAAATTTAATCATTGGGATGCTGTCGTTGCTTCGGTCCATTTACTGCCAACGAGGCTTGGAATCGAAAAAAGAAAAGTAGCAGAAAAAAAAGGTCCAGAACATTCAAAAGCGACATTAAATATTTCTGCTGCTCGAAATATTTGCGGAAAAGTGTACCTGTAACAAACATTATTTTTATTCTTAATCTTTCAAGTATTGTAGTCAATCTAGAATCCTTTACGTAAGTAATTCCTTCCAACTTTGGGAACTACGTAAGCAATTCAAATAGGCCTTTAATCTAAAAAGAAAGAATCTGGTTAGCAATAGAGAACATTATATATCGATTATATTATTAGATATTAGCCATTCAGACAGCGATAAGAACCTACGCTGTCATTAAGAGATTGAAGATCGATCCACACTTCATCATCATACTGCCACTTAATTCCAGCTCTCTATTAAACTTCTAAATCAAAGTTAACAGATCCGAGAGAAGTTGATCCCGCAGCTTGATTCTGACACATCTGGGACATAAATCATCGATCTAGAACGACTTCACAAGACTCTCAACATCGCGGGACACCTGGAGCTGGAACGCATAAAAAAAAGAACTTCTGGAAGATATCCCAATAGGGGCGATAAGTGTAAGAGAGAAAAAATTCGCGCAAAAAATTAGCACGTACGCCATTGCAAAGAACTCTCATGGTTCTTCAGCCCGTTTAACTTGGCGCCCCAAACACCGAAACATATCTCACCTCGTAGGCAATTAAGGCGCATTAAGAGGCGTAAAGAGGGCGGTCCTAGGATAGAACCGTGTGGGAGACAGAGATGAAGAGGAAAGAAACTTTTTCAGGGAGCGGAAAATTAAGAAGATGCGGATGCTGAGGGATCCTACGTCACGAACCACGTCATTAGAGGATTCCTCTTTCCCATGGGTGTGCCAAGATGGTGTTTTCTTCGGGACGAAAGAGGTAATGACTCGGCGAAAGGGATTTTTAGATGGGCATGTGCTCCGAGGAATGAAAGATGGCGGCGATTTAATTTTAATAAGACCCGAAATAGAACGAAGAGTTTGTGCATGTAGCTTATCCCGTTAAAAATGTCTCCGAAGAAGAAAGGTTGCATCCTGTCCACGAGATTGATAATTTAGATTAGGTGTCATTCCTATGGGACGTCCGGAGATTGCATCTTTCCCCCTTTTACCGGGGAAGATTAATAACTAATCGTGTGCATCCGTTGCCATGGGCGAATAATGATGCCTGACGAATCTAGTATTTATGGCACTTCGCCCCCGCCTACATTAACATTTATCGCGTGTTTTTAGAGAGAATGCGAAAGGGGAAGTGCACATTAAAATTCTGGAAACGTATGGCTCTCACATCTCTCAAGTTCCTTCGTCTCCATGCCAACAATTCTTGTGGTATCTCAATAAACCCTGTTTCCAATACAGAAAAGTAATATAGTCGTTAAAGAGAATACGTAGTATGGTTCTAATCTCAGTAAATCTTCCAATAATAGTTTAATTGTTACTTTGTTAACTTTTGACTGTCGAAAAGGAAATGACATGTATTAAAATCATTAAATAAAATAATAAATTAACCTTTACTCTTGTATATTTGAGTTTGCTCACAAATCAACTAATTGATGCTAAACTAATAACATTATTCTCTGTTGAAAATGAAACCAGTGGTTTAATATACACTCTAAGGCTATTCATATGGGAAATTAGTCATTAACTTTAAAAAAAAATATTAGTCCAATAGTTATCCCTTGATGAAAAATACTTTAAAACTTATATCTCGGTTGATTATCATTTTGATTATATCAATTGACAGCTGTCAAAAATTCTCCTCTGACGAAACCAAAAATCCTTAAGAAAATGCATTATTTATTGTGAATTACACCACTATATTATAGAAATAATTATTTTTAAAAAATAATACAAATAATAAGAAAGCAGAAAACAATCAGGAAGATAAAAAACGTCACACCAGATTTTAGAGAGATCTATTCTCTAGATAGACTAGATCTATTCTCCGTATAAAACCAGCAGGATAAAGAAAAACAGAGCCTTAAAAATTCATTCTATAAATCGTAGTTATAAACATATAATTCCCATACTATATAAGTTAACATATTAGTCTCCAAAATACATTATGTTATTCTAAAGAGCGAATAAAAATAACGCTGTGATTAAAAACCTGTATAGCGCGATATAATTCGTGAGAGTTAGAAAATGGGAGAGGTAACCCTTAAAACACTTCAAACGTGCGAAATAAATGCTTAGTCCCTTTCACCGAGATTACCGCTGCTCATTACTTTCCGAATATCTTTCTCTAATATCCCTTCGAAGTTCGATGAGCGCACCGCGAGAAAAATCGCCTCCGCGTTATTCTAAACGATCTCCTGAGATAAAGGGGTGCGGAATCATAACTTTTGCGGAGGTTTTTAGAGTCCCGCAGCACTTTATCGATTCCGAAATGCGGCGAAGGGCAACGTCCGATAAATGCGTTAGAATGAAATAAACAAGCGACGGTTGGAATAAAAATCGGCTCCAAAATCCTCGAAAACAATCTCCTATTTGACACCCCAAAGTTTCCGATTCGCCTTAATCTTATTGTGATCCGTGTGTGGAGAAAGAAATGCGTGTGGTCATCGCGTGAAAATACGTAAGTTAGAAATGGGAAGATATCGTTTAATATGTAGCAGTGTTTTAGTGAATTATGGAAGCTTTTATTTTAATTTTCCATTACCGTTATATTTAGCTGGTGTGTGCTTTACCTATGCATCAGATTAAGAGGTAAAAATAATTTAGATGTAATATAATATCATTTGTCTGTAAAAAGAAACGTTATTGTCTACGGATAAGTATGTTTAGTTAAATATATTGATCTAGAAAGTTTCCTCATAGGGCATACATAACAGTATCTACTTCTTCAATATTTACAATCAATTAATTCGTACAGTTAATATACATCATCGTATTACGTTAATACTAATTACGTTCAGTTAATATATATCACGTATAATTAATAATTATGTATTGTTTTTTTTTAAGATGGTATATCGAATAATATCGTTTTTAATCATAAATATGTATATATGAAGATGTATATCGTAATAGAATTGATTTTTATTATTTGCAATTAATACATCTCATACATTTTAACTAATTAAAACTGATTAGCATATATACATAACAATCTAGTATTTCATCATGCATTATGCATTCTGCTGGTGTCATTTATCAAACGCTAGCCGCGATGATAACAGAGAGAAAGTAAAACCAGCCAATCGGATTGTATGCATGGTTACAAATACGCTCACTTTCGCTCGTGGGACATAAATGGAGAAAGAAAAAGAATAGCGGATATCAAGATATCTTCCTATGGAGTCTGACCTTAAGGGAGCACTCAATTTTTTACTCAGACGACGTGGAGGGGGGTGCCTGGAAGGTGAAAGGAGTCGGTGGGAAAGAAAGAGTAAAAGAGATATATAAGGGAAATAAAAAAAGATACCCGTATCCCCCCCCCACTCCGTGGCTCAACGCATAGTCTCCGTGAAAGGGGCAAAATTGCCTGACCTTTGTCCTCAAGATCTGCCCCTACACAAGTTGAATCCTATGGCCTCCAACCAGTTACGTAGGATTGCCAAAGTTTCTCTCTCCATTCACCGCAGCGACAAAACCCCCTCATATTCCACTACTCCCCACGTGATTCGAATACTTCGGAAAGACGTCGCTCCCCTTTACTACGGCATCCGTCTCTTATGGAAGACGTAAGGGTCGTTACGGTAGAGTCGCAATCGTAAAGTGAAGTCATCATCGATATTTAAATGCATTTACGTATGGAAGTTGATTTATTGGTGAATAGAACGCATGGTGCTTAGTTAAAAAATAATATGATAAATAATGGTAATAACATTTATTTCTATGAGCGAGTTAGGACTAAGAAATGCCTCATTCTGTACTAAAATACAATCTCTGATACACCATTCTATAGTAAGTATAGTATTCTAAGAAACCTCTTTTTCGCTCTTAAGAATAATAGAACTTGACAGAAATACCTTCTAAATTATTTTCTGATTAAGAACTCTAACTAAATTTATGAATCTATGGATGATATTTCAATATGTTACGCTAAGATATTTTTCATTTATTTAATAGTTATTCTAAACTAAAGCTTTCTTCATTTCATGCACCTAGAATCAAAATTAACAGGGCGTATACGTGATAATAAAGTTAGTACGAAATAGGGGGCAATCGCTCCAGTATCTAAGTTAAATTAAACTGAATTTGTGCAGGGGCCAATTCGGAGGTATATCTTCCTTACCAAATCAGCCTAAACACATTCCATACGCTTGCTTACCCTCTGCCATCTCTGTGAATCCTCCATGTCTACGCCCCATTAACACTTACCCTCACGTACCGAGCGCCCCCTCTTTTCAACACAACCCCCTGATTTCATTTTCCGATTCCCCGCACCCATTTTACATAGCCTAAGCACCCCTTCCCCATCAAAAAAGGATGATTCGAAACAGAAAAAGAGGCGATGGAAAAGTTAGAGTCGCGAACGTGGTTCGGGGAAGTTCCAAGCCCACGTGACCTTAAAGTTTAGGATTTATAAGTTTCGGATTCTAGGCTTATATTAACCGAGTTTCTTGGCGTGATTAATTCCCGAATAGAGCAACTTTGCTTCCTTTGTTTTCTGCGTATATCTTGGGCAAAGAAGGAAGGTCAAGTCCTACGTCTTGCTGTTAATTAATACTGAGGAAACACCAAAGCTAAATCCGATTCTAAGACTGCAAACTTTACTTATAAAACAAGCACCTGACTTTACACCGCAAAGTTTGCTCGCACGAAGAAAAAAAACTTCGATGCCAGCGATATTTTGAGCACGAACGAGAAGATTTTAATTCAAAACATGGCTGATGCACTATTTTGTATATTTTATCATTTCTAAATAATTTGGAATCGATAAATGAACAGCCGTTTCATTCTATCATCGTTTCAGTCTCATTCATCTTTTTCCATTAATATCCACAATTAAAGTCAAATAAATGATTTAAAACTTGAGCTCTAATTTTACGAAAGAACAAATTATAACTCTACTTTAGTATTAATCGAATGAATAACTTATAAAATCCAACGCTTAAGCAATTTCATCATATACGTTATCTTTCAACGGATTTTTGTCTTTTGTTTTCAGGTTATTATAATGTTTACAAGTACAAATAAAAAGCTTTTATATAAATATTACAAAGCATAATAATCTATGCATGGTACTCATATTATCAATAGGTTTTATTACTTGTTTACTGTTGTCTGATAATGTTCCACTATTATATTGAACAAATAGAAAGCTAGTGCATATTTGATAAAATCTTTCTCTAGGGCAGACCGCTAGTGAAAATCATTAAGTTCATTTCGCTGAATTCATTTTAATTTAACTGAAATCAAAAGATATATTACAACTTCTGTGCAATGTCATTGGCTTTTGATTCGAACATATTCCATCAAGCACGCAATAAATATAAAACATTTGAAGAAACAAATCACGCTCAAATAAAAGATTGGGTATCCTGCAGAATCGATCTTGCCTTACAAAGCTAGACACACTGCATGTCACAATTAATAAATCGCCATAAAATAATTTGATGTTTTATTTATTGATGATCTTTTACAGCAATTATGTGCGCTCTATTTTCATTGTCGAAAGGAAGCTAGAAAGCAAAAATGCCTCAAACGTGGATGACTTTTACCTCTCTCAATTTACGGGAATCGAAAAAATGCTAAGAGCTCCGCTACGCGTCAAATTAAAAAAAGAGCGCAGAAAGATGAGTAAGTGGAATTCATTTTTTTTTAAGTTTAATGGTGTGACGTCCATCATGGTATCCAATCGATCTCGAAATTTTTACAGTCCCATTTCTTTTTTGAGAGATATTGATGCGCGAATCGTTTTCTCTCCAAAGTGGCATCTTGTGGAACAATTCCATTAAAGTGGTGAAGGACGATTTTACTTTGCCAAAATCTACACTAAATCCATTCAGAGATATCCATTGAAGTATGTGAACCGAGAATTGGAAAACCCTTATCATTCTATTATGTACTTCCAATAGAAGTATCATTCATTAATGTAAATTCATTCTATCCCTTTTTTCTTTTTGATTTTTAACTGACCATGTTTTGTCCTTGAATCCGCTTGTCAAAGAAATCTTTAACTAATCCATATAATGATTACTCCCTTCACTATTCCACTATTTAAGTGTATTTACTTGCATATATATAAAACTGAAAACGATGCAGAAATCTTTCACAAATCAATTGATTTCCATCATTCATAATATATTCCACTAAGAAATAATGCAAATTCTTAAAACCACTACTTAAGATAATACTTAAGCATTGATACAGTCCACTAATAAAAATTTACAAACATATTAACAAAAACCACAGTGGTTTTAAACACATTCACATAGCATAAGTTACAGAAGAAAATAGAAAGTTACATATAATGTACAGTATTATTTGCGATACTTTCGCAGTTTTATACTACTCTTATAGAACCATCCACTATAAGAATTATTTGATATCTCAATATTGTTTTGCTAACTGGAAAGAAATTCAAAAGAATAAGCAATTTAATAGCTATAAAATACTATATTTTCCGGTAATAATATAACAGTAATACGTCAGTTTTAGTTAATAATCAATATTGACAATGATTTAGATGATATTAGCACAATTATCCATGCATATATGAATTTTAATTACCTCTGAAATCTCAAGAATCATATAGTAACTTTATTAATTATTTATTAATAAGAAGTAAATAAATATTTCGTTATCAGGATCCATGATTGTAATTATGGTTTTCCCTTAATCACGGAAATATACAAACATTTATAAAAACTGAGTTATAAATGTACAAGGAAGGCAAAAGCTTTTAAGTATAAAATAACCCAATTATGAGTTACTGCAATGAAAAAGAAGGGAATTGAACCCATGAAACATCCAAAAAGAGTAACCGATGACTAAAAAAAGCTCCAAAAATAGTCGTTACGAACATTTTATCGTTACATTCATTTCTATGAAGATTCATTCCTAGATGTCTGAACTAATATTGGTACTTTTTATAAGCCTCCCGTGAAAAGAAGAAAGGCCTCAACCGCATTAAAAGTTGGAAAATCTGATTTCATCATGAATCGGAAGGTAACTTTAAGGGTTCTTCAAATAATAGATGAATGAATATTCACCGCAAAGAGAGAAATAAGTAGTCGTGAAGAAGTTTGCGAAAGGACTGGAGGTTAGAGCGACGTAAATGATGAAGCTCTTTCACATTGAACTTTGGAGCCGAGAATATTCTTTGATACGGTGAGACATAACATTTATTTTGAGAAGAGTTTCCATAACGATAGCAGAAGTAATTTCGCGAATGTTACTACTCAGAACTTACGCTCGACTTAAAGTTTACGCCCGCGGAAATGTTCAGAGATGATGATCTTCCAAGAAGACTAACGCCTACTTACATATGTTACGTTGGTTTGGATGGTGGTACGTAAATAAGATGCAGGGTTTTCCGGGAAGAAAGTTTTAACCCTTAAAATAGATCTTGGTAAAACTAATTGGTGAAATATGATAAATTTTACATGAAAAGTAAAGCAAATTTAACATACACGTAAAGGAACTTTACCTCTAAATTGAAAACTCTTAAGTAATATTTATTTAGAATTAGTTACCGTCTGTTTAACCGGAAGTGTTTTGATTTTAAAAACCAACTGTTGTTAGCTCAATAAGAAATTTCAAAAAGAAATAGAATATTAAATCAAAGTAAGTGTTCTAAGCAACAATATTTGGTTACATCCGACTAGGACGCAAATCAATATTATCAACTTTTGCCACTGAGAATCTATGTGCAAATTTGATTTGCATGTTTAGTTTAACTCAAACAAATATTAACCAGTTGCCCGTTGGTATCAGTCAATACGGTTACATAACTAAAATGACATCTATCAGTAAACAGTATGAAACAGTGTAAAAATTATGTGAATAGTTAAAATCTATTTAAAAGTATATAAATTAAGTACTTCCTTTATTAAGTTACTTAAAGAAAAATAAAGTTACGGAAAGAAAACCAAGTACTTCAGTAGTAAACGCAATTTCAAAAAAAATATTAAAAGAGTTTCATATCATTAATTTAAATATAATTCATCCATATTACAGTATATTTAATAGCAAGAATACGATGAAGAACCATTCATTCTTTATTTGAATTTAATCTCGCAACGAATCTGTTCCTGTGGATTTTGCGATCAAAATAACTCGACGCAAACTCAATCTCACGGCTGAATTTCAAGCTCCGATACCTTTCGTGGAAAATCAAGCGCACGTGCGATTGAGATACCAAAGGATCACAGACTCTCTGAATATTTGCCGTGACGCTGCACCCATCCGTATCCGAAGCTCCCGCGTGTTTTCAATGCGTTTCTTCTGCGGAAGTAAAATGATTACGTTCGCCGCAAAAGGTTCTTGCTTAACATCATCGAGCATTTCCTCCGCAAACAGCGATCAAAGATTGCCACTTAAAACCCAAATTGGAGACCCACAATTAAATAAACACGCTAGAGCCGAATTAGTACACTCGATCCGTGGAAACGGTCTCCCTTGACGCATTCCTCGAATTACATTGCGAAAGGAACACGCTGCACCACCCAAAGCGTATTAATTCATCGCTAATTTAAATCCCGTGGTCGAAAATTCCTACTGGGAGAAAAGGAGCCTGAATTTCTATTGCGCGAGTATTTATGGGCCGGAAACATCGAGCAGTAATGAAGGTGAAGAATCGCTCTGCAAGGATGAATGGGAGCGGAGAAGGAAGAATGATGGCAGAGGAATAGAGGTGCAATTTGTGTCTCCCCATTCCACGTCGCAATTTCGGAAATAAGCCTCGATTAGTAGCCCCGGATTACGTGGGCGTCAGGTGGTTTCTTCAAAGGAGATCAAAGATTCATTCGTGTTAGAATACGATAACGGGAGGGGAAGAAGTAATCGGAAGGGGAATAGGTGTCCGCCAAGGCATTGTTTCTTCACCGGTGAGTTATCGAGACGATTCACGGGTGTGTGAAATGAATTTTTCCTCCTTTATTACCATCTTGATGGGATTGGGACAAAACGCCCTCCTCGCTCTTTGTGTGGCATTACGTCATGTTGCACGGGTGATTAGGCAAACGGATTATCCTCCCGCGGGTTGGAGTTTGGTCTTCTACTGTTTCCTAATGCGGTAATCTGGTTACTTCCGCGCCATCGGTGGGATGGCGAATGCAGCGCTATCCCGCGGAGTTGAAACGCGAAGAAAATGTCACTCATTCGGCAATTAATTGGTAGACGCAGTTTGAGGAATAAGAACATTTTCTATTCTAGAAATAGGGTTCCATTGATGCATAAATGATCGAAAAAATATATGGAATTAATTTTCTTACGATTGATGCTAGATGACATTGACAATGTATGATTTTCAACTACAAATCTTTTTCTGTCAAAGAAATATTGAGACACGTGAGCTGTATTACCTCAATATGATGTATTCTTATATACATTGAAAATTTTCAGATTTGATTCATTCAATGAAGCTTTGATTTATCTCCATACATTAACTGTTATTCACTTATCCAAACTTCAGAAAGATCTGCAAATCAAATACATAATATCTTATAATTAGTGCAGATTCTTACCACTTGAAGTAAATGTTAGACATAAATCTATATTGTATTCATACAGCAATATGAAAACACAACATGAGATAAGCTTAAATTCGAAGTTTCCTGTATAGATTCTATTTACAAATTCTTAATTGAGTTTTCGAGAAATTTCATCAGCTTTAATGAGCAGTATAATTCTACTTCTGCATTTCCTTGGATTTACGCCTACTCTAGGAAACTTCTCGGTCCCCTTAATTGTCAACTTTAAGACATGCACTTAATCTTCAAGGTTATCAGGTTCAGTTTAGGTTTAGTTTCTATTAGGGGGGAATTAAAATTAATTAATACCAGTCAATTTGGATGCTTACTCAATCGAATTTCCTACTCAATGTTTTCTAAGTTTATGGCTTCTTCAACCAAGTTGGGCTATTATATTATTCAGTTCGAGTAGTGAGCGAATAAAATTTAACGAACTAAAATTCAAAATATACATTGATAAAAAATTCCAAACCCTCAAAATTAATTTTTTCATCTTAACTGAATGTTATTTTAATTCACCAAAGAGCATACATTTGTATCTCTAATACATTTGTATACATAAACTTTAATTAACCAGTCAATATTCCTTATTTATGTCAAGGAACTTATAAACGTAATTTCAATAAGTTTTAATCTTATATCGCAGCCTTGCCTCGCGAATGTCATGTATAGTGTAACAAAAACTTATTTATCAAAATATGTTGCTGTTTAACATTTGAACACATTCCTAAAAACCTTACGTTTAATAGTGTTAGGAGGTCTTTAAAGAAGAGATATTTTCTACCTTCCGAATCTAATATGTGCTATTTTTAGAAAGAGAAAACTTTTAAAGACTTGGCAACACTTATGCCTCATATCTCCCCCGCAAAACTCCTTGTTTATGATACAAATACGGTTCTTAAGAAGATAAACTTGAAATACATCTCGAGGCTGCAAATCCCACCGAGCTTTTATGACAGTTGCGTGGGTGAAATATGAAGGTCACGGAGACAAATAAAACACCCCGCAGATGATACAGATTGAGCCCCGAGGAAGTGTGTGTGTTTGAGCTGATGCATGACCGAGAAAAATATAATACCCGAGGATAATTTATCTGGTTGCCAAGGTAAAGTTATGCAGTTTACATCAGATCTACATCTATATGAATACCCTGCAAGCAGCCCTTAGGCATATGGCAGGGGGTAAAGTAGAAGACTACTAGAGATAGATAGGATGAGTAGAATTATTTTAGATGATTTGATAAAGTTTAAAAAGTATAGTAGAGTATTTTGGTGTAATTTGGTGTGGTTCTGAGCACTTTGATAGCTGCAGTGAGCTATATTCAACCGCGGGATACAAATGGATGAATTCTTGCGCTAAATATATATAAATGTATTATCCATAAAATGCGGGAGTTAGTACGATTTGTATGATAGTAATCAGCGTATATGCAATTATTTATAAGTACAAAAGAATTATTTGATATAAAAACATGGAGGTAAAATGAAGAACATTTTGTTCAATGTGAATTAAATGCTACAGATCTATTACAGAGTATTCATTTTTAAGTAATAGAACGCGTGATTAGATGTGTGATACGACACTAAATAATTGCGTACGATTGTGGGAATAAAGAGCTGCATTGTGATGCTCTGCTGAGACACATCCCCCCGCTGAGCATGTTTGAATGGGAGGCCTTCGTGATTACTCCAATGAGTTAATCCGCGAAAAGTAAACGAATTGACAATGAAGGAAACCCGAGGGAGATTAACATCGCAAAATGAGGGTTTCATGCCCGGAAGAGGAAATGTCGTCATCATTAGCTCGACCTTTTCACGAGAATCCGTCTTATCACTCGGAAAAGGGACTCGCTCGGTTTACCCTAATCTCTGAGACGAATTTCAGCGGAATCTGAATAATTGCCAGAATCAATGTCTCCATACAATAGGTGGCTGTGTTCCCTTCAATTAATGTGCTACGGTGAGTTATTCGGAACAGAAAAGGAGCTTTACATATTAATTAAAACGTGGTATAGGTTACACTACAATGCTATACTCTAAATATGATTTAAATGAAATCAATATGAGAAGGCGTGACTTCGTGGAATGTCATAGTAATACAAAGTTTCTTTTTATTACTATGATTTAAGCCATCATTTTAGTAATCGATTCAGCTCGAGGTCAATTTTCAGACGTTGCAACATGATCATAGTAATGTTCAATGGACTTTAATTCACGGATTGTAAGAGCATACTGCAATATTACGTTGAAAAATAGTCGTTCATTCATATAGCAAAAGTACAATTTTTGTCAAAGAAATAATTATATTAAATCGTTATTACGGAAATCTTTTATAGATATGCTTGAAGAATTTAAAATTAAAATAGATGAGTATCATGGAATTAGGTACATCATTATATCAAGTTCATAAATTTATACAAGTTTCCGGTTCTCTGTTCATCCCATACCTCGATTTCAATTAGGAACGAGATAGTTTTCCTCGATTCTCGCTTCATAAGAACTATAGTATTAATAATGAAACTCAAAGCCATTCAGCTGTCAAAGAACACGGCCCTAAATATTGCATTCGATTCAAAATGATCAAACGATCAAAATGAAACGCCTCCTACGCTCAGTTCATAATTAAGCTTGATTACCTTATTAGAGGTAATGAGTGAAAGTTGATTTACGTATCAATTGTTCCGTCAAAGAAAGAATTTCCGATCAATTAATGAAGAAACAAAGGGTTGTGCAAAAATATCGGTCATCTGCCAACATAATGAAGCACGCATTGGCAAATACGATTTTAAATTATTGCCAAATAATCCTCCATAATGAGCGGATTCAATCATAAGAGTCGTTCAGGGTTCGTTTAAACTCATCGGGCGAAACGCATTCATTTGAAAACGACAAATCATCATTTTCCCTGATTTCGAAAATTTTCCGTCAATTACCGTGTCGATGCAATAGCTTCTTATCATTTTTAGAATTTCCGGATGCGAAATAGAATTGGAAATGATGCAATTGAACACAGGAACTATAGATGTCAATATTTCATCAGCATTTGAAGCAACTGATGAAATATTAAACTCCATTGAAAAGTTGTAATGCCTTAACTAAAATATTTGGGCAAAATTAAACAAAAACGAATGGAGCTCAATGTTCTTTGTTTTAAGTAAATTCTCTTCTAAATAATTCATTTTCATTCGATATTTTAAGTTGAAAAACATTTATCCACGAAAGAAATATATTTATTTAAGAACACATAAGATAATTTCAACAGATTAAAGTGAAGCTGAAAGGGCAATACAATGTAAGATGACAAAAAGAAATGGATAAAGCTAATCGAGAACCAGAGATAAGAAATATTCAAGATACTCTCCACAAATTAAAGTAATATATACATCCGAAAAGAATAATTTTCAAAAGGAACATCGCTTTAAATGATTAAAATATTAATTTTTTAGAACAGTCCGAAAAAATTTCTGTTGAAGTGAACAAATGGTTGACGCAGTAAGAAAAAGAGGATGACAAGAAAGTTAAACAGCATAACAAGGAAATTAAGCTCATTACTTTAAGATTAATAGCTACGCATAGTCGCGCTATAAATTATTATTCCTGCCGACAGCTCAAAGGGCGGGAAAAAGACAATAACTGTTCCTGGAGGATTAAGCTCGTAAGGGAAACGAAAAAGTATTTTCCGCAGACACTTGAATTACGCCATTACTTTGGAGTGAGAAATGCTATGGTAAAGAAATAAACGACAACAACACCGCGTGTTATCCTATGATTAAACAATCACAAAAAATAAAGGAACCATAGCCTTTATAGTTACTTCTTGTTGACAGCATTAGAATTTATGCACCTTTCTTAAAATTCAATCAAACTAGTTCAAGCATCAAATGTGATTATCCAAAAGCATAAATAATATTACAGTGCATAAAACAAGAGTAGCCTTTCGTTACCATGGTGAATCTTATGTTCACTGCAGTAATTAAGCATTCTTTTGAGATTATGTATTTAGGATAACCCAAACGACGAAGAATTATGGCCAGAAACATATTGCAACGTTCAATGCATCGCATTTTCTTTTTGAAGATTAAATAAGAATATGGCATCTCTTTAATGACCTCTTTAATAACCATAGCGATTTTCATTTTTAAATTATATCTCTCATTAAATTGGAAAGAATAAAGAATACAACGGGTATTAGTATCTAAGATTATTTACAAACTTTGGCCTTAAATTACATATAATTATTATTGACGTATTTAAGAACTGCCGAAGAGGTATTAGATGATTTTTCCATTTTAAATAAATTCGGTAAACAGCAATGAATCAAACGTCAAAGTCAAACGTTTGCTACTAACGAGAAGTATAAAGTAAAAAATCAAACAAAAACTTACTTCAGAAAATCTAACTTAGCTTTAGGATTATATTTATTAATTAATAACTCAGAGTTTGGAAAAACATGCAAAGGTTTCTTAATAAATAGTAATAATTTAATGCAAATGATTCATAAATCCCATTTACACAATATTTCAACTTCTTGAACCGATATACTCGAAAAGAACGAGTTGAAAATAGTGGAGTTCAACCACTTCATATCAAAAAAACCGAAAGAAGCTTCAAAACTGCGGCATCGAAAAACCCAACTTTCATCCTTTGCTCGAAAAGCTAATCAACGGAGAATCTTAATATTCCAGAATATTACCCAGACTCGTTGGCGATGAAGGCTCATTCCCTTCATGAACCCATGTGCATGTAAACTTCGCAGCCCACAAAAGAAGGATTTCTTCGCATCGTTAATAACAACCGTTAAAATCACCCGGAGCGGCGGCGTAATCCCGAACTCGCGTATATTTTTAAGCAGATGCATATGAAGCGTATGCACCGAGTGGGTCATTAAACCCTGCGGAAGAGGGGAGTCTGAGAAAAAATACCGCGGACAAAGACGCTGGAAAAATAAGGATTTGGCGAAGTAAACAAAGGAGGTTTGGACGCGTTTGAAAAGACTACCACCGAGCCTCTCACGAGCTTCTTAATTTTTTCTCTGATGACGGAGAAATATGGGCCCAAAGACAGAGGGATGATTAATTACAGAGCGCAACTCTAGGTGGCGTAATAAAAATGAATCCATCGATGTTACGCAAACAAGATGGCGCCTGGCGGGAATAACAGTTAATTCTTTGTTCTTGGATCAAAAGAGGAAATTTTCGCTGCGGAATATTGTATATGGCGCTGTGTTATTCACCGATAGTTTATTTTTCCGAGAGGAAAGCATTCGCCTGCCGAGAGAGACTTTTCAGTTGGAAATTCTGAGCCTACGAAATTTTTAATCTAAAATATGTGGTTCATTGTGCAAGAGCACGTTGGTGTCGGTATCAAAGGAAGATTAGTTAAAATGACGCGTGAGAATTTTGAGAGTGGAAGCATCCCTAGAGTTATTCATACACTCTCGTTTTTGAAAAGAGGTTCTCGTTAGGAAGTTATTAATTACCCATTTTGGATATTTCGAAAGGAGAGGGAACTCTCAGATAATTCACCAAATAAAATATAATCAAGAATTCATGGAAAAACGAGCACTTTTTTCGAACGAAAATTCAGAATGTTCCGATAAGTTTAAATTTTTATTTGCTATACGTAAACAATTATCAACAGAAGAGAAAAATCAAGCAATATTAATAGCTAAAAAATATCCCATAAAGCATGAGAAAGTATTAAAGATATCCGAGGAACAAAAAAACAAAACAGATTACAGATTAGAAATTTTAAATGCACATAAGAAATGAATTTGAAGCTAATTTATAGTTCACCTTTTATTTATTAACGAAGGTTTTTATATTCGAGTACCTTGATATCTATTTTCCTAATCTTTGTATATCATAATTTATTTGATTTTCTTCTTAAAATATACTAATGGATCCTAGTAAAGATGAAATTCATTGGTGGAAGATGGTATTTAGAGAGAGTTTATTTATGATGTATTGATTGGATTCATTTCATGCAAATGCACCTTAGCTTCAAAACATATATTTAATTAGTTAAGTGCTACCTGTATGCTTTCCTAGAATTTCTAACATTGTAAGGAGTAACTCTTTCTTTGCAACCTGAACTAATTCGAAGTATAATAAGGATGTATTTAAAAAAAAGCTCTTCAATTCCCGCTATAACTTAGTAGCATTTTTCATCATATTATTTCAACCAGAAAGGCTCACTACTTACTTGATCCTAGGCTTTGGGCTATTTTAATGAAAATAACTTGCATAACTTTGAGCACTACTTCTATGAAGTTGCCCATTTACAAATTTTAACGTACGTGCTCAACCCTCGTCTCTACGAAAAATTTCTTAATTAACGACCGACATTATGTCTGATACAGGGTCCCAATCAACTTCTAGTAACTCCTAATGCCAACAAAAAGCTCGATGACCCTCCTCTTAAAGGGTTAGATGTGGAGGTTATGGACAAGATGAAGTTCTTTGCCAGCTCAGCACTTCCAAAATTTGACCTTCGATTCCCCTTTCTCCAAACTACAGATTTATCCTCAACTGCCCCTAACAACGTCCACGCTCATTTACTTTCCGGTCCATGCGAAGGTGAGGATAATGCGTTGGGAGAAAACTGCGGATCCGAAGTTCGGCTGAGCGACCGTACGCAGATAGACTGCCTAAAACACTTTCCCAACTCATTTAATTTTTCTACTTTTTTAAGCTTCGCTGGATTATATGCAGTGAGTTACTAAAGTTTTATTTCAGCATCTCGAGTATAAAAATACATTATTTCCTGAATGAATGTAATTAGTGATATTCTAATTAGAGCGATTACTCCTGCCTTAAGTTATTTACATAGAAAAATATTTTCGTAAAATGGAGATTTTCTAACTCATACGGGACTAAGTCATAAGTGAATAGCTTTTATTACAGTAAGTTTAATTCTCTTTTCTGATAGTCATTAGTTCGTCTCAACTTTATTTTTTTTATAGCAAAATTCATTTAAAATGTATCAAATTAAAAGCTTTTTTTATCGCTTGAAAATAATAAAACGGAAACTGATAATATATCAGTTCTAGGTATTAATTAGCCAAATAAACAGGTAAAATATTAAATGAAATTTTATCCTAATTGTTCTTCAGATTTAAGTTTCAACGTTGAATAAATGTCTTCCGAAATTCAATTACAATCCAACGTAAATTATATGAAATACAAAATTTTTATTCTTATTTGAAAATATTCAATGCAAAAGATGTGCTTTAAATCTTGAATTAAATTTTCGAACATAAAATTTACGTTATGATATCTTTGCAAATAAAAATAATTTTTAATGTAATTAACACAGAGAGATCCTGTTCTAGAAGTATAAATACAGATGAGGAATATATTTCAATTATCGGAACCCAAAAGTCGATTTTCATAGTCTCTTTTCGTAAAATTTCTTTCCAAATCTCCACCTCCATCTTAAGTACGTACGTAATCTCGGAAGAAGATTTCGAAACATTCCCCTTTTAAAATTATCACATGGATTATTTCGGAGTTTTTGCACTTCCTTTTCCCCTTTTTGAACTCTTATCCCCTCTTGGGTCAGACATTCTTGCGTCATCTTATTAAGACGCCCTCAACATCCGTGTTTCCCAACCATCTATAGGCCAAGTTTTCAGGTCCTCTAATTAGCCCACCGAACATCCTTCCACTCCAACGGCCTCTATTTATTCTCTACCCTTGGGCCACCTTATCTATGCCCATTCTCGCCTTTTAAAATACCCCTTCCGTTACATAAGCAACTCGAAGGGATGTCATTTTGTGGACGTTCGAGATTAAAGCTCAACCCATTCATTCATCGATTTTTACGAATTGTTTGTGTTACATAAGCAACTGTTAAGATCTTGCTTCAATTAAATTGCGATTAAATCAAGTCCTTATACATTCATATTTAACCCTAAACAAATAAATATTAGGTGAAGAAACTTAAATAGTGCCTCTTAAATATTTAATATACCATCTCTACAACAAATTACGTTTACTTACACTTGGAGCCAACTAATATTTTTCGAATCAAACTAAAATATATTTGCTTCAAATTAAAAAGAATATTGGAAGAAGATTTGATTTAATAATTACGCTATGATTTAAGTTTTTCTTTTCATTTCTTTAACAAGCAAGGATAAAAGATAATTCTGAAAAAGACTTCGTTTCCATTTGATATAACTGTACGATCTACGAACAACAACGAAGAGTGAAATGAGTAACAAGTTATAATACTGCGATTATGAAAGTGGAATTTAACCAAATTATAGATGAAATATCTCGAGTTTTGAGAAAATTAAGTATTAAAAATTATGTCAGGATTATTCATGATGGAATTTAAAAGGTTTCGATTCAAAGTATTTTAAAACGTTTCTCAGATACAATCATTGACAGTCTTAGAAATACACCAAGTACATACTTCTTTCGTAAAAGGACGCGTCATATTTGGCTTTAAAAACTCTTATTAATCACCGGATAATGCATCACGGTCCTCACAATGTCCCTTATCGAAATAAAGAAAGTGACTTTCTTAATCAAGTTGATAAATCGTAACGAGAGGAAGAAGTGAAAGACCCGCGACAAAAGGAAAAAGTGAAAGGTTTTACAAGTTCTGCAAGAAAACAACAGTTATACTTATAAAAGGATGATAAATTTAATGAAAAAATAGATAAATCCTCGGGGGAGAAACTAAAGGGTTGAGGGGGAGGGACATCAAATTACTTGGATCACGTCCAGGGGTAAAGCAAAGAAGAGATTAAGCAACCCTTCCCAACGGAATCCGACCAAGATTGAAGAGGAACAAAAGGCGGGAATTGGAAATTCTTAAGAAAGACATTAAAAGAATGAGTTGTAATGAAAAAGGAAAAATTAGAGAGGGGATTGGAAACTAAGAAAACGTTTCATCTGTTTGGCTATGACCGGAGACTACTTTGGAATCGATTTGTGTTTGGAATTTAATGGAAACAATCAGTGGTTAGTTTAGTCCATTTTTAGAGAGAATCTTTTGAATCGATAGTGCTCAGGGAACGTTTTTTAAGAGCCATTAGCGAAAAGAAATTTCCGAAAGACACTCGAATTTTTGGGATGAGATGAATGCGAAATTTTGATCCTTTGAGATCGATAAAATCGGTAATCGGTTCGCGGTCCCTAATGAATTGGTGGATTAACAACAGATAAAGTGATTCGACCTTCGATACTCTTCTACTATTTCTAAAGGCAATAATCTATCATATTTAAAAAAATGAAACCACCGGATAGTCATATTTATAATCCTGTATTTCACTTAAGCATTTATTTAATAAGTCTGAAATTATAGGAGCGTATTAGCTCTTTAAGGTCAAATCTTGAATTTCAAGGTGATTTTAATTTTATGTATTCGATATATTCATTTTATATATTTCGATGTATTTTTAGTGAAAGAAAATACAAGTGGTAATGTATCTTGCTTAGCTCATCCGTATTTTTCTTTTGTCCAAATTTTTCGATATCAAACATGAAAGGAAAATATTCGTATCCGTATCGTATGTACAGTTTCAGTAATAACACAAACAATTCAATTTATTTCCCTAAAAAATGTCAATGAATAAGCACCGTGAAATGGAGATATAATGGTAGCCGTGATGTGAGATAATTACATTAATTAATACGTACTGATGATATATCAGTACTTTATATGGTGCTCTTGTCTGGCTTCCACATGCTTGAGAAATAACAATTTTGTACGCCTTGAACCACTAATAATAAGAATTTCTAAAGATGAGAAACCATTTTTATCCAACAAAGAACTATTTAAAGACTTCTCAAAAATGAAGACAAAGATTCATAAATTAGGACATAATAATTATCTTTAAGCAACATTATATTTATTTTAATATGATCATAGTTATTCCAGGAGAACTAGAAAAATTCGCTCCAAACTAAAACTCAATAACATGATTATGTGGCCATCCAAGATTATTTATAAGGACTATATTGCGTCTAAAGGTAAAGAAAAAATGTGTAGAATATAAAGTATTTAGAGTTCCAGCACTAAGCCTTTCACGTATTCAAATAAAGCTCAATTTACACGAATCGCTTGAACCACTCCAAAGCGAAGTCCCAAATGAAAACTCGAATTGCACGTAGAATATGAACGCTTTCCCAAATGAAAGGGTCGCTCTGAAAGAGTTGAAGGCAGAAATAGAAAAAGTATGAAACGATTCCAATTCAGCGAGCTAAGATTGCAAAGGAGAAAGGAAGGATTTTTGAATTAAAAAAGAACGGGCAAATAAATTCTCGACCTTTGTTTCTAAGGAAAAAGGAGCAGACAAATCCACTTTCAGTTTCTGTTAAGTGTCGCATTGATGTGCACTGAAATTTTCATTCGTTGCGGTAAATTCTGAGGAATATCCGGAGAGACCGATGGCTTTCACCGAAGCACGTGCTTTCTTTTCCTATTGGCTCCATTTCTCCGATAAAAGGGAGAAAAATTCCGAGGAAAGCGTAAGGAAGGTGAGAAATTTCCAGAGGAGGGTTCTTTTCATTTGGAGGGATGAAATTTGGAGCTAGAATTGCTTCTGAAAGCTCCTTCCCTTGGGACACGCCTTGGAAACGAATCATTTGCGATTAATCTTTTCTTTCCGAAATATAAGCGATTATACCTCCTGGTGACTCCTTCCATTCCAAAATGCAAGTTTAAAAAGACGATAATTAAAACAATTTGTAATTGAAGTTTGACAGAACACTTTCATAATTAATTAAAAATAAATGTTGATTCCCGACTGATTTCTTTGATTAATGGAGGAACGATATATTGTAAAATTGGCATACATCGAATGCATTTTGTAAGATATTTGTAATAAATTGGAATATAACTTCTCAGTTCTTAAACGAATTAATGAATATATACTTTTCAGCTAAATTTCTCTTTTTTTCATTCTTTTCAATCAATTCAATTATATGCAAGTAATTCGATCTCTGATTGTAGTCATAATTAATATAATTTATAATCTAAGTCATTAATAAAAAACTTAATAAAAAAATAATTATATTTGCAGTTTCCCTTGAATTCCTCCAAAACCTTCAGAAACTGATGTTAAACTTAACATTTCATTTTTAAAATATTAGCCGACCTAAATTTATAATACTTTTAAAAGACTACAGAGTGTTTGAACATTCTATATTTTATAGTTGAGTTAGAATCGATAATGTGGACGGTGTGCATTCTGCATTCATATTTAATATCGTTTAGCTCTAATCTTCAAAGTAAAATTAGTTTTTTGACAACAATTTCAAAAAATATCTCTAATAAATATAAGCTATATACAAATAAATAGCATACAAACTTTTATATCAGTTTTCCCAGTAAATGCATGTTTTCACCCTCAGCACCAGGAATAAGTTTTAATCCACTCACCTGAAAATAAAAGAAATAATTGTGAGATTCATATTCAATTTGGGAAAAAAATTTAATCTAGAGATTAACATGTTCACCAAGAATTTATGAATTCTATAAGGTTATAATTATAAATATTATATTACCATACGTTTAATTTATTTATATTATGTTATATTGTCAAATGTTTTCTTTCATAAGGATTGTTTGCCAACTAAATCATTAATATTTGTTATTTTTGATGTTCCAAATAAATGTACTACATTCCATGTTACCACCAAGTATTTATCATCCCTTTATGCTCCGCTGAATGATTTGTTCGAAGGACACTTATAGAAAAGTTGCGACAAGAATCTATAAAGAAAAGAAAACATATAAAGCAAAGAAAGAAGTGAACGCTTGTAACGGAGCCACAGAAATTTTAAGTCCGACCTTTGAGAGAAAGTTTTCCAAGGTTGGATGGAGAGTTATATATGGATCTGAAAACCTTTCACGAAAGATGGATTTGGTCATTTAAAAGTACGGAATAGAAAAGGTCTAGGAATCACAAAAGTAGTTTCAAGTTATAAAAGCGTAGTTTGACTTCGGAAGTTTTTGCATTAAAACATCCTTCTGCTAACAACGATTCCGATCAAAAGCTATCTATCAAACCAATAAATTCAGAGCAAACAACCCAATCAATGAAGATTTTAATGATTAATATAGAATGTCTCAACGAAGTTTAAATATTTAAACATTATATCTCAACAAAGCAGCGTCTTAATAGTCATATATTCGTATTTGTCGTCAATTAAATTTCTGAAAAAGCTTATTATTACGATACATCCAAATTATTTATGTTGATATTCTAATTGCAAGAATATCTGTGATGTTTGCTATTGTCTCAGAGAGCCAAAGCATGACTTGATAGCAATTGCAGAGAGTTAAATAATTGATTCAGAAAAGACGTAAAATTTAAACTTTTAGAAGCTGATTTTAACATTCAGATTAATAACATCTAATGCAATAATTCTGCATAAAAACTCTCTAAATGGAAACTGATATTTTCAAATGAAATAAATATAAAAATAGTTAAAACTGAATTAAAATATAAATCAAAATTATATAGAAAAAAGTAATAATAATAATAATATTATTAGTATTTTTACTAATTAACTTACGATAGTATGTATGTATGTATAGTTACCTAACGATATCTTAGTTCCGTTACTCATTATTTACATCCATTCCTATTTACAGTCTATTTGCTGATAAAACTTGGCCCTTATTTTTTATCTATACATTCTTATACACCTCTCAATACGATGAACAGAAATAAAAATAAACAAACTTTCTTAAAACAATAAAGGGCTTACACAAGCCGGAAATTGGACGTAAATTCTCGAAAATTTTCTTTTTGCAAATTCAACAGAACCTTCGAGCAATAAATGAAGATCTTTATTGGTTGATTAATTTTGCAGCAAGGAAAAATGAGCAGTAGTCCAAGGAATATTATACTTAGTAAAACAAAAGTTTAAAAAAATAAAATGAATGAATGTATAATTTTATTATTTTATTTTGTTCGAAAATAAACAAATGAGAAAAATATCGCGAATGCGAACTAAAACTGCAATAACATCTTTGAATGGTATTATATGAGGAGAATGGATTTATTAGTTAAACTGCAATTTTATTTTAACGGCAAGAAAAATGTTTTTATTGTTGGTGTATACCTAATGTGTACTGAGTGTTCTGCTGCAAAAATCCTTTTATTACTTTAAATCTCTTCAACATTCCAAAGCATATATTGCCATTTAAGCGTTCGATACCACATGAAGGCGAAACATGATGAAATGTTTTGATCACTAATTCTACGGTCTAAATAGAGAGACAAGGAATGTTTAATTATAGAATACGAGGAAATGTAGCTTTATCTGTTTGGCATACGTTCAGACGTACGTTTCTGCTTAATTCACATAAAGTAAAAAGAGCCATTGAAAAAATTTCTAAAAAATACAATTATCTTTTAAAAGCTTGTTTGCCTCCCATTCACATTCCCTAAAAGATAATCAATAAAGTGCGGAATTCAGTCACTTAGATAGCAAAATTTGCTTTTATAGAATATTGAGCGTATTGAAGATTAATTTGCAATAAAAACAATATTTTAGACTTTCAAAACAGTTGTGATTTTATATTTTGTTAGACCTCCTGAATTGCATTTCCTATTCTTTTTGCTTATTAAATTAATACTTCCTGTTCTTTTGATTATTCCAATATTATTTTAACCTTTTTATGGAATATGAATAAATAATAATCTCTGTAAATGTGTACTAATTGTAGATGAAAGATGGCATGAAAAAATTCTACAAACGTTCAATTAATAAAAGAGTCACAGTCAAATACAAAAAATTGTGGAAAAATAATTGTTATATATTTTTTATGCTAAAAAGCTATTTTTGTTCAAATAAAAATTCTAGAATATTTTTACAACGTCGCATTTGTCAGGTTATAGTATAGTTTTACTCCAATTTTTACCATTTAATTCACAACTTTCTCTACAAAAAAACTAACATGGACACACTTATTATTAAATACCATTTTTGAGCAGAAAAACCGATCACTCGAGACCAAAACGAAAAAAAATCGTACAAATTGAACGCGTGGATTCAAAACTTCGCCCATTTTCGAGAAACAAAAAAAGTACGAACTTTGGGAATAACAATCACTCAAAAACCCCTCCTGAAAACATTCCTGGCAACGGCGAATCCTAGGATACGGGGGACAAACAGGAAAAATGAAAAACGTTCTAGGTCATGGAGCAGTCTCGCATACAACCAACTTCGATATCAGGAAAAGTATGAGACGAAATTGATTGGAGGGGAGAAAATATTGTTGGGAGATGAGGAAAAAGGGTAGTTGAAGAAGATGGGAAGGTCGAGGGGCGACGGGATGATGTAACAGGGAAATAAAGAGGAGAAAAACTTCTGATAAGAAGGCATAGGGAAACAATGGAGAGGAAGTATATTCCCCGAAAGGTGAAAAGTTACCGTGGAGAGGAAATATGTTATTGGAGAAAAACACGGCGGGGTGGGGATAATACGAGTGGAATCGGAAAACTCCATGTGAAGAATGAGAAGTGTTTTGAAGGCGAGAAGTCTTTTTCACGCGCAAGTTCCCGAAGAAGTGTAGCAAGTCAGGTGCACGTTTCCGAATCACGAATTCCCTTCTTGATCAAGATGTAAAAAATTGTATTCCGGACGAGAAAAAATGCAAAAGGCGTCGTCTCGGATACTTTCTGAAACTATGTTCCGAAACTTTTCGAAAGTCCTGGCGTAAAGCATAGCAAGCACCGAGTTTTTCGCGTTTCAACTTCTCTCCTTAATGCTAAGCAAAAACTTCTCTTCGCTGAGAACCGGTAGATCTCGCACGTTTGTTTGCGCTACTGAGTAGTTTCTGGTCGCGGTGAGCGAAAAACTTAATTAGGCCCATTTTAAGTAGCTATTACTCGTTAGGAGTGAAGTATCTTATGTAATCTTCTCCTCATCTAAGGTAAGGATACTGGAAAAATTCGACTTTAAATTAATTTTTCAGGAGATTATTCAAAATGCAATAGTTATTTAAGCTTAAGATATTCAACAATGGGTATTCCTGAGTTTTTTACTGATCGTCATCGCTGTGAGATTACGTTAAATTTAAGTTATTAATTAAAATATCTAGTGATAAATCAAACCATGCATATTTTAATTAATTTCAATCTTTCATACGACGGTAATTTTACTTTTTACTTTTTTTATTCATATACTATTTTGAGTATTATCTCCCCGATCCTACTCGAAAATTTACGGTTTGAAGTAAATTAAGAAATAATTCTTCCTATATATTCGTTTTCACGTATTATTATTTCCGATCAATTCGTCTTTGCTCATTTCTGCTGTATTTTTCTTGAAATCTCATCCCAACGACTAACGGTATACGTTACAATCCATGACTCCGTATTATTGTTATGCGGTTTATTATCTGTTTGAGTACTCCGATAAGTACAAGAATGTACAGCTGAATCAGCACAAAGCGTATCTCCGTGGTTACGTATTTATTTAATGAAAACGATACGAACACGGAAAACGACACACCGTCCGAAATAAAAAAAAGAGCGCCTCCTGGCACTGCATCAAATAACATAAATGATATCAGCAGATACATTGATTCGAGTCGTAAAACGAGAGAATAACAGGAGGAACGTTAAAAAAAAACATTTTTGGGGGGGAAGATTGAAAACGTTTTAGTGCGAGCGAACTTTTTCTGGGCTCTCATCAACTTTTTCTACTTATTTAATTCCATTAGTTTCGGATAAACTTTCGAAGGGAATCTGAAATTGAAATGAATTCCATTGCTCTGTTATTTATGACGAAGACACAAAAATTACGATTCCTTTCTTTCCCTCGGAAGCCAAAATTCAAATAAGCGAATTTGAATTGGGAGTCCAGAAGAGAAGGTGATTATTTATGCCTAAACAAGGGCGAAAAGAAGGAAGCGAGATACGTATTGTAAAATATATATAACGAAGGAAAAGAGAGGAAACGGAGGTCCGTAAATAATATCGGGAGACAGATATTGAAAAATTACCCCCCGAAACTGAATCCGCAGTAATGTATGGGAGTTCCATCGATTGAGAAGGACACGGAAAGTTATCTATCTTATTGGTGAATTATGACTCGGATTCATAAACTCCTATTCTTGGGAAACGAGAAGAGAATGGACTCTGATAAAGAAGAAGGGAAATGTGAGCAGAATGCAAACTGTCGTCCCTAGAATTAATTCTCCGAAGATAGTAAAAAGATGCTGTTTGAAGGATGAGAAAATAAAAGAATAACGAGAAAATAAAAGAATAGCGATAAAATAAAGCGTGAGATTAAATAGAGGAATAACGTGTAGAAGTGCAGAAAAGAAGGGATTGAGTGACAGGATAAAAAGGGACGGCGGTGAAGAGGAGAATGAAGGAATGCTGGAAGAGAGAGGATATCAATTATGATGAAGGAATTGATGTAAGAAAGGAAATAAATTGGAAGATAAAACCCGAGTTGGATGGGATTTTCGTCCGACAGCGAAGAAACAAAAGGGAATTCGATCTGAGGAAAAACGAGGGATGTTTCGACGCGCAGATGCCACTTCTCGCATTAAAAAGGTTATCGTGCGTGATCCGAAGATCGCTTCACATGTATTTTCGATCCTGGGATTTTACAAGGCTTCGGTATACTTTCTCTTCATATTAAGGTGATAAATTCGGACCATAACAATATAATTGTTTTCTTGAGATCAGAAAATCTCCTCGGAAGTGTAACGCTCCTCGAGAGTTTAGTGGTTCGATCCATAAAGCTCGTCTTAAAGTGAAACACATCGATGAAAAACGGCCTAAAAATCGGTATTTACAGCTTTATTTATTATTCGACAAACTGAAGCACAGGATAAAACTCGAACATAACTTTGAATTTTCTCGTAATCTTTTGAAGAAACCAATTTGTGGCTTGTTCAAGTTTTGAAAGTAGGGCACTTGCTTCTCAGAACACTCGTCAGTGCGTAAAATGGAAAAATAACAGCAGTTTAATATTCCTTCAAGAGTGTTTTCCTAAAGAAAACAAATAAATGGTAAGTCGAAAAAATGAAAATCAAATAAATCAACGAAAGAAGCTAAACAAGTATTAGTTTAAAACATTGTTTGGTAAAGAAATTCATAATGGAAGGTCGTGAGGATCAAAGACACAAAGATAGATATTAGATATATTTACACAAAAATGAAAGTAAGACTTGAAAAAATATATACACTAAACTCTATCTTCTGTCTAATATTCAAATACTACCTTTCATAAACACAAAACCTTTCTGCAATTTAAATTGCCCCTAAGAGTATTTTACTTCATCTCATCTACGCAAACGTTCACTGAATACGCCTGCACGTTCTCTTGTTATTTCATTACTGTCAGTTCAATAAAAATATCTCCCTGGAGACGGCTTACTTTCCCTTTCTAGATTAAAAAGATCTTCTGGCACATCTTCTCGCCGGAACTTCGCCCCTTCCAGACACTCTCCGGAACAAAAAGGAAACGTTTCAGGCCACCGTGATACACGTAACACCTCACCTTGATGAAATATGAACTGCATATGAATTACGTGGGACCTCCTAGGATCGGCGAATTAATCCTTTTAAAAAGCAAATTGGCAAAAGGGATAGAGTTGACCCCGGGAGTGGAATTGAATAAGAATGAGGGTAGCTAACGAAACGTCCTCGTAGGGAAATTGTAGAGGAACCCGCATACGAAAAGGGAATCCTTTAAAAAGATTGGACCTTGGCTAATCCCACAGAATTCAGTTCCGCATTCATCCCTTCATTTTTCGTCTTCATTGTGAGTGGGGAAACAGTCCTCTGTTCCAAATTTTGGTGACAAGATTATGTGGAGATCATGACAAAGCCGCACGTGCGTGATCCACAACTGAAGCTGTTAAGATCCACGCGCTAAACATTCCGAGAAATTTTGTATTCAGCTCCTTGAAGGATCGCTTTCTTCAAGACTCCCCTTGCGCCCTCGGTGGAGGGTCTTGGAATTAAAACACCCAGAGCACTTCCTTCCACAGAGTTTTACGCACCCTCTCGAAATTACGGTCTTAGCGTGAATGTGGCTTTTGAAAAGGATTTTTCGCCACGCCCTCGTGTTAACCCGGCACTCAAGAGTTCACATTAAATGCAACTGTTCGCGGGAGTGTAGCATTGCGTTTGAGAGGTATTTTATTCTAGTTGTGAGCGAGATAAAAACCTCGTTTCTCATTAGCATCGCAAACGCCTCATAGCGACAGATATATTCGCCTTGACAAAATCAACAAGGTGTGTTTCTAGGTGACGTACTTTCCTTAGCAGTTTCGACATCAAGTTCGTGTCAAATTTGCAGCTAATTCACGATCGTCAAAGTTACGGGCCCTCATATTTCTCATAAAGTACAAAATGCTACCTTAAGTAATCAAGACCGAAAATTATACTGCTCCAAAGGAAGTGAAAGGACTATTACTTGGTTCAAAATTAGAGGCTTTATGTCTGTGAATTCTAATGAAAGTTTAATGGTTCTTTAACCTATCCGGCGAAGTACTAGTTGAGACTAAGCGGTGATGAATGTCATGGCAGAGAATCAAATTAGCAAACAACAGCAGTTCTCAACCTTTCATTTGGTTTATACGCCGTAACTTTCCCTTCTAAATGCCCTTGATTTCGTTTATGGAGAACGTTCATTATACTTTCTAAAATATTAAGCCAGTGGTTCCCCAGCATTTCTTAGACAATTTTACTTCCAATTCCACCCTCTATTGTGCAACATTTGAACTTTACTTGATGTTTTATGAATAATAGTAAATAATTTATCCCTTAAAAAATTCTTTCTTATGAATAGACCTATTATATTTAGGCAATATTGAAAATAAACAAGACACTATAAAGAGATAATATAAAAAATGATGGGATATTATTTGATAACTGTAGCATTAACCAAAAGTTGATAATAATAGCTAATGAAACGGATTTGAGACAGATAAATTAGTGGAAAGATTCATATGTTAAACTTTTTTGTGGTTAAAGTACAAAGTGTTTTATAAGAATCTTTCCATTATGGCTTACCGTAACGCCTCGCCTGATTCAGTGAAGATAAATTAATATAATAAAACAGTTTTTAACCTGAGAAATCCGATCCAAGGGACATAAATATTTTAATATGTTTATCTAGCAGTGATAGGAAAACTTGAAGTACTAAATTAATCCAAGCAATCAGCTCTTTCGTTTGATATAAATCTTCTGCTTGTGTTTTTTATGGCTTATCTTAGGATAATATAGTTTACAAGAATAGTAATGCAACGTGTGAATTAGTTGGACTAGCTTTTAAAGTGCATCTCTCAAGAATATCAATATAGCTACCTCTATAAATGGATGCCCATTTGAGATACATCATGAAGGTGTGACTCGCTCTTTACCGTAAGTGTGGTAGAAGTTTAATTGGGTCTCTAGTCTTTGAACTTAATTAAACTACGTTTCAGGAGACAACTTAGGACCTAGTTTACATCCTCAGTTTATATATCTCTGACCAAAATAGTTTTTGAGTTACTTTGTGATAATTGGAATAATTTCCTTGCATTCTAAATCTACGTGATTCTAGGACCTTGGGAACTTATCAAAATTCTCCAGAGCATCAATTGCTCAAAGCAAGTTTTGCAAAAATCTCTTAAATAACTGAGTTAATTGAATTCACATAGGAACGATGTACTCTTCACCATGTACAATAAGTATTCTCTGTGAATGTCAAAGCGGAAAACTTAGCAAAAAAACAGTGTTTATAGATCTTATTTCTTGAAGCTACTGGAGCCGCTTTACTATATTGAGACTTAGCAAGGATTCATGGAAATATACGTTTCTCAAAACTATAGAAAATACGAAAGAAAATGAATAACATTGTATTGCCCCATACTAAAGAAACTAACTGATGATACTGATTAAGGTTAGGATTTTATTATAGAATGAATAGCAATATTCTCATCGACTGATAAAAGTGCTATTTATAAACACCTTTCGGAGTTTATTTTGGAAAAAAAAACAAAATTTCCATGTAAATTTCTGAACTATTTAACGAATTAAAAAGAATAATCATTACTCCGAAAATCATTCCATAAAGATGATAAGTGAATCTACAATTGGAATGATTCTCTCGCTTTCGTTATTAAAAAAAATGCACGTTTCATTTGGAAGCAGACAATGTAGCCCTGGTAACGCATTTCAACGTCATCGGCTTAAAGTATTCTAATGAGATTCTCTCAGCGAAGCAACCTAAATTTAACGAATCTAATTAAATTACTCCTTGTGTACAAAGAGAACTGCAATAGACTCACAGATGAAACATTGAGAACTATATCTCATTTCCATTGCCAATGACTCCATGAATTTGATTCAATTATCCAACGGATATCTTTCGCACCCAAAGACTTCATTTTCGAAGTTCTGACTCTAGGCGTGCGGAACGGAAGAGGAAAAAACTCAGGGAAAAAAACCTGTTAATGGAAACGATTTGCGAGGAAATTAATTTAGAAAAAAGGGGAAATCTCGTATAAGAATCTCGCTAAGTAGTTTCACACTCTTGGTAGGTTGACGAACCCTCGAAGAGAAGGAATCTCGGAAAGAATAACACTTCCAAATTCCTTTTCCTTTCCGGGATGAGAAAAAAAAAGTTTACAAAAATGTGCCAGAAAAAAGGGACATGCATAATGAACGAGGAAGGAATTTTTTAAGGCGAAGAATAACAAGAAGTGAGCAAGACTGGAAGAAGAAAGAAATTTTGGCGGAAAAAAAAGAATAACGAAATAAAAAAGGAATATGAGGGGATATACGAACGGGGCTGTTTTTATTAGTGTTTCTACTCAAGGTGAGTTGACGTCTCGGAGTAATGCAGAATAGGAGGGCCTCTGGCGGGAGGATTGGAAGTTAAACGAATCGAAATAGAGTGGATTATCAGATGAGAGGCTAAACGCAGCTTCCTTAGACACACACGCCTACAAACGCTTCTTTGCGAAAGGGGAAAACTTTTGCGGGTGAAAAGCTTGGAAATCATTTGATTTTTATGGAGATAAAAACGTAAATGATTCCATCTTTCCCCTAAACCCTACTCAAACTCTGATTGAATCCTTCGAAAACTTTTTGTTCTAATCTCTTTTCAAACTCTTCGCGATTTTGGAGTGATGATAGTGAGGGCACTTGAATTTCCTGCAGCATTGAGTGAGATTAAAAAATACGAGCAAAATTAAGTGCTTTTTCAAATGAAGGTGCATTGATACCACAGAAGAATGGATGGTTCATGAAAACCAACCACCAAAGTTTCATTCTTCTCCTTAAAATTTACGATGAATAAGAAAATCCGTAGTTACGGTAATTAGATTTATTTACAAATGTATTATTTCGAGAAAAGGAAATATAAAACACTAAAATTTTTGAATTTACCACTAAACGTATTCTTAGGTACATCTAAATCCTAAATTTATAATTCCTATATCTATACCTTTTTCGAAGACTTTTTCAAATAGTTACATTACTTCAGGCACTAGTGTTTCCTTGAGATTGAGTTACTTCACTACATCTATTTTCTTCCGTTAATGTGGAAATGAATCTTGCAAATGCACACCTTCTCTTAAGGAATGATGAGGCACTTGAATCAAAATAAAGTTCGATTGAAATTTAATCATTTTCCTTTGAGGCTCTACTCTTTCCAAATCATCCTTTTTAAGCAAAAAGGCACTCATGACATCGATATTAAACTGGCATATCTCATCATTTCTTTCCGCGATACTTTCCGAACTCGGAAAGGTAAAAGTTTATTAATTTTTTGTAATCTTATTAGGAGGCGTTCCATTAATATCTCCATGGAAATTAATACCAGTTTATGAGCGTTAAGGTTATTTTTTCTTGGGAAATATAATGACCAATCTCTGGAACTGGCTACGAGAGAAAGTAATTTTGCTTAAATCCTCTTAACTTTCGTATTTTTTGGATATATTCGCGCGGAATGTATAACGAGCTTTACTCTATGGAAAAAATATCCCATCCTTCTTACATATCCAGATAAAAATGTAGTCTGAATGAAGCGAATGAAAATAATTTTCATAATGATCATTGGAAAGAATTTTTGAAAAGTAAATTTTATTCTTCAAAAGTATTTATCTTCGTCAGAAAGGATACCAAATAAAACTAATCATTTTAACGTAAAGGATGAGTAATAATCAGAAAGAAATAAAAACTTGCAAAGATTTTTAAGAAAAGAAAATCATTTTTTTGATCTTAAAGCTTTTGGTATAAATGTTCAAATCTTTTTCATGATAAAGCACTATAATAAAGCAATCAATTCAATAATTCCTTGGAAAATTAGGAATAAACTTTTACTCATCGGCAATATTTTAGGGAAATTATTTTAATTTAAAGTAAGAAGAATGATATTAAAACTTCCCGTTCTTTATCGAGATTAAACAAAATGGAACCTTAATTGAGATTAAACTTTAAGAGAAAACAGTATAATGAATAAACAAAAATAGAAAGGAAAGATGATTACTTATTAAAATTCGTGAGAACCAAAATTAAAGAAAATTATCACCTCGAGTGAAAAAATTAACGAAATTTAAAACTATAATAAAAATGGATAACTTACAGCAGTGAAAATTCCTTGAAAAGACAAAGAAGAAAGCCAAGATATGATATTGATGTTTAAAATTTTATTTATACATTAATTTCAAAAATAACTCTTTAAAACATACCAAACAGAGTTCTGAGAAGTAGAAGATAAACGAAATCAATTGGTTATACTTGTACGACACTTCATGGCACTACTTTTATATTATGAACAACATTTTCATGACTATATATGACTAGATGGATGATATCATATGATAGTGGTATCTAATACACTATGATTACCATGACAACAGGGATTCTACCTTCCAAATATCATTTTCTGATTATGAAGCAAAGAAGAATTTTAAAAGTGACAAATTTCCTGAAAGGACAGGGAAAAATTGGGGACTAAAGACGATGGCATTTGGAGGAATTGAAGGCGCGAGGTCGGTTGATGCATGGGCCAATGAGGAGGGAAAACCATAGAGAATGGGTATGGAAATGACGCATGAGCTACTTTAGGAAAAGGAGAATTGGGAAAATACGAGAGGAAAATTAAGATATGGGTGCAGATGGAGTTGACAATGGAAATGAGTATGAGAAAGACTACAATAATATGATAGTAAGAATAACAACAATAGGTCTCAGGTAAAAGATATTGTTCTCTGAAATTTATCACCAGTCTCTTAAATATTCTGAAGCACATTTTAATTTCAAGTGAGAATGTATTAACAGTTATGTATTTTGGGATCGAAACATGTGTGGATAAACAAACAAAAGTATTACTATATCCTTAAAATGTTATTATTCCTGAAGTATACAAAAGAGGATTTTAGAAGAAAGTGGCACAGAGAATAAGCAAATGTAACTTTAAATTATGAGTCCATTTTTTGGAAAGAGCAATTCAGCAATTGGAGCTTTTATATATACATGATAAATAGACAAAGAAAGGAAGGATGATCCTATAAGAGGAATAAAATAATACAATACTAACTATATGATAAATTACGACAGAAGAAGAACAAAATATAATCCCTAAAATAAACGAGGAAAGACTTTAAATTTAATTACCCCAATGCCACAGGATTATTATGGCTCATCCTATAGTACATAAGAATTCAAGTTACCAAATGAATGAATAAAATGTATTGCGTGTCTCTTTAGAATGATAAGAATTGAGTTTAAACTCTTCAACGCCTGAATAAGTGAATTTATGAACTGAAAGCATTTAATTATACTAAATCACAAATGAATCTCGTTCCACGATATACCCACAACATAGCAAATAAAACACAAAATGAAATAACCGAAACTACAATTGTAAAGATAAGACGAATAGCAATCGATGCAGAGCAAATGCCTCTTCCAACGTAGGACACAGAAATTCAGTTTCCAGTGTTTTGGAAGCGAGGGGATTTGGCTTTGTGAACATCAGGTTCTCAGTAATTCTCTCTCAACAATTTGATTCTCTGCCCTTCTAATTTCACCCTCAGTTGCTTCCAGATAAGAGGGAAGGAGAAGTTGTGATAAAGGAGTAGACCGCAAATAAGGATGCAGCCTCTGGACCAACTCAGAAGTAGCACATCTGCACTTTTGCAAATTCCATTTGAACGATTATCCGCTCTGTCATTTGGATGTCGAGTGATTCGCGTACAGATTTGGGGTTTTCTTATGACTCCCAATGGTCAAGCATCACATGCATCGGAGACTATCTTCTTTCGTGTGTTTTCGTGCATGAAAAGTTGTCTTCTGAGTTTATATTGCTGTTGTGAGAGTAACAAATCTTGGTGTTATCTATTGACAGTATATAACTAACAACATGAAGTGAAGATTTGATTTAGAATTCATAAAATTATCAAAAACTTTTCATCTTCTTTCATTGCTTCGTAATTATTATATCAATAGTAATACTTCGTAATTTGATAAATTAATTTTCCAGTTATCTTTTATAAAGAGCAAGGAGTTAATTACGTAAGGAAAAGGTTATCTTTTAAAGAACGAATTAAACTTCAAAGCTTTCTGAAGGTCTTATAGTTGCAATCTGAGTGGGTTTTAGTTTGACTATCTTAATTGACTTACGATTTCGTAATACATTAATGATATGCATTTGATACTTATGCATAGATATAAGATGTTAACTAGATCAGCATCACAAGGAAATGTAGTAATTATTGTATGATTTACATTTCAGCTTCCCCATCACAAACATCTATCGATTAGGTAATGAGTTTTTGATCGTTTCCTACATCTTTGATAGTCTCCATTAACTACAAACAGCAATAATATATTTTATCCCAAAATAATGGTGTTTATGAATAATCTACTGCAATCCCTTTCCGATGCTATGGACCGGGTTCGTGCGTTAGTTTAATGGCCGATCTTTGATCTTCAGCAGCCCGTATAATGTGTGAGGGATAAAAAGGAGAATAAAGGTGAACAAAGAATGGAAAAGGGAGGGGCAGTGAGTGAAATGAAGGGTAGGAATTCGGGAAAAGGTTTTATATAGAGAAGATGTGCGAATAGGGAATGAGGTGGAATGAAAGAGAGACGTATGAATGACGTTCCAAAAGACGCATCATTCGGAGTAATGGGAAAGATAGAGATGGATGTGAGGGAGAACGAATAACTGATGACAGAGGAAAAGGATATGTTGCGTGAGAGAATGTAGAAAAGAACCCCAATGGAGAAGTGCGTTTAGGTTAGAGGGTCTTTTTGGGCTCATAAAGAGGGTTGTCTGTTATCTAAGAATAGTTCATTTCCTATGTTAGGAATCATATTTATGGTTATATGCTTGTTAGAACTAATTCATAACGCAAGTTAGTATCTCAAAAGATAAAGGTATGGATCCTATCTATAGAGAATTCCTCCACAGATCTAGCCCTAACTTAGTGGCAGTCTTGGTCGTAGATATAATCCTGTTGTGGTAGTACCTAAGTGCTTCTCAATTTTTTTATTTCTCAAGTATACAGGGTGGGTCAAAAAGTGTATACACTTTACAAAGTTTAAAGATTAAGGTTGATAATGCTTTTGGTTCAAGTATTGACCTGTTCACTTCTTCCATTCATTATCAAAATATTATAGGATATCAAATAATATCAATAAACATTAAATTCTTGATCCTTAAATTATAAAGAGAAATGGACGGATGATTCATTTATCAATTAATTAGGTGAATATATTTAAATTAATGAACGAATTTCAACCTTTTTTATCTGCAAAATCCATACTGCTCACTTTAATCTCATCAAAAAAGTTACAGACAAATTTATAAATTCATTTATTAAATTAAGCAGAATGATGACCACGAGTTTGTCTTTACAGTAACAAAGTGGTCCAAGAAAGACATTTTATAGGAAATAACATCTCCAATTACAATATTAATCTATATATTTGAGCTAAAATCATAATTAAAGGCAAATTAAACAATGTGAGCTTGAGCATTATTCATATCATCTTTTTACCATTTTGGCGTGAAATTAACGTCACCAAAAAGATAATATAAAAATGCGATTTGATGGAAATGCACCATTCCGAATGAGGTCGGAAGGAAAAACCGCGTTGGGCTTTTGTATTAAATTTAATTAAAATCAAAAGTCTTTTAATATAGGTATTTATTTCATAAATGTGGAGCATTAAGCACTCCCAAAAATAAAGCGATGATGTGATTTAATGCCATGGCAACGGGTGCAGAAAATTACCGACTGAAATTCCATTTGGTTCCGCTCCAAAAGAAAAAACGTATCTGAACAAAGCGAATTAAATTTTATAGAACGCTAAATACAATTTCTCACGGAGATGACTGTGAAAGCGTGCACTAAATGCAGAATGTCTATTCGGTATTGTGTTAATACTCACGCTACGATAGGTAACAATTAAAGAGAGATTTGGTTCAGAGGAATATCTTTCAGTTTATTGTTTGAGTATTTCAAGTCGCTAAATATACGACCCAGCACAAATAGTAGTAAGGTGTATATGTTTACAACATATTTGCACTCTTATTTTGTCCACCAAACATTTCGCGAATCAATACAATTAACCATAGAAGTATAAATGAAAGCTCTACTCCAATACTTATGTTTCAACTCAACGAGAAGTATCCGAGGAAAAATAATAATAGAAAAAATGTGTGAAACAGTCCTACACATGGTCAAATTTTATTAATCAGGAAGTCACAATAAGCTTATCTATAAAAATGTTTTTATAATAAGCTAAATCAAACGATCTCATTAAATTTATAAGCCCACTTAAGATAACCGGTGTCTACTTTAATCTCCTTTTTTGTGTTTGGCTTAAATTCTCTTTAACATTTGACGGAAATTATTTTTCTCCCAAATTCCATTAATTAATTAAATTAAATCTTTGATTCTCTAACCTGATGGGTAGCAAAAACCTAAAGATCTGAGACACTAATTACATAGTACCTAAATGGAGCTATCTGTTTGTATCGCGGTAATCAATTGCATATCATAATGAGTTTTTAATTAGCTTGAATCCAATCGCATCTCCAAATGAGATGAAATTATCCTTCCAAATGAGAGTAGGGAATAGCTTGCGCAAAAAGGTTGTCTCCCATTAACTTAATTAAAACGAAATAAGAAGAGAATATTTTTATAGAAGAGATAAATTTCCCGAAGACATTAATATTTCTTCGCTTCACCCAATTATTCAGAGCCCTGTAATTTCAACATGATTCGAACAACGTCCCGATATTATCACGTTGAACACATTATTGAATCATTAGAGACACATTCATGATTAAGTGATTGATTTCCTTTCAATTACTGCGCAATCATTGCTTTATTGGAATTTAAAATTTTTGAAAGTCGATATTCTAAACGAAATTATATCACTCTGCTAAAATATCTTTCAGTCAGTGAATGAAATGGAAATTATTATTGGCTTATGAATACAATCCGGATTATTAATGAGCACAGACTTCAATTTCCGACACGTACTTACTTGTTTCGATTTTATTTTGTAGTAAATAAGTAAATATTTGTAATTTTAGTTCTTCCTAAAGTATGTTAATATTCCATTTGCTACTACCTCGGTTTGAAGTAGTTTAACAAAGCAGCAACAACCTTCTGAAATCAACAACAACAAGCAATCTGAATTGTTTTTTCATTGCGTAAAGGAACGCTGGACTATTTTCTAAAATACTACACAATTAAATCTTGCTCGTCTTAGAATTCCAGGGTTTAGATGCTTTATCATTGGATTCTGTCATGAAAAAAGGCTTGCGTCTTATCCTATAGGACAGGACGTACTTGTATCAAACGCCCTTTGACGAATTTCACAGGAACTACAATCGAACGCGTTTACCGAGCCTTTTGTACTCGGTTCGCCTCGATAGATAACTATCACACGGCGATTGAAATTAGAAAATCGCGGCTCCGCGGGAATCAAAGACGTTCTCGTGGCAACTGACGTGGAGGGAACAAAAGCACAGAGATAAGGGAAGATATGAGTTGGGCTGGAATCCGTGGAGATGATCTTTTTAAAGGAAGAAAACGACGAGGGCGAGATAATGAGGAGGACAAATGCTCAAGGTGAAGGGGAGAAATGGATGAAAGGAAGAAGGGAGGTTTGGGTCCATACTGGAGGGAATTATGGATGGCGGGAATAACAATGTGCTGAAAGGTGAGGCATTATTAAGTGAGGACATGCGTGTGTAGCTTACCTTCTCGTATTTTATCACGTGGAAGTGATGTACGCTTCGTAAGGTCCGAATGAACGATAAAGGATTTCGCGCATTAAGTTCTATTCCGGGTCAGGACTTCCGTTGATTTCTGAGGTATTCTGATTATTCACCAGTCCATTTTGCAGTGAACACATCACTGTACACTTTCACTGCGAGTGAAAGCATGATGGGTTCGTTTGTCCAATCGAATGATACACGAATGGGCTCTTCTAAGATAACCGACACTCGAGGATGCTGTTTGTAATATCCCTTCAAAGGGAGAGGTTGAGCTAATACGTAAGAATCGATCTAAATTGCAAATTAATACCTTACAAATTTGACAAAATAATCGAGTGATTGTATTTACTCCTTACTATGATTGAATAAAATTTTAAACTTAAAATGAAAATAATTTAAAATATGAGTAAATAAATCTAATATTTTTCAATTTTCATTCGAAGAATAATTGAGTTAAAGAATAATAACAACGGAATGCAGTCCTCAATTACATTTATGTACTTTAATCCTTAAAGTATTCCTTGAGCATGGGTATCTCTCAAAATGTTGACCTTAATTTTTTAATTTAATTGAGTAAATTTTCAATACAATTAAAAATTAATTCTTCGAACATCACGAGTAATATTTTTTTATCTTTGTATATTTGTATTAAAAGTTATTCTCCTCTTTTGAAATCTTTTGGTCATTATTTTCCATGAAGAGATATAAGACATCTTCTTTTCTAACACATTTCAATAAGCACATTTTGATGAGGTTGAATAAAACTAGGAAATTTACCAATTATTTATAATATATAATATATTTTATATAATATATTTATTTGTTTCATTCTTGTGTTTCATTTATTTTATTTTCGAGAAAAATATTGAACTTTAAATTCTTTTTGTACTACCTATAAAGATATAGAACGCTATAAATAGCTTTATATAATAAATTTCTCTGGTATAGATTTAATATTAAAAATGAAAAAGGAACACAGAGCATACGAGATTAAATCAGAAGAGTTTGGAGAATATATGAATTTACGACTCCAACCATTTTAACGCCATAAATCTTAAATAACAAAATGACAGGAGTGGTTCCAATAAAACTAATGGAAAGCGAGACGACGTGGTCTGAAGAGAAAGTTTTGGAAAATCAAAAATCAATAGAAACCCTAAAAAAGTAGCTTCACTCTAAATTTGTCTATTCATACATGGATCAGCGATAAAGGATAACACGTGAATAGAGAAAAACTCTCCAAATTACGAATCGTGAAAACTCTGGATGACAGCGTCCAAAACGAAAGCTTTGAGTGCTGTCAAAAATATTTACCATTTAATTCGATTGAATAAATTAATTTGGCTCGCTGTTCATATTTTATTTCATAAGCCAAACTCCCGCATCCGTGGGAATTTTGTGAAAAAATAGGAAAATTGCAGAGTGGGGATTATTTTAATGAAAGATGCATACTGGAATTGTGCGCTTTTTGCATGAAACATCCACCTCGATTTAGATAACTTCAAAAGGTAAATATTTACGAGACGTTCCTAATGCGAACGGATTTTAATATTTTAGTCCATAGTTGCTGAATGCAATGAAAGGCTATGATGTGTTTAAAAAATGAAGGCGTTTTCAAAGCATAATATGTAAAGGTGTTTAGAATGATGAACATTAAATTTATGTAGAGCATTGGAACTATAAAAAATTTGAGAAAATTAGAAAAAAAACTGATATTGAAATGTTTTATGTTCAGAGAAATCAGTTTATATAGGTTTTAACTCTTGAGGGATAATAAATACGTATCATTAATCATTTAAATTCGAATAATTAAAGTGTAGATGATAGAAATATAGTCTTAAGAATAGCATAAATTACGTAGAAACAAATATGATTTTCATACATCTAAGATGAAGCAACTATTTTCAAAAGCCTCAAAATGAGTTTTAAATTGATATTCATATATTTATTGATAAAATTAAATGCATTCGTTTCCCTAACAAATAGATTGTAAGATATTCTACATTCTTTTCAATAAAGACAATGTTAAAACAGTGCCCTTATTTTCATTTATATCAACATACGACAAATCGTGATGATGTGAAGTTATCTTATGAAGTTTTTGTAAATGGATTATTTGAAAATTAGGGCGAGCGAGACATTGGAAGATATAAGAAACGTCTCAAATATCAAAGGAAAAATGAAAATGATTCCTTATTGTTAATATTAATGAAAAGAATAACGATAATGAACATCATTCACTGTATTGTTCTATGAATAACCGAACTAGGGATATATATCAGAAATACACGTAAAAATTTTTACGTTTTTCATCAATATAAGTGGTACTCTAATCAAATCCGCTCCCATTCTATTTCTACTCTACATAACTTCTATAACCATTACGAGTAGAATACCCATTACCAATGAGGCATTTCTTCATAAAGAGCTATCAATATTCCTCCATTTCTACGCTCCATTGTCCCCTCAAAACGAACAGTATGCAAATCAGATGGGAATAGAATAAGAGCAGAATTTGTGAAGTCGCAGATGTTTCTGAAGGGAACTGGTTCGATTCGATTCGATTGGCAATGACAGCTCTCGAATGTCATACGGTCAAACCAATAAGGCAATATGCATCGGACGAAACAACGAAGGATCGTGATGCGAAAGCATGAGAAGTTGGGGTAGAAATTAAAAGGGGTTGAAGCACTGAGATGAGGAGTTGATATATCTTGGAAGAGAGAATCTCGGGGAAAGGAGCTGTAAGGGAGGCTGTCAAGAACGAAGTATCTTCCGAGGAGATGAGAGAGATGGGGAAATCTGTACGAAGAGGGTTGCTTTCACGGTTTTCTTCTCAAGTCCACTCTATTTGAGGAATACCAAGAGATATAAGACAGGGAGATACAGGATTCCTTGAAGAATGATCATTTAATGGGTAGCTACGTCCTATCTCACGGAGATGACGCAGAATAAATTGTAAGATAATATTGCAAAAGATTGTTTATATTAAACATGGCTACGTAAAGCATCACATGTAATATGCTATCGGATTTAAATATTGAAGCTGGACATAAGTAATATCCAAATAACTTTGTAATCTAGTTTTGGAAGAACGTCTCAATTATTTATCTTCAGCTGAATATCTCAATTTATATCTGATGTATTTATAATCAAGAGGAAAATATGCATTTTTATATTAAATAAGTGAATTATTTAAACTTGAATTTTAATATTTCAAATAAAAAGTGATATATGAAATGAAATTGGGAAGACAGGATAAAAGACAATCTAAACATTTCACTTGAATGTTCTAACAGAGGAAAACAATAACATAAGTACTGTATTTAAAGTAAAGTATTTAAACGTGAATTTTATACAACAAATATTGATTTTCTAGAATTAAATGGGTTAAATAATGAAATGAAATAATGAATTCAATCTTATTTCATTAGATAATCACGTTCGAATTAATCGTCAATAACTTTCAGGATAAATAGAGTAACTCTTGTAAATCGTTCTTAATAATTTTATTCCCGTAATTTTATATTTTGCAAGATATAACGTTTTCAAGAGCAGTTTCATCTTTGGATCAGCTTACACTGTAAAAAGATGGAAGGAATTCATTCCTCCATTTTACCACACGTTCAACGATTAGACACGTACAATAGGAAGTGAATTAAAATAGAACATTTACGTAAATATTCAGTCGACTTTTACCTTTTTTAAGACTTCATTTTTCCGGAAAGGGCTACTCTTAAAAATTCGGTCAAGGTCCGGGAATAATTGAGCCTCGTACGAAACTCTTTTCACCCCGAAAACAATAGCAGGTGACGAATTATTAAGTTAATAACACCTAACTTAATAAAGAACTGTAGAACACAATAAGGCAACGTAAAGTAGCACGTTCTTTCAAAACAGAGTATCTGCATATTTATAAATAAGTAATTTAATACGAATGGAAAGTCTTCTACATTTTAAATAGCCATCCATCCAAACGTTTAACATTAAACGCTTAACGTTTATCGCAAAACTAGAACTCAAAATTTATGGTCATTCCACAGAAGTTCTTCAAATACTGCGAATCAAACGAAATCCACGGAATGGGTCCAGAGCATTAATCAAGAGATTCAGCAGTAGAACTAATGGAGCCATAAATCATCATATTAATAAATTGAGAGAGAAGTCACGTTTAATCCTTCCAAAATATCTCTCTATGGACCACAAGATGAATTTTAATCTCTCTATTATTCCAGTGCGAGGAGAATGATGAGTAATTAAATGCGAAACTTTGATTTCTATAGGGAGTTGTAGGATTTTAAATCTTTACTCAGAAAATCTGCTAATATTATACATCCCAACATTAAAGGGAGATAGTTAAAGAAAAAAACAGATGTATCTGAAATCACATACATTCTTTTTATGCTCAATCATATTGATTTTGCTACTCTAGTTAAAATGAAATGGAGGGGTTACTAGTAAAAAAATATTCTATACGTAGTAAAATGATACAATTTCAATATAAAATCTTTGGATCAATATTTATCATTACGTGAGATAATTAAATTTATCAACATAAAATATTGATAGCATAATTATACATAAATATTCTCGTAGTAATTCGATGAAAACATTAATACATATAATCGATGATAATAATCATGTATTTATATATCTTATTATTTATTAATATATATCTCATCCATAAGTTCTTCATTAATATATTCTTTTTTCTCGTTCAAACGACAATTACTTTTTAAAGTCAAACGCACTTCTTTTTAGATCAATCGGAACATTTCTAAAGCACCGATTGAGACAAGTTGGCAACCGTGTTGAAACAGAAGGACGCCAAGCGCAGATCCGTCCTAGAAACCGTTCATCAAGAGGGACAAATAGAGAAGGGACACAGTCTTAGAAACGTTTCTGCTTGATTGCGCGTACAGGCCATTTGTTCCGTGTTTTTTATGTGCGTTTAAAAGGATATAATCACCACCGAGAGCCTAATAGAAATGGGAGTATAAAAAGCCCATTTTGCTGTGCGTATCCAAGCGACGGTTGGGAAAACAATTGCAAAGGAAAATGCGTATGTATAACAATCGATGATCAAGATGCGATTTATTGCGGGTTTATGTACCGTGGGAATATTATTAATAGGGAATGGTTTATTGACGTAGAAAAGTCGGCATTAACGATATTTTTATTCACGGGATTTCAATAAATGTAATTATTGCTTTCATATATATTGTTGAAGTGGTCAATCGTTAATAATTAAATTAAAATTTAAATCTTGAAGGAATCTGTAAATCAATATTCTTTGATACCATGGAATTTTAAACCTAAAAACTTTTATATTCATTTTATAAACTGCAAGACGGAATTATTAAGCATAGTTTTAAACTCTGCTAAATCAATTCTCTCTTAGACTGGGTTAAATAAGGTAACAGGATTACATTTATCGTAATTTTCCTTCCAAATTTTAACGTTGGAATAAGTATTAAAATAATTTACTGATAACTACATACGTTCCTCATAAATACGAATGCAATCCATGTTTAAAATATCCTCCATTTTATCCAATACGTGCTGATATCTATAAAAAAAGTCTTGAAAGATTCATTCCTATTAGAACACACCATGTGAGGCCTTTAAGGATCAATGAAAGGAATCTGCATTGTTCTCTCAACTTTACCTATTAAAGCGCCTTAACTGGAAACTTATCTCTTACGTCACCGAAATAATTCAAGATTATCTCAGCCTAATGACTGGAAATGCCGCGAACAATGGCGTCTGCACTTCTGCATCGGGTTGATGTGGCGTGGCGTAAGAGATGGCAGCATGAGTGCTGGTGATGGCTGGTGGTATGGCTAGACTTCATCAGGAGCAATAGGAGTGAAGAAAATATAAAATATCTTCGGTGATGGATAATTACCTATATTTGAAGCGGTAAACAACTGTTAGGTGTGACAATATTATGTACTAAAAGCGAGTGAACGGAAATTTCATGAAAATCACTCCAAAAACTACGATCTTATTTTTTGTATAAATATCAGCCTAAAAATTTCTTATTCATACATAATAAGTAAGCGTTGATGACACCTAATTTATAGTTTAACGTGAATTTTACTCTGTATTCTTTTGATACGAAAAGAAAATCTAAAAAAAAGTATTAATCTAATTATTGGAAATGTAACATAGCAGCGCTAATAATTACACCAAATATTTGAACTCGTACTTAGAAAACGTCATCAAAATACTCCAGATGACATAATTTTCAAAATATTATTATTTTATTTCTTTTAAATAGTAATTTTCAGGACAGGTTACAGAACTTAAAACTTAACCTTACTGAAGAGAGTTGTCGATATAAAATACATTTTGAAAACCAATTTCTACTTTCTGAACCATTTCCCGTCAATGAAAAGCCCGATATGATTCCAGAATACAGTTCGATTCTAAATTATCGATACTTCGAGAAAAACATACCATCTACAGAAAACCAATTCTACTTTATTTAAGTGAAATGTGGATTCTAACTGTTTACATTCGGATGATTGGAGAAAGATATCATCAGTGAAGCTTTCATTTCAATAATGTATTTTTATCTCTTTTTAGGAATATTCTTCTATCATCGATACCGTTTCATATAGTTCTCTACTATAGTACATATTTCCAATTCGGTTAATAAAAAAAGAAACTCGATTCCGTAGGGAGTAAATTTGAAGTCTTATGCATAACAATTTCCGGAAAGCATCAAGCACGCATTCGATATGTACGAAATGGAGAGCCTAAGATTCCTACATACACATTTGAAGAGAAAACGTAAATTGAAATTAATTATTCAAGCCTTAATCGCTTTTCAATCAACTTTTCCGACTCTGCATTCCCATGACAATTGGGCCGCTCCAGGATAGTGGAATTCAATTCAGCCAAACTCCCTTCAGAATTTAACTTTCCCGAAATTCTACAACAGCTGCGAATTCTTATTCTCCTAGAATAGAAATTTCGCAATTTTTCCTTAGGAATTATTTATAACGATGTTTCTATTAATTTATCAAAAATAACAGTTACTTAAATATAATTGGAATTTATCAATAAGAGGGAAATGCTCCAATCGGCAAAATTGCTTCGGTGGACGTTAAATTTGTGTCTGAATAATAATTTTTATAGCGAACAAAAGCCTTTGACAATTTGATTTTATAATATATCAATACACATCTTTTAACAAATGTATTTCAGAGCTAAATGTTAATTCCTCGGAATTAATTTTGATATTCCATTACCAATACTACTTGACTTTGAATATCCATTTCAAATTTCAGTTTCAGCAATTATATTTCTTCATGACGGCGAAAAATGAATCAATATTTATAATATATTCTTTATAAAATGGCTTCCAAAGCTTTTCAAGCATTTGAGAAAATCTCATCTCATTATTGCACCAAATATTTTCTTCTTAGGCCTTCCGGGAATAAATACACAATGATATAAGATCAAAAATGAAAATATTAATGAATATGAGGCATATTGAAAAGTTAACTGCTTTTTTAAAAGGACACAATTTGAGATAGATAGTGATACTAGGATTCTACTATATACCTCTGATTTAAATAAGTTATTACCAGAAGTAATGAGACAAATTTTAAGTGATTTATCAAATACATATCATTTATATGTTTACTAACATTCAAAGTAATCTTCGTATTTGTAGGAACGATTCCATGAAATACATTAGAATGCAGTTCACGATACCATCGAATTCTCTTTCCGGAGAGTAGGTCATTGGGAAGATGTGTGTTACAACCGCAGGAGCAAAGAGATAAACATATATATATGTTTGCGTGTGATTATATGCAAAGCATGTAACTGCATATGCATTTATGTATATTTAATAACCCGGATTCGGTTGGACCGCAGCGTTCCGGACTCAACCACGTGCAAATCTGGTGCATTTCGGCTCATTTCGTTTTGGGAACGAAGCCAGAAATCTCCGCGAATTTAAATAAATGGGCATTAAATTACCACCGACTGCAGTCGTGCAAATAAACAAGGACGAATCTGGCGCCGTCACTCACTCATATGCGAAAATAAATCTCTAAATTTACCTCTGAACATCACTTGCGAATGAATTTTAAACTGACAGCATTATCCCAGCATGCGAGGTTTGGAATGAATGGTAATAAGAGCTAGGAAAACTTTAATTGGACGGATTAAAGTACTTAGCGTGTTTAAATAGCAAGCGAATTTACAGAAACTCTAATGTTAATGTGGTCCATTGTAAGTTTGCACATCTAACAATGAAACAATTGCATTTAGTACGTGTAGAGTGCTTCAGATAGATTTTAGTCGTCAGTTGACCAGATAGCAAAGGCAGGTAAATGGAAGTCTATGATTAAAATCTTTTACCTTAATCCAAGTTTTTACAAACGATTTTTATCCTTTTAACCACATAATGATAAGGAAATACATGAAGCATAGATCATTTAATTGCACTAAAAATTGTATTATGAGATATTGTATTGATGTAATGCATAGTGGGTTAAAAAGCTTTAAATATATTTTACTGCGTGTTTCCACCAGGCAATTAATCCAGCTGTAACATACTTATGATAATAATTATTATTATAATTCATTAAACAGGTATTCTTAAAATTGTGACCTCTTAACACGCATATATTTAAATTTTTTGGCTATATTTAAAAGTGCTATAATACGAATCTAATTTGAATTCCAGTAGTTATAATTGAAACATATTTTAAATTTCATTAACGCCTTTGATTAAACTTTTAATGAACCCTAAAACGATAGCATCATGAATAAGACACTAAAAACTCGCCGAAAAAGAAGCTGACAGACAAAATACGATACATTGGCTCATTCCAAATCAATTTAGATCGAAAGAGATACAACAACGGAAGAATAATTCTCTTTTATATATTTATACGCACTATACACAAGGAATGCTTTTTTTACACGCTCAAACCCATGCGTGTAGCTGCACATCCTGTCCAAGTTGGGCCGTTTATCATCACCCAATCCGTAAATCAAGCGGAAATTGGATTTATTAATACTTTCGCGCCGCTCTTTCCCTCGTAAAAACTACCTATTCTAAGGCGGGGGGTCCTTTGGCTAAAAGCCCCTATTCTCCTATTATGCCCCCTGCGACCCCAAGCCTCCCTTAACATCCCCAACCAATCAGAGTATATCTTCCCATTCAGAAATCCCAGGCAGTAATGATCCAACCCCGTCTATTACCAATCCCTTGCGTGACAGGTCTCACAGATTCATTTTTTTCCCATTCCCAATGGCTCTTTGTGGTCCAATAGATGTGGAATGGCACGTGCGTTCTAAATCCGTTTTTTCCGTAACATTTCCGGGCCGTAGGCGTGTGTACTCCGGGCGCTGAAGTATTATTTTATAATTCGGGTCCGAATGGAGGTGGAAAGGAAAAGTGCCCACGAGAGACGGTCTATGGGAAATACTCTGGAAGCCAAACATTAAAAGGGTTATGATTGCAAACTTTCCTCTCTCCCGTATTTTTCCGTTGATGGTCTAGGGGACCTAACAGCTGGCCTTGGGGGACATCTGACCTTCTAAATATTTCATAGAGCCGAGAATTCTGAAATCATTTACAGTACAGAGTACATTTACGATAAAATTACTATTCATTCGATATAAAATACGCTGAACTATACTACATTACATTAATTAAACAAATTAAATTATTATTCTTTATCTACGAATTTTGTCTGTACAATTATAACATTAAATTGTATTCTATTATACCTATATTATTTGTATTATATCTATATATTTTTTATAATGTATAAATATATATTTATGGACAAATACCTCTTAATAATCATATGTATATACGTTGATATCACAAGTTACCACTGGACAATCGAACACTAGTAACTTATATTGAATAAATAAATAAATAAATATTACTTTACGTTTCAAGTTGACATTCGATTTAAGAAGAAAACATACCACATCTTAAAGTTTCAGTCTAAGAGAGTTTCAAAGCGAAAATAGTTGGAAATTATCGCATTACTAATTCACTCGCTGTCCTATTCTTAACTTACTCGCTCACCACTCCACCAACTCACTCCCCATTCTAATTCTCCTCCACCACCGCAAGGGAATCAGTACCAATTGTCACCCGAATTTAGTTCCACTTCGAACCTCCGCAATAAAGTGAATGCGAACGGAAAAATGAATAATGTTCCTTTACGAAGATAGTCGACGGGATATTGAAATCTCTCCGGAGCAGAGAAACCCTGTACTTGATGAAGAATACTGCAAAATACGTATGTAAAAAGATTCTTTATTGTAACTCTTGATTTGATTTTCCGGGTGTGACAATTTAGTCGTTCACAGTGAATCGAGCAATAGCTCCATCCACGATGATTGCTATGGTGACAAAAGGAATTCAAAAATACTACAGTCAATAATGTCTGATTGAAAAGTGATTCTCCTAATGGAGTTAATACCAACATGTTAATTTATTGATTGCCTAAGAGAGTTCAATAGCCTTCCAGTTGTTAATTGTAAACGGTAATTTTTAACCACGCGATGGAGTTAGAGCTAGATGCTGGGTTGCTAGATGGAATAGACAACCACTCGTGCGAGGTTTAATGAACAAATGATTAAACTTCTTAGCTTAAAGCTTTTGTAACTTAGAATTATCTTTCGAATTTTGTATATTATTAATGCTTTTATAACCTGCTAACTTTAAAATCGTTCGTAAGATTACTAAAATTCATTATGCGATGTTTAAATATTTTTAAATTTTTATCTTAAAAATTGTACTTCTTTAATTTAATTAATAAAACAGAAATATATGTAAACATGCATGTTTTATTTTACTATACACAAATTCAAATATTAAATCTCAGCTTATTATATAAAACTTTTTCAAATTTTTTTGAAAACCATCTCTTCTAACCTACGAACTTTAATTGTAAACACTTAACGGAAAATTCATCGATTATATTACAATGAAATTTAAGCGGAAACGTAGATTAACAAAAGCGAAAAAGATTGATAGATTTCTTGTGATAAATGAACATTGATTCTTGTGCAAGGACGCTTATACTCTTGGCATTATTTATTCATTTACGTGTCGGAGCAGAAACGGATAATCGATAAAGTGTTGTCATCGCTCCTTTGAAGTGCACTGAATGGAGGCAAATTGCGAATGGAGCAAAGAACTTCACTTTGAATACAGTCTTGGGAGTCGAAGCATTTCCATTGAGTGCCGAGTGAAATAAGACCAAGTGTGCTGAAACTACTTGACTATGGAACTTCAACGAAGAGCTTGTTAAAGCTTTTTCAAAGTCGGTGTGAACTGGAAGTACACGCGGCGATGAAGTCTGACGCGATACAAATCAACAGCTCTGCAATTAAATTTTTTCTTCTTTGAATGGAATTCTGAAGCATTCTTTTCCATTTAATCTGCGGGAAATCATTCAAATTTCAGCATTTTTTAATCCACCAAATATTTTCTTTAATAATTCTTTCAATTATACTGAAATATAAATTATATTAATTGAATTAATTTTTGTTAGCTGGATAAATTTTCTTACACATAGCCTACAAGTAAATTGAATTATCTACCACGAAACTTTACGGTATTTCGTTCCTTATTGAAGCGAATGAAAATATTACGATGAACGCATTGCAAATGAAATTTAATTATCCGACGATAAACTTTATGATAAAATTAAAACGATAATATGAATCCGATTCGAACCTAAAAGTTTGGCTTTACAAACTGATAGTTTAACCACGTAACCATTGTAATCCAACTCTTCCACTTTGTTAATGGTTCTGTTTTGAGAGTCAAGCTAGTGTAGCCACACGCAGTGGCACTGCATTGACAATCTGAAAGGTATTCAATAACAGAATACGTTAATCATTGATACTGCGGTGTGAATACTAGTCAAAAACGCGCCTTGGCGTGTTGTATTTTCGTTTTGACAACGCCTCCCTTATGTATAAGTTTCCTTTGCTTTCAAACGACGTGTTCTGCATACGTCCGATTGAATACCGTGACACGTGACGAATTTCTTTCTCACCCACGAAAGGCGTTATGACTTTGCCACGAAAATGAATGGCAATTCAAAGGAATATAGAGCGTACAAAATGCTTTTCATGCGAGAAATTGGGCTCCGTGCTGTGGGTTTTTTGTCACGCAAATTAGCTTATTAAAATGAGAGCTCGATTTTCACGGACAGGATAAGGCGTTTTTTCATACCCACGCTTAGTCTTTGTCATTATGGATTCGTTCTCTCAAACTAAAACCAAGAGCTATGGCATATAATGATGAATATTGTAAGGCTATGAGAGGAGATAAAGGTGTAATCAAAAGAAAGAAAATAAAGACCTAGTATGAATCATGCATGTTGAACTGAACTCCTAGGCTTCACTTGCTTATTGTAAACGTGGCTAAAAACGGTGTTTGTACAGTATAAATTAAAATTTCTAATTCATTGTAATAAGGAGGGGGTATTAAATCCCTTCATTCGGCTCATAATACTTACATTTCTACTTCCTCACGAGGAATTTGTTAGAGTATTTTTCTTATCCAAAAAATTACCAAATATTATATTAAGTAAAAATTTATTTTCTTTTTATATTGATTCGTGAAAACTCCATGGAATGCATTCTAATTATACAAGCTTAATCACGTAGACAAAAATAATGTATAAATATAAATAATATGAACACGCGTGTTAGAAACGAATATATAAGACTATAATTATACAAATAGTTATTTGAAACAAAGCAATATATTTGGAGCCCTTATAGTCTCACGTACGTATAATAGCAATCTTCCGCTCGTATTCGCTATTTCCATTAGTCAGTATTAGCAGTGGAAAACCTCTCGTTCTGTAGCCCCTTTTAAGGGTTAGCATTGTACGACTGCTGATATGACAATGATTAATTGCAGCCTGAGCCAAGTGCGATAAGCTATTTCATCAAAGCGACAACGGAGTGATACGTAACGACCGGAATTATTGTCACATCAGTCTCTTAAAGTAAGATAACAAAATTAACAAGGCATTTGAGATTAAAGAGAGGTAAAAATCTTTTTATCTCCCATTAATATGAAACAGTTTTCAGTTGAATTACTGACGAATCTATCGTACAAAAATGTTTGGCGTTAAACATTTCTCAGATTCCCACTTTTGAGAAAATTAATTTTTAAAAGACGGTTTCAATTTAAATTCGCATACAAATTTCTGCTATAATTACATTCAAATGCTATAATTATATTCATACTGCTATTTGACTGAATTTCGCCTCCTAAAATGTTGCTAAGCAACTGTATTTCCCTTCTCTGGTTTCGCAACAAAGAAATACCTCGCAACTTCGGCCTAAAACAGCATCGCTCCCTTTCCAAATTTGCAACAACTCCAGCACTCGTGTATTCGCACGCCAATGCTGTCGGATAATGGACAAAAATCCGCGGACAAACACGAGATGTAATTGTCCCTTCTCCGCAGGAAAACGCGTGCAAACAGTGCCCGCTTTCGTGGCCGTATCACGACACGCCCTTTGACCCTTCCCACGCACTGCCCTCTAAACCACACATTTTAATCAATAGGATTATGCATCCTACGAGACGAATAGATAATCGTGCTGCCTCTTCCTAGGTTTCATGGCCCCGTGAGCCCGTGATGGATGACAGTGGCAGAATGGTGTTTCTGCGGGTTAGACGTGCGTAGGGAGGGTCGCCTGTCAGAAAGTTAGAAGGGGGTTAGGCAGAATTTACCACCCTCCCGACCTCTGATGCATCGCAAAACACAGAATAACTGTTATTAATTATTTCTCTGGGATTCAATTTCGGCTCGCGTGGTGCCTGTGAGATAAAGGGCGTTAGTTGTTGAAGCGGGAAAAGAAATGAGACAATCGAGTAATCAAATTGCTAGGATTAGATTTATATCGAAAGTACGGCGGTTCGGTCGTAAATCCTGCGACGGATTACTCGATTATTTGCTCGTTGAGCTGACAATTTTCCTCCAGCCGTTGTGCATCGGGTTAATTATAAACATTAATCATTTAACTGCATTACTAAGATAAGACTACATTTCGTGTTGATTGATTGAAAGCACATTTCGTGCAATATGTGTACGGATCAATCAAATTTCGGAGTCTAAAGTAATGAGTCCTCTTAGAACTTTGATGAAGTGCGAAATTTAATAACACTGTATACCCTAAGATTTGAATGATTAAAATTCTTAATATTCCTTTTAAGGTCATTATAAAAAACAAATGATTTTCAATGAGTAAAGAGCTTCTTGGGAAGATCATCTTATGAAATGGCTCATCATAAACTCTCAAGCGTAAACATAGTGAAAATTATTGCTTCCGTACATGAAAAATAAACAATTGTGAATATTTAATTAAATCTCTTAATTCTATGTGTCTTTGTGTTAATAAATTGTACTTAATTCGAGCTAAAATTATATCTGAACTTGAATATTCATCCCATTGTAATATTTGGGGAGTAAAGATTCGTACTTGAAATATAGTAATGCAAAAGTCTCATAAGAATTTCTTGCAGCCATTTACAGCATTCATAATCTAATATAGGGGAATATAATCGCTCAATAAAAATAACACTAGGATGTTAAAAAATGACCAACCGTCTCTCTTAACCTTGTAAAAAACCATTAGAATAGCAATCTAATTTCGCTATCACACGCTCATTTAGGAGTATTTCTCAAATATCATTGCAATCAATGGTTATTTTTTATTGACACACAAATCACGAGGAAACATTACGGATATGTTATTTTTGAAACTAAGAATAATCGAAAGTTTCAGTGACATAATTTAAAGGTACCAAATATAAATGAACACCTTCACTCAACTCTAAATATTCACACCCATTTCGCGCAACATTTTCGTGCCGAAGTATTGCAGCGAATTCGCCCACGATTAGCGCTTCGCGTGACATTTTACTATTGAGTGGAGGTTTGACAGCAGACGCTCTTGGAAAGGGTTGTACATCAACGTCTGGAGTAAACCGTTCATCTTGTGGAGTGACAATGAGAAGAAAGCTCAACGAATAAGTGCAACACATGGCCTAATTAAGTCTCTAATTGGATTTCCCAAATCGACTGCTGATCATTTAGCGAATCGGAATGTAAATGGAATATATCTCGTATCGAATAGCAGAGTTACGCTTCTCAGCTTACAACTTGCAAAAGGCAAACTAAATAATTAGACCATCAGTCAATAAGAAGTTTCGGAACTACGATGGGTGAATATTGATCCTGTTCCCTGATAAGTGGACGATTTAAGAAAGATCGATTTTCACCTTAATATCCTTAACTTCAAGCGTATTCCTGCCTCTTACAAAACTCGACTGCCATATTCCTCGTAGTTTAACAAGATAAAAACTAATTAAAACAATGGGAAAATAAATTAAAGAATTCGTATTCCTATAATTGAATAACATTTTGGGATAACAGAGTCTAAAGAGAGATTGAGGTTTAAAATGCGTAATATAAATGGGATTTTTAATATTTCGTTCTCATATTTAATACAGTAATTCTCATGCAACGAACAACTTGGCGTTAAATAATTTATCGTCAATCATCGCATACGTATTTTATTTTATAAAACTTTGTCTAATAAAGTATATTATCCCTTCAGAACCTGTTTCAATTGCAGTTAATTCAGTTATATTTTCAATTTTGCAAATTCTTGAGATATTAGTTAAATTTCATCTAAATAAATACGTCATATGGTAAACCATTATTCAAAAGAATGGGAAAATATATTAACAAAGATATAACGCTAGTATCAGTATTAAAAACGCCAATCCTACAGTACATCAAGCATTTTAATGTTCTTTGATAGTAAAGACGGAATCAGATCGTCGAATGCAAACAAGGAAACATATTGGTAAATTCCTCCAAGGATTGCAAAAAATGAATCAGCGACCTTCCTTTACAAAATTTAGCGAACCTCTATGAGAGCTGTTTGACTGCAAAGGACAACGCACGAGGAAAGGAAATTCGTAGTAAGAATGTTAACTCTGACTATCAGGGATTTTTTTCTCCGGAATAAAAGGGCTTAGGGACACCGGGAAATTGGGTCGGAGAGAGCGATAGGAGGAATAGCAATGAGAAGAGATTGAGGAAAAGGTAAGGCAAATTAGCATTGGGAAATAAATTGATCTCATGAGCTAAAACAAGGAGTAATAGTAGAATGCGGAATAATTCATTGCTTCAAAAGAGAAGTCTAATGAAACTCAGTTTTTCAATTATGTAGTGCAATTAGTATAAAGCGTATGATTCAAACATAGATATGCATTTGAGGGCTTTAAGTGTATGAAAAATTATAACTCAAGTCGAAAATCCAATTATTAAAACTGCTTCGATGTGAGTTCACTTTCACATTATGAACTTAATTAATGATGGAGCGTCTTAAAAAAATGTGTTGTTCATAAACAAACTTTATATACTAATCTGATTCACTTTGAATAAGATAAAAAATTAGAACCTCCGAATCAGAATTTTAAATATCAAAATATATAAAGCCTTTATCTAAGGCTATAATTGAATATCTATGATATAACGATGTTAATTATTATAAGTTAACAAAATAGTAGCTCAATTACTTTAAGGTTTTATGATTTTAATTCCATTCCAAAATTTCATCAATGGAAAATATTCAGTAAATAACATTTTGGCCTTAGGATCCAATGATACCTTTTGCATTTCGATAAATGTCTTAAAAACACGGAAATAAAACTATAACAATCAAAGAAGAGTGATAATATTTGATCATATCGCTACGAAGAAAATTTTCTGGCTATGCATCGTAATCCGTATATTCTAATTTATTTAATCTATTTAATCTAAATCTATTTATAAGATCTCTATCCATCACTAAATTTACAATAGATAAAATCGAAATGTATGATATTTCAGTGTAAAGAATAAAAAAAGAACGCGTTCCATTATTCTTTCACTCAAAACCGTTTGAAGGAAAGTACAATACAATACTTGTAATCAGATAAAAAGGGCCCAATTCATTCGAATAACACCGCGCTAATTACCAGAACCTGTGTATTAACAAGGAATTGGGCCGAAAAGAATCTAAGATTCCTAACTAAACCCGATTGTTAGACCGTTCCTGAGCGAAAAGGTTTTTTCAGAGACTAAAATCTACAGATTAGCCTTGATTAAAGGAGGGAATCGTGCAAACAGAGCCTTCGTGGCAGATCAAATAACAAAACCCTCACATCCTTTCGCCCTAAGCAAACATTAACACCCTTAACAAGGAACTGGGCGAATTTATTAATTACCAAACCCTCTCTTTTAAAGCTCCGAAAAAGAAAAAAGATAAAATAACACTTTCCTTACACCTCTTCAAAGACTCCACAAAAGCCCTCGAAGAATGAAAGGGGAAAAAGAATTGGGAAGAGACGAAAGGGAAAAAAGAGGGAGGGTACATAATGGAATGGCCATTTCCACCGAGCTCTAGAAACGTTTTAGGCACCAAGTCTCTTTTTTTTCCGAGTGCTTTGGATTCTTTCCCTGGGTGTATGAAGCCAGCGAGGGATGGGTAGAAAAGAGCGGGTCCATAGACGGAAGACCGACAATGGCGCCCCTTTCATCCCAACTTCGGTACTACAATGTTACCCTGGCACCCTCGCTCCCACCCGATGGGACCGCGCACCCTTTTACCGTCCCGCCCCTCGTCCCATCTGACGCCCTAAAGGAAGACTCATCTTGTAGGTCACATTTTCATTACGAATGCAGGATTGTGGAGGGAGATTTTAAGAAGGGATGAGCTGTAAAGCGAGACGAAATGAGCGGAACTGAAAGGAAGGGAAGTGAAGAAAATACGGGTGTCGAGAGGTGGGTGAGAAAAAAGGCATTTTTCCCTTTTATTTAAGGTGGGAAATGTTTAAGAAAGGAGGGACGAATTTTCCTTCCGACGCTTCGGGAAATGAAAGAAAATGGGGATTCCTTCACAAAAAAGGGATTCTGAATCCTTAGCAGATAGAAACTCGGAGATTCGCGTCGATGTCTTCGCGATACGTAACGAGTGCCTTTGAACGGGCGACTGCCTCGGAGCGCCGAAGAGAATTTTTTCCCTAGGAAACAGTTAGAGGAGTCGGAAATTCAGATCAAGTGCTACTTTGACTAAATTGAAGGCGTTCAAGGTCCCGAGATTTCTTTGTAACACTTTCGCAAATGGGTTCCACGAAGACGAGGATGGACGAAACTGTACGCTCTAGAACGATGTAGTAGATAATGCTTTGACGATATTCATCGTCCCCTATGAGGAGGAGGTGCTTTTGCAGTTTAGAAAATTTTAGCTCTTTTAGGATTTCCAGAAAATTCGCTTTTAGAAGAATTGTATTCTAGAAACAAGAAGTATATGATAAAATTTAAACATAATGTAAACTTTAATCATGAAATAGATTCCTAACTCTAAAGAAGAATATAAATACACATATATTTTACCGAAATTCAATGGGAATATGGTTGAATAATTATATTGCAACAATAAGGCTGTAATTTAACACTCATTAAGGTTCTCATACTGTAAATCGAAATTGTGCAAGCAATTTCCTCACTATTTCAAGAAGTTGAGAGGTTTTAAGTATATACACGAAATTGTAGTACTACACTTTTCTTTTGTAAAATGTTAATACTTTGACACACAATATCTGCGACAACAAAATGTTTGATTTTTATCCCTCAACTTTGATAGTAAGGCTAAAACAAAACTACTCGATTTTCATTTTCCATTATCCTTAGAGAAGACATTCTACGAATTCGAAATTCTTCTAAAAGAACTAAAAGAAATTTATCTATCTAATCTAATTAGAGCTACTCCTGTACATACTGTATAGCTGCAAATCTATTCGCGCAGAAATGAAACCTACCATTATGTCGTACTAAATCTACTGTTTACATCACTTATTCATCAAATAATTATAAACGGAATATTCGCGGTTATACGTTTCGTATGAAAGTCTTCCCAAATAAGATAATTACGACTTGAAAATCTCCTTTCAGTTTACTCATTACGATACCAGAATACAAGAAAATGATTAGTTTTTATCGTCTCTAATAGAACAGAAACTAGTTACGTTTAGCAATTTGCTTATTGACCATTATAAATATTTTTCTTCATTCATCTACATCCTTATTTCTAACTCCAATTTTCTATTAGTATTCTAACTCAATTCAGCAAATAAATGCTCAATTTTATACGAATTTCTCTTCCCACTTACATTTAATTTTAACTCCTGAATGTATCCACAATAAATGCAAAAGAATCAAAAGCAAATTTAACGGGATATTCACCATTTTCACAGGGTTTATAAGTTAAAACAAAGTTAAATGCTAATGCAAATGAACAACTTTATACATTCGCGATGACGAAAATCGGGATGAAATCAGTTTTATGGATGTCTAACTATAGCCATCGACGGTAAAAGTCTCCCCCGAGTTTGCCTCGGGGAGCACAATGGGGTATTCAATTGCTTGGAGTGGGCTAAACTCAATTACAAAGCCTTCCTATATTTAGAAAATTGACAAAATTCAATCCGCGCACCCTTCACTCAATACGATGAAATTCCTACGATTTTGATGGTACATCCCCATCCAAACATGTCGAAGGTAAAATAGAGTTTGTTGATATTTACAAGTTTTCCCCGGAAGATAAACTCACAAGGCGTAAATTCAAGTTTATATAAATAAAAGAATAACGTATTCATTTATCTTCGAGCTTCAAAAATTCTTATATTTTTACTGTGAAGAAATTCATAATTGATATATATTCACTACGTAACGCGAATACTATACGTTGTCTTAATCTTACTTTCATGCGTATAAATAATATTAGTAGTTGAAAAATGATTAAATTTAACATATATCTCTCAGCTATTACTTAGTTTAATATTCGAGTAAACTGGTTCTATCTCAAGATTGGAAACATCCAAAAACCAAGCAATAGAAATTAAATGAAGTGATATAAATAATAATTGAACCCGATATTGGAAAGGAAGAGATGAATGTATTAAGAACATAAAGGAATATTAATAGAAGGCAGTACAGAGGATACATCGCATGAGAAATTACATAATATCCATTGATTCGCAGATTCTAATGGAGAAGTTTGTATACATTAGTCATCTCTATGAATGGATGGCTTTATTTGGAAAGTTTTATTCCTCACAAATTCACTCTATTGAAAATTGGGAGGTCTCCTTCTGTGCACAGATGTACTTTACTGCACATGAGGTTCTTCTATCAATCACTCCGGATTTGTGATAGATATAGACTCATGCGGACATTAAGTGCATCTGTTCTTTGCTTTAGCTGAAAGATGGAAAGTTTTCTGAAATTGTTTTCTAAACTGAAAATCGACTGTCTTTTAAAATATACGATACTCTTATCTCATAGTTGATATCAATGGACGGGTATATACCTAAAAGTTTACACTTCTGATATGTTTAATGTATATAATATGAAATTAGCACTTAAAAGAAATAATAAGATACATAAAGTCATTATATGCATTCATAGTTCATGAATCTAAATCACTAAAAGAGTAATAAATACACATTGGTAAAGAAAACACAATCACCAGAAGTTTTATTTTAAGAAACTAAACGAACATTAGACAGAGAACTTCCATATGCGAACCATATGTTATCTCTCGGGACATTGGCAGGGTCTTTGTCATCCTCCTTTGATGCATATAGCATTATAGTCATCTTAGATAAAGCTTAAAAATATATTCATCTTTACATGTTATGATAATTTCTATGCAACACCTTATCTATTTATAATTCACTTTTACAATGATAAAGATATATCTAAGAAATTGTTCTGTTAATAAATTAGTAACGCCGTATAATTAAAAATGATTCTAAATTAATAATGACAACACATTCTAGTTATTATCAGTTGCGGGGTTCCCATTTATGAAAATTGCAAGAATATTAAACTTAAATTGAATTATATGTAATAAAATAAACCATAAAGTCAATAAATGTTGGATTAAGTACGACATGCTCCTATAAACCGTAATCAAACACATAGGTGAACCATGATTGGAGCATATTGATCAGAGGAAGATAAAACTCTGTGTGGAAAAAATATTTGTTCAGATCCACTATTCAAAGGCTAGGGAGCTTCAGGCTTATGCCTTTGTAAACACCCTGCTGGCCACCTTACGGCGTGCGGCAGGGACCGCATGGACCATAAGGTCTAGTCTACTACAGTTCATTACAAATATAATTTATCATATTTCCCATAAATGCCAGCAATGCTCGCGTGGACAAACATCGCCATTTCCCGCAGTTGCAAAAAGTCTCTTTCCCACGCTAAACGCGTGTCACTGCAGTAATGAAACGTCACTTCTTGACCTACGCCAGGAATGCGAGACAAACACTCGGAAACGAAAAACAAGCGCCTCCTTAATATGCTACGGACAGACGGCGAAAATACGACTGGAAGAAGATCTGCGCATAAAAACCGATGGACGTGACGGTCCAAACAAGACCACTGAAAATGCACCGAAGTCCCATTATTCCTGAGTTGGAATGACGCCGTGGATTCGCTTGTGCACTGTATGAATGTCCGACGGGATAAGACGCCTCAACACGTGGCTTCGTGAAGAGGAATATGTTACCGAAGAAAGAAATAGGACGACTTTTAGGCTATGTTCAAGCATTATAATGGCGGGTAAATAAATTTGTAAGTCATCCAAATGCAAGAGAAACGCCAGCACATTAACTCGAATTATTTGGTTCGCTTTAAAGGAAGTGGTGTTAGTGTTTGTGGATTAATATAAAGTAATGGGTATCGAATATTAAAAATTAAAGTTAAAAATATGAGGAATAGAGGAAAAATATAGGTGATAACTTAATGAATTTAACCTTAACCATAATTTTCTAGGTAATTAATTCATCCTCTAATTTAGCTGAAGATTAGAAATATGCAAAGGCTTTTGAAAATTAATCTGAAATAGTAAGGCGTCAAGAATTCATTTATTACTGATGAAAGAACTTTTAGAAAAACACAACGTATTAAGTTTCATCACTCTCTATGCTATCTAAGCCCAGTTTACGACATCCTATGTATCTATTCCCTTTAGTTGAAATAAGGTAAAAAAACATTTACATACGTATTTATATCATTTTTTTATTATAAAAGCGCCAAGCAGTATTTTTTACGCTTATAAAATTTTCCTAGATTAATGTATTTTAAATACAAACTTTCTTCATGTTTAAATCCTTCTAACATAAATATATATGCTATAAATACCACAGAGCTCATTGTAATATCTATTAGTACCAAATAGTTCCAACTATTAATAAAATTAATGTTAACTATCGCAGAGCATCCCTTTACCTTCTCCATGACGATAGATAGTAAATTCTACTGCAGCAGAACTCAATAATAGCCGTGCATTAAGTATTCTCGTGCTGAGTGCGAAATAAAACGAATATGGATGACAAAGGCGCGTGCTTTTTCCATCGGTGCGGGAGAAGTGGACATTCCAAGTAACATTTCCGACGTCACTTGCCATTAACAACACGGCGAACAAGAGTGACAATGCGTTCTGCTTTTTCCTCCCCATATCACTATCCAAAGCGAGCATAGGTAACGCTTGTTTGTTATGACGTGTGGTGAACTCCACCGGACAAAGAAATCCACTGCGGGAACAGCTCCACGGAAAATGCGGAATTACCAACTCGAGCGAAAACCGGTAAGATAAATTTTGAACTCGGTTGTGTAGGTTTGCATGAGAAGAAATGAAGTGTAAAGATACTTTTCAGAATTAAAATAATTGGGACGCGAAATCTTGTTTTCTTTTGTCAATGAGGTGAGAAGTAAATTACTGATATGATTAGAACTTTATATAATAATTTTTTCGTGAGACTTCTACTAATTCATTGTAGAATAATTGGTAGATTGAAAAAGACATATTTTGAAAGCTATATTAATCAAGATTAAATAAAACAATTAAGACTCAAATTTTCCTAGTAAAATAATTGTAATTGATACAACCGATGACAATATAAATTTCAATATTAAATCAAATATTTTTCTTATGAAATGTATTATTCAATAAAGTAATTCAATCATAGAGATAACACTCAAGAACAATATCATGTTAACAAAAGAGAGCAGTGAATAAACTATTATCACAGAATTTACGTACTTCTATATTTAAATTTTCATGAATACTTACTAAAAGTAGTGAAGTGTTAGAAGTCTGAAAATTTTCTTCTCATAATATTAGCAAACATAGCTGAATGAACTTGAAAATTTCTCCCATATGCTACTAGATCATACCTAATGAGACAACCACGTCAAACAAAGAAAACACCCACCCCAAATATTATACTTCACTTGCTCAAACGAACTTGACATCTCAATTCGAAATCATCCATCACTTCCTCCGAATGAATCAAAATTAAAATGCGTCACGCTCCGCTGCGAAGACCGATGTTAAATTTCAGACTCCAAGCACCTGCGGGGGGCAAAAATTGGAAGCATCACTGGACCTTTCCGGAGCTCAACATTTGCTCGCCAATTCCCTGGTGTAAAAAACCCATCAATTCGATAAGTATCGCTCCATTACTATTCGTACCTCGATCTTCCTTATGTTGCGAGTCGCAGCCAGATTGCGAACCCATTCTCTACTGGAGACCTACATTTGAAAAGTGTCGATGGAGGGGGGTGCATATAAAGCCTCCCCGGAGAGGGGACAATGGGAAGGCCCGCATTTCCAGGGCAATCAAGGGAACACGGAAAGTGAAGAGGAGGACCCCGGGGAGACAATAAATATTAGAGAGACAGGGGTTTTAATGCTGGGTGAAAGTGTGGGAGGAAGAAGTGAAAGGGCAGAAATATATATGACGCCTTCTTTCTGAATAATGTTAGTTAAGCGTTAACCGGTTGTATTCATCCCGTTGCCTCTTCCTCTGAGAGGTATTTACTCTATTTAAATGGGACGGAACCGGTTTTTGGCAATTTTCGGCTGAATTCACGGCTTTTCCATGGATTTCCACCTCATATTGTTCAGTCTGGTGAATTTAATCTTCTTAATAAATCAACTCGTTATTAGTTACTAACAATATAGTGCAAAGCGTAGTTTATAATTTGTAAAATACGCAAACTGTTTTCTTTGAATTTGAATGTTACTATTCATGTCAAAACCTCCGGGTTGATTTGCTTATTTGGAATTTTATTACAAATACGTATAAATTTATTTCTATCTAAGCACATCTAGATTTTTGAATAAGTTAACCACACTTTTTGAGATAAATAAATGACCCAAAAAATCAATTCAATTTATTCTTATCCATTCAAACTTAAGCTTACATTCAACAACATTCTCGAAATTGAAAAGCTGCTTTTAAGGCATAGATTCAAAGTTAATTCATAATTTATGAAGTGCCTCAAATGCATTACTAACTAGTATGAGACAATCCATCATCAATAACAATATCACGAACGCTACTCTAACTAACCACTAACTAACACTACAAGACATTAAAAACTGAAAACAAGCTTCATCACTTAGGTTATTCATTTTTACGATACGCGACGCACTTTCGAATTACCCTTTAAACGCTTTATACTCCAAGATGAATTTTGACTGCCGTTTAAGAGATAACGTGACGTGGCCATGAATAAGGTAATGGGGAAAGATGACGCGATCTAAAAAATTGATAGAAGTCGCAGGGGCAAAATAAAAAGAGCGGGAAATAGGCCTGAAAATGGGATGATGAAGAGGGAATTATGCAGAGCGATAAGGGGCAAAATAAATGCAGGGATACGGGGGATAGAGATGCACCCGAAGAGAAAGGTGGGACAATGGGAGCAGGGGTCGGCAGTTAAACACTCTGACTTCCGGGAGATTCTGAAAGCGGTGAAGTATGGCTATGGACAAAAGAGGGGAAAAATTTTATCCCGCAGATGTTCGGCAAAAATAAGAAGAAGATGGATGGAGCGTAGGGAGTCGAAACAAACCATTCATCAAATTAAGGCGACTGAGCGGAAGAGCGGAATAGACACAATCTCTGCAAAAAGAAGTCCATCCGAGGATTCCATTCAATTATTGTCTTCGGCCAGAAAAGGATTCGGTCCGTGGCCTGTTCTTTTTCGTGGCCCATTAAGAAGGAAAAAAATGCACGGCGATGATTGGTTTGAGTAGATAAGGAAAATGATCCGTAAGGCGTTCGAACTACACGGAAGAAAGAATGGTAGACTTGGTTCTTTTGTCCCATTATGACGCTTCTAAATCATCCAAGGTTACGTTTATTTATCGTTTAATACCCATCATTATATTAAGCACTCTTTTCATTACTTTATTCGCTTTTGTAAATCTCTTATCTGCTAATGGATATTTCTTTTTCTTTGATAACTAATTTTTCGTACGGAAATATTTATCTCTTAAATTTTGGCAATGAACTTCATCCTTCAAATTTAAGTTAGTCCTTAGTTTCCAAGAAGAGTAGAAATATAGCATTAAAACTATTCGTGAAAAATCTTACAATATTTGTATAGCAAATAATATATAAAATAAAATAACAAAATAAAAATATTTGGACGCTTGAGATCATGCCCATATTATTTAAGAATACAGTTCCGTTTACAAATGAGATGGAAGTATTTATACATATGTTTCCGATGATAATAATTGTCAAATGAGCGGGAAGTTGGAAAATAATTTTTGAAGTTAGGATATTCCAAATCAATAAAATTATGATTAAATGATTAACATAGCATTATATCTTTCAGAGTGAGTTTAAGAGTATTTTTATCCAAGATTTCGCATACGATTCTTACGCCTTCGAAAAAGACAAAAAACCTTTTTATAAAAAAAATCCGAGTACTTGCACTATCAATTCGGCGCCCAAACCTTCGAAACACAACAACGAGAAATTCCCAAACAAATCGAATGCGAGAGACGATAAATACTCATAAGGCGAATGAATTTATGTGACTCGAGAAAAAAGCTCTGCCTTCAGCCCTTCTTCCCAAGAGAGGGAGAGGGGACTTGATAAAACGTACCGACGAATAAAAACGTGCGTGCTCCGCAGGGAACGTCCGTGTAGTCCGGTCTGTTCCGAGTAATTTAAATCGTCTTGCGACGGCGTACACCGGATTTTAATTTCATGCGAAACCATTAGCAATTAAACGGAGGGTCCCGCGGACTAAGGCAGTTCGGATGTCCCTCTTTTCACTGAATAAATCTCACTTTCTCCCGAGAGATGTGTACCTGGGTCGAGCGAGAATTTGCCATTCCCTTTGCCATATGGAAGCCTTTTGCGAAAGAAAGATGGGTGATAATGGAATAAGAAGCGATGGCAGAGAGGAAAAATATAGCGGAAAAGATGAATGGTGATGCACAAAGGATGAGAAGAAGGGGTGGGAATTCGTTTAGGCACACGAAGAGTGGAATGGAAAATTCCGATGACGAGAGAAGCCGAGATGGAAGAAGAAGGGAATTGCGCAAATTGAGCTGAGAATGGGCGATTCCCAGAAACTATTCGGATATCGTGGAAATGTATTCTTGAGTAAACGACGTGATGTCTGTTCGATTTCGGGTACAAAAGATATTGGGGCTATTGGGAGTTTTTTTCTTCATTTCATTGCGTCGTTTTTTCTTTGAAATGTCACGCTGAAAGTACGTGTATTATCATTAAGAGACTATGAGGCTAATGAGTTGAAAGAATACGAATCTTTGTAACATTTGATTGGGTTATTTGAACCATATATGCGAAGTAATGAATATTTAGTAATCTAACTCCAATTAGAAAGCATAAAACTCTATAACTGGTTTAAACAACTTTGACTCCATTTCGTTCTGCTAAATAGCTATTGATTACATATTTTTAATAAAAGAATGGATTCCGTTCTATTTATTAATCATTAAGATTTAATTATTAAGATGATCTTATTTCTTGGTTCTCATTTAAACGAAATTAAAAGTAAAACAAAGAGTTTCATTGCAGTTTCCTATGGACAAAGTTTTACATGTTACAATTGACGCTTTTCCCATATAAAATTTAGAACTTTCTCGATATGGGTAAACTTTTTAGCTATACATTAGTCAAGCAACAGTTAGGTAATGGTCTCTAAAAAGAAGTTTTGTGATGAATTGAAAGAATATTACACAGAATAGAATGCTTTCATAATTGTGTATGGCTTCACACCGGCACTATCAATAGGTATATTGTATTTAGAGTTAAATAAGGAACAAAAGGTGGCACGACCTTAACAAAAGCGCAGAATTTAACAACCTATCACAACTTTAATAAAATTATCAATACGCAATAATCGTTCGTCTATTTAAATCCTTCATAGGTCATGGATTTAACATGACGGATATCAAACAACTTTCAAATGATTCACGGAACTCACGAAACCCGATATCCACGCCCACTGCTACACAATCTACGGATTTCAAACGCAATGTTCGAGAGAGCGTTCCTATCCTATAATTGAACGCTAATGAAGGATTATTTCCCTATTTTGACTGGGCTTGGAGTCTAGCCAGAATCTCAAAAGCTCTTACACACTATTCCAATTAATATTGACGTTATTTAAGTTATTCCAGCTCTAATTTCATAGTCGGACGATCTGCGTAGATGCAAATTATTCCTTCCAATTCAACATTCTTCTTGAACCAATAAACTAATTTCTAGAATAGAACTTACAAGGATATCTTACTCTGTTGTTATAATTTATTCAAATTAAAGTTTATGATCTGGAATACAAGTAATTACACGTTTACATACGAGTTAGGCTGTATATTTTTTCAAATAGTAAGAGCATACAGCTTAAAGTTTTTGGTTAAGGAAAAAAAATCCTTAAATTATGTGTAAACAATGATTCACGATCATTAAAGAAAAAAATATATTTAATTGATATAAGAATAAACAAACAATTTGGTATCTACACTACGAACTTTAAATAATGGTACGCATCAATTGTAAAAATTGCATTTCGTATTTATCATAAGCACTAGAGAGGTAATCGATTCTTAACTACAGTACAAGAGATTCTATACAAAATAATGGGAATTTCTACCTCATCACCTCTTTCTTTAAATCAAAAAAATGACGAATTCCCGTGAATGTTCACACTTTTGGGGAAGAGCGTGTTATTCGGAATCATGCATGAATTGCCGTGTCGATCGATTGGACTCGGTCGTGCCGCAGTCACTTTCGACTTAAACTCGTCGGCCTATCGGCGTGTATGAAAGGAATCGGTGTCCGGCAAATTGCAAAGAGGAAAAAAGTAGCAAAGTGCTTAATTCCGTAACAGCCGTCGGTGGTAGCTCTGCAAGATTCAGCAGTCGGCGGCGGTAATCCGATGTCCGAATTTTCCTAAACGGCGCACTTTGGACCGATTTGAGAACAGCATCCCAATTAACGGAGGACAATCTCGCGACCAAAAGCCTGTCAAATAATTTCCGTCGTTAGCCGACGTGGAACTTACGTAGAGGCTACGTACTGGTTATTGCGGTTGTAATTTAAAAATAAAAGGATGTGTAACTGGGTTTCCATGGTTACGCATGGTTTTAAGTTTCTAGATTCATTCACATTTATTGAATGATTATAAACAGAGAAAAATTATAAGAATCCAAAAAATGTACTCCCCTGAAAGTTATTTTATATATGAGGGTCTCTTTGAATATTTTTTTTCTCATTTCGGTAAAATTTTTACTTATCATTATGAAATATTATTGAATTTCGAAAATGTACTAAATATATTAAAAATATCATTCGCTCTGGATTCAGATAGCAATTTTACTATTATTCACTGAATTTAACTCATTAGTACCAGAAATGACGAAAAAAATAAAAATGAATAGACTGAAACAAATAGCTCTTATAAATATTTCCATATTAGACAACTGAAAAAGACAAATAACCCAAAATGTATCTAACAAATAAGACATCTCATTCAATACAATAATTTAATTTCCTGATTCGTTCCCTCTTTTCTAAAACACACAATATTTCATCACTCAATCACCCGCTGCTATATAGCCAAAAGAAAAAACACGATAAGAAAAAACAAAATAACTCGGAGAGTATATATACCAATCCTAATAGCCCTATGATGTTCATCCCAAACAACATCCAGCATCCGAATTCTACGCAATAGAGCATCGCCTTTCAAGTATTGTGTCCTGTGTGAATCGCGGACCCGCCCGTGTACCAAAAGCGACCCGCCCTCGAGATAAATGGCTAACCTAGTTCTCGTTGCGTAGGGCCAATGAAAGATAGCAATCAGCTGCGGGAAGTCCAATTTATTTGCCCACAAAGCCTCTTTCGGGGAAATTTTAAAACGCTCCTTCGGCATGAGGGCGCTTTTATCATGGCTTAATATTCCGATTGCGTGTGAATCCACCGCATTTGTGGTTCACGCGGTGGAAATTGTATGTCCTGCCAAGCGAAAGGCATCGGCTTCAATACCATAAAAAGGTTACTTTTTGTACGTTTTGTAAGGGATTTGAAGTAAAATGTCAGAGGATTATTGAACGATATGAAGTAACAAAAAGGCCTGAGATCAATTATCGGATAAAGAAACTCTTTTCCTTTTAAAAACTTACATTTTTATCGAAAAAAAAGACATATAGATTCGTTATCGAGTTGTTACTATGAACTGTACATCTAAAGTACAATTGAAAAAGGGTTAAGTATTCAATGCTTCACTCTAAATCGAATCAATACTAGTATAGTACTATAATATCCGAAATCAATAAGTGAAGAGGTTAGTATTTATTTATGAGAAACAGATATACACCAATGTTAAAACAAAACCAACGATTTATTTAGTACTTAAAGCTTGATTATAAACCGTGATTAACCTCACACATGCTACACAAAATAGCGAGATTCTACTTTGGTATTCTCTCGCAACTTTCCACTTTCACAATTCGACGGAAGCATCGCTTTTTCGTACGAGAGAATCAAAACAGAGTTTGGCCATTCTCTTCGGTATTTGGATAACGATACGGAGAATAGTAGGAGAGAAAAAAAGAACTGGAGTGAAACGAGGCTCCTCAGTTGCGAATCAATTGCTTAACAAAACATACGAGTCACGAGATGAACCAATCGTATTTGTCGAGCACGTTCACTATCCGTGCGTCTTTCTGCGTGAACCGCAATTTCCGTGAGTGTGTGATAATCTCGATACGTTAGTTGTGGATCTGCGTGTCCAACGGCTGTTGTATGCAAATCGTTCATCGCGATTTCTCTCTATTCCATGAGCTGCCAAATATATTGGCGAAATTCTCTTCCGTTGCTGTGGCAACCAGTTTCCGATTGATGTTTATTTCTATTGATTTTTAAGCCGTCCATTACGTTTATTTAGATCGATTGGTTCATGTAGATAAATGAGGTACAGTTATTTACTACTGATGACAGAAAACTTGTTCATACCAACTGCCAAATATAATCGCTTTCATGTTTTCTTCAACGATTGAAATTTACATTAATATGTAATAATAAAGTCCTGAAGAAATCCAATTATAACATTATATGAAAGGTTATGTTATGAAATTTAGAGAAAAGTTCTCCTTCATATTCTGATGACTAGAATAAAAATACAATTCTTGTCAGTTGACCCAGAAAAATACTGTGGTCTATAAACCAGAAAAGTTCTGACTTACGATTGATATTTGAAACACCTTTAGTACCATAAGCATCCCGAAGACATGTAATTCTTTATAAAAGAACCCAAAATCTTTAATTCAACATATTCTCTACACTAAAGTAATTATGATATCCTTTAAGAGATTCTTTAACTTTAAAAAGTAGGGGAGAGCACAGTTCTGGGAGTAGTGAGTTAAACTTTTGAAGTGATTTGCGGATTCCAAATGCCCTGGAAATAGAGACCTGCAGCGTCCCAATTCATAGCATCCGATACATGAATATTTACGAATAGATATGCGGACGTAACGAAAGATTTTCCAGAAATAAATACATCGCTATCCAAGTTCTATAAAATATTTCGGTGGCAGTAAGCGATGAAGCACGGCGCGAATATTTTGCAGCATATCTCCGGAAAATGTATTATTTACATAAAGTGTTAACTTAGAGAGGAGAAAATACGGAATGCTTCCATGGCAACCGTAACTATTACTTATAACCTATTCGGTTCTATGGTTTCCCTCATCCATTGAACTTTAGCACTCGAGAGAATGCTAAAACTGGGTCGGAGAATTTAAATTCATATTAATGCATCTCCATGGATCAAAGTGAAAATATTGCACTTAAGCCATTCTATTAGATCATTAAGCAAAGTAATTTATCTGAGGTATAAGGCTTAATTATTTGTAAATTTAAATTTATATAATAATTTAACTAGTCTATCCATGAAGATTTAAGTACTTCTGTCTAACCGTTAATGATCTCTTTAAAAGTATTAAAGGGATTGGTTCTTAGAAAGGAAGGAGAAGAGCTAATGAAGACTTTTCTTGACGAATATACCTTTCCCTCTTTTTGGAACGCTACAGAATATGGATTCGGGAATCTACTCTTTGCGCGCGCATGTTTACTCTCGCTTTAAAAATCGCCAAATTACGAAATAAGGTTATGCCAGCCTTATATACTGCTGCAGTACATTGATATATCATATTTATTAAAGGGAATATCGTTTGGCGAATTTCGTAGAAGACTCTATAAATAGTCCTAAAACGATAATCAGTGACAATATTCTTATTTCCACTAAAACCGAATTGTGATGAATCATAATGCCTGTGCAAACTAAAGTTTATTAGTTTCCAAGCAACCCTAACAAAAATTACTCATTCTTTAATCAAAAGCACAGTAGAATGAAACTAATTTCTTCATTTTTACAATTTTATTGAATGAAGGAACTCGTACAAACTGCTCCGTCATCGAATTTTTGAATATTTGAAATATGGTGAACGAAAACTTTACCTGCTGTTCTTCATACGTTTAAAAGTTTGTCCCCTATAGGTTGATTACTTCAGTCATAAAGCATTTCACACATGAACCTCAAATGAATAATATTCAAAATTATTATCATTTAAATACGAAATTAATTTCAAATTTAATAAAAATATAAATATACGTAAACACTTTCTAGAACTCTGTGATAGGAACTAAACTTCGATTAGAAACGATCAATCCCAGTATAACCCGTACTCCACAAACTCCCTTTTATATCTAGAACCTTCCCGCGAACGGCACAATAAAAACCAACGCTAGTAGCATAAAATGTTTCCGACGACAAACTCGGGTCAAAGCGTCATATTCCTCAAAGTCTCGCACTCATGCAAAGCGGAAACAACACTTTCTCGACCGAAAGGGAAAATATCCGTCGAACCCTTTTCGGACGGCGTGTTCCCTCGGGCACTTTTCTCACCCATTCGTGGATACACACGCATGTGAAATGGAGGGATGTCCTATTCATTTCGGGCTGTGATTAAACGGCAGTGCAAACAGTGGCCGTAGAAGAGGAGGGCGCCACAGACCATAAACAGTTAGAGAGACATCAAACCAAAGGAGCGATCAAACAACTATCTTTGAAAGATGCGAATGCAAGGGATTTTTATGAGAGTATATATGAGTGGTGCACGGAGAAGAGGATGCGAAGAGTGAGTGAAAGGTAAAAGGAATAATTAGGAGAAAACGGAAGGGGGGGGAGGTATTCGGGTGCGGTCAACATATGAGAACCTACATAATTAAGGCACTGCCTCTAAATTGGATTCGTTAAGCGATCCTTTATATTCTGCCATGATTAATTTTCGTTCGAATTTCACTTTCAGTAAATTGTTTACCTTAGGAAATGTGTTTATTTCTGTACCTTGAGAGCACGCACATGCTATGGGTCTCAATCTTGTGTTCTAATAATGTTAATTTAGATATAAATATCTATGAGCATTATAACTATCAATATTAAAAATTATTAATGATGCAATTAAATTTGGAAATTATTCTACTATACTAATTTCGAAACCTGATGAGTCGTTGGATAGTCTCTCAACCTTTACTCGTGTTGAAAAAATCAATAAAAACGGACTTTAAAGTACTTTATTTTTATTTATGATTTATATTTTACTTTATATGTTTATGTAATAAGCATTATTAGAGCTGTATATGGAAATAACAAGTAGAGTAGCGTCATAGCTAAGACTTGCATAGTTCCATGAAAAAAAAATTGAAAAACATCGAAAATAACAACCGATCAACGGACGAGCGTAAAAGATGGGTACATCTAAGTAGTAGAGAAGTAATTTTCCGAGGAAGATAAAGGCACTTTAAAATAAATAAATAAATGTTTAAGTGTTTGTTAGAAATAGGCCTTCAAATATCAATTAAGATTATAAAATTTCAAGTTCCTAAGTCGGATCAGGTATTAACTATCATTAAAAAGAGCAAATACTGCTATTCTTGAACCATTGCAATGCGCAGGTCGGAATCAAAACGTTCGCGAACAAAAAAACGGACGCTCCACCGCAAAGGGAGTGCAGAGGATATTATCAGTAGAAAAAGAAGCGAACTTTTGTGTGAAGATAAAAATAACAGAATGGATTAAAATGAATTCGGAAGATAGTCCCTCTGGAAAGAAAAATATGAAGTCTCAGTTGGAGAGGGCAGAGAGATAAAAAAAAATATGGCTGGAGATTGACTTAGGTAAACACAATGAAGGAGAGAGAGGGAGTTTGTAGAGATGAAAAATGGATAAGATAAACAGGAAAGAGCGCGTTCGCTACGAAGAATCCGCAGAAAGAAGTCTTTCATAATGCACGTCAGCAATGATGCTTCCCTTATCGCAACATACTATCGGGTTGCATGAAACATTAATTACAGTTTATGAGTGGAACGGAAGGGATGAAGCTGTGACTCCGAGAGAAAGATATCTAAGGGTGCGTAAGAAATATGATGAATAACAAAGAACCTGAATTTAAGCTCTTGATGTATGGCGTGCGAAATAGATGCTATCTTTTGTCAGAAGCATTCTTACGTCGAGATGGCCCTGGGCTATTCCTCATCAAAATTTACGAGGTGATCGTAAAATGTGGAGATATTTTCGTAATCATTTGCGGAACAAAGAGACGCTTTCATGCGCTTATCAACGAAGGTCTTAACTTATGGAGTTTTCAGAAATTAAGGCTGATTCCAACGAATGAACTGTGCTGGTGATAAAGAGAGACAAGTGCGATGAGAGATTGCAAGAGGAGTCCAGTGCAGATATTACTGAATATATTTTAAAATGAAATGAAACGGTAAATGTGGAGTAAATGAAGTGAAAGTTGGCTTAGAGGTTGATGACCGCTTTAGAATGAATCCATAATTTTAGAGACAATAACCCAAAATCATAATTTGTGGATAAATTAATATTACACCCCCTCTTAACCTTGTGCATGACACTTGTCCATTCTTAAGGTTATATGCATATTTTTCGCTTCAAGTATCATTTTTTAGGTAAAAATCTTGTACAACTGCACTAAAATTTACATAAGAATGGTACAATTTTGTTATAAATCCAATTAAAAAAGAAAACTGGCTTCGTATTAACCAACCTAAGTGACTACATAAAGCACCTTTCTTCTTACCATTATTTCTCTCATTAAAATAATCCACCATAAAAAATTTTATATCGTAGATTAACGTTTAATATAATAATATATAAACAAAATGTGATATTAAAATTTAATAAAATGTACATTTAATTTAATATTAAAATTTAGACCGAGTTTTTCCCTAATAAAACGCAACAGACTGAACTGTCATATTATTTTTGTCCCTTGTGTCCTTTTTTAGAGGAATTATCGAATATTAGTTATTAAAGATTTATATGTCATCTTTCATACATTTGTAAAAAAACTTTCATTTTTTATATTCGATCACCACAACTTTCCAATCATTCAAATTGCATTTAGCTATTTTATTAATTAAAAAGTAATTAAATTGTACAGGTGGAAGTGAAAGATAATTCTCAGTCATAATTCAATAGAAGGAAAGTGTAACTGACATTCATGTACAGCATAACCACAATGATATACATTATTTAATCTACATTAATTAATCCAATCCATTATATCCATAAAAGAATCTAGGAACAATATTGGTTGCCCAACAACCTTTGGAAACTTTATCCCGACGTAAATTTAATTCAAATCCTCGAAGTCATCTCCCAATTCATAGAAATCGGACTGCAATAGAATGGGGTGCATCCACTAGCGCCCCCTTTCGTGTGAAGTGGCATAATGAAGAGCGGGGAAACAAGGCGTTGTCAAGAACCGAATCCAGTGCAGAAGAGAGCGCCGAGTTGCTCGCTTGTTTAAAGCCTCTATGGAGAGGGAAATTCCATCTGGGAAATCCTGCTTTCGGAGGGGATGGATATTATCGCTGTGACGCATGGACCCCGTCTGCACTTTTGATTACCCTCTCTGACGTTGTGAAACAGTTCCCACCCTTTGCAACCCGTTGACGGACCCCAATTTACCCCTTCTGTCGCCACCCCTTACCCTCCGGACATTCCCCGCAATACTTACGACTTCTTTTGTTCCCGATACGCGTGCCGGTTTCCGAGCATTAGCCCACTTGGCTGCGTGATTCGTGCTGTTTGTATCTGCAGAATGCGTCCGAAACCAAACAGTTTCCTATTTCCACAGATTCCATAAAGAATCGTTTGTTTTTTGGGGAAATAACCTTCCTCTTGGAAGCGTGAATACGTGAATAATAATATTGTGCACATCGTATTAAACTATATATCGTAGTGTTCATGCTATCGTAGTTAACTATATTTTTTTCTCTAGAGATATACGAACTTTGACTGTGAGAATCGCTGTGGTAATTAATTAAGGGATGAAAATTATAGAAGAGTTGAATTCGCACAATACACACAATTCATAGGATCAATGTCGCACATCATCTGCGCCCGATCCATCTTTCTTCTTGAAATATGAGTTGCGTAGCCTTAGAAATAGAAAAAAAGCAGTAACCTAGTTTTCCACGAAAAATTGTTAATGGAACACGATGTCATAAACAATATTTTCGCCCTGAATTTTAGTATTCTGAAGAAGTAGAAAGCATCCTATTACTAAATGATATTATAATACTAAGAAGATATTCAAATTGTGAGTTTGATTTTCAGATATTTTAAAGAGTATAAAATAGCTTATCTTTATACTATTTTATATAAAATAGTAATAGAATCTTCTGAAAAAGTTACGAATTTAAATTTTCTATGAAGTACATTATTTCTTAAATGTTTTTCCCCCCTTTTTAAATTTAATGGAAAATATTAAGCAATACTAGTAATAATAATAAATTTACTCACCAAAATCAATATTCATCGTCAGAGATATTAGGAATGAAATTTCAACTCACCTGAAAAGAGAAAGAAATAATACTTAATAACATTGATAAAGACGATTCACTTGCACGATTAAATTAAAATGAATATAGTACCAAATAAGTGAGTAGATGTGTGCTTATAAATACATCTATGAGTGAATCAAAATACAGTTTAGTTTAAAAGGTTATTTCATGAAAGTCTAGAAGTGGGAGTTGCGTCCTTTATTCATGAATGAATTACGGAAAATTATTATTTCCAAATTCCTAAATATAGAGATGTAGGCTGAAATAAACAGAAAGCTTCATCCATTTAATTCAATGAATAGATATTATTTATTAATATTAACAATATTGCAGAGTATAGATTCTATTGCAACTAAGAAAAAAATATAATTAAAAATGCAAGGAAGAACTGTTTCCCTATATAAAACCCATATAAAGTCCATAGAGAATATAATTTATGTCCAAATGGATTCAACATACGGTTATAGTTTAACGTATCCCCATCTGTTACCCTAAAGGTTCTTGGATATGCATTACAGGTTGAGAGAGTAAACTTGATTCTAATTAACTTTTTTATTATAATAGAACAGTAAAATTTTCTCCCAACGATTTGGGATGATGTGACCCAACTTTGTACTTAGACGAAGCTCCCCATCGCTATTGCCTCATCTATAGCCTTGCCTAAGTGATTTCCCGAAATTTCTGATGGGAAATCTTGATATCAGAGGACCTCGTGGAATTCCATTACAAAATTTGCAGTTTCACATATTCCCGTATTTGAATGGTCTATTTCAATTGACTTAATTACTTGAATACGGGTTGGATAATAGATAATCATGAAGTAAGAAATCTTTCTGAGAAATTAATTATCCCTAAGGCTGTATATTAGAAATATTTTGACGGAAATAATTATGTCAGTTAAATTTTATTGTTATTTTAATATTATTTTAAGGTATAATTCACTGATTATAGCTTAACTATAGATTAACTTCCAATCAGTGTGGCAGAGTTATGGTAGAATTACATATAAATCAGAGGAATTAATGTACATTATGATATTTGCTTAGCAATAATTTGAATAAATAGTAATGGAAGGATTTTATATCACAGGAATTTAACAATGGTATGTAAAGAATTATAAATACTTTTCAAATACGATCCTCATATTTTCAACAGTAGTTTATTCGTTTGTGAAATTTCAATTCAATGTACTACTATATATATTATAGATACAACTCTAACCAAGCATAGAAGTAGATAGAAAAACCATTCCCACTGTGTGGGAATATTCTATACTCAGTATTTGGCCATACGTTTTCGATATTGGAATTCCAGTTGGTTTTACAAGACTTTTACGCGAAAATGTAAAATCGATACAAGCCGATGGCAGAAACTGTCATGTGCTCAATCTTACGTTGCAGAGCTACTGAATATATGTACTCAGCTTTTATGAACGCTAGATATTTTTGCGTTGGGGATGCCAATTGCAAAAAATGATTTCTCACTCATGCAGAGTTCAGTTGTGATAATGGCATCTACGGTCAGTTGAAATACCAATACCAATTTAATTGTTAAGGAGTCCGTCAGAGCTCAAAATGCTAGAGTAACGTAAAATTCGTCAACGTGTTTACCTCATATATTACATTTACATTACAAAAAAATAATTTTCCTGCCATATAATTCCAAAATATAAGGAATATAAAAATTACATTTCATTAAAATCGAACAGATAGATATCTAGATCAAACCAGAAAATTGTTCTTTGCAGAATTTGAGTCTTTCCATAATCACCAATATCCAACAGATGCACGGCAACCAACGCAGTGGAATTTAAATGAGGAACATGTGACGTCATAGAGCTATAGGCGAATATCAAATGGATGCAGCTGTGCATTATTGGGGTGTGTGGTCATCTAAACGCATAAGCATATCGTCAGTCGGGGTAATGCCAGCAGCTCGAACTAAAGTTGCCCCTGTTCTTGTTACTTTGATGCTTTTCAAGTGATTTATATGTAACTAGTTATTGCTATAATCCGAGTAATAACACAAAGCACTTTGCTTAGATTCGATAAAAAAATTTTGAATACTCTTATTTGATTTCAAATTATTGTGCAGAAATTCACCTCAAAGTATCTCATTTCATGCTATAGCAAAGATTAGATTCACTGATGAATAATTATGGAATATATGCCTTGAAAATATCATTCCTTTAATAAGACGAAAACAATGACAATTCTATGAATAATTTAGCGTGTCGACCAAGAATTCCAGAGCTTATAACCCAAGCAGGCGACTTTGAGGAATCTATGTTATCACTACGAAAGATAAATATTCACCCACGGAACTTATTCGCCACTTGACAGTATCTCGATGCAATGAAAGATTCAATAGGTCCCCTTAACACAAGGGAAATGCAACTGTGTGCTTGAATGCGTTTCTGTCACTATACTCACAACGTTCCTCTAATTCGTGGACCAGTTACAAATGTTATGGTTTGATGGCTGTTTGATTACTTGAGTGACTCCATTAACGAATTTCCTTTATTGGGAAGTCGATGTTGGCACTCCAATCTATTAAACGGATAGAAAACTCGAATATACGCTCGGTTCAATCACTACTGATCCAACGGAAAGCGTGACTATACACTTTGCTTTCCTAAAATAACAGTTACCTGTACCATTGAATATACAGATTGAATACCTTCTTCCTCATTAAGGTATGTATGCATTTTCTTTGAATTATTTCATTAAATTTTACTTCACTGGTTACTTGAGTAATGAAATTCCTTCCATAACGCACCACGAAGTATTTTATCGAATTGCTGAAACAAATCAAAGCCACAAAGAGCTATGTATCTCCAATCCGTTAATAATTAGATTATTCAATTCTATTCTATATGTATAAGTAATATTTGTAAAGAACAAAGAGCCAATTCATTTTATAATCTATATTCAAATAAGTAAGAGATTGGTAGATCAAATTTCGGAGTAGGCGTAAACTGTAAGTTTTAAAAACGAAAAGCAACTGTAAGCTGAAAGTAGGATTTCTTTTTCATTCCTTAATAAATTAACCATCTTAAGAAGGATATTTCATGAAAGGTTTGCAGTAGTTTGATCAACTTCACTTATGCACACGTATATAAATATGCATATATTAAATATAAAGACGGTGTCATGAGCGATGGATAAATACAGCAAGGACGATCGAATATAGTTTTTCATTTCTTACGGAATTATATCGGTGCAATTCTCTTATCACTGCGTAAATACATTCGGGGAACTCACGACACCGTAGCCTACTTTCTGGAGGAAGGAGAAGGAGCAAGGAATTTCCAAGTTGTCACTACGGTAAGCACCGAAAGTTTCAAAGACGCTTCTAGCCTTTTGGAAAAATTCCCCCTTCGGTTTTTTTCTCCCGAGAATAAGCTCCAGTCCTTTCAGAAGGAAAATCGCGACCGAAGGCGTGGCATGAGTATTACCCGTTAGAATGGGTGGCTATATTCAAATGTCGCGAAGTTTACTTCCAGATCGAAGAATTAAATTGCAAATGCACGAACTACGCCTCTGAATATGAGAGCTAAGATAAAAGCTTACTTTAACCTATTTAGCGCACAAAATTAGAAATGCGAAACTATCGGAGTGGAAAGAATTTTCACGTGGAATATCTTTTGCATCAGCGAGTGAATGCGAAAAACCTTTCTACCAAATTTCATGCCGTTTATATCTTCCACGCTATGGCAAATTTTCCTCATTTTGAAGGATATTGCAATCTCTTAAGGTCTTTTCTAAACATAACTCTTGAAGCACGTTTCCATAAATTACATATATGTTCAAACCTTTTCATCATTCGATAGCAATGCTAGTTCCTTTCAAAGGAAACGACAAATGCACTGCGTACTTCCGGCTAACAGCAAATTGAAAAGCATGAATTACTTTTATATTACAGAAGGAAGTTGATGCTCTTTTCCTTTATACTCGAACTATTAGAAATTTAATCCTCCAATCTTTATATATTAAAATACATTTGAGTAAGAAGTTCGATACCTAATTATGACCTAGAATAGCTAAATGTAAGTACTTAAAATGTTAGATGAGATTATAATATTAAATGATAAACCTCTTTTTCAGAATACTAGCGATTTGTCAATGGATAAAATGGATGCTTACCTTAAATTTCTGTAAAAATGAATGGATATTAAGGAAATGTTTTGCAAGTAAAACTTTTATTTCCCTTGAACGAATTGAGATGTCAAGCAATGATTCATGTGAATTAAATACGCAATTAATGCTATCTAAAAATAAAGGACCCATATGCATACCGTGCGGAACACCCAAATCACTGCACCATCCAAATCCAAAATATACGGCAGCGGCAGTTTTCAGAGGGAATTAGAGGTCGCAGTTGGAAGCTAAGTGTAGAATCACGGAGATCCTTATGGAGATAGCATTTTTGATCTATCTAGTCCGAATCTTCCAAAAAATAACAGCCCTCCGACGTCCAAAAAGACCGCATAATAACGGGGATCCATTCTGAGGCAATCCAATCATGAAAATAACACGACTTCCAACGAAAGGGCGCACTTTTGATCCATTAATTCGTGCCAAGACGTCGTTTTGACGTCCGCTCTGCGTTACTCTTTATCGTACGGGAAAAACTTTTCTATTTCCGGAAAATAGATATTTCTCGACGCGTTTTCCGCGGAGGAAATTAACGGTTGCCACTACATTCGCCTCTCCTTCGAATTAAACATGGGAATTATAGAGATAAAGGGAAATTAAAGGGAAACTGAATGAAAATGGTCGACGGGGAAAAAATGGCCGAAACGTTACGAAATAAAACATAGATCTCTTGGGAGAGAAAAAAATATGGATATATCATTCATAGAAAGAATCAATATATATATAATTAAATATAAAGGAAAAGATAGATCGTCATCTAGATACTTACGTTATTGTGCAATTACAATTTTATTTTATTGAATCAATAGGAATCAATGTTGTTGAAACAATGCCATGACTAGGGAATAGCGTTTCTTAATTTATTTTTTTAAACACGGATAAAATAATACATAACAAATCATTTTATATATTAATTTGGGATGATTTACTCCACCTCTCCCAGCCTAACAAAATTAAAGCAAGTGACAGAATGTCTGAGTTAAATAAAAATTCAAAATGATTCATATTCAAAATCAAGTATAACATCTAATAATATATCGCAAACTGTTCCGATAGCATTTGAACGTCCATTATTCGCTTCGACTACCCTGGAAAAATTCAACGAGCACCAATTAATACAGTACTTCGTCATAAACGGTATAAAAGAAAAAAATTTGCATAGAAGTCTCCCGATACGGAATCTCCTCAAAATATATGAAGGAAGCTCATGAAAAGCAAGTTTGAGCAAAATAGAGAAAGATTTCACGGCGGACGTAAATGAGAATCATTGTTCATTTATACATATGACTTTGATTGAACGAACAACATTACATATGCCCGATAGAGAAAGGGCCAGACATGTTTGTGTACACATTTTTGTGTCCGAGCTATTAATATTTGCGGAGGGCCTCACGAAAGTCTATGCATATTTGCTCATTTATGTATGCGCCACCGTACGAAGGCAAAGAAAGGCCATTTCGCCTGTCTCCCAATGCATTCCCACTGTTAATGGAGAGATGTCAGCGGCAGGTCATGGCAGAAGTGGGACATTGCCATGCAAATGGGCTCCCCACCCTCTTTCGGATCACACCCTCCTCAGATGGTGGACCTTATGGGGCGGTAAGTCCCAAGGTGGTGCGATATATAAGACGGTAGCAGAATATTGTGAGTTAAACTACTTTCTCCATCAATTTACTTCTCTGTGTCTTCAGCGGAATTTTCATGGAATATTTATTCTCTCTATAGGGGCGGAATTGATCAACTCTGAATAAAAGAGCACTAACTGCACTAAGTGATGAATTAATGTTCTGCGTCGAAGTTATGATTCGATTAATTAGACTATAGCAAGTGCCTCCGGTACATTTTAACTCTCACAGTTTATCTTTACATTTCACCTTGCCTTTTTGAACGATTTAGGAAAACAGAGAAAGTAAAAAACCCATGGATAACAAGATTGGCAATTTTAATCGATCCAGATAAAGTAATTATCTCCTCAATGAAAGGAAAAAATTGTTTTAAAGGATTGAAAATCAATTTATGTTACTATAAAACAGCATGAGAACATTGTACTACTCTTAAGAGGATACTCATCTTGATAGGAGTTTATTGCTAAGAAATTTGAGCAAAGTCCAAACCTAACAAACCTAATTTAGCAAATACGCGGTGCATGTTTTACAGAGAATATATATGACGTAAGAGAGAATCCAAATTTTCCTGAAAGAAACAATATAAAAAGGAATAAATACGATAAAGGATGTGAGCAAATTGAGATTGAAAATTCTTGTAAGAAAATCTAAAAATCTTTTTAGTTATCTATCATCCAAATTTGATTCATCGCCATTATTGACTGTTATATGAAATGTTGCGTCAATTTATCTTCTATATCTTAGATCCCGTGTTTTGGAGAAGAAAGTGCACAAGATCTTCTTGATAAACGTTATGAGACGATATATAATGCCAATAGTGTCCACGTCTTACATGATATGCAAAACAGACAAACAAGATGATCACCGTGAAAGACCATATAGAAAATGTAATGGCCCTTCCTCCTTTATACTTATGGGAATTGAAGAGTGACAATATTCTCAAGGGGTTCTCTTAGCAAACGATACAGCTTCTAGATAGAGTATAGCGCAGCTTAAGATAGGTTTTCCGGAGGTGGTTGACTCTTAAGTAGAACGCTTAAGCCTTCATGAATAAGGAAAGAGGCGACCCTTAAAAATTTGCAAATATTCTACAACATTTTGAGCAAAGAGAATATATCTCATCGCATATTCGAGAAGAGCGCGACTGGCGGACGGAAAACTATATGAAAGAAGTGATAGAAAAATCCTCTTTGATCATAAAAATAAAAGCTCGTGACAGTATTTGGATGAAGCGCTTTTTCAAAAACTTTGAGGGACCATCATCAATTTTAGAGAACCTTCTGATATGAGAGGCATTTTCGATTCGCCAAGTTTATTTTTCCAGGCGGTCAGTTTTATTAATATTTACGGAACTTTACTCCAGCCATATTTCGTGGAAAAAACACACACGGGAACGTATATTTGAACCGAGTAATATTTACTTAACCTTTCCTATGGCATAAAATTTCGATTTCGCAGCACTTCCCTATTTCAGATCACTTCTTTTAAAGGAAATATTATCAAGAAAATCAATTTGGAATCGACCACATATGATCAAGTTTTTAGACGTAGATTCCGAATAGCTAAATCAAAAAAATCTCACGTAAATGTACCTTTTGAACTTTCTTAAAAGTTTTCACATTATATTTTCATTAAATTGTACTACTCCCACACTCAATACCCAACTTCATCTCCTGTAAGCGGTTCCAAAGTCCCAAATCCCATGGTTACTCATGTATGCGACAATTAACCTTTCCTCCAGTTCAACTTTCGTGTACTTTCCCCGACAAGTTCTCTTGAAGGGATAAGATCCTTTCAGCCCCGTTCTATAATTGCTGCCGAAGGGCAAACGAAAATACTTACTCAAACACGGGATTGCAACGGATGAGAAATTAGCATAACCATTTAGTTCCTTTCATTGGAATCGGATTATTTAAAGCAGTGAAGGGGAGTGATTGAGGGTTGCGAGGGAAGGCTCGCGTGTCTGAATCGCACGCGGGTGACCGCAGACAGAATCCCAGCGTATCCATGGACAAATGTCTGTTTTCCCACACCTAGCTTAAGAGGGGGGCGTCCGTTATTAAGGGGTGGTTCTTCGTTGAGTACGAAATGAAAGAAAGATAAGCGTTGTTTTCAAAGCACTCTCCGTTTACTTTGGTGGAATTGAATGGAGATTGTGCGTCGGCAATTAATAAATAAGCAACGTAATAGTTCCCTTGAATCAAGTACTTCTCCAACTGATGTTTCATTCCTGGTTCCATTCAATGTTAAATAGAAAATAATTACTTTTATTATTTAATACCATATACTCTCAAACGTGTAAAATAAGTGAGGATAAAATTGATCAAGAATTAAAAGAATTGCAAATACATACCACGAACTGAACGCGGATTTTCACCGAGGGGTACTTTTTAACAAAACTTTTTCACAAAAATCTCGCATTATTATCAAAACGAAACTCCGTCAACAAACAGAATCCACAAACGCTAAAAAGATTCTGATTAAAAACTGCAACAGTGGAAGTGTAAAATCCGTCATCACACCAATTTCCTTTTTAAGCGATTTTTATTACGGAAACACTGAACAATGGGGTGCTTTATTTATCCCGTCATCCACGGACGACTTTTTGAATGTGCCAATTAATATTTACGCCAATTTTTCCCAATTATAATGACTCAAAGGGTAGTCGAAGTTGATCGGAAACATAACGGAAGTTCCGAAAGCGTATTTCTCATCCAGAGATGCCCATCGGAAAACGGTTATGTTATTATCCGCAAAAAACTATCGTTTCGGAGTTTTCCAAATCAAAAACCTCGACAAAGCGCACGATGGAAATATAATCCGTGAAGTTCTGATTCCCTTGAATACGAAAAGAGTGTACCTCCGTCTGAAACAAGGTTAAACCTCCATTTTGGATGTGCTTCGAGAGAAAAATTAACTTTCCTAGGGGGATCTATGTATATCTTTTTCCATTGCGCACGGCATTGCTCTCTTGGGAAGTGTTCTCGTTCCGTATGGCAAATTAACCTCTTTTCCTGCGTTTCGCTCCTATTGGAATGGAAACGGGCCTAACAATGAGCATAATTAGGTTACCTTGACTCCCGCCTGTCTCCTTTTGTGAAGCAGTAATATCGCGCTCTAAATTACGCGAACCTATCCCAGTCTATTGTTTTAAGGCAACTGCGGAGGATAAAACTCCCATTGGTTATTCTATGGATATCCCGAGGGATTTAGGTGCGAATAAAATTCGCGATTTCGCGAAAATTTGCTTCGCCCGATGAGGAAATGCGAAAGAAATCTCTTATACGTGGACAATAAATTTGGCTCTATGTCCACGAGATTTTATTAAATATAAAATCGAACCCTCTCTCTGAAATTAATTCTAAACATTTAAATCACTTTGAATATGCTCTGATATTATTGCATCAATTACTTCCATTATTGTTTACAACTTTTCATTGAATTATCATCACTTAATATTTACGAACTGATGATTCTTCACTCGTACAAGAGTTCTTTAAAATAATTAAATCCGACAATATGTAAATTAGAAAAGAATGTGAGGAATTGTTGCTAATAATAGTACTGTACCATATTTACGTAATTAATTAAAACTCATATTGGAGAAAAAAATTGAGTAGATTGGATGAATGTGGCAGCAAATAGTGCTAATAAAGATCCGGGAAAGAAGTTATTTTATAACGAAACTAAGGGTCCATACATTTGGTCCAACACTCATAAAATAATATTTTTATGCAAGATTACCATTTTAATAGGCAATTCATTATCCAATTTGCTCTTAATTAACTGATTCGGATATATTTCATAATTTTCGAGTTATCTTAACCTATCTGAGTCTTTTCCTCAGACATTCGAGTTTACCTTTCAGACAGAACAGTTTTCATAGCTCTTGTTATTGAAACTTATTGGATTCTGGAAAGTAGATGAGAAAGACTTCCTTACAACTTAAAAGTGTTATCTCCATAGTATTTTCCACGTCAAATTTAAGAGCGAATTTTTAGCTATCAATTATCAAATATTTTTGTAACAAAGGACGTGATTGTGAAAACATAAGTTACATTATATTCGTAGTATAAATCTTTATAAAAAACATCGCAACAATTATCAAGTACATATAAATACAAAATATGGAAAAATAGTTTTATAGTCATTTCTCGCATGCAGCCCCGTAAGTGATGCGTTAAATTGTTACGGATATCATACTTTCTCATTTCACATTTTCAGTGATAAGGCGACGCAATAGTATCCGTTTGTATTTCTTCGTCATTTGATGACGTATCATTCTTTCCGTAATCTAAAATTCCACGCACTCTATAGAGCAAATTAGGGAAAATTGTTTGATATTGATTCAACCTCTGAGTATCAATTAATTAGTAAACAGTATTTAAATGAAATATGCATAAGATAATGATGTCGGTGAAAATTAAAAAGTGCAAATTGATGAATATTTAATCATTTCTCTTTTCAAATGTCACCCAAAACGGAATTGACGGGCAGAAAATTACACGCCTTCAAAAGGAGATGGTGCATGCGCGGTGCAATAACAAATGTGATAATTGAACTGAAAACGATTACGAATAATCAATTTTTCCGGAAAAATAATTACGATATTAACAGAATGCTCACCAAAAATACGCGGCGACGAATATGCTAATTAGAAAATTTTACAGATAATAAGGCTGTCCGAATTTTATCACTATAACAATGTTTTGTATTTTCCCGTTTATTAAGAGTGAGCTTAAATTTGAAGTAATGCAATTATATTTTAATAATTACTGTTTTAATTAATCCAATTACTCAGTTTAAGTTTTTCCAAACTACGATTGATCAACCAATTATTTTTATACCCACGCCTATGACTTATCTATACAACAACGATAATATAAACATCAGATGATTGTTTTTGATAATCATAATTGTTTCAAAAATCGATTCTAAATTCATAAAATAATATAATTCTCGCGTAATTATAATAAGTAATTCAATTATGACAGATTTTAATTTAACAATAGTCAAACCAATTCTGTATTAGCCTGGGAATGAATTATAATGATATGTTCATAATAATTTCCAATTCATTTACATAAAAAGCGATAAATTAACAACTATTCATACTACTGAGAATTATTACTGCTTATGAATCGAGACAATTCGTATTAATATATAGAGGAATAAAAGGCTGTCTGGTCTGACATCCTGAATGGAGCTCTTTGTTGGGAAATGAAAGGGATAACCTCTGTGAATATGACATTCCGATAAACGGACTATCTACTGAATTAGGGCATATTCTTGGAGCTGCCAAAGGAAAGGGGTCAAAGGTTCTTTTGGGAAATCGCTTTAATTGATGAAAGCGAAGAAACGGTTGTGAAGAATGAATGGAACAAACAGTCTCACTGGATGGAGAGTTCGTTTTAATTATGCACCGGATTCTTTGACCACTCGTATCAGATCCTATTCAACCACTAAATTCAGCAATGCATCTTTCGCAGTAATATTGGATTCTATTGTAATCGTGGTTTAAAATATGAGATCCTCAAGCATAATCTAAAATAATTTACAGTAAGTAATAATTGAAAGTACACAATAATTAGGAATTTTACAGTACACTTGGCATTAAAAATGCTTCTATGAAATTGCGAACAAAATCGGAGCGATTGAATAAATATTAAATATGAATATATGGAATAAAAATGAGCGACAAACATTGTCACTCACATTATGCAAATTTTGGTGACACATTCCTTTCATTCATTTCACGAATTCGTCTAAATATTGACGCAAATTGTTTTATATTTAAAACCTAACTTTGAAATATTAACAGCATTTCCAAAATCTTGGAATATGAATAATCAAAAAGATTCGTCAAATTTTAGTCTAAAACTTCTTTTTAATGTGTTAATTATTTTATTTAAAAAACGGAAAATTGAGAATTGCAGAAACCCGGAACGTGATGTATGCCAAAATTGACTCTTTAAAGTTTTTAAATCGATTCATCTACAATTATGGTTCCTTCATTTAAATATTCTTTCGATTATTACTCAATGAAACAGGAGTTCAATTTAGCAATAAATTTAGCATATAACAAAAGCTATTACCTTTAATACCAAAATCTGTAACGTTAGAACTAATTCGAGATATTATCCTATAGAATATTAAAGATAAATCATCTGAATGAATAGCAGAAACGTAAAAGAAATTCGATTAAAGCGGAGCTTACATTCAAAAGAAAAAAAAATATTTTCGTAATTAAAAACCATAACTTTTTTTACTCAAGTTGAGCACGTAACATTCAATGCTAGAAACGCACTATAACTCCTTTACCGGATGAAAAACGAGATGGCTTCTTACTTCCATTCTTCTTGATCATGCTCTTCATTGCAACCAAACGGCAATCAGGGAATGCATGGCCCATTTTCGAACTCCCAATTCCACTCTTTATACATCGATGAGCGTCTTCCACTGAACGAGCACAAAAAAACCCACTCCACTAATCCGACCTATAATTATTCGGGACGAGATTTGCCCTCCTTTCATATTTTCTCCGATGATCAGTCGTGCCTTTTGTTTGCCTCCAACCGATGATTTCCTGCCACTTTGCCTCCAGTCCAATTATTACAACAAAAACGAAAGGTTTTCTTTTCCTGCGAAACCAAGGTCCCCAAGATGGAAGTGAATAAAAAAAAGAGGAAAGAATTGTTGTCGTTTCCCGAGATTTCCAATATTGTCTTTGTTCCCAACGTTCCCTCTTCGAGAAACAACCCCATATGCAAGTCTCCTTAGAAAATAAGGGAAGTGATTAGTTCGCAGTCAATATTATAATCGATCATCGGCGTTTGGAATTGAAAAGCCTTGGGGAAGACAAAAGACTATCGACAAGAAAAAAAAGAAGAGCTGTGAGAAGATTTAATACAGAACTGAGCCCTATATATACACAATACACATAGGAATACGTACACAAAGATTTAAAAATGCACCGTACGTATACGTAAATTTATTGGTTACCATGGATATCCACGTACTTTCACGACATCTGCATACACATTGTGCGCATTTAAATTCAAATTCTGGCCATCCAGTTCATTGGCTGAAGGCAGGAAGCAATCTCTGATAAGAGATATCGGCGAAAGAAATAACTTGGAGGGATTTTAGCCGAGCTATTTCGAGAAGACGAGAAAAAAAAGACGACGAGGGGAGCAAAATATCGGAGCTCATACGAATACAAAGATTGCATTGCTTTCGTCAGAAGACGAGAAAAAAATGAAAGGAAAAAGGCGTTCCATGCAAATCTTTACGGAGATAAAAGAAGACGGGTGGGGGTAAAATCTCTCGGAAAAATTGCCTCGCAGGATTAATTAAGGCACGAAAAGGTAGAAGTCTTCGAGGTTTCCTCAATTCTGCGGATCTTTTTTTTCTTTGTCGAGATCGTTTATGTAACAATTTTTGAGGCCAGAAAAGCTTTCACTTAATTTCTTTTGGCATTGCTCTGAGAGATTCACGAAAGTAAGCAAACAGTTGGGCGTAAAATCCTTATTTGCTCCGTGAAAAACTAGGTTGTGAGAAGTAAAACTTGGAACAGGAATAAATTCTTAGAAATCCTCTTTTTTTTCGGAATCCTTGGAATTATTTTCTCTCCGTGGTTATTTTTTAGCAAGAAATAGTTTCCTTCGAAGTTTTAATTAACACGAATAACCTAGTAGACTCATCTCGTGAGGTTGGACTTTACAAAAGAACGCGCCCTAAAATTTACAATAAAGAAACCTCGGTTCTCTAATTAACCTTATTTATAATTGCATAATTCGTTCGGTATATTTGAGAAATCCATATTTAGTCACATTTTAAACTAGAATTTCTGGAATTATATCTCGTTCCTTCCACGAATCTAAGGCATATTGTAATCCAAAGATATAAAAATATTTAATATTATAAGCTACCTTCATATATTTTTAATTATATCCTTAATTTAGTCTTAAAAATCAAGCTCTAAAGCATCATAAATAATCTATACATGTTAGCATCATGTTCGTAAAACCCCTACACCTCTTCAAGACCCATTTTCCCATCAATTCACGCCAAAAACCCAACTGGAAAGACGTCAAATCTCCAAGATCGATCGCAAAAGCCGAGAAAGATTTACGAAAACAATTACCAATAACTTTCCCCGCTGAGATAAAGGCGTAATCAGCAACCTACAGAGAGACATTTCCGAGAGATCTAAAAAAGTTGCGAATTCCGGACGTAAATGAGTAGCAGAGGCTGAAGTGGACAGAATGGAAATAAGGGAAACGGCGTGAAAGGTGGACGCAAAAAGGAAAGGGGTTTTTCCGAGGAGAATGAAAGTTTAATGAGAAAAGCTCGAGAGGGGAACAAGGGATGGGGGGCAACAAGGGAAGGGGGTTAAAAAAGGGGAGGGGGGTAACAAGGGAAGGGGGCTTAGCTGATTGGGACTGCCATCGCGCGCGGGGATTAAGGGGGCGAGATGGAAACATCCTTACAAGGGTCAAAGCGGTAAATGCAAGATGGAAGGGGGGATTAAGAGGAAAATAGGGAAGAGGAATAGAGAGATTACGTTTTAGATTCAAAGAGATGCGGATAAAATATTCCTGACGCGTTGGCTACGTTTCCGGAGGCTTTGAGTGTGTTCGGGTATGAATGGGGTATGAATAGTTTAGCGAAAACCATCCGCGTTTCCTATTCTGGATGCAATTGTTGGGTCGTTAAGCAGCAGTTGCAAATCACGGCCGGAAGTGGAAAAATATCCTCAAGGTACGAATGGCGAACTTTCCCTACGCATCGGTTGATTAACTCTGCTATTTGCCATCTTCCTCGTTACACTAGTACAATGGTCATACATTATACGTAATTCTTAATATTATATATTGTAGTAAATACGTATATTATAAATAGAATACATTAAACGTCCATAGTACTATACTTGTGTATTAAATGTAATATATATGAACCGAACACTGATTTAAATTCAGCTAGATATATTTAATTCTCTACATACTAAGATCATAAATAACAGTAATAATATACATAATGAGTATGAATAAACTAGTATAAGGCTATTTATGCTCACTCAACTTTCTTTAAATCCTTCACATTAAGATATTGAGGAAAATAAGAGAGTGAACTTATATCCTAGAAGATAAATCTTGATTATTTTTCTTTTAGGCCGTTCAATGATTTTATCGAAGATCATTTATTTTAAAAGTCAATATTAAATGTCCGTTTCAGTCCTTAAAACAAGCAGCACGGAATAAAACGAAAGTTAAGAATAGTTTTTCAATTTTTCGGTGACTCAGAGACTAAAAACTTAATCCAATCCCGTATCCTAAGCTTTGGAACTTTATAATATAAATTTTATAATCAGGGAATGATGTCAGCTTATGTAAGAATGTAATACTTCTTTGATAGAATATCGAATAATAGATATAACTAAATATGACAATTCAATTATTATCAACTGTTTCAATATGTATTTGGTTCTTAAATCGCAATTATGATGGGAGAATTGTATATCCATATATTTTAAACTCTACTCAGTAAATATAATACACATTCACAGTCAATTTAGCTACATTACTTCCATTTTAAATAATCAATTCATCTATTAATAAACTCATTAATGAATATTATTTCGGTATCAATTATGAATGATACCTCAAAAACTTACGTCAAGGGAATACCACGATTTTTTTAATGAAAAAGAATCATATTCCATTCAATAGAACATAGAAAGTTCATTTACACAAAAACTGGTCAATGGAACGCCACGAGGCTCGATGTCTTTTTGATTTTATATCTCCAAAACGAAAATAATGCACGCGTAGGATTATCTCTGCTCTATTAACCAATATGCCGACATTAATATTCAAGCGAACACTCTTCTTTCCCTCAAAAAATATGAGTTCGGACGGAATGGGACCATAAATATGAGAAAACGCCGCCTTTTCAATTATCTAAAGAACTTTTAGAATGCCTTTCAATTATAAATAAACAAAATGTATTTCTGTTTAATCCCTCCATAAAAATTTCAACCGAGAGAGACTTTCACTTCCACGAATGGAAGTGTTTCGAGAGAGAAAAAAAATGGCGCCCAAGAATTTATCCCTTCCCATTAAACGAGAGGAGAAAGCTTTCTGACAAACACTCAATCCAAGAAATATAAAGCCATTCGCTAATAAGATTTCATCGGTGCACGTGAATATTTATGAACGTTTCCATAAAAGATCAGCGTTCAAAGGCGTCCGAATATTTGCATAAATCGCCGGGAGTAGCATAACGAGGCCCTCTTCTTATTTTAAAAAGGAAAGAGATTGATACGTCTGCATAATTGATAAGCGAAATGAGATTTCGCGGGGTAAAGAGGATTCCACGAAAGATATGCATATGGATCTACCTGTATGTAGATTCAGGCCGAATCGGGGGATAAAGACTACACGCGGACCTTAAAAAATAAAAAAAGGTATTTTTTTTCTCCTTTTTCGGCGGTAAACGAGATGGAAATAAGCTTTTATTGCTTCCCTGGGATCAAGGGCGTCCGCACTTTACGAGCAAATCGACCGCTTCTCGAAACGTCAGCGACGGATCTTAATTCGGCGAATGACTTCGTTCGAAACGCTTTTTAAAGAGGAGTCTTTCATATCCATCTGTCGCGTTTGCTAAGCAATCATCCCGTCGGATGCTGAATGGACCTTCAATTTTTCGCAATTCCGAATCATCAAATACTATCAATTTAAATCGGCTTTCGTTTATCGGATCTGTATTCATCGAGGAAATGGTTTTTAACGTCGGCGATTCAATGAAAAGGAAAGGAAAATCCTGAAGATTACGAGATGGATGATTGAAAACATCGCGTGACTGTCATTTGGGAAATGACATCTTAGAAATACTTTCAACGGTGGTTATAAGTTATCTTTATGAAACCAATCACTTAAAGGATACATTTATCAAATACTCATTCTCAATTTCGACTTACATTTAGATATTCGTAGTCATTTTGTAGTTTACCGTTATGCACTGAATAATTGAGATTCATATAAATGTGTTTTATATAAATTATATTATTTTATTTAATATATAGATATCTTTACCAATAGAATTTTATCAATAGAAGTATTCACTCATGAAATTACTAATTTAATCTTCATTTACATTAAATGATTTGAAATTAACCCTATAAGCCCATCAGTTATTCCTATCTTCTTACGTGTTTCTCATATTATATCCATGCTGAATACATTTGTTTCAATTTTTCTTTGCTATGAGAAAATGATCAATTGGAAAGTCAATAAATACAGACGATAGTGAATCATACTTCGTATTTCATTCAATATATACTTTTTTAAATCATACTTTCTCATAACATCTCATAGAACCCTGGAGGTGTTCAATGATCAACGATGTCTAAGAGTTGCTTCTCAACACTTCAAATACGACCCAATCAATCGGATTCATTTTCATCTCTTCTAATCTCATCCAATTCATTTGATTTGAATATCGACCTATGCAGGATCTACTTCACTATCGTGCTTGTTTAAGCACTTATATCCTTCCATTTAGTCTGGTGGTGCGTTATGACATTAGCCAACGGCTCGTTATTCGATTGATGGAAACGGTGACAAGTGATAAACACGTTCCAGTTTTCGGATCGCATTATAAGGCTGGAATGCGATTTGGATGTTCGCTGCGGGAAATTAAGGACCTGATAACGATTCTGAGGAATGCGCATGAATGGAAAATGAACTGTATCTTTGGTGGAAATTTTGGGAATGAATTATACGCTAACGTGATATGCATACCGATTTAACGCATCAATCACGTATCAAAAAAGAAGAGGTGATGAATGCTATGAATTAATTTTAAATAGCTGTACAAGAGCAGCATCACAGAGTAACGCTACATTTAAAACTGATAAATGAGGGTATTAAAATAGAGAACTGGAAGTAGGACGTATTTGAAATCGGGACATTAGAAAAATATTAAACACCATAATATGATATTTATGCAGTGAGAACAAAAACTGTAAACTAATTGCGTTTCCAGGATAGTTAGAAAGTAATGGATGACTTCCAATTGTTCGAGGTTCACCATAAGTATTACTAACTTTGTCAATAAGTCAATCTGTATTGTTCTTGTATTATATTTTATTTATTATTTCCTGACTCGATAAATAAATTAGAAAGAGACTATCACTCTAAATTTCTACATTTCCATGCATATACCTCATTCATTTTTTTCTTATATTTAACTCTTTCATCCACTTTTTGTTTAAAGAGGATGCAATTTCTGTTATACCTTCTAAGTCTAGCTATTGCGTTTATTATTATCTTATTTACCTTTTCCCTTTTACTTTGGTACGCATTTACAATATTTGAATGAGAGTACTTATGCTAAAGGCTAAAAATTAACCTTCACTGCAATGATTGGGTTGAAACTAAATTAACTTAGCTGGAAAATATCACCAACATCTTCGTGTACTATCACTTTGTCAAGATTTTCCGAGAATCGCCCTTTGTGCTGAAGAGCGTGGGAAGTCGTTCGGAACCCTTCTTAAAATTCGTCCAAAAATGTTATTTTCGAAGCATAGCAACGGCCCTCGACCGGCAATTCTCGTAAAGGACGAAATTGTTGTCCACCTACTTAGGATTGGAGAGCCATTGGAGAAGAAATTGCCTACAGTTCGTACGAAATGACGTCTTTTGAAAACAAAATCAGTTCTTCCAAGAATCGCAAGAAAACAAGGGCCTTTCCTAAGAATAATATATTTGAGAGTGTGGATGGAAACAAACATCTCGGTACAAATATTCAACAAAGTGAGACACGAGAAAATTAAATTAAGCTATACATTCCTATGAATGATGTAATGTAGTAAAGTATTCCCCAAACACTAAGAACTTAATAACGACAAAATCAATAATATTCCTGAATTATTTTGACAATCAATTTGCTTCGTAGGATAGCTTCTATATTCTTAAATTTCGAATTAATACCATAGTAAATATTAGATCTAGAATTACTACTTTGAAGTCTATACCAGATAGAAGTCGTAAGAGAAGTAATTCTTAAAAAAAATAAATTCATCAATAAGTGTAAGTCTCAACTACAATTTCATTTCATTTCAAACATGAATTCTGATAAATTAGGTACATTAAACTGAAATTAACGTTCAAGCAGGGAAATTCATAAGCATCCTGCATAGGAAATTAACTAACTATCGTAAAAGCATTCATTACGATGTTTGTGCTGTGCTTTACATATATCTTACATGCAAGTGCACAACTTTCATCTCAAAGGATGCTTAAAATTCGATTATTACGTTGATCATCCAATTACCTTTGAAGTATATATTCGAATATACTTTATCTACCTTATTGTATTCCAGTATCAGCCTTCTTTCTCAAAGAGAAGATTTGGTACAGGCCTAAGCAGATAAAATCGCACTGGGATCGCTACTTCCTCTCATTTTTCGACACTTTGAGAAAGGATTTCGGGAATCATTGAGCGATTAGAAAGGTTATGCATACGAAAGCGTCTTCCGAGCAGCTTAACACACGTAAAAAAGAAAAAAAAAACCTTCTCCGCCTCCTCCTGGATTAAAAAAACCCCACGCCACCCTAATTCCAAAGAGTCGTCCAGATAGCGCAAGAAGCGGGAGCCTTCGGTGGCTGAGGGAAAAATTCAATTACTCCGCAAAAAAGACTTCTACCGTGGAAAACCCTTTGGCCCGCTAACGTTCAAACCCGGCTTACTCGGAAACGAAACACAAAGACAATATTATCAAGAGTAAAACGGCCTCAAACGCTAAAAGAGGCGGCGTTTTGTGTCGGAGAGATTAACGCCTGAAACAAAAGAGATGAGCGCTAACGAGGTTATGAATATGGACGCAAAGGCGCTGCGAACGTTCGAATGTGAACGAGAGAGAGGTATCAGAGCATGGAAGAGATGCGGGGTGAAAAAATAAGGAGAGAAAGGCGGGTAGAGCATCCGTGGGGAGACTTGGCCTACGATTTGTACGATTAACTGGAAGCCTGTGTGAAGGGATTCAAAGGACATCTCCATATCCTAATTTCTCTCGGGTTTCTGAGCGCTCGCCGCAATATCTGCACTTTTCGCTCAAAGCTTTGAGCTTCATTAGGCCGCGTTTCAATTGAAACGTCCGTTTACCTTTGGCGGACGATTGACCTTGGTGTCGGCCGAAGGACGTGGATTGTGAGTCTCGTGTCAAAGCTGGCATTTTTCATTATGCGAAGGAAACTGTTCATGCATCGCGATTCGCCTTGATTATTGTTAACGCCCGTGAATGATCACAAAAAAGGCAAAGGGTTAAAGAGGAACAGATTATTGTAAAGGGAGCAGATATAAAAAGATAAATGTGATGAAGTAAAAGAGCTGTGAATGTTTCAAATGATGAGGAAATTAGATTACGTTTTCCAGGAAATATAGCTATTTTTTAGCGTTTATTAAAAAAACCGCAATGCGAGATATATTCGTTTTAAATTCGTTGTTGAAACTGACACATCTGACATTGACTTGACAACGTGCCCTTCTTTATTTTCCACAAAGTTGGAAAATGTTCGAGATGGGGAATTCAATATTTACAAATGATTTAGGAAATTGTATTTGTTAATTTTTCTTTTCAAAAAATAAAATCCAATAGTTTTCTGTATAATTTCTACGATTTTTGGGCTAAAAAGAATAGAATTTTCTTCATGAAAGTAATTTTATAATTAAATATTGGACGATTATTTAACCAATCACAAATTAATTAATTCTATAACTATCTCATTTCAGGAAGTTTAATTTCACAACACATAAAAAATCAAAATTAATAATATATTTGATGACTGAAACAGCTTAGGATATTATAAGCTAATCCGTACATGGTATAGTGTAGGAACGATCAATGCATATAATGCCCGTTACAGCATTAGGTAATGACCTTAAAGATAATAGTAATCTGAAGTAGTTAAACGGAATCCGAATGCTGGTCATATATATACTTCAAATTCCTTTCGAATGGAGAGTTTTATGATTCCTTTGATTCTAAAGGACCTAACGAAAGCTCAATCAACTCCACAATAATGAGGGCACGGTTTAAAGTAACAGATAACCATTCACTGGACATGGCTCAAAAAAGAGCACATTGGCCCTCAGTTTGGATGAAATGCAATCTCATAATCCCATTTACCTCACCCACTTAGAAAGGGAGAGCAGAGTAAAAGAAAGACCATAAATGAGTTGAAACTACAGATAGCCCGAAGAGATACATATCACATCGGTCCAATGGATGGCTTGGGAATGAAATCAAAGCAACAATAAACATCTAGAGGAAGGGGTATAGTACGTACGTAATGCCTATACAAAATCTCAAGGCACTGCATAGAAGAAATTGTCACACTAAAAGGCGTCTAGAAGGGAAACTTAGAGGTATAGAAGTTAAATATGTAATCCAGAATTAACTACAGCCTTCAGTGCAAGTTATTTACGTACAATTCTTAAATAGACGCTCTTTTAGGATAGTACTATAGCGCAGCGCAGCCGCCGTGTACCGCCAGCATTCATTGTGCCCATACACAAGAAGGGCCATCCACGAAATGACCGAACGGCATTCGGAGGGTCGAAAAGAGAGACCAAGGAAAGGGTCCCATGGGAAAGGAAGAGTGGTTTGGGGAGATAGGTTTTCCTCGCGGATATGTTGCTTCATCTCCGGAGTGTAGCAGCTTCCGAGTACCGTTACCAGGGATGGGGGCGCCCAGATAAGGCCGTATTCAATGACCACAACCGGTCCCTCCGACGTTGAATAAGGTATCTCGTCATTCGCGAAAATCAAAGGGTGACCAAAAAGAGTAAATAAATTGAATATGGAGGGGATTTAGAATAACGGGAGGGATCCCAACGCGCCATTGTTTAATCAAATGATTGCGGTTATGAACGCAATTTAGATCCCTTAATGGGATTTCGACGGCCCCTTCTTAATTTTTGTTGGACGCCCATTCTAAGTGACCTTCCACTCCCTTCCTTTGACCTCTGCCCATCCTTTAATCTCCTTTCTCCCTCACTTGTCCCCGGAATTACAATGATAATAAGAGATAACAGGTGAAGAGAGAGGCTGTTTGAAATGATTACCCTTCTTTTACTAACTCATATTCGTTATCCTTAAGGTTAATCTGTAAATGGTTTAATGAAGAACTCGAAATTAAGTGCTGCAATGTACATTGTGATAATGGTACGAAGTCGGGAGTTGGAATACAACTTGAAAAGTAGCAAGTACGAAGTATTGTTTTATGAATCTTTCTAAAAAGCTTTAAGTTTATGAAAATTCTTTGTCTGCTAACATCTCAACGATTCAATTATTAAAAAATGATTTTTATAAGTTTAACTTTTCAGACTGGAAGTAATATAACTGCTATTATTTCAGAATTTAAAATATGAAAGCTGCGTTGTTCTAAATTAATAAATACGTAAAAGATGAACTTGTGCGAGACGTGGAGACGAGTGATTGTGCTTCTATGGCTCCACTGCTTCTATCGTTTATTTAAAATAATAGGAGCATAGAATGAACCAATTTGGATGTCTGACGATGAAGGCTCGTTAATATTCGAGTCATACACAATTTCGAGAAACATTCTACGGAGGGGACTTAGAAAACGTTCCCCCCGAAATTTTACAGCTTGCAGATCGTTCCTTTAGCGAAGACCGCCTTGTCCCAACTTTCTTTGGACAAAGGATGGGCTGACTACTGAATTCTGCTCGCAACTGAAAGTAATTAGCTTTTCTCAGAATTTCAAAATGAGCTCAGCATTCAGAGTTGTAACTATGACAGCGCAACATTTGTCCCTAGCGCAGATCAAAAGGGAAGTCAAAGGCAGGCGCCACATTAAGGGAGGATTCTTAGAGAAAATCATTAATTCAACAAGACTGTGATTTAAACTCAAAAGTCGATCAGAAGAATATTAACTTTCAATGGACTTTAGAAGAACTTATTTTCCATATATTCATATTTCAGAACTGCCAACAAAGTTTTAATGAGCTCATTTTCCTTTCGCGGCATATATTTCCCCTGAAGATTACAAACAAAGTAAAGCGAAGACAGATATATCAAATTTAAAAAGTTCGCAGACTTATAAGTCGTTTCTTTGTAATACTTAAGACGTATACTCCTATTCATTACTCCATTTTCTGTTTAACTAAAAACCTTGTTACTGAAAACAAAACTCAATCATCCCATGTTTACATCAAAAATAACAATCACTAGTGAAACATGAGATTACCCTTCATTTCAACTCACACTTTTCATTTTTCAGTACCGCAGTTCCATTTTTGAGAATTACGAGGTATCATTCAGTAACTCATCACTTCGCATCTCAACTCACTACCCTCTAAAACCTTCGACTCGGATCATCTCGATTCAATTTCAACAGCTCACCACTTCCAATATGAAACTTTTTCCAGGGCAACTCCGTCGGGACAAACATTTGCTTTCGATCCCAATCTCAACCATTAGAATCATCCTTCGTGGACTCCTAGCGGTGGAAAAAGTAACCTTTGCTCCGTATTAAAGCGCCAACTAGGTCAGACGGATCGCGCGATAATTGATAGCGAGCAAACAGTGCGACAATGGCAAAAACTGACCCCATCGCCTGTGTTTGCTCCACGAAGATGGGGTCGAGGGATGTCGATGCATCGGCGGAAGAAAGCGGATTATCGGGATGTGGAAAGCACCGCTGGGGATTCGCGCTGTAGAAAAAGGGAATAGTGCATTATGGGCAGAGATTACGTATCCTAGGAGATCAGATTCCGGCAGAACTCTTATCGCCAAATCCGTTCTTGCGTTCAAATCCTTGCCCTTCGTTTAAATCCTCCACTTTGTCCTTGGAAAAGACCCACTTTGTCCGTTCCCCGATGCCCCATCTATTTTCTTAGAGACTACGTTTTTTTAGTTTGTTTCTTACGATACATTATTCTCTCGGAAAATTTGAGGAGAGAGTTAAAGGAAGTCAGTGTAGCGGACTCCCGGAGTTTTGAAGTACAAAGGGAATAATGAAAAGGGCTGTTGTAGAACTGCGAAGGTTTTCCTATTTTCTCTTTTCCTTTCTTTAGAGGAGCGTAAGGCAAACAAAACTCGCAAAAGGATTTTCGTTGCTATTTAAGCAGCGGATGTCTTTGTGTGGCCGCTACGCAACTTTCTTTATCTTTACCTGAGGGGAGAACAACCCTTGCTTACATCTTGCCTCTGATATTTCTTAAAACGCGTAATTATTATTTGATTTTTGAAATATGCCATTAAATTGCGTATTTGACGTTCAAATTCGGAAACAAAGATTTTATGATTAAGTGCTGTAAATAGAATATTACTTTATACAGCAACAAAAATCGAACGTAAAAAATAATCGGTTTTTGATTTGATAGGAAAGGATTTTGGATGGATTACTTTGCACGTTAAAGCGTGACGCGGCATGTTGGTGTAGTGGTCAGCATACCTGCCCGGCAAGTTGGAGACCTGGGTTCGAGTCCCAGTCATGGCGCTATTTTTCACTTCTGTTTAACTTGGCTTTTAATTTATTTTCACTCGGAACGATACGCTTGAATAATATTTAAGATTCATAAAGTCAAATTGCTTACACCTCCTGCACACATCGGATGGTGGCTCACAGGGTATGTTAATGAACATTTGGGAAATTTCTAATCGATAGAAAGATGAGTAACCAGACTAGTTCAGAAATGAGTACCCATTTTCTCCAGGAATTCTATGATATTCAAATTATAAAAAATCTCTAAATATTTTATTTGAGATTTGTTTACGTACTAATATATCTCACCATTAAAATATCGGTTCAATTATTATTTATAACGTTTCGCTTGAAGATTCCTCATATGGATTCTTGATAAGATATATTCAAGCTCAACAGTACGGAAGGAAGCTAAATCAAATAACTTAAAAACTGGTTGTTGAATGTGAAAGATTTAAATAGGGAGAGAAACTGCATTTTAAGGAACAGCAAGGATATCTTATTCGTATCTCAGAAGTAAGAAAGTTATAAGCTTAAACGGATTAAATTCATAAAAATGCAGCAAAGTTCAGCGATTGGAAAGAATAAACATCTTCATACATGGAATCCAACTGAAGTCGTAAAGCTCAAGAAGTGATGCCTTGAAGCTTTTCTGGGCGAGTAGCATAAAAAGGCCATCATCCCTGTGGCTGGATTCCAATCAAGTTGTGTGCATACAACAGGTGCTCAGTTATAGTGAAACAAGATATCTGATACAATCCGCTTCCAAAAAATGTATGGAGCAGGAATTTCTTTGGAAATTTCATTCACTCTATCCACTATGCTAGTACCAACTCCAGTTATGTTTTAAAGCGAAATTTCTTCGAATATATTTATAATTTATTCGCTTTAATAAAGAAAAAAAGTTCCACCATAACTTTAAAGTCGATTGAAAGAATTACACACATGTTGCAGAATGCAATCCTCCAAATAATAAAGTCATGATCTGTATTATGATATTTAAATTACTATAAGGAATCTCGTGAGCTCTTATAATATGAGGAAGAAAATTATACTCTAATCTGACACATAAAATGATAAGCAAGTTACGCTAAAAGAAATATTCTCAATAATAGTACAAATAATATAAAAGTCATCATCTTACGTAATTCCTAATTCTATGAAATAGAACACTATAAATTAATTTGTGATAAATTTTACCCTACTAAACATTAACCTACAAACGGAATACTTTTGGTATGAGTAAATCTAAATATGTACTGCAAAATTGGTACATAGATGCAGTAAAAACATTCGTCTACTTCCGTTATTACACTTCAAAACTTCTTTTGAGTGCGACTCCTGCGTACGGCTGTAGTAGCACGATATCCGACCAAATATGCACACGAGCAATATAAATGCACATCGTTTGCATGAATGCAAACGTACAAATATGTACCCAATCAATTAAAAGACACTCGATCTCATAAACATCTTATACTTCCTGCCCTTTGACTAGGATTAATATTCCACCCTTACTGAAGCGAATTCTGAGTGGATATCAGTTTGCTCTTCTTTGCCTTCCTCTTAATTATCTCTTCGCGTAATAACAGACCAAACAACTCCCCATAGCATTCGTTACTCTAAACCGTGTTTATCCATTCCCTGGATTTCTAATGGAACTGATACGCATCCCAACACACTTCGATCCGAGGTAATATTTGGTTGACTGGGACCGAATTAATTTCCCGATATTTGAAGAAAGCCTTAGGAAGTGGAGGCAAGGGGATGGAAAGATAAAAAAGAACCGAATTCGATAGAAGGGAAGGGTTTTGGAAGAGGGTAAATATTTGTACGAACATCCACAGGTAGGTCAGAATTACCGGCGTGTTTACTCGGAGAGGAGGATAAATACGTAGCCTATAAACTGTCCTACGAGAATTAACAGTTATGCCTGAACAAGGAGTAACCCTAATACGTGTCTAGATCCTTAATCTTTTCTCCTGGAAATGATGGAATCGATGTGAAGGAAGGGGATTTTGGGGTGCAAAATTACGGGGATGTTAGGTTATGGATTGGGTGGGTGCAAGGAATGGGTATAGGTGGGGGCTTAGGGATGGGGTAACCGCGGGTTCAGGGTGCCGTTCTATCCCAGGACGTGGATTTTATGGGAGGAGATGATTTTCAGGGGGAGGCAAATAAGGGTTAAGGGCGTTAGTGGGCAGACCTCAAAGTTGCACCGATGACCTCAATTACGATCATTGCAAACTGCCCCATGGTCCCGGTGTAGTATTTCGAAGGGCGGCAAATGCTTGGGGAACAAGTGGAGTAGGCGAAGGAGTTGTGGAGGTGTTGGTGGTGGAGTTGAGTAAGAAGGGCAAACAGATAAGGAGAGTGAAGAAAGAAGGAAGGGCTAAGAAGAGAAAGAGCTATGGACTAAGGGAGTATTCTCTCCCTTAGATACAGGAAGATATAGCCAATTGGGAGCATAAATTTCATTGAAAACTCGTTATATTCAATCGTAAAGGCTAATTCAAGTAAAATAATTTGAATAGTAGAAAAAGTTTATTTCTGCGATCATAGTTTTGAAGAGGATAATTTTATTCAATTATTAATTTTCAAATTGTAGCGGTCATGTATCGGTATAATAAATTTGGGAACGAGAAAATTTGAGATTATAAATCGTTAAAAATGATTTTCGTAAGCCTAATTGATTTTGCCGTAATAATTTAACTTTTAAAACATTCATAAAGATTTATTTAACATTAGTTTTTTTGCGTGTGAGTTCTATAATTGACCTACCAAAGGCATTATATACGTTTAAGCTAATTAAATTCAGTTTCAATTAGAAGTAATTTCCATCAATTTTGGTCGTTTCACATTGATCATGCATCCTCTCGTATTTGTCAATTACATAGTTATTATGAAGAGTGGAGGTGTTCATTATAATTTTTGAAGGAAAATTGTCTCCACTGTCATATCCAAGCGAATGTAATTAAAAACAAATTATGTCGTACTTAAGAGTTTAAAATTGTAATAAAAAGCGAGTGTTAAAGTTATTCTACTTGTATAAAGTTTTAACACAGAAGGAAATAAAACATAATTTGAGAAAGGTAAGTGACCTGGAAAATTGACCTAAATTAAAATAATGGGTAATACGTAGGTTCTCTTCTAATAAAAATTTAATTGTATGTAGGAGGCTAATTTTCCGACGTGAATTCCTACCACGCATAACAAGCTTAACAAAAACTTCTATTTCAATAATTCGACGACCTTTCTATTTGAATCATGTACAAGAGATGTATTCAATTGTCGATTCTATAAATTCAATTCAACAAAAGAGAGGTCAATCTAACTAGACCTCTCTTTTATTAAAATTCCTTGAAACTAAAATTCGTATGGGTCTATGCATTTAGTAAAAATTTGCTATAGGAAAAATTCCTGTTACTTCATTTTAAATATGAACGTTACCATGAAATCGACCAATATGCTTCCCTTAATCGACAAACGTGCATCGATAATAACAGTTTGAAATACGTTCAACAATTACAAAATTCGGAGTAAATTAATCTAAAGAAATATTTTCATATCAAGCATAATTTTCATCTAACCAAATGAAAGATCAATACGAAATTGAAATGAAACAGCGATTCGTTGGTACGTGCATGGAACTTTTTCATAACCACTTCCTTTTCATTTATTACTACAAAGTTTCTGCATGGTAAGCGTTTGACGTCACCTAAACAATGGTTTTTATAGTGCTTCCAATCGATGCGCCCATATATTCTCCGAAATGCGGTCTATTCTATAAAAAAAGCCTACCAACTTTGACTATCTGCAAATAAAATTTTATGATCCGAGACCGAAATGGCACTTGAATAAATGGAGCGAGCCTAGAGTATCATTTCGTTTGCCGATCGCTTTAAATAAAGCACGCAGTTTCAGTGGATCCCCTTTCTGTGACACTCTAATTTTTAGGAATCATTTACAATACTTGCCCTACTTCCCATTCCTTGGCAGTCGAAAGGTTTACATTGTATGTACGGTTGCGATGGAAACATAACTCGGTAACAATAAACGCTTAATTTAATTACGGAGCTTCTTTAGTTGATCACTGGCTTATTAAACAGATCAAAGATCGACTTTTTGAAGGAATTTCTCCCGGAGGAAATATATTCAAACCTATGCAAAATACATTACCTTAACGTTTTTGCAAACGCATTTTTTTTACTATCTGATTTATATATTTCGTATCTTCGCATGAAATTATATTACTCAAATATCCCATTTTCACAAAAATAGTTGAGCTAATGAGGTAAAAGTTAACATTCACCGATTTATTCTACCAATGCAATATATGAATACCAACAAACCTCTTTATCGAATTCAAAACTTCTTACAAAAGGAAAAAACTACCTCAAATGCCTTCATGCATCCAGTCGACGCCAGGAGCAGAAAATTCGCTTTCTTTTCATTCCAACCGAAGGATATGAGGGAGAAAGTGAAAGCTCTCGCAGACTGAAATACGTTTCTTAAATGGAAAACGGCCGAATATCGTTCTGTACCTTAGGATTTCTCTGGAAACCATATATTTCTGGCAATAAGCGTAGTTTTGTTCATTCCGGATTAAGGTAAATTTATTTTAAGTCGACGGGCCGTTCATGACTTCTACTTAGAATAGCAAATTGAAACTTTTATTTAAAATGACACTTACTCTATAATTTATATTGAGTTTTCTTTGTTAGATTATGTACAAATTACTAAAATGAGATTAAACAGTATTAAGTTAAAAGCACTTAAAAAAATACTATTTAAATTAATAATAAAAACGATCCTCTTACTATCTAATAGCTACTTAAAAGTTTTGAAAACCTAGACTTTGCCCAAAGAGGAGATTATCATAGAGCTATATATATATAAGAAAGCTTGATATATGCCTAACATTTTATGCATTGCAAAAGAATAAATCAGTCTTGAGAAAAGATTCTGGTTTCATGAAATAAATCTATTAAAAATCTTACAAAAACTCTACGAAATATATGTATTTTAAATCACACAATTCAGAAAATAACCGAATTATTTTTAAGGTTATCCAAAACCATTCGCAGAGTTGATTGAAACAGTTTAAGCATTGGTGTCCTTCTACAGCTGAAAACCTTTAAAATTATCTGAGATGATTAAAGAAAAAAGCCTCCGATTGTATTAAGGACGATGGAGAAGCTCCGGACGTGCGAACATCAGAGAAATTATCGATCGGTTCGGGAGTACAAAGGACTTTAAAAGACAAGACAAAAATACGTGCAAAAAAGGTGGAAAACCCAAACACGACTGCAAAAGGGGAAAAGAGGTGGAAATAGTAGAGGGAGTGGAAGGACGTGAGCAGTGGAGCGGGGTGCGGTGTGAAACCCTCTTCTGCAGAGCTTGTGGTGGGCGCCAATTTCACGCGACTCTGGAATATGCGGGAGTCCTAAGAGGAAGTGTACATCTCCAGATGGACGCAATTGAAGGGGTGTGCGGGTTCACAGGGACACACGCAGCACAACAGAATCCCCTTAAAAAACGACAAAAATGGAATTTCCTTAATTGAAGTATCATAGTGAGAGATGTAAGCCGAGGTGGAATTAGGGCCAGTGGACATCCGTCTGGGGACGGCCTTAATTCCATGTGAGATTACTCTACGTGACCGCGTTAAGTCTGCGATAAATCTCGAGATAAGTGGGAATTTTTGCTCTTTCAAAAAGAAATATCGGATTAAAAGGGAAGGGGCAGAAACAAACATCCCTTCGGCCTTAATCTTCGAATGAGGATTCAAAAGGGTGATATGTCAACGGAATATTGCTTCGTTAATTGTTCCTGGCAAATTGGGCACTTTGTTGTCCCTTGTTGTGGTATTAAAAGACCTTTATTTGCCTCATCCGTGGTTTATTTTTTAGGAGATTACTCTATAGGGGTTTATTGAAAGAGTTGCAATGTTTTATTTTTAGTTTCGTCTTTGGAACACAGCTTAATTTATAGTTTAAGGATGCTGAACAATGGAAAATTCCGTTAGCTTTATTGCAGTTCACTTTCTCTCAATTTGAGAGGTAATGCAAATGAGGATCGAATCCTCATTAACGTTAAATAGAGTATGAAAACTATACGAATTCTAAGCAATTGGTTTTATACATTTATCATTCTCCTTACATTTCATCGACTCAGTACTACTCAGTATACTTTCTTTATAGCTGAAAAACATGAGTGCTTTCTAATAATATCTGAATACCTCAAAATGATTTTGTAATATATCATTCGATGACCTTTTCACCTAAAAAATAAACCTACAGAATTCAAAAATGATTGAAAAATACAACGATAACCAATTCCGAAAAGTTCCATTCCCAAAATCCCTCTACCACCAAATTTGCAAAAGGCTAAAATGAAAAAATACGATTGAAATTTTTTTGACAAGCCCAACAACCGTTTCCATGCATAATTGTTAAATAAACTTTGTCGGGGGGAACACAAATATTCCGCAAATTAATCAAAATTTCCACTCGTAATGTTCTCTCCGCGATGAAAAAAACAGTCCGCCCGTGGCTATAAAACAATCGCGTCCCCTGAGCCAAGCGTTCGTGACGCAACTTATACATTTCACACCAATAAAAAAAGGCCTCTCATAGAGAGAGGGTTACAAAAGGCGAAAATAAAAGCTCCGACGCCTTCGTTGCGAGCAATGTTCTATTCACTCACCGAAAGAGTCGATCCTGTGACGTCGAGTAACTCTTCCTGACAAAGAAATGAGAGGACAAAAATTGAGTCACATACGGCGCTTGTTTAACCAAATGTTGCTTACGACCCCGGCGTAACGATTTCTGCTTTTATGGAAAGCGCATGCGCAGTAAATAACATGATTCCTTTATTGTTAGCGACCGTTGGAGGATGGCCTTTGGCAATCTGCAGTAATAAGGGGAAGAGAATGGGCGGAGGGACCGGTAATGAAAGAGACGAATCAAACGGAGAAATCTTCGAATATAAAACTGTGTGCGATAAAGTGCGTAAAAAATATTCACGGGAATGAGAGGGTTTCAACGATAAAGACATTGTTATTCTCGGATCGTTTCTCGCTTATTTGGTATCGAAGAGAAAGGTATTTGTGAGCCGTAAAATACATAAATAAATACTTTAGGCAAAGAGCGTTTTATATGAGGAAAAGTTACCAATAGTTTAAAATATCATAAGGACTAGAAAATGAAAGTTATTCTGCCTAGAAAGGGAAATAGAAACTCAATATAAATAAATATATTATATATAATATAAGCAAAAAGATATAGATTACAGAGGATTAAAAAGAAGAGGAAAAATTCATTCATTATTTATTGATAAATGCAGGAAATAATCATACGAATGAAAAGTTGAATGTACATCCCACTTGCATCATCTCGTAAATTTTTAATTTTCTTCTGCTAAAATTAACGTAGCGTTAATATATAGCGTATATTTCAATCCATATAAATAACACAGTAGCGTGAAACTCTTCTAAAAGACTACGTAGAAGTATCCATAAATATATACAAAATTATATAAAAAATTACTCTTTAATATTATTCTTTTGATTTCTTAACATTTTCAGGAATTTTCTTAAGAATTGATCTGAAAATATTCATACAAGGTATCAAATGAGGTATATATACACATAAGTATGAGTCAGTCTCGGTACCTACATGATATCTAATCAGAAAAAGAGAGAAATATACAAGTTTTTCATCATTCAGATACATAGATTTTTATAGCGTTTTTGTTAACAATATCAATTCATCTATTAATTTACGTAAAATAAATTTAAATTTGACGTCTTTGGATGCATAAATTAACAGAATTCCATCAAATTTCGCATGTAATTAAAAAAATTCCCACTTTAACAGTTATCCGTAACCACTTCGAAATCAGCTTCAAACTCCCGCGTGCAACTATGGAAAGCTCTGAGGGAAGTTTGGCAGACGAGATGAGTTGCTAGTTAGCAAGTTTTAATCTCCTTTGTCCGAACAATGTGAGATGAATAGTTTAGAAAGTGCATCGCGATAGAAACATGAGTATCGTTTATCGTTTTATCCTTTCTTTTTTTGTTACAGATTAATAATAGATCTCACATAGGCCAAAATGAATACCAACTTCAAATTCTTCTGAGAAAAACTGAGAATTCCTTTGATACTCACGAACAAAATATATAAAAATTACTCAATGAATCATTAATTATATCTACTTAGGAATTCGTTCGTATATGAATATTAAATATTCGTATAATTATATCATTTTTTCACGTTCACCTAAAATGAAAAGTATTTTAAGCTTTTAACATCATTCAGCACGATTATTAAATGTGAAATTCTTAATAAGAAAGTAATTATTCGCATATTTATTCGCAAGTAAATTCGCATTTTTTTAATACTTTATCGTCGCAAAATATAATTTCCGAGATCCATCCATTGCGTACAGCATCCGTTTAAACGGAAGTAAAGCAGAGATAAAGTTCGTCGGAGATTTGATCTCGAGATACCTTTTATTAGAATAAGCGAGATTCCGAGCCAATCCGAAAAACATCGTTCCAACCCTCGAGCCATCCAATAAAACTGCAATGAGTGAGACCTCTGGACATTTAATTTCCACCAACATGAAATACTGCCTCTCCTAAACTAGATTTATACTCTTATACACCCTGATTTCCTTCATCTCGTATCCGGTAGCATTATCCTCCTTTTAGCTCTTTTCGGAATATTTAAAAACGACATCCCATGTTTAAATCTCTTATCTACTGATTTACATTATACATGGCGCAGATAGGATGTAAACTTTCTGAAACGTTGGTATGAACTTGTTGTTTAGAATTAGAAAAATTGAAATGAAAATTTTGAAATAGCAGGTATTCGAACCAAGAACTTCCAATTACAAGGCTGATAAAGAAGCTACTAAAGTGCTATTAACTGATCTCTTCCATTTCTAGTACGGAATGTATGAAGAGTATAAGGAAACGTGGTCCAAATATGACAATAGTACTAACACTTAGGTACTCTCCCGTATTGTGCGGAATCATTTCAATAATGTTTTCGTAAGATAAAAAATATAGACAAATTACAACGTAATATAATATTTATATTACGTTGTATATTACTACTCGACTATTATTATCGAAATTGAATATCAGACAAGTCGTGAGTCAGTGAGAAAATGAAGAATTATTTGAAAGTAATATAATAATGAATAGATTAATGTGTAAATACCATAAAATGAGAGCGAATGATTACAAACATTAAAGACAATGAGAAAAGAGAAGGAATCGAGATACATTTTGTTAGAAGGAAATTATAATAGAGTGAGATGCGAGTGCGAATATGGGTTCACTGCACTTTACGAAATACAGTTTAAATATAAAAAACTTTGCGTTGAAACAGTTGAATATTATATAATGTCAAAGCATCCACTCGTAAAATTAAAATAAAAAAAATGTTCTTTGTGAAAATTTTGTGCTATTCTAACACCACGCATCAAAGGAAATATTTATTTGATTTCAACATTGAAAACTAAAATCTATCGAACAAAAGGTTACGTATTACTTCCATAAAATTTTATTTTCCTTTTGCTATTTGAACGACCATTCTATCCTCAAAAGAGAGACGCAATGATATCGGAAAATTCCGATGGCACTCGAATGAAATCCAAACGCGTAGAGAAGATATCTTCATCTCGAAACACGCATTCAATCGCACGGATCGATGGATAGTTCAGTACTTAACGTACTGGAAGGCATTTCGAGTACTACCGTCTTCCACTCTCCTGAGCCCGAGGTTCTTGTCCCTTTCAGAACAGCCTTTCATGACTGCGTTATTACTCACTTCCCGTCACCTTATGGAACATTTGAGCCATCCCGCGGAAGCGGATGAGTGATCCTGATTTTTAGTAGTTTGCAAAATGTGCAGCGCCACTGAGAGATCGTATTTATGTTAAGGTGATTAGAAAGGGTGACGTTGATCACGTACGTGTCGTTGAGCCGTGAGGAAATAGAAGATGCTGAAGATATGGCACACTAATTAGGGGACGTACGATTTTTTCGAGAGGAGTTTGTATCTCACTTTTGAGGACATTGTTATCGATATACTCGTTGGGATTACACATCAGCTGATTTGATTATCCAATATCGGACTATTTTACTAGCCATTAATATTATTTGTCTGGAATACGGTTTATTAACTATCCAAATATTAATTGCATTGCTGTGGTTGGCGACCATAAATCTTATAGATTATTTTGGATGAAAAATTTCGTTATCGTTCAAGGAAAATGAAAAACTAAAATAATGATGAATTGAGAGATGAATATCCAAATTCCTCTGAGATTAAACGCGTATATCATTCTTAGAATTCCTGTTAATATTAAATTATGGAGATTAAACAACAAATTATCAGAGAAAGTAATTTCACGAACAAAGTTGAGCCGATAACGTATTGCATATTAAGTTTATTATTTTCCCTTACATACAAATGCATTTGAGGTCGATAGTCTCATTTTTTGACTGCAATAGAAACTAAAAAAGGTAGAAATTTAAAAAAATGGGATCATTACTTAATTACAATACCCGCATTTTTATTCAGTGAAATATATATTAACTCAGCATTCCCATGCATAATACATGCGCCATTCTGACCCCATCCCTTCAAATATTTCACACGCGACTTCATTACGAAATTAAAAGTGAAATGAATAATTTATTTCCTCCGAGATATTAACGATGCGTTTAATCCTAGATGTTACATAACTGGCTCAACTCCGCGTGAATAATCAAGTGCATTTTTGCAGCCCCGAAAAAAATTCCGGGAATTCGCCAATAATGGGACTTTTTCATAATTCCCCAATTCGCTCTTTTCAATTCGAAACTCCATGTTGTTTTTTTCGTAATTTTACGGCCTCGGGTCAAACACCTTCATCGCTATCTCCCGAACGGAAAGAGACCACTGTCCGTAAATCAATACACTCGCCATCTCCTTTTTTTGTTTTCGATTCTTCCTATTTTCTCCCAAATGGAACAGCACTCCATTCCCGCATTCCATATCATTAGTTTTATTTCCCGTTGGCCTCTCGTTTTTGCAGACGATCCGTCACTTCTTTCTCCGTATCTATGCCCATTGTTACTCTCGCTTTCCATTGTTTACACTCGTTTATTCCTAATTAATCATTCCGCTTCCATTTGTCTTCACTTCCTCTGTTACGCTCATTTCGATAGGCCTTTATTTTCTTACCTTAACGATAGACTGACGGCTAAACTATTTGCGTTCCACTTCCATACAAATGAAGCGATATTTCAATTCTACGATCACAAGGGACGAATTCCTTTCGGATCATCGTATGGTAGCTATCGATATCATTCGAATTATAAAACATATGAATGGTACATTTTTCAGAGCTATGAATCATTCAGCACAATGTTTCCCTTGATAGATAAATCAAAGTCTTAGTGATATTTAGTGGATTGATGCTCTCGTGCGATTATTTATAAGCGACAAAGTTCTATTATCTAGTATGAACAGTTAATAATATTTCCGATACGAATTGGAAGTTCAGCTACAACAGTTCTTAATAGTCACGTTTATAACATAAATTCGTACTTCCATAGAAATAGATATATAAAAATAGAAATCGTAAAAATTAATTACTTTCTTTTTGTAGAGTATATCTAACTATGATGTGTATTTTTCATTGTACAAGTCTACAGATTTATTTAATTTTATCAAGGATATCAATTTATGTAAAAATATAATTACACATTATTTCCGATACAAAAATATTATTATATTTAACATTTTCAATTGTGCCTGACAAGAAAATTGAGATTTTGAGGCTATTTCATTAAACTCTGAGTGCACGACATGGAATTCTTTCAACATAATAACAATCCAGTTCAAAATAAAGAAAGAATATATTAATAAACAGAACTCCACAAAAGGAAAAGTCTTTATATTCCAGAAACACATAGAAGAGTTAAAATAACAACCCTATCGTGTAAAAACTCCAGCATAAAACGTCAAACGATATTACTAGAATCTTTTAGCCTTAGAAAATTTATTGAAACCCCTAATGCAGTAGTTTCGCTTAGAATCAGCTTTATTCTGATACACTCCTTCGTAACTAAGAAACTTCCCCCTTAACTCAGTCCTCCCATTCACCCTTTTAGCACCACTTTTTGCCTCGCCTTTTGATCCACCATTTCAGCAAACACTTCCCCTCAACTTCCGCAGGATTCCGTCATACCGATGCTCCCCTCTTCTCCATGAGACATCGTATTTTTCTCTTTGTTTGAGGATACTTCGTCTTTCGCCATTGGACTGCATACAGCCCATGCCCTATATCCTTCAGTCAAAGTAACCGCGACCCCTAAATACAACAGTGTAAATATTCATTTCCTGTCTCATTATGATTTTCCGACTTAAATCTCGTGCTATAGTCACGCATCATCGCATTGAAGGCCTTCTCGAAGATAGTGCTTCGTAAAAGAACGTTTAAATTGCCTACGGCTATTCATGTATACAAATAATAAAAGTACATAAATATAAATAATATAAATACGAATACCATAAAAATTTACACCCCTTTAAATGAATAAATGGATTAAATATTATTTAAAGTTTAATAGAATTAGGGTGATTGATTGAACTAGAAAACGATTATTGTCATTTATTACGTGAAAGTCGATCTTATTTCTAAAATTATCCTCTCTCTAAAATCACGCCATAAAAAGGAAAATCAATACATACTTCTATCGTCCTTCCATCCCGATAATTGTTTACAATTTCCTTGCGATTTCTAAAACAATCAATCCATCTGAGGATACAATAACAATTATCACAAACAAACAAAAATCCTCGAAGTAATCTATGTTCATTTTCAGTTATCTATACTATATTAAAAAGTTGAAGCGTATTTTTATTTCATGGAATTGGTTCTCCTGTTCTATTCCCGGGAAATTAAATGGTCGTTAATTATTATTTATCTCCCCTTTGTAAAGATTTAAATTTAACTATTACTTCAATATACCTTTCATCTAATAAAACTAAATAGATTTTTTTTTCGTCAGGAATACATGATTATCGAACTTCTATAGAGTACAAGAACCACACGCATTTAATGACCCAGAAAAAAATCGTTATTGCGGAGAAACTTAAAAGGATCGCTGATATTTTAGATCGTTACAGATCCAACAAATCCTTACCACTGCACATACGTTCCTTTCACAGAAAAAACACGCAAGGATACTGGCATCCTAAACCTAGTTATCTTCCGACCCACCCACAGCCCTTTCAAACACGGCAGAACGTGATAAGGCAACGAAAGAGTCCAATTCATCTCTCTGAGCACCGAGAAAAAAACTCCTTTTTTACGCCGCGACCACACCCTCTTTCTGTTCCAGGGAAGAATTTTCCCTTTCTCCGCTCAACCGGATTCCGCTCCCAAACGGTGTATGCTCTTCAAAACCATGAAAAACTCTTCTACCCGAGCACAAATATGCGGACAAGGTGCTGTTAGAGGCGTGGGTCTTGACCTGGTTTCTTTGTCTCCATAAAAGCCTATTATCTGCAACTTATTACCGTTGCTGAAGTAAGCGCTGACCTGTGTTAGGGAGTCGACAGTACCCGTGTGTGCTAGGCTCACCTTAATTCCGTGAGCTAACACGTTTTAACAAATTTCATTCGGCAACTCCATTGGAGCTCTATTATTTCAACACGGAAATAGAAATATATGGTGACGAACCTCACGTACGTTTCACATTTATACTTATCTTTCATTTGAACATATTTCCTAATACCTGTAAAATTTAGTCACCTTATCCAAAAGTAAGTTTCGTAAGTCTAATTAAAAATTACGTAATCTTAACCTGTTCTTTGAGGACTCTGAATAGAACAAAACTGAGATCTTTAACTGTTGATTCCCATGATTGTGTCAGTGCTGACGAAGTTCCGGATTATTTAGATGTAAGTGTACTGAGAAGACAAGAGTTTCTAACTCGTTCCCGCGCTGACACTGTTGTTCATCTCAGAGTTTCTAAGCTAACATTAGTAGATGAGCTCCAAGACTTGATCAAAATGTACAAGTTGCGCCCCGAGTACATGGTGTTGCGAAACAATGTGAAATATACGTTGTTAGGAGGCCGCTAACATCTTACTTGTCTCTTGGATACTGTATAAACGGTGATGCATATTGCATCGTAATGAATGATGCAGTAATTGCTACAAGCTAAACTCAGTTGAAAACCAGTAAATCTTAAGCGAATTTTAGGAATAATTACTTAGCACTTTATCACATATTATCTACTTTATATAAAAATAATAAATATATATTTAATACTAATACTAAGCAGATAATACGTGGAAAACCAATAGGTAACTTTAATAAAATTTTATTAGAGAATGTCTTCGAAGAATTATAAATTCGCAAAATTATAAATATTTTATTATAGAATGAAAGAGAATTTGTTATTGAGACAAAAATATGGAACTAGTTATACAATCAATTTTGATTGACCTAAGTTCCTTGAATGTAGAACGAAATAAAGTTACAAAATTCATTTAAACGGTATGCATCACATACGAGGTTAAAAATACCGACCCCTTTTGGATTCTAAAAATAACGAACCCAAAAAAAATAATCAACGTTACGATAAAAGAGTTAAATGCCTGAAGTAAAACGTTGCTCGTGCGAGCATAAAATAGCACAATTCTTCACAAAGCTGAGGTCACAAAATTCCAACCGCATTAAATAGACCACGCCCCCCGATTGGAAACAAAAGAGAGGCGATACAATGCGAGCGAATTATTAAGTCGAGAAAAAAATCGCGTCAATTAGCCGAGTTCTTTGTGCGGCTAGGAAAATACTTCTCTTAATCCGCCAACTTTTCTTAAAAGGCTATTAATATCGGGGCGAGAAGAACTTTTCAAAACTTCCTTTTGGAGAAAAAATAGCCTTTCTTTCTACGCCCTTGGAGGTGATCACGTATTCAAATGACCACAATGGAAAACACTCTGGTGGAACTCGGTGGGAACTCTCCGGAGACTGCGAAGGCATACACGACTAAAGCTAAACTTATTTAATCACCGGAGGACGGGAGAGAGGCGGACTATTACCTTCCAGTCAGCTCTGTCGCGGGGGAAAGTCCCCGAAAAAAAGGGGTAATGACGAAAGGGCAGGCGGAGAGACATCTGCAGGAGGAATAAAACAAAAGAGAAATGATTAACGCTAGAGGTAAGGCTTTGAAATAAGATGGATTCGCGCAGTGACGTATGTACCTCTGCAATGAGGTTATAAAAATTACGATGAAAAAGTAGGCGATGTGCGTGCGTTTTGCGATGAACGAAAAGAATGATTGCGGGTAATTTTATTCCGTCATTTTTATTCCACCGACAAAAGGCGTAGTTTATGAGTGCCGAGAATGAAATTGGGGTTTTTTCTGGACGATAAAATGGTTGTCTGGCGATCAAAGTAATGGCGGAAAGGAATGCAAAGTGTACGGGTTTGACAAATATAAAATTTACCATTTAATTAACATTTAAGAAACTAAATGATTTTCTTAGAGAAAATTTCCGTATTCCTTATGTTAAAGATATGATTTCAGGGATAAATTTTTACAAAATAAGCAAAGCAGTAAGACATTGTTAATTCTCCTTGAGATGTCTAAAATAAAAATAAATTCACTCAGTCAAATAAATTGGGTTACTTATATCGTTATTAAGAAATCCCCAACAATAAAATACGGATTGGTATATAAAAACGAGAATAATTTATACATAAAAATGGGAAAAGTTGGTTGGAATCGAATTCAATTATCTTGGATTTTTTATTTACTATAATTCCGAGCAGAACAAACTCAATATTGATGCCTTAGACAAAAGGTATCTAGAAATATGAGGTAATTATCATTCGTAATCACGTAAAGAACACTTCTGTACGTTGTATAACTTTCACAACTCATCAGCGATAATTCTACATTATAAAACGTTATAAAGTATAACACAAAAGATTCGAAAAACCAATCCAAGAAAAAATTCATTTAAACTTTTATGTAAAAAATCAATCTTAAAGATAACAAATACAGGAACCATTTAACATAATCGTAGCTTCTTGTGAAATTACATCGAATAAATATCGTGACAATTATTTTCTAGGCACGAAGAAATGCACTTTTATAAACATTTAGTGCATCCTATTTTCTGAAACAATGCAGCGTCGCTCCCTTAATCCTTCCACTGCGAAACGTAGTAGAAGTTGAGCTTCGAAGGAACAAGGTCGAGGTTTGTGCACCTCCGAAAGCATTAACGAGATAAGGAAACTTCCCGTCTACTTCAGAATATCAGCTGACCTTCGCATCAAACCAACGTCTCTATTTCTCGGGAAACTTGTATCTCTTTCTTCACAACAGCAACAACCCTATCTTTCACGTTGGATGCCTTAGATACGATTCATAGGATACGTCCTTGAGTTTGCACATTCGGAATTGCATCGCCCTTGGTAACGAATGGAGATGCAATAATATAAACGAGATATTCAGCGGGTGGTGGCGTTACGCACGCGGGGATCTGGTTAAAGTCTAGAAAATAACAGCGGGAGCAAGAGACACGGAATAGGAGGTTTATTTTGCTTGTCTTGTAGCGACCTCTCTAACCTTGGGCACTAAAATGAAGCCTCCCAACGAGTGGATGAAGGACGGCGACGAATAGGGGGATGATGCGGAGCAGAAGAGGGATGACGAGGATCTAAACGAGGAGAAGGAAGCGGTCGGGAGACGTTTCTTTCCATGGACCAGAAGTGCAAACGATTCATTCACAGCTGGTTCATCAACCAGGTCACGCTGTCGTTTCCTTCACAATGCGCCCGCAAATATTTTGCCCCTTCAGTCCGAGAGAACGTCTACTCGGGATAAAATGAAAGGAGGAGGATGTTTAAAGATGAAGGGGAATATAATTCGTGTATAAGATACAAATATATTTTAATTAAACGGGAATCAAACATTATTTGGAGATCATAACCTTCTAATTGGATGCAGAATAATTACTCGAGAACTTTCAGAAATTACGCTTGCTAGAAAACCACATAAGCAAGGTAAAGTTTCAAAAATTATAATTATGATTGTTTTGGGGAAGATAAAAATTAAATGACTTAATGACCCGTAATTCGCTGATACTAAACATGCGATAAAATTCTCAAATCCTAATTACATATCAAATAGAATTTTTCCTGCAACATTTATAAGTCAGATGATAAAGTAAATACATTATATATGAATTTAAACCCTTAATATCTTACATAATAAATCACTACACAACTGTTACGACAGAATAGTCCCTTTTCATATCAGAGATACAGTTAGTGGGGACCATTAATGAAAACTGCAATAAAAAACTTACGAATATTCTACTTAAAATTACTTGAGAATTTGTTTAATATATTTTGCACGTTTTGATATTCCGAGATTTGAGATCCTTATTAGGCAATATTATTCTTGTACATTTCTAGAAATATCAGCATCCATCTAAATGCTTTCTCCATTGATTGCCCTATAATTAACATTTTGAAAATTCAAAGCCAAAATTACGTTCTCTCTTTTATGGGAAATAAACGGCGGCTATGTGGGAACCTCATAAGCAAAAGGCAGAGTATTGAATCAAAAGAGGGAGTAAAAGGACAAAGTAAAAGGAAGTAGAGTTTAAAGAGAGGTCAAGGTTTAATGAAAGAAGGGGATGAAAGATGTTTGAGGAGAGATATAAATGTTTGAGGAGGTTGAACGAGGACTGAAGAGCGTCCAAAAAGAGAAGATGTTTGTGGAGTTATCGAAGAGGAAAATTTAGAAGGAAAATAGAGGAACCGAGATACTTCGGGATTAAACGAAAGCTGGATAATCCTTATAATGAATCTTGGAGAAACCTATTATGAAATTGAAAACGTAGAAATATTAGATACAGGCTACCAAATAATTGTGTATTTTTAGAATTAATTTACTGCCCTTAACAAACTAAGGCAAAATATAACCTATTCCTATGGAAACCAATACCTCAGAACACAAATTAAAAACTCTTCATAGCCCAGATGCATGAGTATCTGGATAAGTTGGGGGATAGTAGATCTAACAGTAACTTTAGATGGTTCATTAGAGTTCTATTCAAGAAGAAGACGCGACGGTTGGAATTTAGAATTAAAGGGCTGGACTTTTGTTTATCTAAGAACACAAGAATGTAAAGAAACGTTGCTGTAAAAAACTTCTAATTTATAGCGTTGCTTATTCGTAATGCGTCAATCGTGTTTCAACTCCATCGAAAAAGAAATCATAAAGAAAAATATAGCACAAAGTATTGATGAAACGAAAAGATAAGATTGAATTCATTGTACACGAAATTTTAATTAGTAACTAATCGACCCGTTTATGCATAAACTTGATTGTAACTCTTTTATGTAATTATGCGCATTAATTTGTTTATATCAAATAAATGTTTTACAGCTGTCAGCTGTATCTCGATGAAAATACGAAGAGGAAAATTAATTTTGCACTACATAAATCCCATTCAAAGATGAAGTGCCATATTTATGCTCAAGTAGAAGACAAGGGATGATGTATGAAAACCTTCGTTGTACTGCAAAATAAGAGATGACTTACAAAGAAGACTTCGGAGTAAATTACTTCCGCTCTAAAGCGATAATTGCAAATATATTTGTTCTCACCGAGATGCACTTCAGAGGATCATGAAATATTCAGTAGATGTACCCGATAAGCAGCGGCAAAAGGAATTGTACGACTCGGTAACAATGAAGCACGGAGTAACAGAAGATATTTATGGAGCCTCTAAAATTATAGGAGAAAGGGTAACTGGAACATTTATCAAGTGGACAGCATATATACTGACGTTCCGCTGCGATTACCCGTTATTCGAGATTTATCGATCTCTGTAATGAAAATCTTACATCTCTCGAATTCACGGCTAAAAGCTATAAATTACTTTCTTCGCATGCTGTTGTCCAAACCGAAAACGATTCCATTCACTGACCGTGAAATATCAGAGCGAATGCGGGAGATTCTTAAAAAATAATTATTCCGCGATTTATTTGGCTTTTTTTCAATTGCAGATTGTTCGGAACTTTCGTGAGTCATGTTTTCAATCGGATATTTTCATAAATCAATTACATGGCTGTGAATTTTAGGAATTGGAGTTATTTTGTGCCAAATACATGAAATATTTTTAGGATTAGATTTACTAGATATATTCATTTATTTATATCGCTTGAGGGATATTTAGTATTGAGCGAAATTTTATATATTATTAATATTTTAATGATATCACTGAACAAGTTTTTTGAGAATGATATACTTTATTTGGTAAGCTTAACAATAGCTTTGCAAAATTAGGCTTCGTTTTATGGAATTGTACAATATATGAACTGCTGAAAAATTATACTTTTCTCCTTACTTTCAATTTAGTTTAATCCTATTATATAACAAAGAACAAAACTAGTTATGAAAAATAGCAATTCTTATGTGGAATACATTAAGATGATATTATATGAAGTGAAAAATAAAAAAAAAACTAATTATAGCAACAAAGTAATATAAGTAAAGAAATAAGAAAATGTTAAGTGAAAATGTGGGGAAAGGATAAAAATAGAAATAAGCATAAAATAGAAAGATACAGAGATGAGGCAAGAATCTAATAAAGTCATTCAAGCGATTAGTGATACGGGAGAACCCGTGAGCCTGGAGAAAATATTAAACATAAATAATGAAATTCCGAGTTAAAAGGGAATAAATGTCAAACAGGAAAAGACCAAAGACACGGTAAGTTATGAAAACAGACGAACGAAAATGTTTGACTCAAACAAAAATAGTCTAAATTTGGAGGAGCTAAAAGGACGATATGAAACAGAGTTAGAGATAGCAAAAGGATGAAGAATAAATGAAATAAGGTGACGGAGAAATTCCTGGAAACTGATAAAAGCATCCTGCATGAGGGAGAACATCAAGGGATAAAAGTAGTGTGAAGAGGACGCTAAAGTGTCCCAAAACAGAAATTAATACTCGAAAGCATTTATTTACTTAAGAGGATTAAAGAGAAATAAACACTCCCTCGTATAGAGGTAATTATTCCCTAAATAATAATTGCTTCAGTGAGCTATTGCCTGAAAGAGGCATAAATTTGAATGGTTTTTGATTCCGAACTTGAAATCGATTTTGCTTAAACTTCCATTGCGGAGTTTTGAAGGCATCGATTACTATTAAATTTATACTACTATAGTCTTGCTGTAATAACGGTCATTGGAACTAAACTGTTCTATGATAACGAGTAGGAGTGCTTATTTCTTTCATTGCTTAGATTTTATTTAACCAGAATTTAGTACATAGGTCAAATTACTGCGTGAGATAAATCGGGAGAAAAAAAAACTATTACAGAATAAACTTAAACACGATTCACTAGGTGAATATAAGAATTGAGTACATATGAACAAAAGCTATGGAATCATCGTATCGCATTCCCTAGGTCTTCCTGTGTAACTCGCTTTCCGGTAAGCCCTGCAGGAGGTGAGGAAGAGCAGAAAGAAATCAGAACAGCTTAAGAAAGGATGAGACAAAGGGAAGAAGCGAAGGTTGGAGAATATCCTGGGGGTGAAATGAATCCGAGCGGGGATTTAGATGGGCGGGGTGGAATACACAGCGCGTGTGAGTCGGGGCTTGTACGCGTAGAGAGAGAGACTCCACCCATACCGTGTTGCGGGCCGGATTTAGTTCCCTTACTCAAACGCGTGGTATAAAGCCTTTCTTTCCACGACTCCACACTTCTTATACCCTTATAATTTCGACACCTTCGCACGCCCGTGATGAGGGGGACATCAAAAGCTAACGGAATCGCCTAATCCGACGTATATCGGGATCTCATTTGGGCCCGTTGCCTTGTGGGACACCTGCCTCTGCGTGAAAGGAAGGTCAGTTTGCATAAGAAAATTTGAGTTCGCGGGAGATTGCTTTTCGAAGGTACCGCAGATGTGAGTTTCCGAAGAATCTTTTCCTTTGGTGCGTGGGCAGGATTCGGCAGCTGAAGCCTTGGGAAATGGGGGCGATATATTCTGAAATTCATCTCGGGAAAATTTGGCTGCGGAATCCTTTTAAAAAAGAGGAATTTTCTGCGTCGCCGTAGGTTGACTTTGCAGGTTCAAATCTGGAAAGGAGCATTTGAATGTAAGATTGGATGCTGCGCCGATAAAGCGGAGACGGATTTCGCCACGGCAAAGCCGGTCCAACGGAGATGGAGGCACGTACTGGATGCGGATTGTTACAAACATAGAAGCACACACATGAAGTTTTTCGAACCGAATTCAAAAATTTATAATAAATCCTAGAATGCAATATTTTATCAGAATATTAAAGCTTGAGAAAATCTATCATTCTATCAGTGAGTTTCGTTTTCTGCATTTACAATTTTGCAATCTATTTTAAGCTAAAAATAAATCAATATAATAAAAATTTTGTAAAATCAAAGGATAAAAAACTCCTCGAGAGCATTAAGTACTTATGATTTGCATTGATTATTGCGAATTTTTTTTTACATTTAAATCATTCTGATAAACATTCCTTGAGACCTACTTGCATCCGAGTTCAAGATGACCGATCCGATCCTTCGAATATTTTGCTTTCGTTCGTTCATTATTTGAGATAAATATTCTCATAAATATAAGGACTGGTATCGAAAACTCATATTAAAGTACCTTTTAGAATAGTTTCAAACACATTAGGATATCAGGTCAAATTAAAATAGTAACTCATAAATTTAAACCCTACAATTGCTATTTCTCTGTTTACATTCCATTAAAAACCTATACGTTGCGATATAGCAGGCATAAAATAATAAGAATCTCTAATTCGATACAAAACAGACGGGAGAGAATAAATAAAGTCCGCAAATATATTCAGAATAGGGTAGTTTTTCCATAGAAACGCATAAAGTACGCGTTTAAACGTAAAGCATACCTTTTCTGAAAATGTTATAGCATAACATCCAAGCACATTCAATACATGAATAATAAATCAACTAATTTTGCTTGCCTTATGCACAGAGCCAATTAACCTAATTGGGAAGATTTTGAGTGCACTCTAAGTTAAAGTGGGTTGAAATACTTTATGCTAGTTACTTAAGATGCACTGCAAAATTGCATTACCTGTATATTCCATGCTTACGATTAGAGATACCTGAAATTTAACGATTAAACGCTTTCTAATTATTCGAGATGAGAATTAACGATGCAAAGGCGTCAAACGTAACGAGGATAAAGTATCCATTAGGCGATGACCTATGCATTAATAATTCATAGCCAAGTACTAAGCTCAATTAGATAGAGAATCGCAACATACGTCGTACATGCACATCGAGCGAACGGGGATGCAGTTAATTGACGATTTCGCATCAATCAAATGATATTGCAATATTCCGCTACTAAATTAAAGTGCACCATCCCTTGACCAGTGATAACCATTTAGACGATGGGATTTTGAACTACTGCCGCTGAGCTCATCTGACATAGATTTGTAGATGCTACGCCGTGTAGGAATTTGTACCCACAATTTCCCAAGGTGATATTATATTGCCGAAGGAAATAAGTTTCAAGGTAACAAGCAGTATTTTTCATCGGAAAAGTACTTCTTTGATGAAACTGCCTCCAGTAATTGAAAAATATTATCACTTTGTGGAAGATAAAGTGAGCATGAGTCGAACTAATAGACAACTGAAATAAAACAAAAATTCTGCTGTATAAAACATGTTTCAGAAAAAGCTATGTATTTGTATGCTATTTAATTTTTATATTTATTCGACATAGTATATACAAAGATATGCAAATATGAACCTAAATTTCTAAGCATAGAAGGAAAATGGATTATCTTCAGAATTTTATATTTATTGAAAATCAAGATAAATATCCCAAAAAAGTACTTCGAGTTCATTTCATTTTGAGAAAGTTTTATCTGTTATCTGATTATTATTATAAAATATGATCAACTTTAAAATAGCTAAATGTAAAATATTTCCGCGTGATATATAAAGGTTTTGAAAATAACTATTTGGCGTGAGCAGTGCTTTAGATATGCAGCATTGAAATCGCTCTACTTGAAGTATCGCGTGTATAAATAGTCACAAGAACGCGCGCATGATATAATAATATCATAACCATAAGCATGAATCAGAGCATATCAAATGAAGTCATAACCTAGTACCAAATAATAGTGAACGCAAAATTACACATAAACACTGCGAAGGAAAACTGTGAAGTATACAACTAAATCTCCATAGAAACGAACAAAACTGCATCTCTATCCACACACACACTTGTGAAGTCACCCCAATCTACATTTCATACTTATATTCCGAGCGATATAAAAGCCCTGACCGGGATATATGTGAGTCCGGCCCCGTTTGTCAAGACGCGTAACAGCCGCCCAAAAAAGGCATTTAGCGACAAACGAAATAAATCCAGGGCGAGAATCGGCTTGCGTCGTTAGACTTGAATGCGACGCGTTCGAAGATAAAGTGTTTTCGCACGTTTTAGCTGCGTCACGCTTCCACTGGAACGTGACGTACTTTTTGCCGAATGAGCGAGGATTCCGTGTTGAGAGAAGACAATTGAAATTTTTGTCTTTCGTTATTTTGTAATGCGGCAAAAAAGTGTCCATGTTTGGAATTCAGGATTTCTCACGAAGGGGTAATAATGATGAGTGATAAACTGTGAAAAGTTAGATGGAATTTGATTTGAGCATGAATTGGCAGATATTGCAATAATTCATAATTTTTTGTAAAAATGATTGCTGTATATTTTGACAGTAATTAACGTAAGTTTCGAAAAATTTGACTCGATTCAAACATTTTGTAGCATACGTCTCTAAGTACTGTATTTTTTCCTACTCATAGAATTAAGAAATACTGAAATACAGCCAGTAGACAATTTATACGTAAAACAATATCCGGAAAAATAACGAATTAGTATCTAAAAATGTACTACATCAATCAGGAGAAAATTAATTAAAAAACAAACTACTAAATTCAGAACAGATACTAATTCATTAAAAATTCTATATAGAGTTTATAATAGATAGTATAAATTCATAATATATCCCCGTATTTTTCATTTAAGGGGGTTTAATTTCTTCAAAAATCATCTAATAATATTTATCCCCTATAGTTTCCACTTTAATCCATTTAAATAATTTTAATTAGACTCCGGGAAGAGTCATTCAATACGTAATATTAAATAACAATCTCATAAAAATGTATTTATTCCACTCAACGGCATGATTAACAGATAATCTGTTTCCTCCCCATTTTCAGGTTAAATTTAATTACTCGACCTTTGGTTCAAATATAGGATGACTGAGAAAAAAATCAATTAAATAAAACAATATCCATATTCAAAAAATTTAATAAACCCCTCTAGATCACTTCTGTTGGACAGAGTTCAATATTTGCAAAAAATATCACGGAAAAGAGGATGTTAAATTAAAGCGATATTTATCGAAAACTAGGTTAAAACTTCTATTGAAACGCAAGAGCAATTAAAACTTTTTGAACGTTTAAATTTAGAGAATATGACTAAACAAACATACAGGTGTAATACCTGATTAAGGGGCTAAGGGGAAATGGCTATTAACTGGGAAATAATTACAATGCATATTAAACAGAGCTGTTAATTCTACCTTCGAGCAATTTTCGTATCAAACAAGAATTCGCTCAATTATCGTAGGATAACAAGGCTTCTAAATTTATATAAATGAAGTGAGAATTAATTGTTTCATCGTTCGAATCCAGTTACGCATGGCATTCCAATCCACACTGAGTCATAATTTCTACACCTGCCGAATTTAAAGAGAGAAAATTCATCGCATGCATTTGATGATAGGATAATTCGTTCTAACAATGACTTAATTTGCATTTAGAGAAATTTTCTACGTGCGAATTTCAAAAACATGCGGAATATATTCTCTAAAATACTTTTTCTGCCTTCTATAATACATTAGAATGCAAATACAGAAAACAATCTAGCACGTTATTCGTTCTAATAGAATTAAACATCTTCTGAGTCCAACCATCGAATTTTTGAAACGTTTCTCTTCTCATAATTTTCGACAGTAAGTTCTTAGATTTCTAAGCATCTAAAATCCAATCAAATATTACATTAAAGAAAAATTCGTCTCTTTTGTTGAATAAGGACTAGATCTGTAACAGAATAAATTACAGAAGCTTTGTTCTTTATCGGACCAATTTATCCGAGTTTAATACACAAGCTGAACTGGAGGACCCAACTGCGCTATAGATATTTTCTATTTGAGGTAAACTAGAAATTTCCTTTGTGAAGGCTTTCAAATTAACCTAAAATATTTATAATTACAGCCGTCATTACTTCATTCGTGGTTGATTCTGAACACACAAAATTGAATGAATTTTTAAGTGAGATCCTTATATTGATATTAGAATCCTAAATCTCCTTTCCTAAAAACTTAGCTTAAGTTATATAATGAACATCATGACCCAATATAGTTTAGATATGATTGCTAAGTAGACTAATTTATAGAGGCAGAAATTGAAAATTTTTAGTTCGATTATATTAATTTCTTCCCTGACTCCCCTCTCCCTAGATATTAAAATATTTCTCTAATACACATTCTATGATTGTTAATTATGACGATTTTGTAAGGATTATTTTTTTTAAAGAATTGATCGCATATTATTTTTTCCAAGTATGTAGGCATTAAAGTTTCATATCCCCAAAGGAAATACCTATACTGTGCAAGATGTGAAGAAGATATTCTCTTTACTTAAAAGACTAGTAGACTAAGACTAGTAGGCCATTCAACTAGAAAAATCACTGAGCGAACGGCTGGACATGACTGAAAAAAAGGCACGACTTCAGATGAAAAGAACATTTATATTAACCAAAAAGATAATTCCTCAAAACAATATTAATCAGAATTAAGGCTAATCTCCCACGATCGACGGCCACCTCAAAAAAAAAGAACATGTCGCCGGCCAATTATTTCTCTCACGCTCGCGACTTTATCTTCGCCATCTCACGTGTGCTAACTTCTTTGCGGGAGTTGTTGTAAGTGCCGTTTCCCCACGAGTGACACAGTTGCTGGAGGAACATATGTGAGTGGCGGACTGGGAGACTCATTCCGCGTGACACGGCAGATAAAAAGAGACTTCCTTTTCTCTCGTTCGCGAATAATGGACGTCGCTAATGTGAGTGGGTGTTGCTGGGATACGAAAGAACGGCTTTGGGTTAAAACAGAGAGAGATGAATAAGGAGAAGTGAACAAAAGGGTTGGGAATCGCTCTCCGGATGACAGAATGGTGAAAAGTGTGCCACACGGTTTGCTCCTCGGTCCTCTTTTGTTTACGTGTACGTCCAAATGCGAAATAGCGGTCGAAAGAGAAGTTGAAAACACGCAACTGGGTAAGAAGATAACGTGGAAAAACTATAGAGGTGGACTCACACAAGTGGAGAGTATAGGTTGCTTTGTGTTTCTGCGTCATCCATGTTGGAGGTTTATTCGTTTTCTTTCCGTATTTTAGGGGTCGGTTGGCGCATTAAAAATCTACCGCAGAAAGCTTCAATGTTGAATGGGAAAATGTCGTGAAATGCTTTATTATATAAATATACGTGGTTGCTATGGTAATAATAATGGATTGCAGCCTCAGATTATGTCATATTAATAAATTTATAAATATAATGATAATATTAACTTTTCGTGATTTAAAATGATTGGTATAAGTGTTTAAGTTTAATTTTACATTATAAGTTACCCTTTTGTAAAATTTATTTTAAAACTACTACCAAAATGCCTTCCGTTGAAAAAGAGATATCCTTATTTTGACGGGTAATAATATATACTCAGCTCTTGCAACAACTTTGCAACACAAAACTACAAAAATACCGAAAGGTCAATGTTCAATTTTCAATGTCAATTCAATTATTTTCCTGAGCTCTATAATTATATAAGTGCAGCAACTTGTGAGAGAAAGAAATCAATTTTTATAATTTCTATCTAATAAAATTATTAATGCCATCGTATTCTAATGGACATATTTCTTTTCTGAATTAAATTGACAAATGTACGGAATTCTATGTGAATAAGGTTCAATAAATCGTAAATAAAGTAAATATTCTTTAAGAATACGCATATTGAATAAATTTGTAAATTTTTGTCTGATTTCTCTTGAATTGAATCTAGCTTGGTTCCAATTCACCAGAATACATATTCTTAGCGGTTGGCAGGGGGTGCAATATCCGTTTCATTAACCACAAAAATCTTATCGATAAACTCCTCAACCTCATAAATTGGAGAATGTTTTTTTCTAGAGTGAACAGGTTTGCAAACAACGGCTAAGATGAAGGCATGAAACATTCTAGCATTTTGTCACGCCGAATATTCCGCATAATATTTACTGAATTCATGCGGAACAGAGAAATGAGATAGTATGGAGGATGGGTTTATCGTCATGAAGAAAGTACACCAGCAGAGATGTAAGTGATTAAATAAACGAAGTTCTTGCTGCGCGATATTAAAAAATTACGACCCTGAAAATGAAAATAGAACGCCTTGTTTGATGTAGACATTGGAGTCACAATCTCATGGTAAATATAACCTTTAAAATTATGCAACGTACACGCCATTGATTTGACTAGTAGGGTTTTCCTCATCAAACATTATAGAGACAAATAACCTTGTTTCCGGAAACCTATATTAATAGGTTACTCTGCTTTACCATAATTTTCCCTATGAGTTGATATTTTTGAAGGCCATTTTAAATTAATAAATATCTAGATCGATTAAAGTAAAATGATAAAAGGAGAAAATAGAAACTTTGATACTAGAATTCCAGAAATAAATTTAATTTTCAACAACATGAGTAACATAAAACGCTGTTAAAGACGGAAATGAGTATTAGATCTCTTGACGTTTACTTAAACATTTCCTGTTCTAAAGTAACAGCTTGTTTGGGAGTACCCATCATTGTTAAACATGCAAGTCTGTCCCATTGGGATTTCCACTTCCCACAGCTTAAATAAAGAACTCCTCCGGAATAATTTAATACGCGAACAATAAGACACTCGCGAAAGAATATCTCATTTACGCAACGGAGCCAATTCGAGCCAAAAATAGGTCGAACAGAAGAAGAATTGCAGTACGTGATTCTGTACTCTACGAACGTATTCTTGGGCTGTCGGGAACAAGGGAATACTGGGTTACCATAGAAATCGCATGGAAACAACTTAACGCAAAAAACAAAAGAGAGTCGAGTTTTTTCGGAAACTAAATGGCAGTAGTGCAATCGGGACCCGTGCCTGGCAGCGATGCAGAAATTGCGGAAGAAAATAAAACCTGGAAGATAACGTCTCCATTAGTGAAACAAGCCTGATTGCGCAGGCATTTCGGACGAAAAAGAGATAAACAAAGGGCTGCAATCAGAGGAGAAGGGATTGCGGTGGGATCCTCACAAAGATATACTGAGACTTATTCGTTTGTCAGGCGCATTTATCCTTTAAGTTCCCTTCGATAAAAGTGGCGCACACACGAGAACACGTACGTGTGTGAATGCGTAAATATTTACGCAAAAGCTGAGCAAAATGTACATCCTAAAGATAAAGAGGTAATGAAAGGAAGATTGCAGTGCCATAAATAGCATTTCTTTGGCCGCAAAGAGGAAAGAAATGGGTGTAAACATTCAGCTACGGTTTGGTGAGCGAAAATTAGGACACGCGGTCAATTGAGGCCGTTCTTATTTATTTACCCTCTCTTTGGTGGAACAGAATGGATGTGGACATACATGTCACATTTCGAATGACATAACATCAGTACCGAAAGTTATAAAATTATAATCAACATCATGAAACATTGAATTAATGACTGAGGTTAGATTCAGGGAAAGCAATTGATCTATCATCGCCAAATAAAGGCTGTTAAAAAGCTAATATGAAATAAAGTTACAATTCTCGCTTTCCATATAATTACAATACCAACAAGGAACAATAATGGAAGCACAAAATTATCACCTTTCCCAATAAGCTATGGAAAGAAAAAAAGGAAGAGCACTGAATGATTAACGTGTAAATGCTACAGTATTTGATACCACAATTACGTACTATGAATACTAAAATTCGAAACCGTTCATTTTTTCATCGAAACCACTTTATTTTTTGCTGCGAAAATGAATAATTTCGACAATTTTCGGATCCCAAATAACTGAATAGGTACATCGTCTTTGAAAATGAGAATATACTTGTAAACATTCGGATCTTCGTAGCGTTTCAAATATTTAAAAAACCCAGCGAGATAATGAAAAGATCGGAGCGACACGTTCATTCCGGAGCCTTTTGTAGAGAACATCCTGCATCTACATCTCGGAAAAGTCTTTTGGATTTCACAGAGACACTTTACAAAGTGGGTAATTCGTGTGAACACTCGGTATTTCTAGGCTGCGCGAGCAAGGTTGCTTTCCCGAGGCACTATTTCACTTCAGACCACTCATCTTGATTTATTTGTCCCGATTTTTACGTCACTAACACTCCCAGTATTCCTGCAGTAGAGCGCCTTAAATTCCCAGTTAACATTCCAACGGAGGACTGGAAACTTACCGCGACTCTCGAGGAAAAAATTGTGGGTTAAAGAGGTTTCTCTATTATTCACGTCTGGCGCTTGAGTCGCATCATGTAACAATTCACGTACACATCTTTATTATGCGGATCGCAACCTAAGCGTGATTGCGTCGAGGATTTAGGGTACTTTAGACTCTTAACCGCAAGAAAATGCATTAGTAATCCTAAGTGAAGCTGCAAGAAACAGTCTTATAGTGGAAACCTTATCGAGTGAATTTATTTCCGGAGATGTTACACTCTCTCTGCTCTTCAAACTTTAAGAGAAATCTTTACTTCGCGTACCTAGCAGCGTTTGAAAATGACAGAAATGTGGCGGAAATAAAGCTGAAATCTAATTCAGATGGTAAAAAATAAAATAATATTTAAATGCAGTCAGTTTTCTAGTTATCTTAACCCAATCTTATTCATTTTGTGTTACTCGTATTATTTCCAAATATTATAATATTTCATTCAAATATTTATAACATATTACCTCCACAATTTATTTGTTTAAATTATGAAAAATTTATCCATGCGTTCTTCTCTAAACCTAAATTTTAAATCCTATATATTTCTTATTTCCATTAGAACGAGTAAAAATTACAGAAATATATTTTAAAGGTTACGCACTATATAGAAATGTCTACATTTAGCCTAAATACGATTACATAGCATGCCATAGATAAGCTGGAATATTTGTCATTATTCTATTCAATTTGAATTAATAAAGAATTATTACTCATCCTGCAGAAAGGAACGTGCAATGCATATCCATCCCATTCCAAGCGCAACATTTTGAAATATTTATTCAGATATTTTTACCTCATTCGAATTCAAACTATACAAATCATGCTGTTCGGCATTCTTCGAAAAAGGTATTTACACCTTTTATCTATTTTGGTTAAATTTATTTGATGAAATGTTTTGGGATGGGATGGGTTTTTCATTACAAAATAAACAAAAACTAGTTTGAACTCAGTACGTAGAAGTAAAAAGAAGTTGTTTTCAGAAACAGAAAATGTTTTATTTTAAAGTTTATATTTTTAGATAGTAAAATTTTAGAGAATGAAAAAAACTTTTAATTCAACTCAGATGAAACTTCTTGGTGAAGGTCTTCCATTCATAGACCATCCGTGGAGATTGCAAGAAATAGTCTCTATTCTAGGACAATAGGATGTGCCTTCCCACGGCGGTGACTATCTTAAGGGACATGTGCGTCTGCAATTCCCTCTTATTGTGTGGGTTATCAGAGTATTCCGAGGCGCTTCTGGATTTGGGCATATTGTCCACACCAGACACACTCCTAAGTTCAAAGACCAGATGCTCCCCTATGGGAATTCATTGCCCTTTTATTAAAAAAGAATACATACGTAAATGCTTTAATATTGTTAGAATGATACCAATCCATTACGATACGAACCGTAGCAATTTACTTTATTACATGGTTATCCCTTTCTTAAATCACTGTAACTATGAGAACAAAAAGAGTTGCCTCAACTGTGACAGAATATTTACTTTATATCTATGCCTGAAATAAGGAAAGATGAATGTTTTATCAAGCGATCAGGCTGAATGCAGAAGGTCTCTTATTCACCTTTTAAAATATTAAAGAGAAATGCGCTACGTCTGATCTAATACTGAATGCATATACCAAAAATCATTCTCTTACAACCCTCTACACACGAAATCTCAGCACAAGTTTCGTTCAAACATTAATAAAACGTTCTCGTGCCCCAATTAATCTTAACTACCTTCGAGAACAGACATCAATCTCAATTCAGAGTTTTGGATTTCGTAGGAATCAAAAACTCCGTGCGCACTATTGCGTCTCGAAAGAGGTAATCTTCTGCGATGCACGATAAGGTGAGCACAAGTGCTTGCGGTTAATTTTAATCAGATTAGTTAGCGAGTCTCCTAGGAGACACAATGGAGCGGCTAAACACGTGAAGAACCCTCTTCCTTAAGTGGCGAAAGAGATTCTCTTCTGGAAAGGGTAGAGAAAGCACTGCCGCCTTTTGAGGAATGTTGCAACAATCAGAAGCTATGGAAACCGAGAAGGAGACGACAAGATTTTCCATCTCGGTGTATCTATGTCGTTAAAAAATTCTCGTTTTAGAATCGATTAGAAAACGTCTCTGCGTAAGAAGATGAAATGCATTTACATGTTGTCGTTTTAAGGTAATCGGCTCAAGGCCTTGTACGTGCGTCTGCTATTCAAAGATTCCCTGAGATCGGTTCAATAAGAAGGCGATAGGAAGCTTACGGCAACGGAAAGGTTTTGCTTATAAACGAATACAAGGAATTTATTTGAAGTAAATATCTTACGGAATACCTTCAAAGTACTAAACAGTTTGCACAAAGAAAAAAATTCTGATTTATTCCCATCGTGCAATCTAATGATATAATTATAAATTTAAAAGATATAAGTTATTTTTTAAATACGTTCAGCTACCAATATTTTACGGGATCGATAACTATTACAGGTCAAGAATTCTTCTAATTATAGCATACTGACATTAAACAAAGAATGTGATGGTTGAAAGACAAAATGTTTAAATGTATTTATAAATATATATCATCCTAATTCCCCCAAAATTTTATCAATTCATAAGGGGATAAATGCATTTTGAATCAATTTAGCATAAAAAAATATCTCGGACTATACAAATTCGATAATCAACTATTGTAATCAATTATTCTAAAGGGAATTATTGATTGAATTTAGAATATAGATATAGAATAATCTAGAACGTTTGATTCTTGTACGACCGATACGCAGCATTAATCTAAAATACGAACCAAAAGACTATTTTTACGAGAAAGAATTTGAATTGAAATATTTGTTATGAGTTGAGAGAGAATTTATGATATTTCGCGATTTTGCGAACATTCTGCAGTTTATTTTGAGGGAATAGTTTAAAACGTTACGCCCTGAATTTTTTAGAAACGATGATAAAAACTTTAATACCAATAGAATTCAGAACACATATTATTATAATTCAACTAAATTGAGGTAAAAAATGTATAAAAATTGAATATATCCGTTGCATGGAAGTATGTGGCAAGAATTTCGAAAACCAATCTTTTCCCAGCAAAAGAGCAAAGCAAACGGATCGGCTATCTCGAAACAGGATGGAGAAAAATAAGCGCAAAATGGAAGGATAAGACATGCCCGAGAAAAGACCGAGGATATCCTGAGAAATACGAGGATCTGTGACGGAGAAGGGATATGTAGCGATGATTGCGAAATTTTCCTGGCGGCTACTGTAGCGCCTCCACATCCCACGCGGAATCTGACCGAAATAAGGGTCCCTATGGAAAATAGATGGGAAAACCAAGCAGGATTTATATACATACGAAGTGTTGGTTTTCGAAAGAAATGCAGCGTTGTTTGATCGCCATCCTTTTCTGAAGGTGATGACCTATCGAAAAAGAAACAAATATCCTTTCGGAAAATGGGGAAAAATTCGAAAAAAAAAGAGATTGGAAAAATAAAGTATAAATGAGAGCCAAAATGCAACAGAGGTTTCTAAGGAATACAAATAAACAGATTTGATTTCCTCCATCGCCATTTTTTCGCACGATTTGCGCTGCAGGTTTCGTACATCGAGAGGTCAAATTTATGGTACATCTGCAGAATTTTTGCTCCCTAGCGATTCTGCCTTGAATCCTACTTTAAGGATTTCCTATTTGCTGAAGGTTATTTCGGAACGGGAAAAAGAACAATACAGACATTTTATCTTCCTCTAGAGAATGATTTTGCGCGCGAAATATCCAAGATATATTTATTACTGCAACAATAAATCCATGCGCATAATGATCAAACAAATAAAAATGTGGATAAGCACGATAAATTTGAATTAAAATATAAATTTACAGTGATGCATAGCATTTGAAATTCTTGCACAGTGATATGTTAAAATTTTCAACTTCAAAATTTATTTTTATAACCCCCTGTCTCTCTTTTACACGCGGTTAAAGGAACACTATTGAAACTCAAATTAATGAAGACAGTCATTGAAATTTACACATATTAATACACGTTTATCTCCTCTATAATCAATAAAATACAGTTTTGATTACATAAACTAATATATTCTATGCTACTAATGGCTGAATAGAGAAATATCAACATTGTCTAGTAAAATTTAGACTGCCCTCTGCTGTACTGAAAGTAAACTAACGTTACGAATTTACGTAGCTGTAAAGACCGTTAGCTATTTAAGCAACAATGAACAATTCAAAATACAATCGATACAAATTCCCTACGATAATTCATAAGCTATACGTGCTTAAATATTTAACTCTACTAAACACACACGTCAAGGGAAGATATAGAGAAAGTACAAGGGATCGCTGGAAGATAATGAAGTCGCGTCACAAGAGAAGTTTGAAGGAAGACAAAAGACGAAAGCTGTTTGAACAACGTAACGCTTAATTCTGCGCGAGATTACTTATTTCCGAAATACGGGATCGATTGAGACGTCAGAGGTAGTGAATTAAACATCAAGAGGAGATTAACTATACTTCCGAAATGATTTCTCATTCCAGTCAGATACAAATGAGAACTTCATATAGGTTTTTAATCGATAGGAAAATAAATGACAGAAGTATGATAACTGTTCTTTTTAGAAAGTACATCAATCCTACAATACATCAATATATAAAAGCTTTATCAAGGTATGCAAACAATTATTTTACTATTTTCATTATATGATAATTAAGATAAAACAAAATTTAGTATACATTCCTGAAACTGCTTTAGATTCCAATATATCCTTGATACAATAATATTTTGATTTAAACCGCTTTTATATCTAAGTGAATCTAATTCATACATGGACTCCAACGGTTGGATCAGTTTTGAGTCAACAAAACGTCACAATGAAAATTATAATGAAAGTGTTTACACTCCGTAGCAACGTAGAATGGAGTGTATACCTAAATAAACTAGCAACTGATTGAGAGCGTATATTTCAGAGGTAATCATCGGATTGCATTATTTATAAGCCCTAGTAAATCGCAAAAGAACCATTAAACTCTTTTGTACTCAGTATCGCTTGTATATTCTGAATTGCATGCATATCCAAGCGAGTGAGCAATAAAGCAATTTGTATGCATGAGCATTCATTCAAACCATAATCCATTCGTAATGAGAATAAGATTGTTTTACATGATTCCATCGGAATTGCCAAATAAGCAGAAAATAAAATTTGAATAATTCAATCCAGGTTTCAAATAATCGCCTCATTTGAGAATTTCCTATTTGATTGATAGTGGATATGACACCAAATATATCAAACTTTAAACAGTTCAATGAGAAAATTCCGAAATATATTCAAATATACAGCACCAAGTAACCAACCATATCCGCCAACACTGCTAAAATACGTGTACCAAATCCTTATTGTCGTATCCTTAGAAACACATAAGACATGCACGTTTACCATTCGCAATCACCTCTGGTAATATTCAGGGCATACAAACATCTCAAACCTCGGACAATGGATAAAATTCCTCATATATTTTTGCAGATTTCACAGGCGAATATTCTCCATGCATTGCAAAGAGTCGTCCATTCCAGAGGGACAACCATTGCCCTCCTATTTGAACGCTACGTGAAGCTATGCTGAAGTGTGAAGAGATTAAAAATGCCTTTGTGTGCAGAAGGTGTTGTGGGGTATTGAGAGGGGCTGTGAAAGAGGACGGCCAAATAGAGGATATTATAGTTAAGGATGATTGCCCTTTCATATTTGCTGTGGAGAGGATGTTGGGCAATAGGATGGAAAGACATTGTGGGTTCGAGGTGCCGGTAAATTTGATACGAACAAGTGATGGATTGGCAAAGGAAGTGGCAAGATTGGAGAAGAATGTGCGCAAAGCAATATAGATTTATATCCCGCAATCAGTGGTGTACGGCGGGGGTTGTCAACAAAAAAGACGTAATAAGTTCATTCTGTTCGTTTCTTTAATACTTTTCTCGAGAAGCGACCAAAAATACCGGTTTCAGAGCAAACTTGCTTAGAACCTTTGTGCTTCACGAAGATCAAATTCATGCCTCCAATCAAAAAGATGAATACTTTAAACCTCAATTATATTCATTTCTTTAATACAAAGTCGCCTATCATAATTTGATCCAAAACCAATCTTACATAAACACTTTCACTTAAAAAACCCGCTCACTTAACACTTTCTATTGGTAAGCACTAGGACTCCATTAAAACAAAGCTCAGTCTATGAACAAACAACGCCATCCACTTGTCTCGAGTGGTATCGTTTGCTCTCTTGAAAAGCACTCTTTGTCATCACAAAAGAAAATAATACGGAGCTGAACGAGGGAAAAATTTCCGCTTGACACAAGGATAAAAGCCAACTGACATATAAAATGAGCATAAATCAAAGTAAATAGATACTAAACGAAAACCGTGAACCAACGATACTGTGACAAGCACAAAGATATCCTTTAATAAACACCCTTCAAATTAGTTATCGATTAAGGTTTAAACCAATTACATCAACAATTACTAATAAAACCCTTATATACAATGTATTACATTCTCGTATTCCATTCAATTCCAATTCCGCAATTATTGATGGTCGTTTTAGATGTATGAATACCTGAATTTCCCGTATAGCATTGATTTACAATTCCTCAATAGAAAAGGTTATCTGAATAAAGTAACGCTATATGATAAAGGAAGATAAAAAGACCATTTTAGACTATTTTATACTCAGGTCAGGATTGTATGAAGAAGAAGAATAATAAAGATTCATTCGCAACGTACCTCTACTTTCAATATGACTTGATTCCAGCGCTGCTAGCGCATTCTCTTAGCGGTTTATGTACTAAATATCTAAGCCGAAATCAATTTCCACTTCAATTTTTAGGCTGAATTTGTTTAGTGGTTTCCAAGACGACGATTAAATAGTTTATTGAATCATAAATACATTAGGAAACTGCTATGGTTGCATTCTAAATCACTTACGTGTTAATAAAATATCGAATGAGGCACGCTAAAGGTTGAAATATATTAAACACATATTTTTAAACACGTAAACGAAACTGATACTGATTGTAATCTAGGATCACCTTTTCTAAACACTTCTAAAAATAGTCAAAACATTGCTGCAGACACTAAACATAAAAATTAGACTTACGCATAAATAGATGTTATAAGAGTACATCTGAAAGATGAATTAACGGAAGTGTCAATTTCGCGTGATTTAAGTCACACTCAAGTACTTTTTTCTAAACTGCTTGTCTCGGTTATGAATAACTACCCTTCGAAATCGGACCTTTTTGCCGCACAATCTCCAAGGGAACGGAGTAAAAAACAATCTCTCCAGGCAACAGAATTCAAACTATAATTCACCGAAACGTCGAAAATCGCACGGATCGACGGAGTCACGCACACGGCTTAAATCACACTTTTTGAAGATCTGCATTCCGATGAATTTATATCCTTCCCTCCTTTCTTTGGATAATTGCGAAACCTTCGGATGATTGGAATGCCATTTGGGAAGGTTCCCTTTTTATGCTGAGGAAGGGAGGTGGAACAAAACCCGTTCGGGTGTTTAGGAAATGTTTTGCGAACTAAATTAATTGCAAAAAACTTCATTTGGCGATGAGGTACGATTGTGAGGCAATAATGTGGAAGGAAAAAGTAAGACGAAAACATTTTTTCAGAAGAAAATTTCTAATGAAAATTTAATTAGCTAATGTCTTGTTGAATGAACGACGGATCTTATCATTCATTATTAAATCATATGATTTGAAAGTTAATACAATACGGATTTAAAAACGGCTATTAATGTACTTGAATGTATCAATTTGGGTTTAGAAGTTCTAGGATTTATCCAATCAAAGTTATGTTAAATCAAATTCCAGAGCACTGAATTTAGCAGGAAATTTAGGAGGATCATTAAAATTAGGAAGCGAGAAGGAAAATTATGTGAATTTGGAAAACTTAACTTCTGAGATCTATAACACCTTTTCGTAGATAGAATTTGAACAATTTAGGAGAGGATAAGATAGGATCAAAAAGGAAAATATTAGAAATATATCTCAAACTTATTTTAAATTCATATATGAAAATGAGTTATTTAAACTTCATTCATAAATTTCTTTCGCTAAGGAACTCAGACAAAAAATAATCAAAGAGAAAGAAGTACAAAAAATCTTTATTTTAGTACAAATCAAAAATAACAAAAAAGCATTCAGTTTCAGCAACGAAATATTTCATAAATAAAAACAGCGATTCTTTTGTAGCTACATACTCCGTCGCCTGGCAATCGTTGAGTCGCAGCGGTGAATTATGCTCGTTCATAGGTGAAAATTGATAAAACGAGACAAAAAACATCGGAGCATGAATAAAAAGAAACAGAAATCAAGAACCGTCCATTTCCCTGAATTCGCACTGGTGAATTTCGCAACGATAAATGGGCCGACGTATCCATCGTTTTATCGGTTAATCACCGTGAGTTTCCGAACGCGTTTTCCTCGATTGAATACTTTAATAAAAGGAGAGCAATGGATCGGGATTTCTATTCCCGACGAAAATTTTGAAAAAAATGCCTTTTTCGTATGAAATACTGACCGTCACGTTCCCAATTGCGCCGTGTATAAATCTCCTCCCGAATGACATAGGGGAATATTACCAGAGTTACATTCCGGCAAATTGGATTTCGACTAACCTTGATAAAGATTAACCCGCGATTTTTTTCGCGAAGTGCGAAACCTTCCCGTCCACAGAGAATTCTCATCGCATTCATTTCCGGAAATTCTAGTGATGGCGTACACGCATATCCCATCCATAGAAATATCAATTCGTTTTGCTTTAATTGGAAGGAACGAGTTCGCGGAAGTACTCTACATGTATAATACCTTGGTTCAATACAAATTTACGTCTTTTTTACCGTCAAAATGATGAAAAAACCACATTCTCTTCTGTAATACATATTCTTTATCTTTCCAAATAACTCCGTTAAGTTTTTAACGGAAAATTAAAAAAAAATACGCAAAATTTTAACTGAAGTCGTAATGAACAGATTATGAATTCAAATTCATTGAATATAATGGAGCAGAATCGGAGAGAACTTTATTAATTTCTATAGCAGTCAAAAGTCTAGAGTCACACAAAAGTATTCAATTATAATTCTAAAAAACATGCATCTCCGACTTCACTGCACTAAAAGGTTTCTACCGTCACTTCAAAATTGTACGCTTCGGGATTATTACATTCCTCGTATGAGCTCAGACGAAATTAAGGCACTCAAATCTCAAGCCTTCCCTTGTACTTTGCCTTCATCTCACTTCTAAATTAAATGAAAAGCTTATTTTTTTGATTTAAGCGGTGATTTCCGGAGAAATTCCATCCTTCCGTGAGAGCGAAATTTATGTTCTCAATGACAACTCCGCTTCTTTCACTCGAAAGACTAAATACATTGAAACATAAAAACGTATCTTTAAAGGATTAATTGAGAGAGAGAACTCCTTTTTATGAAAAATCTCGCTTCATAAAGTCGTATTTCGTCTTATCGGATTTTTCACGCGAATTATTTATGGAATATCGGAATAAATTTCTCCATTCAAAACTTCAAAGTTTGAAGCACCGCGTTGCGAAAAATTGAGGAAAATCAGCGAAACACGTACGGAAAAATCCCGGCAATGAACGGAATAGGTCTCCGCGAATCAAGCGCTGCTTTGATCGGGTCCATGAAGGCCTAACAATCGTTTCCTGGACATCAAAGGGTGCCTATCAACGTAACGGGTTTCGCCGTAAACGCGTTTAAACCACGTGCAGAACAAACCGTCCACCGCTACGAACTGAATTGGGATAACCGTTCTGTTCCGGGGACTGCTCTGCGAACCCCCAGGGTTTACCGTAGCTGCCGGCGGGCCCCGGTCGAGGCGCTGCCTCCGCAGTTCCTGCCGCTGCGGACTGCCAAATTGACGTTTCCCGTCCTCGGAATCAACTCCGCTTGTTTCGCCTAGGACGGTTTAAAATATTCATCCATTCAAAAGCGGGCTTTGTGAATAAAAATTCCCAAACGCGTTTCGCAAAAAGTGTTTTGCTAATTTCGCGGGATTAAAATCGCCGATCGCGGTCAAAGGAAAATAAAAAAAAGTAGAGCTTTTGTGGAAACCGAACAAAAAACTTAGCTTATTTACTTTTCGCATATTAATACGTGTTCGATCTTGTTGAAAAAAAGGTCTGCGTTTTATGTGCAACACCGGGCGCTGTTTATTCTTTAACGCAAATATTCTCTCTCCATAGAACGTCCTGTTCGCGATGGAATTATGCTAAACGCAGACCAATGAAGTTGTTCGAAGTCTTTCAATGAACTCCATTTTCGGTTGATTTTTGGTCCGAATAACCTGGAAACGATTCTGGACCAATAAGATCCTTTTCATCTCTCCAAAATATGATTACAATCTCGGATAAAGATCCTCTCAAAAACTTGCGTAAAAGGGTTTGTATCATCTCTTAATCTAGGTTTAACTAATCTTATCGTAGACAAATAAGAATAAGAATCCCGATCACTAAATCAAACCGAATTAAACGTTGAATTATACGAATTTCACGGTCATTATGAATGATTCTCATAAAACGTTAGATATATCTTAGGGAAAAATTCGTAAATACAATACTTACATTTGTTCCCAGTGTTTATGAAGTTATATTTGAAGGCTAAAATACTTATTCATTTGGAGAACGATGAATAACCTTCACGAATTAAATCCATCAATTATTCAATCAATTTTTTCTAATATTCATGAAAAAAGCTTTTAAGTAACCAACATAAAACTATAACATTCTTTAAGATGTTTAAGTTCCAGGAAACATTAAGAAATATTTTACCAATCAGACACTTTTTATTTCTTGAAACCTCTGCATCCCGACCAAATGGCCGCGTAATAGATTGCATCAAGTATATCTTAATGCATACTTAAGAAAAAGTCTAATGTTTCCGTTATGTCCACCTATAAACATTTAGAACACAAATCACCCAATAGATTTTTTGAACGGCAATAAAAAGAAACATTTCTAAATTTAAATTGGTTAAGAAATCTATTTTAAAATGCACGGATTATTATGATTAAATAAATATACGGCTTTAAGTAATATAATTTATACATCATGAGAGCACAGCTTTAAGATGAGTTCATCTTTTGCCGTATTTACCGGCCTCGGTGGCGGAGTGGTTAGCATGCTCAGATTCTGACGCCGGGGTCCCGGGTTCAAGTCTCCAAGGGAAATTTCCCTCTTCGAAAAGATTCGAACGTCCACTTTTGAGTAATAAAACCCTCAAATGGTCCAGAAAGTGGATGTCGTGTCATCGTTTTTACGTCAATAAATACTGCTCTGAGAAATATTTAAATGACGATAAACTAAAAATTGCAAAATATTAATGGACTAGTTATTAAAAATGGTTGTAGATGTTTATTAGATCCATAAATGTATGGGAACGTCCGTCCATAAATTCTCAAATTTCCTGAAATACTTCGAGATAATGATCCTCTGCTAGCTGAAAATAATATTCGCTAAGTTCTCATGTAATTTCTTCCGTGAAATATAATTCATAATTTTAATGTTTTCTGAATTTTTAAAAATGAGTCATTTATCTAGTACTTCACGTCCATTCAAGTAAATTCCACTCAAATTTGCGAAAAAGTAGATTTATTTTGAAAATGGAAAATGTCAAATTCTACCACACGACAACTCGCAGCAAGATCTTATCAGCATTTATTCTTCTTTCCAAAGCTGTAAATGTTCTCACGCAATTCTGATATTTTCATGCTTTAATGTCCCCCCTTAGATCAACAAGAATGTACAAATTAAGTTTAATAAGATCCTGAATAAAAATCTATTTTTCACAAATAATTTAATTTACGAATGGAAATAGCAATTCATTTTTGGACGAGTTTTAAAAACTACTACCGTAGTATTGTATCTCTTCCCCTCAGTAAAGATCATCTGATGTTTATAAATTGCTAATGAATAATAACTGACTCCATCGTAATGGGAAATTTAAAATAAAACTGTCGATGATCTCTACTTTTCTCGAGACGTAATGTTTCACGCGCTGGACTGCTAACGCTCATGATTGAGCCCACGAAACGAATGAGAATTCTAGAAACACAGAAGTTAAAAATACTGCATCGGAGAGAAATTTACCAAAATCACTCCTTTTAGCATGAAAAGTTCCCAAATCATGAATACTCTCTGAACTTTAATTTTCAACACCATGTTAGTCCCTGATATAATTCAGTATCTGACTTTTCCTCTTCCCATATCAAACAGATATCCGTTTCCTAAATAATTTTCAACATTTCACTAAATACAAGTACATCTGCATTACAGCAATCTTCACGTACTCGTACATCAGAGTTTTACGGAGAAAACAATTATTCGCGTAATCTACCTTCTTATACTGAAGTGATCGCTAATATATCCATCCTGTCCGACGAAACAACTTTGATGACCATTTTCTCCTTTAATATAACACCCGTCTACGATTCTTATAACTTTCGTGAACCTTTCACATTGGCGTTTGCAGACATGTACTCCCGTCGTCCTTTCATATTCACCCACATAAATCAATCTAGAATCGCAGAGAATTCAACCAGCTCTATACAGGCTTCTTCTGGAACTTTCCGCTACCATGGGAACGTTGAATATCGGCCTCAAAGAAACCTTGCGTATCCCTGGGTGACACACTGCCGCCTCGCACGGCGCTCATTCCCGTAGCCAAGAGGCAGGACTCACCGATAGCTGATGGGTCTGCATTTCCCAGCACAGGAGATCCGCAGGCAGCGAGGAACAAAGCAACGGAGATCCTTAGCGACGGCAGAATGAAGCAGTGATGTTTAACACTCCGTCTTCGCTCGTCCGATTCCATCGTCACGTCTTGATTCACTCTTTTCCAACCACCCATTGTTCATCTCTTTCGGACACGATGGGGGACTAGTTTAGAAACCGTCCTCCTTGGCTGTCCACTTCAAAAGACTCTGCACTGCCGCGTTGCTGCGCTTACATCTTAAGGGAGAACCACTTATTTCGCTGGATGAGTTGTCTCCCGACGAATATATCGATTTCCACTGACCACGGGGGTATCGATGGAAAATCGGGGAAAAATACGCGGCAAAGGTCAGAGTGAGAAAGGAATCCCTAATCCAATCCTTTTTTTAATTCCCTAGAGATGTGGGCGTAACTGTGGGTGTCGGTGGAATAACACTGGGATTGAATCGAGAGTTTCTCCGAACTTCGTAGATGATTGGCGACGAAAGGATGTTCCCTCGACAATCCAAATGCCGGCGGAAAAAAGGGAACAGTTCGAGGGTAAACAGGAGACACTCCTTCCCAAATTGCTTTTGCGGAATAAACCGAATCTCTAGAGAGGGAAAGCCGTGACCTCCGATGAGTTGGACACCGAATTCCGGGTAAAAACTTCCTTCGTCTATTATGAATCGAGAAAGTTACGTATCCGCCGTTCGGTAGGAACTCAGCTGAGGATGTCACTCCGTAGTGACGGTAGAATTACGAGGTGAGAGTGGGGAAATGTGAGTGTTAGCACAGATCTTCATCGAGGTACTTCACCGAACTCTATACACCACAGATTTTATTTCCAGTAATATTAGTTTCACTTTCAGAGCGTGTTTATTAGGAATCCATTCGGAGTTGCTTCTAAGCAATGATCGAGTCGGGTCAAATGGAGTGATGCCTCAGCAATACCGCGGCGTGGAATAGGATATATATCGCGGATGTAAACTCTTTCTTTCCTAGAAAAATTCCAACTTTTCCTTTTCGACCTAAACTGGTGTAATACCTGAGAATGCACTTTTGAGACACCGTTACTCGAATCCCATTCAACTCCGCGATAGCACCACTGAGTCCGGGGTCTCCTTTTGACTCACAGCGACCTTCGGGAAAGCACCGGTTTCACAGTCCGTCTCCCGGTCGCGGATATCCTTGAGACTGCGGAGAACTTCGAAATCGGCCACCCGAAGAGGAATCCAAACGGGTATCTCTCAAACTCCGTATTCGAGAAGAAAAATCCAGAACTTGTCGAGACTTGCGGAAACGTATCTTCCACGAGCAAAATCCACTTTAAGAAAAGTTTAATTCAAAGTGCCGCATTCGACTTGGTCCGAGTGAGGTGCCTTGAATAGCGAGGAAAAAAGTTACGGCTACGGGTGACTTCAGCTCTACTCCGTGACTTCTTCTTAGAGAAACACTGGTGTTATTTAAGCTTTAGTGGGGTTAAATGTGACCGCGGGAAAGCCTTCCTCCAACTATAAAGCAGCACTATGAATCCTAGCGTGGGGACTTTAAACACTAGAGAAAAATTCACTCTTTTACTCTTCCGATAGGAAAAATTATTGAACTTAAACTCCGCACTTTCTCGTTCGACACTCCGGTTCGACAGAAGTCAGAGTACCTCCCCTTATTGTCTTCGCCGCACTTTCACACTCACTAACGTCACACGAGCACCTCCAAATTCTTGAGAGGTAGGTCTCTCGAGGAAACAACACTAATCAAATGAAACCACTAGCGACCTTAAGTTCCTTCTCGACACCGACTTAATTGCTCCATTATTGCACCGGAAATTTCCGTCGCGAAGGCGCTCTTCTGGCTTCGAAACCTCCTTCCAGCACCAAAAATATTCCGGCAGAAAAAATAATCTCCGGGCTCGAAAATGAAGAGAAAAACTACGTCGATAACGCAGCGCGAACCTCCCGCCCCGGCTGCCTGCTTTCAACTGATCACCAGGAGGCGCGGAGATGCGAGCGATCGCAGCGCCGCGGGATGGCAGTGGCGCGCAGAGGTAACGAGCCTTCCCTGACACCCCTTACCCGGGACGCCCCACACCACGGCGCCCCTGCCTTCGGCTAAGAGAAATGTATTCCAGGGCACTGCGGGGGCAAAGACTGTAATGTGCTCCCGCACTTGAGACCATCATAAGTCCGTCTTTTAGATCCACACGCAACGTCAGGGTCTCGTTTTAGGACCGGTTTTTTTTGAGCGTGGAAAGCCTTCTGTCCGCCAAGTGGGTCCATTAACAATCTTGAGACGTACGCCGGATATGGTGGGTGACCCTGGAAAGGAGGAATCAATCAGTGTCGTGAGGGAGAAACAAACGCCTCGTAAAAAGCGAATTAATTGGGAAGACATTGCTCTCTGATTATTTTTTTTCGGGAGCGTATGGTACAGCACGTGGCTCATTATTTCCCAGAATCATTTTTTATATCATATAATTGCCCCGTTTGCTGTTTTTCTCGTCGAATTTATGCGCATTCATTATTTTTTTATAATCCCCTTGGAGACAAGGGACATGAATTAAGCCAATTGAATGGGAAGTTATTGAAATACGCTTAAACGCAAATATTCTTACGTTTAGCAAATTTCAATATATATAAGAGTATTTTCAACAGAAAGAGCTGAGGGTAGATAATTTAATTTAGCTTCCTTGTTCTAAATTTATACATGGAAGAAAAATCTCGTAATATCACCCATTTATAGAGTTATTTTCTACCTTATTTATATTTCCAGATTACATGTCATTCTTCAAAAGTATTAATGAAAAGAAAATGATACGTTACTGAAAACTTTATAATTTTAAAATTTGATCAAAAATTATGGAACTAGATAAACTTATTGATTAAATAATATTATTCATTTAATTGAATATTAAATCAGTCCAAGTATTCTTGAGAATTAATCAATAAATATTAAGTCGATGAAATTAAAGGATTCACTCAATTAATATATGAGGTAAGTTTACCTGATTAAAGTACAGCATAATTATTATTTTTACAGACCAGAATACACTGAAAGAAGGAATATTTTAAAGCTTAAATTCGATTTTGTTTCCGAAGTTTTTAAAGCTCACATTACTTTGACAATCACATTTCCATTACAATCAATGCAATGCGACAACTTCCCAGCTGAAAATGTTATTTGCGGCTATGGCATACTGATAAGTTAGTTAAGATTTGAAATTAATCGATAATCTAATTCGGTTTTTCATTTTCAAAAATCTGCTATTCGTATTGTTAGAGAGTTATTAACATTCTCAAATTTCAATCGAATCAATATTCTTTCCTCTAATCAATGATTATTTTCGTTACCTTATGCAGTTTTGAATTCAGTTTGGACGTGTTAATAAACAAAAAAGATATCTAATAAAAGGAAATTTTTTAGACAAATGGAAATTGTCAGCCTGTTCATTTCATTGAATGACAATGAATCGGATTTCGAAAGAATTTGGGGAATAAAATTCATTCATGATTAAAAATAGACCATTGAAAATATAATTTCGGTAAAAAAAAACTCTATGAAAAGCTATCATGCTTATCTTTCACATTAAATCATATTAGATTTAATTTTTTTAAATTTACCTAATTACAACAATAATGAATCGCACATGTGTAAGGCCAAAATATTTAAAACCAAATTCTTCAAAACGATATTTTAATTGCATATATTACAAGAATGTAAATATAATAATGCATTGCCGATTCGCTAAAAGCAAATAGCTAGAATTATAATTAAAATCAATGTTCCCTAAAAGCCAAGGATTATAAATAAAACCATAATGCCCTTAATTTTGATTTAATACGCTTAATTAATAACTTCAAATGATTGTTTCGCTTAAATAACGTGTATGAAAATTATGACTAAGAAAATAAAACTCTGTACAACACACATACTCGTAAATTGTAATTAGCATCAATTTTGCTTTTAGATAAACGCTGGAGGGATTCCTAAATTATTATTTAGAACAGGAATTCATAGATTATGTTTAAGTTATAATGGTTATAAATATCTATCTATCGATAATGAAGATGATATCATTAAAATGGGGTTTTCATTCTCCCTTTCCTTAATAGGCTTAGTTAAAGATTTCTTCTTGATACAATAGCGAAGTGAAATATGAATCTTTTGAACGCAATTGTCTTACGTAGTAACTAATCGCCATTATCTTAACATTCTGAACCTTTTGATAACTTGTAGCATATGCATTATTGCTTAAAATTAGTAATTAATGCGAACAAGTGATTTACAACAGTCAGAGATGAATATAAAAAATAATGGTGAATCATACGGGTTTACTGCTTAACCGGAAGCAACATTTTCCGTGCAGAAATATATATAGTGACTAGGAAGCAATATACCGTAAAATATTACATCACATCAGATTTCATCAGAGCGGTGGAATAAATAATAGTGCAGATAACCCTGCAAATTCAAGTCAATAAACTAGCAAAATTTAAAAGAAAAACATCGTTGGTAGCACATCATGCTCACCTTCATGTAAAATCGCGACCGAGATTTATCTTGCTGGACTTACAACTCTTCTGGCAATTACCCTTTTTGGAAATGCAAATTTCTAACTTCCGGTGAGATAGCCCCTGAATAATGCAAGTGCTGGCACTGTGCCAAAAGCCGTGGTCGTTGTTAGATGCACTTTCGCTCACTATCAACGATCAACTAATAGGAGAAGAAACAATCAATCAGAGAAGTTCGAAGATGAAGACGAATTCGTAGGAGGGAATTTGTTTTTAGAGAGATGCTGATTGAATAGGGCCGAGAGGGAATTTTAAAATTCAGCGTACGCCCCGTGACGTACGTCCGGTTTCTTCATCTGATTAGGCGTTTGACCGATCCTAAAGAGGTTTTGTAGGGCTCGAATGAATTGGATTTGAGAAGAAAATTTCCCCTCTCCGCCCGTATCCAAACGGAAAAGAAATTACCGGTGAGAAGGGAGCGTGTGAAAATTTTATCGGATCCCGAAAATGGAATTTGACCAAATGGTGTTACGTGGGTCGGCTTGTATTAAAATTTGGCGATTTTTTTCGAACGATTGTTTTAGATAAGGGACTGCATAAACCTTGTTTGGGAGTTTTAATGCGATTCCGAGAATTAAAACGTGCTCAAAACCCAGTACGTTTTTACGAGACGAGGTTAAAATTTCGTTAACGCCGAAATTTCAATTTTGAAGGTAGAGTGAAGTTCTTTCTCGCTTATTTATTGAAGGTATCGATCGTTAAAACTGAAATTAATAGAATTACGTATAGTTTTACTGAAATATTCTTCTACTAAATGGTAGTTACTAATTAGAAGTGTGCGATTATTTGTGGGCGTTCGAGTACATTTTATTTACTTTTATGAGGCATATCACCAACATAGATTACACTATAATGGATTGGCCTTTTATCTTTTGCTAATATAACTACATTATAGTATCTATTTCCTAATTTCTGATTCAACAATTACTTCTTATGGAGTGCATTGCTGTTATAAAAAGATTTTGACAATAAAAGCAAGGTTTTGGTCGATGTTAGCTTTGAAGATAGTCTGAACTTTACTTACAATAAAAAACTGAACCAAAATAAACAATGAAAATCTTCACTTATTTATTTAAACAGCATATTTTACTTTATTTTATAATAATTTAGAAGCAAGGCATTGTTTATGACATAGAAAGTATCAGTGGAAATTAAATTATAATATAATATTTATATGATGGTAGAACAATTTATCTTTTTATGTATATCATTTAAACAGAACAATTAAAAAAATTATATCAAATCAACCCAGAATACTGTAGACTCGATAAATAGTTAATAGGATTTTATAAATAGAAGTACTTTTTCTTCATTTTAATAAAAATCGATAAAAATTGTTAGAAATTATGGTTTTAAGAACAAAAGAATGATAATAAAATAACACTAGAAGAAGCTATAGTACGAATAAATCTTGTATGAGACTGAAGGAATGATTATAGAGTGCATTAACAATAGTTAATTGCGTCTAATTTTCACTCTGAAAAATTGAATTGACCCATACTTCGAAGCGTATTACAAATACCTGACGCATGCAATTTCATTAATGAAATATTTGTCATTTTCCTCGTTGTTTATTAGTAATTGGAGACGATTTTCATTTGTAAATTGAACATTTTATGGATTCGACGGGCCGAGGGCACTTGTCGTACTATTTGAATCTCTCATACGTATAAAGTAGGCCGCATGATGAGGAAGTCATCCGGCAAATATCAAAGAGGATAAAACGAGAATGATTGGCTTCCACGAGCGATAGATTTGGTCACCCTTTATGGCCATCGAGGTCAATCTTTCCCTTGGTTGTATTAGTTTTGAACCGATTTGGAACAAAGCTTTCCCACGCCCGCATTTGGAACACGAGGGCATTTTCGGATCCCATGCACACGATCTGCTAAACATGATTGGTATCCGTTGATCGTCACTAAAACTATCATAACTTTAATGCACTTCTTATAATATATCCTCACCTTCCATGAGGACAGAAAAAATATGCATTTTGAACAATAATTGCAAAAGTAGAATTGATTGATTTATTAGTAAAATTTCAAGAATCATTTTCAATTATAGTGATTTTTCAATCGAAAACTAATAGGAGAAAAGCGAGTTTTAGTTACGAATGAAATATTTCTTTCTATTCGAAAGTCCATGATAGTTCTCAGATAAAGTACTGGGTATAGAAGACCGATCACTGTGCAAATTTCAGCTGTCAATCAAACTAAAGAACAAGGCAATATATTTAGTAAATATAATGAAGTTCAGAGACCACAGCCTCGTAAATAGGTAATTGACTAAACCACACGCGCGTTGGAATATTTAGTAAAGCAGATGACACGATATCATGTGCTTTCTGAAGCGATTAAATGACATAATGAGGGAAATATAGCTCTCAAGATTTTAGCAAGAAAACTCAATATTCTATGTATGTGTAACTTAACCGATGGTGCAATATTCTCTGATAAAAACAATAGCGATTCAATTTTTATGTAATTAGATATCCGATGATATCGAATGTTAAGTTCACTGATATGTAATGGATATGACACATTTATTCCTAATACAGTATTTAATTTACTGAATATATTCAGCTAATTATACATCAAACTGATATCCTCATGATTATGCAAATGAATGATTATGTTGCATCATATCGAGGCCATACATGACATAAATACATACATATTAATTTTAAAGTTCTAAGGTACAAAGATACAAGCAGTGTATTACTGATACGCAAAAATGCCCTTACAAAACACTATGATAAAGGGGAAAAACCTGACCAAACTGAGCGTAATGATAAACAGCTTCCGACAAACACGCATTATCTTCTGCAATCCATCTGCCCCGCGATATGGTCGGGAACACATACGCTCCGAACAGTTCAACATTTTTTTTTGCAATCAACATTCCCGAATCGAAAGTTACCATGGTAACAAAGGTTCAGATAGAGAGCTCCATGTTCTCGCGGCTTTTGTCTTCATATGGGAATAATTTCTGGCATTCCTTCGGCGAAATCCAATTTATCGCCGGGCGTTCCGCATATCCGTTCGCAGCTCGACCTTTAACTCGGCCGGTCCCAAACACATACCGGGGTGGGCACCCCACTTCAGTTAAGTTCGCCCGTAATGAACGACGGAGCAATGGGGGATAAATTAATTACGGAATAAATAGGGAATTGTGCTATTAACGTCGGAAATGAATACAATTTACGGCTCTGAGAAATCGAACGGAGTGCCGACCCAAATACGAATTTACGCTTCGGAGGAAGGACCTATCGCGAGAAACTGAAAAAATACGGTAAATGAATTCCGAGATATTTTGCGAAACGGGTATCTTTATGAGGCGCTGGTGTAAATTAGTTGACTCGCCAGTATTGGCTATGTTATGCGTATCGATAGATTTGAACTTGATTTGGAAAGGTCTATGTGCGGGGAAAGATTCATGGATAGAATTTGTTTCGGAAAAGGAACTCCAATGATGAGCTCAGATGAACCATTTTAAAAGCCAGGTAGAAGAACATACTATACATGCGGTTTTTATTAATGATAAATGCGATCGCAAAAAAAGGTATTTTGAAATCCTACTTTGCAAATTTCATTATTTTCTAACATTTAATCACCATAATATCAATGGATATGATAATGAAAACAAGAAAAAGGACAAAGGATTTAAATGCAATAATATATGCCTTCATGTCCCAACATATTAACATTTGGCACAACTGAATATTACATCATTTCCATAATGTGTGGTATTTAGTTATCTCCATTTATCCTCTGGATTTTTAAATGTTAAAATCAAATAATATATTATCCCAATATATCCATTCAACTATTTTATGTTAATTTTTTGGCTCACAGTAAGCAATTTAGCTCAGTATTTTTTTCATTTCATAGTTTACGCTTACCGCTAATGAGTACTTGAACAAATGTATTAATTAAATTCGTTGTACGCACAGGTATTGTTGCATGCTGATTTTTATTCGAATTAATTCAGCTCTATAGATATGACTAATGAATTTAGAGCAGTGAAATATGATTGTAAATTAGTTATCTTTTATTCTGAATAGTCTATCCTACATTTCGTAACGTTTTCCAGCTTCCCACTTATATAAAACGGATGGCCTCATTTAGAAAAGATACACGCTGTGCATCAACATTATTAAACATATCGTATATCACAACCAACATTTCCGTATTTGAAAACCCATTCAAGTGTCACTAAATAACGAGGACTTTAACAGAACGTAAAGTCCCATTAAACTTTAATGTATTGGGGATTCTGTTAATAGTATGAGGAAAGATGTAGTCTAAGCATTTGGGCAAGTATCTTCGAAACAAGCCAATAGCGTGGAACAAACTTATCGTGCTGCAATTAAGATCGGGTCGATTGATGGAATCCGCGATTATAACTCGGCCATTGCATTCTTTTCGATCAAAGACACGTTGAAAACCAAGGCGTCATATTAATTCTGTTGTCTCTTCTTGTTCAAGGGAGCATCATTTGAACTGTTTGGTTTCCTCAAATTGCGCATGATTGTGATTAGATTCTCGTTCACAAACGAGAAATCTCACAGCGGAACTTTAAATTGAAATGCCACTTAACAAGATTTCCTTGCCCTGGTTTTAGAAAAGGGATAAAAAAATTAATCAGAAATACATATTTTGGTATATAATAACGATAGAAAATCAGTATATCTGATCTTTCATACGCGTCTTTAATCTTATGTAATTAAATAAAAAGCATGTTCTTTTATTCAATAGAGAAATAAACAACGAAAAGTTATTACGAATTTTTTCTATATAAAATTCACTGAACATAATATATCAAAATCCCTACTGAAACTCAACAGCTAGACTTATGCAAAAGTATTGGAATTCATTTTCATTTTGTATAATTTCCATATAAATATTATCTATTTATATCTATTTATACATATATTTAGAAATAATTAACTATGACTCTAATGTTCAATTTTTCGATATTTAACACGTATCTCATTAAGTAAACTGATTGACAAAATAATGGAAACAGAGCAATTAATGCTGTTAAGATGTTATTTTACGAACTTTCATATAAAGTTGGGGAAATAAATTGAAAAATTCGAGTGTTGACAAATGCATAAGCCCATCAAAATGGTAGCGCATCAGCGGTAAGATTACAATAGTTTTTTTACTTCAATTCAGTTCAAAAATAAAAGTATAGTTAAATTGAGAATATATTTTTTTACTTAGAAGGTACCGTTATAACTATAGCTATACATTGGGTCAAATAATACGAGGTATACTTTTTAGTTCATGCTTTTCTCTGCAGTAAAAATTAAGAAGAAAAAACGCGGGAATTCCTCCCGAAATAGCATCAGAAAAAACTCAGATGTCAGAGGAGTGAAAGTGTGGTTATCAGTGTCACTTTGGAGCCGTCAAATCATATCGGAAGTGAGCAGCGCACGAATTCCCACTGTGACACTGTTTTTTGCAATTCCAAAGAAACGCTGGCGTAGAATGCGTGCATTTGTCGTGTACATCGTGTTTTTTTTTGAGTGGTAAACAGTGATTGTTTTCAGATGGTTACAACCACTCGTACCGTGAAACAGTGAATTGAAATAAAACCCTCAATTGGACTTTTTGACGCAACCCTCTGGCGCACCTCAAAATGCGTATGATTTGACAATCAGATGGAGGTATTTTTGTCTTTAGAATGATTTTACAGCCAAACAGTATCATGAGGGACTAAAATAAAAAGCATTAGCTGATATGAAAAAAATTGAACATTCGTTCTTATTAAAGTGTTATCAAGCAGAACAGAATGGAATGGTTAAAATATTCCCAAACCTGATTCACTATAATTAATAAGAGTTTACTGAAATACTAAATATAATTAATACGTAATTAAATATTTTGTGATAAATAAAAAATACTATTTTTAATTATTTAGAAAATAAATATACAATATTAGGTTGGAACTATTTGAATTAAATGTTGGTAGTAAAACAGATAATATATCGCGTATAATGACACCTATACGAATGGAAAATTGGCATAATAATCCATTAGAATTTTCTGACGTATTAGAGATAAAGAACGCGCTTTTGAAATTAATAAGTTGCATTTATAAACTCTGCATTTAACTGATAATTGCAGTTAACACTTTAGGAATTCTTTATTTTAATTGGTTAATGAATTTCACTCCATACCATTACCTGTAATTAACAACCGTAACTATGAATGTAATTTTATAAACAAGACAATTGAATCATAATAGTAAAATGATTAATCAACATAATTATTCTTAAGAGAATGAGACAAATTCTATTGCATTGGGAATATTTTTTCGCAATCTTATCATCGTCTCTAACATGAGCTCTAATTAAAAAAAACGCGCTTCCATAAAACATGAACTGATTTCAGAGGGATGATAAAAATTATAGATATATTCAATTGGGATTATAATAAATTCATTCTTGTATCTGTTTACTGTCAACAGCAACAAAGAAAATAGAAGCCAATAGTGAAAAACGGCTTTGTACGGTTTCCAACCAATCGCAGAACTCAAAACAATTTTTTCGATACAATAACCGATGATAAAAATCAATGCCGTTGTTTTTGCGACTTTAAAAGAACTAAATCCGTCAGAATTAAAAAATGAGAGGATCCTACAATGCATGTTTTGACAAAAACGAGCACAATGGAGAAAATATGAAATTCATAGAGGGGCTTCCAACCAATCAGAGCCTATGACGTCCGAGTTCTGAGAACTCAAGGTGTTCAATAGGAACATTTATATCAAGTTACATTCTGAAGCAGATGTGCACAGGTATCGGTTTCAACATTCGTTTGAAGGGTCGATGAAAAACTTTGCGATCTCAAAATAGAAGTCGTGTTAAAAAAGACGAATAAAATAATCCACGAAGATTATAATCATGATTTTTGGAGATGTATTTATGATTTCAACACTCCGTAGTGTAACAAAACAATTGAATAACGTTTTAACACGGAACTATGAATTCGCAAACAGGACAAAAATCCCAAAAAAATTGTCACATATTTATTTTGAGGATACGACAGAAACATATTCGTGTATACGAGGAACACGATCTATCCTGAAATTCACTTGCGTGTGCACGCTGTTGTATCTGTCTGATCTGAAACGACTGCCTCTTAAATTTTTCATCCTCTCGGAGTGGCAGTCACACAAGTACAACTCACGGGACTTACTATTCAAATCCTTTGAGTGCGTCTTTCGAATGTAAATGGTCACACCGCATTTCTGTGATTCGTTTGGGGAGTCGGCTTCCGAAACAAATCTGCAAGGATAGACGAAGCCTCATGTATGATTTCCTCTCTTCACTCGATATGACATTGCGCTGAGATGAAATCATCATTGAATCCATCGCCTATCACTTGTAAGGAATCGTGATTACTTGAAGTGGTAACTCTACTGCGATATATTCTGTTCTTTTCGATACTCTGCAGGACACCGAGGAATTGATACTGCAATATATGCAAGGAAAGTTTCAAATCAAGCCAAACAACACACTGGAACTGAAATGCTGATTATATTGAAATGTTTATAATTGAAGGACATATGTTTAAGTTGGTTACATAGAACACTTTAAAGTAAGTCCTAATTGCCAAATCCTCAAATACGACCAAATAATGAATAAAGCACTCACCGAGTTAATATTAAAAGTTCCGAGTTAAAATTTAGCTTCATGTAAATATTTTATAGATTATTCCCATTTAGAATTTTAGTAATCATATCTAAGTATTATGAACTTTAATACATTTTCTTTGATAAGGAAAAATTAGTTTCTTAGGTAGTTGAATTTGGTTTTCAACATGTTTAAATGCTTATGAAAATGAGAACGATGTATAGATGTACGAAAAATAAGTATCAAAAGGATATATATTATTCAAAAGGATATATCTATAAATTATTGAAATGAATGCAATTATAGTTATAAAGAAGAACGCAAATAACGATAAAAGAACTTGAAATCGATACATCGGTGGCGAATTGCGATAGAAGGGCAAATCAGGTGAAAGGTTAAAAGTAGAGCAAAACGAAGTATTCAAAACGAACACTTTCTCTGGACGAACAAAGAGCGATGCCCTTAAAAGGTTTCTGGCTAGACATCATCAAAGAGAAAAACAGACGAGAAACATAACCTACATACAAGGTCGAGAATGCCTCCAAGAATAGGTACACCGAAGGCTGAAATAATGCCATCTGAAATGTGTAATGCAATATCCATTATCATGCGATTTTTGGATAGGATAGATATATGGAAGGCTGCAATAGTAATATCAGAGTTGTGTGATGCAATACCCCTTAACGTGTGATTCGATGAAAAGAAAGTGGGAAGCAAACTGATTTTTTATTCGACGATAAATGGATACCTCCCTCACAAACTCCGAAAGGCGGCTTGCCGAGTATTCATGTAGATGTACTGAAGGTGAAAAGAAAATGTAGCAGTTTTAGAGGTTAAGGTCAAACTCATTGTTACTTTTTGATGCCCTCTATAGACACCAAATTTTCTCTTCAAAATTTTCGTACACTTCAGTTTACTAAATCATGGATGGTACTTCACCAATGGCAGATAGAATAAATTAAAAGCTGAAGGACCTAGTTCGATTCCATCTTCTCTCTTATTGTCTCATGGCGACGACTTAAAACCCACGACTGAAATGTCGAGTGTTTAAGCGTCTTAACATCTTAAATTTAAAAAAATACGTAACATACAAAAGGAGAAAAAAAATGTGGAATCTTTAGCAAACCGTTCTTTCCCTTATTTTAAACTTGAGATTATCGTATGAGAATCGCAATCATATTTTGGTTTACTATTATAATAAGGAAGCGTTTAAATTTTAAGTTTCCAAGAGATCCAATTTTACCGTTAAAAATCCACAGAAAGTCCATACTAATTAATTAAAAAGGGAATAAGAGTAATTCCCAACAATGATACTCAACTGACAGCTTCAATTCCTTCAAACCGTAACCTTCGCAATCACAGTCATGGAAACACGCATAGCAGCCTTAATTCCCCGGAAACGCATAGAAACAGGAAATTCTAAGAGCGTTTAAATAAATCATACGAGACTCGGAAACTAAAGCAGTGGAAAGTTGATGATCTCCTTAATTGCATAACAAACAAATTAGCAGAAGCTCTTCCCAAAGTTCCCTATTCTGGGCCGCAAAGGATACCGATTCTTTCTTCGCTTATTCAAACAACGGAATGAAATAGTTGCCATCTGAGAAGAGTTGCTGTTGGGTTAAGTTTTTGGCGCAGATGCTGGAGAACAAGAGTGGACGGAACAGAACACGCGTCTCCGTTAGAGGGAAATTAAAGCGAGATTACGGGAAAGAAAGAAAAAATTAAAAGAAAAGGTATACACATTTATGTATATTTGTCCTATATTATAAGACACGATTAAGAAAATGTCGGTGCTTTTTTCTAAGCGTTCAGTTTCTTTCTGAGGGTGCTACGTGCTCACTGATTTCTTAGATACGATGTTCTTCTTTAAGTGATGTCTGCATATTTGACATTAATCGATAGCAATAAGGATTCTATTCATACTGAAGAAATCACATGGTCCGAAACTGAGATGTGATTCAATCATGGTTTATGAAAGACTTTGGTTCGAAATTATAAGCTTGACGGATTTTGTATGTTAAAATTCGATCTTCCTTCGAATCTTTAAGGTATCATTTTCATTAAGGTATCTCGAATATGTCTGCAAAATTTCTAAATCAAATCTCGTTTCCTTAGAATGTTAATTCAAATGTGCAATTTAATAGATAGGCCTAAGCTCTGCAATATAATTTCATATCTTTAAATAAATTAACATTATAATAAATAATATGATTTTAAAATAAATCAAAATTCAAATACAACAGGAAATTACGATATTTCTAAATATAAAAATATATTTAGCTTAAAATTGAATCAATTAAACTCGTGATGAACGGTCGAAATAACTCAGAGTAATTATAGAGCGACAACTTTTCTTATTATAAGCAAATCCAGAATCGATAGTCATTCGGAAAAAAATTTAATTAACTGAAAACTCTGTTGACTATCGTTTGTTACACTAATCATATCTTTGTGACGTTGCAAATACTTTTAAATTATAATTAACTTTAAGATTCTAAGAATTCTATAGAGTATCTTCTTTATTAAATAAAGAATCATTTCAATGCTTAAGAAGTGCACAGATAGAAATCAAACAATCTCTTCTTATCACATTGTGAACACGTTAACGAAAAATGAACGGAATACAGAAGAAGGGAGAAAATTTAGGAACAAATATCTTTTGAAAATGGGAAGGAGTCGACGCAATTTCGAGCGGCATTACTTCAGCAGTTTGAATCCCAGGAGAGTATTGCATCTGCAGGAAAATGATTTGGAGGGTTTAAAGACGGAATTGTTTCTCTGAGAAGATTTCTGGAACACACGAGTAAAAGGTACGAGATTCCTCATAATACAAAGAGCAGTGGAATACGAGAGGAAAATATTCGCCGTTGAAGCTCTAGTTGGATTTAATGAATCTGTTAAATGACTACACGCACACTTGTGCTCCTAATAAACAGTACATAAAGGAGTAGATATTACAGCAGATGATATTTGCATCGATGTCTTTGGTGGTGTTTCCCTTACTGCTTTAGGTAACATTTCCGAGAGGAGATTATATTTCCAAACAAGAATATACAAGTCATGGCTTTAATAAAGATTTTTATGTATTTCTTTTTATTTAAAATGTTATTAAAATAAAGATGAAATCGATATTTATTAATAAATTAGATATATATGGAGAGAAATGGCTGTACATTTCTACTTTTTGTTGTGCTCTACGCTCTTAATAATTAATTTTTGAAGCTTCTGAACTCTGGAGCTAACGTATTTACAATTTTCTTATAGAATCTTTATAAAGGAAGGATTGAAAGAAGATAAATCGCTTTTAATGTCTGCAATATCCAATCCGAATAATTGTGACAGAATAATAAATTTTATGCGATTATTGAAAAGTAATACTGTATACAGGTATTCTACAAGTATAAGGAGGCAATAATGGTACCCTGATATTCAATCAAATTCGTTTAAGAAAATAGAATGCGGTAAGCTGATTGTTAGATATACAAAGACAGAAGGCAGAATCTCAAAAATAGTTATCAATACCAAATTTTAAAATTATAAATCTATAATATTTCAGTATATTCGGTATGAAAAACATGTAAAGTCCAGTTGGCTCACATACTCGCATGCAATTTAGTACTCTTGTTGAAGGCTCTTAACGGACTAAAAATTATCAGACTGGATTTTTTCGGTTGAGATTTATACAAAATCTCCTCTTGCAGTTTTTTATAATTTAATTCAAACTTCAGAATGAATGAAAGGACTACAATGCTAATCAAGGACCATTATTCTCAAAAAGTTCCATTTTTAGTAGTACAAAGAAACCTTATTTAAATTCCTAACTTCACTTATAATTACAGTATCTACAGAGTAAAACAGTAAATATTGATGGACAATGGTCTCGTAGTTCCTAATTTTTTCCAACAGCAGTATCCAGCACTGTTTCCATCTCGATAAGTTTTTCTGTGACCTTGTTGTCGTAGCATGGACATGAATTTAAAGTCCTTTTCGACACACAAAGCCGTAATTGATATGAATCAAAATATTGAATAACAGTGAAGTACCTCATGGAATTCTAAATATGCTCTCAATGAACTCACGATAATTAATAGGAAACTTCAATATGGCAAATTTATTATACTTTACTTTTTCTACGTTTAAAAACATTGGAATCATTAATGTACAATATGAATGCTATTGTTTTATTATATTATTATCTTGCGCTCGAATTACTAAGATTTTGGTGTAGAAAAGTACTAAAAATTAACTAGGACCCATTCATTAATCAAAAATGAATTGTACACATTTGCCTAGTTACTCTCACATAATTCTCAATCATTTTAACTTCCCTTAAACTATGGCTAAAATAAATCTTGATGATATAACTAAACTTCCCCCTTAATATACTTTTTGGATTTTTTAAATTTTTCATTATTTTTACCGAATGATTCTTTTGTTTTATTTAAAATTATTTAAAGTTTATTTTGGAAACGAGAACGAGAATATGAGAAAAAGTAATATAGAGAATGATTGTGAATTTCTATTGAATTGAAATAAAATAAGGGATACAAATAATCCGAATATTCTGAACCAATACTAAGTATATTTAGATGTATGTATATTCGTCCATTCTTTCGCAAGTGTTCTCCGCTCCATTGCAGTGAGAGATCCATCCAATTCATTCAAACGACTCCTTTAATACGAACGTCAGGATCGTGCGAAGTGACAAAAGAGAAATCGCAGAAGTCAACCAAAAGAAGGAAATGAATGGAGCGTTTTCTTGCGAAAGAGCAAAACGAGATGAAAAACGCGTGAAAAAATACGAATCATTTGCAGAACGAATTGCGGCCGCGAGAGAATGGATTCGACGAAGGAAACTACGCCATTCGGACGGAATTTTTTCCGTGTGGTGTAAACAGGAGGCGGCGTATTGTAGTCAGGGACACAAGTCTCCCTGGAGATTATCGTGGCTTTGGGCAGGCGACGTATCGCGGAGGTGAAAGACGTATAAACAGGTGTTTGTACGTGAGGATGCAGGCGTCGAGTTGGATAAACTGGATGGACTTATTTAATGCTTCCCACGGTGAATAAAGGTGACGATTTGGGTTCAAATCGACAACTTACTGACTTCCGTTGGATGATGAGTCGTAAACAGAGTAAGGACTGAATATAATTCTTTAGAACGGAAAGGTTATGCGCTCTCAGGAGGAGCTCAAAGCTCGTTTTAGAACTCTATCATACTTTGCTGCTGTTTATTAAGGCAATAACCTGTAACTGGAATGATTTAAAAAGTATCCTGGAAATGTACAATTTTTTTTAAGATTTTCTCTTCATTGCAATTGTATTCTGGAGAGTTTTACTAAAATAAATGTCCAAAGTTTTGTTCCGTTATATTCCGGAAAATATTAGTAGAATTATAAGAAAAAGAAAGGAGGAGGATAAAAATATTGATTTAAAAAATTGATAGTTTTTTTATAGGCCAATTCTTTATTTATACACTTTAATTCTTGCGCTAAAATCTATTTTTGGACAATTAGAATGGGGAAAAAAATCAACAAACGGAAGTATACTAACATGCAAACCTTGTGAGGAAAATTAATTTTTATTTATCCGGGATTTGAACACAGGACCTGAAAGTTAGTAGAAAAAATCAGGATTTTATTCATTATAATACCTCATTCCTCATCTCTACCGATAATCCCACCGAAAAATCTTCCAACCATTATTTTGAGATTCCTTATGGATGTACATCACAGCAAGGGAATCTATTTATCTTCTTCCGAAAGCGAAATTCGATCAATTCCGTCCTTAAGACCATCGTTTGCAAAAAAAGCACCACAATGAGATCACGATCTCGGGTTGCGCAAAAACGTACACAAAACACCTCTCTATTTTTCCATGGACAATTTGTGGTTGATCGGATACGAGCAATGCATGCAAATGCGGGGACCAAATCCGTGAAAAAATCTCGGGCCCGGAGAAGATAAACAACACGGCAGCAATCACAGCGTATAATTTCCAACCCATATTAACGTCCCACACGAAAACCGGTACCCGTTCGCTCCACTTACAGCCACCTCCCTTAATGTTTTATCATTCCCATTTTTCCACCTTGTTTTACGACTCCTCCTTTATATTCTTCCGTTTTCCTGCCGTACCTTCGCATGTCCTTCTTCGGGCGCTGCTTCCATCCCCTACCACCCGCGCGCCACCGTCGTCCAATATCTCCTACCTCCGTGGCCCATCAATACAGGAAGGAACGTGCTATTCTGCCACGTGTGACGTGAATACCGAAATCATATTGTCGATCGACTTAAAGGAACCAATATGGCCTCGAAATATTTCGAAGTCACGAGGGAGGGAATAGTTCCATTGCGGTAGGATTTCGAGTGGAGAAAGTCGCTTTCCGGAGAGAGTTTTCTTCGCGATTTAAGTGTTGCGAAAAACAGAGGATTGAATTAAAGTGTCGCTTAGAGACGATCGTTTTACTCCTCCAGAGTAATGCTATCACTAAAAATTCCAATTACACGAATGGGGAGGTGCGATTTGCTGTAATTAGAAATTCCATGTAAATAGGAAATCTAAAATTAAAAGGTAATTGCTAATTCCAAGAAAATTATAATTGTTTTTAAATTAACTGAGCATTTCGAGGAAGGAATTTAAATTACTGGAAATAAATATAAAAATATCCTTTGTGAATGATAAATATGATTATAATATAGAAAGTTCGAGCTAATATTCTGCTTGAAATTAAAACAACGTATAGTTAAAGTTAAAAATATACTGGTTACATTTTTCTTAAAATACCAAGCGAATATTCTAAAGGAATAAAAATACATATGAAATATCTGAATAGTTTTCAGATAAATGTAGGTGATGCAGCACTTAAGAGTGAATACCAGTGTACTATAATTCACATTCAGATTTTAGATAGATTGAATTATTCATTAGCATAATGGGACTTAGTAGATAGTTTCTGACAGCTTATACTTAATAATCATGTTCAATATACATGCAAATCGTTAATGATTCAAAATTATTATAACAAAAATTCTGCCCGAACTGAAAAAGTGATCTTCAATTTGGATTCCTTACAAGATAGAAACTTTTCAGTATCGTTTATAAATCAATTATATTGGTAACACTAAAAGCTTGACACTTTACAGGTATAAAGAATGAAAGAATGAATAAAGAATGAAAACTTCGTTCTAATTTGAAGATAGGATATCAAAAGACGGATTTTATAGAAAATTCATGAATCAATCACCAAAATTCCTGCTTATTAATAAAAAAATTTCAGCCCAAAGATATTTTTTAAAAACATTAAATAAATATTGAAATAGCAAAGTATAAGCCTCAGTAAATATATTTTCCAATATTCTCCGTTAAAATCCACTTCAACCTCCCCATAGATACCACCTTTCATATCATTCCCAATATCGAGTGCACACGTCTAATACTTTACGGAGCTCTTACGCCAACAAACTCAAAGAGTCCCCTAAAGGCAAACGATAAGATCCGCGACATCCACGAATATTTCCCCTTAAGGACCCGATTCTCGCGAAACATGATCGATCAAAGGATGCAGATTATTTCCTTGGGCAGCACCTGAAGCGAGATGCTTCCGACAATATCACGGAGAAGATTTCCTCCAGAAGACCAAATAAGAAGAAAAAGAACAATAAATATTTCCGATAAGGTAAACACGTGGAATCTGGGGTAGAAGCAACGAAGGAACCACGCACATATTCCACCAATGGCGCTACTGGGATTGGAGCAGGTGAGAGGGTTCTTGTATAAGAATACAACGAAGAAGGCGATTTGCAGGGATGTAGGCATATTTGCTGTTCCAATCCAACACGACCTTCTCCCCTTGAGGGCATAGGGATGGAGGATTTTGCGAGAGCAAACAGTATATTCCCGCGATCTTTAAATACGCTAAATTCGTTCTTCAACGTTCCTTCTATTTTCACAGACTTAAATACACTCCTTATTATATTTATTTTATTTGAATCGTATATTTAATTCCTAAAGTTACCCTAAATAAATCAAAATTTCCAGCAAGTTTGATTCTAAATCTATAATATGCGATCTGTTTCCGAGATAGAATTTAGGCTTTCCTGCCAAGTTTCACAAATACCTTTTACCGCATCGTGCATTTAACTTCTAGGAGGTGAATATAATTATAAGTAGTTAATAATTAGGTTGTGATGTTCCCAAACTGCTTTAACCTTATGAGTCACAGGGATAATTTATTACGTGGAATTTAGTTTCGCTTGATGGGGTCCTTATTCCTTTGAGATATCAGCCTCGTATATCCCTTCTCTAGGATATTTAATGTAGTATTTCCGAAGTTAAAAGATATCAAGTGCCGTTCACTACGCCCTTAACGCAACTTAATTACAAGAATGCATACATAAACTGTTTAATCAATTTAAGAAGTATCAGACAGTACAAGAGTAAAGGGTATAAATGAAACACAGTAAAAGTCCTCTTCTACGTAAATTTTACCAGAATAAAGAATAGCAATACCTTGCTCGTAATTTTCTTTTGTGAGTTAGTTCATATATAATTTCTGATGCTCGTAACATGAATATTAAAAAAAATTTAAATTTACAATTGCGTTGCAGGCGTTTATGAACAGCAACACTAAAAATATTTCATTGTAGAACCAGTAATATTCGATAGTAGAAATGGTAGAAATTTTAAAAATATTCAGCAAAAATAATTTTTAAAATAACAATATTTTAGGATATTATGACTTTAATTTCTTGAATATAAGAAGCAAGTTTATAACGTGAATATTTGTTGGTGACGGACAATAATAAATTCTCTAGATTATAAGGATAAGATAAGACAGTGCTGAAAACATATAGGTCAATCATAAATCAAGAGACAATTGGTTAAGCTATTATAATTTTAAGAAGAGATATTCATTGAATTTGATCTATGTGTAAATTTTTCCATAACTAAGGAGTAAAATGGGCTACAGTCTTTCAGATTTTATCTACAAAATTACATTCGTTTTCTGAGAAGCGTTTACAATTTGGTACTTGAGCTTTAATTTTGTAGAATGAGTTTATCACAAACGATGTATATTTCTGGAGAACACGAAAACTCACAACTTCATATTTCTTTCAATCACTTACCTATTTTCATGATCTGAATACCAAAGAGGGCAAAAAAATTATCCCTCCATAGATTCGTCATCTGCGCACTAACTTTAAATCATGATAAAACAATTCGGCTGCAAATTTCATTCAAGTTACGCATTGGATCTTTAAACTTCAAAAAGTCTCTGATCAAATCTAAAGGTAGAATGGACTTGGAAACTGACGGGACCGGGAATCGAACCCGGGTCTCCCAATTGGTCGAGTGCTCTGCCCGTAGAGCTATCCCGGCAGAACATTTCTCCAAGCCATTCGGGAAACATTGTGTTTCTTCCGAGCACCCGACCGGCAATTGGAAGACCCGGGTTCGATTCCCGGTCCCGTCAGTTTCCAAGTCCATTCTACCTTTATCCTCTGCGCACAGCGTTCCTGTGCAATACCCTGCACCTTGTTCCTTATCTCTTATCAATGCTTATATTAAAACATCCTTTATGTACAAGGTATGAAATGGAGAACTTTTGGTAGTAGGAATATAGATATTTATATTTTAAATCTCTTATTTAGCAATATTCAAATTTCTCGCTTTAGAGCGACTTCTAGTGATAGATGTAGGTTACTAGAATAATGTTTGTATTGAATTCCTTTGTCCTGGAACTGTTCCCCGAATGCCTTGAATAGAGGCTTCAATACTTGGAAGTTCACAGGGAAACGCAGCCTCTCATCAGAGCAATTCCCATGACCGCCTCCCGAATTTCATCCAAAGCTTTGTCCCTCCAACGAACAGTTTCACCTGAGAATTTCCTTTCCAAAGACAAAAATTCAGCCTCTTTTCAACAACACTATATTTTCTCAATATTACTTTCCTATCACTCATTTCTTGAAATCTTATTAACTCCTTTCGTTCCGAATTCAAGTATGTTTTATGGAGAAACGTATGAGTTCCTATTTGAATGGATTTGAACAAAGATTATCGCATCGTAAATAAAGAATATTCCTCAGAAATGTTGTTCTTGAGTTAGGATCTCAAATTGTGCTTGAATTATCCCAGTGAGAGTAATATTAATCATTCTTTCTTTATTTTATATACTAGATACGATGATAAGGGAAATATTTCTTAAGTATACATACTCTACTTGGATTTTATTCTGAAGGTATTCTGAACAATCGGTGTTATAAACTATATTATGTATGCTTTATATAAAGTACTCCAAGAATCATTCGTGTGAAAATTCCATCAATTATTGTATTCCTGAGAATTTTCTGAAACGTTTTAATGATATTATATACATAATTGTATACGATTAAATTATATTTATTAATTTTTATGATATTCCTTCATATAGGTGATTTATAATGGGTAAAAAGTATGAGATTCAAACAAATCATAAGATACCGATTAGATACATACTTGAATTGAAGAAAAGCAAATTAAAGTTTGTATAAAGATTTAGGGATATAGTTTGAATAAGGACAAAGGTCAGCTTATTGTAACATATGTAAACAAATAAAAGTAAATATATATTACAGTAATCTCTGGCATTCAGATCCAAACAATGATTATGATAAATGGACTAAAACTGGAGAGCTTTATAAATCCTTTACATAGGCAAACAGCCGTAGAGTACGTTTGTAAGTCTAACATCTCTCATTACACTATTCTTCGATACTTAATTTAGAGAATTCAATTGGGCAATATTCAAACTAATCGCATAAAACATTTTCCGAATATTAATTTATATTTTCTCCAGCATCTAGTGTAAGGTACCTGAAAATAATCGAATACATGTGAGGACCAAATGCAAATTTCCTTCCCCACTCTCAACTCCTTGGTCAAACTCCATCTTACTTTAACAAGCGCCCGACCTTCGTCCCACAAGGTCACGTCCCCGGACCCAGAAATAGGAGGGGCTGCGACCAAATTAAAAGAGGCAGAAATTACAGCGAGATAAAGGCCCTTTTGGAATACAAAACGAAAAATCCTTGTGCTCTTCCCTTTCGCACGTCATTCTTATCGACGTTTCTTTTTGCTGTGGAAACCTTCTGCGGATAACTCTCAAGTGCCAGTGGCAATTACGCATCAAGATTCCTTCTGTCATATCCCAGTTTCCCTTTGTGAATTTCCCCTTCGGATTTGGGTTCCCGCTGCGTCTCCCTATGCCGCATAAAAATTCGGTAGAAAAAGCATCTCCTTTGATTTTTCTTTCTGGACCAATTTTTGGCCAAAGATACCTTTATTCCGAGCTTTTATTTTGGTCTTCCTTTTTCCACTCTCGCACGTTCCGTGTCCTTTTTTCGGGCGACACCAATCTCGTTCTCTCTTTTTCGTATTCCTTCTTTCTATTTGCCGTTTCCTTTCCTCCCCTACGTAATCTTCTCCCAAAACGATGCCAATGGTGCTCCATCTACTGCCGCTTGAGCATAAGCATGATTTGATTGGATGTTCAAAAGGGGGTAGTAATTTGTCTTATGAATTAGGCTATTTATTTATGTCTCTAATTGTTTGGTCGCAATAATTGAGCGTGCGGTACTTTGTAAGTTATATTATATATTACTTCGTTACTTTTATAGACAACCTTGTCAATAATAGTTTCCTCTAAAGAAGCTTTAAAATCTTTGAAAATGCTTTTAATGCAACTGAGCTCCATGGATATCTAATTTACGATAATCTTATTACACCTGGGATACCGTACAGCTATAGGCTAAAGTAAGATATTCACTGACATTTAATCTAATTCTTTCGTCATGTATTAAGTCGCTATGGTTTATAAGATTGCCTCTTGATTGAAAAAAAAAAGATTAAAATGTCTTCTCTGAATTTAGGACTGATAATTTTGGTAGATTAAATTTCCGATTAAAATTTAACAAAAACTACTATCTTTTGAATACTTAAAAGGGTGAAAGTTGTTTTAATATTTGGGTGCTCGATATTTAATTTTCCTTTTCTACTTATTCTACACGTGCTTGATAATAGAACGTAAAAGTAATGAATCTAAGGATTAAAAATATTCTTTATTAGTCTGAATTAATGAAAAATAATAATAATGAACTAATTCAATTAATAATTCGGCGATGAAAAACTTCTTCGCCGTTCTTGTAAAAAAACTTGCTGGCATATTTAAAAGTATCGGAATATATTGATCACATGAACTAAAAATTATAATTAATTTATTTCAAAATATCTTCTTAATTTAATCAGCGTTTTTAAAACAATCGGCAACTCATTGTAATCATCAAATACATCGAAATTAATTAAGGCTATGAAAAGTAATGGATGCGCCAAAGCATAGGATTAATAAATGCTAGAAAACTTTACTTGGGCAAAATAAGATTTGAAAATTTGTGATGAAGTGTCAGTCTCTTAACCATTTCAATATAATTACTGTGAAGAGTGGTGGGCGGTGTGTGGGAGTAATTTCAGAATCTTAATTACTAATAAAAGCCACTTTCAATTCATTAAGCCCAAGAATCGATCGCAGGAGCGTTTGTTAATTTGATGCTATGAAATGGGTCAGTAATTATGGACAATGTTGTTAATTTATTACTTTTACAAAAGGTAAAACCTCTTTTTTAATATAATTTGAAAAAAGTTCTATGATTATTAGTAGAAATATTATAACAATGTATTCGTGAACAGTTTGTAGGAAAATGTTTCGTTTTCTGTACAAGAATTTTAAATTTAATTTTTAGAAAACGAATTTCAAGGAATAAATGAAACAATAGAGTAAATCTAAAAACCGAACCACTGTCTTTTCGCTCAAGTTACACATCCATAAACGATTGCTATGGAAATATGGTGAACTGGATTCAGAATTCTTACAATTAATCAATAATATACTACGTATTTTTAACTCATGTTTAAATTTCAATTTTCCGTATGATTCAGAGCATGAGTACCTGATATTATTTATTCATAATGCTTCAAATACGACCGACTAAAAAGTAGTTGCATGGCAACGAAAAGTTTACATTTCAATGCGACGTAATTTGTATTCACCTTAACGGACCTAACTTTTCCTGAATATGCCTCAAATTCACGAGGAAAATAGGGACTTAATTCTTGTTTAAAAACGCTCTCAATTTTGAAAAAAGCCATCCTTCCGCGCAAACCTAATTTCTCTCGATTAAATCGCATTACTCCGTCGCAAGAAATGCTGAATTTTTAGGGGACCCCGTTCCGGTTGACTTCCGGCAAATCTCGAAGATGGAAACTCTATTCTTTGGGAAATCTTGAAAGAGTGACAAAGGGAAGCGACCGCCACGCGATTCTTCGGAGGAGGGGGTTGAGGTGAGGACAGAAGAAGAGGGGAAAGCCAGGGAAAATTGCCTGTCAAGAGCACTGCGTCCCCCTCCCCGGTGGAGGGATGTGGTGGCGGCGTTTTGACTTACGCGCCCGCGGCGCCTCTTGCGGCTGGAGTGAGAAGCTCCATCTTCGATGGCAGAAAGATGGAGATAAGTAGAATGGTAAAAGAGAAAAAAAATTCTGGACGAAGAACCATTAGAGAGCAAATGGGAATCCAATCTGGAGTACTGATTTGATGATGCTCTCTCATGATTGGGTATTTGACGGTCTCTGCAGCTTGTTGTACCTAGGCTTTCCCGGGGGGTTTCTTCAGATGTCTCGAAAGTAGGTGGCGATATCTTTTTGAAACATCTTTGATGTGTCATCTGTGTACGTGTACAAGTTATCTGAAGGTCAGCCCATATGACCTTCCGTTCTCAAGGGCTTCATAAAAGGATTCGCAATAGCTTTATATCCAATCATTATTTTTCGGTTTGCACTGTTTTACAAGTACTTATATGTACAGCTAATGCACCGTAACGTTATGAATATGAATTACAATACGTGTTCTTCAAAATACGCAGAATATTGAAAATCAATTAAAAATAACTATATAGGAACTACTATAAATAAAACTCTTATCCTCACGTTTATACACGAGAAAAAAAAACATTTTTATAATATAAAAAAGCCTTGTTTAATTATTCCAACAGCTTTGTACAATGTCTCTTGAAATTTAAATTTTTTTCTTATGACATATTTGATGAAAACTAACAAAACGCATTTAATTGTTCATGTAGTTGAAGGAATGCGACGTGTCTTATGATAGTGCATCATGAGTTTCTTGATGATAAATACGGAGCCCATAAATCATGGAATAAAAGCTCAAAGATGAACCTGTTCGTATAATCTGGGTATATTTACTGCCATACATTTTCAATTCCATAATATGGATTTCAACAAATAAAATTGGTGAAAATATGAAGGAAATTTTCAACTTGATTTCTAACTTTAAATAATTACAAATTTAATGTTAACAATGCGGAACAATACATGAAATTCACTCTGTGCGTTTTATATTGTTACTTGGGAGGTTTTAAGTTTCATTATTCGCTAAAAATGTCACTTCAAATGTAAAGCATTCGATGAAAATATTTGGTAAACATTTCAACTTCAAAAAACCGATAGCCTTCCTTCGAATTCGTGATGAGAAACATTTTCGTAGAAGTAATTTATCTGACTTGTCGCTTAGTTTCCGGTATGTTGCGTCACTATCTACGTTAATAAACGTTTCCATGCCGATTACATAGCGAACAACGGCAATAATGAGAAATTTCGAGCATGACAAGAATTTCAATCGTCAACGTAACAGACTACTTCTCTAGTAATAGGAATGGGGAGTGTAACGCAAAAGTAATTGAAATTTCAGCTGAATTCCTAGATGATAACAGCAATTTTCTGTATGATAAAAAATAATATACGAAAAAGGCCTTTAATCAAATCTTCCAAATATTAACTTAAATATCTGTGAAATAACCATAGGTAGAATCTTACTTAATTTGGCTTTTTTGGTCATTTTACAATTAAAATTGATATTAAGCAGTTTCATATAAATATGGTTATTATTCTTGTTTTATTGTCATAGTTTAGAGACTTGTAGTTCCTTTCCATTAGTAGTATTGCATTCAAAGAGGTTGAGACGTAGGTTCATAAGTACCATACCAAATGCCATGTGATTTATATCCCAATTACTAATATTAAACTAATTGTTCGGCAACAGATATAAATTGTATTCTTAATTTTCTATAAGATAATTGTGTTAATATACCTTATTCTCTCATAAATCTTTATAGTTTATACTTTGCATTTACTAAAGCTATAAAATTTGTTTTTTTATTTTACTTCCGTGAATAAATGAGTCTATACTCAATTATGCTATCAGAAATATTGACCATCTTCTTCAGTTGTTTAGCTATTCCTCATATAATTCTTCCATAAAAATATGCTTTAAGTAAAAATCCCTCCTTTACATTTATAGCTCCATTCTAACCTATAATAAGGTAGTTCCATTCTAACGCTACTGATCCATCACAACTCCTCACTCTCGTAACCAAGGGAAACGACCAAATCGAATTCTTCGCATGGAACGCATGAGAAACACTTCTCAGAATTCCTCGTCATCTCCACGTTCTGTACCCGATACGAAACTCACAGATGCATTCGAAGAAGGGAGTCTATCGAATTCCCACTTTCTTTCGCAGAAAACATTCCGTGCCAATGCACGTACCATCCCTTTTCTTAACCAAGTCCAGGCGGACGTACCTTCCGCGGCCAACAAACTGTGACCGACCAAAGGAAACCCAGACCTTGGTTAACCCTCCAACCACCGATACGTAAAATTGTCACGCCTATCTTTTTCACCATCAAACGTGCTGCCTTTGCTTACGGTGGACATTCGCACGAATACACACGCACACTAACTCGGCGTGACAGACACACGTAGCGACCGACAGTGGTCAATCGATAACAGCTCCTTCCTTGCACAGACTACCTCTACTTGGTGCGGAAACCTCACCCAATCCCGCATGCTGAAGTGCAGACTGAAAACGTACACACGCACTCTCTTGTGGTCCCACATTCGGTGAATAGATCGTAAATCGGTTCGAACGGAACGGCGTCGGCTCATAAATGATGCCCGAGTTTTCCCCTGTGTTTTCCTCTATTCCTACGCATTTCCCGATCGCAACTGAACAAAGCGGCGATACAGAGCGAATTCACTTCGGAATGCACAGTCAAAGTGAGACTTTTCTAGGAAATGCCCACTCGTTCATTTCCATACCTACTGTAGCGTTTATATGAAACTTCTATGGAAATCTAACGCCCCCAGGTAGGAGTCGAAACACGTAGCCTTTACCAATTATCTGCAGTTTTACTGAGGAAGAAGACTGAGCAAATGATAAATAAATTTTATGCCATTTCTAATGAAGGAACGGTTTGATATTAACTACCAATAGCCACGGTCTGTCTGGTGAAAGAAGTTATTCATTTTGTTTTCATCTACTACTTGGTTCGTCTAATGATGAATAAAAGATTGACATCTGATGTATTTGAGCTTGTTTCTTTCGAACTGAATCATATTGTTATATTTCTTCTTTTTACTCCTTAATGAATAAAACCTTATCATAAAGAGAATGACAAAGAATGAATAGCTTTAAAATATTTTCCATTCTAATTTTCCACGATATATGACATTTAATTGAACTTTTTCATTTTCTGAGTTGTTACACTATGTAAAATATTACTGAGCTGTATTCCTCTGAATAATCAAGAAGGGTATTGTTTAAATCAATTTTGTTTGAGTGGGTCCCATGGCAGTTTTACGGGCTGCGTTGCTAACGCTACAAGCCACAAGTGGTTAGACAGCTAAAATTTCCTGTTCAAGCAAATTTTACAATAGCTCTCTAATTAAATAGAAAACGTCTGTGTAAGATTGAAAATTTGGTATTTTATTTAAACTTTATGATTTACATGAAGTTGATTTGGTGAATTGATAATGTATTCCGACTCACTCAATAAACTTGACCCTCTTCATTTACTAAAGTACCTCATATTTGGTAATGTAGATTAAGTATATCTTGAATTGGGAGGTAAATACATAAGAAAACTTATTCAATAAAATTGCTCAAATCGAAATATGTTATTATATTTGGATCACTAATTTATCTATTAGTGAGTTATATCCTGGGTTTTCATTATTGATGGTAATCTTTTAGCAATCTTATTGAAATAATTATTTTCGCTTGTGAGATAGTAAAATATTTTTAGAGAAAGTATCATAAGTATGACATTCATGATTATGAATAAAATTATGTTTTCTAAAACTACTATCCAAAATATCATAAATTAGAATGAAAATGAGGTCCTTCTGACTCAATTCTTTCTACAACTATTATTCATGCCTGCCTTTATCGTAGTCTTATCACCCTTGGTAACCGGAAATTTTATTTCTCTGCAATGATATTTCAAGGCATTCTGTTGCATTCATTCTTTCCGATCGTATGAAAAAGCACCCATCATACGAAATCGCCGGTTGTAAATTTCTTACAAGTCTAGACTCTAGTTCAGGGGCGAAAATCTTCTATTTATGATGTTTCCATGGTAGCGCGCTCCTCTCTCGAAAATGCTCCAGGAGAGAGACAAATGTCAAGGTTTGCTCTGTCCTTTAGGAATGTTATAAATGAAGAAAGATCGCCCGACCTTGTCTGCTTACTTAGCTTAAGATGGATTAACCGAAAAGTTGCTTTAAGATTCGTCATGACCAGCTCTGTAATCCCCCTCTTACAATGTGTGTGGTTGTTTGGACCTCATCCTCTTTTCATAAGCTCCAAGATAAAGGTGATGGTAATGAGATATCTTAGGAAAGATAAAAGAGTGAGGTATACCTTCATCTTATAATTATTCAAAAATTGTGATAGATATTTTCACATTCCAATACAATTATATTCGATATTATTCAATCCTCATGTATTTTCCTTTGCTGTATCATTAACATTACACGCATTTATTACCATTTTATTAGTTAACTTTTAGCCCACTTTAAAATTTTAAACTAAGTTTCGTCTAATAAATACAGAAATTTGAAATATTTCCCCTTTGAATGAACCTACTGAAGTTGCGTCCTTCTTTTGAATCATTCAAAAGTACGAAGTATTTGCGAGCTCTGGTGTTCTTTTACTAATTCATAATATTAGAAGTATCTTATATCCCCTTTAAAACTTAATAAATAAGCGAAAAGTGTATTTTATTAATCAATAACAGTAAAATATAGGTTAAAAACATTTAATTACCGGGTGACCTTAATAAAGAATCTTAAATTTGTAATGGAAAAATATTCTGAACAAATTCTGAGAGGATAAAAACGGTGGAAAAGTTGATGTTTGGTTTTAAAATAAATTAAAATACTTACAACGTATGGAGTTTAATTTCCGCCAACCCATACATAATTTTATAGCTGTTTAATTTCTATTTTAAATACTCTAAACACTCTATTTGTTTGGATTAAAAAACTATCTGTTGTGGAGGATTCGGCGATGCGGAACGCGAGGCGTGTGTGTTTAGGAAAGCAAACATTTCATTTATCCCCAGCGAAATAAAACCATCAAACGTAGGTAACCATGGAAAACAAAGGAATTTCTCTCAAACAAAGGCCTAAATATTTCCATAATCCACAGAGAATTAATTCATCCACTTTAATATTATATAAGCAATGAAGTGGTTCTGTGAATCATGTGGAAATGGCGATAGATTTTGAATAACGATTCAACTCACTACTGAATCCAACCCTTTAAAGAGACAAAAGTTTCTTAGAAGCCGATTCTATGGAGAATTTACCACAAATCACGAAAAACTATTAAAATGAGGAGGTAATATTATGAAGAGTTTAAAATAATAACTTATCTGTAACTGAGTTATTGATACGATTTTCTTTAATGTTTAAGCTTAATCTCATAATTAAACGAAAATTAATTTAAAAATAGTGATAACTGCTTCAAGTAAAACGGTCCGATTATCTGGTCCAATATACAGTCGAAACGAGATGACATCGCATCCTGTATTAGTAAGGATATATACCTGAACCCCCACCGATGAACAGGAAATTTTATGAAGGAAAAGAGCTCAACAAGAGATGCAAAACAAAAAACGCTGCTTACATCTAGCCTTTCAATAAAGGAACCCTTTTATGATTTCTATGGAAGACATTTGAATTCAACTGCAACGAAAAATTCTCTCTGCACACTCATAACTACTAACTCACAGTAGTTAAAGCTGGAACTAAAAATTTTTTTATTGCATAGGGCAGAAACTAATTTACATACAAGAAAATAAATGCAATATGTATTAAATAGGCTATAACATACTACAAGCAGAATCTTACATCAGTACCACTTAAAGAATGATTATGACAAAAAATTTCTCTTAATTGAAATTTTCCGATATTTGACTATTTTCGGAATATGTCTAAAACATTAAAAAACAAGCTTAGTTAACTAATTCAGGAAACGAACAAAAATTTAAAACGATTTTAATTAAATACTTATCTATCAAATCAAAATTTTATTTTAGTTATACATGAAGTTAGTTTTAATGAAGTAAATACGATCTTAAAAACAAGACAATCGTACGTTTTGAGTTCACAAACAATGATTGGAAATGATTGCCAAATAATGTAAGATGAAACGTTCAAAATTTCCGTCGATAGAGGAAAATAATGAACAAAAATCAAACCGGATTTCGCACGCAGCAAGCTCGTTAGAGCAGTATCAATCACATTAACCGATAATCGACGAGGCGACAAATTAAAAGTAGATTCGACGAGAATGAGCGTTCGTGGTCCTAACGAATTCAGAAATTAATTTCGTAGCGCGCCGAAATTTCCGAATCGAAACAATATAATAGCGTTTCTCTACTATCTCATCATCGTCACAAATACTGTGTTTTGAAATACGAAATTAAACGCTTCGCCGAGTACTTACGCTAGAGGGACACGTATTCTGTGCCATTAAACGTGGAAATACCTCATATGGATACGATGATGGAATTTAAACGCTATCAAGGCGTTATTTCCACGGAGTGCGAAAACAAAAGCAGGAAAGTCAAACATTAAAGGAAACGCCTCCGTTCGATTTGATTCGTTATGAAAGCGTTTCTCGGGAAAATGGTTTTGAAAGGAAAAATGTAAAAGAGAATGAAACGCGGGACTTCGAAAGAATCGTAAATTAATGCTTGTGTTTCAGCTCTCGCTAACTCTTAGAACGAAGCGCAAATTACATCCGTAACGATTCTAGATGGGCAGCATGCTGTGGGAATTTTAATGCTGGAGAGGGAACGAGGCTTATGATGACGGTTGCCATTCTACTTGAATTCCCGGGAAAAATTCGCATCTCGAGGAAGGATTAACATTTAAATGGGACGAGAAACGATAAATATTACCACTAGAAGACATAAAAATGCCATATGTTGTTATGTGAATAGCCCAATTGAACACACTAGTTTTAACGTGGAAATAAAATGATCAAATATCTGATACATTTTATTAAAAGTATGTTCTTAGAAGGTCCATGAACGCAGTTTAAGGAAAACGATTCACAAACTCTATTCAACAAATAATAATTTTGTTGCGTAATAGAACAGGAAAACTGCTTTCAAGTTTTACTTGTCATATTCTATCTCCTTTAGTGTAGGTTATATCAGTTGTTCCGCTTAACTCCCACTCAACTAGCAGAGTACAATTCCCCATTAAGCGTCTTATCTTTTCTTGATCCCATTATTTTCTAAGGTTTGCACACAATAGCTATATATATATATATATATATATATATATATATATATATATATATATATATATATATATATATATATATATATATATTAATTGTTATATATATATAACAATTGCTTTTCTAAATTCAAGTAACATTGTTGTTCTGTATTAAACAAAATTTTTTTCATTATTACTGACAATTCTCAGTATTCTCAGTATTATCAAAACAAATGCGGAATTATTTAAATATACTATGAGAACAAACATTAAGCTTACTTATATTTATATTTACTTTACATTCACTTTTTCCTTATTTCTCATTTTCTGCTTTTAGAATACTTCATTTCAACATATTTATGTTAATGGTAAAGACTTATCTCACATTTGAGTGAAATCATATTATGAAAGTTATAATCATTATTTAGTAAGATATTAATTATCAGTCTTAATAATATCATTAAATTCTCTCAGAAATGTAACACACTCAATATCAAAATCAACGATACTTATTCCACCTCGAAAAACTCTTGGTGACAACTTATTATTTTGAGAAATGTTTAAGTTCTTAAACTTCGAACGCTGCATGTATACACTAAGCCTTAAAATATCAAAGTAATTGCCACACGTTTAAAAATGTTACACAAATCTGAGTTTTAGAGGTGACGTATGTTAAATGTGTGCTCTTGGGAGAATGAGTGGTTATTAATGCAAGAGGTCACCTGCGTCCAAGGTAAATTCTAATTAATGATAAACTGCATTTGAGATATTTAGCGAATTATTTGAAATTCATGGTAGTGTTTCTCTTCTCAGATGTTTAGTTGCTGATTTACGTCATTATGAAGGCAAAGCTATTGACATTTTATTATTGCCATCTGTTTAATCAGAATCTCTTAAAATAGGATTAATAAATAGGTTTATGAACAGCAAATAGAAAATATAAATATATTTTAAGGAGATTTCAACAAAATACATTTAAATGTAATGAAACCCAGTACTTTAACCAATTTAAAGATTATCCCATAGATTCCTAATCAGGACACACTAAAGTATGATAAAAGATTATACTTTAGATATCTTTACGTACCTTCGCAAGATGATTAACTATACGTGTATACCATTATAGTTTAGGGCGATATATACTACTAACAAAGGATTCTTTGACTTTGAAGTAAATACTTTCTGTTATTATAACAATTTTCACTTCTCTAGTCGTTGAAATTGAAGAAAAAACTTTCAGAAAAGTTTTGTGATCAATTTAAGCAGTTTCATTGTATAGTAAATAAAATGAGTAATATCAGTTTCTTTCGTAGAATTTTAAGTGGAAATTAAACATTTCCACGCAAAAATAACAACTCACTCGCGTTCTCTAACCCAGGGAGTATAAAAATTCGAACATTAAAAAGTTCTGCATGTACAGGCGACGATATGAAATAATCGCCAACTCACTTTTGCTGATTAACTTCGCTGGAAAGTTCGATTTTCGCACGTCATTTCGCACATATGCCGCGATTGGACTGTCTGCCGAATGGATTTGCAGGACCCTACAAGAGGATCAGAGACGGGCAGTAATTGGCTTCACAAACCTCATAGAACAAAACTCTTGGCGCTCAGATAGGGCGTCCCTAAATTCATAAACTGCATTTAAGCTCGCTTTAACACGATTCCTCGAGAGAGCGCCTCCATGGAGACACAAACAAAGAGCCGTCAAGAGCAACAAATTGGGCAGCCTTGCTTTTGAACTTTTTCGGTCTATCTTTCCGCATGAGCTCACGTCCGGGGAGCGCGTTAAAATGGCGAGGAATTAAAAAAAAGACGAGCGGTGACAGAGGGCAGCACGAGTACTTTTTCCCGAATAAATGACAATCGCCTCGCGACTGCAAGGGTGCAGATTAAAAAGTAAAAAATGGGTGGACTTTGGCCAGTTTCTTTTTTATATTCTGCCGAATAAGGGGTGGAGGGTCCTTTTCGAAATGAATGTGTTCCAATCGAGTTGTTCTGGAATTCCATGGCTACCCCCTCTTTCGTCTCCATAGTTAGACAATGGCCAAGAAGGATACACGTCATCCTCGGATGCCTATTAAGCCGTGAACTCATCATTGTGCGCATATGTCGACTCCGGAACCTGCCGACGCGAATATCGAAGGTTTGAATAAAAAAGGCTTTGGAGTGAAATCAAATCAAAATAGACGAGGAAATGGGATTTAATGGTTTCGATTAAAATTCATTCCTTATCAGTATTGAATCGACTAACTGGGGAGCTAAGCATGAATTGGATTTTGTTAAGGAAAAAAACGTATTTTTTAACACTGATAATTGTAAAGGAAATTGAATTATACGCTTTTACCGAGTATAGTTTCGTAGCCTCCATATAATTTATCTTTAACAACAATGATTATTTTTTAAAGGAATAATTCGTTCCCTTGTTTAATCACGAATATATTATTGTTTTTAATTCAAAGCTAGAAATTTCAATTATAATTAATAATAACTGAATTCATTTATCTAAGAATATAGTTCTGCAGATAGGATATTTGATTCAAATCTCAATCATGAGCAATAGTCGATGCATTTTAACAGCGTATTCATAGTGAGCATTTAAATATTCCATAACTATTTAAATTCATAGAAATGCATAGTGATATATTTTTAGTATAGGCAAGTGATAAACACCATAAGAATTAAAATATCCAATCGTATGGATTCAGTGTTTTCTCAATTAATATTCAATATTGAATCCAACTTCAATTACATAGCAACGCGCTTCAATAATTAAATGGATCGTACATTTGCTATGGAAGCCAACATAGCGAAGTAGATTCATACTTTGTTTCCCACTAGTTACGGAGGATTCTTTAATGGAAACTGCTTTCAAACTCCTCAAAAATGAACTTTTTTCTTTTTCTTTTCCGAAAATAACTAGATAACCGAATTTACAAAAGGTGGTCAAACATTTTTAAAAGTTCTAAAGGTGCTTGAACTTAAAGAGGTTAAGAACCTTTGGTCCTAATGAATGTTCGGATTTTAATTACACTGAACGTTTGCAGCCCCTGCCTCTTAAGTAAAGGAAGTAATTTGGAGTATTAATCTTGGTAACGAAAAATTAAAAGAATCGATGAAAAGAGGGAATTTTTATCCAATCTCAGTTCTTTGGCGCAAAAACTTGCGGTGTACTTAAGATTGGGCTTAAAAAATAGTGTTAGAAGGATGAAAACCTAAGCTATGTATAGTACTACATAAATGTCAGATACAAAAATACAACCTAAAAACTGCTTCTTGATTAATTTTAAAAATGTTTGTATTTCATAAAAAGATCACAAATATACCTGAACTTAAGAAGAAAGGTTCTTGACTTTTCGAAAATAAATAAGAAAGGATAATCAAAGTGCGTTCAAACGTAAGTGAATTAAAATCCAGAAAATTATTACTTTTGGAAGATCAAAGATTGAGATGAAGAGGAAAATATTAAATTTTCTAAACATGAACCAATAGTGGTTTTTATTTGCCCTGATTGAAGTTTTGTATTACCGATCGAAAACAGTATCAAAAAATTATTATTACATGCTATGGTGCAACAGTGTTAATTGTAATGATGTATTTTATGGGCAGCATCAATCTCATAAGGACATCATAAATCTATGAAGAGCGAAAAAAGATGTAGATATATATAATTAAATATTAGTTGTAATTATAATATATAAAATGGAACCTTTGCTCCTGGATCAATTAAATATTATTGAAATAATAATAATGAAGAAATACACTGCTATATATTGGAATCACACCTATAGGCAACTAAGTATAGAGAAATTGTGATGCATATTTTGTGTATTCTAGCTTATTGAAAGTCATTAGGAAAATGCATTACTTCTGTAATATATAGCAAGTGAAATCGTCACCAAATTATGCCATAATAAACTTTCACGTTAATATTTCACTATATTTTGTTTTGAATTGCGTGATAATACATACACTAACCCTATATATTAAACCCATTGTCACGACTAAAACTGAAGGAATCGACACAAACCTTTCACCATAAAAGCATCCATTGGAAACGCGTGAAATCCGAAGATAAAACAAATAAGATCGTTTCCTAATCCCATCGCAGGCGAATTAAACGATCAACCATCCGAAACCCGCAAACGAAGAAGTGACAAAAGAAGACTGCGTTATCAATTAAACGCTTAGCAACGGAAGTCGTAAAAAAGAGAGTGGATTTAATGACCGGAGAGAGAACTCCACTTCGGGAACAAAACGACTTGGGAGGAGAGTTATACAAATGCCGTTTCACAACCTCCGCTTCGAATCAACCCTTTAAAGTAGAAAGATTTGGAGAAGAAAGGAGAGGCAGTTAAACTTTGGGAGGTGACGGGGTTTCCCGCGCTACGCCAGCTCCGTCCTGGTGGAGGAAAGGGGAAGCTCGTTGATGAGAGAAGTCCCTTTCCAGATAAGGGCGTTCGGTGACGAAATGTTTGCGAGATAAGAACGCTGGCAGCCTAATCCAATGCTCCCTCTGAACTATCCTGCAGACTTTCTCCGAGGTCTTTTGGGAGATATTTCTCTCCCACGAGTGAGAAAGATGGTGCTCTTTTACACCTCTTGGGCTGAAATGCCGTGATCATCTTCCTTTCTAAATTATTCTCTCGGAGCTGTAAAAAGAGGACGGAGTGATATGCCTTCTAATGACTTACTTTTCGCTCTTCATGAAAGAAGAGGCCACGTATATTGTGCACCTTATTCACCAGAATTGGAAGATAGTTTTTGCCATATTAATTAATAAACTGGTATTTGGTAACTCATTAAATAGATGCAAGTCTTCAAGAAGTATGTTAATCATTTCGTGTTTTATTAAGATTTTACTGGATATAGATTTTAATTAATCAAAATAATTCGGGTGATTAAAATCTCATTAACTGTTTAAACATTGTAACATGCAGGATTGTAACATGTAGAATCCACTATTTACTTATAAATCTCTTTATCGTATATTATTAACTATATGGTATTAACGATAAATTTCAGAAAACTTCAGTTTGACGTAAAATAGTTTAACACTTCTTTCGCTATGTAGCGAAGTAATTAAACAATAGTAACTTATAAGTCAATAACAATAAGTGGAACAATACATAAAAATAAAAAAAAATTGTTTCATCAGTGAAAACCCGTATCTTCAATGATTTATAGAAAAAAGGAGTGATTAAATTATGAATTATTCATTTGTTTTCTCTAAAACTCGGACCTAATGGCCTTGAAATCTTGACTTATTGAGCATTAGATTACATAAGGGGTGCAGATCGGAAGTTAACGCTAATAACTGGATATTGGAGTAAATTGGCTAGTGAATTCGGGACCGGATAACGATGTGTTAAAACCCGAATATGGGAGAGGTCATACATAGATTAATTATCACGAACGCTATTTCCGAAGCTACATTAGGGCGCCACGATTAGGAATTATTCCAACGCCGCAAAAGGCTTAATCCGGATGAATTAAAGATTCCTCAAATCAATCTGGATTGCCGATTTCAATATCCTAAATAGGAGGTTATGCGATATTTCGGTCCAACTGCTAGCCGTTTATTAATTTACGATTTCCGTGGGAAATTGATGATTCGAAAGTGGACGAGCAAATCATACAATTTGATTAATTATCCACGAATAAGGAATCGGAAATATTACATGCATTCACTATTGAATGTATTAGATAGGAAGCTGTCCATCTTAAACCATTGATATTAATACACATATATTTTACACATGTAAAAATTGCCCGTATGATGTGGTGGCTCCGTGTGAATATTATCCGTATAATATATACTTATTACAAAAATCTTCTGCTTCAATGACTAAAAATATACACGATTTTGAAGAACATAAAACTCTTTGTGACTCAACAATATCTCATGATGTCGAAAACTCAACAGATTTAAATGTTTACATTGTTGAAGGGAAGAATTCATCTACGCCAGTTATTGTTTAGTTTAGCGTGTTATTGTAAACCATTTTTATAAGTGACACATTAATATGAATGATAAACAATTTGCCGTAGAAGTACGATCATAAGATCAAAAACTTAAACTAGGTCTATATATCAGAAATATTTTGTTCGAGTATAGAACTCGACGTACGTTCAACCGATTACTTTAGAAAAACGGAATTTTTAGTGATAAATTACTCAAAAAGATAATATCGATTGCAATTTCAGTAAACAATTAATTTACACTGAACCCTAAAAACATCCACTACCTCAAGGGCCTATCAATAAACTTTCTTTAAGAGGAATGTTTTCATTGACCTAAGCATAATAAAAACATGGAACTGATGAAAATGTCTAGTACATTCTACTTAACATCATGATGATAACTCTCATAGATATGATAAGACATAAACGATCCTTTTTCAGTTAATAAATAATAAAAACCTTCCTGCAGCTCTTTCTATTAGGTTCATTCCGCAAAAATACATCATTAAACTGCAATTTCTTGAAAACTAGAATCACAGAAGATTTGAAGTTTTTCAAGTTCACAACCCCACCAAGGCCAACAAGAGTACATTCTAGAAGAAAAGGAAATCTGTGAAAGCAGTAGCAAACGGCACTAAACTCAAATCACACATTCAGTTGCCGTTGCTGCATTAACCGCCTCATTTTCTTGCTTACATTCGAAGTTCACCCATTAATCATAATGATGCACTTTGGCGAAGCAAAAATGAGTCAAGCGGTTGGGGCATAAATTCAAATAATTTATCCAGTGCACCAAGTATTTCACCCAAGGCTAAATGCTTATGACCTGGATAATACTTTAATCGTGATTTTGAGTCTAATTTCTTCGTCATAAACAACGATCAAGAATATTAAGGGATGGAATTATGTATTCAGCTGGAACAACAAAAGGAATTAGCATCATAGAGTACAAATACGATGTAAATTAAGTCTGGATCATACGCATAGCGTTATTGCTCGTATAAACGATAATATTATGCATGAGATGAACCGGTGCGAACGAAAACCTAGCGAATTTTCACTAACTTGGGTCTGGAGCACCGAGTTGCGAAATTTAAATGGGAAACATAGGATCAAGATTATCTGGAATAAGTTGATGATTGTGCAGAGTTTTGGTTATTTGCGTGGAAATAACAAGCATTTCGTGTGTTTCTTTAGTATCTAGAAAAACAGAGCCATGCAATTTTCAAGGGGTGCGTGTAGTGGATTTTAGACGATTTGAATATTGATAAACTCTATTCTGAACCGTACTGTTATATACAAATTTTGTAACATGGATAATAAACAGGATGTTACACTAATATTCCTCCCGAATTAATCACTTACCTTCAAATTTGAAAAGTAATTTTGATGTGAGTTTAGTTTAAATTAACATTCTTTCGTGTCAAACACTTTTCACTCCACAAAAATGGAGAAAAAACCTTTTCGAGGAAAATAGACACTTCCATACTTCACTAGCCTATAGTTTTACTAGGTGAGCTTATTATTGCTGTTAAATAATGAAGATTTGTAGCAAAAATAGATGAAACAATACGAGCAGTATAAAAATTGTTTTCGTACATTTCTTATTATTTTAAAGTATATATAGAACTATGCATAGGGAGTAATTGATGAAATATTTTTACATATATATTTCTTTATCCTTTCTTTCTTTATGCGTATTCTTTCTAATTATGAATTTGTAAAACTCAGCATTTGTTTACTCTTGATCGGAACTTTTATTCCCGTAAACAAATCGTCAATTTAAAATTTAACCATTATTAAACCCGAGCTTTAGCTTAAAATACTTGTCTATCATAGCTATACTAGCACATTATAAAGTGCTTTATGAAAAAATAGCCTTGTGTTTCAATACTTTACAATGAAAGCATATTTTTGTTATAAAATAACCTTCTGAAGAGAGAACAGAACTTAACCCCCTTCAAAGAAAAACACTCGTATTAGAATAGGCAGTGGACGCAGCTCGGAGAAGACCTTGTTGGTACACAAAACACGCATGCGGCGTCCGATGCCGTTTCTGCAACGTTGCACCCGAAAAAGTGCACAATATTACTCGGATCGCAATAAAATAGACCCGAAAGAGAAGCGAACAAAGGAACCTATAAATCAGTCCCCCGATTCATTTCACCCCGACTCAATGCACTCTCCGAAGGGACACTCCATCGATTTGATTTTCTCCTTATCTGAATGTCCAGAGGAATCGGAGTGGGGTTCGACGCACAAAGGGTGTCGCTCATTGACAACCAAAAGTCATATCGGTCTTTTATTGGGATCATAAAAACAACCTGCCCTCCCGACATCCAAGTGATACATGCGGCAAAGATGGAAAGCTTGCCTTTTCAATGGGGAACGTTCAGATGTTACGTGTGTTGCGAAGATAAACTCGGATGAAACTCGTTTTCGCGAGAATGAACCCGAGACACGCGGTATCCTTGCCGACGCCCCTGATTGGCCGACGGCGTCTCACGTGACTCGAGTTTCCGTTTCTATGGAGATGGGTTCGGGGAGTCTGTTGGGAAATATTGAATGGAAATTGCTGATATGGACACAGGAAATAGGGAAGGAGTTAATGTGTTGGAATAAGATTATGGAATCAAGATTTGACATTGGCAGTTCGGTGCGAAGGGATTTTCATACACAGTAGGTAATCAGTTGTAGAGATAGACAACAGATTATTATGTTTCCTACTTAAGTGTAGTTAAGGTATATAGTGCAGCAATATAGAAATATTTTAGAAGATATGAATAATATTTATTAAAAATATATTAAACATGTTACTATATATCCAAGTGTGAAATGTTAAACTCATTTTCAATTACTTCAAAATTATCTCCAGAAGAACTTGAGTTCGATTAATTAAATACCAATAATTAGAAATAGAAATTCAAGAAAGAAATATCACCAATATAAAAGGTCAGTAATAGAAACATTTCCCAGCTACGATATTCGAGAATAAAACCAATATCGCTGAACCTATCCTTTCCTTTCGAATATGATCCGATATAACAAAGAAATTCGTGGAAATCCTTTAGAAGAAATAGAGAAAAACGTGTTTCCTTCAAATGCCGATTGAGAAATACAAAAAACCATCACATCCTCTCTGAATGAGATCGGAAGAAACGGATCGCCTTTCATACATTTAGCCAAAGTTTCACCTCTCATCTCGTCTGGGATGTGAAGGAAGGGCGAAGTAACGTGGTAATAAAAGGGATAAACGCAATGGAAAACAGTGAAAGGATTTCGGAAAAGGGTAAAAAAGATAGACAAAAGGGTTTAAGGAGTTGAATGCAATACCAGAATAGTGTATAGAAAACAGTTGTGAATGGAGTCAATAATGAAGGAAAGGTGGCTGTTGAAAGAGGTTAAAATGGGTGGAAGGTTCGTGAATGACAATAGAAATTGGGGTGCTCTACTCAATTTCTTTCTTAGATAAAGTAAATTATGTTTCCTAGGACTTAATGTGCGAAAAAAAAACATTTATATGTTCATTTTAATCAACAACGTAAAGTTTGCTGAACTCTTTAGTAGAAAAATGATGGTGAACACAATCTTTAGCACACATATGATTGTTTTCGTTTACCTAGGCGTGAGTAAAGTATAAAAATCAACTTCTCAGTAAGCGATAAAATACAACGAAAAGTATTTCTAACTTACGATATTTTTCATCATATAATTAGGTAAATTACCAATAATATACTACGATATTTTTGCTATTATTCTCTTTTTATGATAATGAACTCACAAGAATTACAGCATTATACAAATAGACTTTTGTGAAGCTTAAAAATTGCGTAATTAAGATTACATGAAAGTCCCTGAAAAAGGAGATATGAAAAATGGAACTTATATTCTAAATATAAAATCTACGATGACAGACAGTGCATAAAAGGAAGATAAATGCAATCGAAAGATTTCATGGAAAGCGTTAGGTGATCTTTCGCCTCAAATTAGTGCACCACAGCTTGGAAATGTAAAAACTATAAATCATAATGCCTATTTCCAAAACCATGAAAATAAATCGGAAATACGGATATTCCAGGGATCTTTTGTATTGGGAAGCTGATCGAAATAAGTTAATGAACCTTTCGGCATATCATCCGAACTCCAATGTGTTTTTATGCGTTTGTGTTATGAGTTTTTGAAGTGCATCGGCACAGGGATCATCATAATATCGACAGCACGTACAATTCTTCAGTTGGTAATAAAATTAGCGTGGAATTGGCATGTCATTCTTCACTTCCTCTCATCTATAGGGACAACTAAAACAGCTCGTAGCACGGACGTTATTGGAGCTATACTCCCCATCAAATTAAGATCCGTTTTGGATGGATATTAGGTCAGTTTATTCATCTTTGTGGATCCCATCCTCCGTGGGTTAGGACGAGAGTAGAATGCGAAAACAAGGGAAAGAGTGGGAAAAGTGCAAAAGACGGATTTGAGCGCTAAGGTGACATCTGGCTTGAGTAATGAGTTCGCGAACGAACAGTCCAAATGCGGAATGAATACATATATATTTATTTATGCGCCCATTTTCGCACGCGATCTCTTCTGTATCACACCCTCATAACATTTGGACCATTTTCTCATAAAACACAACGCATCTGGCGCGGAGGATAGCGGCAGGGGGTGCCGTTCTGGTCAAGGTCATTTAGAGATTAGGGGGAATGGCGATTCAGGATGAATTGAAAAGAATATGGTGTACGGTTTAGTGATCGGCTGGATGTACTTACGATCAAATGGTGATTTACTCTCGAAATGTGATGTCAATGATAATATCAATAATAATAAGTCTACTTTATTAGGGATGGTAGAGACTAGGAAGTTTTTACCTATTCATCCCCATGTCGTACATATTTTGAAAGAGATAACACGAAAAATTCATGGAGGAACAGTTTTTAGCTTAAAAGTTTATAGCACTACTATACGGATATATAGTACAATTGGAAAAAATATAAGTAGCTAGTTTAAGGTATTTTCAATTAATACTCGATTTAGAAAAGAATGTAAAGCTAGCTGTGGATGAACCTTGTTGTAGAGGTACAGATGGTATGGATAGAAGTGGGGAAAGAGAGTATGGGTTGCTAAGTGAGGGAGTATACATTGGGTAAGGGGTTGGAATAGAAGAGGGGGTAGTGTAGAAGTGATAGAGATGGGATGGGTATACATGGAAGTTTTAATGTAAAAGAGAGCGCAGAAATGAGTGCAGAAGGGAGAGTTAGAGGCTGGAGGGGTGGTGCGGATCAGCCATTTTTCATTGCGGCATGAAAAACTGGAGATTAATATTTGGATGAGGAAATTATTGTTAGGGGCTTATTTCGTTTTAATGGGGGAACGTATCCAGTGCCACCTAGGCTCCCCTTGATTGCAGTTGGATTCGTTGACCTAATTACCTACTGAATTCATAATAAGGGGAAAGAAATTATTTTTCGCGCTGGATCCGGATTAGAGATTTTCCGTGGATTTATCGCTACGGAATGATAATTTAGACGGTAATTTATCGGTAAAAAATCGGCTCCGAATTTATTAATTTTAATGGTTCGCCCCGTTTTTGGTGGTGAACACAACTTCCACTTAACATATGCATCGGCGGTTCGGGTAACATAAAGTTGTGATAAAATGGCTTTATTTTGGGATAATAATTTCTGCGGCTTTTATCTTTTGCTTCGAACTGTTCATTCCGAGCTTATTACCGTTCGGATATATAACGAACAACTAATGATAAGCAGAAGTATCGTCTTCCAGTAAAAGCAGAAAATCTATGATCATTAATGGCGAGTTAAATGTATAATCAATTAACTGTGTGATCATTTCCTAGTATTAAATTGAACGAATTTCTCCATAAATCATGTGACTAATGTAATAGCAGTTCCGTTTTAAAGAACAGATGACTAAAATACTAAACAAAAAATATTTAAATCTAATCTGATGAAAAGAGATTCTTTACTTTGGTTTATTAGCACCCCTTTTATTTTCTATACATAGCATTTCAATTACTTAAAAAGACTTTGTATACATTCCTACTTTTTTATATCTCTACTATATATATCCAATATTTGTCAACCACTTTCGAATATAGGGATATAATAGATTCCGCCATAAGTGGAATTCCAGAGCACAACAAATATTCCAAATTGTATGGAATGAATGGCATTTTATCAGCAAAGACCCAAGTATTCGATTAATGCCCCACAAAGCTACTTGAATATTCGTTTGCATGCCTTCAGAGAGAGGTTGAAATTAAACCTACTATATTAAGCGAAAAATATTCATTTATTTCGCAAGCTAAACTTAAGTTCGAGGATTTTATTATTAGCTGAATTAAATCAACTGGTACAAACTGCAATGACAACTTCATTTGTCTCATTTTAACGTTAAGTGAACATTATTTTTCTCAATTCAGAATCAGCTTTGGCCTGGTTTATTGGTGAAACATATTTTGCGCATTTCTCACGATTTCATACTTGGATATTGAGCCTAACCATAACTTTGATGCTCTGAACTTCTTTTTGTAGAAAGAATGTAGTCTAGGAAAGATATTTATCAATTTTTCTGATGTTATAATTTCTGAATACGATAAGATAATCAATGTTCAATAATAAACTGCTATTACTTTACTGTTCTATGATTTATTATATTAATGTATTTTTAGGTAAATGGAAGATATATATTTTCAATACCAATTTCGCTGAATAAAGATGCAGGTATTTATGTACTTTCTCTAAACATCATCAGGAAATTTGATACAAAATAAACAATATAGATATTGATCTATTGTTCAGGTGCTGAATACCTATATTTAGAACAGAAAAATAACTATAAGATATAAAGAGTTTTAGGCAATTAACTTCATGGGGTCAATAAATTAAGAATTTTCTAAATCCCATTTCAAACGTATAGAACAATTCCTACGCAGCTATAGATCTGATTTCCATTTCGGTTGCTATAAATGGCAAAACTATATCCAAAGATGATCTCCGAGAGGAACGGAACTGCCAATTAAAGCACAATCCACGAAGCAAGCGTTCCAACCGACGACTGCTCCATCAAAGCCAAGGAAGGCGTATTGTTTTTTCACAAAATGAGAAGAAGCATTTCCACGCATAGGTAATAGTTTCACGACCACAGAAACCAAAGCCCGCTTCGGTAGGAATTAATTCTAACCTCCTCTCCATTTAGGTTGATTAGCTCGGAAGGCACACAGCGCCAATGGGAAATTGAGGAACTAATTAACAATGGGGCACGCTTCGCCCATTCCACCAACGAGATAATACAAACAACAGTCACGCTCCCGACCAATCAACAACTTTGGACGGAAGTATTTCCCGAGGGGTCTTCCTCAAGGTGCCAAGAATTCATAAGGCTCGCGATCAAATTACAGGAATCCAGCACTTTACAGATGGATGTCATGGGACGGGTTTTGAGAGCGAAATTTCCATGCTCTTCGTTTAGTACGATAAGACTTTCCATCTTTCTTGTCTGGATTTCTTAATTAACCATTTTTCTTTAACATTCTTTGCTTTCTGTTTCACTCGAATTATGAGCAATTCTCTACAAAGTAATGAAAATATATTTCTACAGTACCAAATAAGGCGTCTAAGTATTAAGAAAATATGATACATTTTATTTTGGAATTATTGCTTCACTAATTATCGATGTAAGGCTTTTAATAAGTAAGATTTATTGATTTCTGCAAATAATTGAAACAATGCTGATTAATTGCCATTCATTTATAGATATACTATTAAGGAAAGCATTTTTATAGTTAAATTTTATATATTTTCCGGCAAAATATCTTGCTTTATTCAGTAGAAGATTGATTAAGATGACTTTTTTTCACGAATACCTGTTTCAAAACGTTCATTTCAATATTAAAATTGAAGATAATTTAGACGTGGCTGCGTAAAGTACATCGGATACACGGAAATGGGATATCATCCAATTTCCGGATGAAGTCTATGAACTGCTAATTCTATTCCGTGAACAGAATGCTTTGTGTTCAGTCCAAAAGCTACGAAGGCCTTGAACCCTAATGAACTGATGGGTCTTAAATATTTCTGATTTGTTTCAGGTGCATATCTAATAATATAATCAAATATCTAATCATTGAAATCAAAAGCAACACGGAATACGTTTTATGTAACGTGATATTTTTTTATTACAAGGAACTCATAGGAACATTTCGATTGTATCTTACTAAATGTGCTTGAATTATTATGAAAAGAAATCGAAAAGGATCCAGTCAAAAGAGGGAGGCACGTAAAAATGAGAGTACATGTAATATTTGAGCGATATTACATTCGTAAGTAACATAATGTTTGTATATATTTTTATTTACAAGAACATGTATTATAAATCATGGAATACACGGTAAGCGGTTTCATTGCGAGGCATTTGAAAATGTAAGCTCTTCACTAAAGACAAGATTTACGATTTACAATTTAATATAAATTTTACAACGCGATATCTATGCTATAGGAATCGTGGATGCTTAATACATAACATTATTATACGTATTATAAAGAATTACTAGTAGTAGAATATTCTTAGAATTCTAACTCAAATGACTCATAATAAAGTCATCTGGAGCTACGATTAGAACAAAAATTTAACTAAGAAATAAATAACGAATATTAATATCTAAAGAATCTCCAACATAATTGCAAGTCTCCGATATCCTTAGCTTTTCATTATTGAGGAAAGAAAAGTAAGAGAAAGCCATCAGGTGTTCGTCATACTTTCTTCGCAATCATAACAATAAAATTCATCCTATTCTTATCCTTGGAAACCCTGAACCCGAATCGAACCAATGGAATCTCCTATCAAAACAAATACGTGAGAAAACATCGCCAGATTCGGCCTCGATTACGTTCCGTGGACAAAGGAAATTGTGGATTAAACTTCGATCCGTCAACGCATCGGGGCAATCGACGCGAACGCCATCTGCAACGGCCAATTACATTCGCCATAAAGTTTTAAAGGCGTCCCTTCGGATCTGATTGCTGTCTATTCTCAGCGTCTTTCATTCCAGAAGTCCCTTCTTTCACTTATTCCTTTCCTTTGTGTCGCTTTGTGCCATTCGGATGGGGAAAAACACGATCGGGACATCTCATTGTTGTGGATGGCATTGTAATATCTCCATGGTCCCGATTGCTACGAACACATTTCTCCAGAGACGCCGTTCAAATGCGTTTTGAGGCCTGTGTCGTGAATTTTCTTCGAAGAGAATGGCCACGGATCGGATTCGATTGCTCGCGAAACTGCTCGTGAAATGGAGGAAAAATAGAAAGTGATGTCGATGGATAAAGGTTTCCAATGCGAGATCGGTGTGATGTATTGAAACGACTTTTATTGCGGATGACTGGGAGAACATCACACAGTTTATCTTGACCTACTTTTTTGCGTCATTCTTTTCCAATTAATATAGTGTTGAATAAGGAAGTAATCTGCTAAAATTAATAATGAACTGCGCAGAAACAAATAGACAAGGAGAATAGTGTGCTATGTATTCAACATCCCGTTATTTATTTTTATTAATGTAGTAAATCATTGACAGAAATAGTAAAGCCATTGAAAATACCTATCATATACACTACCACAAATTAATAACATGAACTAAAGATGAATTAACTACGAATAATACTCGTATGATTAAAAAACGTTCGGATATTTATGAGTACGATTTTTGTCATTGATTATGATTGTTATAAAATCAGCTTGAACTACACCCTTTATTTCGTAATTAACAAACAAGTATCTATACATCTATGTAATGAAATAAATTACGGTCATTTCTTCTTCTTTATGTTATCGTATTTTTGCCAAACCAAAATCATCGCTTCACTAAAACGTAACCGAGATTATTCATCTAATCCTCAAAAATATAAGATGATTGAAAAGTAACGAATTTTAAACGTTGTAAACGAGAAAACATCCCCTAACACTTATGATGCAGAGCAATAACTTCCATTAACTCTTCAAAGTATCGCTTTCCCGAGGAATATCCAAAGCACATTAGTTTTCATTAGTTAAACGAAAATCGATTCTTTTAAGGGACGTAACAAATGCTTCACGGGTTTATAGCAATCTGCGACTAAGTTTCTCACGGTTAATTAAATAAACAACTCGGAATCTATTTCCTAATGTCCACGACCCTGCGGTCAATACCATATGGCCTAATGCGTATTGTCATTCCCTAATGGTCCAAACCACAAGTCCCATATAAGCATCCGTGTATCCGAATTGGCCCCTCCCTCATGGCACCACACGCCCAACAGTAAAATCCAGTTATGATTACACTTTCGTTCATGTTATTTCCATTCAAAGACAACACGTGTTAAATTTGGCCGAAGATTATCAAAGGCTTTGAAGAACGGATTTCTACGAGTTGATGACCATCGTTTTGTAGCTGATGAAACGAATTTTTATATTGATTCAGCCCCTGAAACAACGGCCTAAGATAATCCAGGATTTCGGATAGTACGTAACGATTTTAGCCTTAGTTATCGATTGACTTAATTAATGTAAAATTAGGGTAACTAAGGACTCGATTCCACCGTAACCTGGCAAATTTCCAGGGAAAAAGGAATCGTTAAGAGGTAACACTAAATACACATGAAAATTCTAATGTATGAACTCGTTAGTTACACAAGTTACTCTTTAAAAACCTGATCATTATTTGTTTTAGTAACTAATCATCATTCTAAGTTCATACTTTATCAATATCAATTATGCTAAAGTTTTTGTAAATGAATATTAACAAAGAGAGCTATGCTATACATAGGATTTGCTTATTGTTTTAAATAGTTGATGATTGAGCTTAGTATACTTTAGTTAGGTTAAATATAAACACTTTACTTAAGAGTGGTTTCAAAAATAACGAAGTGAAACTAATTCAGCTTTAGGACGTATTTCAATCGAACAATAAGTAGTTGAAAAAACAAAACAATTAAAAACCTTTGATCATTGAACCTTATTTCCAAAGCAATTAAACAAAGATTGCTACAGAATTGAATGCTTCAAAGACTCATTTGTTTACTCACTAATTCGTGATTCGCTTTCATTTGGTGCATCCAACTTTCACTTAAACCCGAATCATATTATCGAACTCTCGATTGCCTTTTAATTCAAAGTCTCTTTTACTTTGTGACGAATTTGCCAATTATGGTTTAGTAATTGAGAGTAAACTTCTTTAATTCTCATGTACAAAATCCTGTGCTTTTGGAATTAGGAATTTATTTTAAGAATTTATCAATAAAGTTGAATACGAAGGTTCATATATCCCAGAGATTTGTCTTATTAATCACAGAAAGGAAAAAAGTTAGTTTTAAATAGCAACTATTAGTTATTCTTCAAAGCACATACAATCGACATACTTCATTTAAATAAAATATTAATTAACCGTAAATTATTAGAAACAAAAATGAGCACAAACACAGAAATATTTTAGGGATGCGACCATGGTTTCGACTAATGGAGTTATTATCAGTTAATAAATCATCACATGATTCTATAAGTTGAAACCATGGTCACATGGTCCAATAAAATTTTCTGTTGCATTGTATAAGTACTTGTTCACTTTCATTTTTAATTCTCAAACCATTTTATTGTAACTTATTCATAAATCTATAAAACTAGCATCAATCGACCAAAATTACGAAAACCAAGCAATTCCGGGTATCATTTATCCTTTTTCTTGATTTTTTAATTCCTTGACGGTTTTAATTTTAATTAATTCTGATCAATCTTCACATTCTAGTATCTACTATTTGAAGTTCCATTATTAGAAAAATAAAAAAAGCTGATAACTATATATAAATTCTACAAATTGGACCAAATATGAAATCAAAATCATCCTTAATAGATGTTCCAGTACTTAGAACTAGTCAAAGTTATAAATTGCGTATATTATATCTGAAAACATATTATTAGTGTGCATAATGTTTGTCAGATGAATTTTCTAATATGAATACATGTATGTATGTATGAATAATCGTTTAGGAATCATGTTAGAGATTTAAAATTCACCTACTTCTCGGCCCAGACGCCCTTCACTCGGCCATAGTTCTAAACCGCTAAGAAACGCCTCTCCATCAACGGCCGAGTACTCCGCCGGTTCGCCCAAAGGAAAATTTCCCGCGGCGATTTTTCTCCGCCGTTCACCGCACACTTTCGCCGACCGCAAAGCGTTCGCCTAATTTGAATGCCCTTTCAGCGCCGATGCCCATTAACCTCTCCTTAATGCCCCATTTGACGCCCGATTTTCCCGCGCCCTCCGTTTGAATTTCAGGACGTCTTGAAAAGCTCGTTGGCTGAATGGCGGCAGATGCATAGAAAGTGGTCTGAATCTGACAGAAGAAACGGCTCTAAAGAGGGTTTTAGTATTCCAAGAGGAGTTGAGTGTGGTTTGACACATTCGCGCCTTCTTTGATTCGAGCATTTAAGAAGCTTTTCGAAATGTTCGCTGGTGTTATCGAAACACTTAAAGATCGCTCTCGATGACATGAACTATTCAAAAAAATATGGATGGATGTCGTGTGAATTAGGTTCTCTGAGAGCAATTAAAACGTTCGAGGATGATGTAAAATTATATTAATAGTTTGGAAAATTATCGTCCAATATTTACTCTAAACAAACAGTTAAAATCCAGTTTGTGAACATAAATGTATTCAATGCACATAATGACTACGAGCATATGAGTAAACATCGCGCTCAGAATAAGTCAGTAACAATGTAATATTACCGTTTTTTTTGGATTCATTCCTGACATTCGTTTGGAATGTAGAATGAGCAAAATCGTTACGTCATTGCAATTAATTCGAATTCAGAATCATTAAATTTTTAAATACGATAGCGTTCAATGAGAACCTTGTTTCCAATCAAATTCCCGTGTTATTATTATTAAACCAGGAAAGTAATTTCCACATATAGTTCCGTTTGGTGATCGCACATAGACCTAATTAACTATCCATCCGGTTACAGCTCGATAGAATGAAACAATTGGATAATTTATCATCGCTTGAACGTGTTCGCGTATTAGCCGTTCATCTTTCGCGTCATCATGTCCTAACTTTCTCGTTTCATTTACACACGAAAAAAATTAGAGTTAATTTTCCAAACTTACCTCACCGCTTGGTAATTTACGCGGGAGTACGCTGAAGTGGCGAATCCAGTTGATTTGTGAACCAGACGAATGTCAGATGTTTTCATCCAATTAGCCGGCGAAAAGGGAATGTTTCTCCGCGTAGACTGAAGGTAGAAATCTAAATCTAGCTCCCTGTTGAATAAACAGCGGCCGGATACACGGAATTCCCTCTATTAAGACGAATTAAACCATGGGCGAGGACCATACGATGACTGGAGTGATACAGAACCTCCTTTGCTCGTGATTTACATCAACCAAATCCTCCTGAAAACAAACACATTTACCTTTTACCGACTGCAAAACATTCATCTGCCTTTCTACACCACTCAGCAATATTAGATACCTCTGGAGGTAAAAGGCTTCCTTTCACCGGCGATGTTACCATCCTGAGGTCCGCACCCGCCATCCTTTTCCTCCTCGTTCCTTGGAAACGATGTTCTAAATCCGTATCACCAATCCAACCTTCGCTCTTTAGATTGAGAAGAGCACGTGCGTCATTGCTGCTGATTTCCTCGTCATGTAACCTACGATATCGAGTCGAATATAAAGATATGTAGCATTGAAAGTACACAACATTACAATGCAAACGCTTTGTAATAGACTTTTTATATACACACTGAAAACATTCATTTTACAATTTATGGTCAAATGGTTCTCAAATGTGATTGACAGTGATGAATTTGTCGTCCTTCAGTTTATGGACGTTCATATTTCTAATATAAAAATATATTTAAGGACTGCATCAGGTTTCATGAGGAATATAATATATATCATTTGCTGGATGTATTTGAGTAAATATATGTACATTCATCCATGTGATAAATGCTTCTTGACATTATTCAACGCGTCAAAAATCACATCAAATTATTTGCAATGAAAATTATGCATACAAAAAATGGAGGGAGAAGATCCTATAAAAAATGACTTGTTGAAACTGTAAAAAATAAACCCTCCAAAACAGTTACAGATACAGTTGAGAGGGTAAGAAAGTGATTTATATTATTGAAAATACTCTTATTTTAAGAGCTACATTCTTTAAAGTAAATTCAAGTGTAGCACATGCCCATGGGTTAGGGACTTAAGTTTGAATATAGGGAGAATAATACAGAATCGATTCTAGTGTAATATATTGGGATAATTCAATCGAATGGCTTCTAAAGGAAAAGTGGAATATGATACATTTTCCTAAGGAATCATGTGCTATATGTTCCAGATAAGAGAAAATACATGATGAAAGAGCAAAATAACAGATTGAACCCAATTATCTCTCCAAACCACCTTTCAATCGATTCAAAATAATTGTAATACACCGGTAAGAATAAAAAGAATAAGAAAAAGTTTATCATTCACGCCGTAATTTTACTTTTGACCTCCTGGATACAAAAGGTCATAATATCCCTTCTTCATTCTGTAAAACTAATAATTAAGTTCAGATAAACTCGAAAGAACTTGGGAATATTTTTCTGGATATTCTCCTCATCTTGTGAACATGAAAGCAGGTATATTTTCGTTAGCTCCGTTGCTCTCTTTCAGGAGTTTCTCTTATACCAAAGATCCCTTCCAATACAACTTGTTTATTTCCTCTTCATTTTCGACTCAATTTTTCTTCCAGCAGCAATCATTTCTTCCTAACGGCATATTGATATCCCTTGGAAAGCCCACCTTTGTACCTGACTCCTCAATTTTGGCTGCCTTTCCTCGTTTCTTTCTCCTCTCTTTTACAAAGCTTCTTCCGCTTCAAATGTTTCATTACAACACGCTCTTCCCCTTTAGGCTTTTTGACTCCTCAAACGCTCTTTCCCTCTTATTATCTGCTTTCCTTTTCGCTAATCTTTATGAAATTATTCGTGCCACTTCCCTCGGATTCTTTTCCCATGAATGTCTCATAAATTTCATTAATTAATTCCTCGTTTTAGGAATGTATTAATAAATAACTACAAAAGGACATCAGAAGCTTAACAAGGTCACTTTATTAATCAAGAGAATCAGCAAACAATCCTCGAGAAAATCATAGAAGAATATGGATACTATTCGATAAAAGATATATCGGAAGTTTTTTCAACGTGCCTTCATTGCATGAATGATTTCGCTGAAAGTCATAGGATTTTTAGATTTATACTTTGGAGTGGAAAAAATGTTCCTCTCTCCTTTGTGATACATCTTTTCTTTGAGTGAACATTTCGATTTAATGCAAAACTATTAGATAAGAGCCCTGAGGCGTCATATATCCTAAGTGACAAAAGTATCATTATATTTCTAAATAAATATCTTAATCTACTTTACGATTTAATCTTCATATAACGCAGAAAAGGATGTAGAATCTTAGAAGAAGTTGCACCAGGTTCCAATTAGAAATAATGTTGTTCATTATATCATTGCAGTAACAATTAGATGAAAAAGTATTATCATTGCTTTTAGGTTATTTAGGAAAACAAATGATAGAAATAGTTAACGAAATAGAATAAGGGTATGCGTAAATTAACATAGTATGTTTATGGTTTGCCACCAACAAAGATTAGCCTAATTTTCACCTTTTCAAGAATAAGAATAATGTAAGTTTGAAAATGCAACCTTTGGATTCCACCCCATGTGTTTATAGGGAGATATAAAACCCTGAATCGAACGATGTTTCTCGAAGATCCCTCTATTCACCTCATCTGCCTATTTATCGTCTGAAACACATTAACTCGTTTTACAGCGCAACATCATCGCTCTCTGTACACTCCTATTATTCAAGAGGTACACTCACAACATCCATCTTATTCTCAGCAAATTTCGGAAGTGATAAAGATTTTCTAATCTCTCTTATCCCTCAAATACACCTCTCATCTAACATTAACTACGGCCATGTTGATATACTTATGGATGAGTTAATATCTGAACAATAGAGTTATATAATAGACAATTTTTTTGCAACCTGAAAAGAATATGTTAACGAATCGTCAATCTCTTACTTAAAACTTTTATCGGTATATTATTTTTTATAAATTCTATCAAGTTTCATAGGTCTAAACTTAAATAACAATTTAAGCAGAAATTTTTTAGTTTCAATACGTCTAAATCTCTAGCAATCAACAGTGAATTTTAAATAGTGAATCAATCAATAGTGGAATTAAGAATGTTCCTCACTTAAATTGTTTTTCTTTGGTTTTTTCCACATAGACATCTGACAGACAAGACTTTTGAAATCAAAGCTTCCCCTCAGCTCTTCCCTATTGGATGTTTTACTAAAATACAACAGTCTTACAATTTATAAGACTCACAGCTATAACATTCTAGAAACAATATTTTTTCTGCTTCATCATTGGCAGTTTTTGAATTTTTTAATGGTCATAAATAATAAAGTAAAAAAATATTGAACGGTCTATATTTCATCCTAATAAACAATCTCAGAAACATCATTTTCATCTCAACGACAAGCGTTATTTACGTACACTCATTATAAAGAGTCCGTCTCTTGCATCAATTGGGATGATTATTCCCCATTCAAAAACCAGAGCAACATTTTTAAAAAATTACCGTTCCGTACCGTTTGCAGCGAGATTTGTCAGTTGTGAAATGAGTGCACATTGGACTCGAATAATTTTTTCTTGGTCCTTCACTTCGAAGCAACGAACTCTATAAAAGTAAAGTACGTAGCGAAGCGGAAAATTTGGGAAAACGAAGTGAATGTCACGCATCTCAGTTTCTTCTTTCTCGCGTTATATCGCTACCTCATTAAAAGACGAATTTATTTTTGAGAATACTTCCCGATCCATAAATTGAAGAAATATCGGATATTTGTTCAAAGCGTGATTTTCCGGCTTTAATACAAACGTTCGAGTGTAACTTGAGATATAAAAATAGGAATAAAGAAATGATGCACGGGATGAGACTACTACGAATCTCGTCTCATTTAAATGCGACGAAATCGGCCACTTCGTCTGAACACTCCAATCTTTCTAATTCAAAATGAATTCTATATGGAGTTTTAGAGCTTTATTCTAGAGTTGTTCGCGTTGGTTGCCTATGATCTTGTTGCTCGAAATGAAATTTACAATCGCTAATGGATACGAGTAGTCATTTAATGAAAAAAACTTAATTTTAAACTCGGTAATTCATCATATTATATATTATCAACTTCATATAATTATATATTTAAAATATAATTTCTATTTTAATAATAAAATAGGATTATTTCGACTTTATCGAAGAGAATGTAGGGTCTATAAAATAAGTAAAGAAAGCAAATGAGTAACATCAGCAGCAGACACCTTTTTATATAAAACATTAATCTTTACTGTTATCAGTTACGTTTCAAATTGAAAATAGCCTGAATAATCTTTAGAAAGAATTGCGTTTTATGGTTATTCCTAAACTTTACGAAAATATCATTAAATTATTAGGGGAGTATAATTCAAATTGTGGTAAGAATCTAGTACTTCTATGGATATATAATAAAGATATATGAAAGAATACACAAAAAACAATGAAAGTCAAAGAAAGAAAATTTATACAGAGAACAATCTTGTTACAGGGTAATAATTATACAGACCTAAATTCTGCAAATTCCTAGGCAATGTTAGTAAATAGGTACTTATATGATTTTCTACGATGGCTCTATAGAGAATTTGGGCATCCAATGGAAGGAAACGCACCACTTTCCCCTCACGAAGCCCTTTAACACCGGCACTTTCATTCAGGAAGCGAACAAAATCTATTCTGCATCATCTCGTCACATCCACTCCTCCGCATCCGTAATAAAACCTTCGGCGTTCCATAATCTTGGGAAGGGCGTCGGCCAACGGAGGATGGGTTTTAAAAGGTTATGAGGTCTGAATACGATGCCGTACCATCCTTATCTACTAAAAATGGCACCTCGTGTGTCATTCACTCCGTCCGCTCCTTATCCGAATCCCTTTATTCTACCGATCTCGCGTTGCTTACTTTCCTCGATGAAAGTGGGAATTAAAAAAGGGAAAGCGTCGTAGAAAGTGCTCTCCTTCAGAAAACTCGGGCGATTACGCGTTGTTATTAGGCGCGTTATGGGACACGGCTTTCTTCGCGACGGGTAACGACGTCTGTTCAGCGTCGTGTTCGCAAGATAGACGCGGCGATTACAAGCACGTAAGTGCTTTTTAAAACTCGTCGAAAGGGGATTGCCATGCGTCTGCCACGATCTCACGCAGAACAACAAGAGGGTGCGTACACATATAAAGGGGGGAATGACTCAAACTATCATATTATTTAACGCAAAAATAGTAGTTATTGGAAGTGAGTTATGCGAGATAAAATACTATGTATTAATGAGCCTGACTCAATCTGTAGTTTACGACGTCCTATTATTGAACATCCTTGTGGACATTTTAAAGAGATTACAGAGTAGTTAAAAAATACTACATCTATATATATAAACCCTGCCATTAACCTTTCAGTGTATGGCAGGAGGTGAAATTACAAGCACTCCACTCACGCAGTCTATTACTGACGCGTATCGTTCGCGGGAATACGGATTTTTAAAGCGATTCATTATGATTATTATTAAAGGCTTAGTGGCAGGGTCATGCGTACATTATTTGTTCTATACATTACTAATTACATGCATTAAACATTACATACATTATTTTCATTCATTACCTCATTGAACAGAACAATTGAAATGGCTAAATTTCCATAGATACTACTTAAATGGCAACATCAGAAAATATGTCATGTACATTTTAATGAAGGATTTTCATATTTTTTGGTAAGCATTCTACGAGCTATCCAAGTAACTTTTTTTTAATATCCTACCCTTAATATAAAACGTCTTTCTCACTATATCTGCTCTAAATCCTACGTACGGTTGTTATGGTACAAAAGTAAAACGGTGATATCATACGCAATAATTCAATGATACAGCCTTCTCAAACATCAATGTGAGCAACGAAATCAGTTGTGACTCAACAATAGAATTTCTGACAACCCTTCACTAATGGGGACCATCTGTAACACAAACTCACGATGCCATTACATAATAGCATGCAGATACATAAACCATAATGAGATTTAATATAGAATATCAATGAATGGAATGCATGCTCGTTAATGAAATAAGCTAGGAAATAGAATAGAAAAGCACTGAAACATCGCTACCACAAAAATGTAATTTGTTCCAGAGCAGTCCAACGTAATCCCTTTGCTTCTCCTTGTATCCATAACTGGCCTCAAAGGGAAGGCGTAAGCCATCGAAGATCGGCTTTGGGGTGTTTCTGCGGAGGGAACCTCTGCAGAGAGGATGGGTCGACAAGAGCACCGCAGAAATACAACAGAAGATGAATGAGAAAGGATAGCTATGACATTATAATGAGCACCTCTAGCGAATTAAAATAATTGGGAAGTTTACTCATAATATGTTGTTTACATGAACGAATAGGAAAATTAAAGAAGATCTATTAATTATAAAATCACACTAAATGGATGATGCTAAATAATGCTCTTAAACAGACATTTAGTTCAATATACTAAGAATCTTAAATTACGTCCGTATTTACTCTCGTTTACCCCAAAAATGCACTTTTCTTTAAGGAAACGAAATAACAGGCCAATCTGTTTGTCTTTTTAATTGAATGAGCGGTAAATTTGCATTTTTAGATTTTTCCTTAATATAAAATGGCAACAACTGTACGGAGTGGCTTCAAATTATTAAATTAAATAAGAATTTCATCGCATATATATTATATTATAAATATAAGTGTGGAGTCTGCATATTAATCGACCCCCTAAACACATTTTCTAAGTTTGGAAAACTTCCAATGAACAATTGTTTCAAGACAAAGAAATGATGTATTAATGGATAACTTCATATCACAAGGATAATTTAAATTAGTTACTATGATTTTTAGTTCGAATTTTTAAAAAATATTATGATTAGGTACTTAAATACAAATTATTTTAATTAACTAAAAAATAAATAATTGGCAAATTAACATCCCACCATATGCTTAATTACTGAGACACGAATCATACGTGTTAAGTTTGCGTCTTATTCCACTATCTTCATCATCGCTAACTACTATTTTTTCAATTTATGTGAAGTTTAAATACGAAAAAAATTTAACATTGAAGAAGAAAATTATCAATTATTGAATACGAAACAGCTCTACCGTGAAAATGAAGACTATAAATCTTCCACTGTAAGGAGCCGAAGGCGTAAATATAAGAGTATACGCGTATGAATACATATAAGGGAAAATCCATTTTCACTGCCTGCAATCTTATTCCTCCACTCCAACGTAAGTCAAACATTTTAAATTTCTATAAAAAGCGGTCAACGATAAAACTTCTACGTCGCAGTGGACGCATTCGACTACTATCAATATTGGCTCCATCTCGAGTCTAGATGGCAATAAAGATGGCAACTCGATTTTCAACTTTATCGCCTTACAGCACAACGACATGGAAGTAAAAGTTGATACGATCCACGCAACATGACGCAGTGATCTCTAAAAATAAATATAAAAAACCCCTTTACGATAGATGTAGTGCCGTTGATTTTATTGCTTATTTCCCGTACGCCTGATTCATCGATTGTGTTTATCATTTGGCGTTGCTATGGAACGATAAAGCCATCGTTTTCGTTTGTGCTGTGACATAAATCAATCTCTGGAAACAACTCCACAATGTGTGCCGATAGCAGGTTTGATCGCTCTCTTCACGTTGAATCCACCGCTGCGTCCAGAAAGTAATAAAATTCACCTTTATTTCCTTTCACATCAAGCGTGACTCGGGGAGAAAAATCAGACATAATCCTGAACTCTGCAGTCCCGCTATATGATTTCGTTAGGTTGAATTCGCATTTCGTATCAATCACAGCCAAAGACATATTTTTTACCAAAGTCTATTCTCAACATCCTATATGGATTTTAGTCTCACTCATTATTTTTCCATACATTATATAATTATATCTCATTTCGTATTTACTCTCTTAACTATTAACTATAATATACTCTAAATACGTTGCTAATGTACTTAATATGACATAACCTATTTTTTGAGTATTTCGGTTTTTGTAAGTATCATATAAATCGCGTATGGAAATATTTATGAGACATTTTCATTGAATCATAATAATTTCAGAGGGAAAGGGAAATATTTTGCAAGCTTACCAAAGAAATAATGAGTTCGATTCTTAACGGTTTTCATTTATAATATTTCATAGAATTAAAGCGTACTCTAAGCATTCCAAACACTTCCTTTTATTCCTATATGGAATTCGCAGATTTATATATCTAACGTGTGTTCGATCAATAGTTAGTTAATTAGATGGCATGTCATATAAACTTAATAGACTGTGTATTGGGACCGGAAGTTCAGTAAGAGATCCAAAATCTAAGTATTGCAGGATTAGAACAGTAGAAATTAATCTTTATATTTTAGGAGGACGAATAAGTAAAGATAATGTATTAACTCAGTTTAAAACACACATAACATGGAAAGTGACAGAAATTTTAAAGCCAAAACAGTGCGTCATTTATAATAAGCGTAAGCTTTTGAAGGAGAAAGAATCATAACAAAAGACATATTTAAAATTCACGATTGAATAAAAAACGGTGATGACGACTATGAAAACAAAACGTCACAATAGCTAGACATGAATATATTATATTACCGAATGCTACGACAGAAAATAAATAAATATAAGCTAATTGAACAAATCTACATCTCCCGATACAATTCCAAAAGAAATGCATTCAGGACATCCTTATTCTGCTGAGATGTGTACGGAAATACACGTAGTAACGACATCCATATTAATAAGAGCAACTTTTTACCGAGAATATTTCCTTCCCAACATAAATAAAGCAATGCCGAGACACAATCGGCGATGCTTAATGGGCTCTTTCTTTTTTTACTGCGGATTTCCTCAAAAGGCCGATTATTCAACGGAATTAGCCAACGGACGAAGTGTCTTCGCGAACGAAAGATAACGAACGCCCCCACACTTTCTTATCTCCGAAAATATAATAAGGAATAATTATGAGGATGTTCCCGATTCCCTTATTAAAAAAATGAGCGGCGGAAAGCGTTACATCGATTAAGAAGGCGACCAAAAAGGGAGACTCGTGTAATAAGATAAAAATACAAAGAGATTCGTTCGAGAGAAAAGGATGCAAAAACAAAAAAAGGACGGATTCCGGTTCTGTGCACTCTCACGATGTAAAGAGTGCGAAACTTAGAATGAAACGTTTTTTCCGGATTGTGTCGGTTGGATGGGTGCAATCCTTTTCAGTGGGAAGGGTGCACGAAGTCCTCGATAATTAAGGTAATTGTGAATAATTGTGTTGGAAGTAAAAAGGACAAAGAAAATGAGTGAGCTACCCATAGCGGTGTTTCCTAGCAGGTTCAATCTATGCAATATATTGTAGATCATTATTTGCACACTCAATGATGCTACAATTATTCATGTTTACTATAAAATATTAAAGCTAATTTGGCTTCTAATGAAAACCTTACTTTGGAACTGTAATGTTTAATTCAAAGACAAATCAGAAGATTTTAATATAAGGAAGTACCGCTATAAGTTCTTACCAACGAATCGCTTGAATCAATTAAATTGACGATATATCAATTATAAATTGAAAAAAAAACAATTATCCGGAATTTAGAATCTGAATGTACATTGGTATGAACCTTAAAAAAAGCTATTTTAACTTGTAAGATAAATTTATAAACATAATTAAGAATCATGCTATTCTACTGTGAGTTTTAGCGACGATTAGAGAATGACGATATTTTATGTTTATGAACGACTTGACTTTAAAAAAATCACTTAAATACATTGAAATTGATGATGATTCGTAGCTCTAATATAATCGATGCCTTTTTATAGTTTACATGAATCAGAAAGTGCAATAATAAACCGCGATAACACTAATCTGCCCTAAATGAAGTGAAAAAAACATTTGGCCCATCATCCGATCCCTTCCACTCTTCGGAAGTGGAAAAGAAAAATTTCAGGAAAGAGCTTATTTATAATTTATCATTCTCCTCTATTTATCATCGCAAATGAGACCGTCCCCTCTTCGCTTACAACTTATCTCTCAAACTTCCCCAAACAATATCGAACACAACGATGAAAAAAAGACTTGTTTATCATCCTCGGTTTCCTCCGCAACCCCTTTTTGTCGAGTTGATTATCGAAAGATTCACGGGGGTTGTTTTCCAGGGGTTGAAAATGCAATGGAGGGGTTTAAGTGGATGGGTGAGTATTCCACCCCAACGGTCAGCACTCCGTTCGAGCGGTAAATAACACGGCGGTCTTGTTAACGATCTGCACCCCTTGAAAAAAAAAATAAAAAGGAAGGATGAAAACCCACCACCTTGGGAAACCTTTTACCGAACCGAAGAAAAATAAACGGTATAAAAAAGGTATTTTGGAATAAGACGGTCGTATTCACCTATCCATTAAAAAACCCTCCCATTTTCTAAGGAGCTGAAGGAGGCAGAATAAGAAAAAAATCAGCTCAAGACAAGAAATTGAATTTAGCGTTTTTTCTGGATTTGGGTCCTACCTTTTTTTGTAAACCCTCAATAGCTATCTTTAGACTCTCCCCCTTTTTGTAACAATTCTATAACTATTCTGCATTTAAGACTGATATCAATCACATAAAAGAGTCATATTTGTATCATAGTATAACGATTCCTAAAATCCTACTTTTTCTTACCCTGATGACCCACCTTCCCTGAGGTTACAATAGAGCCAACCTTCCCTCGGATATTATCGGTCGGCCCACCCACAATCCATCTCGCTGAGGTCCCATTTTCCCTGAAATCCTCAGAGCCGATTTAATCCCCCTCCACTTCAAAATTCCCGCTCCACGTCTCCAAAGACACCCATACGAATTAATACACCTATAGTATATAGAGGGCGTACGCAGACCGCGTCTCCTAATCTACCACTCCATTTGAGCGGATTCGCGTCTCGATCGGGCGAAAACTCGTGGGATAATCACCGGAATTAATTCTCCGATAAGTGCGCCCCTTTCCACGCCCCAACTCCCAGTGACGTACTACTTCGCTTATAATGACCACGGCACTGATTTGAATCCCGGAAATTTAAAGGGACCATTCTCATTTCCCCTTTTGCTCTTGATTTACGAACGAATTCGTCTTAGACTCATTAACGTCAAATAATTGGTCTGAGATGTCCCTCGATCTGAGGATAAAAATGCACCCGGAGGTTCAGGTGCAAATAGACAACGAAATATGATGTGATAAGAGATTTTCCGACGCATATACCGACTCTCATTGAAATGCTCAGTTCATATCCTATTTCTGATCAACGTGTGTTGAAGAAAAACAATTTTTTCTTCATATTTTAGAATGGTTCCGCACTGGGTTCATAGACAATCATAGCAAAAATTTATTTTATATTCTAAGTATGAAATATCAATCTGAGTTTTATCCAACTAACCGTTAATAAGCTAACGTTTACACGCTAATGTATTGGTTTCTGGCCTAAATAATTTTACACTATATCGTTATATATTAAAACAATAATTATTTTACAATAGATTCCATATATCGATATTCTGAAGCGAATATGCCTATAATTTCTTTTCCCCGTATTCGTAGTGAATTCCGGAATAGAGTATTAAATTAATCATAAAGAATGTTGTTCTTGATCCTTCGACTAATTTCGATCAATTTTCTTTTATACGAGAATAAGTATCAAATACTAGAAAATATCCTCTGATATTTAATAATTTAGTACCGCTGGATTCAATTTTGGGTTATGCAAGTGATTAGGATATGAATATGATTGTATTTTGAAAAAAAGATTAGTTTAAACAAGGAACTTTTTCTAAACATATACAGATAAATAATTATTCGTAATTTATGTCATTAATATCTGATATACATCAGACAGTAGAAGCATACTCTACTAAATCTTACTCTTTAATTACAGATAAGCACCTATTCATTCAAATAAAACCTAATCATTCTTAGCAAAAAAGTTAACGAACTCTACATCAAGAATTCAAGCAATATTACTTAAAAAATCCTTCTTGTAAATTACATCACAGATAACAAACTTTCGCAAATTAAATTTCATATGCATTCCGTGTATAAGATACAGGACAAGTACATCCACTCAACATCCCTTCCAACCATCTTCCTCAACATGAGACTTCCCCTTAAGTCTCCACCAATTTCTTACCCAAAAACTCTGCTTCTCCTTACACATGCCGTCGGCGGCGCAATCTCGACGACTTCTATCATTTCCTTCAATTTCCTCGAACCTTATTAGCATCTCCTTCTTTACTCTCCTATCTCACACTTTCTGCGCAATTTCCCATCAATTCTCCTTCCCTTTTATCGTGTTTGTCGGGTCAATAGAGAGGTTCTGTGAGAAAGGAGAATAAAAAAGTAAGATCGTTTCCGTGGAAGTTTTAAATTCACGAGAATATTAATCCTTTTGGATTAAATGGGGGAGGTCGATTCATCTGATACGTGTGTCAGGTGTCTAGGAAGGGAAGTTAGGCAAGGAAATGATTTTAATATTATACAGTTGATAGGACTATTTTATGATTGCAAATACAAGATTAAATTATTATTATACGAGTGATAAGTGCATGTAATCATAGGAGACTTTTTCCTACTAGATAGTAATAAACGAATTCAAGAACGTAATTTACTTCGAAATTTTTCGAAAGGTGAATATAATAAATCAGGACCATTTAAGAATTTGATTCTACTTTAAATTAATCGAACTCCTACCAGATATATAAAATTTAATCATAATTAATACAAAGGTGGTTTATAAAGTTACAATAAATTACAAATTTTCAATTTTAACTTTTCCTGGAATTCAATTATATAGACATCGAAACTATCAGTTAAACCTTCCGTATAAGATAATACAAATAAGGGAGATAGGAAAAAATATTAATTCTTGTTTCATATAATAATAGTCCAATTTACTTCTATAAGTATTATTATTGATTAAAGAAAGATCACAGCGCCCTTTACCTTAAAAATATACTCAGTCCTTTAAACTTCACGCATTCAAACGAAAATGGATTCAGATTTACAACGTCAAAAGGAAATAAAAGCATTCATGTATCGATACAAATCTACAGCCTCAATACAGATTAAACCCATACTCGATTTTCCTTCAGTAGCGACTCCTTCACTCCCCATTCACAGTAGTTTGATCTTTCATCTCCACTTCCGACGCATCTTTTATGCTAATCCTCTTCGAATACCTTCGTTGCTATGCTACGCGCATTCTCTATACATTCCTTAGATGGCCTTTCTAAGGTCACAATGGATCGAAAGCAAAGAAACGCGTTGAATAATTCGCCGCACCTGCCCTTCGATTGGACCTCAAGGTGCCATTCGATGGCACTCGAATTGGGCCCATCGCATGGTTCGTACCGGATTATCTTAAGCCTTTGGGTCCGTCTTTTTTAGACTACGGCGTTGAATTTAATTTCGGTCTTGAAATTGCCCTTTTTTATACGCATATGGTCACTCCGCGATTCCAAAAATTCGGCTATTCTGACCATTACGATACTGGCTACATAAAAAAGAACAGTTAAAGGAGGAATAGAGGTTTGGTTATTCTGTGGGTTTCCTATTTTTATCAAGTAATTCTTAGGTTCTTCTGCTGCAAGACGTTTCGACGGTAAAACCTTTCTAACTGGCTTTTTTGGGAACTATAGTGGCTACGTTTTAGATGCCTTTAATGTATGCAGTCTATATCCATCGTTTTAAATTATAGGATACCTTATGAAGTACATTGCATTACATATTATACTACTCGAATTGAATTTTCTGTTTTAGTTATTATTTCCCTCTATATATATATGCAGTGTAAAATATTGTTCATTATATATATTTTATATATCCAGATCCTAAGTAAATATCCAAACACTGCAAAGTCAGTAATATACAGCATTAGTAAGGCATAGAAGAAAAATGGTCTTATATGCAATTACTAATAAAAAATCTGAGAAAATATCAAAAGAAAGAACGGACTCCTGGATGATATAGGGATGAAGGTAATGTTGGATCTTCTATACTGATGCTATAGGGTTCCAGTAAGTGAGTAAATATAATTGCATCATTGAAAGTTCATACAGAGAGTTAAAGTCAATTTCAAACTAAGCTTCTCTAAAAATTCATTAAATCAAACACAACCTGATGCTAACAGTGCGAGATTAAATTGAATATTTAAAACAGCCACGGTAATGGATAGTGTACTACTTTCCCAACAAATAAGCGAATTATACGCAAAACTAGCATTTCAGAGCTCTCAAAATTAACTAAATGAAGCATTTTAACGATCAAATACTAAGTGCTGAAGTGAAATTGGAGTAGATAAGATCGTCCGGCTAGAGTGCATATGGAATTCTTAGAATGGCTTCAATCTTAAGTGATTATTTGGATTCCTTTGACTGAAATGAGAGCCTCAAAGTAATAAGTAGTACGCTAAGGAATTGGCAGAGAATCCTAAACACAAGTTTAGTTAGGTGATACACCTCAGTGGGATTAGTAACCACTTTATGATTGCCTAATGTACATACCAAGAGAGAGAATTTTCAAGGAAGTTACGTAAGGATATCTCTATCCACTGACCTCTTTAAACACAGGCTGAAGAAGGTAGAGTAATTGCAGGTAAGTAAGTGACTGCGTCCGATGCAATCCTCACAACATTACTGCAATTGAAATGAATTTTTAAAAGCGAATCTTAGCCGCCTATTTGATCTATAAATAGCTCCCTTCCATAAGCCTTTTTCCGAATATTATGCTCTGTATTTTCGTATTCCTCCGTAGAGTATATTGCATAATTAGGACCAGATGGTATCCGAAATAAAATAAACAAGGCCTATGGGAATTGGGTTCGGAATACAATGGGAAAACCTATTCGAAAAACTTATCTGAGCGGATTCACTTGATGGGGTCGTAATTCAAGGGAAACGACGTCGATGCGGGAATAAAGTGGGGAAACGATGTCCTTTCCTAAGAAGAATACTGTGCGAAGGAATATTAATGGGTAGAGAAATAGAGTAGATAACTCGAAGGAAATTTCTTTGGGAAAATAAAATTGAGCGAAGAAAGTGGAGGAAATATTCATGGGAAGAAAGGGTTTTTAGCGAAAGTGAAGAAGAATACGGAATGGAGAGGTTTAGACGAGAATTTTCTTGAGAAAGACCTCTTAGTACGTGAATTGAGTGAATAAAGGAACGCCTCTACGTAAGAACTTATTGTATGTGTTAGCTTCACTATCCTATGATATCCTATAAGCGGTAGTTAACGATATACCTTCCCTTTAAGTTAATTAAGACAATTCTAAGAGAAGACTTTGTAAAGTGAACATAATACACAAAAAATACATACATAACAGAATGTAATTTTTAGTGAAAATCATGCCATTTGATAGCTTATGTTGCAGCGAGTAAAATGAATGCTAAGTATCATGAAAAATTTTACTATTAGTTTCTTGCTAATGAAAGATTTACGGCAATCCCATGGTTCCGAAATTTCAATATATATATTTTTTTTCAAATTCACCTCAAATTCGTATGCCTGCTCTTACAGAAGATTTCGATGAATCATATCTCAAGATAGCTTCAATGTTTCAATCGACAGCTTTTTTTCTCCGGCGCAAATCCGTTACTTTCACTTCGGCCTAAAAGGAGACGAGATTTCGGGGGCATAACTCGGCTGAATGACAAGGCTTCGAAAGTTCGGCCCGTTGATTGATGTGCGTAAAACAGACGTACGCTTATGTACCTGAAAAAAAGGTAAAAAAATTTCGCGAGGTAGAAAGCTTCCTTTTTTGTGCACCTGAGGCGCCACCGTCGATAGTCATTTCACGTCGTTCCGAAACTTTCCGCCCTTCCCACCTTCTGCCCGTGAGATATGAGCCATTTGATAAGACTTTTTCATTGGTCACGTGACCTGGGACTCGAATGTAGCCCACTTAATACCTTTCTTTGACGTCTTAAGGGCAAATGCTTACCACTTAAATATTGCCTTTCTTTAGATATATTTACGGAGTCTATTTCTTATTTGCATCGATTGCAGTACGAATTTTTAAGTGCGTAGAAAATATTCGTCTATATTTTGGGAATCAAGGCTCCCAAACGAATAAAAGATCGTCTTCTCTAAATATCGAATCAAATGGCATTAAAAGGACGAAGAAAGAAGAACATTGGAAAGGTAACCACGTCAGAATTATGGATGGAAAAGCTTTTAGTTTTTTTAACTGAATATTGTGCTTTATAGCCACAATTCAACTGATTGCCGCTTTCAAGTTTGGTTCACGTAATAAATACAATCTAACTCCATGAACTGCTTAGCTGATAATGGTTATTATATACAAACATATTCTTTACTGTCACCTCATGTTATTTTATTGAGCTTATTTTTATGAACCTTGATCAGAGATATATTAGCTTTTACTGTATTCCACCAGACCCTCTAACTTTTTAATTAAACTAAAATCTCATCGTTATTGGTGAATAAAATTTCTTTTCATCCTGATTAAAATGATATCTAAACCGACACCTAATTTTTAATTATATTATTTTGTAAAATTTCATAATAAAAGATTCACTAATACGAAACATAATATTAGTGTTGACCTGAATATTTATGGAAAATGTGTATAAAAATCGTAAATATGAAATTTGATTATTTGAAAACAACGAAAAACTTCCCAATTCGACCCAAATACTCTGATTTCCAAAATATCAAACACAAACAAAGAATATTTTGCTCCGTAATTAATTCTGTTCTGCCAGGAAACATTCAATTCCATTAATTTAAAAGATGTAGAGTGTTTTTACATAAATCACAAACAAACTGCTGCTCTTGTCATCAAAATACCGTTTTAGTGAATTATTATTTCGAGTATCAAAGGAGGAAAGATGAATTTCCTTCGTCATCTTGTGTTATTAGCGGGAAAAAACATATACCCGAGGATTTGAGTAAAAAAATCTGGACACGATAATGACTTCATCCTGGTAATACGTTAAAATATCATTCCGCGCCTATTAGAGACATCATACACTTGCTAGCACATGTTCCTCCGCCGAAAAAAATAACACCGGACGGTAGAACCTTTTTGGGAATTCTGATAACACGGAATTTTTGTATGGAAAAGCCACATCCCGCGCTATCCAGTTTCCTCTGTACAGCCGGACAAATTTATCTTAGCGTCCTAACAAAAATGAATATTTTTTCTTCAACATCCCATTTTCATTTTGTCAAGCCCGACGTGTTTTTTTGTGCCCGTGTCCTACTCTCTGAGGTTTTTTAATTCACTTGTTTCCTTTTTTGCTCTGTCCTTTCTACGTTCATATTACCGAAGAAAATAAAGGTGAGTTTGAGGACGGACTTGTTTTCAAAGCATAAACACCTGAACTATGCAGTGGCGAACATCAAAAAACTACGAGGGAAGTTAATGAATCAATGCTCATATTCTGCACACCTCTTCTAAAGGAATGGAAGAGATAATCATAGGCTGATTCTGTTACCGTTAAAGGAATTTTGCTTAACTCGTGGCTCATTAGCTAACAGGAAGAATTCTTTCGTATGGGTCTTTCTTGAATGAGTGAATGTTATCATTTGACTCGATTCATCAATAATACATCAACCTAAGTTAATTATTAACTTAAATTCTCAGGAGATCAGTATTTTGGACATGAAAATTCATTGGAAAATTTAAGTGATACACAATACTGCTGCATGGTTCGTCAAAGTTGGGATTCGATAGAAAATACCTGACTAAAGGTTATCAGCCGCAACTAGTTTTCTCTGATTAAAATGTTTGCCTTTAAATTATGCGTAAAGCCATACCAAAGTTGTAATAAATTTTAATAGAAAAAGTTAAGAAATGTTCTTTGGTTAATATATTTTTAAGCAAGAGTAGATAATTTTACATTTTAAGAAATATATTGAGTTCTATACATGTAAATCTACATGAAAATTGCCTGCTTTTCGTATTTCATCAAACAATTTAACCCAATTTTCTTATTGAAAAAAGAGCGATTCATTTAGGAGTTATATATACTTCTATAAGAATGAATAGCCTAGTATATACGATTGATATTTCTAAAAGATATCGAATAAATGCTAAATATTAAAATGAAAGAATACATCTTATACATGAGTTTAAAACGTAAGATAACAATATGAAATGAAGATCTTAAAATTAATTTAAAATCATCCTCTTATGAGAAAAAACACTATTTTTCTGCGTAAGATTTTGAAAAGAAGCAGTTGAATTGGATCGAAACATAGCAATCCCTTTGCTCATATTCATAACTAGAATATATGAATTCCTCTTTTCACAGTTTCCATTCATCTTGGTAAGTTGTTAGTAATTTCAAACGCAATTTCAATAAAGACACTGTGAGCTTATATAAAAAGGCTTCATATTCTTCCACTTCGTTCGCCCTCAAAGAATGAGATTGGATACCGATTTTCTTACGAAGGCCGGCGAAAAAAACTTTCACATTTATTGATCTTCGCGAGCAAAATAAAATATTTAGATATTAAATTTTCTTAGTATCCTAAAATTCAGGCGCTAGTATCTGCCGTCAATCAACACGAATTATAGATGCGAACCGTTTTCCAAGGACGGTCGACCGTTTTATGGACGATTAAATCGCCGAGAAGTTAAAAATAGTCATTTTCGCGTATCGATGACGTATATAAATGAAAAAGATAAAATCCGACTTTCAGATAATTTCACGTTAAAAATGTCTTATTTCCATAACAAATTACAGCTTGTGTCTATAGAATTTATACACCTTAGGAAATGAATGTCTGAATTTTGATTTCGAGGGTACTTATTACCATAGACCTTGCGAAAATTGATAATAAAATTTCAAATTCCAAAGAATAGAAGATATTTTATTACTGAATCAAGTTATGAATGCCATTAAAATGTTTTGAAACATTTCTCAACGTTTAATTGTTACGAAATCTTCAATTGAATTAATATTCATAAAGAGAACAAATTCCACTGTTTTCCCATTGATAAAATCTAATGGGCAATGTAAATGATAGAATATTTTAATCATAAAGAGCGGAAAAATATGCCACGAGGTATCCGTGGAGATAAACTTTCACCAAAGGTTAAAAATATGGCGTTTAACCGTGGATATAAAAATGAGATAATTCTCATCAATACCAAATTTTGTCTCCGGGTCTGTCTACATGTAGAAAAAAGTAATACTTTGGTAAGCTATAATATAATTCAATCAAGACATAATAGATTACATTAAATGAAATGCAATTATAATAAAGGGATAAATATAAGGAAATTAAAGTTACTTGATTAGCTCATTACTTCAAAATCTATATGTAAACAATATCTGAGATAACATACAGTAAGCTAGATCAATGTCTCCGTTAAAAAGTTGATCCATATCATCAGAATATTAAAGAAAATTATATAAACTTAGTTCCCTCGGCAGTAAAAGTGTAAAATTTGATTATTCATGTAATCTTACAGAGTTTTTTTGTCAAACACTCTGTACATTGCGATAAAATATAGGTTTACTGATACGCAATCAGTACATCAAGGACAATTACTTTTAGCCAAGAAATATTTCTATAATTTCTTGTAATATGAATCAAGAGTCTTGTAAAAGGGAGGGGAAAGATAAAATATATATTTAAGTACTATTAAGTGTGCGGTAATTGCACCATTCCAATTGATGCTCAAAAATCCTCGACTAAGAATAAGGATGATTACGACTCATTTCGCATCACTATTTTCTTTGAATTCTCGAAATCATTTAAGTGCATTCAGATAATGTTAACGATGCAATTATTGCATGTGCACCAATTTCCATGCCTCCCCGAAACAGGCAAACAACACCTCAGATGAATTTCCTCGTTGGATCATGAGAACTCCAAAGCTACATTTAAGATCCCATTTCTGCAGATGATTCAAGTCCTTGAAACCATTTCATTACGGGGGCATATACAGCTGCCTCGTACACGCTTTGATGCGAATTAGGCGCATAGCCCGCTCCGCCAAATTTCTCGCGAATTGTCCACCCTTGTCCTCAATGTCATCTGCGGACGTTCCCCAATCGTCTTTCCATCTCCATTCGACTCCAATTTCCCCATTCAAAGGCCCCACCCTCGGTCGGCCGCCTAACCGCTTAGCACTATGCATCATACCGCAAGGTCCTCTACTCGGCCCACTCCACTTCGCTAAACCTCTATCTCTTTGGATTTGCGCTAACCGGACGCTAGAGACATCACTACGTTCGAGCTTCGCCGTTATGACGTCATATGCGATCCCGAAATGTTTTCGCTTTCCCTGCACCACAATCCTATAAATGGTTATACGTCCCTTCATGTGATCTCCAGGTGCTTGCAGGTCGTGACCCTTTAAAATCTCCACGTTTAGGTTAGTACTCCCGTGTACTAGGCTATTGTGATGCAGAGCATTAGTTGAACATTATGGTCGATTTAACAATATGCTTTCCATGAAACGATCATCTGCTTATACAGAATACGGGATGGGTTAAAACACTCTGTGCATCTTGAGGTTGACAGATTACATGTAACCGAAAGAGCATTAGAATTATGGTAATATTCCTGTACGTAATCCACTTTTTCCAACAGAATTAAAGTATAAAATTAAATAATCCTTGAATCGGTAGCAATTTCACTGTCGTTCTATTCTTATCTTATTACAATTCTTATTCCCTTATTCTCCTTCTTTAAGCTCTGTATGCAACGATGAGCCGCATATCGATTGAAGCTAATCTGTGGAAAACCCATTTAAACTTCGAGTGCAGTAATCTGTGCACATCACTGCTTTCTACTTTGACCCGAAATTTTCCAATAAAATACTATAAAAAAAATCTTCAGCTACCTTTTTTATATTATTCACCTAGAAAAATTAAACACTACCTATTTTGATCCTATTTGGCCAAGATTTTAGCTTCATATTATCATCATAGACGTTTATCATTCTGATTATTTTCTAGTAAATTTTACTGAAAGAAGTTTTAATAGTATTAACATGCCAAATAATTTGACTGCAAAAAACAGATTCATTATCTTCTTCCCAAAAGTCTACTTTTCATCGGTCTCTAATCATATCGGTAGTTTTTAGAGTGCGATATACTTATAATATTTATTACCATTAATAAACGCAATGAAAAATCACCATTTGAATGAAAGACCGTAGATTCAGTATAGATATAATTTTATGAACATATTTCTTTTAATTCTGTACTGTTAAAATGCAATTAGAAGTTATCCGACAAAGAAATTATTATTCTTATGAATTTTAAATCTTAATTCTTCGAAAGTGGATTCTAGCATTTAACATTCTTATGAATAACAATTTTCCGAATTTATATATTATATTCGCTTGATATCGTACCATATTGGAGATAGCCTTAGAAAGTGTAGGTCCCAACTTATTATGACAATGTCGCATAATTTACGTAAGTTCTGCATATCAATCTGAAAGTAGGTCTTCTTAATTCCTAAGGAAAAAGTGTCTCAAACAAGCATTTCAGGATATCCGAACAAAAGACGATCAGCCGATCAGTCAAAAGAAGTCAGCCGATGGCGTGCATAGAGAGGGAAACGCGGCATCCGGGATTTTGCGCTGAAGGGGAGAGTGAGTTTCGACGGAGGTCCCGCATTCGATTCCCCGTTGCTTGGCAATGGGACCCTCGGACAAACAAGGACGGTGTATTTGGTTTCCACGCTCGGAATGAGTTGACTCTATAATTGACTCTCTGGAGATTGGTTAGAAGAGGAATGTTAGGGTCGCCTTGCTTGATTAGCCACGTCTATGCGACGTAATGGTGTGGCCATTAGGGATATGAAGAAATGACGCCTCGGTGCGATTTTTCGGTTTTGTGGGCCAATGGATTCGAAATGGATTCGGCTTGAGCTGATCGCTTTTCATGCATCGTGCGCAAAAGGAGATTTGGATCATACGATTTCCCTTTTAAAGTTAGGTATACGATTTGGATAAATGATGTGTATTGTCAGAGGTATTTGAAATTCTTTCCTTTTTAACAAATCATTCTTTTTCTTTTATGCTTAAACATATATTCTGTACTCATACACCACATCATACGAAGTATAAGTACAAATTTCTAAGCAGTATTAATTATGATTTTAGATTCATATTTTAAATTAGAGGAAAACGAGGAAATTAAAAAAATATTATGACTCACAAATCGTCAACGAAAGATTTAAATATTGTTTGCTTTTTAAGTAAGTTTTACCGAGTTACTAACTCATGGAAAAGACCAATTTGTTGATACTACTGAAGATACAGGAAGGCCTTATTATCAAGCAATCTTAAGCATTAGGCTTGTGTTGTCTATTGATATCCTTCTTTTAAGGTCAAAGTAGTACACACATAATAAAAAGTAAATAAAATAGAAAAATAGTACTGTATTCAATACATGCTTCTCGACCCTAGAATGTAAAAAGCTACATTAACTTAAAAATCAATATTTCCAATGCAATTCCATTTAAGGAATAAACTCTAAAATCAAAATATACAAAATAAATTAGGTACAATTGGATAGCAGAATTACATTCAAGAAGCAATACTGAACTGAAGTAAGTTTAGTATACACCATAATGAGGTATTTAATCATTTTTCGCTTTGAGGGGAATTATTAAAGAAACATCTGACAAACATCGCATTAAATGATCGATCTCATTGGATATCGAATGTGAATAAGAATTATTGATGGTCGCGAATAAATCTCACTGGATCCGAAGTGGAGCAAATAGAACCTCCTGTACCGAGACGTTATCGAAAGAAAATAAAAGCAATTGAGGTGAGAAATATGAATGGGAATAGATCCGCCATTATGGCATCCCATGCCGTGGCATTATTAAGACATCTGTTATTTTCTCTATCATTTCTTTTCGTATTGAAGGAAAATAGTTCAAAATAAATAAATAGGATTAAAGTGAACAAAAATTCTGCGGGAAATGTAATAATAGGCTAATAAAGAATATGCAAGGAAATTTTATTAGTAATGAAACAAGAGCATTACGTATACATAGCGGGGCAACCAGCTTTCATTTAATACAAACGTTCTGTTATCCCCATTAGAATGTATCTATTTGAATTATATACTTAATGCAGAGTTTAGAATGAGGTAATTTGAGTCAGTTTAAAAGTTCACTTTTCGTTACTTATATGTGTAAATACTCTCTATGAAAATTTCAATTGGAAAACCTTCAGTCACTTTATGTAGAGACAGATAAGATAAGATAGTTAATATAAGATAGATTACAGAAATTTATATTTACCATCTCTTGAAGAAAATTTAAGAAACTGTATTAATAGGCTCAAACAACTTGAACAGCAACGGAACTTTAAAAAATCTTGGACATCTAGCGAAGGACAAAGGAAACGTATCCGTCATTATTGACCAAACGTTGGGACACTGAGGTGTATCGAAGAATGGTTGTCGGTGTTGAGGAAGTGAGGTCATTGAAAGTTATGGCCGAGTTGATGGCATCCGGTATCTTCTACAGGAAGAAATGCGCTCTCTGATAAAAGTCTAAGGTCGCTAGCGATCGTCTTTTGTCGTCACGTGACCTTCCCAGTTGGATATCGACACGGATCCAATGCAGCGGACTTTATCGTATACTTTGTTTTCCTCTTTTTGCTTATTCCTAAGGTTCCGCGTTTTATCCGGTAGGTTAAACTAATCCCCGATGCGATGAAAAATGACGGCTAGACCCTTAGCGTTATCGGAAACTCGGTTGCTGGGAAAAGGATATTCGTCTCGTGGGAATACGATACTTTCTCCGCCCATTACTCGGAATATTACGCGGGTTCGGGGGATTTTTTCCCTCCAGATCTGTCCCATATTACTAATACTCGCTCGTCTAGTCGGGGGAAAGATTCCTGGAGTTCTTCGCCTTAAAGGAATTCCCATTCCACGGAAGCATTATCATCGGTGGACCGAACATCGTTGCGAGACGAAGGTTTTCTTCACACACTTTCTATTCTTCTACAAATGAACGTTATTCTCAAAGAGAATAGGGGAATGAATGCGTGAATTCAACGTTCGAGATTAAACATTTAATGCTACGATCCTTAGAGTATCTTCTTAGATTTCCTTCCTTTTAAATGTGTGCTAATGTTCATGCTGAAATTAACTTTTATATAAGCACTTTCTGTTATTCAGCCTTATAATTTCAATGCAATATGCGCCAAATTGGATGAAAATTTTATATTATAACAGAGTTAATGATAATACATCAATTAGTATTAATTAAAAGAACTTTCACAGTGTCACAAGATTAATACCAAATAGCACATTTGAAAAGATAGATTAAGTTCATCTGATAATCCAATACCAAACGCATTACACTAATATATAGTATAGAATACTGGATTCAATTAATGGCTTAATCTTGTAAATTTGAATTTTTATGCTCTAGAAAGGATATTTACTGATTATATTTTATCTCATGGCACATTTTATTTTATGAACGTATTTTAACCATTTATCTAAAAACTATACAAAGTAAATATTCTGTTCTTTTTGCAAAAACAGTCGATCAGTGATTGTTGCTAAATATTTAGCCACACGCGATCTTTTAACATTCACGAACATTTAACGTCTGAATTTGGTTTAAAATCAAATATAACCAGCTGATAGATGTATAGAAATGGGTACCAAGTTCAATACTTTAAGTAATTTACAAAGAGCTCACCTTTAGCAAATAATTCCCCTATTCTTTTATATTATTCAATTCCAACAAAGTAGTTCTTTATTTTGGAAATAACAAAACTTTAAATCACGCTTTGAAGCACTCGATTCAGCGATTACCAGGAAGGATAGAATTTTAGTCATTCAACATGAAAGGAGATTCAAATTAAGTCATCTCCATAGTCTTTCAAACTTTAGTCACGTACACATTCCGTGATTGTGAGAGCCATTTTTTCTCCAAAATTCACGATAGAATCAAAGAATCAGAATGGAATTCCCAATCGATTATTCCTCAAAGCAATCCCAAAGAAACTTATAGCAAACGCCACTTTATTCCTTTGATCGCCATCGGATCATAAAGCCCAATCAAAGAGACTGAAAACATTTACCAACAGTTACAGATGTTTTCAAAGCTTCCTTTTTTGTTAAGATAAGAATATAAATAATAAGAAGTTAATGTATTCTTCAACAGAAATTGAATACTCAAATGAAAATCATGAACGATGTGTACATTTATATACCAGTGAAATATTGATATAAAATAGGTGCGGTTTCGATGTTAGTTAATATCTTGGGTAACATTACTTAAACTCGAAAACGGTAGATATCGTAACAGATAAAATTGAAACCTCATAACTATCCGTTTGTTAATAATTTACAAAATGATGTAGAACACACATATGACATTTATGATTTCGATTTATAGCAAATACGAGAGCGTAATATAAAGTAGACTGAAGAATGGAGAATACTTAAAATAATAGAAATATCCTCGACCTAAACACTTTTACTTCATTAGCAACGCACTAATAGAACTTCCACAGGGTTCAGTAATCGGCCCACCTATTTTATTTCCCAATTTCGAGTATTGAATATATCAGAGTCTACTGGGAAGTTCAAACTGTGCTTGTTACTTACGACTTTGCACAATGATTGAAGAGCGATTATTAACGAATACCCCGCTTCGAGAATTAAGTTAACAGTTTGATTCGATGTGATCCTCATTAGTCATAACCATTGTGTGAGACCTCCCTCCTGAGGAATATGCTCGAGTGATTCCATTGCGTGTGCAGACACCAATTATGCGAGACGCAAACTTTGAGGCAACGGTCAACCAGCACTCAAGTGAGGAATCTCTTGTTTGCTCCCCTTTCTTTCCCTTAACAAACAGCCTTTCCCTCGGTTTAAGACCATCAGCTTAAACCGCAGCCCCTCATACAACTACTACCTAGTGCGCTCTCTATAAGCTCTAGGAGAGACTCTCAGTTAAATCCTAATCTGCTCCCATTACCCCACCCATCGCCTCTTATCCCGCTACCAGACTTCCCTCTCCCACAACACTACTCAAAGACTATACTCACAGCTTAGCTCCCTCTACGTCTAATTACCCAGGAATCCAAACCTGCTGGTGCACCAACCCTTCTCGGCTGCTACAAATCCCGAGCATTTCCACCTATTCAATCCTCATCTTCGCTATTACTGCTTCTTTTCACCTATTCTCGTGTTCTTTTTCGTTCCACTAGCTTAATTCACACCTTAGCAACGCTTCGTTAAAATTTTGTGTATTCAATACGTATCTTTCTGCTATAGATAGAATCAGAGATAGAATGTAAACTCCAATACATTCACCTTTTCTTATTATTTTACAACCGTATTTGAAATAAAACTCAATTCATTTGATAAATAATAATATATCGTACAGTATCTTCACAGTATACAGTACACGTTCGTTAACTTTAGGATTAATTCCAACCATCTTTTTTTCTACTTTTTCCTAACATAAGAAGTTTCCTCTCCGACTTCGTGTTCAAAATACGTTCACCACTTTTATTCCTTCGATGTATAGCATCGACTACAATATTGAGTTAATTTGATGCCCTTCCAGACTTGATCGAATCTGTCCATTAACGATTCTCATCTAAATGTAAATCCCAACGTTGTTTGCATTCCTTCTTTTCAAAGAATCCGATAATTAAGTTGCTTCGGTTTTCTTCGACATATTTCCACACAGATTCCATTTACCCAAACGATGGACTTTTTAAAGGTTAATAGTAATTGTCATTTTAAATTAAACATAATGGATCAATTACGTGTATTAATTGATGATAAATTAATTTTGTGGATATGGTAGAGATATTAATGAATAGACTGAGTAGTTTGATTGTTTTAGTCGATGGGTTCAATCTATTTGTACGGCTAATCTCATTCTAAATTCCTATGCTGTAAATGGGAGAATAATGCTATCTACACTTGGTGTTAGTTACAGTCTCTCTATTTACTTTAATAAAGACACTGTAATTAATTTATATTCATTCTTTACATTTATACATATTTAAATGCCTAAATGAAGATTCACAACCACAAGTGTCAGCATTTATAGATTTAAAAGACATTAAAATTAACGGTAGCAGTACTGCCACTTACAAATATGTACAAATGAAGAAACACTCGTTTGCATTCCTTCATGAATATTCATTGCCCATCCGAGACACCCTTCCTTAAGATGACCCGTGCGTATCTGATCTATTCCCATCCAGTCACTGCTTTGTCCTCCTCAGTCACGTCTATGCTCGCTTGGTTGCCTCGATACCTACCCACTGGAACCTCCCCTTCACACCACCCCTCTCCCGCAAATCAGCTAAGGAACACTACTTTACGAACATACTTAGCGTTCTATTCCGCGAGACACTGAGAAGGGAAACGCATCGATTTAAGCTCAGATTCTTACTATGAAACTTTCTTCTAGATCATATAGTTTTCAGCACTTGAAGGATAATCATTCCGACGGTGAAACGAAAAGCTTATCCTGAATAGTAATGGAAGAAAGTTTACGTAAATTAACGCGAAGATTTGCTGATTTTTTTTACCTCTTCTGGATGAATCTTTTGAGGAAACGTAGGACAAAGACACAGACATTGTTTAAACTGTTTTGTGGGAAAATCCTACTGCTTTCTTTACTTCAAATCAGTCTCGAAGAATATTTATATCGCACTGAACCTAATATGAAGTAGTTAATTATTAAAGGGATTATTTGGACCACTTACGTTGTTCAGTCACCTTGGTATTGGAGGAAGTATTGATTGGATGAATTGACTTAAGTAGGTTTTTTAGGAAGGATTATAGATTTATCGAGAAGGTCTGACATATTATTTTGAAGCATAAATGTCAATCTGAAAATAAAAAAGCGTACTATTAAATTGTCTCAATATATGAATAATTTAACAGCATATGTAGATAAAATAAAACAATGCCGTTATATAAAAGCGCCGATTAAGTTTTAAGAGATCTCTTGACCGTAAATGAATTACTCTCGTTTATCGAAGACCGTATCAATCTCTTTAGTCCCGAAAGAAAAACTAAATACGTCGTCCCTTTTAAGGTTGATGAATGAGGGTTAATCTGTGGATACAACACGGGATACAAAAACAGTTAAGTGCAAATGGTCGCGAAAGAAGGTTTCGAGTAGAATTAAAGTTGTCGACAATCAACAAATAAGCCACTTTGCGCGATGAATCATTTCCGAGGGAAAAACTTGCGGAATAAACGTCTAACCCTCGCAGTTTTTAGGCCGCAATGAATCAAAAACACGAACCTTGACACCGTTAGCCCAGCAGCTTAGGCATCGTCCGGAAAAGGGAAAATAACTTCCTCCGGTTTTGGGATATCCTTTGCCAATGATGATTTGATTGATGCTGCCGAAGTCGTCACTGATGGTATTAGGCACGTCATTTGACGACCGAGGTTTGCCTAAAAGGGAATTGAACTGTACAAAGCGATCGTTCGTGTGCACCGATACATGGAAAGACGTGGACCCTGGATGAGGTGGAAGTATGATAAATGGAAAGTGGACTTTCATTTGATACTTTTTTTAAAGTTTCGACTCATTTTTAAAGCGATGTCCCCCAAGCTATTACTATATTTTGGATGAAAATTACGATAAATTAATACTAATATGAGGGAAGAGTACGTTTTCACTCAGCATAGGAAAGCTTGCGTTTTTTCACTGAGGGAAACAGTATAATTTAATACTTAATGAATTACAGAAATCGTGGATCTAAATTATACAAATTGAGAGAAAAGACGCTTCAATGAAAATAATAAACAAAAGATCTTTTAAAATTCATATTAATTTTTATATGTAATCGCAATTATATAAGTGAATCATCACGTAAAATTTTCTGCTTTGATTACAAATTATAACCAAGTTTATTTATTAAGTTATTTCTAAACTACTACAGTTGAAACGACATTCATTATAAACTATAGTGGTTTGGAAGTAAAGGATACAACACTCAAAACCAGATGACGAATTTTACGCTGAAACTCTTCATCGGTATTTTAGAAATGAAATGCTTAACATCGAGGGAAATAATAGAGATTGATGAAGTGAAACTAGAGTAAAAACTTGACAGTTGAAACGAACGCTGCCCATTGTCTTTCATATGACCGCTTAATGGAAAACTACGGTGTTTTAAAAGCCTCCGAAACTTGTGGTATGACGGAGGATGAATTTTGGTTGATTGAGTCAATTATCAAAAATTGGTTCGCGGCGGGTGGTTTGGATTGCAATTACACGACATTAACCCCCGTTGGTTCACTCTCATTTGCACTGCAGCCAAACCCTAGCCAATCTGTGTACCCCTGCTGCGTAGACTCGCAGGGACCTAGACACCCTTACTCTGATTAGTGTAATTTGTCTTTCGTTTGTCTAAAATAGATGATTTTCCAAGAAGCTATATTAGTCAAACAATAAAAGTCATTTTGGAGTAAGTAGCTACTATGAGCAATTTGAAGCAATTCCTTCAGTTCATTATATCTTCAGTTCTATACAACATATTAAATACATTATTACAAACAATTTAATGTTAGGTTGCACAGTCTCTCAAAGTTTTTCTCGTTTATTACTCATTCCTATAGTTAAAATTTCAACCTTTGAATTTTTAAAATGTAAAAACTTTGTTGAGAAAGTAAAACAATTACTCATAGTTGGTTCGTTTCCTTGGATTTTTATTTAAGTTTTGGTATCCATTCATCTTGATTTTTATAACTGTATGGAACGAATTAATGCAATAAACAATTCTTTTTACTATTTTTCAGTATACTAAGGACAGTCAAAAATCTAATCTTCCATAAAATACTTGTGAGCATAATAACTGAAGGCCTTGTTAATTTAGAAAAAAAAACTAAAAGAAAAACTTTCGATGAAAAACTCATTTTCGAAGCTACAGTCTAGTATAGTATAGCGCTCATTATCGGGTAGAATTATAAACCATAGTAATATTTAAATCTGGATGAGATCCTTTTTTCTAACTGAGATTAAGAGAGACTAAGAATGCCATAATTGCTTTTATTCCCAAGAGAGATTTACTTTCTATCAGGCCAAGGTTTCACTCGATGAGAAATTCATTTCGATTGTTTGCAGTGGACTTAATCCTTTCATCCTCTTATCACTATCAAAGCCTCGAGTTGTAACCTGAGGTCATCATTCTAATTCTAAAATAGTTCAGGAGATTTGACGGAAATCCGAGTCAACCTTCCAGTCTACTTTCATTGTAAATTTACGCAAAACACTGCGAGATTTTTCCTTCATTCTTTGGCTTTATTCCCGATCAAGTATCCCAATGGTGTCCAATTTAGTATGCAAACTATTAAAAGTACAAACTTTTCAATGCTCAGTTTGTCTTTTGAGCATCTCATATCTCTAAATTTCATAGTTATCTTATATCTATAGTTGGAAATATTTTTTAATACAATGCTCAAACTATTGTCTATGTGTGATTACAATAAAGATAAGTATCGATACTTCAAAAATACATGGATTATTTTATCGTTATCATATTAAGTCATACAGGAATGAATTTTCAAATGGTCGATACCCATTAAAATATATAATAATTCATCTTTAAATAAATTCAAGACGTAGGTTTATCCTTGAAGAAAATCACACCTTATTTTGATATCCAAGATTTAATGGTCTTAGGCTGTGTACTTCAAAATGTTTATGTGACTAATGGCTGACTAGAGTAAAGGAATAGAAATATATTGCTATTTTTAACAATAGCACTCGAGCTTTTTTGAGGATTAATAAATAAGGTTCAATAAGAATTAAATTTCAATGCTCAAACGAAATGCACTTGACACTGGATTTGGTACCTCCGAACATCTAAATTGAATAATGAGTTTATCATATTTTAATATACCCTTTCAACAATGAATAATTTTAAAGGACCCAAAACTGACCTTTCCATACGCACAATATACTATCTCACGTACAAAATTCACATGAAATTTAAATATATTTTCTATCAAATTGTATCCCAATGCACGTTCGTGGTTGTTTATCTGATAAATTCCTCTAAAATCTATTCTCGGCCTTGTCATTTGTGGAAGAGCCCACGAAAGCGTAATCGGTTTTGAAAATCACGAATGCTGTCCATTTTCACACGAGTGGGTTGCTTCATAATAGCACTCTTTCTGTCCGTTAATTACTGCTTCCACTTGAAGCCCTCAAAAATCTCTTTAACGGTGCCCTCATATAATTCACTTTTCACTGCATACAAGGATGCTAAAGAGCGGATGAAAAAATGGCACCTTTCACCGAAAGCTTCCCAACTCTAAAATTTAAAATACACTAGCCTCAATTCGAAATATCCATTATATGAACAAAATGCAGCTAAGATATTATAAATATAGAAATCTATGATTGAATCAATACATAATTTGCTTGAGGTAGTAATGCAACTGAATATAATAACACACAAATATAGAGCATCCTCGATTTCTTAGATATAAAATAGTTATTGTTAACATGTTAAGTTTAAGGATCAATCACAGCTTAAAATCTCCACTCATATTAGGAAACATCCTCTGTTTTCAATACCATTCAATACAGATAAAAAAGGTAAAATTTCATGAAATAAATCCTCATATAAAAGCATTAATGTGAAATTGATATTATAAATTTAAGCTGATAAAATTAGTCTTTTCCTTATAGCTAGCTTTAAAATTCATCCAATTCCATCTAAAAATTTATTTTCTCAATCATCCCTTGATTAATTGAATTTCCATTAGATGAATTATTGTGAAAAGAGATTATTTATTATAAATAAATTGTTTCGCAGTATAACACCAGGAAATACTTTTTGGTCAGATGTTGGGTACATGACGAATGAATTCAATTTCAAGTTACTTGAAATCATTTCTGTGGTTTACTATTAAATTTATTTCCTGGAATAATCGATTTAGGGTTCCGATCTTAGTTCATTACCAAAATTGAAAAAAGGAGAAAAAAATTTTGCACAAAAGTAGAGCTAGATATATGAGCAGTGGAAAAATGTATAATTTTTAATTTATTCAAGTATTAAGTCGTGATCCAGAAAACGCAGTAATTATTATTGTTAGATTTTTTAAGAGCTGTAACTATGGAAACATATTCATCAGATGTAATAATTGAAAATAACTACTAGTAAATGTCTATATTATGAATTCAATATAGAATTATTAAAATGTAATATAGCGGATCTACATCTATTGTGAATTTGGTAATGTCATTCATTTTGTCTATTAGTATTTTTTAAGGGTAACAATATTTTAAAAATTAAATTGCTATGAACTTTAGAAAACTTCAAAAAATGGGGACAGCAAAATCATGGTTTATTTTTAAAATATTTTGTTTTACTGTCTCTATATTTATGAATTGAGAACAAGTTTTCTTCAATTTTGATCAAGTGCTCATTTTAAAGAGTTTCAAAATAAATATCACTAACGTTTTACGTTTTTCAGAAAGAAAATACGTGACGTAAAGCCAAAGAATATTTCTCATATCATTTGATCAGAAATTCAACTCTGCGATGAAATATTGGTCATTTTCGGTTCTCAAAAAGAAGATAAAAATTTGATAAAACGTAAAATATAAGTAATAAATAGTTCCGTTTATCGAAAGCAATATTCATATTTTCATTTCGTCTGAGATAAAGTTCTCGAAGGCTTTACGAGCATTTCTGCGGAAAGAAAGATGGCAGATTATAGTGGACGAAAAAAGTAAATTTATCCACATTTTTTGGAATATTCTCACGCCATAGAGATAAAAGGTAGTAATATACTTCTATCTAACTGTGGTGTAGGTTTAAGTTGGTATCCTGGATTTTTCTCAATAAATCGAGCATTAGAAATAGACCAGCGTATCGTTACAATCCTAAAATAAAAAAGCGTAACAATCCATGCCTGTTAATTCAAGGAGTTACTTTATTCGATACGAATGAAACCTTACTTATTCAGAAGTACATTAAACAAATATGTGTACATAAATGAATTTTAAACCGACACAATGAATTGCTTCTATCTATATTTAAATTAGACCACTGTATTGGGTGTTTAAATTCAATTATTGTTATAATTCATTATGTATTTTATTAATCACTACAAGTAATTAATTATCCTTTGAAGAAGAGAAATAACTATCTAGATGATAATTTCTTTAAGATTATAAAATTGAAAGCTCCTAGCGTAAACAAATATTCAGCATATATATCTTTAAGTACGTATTTCAACATCCAATCCCACCCTTTAAACTTCCCATTTATACCCATTTAAGATTGCCCTACTACGTAGGGTTTTTCTGTTCCACCCAAAGGGAAGGAATTCCGGCACCTGCTTAAAGTAAGTCAAGCATCAGACTTTTTATAGAATGATTCATCCATTCCGCCTTCAATAATTACCTTCTTTCAGCTGTCATTGGCTGAGTTAAGTCGAACGGTTCAGTAAGTCTGTTCTAGTTAACGAAAGAAGACATAGGGAAGCTGGAGGTGGTGAGGGAAAAGATAAACAACACAAAGGGACAGTAGCATAGGGGAAACAAGCAGAAGGGGAGAAACGTATCACCTGAAATGGGGAGAATGATATGTGTGTTTCAGCATGTCCGAGGGCACGTGTGAATGCGCACGGCCGTGGGTGTGTGGTTACGTTAATAAAGCGTGTGTGAAGGGGTTGAGGGCGTATATACTCATAATGGAGCAGGAAGGGTGAGAAAATGAAAAGAGAATGGAAGAGGGTGCAAATAATGGCAAAAGGGAAGCAGGGGATACAAAGAAGGATAAAGTGGAAAAAAGATAACGAAGATGAAAAGAGCGTGGAGAGAAAAGGAACAATCACAGGAGAGTCTGTCTTGATTAGATTTCAGCGAACGATTTCAGCCTTTTCCTCTGTCAACGATTGTGGATAAACGAATATAGCTTCTAAGCATCTGTTGACTTATTGGGTATTCTCACAACTAAATTGGTTGGTCTTCGCAGCGAACGTTTGGAGGAGATGTGATAAATTTTTTTAAAATAACAAAGTATGAATTCTATCGATAAATGGTGGAACGTATACATGATTTTATGCTGAGCTTGTTTTTAAGATAATTTTTATTACAAATGGCTATGGTGCAAATATATATTTCGTGTAAAAATGTAATCCATAACATTCAGATAGGAAATACATTTTAAGAGTAATGGGATTGAAGAAAAGGAACATATCCTTAGTAATAAGCACATAAGATACCAATAATCATTTAACCTTGATCTCATTAAAATGGAGTAGTATGTATCAAAGTAAGCTTACAAGTTTTTTATTTTTATTTTAGCACTTCAATATTCTAAATCAGTTGCTAGAAGTGGCTTTAAAGTTTAAATTCGTGATTATGCCAATTCGTTGACTCTCCAAATATTTCCTTAATATATATTTCTATATTTCTTTCTCGGACCTTACATCTAAATTGGATTCTTTATTTTATATCCAATCATATTTACCTAAATGATACTGAATCATGCTTTATTTTGTACATTTTCAATCGATAAAATTTCTACACTCTCTTCTTTTTATGTATTTATAATTTGTCTTTTTTCGTTGATAAACAGCAAAATTATAAATTCTTATAATGTAATATATATAATCTTGATACTTATTCTTCTATCAACCTATTATAGTAATTCTTCATCACAAATTTGGACGAACGAAAATTTGCGGAGAGATCACCTCCAAGTCTTTAAAAAAGCTAGTACGCCTCTGACGGAAACATTCAAGTTAATCCTGCGAATCAGATGAGAAAAATATCCATATAAATACCAATTAAGTTTGATTTTTCTCAGCAGTTTGTTAATAAAGCTGATAAGATGAAAATCAGTATAACCAGTATTAGCCTATATAAATTTATGTCTCTGCCCTAGAGAAACATTTGACATTGATACCATTAAGTTGATGCTATGAAAATTCCTTTGAATTAACCCGATTATAATTAATTCGTGGCTCCTTGAAGATGATAGAATTTCTCACTTAGCACTCCGAGCAAAGAAGTGAAAGAGACCAAGTGTGACGAAATAATCCTCAGAGAAAGTGATGAAAGAGAAAATGGGAGCGTGGATTGCAGTCCCTTTGTATGAACCGCCACTCAGACATAATGGGCAATTGGAGGGAAACCCTTTGATTACGTTGATTTACCTTCTCCACCCGCTAAAGCCTGAAGTTTATGGCGCTGCAAGCAAAAATGTTAATTCGTCACAAAAGACTGCTCCGTTTCGGCCGGCGTCAGGTAAAACCGTCTTTTTTTATTTATTCGGACCGATTTACCGCTCGTGGAGTTGGAAAAAAGAGACGCGCTCATTTCGAACCCGGCACCCCGTAACTCAGGGTGTCCATTCGGCGCGGTGGAAATATGTTTCGGCGATGAATGCTTTCCCATGTTTGGAACAGCATAAACATACTCGGGCCACTTTTAAAGCCCCGAATCGTCCATCCGAGGCGCTGGTGGCGTTCGGCTTTTGTGGGCCGAAATTAAAAGCACGTGAATAATGACGGCCGCTATGCTCCCGGCTCATTTAGCGCTCGCATTTTTACGGAATGAATGTTAATGGAATCATCTGCATGTCCACGTGTGCTCTTGAGTCGCGTCCTAACTTCCAGGTCAGCGAATCAAAAGTACATTCCGATTGTTTGGTGTTCTAAGCGATCGTGTAAACGTTTCGGATGTTTGAGTACACTTCGCGAGGGATGAGTTATTTTATATATAATGCGAGGGATAAAATAATAACCGTTGAACTTGAATGCTTTATCAGGGAGAGTGTTTATTGGTATGTTCCTTTTTTGGAAGCTGTAGTTTTGTTATTTTAACATTCCCTAGGTTTTGTATACAGTCATAGTTCTCTATGAACCTTGCTTGAAAATAGGAAAACTTATGAATGTTAAAGAGAAGTGAAAAATAACGATATGAATAGGAGTTAGTTAAGTTAAAATCTACTTTTCTTTAACTTGGAATGTTTAGAATAAATATTTCTTTACTTAAGTACAACAAAATACACATAAATGTAGCTTGATATTATAGCCATTGCTTCTTCTATGCGTAAGATTCCTTCGTTCCTTCTTTAAATTTAATAAGTAAAAAAGCCCTTTACCACGATGGTGGTTCTGATAAAAATCACATATTATTATATAATATTTTATTATGTACCATTTATATATCTACCATCAAGCGATTCTGATCACCGTTACGATACCAGAGATACACTTTCCTCGAGACTATTATCCGACCAAGTTATGCGGATCAAATCATTGAATGTTTACTTTGGCTTTATACTCCCAATTCACGCTGTGTTACATAAAATCTTACATAAGATTTAAAGTTTCGATTGAAAGATGATTGATTCCCAGTAATTATTACGGACGATTCATGACGTTACTATCCTCCAGAATAATTTCTTTTATTAAACAATACAAATATCATTTAAAGTAAGAAATATATAAGCGAAATCTCGTTACAAAACATACGCATCGAAAGCCTGCATTAGAGTGAGTGCATAGTGTTTTATGAAAGGGCACATTACCCATCTTTGACATTACACAAGCAGTACTCCAGAGACCTCCAGCTTTACCACTCACATGCTCGCGACCTCTTTGCTTTGCAGAATACGTCGCCTTCTGGACCTATATTCGGAAGGAGTGTAAAACCAATGTCCGCAGGATTAGGAAGGATTTGAAAAGGTGAGACCGCGTCCTCCGTGGTTTTTGCCCTGGAATCAGTTTTGAGTCGTGTTTTATGCGGATGAATGTGGGGCTACGGTGTAAGGAAACCCTTGTCTCGGTTTCTTGTAATTCCGATATTTGCTAAACGCGACCGAATTTCTGGTATACTTTTAGTACGGATTATATTTGAATTTAGGAAAATATAACTTTCATAGAAAGCACTTCTTTTAAATCCCGCTAATTAGAAAGGTTGAAATACTAACATAGCTCTTTTGGAATAATTATTGCTCGATTTTCATAAGGTCTGTTTTCTCTCATCCTAAACCAAATGTTGCCCCAGATATCTGTATCAAGAATAATGTATAAAAAATTTTGATTAATTTACGATGAATGAAGAATAGTTTCATTACCGCATCATTAAATTACAATAATTTTTGAGCACATTATTATTAAATAGAACTAAAGAGATTGATAAACTAAACAAAGGATAACATTATTTCGTAAATCTTCTATAAAGATAATGGTTCAATAAAAATCAGCAAATAGAATCAGATTTCTTTCATTTTGTTAACTTCGAGTTCTTTTTTAAGATATTCACAACGAAGTAAGATCCTATCATGCCATGTCAACAAAAAACTACAAGGGATGGACTTTGCATAAACATTACTTGTAATAAGTATCACACCATTTTTTCTTGCGTATCTATGAAATTTATATAAACTGAAACAATATAAATATTCGAGATTTCATAAAGTTCAAAATTTTAATTAGAGCATAGAGTTCTTGACTGACAGTTTGAACACTTTTATCTGATAAGAACCATCAGAAACTCATTGGGTGAATTACAAATTTCGGCTCATACACAAAACGCTCCAATGTTCGTATTTAATTTAATTCCTCTATTATAGCTCTTAAGAGAAAACCTGTCAAAAATGAGTTCTTAATCAAGTAGAATCAATGAGATGCTATTCAAAATGAAATCGGGCGGAATATTTCGAACATGACAGCTTGAATTTTCCGTTCCTCCGTAAATATCCAATATAAATGAAAAATCCACCGAACATCCCCTAAAGGAATATAAATGATCTCATAATGCGCCAAATCACAAGGGAAATAACGTTCTGATGTCGAAGAATAAATAAACATATAATTACTTGTGAAAAGCTATAGTGATACTTATTAAAATTTTCAATTTAATATTATAATTCGATAGATAGGTTCAATATCACTTGGAATATGCCAACGGTTTATAATAGTTTTAAAAACTACAAATAACAAATGAAACTGATTCTCTGAAGAGCTGTAAACCTTCAGTTTGAAGATAACGTCTGAATTCAATGGTATTGAATTTTTATTTACATCCTAAATGAGCACGAAATATTATTATTTCGTGTGTTACCAAAAACTATATAACAATTCAAAGACACTGAAACTCCTAGATGTTAAATGCAAAGGAATGTTGAAACGAATGTATTCAAAGAAGTGGTAACTGTAATAATATAACAATAATCGATTGCTCGTTTCGATATAATTCGATATCTCGCATCGATCATTGAATGGAGTGCGAATACGAGGAAATGACAAAATGGGCGCCAACATTGTTTATTTACGAGCTCTACAATGGCAGCACTGATGCTGCGGAGGATATGGGAAGCAAAACCTATTGAGATCAAAGAGGACCGAATGGCGATAGTAATGCAGATATTGAATGAATTCCCCTTTCAAGCGGTGGCGAAAACCGATGGCGAGGTGAGCGGCTGTTGGACTTTTAGGTATTCCATAAAAAGTTTGGGAAGCAATGTAGAGTGTTGAATTGCGGTTTGAAGAGAGTTGGAAAGGGATTATGTGTGGTAAAAGGGGCGGTTGGGAAAGGAGGCACTTTGTGGAATGGGCTCAATCTGATGGAATGTGCGTCGGAGAACAAAGAAATCTAAATGAGGTTTGAAAGAGGCGGTGAATTAGAGATATAATGACGATCTGTGTGAAAGATTCCATTTGAGCGAACGACCCTCGATGTATGTCGGGATTGTCTTCGATAGTTATGGGATGGATGAAATACCGTTGATAAGGGGATGATATCATTCAGGATAATGTTGCGCTCAAAAGGAAATAAAAAATCGGTTGGCTTGGTGGATTTTTAGGGAGGAATGTATGCTGTCCAGGGTTACATTCATCTCTTATTTTACGCTCAAATAAATAACACAACCGAATCCGAAATTCCATAGTTAAGTATTTTCAATTGCTCTTTACAGCAGAAGAGGTAAAATCTAATTTGTTATTGAGGGAAAAATTAAAAAATACCATATTTTGATTTAAAATATAAACTGTTTTTTTTTTTAATATTTAATACAAAATTTTAAATATTGGCGTCCATGTAAAGCTACTAATATAAGAGTTAAGTAAGTTGTATTTCGTTTAAGTATATTGAATGGTAAAGTTATAAATATAGATAATGCAAAAACTGTTCAAACACTCATGATACTTAGTGATGATTAACTGATTACTTATGCTTAATTGAATCAGATTATTACATTACTTATGTTTCAATATCAATTGATATCAGTTTATTGAACTGTCATTTGTCTGAGCATGGTGATTGATAATAATAAGAGACGAGACACTAAATAATTAGTAGAAGTAAAAGAGTACTGCCAGTAAAAATTCCTGTTTTGGTCACAATTTCTTCAAGGAAGGATAAATAAAAGGAAAAATAAAACACCTTTTCCATGGAGCTAGAACGAATTTTCGAAAGAAATTCAATATACTTTTTAATAAAAAATATTGACATTTTTAGATATTACAGGTGCTTTTGCTTGCGAGTCAGATTCTGAGGAATCACGGATTTGAGAATGAAAATTATTACCTTGGAAGTGGAGGAATATGAAGACTATACACGCTTAGAAATTCTGTGAATATCAGTTTATGTTAACTTATATAGGAGCTACATTTTTGAAAGTGATTTTACGAAGATAAATTCTAATTATAGCACTCATTTGAAAATCAAGTATCAAGGAACTCTTGGCATTAAGTTAATAAGGCATCATTAAATTTAGCACAGAAGGTAGATGTTTAAAAAGGTGATGTAATCCTAGTTCAAAGAATACCCGGTTGGTGCCCATACTTGGATTACATCGATTACAAATACATACGTCAAAAATAAATTCATTGCTAGAAAAATTTCGATATTTTTTCACATACTTAAGGAAACATTGATGTATTCGAGAGATTAAGTTATGTATCCCATTGAGAATTGTTCTTTTACAAACGAACGCAGGAGGAAAAAGGAATTCCTGGAATAGCATTTGGAGAGGAATGAAGTGGGGATTTGTGAGTGGAAATTTAAAAAATGAGAATCGTTTGAGTGGAGGTGCTCCAAAATAAAATTTCCAGAGAATCAAGGATTCAGAATCTGGATATATTAATTTCGGGCTAACGAAATTATTCTCTGGGATAAGGTTCTTATGGTAGTAGTGATAACGATGATCATAGTAAATTACTATAGTGGTCGAAATATTTTCCATCTAAAACTATATTATTCAGTATATATTAATTATTATTAATTAATGATATAATATGTATTATTTGTTATATTAATAATATATTTTTAAGGTGTACAATCAGTTGGATAGACTCCAATTCCACATTGTCGATTTATTTCTTAAAAGTTTGTAAACTTTAAGTTTTTAATTTCTTTCACAACAGCAATCGATGAAATCACGCTAGGATCTATTTATTAATGTTTCTGAATGGATTAATAATTATGGTGAATTAATTGGTATAATTTTCTCAATATTTTCCTTAAGTAATCCTACGCAATAGTGAAATTTAAAATGAAAATTTGAAAAAGTATATTATATATCCATTTATGTTATGGTTAAGTTTCATTTTGGGGGAAAAAGAAAATTTTCATGCTTTTCTATGAATATAAAAAACTCAAGAAGCAAAAATTATCAAGGGTGATTTAAAAATGAAGTTTAAGCAAGTTTTATAAAATTATTCTTATAGAAAATATATTTTTAGATAGAATATAAATTTACCTGACTTTATTTAGATAAAAGAGAATGGATGGAAGATAAACTCTACTCATTGCTATTTATAGTTACTGTTCCACTTTAATTTACTGAAATGACTTTGGATTGTGATGATGAAATGAACGGCACGTATAGGATAAAGGATGACTATCCTTATTGGTAACTAAAAACACGAATTTTAATTTATCCTCTATTAATAATGTTAGTTACGTAGGAAACAATGAGGTTCTGTGGGAAAGATGAGTGGGAAATGGCTGTCAAATGGGAACATGATGCAGCCATCACTTTCGAGAGGTGGATATATTTGAAGTGTGAGGAAGAGAAAGGAATGTTGGAGGTGGATGAAGTAATGGGAGGGTGTAGCATTAATTCAAAATGGAATCGTGGCCAGCCAAGTGGAATGTACCCAAGGGTTGCTGCCCTTTTCCCCTCCCACTAAGCAAACACCCTTTTCCCTACGAATTTGCTACGACGAACACTGTTGCTAGCGCTTGGAAAAATGTAAAACTTTCCTCGGGTCGGTGACCCTTAAGTTATTCCTCAATATCGCCATTTAAAAAGTCAATGATCAGTGCAGGCAGAAGTGATATAAATGTAAAAAAGAAAATGAGAATTTTATTAGAATAAAATAAAGACAGATTTTTGCAGAATTTAAGCAAATTAGAATGTATTCTATTAACAAGTGAATCATGACGATTGAATCCTTTCTTAAAACTCTGCGATTGTTTCATATATAACATTAAATGGTAAACAGAAAGTGCAAGAACTTAATATATGTATGTTATTATTTCATGCTTTCTATAACTTCATCATTAGCAGCATATACCTCTTGGTTTTTCTAGTAAAGGCTTAACTATTACTCAGAAAATGGATTTCTTAAGAACTGAGCATCGTGAGCAACATTAAATGTTTCAGCATCATGAACAGAAGCTTTTTATGAGCACATACTTTGTTTATCCAATTTTTTAATATACAGATTTTGCAGCTCTTTAGCACTTACGATTGTAATTCACGCGTTTCCTAAAATGATAAAAATGCATTTTTTAGAACCTTGAGCATTTAGCATTGAAATCCTAAATTTTCATTGTGGATACAGCAATCGGCTATATATCGATATTTTGATATCATCATTCAATTTTTATGTTCAACTTTCCTCCATGATTGACGCAAACTAGTTGTATCTATCACTAGAAAACGAAATTCTGTAGCTTGAAAAAATCAACAAAGAAAACAGAAAATTTTAATTCATTCTATTTAATAATAAGAATCAAATATATACTTGATGATACCTCCTTTAAAAGCTGAAACGTTCCTAAAATGGAACTACGACGATAGAAACAACATTAATGGGACGTAAAACAATCAAATTTAGCAGCATTCGAATCCTAACTAACACCCGGATACTGACTTCAGAACAACACGTACTCGTAGAGCCAACTTCACAGACGACGCACACCCGACCGCCCGCACTCACAAACCTGACGAAAATGTGACATCTCACTCAACGCCTTCATTTGCGAAGCAGAGACGAATATCCGGTCGTAAGGCATTAAGAAATCGTCGCCTCCTTTGGACACCGAAACTACTGGTTGACGCCTAAAGGGCGTTCTGCTTGCTGTGGACAAACAGCGGTGCAATGCCCCATCATCGAGCACCGTAAACAGCGCCTCACAACACTCCCATCGCATGCAAATTCAGAAGCTTTGTTTTAAGCCGACGTAGTGACTTGTTGGCAGAGGGAGGAATCAATGCCGAATAAAAAGGTTAAGAGATGAAAAGGGAGTACAAGTACCGACCTTTTTCATGAACTTCGAAGCGAGTTCTGTTACAATAGAGATTAGCGGAAGAGCTTTTTTTTCCTTTCCCGGAAAGTAAATCAAAAAAATATCGCGAGAATTTCTGACATCTATATCTCTCCGATATCGTTGAAGTGGGTTCTGTTATTTTATTTCCTTTCAAAAGGTCACTTTTATACAAGTAACGAATAAGACTTCGATGATACGGGATTTCAATAGAATCCTATGAGCTGTATGATAGAGTCACTTTAAAACATGTGTCTGACAATGAGTATTAAAAGATATTTTGCCCTTCTGTTAGCAAAAACTGATATTTATCACAATTCATTAGATTATTCATATTATAGCGTCCTTCATTTCTACCGAGTTTATCTGTTTTATTAAAAACTAATTAACACAATTTTAATTTTATATCGAAGCTTTTAATTAACAGCTGATATTTAGGAAATTAATTAAAAATCAGGAAATGTAATAAATACGCGTTTGAATGAATACACGTGCATGAATGTGGAATAAATATTTATATGCTCTCAAAAATTATATACGTTGTATATTAACATACGATCTGACTTATTTTGAGCTAACTTTGATTGAGGTAAAATTGTGTTCCAAGCGTAACTAAGGAAATCCAATCCAAATAAAGTAGGAATCAACCGATCACAGATTGAGCCGAGATAGTTCTTTATAGGTGAAATCATACGTTCCATTACCTACTGCAGTATGTACCAATTAGTGGAAATGAAAAGTATTCAAAACCAGCGCAAAAGCATAGCTTGATGTAGTTGAGTTTTGTACACATTTCCATAACATACGAATGCATACTCTTCTTGTAACCGATAGATAATTTATTATTCACGTTGTACGCATGAATTAATATATCTTAAAACAAGATTTAGTCTGAAATGAATGGAGGAGACAATTCAGTCTTGAAAACTTCCTTTCTCTTCCTTGCAATGAATTTTTACTAATTCATATGCAAACCGATTAATATTTGAATATAACTTGTTTTATTGAAACTCAATCGACATTAAACTAGAAAAGAAAATTATTATCTAAATTGGAAGATAAAACTATAAAAGAGTAATATTACTTATTCCAAGTTGCGTTACTTGGAACTAAGTTAATAGAGGTTAATATCGTATTAATTAAAGTAATTCATAATCGCGGATGGGAATTTAAATTGCCAGTAGGTGCAGTGAATACTTTGAATTCCATCTATATTCAGCACAGGCTGCAACGCCATTCTGATGTTAACGCCAAGTGGAAGATAAATACGCTTTTGAGGTTCGAGGGGTACTTGGCAAGAAAGATTCTCTACACACAATGCAAATCCTTTCCAGATCCTATAAATTAGTTTGCTCCGACAGGTATCTTTCCTTTACATCACCTTTCCCTGGAATAAACACAATACTAGAAAAGGGTATGAAAGCATATTTCACCATACGAAGAATATCAATGACGAGTCGAAGCTAATTACGTGAATTGTAACGGCAGCGGTTAAGTCTGAACTTTATAAACTCCATTTGAAATTACCTTAGAATCGTTATCGCATCAATGATCAAGTGACGCAAAGTTTCAGTGTTATTTATCAATAAAAACTGGAATCACTCGTGCTTTTATAATCATGGTTGATTTTTAACCTAATAGAGGTCTGATTCTTGAACTGTAATCATACCTTAATTCGTACATCTTAGTCATTCATTTTTTTATTTTGGTCACTTATAATGCATACAACTTTCCTTTGTTAATTCAGTACAAAGAAAAGGGAAATACAAAACACTTTATCATCATTGGTAAATAAAATTAAAAATTATGACAAAACCAGATTGAATCGATACAAATTTTAGTAAAAAATGATCCTTTACACTATTCCAGACTTAAAAAAAAATTTACTGCTAATTGACAGACAATTTCAGAGACCCCAATTTTCTTCCAAATCCTTCCTCACCGACCCATTTTTCATCCCTGTTAATTTTTAAGCCTTTTCGTATAAGTTATACCCAAAAGCGTTCCCACATAAGCGACCTCAGGAAATAAGTAATCTTATGAAATTCCGCTCGCGTAAGAGGCTGGCTTTTTCGTTTGGGATTCTTAAAATCCGTATTGGGTTCAAGGGATTATACTCCATACCCACGAACCCTTTCTCCGCTATCTCCAATCCCGGCTTTAAACAGGGACCCTTATGAAGTTAGTTCTACCGCACCTTCGTTTTTTTACACACCGTTCCAAGAAGCTCCCACCTCTTCGATATTAAAATCGATATGATTATCTCGGACTCCGTATCCGCTGATTCCCTTTATCCGTTCGCCTTATAAAAGGGTTTGCGTTTCCCGGGAAACGCGCTATTCTGAAAAGGAAAAGCCCGAGTAAAAGGGTGCCATGCGAGGAATCCGTCGAAGTGAACTGCTCCGGGGAGAGAATCGGGATTCAATAAGTACTGTGGGAGGATGAAACAATGCGGCAGTTTCCAAGGCGATGGAATAACTTCCCGTGATGGGTAACAAATATTGCGGCCGCTCCTTCGATATTAATTTCCATAAAGAGTCTGGCAATTTAAATATATCGATAATGCTGATTCCTTAAACAGTTTATCGCTGTCATAGATACGTAGATATTTTACCGAGAAAATTCAATAGAAATAACCTACCAAACGTGATTGAACCTAATAAGTCTTATAATTATTTTCGCGTTGATATTCAATTTGTCTGGACTACTATTTTCATGGTATGAATATTTTTAATAAGTGAATATATTTCCACCATTCATAAAATTGAATTATGATTATTGTGTGACGATATCTTTAACTTTCATGAAATATGTCTCTTTTTTAAGATATGCTGTACTCATCCGTAAATCCAATTGGAACTATTTATACACTATTTTTCTGAATACCATGATTTAATTTCATTGATCAAGTTTCTTTGGTAAGAGTGATTTATGGTTTAAAAAAAGATAGTGTACCTCTTTATAAAAAGGAAGATAGTTTCATGAGAGATATTATTCCTAATTAAAAAGGAAGTTATGGATTCAATACGGATTTCATTTTTTTTAGTGTATGACTGTTAATATCTAGCAGTTTAATAATATCTCGCAGTATTTTCAATATCTAACAGTATATTAATAAAGAAATATAACAGCCCTTTGGGTAATGATATTGCACAATGAACTTCTACTCGAACATGAAACTTATATAGTGACTTGAAGGATAAATTTTAAGAAGAAGGATTAAAAGGACCTACATGAAGAGAACTTAAACTTTACAAAGCCTCAAAACTTCTTTCCTTGACTACAATATAAGGGTGGATCAAAATATAAAACTACATAAAACAAAAAATGCATCAAATGAAGTCAAAATTTTTACAAACAGCCGAAATATAAATTGAAATGAAACGGGAACAGGATATTTTTAATGTTAAAAAATGAACATAATCCATGACATTTCTTTCAAGATTACACCGAATGTCCTGAAAAATGATTACATTGCTGAACATTTGATCACTAAATATCTAAACCTATAGAAATCATCATTCTTATAAGCGTGAAGTAGTCATGGTTCATAACTTCAAGTCGACGCAAAGTGATGTGCTTTGAAATGATATTTCAAACGAATAAAGAGCTTACTCATGGAATTCATTAAAAGAAATATCGTAATAAAGAGGGCACGAAATTTCGAGGGAGTAATGCCTTAGTGATCGACAGCCCTCGGGTGGTGAGAACCTTTTTCCAGAAGAACGAGACACCTCCATGTGATAAGTCGCTAGTCCCTAAGAAGAAGTGCGATATTGTCTTGGAATTGTACGCCCCTGCAAATTCACTCCTCGCCCTTACATTCCTTAGCAACGCTCTGTTGGGAGTGGTTCTCTCGACAATCAGTAGGCGTCAAGGGAGAAATAATTTCGTATTTTCTCAATAAAAATACCTGACTCCGAATTTGAAGTAGGATTCACAGAAGATGAGATATCTGCTTCTTATTAATACAGAATTCTACGTAATTTATTCATGCGTTTGAAAATGGCAAGAAATTAAAGATCTATTGTAGATTTTTTAAATTAACTCTAAGAATTTAATATATAGACAGTTTCTTAGACATTTTATGCTCGGTCTATGTATTTTATTCAAAATATATTTATACTATGTACATATTAAGTTATATCTCATGACTGTAATTCCATAAAACATATACTAATGTATAGGAAACCTCAGAAAAATGAGGTTTTCTACCAACCAGGTTCTATAAGTCTTTTCCGAATTCAATAAATTCGTTTTCTCTATAAGAAAATGATATTCATTTGTACTTTCCTATTAGCGGAAATGTCACGAAGTAAAGTGAAATAGATCTCGTCCTTTCAACTGTAATGACTTACACGTATTTCTAATTCCTCAGTATGTACATTTTCTTTCAATTTCCAGCGCCACAAATAGTTTAATGTAATTATTTTTTTACAAATTGCGACCTTTAAAAAAGGTATTAGTGTATTCAATGACAAAAGAGTGTGATTCATAATGTGGAAGAATATCCCAAGTATAAACCAATTTTTTTAACTTCTATAATCAAGTTCTATTCAAAGAAAAAATGAAATTCGGGACATTGATTGCAATTTACTCCCACTTAAAAATCCCTCTCCTTCGTTTCATTAAATTCACGAAGATAAAATTTAAGATTTTGTCCGAATACATAATTACGCTGAATACCAAAATGTTCCTTCGTGAGATTCCGCCATTCTACAGTACGACAGTCGACAAAAAAAGACCGTAATGCGGACATACACCTCTTCAATTGGCCCAAAAAATCCTCATGCATAGGGAGAACCGCGTCACAGGCATAAGTCACCCTTTTTGCCAAAAAAAGGCACTAAAAAGCGGAGTGGGGAATCCATTTCGCGAATAAAAAAAGCAAGAAAGTATCCCACCGATTGGGCGTAGGAAGAGAGAGAAGAAGAATAAGAAATACCTATATATGAACCCTATTCACCGAACACTTGATATTCCAATGGGATTCCTCATCCAATAGCCTAAGGGGGTAGGAAAGACGACCATTCTCTGGACGTGGGCGGCTAAGGGTAGATGTAAGAGGAGTGCATAAAGTGAGAAGAAAATGTCCCTATATTTATGGGTAAGCGGGGAAGTAGGCGTGTGGGAGGGTAAGGTAACGTAATTCACAAAACCTGCGGCACGAAGGATGCGCTACTTGTAAATGAAGTGATCGTTCTATGCGCATCTTGCATGAGCTTCTGCAGAGACACTTACTGCGGTACATAAGAAGCGAATGGGAACCTTTGCGGGGGGCATACAATTTTATGCATAAGCAAGGAGATGAATTAAATGCGTGGGAAAACGAAGTTGACACCCGAAGGAGACGCTTTTTCAAGCAGAATTTTATCTGTGCCCCTCTAAAACGATGCAAAAAAGGAATCTATAAAAGCGTCGTCTCGCCCACGTACTTGATTTCAAGGTTGAGATAAGTTATTCGGGAAAAAAGATGAGATTGGGAAAATTGTACGTTTTCTACATCTTTACAGATTCCAATCTAAAAAAATTCGTAGAGGATAGTGAATGCCAGGTTTTTTATTCTACTCAAAGGTTTCGCATGGATTTAGCTGGTAAAAATCTCTAAGTTTAAATATTCGTAAATGTGTATGGAAATCAGTCGGAATGATATGCGTATGAAAATACGAGTTGTTAAACATTGACTCAACTTTTATGTTACCTAGTGATTCCTTCGTTCGTTTGAGAAAGCGAAGATATGTTTTCTATAATCACAATTTCTAGCACTTTTTCAAAAAGGCAGTTATGGTGAAAATGTATTGCTCAAGAAATGTATTTAATTACGACATGAGGATATATTTATAACTCTGTATTTAAAAAAATTAAATCAATCTTCCATTAAATGGTGTACGTACGTATATAATGATACTAAAATAATAACCAATAAAATATCAAATCATGAAAAAAATAAATATAATAATTATAGAGACAATTATTTGCAGTGAAGCAACAAGCAAATATCATATAGATTTTCAAAGATTTAACATAAAGATAAATTGTTCTCTTGAAGCGTATATTTACTTAATACTAATACTAATAAGTTACTTAATACTTAATACTAATAAGTTACTTTATTACTTAGAGCGTAGTTTACTTTATTAAATGATTAGTCTTCTCATAACGAAGCTAATACGTCCTCTAAATGCATTAATTGAAAATTGTGCATTACAAATGAAAGATATACATATCTTGACCTTAACTGAATCATACGCTTTCTAAAATTCCTTTGCGAGGTTTATTTATGTAATCCTATGCGTAAATATCGGCTAAAGGTCATGATAATAAGAAGAATGAACAGAACATCCATAGCTATTGATTACTTTAGGTTCATGAATATTAAACGAACAGGTCATGTTAGAGCTTAATCGAGTTTTTATCTTCTGAAAAAGACGATAATTTCTAGCTGATGAGAATTTTCTTTGTTAAGCAATTGAAAAATTAAAAATTCAGAAATAATTTCCTGCTCTTGATATTACTTACTGATTGTTCTATAAATGTATGTTTATAAACACATAAGTGGTTGCCAAGTGATCAAATGAATTCAGAAACTCCTTAAAATTAAAAATATTTAAACTTCACTAATAAATATGGGAATATATTTTTTCCTAAAGAGCGAGTTCATATTATAAAAACTTGGAAAAAGAACAAAGGAAATATCAAGGGAGTGGCAATATAAGGATTCTCCTATCGCTAACGGAAATTTTCCAATGGGATTCAGAAAATGAAGATTTCTATCGTAATGAAAGCATTGAGATGTAATAAAATCAAAAGCTTTCGTTTCCGTTGAAAGCTTTTAATGCTATCGAAAGATCCGGATCGATTAAAAGAAGGAATATAAGAGTGGGGAAGTCGCTTTCTAGGACAGATACGATCCCAAATAATAGCATATTTTTGTTTCCTTAATGGAAATCATTATCACTGAAAGAGTAACTTCTGACGCTTAATGAATCAAAAAGTAAAAAAGATAGTTGAATCCTTCGATGAATTAATCTTTAATAACTTTAAGTGCACCGTACCAATATCTTTGTCCTTAATTGATGATAAAAGAAGGAAAATGAGAGAAAATATTTCCATCAAGAAACAATGACGGGAAAATTAATATAAAATGGACTACTTATTATGCGACTGCAATTATCTTTCAATTTAACCCATTGCTTTTATGTAAAGTAAAATAATACTTAACCTTTGTTCAGTAACAAAACATTACATGAGATCTTTCAAGATAGTAGACTCAGTTCACTCTAAATAATAAAAATGATACGCATAATTCAATTATACCTTGGTATGTTATATTATAAATAAACAATTCAAAAGTATATGAACTCTATTTTACATTTTTACAGGGACCAAAAACTCAATTATCAAAATTTAAAATCTTAAGGTATGAAAGGAAAAAAAGAATATTATTGCACAATAAGTATTGGTAAGTTGATTCTATTGTAAGCAACTAGCAAGGAAGTCGTTGGTAAATATATCAAATGAGTGAAATATTACACCCAGAACTGATTTCATCAGACATTGTTTCGTTAGATGTTTATTTTAATCTAGCATTAAATTCCTCAATCCTTACAAAATGTTTCACATCTGGTACGTACAAAATCGTCGTAAGAAGTGGATAACTTACTAAAGTGGATAATGATACTCAAGAACAGAGTTTCTAAACATAAAAGTTGTTTTGCATTGCACTTTTGTTGTTGCTGCAGATGCATTAATTATGAATCCACACTTATTTTAGCGATTAAAAATTAATCCAAAACACAAGCATCAAAATGAGAGAAACATTGCTCCACCTTCGTGTTTTTTTAACAAAACAACTGAATCTTATGGTGAAAAAACGTTTTTATCGTAACTAACATGATAGTATTACTACACTCGACAGAGAAACTCATGTTTTAATCGCAGACCGATAAATAACCAAAGTAATTCGGCTGAATAATTTTATAACTTTGAATAAAATTTCTATGATGTGCCTCATAAATTTCCAGTCTCTTCTATCGACCAAATGCAGTTTAAATTAAATGGTTACATAGAAAAAGACTCATTGGAAACATCAAAAGCATGACAATGTCGTTAGCGATAGAGATTTATGAAACAAGCGAATTAATCTCTTATAAAATAAAATTCAATCTCTACGAGAATAAAAATCGACGTGCATGCAATCAACTCATGATCCTACCTTAATTATCTCTCTCAGCTAAACACCGATGGACTCACAATTTTCGACTAATCTCGATAAAAATAATGTGGTGTTTGGGTTGTGGTCAAGTGTAAAAAGTAATGGAGCGACTAGATTCTACTTCATGAGCGTGAACACTGTTGATAGGAGTAACTTAACCGTGAGTGTGGAAGGGTTTTAAAGAGTTGGGCTAGAAGCGGTGAGATGAGGTTTGGGAGCTAAAATCGATCGCTTGTTACGTGAGCTACTCAGGATTCCGCACCATTTGACTATGTACAGAGCAGACCACACAGGGCGTTCATACACCCACTATCAACTTTGTCGACTATAAATGAAAATAAAAGGCTGAATTGGGAGGGTTAACTGGGATGAATAAACAAAGCCAGAGTTAATAAAGTAAAGATAATATTCTAATAAAGCATATAAGTATTAAATAAAAGAATCAGAAGAGGAATTTGCTAATCTATGTTTAAATTTAAACTTACGTTTTATATATTAATCAGGGATGAAACTTAAGTTAAACATGGTTATTAAGGAATTCCTCACCAGGAAACCACATGATAGGAGCACAAATAGTAATATGATTTTCAGACAAAGCAATTTCATTTCGTCTTCTGTGAATGTTTTATTAAGCTCTATAAAACTGTAAATATGAATGATATATTTTTTATATTGATGAGATAAAGATATTTCATTCTTCGTATATAAATATAAGTAAAAATTGTTGTGATTCTATGAATACTTCATTTCCTTTAAAAATCAAACGTTAATGATAAATTAACAAAATTTTTATGAAGATAAATATTGAGAAATATTGCTCATTATGTTTATTTATTATGTAACTGTATCGCAAATTTGTATAATAAATTGTTTCCTATTCTACATGCATCAAAATTTCACTCAAAAGCATTTAAGATCAGTAATCTTTCAAGACTCATTTCTGCATACTTTATGTTTATTAAATCTATGTAACATGCATTCGAAACCGATTACATATCAGGTTTAGTGCCATGAATCGTCACATTTAAAGTGAACAGAGTGATAGACATTATGAAACATACACATACAACACCGTAGGGGTGCGGGATTTACTCCGCATAAGCATCAATTAGAGGCAGACAGGATACAAACATCCCTCAGATAGTGTATCATGACAACATAATGACGTGATTCCAGGAGGGGCGCTGTGGGATTCACTATAAAGCGAGATCATGTGAATACGATTGTTGAAAGATTGCCATTAAAGAAATAAGGACATTATTTCCATATGTGCACTAATTAAATTGCTTTAATTAAAGAAAGAATATAGCTAAAATAACTGAGAATTTCTGGATATGTCTGAAAAAAGACATTAGTCTCAAAATCTACATTGGCAGATGCTGATTTATATATCGATATACATTTACTAAAAAGAGGGAATGGAGATTCTGTAATTAAAATTATTAAAAGTCTCTAAATTATAAATCAACTATTAACAGTGGAATATTTAATGTCTCCATATTTGTTTGGATGTATGTAAATTTGTTTAATAATTTTAAAGAATTTTTATTCCTTTATATTTTTAAAATCATCCAGTACCAACAGAATTTGAATCCAATACTCTTGATTTCAAACATTTGACGAAAAGGTTACAAGTTTTAAGCAGTAGTATGAGAATATAGATGGGTTGTCTTTAATATATTTAAAGCAAGCGTGTCCATACAGCCTAATACAATCTACACAAGCATGATTTTTTGAAAATCAGTACTAGATTATGCCTATTTAAAAACGTCACATCAAAGCAAAATCTTTCCAACGATGAAGGAGACTAAAAAAATGTTAACTTTCTTAAATGGTAAAATAAATAAAGGTATTAATATAAATCACGTATAAATTTTGATCCTTCCACACTCAATAAATCACACAAGTCGAGTTCTTCTCATACGTTCACAGTATTTCATCTACTGCTCTCCTTTAATCGTCTTTTTTTCAATACATTCTCTGGAATCTATACAATTCTTTTAGAAAACAAAATGAAAGATTAGGAAATTTAGCTAGTAACTCGTAATAAATTTTTAAGCAACTGAACAGCCTGTACACTCTCTTGTTAGACCCAAACAGTAAGAAAACATATTTCAGTAAAAAAGTAAGCAGTCAAGAAATAAAATACTGATTAGATAGGGTAGAGTACTTCTGATTCCACGCAAGTACCAGCAGAATATATTGGAGAACAACTGCTCAAAACGATAATCTTGAGACATACTCGATATTAATAGATTATTCATTTGCATCGTATCTTTGAGCTCAACTATTTTCATTTAACATCGTAAAGAACGTGGAAATATATATTTGTGCTAAGAATAGAATGGAGAAAGAATCATTCAGCTGGTCCATCGGTGTTACTGATCTAGCACGAGCGTTACGAGAGCAAGTTGCAAATGAAGCTGTGGAAAATCTCGCAGAGGGATGCGTTCGGCAAGAAGAGATTTGGGGAAAAGGGTTTTATAAGGAAGTATGAGCGGAGAGGTTTGGTTATATGGAGACATCGGGAAACAGCGGGAATTAGGAAAGGGAGGCAGTAAATATGGTCCGGGAAAGAGGGAATTCCCGGAAGCTCGTGATAAAAAGGGGGAAATAAATGGAAATGGAGGGAAAGGGTGCTTTGAATGGAAACGAACAAAGGCGATGAGAACTGACACTATGCCGATGAAGATTTACTGAACGAAAGTGTTATTGCGAATTTGGCGCATCGATATCCGGAAAGGAAAAGCGCTATCTGCATATGTACGATTTTATTCCTTCCGATATTCGTTCCCTCAGAAAAGAGTGTGTAAAATAAGACGGAATTCGATGCTCTTCACTGAAGTTGATTTATATTTGTGTTCAAATAACATTTGGTCTCTAAATACAGTTAATGAATAGTATAGAACTATATAAAGTGTTAAATAGTCTTTTGACAGTTATATTAATTTAAATAAACTTTATAATCACTAGGTTATTCTTCCCATGTTCAAAAAAAGGAATAAAAATTAATTTTAATGAGAAAAGGTAGAGAAAGATATTTTCATTAGATGAAGAATCCATGAAGATGGAATGTAGATGAAAATGTTTACTATAAACCATTCATATTCCGAAGCACAACGCGGATTAAATCAGAGAAACAGTTTTCTGCACTTCATAGGCGAGAATTTTATGCAAATATAAAGAACATTGACCTAATAGAGGAACAATTTATCGTGATGAAACTATATGAATATTAAGTTCAAGGAGATAAAATTGGTCTGTTTACAATTTTATATAAAGGTAAATTCTGTTCAACAAAGTAAAGGATAGTATTTAACGAATACAGGCAACCAGAATGTTCACTTACAATGGAATTTAATTAGGTATGGAAGGTGAAGGATATCAAGAGATTGAATTCTATAATAGCTTACAATTAACCATCCTTATAAGGAAAACTTTGATGCACTGAAGAAAGAATGCTTTACAAAAAGACTTCATTTCAAATGACGATTTCCAAGTTAAATCCAGCGCTTGACATCTACCGAAGAACCTCTTTATCTTTAGAAATATTTATTTAATAGTTCATCCTTAAACTTGATAAAATATGTGACGTTTATGATTTCCTTGATCACTTTTTCATAACTGTTCTTCATTTATTATGAGTTTGATTCCAAAATCTTTCAAACCAATTTGTTTGAGGTCAAAGTACAACCTCCACAATCATATAGAGACATAAACGAAAGCTCTTCAGACTCAACAAACGCAAGAGTACAAGAGGTTATTAGAAGTGGAATTACGCCGCTCTAATGCAAATAACTACTAATGCGTAAAAGAGGCAGTTTCGCCAAGTCGTTAAAATCTGCTTTGGCAAGAAAATCGGTTGCTGCTATCAACAGGGCAATATCAACATGTTTTCAAAGAGACAAGAGGGGATGAAACCTACATCCAATTCCGCTCGTGTTTACTCAATCTCCCGACCAATCAAACGATTTGGAATAAAAGGGGATGAATTCCGCTCTTGCGAATATACAGAATCGCTAACTTAAGACGGTTAAACAGCGATTGAAGTAGATTTATTTCAAGTAATGGATGGAAGAGAGGAAATTAACATACTTAATAACGCATCTCTTTCAAGGGAATCCAGGGGTTCACTTCTCTATGATAAACGTAAGGGAAGCATCTGTAGTTCTAGTTCATATCCTCCCGTCGAGTGACAACGTGGAACTTGCATAAATTTCAACTTTAACCTACTTCGCGCGCTTCCACTCGACTTCATTTCCTCAGCGCTGATAAGGTAATCGCTGGATATGCGGTATTCATGCAATTCACTATTATCAATGAACCCTCAGAGGCAAAGTAAATCGGGCTTCAATACATCAAGGAAGCTTCTGTGATAAGTTCACGCAGAAGTCGGCAACGAGATCTTGAATTATAATTCGCAGAACGTTCCACTTTTGAATATTCTCGCGCATTATGCAACATGGTTTTCGACAATTGCTTTCCGAGGAATTTTATGACTATTCCTTCACAAATTTCTCGTAAGTCTTGCACAAATCCAAATTAATTTATCACTGGAATCGCGTTTGGTGATCGTTTCATTTAACTTTCTAAGGGAATTATATTTTTTGAATAACCGAGTTTTAGCGTTAATATTCTCGTTTGATTCCTTAAGAGCAATTTGTAAAATGCTTTTGTAAATATTCAACAAAAAATCAAATAAAGTTCGTAAAGAATGGGTAAAATTTATGCAATTTTTACGGGAATGATACGATTCGAAGAATCATGAACTTATGATGGTAAGATAATAATTAAAACAGAGAAATTAAAAATAAAGTCATCTTTTTCTATTTTAATTATTTACTAAACCTTACAGCTGATAATCTGAACCAGCCTTTAAGATGGATTGCCTAAAGAAGAGGGCTAAACGCTTTCATAAGGAATATACGAGATGAAAACATCAACGCGACCATTCCTCTCGAATGTCAGTGAGACGTGTTCCTTAACTCAAAAGAAGAACGGAATTAGGGTATAGAGGCTGTCGTGAGGACGAAACCCGCCAAGGGAATCGCTTGATTTTTTCGCCTTATCTTACAAATCGATCGCTTGGAATCCTATCCTCTGTTTATTTGAGCTTTCCAAAGCGTAAAAATTTCCTCGAAGGAAATCTCCTACTACTTTTAAGCTTTCCATAAAAACTCAGATTTATTCGATCCGCGTCTCTGTCAGCTCAAAAGAACATTAGGATTCTGAAATTGTGGAATAGAAGAGGACAAATCCGCTGACGTCACAGATTTGCCTTCTTTCCCATTGATTCCCACGACAATGATGACGATCTACGATAAACTCCACCAATCCAGCTGCTGCACTAAAAGAGTTGCCGTGCGATGAATATAAAAGTAGGCGAGCTTTAATACGTCAAAAGCTAAGAATTTAGAATGTAAGAAAACGAAGGCCGAGTAAACAGAATTTGTTTAACATTGAGCTTCAGAAATTTAAGTATTATATCTTATAAATCTTTTCAGAATCAAATTCGTATAGCAATAATCACAATTCGGCTATCGATGCAAGTTATATGAGCATTTCTAAAAAGAAAGCCTACATTATAGAATATAATTGTGTAATACGTTCAAGTTAGTTTGTGAAAAATTGATGGTTGAACTACTAAAATTCCCATCTTCTCCTTAAGTAAATACTCCAATGTACATGACCTGTTTGTTTTAAAGACCAATTTCTCTCACTTTTACTTCGGCTAAAATCAATTAACAATGCACTCAAATTTCGTTTATATTCGGAATCGGAAAAGTACTGAACTGTCTACTTTTCGTGTATCTTGCTCTAACCAAATGTAAACTCTATTGAGTGTAGGGATGTCTCACGAGTTCAGTGTGAATCAAATTGAATTTCCCCCATTCTTCCCACAATTTCTTTCCTTAAACCAACTTCGAGAAAACCCGAAAACTCGACGAATGCAACGGAGCGTGTTAGAATCGCGAGAATTTCCCGAGTCTTTATCATCCAAAGTTCGCGGTTCTCGACTTCCTTCGTGATGCGTCCCCGTACAACACTCTTTCACGCCGAGTTCAAACATCGCGCTATTTGCATACGAGGCACGTGTTCGGCTTGTTTTCGAGTGCTCCCTATGTCATGTAGGTCAAGGCTTCGAGGATACCCGTGTCTCAACCCATTTTCCCGCAACCGAATCGGGCCATCGATCAAAGAACCCAATGTGTGCGCACGGAGAAGTGGGTGAGGATAAAAAATGGAGAAATCTGCGAAACCTTCCATGCTTTTTAAGAAATGGGAATTGGTTATCGATTGGGAATCATAAACAAGCTGGGAAAGTGTGTCTGGGGAGGATTTCGGCGGTGAGATTTTTAGGTATAGAATCCGCTTCGGATACTGATGTGTAAATAACGCACGGAGGTTCGTTGCTACGAGATGCGGAATGAAGCCACTTGGATTGTTTGATAACAAGGCAATGTTACTTTTCGATCACGGGCTGAGAGGATTGCTTTGGATTCTTGCCTCTCATTCGCTGGGTGACTGATTTTATGGCTTCACGAAGGATTCACGGAAATGTAAACGTCACAAGCCTCGTTTGATTAACCCTCGGTGGGATGATATATTTTGGATGTTTATAGAATTTGTGAATATAAATAGAAAATGCAATGTTATCGTTAAGTAGACTTTTTTAAAATCTCAGTAAATAGAAAACAATTTATTGAGATTTTTATTCATATATAATCATCCTACACAGTAGCAAAAATCGTGACTTCTATCAAACATTGTGTATGAGGAGTTCTGAAATTAGGTCAATGGGTTAATTTACCTATATTACAATATTTCAGTCCCAATATATTTAATCTAATGAGAACGATGAATTTGCTTCTTTACAAGATCTTTTGATAATGCTAACAATAATTAGATATTTGAAATTTGTATAGTTTAACTTATATTCACATATATGGAATCCATAAAACGGTACAATGAAACCAATATTGATACAAATAAACGCTACTCCCTTTAATCATTGAGGTGTATTTGAAAGAAACGTAGTTAATTATAAATTGCTAATAATTAAATATAAGGTAAAATTGCAATGTTAAGAACTATAATTAAGTCCACCCCTCTTACATCAAATTAATATTCTATACGGTTAGAAGGAAATATGACATTTAAAACCCAAAACATACTTTAACTTCGATTTGATTTATAAAAAGCTGAATCGCTATATTTTAGATACTTCAAAATGTCCGAAGATATTGCTGAAACGTACGCTTTCCGATCATTTCTGCCATAAAGATAAAAACGTTATCAAAAGACATAAGCGAAGAGAAAAGCCTTTCCCTCGGTAATTCCATCTTATACTTTTTTCATCTCCTTTTTAAGAGAACTTATTCGATTTCAGCATATCCCTTTCTGCAGTTTTTACGATGCTTCCTCCTCGAAACTTTGACCACTTTCTAAATGCCATCGTCGTCCTACATCAGGTCATACTTTTGCTGTCATTTTATTCCTCACTTCCTTTTTAACCTGTTTATTTTGCGTTTGCGATGTTTATCTTTCTTAGTAAAGGCTCTTCCAATATTACAAAGAAGCTACATTTCACATATATAAGAAGATAAATTGTTTTTTAATATTTTTTGCCAGGATTTCTGTTGAGGATTATATTTAAAAATTATTAAGAAATAATATGATTATATAAAAATGGATACGAAAATATATTTCCATCAAGCCCCCTGAAAATACTAAATCTATAACCTCTTACTTTAACTTTTCCTACTCCATTAACATCACTAAAACGATCTATTCTCAAATATAAAATTATTTTCTGAGCTTTTCGCATAGAAAACCCTCATAGTTCAATGATTTCTTGATATTCTGAACAAGGAAATACATTTTTAGACCGGTAGTTGAATTCTTGAGCTGTATTGAAAAGGTTTAATGCCTTTCCAAATAGGTTGGGTCAAAGAGGAAAACAACTAATAAAAACATTATATTTATGTTTGAAAACATAATTAATAAACTTCAATTAATATGCAGTTGATACAGTGACTAAATAAGCATTAGTTCTAAACTCAAAGACAAACACAAAATATGTTGCAATGAGAGAAAATAGAACAAATTGACAAACACAAAAACTGACCTAATAAAGTTGAATAGTATTCTGCTATCACATGACCCTCCGGATACTGTGATTTATTTAATTGAATCAACTGTAAACAAAGAAACCTCTGAAATGGAGCTGTCATTGAAAAACAAAGGTCATACATGTGCATAGAAAATCAATGAAAATGGATCAATAGAGATAATTTAAGGTAAAAATATAAATTTCTCAACCTGGGATAGACTCTTAGCAAAATGAATCCATAACATTTTTCTGGGTGTCCAATATAATGTGCTATCCATTCTCCATCCCTCTCAGATTTAATAGGATCTATATAATTCTTTTCACATCATTTATATTTTCCAAAAATGATGCTGAATTTGCAATCGAATGCACGATCTCATTTCTAGTTGAACCTGAGTTATTTTTTCAAAATTTTAAAACTAACACTCATATTCATAGAAAATCATCTAAAGAAGCATTTTCTATCTCCTAATAAAAATCTGAAACACAGTATATTTTAACTTTATTGAAATAAATTCGATATTGTTTAATGAAAGAATAAGATTGTAGAATTCATTCTCAAATTGAATTTCAATGACCTATTTAAAGAACCAAAAAAATAGAATATTTCTTTGTATTCGCAGGTTGTCATGGTAATCAGCTGATTCATAAACTCCAACAGAGGCCTCGAGCGGAACGAGCCAGCACTTGAAGAAGAGAAAGACGTTTACTCACATTGGAATTACGTAAGGCCACCTTAAACTACAGTGATTCAGTTGAAAATTTGCCTCTCATCATGCTGTATGAGAGCAATGAAAACACAAGTGCACTACTACTTTTTAATCAAGTGAAAGTGAGGTATAAATAATTGTGTTTTACTATATGAGAGCTTGTGATAAAGTGTAAAGCTCATTTGTATTCAATACTACCCAATTATACAACATGTTTGAGTGCTTTGTGAACATCGAATTGCTTCGTCTGCTGTAAGTGCAAGAAATATATTGGTAAGTAAACATCTTAGTGATTTAGGAAGATTACTACTTCCTCTCTGAATGCGAATTCAAAAATAGTGACAACTTGAAATTTCTATAAAACTTTAGGATAATATCCATCTCTTTCATATTTAATCTATCTTTACTCTAGAACATTTAGAATGTTATGAATGATATTTCTTAATCCATCTCAAAAACTTACCTTTAAACGAAAAGATCATCTGTCACAAATACCAGACGATGCCTATTATAGATTCTAATAGTGAGGATTGATAACTATATTTCTTCATGCATACGGTGTCTACGATGTCTAGATAATTCATTCTTTACTTTGATATCTGATGAATTTTCAAAGAAATCTTATGCTGGGCTACATCGAAACTATTTCATCTTACGAAATTGAAACATGGACACATTTAGTAAGCTGGTCGTAACGCTTCAATCGAAAAGTTTTAGGCATGAAACGAGCTTGTTATTGTCCATTGCGAGGCGCCATTTTTAATGAAAATTGAAGAACTATATTCCAATGAAAACTTTAGCGTAGCTCAAGATAATTCAAAAAATGATTTTTGGAATCGCTTAGGGGTTCAATAAAATTAATTAAAATATTAATTAATACTAGATTTTATTATGACTATTAACTACCGCGTGAGTCAAAATTTGGCCAAAATCTGAATTCATGAACAAAACATTCAGTGTATTGATGTTCTCAATTATGATTGATAAGTGACATTTAATAAAATTAAAGTATAAGAACATTAGATTGAATGGCTGATGGTGCGGGGCGAAAACTCTTTTGACAAAATCTAACCTTTGCACTGACAACAGTTGTTATTTTAACAGCCAATCAGAAGAAAGAACCAATTTTTAGCGCTAAATCAAAATTTTGTTTAATGAATCGCTAATGAAGAAAAGTTTATTCAAGAAAGCATTTTCCATGAAAATTTCTGCATACTGAACGAAGGATGGTTTTTCTCACATCACAGCAAGTTATGGTACCTATATAAAGTTGTTCATTGACACATAATATATCTATATTCCAAAAATCTCCCTCTCTCCTTTAGTCATCAATCAAGCTCTTCAAAGTTTATTGTTTTAGTGTTTTAAAGCGAATCATCAAATCTGATCTGAGTGTTTTATATACAATAAAACAACGATGCCATATCCAAACAGATACATATGTAGTTTGGCCATTTATTTGCCATTTATAATTAATTTAGTCTATCAAAACTGTAATAAAAATCGACTGTAAAATAAAGGAGATAGTATTAATATAAACATTAGAGGGATTTATTAATAAAAATCCTTATTGCAATATTAAATTGAATCCAATCTAAGGAGATCAAATTTTTTAAGGCATCTTAGAATTACCATTTAGTGAACCATTAGAAATGAATGATTTTCATTGCTTTAATCTTATATCTTCCTATATAAAATATATAATCAATAACATAATACATATAATAAATAATATTATATTTCAAATATGTATATGTAAAATAAAATAATAATATATAATTTTATATGTATTTAGAAAAATCTAAGGAGGATATCAATCATAATATTGAGATATGTTTCTTTAAAACAATCTTCGGTCTTTAAATATGTAAATAACTTACAAGTTTATATCAAATTCATAACATAATTAGATGCTTCAAAAGTGCTTTTCAGGAACTTCCTGTGCATCAGGGATAATATGAGAAATTCTACAATAAAGATGTTTGGAGATGCTGTGTGCAACCCGAAAGTAGAAAGTTATTGCAAGAGACGCCAAGGATGTTTTGGAGCATCCTAATGAGTTTGAGACGTGCTGAATGTACCCCGGAGGTATGTTGATAGATATTTCATGAATAAATAAATGTCATAGAAAAATAAATTTGATGAAGCATTACTTAATTAATAGATAGTCTCTACGCTGTTTTCAGAGATACAGTTTCTATAACTGACTTTCTCATTCTTTTTTATCCTCACCAGCTTTTTGTCAGTTCTCTGAGTGGAATTCTTACGCACAACTGTTGCCGGTTTGCAATATCATGTGCTTTTGTTAATCCCTGTTTTACCAAAGATGGTAAATGAAGTTCTATCTCTACCGACCATATACCATTCTTCAGTGATGAATTCCCTTCCTAAATTTTTCCCAGCATTATTATCTTTTCGCATTCATAAACTTCCTTTTCTTCTTCCTTTTTATCTGACTTGTCTATTTCCTAAGCAACGGAACATACAAGGCATTTCTTATCGCATTGTCCTTTCCATTCCCAATAATCCAATGAGTCCCATTACTTCTTTAGTTGCTTGTTACGTAACCGGTCATCGCTGATGCATTTTCTTTCACCACTTAGCCCAATCGTCTCAACACATTCAAGGCCCTTGCTTTAGAGGTAAGATACGTTGCATTTATAGTTCTCTGATTCTTGAAGTTCATTTGCATCAGTACGATCCGAACATAATAGATACTCTTCAGATTTTTATATCTATAATTTATCTTCTAAATTTAATTCATTATCTTCATAATTTCTAAGACTCCCTTCCAATGAAAAATCAATAATGGGATTTCATTTAACTTTACCTTCTATCATTTCTATTTTTATCATCTGCTATGTACTTAGACCTTGAATATCTTTCTGTTCTTTTTCTATTCTTTTTTCGCTCTCCATACGTTTTTCGTGCTTATATCTACCGCACCATAGTGTGCAGAGATACCAAACATTCGACTTCTTTTTCATCTAACTTCTTCCATTTCTATAGCGAGATGAAAATTCTAATTTCGCTGCATTAAGAGCAATATATGGACGGCAAACTAAGGTTTCCTATCTTCCTACGGATGCCATAAAGTCTTAACTAGGCCGAATATCACCGATTCCCAACCGCCATAAATCCCTCGCAAAAAAGGCTCGTAAGAATTATAATAGTTGATGAATTGAAGGTCGGGAAAGTCAACAGAGTTCCGTAAAGCATTCGGATTTCCCCTGCGATTATGATTCCTCTGAAACCCTTTTCCTTCATCACCCCTCAAAATCCCTCCGATTAATTCTTTGTCGAATCCCCTTTCTTTACGCCTTCTCTTCGTCCACTCATTTCCATCCAGAATCATTTCACTCTATGGGTTTTTGCTCCGCTGGAATGAAACCATTAATTTCCAACGCGATGCTGGGAGATAATTTGACTGTCGCGAGAAAGGGGACTCTGACGGAGGGGCCTTCGTTAAAGACTGAGGAAAAAAGAACCCTTTTTCGCAGAAGATGCTGCCTCGGTATTGGCAGAATATACAGGCGTCATTTACTCTTTTAAGGCGACAACGGTTCCGCCGCCTATTTCCCGATTTTTCCGGAGAGGGCGTGATGGAACGAATTAAATAAAAGGCCCTTTACTTTTACGGCCGTTGAAGGAAACGCTTTGTCTTTGTATATGGAATGACTGTGTGCATGTGCCTCCGATGCAATATCTGAAGGCCGTAAAGTTTGATGGAATCGTCCTCTTCGAAGAGATTTTGAGCGGCGCCCGCGCGTGTTATCCGCCCTGAGATCCTATTTGTCACGTTCCGTTCGTCATTTGAAGCGGAAATACATTTATACGTATCGAGTTTTCCGAAGCAGACATTTTGACCCCGTACACTCATTTTGAACGCCTAAATAATTTGAAGGCTACGGCGATGTGAAAACGTGCGTAAGGAGTGTTATTTATATCGAGTAAACGAATACCTCAGGGAAGTTTAACACTAGCATTAGCAAGCATAGAACTGATTTGAACCACAATTTCTGGTAATGCCGCGTTTCAGAGAATGATTTTGTGAATGACTAATTTTTTAGAAAACTATTAAAAAGAGATTTGTTTGTTTATTGTAATATAGAAAAAATTGAAGATGTATTGAAACTATTTAGTCACTTTTAAATATTTAGATAAATGTATGACTCGAATGATACCCGTTTCTTTTAATTTCAAACACTTAAACTTTTGCATCTAAGTTTATCAATCAAAACATTCTTATGGGAGCCAGGCTTTTATTATGGTTACAATTCTGCTTCGTATTATTGGCATAGAATGAAGCACATTTGTTGAGAATTATCATTATATTTTTTTATAATGTATTCCTCGTATAATCATATCAAATAATTTGGGCGTTGGTAGTGTTACGTTAATTATTTTGCGGAGAAGTTCACTTAATTTCTTTCTAACTCAATCCAAACAATATTATAGTCAAGTATACTCTTCTACAATTTAAGGGGGTTAATTAAAACACTGTATAATATAACCAATTAAGTTATTCACGATAATTCTCAAATATAAGTTTCATAAGACATATAATAGGGATGTTCTTCATAATTAAACTCTTAAATTTCTTCATAAAATCGATTACCTTACACGAAATTGTTTTTCCTTTGTGATTTAAGATTTTGTAAAATTTTGATACTTAGATAATGAATTTTAAATTATATTCTTTGATTACTTTTATCAGCGAAGTTAATTGATACGATATAAAAAGAGAGATTGAAATTTGTTCGTTTCGTATAAATTTATTCGCTCTCATAATTCATAACATTAATAATCATCTCCCAAAAAAGGATCTTAAACTAAATTTGATGAAAAAAATTATGAATAATGAGTCCTTTAATTTGGAAATAAAAGCCAGATGATATGAATGTTAACTAATAATTAACAAATTAATCCCTTCAACAAAATGGATCGATTTGTTATTTCAAAGCAATATATTTTAGTGCCATGAAAAAAATAAACGGATGGAAAATCAAACGACAGTGATTGAACGATTGATAAAATTTTCAAAGTAAAAATGAAAAATCAATTTTCTACGCTTGACAAATCATGTGTGCTACATAGCGATGTATATGAATAAAGGCAATTCAATTTTCTTCGATTCTGGAGTTCCACCCTCAACCTCTCTTATTTCCTAAAGCAGTTGTATCACTCAAAACTTCAAGCTCTTGAGCAAATATCTTCAATATCTTACCCCTGAGATTATAGTTCGATATCACTACAAATCAAAACTTTTGAAGAAACCTTGTAATACAGGCAAACTGAAAATATCGATCGAAACACTTCCTTATTTTTATCTTGTAACCCATTTGAAAAGTAAATATTTTACAATTTGTTGAATCATTTATATCATCAACTGAATTATGAATAATAAGGTAATGATTTTTATGAATAAAGAGATAAAGGTTAATTCAGAATTTGTATGCATTACATTCAAGACTGGCCTTTGATTATCTATCTAATCTATTTTATTAAATGAGTATGTTATCCGCTGATGAAAATTCGTATATAAATTCAAGCTGATCCACATTTACGTATTGGGTTAACCAAGCTCAAAAGAAAAGTAAACAAACAGCTAACCTAACTATGATATGTTTCATTACTTAGCTGGGCATCACAGTAAATGAGATGCATCCGAATATTCCTGTTTTTTCCTACAGACTCATATTATATTATTTCGTTCGTTCCATGCTTTTCCAGCTGCATAAGGCAATGTTCGAATCTCTTTAAATAAAATCTTTTACCTTACAAATTCTATGGATGAAAAACAAATTTGATATCTGATAGAGTTTGAAGCTTTTGAAACGAGTTCACGGAGATTATCTAATGAATAACTGAGGAAAGCTAAAAAATAGTTACTCCGTCCGTCCCTGATATTTTTATATTTTGCCGCGTGTAGTTTGATACGATTGTATCCAGGTAAAAGGAACGGCAGGAAACGGGAAAAAAATTCAATTTTGATTTAAAAAATTAAAATATATTCATTATAACATACCCATCCATACAAATATACGTAGTCGCACTGAGTAAAATACATATAATATCAATTAAAGATATTGTGGCATTAGATACTTCCCACTGCAAAAAATTATCTAAATTATATTTCACACTGTGTATAGTACCGATTTCCTAGGACTCGAATTTCTTTCTTTCTATTATTTCAAACATTTTGAGTATCCTTAATTCCACTCTAAGATATTATTGAGCTAATATATCTTTATTTATTAATTTTTCATATATAAGCCACAATAAGTCCGTCAAAAACATCGTATTTTTAAAAAATCGCCAAATTATTTTACGATCATCTCCCTAGGCCTCTTAAAAAAATGAAAACTAAAATATAATCCCAAATATTATTAAGTTAATTTCCTTACATTTTTATAATCTTCTTATTTAAATAAAAGCTATTTAATAACAAAGCAATTCATGTGATATAATGGCATTTTTTCCTTAACAAATTCTGAGTATCAAAAGACCTTCCGGGAGAAAAATCTAAGTTGACAATTCTTTCCTCCTTTAATCTTCTACATATAACTTATAATCATCTTAAAAATAATAACACCGCGAAATAAAAACCGCCTCAACGAATCCTACACCACAGGAGACAAAGCAAGGACACTGCAGCATGGACACATTTTCCGTGCAGGATTACTTTCTTCGTCCCTCATAATTCACAACGAAAACACAACGGCAATTCCTGGATTACACCACTTCCTGTAGGACGAGGAAAAAAAGAACGACACGGAAAAAAACCCAATAAGTCGACTGGCTTAATAAGGAAAATAACGTAGCAAATTAATACAGGGCCTGGGATAATATCGGATTCGCAAAAAAAAGGGAAAAGAAGGAGTCCCCGAAAAAGATACATTTTCCCCTCATAATGAACGAGCAGCTTCGGAGGTTAAGATGATTTAAGCAAAGGAATTTTTCCACGAAAAAAATAGGGGATTAAAGAAGTTAGCGAAAAAGACGCGACCAAAAGAAGAGAATCATGACGAAAGCATTGAGGGATGGGGCAAATGGTTTGTGCGACTTAAGTGGAACATGGGGAAGGTATGGAAGTAGAGAATTTGTGGGGGAGTGTAGTGAATTAGTTGGAGGAGGGAGACCTCCGGGGCACGAGAGAAAGGATTGCCTCGGGGACGCAGGGGGGTCAGTAAGGATGTTAGGCCACGAGGCGGAAAGTAAGAAATTGGAACTTCGGATAGCGATAAATCTGTGGGAAAGGACACTCCAGAGAAGTAGACAATCTGATGATTATGTTGCCCGGATGATAAAATTGCTATAATCCTATCTTTGTCAAAACAACGGGGATAAGAGACCGCCTTTATTCTAAGATAAATTTCACGGGGAATAGGACTTCGGGAGGAAATCTCGGGGAGTTTGATTTATTTTTCCGTAATTTCCAATGTTTTTCCTCACAGCTGGGATTGGACAGAATTATAGTCTCAGGTGCAGACGGATTTAATATGTTTAAATTTGTGAGTTATGGCGATCATTTTGGTCGCACTAATCTGCCGGAGATTGCTGATGCGATTTGCGACGGAATGTTTCGCGCTTTAATTTGGAAGCTGCGGAATTAACTACGCATTTGATGGCGACGTATCTATCCTAGAAAATATTTGTCCTTTAAAAATCCCATAAAAAAGTCCTTTTGATATTGATTACAATCGCCGATACGCTGTGAAAGTATATAATAATGAATTATTATTTCGAAAAAAAATATATTTGCGATACTTCTCAAATGTTAATTTTATTTTTGTAATAAAAGTATATACAAATATAAAACATAGAAAGTTAAGACATAGAAGAATCTTTTTCTACTATTAAACACTGATATTTTTAAATAAAAGATTATACAATAAGACAAACCATCATAGTTTTATTCTATTTCATTTATAAATTCACATTATCCAAGGAAAAATTTAACATACTGCCACACTGGTACTTTTCTATCCCATTTGTATGTTTCCGCTTATTAGTTAGAAAATACTTAATTTGTCTATAAAAAACAATAATACTTTACCCAAATTCCGATTTTGGTATACAAACTTTGATAATGGATCATAGAAAAAAAACCTGCATAGCATTTTCAACAATTACACTGTGTAAAACATTATTTTTATTTTTTCTTAAATTTAAATATACTTTTTTATACGAATGGAATTTTACAGAGTTTGATAATTAAATTCCTCCAGATATTGAATGATTATTTTATTGCTGCCTTGTGGAAAGTTACTTGAGGGCGAATAATCCTTTACGTACTTCTTTGATTAGCCTTCTGCGCCTTAGATTCATGGCTGATAAATACGGCGAAGTACGTTTGAATCTCATCGCGATTAACAAGAGAAGTTGGGGCGATCACGGAGTCCAATGACACTCCAGCAGCGGCTGTAACCACGCCTTTGATGAAGGATATATAACGATACATACATCACGGAGAGCGGCACGTCTCTACGGGAAAATAAATTACTTTTATCGCGCCGTGAAAGGAGAAAAATGATAAACCCCGTACGATTTCCGTGCGGCGAAAGGAGGATATTCCAAGCGATTGCACGAGAATACGAACTATAAATGATCCATCGAACATAGTTCTAGATGCAGTACTTTGGGCTCAGTATCTTGTAGCATCATAATATTCCAAGATATGCTCGATCTGTATCTCTTAACTGTTGAAATAAATAATACTTTGGATTAAAGAACTGCTGTTTATAAAATTGGTGATGTCCATAAATTTTCATTAATTTGCACTTCTAGATACGATAAATAAAATCAAAAACTTTTATAAGTTTTCACAATGTAGAAATCAATGAATATTTTCATGTAATAAAATTTACACAAGCAATGGTTTTTACTGATATAAATTCTCAGAAAACAACTCATCCTGTCTAAATTCTATTAAACCGACCGCGATATATATTAGATCAAAAATATTAGTTTATATAATAATTACCTATATATTTTTTAAAGTTCGATCATGAACGAGGAAGTTGAAAATATCGATAACACTTATTTACCATTGTTTTAGAAATGCAGATCAATGTTTTGAAGGATAAATAAAATGTAAAATTTTTGGGAAGTTGACAAAAAAACGTAATGAATCGAATTTATTCAACCCTTAAAATACAACATATTTAAAACAGCTTATTTTTCAATATTTTAGTCGTATTAATATGCAATTTGATTTAACTTTTTATCGGGAAAGAGCTTTATTGCATTGAGGAAGTATGTCACGATAAGTACTCAAAAGTTAAATTGCATCGGTTGATTAAACAGATAATTTCATCCTCTTGTTGATAAATTTATAATTCAATTCTCCATCATCGAGATTGAAAATAACCTTTCCTCGAAAAAGGTAACTTTTATGCATATGTTCATATTTCTCTCAATACACGTGAATTAGATAAAATATAATCGTAGCATTATAGGGTATTAAAGAAGACTTTCATAGGAGGAAAGTCAACAAGCCCTTGTCAACGAATTATGATTCAAACATTGAATAGGAGTTAATCTGCCGATACGTATGCAGTTTAGCTGCGGCAATCGATGGTCTAGGATTTCAGAACATTTGTTGGTTTATAAAAGTGCAACGCGAAACAAGAAAGATATTGAGGACAACCGAAACTGGTTTCAAGGGGCATAAATCGACGGTGATAAGCAATTTCAAACAGGAAACGGGAAAACGAATAACGAAAGGAGTATGGCCTTAAAGAGAGTAAAACATCATATCTATGAAATACTGCGCACGACATCATGGGTGATTTCGCAACATTTCTATGCCGTTGAACTGAATCGGAGGGAGTTGCATTTTCGTTTATCGCTTTAAGGTTGGACACATCTGCTTGAGTTGCTGGGAAAGGTTTCATAATTTCGAACGATTTGTATTCGTAGAGTAATAAAAATATATAAATTATGCATGTATAAAATTTATGATAAACATACGGTTGTGTGGCATAGAAGTATTTTAGTGTCATATATTAAAGAATATTTAAGATTTTTAGGTAATTTTTCCCAAGGTATACATTCGATTCAAAAACTCATTTAAAATTGGATGCAACATACTATTGTGAATATTTTTTTCCAAAATAGATAGATTCAATTCAGCCTAAAAGTGTAAATGATTTAAAATAATAAAAGTTTATGACAATAGCAGAAAAGAATATTTATTTGGGATAAATTATATTATATATTTATCCCAAACATTCTTTCTATCATTATATTATTATATATAATGATAGAAAGATACATATTCGTAGTATTTGATCCAAATTAATTTTAAAAATGAATCATTTTAATTTGTTTGTACGTATTCGGCAACCTTGTGAAAACTTTTAAAATTTTTCTTAAATTGCAGGAATTTTTTAACAATATAAACAGGATTGGATCATCAAATTTAAATCTGCTATATTTAAAATCAAAATTCGATTAAATCATATCATTATTACGATTTTTTCTGGATTCTAGGTTAGGGAATAAGATAAATATATACACATCACATCGAAATGGCGTAAGACTAATGAGTGTACACCAGAAAGAGGTAGATTAAGGTTTGCAATCGTAGAAAGGTGACCTGAGTTCAGGGATCCCACGGGGACCACCTTTAGGGTGAACACTCTTGGATTGGAGAAGAGGATGATTGTGATGAATACGTGAGAGTGTTAAAAGAGTTCTTCATTTGTCTTCCTTAAGATGGTCCGCGGAACCCAAACCATCTTCTTGATTACCACTACGAGTCTACGTGGAGCCAAATCCTAGGTTAACTCTTCTTCGTTGTCCCCCACTGACACACAACCCCTACATCTTTCTCGCCCTCTCTCAAGACTTCACCCCTAAATCTCTTCGATTCTTTTCCCATTAATTCCTTGTTTACTCCGAAGCCATGAAAGATGAAAGTTTCCCCCACTTTCAAATAAAAGTTTTAGTTTTCTTATCGGAGCTAAAGAATCCTATCTTTCAAAAGATGTTTGGATAGTCACAAAGGCAATTATGCGAATTGCGCCAGCGAGATTAATGGTTTTATTCAATCAAGAAAATTAAAATTTATATAAAACCATGAATGATTTTAATTCAAGTTTTTCAAAATATTTCAGCGACTTCGTGTCATTTAAAAGGGAAATAAAAAGAAATTTAGTAAGATACACAATCTGTGATTTGGGTTACTTTTCATCACTAGAGGAATAATTCTGATATTTAAAAAATACCTTTTAATGATGCTTTAGAAACTATATAGAATACCAAATGCATATGCATTTAGCTCACAATAATGAATATTTCAGATTTTGAATACTGACAATGTACAGTGAGGTTCCATAGATATTTAAAATTAGGTGTGAATTTTTATTGAAATATTTATGATTGGAATGGATTTACTGGTCATTAAATCATTCATACTAATAACACATATTATTATACATTGAAAACTGATATGAAATGTAGCTGCTAAATAGCCATAGAGGGAAATGACTTATGCGCATATAAATTTGATGCATATTAAATGAGGCATTGTATCAAATTAATCTGTTACACTTTTCCATGTCATTGTATTATCAAATCACATTAATGTTTTAGCTTAACATGAAAATTTTGAATTTTATGGACGCATTCAGTGCGAAAAATGTAATAAAGCACTAATTAAAAAACTATGATCCAATTCAAATAATTCTCACTAGATGAGAAAATAGCAGATGGAGTATACGAATTATATTTATTGATTTTAAATTGCTAATGTATGTATCGGTACATGAAACAATCAACCTCGAGGTGGTGAAAATATTAATGAAATTTGAATGGATGAATAGGAGTGTAGTATAACACCTGGCATAGCATATGGGTTAGCATAGTTGCATATGAGTTCTTAAACAATATCAAATATTAATTTTACCGCAAAATTTCAAATTGTATATTCAAACTTCGAAAACAAAATAATAGAACATCAATCAAATACAAGCACGTTGTTTGTGATGAAACAATTGTATGACCATGTAATGTTAATGCATGTTTGCTGACACCTAATATTCAACGTAAATATTTTCCTATGAATAAAGATACTGTGAATGAGCTGAATTTTCAATAGTGTGCAAAACTATTCAATTTTACATGTGTTACTTACGACAGAAAATGTAAAAGTTTACGAAGTATTTAATAACATAATATTATACTAAGGCTATATAATGTTTGACCAAACGTATAATTTATTGTAAATTAAAACTAATTAAAAATGAAAGTGAATGTAACTTTAAATAAAAGGAACAGTAACTTGTAATAAAGGCAGGGATTGAATCAACACTGATTCTTTAAATTCAAAAATCACGCATTGAATAACTAATAAAAGAAAAGATAGCATTATATTACAATATTATTTATAATTTATAATAAAACTTATAAAAATAATAAAACGAAAAAAATAGATATTTACTATTCATAGAATGGATTAATAGACCACGCCAACAACTGTTATACTCTGAATAGTAACTCGCAAATGGAATGCCAATTCCTCTATCTCAAATAATAATTGAAATCCAAGTCTCTGGAACAAAATAAACACGGATATAGATCTCATAACACGTGCTCTATTATCCCCTTCCTTCCCCACTGTCACGGAGTAATTAAAACTTTTGTTCCCGTCTGCATATATTATTGTTCCCGTCCCTACAGGTAGATGCACTTAACCAACTCCTCGATTAAACTTCACCGCGGAGGAACTTTTCACAGAGAGGTTTTAATGAGTCTTCCGGATCTGATGGGAGGAGTCACTTAAAGCATTCTTTCCCTTTTCGGGGAAAGCCACAGAGGAGAAATTTCAAAAGGACGGATGAACGTTTTTGATCAAATTAACCCCGTCTGCGTCTGATTAATACTTTCCCATCGAATTGCACTGACTCTGTGACTTGCGTCAACATTTTCGCAAGTAAAATATTACTGAGCTGAGTTGAGTTGGAAACTCTGGAGAGATAACCTGTCTCACTGCAATTTGAATCCTAATTAAAACCTTTACTATTGCAGCCACGAACTTGCTACGAGAGCGGCACCGTAATCCTTTCGGACTCTGCTAATGATCCGGGATCAGCATTATCTGTGAGTGTCAATTGGATGGGAAATGAAGAGGAATTTTGCAGAGTTTTTGTGTGGGAATTCCCGAAGTAAAAATCACGACCTGTGGGGAGATATTTGCGGCAGAATTAGCTTCTTTCCTGGAAAGTAGGATTGAGGTGACGAAATCCGTTTTTCGGCCAACTTTTAACAAGGTTCCGCGGAAACTTTTTCCTTTGGTGTTCTTCCAGAGTTTCTTGTATGAGATGACGAGCAATGCTCTGACTTATCTTCTTAACAAAGCATTATTCATGAAGAGGTACGTTTTTATAAATTGTTCTTGGACTTGTATCAAAGGATTTTAATACTGTTTTAGCGTAATATTCTATTGATTCAATTAAATAGATTAACTTTAAACGATGCAACATAGTCTGTTAGTTAACATAAAACATTAGCAAAAGCTCCAAGTATGTTTCAATTATTCTAAAGGAAGAGTATAATTAAATAATTCGAAATTAACACACCGATAAATGTGACTGCATAAATGTTAAATAAAAATTTTGAGTTCAATATAGAAATCTAATTGAAAACTTTTTCCAATGTAGATTCTCTGATTAAATATAGCTTTATTAGCTTAATTGAGGAAATGCTGAATGGATTTAGTGCAATATAATAAACCAGCTCATAAAAATTATTTAATTCAGAATTTTATTAATTTAAATATCATTATCTCGATGTTTATCTAGATAAAACTCATACCCATGGTTTCCTACTGACATTTTCCAAGAAAAAGGGAGAGTAGAAGAATAACGTTTATTTTTTCTAGATGAAACTTTAAATTTTTTGACTTAACTAACGAATGCTAAAAATGTACTTATAATTCTCAAAGAGGCCTCTCGTATCATCGAGAATAAATGCTTAAAACTCAAAAATCTGATTTAAAATAGATATTCTTTTTATTAAGGCACTCAATTTTTATTTTCAATGACTAATTCACTAATCTAATTTGAAAATTGCTTTCATAAACAACTTTATGCGATTTTAATTTCTTATGTACTAGAATTACTTCCAATTTATTTAAACAAGCCCAAATTACGTATATTCGATGCTGAAATGCCAAATTTATTATTTTTGCCCAGTATAGAAATTTAAATAATTGACTAAATTCGTATCATTATACAAATTAACACAACGTAAAGTCTTATAAAGTCACTTCGTGGCTTGTTCGATGGCAATGTATAGTAAGTCCTATAATTTCCGAAATGCTGTATACAGAACTGAAGCTAATGAATTAGGCAATAAAAGGAACATTCAATAACTGCTTGAAGTTATGAGATACCTAAGGTTATTCTGAACACATAGCACTAATCTGTAATGATCTCTAATCCGTATTATATCTAAGAATTGTAAGTAAAAAGCGGATTTCATTTCCACAGCTATTGTAGAGCCATAAAAATTTAACCTAAAAGCATAATATACAGAATAGTAGATTTTTATTTTTTTATATTTTATATTATTATCTTTCGCATATTTCTATAAATTATATAATTTATAAAAACAATAAATTCTCACCAATATCTATACCGCTTACCTAATATTTGAGTTTGTTTAATAAAAATATACAAAATAATATTGAATCCGAAGTATAATCATTCTCTATCTATAATTGAATCCATATTTGTAATCAATCTAAGTTAGCATTTCATGAGGGATTTGTGACAACAGAATATCCCCACATTTCCCACGTAGTCTCCCATGCGACAACACACAAAAAGAGGCATTTCGAACGCGAAAAATACCATAATGATTATAGAGAACCAATCCTGTGCAAATATCCCCACACCTGCTAGCATATTGAGTTAGCAATTCCATCGGAAGGTTCGATCCGTGCGTCCAATCCACAATAACAGAGTTACGCAACGATTCGAGTAACAGAAACATTGTTCAAAGCCCTTGGCATAATTCATTTAGCACTGGAAAGAGACGAACGCAATCCCTAAAATAATAACAACTCCCCGGCGCCCGTCAGCATCATGTCCAATTTAAAACCGTAAATGGGTTACTGGGATCTCCGGCAAATTAGTCTACTTGCATCTCCTCCGACCGCTTCTTTGCTTTTAATCATCCTCCGTCATCAAGTGCGCACGCATCACTTCCGCTCATCTGCAGACAGTGGTTCTTCACGACCCTTATCCAGATTTTCGTTAAATCGGAGTGCGTTGATTAAATTTTGGTGACGACCAAGAACAATGGCGATGAGCGATGGTTGGATCATCCGTTGGTTTTCTCTTTCGGAAATTAGAAGTTGCTTTCATGTGTCCAATGGGAAATATCGGTCCAATGAAATTTTGTCCACTGGTATCCCTCGATAGGTACTTAGATGGTCATTACGTAAATCTAAAAGTTTCCATAGTTTTCATCCTAAAAGTTCAAATATCTATTGCAAATTTAATGGAAAGCATTTATACTATTATCTTATGATCACCTTATACTTAACCGTTTTATCCTTTCTACATATTTTTTTGTCGAAAAAACAAAAGATATCAACCTATTTCTGAGATGTTGTAGTAAATTTTAAGCATGTTATCAATACTATACAGTTTCAAGACATGAGTAGGCATTACTTGTAATTAGCTAAATAGTTTGTGACCAATTCAAGAATTAGAGGAATAAAGCTCTCTTTTATATTGAAAACTCTTCGGGATGAAATACTGTACGTTCATTTTTCTATGTATTTCCTCTTTACATATGTTTATTTATTATCATATCCAATAAATCTCTCTTTAAATAATTAAAGAAAACTATCAATTTCAGTTCATGATTTAAACCTAAACACCAATGAACAAACATAATCAATGAAAATAAAATGTGAAATGCGAGTTATAAAATTAAATTATTGTTTTACGAAAAATGTTTAAGTTTAGATGCAACATACAATGCAAACCATTTCGTGCGTTGGAAGATAGAAATAAAGTAGCTACTTTACCATTCCGTGAATTATACACACTGCTTTTATGATACATGTGGACTATAATAAATACGAGATTCCGAGAATTCGCTCCTTCTGAGAATGTTTCGAAAAGGGCTCTCAGATCTTTGTCTTTCGCGGAAGTGAGACATTCTTCTGCGTGACGCAACCATTTCAACGAGATAACGCGAAAACAGTTGAATCAAACACAAATCTAAAGCGCAAGTTACTTTTATGTTTCGTGAGTTTTCCCAATCAAACCTTTGTGAATTATTTTGGAGGAATGGCGGTTTCTTAAATATCTACATAATTCACATAAGGCAATAAAATTTTTACAAAAATGACTAAATTATAAGATTTAAACCAAACATATCTTTTCAGGAAAAGCAAACACAAAATATTTGATGATTTGATATTTTAATGAAAAATTTCGTCTCTCGTTTCGGAATATTGAAGGAGCAAAGGATTTTATTTAGGCTGAATCTATGATCAAACAGTGATCTTCTGAGAATAAGGAAAGATTAGTTAGTATTTTTTTAAACAATCAATTGCATTTCTTTCCTTTATAATATCGTAAATTATAGCGTAATATATACTGTTATGAGATATAGGGTTATGACAAGTAACCATACATTAAAGTTCACCTTAATAATTAACATTCTGCTTAATTTGCGGTTTTCTCTTTTAGTACAGAGACCATTTTGCTGATAGAGCAACAAATAATTTAAGAGTTTGGAAATTGTTTGAATCAAATGAATAGCTATAATTTTGTACTCCGAATTTAATATTTTATTGATCGTGGCATGAAGTATTTGTCCTAATCTCCTTGCTTAGATTAATTTCCGACCATACAAAAGGGTTCCTGGAATACATGTCTCTCATTAAAGACCGTAGTATTCTATTTAACTATTGCTTTAACCTCTCTGAGTTAACCAATCCTCGATGCTATAAAGTATGACATAAACCAAAGGTCTTGAACGGTCAACGGCTGCATGTCACATAGTGTTTAACTACTTCCATGAAACTCGCATTCGGACTTATGGATTTTCCCACTGTCCATCCAACATAGAGGGATGAATAAAGTCATTAACCCCAGAGCTTTCCGTCAATCTTTCCGCCTTTCCATCGATTGGAAATGCGGTCCAAATTGCGAGGTAATAAAATGTCATCCCACGCCTTCTGTATGGATTCAAAGGTTTTTAATCACCCTGTTACGCGTCAGCGGAGTCATCCACGGAGCGAGTTTTTTCATGAACTTGTCGAGAAATACAAACTTGGAATAGTGTGAAGTTTTCGTCTTTCATTAGGAATCCTATTCTTTTATCGAACGAAACTTCGACTTATAAATCTTGATGGGTAATTATTGGAAGTTAATTAAAGGGGGGACCAACAAACATTCCTTCATTATCTGCTTAAATTCATTGAAGTAAACAAACTTTTAATGAAATTTGTTTTCCATGAAAAATTCATTACATCAATTATGATATGAATACCATATTTTGCTAGTATTTTAATTTATTAGAAGAACTTTCCCATAAGAATTATCCATTTACTTTCAGATGTATTAAAGAATATCAAATTCAAGAACAAATCAGCAATATTTAATTTTAACAGAAAGGTGATATATAGGCACGACTTGAGCAATATTTCAGTCTTCACCATTTAATTGTTTTATAATAAAGCAACAATCATTCCCAAATATCTGCATACTCTTTCATATTTACACTAGCGTTCCGAGGCGACATTGCTTAACTGGATCGTAGGCAATATATATGCACACAAGTAGAGCGGGTTGCATAAGATTCAGGATCTCGTGGCATCCGCTCTCTCGCACTGTTACTCGTTACTCAATACCAATAATACCAATTATCTGCTGCACCAATAACTGTCTTTCCAAATATATTGAATATATAAACTCAACAGTTATTTATTAAACTTTTATTCTTTTTAAAAAATTAAGTATGCACCATTTAAACCATAAAAGTTGGAGATGCTTATGGAGAGATATTTTGTCTTAAGTTTCAAATTTAAAAGTTATCATTTCTAAATAGAGAAACATAATAATTCCCATTTTCAACTGGACCATAGTGTAGATTTAGACCAAATGCCTTCGATAGCCGATTATAATGGGATACATATAATCCAAAGACGTCTGTAAATGCACAAAAAGTAAAGGATACCAAGGTCAATATCTCAACGAAAATTTTAAATCCTTTAAAAACTTCTAACAAATAACAGGTATGAAAATCAGTACAATTCGCGATCTCTATGTTTAAATCAATATATTAGAGGGGTTAAGTTGGACTTTTCGCAAATAAATCACACGGCTGGAATATTTCCAGGATTTAACAGACGCGAAAAAAGTCTGACAGCAACGGAACTCGATTGTATGATTCCGATTTCGATGGAGTACTGATCGATCATTTGTTACGCATTCCTATTGATGCAGTTTCTTTTGAACAAATGAGGAACATTATTCAGATACATCACATTTAATGAAAAAAGAAATTAAAACTAGGATGAACTATCAAAACAATAATCTCTAAGTCGAATGTACTTGGTTTTAACTTGGATAACATGGAAGACAAGAGAAAATAATAATGTAAGACAGGTACGTCTAGGATCGATTAAAATAACATCTACCATTATTATATTGTAATTAATAAGTCGCTTACTTACATTTCTAATAAATCATTTCCTTCCATAGCAATTAAACTATCAGATCAGATGTTATTAAATTCTTTTCCCCGACCCTAATGATTACAACTCCTTTTCGAACAAATTAACTCATTCTCAAACACTTTAGAAAGGCCTGTCCGCAAACCAACATCACATCATTCTCCTCATGAAAAAAAGTAAACATGATAAATAAAGCGACGGACAAAAAATTCTTACCGTAAAAAAAAACAAAACGTGCTCAGAGTGGCATTTATCAATCCCTGGGGATAAATGCTTAAAAGGGAATGGAGTAGGAAGTAGAACGTCTCCAACGTGCCCACATTATGCAGCGCATATAAAAAGCCCTCAATCAAGCCGCCAAAACAGGAAGGACACCCACTGCTACGTGAGGGAGAGGCCCTGATTTCGCCTACCCCTTTAACCAAAAAGGGTAGCGAGCGTAGCGCCTTGCTGGCGGACGTTTTATGAAGCTCCGTGGAATAAAAAAGGGAGGGATGGCCCTTCCCTCTATGGTCATCAATCCGAAGTGTCAGTGGAGGTAAAAAAAAAGAGGTTGGGGATGATTCCCTCTCCTCGGAACCCAGCCTCAATCTCTCCTCCATTTTCCTCTCGTTTTCTGACTATCCTTCTGCCTTCGGAGTGTCCCTTTAACATTTCGCCTTGGGTTTATATCCCTTGACCCTGCCTTGTTTTCCCTCCGAATAAGCGATGATTTGCATCAGTTTATTTCCCCGTACTGTTTTTTGTTGGGAAGGTTTCGGAAAATTCTCTAATTCCTTGCGCATTTACCGGTTTAAATAACCTTGCTACTTAGTTCCATCATTGCTTCAGCCTTTCTTCTGAAATTTAACTATTCATACTCGTTTATAAATATCGTTTTATTTGTGCCGGTCTCTTAATTGTTGTGTTTATTAAGAGGAGTCCATTCAAGTAAATATCGACCCCAGTTAACCACTCTACTTTGGCAAAATTTTTACAAACTATTCATTTGTATAAGCAACGAGTTATGACTAAGTAAAATTTATAACTCATAGATTTGTTTATAACCTATGGAAATTTCTAGAAAAGTTTAACATTAACTTCAGAATTTATTTATATTTATTTTATTTTATTTAGAATTTAAAATGTTGCCTCAGATTGCCTACGTAATGTAGTAAAAGTTATTGATTCCGTTAAGTACAATAGTAATTTATTACAGTAATATGTAACTAAACAATAAAATTAAAATGAATGTAGTAAATTTCCAAATTAAATGATGAAGAGGATTTGACATAAAATTAGACATTCGTTGGTCGAGTTAAGAGAAGCAAATTGTAGAAGAAGACTGTTTCATATGGCGCCCACTACTTTCCGATATTGAAATAGGCTTAGTATTATATTATCTATTAAATTAGGAAAGAGCTACAGAACTTGACTTAAATAAGGGAGATTTTGAAAATTCTTATCATTATGTACCTTCCTTTATTCATATGTTCAATTTAATGATTGATTACATCACAATTATAAAAGAAACTAAGATCATATCGTATAATTATCACCTCGAGGAAACTTATTCCTTACGAACTAGCTTACATATCTATATCATAAGATGTATAAAGCCAATATCACCTAAAAGACTTCACCTTCAAGGTATAGAGACGAAGCAAACATTTGTAACATGTTTTTTCTTAACAAATCAAGTTTCCAGAAATTAAACATATCTTTAAAATGAGCAAACTGCCAAATCTTTTCCGTCGTATGCATCGTTGGATTGTGTATCGAGACTTCTAGCGCAAACAGATGAACATCGGATATTACTTATGAACGTACTTTCGTACATGAGCAATTCTAAAATAGTGACGTTGATTCTAATCGACCTAAAGGTATGGAAATGAATATTACTTCAAGTACCCTATGATTCTAATCCCTTTAAATGCTACTGATATTCATTGTGTGATACTGAATTGTCCGTAAATATACCCTTATTGTATGCGATTTTCCTCATTTTTAGGTAATAGACAAAGGGGCCATTCCTACCTTCATATATGCTTTACTCTAAAGCCCACAATCCTACCCGTCCAATCTTCACCCACTGCCTTGGCCAATATTTCTTTCCACGTGTGGATCTCTTTCGATTTCCCCATCTTCTCATATACATCCCTTTCTGTTACGTGAGAGTACATGAGGGTGCGTGAAGGAGGTCAGAAAAACTGGTTATAGAGGTCGAATTCCCGTTGACAATGGCACTTCACCGCCGATGGCTACATCATTACTTGTCACCGTTGACGTCAAGGTATCAGACTTAACTCGGGATGTTTTTCCCCTCAAAGAATGGATTATGGTGTGGGGAGGCCTCGCTGCTTTTATTTACATTTTTTGCCGCGCGTTTGAGAGAAAGTTGGCCCACCGCCGCGCCCTCGGTGACAATTTGTAAAAGTCTCATCAATCATATAAAAGACCCACTCCTGGCCTTTCCAGCAAAACCTCATTTTCGTTAAAAATTCCTTCGTCTCCTGAAATTGTTCCCTCTTCGTATATATCTTGATGTTTCCTCTCCTAAAGTGACAATCCAAGGCGTAATTACCTTAAGGGAATCGTGCAGATAAAGGAAATCCTCGCGTGGCCACGTATTTTACTATGTGGGTTTTATTTGCGTACTATTCTACTAAGTATCCGTTCATATCCAACAACATCTAAGTTTTGATGGTTGTAAGAAAAAATCAAATCCTTAAATTTCATTCTAAAGCATAGCATATACAGGGTTGACAATGAGTACACCTTATACGTATGTTTTTTTCTTATTTAATGTTATTCCATAATTGATTTTATCAACTCTGATGACTTTTTTAAAATATTTTCAGTACTTAGAAGCTACATAGAAGTCGTCTTAGTTTCAAACCTCATCCTTTAAGTGAATAAAAAACTAAATGAAGGATATTAATGTACACATTGTACGAAAGATATAATTTAGATTAGTTATAGACCAATTTACATGAGTAAATATGAAATTTATATAGAATTTTAAATGTAAACAAACAATCATATTTTTCACTTGATTTAGTAAAGAATATATGTAACACTCTTCAAATAATTGGTGAAGTACATTTGTATCCATAAAAGATCACAATGGCGAATCTAATTCATTATAAATACATTTTTCGATTACGAATTGTTTTTCCATTTATTCCGAGAGATATTGATTGAAGCGAAAAAAAAAATTCGTAGGAGATATACATACAATTAGTTTTAAACTTCAAAAACCTTTACATTTGATTTAAAATCCCACTCTTTCTCAAAGTTGAAGTACTTTATGAACCGCTAGAAGTTTTACTTTCCTTTAACTCCCTATATCTTTGATAAACCCCTTGGTTCCTTTCAGCCTCCCAATGCCGATTGATCTGCTTTGTTTTGAAATTCAAATCAAAAGCAAACAGAGGTGTCTTCAATTAAGCGATAATTGAGGCACGTATGTAAAAACAATTCGAGCGCAATTGCCGGAATCAATTGGGATGGGATTAAATAGGTCTGGCAAAACGATTTGGGCTGTAAAAATGCTGGCTTAATGGGATCCATCGATTCCCTGTGCTTGACGACCTTGAAAGATGCATTTCCAAATAAATTACCTCTCTGAATTCTGATGGGAAAATAATTAGCGGGAATCGAGTCGATTCGTACGCCCGGATATTGACGATTCGGATAAAATATTTCCTTAGCCGAATTTCCCCGAATGTCTGTTTCAGCTGTATTTAATTATGCACTCGTCCCTCCATCGACGATTACGAGTTGGAATGGGGCCTCATATATATTATATGGGAGGTAAAAGCCTGAGGAAATGAGTTTATGATTTTCTTTGACGTAAAATCGATAAATTACAATATCAGGAAAACTCTACTTACCGGTTTTAAATGCTTTTGTAATTAACATACTATAACATTCTATCTCATATTTTTTCGAACTTTAACTAAGCTTTATTTTTATCAAACATCTCTAGTGCTGTGAATCTAACTTACTGTAACATGCTAATTTTTACGGAAGGGATTAGAGTATATTGTATCGTGAACTATATTTTTTACATTAAAGAAATCAGTAATTCAGTAAAGATATCGAAAAACTTAAAAAGTTAAATGAGGATAAGATTTCTGTAAGTTCATGCGAAGTTATAACGATTAAATGGTAATTAGTTTGTGGGTAAACCCAATATACTTAGGAGTAACTTTGTTAAACTCAACTCGGTTAGGAGTAAGAAAGTAATTTATTTCGTGTGGGAGTTTATTAAGCTTCATTACTTCTTAATCTAGGTTCTGGATCATAATTATCCCACTTACATTATGAAATACAGCTATAATATGGATTAATAGATGACAAAACAAACTGATATAAAAATTAGCTTTTCCCACGAACGTGAGAATATCTAATTAAGAAAATTGAGTAATGTTAGTGATTGCACCCCTGCCCTGGGAATAGAAGATTAGAGGGTTGGAACCAAAAGAATTTTTTTTTAATCATCGAGTGGAAATAAAGATTCGAGCCGTAGTCAGGAGAAAGCTACACCTCTTCAAAGTACTTGTGGATGTTGATTGCCTCATTGTATCACATATTTCTTAGCGACCTTGAAAAGGGAGGATTTGTTCCAATCAAAGGATAAAAGTGTGGGATAAAAGAAGGTAATGGGAGGTATAAAAAGGGTGGATGGAATTAAGGTAGAGAGGGGATGAGTAGATGGTGTGGGAAGATAGGTTAAGAGTGTGGGATCTAGGTAAATACAAATAGGTGGGTGGGATGAAGTAGGGGTAAGATGAGGAGGTGTTGGGTGGAATATCGGAAGGGGTTTAACCTCCCATACCACAAAAGGGGTATATTCCCTTGGGTGGGGAATAAAGGCGGTTTTTCCACAAGCGTCAGTATGGAATCCTTCACAAGGTTTCAGGGGCTGCTAATCCACTTGCAGCTCCCCTCTCCTGGAGCTCAAATCATCCACCACCATCCTTTTTCTTCCAGTAGCATCCTTTGGGAAAGCCCTTCCCCACACCAGTTGACCTTTAACTCAAACCCGTGTGCCGTATTTCCACCGCCGAAATCACCGCCTTGGCGTTCTTTTTTCACCTCCAGCCAAAACAATAAATCATGGGAGAAAAAATGCAAAAGTAGTCTCCCCTATTTTTCGAGAGTTTTATTTCGACCCATCGATTGCTCCTCCTTAGTGCGATTTTTCTTCCGCTGACAATTCGGCATTAAATTTTTACTCGCTGTTTGTATATGTTGGGGTGAGAATGGGGTCTATAGCTACCAAGTTTGAGGCACGGTATGAGAGTATATAGATAGTAGTCTCGTCCCAGAAAATAAATAGGATACTTGAATAACAGATTCAACTGTTTTTCGATCTATTTGATAACTATAAAAAAATATATTTACGCTATTAAAAAAGTAATATCGCAACATCTATCTACATTTTAGAGCTATATAATTCTGAATATAGCAAGGATTCTTCCATCGTCAAATAATTGTACCGCTGGAATAGTGATCTTGTTTGAATAAAAGAATTAAGACCCAATTCAATTCAGAACCCGTTAGGAAATAAGTTCCATATTGTATGACTAATTAGAAGCCTTAATATATTATACATTTAATTATATTCCATCGCAATTACGTGTTTGATCTGGTGGCAACGGATAATTGAATGAAATTATAAACAGTTGTAACCGTTTAGAGTAGAATAAATAAACCCTAGAAAATATAATATTATATTTTAGAATCTTTCACTTCAATTACATTTTCTTACTCAAATACCTATGCAGTTATTGAAACTTATATCACTTATATATATTTATAAAAGGATAAAACAAGTAATAAGAGAAGGCATTTTATAATTAAATTTACTCGAGAAACTTCAAACTTTGATATCTCATACAAATAAATAACGATTGAATTTCAAGAATAGCTCACGTTGGCGCGACATCCTTCCCATGAATCGAGATCGGCTTTGTTTCTCCGAACTGAACCAGAAGAGCTCCACAATGATAGAAAATTAATAGAAGCGTATTTCTTTTAACGCGAAAGCAATTAATTAGTGTTAAAAGGTAGAGTCTTAAATAGAACACTCCCTCCTGCGCGTCGTATCAATGGATGTTTCGGAATTCCGTTTAATTAGGAGCCAAAATTCTCTCTCCAATTAACTCAATTTATTAATGGATCATTCCAACTGGTTGATTAAATTAACTTATATTTTTGAGAAAGTTTTAATCTGATTACGAGATGCTTTAATTCAATCTAGCTCCCATTTGAATAGAAAAATATTAAGAAATCAAATTCGTCACATTAAAACTTTTTCTTAGATACTCGCTAATTAAAAACTACGAATAAAAATCGCCATGCAGATGACTGACAGTTCAAGATGTAAATTATTTGCGTTCCCAAATTTTTTATATTATTATTAACATACATAGGCATGGAATACGATAAATACTCCAGATTTTCACGATAATATTACTCTAAAAGTGTAGAACAGTTTGAAAAGGACAATCCATCAACTTGATAAAAGATCATTGAAAAATGTAACGATTTCAAGATCATCCTCTAATAATTAAAACATTTTCAGTTCTTAAATAAATTCCACCAACTTAGCTTTACCCTTAATTGTCCGTGACTAGTTCATAACATCGAGCGATATCCCAAGGTAACGTTTAACATAAGACACTCAATATAATTCAATTCACTTGAAAATAAGGACGAAAACACCCAGGAAGCAAACCCGTAGTAAACTTGGACTCGTCGGCATCTTTAATAAATGAGTCAAAGATATTGAGAGAATTTCGGGACATCCCGAGAGATAATGAGCCTACGCACGGAAGAAAAAGAATTTAAAAACTTCCTCTTTTTTCAGGCGGAAGGAGGATGTTACCAAAAAACAAGAAGAGTTGTTCATTTGTTCCCAAGATTCAAAAGAGAGCAAGGAAGTGAAAGTCAGTTTACGAGGGATATAATTACGTGTAAAAATGAGAGCTTTTTTTCCAGGCAACCTGATCCCAAGGCATTTTTTTCCAAATTCTTAGAAACTCCTGATAAAATACCCTTATTCTCCCGTTCTGTAATTATTTATCCCCTTCACTTTCACCCTGGTATTACGGGGCTGAGAAAGAGGCCTTCAACGCATCAGAAGAAAGGGTGAAAAATGTGATGACAGCGTTGCTTGATCTATTGGCTTCGAAACTTCCCATGAGAGAGGGTTCGTGCCTCGAGGGAGGCTGTCGAAGGAGGTGTGTTTGTGGGGAATGGGGGAGTGGATGCTGTGAAACAAACCGCACGCAACGGGGTGATATGATTCTGGAGGATGTATGTGTGTACGGGAGAGTAAGATGGGAGTAACTTAAATATGATCAGGAAAGAATATTCAAATGAATTTTCAATAGAGAAAAATTATATTGGGAATAAAATGTATATGATCAACCTCAAAATATTTATGACCATAAAACTGGCCGTTTTTGTGTATTTGCAAGGTTTTAAACAAATAGAAAAGTGTAACTTGCGTAGGTGTTTTTGATATTTAATAATATCTGAGTCAGAGTAATATAATAATTATCACTTACTTTATTTAATTAACAATGAAAATCATTTTCTTGCTATTTGATATAAAAGTCTAAAGCGACATTTTAAAAATACGTGGACGAAAGAATCTATTCAAGACACTGAGTATGCTATTATTTATATAAGATATAAATTAACTCCTTAAATTATCGTTATTGAATCTAGAAATATTTAAAAAGTTAGTATAAAATATGTTTCCTTAAATTCCGCATATCATAATAATATCTCTAGAAAATAGAACTATAATATGGTTAATTCATAATATCTTTCTGTTATACAAAATCAACATAACTATCCAAGAGGGAATATATTGCCCAATAACTTGTGCGTGTATAGTGAGCATTCAATTTTCTTGCTGCCAAACATTCCTTCATTTCAGCTTTCATCTTTTGAATCTTTCTATGATTTTCTTCTCGTGACGAGAGTCTTCATCAGTATTTTTCCCTTTTTACATCTTCTTCTTATTTGCTCTATCAATAAACTTCTATAACATCCGCCTCCATTGTTCACCAATCCACTCAGATAACTTCTCCAATAATGGAAACAGCCAGATTTCGAAGTTTTACTTCCTTCTTTTTCAACATCACATTTCTACTATTGTGAACTCGATATCGAAACTTTTTCCAATCTTCTTCTAAAATCTTTCTCAATGACGATGGAAAACAATTAAGCCGTTCAAATTGAAATATCATGCTATAACCTTCTCTTAAAGGCAATTTCTTGTTTTGTACCTCCATGACGAACTAAATCTAATAGAACATTAAATTCTTTGATGTATATCAGAAATGTATTTTCTGATAACTACAATCTTAATGTTTTATCAAACACTGTTTCTATAGATATTTAAGTATCTTCTTCGTAGATTATTTCTTAAACGGATATTTTGCGAACCCTTCTATAATATCCTTTGTAAGCAGATTACTTATAATTCTTCAAAATTCCTATACCTCATTCTTTTAATTCATTTGTATTAAATATAAGATGTAAGGATACATTTTATAACCAATGCGTTAACATTGACATATACTAAAACTATTTGTAGTGAAAAGTTATTAATTGTTAAAATCTGATTCGTTTGAATCGAAGAAAAGACGTAGTATTAGACAAAAAATTGCACCATTTGTAGTACTTCTCATAGCGAAATAAAATGTCCTATAAAACGAGAGACAAAGTAGGTCGCGGTTGGAAAAGCTGGGGTAAGGACACAGTAAGTAAGAAAGAAGGTTCAGTTGGAAGGAAACGTGTGAAAAACCGCGACGAACCCTACAAAGCGTCGCATTCTTTTTGTATTCCTTAGTCGAAGAACAAGTGAAGAGCGAAAAGGATGGATAAAAGAAGAACCGCAACGGTTTGGCCTTTTAAAAGCGTCTTTAGAAAATGGGACAAAGCTAAGATGATAAACAATTCCATAGTAATCCAGCGAAGGATTCATCCAGAGAAGGTACAGAAATTCTCCGTAATGGAGAATTATACATAAATAATAATGAACATAAATGAAACTTGACTTAAGGAATCAAAGATGTTTGCTACAGGAGATAAGTTTTTTATAATTTTCTGCCTGATATATTTGATAACTTAATGTCAAACATTAATTGTTATTCTTTCGAATGAAATCTTCCCATGATTAGCATAAACGGTATACTTTTCATCTTCAATAATACGCTTCATCACTTCTTTAAAGATATCGGAGGCTAATGGAGCAAGAGAGGCTGAACACAACAGTCTCAAATAATCCATCCAAAAAAGACTTTCAAGAATTAAAAAAAAAAACAATAGCAACCCGAATCCATCATGCGATCTCAGAAGGACAAGAAGTCTCAGTTTCGAGGAAATTATGACGTCATGCGTCCGAACTTCCGACAAGCTTTTCCACTCTTCCGAATCGATGACGAATTGCGAGAAAAATCCTATACAAATTCCCCGAAGATATCTCCTTAAGCCGAACGGATTCTTTCCGCTCCAGATGAATTCCCCATCTCCGTCATAATGCGCAAAACCCTTCACTTTCCCCATTCAATTCGGAGCGCATATTTTTCGCAAAAACCTCCTCCAAAAATCCGTCTGACCACTCGATAACTCCTCCGAGAGATCCCGCTGTTCCTTACCGCATTGAGAATTCGGATCTCCCCTAATTTCTTCCATCTCCGAATAAACCTCACTTAGGCGTTTCTTACAAGAATTTCCTTTCCCGCGAAAATAAGAGCGTTTCCGGCCAATCAAACACTTCCTTCTCAACCCTATCCTTATATATATTGTTTCCGGTGCTCAAGAAGCGCTGCTTAGGAAAAATGAATGTCGCACTTCTCCACAGCATGACGCGCACTGGAATTCATTTTCGCACGCCCATGATGAAAGCGTTTATCTCAGGAATGCGTCCACTATTCCCCCTGTGGGGATATTAGGAGAAAAAAGGGTTAATTACGCCCGTGATGTTGTGCAGTAACACGTGGTAGAGAAGTCTTTCCTCATAAAGAGAGTCTAATTTCTAAATAAGCGTAAGCAATCGCGGAAGATCTCAAAAAATGCTGGACATATATTTGTTTTTTTTTGTCCTTCGGGTTAATCTGAATAAGATGAGAATTTTAATGTTGGTGTCATAGTCATTTTATGGCTTAAAAATAATAGGAGCATCTGATTTTTTATCAATCCTGATAAAATTAGTTTCAATTTGTAACCTCCTTGTTATTGAACTTATGATTTAATAATTTTAACATAATTAATAAAATCAAGGTAGCATTTCACTATCAATAGTTATAGATTATTATAATTTATGTTAATATCGATTTTTATACTTCTCGTAATAGCATGAAAAGAGATTAATCCATCTCACCTTACGTACTATAATGCATCATTGATTATGTACGTATACCACAATGGATAACTTTATAAATAAGGAGATGATACTAACAATTGATAATATAATCAATAAAGTAACTTATATGAATGATGAATAATTGATATAAAACAATTTGTCATTACAGTTTTTTTAAAGTTCAATTTTAATTTTAATATACTAACAGAAGTTTATCAGGGTATTGTGCACAATCATTTTGATGTATCCAGAATAGTTATAAACTAAAACATGGGAAATATTTAAATAAAACATATTAACAGTTAAGGATGAGATGTTTTCAGAAGAAAACCTTCCGAATAGCAATAAAATTCTCCCGAAAATCTCTGAAATCATTAATATCTTGAACGTGATTTTAAGTGATATCCAAAGCCTCCATCACCATTCATCATCACTTCAAGGATAGCAACTTTGATTCACTGGATCAACCAATGAGATCCACTCTCGTGGAAACCAACGTCCTTTCTCTCAGAAATATCCCCCTTTATTCAAATAACGCTAAATCTGGGTTTCTCTTGGCTCCGGAATCTTCGCTATCCATTATCATAACCGAATCCCTCTCTAGAAGTCGTCTTTCTTGAGTCATCTCCATGCTCTCCTAAGTAAGCGTCACTCAAAATCAATGGGACGACTGTGAGTTTGCTGTCGCCCAAAGATCAACAGTCTTTCAGTCAACACTACTCTCGTTCTAATATCCTTTTTCTAGAACTTAACAGTATGCTCCATCACTAAATATATAGTAAAATTTTGAATTTTTAAAAATTTATATAATTTTAACGTTTGGACCTTATACTTGGTATTTTTACGACAAATTAATTGAGCTCAATCCCACTAAAACAAATAAATGATACAAGGTATATTCAATTTCAGTACATAAGATGAATTGCAGAGGAATACTCCACTTGATGGATCGTACACGTACATTGTAGGTAGATGGACATAATGTTACGTGTTTCAAGTTTATAATACGATAATATATAAAAAAGCTCGAAGAAGTTTTCAGTATAGGGGAGGGTTAATTACAATTTCTACTTTAGGTTTAAATTAAATATATATCTAAATTGACCACACAATAAATGTGATAATGGCATACAAAGAGAATCTTCGCTAAAATAAACACGGGAGTTCAATGAACCAAGGGAGGGTTAACAACCTGAATCCTAGACTCCTGTGATATGACAGGCCTTAGAAACCGAGCGTATTGACTATTTAAATCCAGGAAGATGGAACACGTTCTACTAAATGCACCCTTTCATGTTTTTGAAACTTCTCTTTAGCTGATCTATGGGCTAGGAAAAGTTACCCAACAGAAAAATATTCTAGAATGACCCACGGTGAATTATTGACTGAGCCTTCTAGTACTATAATGCTCCGCAAACACATTGATATTCCGTCCCATGAATGGATACATCCTCCAAAGATAAATGAGGGGAAAGAAGCTTGTGTGAAAGGCCATATCGTAGTTTGTCAGGAAAGAAGTGGGTCGAAAGATGAAACTCTTTAAGGAACGCGGAAGTTTGTGTGCAGCGAACGCTTCGTAAGTCTCCGTTGGTTGTCAAAAGATCAAAGATAGTAGCTGACGTCCGGTATAATCTTCTTCACAGTTTTACGGAGTTTGAATAAGTACTTTTGTACCGCTCCTAACCCATGTGAGGCTGAGGTACCCAAGTAAAAATACCATTTTAATATACTTCATGAATATAGAAGTAATCTTAGAATAGGGAAATAGCTACACTACTCCCATAAAGAGATTTCTACTGCGATACACATGCATTGAGGTAATTTTAGCAGCGTAGGTGAAAAAAATAAGCATTTTAATGTAAATTTAAATTAATTATAAGTAAAAGAAAGAGGAAATAGAAAAATAAAGCATTATATTAAATATTTAGACATTGAAATTATCATATAGGAAACATTCCACATTGACTTCCATTTAACCGATGAGGTAAGACGTAAAGATTCTATGCATATACCCAAATATTTTCATCATAATTAATAACAAATGAAGATTTTAAATAGGGAAAATGAGGAAAAGATAATTTTATGACGACTGTTAATATTTTTCTTAAGATAGGTTAACATTTCAATGTAAAAATATTAGTGGTAATCAAAAAGGGACATAAAGGCTTTTGCGAAATAAATAACTATTGTTAACTGAGGGAAGTAAATATTAGCATAGTATAATATATGGGTACTTATCTTCTCAAAACAAATAAATGAATGATGAAAATGAAAGTGAGAAATGAGTACGCTTCTCTGATTCATTTATGAAGCGAATATTGCAAAACAAAATGATGATCAGGTAACCTAAAACTGACATTTACTCACAATCATAACCCTCGTGATTTGGATAAAAGAAACAACGAGTAGAATTTACATGAAATGAATTACCTTCAAAAAGGGTAACATCTCGCATAATCAGATACAAGTGAATCTTCCCTTGGAATGCGAGTTACGATTCAATTCCCCCGAACTTATGCTTTGACTTACGAATCGAGTTGACCTCTTCTGATTAATTAACCGAATCCTCGAGTTCTATCACCCAAAGGCTACGGGGCCATCGTATGATTCGAGGCCGGTTAAGTGCCCACGCAACCTTGGGTCGCCCAACCGCGATAAGGATACCAATTGCTGCCCCATTCTCTCATCGTTTACTCCTATCTTTTCCATCTTTACCACCCATTACTATGGCTCAAAAGCTCTCCTTATCTTCAGTACTCTCACCTCATTATCCATCCGTTTTGAGGATCAAAGGATGTGAGGATTTGAAACAGACGGCCCTCTTGATGTTCAGCCTCCGCCTTGAGAAAGTTCTAAGACGATCTTCGACTGATTTAATGAACTGTAAAGCCATACACGCGCTAAGTTGGGAAAACAAACTGGGAAATTACGCCTCGCAGACCGCTAGAGTCTTTATCCCTCTTGCCTTAATTAAGGTCGAGATATTCGTTATGGAAGTGGGGGTTGGAGTTCCGTGTCTGTGGAAATTGGAACGTCTGTTTCATCCTTAAGAGAGAGCGATCCCCTTACGTCTGATGGTTGATATGAGAGTTCAAACTGTGGAGGATTGTGGGTATTTTATTTTCGATACTGCAAGTGGGGGAATGCGATGTCAAATATTCATTCAAATCCTGTGATGGAGATAAATTCAAAAAAAATCGAGTGGTATCTTGCTGTTTATATTTGTAAAGAGTGTCGATATATTTTAGAAAATTTAATCATAAGAGATTTTTACATATAATCATTAATGTGAATCGTATCTTCATTATTGCACTGTATCGAATGATGTTAGTTTCGATATGAGAGGATGGTTTTGAAAATCATCAGCCATAGCGATGTGATAATTACATTTCTTCAATTATGATCCTACGATTTTTTAAAACTGAAAGCTACATAATATCGGTCGATCGTGGAATAAATAAATTATATAGACTACAGAAGCAGAAAACTGTATAACACAGAAAAGTGGTCAAACTCTTTTCTTCGGCTTTTTATTAATATATTTAAATAATAATACAGAATTTATAACTATATTTGATTATTATTTAACAAAAAATACGTTCTTTTCGTAGAAAACAGATTTAATAACATCATTATTACAAAAAATTTAAATACATGTGCATATTTATGAATGTACTGTTTAATTTACTGCGAAAGAATGAATGGCCCCAAATGAACTCATGACAATGAACACAAAATAGCTCATAAAGATCCACGCAGAAGATATAAAAACAAGGGTCTTCTTTGTGTGTAATATATCACAATCATATGGATTTTAAATTAATACGTTTGGGCGGAAGGAGCAAGTAAGAGAGCTTGATAAGATTTTTGGGGAACCTTTTGATTCAATACCGTGTCTGTTCCCATTTCCAATCTTCAAATAATCCTCTTATCCTTTTATCTGGAAACGGTTTACCTTTCACTTTTCCATGGTAACATCCTAAGTTTTCCTTCGGAGAGTTTTAGTGAACATCATCGAACTCTCAATAAATCGGAAAGTAAAGTTCATCGAAAGTATAAGATGCTATTTCCAATACCTTAAGAGTATCAAGGAGGTCTTAATATACCTATATCGTTACTTAAATTTGCCTCACTTTTAGTTTGAGATTTATCCTGATACCATTAAGTAATTAAACGAAAAAAGGAACAAAATACGTGATAAATATAATATGAATGAAAATAAACACCCTTGGCAACGAAAGATATTTTCTGCGGCAGAAAATATATTAAAATGAAACTTACTTTTTGGGCATCACGTTCAGTTTCTCTCTGTTAAAAATAGCTCTAATTAGAGATTCTAATATTTATGTTTTCGAAACATTTATGAAATCACTCTTCCAATTCCAATCTATTTCATTAAATACTAAAGCTTCTTTAAATGAATAAATGCTTTAATTTCTATCGAAATTCAGCCATAGTGATTCTCAAAAGAGAGCGTTATGTTTGTATAAATTCTATTATATATATTATAGCCGAATCGAGGGAAAATAATACAAAAAGTATAATAGCTTTTACTATAATACTTTTACCATTATCGATACATGTATGTATACGCTGTTGTAACTTGTTCCAACAGATAGATCAGAGTGGGCCATCAATACTTGATTGGTCATAAAAAACAATGCTATTCTTGTGTATTCATTTCTTGATATATGATTGTCCTCCTCTTTGTTGTTAATGCGTCAGTTACGTAGCAACGCGTCTCCAATGCCGTTCTGTGCAGAAAATTAAGCATTCTTTCGCCATCTTTTACGATGAAAAACACACGAGGGACATTCTTTTTTATTAATCTTCTTAACTGCGAAAACATTTAGGGGAAGTGGAATGGCTAAAAAGCCCTCGACGTAAGCAATTGACTTGAGATTTATGCCACCCACTTAACTGCGGCGTCCTTTTTTGAAACTGAGGGATAGCTTAAAAGCGTGTCACATTTTACTGACCGTCGAGACAACTGCAAAACGAAAATCCTTCCCATTTCCCGTTTTATGTGCCCGAGGAGATTTTTGCCACTCCTTGAGGGACAAAAGAGGGAAAATTGGCAAAAGGCATTCTTGCTGCCATCGGACGAAATTTTTACAATTCAAGCCATAACCTTATTTTAACAGAGTGATCCAAAACGGAAAAAAGACTAAAATTTACAGACGTACGTACGAAAAAATGATATTTATTTTAAATCTTCAATGAGCCAAGTCAATTCTGTTTGGAGGAAATATCGAAATGAACAATGATGGAAATGAAATAATCAAATGAGGATTTTAAATTACTTATAATTAGATCTTAAGCATAAAAAATCAAAAATTCAAGAGCTTCTATTACTCCATGGATTCCTTTATCGACAAAGTGAAATATTTTAAACCATGAAAAGTGTTTGGAAGTCAATGTAAGGGAAATAATTCTTTAAGAAATATCTACTCAATATAATTAAGTTTATGAAAAACCAAAATCATTATTTTACCCTAAATAGCCCGATTCGTTTTATCAAAGAAATGTATGATACTGTGATGAAGCAAACTAAAGACACATTAATATCTATAGATAAAGATAAAAAGTATACAATACATCCGAAATAAAAGTATATATCATTATACAGCGAAGAGATGTGATACCAAACGTATCAAAAATTAACGTAGTAACGCCACTTTGGGTTATTAACAAAATTGGAGAACTGGTTGAGAACAAAATTGGAAATTCATTCCTTTTATACATTCATGATCTTCAAAAGCAAGTTTAGGAAGTGTTTTTTATCAAGAGAGTGTGGGAAGTTAATTTTAAATAAGTCTAAATCAAACTTATAAGAAACATATAAGTATATAATATAAAAAGGGAACATCAACTTAAACATTCAGATTTCCAGAATCCATAAAGAGTAATGACGAGGATAAATGATGGAGACAATCGACGCCACAATTGACATTATTTCATACGTATTATTTTCCTTCGATCAACGTTACATTTGAGGGAAAAGTCTTAAAAATTCCAACTTTTGCATCATATGCGATAATAAAACAAAAAAAGCACAAATACAAAAAGTACAAAAGTTAGAGCTGTTCGTTCGGCGTGGAAAAGAAAAATAACAGAGATGATGCCTGTTTTGGAAGCGACGCGTCGTGGGATAGCGAATTATAGGGAGTAATGCAGACGAGCCATCCAGAAATGACACTAAGCTGCACGCATCGACCGTGCGGAGAAAGGAAAAAAGAGTGACCCGAGTTTCCCATCATGTTCGCTTAAATAAGTCTTATGGCAACACTTTCCCGAAGTGGAAGAAAAATGAGCGTTGGATGGAAGCAAAAACGATTTCGAGGAAAACATTGGTGTGTGGGTTTCGCTGCAGTCTGTGTCCGTATGCTACACTTAACTGGGATGTGTTAACCCACACACACTCTCGATATATCTTTGGAGGGGAAAATAGATTGCAGTCTGGAGATATTTTCGTCAATCAGCTATTTCGTTTCCTGTGTATGTTCTTTTCCGTCATTAAAGTAATGGATTTATCCGATTATATATAAATATATATATATGCGAGTAAATGTGCGCTTGCTAACAGCAAACAATCGTAAAATTTATCTTTTAATAAAACGTAAGTTTGTCCGAGAGACTTTATTCGGATAAGTAATGCTAACTAAAGGACATTTTCGCAGCGTACTTGCATTGACTTCGAATTCATATGCTTTTCTTTGGGCAGGATCATTACCGCCCAGTCATTGAACCAAGGTCATCCTGCTAAAATCAGTCATTTCTCGCTTAAGTATGATTGAGTTTATAAACACTTCGAATGTGAAAAGGAAATTCTTCCATCGCTGTACCCACAAGGAGTGTGGGTACAGCGATGGAAGCAAATGCAGCTGACGTGTTAACATGAGAGGGATGGTTTCCGTAGATAATTGCTGGTAAATTGTAGAGGCTTAATCAATACGGTGGTAGAATTCCAATCTATAATAGAAATTTACGTATTCGTTACGATAATTTTTAAAGGAACTTCTTCGAAGAAAGAAATATTGGACGACGAAATTTCTAAAGGTGAATATCACAATTTCAGAAGGTATTACGTAAATGACTTGCGTGTAAGGTATGGTTTGTGCATTTGCGAAGGAAAAAAATATAAAATAACAAGTGTATTAGTGTATATCATGAATAAGAAATTTTATATGTAGAAATTAGGAATAAGAAAAGAAATAAACTTGAGATGCTTGTACCTTGTTCCAGGCCACATTATAAAGACTTAGGGGTGATAGATTACATGAATTAGAGATTGATGATACAGGTAACAAAAAGCCCTCAGTAGTGGCAGGTGAAATGAAACTACCCCGTGTGGAAATTTCGTAACTAAGGTTTTAGGAATAGGTAGCTAAGGCAGAGTTGGGGATGATGTTATGAAAACTATGTGTTTAGTACGTGTTTGGAGTTTAGGTGATAAAAAAGTGATGTGGGGAGGTAATAAGTAAGAATGTTTAAACAATACAAATTTATGTACATATCATACAATGGTGTTAATTTTAATTTGACAGATGTTTTTTTTCTGTTTTATTTAGTGCGTGTTTTGTTTATTGTATCTTGCTGCCACCGGATTGAAGTACAATCACAATAATTGTAATAATAATATAATACTATTTTCTGTTTTTAAATGTACTATATAATTGAATGTAATCCTTATAATGTATATTGATTTTGATTAATAAATATTTTTCTGGATTGTAATGACTTATTTACCTAATAAAATTAGAAATTATTAAAATATTTGTCGTTATTTTTCTTTTGAAAGAAAAAATAAGACATAACAAAAAACGTAAACGTAAACGTACGTAGTTAAGTTTTATGCAGTTTCCCATAATGTGACCTAATAAAGTTTACAAATATTTAATTTCTCATTTAAAGAAATAGAAACAATAATTAGAACTGATAAATTAAACAAATCCTGAATAAATTAACATTAGAGCTTAATTCAGCATTTGAATATTAGCGCTTGTTCATGACGTCACTAATAGTATCTTATTTCACGCTAGATGTCTTTCCATAGATTTTATCACCAAGGACGTATTTATTCATTAATTTATGAATAAGTAATAAAAATTAAGAGCTGTAAAAATCGTCGTTAGGAAGCCATATTCAACCTCATGCTGTAAATACAATTTTTACTGTCCAGTAATCGTTCTTTTAGAGTATTTTTAAAAATTTTTAATAGCCTGTTCGCAAAGGGGATAGGCTTTTCTTCAGCCTCTGTTGATTTGTCGAATAAAGGAAAATACGAGGACTATACATAACGTCACGACTGGGTTAGTGCAGTTGAGGGAGGGGGAGTAGAAAAAACAACTCTTCTACCTTTCCTTTACTCTCTTGTGTCTTACCGGAGACTGTAGGACAAGAAGAAAATCCCTGTACTTGGGTGTTACTATACATCTAAGTATAGAAATTTTCTTCAATCCAGACTCCGGTAAGACAGAAGAGAGTAGAGGGCAAGTGGAAGAATTGTGGGAGGGGAGGGGCAAGAAGGGAGGGGGAGGCAAGGAAAATGAATGTAAAGGAATGAGTCAAATTTTTTTTTAATTATATATATTTAGAAAAAATCGATTCTCCCCTCCCCATATTGACCTACGTGTAGGACTCCCCCCTTAGTCCTACGGAGTGTACCCCCCTCCCCTATTGACCTACGGAGTACAACCCCTCCACGCGCACCCCTGGACTTATAATAAATAAATGATACTGGTATATATACACTAATTCAATACTTTATAATATCGTCTATGATCTCATAAAGAATTGAACTAATGCTACATTCGTAATACCATTTATTTAACATAAGCCTAGAGGTCGGGTTGTACCCCGTCGGTACTAAACGAAGAATATCTCGTGGTCGTGTTGTTATAGACACTGTTATGGATGAATGCGATGAATCAATGGAGGCTACGGTGCTTATGTCTGTTACGGTACTGGTCAAAGTATTAATTATAATGTAGATAGGTTTTCGAATTTTAAGCACGTATTTTATTGTAACCGTGAGGTGGATATGTGATTCTAGCTTAACTAGGGCCAATATAAACATTAAAATTACTCTTTGTTTAATAATTATTTAGAATAATGTTGGTCTATGTACTATTTGAGTTAGAGTGACATCTGTACGACTTCCGATTCGAACCTTTCTGATTTGAGTATTCCCGCGTAATACGTCACAAAATTACGTAGAGTATAGAGTACGTAGAGTATAGCTTTACGTACAGAACAATGAGTTTTTGTTAATATATTAATTTATTGTGTTCAGAAAGGGTAATAAATATAAAAGGAAGCATAAAAGTTAATATTTTATTACAATAAAAAGTTTAAAAAAAAGATCATAAACTACACACAAGAGTCTGACAGATCAATGGAAGACAATGGAGGAGATGAAAAAGAAAAGATGCTACGAAAATTTGAAGAGTGGTATAAAGCTGGTGATAGGAAAATAAAACAAAGATGGGAATCAACGGGAGAAATATATCGAATATCATCTGAGATCAGCAAAGAAAGGTTTGAGAGCGAAGGCAGTTCTAAGGGAGGATATTGAAACTCAATCTCGTAGTATTTGGTCTGAAGAACAAAAGGATGGAGCTTTGATTGAAAGAGAACGAGTGAAATGGACATTAAGAACACGGAGCCCTGAGAACGGATAAGAAAGTTTCCCTTGAGTCCCGTATTAATGCGTGTTAAAGTCTCAAAGGATCATTTATGCCATTAGGATGAAGTTTGGAAAACAAGAATATCTTTTATTGAAAGTGATGAAGAATTCAGAGAAGAAAAATTCATTCAAACCTCTATTTTATAGTAATAAACAAATATATATTTATTGAAAAATTTCTTTTCATGTACTTCACCATATAATTTTAAATCTCAGGCAAAATTATGGATGGTATATATTATTAATCAAAAAAAATTATTTTTCCTCATTCGATGATGCAAATCAACTGAAGGGCCAACAATCTTTGAATAGGAATTGATCTTGCTAAGGTTCAAATAGAATGCGGTTAGCAAAAATCTTGCTTTTTTCTTTATTTATATCATTGATATTCCTGCCAACCTAATATCATACTAACAAAAATCGGATGAATATCAACGATTGATAAATATATCTAATATTGGTTTTATAAGTGCAGACCTATTTTTTCCTCTTTTAATATCAAATTCATGAACTATACAACTCAATTGAAGATCTGAATTCTCCCAGACTTCAATAAACCGCCACCAAATCGAACAGTATAGGCTAACGAAATCTGAGTCTCTTAATTGAGCCTATAAAATAATTTATTTTTCATTGGGGAAAAAATTAGATTAAAATATAATTCTCGACTCGACTAAATGAATGATCCCTTATCCGACGATAAAAATAATTTTATTGATGTTAAACATCTTTTGGAAAATCGTACTGTCGCACATGTAAAATGAATGTTTGATTTAGTTATTCCTCATCTGAACTAAGCATCTTGTCAAATAAACATATCGTGATAAGTATAAATACGTAATAAGATATGAAAAGAAAGGATTTTAGGAACTAATTAACGAACTATTGGGAGAAACATGAAACATGAAAACAAATGGCTTAAGCGTTTGGATCCGAATTCGGGTGCAGTTTTCTCTGAGGTACTTTTCCTTACGAATGAACTGCTGAAGAAGAGCGAAACGAATGGGAACAGAAAAAGTAGGGAAAAGGCGATATCTTAGGCGAGCAAAAAATACGAAGAATCAGGTTTCAGGCGATGTGATTCCTTCCGAGAAACGAGTGATGGAATAGACAAGGAAAGATGCCAGAAGAATGAGGAAGAAAAACAATATAAATAGAAATGAAAGAGTAAAAAGTGATAACAATCTGAAGTTAGGGAACAATGGAAAAAATTGATTCTTTTACTTGTTTTTCGTCCATTTGTGTCATTCAGGGGGGATTTGAACAACCGTATTCTCATATGCTGTGATAAATTTCAACATTATGAGTCAAATGTAAACATGGCTATGAAATTGATAATTTCGCTTTTATCGTATTTTTCGAAAAACGATTCGCGGATGTAATGAAATGGACAAGTACCTTCGTTAAGATATATCCCTTAAAGGGGATAAAACTGATAACTTTCAAATTTGAGACAATGAGATAAGAGGGAAATCATAAAGTAAAAATGTATTTTAATACTTCATAATACACTCTTTTAAAACTATTAAGAAATAATAGAATAAATAAGGAATTATGGTAAATTAAGAGAAAAATCTTAGTAACATCTCAAGGCATAGAATTTTAGCAATATAGAAGATAAATATCTGATTAAAAAATCAAACGTGGAAAAAATTTCGAAATGTATACTAAGAACAATATATATTTAAAACTTCGAGCTATAATGGTATATATCTTATTTGAATGGGATTAATTTATTATATGTTATATGCTTATGTCTCTTATAGAAATGAATATTTCTAATGAACCAATGAGATGATAACAAAAGTATATTCATAGCTAATTAGAAAAAGGAATTAGAATGCAATATTCCTCATCTAATGAAAGAGATTGTATATTTAAGATTATTAATTAATTATACATCCCTTTGTACTTTTGCAATAAACATCGTTCATTTTAACAGATGGCGTCAAGATGGAGTTTACTTTTAAAATTACAGAAAATATATTGCCTGTGAAAATTATAGTCAAAAATGTTTTTTTAGTTTATTAAATATTGGAAAGTTAAATAATACAATTTTTTCTTAATCTGGAAAAATAACAGTGAATTTTTTTCCAAAACAGTTGTAAATCTTCATTTTAATCATTCGAATAGACATATGGGGATTCGAATACCTTCTGTTTATAGAAAAATACACAATACCATTCGTTCTAAATCAACCCCCTATACTCGATAAGTAAAATACCAATGTACCTTTGTAGTTCTTGTAAAAAGAACCTTCAAAAACAAATACAAATTAGAAAAATCTATGCTGGAAAGAGACATTAAACAAGTCAATTTTATTTTTTGAGTTTGGAACATGGACTCTTTTATAAAGTAAAAATCTCCATTGATAAAGATCTTGAATAAGTGGGGGAAATTTTTCAGCGGAAAAAGTTGTAGAAATTGAACACCGTAATACAGAAGAAGTGAAAGGTAGAAAAGAAGCACTCGTAGACGAGAAAGAGGTCAACCCAAAGGCTGCTTTGAATATTGAGTAGATGAGGAAGAGATTTATTATGTGTGAGGAGTGAAATGAGATACGTCCGTATTTCCTGTCACTTCCCACTAATAGCGAGGAAAGTAAACGTGATTGTACTATTAACAAACGAATGAATACATAATCTAGTTATTCACTTCATATGTATCAACGCTACCAATGTTTATAAGCCAAAGAAACTAAGGTAAGCGTTAGAAAATGAAACGGAAATGAAAAAAATTGGATAGGTTAATAACTCGCATGAACACAAAAACTTAATGAAGCCTTATCCGCTAAAGGTTCATAATTAAATAAAAGTAACATAGGAACAGGTGTATGATTCACTCCATTCGTACGCAATGTGGACAGAAAATTGGGAAAGAGGATTTTCGACTTAATGTCTATGTAGGTACCCTGCGAGCCACCTTTCGGTGTGTGGCAGGGGGTGCATACACAATGAATTTACTTCCCTAGACGGTTATTTTCGCGTATTGAAATATATAGTTTCGTATCAAATTGCATTTAACTCTATTTATTTTATGCTAAACTGTAACATCATATTTTTTGTTACGATGTCTATATATATGACTGAAAGAAATTTGAATAGTGGGAAAATACCTTTGCCAGCAGAATCATTCGCATTTAAGAAAGCGCAGATGGAAATGTTTGTCCAGCAGTTATAACCGAGACAATATGCGAAAGTGGAGTCCCGTCAACTGGGAGGAAAGCGAAAGCACCTCCTTCGGTGGAAGTGGAGGTAAATAAACCCGAATGGAAAAAAACAAATTGTACGGGAAGTGAAGAGGAGCTGGACATGGAAGGATGACATAGAAAGAGGGCGATTGAAGTGGTATACTTCTTGGATTGAGAATGAAGACAGCTGGACGTGGGAATGTGCAAGATCCTACCTCGAGAGGTTTTTCAGAGAAGAGCGGGAGAAAGTGAGCGCTGGAGGCAGATGAGGAGAAAGTTACTGAATAAGAGAGACGTAGAAAGAGAAAGATGTCTGTGAAGAGTGAATAAATATTGCACTGAAAGGTAAGGCAGAATAAAAGGGATGGACCGAGTACCAGAGTGAAATGTTGGTTAATTCTCACAATACATCTTCATAAGGTCTTCATCAAAGAAAGGGCAAAGTAAATAACCAAATAGTTGTAAAAGGTAGAGAATAAAGATATGCCGGTGGATAATTAAGATTTGCACACGAGGCAATATAATAAATTACATATAACTTGAAATAAGGAACGATCTTTAAATTAGCAAACGCATATAAATTGCTAATAACCTTTCGATATATTTAAAGTGTTACTTTCCTGTTTTACTCTAGTATTTTATTGTAGTTCTTGAAGCTGAAGTTAAAGAAGATATCCTTAAGTTCAATGTCGTTATTAAGCTTAAAAGTAAAAATCTAAATTTATATTTATTTTCACATTTACTTTTGTTTATATACGTTTTGGGTTACATAGTTTTCAAATCGTTATTGACTGTACGAAGTATATAATTCGTAAAAATATTGAATTTTTATTTGTAAATTCGTTATATTATTGTATGAAAAGAATCAAAGTTGTTTTATTTTATATTGAATATAGCTTATTGAATCATTTTTTTCGTTCTAAGAACAAATAATTAATTTTTGACGACATTGAATGAAGGCTCCTCCTTAATTAACCTAATCAATATTGCATGTCTGTAGTTTCTTAGACAAAGAACCCTCGAGTATCATAAGAAAACCTCTGATATTAAGATAATATCATATTCCGAACAATATTTTAAAAGATTGGAATAAATGGGGATAAGTGGAAAGCCGTAATACATTAAATGAAAAGGGAAAGGTTGTGGTGATTTTAGAACTCAAAAAAGAATCCCTCTCTAAAACGGATTCGAAATTGTAGAGCATTCATAAAAAAATTAATTTATACTTAATTCATTGAATTTCTTTCAAAATAAAGTGTGCATCACAAGTTACGCGTCTAAGGAAGTTTTAAATTGTTCCGAGTGATGGAAACTCTCCAAAATTGTACCTGAACAAACTTGCCAATGTGCATTTGTATGAAGAACTATCTTGATTAACCAAACAGGTAAAAAGACAGGATGTAGAATAATGACGATACATAACGTAAGCTACATTGTGGAGGTTCGTTCAGTAAGCATGTACACACACTACGAGAGATGCCAAAGTATAAGTACGGGAGAAAATTCCATTCAGAATTTTCGGATTCAAACGCAAATCTCTCTGTGAAAGGCAAAACATTTGTTTCCGAGAAAAATCACATCCGAAGGGAAATAAAATTTTTCCACGGCTATAAAATCAGGATACGAGAAAGAGTGAATCTGAAAAGACATCTTTCAAAGGTGTGAAGAATGTATCGGGAGAGGACGCGCGACATACGTAACAATTGAATAGAGGAAAAGAAAAGAATTACGCGAGAGCCCAAAATCGCATCGCGGAAATTTGATTCTCCTCAAAATGGCAACGAATTCAGAAGCGAACATCTTAAAAATAGCAAAGAACGCTGAAGGAGGTGCGAATGTGACATCATGTTTGAAGCATATTGAATGAGAAGAAGGACGAATATAGAAATCTTTTGAACAAAAATAAATGCTTTTATATCTGTACGAAAATTTTTTATCAGTTTTTCTTGTTATTATTAGTTGTTTTTTAAACATATAGTTATTTTCAAAACCCATTTTTATATCTTATAATGTAGAGCTATACATCGAATTTACTTGATACCTATAAATATAAAATACGTGTTACTTATCAATATCTGAGGGTTTTAATATTTTTTAGAATATAAATAATAATAATGAACATGGACAATTCTGTCACAGTTTACAAAGCCCTGAATTCAGGTCAGACATATTAACTGTATGATATTAAAAACCTACAAAAGAAATTAATAGACAACAATGCCTTATAAACGTACTCCTTCTATTAATATAAATTATCTGACTACGAAATTAAATCACATCTAACTTAAAATACTTTGGCTCAAATACAGAGAATGAATATACATCGAATGTAAAAAATATTGATTTAATGAATCAATAAGCATACTCAAGGCCCATCGTAGAAAATTCTATGATTATTCGAAAAAAGAAGCTTTTGAAAGAATATTCAAAGTACTTATAATTCGTTTACAAATTTTTAAAAACGTATTCAGTATGTGTACGGTACTCTTTTAAGGTGAATATTTTTTACCGTGATAGTAGAAATTAAGGATGAACATCTATTTTCGTACAACTACCTTTAATCTACAGTGTATCTTCTAATAATTTACAAAAAATAATTAATAATTCTAATAATAATAACTAATTCTGTAGACTATTTCTAATACAATCCTTAATAGAGTTAATATATAACTGCAGGTCTACATTTTGTTCATTTACCATTAATAAAGTGAATGATTGATCCTCTTATAATGAAAGCTAAAAATTGAAAAGCAAATGCATAATAACTATTATTCTAGGGAGACAAGTATTAATGTCCTTTAAATAATCAAAATTTAAACCTTTACCTGATCAAATATAAACGTAATTAAGAGTTTGTTAAAAAAATGCGTTGTTTAAAGCTGAGGATTTGAAGTTTTGGTAGAACAAAAAGAATGCTGATTAAAGGGGAGATAGCGGATAAAAGCGATTCGAAAGAATAGAAGAGAAAATGGATAAAAATAAAGGGAGGTGATGAAAGTATAGTGAAAGTGAAAACGATGCTCGAAAGATGGGAATTGCGGAGGAGAAATATTTGAAATATTTCTCACATCGGGCAAATGGAGCGCTTGGAATGAGCCATAATGTTGTGCGTTTCCGATCGGTGAATTTTCAATGGCCGTTGATTCGCCTTTGGTGAGTGCATTCCTTCAAAACTAAAAATACATTCCAGAATTATGGAAAGCTGCTATTAAATCGAAGCTATTCATTCAATTTGTAGTATCATCATTATAAATTATAACGGGAAAATTCTATAAATTATAATCTTTCATTGGAATCAACTTAGAAAATTTTCACGGAATGCCAAGAATTTGCTGACTAGCATTTTAAAATTCAGCACAATTATGAAATTTTCCCCAAATATAATTATTGGAGCGAAATTCCTTTCACCTTAAATGATAAAGATGTTTTTATCTTTAATTAATGACTTATTTATAATAAAGAGCTCACGAAATTTATTAGTCACTCGTGTTATAAGCCAACAATGCAATATGTAAAATCTAGGAAGCCAATGTTTCATTTGCGTAAGAAATAAAGCAATTTATGCTAAAATACTAATGGGCATGTTTTAAACACCAATAGCAAAGGTTACTGGGTATATAAACCATTTTTCATTTGGAAAAGCAAATTTTAACGAATTCTTAAAAATGATCCTTGACCTGCTCATACAATTAAGCTTTAGTTCTCGAACAAACTAATATGTAGAATATAAGAGAGGTAAATTTAATGAAAATACTTTTTCTGGCATTGCTTTTAAGTAGATTCTTAATTAATACTTAATCTTTATTTGTATCGGAATCATTATATTCCATGAAGTACAGAGAACGAATTTTGAGTCGCGTAAGATTGAATTAATTTGAGTGCTCCTACGCAGTAGTCCTAAGTAAAATCAACCGTGTACCTCCTACAAATTAACGGAACTCTTACATTAATCTCTGATTAAACTATCTGATATTCTCATATAAAGTACACTCTTCAAACGTCGCAAAAAAATTCCATCGATTAATTCATCGAAATGGTGACATTTCTAGAAACTGTGACACAATCGCAAATTAATGGTAGAGCTTCATAAAAAAATAAGGAGAATTCAAGAAGGGCCTGCAAATTCCGCCAAGAGTATGATGAAGATATATCAGCTGAAATTTATTTCAACAAATCATAATATAAGGAATGAAATACTGAAAGAAAATGCAGATGGTGCCGGAAAGAGGTTTTGAAACAAAAGATATTAGGGTTTGAATATTAGAGTGCAATGCGTTCAGCTTTCAGAAGTGTGTGAAATGTGGGAATTGAAGACATATTTAAAGTGAGAAAATGAAATGAGTTCTTACTGTATAAGCAAAGAAATCAGAACATTGCTACTACCCTCTCTTTAATCCTATTATTTTTCCTTCTAGGATTACTTACTAGTTCACTGAAACTATAATTATGAAATCTTCTTTTTCATTAGGAGTACAAAGATGTTTTGAACTGAATATAAATATTGATTTATATTGACAATAAAATCGACATTAGGAATTTGTTCGTCGTTCATTCCTAATTTAAATATTTTAAATTATTCTAAGAATATTCTTTTAGTTCTGTTCATAGTTTACTCTTTAATTCTTTGCTCTGAAACATTCTTTGATATTTAAGGATAATAAGTTATATTTGCGTATTGATCTTTGATAAGCATGCAGTTTATGTCATATTTTCATTGAAAAAGAGCTTAATACTGATGGTTAGATTCTCTACTACCTTCACGCTTCCTAAATAGAAAATTTAATATTATTCTAATATTCAATTGATGTTCAACAATAAGATATTCAAAAACTTTAGTACAATTGGATGAAAGGATTATTACCTATTGAAATTTGTATGTTGAATTCCGGTAATTGATTACTTGATTAAAAATCTTGAAAAAATTGTGAATGATTTAAAAATTTACTTTGGATACAGGACAAAGTTAGTAACACACCTCTGCTTATTTGTTTAAAATGTATATCAGTTCGGTGCTCTTTGTAGATAAAATGGAAAAAAAATTATGTTTCTTAACTAAATAACGGTATTTTCCTTATAAAACTTAAAAAACCCATTAATCCAATCCGATATATGCATAAGACAGTTATATGAATATTAGAGTACAGCTTCTGCAGAAGAAACTAAGTGAATAGCGTAAGAGTCCTAGTTGGAGTTTGTAAATAGGTGATGGAGCGCATTCAATAGAACGATTAAAGTTTGAAGTGATACTTAACGAAAGGTGAAATCATTTATGAGTTTTCCTGTTTCATTTTCTGAACATGAATTCTCATTCGGATCAATGATCCGTAAGCGATCACTCAGTCCAATTAATTAGACTTTTTTCCAAGTATTTTACACTCTTAAAGAAGGTTAATTGAATTGAGATTAAATGGTAAGTTTTTCACGCGATGGAATTTTAGAATTTTTTTATCGTGAATGGATTAAATTGAAGTGCTTCCCCTTTTTTTTTAAAGCATTCACATCATGATGTCGGTGACGATCCAAAAAATTAGTTGAGATGAAGTATCTCGCGAAATAATTTTCATTAAAAAAGAGAGATTTAATCGAATGATGCACTAACTTTAGCGGATGCAAACTAAAGTATGATATAAGATGCTGATAAAACTTTTTAAATATATGAATAAAAAGATTACATTATTTTCCGATAACGATGAAAGGATATATGTACGCCTGAACATGTGCAGAGTTATTTCACACAGAAGAATGACTTGTTTTCCACGGGATGCAATTGACAGCTTAGACTTAGAGATTAGATATTTAAGATTTGCGTAATTAAATGATCATTTATTATATTTGGTTATCATTTCTAAATTATAAGCTCTTTACATAAATTTAATTTAATTTATCATCAATTACAATTTTTAGTTCGCTTCAAATATTTAGTGGAGCATATAACAGATCATCATTTTCATTAATAATCATTGATTATAATTTTTAATAATAATAGGATTATAGAGCAAATAAAAAACAAAATTTTTGCGATTCAAATTTTACTCAACCTAATGAATCAGAAATTTATAACCTACTCATTTTAACTTCAGCAACAACTAATAACAAGAGTTATCATCGTGGGAAAGTAAAATATGTACCAATCTTTCACGGTCCCTTTCATGAAAAATCTGGAATTTAAATAAATTTAATATCCTACAGCCAGTTACCTCACTTATACACGCCTTACTTCGACGTTCTCTCATAAGCAGTAAAAATGATGACCTCTTTCCTTCAACTCAAGACTTTTCGTGACCTTTCCTATCAGACTCATCTTTTGTCGCTTCTCATCTCTTCTTCACCTGCAAACCCTCGACTTTTGAGGCAGCCTCTTTCCGCAAATGGTCCAGCGGACGGTCTACTTCTTTTCCTACGTCTTTGTTGACCCCTCAGGTCAATCCAATGCCCTTTCGTGCATCGCTCTCATTCCCTTTTACGGAGCTTTGAAACGCAGGTGAGGTGAGGAGACGACGTGTTCTTGAGCCGTTTTAAATTGAGGCGACTCTTTTTGGGCCGCGGATATTCCTGCTTTTGACAAAGTTATGCATAAAGCTCTTGATCTTAGTCTTTCGAATGAGATAAATTAAAACTTAAATATTTAAATACATTGGAATTTGGTTTTTTATAACAATAGGGAAACTAATATTCTAGTACTTCATGAAATATCCATAAAATTAAACCACTAATTATAGCACTTATATTTTTTAAATTAAATATATAAATTCATGATAGCCGCCTCTTTCGAACTCTTCATTTTTCCGTGATAAAGAGAGATATGAGAGATTCAGTTCTCAATCGCATCAGAGATAAACTTTTTAGAATGCATGTAACAGATTCAAATTTTCTGTACACATCGCTATGACTTCCTTATAAACTTGACATAAATGCCAAGAGCTAAAAATTTAATCCGTTGTATACAAACTTATATGTAAATATATGTGTTCTTTTAAATGTTCCCAAGAAGGTGATTTCCCCAAAAAAATATATTATAGACAGCAATTTGTCGATGAAAAACGCTAACGAGAATTCAGTGACATCCTACCTTTAAAAGCTATATTTTCAGGCGTTACCACTTTTAGATCTATGATTGAATATGATCTTAGATCTGGGAACTCCAAACAGAGTTCTAGGACGGTAATCTAGCCAATTAGACTAATTTTCATACTTCAGAGAGCATTAAAATATCCAACTCAGACAGATGATGAATATTAGGCATGACAAGAGATATTAAAAAACTGTAAGTGCAGTCAATTACATTAAATAATTCCTGTGGTATCTGTTTAAGTTTTTTACTGCCCTTCTCAGAAAAATCGAACTTTTTTCCACTTAAAAATCGTAATAGACTTGGTAATAAAAAGTAAAGTTATTCAACTTTACTTTAATAAAATAAATAATTCTGAATGATATTGTTAGAGAATAAAATGGCAAGAAATAAAACTTTTTCACTAGTCAATGAATATACAGAAGGTATACTATGATCTCTCTAAATTTATTATGGCTACCGATTGTTCTTCATTTTCAAAATTAAAGAACAGAGAAATTTTTCCGTGAATTTAAACAAAACATTCTCTTTAAATAAGTGCCTGAAACTTAATAACTAACTTTAAAATAACCATTAAAAGTCAACTATACTTTGTTCACTTAATAATATGTAAGAATTGTCATTCAATACTAGTATAGAGTTAACTCTCCAAATTGCTTCTATCCTTTAATTCTAAGAGGTAGGACTACAGATGAATATTTTCGAGTATCCACCATCCCATTCAAGTTAAGATATCCTCTAAATACTGGAAACGAAACAATAAGCCTACTCTAGTATTAGTTAAAGTAATATTCCAAAATTATCCTCCTCACGGACCCTTTGCCTAAATACAGGATTGATCTATATCAATATAAGATTGATGTCTACTTTTTTGCATCAACGGCAACTTTACGAATAGAATGCTAACACACATAAATAAACCTCGAGAGCATCGTCTTTGTACAAAATGTTCTGTGGCTGAAACGGAAATGGCGTATGCTGAAGGCAGGTCGATACTTCATACAGTGCAAATACGAAAAGAGGGAATGAGGGAAGAAACTTTAGGTGAGTGAATGAGGCCTCGAGGAGCTGTTTGAGGAAAAGTTGGAGAAATGGTTGGAGTGTCCGAGATTCCATCAGAAAAAAGAGTGGGGAGATGAAGAGAGGGTAATGGAGAAATTTAAACGAATTGGGATGTACGTACCTCCATGTATTCATATCCAAGTGCACTGAGATATCTAATTAATTATCAGCGCTCAGTTATACGTGTTATTTAAAGAAATGGTTATTTTGTAATAACTAAACCTGAGCAATGAATGATGCTTTCTTTTTACGAGCTTTAATGAATGGTTATTGTATTAATAGTGCAAAGATACAGCTATTATAGCTATTGTTTTTAAATTTCTTCCGAATCTTCTCTGAACTATCTATTCTTTTGTTCTCTTAATAACTTCATTTATTATTCTATAATTAATTTGAAGAATAAATGTAAAATGTTTTTCATTGCACTCATTAAAACATATACCTTGTTCCTTGTATATCTGAATATTCTATTTATTTAATCGTCAATCGGTTTGCAAAAATGCAATCTTTTCATGATACATGTCTTTTTCTTGGCTTTAAAAAGAATAATTCCGTCATTTTGTGTGAATAATATAAAATGGCAATAGCGTTATTTATAAAAATAGCTTGAGTAAGTATAGAAGATATTTACAAAGGAAATACATTCCTATCATCTAAACTTTGGAAATTCAAGCGAGTAAAAAGAGAGATAGTTTTTAATAATAATTGAACAGAACAAACTGAGATACGAATCACTCTTTACTTCATATGAATCATATAATTGATACCCCTGCACGCGACTTATTTACGGAGGCACAAGCGAGCAAAAATAAAAGCTTCGATTCAAGAAAAAATTACAATAAATTAATTCAAATTTGTCCTTTAAAATCTTTGATTTCTTTAAAAACAGGCCAGCATGCTATTTCTGCTATCATAGCGCGTGACCCACGTCTACAAATCCAAATATATCGCCTGAAAGATACATAAAGCGAAGGAACGTAATTATCCGAGATAAAATGTGTACATGGGAATTACAAAAGGATTCTGAACTTGAGAAAGAAACACGCTCCTTCCGATTATACCCGCTTTTATGCACTATATCAAGGTTAAAAATGACTCTCTGACGCAATAATACTGGAGATAAATACGTTGGTATAAATTTAACTAGCGATAATGGCTGATGTGAGGTGTTCCTCTCCTAGCAACCGTTTTTGCCGTTGAAAAATTTAACGTCCGAGCTTTCGCTCGAGATATTTCTAGGATTTCGGCGATATATTGCTCAAATTAAGACCCTGTTAAAGAAGCAGTAAAATGTTCTTTCGAATGGAACTAGGGAAAAGCCATACTCTGTCTTGTTATCGTTTCTCTTAAGTTTGCAATTAAAATGAACAAAAAATGGAAAAAATATACGAATACTTCTAGGATGGATCATGATCAAGATGATAGAAGGAAATAGTCATAGCTTATTCTTAGCTAGATCACGTACTTAATTGAATATTCATTCAGTTATAAGTATCTCGAAGACTGCAATAGTATTTGGCTGGAGACCATGATCACATCTCAATAAGGCATTGTACGAAGACTCAACAAACTCAGTGAATCTTTTATCCTAATGATTAATCCGGTTAGTGAAATAAACTTGGATAAATTTTATCACATGCCTCTCCAAAACTGTTTTTGGCTAACCAATAAAGCTAATTTTCAACACTTATTCAATAAAAATCCGAGATAGTGAAGTGATCGTCTCAGTGAAAATCTCAGCAAATAGATATAATAGTCAAATAATCAATTCATGGCAAACTTTCCAGATAAATGCTCTTCGAATAAATAATTAATAAATATTTAAGAATATTTAATTAAGAAATATTCGGAGGATATATGGTAAACAGCTTTTAATATATGAATCGAAATATCCAACCGAGAAAGTTTTTCACCTTTTACAACTGAGTGATGAAAAGTGAAATATTTCGGATTCTTCATTAGAATTGATATTTAGCTTTTCAAAGTTACAAATTCATCCTATAATTTTTAACTTTATATCTGCTTCTTTGAAGATACTAATTTGAAAAATGCAGCTCGTAATATACGTGCAAAGTGATCCAGCTAATGAAAATTACTGAATCCTGAAAGAGATCATATTATTCGCTGGGCAGCATTAACATTTTAATAACCTAATAAAAATAATCCAAATTCTTTTTCAATCAAGTAGCGTAAATTTTTGACAAAAATATTCATAAAATAGAAAGAGCAAAAACTTTCTATTAAATTCTCCACTTTTATCAGTTCCCTTTACAAACTGGCAAGCGAATAAACAAATTCTAAATATATTATTTAAAAAGTGAACGATAAAATATTTCATCCAATATTTTTCTCTAATAACATTATAGAACAAAATATAAAGGAGAATTTGTAATTTTTAAAATTTTCATATATAAGATCCACTTTGGATAAAATTCTAAAGAAAACTAATTCAATTATGAGCCTTATTTTGTTTATCTACTTGAAAATTTAATTCATTCTATATTCTTATTAAACAGCTTATTCATATCTATTATTGATAAAAACGCGTCAACGTATAAAATGATATTTTCTATAGCATTATTTCTTTTCCACATAGGACGAAACTAGAGCTTTTTCTTGATCAACGTTGCGCCCGTCTTTGAAACTTCGTAATTTCCGTACGTTTTTATCCTTCATCGCACATGCAGCTTACCACTTTGGTCTTAAGTGAAGCGGTAATACTTGTATTTACAAAGCCTCACGGAAATTACAAAAAGCCACGCGTCTTGCATTTCCCTCAAAGCTCTTTTTCGATGGGCATTCTCTAATGAGTTCCACATTCCAAAATTTAAATCCTCCTAAATTTTTTAATATGCCGCAATGTTTTCGAATCACACTCATTTAGCATCTGTTTGCCATTTCAAATTTCTCAATTTTTTATAACCATTGCACTAATGGCTTTTCTCCGGGTTCGGAATCTTCCGCGCCTGCGGAACGAACTTAACGATTTTATAAGGGCTTTGATCAGTTCTTAAAAATGGCCGAATGTAAAATTTCGAAAGCTTCATCTGTGTGCATCTGAATGTGTTTTTTTGACGCTAATGTTAGGAGTAATTTCTAGATGTCGACATGCATATTTGGCTGAATGTAAGATTAAAATTATTTCCTATTAAGTACTTATTTAATTAAGTTAATGCACGGTGTACGTGAAAACACAAATTTTGCCGTAACACATTGATCCTCCCTCTCAGAATTGCTTCAATTCCATAGCGAAAATTTTAATGTCATCTTAAATAAAGAATTTGAATACGATGAAACATTTTGTTTGTAAACTTTGGTTGAAATTTAAGATCCCGAAAGTTTGATTTCAGAATATCTTCTCCTCTTAAGGGAAGAACCATAATAAAAAGATAGCCTTACATAAAATAAACTCCAGATGTAAGCATGTAGATATAATTTATACTTCCAATAAATAAATATTTGTACTACGTATAAATAATCAAAACTTCCTTATGTACATAAATCTAATAATAATAATAGTAATAAATTCCATATAAATGCATAAACATCAGATGAAATTCCATTTAAATACGCTAGCTCGTAAAATATTCCAGGTTAATCACTGGAACTCACACGGGCACAAAAATCGATCAAAAATCAAAGGCATCAATCGGAGACTGACGCATTAAGAACACATCAGAGCGAATGCCATGGGAACGAGACACGGAATGGAGAGAGCATTACAGCGAAGGAACGAAGGCGTTGCAAAGGAGTGGTGATTAGAAGGTAGGAATGGCAATTGCTTGAGGGAAACTTCCCAAAGTGTGGTAGGAAGAAGTTACACGGGGAATGTACTTGGAAGTTGAGTGTGGCCTTCTTGGGAATGAACGGGGGTTATGGGAAAAGGGAATCAAAGTGAAAATGCAAGAATTAGCGAGATCGGGGGTTTAAGACGCGTCTACTTTGGATGGAGAGTTGGGTTCTTGATGTGGGAAAATTGGACGGAGGCAAAGAAAGAGTCTAAAGATGGTCATCAAAAGGGATTGGGATGACCAGAATTTCGCAAATCGAATATTGGAGGAAATTCAAAAGCTAATCCAATTTACAGTGGAAATCTAAAAGGTGAACCTAAATTAACTCCTTGGTCGTTGGGTGCAATGAACTGTATTTCCGATAAAGTAACTTTGCTGTAGTATCCAAAGTTAAAATCTAAATTACAATCACCTATTCCTTCATAAATTAGCTACTCTGAGAAATATGTCCACTTTCATTTTTTTAATGTTAATACATTACGACTAAAGAATCAATGAACATGATGAACTCTAAAGTAGGTAAAGTGACATTAAAAGAGAGATATTCTTATAAAGTTCGTTGAAATTACTTGATTTCCTTAAAATTCGTGTACCGGATCACATTCATGGTAACATGAGAAAAGCCAAGCAAACGATATGTTCGAGGAAGAGGACTTTTCAATCCCAAATATACCCTTAATTAAAATCTAATAATGACAATTATGTATCTGCACAGAAAAAGTTAACTAAGACACATAATAGACGTAACTAGGTAGAAAAAACACACAAGTATTTCCATGATCTAAAATGAATTCTACAAACGAAGGATACTTATAGTTTCTGATAAAAGTACCATTAGTACTATTCGCAACAAAATAGTGTTCTAATTCTGAAAACAAACTTATTCTAACTTTAAAAATTCATGAATAATTTTAGCTGAAAACCAGACAAATTTTCAATCAGACACACGGATTAGATTCTACACATAAACAAAGAAATAACTAAAATAACACCGAGTGAGCTTAACGAAAAAATTAAAAGTTAAAAGACTTTTTAATATTGATTTTATTTCTGGCAACGTTACCAGCATTAAATGAAAAGTTAAAACGCAATGGAATTTCCCGATGATAATTACTGCTCGGGATTTTGTTATCTGGGGCGTGAAAATTAAAGCCCCAGCTTTAATGTAAATTCCAATGAATTTAGCTAAAATAAAATGGCGCAGTAAGGAGAGCTCTGTGAGTTGATTGGCGATAGGAACTGACAATTTAATGCACCTCGACGGATACAGTAATGCTCAGTGATTTTAAAAACTCCAATTTCTCGGAAAAATATATCCAACAAGAATTCCAACCTGCGTTTGGAAGGGGATTACTTTTTTTGTCCGAAATAAAACACCAGCTTTTGGCTGAATAAATGACAGTTTTAAAAGGAATGTCAGGAATATTCAATTACATATGAAAACAACGGGGCTTATCTATTTTCAGTTAAACTAATTCAGTAGTAATTTCCAGAGTGCCTTACGAGAAGGGAATATATTAAAACTTGAAAGAATGATACGTATTCATGATTGAATAAACAGCAGAAATTTACCATTACCTTAAATTAGATAAAAAAACGAAACGAAATATATGTGACTAAATAAACTCACGAACTGGAATTGGTATTTATCTGTGACGAAAAAGTAAGCAACTCATATTTAGATTTAAAATCATCTTTTAGCATTATTCCTTTATATATATCATCCTATATCCATGCCAACTATTCTATCAAAAATCTCATCATCCAAATTTGTTCGCTCAGATAATGAATAGGGAAAAAGTAGCTGAAAAAAGTTGTTCAAGATCTCAATATTATATTGATACTGAACCCTTGCTCGCTCGCATGTTTAAATACGGCACATAACAAAAAATAAGTAGCTCATCAATAACATGTACTTGTCCCTAAAATAAGAATAAACATTTTAAAATAGCTAAGACAGGTATGAAGAAACAATAGTTAACACAATGGCTTACAATAAATAACGTAATTTCACTTACATTTAGATGAATACTTGTGAGAAGCAGCACGTCCTTTTGTCCAGGTGATCTGAAAAAGAGTTCATTTTCATTAATACGGTCAGTTAAAGAGTGAGCAATAATTGTTGTAGAATTTTTAACCCAATTTTACTTGTTTTGAGAAAAAAAAAGTCGCCAAAATATATCCTGATATCGAGTCAGAAAGATTAATTAACTCCATGGAATATAATTAATTTCATTAAATAGGAATTTCTACCATTTACTTTATTTAATCTGTGTTTTGAATCTGGACATAAGAATTCGTTTAAAGAACCAAAATGCAGATGTTGAGGTAAATACAATAGGAAATATCTGGAAGATTAGTTAACACCAATTCCATCAACTGTTTTACAGACTTAATTATAAAGTACTGTAATTCAAAACGTCACGCTTTTCATTTTACTGATCTTAACTTAACGTATATTAAATGATGTATATCCCCTACCTAAATTGGAAGATATTTATGAAAATTATCACTAGTTTTTTTGTTTTAAATTTTTGTATTAGTTTGAGAAAACCATGTAAACTATGCATCCCTTCCTTAATTGGAAGCAATTTTCAATGAACACCTTCCATCATTGACACGAGAGAAAAGATAAAAATAAAAAAGTAAAGCGAAATCAAAGAATAAGTGAATTGAGGGTCGGATAGTGGAAAGGTCGGAATTTAGGAGAACAATGAAAGGTTAAAGGTTTCGGTGGAAGGTGAAATATTTCGCAAGGAGTTGTAGAAGGGAAGCGAAATTCCCGACCGTTTCCTTTCCCAATTTCTGAACATTTCCCTAACTTATGCGGCTTCGGATTATGACTCTATTTCGCATATCATCGGGAAATGGCATTAATTACTTTCCCTGCTAATTTATAAACGCTTATTTCAAATTACACGTATGTTATCATTGCCCTTTTCTCTTGATATAAGAATCAGAAATACGGGAAAGCAGTTGAAGGCTATTTATCGCGTAAAATTTGCTTTGCAACTTATTTATTAGTATTAACTACAAGTTTACGACTTAGTGACGGTGATTGTTTACAAAATGGCCTTACGCCAAAGATACATATCTTTATATGCTGATCGTTATTTATATAGAAAAATAAGTTATAGAGGAATTTAATATTTTTAAGGTATCACTGTCGTTTAATATATTCAGAAATTATTTAAAGAACTTCTTCTAATAATCCCAGGTAACAGTTATGATTGATAAAAGTAAATTTACTCAGACATGTTTCGACTCATACTCCCATAAACACATCTCCTTGATTACACTAACATATCTGAATATTAGTTAGTTCATAGTGAGATCTGGTATATCATATCCATATTCTAAGAGTGAAATAAGGATCTGTTGACGGTCAGCTTTGCATTGCAAAACTTTCCGAGGCTTCTATTTTCGGCTTTAGTGCGGGAAAGGCCCACTTGGCGCCACTGGGTTCACTCCAAACTTTTCACATAAATCTTTATATAGCAACCATCGAAAGGGGACATTAGTTTTCTTACTAATAAAAAACAAACGCCGATCGGATTTTTCATCGAGCAATCGATAATCCTAGTCGCGTTCGTGAAATATCTGCGATTCCCTAACTTTTTTCAATCGAAATATATTGCGCATGGTTCGAATACCATAGAAGAGAAAGTGGATTTGAAATGTGAGGTAGCCGAATAAGATTTCACCAGACATTGATTTATACAAGAACTGTCGAATTCATCACAATTACGGAGGGAACGTATCCATTTAATAAATATTGTTCCTGCCAACGATTTATTCAAATTTAAAATTAATCAATTTTTACCCTTTTAACGAAAGCCTCTCAGTTTTGTACATGTACTATATATATTGACATATAATACATCATACAGAGATGTAGGTATAATATATTTTAATGGCGAATATTATTTTTATTGCACATATATCATAAGATTTTAGCTTTGAAGGAAAGTTTTTTTAAAAGAAGTCAGCACCTTCCGATTTCGTAGGGTTATAACAAAATGATATAAAGGATAACATCATGAAAAACATGGAAACTAGTTTAGTACTCCTTACTCTATTACAAAATATACCTTTCAGTGTGTGATAATTAAATATGCACGATTTAGTATACAATTTTACGTTCTCATAAAGTAACTTTAATTTCTCATTATTCACTGATCTTTTCTTTAATAATTCCAATCCATCAATCGATATGCTATAATTTTTGATAAATATAATATTCCTTTTGGCATTATTACTTAATTTATATTATCTAGAAGTTATTATTTTTATTCCAAGCTTCAAGAGCTAATGACAAGACAAAAGCAATATTTATATACCTCCAATTCATCTTAAACAACTGATATTTATCTAATATATAGTAAGTTGTAGGGATTTTGACCCCTGAGTAACCATTTACCATCTATTATATTAAATAACACTATTTTTTGTTAAATTCATTCGGTTCACAAAATATCACGTTTCAGTTTAATAAAAAAACTTCTTTGTTATTTCATTTCCATGGACACTAATAATAAAAGGATCTCAAACGATTGTATTCACCACATAGTATTAAAACTCGCAAACAGTTTAACAAATGAATCGAAACCTTAGGCAATAAGAGAAACGCATCGTTTTAAAGGCCGAGAATAACCTTTTACGAAACAGTCCTTTCCCAAATAATACTGCCGTTTTAATAAATTCCGTCTTTATTCGCCGCTTTTATTATCTGCCGCACGAACGGAGACCTCTAGTGCCTTGATTTAGTGGTTTTAAAAGTGCAACCATAAAAACATGAAACTATGATCTTTTCTTCCCCAAAAAAAATGTAATGGGAAAAGGGCAAACACTTTTCCTTCCGCGTAAAAGTTCAGTGGTGACTGCGACAAGGAAAAAAGTGAGTTTGGAAGGGAAAAAGGGTATGATAAATTCGGGTGATGTACGCGTAGCTTTAGAAACAATGGGAGAGGTGGAGAAATGTGATGCAATGGAAAACGGAAGGCAGTGAAAGTGGGAAAGAAAGAAGAATTAATGACCAAAATATCCACGAGAACTTCGGAAGGGAGGCCGCGTTATGATGGATAAAGCAGTGTTATTAGCAAAGCTATGGGAGGGGTTTCCGACGGCACAAAATTCGTGACGTAACAGTTTCTACGGAGTTCCGTTTCTAATTTGATTAAAATCTAAAAATAAATATCACTCAGCCATTGGAAATATAAATGCTAATCATATATTATATGACTAATAGCGAAGGTGGTAGAGAAGGGAAAATAAATCACCCAAATAATTTAAGTTGACATTCAACGTGAATTGCTAAATAAATCAGAATTAACTTCGAAATTGATGTCGATATATGAACTAACAGATTCTATTATTGAGTTTATTTTATTCTGTAATTTGATTTTTAGATGCATTTTCTCATTAAAGTAAGTAATCTTCGACCTAACCATTTAATGATAATATTTAAATCTTATAGAAATCAAAGTGGTGCATTGAATTCAGTACTATACTTCTTAAAATCAAGAATCTTTATATTTGCCAAACTAAGGAATAAAAGGGAATCTTAATATAATAAGAAAATATCCTAACTAGCATTTCATCTAAAATGAACCAAAGAACGATACAAATTTATACTTCATTACGTAATAAAATCTGTGATGTTTAACTTGCGAAATGCTTATTCGATGTTTTCACGTGAAGCATACTTCAATTCCTAAAAGCGTCATAGATCTAAAAATTAATTAATCCAATGAAAAATGTAATTAATATCACCTGCACCTCGAGGAAGGAATATTCAAATTGAATGGCATTCAAAATTTACATCTAAATGTGTCCAGTGCGACTTCATTTAGTAAAGATTGGATATAAGAGGGATTTTTTCGGACAAAAAGGCTCTCCTGAGTCAAGTGGCCAGCAGCGGAATTCATTAGTGCAATGAACGCCTCTCCACCAATGAGAATATACCCTTCGTCTGATTTTTAATTCAGGGCTTAAATTCATCTCGGATTTCATTTAAAACTTTTAAAGTTTTTTAGGTTATCTAATCGAGGAAACATTAAACAAATCCTGATTTTATATTTCCTTTAATTCTAAATTTTATACCTCTTAAATTTGGAAATGGTAACGAGAATAAGATAGGATAATCATAAGAACTGTGGTTTCGAAAGGTTAAATGAAAATGTTCATTTTGCTGAAATTATGCTAATTTATAACCTATGTTTTCTCTCACCTGAAAGAAAAATTTATTTACTTTCCGTTGAATTTAATTTCCAATTACATTGTAAACAGCTGTAGAGCATTCCGCCTTAATTTTTGGTTTAATATTTAATATTTGCAATTTTTTCTTCAACATTTAAATTTAAAAATTTAATATCCTTATGAAAGTTTGAATCTTAGAGGCATACATCCTAAACTTTCTAGTGACATGTGACCAATTACATTACTGGCATAACACGTAAATTGCTTAATATAAAAGCAAACTTTCCTCGAAATATATCACAGTTATTGTTACGAAAGAGGATGTATGTTGGGGAAATAATATATTATTGTAAAATGACTTATGCTTACATATACTGTATATAACTACATGCATGAAATAATTCTTAAACTCTAGATTTAATTTTTGAATTCCTAACCCCAAATAATTCATATTGTAGTTGTAGATTTTAGTATATCATATTCAATGTTGCATTAATAGTAAATGATAATAATTCAAGAAATTATTTGTATACTTATATTTGCAGAAAGAAGAATCATTAATCTATTCCTTAAATAATTTACAACACATCGTCGGATAAGGAATGAATATAACTGTCAATAGCAAACACTCGATGGAGAAGCACCGATTGAGATAGTGAAAAGGAGGAACTTAGTGGGTTAATTCAGCGAAGGGAAGCTGTGAAAATCTAGATCGAGAATAAGAAGAGGTTCTGAGAAAAGGGAAAGACATTTTTCTCAGGAGAAGGCTGTTAAAGGGAGAGAAGATAAAGGGGAAGAGGAGCTATGACAAATGAATCCTAAAGGAATGAAATAATAGACGCCATAAAAGGCGATAGGGAAGGAGAGTTAAGGTGAAGGAGATGAAAGGAGGGGTTGCAATGGATGACAATGGAAGGAGGTGTGGAGAGGAAGGATATATACACGAAGGACGGATAAAGAGGTATAAAAACAACACTTAAGAAAATGATGGAAAAAAGGGTGGGAAGAATATATATGTGAAAACAGTTCAGTAACAAATGGTAGAGTGTAAATTCCGAAAGCTTTCTCATATTCTAGACTATTATTATTATTACGAATGGAAGGGAACAGTCCTGGAAGGTCTGCCTAAAGATTTATCGCGCAAAACCGCCCGTTACTACTGCAAACGATGACTTCTTAATGCTTTGGAAATTAGAAAAAAGGCTTTAGAAGTTTGAATGGATGGTACTTCTTCTCTTTTCAATGTGTTTTACTTCTGCGGGGACATATGTAGCGAGTGGAGAACTTATCTAAAATTATAGTTCTATTGATTTAGTTGTTTGATCAGACTTCTGTTCCATGAAGTTGGGTTAGAAGAATCGCAATATTCTCGAATAAAGTTTATCGAACGATTGATATGAATTCTATAGACTTTCTATAGTAAACTTAGCAGGGAAAATGTATTAACGTCAAATGATTCTCATTTAATGCTAAGGATACTCAATGCCAATAAAATGAATTCTATAGGTATATAGTTCTTCCATAGCTATAATTTGTGAATCATTCCGATGACTTTTATTTTAATTAAATATAGTTAGTGTTCATTGCTAAGGATTTTTATAGATTCTTTTGAATATAAGTATCTTTTTTTGGGTCAAAAATTTTATTTATTACAGTTTAAACGTATCAGAGTTAATGTATACTATAGTGAATTTTATATGAGGATATGAAAATGTATTATTGAGTACAGAGTTAAAATAATGCGTAGAGACAAATACTTCTTCATTTGATACAACTATTTATCATTGATAAACGATAAATAATAAAAGAAATGTTTCTTTAATTTTATCCAATCTTTAAAACCTTAAAGAACAAAATACAAAGAAATTTAAAATCTCCAAAAAAGATTCATATACAGACTAACAATCCTCAAACGTTAACCTAGTGAAAATAGTCTTAACGATAGAAAATGTTCAAAATATAATAAAATCAGCCTCTTTCAGAATTAAAATCATTCGCAGAGAAAATAATTTCTTTAACCATCATAATTTAAGAATTCCAATACAGACTCCAAATGAGAGAAAATGAAAAAAATCTAAACTGTTAAAGCTTAGCACATTAAGTTCTCTAAATAAGTGTTTGAGTTCTTTATAATTGATTTGTAAAGCAATATTAAAGCCTAATACTTGAATATCCTTCACTATTTTATCCGCTCATTACTGCCATAAGCTTTGTCAATATTTGTGCATATTGATCCGAGAATTAAATCGAGAGCTGCTTTATCAAAGCATAGGTTACAAAGAACAGATTATCATCCAACAAAATAGGGCCCTCGAAAATTTCCACGAACGCTTTCACAAATTAATAGACCTAAAGCCGAGATTTAAACTCGCGTACTTTCCTATTCCTACTTTTTCTCGACCCTCATCAATTCCAAATCATAAATCCCTCCGATAAAAGCAATGAAACCTTATAACGCGTTTTCGTGTGAAAAAAATCGCGAAAAAGTGGAAAGTACGAAATGTGATAAATGTTGGATAAAGGAGTGGTGAAAGGGGAATCGATGGCTTTGGAGGGGCGATCATAAAAGGGTACGATTATTCAAGGGTCGGAAAAACCGAGGTGTAGAAACGGTGATGAAGAGTCCTCGGGGGTAAAAATACTCCGGAGAAAGTGGATGCGTGGATTTTGTCATCCGTCGGCCTCGTTTACATATGAGCTCACCGATTAAGAATTCAATTCGACTTGAGACTGTGGCCAAAATAATGCGCTCGATTTGTCAATGGCGTAATCATGGGGTTGGATTAATCCTCCGAAAAAGTACGGGTTTTTTTATTCTCCAGAAAGAGAAGGGTTTACTACTGCTTTAGGATGCAAACTACCTTCGTTATTTGCGGCCCTGGAAATTATGCGCCTTTCGGGTTTTTTAACCTCATGAAGTGCTCCGTCGTTCCATAATCCTATCCGATGCTTTTAGTACATCCTTATCTTCATGGTATTTTGTTCATTTGATATTAGACTTTCCTTTACCTTCTATTTCTCCTATCTATACAATCCTTGATGCTATAAATTTACTAATATCACATTTGATTCAGCCGTCCTTAATTACATATAGAATTCTGATATTAATCTACGGTAAAATATTTAATACGGTTAATATTCGGATGTAAGATACATATAATATATCTTTATTTGATACTCTTTAAAATACACCTATATTTACAGAAATATGTAATGTTATTAGTAAGAATCATTCAATATAATAAATCAGTATTTCTTATGGGGAAAGAAATGATCTACATCTATGATATATAGCAAAACGAATGTAATTTCCTCTCATATTCAACTTAATTTGTGAGACATACGTTTTTATAATAAATGGAAGAATTCCGCAGCGACTTGAATGATTGAAATCTACCATCTAGCATTTATAAATATTTTATAAAAACAAAATCCGAATTCTTCTCTGTATTTTTATTTAAATTATCCAAAAATTAGTTTTATTACAAAAATTTCAGATATTTGAGAAAGTTTCACTCAGAGTATTTCGTAAAGATAAACATCAACAGTAATTCGAGATACGAATCGAGGAAATTACACTTTGCAAAGACGTTTTTCCTTCAAAACTCTTCACGACTTCGTATTAAGGCAGTGGAGCATACCTTTTCCCCAATACATTTTTCCAAATCTCCACTTATTCCGAAAAATCTTAGCGATTCCATTTGGATCGTCGAACTCGTAGCCACTCGCCTACACCTGCGCCTTCCGGAGAATGTGCCTTAACATCTCCCCTGAGTCCCGTAGCAATAGCGGAAAGCTAGAGATACTCATCCGGTGTAAAGAGGATATAATAACCACACTTGAATTATATCAATCCTTTTCCGATACCTTTACGTATAGCTTTATGCTTGAGACATGTCTCCTGGTAATCCCTTGGAATGGAAGGCATAAAGATTCAATCCGATGCACCATATGATGTGCACTAAAAAATGGGAAATAGGCAGAGGAATTTATCTTTGTCACGGTCTTCTTCTCGTTTACGAACCATTTCGAGGTATGAAACCTCGTATTGCCGCAAGAGGAAGATATTACGTTCGTAAATAGAAAGGACGTTGAGTGTAGATGAGGTTTGCACGGTATCTACGATAGTATCTAGGAGACTTAGAGTGTATATCTCATGTATTGGATTTTAAAAAGAAAAATGCATTATTAAATACTTAAGAACATAAAACTAGACAATTATAATATGAAGAAGAATTCCTTGTAATTCAAAGCTGTGAACGTTTGATGAATTGATCGAGTTCCGAGTAAGTCCGTCAAAAAATTTATTCGATTAACTCAAGTATTGAGATATTTAAAAGTAACTAAGTTTTTTCTAATATTTTGTAATAATTTTAGATTGATACCATGGATTTATAACATTAATTTATACCATACAGAGTAAACTTTCAGAAACTAACTGGAGTATTCCCAACACGCAATAACCCATACGATAATGATTCACGATTAGATGCCTCAAAGATCTTACATTACTAAGGTTTAATTTATCCTTTTTAATTCCAATCTATTAAACCACAAACATTGTCATTTTTGGGTATTGCATACAGCAAGAGGCGCATATTAAAGCACAAAATGTATTTCTAGCATGTCTCAAATGACAAAAGCAAGAGCTCATTTGTAGTCGCTCCCAAATAAACGGTTGAATGAAATTAGAGCCTCGTGGTACACGAGTGCAATCGCAAATTGAAAAGTCATGCATTTATTCGACCCAATTTTGTTGAGGAAGGCTCCTCTTCAGAGAGAATCGCACCATCCACTGAATCTGCATCTCAATCAAGCTCATCGAAGGACTGTTGGGAATTGGTATTCCGAGCAAAGGGTGGTAAAGTTACATAATATGCTCTCCAATGAGGAGCTGTGGATTGTTGGAATACGGAGAACTAATTCTTCCCACTTATGTCTTCTTTTGAATATTTAAAACTTTCTAATGAACTACCATAAAGTTTAAACAATTGCTCTGAATGAGCTACGATCATCAATTTCACTAATAATATTCACTAAGGAGACTTAATACCAGAAATACCATTGTCGTCTGCTCTACGCAATTAAAAACCTTAACAGCAATTGGAAATCACAAATCAGTGACAAATAAGAAATACTTAGCCCCAAGCAAGAGATGATATGGGAACATATATTAAAATCTATGCCATGAAATAAGTTGAACAGAACCGATTTTAAGCAATAAGCGACAAATTCAATTCAATTAATTCGAGTTTATCAATCATCATATTCTTAGTATTTAAGTTCTCAACACTTGTATAATTTAGTCATGTCACCTTCATCTGAGAGTAAAGTGCGTACCTCTCATCATCATACTAGATATTCCTAATATATTTCCACGGAACCGCACCTCCGTCACGCCCTACGTTTCCAAGTAGCACGAATCTAATTTAATCTGCCATCAAAATGTAATGTTGGCTCTCATGAACAACTCAATTCAACGCTGTGATATAGCTGTAACACATCTCAAAAAGTGTAATCTTTTTCTCAGGAATACGATTGGAGAACTGTTTCTTGAAATGAACCCACATTGTGATGGTAGCGAAATTCTGATGCTTCGTCACACGTATAAGAGGCACTAATATGCCTGAATGGCTGGATGGATTACAATTAAATGCGGTTGAGCCAAAGATTTAACACGAATATTCATGATTTTATAAGAGGGAAAAACGTACAATACATTTACAGAGAAGCGGAATGTCAATTTTTTAAAAACATAAATAAGAACAAATACACTTCAAGCCTAATTTATTTATTTGGGAATAGATATAATATCTAAAATATAAAGTTATATTAGCATGACATACAATCACACGCATATACTTAAATTTCAATAATGCTCTAAATTTTTTAACGACCACCGTAAAGATTTTTAAAATTATAATGCTGGTTTTCCAGTTCTTTGGATAATCTTACCTCTCCTTTTATGATTATTTAAATCTTCACGTTATATTACATGAACATGTATATTATTGCAACGTATAGATATGCTGAGTAAATTCGAAACAATTACACCTAAATCTTCCTGTGACATTTTTAATAAAACGATAACTTCAAAGAAATATTGATCCTCATTTCGTCGCGAACGCTAAAAAATAAGCGATGCTAAACATTAATATACACAAGGAATCATCTCCACGTGCATAGGCTTACATATAATGACCCGACGTCGAGGAAATATCTCCGAGAATGAAGTAACCGATTTCGAGAAACCCACGTTGTGTACAATCGGAAAGGTGCGTCGATTCCTTTACCTGAACCGAAGGACTTAACGACGTGGAACCTTCGAAACCCCTTTTTTCCACACCTCCTTCAAACGATCTATTTAACTCCTCTTCGATACAGATTACAATGAAACTCGCTTAGCGGAGCTCCGAGATTGTGACGATTCTTTTTTACACGCGTCGGACGCTGGAGAAGGTGATGTTCGCGCACAAAAGTGGTTTTTGTGAAGACGAACGATGGGGGAAAAACATCGTTATTTCTGGGTCATCAAAGGAACGTGACGGCGTATTTGAATGAGAGGAGCTGAGAGTTTCTTTCTTTCAAGAAGTATTTGAGGTAAATTTTGGTAGATATGTAGAATCCGGTATCCGAATTCGTGAACATAAAATTTATAATCAGGGACTGGAATAGGAGCATCTGAAGATTTAAAATTTGATATATCTTTTCGAAAAGAAAATCCAATACCATAGGATTTATTTTATGATACCAATATCATATGTAAAATATAACTATACGGCCCTATTTCAGATTCTGTAGTGTTATTATAATCATTGATTTAGATTATGCAGTGAAACTCTATAAAAATACATATTTCTTGAGCTTACAAACACATACCTGCAAAAAATCCTGCGAATAATATAATTAGAGCAACAATACTTCTTTTTAAACACCGATATACATTCATTTGTCATACTGAAATACGAAACAAGTTATGGGAATACATTCTTTAATGCCATTTTATAAATCAAAACCATATTTCCTTAGTTAAATTCAAGTTTACAAACCAAAATAGGTAGCAAAATTCTCGCTTGCGTTATATTTTTCTTTATCATTTTGGCGCCTTTTGCAAACGAGAATTTTGCAACATTCATGGCAACTGAAAAATTCACTTTTAGCGTGTTTTAACCCTTGAATTACGAAACCCTGTTTAAATTTGAATCACGCTGCAATAATTTCCACGGCCAACTGGTGTGGCCAACGGAAATTACGCCCTCCCTAAGAATCAAAAAAAACTTTCATTTCCACCCTCATTTGGCTAATTTAGTTGCGCCATTAGAATAAAAAAGTCGGCGATTTTAAACGAAAGCAAAAGCAGAAAGCGTTTGCTAAAGTGGCAGAGCAAAAAGTTGACTCAAACAGTTTGGGGCGATTAATAATTTAAAATTAACGGATAAGCCGTCGGGGCTTAAATTTAAATTAGGGAAATCCCCGAGTTTAAAAGGAAATTGCGTGTTAACTTAATGAACCGTTATACTCGGGACTCCGTTAATTAGGTCTCACGCGTTATCCGATATATAAAGCAGTCCTGCATTAGCCACTGAGGCTAAATTCGCTACAATTAAAGTCATTAGCGTTTGAGCATTATTAGTTTTGTTTCTCATAATGATCCATAAACATCAAGCTGATGTATATTTCACCATTAAATTAAATGCGAAGAAAGTGAAGCAATGCATAGAATGCCCTGGAAACCTTATTGTTATGGAGAAGAAGAAGGGTTAAAGGTGATGGAAGGCTCGATATAATCCTTCACTTACAAAACAACTTAAAGGTTTCATAAATCTATAAATTTTAAAGAAGATCCACTACAAATATTGAAGGCATACGATTTGTTTGCAATTCATTGTGTAAAATAATTTTACGTTTATTAAAGAATTCAAGCGGAATTTTTAATGTCAATGTACTTATTAGTATCAATTTCAATTATCAATTATTAATGGAAATACTTAAAATAAGTGATAAATAAATATACATAATTACGATATACGTATATAATAAGATATAATTTACGTTTCATAGAAAGAATCCCTTTAGACACATTTAATTTTTAATGGTTAAATAAAACCAAGGATGAATTCATATTAAAATAAAAATCATACATAAAGATATAATATTTCTTTTTTATCAATAATAGTAATTATTATTATAACTGATGTTATAATTAGTTAATTTTTGTACAATATATACATTTATAGCAAAAGAATGGTACATTATAAGGTGTATTACAACACAAACGTGTACCGCAACAAACGTACGAGTTTCTGAGTGTGGAAATTAATATCTCGACTTCAATTCAACCCTTCAAAATCCTATGGGTTATTAAGGATCGATTTTGCTATTAACGCGATCATCTCGTTCACAGGAGAACACGGGCGCATAAAGAGAAGACGGGTCAAGCTTTTCGTCTTCAAGAGTAAAAATAAATGTGCGCCAAAAGAAAATTGAGGTCGTGTGCGATCTATACGTCTCCTACACGGACTCGCGATCTTGCGCACTCTTGGGGATGCATTAACACGGCACTTCAAAGGTCGCTGGAAAAATGTCAAAAAGGATAAGAAGACGCTGGTGGGTGGAGCTATGATCTTTGGCGACCATTAGCATTATTCAGAGCGTAAAGAATATATGGGATTAGTTTTCCTTTGGATTTTTCGAGAACGACTTATGTGGGTGGATCCGAGACGCTATTGGAGAAGTCATGGCATTGGTAAGTGAATTTGCTTCCAATGTGTTATTTTCCATGCTCTCGGTCCAGATGGTCGTATAAACTGTGAGTTTCCGACTATTTTTATTGGTTTCCTCCCGATTTCTGCTCACTTAAATCCTTTTTGTTGCTGATTCCACCGAATAATATGCGCTCGACCAATCCAAATATGTGACAGCGATAACCTACATCTACGAATGTAACCTGCAAACAGCTCTCGTTATACATTTGGAAGATTGTGACTCCACATTATTCATTGCTTACTTTTATAATTTTTGTGCTGAAATAAGGCTATAGGAATGGTCCTGATTCCTTGCCCAAAATATAAAGACGAAGCTCAACTAGAACAAGATGATATAAGCTTCTTATTTGAGATCAATTTTCTTTAATATGAATCGGTTTCTTTATTATCTTCAATAAATGCACGTTATAGTGATAAAGTACTTATAGTTATATTAAATGATTAAAAAGTCATTATAGTTATATTTATAGACAAACCATAGTGAAGCATTTTATCTTTCGTATTTGAAGAAGAGACTCAAATGTGGCAATTAACAGAATATCAAGAGGGTTTAATCAGGAAGAGTATCATTTTTTCTAATTGGAATGAATGAAGTGTGTATACATTGTTAGTTAAAGTTATCCGAGATAGCGATTTAATATAAGTTATATTTAAAAGTAACATTTCCGTAAAGAAATACACAAGAGAAACTTTCCCATTTCCAAAATCCATTGAAAGTATCCCTTTACATAATAATCTAAAAAATTAATATCAAGTAATAACCGAACATAAAATATTAAAACATAACTTATCGATTAAGTAAGTATGGTATTCTTATCTTATCTATCATATATAGATAACTAGTGGGGAAAAAATTTGAGGATACAGATGTCTTGCCCAAACCGCAGGGGCCACCGGCTCGCCGATTTTTCTGCGTAATGGCCATCTAAACCTTACTCAGAAAAAAATCTAAAACCATTCTACCTATCATGGGTTCGATTCTTGGAGGCCCCAAAGTCGGATTTTTCCCCACAAGAATGCATGGAGTCCATTTTTGACCATTTTTAAAAAATACTTCCCGGAAATGAAGTACAACCAAATTTCATGCAGCTATAGATAATATACGTTTCTACACAAAAAAGTAATCAATTTTCGACAAAAGATCATGGGTTCGATGCCAGGAGGTGAAATATCTTCAAATTTTTAAAAATCTTAATATGACACTTAGATCATTCAAATGTTTTACACCTATAGATACGTATATTATATACATCGAAAAAAATAAACATTTGCCTATGTGCCATAGGTTCGATTCCAGAGCGACCCGTAATCTCGATTTTTCTTATAAGGAATACATTGACCATATTTCCGAAAGCTTTTTATGACACTTCCCAACCGCGCAGAGGTTCAAAATTTCACACAGCCATAAAAGAAACCATTCTCACATAAGAGCGACCATAAGAATGTCGTAAGTGGTCGTTGGTTCGATGCTAGGGGGCGTTTACTATATCTCCGTAAGATATGCATAAGGAAATAGGAACTCCTTTTGTGCCCCTTCCTGAACGAATTTTCTTTTGAAAATTGCAGTGTTTATAAAGACAACGATAATCAAGCAAATTCTTTTAATCAGAATGTCTTTGGTTCGACGCTGGGTCAGGAATATTTCTGTCGTAAGAAACGCATGGGATATCGAATTCAAAGCAATGTACGCTGCGATAATGTCCTAGATTTTATGTTTAGCATTCACTTATCCATAAAATCTTTCAAAAAATCATACGTTTTATTAAAAGATATATTTTCCGATTGCTTGCTGTCAGCAAGCGCACCTTTACTCGTAAAGAAATATAAATGATAATAAAACATTGGATAATTTTCCATTGGATTTTTTTAGCATAGGATAGTTTTCATACGTGTAATGAGTAAAGTCTTACGTACAATAAATTATACTAGGCGTTAATATAATACTATCACTATAAATGATTATATCATATAAGACTATAAATCTACAGATAATAACAATAAATAAGGTGATACATATAACATACACCCATATGATATACGATTACTTTCAATATATTAATGAAGGCTTCGTCGATTAAAAGACTCCCAGAAGATAATTCGTAACCTCCTCTCGTAATAAGTTACCCTTCTTCATTAACTCACTTTATATCATTTGAAAATTCCGAACTTCGAGACACACAAGTCTAGATAGCTCCAAAGCAAGTAGATATCATTCGTGCTTCTTATCTCTCTAATCTTGGTACATTAATTGAGTTAACCGAAGCGAGATAGGTAACTCTTCGAGTAAATAAGGGCTTCTCATCGGAGATATTTTGTTTCCGCGTAGACTTTTACGAATAACTTTCACGACAGACTAACTTCTATGGGAACATTCACCGATCTGGCACTGCGGTTTCCATAGAAACTCTCTTGTTGAGCCTAAAAAGACATGTATCAAGTGACGTATCTCATCCTACCAAATTAGCATTCGTTTTGCAATTTTGTCATCAATGTTCGAGAGAGCATGTGATCTTGGAGATTGAATGATCGCTGACTTTGCAAACTTCTGGGAAATTTGCGGGAGGATTATTTCGTGTCTTTCAGATTAAGGAACTGTATCATTCCCATCTTGGGAATTCCGTGTTATTTATTCTCTCAAAGCCAAAAACCATAGACACGATAAATTTCGTATCGCGGTCCAAATACTATTCATAATGGTTAAACAGTTATAAATTTAATATGGGAATATATTTTATATCCTTTAATTGTACCTTTTCCTTATGTATACCTCATATAATATCTTATTGGTGTTGAAGACGATTTATGCTCAAAGATATTTACAGGTGACAGGCTCAAATGAAAGGCATACTTGCATAATAAAATCTCTCAATTACTCATCGAAACAATATTGAACACATGGACAAAAATCAATCCTTTTAAGGCATTAAACATTTCCTACATGAAAATATACTTTTCTTCATTGGAACGAATTTTGATGCTATGTCCATCAAAGGCGATGTTGACATGAAATCGCGTTTCGCAATATTGATTCAGGATATGAATTGTAACACGACTATTTGAATTCTAGGAGTAAATTTTGAGTCTGAGAGGAGATGAATATGGAGCAAGAAGGTAAACATAAACCTTGAAAAACGATCCAGCGATGTACACAAAAGGGTTCCATCGATAGAAAACAAGGAACTCGATTTTTTCAAAACACAAATTCTAACAGAGATGAATTTCTAAAAATTTATGATACTCACCACATCCTCCATGTCAGCAAGTAGGCCTCAGCGGTCCAGGTAAGATGATTTCAGCTTCACACACACACACACTGTATCTGCAAATATAATGAACTCTCTTAGACATATTTTCTTAAATATTTTAATATTAAACATATTTAAGTTAGTTTTAAGCTTTTGTATTCATTCTTATCGAGAAATAAACTTTTTCCTAACTTTTGATGTTCACTAAAATAGCGCATGCATTCTTACAAAATGAAAAACGGGCTCTTTAATATAAAAAATAGCAAAACATTGATAATTTTGAGATTTAATTTATTGCTAGTATCTTTCACCTCATAGTTCATCATACAGCTAAAATTTCAACTAAAATTTAAAATTACTTTTTCTAATGTTTCCGTTCCGCAAATTTAGTAACTGTTTCGCATACGAGAACTAGTAAATAATAAGCAAACTCATTTTATAGAAAATAAAAAACTCCTCATATAATCTCAGATCGAAATCAAGTTTTATTGCAGAATATTTGTTGGTCAATAAAATACATATGAGTGACACACGTACGAAACAGTACTGATCCTGGAAATTTCCAAACATGCCGAAATATATTTCGTTGAGCCCTTTTCGAAGTAAAATAACTACAAGGGAAAAAGATCAATCGATGTCTTTTTTCGAGATATATTTTATGGCCTCAATGTGAAATACATCCATTTTCGGATCATTTACATTCCTCTCAGATTCTCAAAGGGGCTTTTGCCCTGTGACATCGTCCTGTGAAATAAAGGTCATTCATTTACTCCTTGATGTCCTTCCGTGCAATCGCTTTGAAGATACGTTTTGTGGGAAAATATTCACATGGAACTCGTGTTGACCAAATGCAAATTATTGTAAATTGTTATGTTGAGAGATGTCATTTTAATTAGGAAGTTCTGAAGACTACAAGACGAGTTTATAAATTCCCTTACTTTTGAATTTATTTCATAAAATCACATTTTGGTAAAATAAAAATATGCATATTCATATCAAAATAGTCTATTATAGTGATTTTTAGATTGCATTAACTTTATCCATACCTAAAACTTGTCAAGCTTGCTACAAATAACAAACTATTATTTCCATCCTCATAAAAAGTCTTTTAATAATCATAATAATAATTACTGATAAACAATCGTACTTTAAGTCCCGAACTTGGGTTCTGACGCTGTTAAGCAAATACGCTAAATCAAACTCTGATACTGGTGCGTAAATTTTACTTATATCTAACTGCCAAATTTATCTCAAGAATTGGATTTAATAAACTTTACTCAAAATAATTTAATACTTAATCCTTTTCCGGCGCGTTTTAATAGAGTGTGGATAACAAATATTTTATCGTATTTATGAGATTGTTAGGCTTGATATTAATTTTGGTTTTATAAGTATCCATATTTTATATCAATGCATTTTTGGGACACCTCATTATATATTCTAAAAAGTTGCGACTAAATTGCAGGAATGAAAGTACAATATATCTGCGTCTATTTAAAACCCGTGAACCAGAATTCAATATCCGAAATTTGTGTAATGCAACAACAAATAATCTACAGCAGATACTTCCGGAAATTCAGAAAGATAACGGTTAGCGGTATTTAAGTATATCGCAGTATTTGGGACTCCCCTAAATCTCAAAACATACATATATTTGTTGTATATGCATGCAAAAGAAACGGTAATGCAGCAGCCAAAGCGATGCAAGAAAATTTTGGGGTGAAAAAAAAAGCAGATGTGAATGAAAATAGACGAGGCGAACAAAGATAGCAGTTACAAAGAAAAATCGCCGTTCTGAACAAAAATTGCTGTTTCTAATAAAAATAGCTGCTCTAAGAAAATATTTTATAAAAGAAAAAAAATTGCAATTCTAAACAAATTTACTCAAGCAAACAAATATATCATTTCGGAAAAAATACTCGAGGCAAGAAAAATATAATATCTGAACAAAAAAACTCGGGGCAAACAAAAATATCATTTCCGAAAAAAATACACAGGGCAAAAAAAATATCATTTCTGAACAAAAATAAACGACGAAAACAAAAAAACGATTCTGACAAAAAAAATTGTTTTAGACAAAAGTAGAGGTTCCGAACAAAAAAAAATATTTTTCTAACAAAGATAATCGTTCCAGACACAAATAGGGGTTCCAAACAAAAATAATCGTTTCCGAAAAAAATAGCGGTTACGAAAAAAAATAATCGCTTCTGACAAAATTAGTTGTTTATGACAAAAATAATCGTTTCAGAGAAAAATAGTAGTTCCGACAAAAATAATCGTTTCTGACAAAAATAATCGTTTCTGACAAAAATAATCGTTTCTGACAAAAATAATCGTTTCTGACAAATATTTTAGTTTTGGACAAAAATAATCGTTTCTGACAAAAATTTTAGTTTTGGACAAAAATAATCGTTTCTGACAAAAATAATCGTTTCTGACAAATATTTTAGTTTTGGACAAAAATAATCGTTTCTGACAAAAATTTTAGTTTTGGACAAAAATAATCGTTTCTGACAAAAATAATCGTTTCTGACAAAAATTTTAGTTTTGGACAAAAATAATCGTTTCTGACAAAAATTATCGTTTCTGACGAAAAATTTAGTTTTGGACAAAAATAATCGTTTCTGACAAAAATAATCGTTTCTGACAAAAATATTAGTTTTGGACAAAAATAATCGTTTCTGACAAATATTTTAGTTTTGGACAAAAATAATCGTTTCTGATAAAAATTTTAGTTTTGGACAAAAATAATCGTTTCTGATAAAAATTTTAGTTTTGGACAAAAATAATCGATTCTGACAAAAATAATCGTTTCTGACAAAAATTTTAGTTTTGGTCTATTATAGTGATTTTTAGATTGCATTAACTTTATCCATACCTAAAACTTGTCAAGCTTGCTACAAATAACAAACTATTATTTCCATCCTCATAAAAAGTCTTTTAATAATCATAATAATAATTACTGATAAACAATCGTACTTTAAGTCCCGAACTTGGGTTCTGACGCTGTTAAGCAAATACGCTAAATCAAACTCTGATACTGGTGCGTAAATTTTACTTATATCTAACTGCCAAATTTATCTCAAGAATTGGATTTAATAATCTTTACTCAAAATAATTTAATACTTAATCCTTTTCCGGCGCGTTTTAATAGAGTGTGGATAACAAATATTTTATCGTATTTATGAGATTGTTAGGCTTGATATTAATTTTGGTTTTATAAGTATCCATATTTTATATCAATGCATTTTTGGGACACCTCATTATATATTCTAAAAAGTTGCGACTAAATTGCAGGAATGAAAGTACAATATATCTGCGTCTATTTAAAACCCGTGAACCAGAATTCAATATCCGAAATTTGTGTAATGCAACAACAAATAATCTACAGCAGATACTTCCGGAAATTCAGAAAGATAACGGTTAGCGGTATTTAAGTATATCGCAGTATTTGGGACTCCCCTAAATCTCAAAACATACATATATTTGTTGTATATGCATGCAAAAGAAACGGTAATGCAGCAGCCAAAGCGATGCAAGAAAATTTTGGGGTGAAAAAAAAAGCAGATGTGAATGAAAATAGACGAGGCGAACAAAGATAGCAGTTACAAAGAAAAATCGCCGTTCTGAACAAAAATTGCTGTTTCTAATAAAAATAGCTGCTCTAAGAAAATATTTTATAAAAGAAAAAAAATTGCAATTCTAAACAAATTTACTCAAGCAAACAAATATATCATTTCGGAAAAAATACTCGAGGCAAGAAAAATATAATATCTGAACAAAAAAACTCGGGGCAAACAAAAATATCATTTCCGAAAAAAATACACAGGGCAAAAAAAATATCATTTCTGAACAAAAATAAACGACGAAAACAAAAAAACGATTCTGACAAAAAAAATTGTTTTAGACAAAAGTAGAGGTTCCGAACAAAAAAAAATATTTTTCTAACAAAGATAATCGTTCCAGACACAAATAGGGGTTCCAAACAAAAATAATCGTTTCCGAAAAAAATAGCGGTTACGAAAAAAAATAATCGCTTCTGACAAAATTAGTTGTTTAAGACAAAAATAATCGTTTCAGAGAAAAATAGTAGTTCCGACAAAAATAATCGTTTCTGACAAAAATAATCGTTTCTGACAAAAATAATCGTTTCTGACAAAAATAATCGTTTCTGACAAATATTTTAGTTTTGGACAAAAATAATCGTTTCTGACAAAAATTTTAGTTTTGGACAAAAATAATCGTTTCTGACAAAAATAATCGTTTCTGACAAATATTTTAGTTTTGGACAAAAATAATCGTTTCTGACAAAAATTTTAGTTTTGGACAAAAATAATCGTTTCTGACAAAAATAATCGTTTCTGACAAAAATTTTAGTTTTGGACAAAAATAATCGTTTCTGACAAAAATTATCGTTTCTGACGAAAAATTTAGTTTTGGACAAAAATAATCGTTTCTGACAAAAATAATCGTTTCTGACAAAAATATTAGTTTTGGACAAAAATAATCGTTTCTGACAAATATTTTAGTTTTGGACAAAAATAATCGTTTCTGATAAAAATTTTAGTTTTGGACAAAAATAATCGTTTCTGATAAAAATTTTAGTTTTGGACAAAAATAAACGTTTCTGACAAAAATTTTAGTTTTGGACAAAAATATTCGTTTCTGACAAAAATTTTAGTTTTGGACATAAATAATCGATTCTGACAAAAATAATCGTTTCTGACAAAAATATTAGTTTTGGACAAAAATAATCGTTTCTGACAAAAATAATCGTTTCTGACAAAAATAATCGTTTCTGACAAATATTTTAGTTTTGGACAAAAATAATCGTTTCTGACATAAATAATCGATTCTGACAAAAATTTTAGTTTTGGACAAAAATAATCGTTTCTGAAAAAAACATTAGTTCTGGACAAATATAATCGTTTTTGACAAAAATAGCGGTTCTGGACAAAAATAGTCGTTTCTGACAAGAATTTTAGTTTTGGACAAAAATAATCGTTTCCGACAAAAATAATCGTTTCTGTCAAAAATATTAGTTTTGGACAAACATAATCGTTTCTGACAAAAATAATCGTTTCTGACAAAAATTTTAGTTCTGGACAAAAATAATCGTTTCTTACAAATATTTTAGTTTTGGACAAAAATAATCCTTTCTGACAAAAATAATCGTTTCTGAAAGAAATTTAGTTTTGGACAAAAATAATCGTTTCCGACAAAAATAATCGTTTCTGTCAAAAATATTAGTTTTGGACAAACATAATCGTTTCTGACAAAAATAATCGTTTCTGACAAAAATTTTAGTTCTGGACAAAAATAATCGTTTCTTACAAATATTTTAGTTTTGGACAAAAATAATCCTTTCTGACAAAAATAATCGTTTCTGAAAGAAATTTAGTTTTAGACAAAAATAATCGTTTCTGACAAAAATATTAGTTTTGGACAAAAATAATCGTTTCTGACAAAAATAATCGTTTCTGACAAAAATTTTAGTTTTGGACAAAAATAATCATTTCTGTCAAAAATATTAGTTTTGGACAAAAATAATCGTTTCTGACAAAAATATTAGTTTTGGACAAAAATAATCGTTTCTGACAAAAATTATCGTTTCTGACGAAAAATTTAGTTTTGGACAAAAATAATCGTTTCTGACAAAAATTATCGTTTCTGACAAAAATATTAGTTTTGGACAAAAATAATCGTTTCTGACAAATATTTTAGTTTTGGAAAAAAATAATCGTTTCTGATAAAAATTTTAGTTTTGGACAAAAATAATCGTTTCTGATAAAAATTTTAGTTTTGGACAAAAATAAACGTTTTTTACAAAAATTTTAGTTTTGGACAAAAATATTCGTTTCTGACAAAAATTTTAGTTTTGGACATAAATAATCGTTTCTGACAAAAATTTTAGTTTTGCACAAAAATAATCGTTTCTGACAAATATTTTAGTTTTGGACAAAAATAATCGTTTCTGACAAAAATTTTAGTTTTGGACAAAAATAATCGTTTCCGACAAAAATAATCGATTCTGACAAAAATTTTAGTTTTGGACAAAAATAATCGTTTCTGACAAAAATTTTAGTTTTGGACAAAAATAAACGTTTCTGACAAAACTTTTAGTTTTGGACAAAAATATTCGTTTCTGAAAAAAACTTTAGTTTTGGACAAAAATAATCGTTTCTGACAAAAATAATCGTTTCTGAAAAAAATTTTAGTTTTGGACAAAAATAATCGTTTCTGACAAAACTTTTAGTTTTGGACAAAAATAAACATTTCTGACAAAAATTTTAGTTTTGGACAAAAATAATCGTTTCTGAAAAAATTTTAGTTTTGGACAAAAATAATCGTTTCTGACATAAATAATCGTTTCTGAGAAAAATTTTAGTTTTGGACAAAAATAATCGTTTCTGACAAAAAAGCGGTTCTGGACAAAAATAATCGTTTCTGACAAATATTTTAGTTTTGGACAAAAATAATCGTTTCTGAAAAAAATAATCGTTTCTGACAAAAATAATCGTTTCTGAAAAAAACATTAGTTCTGGACAAATATAATCGTTTTTGACAAAAATAGCGGTTCTGGACAAAAATAGTCGTTTCTGACAAGAATTTTAGTTTTGGACAAAAATAATCGTTTCCGACAAAAATATTAGTTTTGGACAAAAATAATCGTTTCTGACAAAATTAATCGTTTCTGACATAAATAATCGTTTCTGACAAAAATTTTAGTTTTGGACAAAAATAATCGTTTCTGACAAAAATTTTAGTTTTGAACAAAAATAATCGTTTCTGACAAAAATAGCGGTTCTGGAAAAAAATAATCGTTTCTGACAAATATTTTAGTTTTTGACAAAAATAATCGTTTCTGACAAAAATAATCGTTTCTGTCAAAAATTTTAGTTTTGGACAAACATAATCGTTTCTGACAAAAACCATAGGTCTGGACAAAAATAATCGTTTCTGACAAAAATTTTAGTTTTGGACAAAAATAATCGTTTCTGTCAAAAATATTAGTTTTGGAAAAAAAATTAATCGTTTCTGACAAAAATTTTAGTTTTGGACAAAAATAATCGTTTCTGACAAAAATTTTAGTTTTGGACAAAAATAATCGTTTCTGACAAAAGTAATCGTTTCTGACAAAAATTTTAGTTTTGGACAAAAATAATCGTTTCTGTCAAAAATATTAGTTTTGGACAAAAATAATCGTTTCTGACAAAAATTTTAGTTTTGGACAAAAATAATCGTTCCTGACAAAAATTTTAGTTTTGAACAAAAATAATCGATTCTGAAAAAAATAATCGTTTCTGACAAAAATAATCGTTTCTGACAAAAATAATTGTTTCTGACAAAAATTATAGTTTTGGACAAAAATAATCGTTTCTGACAAGAATTTTAGTTTTGGACAAAAATAATCGTTTCTGAAAAAAACATTAGTTCTGGACAAATATAATCGTTTCTGACAAAAATAGCATTTCTGGACAAAAATAATCATTTCTGACAAATATTTTAGTTTTGGACAAAAATAATCGTTTCTGACAAAAATTTTAGTTTTGGACAAAAATAATCGTTTCTGACAAAAATAATCGTTCCTAACAAAAATTTTAGTTTTGGACAAAAATAATCGTTTCTGACAAAAATTTAAGTTTTGGACTAAAATAATCGTTTCTGAAAAAAACATTAGTTCTGGACAAATATAATCGTTTCTGACAAAAATAGCATTTCTGGACAAAAATAATCGTTTCTGACAAAAATTTTAGTTTTGGACAAAAATAATCGTTTCTGACAAAAATAATCGTTTCTGACAAAAATAATCGTTTCTGACAAAAATAATTGTTGCTGACAAAAATTATAGTTATGGACAAAAATAATCGTTTCTGACAAAAATTTTAGTTTTGGACAAAAATAATCGTTTCTGAAAAAAACATTAGTTCTGGACAAATATAATCGTTTCTGACAAAAATATCATTTCTGGACAAAAATAATCGTTTCTGACAAATATTTTAGTTTTGGACAAAAATAATCGTTTCTGACAAAAATAATCGTTTCTGACAAAAATTTTAGGTTTGGACAAAAATATTCGTTTCTGACAAAAATAATCGTTTCTGACAAAAATAATCGATTCAGACAAAAATTATCGTTTCTGACGAAAAATTTAGTTTTGGACAAAAATAATCGTTTCTGACAAAAATAATCGTTTTTGAAAAAAATATAATTTTGGACAAAAATAATCGTTTCTGACAAATATTTTAGTTTTGGACAAAAATAATCGTTTCTGACAAAAATTTTAGTTTTGGAAAAAAATAATCGTTTCTGACAAAAATTTTAGTTTTGGACGAAAATAAACGTTTCTGACAAAAAATTTAGTTTTGGACAAAAATAATCGTTTCTGACAAAAATTTTAGTTTTGGGCAAAAATAATCGTTTCTGACAAAAATAATCGTTTCTGACAAAAATTTTAGTTTTGGACAAAAATAATCGTTTCTGACAAAAATAGCGGTTCTGGACAAAAATAATCGTTTCTGACAAATATTTTAGTTTTGGACAAAAATAATCGTTTCTGACAAAAATTATCGTTTCTGACAAAATTGTTAATTTTGGAAAAAAATAATCGTTTCTGACAAAAATAGTCGTTTCTGACAAATATTTTAGTTTTGGACAAAAATAATCGTTTCTGACAAAAATTTTAGTTTTGGACAAAAATAATCGGTTCTGACAAAAATATTAGTTTTGGACAAAAATAATCGTTTCTGACAAAAATTTTAGTTTTGGACAAAAATGAACGTTTCTGACAAAAAAATTAGTTTTTGACAAAAATAATCGTTTCTGACAAAATTAATCGTTTCTGACAAAAATTTTAGTTCTGGACAAAAACAATCGTTTCTGACAAAAATTTTAGTTTTGGACAAAAATAATCGTTTCAGACAAAAATAATCGTTTCTGACAAAAATTTTAGTTTTGGACAAAAATAATCGTTTCTGACAAAAATATTAGTTTTGGACAAAAATAATCGTTTCTGACAAAATTTATCGTTTCTGACGAAAAATTTAGTTTTGGACAAAAATAATCGTTTCTGACAAAAATTTTAGTTTTGGACAAAAATAAACGTTTCTGAGAAAAATTTAATTTTGGACAAAAATATTCGTTTCTGACAAAAATTTTAGTTTTGGACAAAAATAATCGTTTCTGACATAAATAATCGTTTCTGACAAAAATTTTAGTTTTGGACAAAAATAATCGTTTCCTACAAAAATTTTAGTTTTGGACAAAAATAATCGTTTCTGACAAAAATTTTAGTTTTGGACAAAAATAATCGTTTCTGACAAAAATAATCGTTTCTGACAAAAATTTTAGTTTTGGACAAAAATAAACGTTTCTGAGAAAAATTTAATTTTGGACAAAAATATTCGTTTCTGACAAAAATTTTAGTTTTGGACAAAAATAATCGTTTCTGACATAAATAATCGTTTCTGACAAAAATTTTAGTTTTGGAAAAAAAATAATCGTTTCTGACAAAAATTTTAGTTTTGGACAAAAATAATCGTTTCTGACAAAAATTTTAGTTTTGGACAAAAATAATCGTTTCTGACAAAAATAATCGTTTCTGACAAAAATTTTAGTTTTGGACAAAAATAATCGTTTCTGACATAAATAATCGTTTCTGACAAGAATTTTAGTTCTGGACAAAAATAATCGTTTCTGACAAAAATTTTAGTTTTGGACAAAATTAATCGTTTCTGACAAAAATTTTAGTTCTGGACAAAAATAATCGTTTCTGACAAAAATATTAGTTTTGGACAAAAATAATCGTTTCTGACAAAAATTTTAGTTTTGGACAAAAATAATCGTTTCTGACAAAAATTGTTTTGGACAAAAATAATCGTTTCTGACAAAATTTTAGTTTTGGACAAAAATAATCGTTTCTGACAAAAATATTAGTTTTGGACAAAAATAATCGTTTCTGACAAAATTATCGTTTCTGACGAAAAATTAAGTTTTGGACAAAAATAATCGTTTCTGACAAAAATTTTAGTTTTGGACAAAAATAAACGTTTCTGACAAAAATTTTAGTTTTGGACAAAAATATTCGTTTCTTACAAAAATTTTAGTTTTGGACAAAAATAATCGTTTCTGACAAAAATATTAGTTTTGGACAAAAATAATCGTTCTCTGACAAAAAATAATCGTTTCTGACAAATATTTTAGTTTTGGACAAAAATAATCGTTCTGAAAAAAACATTAGTTCTGGACAAATATAATCGTTTCTGACAAAAATAATCGTTTCTGACAAAAATTTTAGTTTTGGACAAAAATAAAACGTTTCTGAGAAAAATTTAATTTTGGACAAAAATATTTCGTTTCTGACAAAAATTTTAGTTTTGGACAAAAATAATCGTTTCTGACATAAATAATCGTTTCTGACAAAATTTTAGTTTTGGACAAAAATAATCGTTTCTGACAAAAATTTTAGTTTTGGACAAAAATAATCGTTTCTGACAAAATTTTAGTTTTGGACAAAAATAATCGTTTCTGACAAAAATAGCGGTTCTGGACAAAAATAATCGTTTCTGACAAATATTTTAGTTTTTGGACAAAAATAATCGTTTCTGACAAAAATTATCGTTTCTGACAAAATTGTTAATTTTGGAAAAAAATAATCGTTTCTGACAAAAATTTTAGTTTTGGAAGAAAATAAACGTTTCTGACAAAAAATTTAGTTTTGGACAAAAATAATCGTTTCTGACAAAAATTTTAGTTTTGGGCAAAAATAATCGTTTCTGACAAAAATAATCGTTTCTGACAAAAATTTTAGTTTTGGACAAAAATAATCGTTTCTGACAAAAATAGCGGTTCTGGACAAAAATAATCGTTTCTGACAAATATTTTAGTTTTGGACAAAAATAATCGTTTCTGACAAAAATTATCGTTTCTGACAAAATTGTTAATTTGGAAAAAAATAATCGTTTCTGACAAAAATAGTCGTTTCTGACAAATATTTTAGTTTTGGACAAAAATAATCGTTTCTGACAAAAATTTAGTTTTGGACAAAAAATAATCGGTTCTGACAAAAATATTAGTTTTGGACAAAAATAATCGTTTCTGACAAAAATTTTAGTTTTGGACAAAAAGAACGTTTCTGACAAAAAAATTAGTTTTTGACAAAAATAATCGTTTCTGACAAATTAATCGTTTCTGACAAAAATTTTAGTTCTGGACAAAAATAATCGTTTCTGACAAAAATTTTAGTTTTGGACAAAAATAATCGTTTCAGACAAAAATAATCGTTTCTGACAAAAATTTTAGTTTTGGACAAAAATAATCGTTTCTGACAAAAATATTAGTTTTGGACAAAAATAATCGTTTCTGACAAAATTTATCGTTTCTGACGAAAAATTTAGTTTTGGACAAAAATAATCGTTTCTGACAAAAATTTTAGTTTTGGACAAAAATAAACGTTTCTGAGAAAAATTTAATTTTGGACAAAAATATTCGTTTCTGACAAAAATTTTAGTTTTGGACAAAAATAATCGCTTTCTGACATAAATAATCGTTTCTGACAAAAAATTTTAGTTTTGGACAAAAATAATCGTTTCCTACAAAAAATTTTAGTTTTGGACAAAATAATCGTTTCTGACAAAAATTTTAGTTTTGGACAAAAATAATCGTTTCTGACAAAAATAATCGTTTTCTGACAAAAATTTTAGTTTTGGACAAAAATAAACGTTTCTGAGAAAAATTTAATTTTGGACAAAAATATTCGTTTCTGACAAAAAATTTTAGTTTTGGACAAAAATAATCGTTTCTGACATAAATAATCGTTTCTGACAAAAAATTTTAGTTTTGGAAAAAAAATAATCGTTTCTGACAAAAATTTTAGTTTTGGACAAAAAATAATCGTTTCTGACAAAAATTTTAGTTTTGGACAAAAATAATCGTTTCTGACAAAAATAATCGTTTCTGACAAAAATTTTAGTTTTGGACAAAAATAATCGTTTCTGACATAAATAATCGTTTCTGACAAGAATTTTAGTTCTGGACAAAAAATAATCGTTTCTGACAAAAATTTTAGTTTTGGACAAAATTAATCGTTTCTGACAAAAAATTTTAGTTCTGGAAAAAATAATCGTTTCTGACAAAAATATTAGTTTTGGACAAAAATAATCGTTTCTGACAAAATTTTAGTTTTGGACAAAAATAATCGTTTCTGACAAAAATTTTAGTTTTGGACAAAAATAATCGTTTCTGACAAAAATTTTAGTTTTGGACAAAATAATCGTTTCTGACAAAAATATTAGTTTTGGACAAAAAATAATCGTTTCTGACAAAAATTATCGTTTCTGACGAAAAATTAAGTTTTGGACAAAAATAATCGTTTCTGACAAAAATTTTAGTTTTGGACAAAAATAAACGTTTCTGACAAAAATTTTAGTTTTGGACAAAATATTCGTTTCTTACAAAAATTTTAGTTTTGGACAAAAATAATCGTTTCTGACAAAAATATTAGTTTTGGACAAAATAATCGTTTCTGACAAAAATAATCGTTTCTGACAAATATTTTAGTTTTGGACAAAAATAATCTTTTCTGACAAAAATTTTAGTTTTGGACAAAAATAATCGTTTCTGACAAAAATAATCGTTTCTGACAAATATTTTAGTTTTGGACAAAAATAATCGTTTCTGAAAAAACATTAGTTCTGGACAAATATAATCGTTTCTGACAAAAATAATCGTTTCTGACAAAAATTTTAGTTTTGGACAAAAATAAACGTTTCTGAGAAAAATTTAATTTTGGACAAAAATATTCGTTTCTGACAAAAATTTTAGTTTTGGACAAAAATAATCGTTTCTGACATAAATAATCGTTTTCTGACAAAAATTTTAGTTTTGGACAAAAATAATCGTTTCTGACAAAAATTTTAGTTTTGGACAAAAATAATCGTTTCTGACAAAAATTTTAGTTTTGGACAAAAATAATCGTTTCTGACAAAAATAATCGTTTCTGACAAAAATTTTAGTTTTGGACAAAAATAATCGTTTCTGACATAAATAATCGTTTCTGACAAGAATTTTAGTTCTGGACAAAAATAATCGGTTTCTGACAAAAATTTTAGTTTTGGACAAAATTAATCGTTCTGACAAAAATTTTAGTTCTGGACAAAAATAATCGTTTCTGACAAAAATATTAGTTTTGGACAAAAATAATCGTTTCTGACAAAAAATTTTAGTTTTGGACAAAAATAATCGTTTCTGACAAAAATTTTAGTTTTGGACAAAAATAATCGTTTTCCTACAAACAATTTTAGTTTTGGACAAAAATAATCGTTTCTGACAAAAATTTTAGTTTTGGACAAAAATAATCGTTTCTGACAAAAATAATCGTTTCTGACAAAAATTTTAGTTTTGGACAAAAATAAACGTTTCTGAGAAAAATTTAATTTTGGACAAAAATATTCGTTTCTGACAAAAATTTTAGTTTTGGACAAAAATAATCGTTTCTGACATAAATAATCGTTTCTGACAAAAATTTTAGTTTTGGAAAAAAAATAATCGTTTCTGACAAAAATTTTAGTTTTGGACATAAATAATCGTTTCTGACAAAAATTTTAGTTTTGGACAAAAATAATCGTTTCTGACAAAAATAATCGTTTCTGACAAAAATTTTAGTTTTGGACAAAAAATAATCGTTTCTGACATAAATAATCGTTTCTGACAAGAAGTTTAGTTCTGGACAAAAATAATCGTTTCTGACAAAATTTTAGTTTTGGACAAAATTAATCGTTTCTGACAAAAATTTTAGTCTGGACAAAAAATAATCGTTTCTGACAAAAATATTAGTTTTGGACAAAAATAATCGTTTCTGACAAAAATTTTAGTTTTGGACAAAAATAATCGTTTCTGACAAAAATTTTAGTTTTGGACAAAAATAATCGTTTCTGACAAAAATTTTAGTTTTGGACAAAAATAATCGTTTCTGACAAAAAATATTAGTTTTGGACAAAAATAATCGTTTCTGACAAAAATTATCGTTTCTGACGAAAAATTAAGTTTTGGACAAAAATAATCGTTTCTGACAAAAATTTTAGTTTTGGACAAAAATAAACGTTTCTGACAAAAATTTTAGTTTTGGACAAAAATATTCGTTTCTTACAAAAATTTTAGTTTTGGACAAAATAATCGTTTCTGACAAAAATATTAGTTTTGGACAAAAATAATCGTTTCTGACAAAAATAATCGTTTCTGACAAATATTTTAGTTTTGGACAAAAATAATCGTTTCTGAAAAAAACATTAGTTCTGGACAAATATAATCGTTTCTGACAAAAATAATCGTTTCTGACAAAAATTTTAGTTTTGGACAAAAATAAACGTTTCTGAGAAAAATTTAATTTTGGACAAAAATATTCGTTTCTGACAAAAATTTTAGTTTTGGACAAAAATAATCGTTTCTGACATAAATAATCGTTTCTGACAAAAATTTTAGTTTTGGACAAAAATAATCGTTTCTGACAAAAATTTTAGTTTTGGACAAAAATAATCGTTTCTGACAAAAATTTTAGTTTTGGACAAAAATAATCGTTTCTGACAAAAATAGCGGTTCTGGACAAAAATAATCGTTTCTGACAAATATTTTAGTTTTGGACAAAAATAATCGTTTCTGACAAAAATTATCGTTTCTGACAAAATTGTTAATTTTGGAAAAAAATAATCGTTTCTGACAAAAATTTTAGTTTTGGAAGAAAATAAACGTTTCTGACAAAAAATTTAGTTTTGGACAAAAATAATCGTTTCTGACAAAAATTTTAGTTTTGGGCAAAAATAATCGTTTCTGACAAAAATAATCGTTTCTGACAAAAATTTTAGTTTTGGACAAAAATAATCGTTTCTGACAAAAATAGCGGTTCTGGACAAAAATAATCGTTTCTGACAAATATTTTAGTTTTGGACAAAAATAATCGTTTCTGACAAAAATTATCGTTTCTGACAAAATTGTTAATTTTGGAAAAAAATAATCGTTTCTGACAAAAATAGTCGTTTCTGACAAATATTTTAGTTTTGGACAAAAATAATCGTTTCTGACAAAAATTTTAGTTTTGGACAAAAATAATCGGTTCTGACAAAAATATTAGTTTTGGACAAAAATAATCGTTTCTGACAAAAATTTTAGTTTTGGACAAAAATGAACGTTTCTGACAAAAAAATTAGTTTTTGACAAAAATAATCGTTTCTGACAAAATTAATCGTTTCTGACAAAAATTTTAGTTCTGGACAAAAATAATCGTTTCTGACAAAAATTTTAGTTTTGGACAAAAATAATCGTTTCAGACAAAAATAATCGTTTCTGACAAAAATTTTAGTTTTGGACAAAAATAATCGTTTCTGACAAAAATATTAGTTTTGGACAAAAATAATCGTTTCTGACAAAATTTATCGTTTCTGACGAAAAATTTAGTTTTGGACAAAAATAATCGTTTCTGACAAAAATTTTAGTTTTGGACAAAAATAAACGTTTCTGAGAAAAATTTAATTTTGGACAAAAATATTCGTTTCTGACAAAAATTTTAGTTTTGGACAAAAATAATCGTTTCTGACATAAATAATCGTTTCTGACAAAAATTTTAGTTTTGGACAAAAATAATCGTTTCCTACAAAAATTTTAGTTTTGGACAAAAATAATCGTTTCTGACAAAAATTTTAGTTTTGGACAAAAATAATCGTTTCTGACAAAAATAATCGTTTCTGACAAAAATTTTAGTTTTGGACAAAAATAAACGTTTCTGAGAAAAATTTAATTTTGGACAAAAATATTCGTTTCTGACAAAAATTTTAGTTTTGGACAAAAATAATCGTTTCTGACATAAATAATCGTTTCTGACAAAAATTTTAGTTTTGGAAAAAAAATAATCGTTTCTGACAAAAATTTTAGTTTTGGACAAAAATAATCGTTTCTGACAAAAATTTTAGTTTTGGACAAAAATAATCGTTTCTGACAAAAATAATCGTTTCTGACAAAAATTTTAGTTTTGGACAAAAATAATCGTTTCTGACATAAATAATCGTTTCTGACAAGAATTTTAGTTCTGGACAAAAATAATCGTTTCTGACAAAAATTTTAGTTTTGGACAAAATTAATCGTTTCTGACAAAAATTTTAGTTCTGGAAAAAATAATCGTTTCTGACAAAAATATTAGTTTTGGACAAAAATAATCGTTTCTGACAAAAATTTTAGTTTTGGACAAAAATAATCGTTTCTGACAAAAATTTTAGTTTTGGACAAAAATAATCGTTTCTGACAAAAATTTTAGTTTTGGACAAAAATAATCGTTTCTGACAAAAATATTAGTTTTGGACAAAAATAATCGTTTCTGACAAAAATTATCGTTTCTGACGAAAAATTAAGTTTTGGACAAAAATAATCGTTTCTGACAAAAATTTTAGTTTTGGACAAAAATAAACGTTTCTGACAAAAATTTTAGTTTTGGACAAAAATATTCGTTTCTTACAAAAATTTTAGTTTTGGACAAAAATAATCGTTTCTGACAAAAATATTAGTTTTGGACAAAAATAATCGTTTCTGACAAAAATAATCGTTTCTGACAAATATTTTAGTTTTGGACAAAAATAATCTTTTCTGACAAAAATTTTAGTTTTGGACAAAAATAATCGTTTCTGACAAAAATAATCGTTTCTGACAAATATTTTAGTTTTGGACAAAAATAATCGTTTCTGAAAAAAACATTAGTTCTGGACAAATATAATCGTTTCTGACAAAAATAATCGTTTCTGACAAAAATTTTAGTTTTGGACAAAAATAAACGTTTCTGAGAAAAATTTAATTTTGGACAAAAATATTCGTTTCTGACAAAAATTTTAGTTTTGGACAAAAATAATCGTTTCTGACATAAATAATCGTTTCTGACAAAAATTTTAGTTTTGGACAAAAATAATCGTTTCTGACAAAAATTTTAGTTTTGGACAAAAATAATCGTTTCTGACAAAAATTTTAGTTTTGGACAAAAATAATCGTTTCTGACAAAAATAATCGTTTCTGACAAAAATTTTAGTTTTGGACAAAAAATAATCGTTTCTGACATAAATAATCGTTTCTGACAAGATTTTAGTTCTGGACAAAAATAATCGTTTCTGACAAAAATTTTAGTTTTGGACAAAATTAATCGTTCTGACAAAAATTTTAGTTCTGGACAAAAATAATCGTTTCTGACAAAAATATTAGTTTTGGACAAAAATAATCGTTTCTGACAAAAATTTTAGTTTTGGACAAAAATAATCGTTTCTGACAAAAATTTTAGTTTTGGGCAAAAATAATCGTTTCTGACAAAAATTTTAGTTTTGGACAAAAATAATCGTTTCTGACAAAAATATTAGTTTTGGACAAAAATAATCGTTTCTGACAAAAATTATCGTTTCTGACGAAAAATTAAGTTTTGGACAAAAATAATCGTTTCTGACAAAAATTTTAGTTTTGGACAAAAATAAACGTTTCTGACAAAAATTTTAGTTTTGGGACAAAAATATTCGTTTCTTACAAAAATTTTAGTTTTGGACAAAAATAATCGTTTCTGACAAAAATATTAGTTTTGGACAAAAATAAACGTTTCTGAGAAAAATTTAATTTTGGACAAAAATATTCGTTTCTGACAAAAATTTTAGTTTTGGACAAAAATAATCGTTTCTGACATAAATAATCGTTTCTGACAAAAATTTTAGTTTTGGACAAAAATAATCGTTTCTGACAAAAATTTTAGTTTTGGACAAAAATAATCGTTTCTGACAAAATTTTAGTTTTGGCCAAAAATATTCGTTTCTGACAAAAATTTTAGTTTTGGACAAAAATAATCGTTTCTGACAAAAATATTAGTTTTGGACAAAAATAATCGTTTCTGACAAAAATAATCGTTTCTGACAAATATTTTAGTTTTGGACAAAAATAATCGTTTCTGACAAAAATTTTAGTTTTGGACAAAAATAATCGTTATGACATAAATAATCGTTTCTGACAAAAATTTTAGTTTTGGACAAAAATAATTGTTTTTTTACAAAAATTTCAGTTTTGGATAAAAATAATCGTTTCTGACAAAAATTTTAGTTTGGACAAAAATAATCGTTTCTGACAAAAATAATCGTTTCTGACAAAAATTTTAGTTTTGGACAAAAATAATCGTTTCTGACATAAATAATCGTTTCTAACAAAAATTTTAGTTCTGGACAAAAATAATCGTTTCTGACAAAAATTTTAGTTTTGGACAAAATTAATCGTTTCTGACAAAAATTTTAGTTCTGGACAAATATAATCGTTTCTGACAAAAATAATCGTTTCTGACAAAAATTTAAGTTATGGACAAAAATAATCTTTTCTGACAAAAATTTTTGTTTTGGACAAAAATAATCGTTTCTGAAAAAATAATCGTTTCTGACAAAAATAATCGTTTCTGACAAAAATAATTGTTTCTGACAAAAATTATAGTTTTGTACAAAAATAATCGTTTCTGACAAAAATTTTAGTTTTGGACAAAAATAATCGTTTCTGAAAAAAACATTAGTTCTGGACAAATATAATCGTTTCTGACAAAAATAGCATTTCTGGACAAAAATAATCATTTCTGACAAATATTTTAGTTTTGGACAAAAATAATCGTTTCTGACAAAAATAATCGTTTCTGACAAAAAAATTAGTTTTTGACAAAACTAATCGTTTCTGACAAAATTAATCGTTTCTGACAAAAATTTTAGTTCTGGACAAAAATAATCGTTTCTGACAAAAATTTTAGTTTTGGACAAAAATAAACGTTTCTGACAAAAATTTTAGTTTTGGACAAAAATATTCGTTTCTTACAAAAATTTTAGTTTTGGACAAAAATAATCGTTTCTGACAAAAATATTAGTTTTGGACAAAAATAATCGTTTCTGACAAAAATAATCGTTTCTGACAAATATTTTAGTTTTGGACAAAAATAATCTTTTCTGACAAAAATTTTAGTTTTGGACAAAAATAATCGTTTCTGACAAAAATAATCGTTTCTGAAAAATATTTTAGTTTTGGACAAAAATAATCGTTTCTGAAAAAAACATTAGTTCTGGACAAATATAATCGTTTCTGACAAAAATAATCGATTCTGACAAAAATTTTATTTTTGGACAAAAATAATCGTTTCTGACATAAATAAACGTTTCTGAGAAAAATTTAATTTTGGACAAAAATATTCGTTTCTGACAAAAATTTTAGTTTTGGACAAAAATAATCGTTTCTGACATAAATAATCGTTTCTGACAAAAATTTTAGTTTTGGACAAAAATAATCGTTTCTGACAAAAATTTTAGTTTTGGACAAAAATAATCGTTTCTGACAAAAATTTTAGTTTTGGACAAAAATAATCGTTTCTGACAAAAATAATCGTTTCTGACAAAAATTTTAGTTTTGGACAAAAATAATCGTTTCTGACATAAATAATCGTTTCTGACAAGAATTTTAGTTCTGGACAAAAATAATCGTTTCTGACAAAAATTTTAGTTTTGGACAAAATTAATCGTTTCTGACAAAAATTTTAGTTCTGGACAAAAATAAACGTTTCTGACAAAAATATTAGTTTTGGACAAAAGTAATTGTTTATGACAAAAATTTTAGTTTTGGACAAAAATAATCGTTTCTGACAAAAATTTTAGTTTTGGGCAAAAATAATCGTTTCTAACAAAAATAATCGTTTCTGACAAATATTTTAGTTTTGGACAAAAATAATCTTTTCTGACAAAAATTTTAGTTTTGGACAAAAATAATCGTTTCTGACAAAAATAATCGTTTCTGACAAATATTTTAGTTTTGGACAAAAATAATCGTTTCTGAAAAAAACATTAGTTCTGGACATATATAATCGTTTCTGACAAAAATTTTAGTTTTGGACAAAAATGAACGTTTCTGACAAAAAAATTAGTTTTTGACAAAAATAATCGTTTCTGACAAAATTAATCGTTTCTGACAAAATTAATCGTTTCTGACAAAAATTTTAGTTCTGGACAAAAATAATCGTTTCTGACAAAAATTTTAGTTTTGGACAAAAATAATCGTTTCAGACAAAAATAATCGTTTCTGACAAAAATTTTAGTTTTGGACAAAAATAATCGTTTCTGACAAAAATATTAGTTTTGGACAAAAATAATCGTTTCTGACAAAATTTATCGTTTCTGACGAAAAATTTAGTTTTGGACAAAAATAATCGTTTCTGACAAAAATTTTAGTTTTGGACAAAAATAAACGTTTCTGAGAAAAATTTAATTTTGGACAAAAATATTCGTTTCTGACAAAAATTTTAGTTTTGGACAAAAATAATCGTTTCTGACATAAATAATCGTTTCTGACAAAAATTTTAGTTTTGGACAAAAATAATCGTTTCTGACAAAAATTTTAGTTTTGGACAAAAATAATCGTTTCTGACAAAAATTTTAGTTTTGGACAAAAATAATCGTTTCTGACAAAAATAATCGTTTCTGACAAAAATTTTAGTTTTGGACAAAAATAATCGTTTCTGACATAAATAATCGTTTCTGACAAGAATTTTAGTTCTGGACAAAAATAATCGTTTCTGACAAAAATTTTAGTTTTGGACAATATTAATCGTTTCTGACAAAAATTTTAGTTTTGGCCAAAAATATTCGTTTCTGACAAAAATTTTAGTTTTGGACAAAAATAATCGTTTCTGACAAAAATATTAGTTTTGGACAAAAATAATCGTTTCTGACAAAAATAATCGTTTCTGACAAATATTTTAGTTTTGGACAAAAATAATCGTTTCTGACAAAAATTTTAGTTTTGGACAAAAATAATCGTTTCTGACAAAAATATTAGTTTTGGACAAAAATAATCGTTTCTGACAAATATTTTAGTTTTGGACAAAAATAATCGTTTCTGACAAAAATTTTAGTTTTGGACAAAAATAATCGTTTCTGACATAAATAATCGTTTCTGACAAAAATTTTAGTTTTGGACAAAAATAATTGTTTCTGACAAAAATTTCAGTTTTGGATAAAAATAATCGTTTCTGACAAAAATTTTAGTTTTGGACAAAAATAATCGTTTCTGACAAAAATAATCGTTTCTGACAAAAATTTTAGTTTTGGACAAAAATAATCGTTTCTGACATAAATAATCGTTTCTAACAAAAATTTTAGTTCTGGACAAAAATAATCGTTTCTGACAAAAATTTTAGTTTTGGACAAAATTAATCGTTTCTGACAAAAATTTTAGTTCTGGACAAAAATAATCGTTTCTGACAAAAATAATCGTTTCTGACAAAAATTTAAGTTATGGACAAAAATAATCGTTTCTGACAAAAATTTTAGTTTTGGACAAAATTAATCGTTTCTGACAAAAATTTTAGTTCTGGACAAAAATAATCGTTTCTGACAAAAATAATCGTTTCTGACAAAAATTTAAGTTATGGACAAAAATAATCGTTTCTGACAAAAATTTTAGTTTTGGACAAAAATAATCGTTTCTGACAAAAATATTAGTTTTGGACAAAAATATTAGTTTTGGACAAAAATAATCGTTTCTGACAAATATTTTAGTTTTTGACAAAAATAATCGTTTCTGACAAAAATTTTAGTTTTGGACAAAAATAATCGTTTCTGACAAAAATTTTAGTTTTGGACAAAAATAATCGTTTCTGACAAAAATAATCGTTTCTGACAAATATTTTAGTTTTGGACAAAAATAATCGTTTCTGACAAAAATAATCGTTTCTGACAAAAATATTAGTTTTGGACAAAAATAATCGTTTCTGACAAAATTAATCGTTTCTGACAAAAATTTTAGTTCTGGACAAAAATAATCGTTTCTGACAAAAATTTTTGTTTTGGACAAAAATAATCGTTTCTGACAAAAAAAATCGTTTCTGACAAAAATATTAGTTTTGAACAAAAATAATCGTTTCTGACAAAAATAATCGCTTCCGACAAAAACATTAGTTCTGGACAAAAATAATCGTTTCTGACAAAAATTTTAGTTTTGGACAAAAATAATCGTTTCTGACAAAAATAATCGTTTCTGACAAAAAATTTAGTTTTGGACAGAAATAATCGTTTCTGACAAAAATTTTAGATCTGGACAAAAATAATCGTTTCTGACAAATATTTTAGTTTTGGACAAAAATAATCGTTTCTGACAAAAATAATCGTTTCTGAAAAAAATTTTAGTGTTGGACAAAAATAATCGTTTCTGACAAAAATATTAGTTTTGGACAAAAATAATCGTTTCGTACAAAAATATTCGTTTCTGACAAAAATAATCGTTTCTGACAAAAATTTTAGTTTTGGACAAAAATAATCGTTTCTGTCAAAAATATTAGTTTTGGAAAAAATAATCGTTTTTGACAAAAATTTTAGTTTTGGACAAAAATAATCGTTTCTGACAAAAATTTTAGTTTTGGACAAAAATAATCGTTTCTGACACAAATTTTAGTTTTGGCCAAAAATAATCGTTTCTGACATAAATATTAATTTTGGACAAAAATAATCGTTTCTGACAAAAATAATCGTTTCTGACAAAAATATTGGTTTTGGACAAAAATATTCTTTTCTGACAAAATTTTAGTTTTGGACAAAAATAATCGTTTCTGACAAAAATAATAGTTTTCTGACAAAAATAATCGTTTCTGACAAAAATAATCGTTTCTGACAAAAATTTTAGTTTTGGACAAAAATAATCGTTTCTGAAAAAAACATTAGTTCTGGACAAATATAATCGTTTCTGACAAAAATAGCGGTTCTGGACAAAAATAATCGTTTCTGACAAATATTTTAGTTTTGGACAAAAATAATCGTTTCTGACAAAATTTTAGTTTTGTACAAAAATAATCGTTTCTGAAAAAAACATTAGTTCTGGACAAATATAATCGTTTCTGAAAAAAATAGCGGTTCTGGACAAAAATAATCGTTTCTGACAAATATTTTAGTTTTGGACAAAAATAATCGTTTCTGACAAAAATAATCGTTTCTGACAAAAATTTTAGTTTGGACAAAAATAAGCGTTTCTGACAAAAATATTAGTTTTGGACAAAAATAATCGTTTCTGACAAAAATTTTAGTTTTGGACAAAAATAATCGTTTCTGACATAGATAATCGTTTCTGACAAAAATTTTAGTTTTGGACAAAAATAATCGTTTCTGACAAAAATTTTAGTTTTGGACAAAAATAATCGTTTCTGACAAAAATTTTAGTTTTGGACAAAAATAATCGTTTCTGACAAAAATAATCGTTTCTGACAAAAATTTTAGTTTTGGACAAAAATAATCGTTTCTGACATAAATAATCGTTTCTGACAAGAATTTTAGTTCTGGACAAAAATAATCGTTTCTGACAAAAATTTTAGTTTTGGACAAAATTAATCGTTTCTGACAAAAATTTTAGTTTTGGACAAAAATATTCGTTTCTGACAAAAATTTTAGTTTTGGACAAAAATAATCGTTTCTGACAAAAATATTAGTTTTGGACAAAAATAATCGTTTCTGACAAAAATAATCGTTTCTGACAAATATTTTAGTTTTGGACAAAAATAATCGTTTCTGACAAAAATTTTAGTTTTGGACAAAAATAATCGTTTCTGACAAAAATATTAGTTTTGGACAAAAATAATCGTTTCTGACAAAAATAATCGTTTCTGACAAATATTTTAGTTTTGGACAAAAATAATCGTTTCTGACAAAAATAATCGTTTCTGACAAAAATTTTAGTTTCTGACAAAAATTTTAGTTTTGGACAAAAATAATCGTTTCTGACAAAAATAATCGTTTCTGACAAAAATTTTAGTTTTGGACAAAAATAATCGTTTCTGACATAAATAATCGTTTCTAACAAAAATTTTAGTTCTGGACAAAAATAATCGTTTCTGACAAAAATTTTAGTTTTGGACAAAATTAATCGTTTCTGACAAAAATTTTAGTTCTGGACAAAAATAATCGTTTCTGACAAAAATAATCGTTTCTGACAAAAATTTAAGTTATGGACAAAAATAATCGTTTCTGACAAAAATTTTAGTTTTTGGACAAAAATAATCGTTTCTGACAAAAATAATCGTTTCTAACAAAAATATTAGTTTTGGACTAAAATAATCTTTTCTGACAAAAATTTTTGTTTTGGACAAATATAATCGTTTCTGAAAAAATAATCGTTTCTGACAAAAATAATCGTTTCTGATAAAAATAATTGTTTCTGACAAAAATTATAGTTTTGGACAAAAATAATCGTTTCTGACAAAAATTTTAGTTTTGGACAAAAATAATCGTTTCTGAAAAAAACATTAGTTCTGGACAAATATAATCGTTTCTGACAAAAATAGCATTTCTGGACAAAAATAATCATTTCTGACAAATATTTTAGTTTTGGACAAAAATAATCGTTTTCTGACAAAAATAATCGTTTCTGACAAAAAAATTAGTTTTTGACAAAAATAATCGTTTCTGACAAAATTAATCGTTTCTGACAAAAATTTTAGTTCTGGACAAAAATAATCGTTTCTGACAAAAATTTTAGTTTTGGACAAAAATAATCGTTTCTGACAAAAATAATCGTTTCTGACAAAAATTTTAGTTTTGGACAAAAATAATCGTTTCTGACAAAAATATTAGTTTTGGACAAAAATAATCGTTTCTGATAAAAATTATCGTTTCTGGCGAAAAATTTAGTTTTGGACAAAAATAATCGTTTCTGACAAAAATTTTAGTTTTGGACAAAAATAAACGTTTCTGACAAAATATTAGTTTTGGACAAAAATAATCGTTTCTGACAAAATTAATCGTTTCTGACAAAAATTTTAGTTCTGGACAAAAATAATCGTTTCTGACAAAAATTTTTGTTTTGGACAAAAATAATCGTTTCTGACAAAAAAAATCGTTTCTGACAAAAATATTAGTTTTGAACAAAAATAATCGTTTCTGACAAAAATAATCGCTTCCGACAAAAACATTAGTTCTGGACAAAAATAATCGTTTCTGACAAAAATTTTAGTTTTGGACAAAAATAATCGTTTCTGACAAAAATAATCGTTTCTGACAAAAAATTTAGTTTTGGACAGAAATAATCGTTTCTGACAAAAATTTTAGATCTGGACAAAAATAATCGTTTTCTGACAAATATTTTAGTTTTGGACAAAAATAATCGTTTCTGACAAAATAATCGTTTCTGAAAAAAATTTTAGTGTTGGACAAAAATAATCGTTTCTGAGAAAAATATTAGTTTTGGACAAAAATAATCGTTTCGTACAAAAATAATCGTTTCTGACAAAAATAATCGTTTCTGACAAAAATTTTAGTTTTGGACAAAAATAATCGTTTCTGTCAAAAATATTAGTTTTGGAAAAAATAATCGTTTTTGACAAAAATTTTAGTTTTGGACAAAAATAATCGTTTCTGACAAAAATTTTAGTTTTGGACAAAAATAATCGTTTCTGACAAAAATTTTAGTTTTGGCCAAAAATAATCGTTTCTGACATAAATATTAATTTTGGACAAAAATAATCGTTTTCTGACAAAAATAATCGTTTCTGACAAAAATATTGGTTTTGGACAAAAATATTCTTTTCTGACAAAAATTTTAGTTTTGGACAAAAATAATCGTTTCTGACAAAAATAATAGTTTCTGACAAAAATAATCGTTTTCTGACAAAAATAATCGTTTCTTACAAAAATTTTAGTTTTGGACAAAAATAATCGTTTCTGAAAAAAACATTAGTTCTGGACAAATATAATCGTTTCTGACAAAAATAGCGGTTCTGGACAAAAATAATCGTTTCTGACAAATATTTTAGTTTTGGACAAAATTAATCGTTTCTGACAAAAATTTTAGTTTTGTAAAAAAATAATCGTTTCTGAAAAAAACATTAGTTCTGGACAAATATAATCGTTTCTGAAAAAAAATAGCGGTTCTGGACAAAAATAATCGTTTCTGACAAATATTTTAGTTTTGGACAAAAATAATCGTTTCTGACAAAAATAATCGTTTCTGACAAAAATTTTAGTTTTGGACAAAAATAAGCGTTTCTGACAAAAATATTAGTTTTGGACAAAAATAATCGTTTCTGACAAAATTAATCGTTTCTGACAAAAATTTTAGTTCTGGACAAAAATAATCGTTTCTGACAAATATTTTAGTTTTGGACAAAAATAATCGTTTCTGACAAAAATAATCGTTTCTGACAAAATATTAGTTTTGGACAAAAAATAATCGTTTCTGACAAATATTTTAGTTTTGGACAAAAATAATCGTTTCTTACAAAAATTTTAGTTTTGGACAAAAATAATCGTTTCTGACAAAAATTTTAGTTTTGAACAAAAATAAAAGTTTCTGACAAAAATTTAGTTTTGGACAAAAAAAATCGTTTCTGACAAAAATTTTAGTTTTGGACAAACATAATCGTTTCTGACAAAAACATTAGTTCTGGAAAAAAATAATCGTTTCTGACAAAAATTTTAGTTTTGGACAGAAATAATCGTTTCTGACAAAAATAATCGTTTCTGACAAAAATTTTAGTTCTGACAAAAATAATCGTTTCTGACAAATATTTTAGTTTTGGACAAAAATAATCGTTTCCGACAAAAATAATCGTTTCTGAAAAAAATTTAGTTTTGTACAAAAATAATCGTTTCTGACAAAAATTTTAGTTTTGGACAAAAATAATCGTTTCTGACAAAGTAATCGTTTCTGACAAAAATTTTAGTTTCTGACAAAATAATTGTTTCTGACAAAAATTATAGTTTTGGACAAAAATAATCGTTTCTGACAAAAATTTTAGTTTTGGACAAAAATAATCGTTTCTGAAAAAAACATTAGTTCTGGACAAATATAATCGTTTCTGACAAAAATAGCGGTTCTGGACAAAAATAATCGTTTCTGACAAATATTTTAGTTTTGGACAAAAATAATCGTTTCTGACAAAAATAATCGTTTTTGACAAAAATTTTAGTTTTGGACAAAAATAATCGTTTCTGAAAAAACATTAGTTCTGGACAAATATAATCGTTTCTGAAAAAAATAGCGGTTCTGGACAAAAATAATCGTTTCTGACAAATATTTTAGTTTTGACAAAAATAATCGTTTCTGACAAAAATAATCGTTTCTGACAAAAAATTTTAGTTTTGGACAAAAATTTTAGTTTTGGACAAAAATAATCGTTTCTGAAAAAAACATTAGTTCTGGACAAATATAATCGTTTCTGACAAGAATTTTAGTTCTGGACAAAAATAATCGTTTCTGACAAATATTTTAGTTTTGGACAAAAATAATCGTTTCTGACAAAAATTTTAGTTTCTGACAAAAATTTTAGTTTTGGACAAAAATAAGCGTTTCTGACAAAAATATTAGTTTTGGACAAAAATAATCGTTTCTGACAAAATTAATCGTTTCTGACAAAAATTTTAGAAGCGATGACAAAAATAATTGTTTCTGACACAAATTTTAAATTTGGACAAATTAATCGTTTCTGACAATAATAGAGGTACTGGACTAAAATAATCGTTTCTGACAAAATTTTAGTTTTGGACAAAAATAATCGTTTTTTACAAAAATATTAGTTTTCGACAAAAATAATCGTTTCTGACAAAAATAGCGGTTCTGGAAAAAAAAATCTTTTCTGACAAAAATTTAGTTTTGGACAAAAATAATCGCTTCTTACAAAAATTTAATTTTCGACAAAAAATAATCGTTTCTGACAAAAATAATTGTTTCTGACAAAAATTATAGTTTTGGACAAAAATAATCGTTTCTAACAAAAATTTTAGTTTTGGACAAAAATAATCGTTTCTGAAAAAAACATTAGTTCTGGACAAATATAATCGTTTCTGAAAAAAATAGCGGTTCGTGACAAAAATAATCGTTTCTGACAAATATTTTAGTTTTGGACAAAAATAATCGTTTCTGACAAAAATAATCGTTTCTGACAAAAATTTAGTTTTGGACAAAAATAAGCGTTTCTGACAAAAATATTAGTTTTTGGACAAAAATAATCGTTTCTGACAAAATTAATCGTTTCTGACAAAAATTTTAGTTCTGGAAAAAAATAATCGTTTCTGACAAAAATTTTAGTTTTGGACAAAAATAATCGTTTCTGACAAAAATAATCGTTTCTGACAAAAATATTAGTTTTGGACAAAAATAATCGTTTCTGACAAATATTTTAGTTTGGACAAATATAATCGTTTCTGACAAAAATTTTAGTTTTGGACAAAAATAATCGTTTCTGACAAAAATTTTAGTTTTGGACAAAAATAAAAGTTTCTGACAAAAATTTAGTTTTGGACAAAAAAAATCGTTCTGACCAAAATTTTAGTTTTGGACAAACATAATCGTTTCTGACAAAAACATTAGTTCTGGAAAAAAATAATCGTTTCTGACAAAAATTTTAGTTTTGGACAGAAATAATCGTTTCTGACAAAAATAATCGTTTCTTACAAAAATTTTAGTTCTGGACAAAAATAATCGTTTCTGACAAATATTTTAGTTTTGGACAAAAATAATCGTTTCCGACAAAAATAATCGTTTCTGAAAAAAATTTTAGTTTTGTACAAAAATAATCGTTTCTGACAAAAATTTTAGTTTTGGACAAAAATAATCGTTTCTGACAAAAGTAATCGTTTCTGACAAAAATTTTAGTTTTGGACAAAAATAATCGTTTCTGTCAAAAATATTAGTTTTGGACAAAAATAATCGTTTCTGACAAAAATTTTAGTTTTGGAAAAAATAATCGTTTCTGACAAAAATTTTAGTTTTGAACAAAAATAATCGTTTCTGACAAAAATAATCGTTTCTGACAAAAATAATCGTTTCTGACAAAATAATTGTTTCTGACAAAAATTATAGTTTTGGACAAAAATAATCGTTTCTGACAAGAATTTTAGTTTTGGACAAAAATAATCGTTTCTGAAAAAAACATTAGTTCTGGAAAAATATAATCGTTTCTGAAAAAAATAGCATTTCTGGACAAAAATAATCATTTCTGACAAATATTTTAGTTTTTGACAAAAATAATCGTTTCTGACAAAAATAATCGTTTCTGACAAAAATAATCGTTTCTGACAAATTAATCGTTTCTGACATAAATAATCGTTTCTGTCAAAAATATAAGTTTTGGACAAAAATAATTGTTTCTGACAAAAATTTTAGTTTTGGACAAAAATAATCGTTTCTGACAAAAATTTTAGTTTTGAACAAAAATAATCGTTTCTGACAAAAATAGCGTTCTGGAAAAAAATAATCGTTTCTGACAAATATTTTAGTTTTTGACAAAAATAATCGTTTCTGACAAAAATAATCGTTTCTGTCAAAAATTTTAGTTTTGGACAAACAATCGTTTCTGACAAAAACCATAGGTCTGGACAAAAATAATCGTTTCTGACAAAAATTTTAGTTTTGACAGAAATAATCGTTGCTTACAAAAATAATCGTTTCTGACAAAAATTTTAGTTCTGGACAAAAATAATCGTTTCTTACAAATATTTTAGTTTTGGACAAAAATAATCGTTTCTGAAAAAAATAATCGTTTCTGAAAAAAAATTTAGTTTTAGACAAAAATAATCGTTTCTGACAAAAATATTAGTTTTGGACAAAAATAATCGTTTCTGACAAAAATAATCGTTTCTGACAAAAATTTTAGTTTTGGACAAAAATAATCGTTTCTGACAAAAATAATCGTTTCTGACAAAAATAATCGTTTCTGACAAAAATAATTGATTCTGACAAAAATTTTAGTTCTGGACAAAAATAATCGTTTCTTACAAATATTTTAGTTTTGGACAAAAATAATCGTTTCTGAAAAAAATAATCGTTTCTGAAAAAAAATTTAGTTTTAGACAAAAATAATCGTTTCTGACAAAAATATTAGTTTTGGACAAAAATAATCGTTTCTGACAAAAATAATCGTTTCTGACAAAAATTTTAGTTTTGGACAAAAATAATCGTTTCTGACAAAAATAATCGTTTCTGACAAAAATAATCGTTTCTGACAAAATTAATCGTTTCTGACAAAAATTTTAGTTCTGGACAAAAATAATCGTTTCTGACAAAAATTTTAGTTTTGGACAAAAATAATCGTTTCTGACAAAAATAATCGTTTCTGACAAAAATATTAGTTTTGGACAAAAATAATCGTTTCTGACAAATATTTTAGTTTTGGACAAAAATAATCGTTTCTGACAAAAATTTTAGTTTTGGACAAAAATAATCGTTTCTGACAAAAATTTTAGTTTTGGACAAAAATAATCGTTTCTGACAAAAATAATCGTTTCTGACAAAATTAATCGTTTCTGACAAAAATTTTAGTTCTGGACAAAAATAATCGTTTCTGACAAAAATTTTAGTTTTGGACAAAAATAATCGTTTCTGACAAAAATAATCGTTTCTGACAAAAATATTAGTTTTGGACAAAAATAATCGTTTCTGACAAATATTTTAGTTTTGGACAAAAATAATCGTTTCTGACAAAAATTTTAGTTTTGGACAAAAATAATCGTTTCTGACAAAAATTTTAGTTTTGGACAAAAATAAACGTTTCTGACAAAAATTTTAGTTTTGGACTAATATAATCGTTTCTGACAAAAATAGCGGTTCTGGACAAAAATAATCGTTTCTGACAAATATTTTAGTTTTGGACAAAAATAATCGTTTATGACAAAAATAATCGTTTTTGACAAAAATTTTAGTTTTGGACAAAAATAATCGTTTCTGAAAAAAACATTAGTTCTGGACAAATATAATCGTTTCTGAAAAAAATAGCGGTTCTGGACAAAAATAATCGTTTCTGACAAATATTTTAGTTTTGGACAAAAATAATCGTTTCTGACAAAAATAATCGTTTCTGACAAAAATTTTAGTTTCTGACAAAAATTTTAGTTTTGGACAAAAATAAGCGTTTCTGACAAAAATATTAGTTTTGGACAAAAATAATCGTTTCTGAAAAAATTAATCGTTTCTGACAAAATTTTAGTTCTGGACAAAAATAATTGTTTCTGACACAAATTTTAAATTTGGACAAATTAATCGTTTCTGACAATAATAGAGGTACTGGACTAAAATAATCGTTTCTGACAAAAATTTTAGTTTTGGACAAAAATAATCGTTTTTTACAAAAATATTAGTTTTGGACAAAAATAATCGTTTCTGACAAAAATAGCGGTTCTGGAAAAAAAAAATCGTTTCTGACAAAAATTTTAGTTTTGGACAAAAATAATCGCTTCTTACAAAAATTTAATTTTCGACAAAAATAATCGTTTCTGACAAAAATAATTGTATCTGACAAAAATTATAGTTTTGGACAAAAATAATCGTTTCTGACAAAAATTTTAGTTTTGGACAAAAATAATCGTTTCTGAAAAAAACATTAGTTCTGGACAAATATAATCATTTCTGAAAAAAATAGCGGTTCTGGACAAAAATAATCGTTTCTGACAAATATTTTAGTTTTGGACAAAAATAATCGTTTCTGACAAAAATAATCGTTTCTGACAAAAATTTTAGTTTTGGACAAAAATAAGCGTTTCTGACAAAAATATTAGTTTTGGACAAAAATAATCGTTTCTGACAAAATTAATCGTTTCTGACAAAAATTTTAGTTCTGGACAAAAATAATCGTTTCTGACAAAAATAATCGTTTCTGTCAAAAATTTTAGTTTTGGACAAACATAATCGTTTCTGACAAAAACCATAGGTCTGGACAAATATAATCGTTTCTGAAAAAAATAGCGGTTCTGGACAAAAATAATCGTTTCTGACAAATATTTTAGTTTTGGACAAAAATAAGCGTTTCTGACAAAAATAATCGTTTCTGACAAAAATTTTAGTTTTGGACAAAAATAAGCGTTTCTGACAAAAATATTAGTTTTGGACAAAAATAATCGTTTCTGACAAAATTAATCGTTTCTGACAAAAATTTTAGTTCTGGACAAAAATAATCGTTTCTGACAAAAATTTTAGTTTTGGACAAAAATAATCGTTTCTGACAAAAATAATCGTTTCTGACAAAAATATTAGTTTTGGACAAAAATAATCGTTTCTGACAAATATTTTAGTTTTGGACAAAAATAATCGTTTCTGACAAAAATTTTAGTTTTGGACAAAAATAATCGTTTCTGACAAAAATTTTAGTTTTGGACAAAAATAAAAGTTTCTGACAAAAATTTAATTTTGGACAAAAAAAATCGTTTCTGACCAAAATTTTAGTTTTGGACAAACATAATCGTTTCTGACAAAAACATTAGTTCTGGAAAAAAATAATCGTTTCTGACAAAAATTTTAGTTTTGGACAGAAATAATCGTTTCTGACAAAAATAATCGTTTCTTACAAAAATTTTAGTTCTGGACAAAAATAATCGTTTCTGACAAATATTTTAGTTTTGGACAAAAATAATCGTTTCCGACAAAAATAATCGTTTCTGAAAAAAATTTTAGTTTTGTACAAAAATAATCGTTTCTGACAAAAATTTTAGTTTTGGACAAAAATAATCGTTTCTGACAAAAGTAATCGTTTCTGACAAAAATTTTAGTTTTGGACAAAAATAATCGTTTCTGTCAAAAATATTAGTTTTGGACAAAAATAATCGTTTCTGACAAAAATTTTAGTTTTGGAAAAAAATAATCGTTTCTGACAAAAATTTTAGTTTTGAACAAAAATAATCGTTTCTGACAAAAATAATCGTTTCTGACAAAAATAATCGTTTCTGACAAAAATAATTGTTTCTGACAAAAATTATAGTTTTGGACAAAAATAATCGTTTCTGACAAGAATTTTAGTTTTGGATAAAAATAATCGTTTCTGAAAAAAACATTAGTTCTGGAAAAATATAATCGTTTCTGAAAAAAATAGCATTTCTGGACAAAAATAATCATTTCTGACAAATATTTTAGTTTTTGACAAAAATAATCGTTTCTGACAAAAATAATCGTTTCTGACAAAAATAATCGTTTCCGACAAAATTAATCGTTTCTGACATAAATAATCGTTTCTGTCAAAAATATAAGTTTTGGACAAAAATAATCGTTTCTGATAAAAATTTTAGTTTTGGACAAAAATAATCGTTTCTGACAAAAATTTTAGTTTTGAACAAAAATAATCGTTTCTGACAAAAATAGCGGTTCTGGAAAAAAATAATCGTTTCTGACAAATATTTTAGTTTTTGACAAAAATAATCGTTTCTGACAAAAATAATCGTTTCTGTCAAAAATTTTAGTTTTGGACAAACATAATCGTTTCTGACAAAAACCATAGGTCTGGACAAAAATAATCGTTTCTGACAAAAATTTTAGTTTTGACAGAAATAATCGTTTCTTACAAAAATAATCGTTTCTGACAAAAATTTTAGTTCTGGACAAAAATAATCGTTTCTTACAAATATTTTAGTTTTAGACAAAAATAATCGTTTCTGAAAAAAATAATCGTTTCTGAAAAAAAATTTAGTTTTAGACAAAAATAATCGTTTCTGGCAAAAATATTAGTTTTGGACAAAAATAATCGTTTCTGACAAAAATAATCGTTTCTGACAAAAATTTTAGTTTTGGACAAAAATAATCGTTTCTGACAAAAATAATCGTTTCTGACAAAAATTTTAGTTTTGGACAAAAATAATCGTTTCTGAAAAAAATAGCGGTTCTGGACAAAAATAATCGTTTCTGACAAATATTTTAGTTTTGGACAAAAATAATCGTTTCTGACAAAAATAATCGTTCCTGACAAAAATTTTAGTTTTGGACAAAAATAAGCGTTTCTGACAAAAATATTAGTTTTGGACAAAAATAATCGTTTCTGACAAAATTAATCGTTTCTGACAAAAATTTTAGTTCTGGACAAAAATAATCGTTTCTGACAAAAATTTTAGTTTTGGACAAAAATAATCGTTTCTGACAAAAATAATCGTTTCTGACAAAAATATTAGTTTTGGACAAAAATAATCGTTTCTGACAAAAATAATCGTTTCTGACAAAAATTTTAGTTTTGGACAAAAATAATCGTTTCTGACAAAAATAATCGTTTCTGACAAAAATAATCGTTTCTGACAAAAACAATTGATTCTGACAAAAATTTTAGTTCTGGACAAAAATAATCGTTTCTTACAAATATTTTAGTTTTGGACAAAAATAATCGTTTCTGAAAAAAATAATCGTTTCTGAAAAAAAATTTAGTTTTAGACAAAAATAATCGTTTCTGACAAAAATATTAGTTTTGGACAAAAATAATCGTTTCTGACAAAAATAATCGTTTCTGACAAAAATTTTAGTTTTGGACAAAAATAATCGTTTCTGACAAAAATAATCGTTTCTGACAAAAATAATCGTTTCTGACAAAATTAATCGTTTCTGACAAAAATTTTAGTTCTGGACAAAAATAATCGTTTCTGACAAAAATTTTAGTTTTGGACAAAAATAATCGTTTCTGACAAAAATAATCGTTTCTGACAAAAATATTAGTTTTGGACAAAAATAATCGTTTCTGACAAATATTTTAGTTTTGGACAAAAATAATCGTTTCTGACAAAAATTTTAGTTTTGGACAAAAATAATCGTTTCTGACAAAAATTTTAGTTTTGGACAAAAATAATCGTTTCTGACAAAAATAATCGTTTCTGACAAAATTAATCGTTTCTGACAAAAATTTTAGTTCTGGACAAAAATAATCGTTTCTGACAAAAATTTTAGTTTTGGACAAAAATAATCGTTTCTGACAAAAATAATCGTTTCTGACAAAAATATTAGTTTTGGACAAAAATAATCGTTTCTGACAAATATTTTAGTTTTGGACAAAAATAATCGTTTCTGACAAAAATTTTAGTTTTGGACAAAAATAATCGTTTCTGACAAAAATTTTAGTTTTGGACAAAAATAAACGTTTCTGACAAAAATTTTAGTTTTGGACTAATATAATCGTTTCTGACAAAAATAGCGGTTCTGGACAAAAATAATCGTTTCTGACAAATATTTTAGTTTTGGACAAAAATAATCGTTTCTGACAAAAATAATCGTTTTTGACAAAAATTTTAGTTTTGGACAAAAATAATCGTTTCTGAAAAAAACATTAGTTCTGGACAAATATAATCGTTTCTGAAAAAAATAGCGGTTCTGGACAAAAATAATCGTTTCTGACAAATATTTTAGTTTTGGACAAAAATAATCGTTTCTGACAAAAATAATCGTTTCTGACAAAAATTTTAGTTTCTGACAAAAATTTTAGTTTTGGACAAAAATAAGCGTTTCTGACAAAAATATTAGTTTTGGACAAAAATAATCGTTTCTGACAAAATTAATCGTTTCTGACAAAATTTTAGTTCTGGACAAAAATAATTGTTTCTGACACAAATTTTAAATTTGGACAAATTAATCGTTTCTGACAATAATAGAGGTACTGGACTAAAATAATCGTTTCTGACAAAAATTTTAGTTTTGGACAAAAATAATCGTTTTTTACAAAAATATTAGTTTTGGACAAAAATAATCGTTTCTGACAAAAATAGCGGTTCTGGAAAAAAAAATCGTTTCTGACAAAAATTTTAGTTTTGGACAAAAATAATCGCTTCTTACAAAAATTTAATTTTCGACAAAAATAATCGTTTCTGACAAAAATAATCGTTTCCGACAAAATTAATCGTTTCTGACATAAATAATCGTTTCTGTCAAAAATATAAGTTTTGGACAAAAATAATCGTTTCTGATAAAAATTTTAGTTTTGGACAAAAATAATCGTTTCTGACAAAAATTTTAGTTTTGAACAAAAATAATCGTTTCTGACAAAAATAGCGGTTCTGGAAAAAAATAATCGTTTCTGACAAATATTTTAGTTTTTGACAAAAATAATCGTTTCTGACAAAAATAATCGTTTCTGTCAAAAATTTTAGTTTTGGACAAACATAATCGTTTCTGACAAAAACCATAGGTCTGGACAAAAATAATCGTTTCTGACAAAAATTTTAGTTTTGACAGAAATAATCGTTTCTTACAAAAATAATCGTTTCTGACAAAAATTTTAGTTCTGGACAAAAATAATCGTTTCTTACAAATATTTTAGTTTTAGACAAAAATAATCGTTTCTGAAAAAAGTAATCGTTTCTGAAAAAAAATTTAGTTTTAGACAAAAATAATCGTTTCTGGCAAAAATATTAGTTTTGGACAAAAATAATCGTTTCTGACAAAAATAATCGTTTCTGACAAAAATTTTAGTTTTGGACAAAAATAATCGTTTCTGACAAAAATAATCGTTTCTGACAAAAATTTTAGTTTTGGACAAAAATAATCGTTTCTGAAAAAAATAGCGGTTCTGGACAAAAATAATCGTTTCTGACAAATATTTTAGTTTTGGACAAAAATAATCGTTTCTGACAAAAATAATCGTTCCTGACAAAAATTTTAGTTTTGGACAAAAATAAGCGTTTCTGACAAAAATATTAGTTTTGGACAAAAATAATCGTTTCTGACAAAATTAATCGTTTCTGACAAAAATTTTAGTTCTGGACAAAAATAATCGTTTCTGACAAAAATTTTAGTTTTGGACAAAAATAATCGTTTCTGACAAAAATAATCGTTTCTGACAAAAATATTAGTTTTGGACAAAAATAATCGTTTCTGACAAATATTTTAGTTTTGGACAAAAATAATCGTTTCTGACAAAAATTTTAGTTTTGGACAAAAATAATCGTTTCTGACAAAAATTTTAGTTTTGGACAAAAATAAACGTTTCTGACAAAAATTTTAGTTTTGGACAAAAAAAATCGTTTCTGACAAAAATTTTAGTTTTGGACAAACATAATCGTTTCTGACAAAAATTTTAGTTTTGGACAGAAATCATCGTTTCTGAAAAAAATTTTAGTTCTGGACAAATATAATCGTTTCTGACAAATATTTTAGTTTTGGACAAAAATAATCGTTTCTGACAAAAATAATCGTTTCTGAAAAAAATTTTAGTTTTGTACAAAAATAATCGTTTCTGACAAAAATTTTAGTTTTGGACAAAAATAATCGTTTCTGACAAAAGTAATCGTTTCTGACAAAAATTTTAGTATTGGACAAAAATAATCGTTTCTGTCAAAAATATTAGTTTTGGACAAAAATAATCGTTTCTGACAAAAATTTTAGTTTTGAACAAAAATAATCGTTTCTGACAAATATAATCGTTTCTGACAAAAATAATCGTTTCTGACAAAAATAATTGTTTCTGACAAAAATTATAGTTTTGGACAAAAATAATCGTTTCTGACAAGAATTTTAGTTTTGGACAAAAATAATCGTTTCTGAAAAAAACATTAGTTCTGGACAAATATAATCGTTTCTGACAAAAATAGCATTTCTGGACAAAAATAATCATTTCTGACAAATATTTTAGTTTTGGACAAAAATAATCGTTTCTGACTAATATAATCGTTTCTGACAAAAATAATCGTTTCTGACAAAAATTTTAGTTTTGGACAAAAATGATCGTTTCTGACAAAAATTTTAGTTTTGGACAAAAATAATCGTTTCTGACAAAAATAATCGTTTCTAACAAAAATATTAGTTTTGGACTAAAATAATCTTTTCTGACAAAAATTTTTGTTTTGGACAAAAATAATCGTTTCTGACAAAAATAATCGTTTCTGACAAAAATAATCGTTTCTGACAAAAATAATCGTTTCTGAGAAAAATAATTGTTTCTGACAAAAATTATAGTTTTGGACAAAAATAATCGTTTCTGACAAAAATTTTAGTTTTGGACAAAAATAATCGTTTCTGAAAAAAACATTAGTTCTGGACAAATATAATCGTTTCTGACAAAAATGGTATTTCTGGACAAAAATAATCATTTCTGACAAAAATAATCGTTTCTGACAAAAATAATCGTTTCTGACAAAAACATTAGTTTTTTACAAAAATAATCGGTACTGACAAAATTAATCGTTTCTGACAAAAATTTTAGTTCTGGACAAAAATAATCGTTTCTGACAAAAATTTTAGTTTTGGACAAAAATAATCGTTTCTGACAAAAATAATCGTTTCTGACAAAAATTATCGATTCTGACGAAAAATTTAGTTTTGGACAAAAATAATCGTTTCTGACAAAAATAATCGTTTCTGACAAAAATTATCGATTCTGACGAAAAATTTAGTTTTGGACAAAAATAATCGTTTCTGACAAAAATAATCGTTTCTGACAAAAATATTAGTTTTGGACAAAAATAATCGTTTCTGACAAATATTTTAGTTTTGGACAAAAATAATCGTATCTGACAAAAATTTTAGTTTTGGACAAAAATTATCGTTTCTGACAAAAATTTTAGTTTTGGACAAAAATAATCGTTTCTGACAAAAATTTTAGTTTTGGACAAAAATAATCGTTTCTGACAAAAATTTTAGTTTTGGACAAAAATAATCGTTTCTGACAAAAATAGCGGTTCTGGACAAAAATAATCGTTTCTGACAAATATTTTAGTTTTGGACAAAAATAAACGTTTCTGACAAAAATTTTAGTTCTGGACAAAAATAATCGTTTCTTACAAATATTTTAGTTTTAGACAAAAATAATCGTTTCTGAAAAAAATAATCGTTTCTGAAAAAAAATTTAGTTTTAGACAAAAATAATCGTTTCTGGCAAAAATATTAGTTTTGGACAAAAATAATCGTTTCTGACAAAAATAATCGTTTCTGACAAAAATTTTAGTTTTGGACAAAAATAATCGTTTCTGACAAAAATAATCGTTTCTGACAAAAATAATCGTTTCTGACAAAAATAATTGATTCTGACAAAAATTTTAGTTTTGGACAAAAATAATCGTTTCTGACAAAAATTTTAGTTTTGGACAAAAATAATCGTTTCTGAAAAAAATAGCGGTTCTGGACAAAAATAATCGTTTCTGACAAATATTTTAGTTTTGGACAAAAATAATCGTTTCTGACAAAAATAATCGTTCCTGACAAAAATTTTAGTTTTGGACAAAAATAAGCGTTTCTGACAAAAATATTAGTTTTGGACAAAAATAATCGTTTCTGACAAAATTCATCGTTTCTGACAAAAATTTTAGTTCTGGACTAAAATAATCGTTTCTGACAAAAATTTTAGTTTTGGACAAAAATAATCGTTTCTGACAAAAATAATCGTTTCTGACAAAAATATTAGTTTTGGACAAAAATAATCGTTTCTGACAAATATTTTAGTTTTGGACAAAAATAATCGTTTCTGACAAAAATTTTAGTTTTGGACAAAAATAATCGTTTCTGACAAAAATTTTAGTTTTGGACAAAAATAAACGTTTCTGACAAAAATTTTAGTTTTGGACAAAAAAAATCGTTTCTGACAAAAATTTTAGTTTTGGACAAACATAATCGTTTCTGACAAAAATTTTAGTTTTGGACAGAAATCATCGTTTCTGAAAAAAATTTTAGTTCTGGACAAAAATAATCGTTTCTGACAAATATTTTAGTTTTGGACAAAAATAATCGTTTCTGACAAAAATAATCGTTTCTGAAAAAAATTTTAGTTTTGTACAAAAATAATCGTTTCTGACAAAAATTTTAGTTTTGGACAAAAATAATCGTTTCTGACAAAAGTAATCGTTTCTTACAAAAATTTTAGTATTGGACAAAAATAATCGTTTCTGTCAAAAATATTAGTTTTGGACAAAAATAATCGTTTCTGACAAAAATTTTAGTTTTGAACAAAAATAATCGTTTCTGACAAATATAATCGTTTCTGACAAAAATAATCGTTTCTGACAAAAATAATTGTTTCTGACAAAAATTATAGTTTTGGACAAAAATAATCGTTTCTGACAAGAATTTTAGTTTTGGACAAAAATAATCGTTTCTGAAAAAAACATTAGTTTTGGACAAAAATAATCGTTTCTGACAAAATTAATCGTTTCTGACAAAAATTTTAGTTCTGGACTAAAATAATCGTTTCTGACAAAAATTTTAGTTTTGGACAAAAATAATCGTTTCTGACAAAAATAATCGTTTCTGACAAAAATATTAGTTTTGGACAAAAATAATCGTTTCTGACAAATATTTTAGTTTTGGACAAAAATAATCGTTTCTGACAAAAATTTTAGTTTTGGACAAAAATAATCGTTTCTGACAAAAATTTTAGTTTTGGACAAAAATAAACGTTTCTGACAAAAATTTTAGTTTTGGACAAAAAAAATCGTTTCTGACAAAAATTTTAGTTTTGGACAAACATAATCGTTTCTGACAAAAATTTTAGTTTTGGACAGAAATCATCGTTTCTGAAAAAAATTTTAGTTCTGGACAAAAATAATCGTTTCTGACAAATATTTTAGTTTTGGACAAAAATAATCGTTTCTGACAAAAATAATCGTTTCTGAAAAAAATTTTAGTTTTGTACAAAAATAATCGTTTCTGACAAAAATTTTAGTATTGGACAAAAATAATCGTTTCTGTCAAAAATATTAGTTTTGGACAAAAATAATCGTTTCTGACAAAAATTTTAGTTTTGAACAAAAATAATCGTTTCTGACAAATATAATCGTTTCTGACAAAAATAATCGTTTCTGACAAAAATAATTGTTTCTGACAAAAATTATAGTTTTGGACAAAAATAATCGTTTCTGACAAGAATTTTAGTTTTGGACAAAAATAATCGTTTCTGAAAAAAACATTAGTTCTGGACAAATATAATCGTTTCTGACAAAAATAGCATTTCTGGACAAAAATAATCATTTCTGACAAATATATTAGTTTTGGACAAAAATAATCGTTTCTGACTAATATAATCGTTTCTGACAAAAATAATCGTTTCTGACAAAAATTTTAGTTTTGGACAAAAATGATCGTTTCTGACAAAAATTTTAGTTTTGGACAAAAATAATCGTTTCTGACAAAAATAATCGTTTCTAACAAAAATATTAGTTTTGGACTAAAATAATCTTTTCTGACAAAAATTTTTGTTTTGGACAAAAATAATCGTTTCTGACAAAAATAATCGTTTCTGACAAAAATAATCGTTTCTGACAAAAATAATCGTTTCTGAGAAAAATAATTGTTTCTGACAAAAATTATAGTTTTGGACAAAAATAATCGTTTCTGACAAAAATTTTAGTTTTGGACAAAAATAATCGTTTCTGAAAAAAACATTAGTTCTGGACAAATATAATCGTTTCTGACAAAAATGGTATTTCTGGACAAAAATAATCATTTCTGACAAAAATAATCGTTTCTGACAAAAATAATCGTTTCTGACAAAAACATTAGTTTTTGACAAAAATAATCGGTACTGACAAAATTAATCGTTTCTGACAAAAATTTTAGTTCTGGACAAAAATAATCGTTTCTGACAAAAATTTTAGTTTTGGACAAAAATAATCGTTTCTGACAAAAATAATCGTTTCTGACAAAAATTATCGATTCTGACGAAAAATTTAGTTTTGGACAAAAATAATCGTTTCTGACAAAAATAATCGTTTCTGACAAAAATATTAGTTTTGGACAAAAATAATCGTTTCTGACAAATATTTTAGTTTTGGACAAAAATAATCGTATCTGACAAAAATTTTAGTTTTGGACAAAAATAATCGTTTCCGACAAAAATTTTAGTTTTGGACGAAAATAAACGTTTCTGACAAAAATTTTAGTTTTGGACAAAAATAATCGTTTCTGACAAAAATTTTAGTTTTGGACAAAAATAATCGTTTCTGACAAAAATTTTAGTTTTGGACAAAAATAATCGTTTCTGACAAAAATAGCGGTTCTGGACAAAAATAATCGTTTCTGACAAATATTTTAGTTTTGGACAAAAATAATCGTTTCTGACAAAAATTATCGTTTCTGACAAAAATGTTAGTTTTGGAAAAAAATAATCGTTTCTGACAAAATTTATCGTTTCTGACGAAAAATTTAGTTTTGGACAAAAATAATCGTTTCTGACAAAAATTTTAGTTTTGGACAAAAATATACGTTTCTGAGAAAAATTTAATTTTGGACAAAAATATTCGTTTCTGACAAAAATTTTAGTTTTGGACAAAAATAATCGTTTCTGACATAAATAATCGTTTCTGACAAAAATTTTAGTTTTGGACAAAAATAATCGTTTCTGACAAAAATTTTAGTTTTGGACAAAAATAAACGTTTCTGAGAAAAATTTAATTTTGGACAAAAATATTCGTTTCTGACAAAAATTTTAGTTTTGGACAAAAATAATCGTTTCTGACATAAATAATCGTTTTCTGACAAAAATAGCGGTTATGGACAAAAATATTCGTTTCTGACAAATATTTTAGTTTTGGACAAAAATAATCGTTTCTGACAAAAATAATCGTTTCTGACAAAAATATTAGTTTTGGACAATAATAATCGTTTCTGACAAATATTTTAGTTTTGGACAAAAATAATCGTTTCTGACAAAAATATAAGTTTTGGACAAAAATAATCGTTTCTGACAAAAATAATCGTTTCTGACAAATATTTTAGTTTTGGACAAAAATAATCGTTTCTGACAAAAATTTTAGTTTTGGACAAAAATAATCGTTTCTGACATAAATAATCGTTTCTGACAAAAATATTATTTTTGGACAAAAATAATCGTTTCTGACAAAAATTTTAGTTTTGGACAAAAATAATCGTATCTGACAAAAATTTTAGTTTTGGACAAAATTAATCGTTTCTGACAAAAATTTTAGTTTTGGACAAAAATAATCGTTTCTGACAAAAATATTAGTTTTGGACAAAAATAATCGTTTCTGACAAAAATTATCGTTTCTGACAAAAATGTTAGTTTTGGAAAAAAATAATCGTTTCTGACAAAAATAGTCGTTTCTGACAAATATTATAGTTTTGGACAAAAATAATCGTTTCTGACAAAAATTTTAGTTTTGGACAAAAATAATCGGTTCTGACAAAAATATTAGTTTTGGACAAAAATAATCGTTTCTGACAAAAATTTTAGTTTTTGACAAAAATAATCGTTTCTGACAAAATTTATCGTTTCTGACGAAAAATTTAGTTTTGGACAAAAATAATCGTTTCTGACAAAAATTTTAGTTTTGGACAAAAATAATCGTTTGTGACAAAAATATAAGTTTTGGACAAAAATAATCGTTTCTGACAAAAATTTTAGTTTTGGACAAAAATAATCGTTTCTGACATAAATTTTAAATTTGGACAAATTAATCGTTTCTGACAATAATAGAGGTACTGGACTAAAATAATCGTTTCTGACAAAAATTTTAGTTTTGGACAAAAATAATCGTTTTTTACAAAAATATTAGTTTTGGACAAAAATAATCGTTTCTGACAAAAATAGCGGTTCTGGAAAAAAAATCGTTTCTGACAAAAATTTTAGTTTTGGACAAAAATAATCGCTTCCTACAAAAATTTAATTTTCGACAAAAATAATCGTTCCTCACAAAAATAATTATTTCTGACAAAAATTATAGTTTTGGACAAAAATAATCGTTTCTGACAAAAATTTTAGTTTTGGACAAAAAAAATCGTTTCTGAAAAAAACATTAGTTCTGGACAAATATAATCGTTTCTGACAAAAAAAAGCGGTTCTGGACAAAAATAATCGTTTCTGACAAATATTTTAGTTTTGGACAAAAATAATCGTTTCTGACAAAAATAATCGTTTCTGACAAAAATTTTAGTTTTGGACAAAAATAATCGTTTCTGAAAAAAACATTAGTTCTGGACAAATATAATCGTTTCTGAAAAAAATAGCGGTTCTGGACAAAAATAATCGTTTCTGACAAAAATAATCGTTTCTGACAAAAATTTTAGTTTTGGACAAAAATAAGCGTTTCTGACAAAAATATTAGTTTTGGACAAAAATAATCGTTTCTGACAAAATTAATCGTTTCTGACAAAAATTTTAGTTCTGGACAAAAATAATCGTTTCTGACAAAAATTTTAGTTTTGGACAAAAATAATCGTTTCTGACAAAAATAATCGTTTCTGACAAATATTTTAGTTTTGGACAAAAATAATCGTTTTTGACAAAAATTTTAGTTTTGGACAAAAATAATCGTTTCTGACAAAAATTTTAGTTTTGGACAAAAATAAAAGTTTCTGACAAAAATTTTAGTTTTGGACAAAAAAAATCGTTTCTGACAAAAATTTTAGTTTTGGACAGAAATAATCGTTTCTGACAAAAATAATCGTTTCTTACAAAAATTTTAGTTCTGGACAAAAATAATCGTTTCTGACAAATATTTTAGTTTTGGACAAAAATAATCGTTTCTGACAAAAATTTTAGTTTTGGACAAAAATAATCGTTTCTGACAAAAATTTTAGTTTTGGACAAAAATAATCGTTTCTGACAAAAATTTTAGTTTTGGACAAAAATAATCGTTTCTGACAAAAATTTTAGTTTTGGACAAAAATAATCGTTTCTGACAAAAATATTAGTTTTGGACAAAAATAATCGTTTCTGACAAAAATTTTAGTTTTGGACAAAAATAATCGTTTCTGACAAATATAATCGTTTCTGACAAATATTTTAGTTTTGGACAAAAATAATCGTTTCTGACAAAAATTTTAGTTTTGGACAAAAATAATCGTTTCTGACAAAAATATTAGTTTTGGACAAAAATAATCGTTTCTGACGAAAATATTAGTTTTGGACAAAAATTTTAGTTTTGGACAAAAATAATCGTTTCTGACAAAAATTTTAGTTTTGGACAAAAATAATCGTTTATGACAAAAATATAAGTTTTGGACAAAAATAATCATTTCTGTCAAAAATAATCGTTTCTGACAAATATTTTAGTTTTGGACATAAATAATCGTTTCTGACAAAAATTTTAGTTTTGGACAAAAATAATCGTTTCTAACAAAAATATTAGTTTTGGACAAAAATAATCGTATCTGACAAAAATTTTAGTTTTGGACAAAAATTATCGTTTCTGACAAAAATAATCGTTTCTGACAAAAATTTTAGTTTTGGACAAAAATAATCGTTTCTGACAAAAATTTTAGTTTTGGACAAAATTAATCGTTTCGGACAAAAATTTTAGTTTTGGACAAAAATTATCGTTTCTGACGAAAAATTTAGTTTTGGACAAAAATAATCGTTTCTGACAAAAACATTAGTTCTGGAAAAAAATAATCGTTTCTGACAAAAATTTTAGTTTTGGACAGAAATAATCGTTTCTGACAAAAATAATCGTTTCTTCTAATAATATTAGTTTTGGACAAAAATAATCGTTTCTGACAAAAATTATCCTTTCTGACGAAAAATTAAGTTTTGGACAAAAATAATCGTTTCTGACAAAAATTTTAGTTTTGGACAAAAATAAACGTTTCTGACAAAAATTTTAGTTTTGGACAAAAATATTCGTTTCTGACAAAAATTTTAGTTTTGGACAAAAATAATCGTTTCTGACAAAAATATTAGTTTTGGACAAAAATAATCGTTTCTGACAAAAATAATCGTTTCTGACAAATATTTTAGTTTTGGACAAAAATAATCGTTTCTGACAAAAATTTTAGTTTTGGACAAAAATAATCGTTTCTGACAAAAATATTAGTTTTGGACAAAAATAATCGTTTCTGACGAAAATATTAGTTTTGGAAAAAATTTTAGTTTTGGACAAAAATAATCGTTTCTGACAAAAATTTTAGTTTTGGACAAAAATAATCGTTTGTGACAAAAATATAAGTTTTGGACAAAAATAATCGTTTCTGACAAATATTTTAGTTTTGGACAAAAATAATCGTTTCTGACATAAATAATCGTTTCTGACAAAAATTTTAGTTTTGGACAAAAATAATCGTTTCTAACAAAAATATTAGTTTTGGACAAAAATAATCGTTTCTGACAAAAATTTTAGTTTTGGACAAAAATAATCGTTTCTGACAAAAATAATCGTTTCTGACAAAAATTTTAGTTTTGGACAAAAATAATCGTTTCTGACAAAAATTTTAGTTTTGGACAAAAATAATCGTTTCTGACAAAAATATTAGTTTTGGACAAAAATTATCGTTTCTGACGAAAAATTTAGTTTTGGACAAAAATAATCGCTTCCGACAAAAATAATCGTTTCTGACAAAAATATTAGTTTTGGACAAAAATAATCGTTTCTGACAAATATTTTAGTTTTGGACAAAAATAATCGTATCTGACAAAAATTTTAGTTTTGGACAAAAATAATCGTTTCTGACAAAAATTTTAGTTTTGGACGAAAATAAACGTTTCTGACAAAAATTTTAGTTTTGGACAAAAATAATCGTTTCTGACAAAAATTTTAGTTTTGGACAAAAATAATCGTTTCTGACAAAAATAGTCGTTTCTGACAAATATTTTAGTTTTGGACAAAAATAATCGTTTCTGACAAAATTTATCGTTTCTGACGAAAAATTAAGTTTTGGACAAAAATAATCGTTTCTGACAAAAATTTTAGTTTTGGACAAAAATAAACGTTTCTGAGAAAAATTTAATTTTGGACAAAAATATTCGTTTCTGACAAAAATTTTAGTTTTGGACAAAAATAATCATTTCTGACATAAATTTTAAATTTGGACAAATTAATCGTTTCTGACAATAATAGAGGTACTGGACTAAAATAATCGTTTCTGACAAAAATTTTAATTTTGGACAAAAATAATCGTTTTTTACAAAAATATTAGTTTTGGACAAAAATAATCGTTTCTGACAAAAATAGCGGTTCTGGAAAAAAAAATCGTTTCTGACAAAAATTTTAGTTTTGGACAAAAATAATCGCTTCCTACAAAAATTTAATTTTCGACAAAAATAATCGTTTCTCACAAAAATAATTGTTTCTGACAAAAATTATAGTTTTGGACAAAAATAGTCGTTTCTGACAAAAATTTTAGTTTTGGACAAAAATAATCGTTTCTGAAAAAAACATTAGTTCTGGACAAATATAATCGTTTCTGACAAAAATAGCGGTTTTGGACAAAAATAATCGTTTCTGACAAATATTTTAGTTTTTGACAAAAATAATCGTTTCTGACAAAAATAATCGTTTCTGACAAAAATTTTAGTTTTGGACAAAAATAATCGTTTCTGAAAAAAACATTAGTTTTGGACAAAAATAATCGCTTCCTACAAAAATTTAATTTTCGACAAAAATAATCGTTTCTCACAAAAATAATTGTTTCTGACAAAAATTATAGTTTTGGACAAAAATAGTCGTTTCTGACAAAAATTTTAGTTTTGGACAAAAATAATCGTTTCTGAAAAAAACATTAGTTCTGGACAAATATAATCGTTTCTGACAAAAATAGCGGTTTTGGACAAAAATAATCGTTTCTGACAAATATTTTAGTTTTTGACAAAAATAATCGTTTCTGACAAAAATAATCGTTTCTGACAAAAATTTTAGTTTTGGACAAAAATAATCGTTTCTGAAAAAAACATTAGTTCTGGACAAATATAATCGTTTCTGAAAAAAATAGCGGTTCTGGACAAAAAAAATCGTTTCTGACAAATATTTTAGTTTTGGACAAAAATAATCGTTTCTGACAAAAATAATCGTTTCTGACAAAAATTTTAGTTTTGGACAAAAATAAGCGTTTCTGACAAAAATATTAGTTTTGGACAAAAATAATCGTTTCTGACAAAATTAATCGTTTCTGACAAAAATTTTAGTTCTGGACAAAAATAATCGTTTCTGACAAAAATTTTAGTTTTGGACAAAAATAATCGTTTCTGACAAAAATAATCGTTTCTGACAAAAATATTAGTTTTGGACAAAAATAATCGTTTCTGACAAATATTTTAGTTTTGGAGAAAAATAATCGTTTCTGACAAAAATTTTAGTTTTGGACAAAAATAATCGTTTCTGACAAAAATTTTAGTTTTGGACAAAAATAATCGTTTCTGAAAAAAACATTAGTTTTGGACAAAAATAATCGCTTCCTACAAAAATTTAATTTTCGACAAAAATAATCGTTTCTCACAAAAATAATTGTTTCTGACAAAAATTATAGTTTTGGACAAAAATAGTCGTTTCTGACAAAAATTTTAGTTTTGGACAAAAATAATCGTTTCTGAAATAACATTAGTTCTGGACAAATATAATCGTTTCTGACAAAAATAGCGGTTTTGGACAAAAATAATCGTTTCTGACAAATATTTTAGTTTTTGACAAAAATAATCGTTTCTGACAAAAATAATCGTTTCTGACAAAAATTTTAGTTTTGGACAAAAATAATCGTTTCTGAAAAAAACATTAGTTCTGGACAAATATAATCGTTTCTGAAAAAAATAGCGGTTCTGGACAAAAAAAATCGTTTCTGACAAATATTTTAGTTTTGGACAAAAATAATCGTTTCTGACAAAAATAATCGTTTCTGACAAAAATTTTAGTTTTGGACAAAAATAAGCGTTTCTGACAAAAATATTAGTTTTGGACAAAAATAATCGTTTCTGACAAAATTAATCGTTTCTGACAAAAATTTTAGTTCTGGACAAAAATAATCGTTTCTGACAAAAATTTTAGTTTTGGACAAAAATAATCGTTTCTGACAAAAATAATCGTTTCTGACAAAAATTTTAGTTTTGGACAAAAATAATCGTTTCTGACAAATATTTTAGTTTTGGAGAAAAATAATCGTTTCTGACAAAAATTTTAGTTTTGGACAAAAATAATCGTTTCTGACAAAAATTTTAGTTTTGGACAAAAATAAAAGTTTTTGACAAAAATATTAGTTTTGGACAAAAAAAAATCGTTTCTGACAAAAATTTTAGTTTTGGACAAACATAATCGTTTCTGACAAAAACATTAGTTCTGGAAAAAAATAATCGTTTCTGACAAAAATTTTAGTTTTGGACAGAAATAATCGTTTCTGACAAAAATAATCGTTTCTTACAAAAATTTTAGTTCTGGACAAAAATAATCGTTTCTGACAAATATTTTAGTTTTGGACAAAAATAATCGTTTCCGACAAAAATAATCGTTTCTGAAAAAAATTTTAGTTTTGTACAAAAATAATCGTTTCTGAAAAAAATTTTAGTTTTGGACAAAAATAATCGTTTCTGACAAAAGTAATCGTTTCTGACAAAAATTTTAGTTTTGGACAAAAATAATCGTTTCTTTCAAAAATATTAGTTTTGGACAAAAATAATCGTTTCTGACAAAAATTTTAGTTTTGGACAAAAATAATCGTTTCTGACAAAAATTTTAGTTTTGAACAAAAATAATCGTTTCTGACAAAAATAATCGTTTCTGACAAAAATAATCGTTTCTGACAAAAATAATTGTTTCTGACAAAAATTATAGTTTTGGACAAAAATAATCGTTTCTGACAAGAATTTTAGTTTTGGACAAAAATAATCGTTTCTGACAAAAATTTTAGTTTTGAAGAAAAATAATCGTTTCTGACAAAAATAATCGTTTCTGACAAGAATTTTAGTTTTGGACAAAAATAATCGTTTCTGAAAAAACATTAGTTCTGGAAAAATATAATCGTTTCTGAAAAAAATAGCATTTCTGGACAAAAATAATCATTTCTGACAAATATTTTAGTTTTGGACAAAAATAATCGTTTCTGACAAAAATAATCGTTTCTGACAAAAATAATCGTTTCTGACAAAATTAATCGTTTCTGACATAAATAATCGTTTCTCTCAAAAATATAAGTTTTGGACAAAAATAATCGTTTCTGACAAAAATTTTAGTTTTGGACAAAAATAATCGTTTCTGACAAAAATTTTAGTTTTGAAGAAAAATAATCGTTTCTGACAAAAATAGCGGTTCTGGAAAAAAATAATCGTTTCTGACAAATATTTTAGTTTTTGACAAAAATAATCGTTTCTGACAAAAATAATCGTTTCTGTCAAAAATTTTAGTTTTGGACAAACATATTCGTTTCTGACAAAAACCATAGGTCTGGACAAAAATAATCGTTTCTGAAAAAAATTTTAGTTTTGACGGAAATAATCGTTTCTTACAAAAATAATCGTTTCTGACAAAAATTTTAGTTCTGGACAAAAATAATCGTTTCTTACAAATATTTTAGTTTTGGACAAAAATAATCGTTTCTGAAAAAAATAATCGTTTCTGAAAAAAAATTTAGTTTTAGACAAAAATAATCGTTTCTGACAAAAAAATTAGTTTTGGACAAAAATAATCGTTACTGACAAAAATAATCGTTTCTGACAAAAATTTTAGTTTTGGACAAAAATAATCGTTTCTGTCAAAAATATTAGTTTTGGACAAAAATAATCGTTTCTGACAAGAATAATCGTTTCTGACAAAAATTTTAGTTTTGGACAAAAATAATCGTTTCTGACAAAAAAATTATTTTGGACAAAAATAATCGTTTCTGACAAAAATAATCGTTTCTGACAAAAATAATCGTTTCTGACAAAATTAATTGATTCTGACAAAAATTATAGTTTTGAACAAAAATAATCGTTTCTGACAAAAATTTTAGTTTTGGACAAAAATAATCGTTTCTGAAAAAAATAGCGGTTCTGGACAAAATTAATCGTTTCTGACAAAAATATTAGTCTCTGACAAAAATAATCGTTTCTGACAAAAATTTTAGTTTTGGACAAAAATAATCGTTTCTGACAAAAATAGCGGTTCTGGACAAAAATAATCGTTTCTGACAAAAATTTTAGTTTTGGACAAAAATAATCGTTTCTGACAAAAATTATCGTTTCTGACAAAAATGTTAGTTTTGGAAAAAAATAATCGTTTCTGACAAAAATAGTCGTTTCTGACAAATATTTTAGTTTTGGACAAAAATAATCGTTTCTGACAAAAATTTTAGTTTTGGACAAAAATAATCGGTTCTGACAAAAATATTAGTTTTGGACAAAAATAATCGTTTCTGACAAAAATTTTAGTTTTTGACAAAAATAATCGTTTCTGACAAAATTAATCGTTTCTGACAAAAATTTTAGTTCTGGACAAAAATAATCGTTTCTGGCAAAAATAATCGTTTCTGACAAAAATTTTAGTTTTGGACAAAAATAATCGTTTTTGACAAAAATATTAGTTTTGGACAAAAATAATCGTTTCTGACAAAATTTATCGTTTCTGACGAAAAATTAAGTTTTGGACAAAAATAATCGTTTCTGACAAATTTTTTATTTTTGGACAAAAATAATCGTTTCTGACAAAAATTTTAGTTTTGGACAAAAATAATCGTTTCTGACAAAAATTTTAGTTTTGGACAAAAATAAAAGTTTCTGACAAAAATTTTAGTTTTGGACAGAAATAATCGTTTCTGACAAAAATAATCGTTTCTTACAAAAATTTTAGTTTTGTACAAAAAAAATCGTTTCTGACAAAAATTTTAGTTTTGGACAAAAATAATCGCTTCCTACAAAAATTTAATTTTCGACAAAAATAATCGTTTCTCACAAAAATAATTGTTTTTGACAAAAATTATAGTTTTGGACAAAAATAATCGTTTCTGACAAAAATTTTAGTTTTGGACAAAAAAAAATCGTTTCTGAAAAAACATTAGTTCTGGACAAATATAATCGTTTCTGACAAAAATAGCGGTTCTGGACAAAAATAATCGTTTCTGACAAATATTTTAGTTTTGGACAAAAATAATCGTTTCTGACAAAAATAATCGTTTCTGACAAAAATTTTAGTTTTGGACAAAAAAAATCGTTTCTGACAAAAATTTTAATTTTGGACAAACATAATCGTTTCTGACAAAAACATTAGTTCTGGAAAAAAATAATCGTTTCTGACAAAAATTTTAGTTTTGGACAGAAATAATCGTTTCTGACAAAAATAATAGTTTCTTACAAAAATTTTAGTTCTGGACAAAAATAATCGTTTCTGACAAAAATATTAGTTTTGGACAAAAATAATCGTTTCTGACAAAATTAATCGTTTCTGACAAACATTTTAGTTCTGGACAAAAATAATCGTTTCTGACAAAAATTTTAGTTTTGGACAAAAATAATCGTTTCTGACAAAAATAATCGTTTCTGACAAAAATATTAGTTTTGGACAAAAATAATCGTTTCTGACAAATTTTTTATTTTTGGACAAAAATAATCGTTTCTGACAAAAATTTTAGTTTTGGACAAAAATAATCGTTTCTGACAAAAATTTTAGCTTTGGACAAAAATAAAAGTTTCTGACAAAAATTTTAGTTTTGGACAGAAATAATCGTTTCTGACAAAAATAATCGTTTCTTACAAAAATTTTAGTTCTGGACAAAAATAATCGTTTTCTGACAAATATTTTAGTTTTGGACAAAAATAATCGTTTCCGACAAAAATAATCGTTTCTGAAAAAAATTTTAGTTTTGTACAAAAATAATCGTTTCTGACAAAAATTTTAGTTTTGGACAAAAATAATCGTTTCTGACAAAAGTAATCGTTTCTGACAAAAATTTTAGTTTTGGACAAAAATAATCGTTTCTTTCAAAAATATTAGTTTTGGACAAAAATAATCGTTTCTGACAAAAATTTTAGTTTTGGACAAAAATAATCGTTTCTGACAAAAATTTTAGTTTTGAACAAAAATAATCGTTTCTGACAAAAATAATCGTTTCTGACAAAAATAATCGTTTCTGACAAAAATAATTGTTTCTGACAAAAATTATAGTTTTGGACAAAAATAATCGTTTCTGACAAGAATTTTAGTTTTGGACAAAAATAATCGTTTCTGACAAAAATAATTGTTTCTGGCAAAAATTATAGTTTTGGACAAAAATAATCGTTTCTGACAAGAATTTTAGTTTTGGACAAAAATAATCGTTTCTGAAAAAACATTAGTTCTGGAAAAATATAATCGTTTCTGAAAAAAATAGCATTTCTGGACAAAAATAATCATTTCTGACAAATATTTTAGTTTTGGACAAAAATAATCGTTTCTGACAAAAATAATCGTTTCTGACAAAAATAATCGTTTCTGACAAAATTAATCGTTTCTGACATAAATAATCGTTTCTCTCAAAAATATAAGTTTTGGACAAAAATAATCGTTTCTGACAAAAATTTTAGTTTTGGACAAAAATAATCGTTTCTGACAAAAATTTTAGTTTTGAAGAAAAATAATCGTTTCTGACAAAAATAGCGGTTCTGGAAAAAAATAATCGTTTCTGACAAATATTTTAGTTTTTGACAAAAATAATCGTTTCTGACAAAAATAATCGTTTCTGTCAAAAATTTTAGTTTTGGACAAACATATTCGTTTCTGACAAAAACCATAGGTCTGGACAAAAATAATCGTTTCTAAAAAAAATTTTAGTTTTGACGGAAATAATCGTTTCTTACAAAAATAATCGTTTCTGACAAAAATTTTAGTTCTGGACAAAAATAATCGTTTCTTACAAATATTTTAGTTTTGGACAAAAATAATCGTTTCTGAAAAAAATAATCGTTTCTGAAAAAAAATTTAGTTTTAGACAAAAATAATCGTTTCTGACAAAAAAATTAGTTTTGGACAAAAATAATCGTTACTGACAAAAATAATCGTTTCTGACAAAAATTTTAGTTTTGGACAAAAATAATCGTTTCTGTCAAAAATATTAGTTTTGGACAAAAATAATCGTTTCTGACAAAAATAATCGTTTCTGACAAAAATTTTAGTTTTGGACAAAAATAATCGTTTCTGACAAAAAAATTATTTTGGACAAAAATAATCGTTTCTGACAAAAATAATCGTTTCTGACAAAAATAATCGTTTCTGACAAAATTAATTGATTCTGACAAAAATTATAGTTTTGAACAAAAATAATCGTTTCTGACAAAAATTTTAGTTTTGGACAAAAATAATCGTTTCTGAAAAAAATAGCGGTTCTGGACAAAATTAATCGTTTCTGACAAAAATATTAGTTTCTGACAAAAATAATCGTTTCTGACAAAAATTTTAGTTTTGGACAAAAATAATCGTTTCTGACAAAAATAGCGGTTCTGGACAAAAATAATCGTTTCTGACAAAAATTTTAGTTTTGGACAAAAATAATCGTTTCTGACAAAAATTATCGTTTCTGACAAAAATGTTAGTTTTGGAAAAAAATAATCGTTTCTGACAAAAATAGTCGTTTCTGACAAATATTTTAGTTTTGGACAAAAATAATCGTTTCTGACAAAAATTTTAGTTTTGGACAAAAATAATCGGTTCTGACAAAAATATTAGTTTTGGACAAAAATAATCGTTTCTGACAAAAATTTTAGTTTTTGACAAAAATAATCGTTTCTGACAAAATTAATCGTTTCTGACAAAAATTTTAGTTCTGGACAAAAATAATCGTTTCTGGCAAAAATAATCGTTTCTGACAAAAATTTTAGTTTTGGACAAAAATAATCGTTTTTGACAAAAATATTAGTTTTGGACAAAAATAATCGTTTCTGACAAAATTTATCGTTTCTGACGAAAAATTAAGTTTTGGACAAAAATAATCGTTTCTGACAAATTTTTTATTTTTGGACAAAAATAATCGTTTCTGACAAAAATTTTAGTTTTGGACAAAAATAATCGTTTCTGACAAAAATTTTAGTTTTGGACAAAAATAAAAGTTTCTGACAAAAATTTTAGTTTTGGACAGAAATAATCGTTTCTGACAAAAATAATCGTTTCTTACAAAAATTTTAGTTTTGTACAAAAAAAATCGTTTCTGACAAAAATTTTAGTTTTGGACAAAAATAATCGCTTCCTACAAAAATTTAATTTTCGACAAAAATAATCGTTTCTCACAAAAATAATTGTTTTTGACAAAAATTATAGTTTTGAACAAAAATAATCGTTTCTGACAAAAATTTTAGTTTTGGACAAAAAAAATCGTTTCTGAAAAAAACATTAGTTCTGGACAAATATAATCGTTTCTGACAAAAATAGCGGTTCTGGACAAAAATAATCGTTTCTGACAAATATTTTAGTTTTGGACAAAAATAATCGTTTCTGACAAAAATAATCGTTTCTGACAAAAATTTTAGTTTTGGACAAAAAAAATCGTTTCTGACAAAAATTTTAATTTTGGACAAACATAATCGTTTCTGACAAAAACATTAGTTCTGGAAAAAAATAATCGTTTCTGACAAAAATTTTAGTTTTGGACAGAAATAATCATTTCTGACAAAAATAATCGTTTCTTACAAAAATTTTAGTTCTGGACAAAAATAATCGTTTCTGACAAAAATATTAGTTTTGGACAAAAAAAAATCGTTTCTGACAAAATTAATCGTTTCTGACAAACATTTTAGTTCTGGACAAAAATAATCGTTTCTGACAAAAATTTTAGTTTTGGACAAAAATAATCGTTTCTGACAAAAATAATCGTTTCTGACAAAAATATTAGTTTTGGACAAAAATAATCGTTTCTGACAAATTTTTTATTTTTGGACAAAAATAATCGTTTCTGACAAAAATTTTAGTTTTGGACAAAAATAATCGTTTCTGACAAAAATTTTAGTTTTGGACAAAAATAAAAGTTTCTGACAAAAATTTTAGTTTTGGACAGAAATAATCGTTTCTGACAAAAATAATCGTTTCTTACAAAAATTTTAGTTCTGGACAAAAATAATCGTTTCTGACAAATATTTTAGTTTTGGACAAAAATAATCGTTTCCGACAAAAATAATCGTTTCTGAAAAAAATTTTAGTTTTGTACAAAAATAATCGTTTCTGACAAAAATTTTAGTTTTGGACAAAAATAATCGTTTCTGACAAAAGTAATCGTTTCTGACAAAAATTTTAGTTTTGGACAAAAATAATCGTTTCTTTCAAAAATATTAGTTTTGGACAAAAATAATCGTTTCTGACAAAAATTTTAGTTTTGGACAAAAATAATCGTTTCTGACAAAAATTTTAGTTTTGAACAAAAATAATCGTTTCTGACAAAAATAATCGTTTCTGACAAAAATAATCGTTTCTGACAAAAATAATTGTTTCTGACAAAAATTATAGTTTTGGACAAAAATAATCGTTTCTGACAAGAATTTTAGTTTTGGACAAAAATAATCGTTTCTGAAAAAACATTAGTTCTGGAAAAATATAATCGTTTCTGAAAAAAATAGCATTTCTGGACAAAAATAATCATTTCTGACAAATATTTTAGTTTTGGACAAAAATAATCGTTTCTGACAAAAATAATCGTTTCTGACAAAAATAATCGTTTCTGACAAAATTAATCGTTTCTGACATAAATAATCGTTTCTGTCAAAAATATAAGTTTTGGACAAAAATAATCGTTTCTGACAAAAATTTTAGTTTTGGACAAAAATAATCGTTTCTGACAAAAATTTTAGTTTTGAAGAAAAATAATCGTTTCTGACAAAAATAGCGGTTCTGGAAAAAAATAATCGTTTCTGACAAATATTTTAGTTTTTGACAAAAATAATCGTTTCTGACAAAAATAATCGTTTCTGTCAAAAATTTTAGTTTTGGACAAACATATTCGTTTCTGACAAAAACCATAGGTCTGGACAAAAATAATCGTTTCTGAAAAAAATTTTAGTTTTGGACAAAAATATTCGTTTCTGACAAAAATTTTAGTTTTGGACAAAAATAATCGTTTCTGACAAAAATATTAGTTTTGGACAAAAATAATCGTTTCTGACAAAAATAATCGTTTCTGACAAATATTTTAGTTTTGGACAAAAATAATCGTTTCTGACAAAAATTTTAGTTTTGGACAAAAATAAAAGTTTCTGACAAAAATTTTAGTTTTGGACAGAAATAATCGTTTCTGACAAAAATAATCGTTTCTTACAAAAATTTTAGTTTTGTACAAAAAAAATCGTTTCTGACAAAAATTTTAGTTTTGGACAAAAATAATCGCTTCCTACAAAAATTTAATTTTCGACAAAAATAATCGTTTCTCACAAAAATAATTGTTTTTGACAAAAATTATAGTTTTGGACAAAAATAATCGTTTCTGACAAAAATTTTAGTTTTGGACAAAAAAAATCGTTTCTGAAAAAAACATTAGTTCTGGACAAATATAATCGTTTCTGACAAAAATAGCGGTTCTGGACAAAAATAATCGTTTCTGACAAATATTTTAGTTTTGGACAAAAATAATCGTTTCTGACAAAAATAATCGTTTCTGACAAAAATTTTAGTTTTGGACAAAAAAAATCGTTTCTGACAAAAATTTTAATTTTGGACAAACATAATCGTTTCTGACAAAAACATTAGTTCTGGAAAAAAATAATCGTTTCTGACAAAAATTTTAGTTTTGGACAGAAATAATCGTTTCTGACAAAAATAATCGTTTCTTACAAAAATTTTAGTTCTGGACAAAAATAATCGTTTCTGACAAAAATATTAGTTTTGGACAAAAATAATCGTTTCTGACAAAATTAATCGTTTCTGACAAACATTTTAGTTCTGGACAAAAATAATCGTTTCTGACAAAAATTTTAGTTTTGGACAAAAATAATCTTTTCTGACAAAAATAATCGTTTCTGACAAAAATATTAGTTTTGGACAAAAATAATCGTTTCTGACAAATTTTTTATTTTTGGACAAAAATAATCGTTTCTGACAAAAATTTTAGTTTTGGACAAAAATAATCGTTTCTGACAAAAATTTTAGTTTTGGACAAAAATAAAAGTTTCTGACAAAAATTTTAGTTTTGGACAGAAATAATCGTTTCTGACAAAAATAATCGTTTCTTACAAAAATTTTAGTTCTGGACAAAAATAATCGTTTCTGACAAATATTTTAGTTTTGGACAAAAATAATCGTTTCCGACAAAAATAATCGTTTCTGAAAAAAATTTTAGTTTTGTACAAAAATAATCGTTTCTGACAAAAATTTTAGTTTTGGACAAAAATAATCGTTTCTGACAAAAGTAATCGTTTCTGAAAAAAATTTTAGTTTTGGACAAAAATAATCGTTTCTTTCAAAAATATTAGTTTTGGACAAAAATAATCGTTTCTGACAAAAATTTTAGTTTTGGACAAAAATAATCGTTTCTGACAAAAATTTTAGTTTTGAACAAAAATAATCGTTTCTGACAAAAATAATCGTTTCTGACAAAAATAATCGTTTCTGACAAAAATAATTGTTTCTGACAAAAATTATAGTTTTGGACAAAAATAATCGTTTCTGACAAGAATTTTAGTTTTGGACAAAAATAATCGTTTCTGAAAAAACATTAGTTCTGGAAAAATATAATCGTTTCTGAAAAAAATAGCATTTCTGGACAAAAATAATCATTTCTGACAAATATTTTAGTTTTGGACAAAAATAATCGTTTCTGACAAAAATAATCGTTTCTGACAAAAATAATCGTTTCTGACAAAATTAATCGTTTCTGACATAAATAATCGTTTCTGTCAAAATATAAGTTTTGGACAAAAATAATCGTTTCTGACAAAAATTTTAGTTTTGGACAAAAATAATCGTTTCTGACAAAAATTTTAGTTTTGAAGAAAAATAATCGTTTCTGACAAAAATAGCGGTTCTGGAAAAAAATAATCGTTTCTGACAAATATTTTAGTTTTTGACAAAAATAATCGTTTCTGACAAAAATAATCGTTTCTGTCAAAAATTTTAGTTTTGGACAAACATATTCGTTTCTGACAAAAACCATAGGTCTGGACAAAAATAATCGTTTCTGAAAAAAATTTTAGTTTTGGACAAAAATATTCGTTTCTGACAAAAATTTTAGTTTTGGACAAAAATAATCGTTTCTGACAAAAATATTAGTTTTGGACAAAAATAATCGTTTCTGACAAAAATAATCGTTTCTGACAAATATTTTAGTTTTGGACAAAAATAATCGTTTCTGACAAAAATTTTAGTTTTGGACAAAAATAATCGTTTCTGACAAAAATATTAGTTTTGGACAAAAATAATCGTTTCTGACGAAAATATTAGTTTTGGAAAAAATTTTAGTTTTGGACAAAAATAATTGTTTCTGACAAAAATTTTAGTTTTGGACAAAAATAATCGTTTGTGACAAAAATATAAGTTTTGGACAAAAATAATCGTTTCTGACAAATATTTTAGTTTTGGACAAAAATAATCGTTTCT